>OY998254.1:12986298-15726298 GCA_963922045.1 Persicaria maculosa
AAAAGATATTATAAAGTTGGTGAGTTTACAATCCTAGCTAATATGCAAAAGCCTTGAATTTAACATGATTGAATTTCGATAAATTTACACTCATAAATATGACAAATGCCTGAATTTTCAATGAATGACGAGAAACAACTATCTTAGCAACAAAGCAAATGTAAGCAAATGTAAGCCTACTTTTCTATAATCCACTGCTAAGTTGAAAATCGTAGCTTAGGTAAAAGAGTTTATTCAAGGCCAATATCTCAGTACACACTAGAAAATTTTGCCCCACCTTTCGGAGGATCCTGCGGCCGCCACTGACTACACATATATGTCCTCTAGTTTCTTTGTGTGTGAATACTCTCCTTGATCACTTCCTCTTTAAATTGTGTTTAGATATCTTTATTCACTACCAAAAAAAATGGTTTTAGAAACGGCATAATCCCGTCGCAAAAAGTAAGGTTGCTGTCGCTAAAAAATTTTGCGACGGTTATGCGACGGTAAATCTCTGGTCGCTAGCCCTGGGGTAGCAAATAAAATTTGTAACGGTTGAGACCGTCGCAAAAGTAAAAGCCTTTTTGTTATTTTTTTGCTCTTTTTTGCGATGGTAATTTTCCCGTTGCTAATGTTAGTTTTCCAGCTTTCGTTGTTGCAACGCCATTACTGCCATGACCATTGAGCTAAATGTATTATTTGGCTTGCTAAGTCTATCTACCAACATTCAATGACATAATACTAAATCCAATAATAAAAAAGTTTCGAATCAACAACTTTTATTACATCAAAAGAGTATTCCGCAACTTCAATCGTTTCAAGAACATAAATAACCTAAGCAATCTAATAGTGAGAGTTCCAAACTTGACCAAAAACAAGTATCTAAGTTCCAAACTTGACCCTCTTATCCTGATGAATCTTCTGAGCAATCTGATAGCAAGAGTTGAACTCCATCTCCAATAAACTCTTTTCGATGAACACTTCACGCAGGCTATAAAAGAAAACCAAATGCTTTAAGGAAACATGTAAAATATAGTCAAACATCAAATATAAAAGGAAATATAAGAGAAAGGGAAGCAACGAATGTCATTAGGTCAAAAGAAAATGATTTAAAAGGATGAAATCATCTACAATAACTATACTAAGACATTCATTTCCACAAATATTTTGATTAATATTTTTATAAAATTCCAACAAGTTACTTGCAGTACTATTCTCTCAAATAGCTACTTCACTAGAAAATCCTAGTACACCAGTGATACTAGAAACAATTAATTTAAGTGAAGATGTCTTTTTTGCTTGTAAAACCATTTTAAGAAACTCGCATAACTTAGGAAGCAGAAATATAAATTTACTAGTCTTGAAGGCAAGAGTTTTGAAGGTTGGAGCTTTTAAGGCTTTTTTACAATAAACTTACCAGGCTTTACACAATTTAAGGTGTCTAACGTACATTAGAAGTTATGGGTGAAATAACTAATCAAATCAAGCACTATATATTGACACAATTTAAGGTGTCTAACATTATTGTTCAATCTAGCTTCTTTTCACTATCAAAGGCAACCTATTATTCCAGCCCCCTTTAAATAGAATAAGTAGTGTTGCCCCTATTAACAAATCATGTTCGAATGCAGTGAATCGCATCCAAACAGCTAGGAGTGGTGCCCTTATTAACAAATCATGTTCGAATGCAGTGAATCACATCCAAACAGCTAGTAGTGTTGCCCATATTAACAGATCATGTTTGAATGCGGTGAATCACATCCAAACAACTTTTTTGTTCACTTAACATGCAAAGAGAGTAGTAAATCAAAAATTATATTTTTGAAAAAAATAAGAAGAAGAAGAAATTTATATAAAACTTGTTAGCTTAGCTCACTTTTGATCTCATATCAACAAGTATGCTTGTTAGCTTATTTGGTTTTTTAATTTGGATGATAGTCTAATTTTATTAAGATTTCTGGTTACTAATTCTTTAATTCAAAGTCTTAATCATTGAATTTTATATATCTCCTCCACATACTTGGACCAATATGTCTAAATACTAAGCCTAAGCCAATTAAAAACTTGATGGTCAAATTTCTTTGGAAAAGTTGGTCATTCAGCCTTGAATCTGCCCTATTCTATTTGTGTCAATTCAGCCTTGTTTTTATAATATAGTTAATTTCTGTCTTTGTTAAGTCTCATTGATATGTGTACCTTATAGCAAGATGATTCTTGAGGTAAAAAGGAAATGGAATGCACCCTTGTTACTACTTTCAACAATGAAATACGAAACCCCTATACTGAATCTCCAAAACCTGAGATACACTGCCCAATTAGGTACCCTACCCAATTAGAAGAGATAAAACTAATAAATTTATGCATAGAAAAATTAATGGTAGTACAAACAACAACTCTAATGTAAATTTGACATCATACAATCAAAATTACTAACAAGTGATAAGCCAACTATCAAACAATGAAGATGATAAGAATCTAAACACAAGGAAGTGAAGAATGCACATGTTCAAATAATCAATCTCAATCAATTCGTAAGGTAAATCAACTTATTTCTCTTCTCTAAATTGCAATGATTTCACAAATCAAAAATTAAAATTGATCTACAAATCTAAGATATACTAACCTTGAGTTATATTAGCGAAGTTTGGCAAGCAAAAACTACCCATGAATGATAATGGCCAGCAACGAATTAGAGTAGGCACCCAACACCAAACCACTGGAGAGAGAGGACAAACAACTGCACCACGAACCGAAGACTTACTCGATCGAACTACCACGTCAAGAACAAACCCTAAAACAAACAGGGCAAGTTTTGACTCAATTAACAATTTAGAGTATTATAAGAACTCAATAAGAGGAAATTTTCACGGACCTGCTCGACGGCCACCATATATGCCTGCCTCAGATTCGGAAATTTTCACGGACCTGTTCTTGATACGCGTAGCTAGCGTTGGTATGAAGAAGAGGGAGCAGAAGGGCAAAGAAGAAGGGCGATGAAGAACTAGGGCGACAGATTCGGCAATCGATTCAACTTGTCCAATCGTGTTTTAGACAGTAGCCATTGATGTTTAGGTAGTCCATGACAAGCATTTTCACCCCGAATCCTCGGTACCGAGATGACAAGCCAAAACCCCTAATTCTACACCACCAATTTTAAATAAAACCTAAACTGAAACTAGAATCCCACATAATATAAACCCTAACTCAGATCTAATACTACAATAGAGGTCGGAGAAGAAAAATTACCTTTAAAGGCTACGTTGAGGACGACTCTTGGATTGACCCTAACCTGGCGCCGGCAATAGCAAGGAGAAGGCTTCGGCCTTCTAGCATTGGCATCGGAAGGGAGCAAGCGATAAACAACTCGCTTTGTGTTGAAACGTGAAAGGGGGTGAATGAAGAAGCGATATAGAGATGGATATCTTGAGACTCGAGATGAAGAGGAAAGGCGTGAGGAAGAAGAAGGGAGATTTGAGAGGACGAATGACGGAGAGAGAAAGGGATATGGAGATCTAGGTTCCATGGGAGGAGGAGATGCACGCACAGACAGACTGGAAAGGTTGGAGGCGGCTAATGAATGAGAGAGAGGGTTGCAAGTAAGATGAGAGGCAAAGTAGGTTATGCAGCTTATGGCCCAACCTCTTTTTTTTTTTTTTTTTTGAACTTACTTTCCTTCTAAAAAAAAAGCTGTAATTTTGCAACGGCGACGTCTTGCAGGCGCAAATACGAGCGCTGATGTCGATGCCGTTGCTCATCCGTGGCAAAAAAATTGTATTTGTGACGGCAAAATCATGCCGTTTCTAAAGTTGTGTAGCAAATACAATTTTTTTATAGTGGTTGAGGCTGCATTTATATGATTTTTGCATGTAACCTTAAAGTGATTGAGGCATGATTTTCTTTTAGCTATATTATACTCTATCCACCCGTATACATTATCCTTTGCTTGAAGCCAATTTGAGCCTTATAAGCCTATTTTGTTAGCTCCACAAAATCTTCCTAGCCAATGATTAGCTTGACCCATCCGGGAATTAGGAAAAGAGTTGGTGAATATCTTGATGTATTGCTGGAGTTGCTTTGAGTTGAGAAATTATGTTGAGTGATTCATTTGTACTTCATAGAGATGATTTATATGTGCTTATTACTTGGGACCTAAGGAGGATAAAATCACTTAGGGGTAAAAGTCAAGAAAATAAAAAGAAAAAAAAATCATTATCAAAAGAAAAAAAGAAATGAATGAGTTTGTGTGGATATTGGAAAATTGTGTGCGAATTTGAATTGTGAAGGAGTACATGTTATTGGAATGGTATACGAAGTGTTTTGGTGTTGGTATTTTTCTGGTTGTTTACTAACCCTTTTTCCCGGATTTTTAGCACCACATAACCTAAATAATTTCCATACCCTATGTTCCTACCATGACCCCATTACAACACATACAAAGACCTCATGATTTTGGTTGCATGTGAAGTCACTAGCGGTGGAGATTTAGACCACTGACGCAATTTTGTTGTAGCTAAGTTTTCAAGGGTTGAGTTTGAGCGCGAATGTGTAACCCTAAACACATGAGCAAGAGTGAAAACACATTTTTCCGGTGAGGTTGAATGAATATGCTTGCTTTATTCCTTGGATTGCACCTACACATGTTATGACGTTAATTGTCAATCTTTGTTTCCCTATTTTGAGCTTTTAAGTATTTTACCAAAGTTATTACATGGATTGCTTGTCTATAGGGTGTTGATTTGATTTTAGTTTTAATTCCTTGAGGACAAGCAAAGGCTTAAGTGTGGGGGAATTTGATAGCACACATTTAGGTATGCATAATAGGATGCATTTAGCATGATTTAGATGTGCATAACGAATAGTTTAAGCTAGATTTGCATTTATACTTGTGGTGTTGGTGGAGTCGGAATCTACACGCTTTTATGAATTATTTCAGGTATATGTGGATTCGACGAGGAATGAGGAAGCTCATGGATGAAGGAAGAGGGAAGAGAAGGAGGAAAAGTGAAGAGCACGGGAGCGGAATCGAAGTTAGAGAGCCTAAGTGAAGAACAAGTCAGCAGAAGTTGTCGCCATACATGCTGAACTTGTTTCGCATTTTGTGAAGGCCTCGGTGGTCCGATTGACTATTATGAGCATGTGTTGGAAAGCTCTTTCCGAGATCTACAACTTTCATGTTGACACCGAGACCAAATTCGAAGAGGAAAAATCGCTGTGAACAGTAAAAGCCGCCCCGCGGCCAAGCAAACCGCCCCACGGCCCGAAGCTCTGACGAAGGATTTTGCTGATCGCTTGGCCGCCCCGCGGCCAGGGTTGGCTGCCCCGTGGCCTCTGCAGAAATGCAGAATCTACTGAATGAACTTTTTATCTCTTTAATTAGGTTTTTAGAATTATTATTTGACCGACTCTTTTGAGGTTTTTTAAGGAAGTTTTAGGGTTTTATTTGAAGGGTTTTTAGGGTTTTATCTTATTTTCTTTACTTCAATCACCAAAACCATCCCTTTTCTACTAATTCGTAAATATACATTACTTAGGAATACTTGATTCTCTATGGGATCGACCTCTTACTTGCTTACTATACTAGTTTGTAGGTTTGAGTTATACTTTGATAGGAACAACGACAGTTTCCTCCTGTCAATCGTGGTGGTGAGTACTTGAGCCATGAATTTGATAATCATTTGAAAAATTGTGGGATAGTAACACATTTGTCTACTCTAGGAACACCACAACTTAACGGTGTATCTGAAAGGAGAAACAGGACCCTGTTAGACATGGTTCGATCTATGATGAGTTTTGCTGACCTTCCGGTATCCTTCTGAGGATATGCCCTCACAATTGCCGTACTTAATTACACTAAACAAGACTCCGTCTAGAGCTGTAGACAAAACTCCATATGAGATATGGACTGGAAAGGTTCCAACATTGTCTTTTGTGAAGATATGGGGATGTGAAGCTTATGTAAAGCGTTTACAAACGGATAAAGCTTGCCCCTAAATCAGATAAATGCTATTTTATAGGGTATCCAAAAGGTAGTTTTGGATATTACTTATATAATCCCGCTGAACAAAAGGTGTTTGTTGTAAGGGATAGTGTCTTTTTGGAAAGAGAGTTCATTTCCAATAAGTCAAGTGGGAGAAATATTCATCTTGAACCAGTTCATGATGAAGAGCAACAAACTCAACAACGAGATGACATAGATGATGTCGAGGACGAGTTGATGGTTTTGGAAGGCCAAGGGCCCCAAATCATCCAAGAACCGGAACAAGAGGATCCACAAATAGTTGTGGAAACTGTTCCAGCTCCAGTTGTTGAACCAGTTGAACCCACCCGTAGATCATATGGGCCAAGGGTACAACCAAGACATTATGATGATTTTATCTTGAATGTAAACCTTGATGTTCTTCTGCTAGAACATGATGAGCCTAATACCTATAAGCAAGCAACGACGGGTCAAGACTCCAAGAAATGGCTTGAGGCCATGAGATCCGAAATGGATTTGATGTTTGAAAATCAAGTATGGGACTTGATAGATTTGCCAGACGGGGTAAAACCCATAGGGAGCAAATGGGTTTTCAAACTTAAGACAGATAAGGATGGAAAGGTATATGTATACAAGGCAAGATTAGTTGTCAAAGGTTTTAAACAGATTCATGGCATAGACTATGATGAGACCTTTTCACCAGTTGTCATGATAAATCCATTAGGATAATCCTTGCTATTGCCGCTTATGAGATTTGGCAAATGGATGTCAAAACCGCCTTCCTGAATGGATTCTTGGAAGAGGATGTGTATATGAGACAACCAGAGGGTTTTGAAGATCCAAGTAATGTCGGGAAGGTATGCAAGCTTAAGAGATCTATATATGGACTTAAGCAAGCATCCAGGAGTTAGAACTTTCGATTTGATGAGAAGATCAAAGAGTTTGATTTCATTAGATATGAAGAGGACCCTTGTGTATACAAGAAGTTTAGTGGGAGTAAAGTGGTCTTCCTAGTTTTGTATGTGGATGACATAGTACTTATTGGGAATGACATTCCGATGCTAGAGTCCGTTAATGAATTGCTGAAGAAATGTTTCTCAATGAAAGACTTGGGAGAGGCAGAGTATATACTTGGAATAAAGATCTATAGAGATAGATCTAAGAGATTGCTTGGATTGAGTCAAGGAACTTATATAGATAAGATTCTCAACAGATTCAAAATGCAAGATTCCAAGAAAGGATTTTTACCTATGCAACATGGTGTACATCTTAGCAAGAAGCAATGACCTAAGACATCTACTGAGCTAGAAAAGATGAGTAAGATTCCTTATCCTTCTGCTATAGGATCTATCATGTATGCCATGGTGTGTACATGACCTGATGTTGCATATGCTTTGAGTATGTGTAGCAGATACCAATCGAATCTAGGAGAGGCACATTGGTGTGCAGCTAAGAACATCCTGAAGTACTTTAGAAGAACTAAGGATGATTTCTTAGTATACGGGGGTGATGAAAACTTGATCGTGCAAGGCTATACTGATGCGAGCTTCCAGACTGACCGTGACGTGCTCGGGCCCGGGCTCGAGCAAAAGGACCGGCGACGAGAGTTCCGAGAAGTCGGGAAATTGTGGACAACTTCTGAGTCAACAGATCAACCTTCAAAGATTGTCAATTTCCCGTCGATTGGCTCAACTTCTGGGGACGTGCAAGTACTATGTTTGTAGATCTTGAAGTCGTGGTCACGGATTGGGGCAGATCTTGTCAATCGGAGGTCAGACAAAGCGGGAAACAGCGTTTACCCGAGACGTCGCCTGTGTAGAGACGATTCCAGACGGGGCTCGTTTGAGAGGGATTGAGGGGCTGCTTTGGAGTGACGATTTGGGGTTGTTTGAGGGTGATGATGGGGCTGTGGAAGGCCTTAGAATTGTGGTAAAGTAGGAGATATGATGCAAGAACGCTCTCGGCCTCGCACTCCGAGCTCTCTCCAACACTCGATCTTCCACACTCTCGGCCTCGCACTCCGAGTGCTTCCGACCCTTTGATTCCGTCGTCTCTCACTAAGGAATCGCTCTTAGCATCTCACCAAGAGGGTTTATCCGGCATCTCACCAAGATAGATATGTGTTTCTTAACCCGAAACGAAGAAAGCACAAGCTTAGTTTTCTCAAATTCAACTTAAGAAAAGATGTTCTTACAACCCTTTATATAGGAAAATATGGATTCTATGAAAAATAAAAGATATTAAAATAAATCGATAAACTAATGACGGATAATACGAAAGGGTTTTCCGAGATTTATGACGGAGAGATGGGAAACCATAATGGGGGGAACCGAATGGTCTTTGTTGCCATCAAAGAGATGGAAGTTCGGAAATCTCTAAAGCCCCGTCATTTAATTCGACTTTACTGTTTGCATTCCGTCTTCATTTATTGCATTTCTGAGAAGTTGCCTGGTTTTTAGACTGCTCCAAAGATGCCAGATTTCGTCCATCTTCCAAGCTGATTTGATGATTTCATCCTTCAATAAAGTTGTAGCCACTTAAAATATCTTTCCAACAAGTTCTCATCGGCTTCAATCGGAATTTTATACATCTAGAACGAGCCAAAATACCGAGGTGTCGCCAAACAGTCTTCACAAATGAAAGTTGATGTTATGCTCCGAAGACAAACCCTTGTAGGAAAAAAGAGTTAAGCTCATGGGCGACTACGATCACATCATCCTCCTCCCCTTGAAAAGGATTCGTCCTCGGATCCGTGATGGAAACAAGCAAGTTCTTCGAACATGTTTCTTCTTCCTTGAACGGATCTTGAATCCTCTCTTCTTCTCGAATCGTAAAAGGCAAGTAAGACGGAAGAAAAGGGGTCGCATCCAACCACTTGGTCGACATGGTATTCAAAAAGGTAGACTTGTTGGTTGGCGTCCATTTCTCCCTCATGGAAAGCGCTACCTTGGGAACTTGGATGATTTCCTCATCCTTCTTAAACTCGGGGTTAACCTTCGCAATCTCAGTAGAAACATCCTTGGACTTGCCTTCTTTAATCGCAAGTGCCTCACCCATGGCCGTAGAGGATTTTGCCTTTGAAAAAGGAGGTGGGGCTGTTGTGGGCTTCGATAGCGTCGACCCCAATGAGTTGACGAGTTTTCGAAGTTCCTTTACTTGTTGCATTGAATCTTCCGCGAGCTTGCGGATCTGCTCCCAAGGTGGTTCAACCTTCTTCTTACGCCGAGCCTCATCCTCTTGAGTCCTTCTCTTTCGATATCTCCTCCAGATCTCTTGATCAACTACATCGTATGTAGTGCCATCCATTTCACTCCAACGAAGATACCCATCATCATAGGCTCGAATAGCCCATCGGATGTACTCTTCGGACAGAGGCTTGAAACTCGATTTCTTGAACATTTTGACCCCAAAGCATGAAGAACCCTTGTCGTTGCTCTGATATCACTTGACGTGCTTGGGCCCGGGCTCGAGAAAAAGGACCGACGACGAGCGTTCCGAGAAGTCGGGAAATTATGGACAGCTTCTGAGTCAACAGATAAGCCTTCAAAGATTGTCAATTTCCCATCGATTGGCTCTGGCTTCTGGGGACGTGCAAGTACTACGTTTGTAGATATTGAAGTCGCGATCGCGGATTGGCGCAGATCTTGTCAATCGGAGGTCAGACGAAGCGGGAAACAGCGTTTTCCCGAGACGTCGCATGTGTAGAGATGATTCCAGACGAGGCTCGTTTGAGAGGGATTGAGGGGCTGCTTTGGAGTGACAATTTGGGATTGTTTGAGGCTGATGATAGGGCTGTGGAATATATAAATGACTAATTTTTATTTTTATTTTTGGGATTTTTTTATTAAGAGTGGCATGCTGATATGCAATATAAACTAAAAACAAAAATAAAACTGCAAACTAAAAATAAACATGCAATCCTATCACTTCGATATGCAATATAAATATGCAGAAGAGAGAAATAGGTTCACCTACAATTTATCACTTCGATTGATTAATTCGATCCTTGTTTCAACCTCTAGTTCTTGTCTTTTCCTATCAATGTCCTTGTCCAGATCTTAGGTAGATTACTAGTCCTACGAGTCCTAACAACCCTTATCTCTAAATAGCCCTAACACGGTTAAGATTCAACCTAGAGATAGCATGCATTAAGAGTATGAATTAACCAAGGTACACATAATATCAAGCTACGAGTCTATATTCAACATGTATTCAACTTCCTACACATCCAATTAGTCCTACGAGTCCTAAAGGGATATGATTGCCACTTGGGTTAAGGTTCGCTACGAGGAATCTGCAAAACCCTAGCAACTGAATGAATCTACTCTAACTAGTTGATCAAGCCAGAGAGAATAAAACACATTCAAGCAATTAAGCACAAAGAAGTCAAAACATTGGAATAGGAATAAGAACTAGATTAAGAAACTCACAATTCAACAATCAAAGATCCAAACTGTACGCGAAACCTTGAGAGTTTAGTTGCTCGTGCTCAACGACGCTCTCAACAATGGAATAAAGTGCATAAGGTTAATGAAAGAATAAACTAGAAAAGTCTTATAAAAGCCTCCAAGAGTCGGCCAATAAAATAAACTAAAACACTAATTAAATTCCAATTCTGAATTGGCGTTTCTGCGAAGGCCGCAGGGCAGCCACCCCAGGCTGCGGGGCGGCTAGACGATTGCGAAGTCGCTCGTCAGAGGTTCGGGCCGCGGGGCGGCTTTTAATGTTCACAGCGATTTTTCTGTTTCAAATTTGGTCTTGATGTCAACACAAAAGTTGTAGATCTCGAAAAGAGCTTTCCAACGCATTTTATAATAGTCAATCGGACCACCTAGGCCTCCAAAAAGTGTGAAACAAGTTCAGCTTGTCTGGCGACAATTTCTGCCGACTTGTTCTTCACTTAGGCTCTCGAAATTCGACTCCGCTCCCGTGCTCTTCACTTTTCTTCCTCAACTTGAATCTTCCTTCATCCAAGAGTCTCCTCATTCCTCGTCGGATCCACATTTACCTGACATTCACCATAAACACATGTAGATTCCGACTCTTCCAACAACACTTGAACCTTTGCTTGTCCTCAAGCAATAAAAAAAACTAAATTCTGCAGCCCCACAGATTAGCAATTCATGTATCCACCTCAATAATCTTTAAATGCATGAAAAACTAGCAAACACAATAGATTAACAACATCATAGCACATAATTGCAATAATCAATGAAATCAGGCAATCTTATCCATTCTAGACCTCACAAGGAATATGTGTTTCACTCTCACTCAAGTGTTTAGGGTTAAATGTTTACGCTCAAAACTCAATCTTCAAATACTTACCTACAATAGTCTTGCACCAGTGTTCTAACTCTCCACCGCTGGTGACTCTATACACAACAAAAATCATGAGGTCTTTCAATTGGGTTGTAATGGGGCCAAGGTAGAACATATAAGGTATGGAATGGAACAATTCATGCCATGTGGTGCTCATAATCCGGGAACTAAAGAGGCAACCAAATCACAAACCACTACTCATCAACTCATACCATATCTCTACCATGTCATACAACCCCAATCTCAAGCATAAAACTTTACAAACCATACACAACTCATTCCTTATATTTTTTTTCTTTTTCGCATTTTTTTTTCATTCATGCTATATCAAATGATTTTCCTTGACTTTTACCCCTAAGTGAATTTTATCCTCCTTAGGTCCCAAGTAATGAATGTACTAGCAAGAAACAAAAACCTCATATATGTACCTCAAACATACAATCCACCACTAAAACCATCATCCACAATATAAATATTCACCAACCATTCCTAATTCCCGGATGGGGTCAGGCTATCATTGGCTATGGAAAATTTTTGTGAAGCTACAAAAGAATAGGCAATAGGCTCAAATTGGCTTCAAGCAGACGACTATATGTAAGGTAGAATATAGTCAAATATTGTTAATGAAGGTGCCTCAATCATGTTTAAGTCATGTGCGGAAATCATAATATGCAGCCTTGAAAAAGATATCTAAATGCAAGCCAAAGAGGAAGTAATTAAAGAGAGTACACTCAACAAGCAAGAGGACTAGATCAAGTGCAGTCCTGAATAGGCCAAAATAAGCTTACCAGATCATGTCTAGAACTTCAAGATCACCCAAAATTCCAAGATCTTATGTGCTCAATCATTAACCAATCATGTTCACCAAATAGTGTAAAAATCAGATATCGAAGGTTTTGACATTCAAGCACACTATGGGGCATAAATCTCAAATAGATAGAATAGAGGACAAACGGTATCCATATGGGGAAATAAGACCTAATCCTAACAATGCAATATATAAATAACTAATTTTTATTTTTATTTTTGGGATTTTTTTATAAAGACTGGCATGCTGATATGCAATATAAACTAAAAACAAAAATAAAACTGCAAACTAAAAATAAACATGCAATCCTATCACTTCGATATGCAATATAAACATGCAGTGGAGAGAAATAGGTTCACCTATAATTTATCACTTCGATTGATGAATTCGATCCTTGTTTCAACCTCTAGTTCTTGTCTTTTCCTATCAATGTCCTTGTCCAGATCTTAGGTAGATTACTAGTCCTACGAGTCCTAGCAACCCTTATCTTTAAATAAACCTAACACGATTAAGATTCAACCTAGAGATAGCATTAAGAGTATGAATTAACCAAGGTACACATAATATCAAGCTACGAGTCGATATTCTTCATGTATTCAACTTCCTACACATCCAATTAGTCCTACGAGTCCTAAAGGGATATGATTGCCACTTGGGTTAAGGTTCGCTACGAGGAATCTGCAAAACCCTAGCAATTGAATGAATCTACTCTAACTAGTTGATCAAGCCAGAGAGAATAAAACACATTCAAGCAATTAAGCACAAAGAAGTCAAAACATTGGAATAGGAATAAGAACTAGATTAAGAAACTCACAATTCAACAATCAAAGATCCAAACTGTAGGCGAAACCTTGAGAGTTTAGTTGCTCGTGCTCAACGACGCACTCAACACTGGAATAAAGTGCATATGGTTAATGAAAGAATAAACTAGAAAAGTCTTATAAAAGCCTCCAAGAGTCGGCCAATAATATAAACTAAAACCCTAATTAAATTCCAATTCTGAATCGGCGTTTCTGCGAAGGCCGAAGGGCAGCCACTCTAGGCCGCGGGGCGGCTAGGCGATTGCGAAGTTGCTCGTCAGAGGTTCGGGCCGCGGGGCGGCTTTTAATGTTCACAACGATTTTTCTGTTTCGAAATTGGTCTCGATGTCAACACAAAAGTTGTAGATCTCGAAGAGAGCTTTCCAACGCATTTTATAATAGTCAATCGGACCACCGAGGCCCTCCAAAAAGTGCGAAACAAGTTCAGCTTGTCTGGCGACAATTTCTGCTGACTTGTTCTTCACTTAGGCTCTCGAAATTCGACTCCGCTCTCGTGCTCTTCACTTTTCGTCCTCAACTTGAATCTTCCTTCATCCAAGAGTCTCCTCATTCCTCGTCGGATCCACATTTACCTGACATTCACCATAAACACATGTAGATTCCGACTCTTCCAACAACACAAGTAAACATGTAATTATAACTAAAATATGCAATATTCACAACTAAACTATGCTAAATGTAATCTATTATGCAATACTAATTATGCTCTATCAAATTCCCCCACACTTGAACCTTTGCTTGTCCTCAAGCAATAAAAAAAACTAAATTCTGCAGCCCCACAGATTAGCAATTCATGTATCCACCTCAATAATCTTTAAATGCATGAAAAACTAGCAAACACAATAGATTAACAACATCATAGCACATAATTGCAATAATCATTGAAATCAGGCAATCGTATCCATTCTAGACCTCACAGGGAATATGTGTTTCACTCTCACTCAAGTGTTTAGGGTTAAATATTTACGCTCAAAACTCAATCTTCAAATGCTTATCTACAATAGTCTTGCACCAGTGTTCTAACTCTCCACCGCTGGTGACTCTATACACAACAAAAATCATGAGGTCTTTCAATTGGGTTGTAATGGGGCCAAGGTAGAACATATAAGGTATGGAATGGAACAATTCATGCCATGTAGTGCTCATAATCCGGGAACTAAGGAGGCAACCAAATCACAAACCACTACTCATCAACTCATACCATATCTCTACCATGTCATACAACCCCAATCTCAAGCATAAAACTTTATAAACCATACACAACTCATTCCTTATATTTTTTTTCTTTTTCTCTTTTTTTTTCATTTTTTTTTCATTCATGCTATATCAAATGATTTTCCTTGACTTTTACCCCTACACTAGTACAGAAAGCCACATTTACCTCGGTTCCGTGTGCATTATTTACCACGGTTCTGAACCGTGGTAAAAGTGGTTGTGGTAAAAGTGGTCGAACCGTGGTAAATAAGCCAACCCGTGGTAAATTAGTCTTGGCTTTTATCTTGTCTCACCCGTGGTAATATTGCTCAACCGAAGTAAAATCGCACCGTGGTAAAAGTGGTCGAACCGTGGTAAATAAGACAACCGTGGTAAATTAGTCTTGGCTTTTATCTTGGTTTACCCGTGGTAAAGTTGCTCAACCGAAGTAAAATCGCACCATGGTAAAAGTGGACGAACCGTGGTAAATTTGATATATGTGGTAAAATTGTTTACGTGGTAATATTGATCACCCGTGGTAATTTTGTTGACGTGGCAACATTCGTTTATGCAAATTTACTACACATTTAAATTGAACCGTGGTAAATTACATTTTATGGGTTCTCTAATAATATTTATAATAGTATTATATTTTCCAATTTTCCTGTCGATAATCAATCAATATTACAATAACAAACTATAAAAACAAAACTACAACACTGTAGGAAATGGTAAAACACTAGTAGCGTACATATATATATAAAAAAATATGTAATTAATCCTGTTTAACATCTTAATTCAAAAAAATGCATAGCTAGCTAATAAAAATTGACTAATATAAAGAAACCTGCATTCCGTACCCTACCCTACCATCTACGCATTACAGATACGTACTACACAAAGTTTTGAACAAAATTTGCCCATTGATCTCGAATTTCATCTATCATGACCTGTATAATGTGGTACCAACTCAACGGATGGCGGACTTAACTGCCAAAGTAAATTTTATAATCTAAATTAGAAACCAGATATGTACAAGAAGCAGATATCTCAAAACAAAGTTATAAATATACATAAAAAGCATGACACACATTTACACAAGGAATAAATATAATAAAGTAAAAATGAGTTTGAACAAACATTAGTGAAAGCCAATAAGTATATACTATATAGCATCAATTCATGATAAAAAAAAGGTATAAACCTCATCTACATTCAACAAGGGAACGAACCTACTATCAGTAGTGGCGCCCGATGGGCCTGCCTACACTAACAAGAGTATCCAGAAAACTAATAAAATAAGTAGCCTAAAAGGCTGGAAGATCCTTCAATTAAGATGAGAGATAGCAATCAAATTAAGCCATTCTAGTTTTAGATCATTATACCATGATACTAATAGCTTCATAATCAATTCAGGTCACATTCGAGCTACTCAATCGGCATTTCTATAGCTAATATCATTTGGTTGACACATTGCTCTAAAATCTGAACGATGCTAACGCTAACATATTTAGCTTTTTAGGGACAGAGTCTTTAGTGTTGATCTCCCACATGAATCGAAGGACATAATATCCACAATCAATTCCATTTGTTTGAGAAGGGCACAACAAAAGAGCATTAATTGTAAAAACACTAACTCTAGGATGAACAATTGTTGATTAATTATGTCATTCAGATGAGAACAAATGCAATTATGTAATACATACTCACACCACAATAATTTACCTAACCTTTAATACATGTCACTTTGGTTTTGAGTTGGGCCTATTTAGCTTCTTTTCAGCGATCCAAATTTTCAAAGACCTGTTTTAATACAAGATAAATCATCATCATCATCATCGTAATTTTATTCCTGTAAAGCAATAATAAGTAAAAAAAACTTACATTTCAATTACATGCTTGATATCATCTCTAATTACTTTACCTCCAAGGGCTCTAGCCGAGTCAAGCCAAAACATCGTTTCTGCATAAGGATAAATAACACAAAGCATTCAATGCCTCCTACATATTGAAATATATATAATCAACCAGATCGAAGCAAACATATGTAAGTAAAGAGTGAAAGATATGTAAGTCCCAACAAATAAATAGTGAGAACATTTCATAAGACTATAGGGCTGATCAAAAGAGTGAAAGATATGTAAGTAAAACTCAGAAGATTAGGCCAATCAAATCAACAATTCAAGTCGATCAGGAAGAAATAAAAAAAAACACACAAACGGAGAGCAATGCATCTACTAAATGCAATGCAGTACTCAAGAAAGTCATTTAAGTCATACAGTCATACAGAGAGGCTCATTTGCGGAATGCAATGCATCTACTCTTCTTTTGGATAATGCAATGCATCTATTGAAATTCAACTAAGTAGAAGAAGCCCCTAAGCTTGTATACACATTACTTGAAAAAATAAACATGAAAGTAACCCTAAGAAATGAAATACCAATCATACTCTTCTAGATGAACAAGTGCTTAAATCTATCAAACAACTGGAAAAGACAATAAAAAAAAATTAAAACATCACTAGAGAGAGCCTAGAGGCTAGAGGTGCAAAATAGATTGCAGCCAAACAAATTGGATTAACGAATAAGGTGGTTGCTTACAAGTTACAACGATGCTTTGAGAAATTAGGGTCGGATTAACAAGAAAGCAGAGGAAAGCTTTTTGAACCATAACGAACTAGAATTTAGCATCATATCGGGATAACCAGGAGACCACTGGCAGCACACCGAATCGGACGCTCTGTGAGCACCGACACCGGAAAGATTGACCACGTTCTGAATTTCCCCAAATTACCAAAATTGGGTTTGGATTAAGTAGAAAGAAGAGGATTTGTAGTATAAATTAGGGCGAGATTCAGAGATTGAAACTTTGTGAACCATAAAGAGCTTGAATTTAGCACCATACCCGGACAGTGCGAACGAATTCCGGCTACGTACGTACGGAGATATGAGGGTTGCTGAACAGGAATGAACGGTAACGGCTGCTGAACGGTAGGGAAGAACAAGCACAATCGTCTCTCTCCAATGTAATTGCTGGGCGGTGTCGATGATTTCCGACGAAGAACGAGAGTGAAGAAGATACGAGGGAGATACGAGGTAGTTGATCGCCGGCCTCCAAACTCTATATGCTCTTCCAAAGGAGATAGAGGGTTAGGGTTTAATTAATTCCGATTTTTGTTAAAAATATAAAACCCCAATTAAATATTTAAAATTAAGCTATATTTAATTGAAAATAAAACGCGAGAATTATTTTGGCGGAAGTGTGAAATTTGGTAAATTTACCTCGTAATCCGAAGACGTGTGGTAATTTTGTCAATTTTGCAGATTTACTACGGTATAAGGTAATTTTGTTTCGTCTACCAAAAAAACAAAAAAAAATATTTTCATAATTTACCACGGTTCACAAGACAACTGTGGTAAATAGGTCCAATTTTCATATTTACCACGGTGTGAGGTAATTTTTTAATGTTGAATTACCACGGTTCAAAAGACAATCGTAGTAAATAGGTCCAATTTCCATATTTACCACGGCGTGTGGTAATTTTTTAATGCTAAATTACCACGTTCCCTTCGGAACCGAGGTAAATTTACAAGTTTTCAAATTTACTTCGAAGAAACACGGAACCGTGGTAATTTCACCGTCGCCAAAGGCCCTTTTTCTACTAGTGCTAAGTGAATTTTATCCTCCTTAGGTCTCAAGTAATGAATGTACTAGCAAGAAACAAACACCTCATAAATGTACCTCAAACATACAATCCACCACTAAAACCATCATCCACAATATAAATATTCACCAACCATTCCTAATTCCCGGATGGGATCAGGCTATCATTGGCTATGGAAAAATTTTGTGAAGCTACGAAAGAATAGGCAATAGGCTCAAATTGGCTTCAAGCAGACGAGTATATGTAAGGTAGAATATAGTCAAATAGGGCTAATGAAGGTGCCTCAATCATGTGTAAGTCATGTGCAGAAATCATAATATGCAGCCTTGAAAAAGATATCTAAATGCAAGCCAAAGAGGAAGTAATTAAAGAGAGTACACTCAACAAGCAAGAGGACTAGATCAAGTGCAGTCCTGAATAGGCCAAAATAAGCTTACCAGATCATGTCTAGAACTTCAAGATCACCCAAAATTCCAAGATCTTATGTGCTCAATCATTAACCAATCATGTTCACCAAATTGTGTAAAAATCACATATCGCAGGTTTTGACATTCCAAGCACACTATGGGGCATAAGTCTCAAATAGATAGAATAGAGGACAAACGGTATCCATATGGGGAAATAAGACCTAATCCTAACAATGCAATATATAAATAACTAATTTTTATTTTTGGGATTTTTTTATAAAGACTGGCATGCTGATATGCAATATAAACTAAAAACAAAAATAAAACTGCAAACTAAAAATAAACATGCAATCCTATCACTTCGATATGCAATATAAACATGCAGTGGAGAGAGATAGGTTCACCTACAATTTATCACTTCGATTGATGAATTCGATCCTTGTTTCAGCCTCTAGTTCTTGTGTTTTCCTATCAATGTCCTTGTCCAGATCTTAGGTAGATTACTATTCCTACGAGTCCTAGCAACCCTTATCTCTAAATAACCCTAACACGGTTAAGATTCAACCTAGAGATAGCATTAAGAGTATGAATTAACCAAGGTACACATAATATCAAGCTACGAGTCGATATTCTTCATGTATTCAACTTCCTACACATCCAATTAGTCCTACGAGTCCTAAAGAGATATGATTGCCACTTGGGTTAAGGTTCGCTACGAGGAATCTGCAAAACCCTAGCAATTGAATGAATCTACTCTAACTAGTTGATCAAGCCAGAGATAATAAAACACATTCAAGCAGTTAAGCATAAAGAAGTCAAAACATTGGAATAGGAATAAGAACTAGATTAAGAAACTCACAATTCAACAATCAAAGATCCAAAATGTAGGTGAAACCTTGAGAGTTTAGTTGCTCGTGCTCAACGACGCTCTCAACAATGGAATAAAGTGCATAAGGTTAATGAAAGAATAAACTAGAAAAGTCTTATAAAAGCCTCCAAGAGTCGGCCAATAAAATAAACTAAAACCCTAATTAAATTCCAATTCCGAATCAGCGTTTCTGCGAAGGCCGCGGGGCAGCCACCCTAGGCCGCGGGGCGACCAGGCAATTGCGAAGTCGCTCGTCAGAGGTTCGGGCCGCAGGGCGGCTTTTATTGTTCACAGCGATTTTTCTGTTTCGAAATTGGTCTCGATGTCAACACGAAAGCTGTAGATCTCAAAGAGAGCTTTCCAACGCATAGTTATAATAGTCAATCGGACCACCGAGGCCTCCAGAAAGTGCGAAACAAGTTCAGCTTGTCTGGCGACAATTTCTGCTGACTTGTTCTTCACTTAGGCTCTCGAAATTCGACTCCGCTCCCGTGCTCTTCACTTTTCTTCCTCAACTTGAATCTTCATTCATCCAAAGTCTCCTCATTCCTCGTCGGATCCACATTTACCTGACATTCACCATAAACACATGTAGATTCCGACTCTTCCAACAACACAAGTAAACATGTAATTATAGCTAAAATATGCAATATTCACAACTAAACTATGCTAAATGTAATCTATTATGAAATACTAATTATGCTCTATCAAATTCCCCCACACTTGAACCTTTGCTTGTACTCAAGCAATAAAAAAAAAACTAAATTCTACAGCCCCACAGATTAGCAATTCATGTATCCACCTCAATAATCTTTAAATGCATGAAAAACTAGCAAACACAATAGATTAACAACATCATAGCACATAATTGCAATAATCAATGAAATCAGGCAATCTTATCCATTCTAGACCTTACAGGGAATATGTGTTTCACTCTCACTCAAGTGTTTAGGGTTAAATGTTTATGCTCAAAACTCAATCTTCAAATGGTTAGCTACAATAGTCTTGCACTAGTGTTCTAACTCTCCACCGCTGGTGACTCTATACACAACAAAAATCATGAGGTCTTTCAATTGGGTTGTAATGGGGCCAAGGTAGAACATTTAAGGTATGGAATGGAACAATTCATGCCATGTGGTGCTCATAATCCGGGAACTAAGGAGGCAACCAAATCACAAACCACTACTCATCAACTCATACCATATCTGTACCATGTCATACAACCCCAATCTCAAGCATAAAACTTTACAAACCATATTCAACTCATTTCTTTTATTTTTTTCTTTTTCTCTTTTTTTTTTCCAGTTTTTTTTCTTTCATGCTATATCAAATGATTTTCCTTGACTTTTACCCCTAAGTGAACTTTATCGTCCTTAGGTCCCAAGTAATGAATGTACTAGCAAGAAACAAACACCTCATAAATGTACCTCAAACATACAATCCACCACTAAAACCATCATCCACAATATAAATATTCACCAACCATTCCTAATTCCCGGATGGGGTCAGGCTATCATTGACTATGGAAAAAATTTTGTGAAGCTACAAAAGAATAGGCAATAGGCTCAAATTGACTTCAAGCAGACGACTATATGTAAGGTAGAATATAGTCAAATAGGGCTAATGAAGGTGCCTCAATCATGTTTAAGTCATGTGCGGAAATCATAATATGCAGCCTTGAAAAAGATATCTAAATGCAAGCTAAAGATGAGGTAATTAAAGAGAGTACACTCAACAAGCAAGAGGACTAGATCAAGTGCAGTCATGAATAGGCCAAAATAAGCTTACCAGATCATGTCTAGAACTTCAAGATCACCAAAAATTCCAAGATCTTATGTGCTCAATCATTAACCAATCATGTTCACCAAATAGTGTAAAAATCACATATCGAAGGTTTTGACATTCCAAGCACACTATGGGGCATAAATCTCAAATAGATAGAATAGAGGACAAACGGTATCCATATGGGGAAATAAGACCTAATCCTAACAATGCAATATATAAATAACTAATTTTTATTTTTATTTTTGGGATTTTTTTATAAAGACTAGCATGCTGATATGCAATATAAACTAAAAACAAAAATAAAACTGCAAACTAAAAATAAACATGCAATCCTATCACTTCTATATGCAATATAAACATGCAGTGGAGAGAAATAGGTTCACCTACAATTTATCACTTCGATTGATGAATTCGATCCTTGTTTCAGCCTCTAGTTCTTGTCTTTTCCTATCAATGTCCTTGTCCAGATCTAAGGTAGATTACTAGTCCTACGAGTCCTAGCAACCCTTATCTCTAAATAAACCTAACACGGTTAAGATTCAACCTAGAGATAGCATTAAGAGTATGAATTAACCAAGGTACACATAATATCAAGCTACGAGTCGATATTCTTCATGTATTCAACTTCCTACACATCCAATTAGTCCTACGAGTCCTAAAGGGATATGATTGCCACTTGGGTTAAGGTTCGCTACGAGGAATCTGCAAAACCCTAGCAATTGAATAAATCTACTCTAACTAGTTGATCAAGCCAGAGAGAATAAAACACATTCAAGCAATTAAGCACAAAGAAGTCAAATCATTGGAATAGGAATAAGAACTAGATTAAGAAACTCACAATTCAACAATCAAAGATCCAAACTGTAGGCGAAACCTTGAGAGTTTAGTTGCTCGTCCTCAACGACGCTCTCAACAATGGAATAAAATGCATAAGGTTAATGAAAGAATAAACTAGAAAAGTCTTATAAAAGCCTCCAAGAGTCCGCTCATGTGCTCTTCACTTTTCTTCCTCAACTTGATTCTTCCTTCATCCAAAAGTTTCCTCATTCCTCGTCGGATCCACATTTACCTGAAATTAACCATAAACACGTGTAGATTCCGACTCTTCCAACACCACAAGTAAACATGTAATTATAACTAAAATATGCAATATTCACAACTAAACTATGCTAAATGTAATCTATTATGCAATGCTAATTATGCTCTATCAATATGTGATGCAAGAACGATCTCGGCCTCGCACTCCGAGCTCTCTCCAACACTCGATCTTCCACACTCTCGGCCTCGCACTCCGAGTGCTTCCGACCCTTTGATTCCGTCGTCTCTCACTAAGGAATCTCCTTCAGCCTCTCACCGAAGGTTTTGTTCCCGGCCTCTCACCTAAGAACGAGATTCTTGACCCGAATCACTGGAAGCTAAAAGGCTTACTTTTTCTCCGAGATTTATGACGGAGGCTAATGACGGATAATATGTAAGGGTTTTCCAAGATTTATGACGGAGAGATGGGCAACCATAATGGGGGGAACCGAATGGTCTTGGTTGCCATCAAAGAGATGGAAGTTCGGAAATCTCTAAAGCCCTGTCATTTAATCCGACTTTACTGATTGCATTCCGTCTTCATTTATTGCATTTCTGACAAGCTGCCTGGTTTTCGGACTGCTCCAAAGATGCCAGATTTCGTCCATCTTCCAAGCTGATTTGATGATTGCATCCTTCAATAAAGTTGTAGCCACTTCAAATATCTTTCCAACAAGTGCTCATCGGTTTCAATCGGAATTTTATACAGCTAGAACGAGCCAAAATATCGAGGTGTCGCCAAACAGTCTTCACAAATAAAAGTTGATGTTCTGCTCCGAAGACAAACCCTTGTAGGAAAAAAGAGTCAAGCTCATGGGCGACTACGATCACACCAGACCGATATGGCTTTGAGACTCAATCGGGATATGTTTTCGTCCTTAATGGTGGAGCTGTGAGCTGGAAGGGCTCTAAACAAGACACAGTTGTCGATTCTATGACAGAGGCTAAATATATAGCTGCTAGTGAAGCGGCTAAGGAGGTTGTCGGGATGAGGAAGTTCATAGATGAACTCGGTGTTGTTCCTAGCATCTCAGGGCCTATTGACATCCATTGTGACAACAATGGTGCCATATCCCAGGCCAAGAAACCGAGCTCGAGCTCCAAATCCAGACACGTGATGAGGAAGTTTCACATTATTCGACGCATAGTCACTGAGGGTGACATTAAGATATGTAAGGTCCATACAGATGACAACATTGCAGTTCCATTGACAAAGCCTATGCCTAGGCCCAAGCATGATAGTCACACTAGGGCTAAGGGTCTCAGACACATTGGAGAATGGGTTTGAGACTGCTTTGTATTACATTTTATGTTTAGAGTTTAGACACTAAGTTTATGTTTGACTGGATGATTTTATGATATATGATATTTCATCTTTATTTATATATTGTGTTGAACGATAATAAATAAAATGTCCAAATAATTCGTAGTTCGCAAATGGGCTTATCTTAAGAGTTCTGGTAAATGAAACCCCATTAAGTGAAATGCAGTTATGAATTATCACAAGTCCGTAGTCTGAAATCATCAAATTGGACATAGGTGATTTTATTAAATGATTATATAGTAAGTTGACTGATAGCGCCATGTTTCATGGGCTATAGGGACATGGAGATGTCTAGTCAATTACATATATATGTATGGATGATACATATAGGACAGACCCACCTTAAGACTCTACAAAGGGGATTGCGGGGTTTTAAGTTAAACCACGATTAGTATATTCCTCATACATGAGTGTGTTATGGTCTCTCTTGATGATTGATATTTCTTTGACACGGCTAAACGCTTTCCGTAATAGGGAGTTATAAAGGTCGTAGTTGGGATTGCCAAAAGTTGAGTGGGCGCCATAGTCATACAAGATTGTAGATGTCCACCTTCTTATGCATACTGTGATGCATTGAAAAGGAATGGTGTCTAGGCCACTTGAAGAGCAAGAACTGAAAATGCATGGCCATGCTCGGATGGATTATTTGTAATCATCCGTTTAATTGACAGTTCGAACTCGGAGTTCAAGGAATATATTTGATAATAGATATGAATGTCATCATATCATCAAATATGACATTAAGAGACACGGGTATCTTAAATTGCACACTTGTTTAAGGACAAGTGGGAGATTGAAGGAATTGTGTCCTTTAATTTAATGTGCAATGACCAATTATGGAATAGGACAATTGATAGAGATATTCAATCCGATTATTTTAGAAGTCGTAATGCTTTGATAGAAGCGAACTACGATTAATGGGCTTAAACTGGTTAAACCCATGACTATTATAAACGGGTCCTATGCGGTCACACACTTAGAGTTGACGGACTTGATCAAAAGATAGATGATTTTATTATTAGTGTATATTAGATATATATTAATAATAATGAGATAAGATTTATTTGTGAGATAAATAATTAATTAAATAGGGTATAAATATGGACTTATAAAGAAGGGCTTATGAGAACTTAACCTAATTAACACATCCCAAAAGGAATGTGAGTTTTTGCCGCATCAATTAGTTGTGAGGGCTGAATTCCACCATCATCAATCAAGAGCAATTTGATTGTTCACCTTTCGATCTTCGTCCTAGCAGTCGAAGGCAAAGGAGATCTAAACCGGACTCTTGTGGACCAAGTAGAGGAACAACGCGTGGGGCTCTCATCTTTCTGTTCATATCCGAGAAAGTCTGGTTCACGCATCAACAGGTATCTCCTATGAACAATGATTTGATCTATCGATTTTATGCATGAAGATCTTGCGATTAGATGATAGAAAATAGTTTCTAAAACTTTTTTTGGTGACAACTTTGTTTTTAGAGTTTTTTTTACGGATCGGAGTCACTGTCACCACCCTTATCAGTGGTGAAACATGTGGTGACAACTTCTTTTGGTGACAACTTTGTTTTTATATTTTTTACGGGGTCACTATCATCACCCTCATCAGTGGTAATACAAATGGTGACAACTTTTTTTTAGGGGGTGACTGTCACCACCCTTATCAGTAATGACAACCTTTTTTGTTGACAGCTTTATTTTTAGAGTTTTTTTAAGGGGTTACTATCACCACCCTTATCTGTGGTGACACATGTGGTGACAACTTTGTTTTTAGATTTTTTTTACAGGGCCACGACTATTAGCTGAAGCTACCAAATTTTTCCACAGTCGAATTCGTCACGCCCTCATTAGCCATTGCAGGGCCGAAGCTACAAGCCTTTTGCCACCACAAAAGGGTACAATGTGTTGTTAAGTGTCAACTTGTTCTAGAACAACATAGAGATAAGGAGGAGTTCTGTGGATGTACATGTTTTGGTCTGCGTACAGGTTATGGTTATATACAGGTTTTCGTTTTTGATTTTGGTATGGAAAAAACAAGGGGTACAGTGACCTTCTTGTGTACTTTTTTTTTTTTAATTTCATACATACTCAAGCGACGAACAAAGACAATATTGGTTATTACAATTAAAAAAAAATCTCATAACTCACTTAGGCGGTGGACATCATCTAATACGCAATCACCTGAAAATCCTGGCTACTAACGTCAACAACACGTTTATCGCATGAAAACTCAACCCATATTCTCATACGATGACATAAAGTTATTCGCCTAAATATTCATGCAATGAATATTGTCTAAATGACTAGTCACCTAAACTTTCGGGCAAACAACACCGCTAACAATATCCAACCACCTCTCGTAATCAAGTGACCACCAAAGTTCGATGTCTCAATACTCAAGTAATGAACGTAGCCTTCTAATAATGTTTCGCACATTCTCAAGCAACCATTCAAGCGATGAACATATGTGGTCACCCAAACTCCGTCGGCTTTTAGGCTGCTTGTCAAATATCAAGCGACAACATCAAAGTTCGCCGCTTAAAGCGAACCAATTAATTAAGTGACATCCCTTCGTTGCTTGAACACTTTGGGGACTACGTCTATGTGGCGAACTTTCAAGCGACAACATGTTGGTCACCTGAATGCTCATGCGACCTAGAGCCCATTCAAGCGACCGTTTAAGGCATGTCGCTAAATTGAAATCTACCGTAGTGATCAACCATCAATTAGTATATAATTGTAGCACACGTGAAATATTAATTAGGTGTCCCAACTCCAAACAACAAACAACAAATTCCAAATCTTGCAATGTTTTGATCTTGCATATATACTTGTGACAAGTAACAACACACACATGCCAAACTAGGATACGTCACAAACTCTCTGGGGTTTTAGCGTGCGTGTAGATTATTCTGTACGTACCAAGTATCCGAGGTTCTACTGAAGTCACTTTGTAGATTCATGGTTGGTGTGTTCCGAGAATCAGTAGCATCCGAGTCAGGCATCTTCTTGGAGACGAGCGATGGAGAGAATGGAGTCGGGAGCTCACTCGAGTCATTGTTCAGCATGACAAGCACTGCATGCATTGTAGGCCTGCTATCCTCATTGTCTTGAACACATAATAGTCCTATTTGTAAGCGTCTCCCAGCTTCAGCTTTTGAATAATTTTTGTGTAAAGTTGGATCTATTAGTTGTTCAACTTTACCTTCATCCCAAACCCTCCATGCCTGCAAGTGCATATGTATACATATAAATAGTACTGTTATAATTTATACCTGTTTTCCATAGAAAGAAGATTTGTATAAGGAGACTTACATGGCGTAGAAGACCCTCTCCATGGGAACTTTCGTAAAACCGATTGATGCTCCTTCCACTAAGAATTTCGAGAATCATGACTCCGTAGCTATAAACATCTGACTTGGTAGAAAAGCGTCCCGCTAGCGCATATTCAGGTGCCATATATCCACTGTTTCAATATGATTTAGTACAGTTAGATACATACATGCATGCATGCATGCATACATACATATTCCTCGATTGGTAATTTGTGTGCAAGTTAGTCTAAGTTATGATTGATATATATAATAACTTACTATGTCCCAACAACTCTTGCAGTATTTGTTGTAGTTTGATCCACTTTCACTAGTCTGGCCAAGCCAAAATCAGCAATTTTAGGGTCCAAGTCATCATCTAACAAGATGTTGCTTATCTTAAGATCTCGGTGCACTATCTTGACTCGTGAATCTTCATGGAGATAGTGAAGTCCACGAGCGATGCCCACAATAATCTTGTTCCTTATTTCCCATGTCAGAAAAGTGGACCTCGTTGAATCTACAACAACAATATCGAATTAATTAATACGAGTATATAACTATAACATGTTGGATATGGACATCGAATTTGATGAGAAAAGAATGTACTTACCGAATAAGAAGCGCTCAAGACTCAAATTTGGCATGAATTCATAGACAAGAAGTTGTTCTTCTTCTTCTACACAAAATCCTACAAGCCGAACCAAATTTCGATGTTGAAGCTTCGCTACTACCGCAACCTCTGTCTTGAATTCTTGGGCTCCTTGTCCTGAACTATTGGAAAGTCTCTTGACTGCTACACGTTGGCCATTCTCAAGTACTCCCTTTAACAACAAATTAATTAGGGTTGTGGACATAATTAATAAGCTATAAATAGATTTCGCTGAGATTTATAAAGTAAAGTAACGAAATTACCTGATAAACAATACCGAAGCCTCCTTCGCCCAATTTATTTAATGGGGAAAACCCGTTGGTTGCGCCTTCAATCATCTTCAAATCAAACTGTATGCAGTCGGTTGATTCTAACCCAGCTTCCACATCAATTTGATCTACTTGATAGGAAAATAAATAATTATTAGGTGAAACTAATTAAAATAACCCAACCTTTGGAGGGGTATTAAAAAAATATCCCCACGTTTCAACGGTAAGAAAAATAACCCGACAATTGGGGGAGATGATAACAAAATATCCCGAGTAATTTTTCTTACCATAAATTGGGTCAAAACAATCATATAAAATTGGTTAAATGATCTAATTCTCATTAAAATAAGTCAATATCATCAAAAATTAACCAAAATCTTAATTTCGTCAATTATATGTCATCATTTTTGCTCATATTTATAGTCGTAAAAACAATTGGGATATTTTGTTACCATCTTTTACAAAGGTCGGGTTATTTTTCTTATTGTTGAAAGGTGGTGATATTTTTTTAACACCCCTCCAAAGGTTGGGTTATTTTAATTAGTTTTGCCTAATTATTACCACGTTTGTTCAACTATTGATTCAAATAAATAAATTCAGTTTGAGCTATAACAAACAAATCAAGATCTTTACTCCTCTTTTACAATGAGAGTTTTCTTGTGATTTCTGGTTTTCTTCTCGTTGATTTGGTTTTGGTTTCTGGAATCTTCAGATGGTATCAGAGCTTCGTCAGACAAAATTTGATTGATCGTCGACGATCCTCTGTTTTAGAAGGATCTACTGGTGTTGCCTCATTTTTGAGTTTGCTGGTGAAATTGAATCATGATATGAAGTGCGATGGCTGGTAGAGGTGCGATGAACTCACGAGGTCCAACATGTGGTGTTGGAAACACTGCCAATGGTGATGGAAGAGGAGGTTTTATAAGCGTGACGCCGCCTGGACCAGGAGCGACTGGAAGAGGAATAAACTTCGGCATCAATGGTGTCTAGTTTGGGAATACAGTTCAAGGTACGAACATTGTGCACTACAATCCGCTTTTCTTGTCTAATTCAGATCATCCTAGTATGCAGTTGGTTGCTACCCTGTTTAATGGATCAAGTTTTACAATTCGTTGGAGTCGTGGTGTGAGAATGACTTTAGGTGTGAAACCCAAATTAGGATTCATTACCGGTAGATGTGTTAAACCTCCTGATAGTGAAGAATATTATGTTAAATGAGAGAGAGGGATTATATGGTGATGTGCTGGTTGATCAATTCAATGACAAGTGAAGTGCATGGCTGAAACTTGTATGTACGTTCAATCATCTAATTAACTTTGGGATGAGGTTAGGGAAAAGTTTTATGAATCTAATGGTCTTGTAATTTTCCAGCTTCGAAGGGATCTGAGAAATCATAGACAAAATAATTTGTCTGTTGGGGCATATTATGGGAAACTCAAGAAAATCTGGGATGAACTGCGACTGCAAGATGATGTTTCAAGTTGTACGTAACGTAGTAGAGGGAGAATTAGTCATTGTGCTTGTGGCTTGCTGAAAAAAGTTGTTGATAGAGAAGAAAAAGTTAGAGTCCTGTAATTTTTTATAGGATTAAATGATGTGTATGAGCCCTTGAGGAGTAACATCTTGTCTAAGGATCCAATGCCGGGTGTTAATAAGCATTTCATATGGCTGTTTAGATAGAGAGATCGAAGGGAGTCACTTTAGTAATCCAGGGAGATGTTAACATACTGGCTATAAGTGTTAGAAATGTGAATGAGACCAAGAGTGTCCCGCATCGGAAAGTTGAACATAACAAGCTCTAGTATATGAGTCGGTGGGCTACTCTTTCTATTGCCAATTGGTTTTAGAATGGAACCTCACTCGGCTTGTGTGCTAGGCTACTAGCGCATGTTCGCCCGTGCACACGACCCCCAGTCATCGGTCCGAGTCGGACTTTGATAATAAGCAAGTTTGAGCGGGCTTAGATTAAGGCAAATGTAGTTAACAAGGCTAATCAGAATAAGTACGGAGATCAGTACAAACAATTTGATCAAGGGAAAAGGGATTACTAAGTTTGATAGGAAATGTGATTATTGCAATGAACGAGGGCAATCCCTTTTTTATGTAAATCAAAATATGTTAGAAATATCAATTAGTAATTTTTAAAGTTAGTATTATTTTTTTAAACTTGTTATTAATGATATTTTGAGTTTAAATTGTTTTTTCATTTCTAAATTTTAACTATGGTATCAAAATCAGTTTAATTGAATATAGTTTGTATACCAATTAGTAATTTTTAAAATCCGAATGATTTTTAATTCACGGGTGATAGTTGGTATTATTCTTAGTCATTTTTCTTTATTTATGGTTAATTATGAAATTGATATATATATATATATATATATATATATATATATATATATATATATATATATATATATATATATATCATACCATGAATTTGTAAATAAAGAGCGGCAATATCCGGGGTTTGAACTGGAGACCTTTGAGTATTACCCACAAATCCTTTCTAATGAACCATTCCGGAATGATATATATATATATATATATATATATATATATATATGGTCTGGTTCGGGTACACACACCTCCAATAATGAGAAGGAAAGAAGCGCGCTGATTGGTCCACGTGTACAAAAATTAATGCCAAATCAGCTCAGACGCGTCTCTCCAAATTAATTAGTAACACCCATGTAAATTAATTAGTAACACTCACACTCTCAGTTGCACACGCGCTAATTAAGACTCAAAACTAATTAATTGCACGCGCTTGTTCACCCACCTTGCTAATTAATTAGAAAAAGTACGTACCCATATAAAAATGCTTGAGATAGACTTTTAAAAATTATTTTTTGGCATTTTCACTTATTAAAAAAATATAAAAAATATATTTTTGGGTGTAATTTAATTTTATCTATCCATAGACACCCACTTTGTATATGTTTTGTTGAAAAAAAAATTAACAATAAGTTATTCATAAGGTTCACAAGTACTTAGTGGTTCAGCCCTCTTACTCTAAGTGGTTCAGCAATTTTATTCTCAGTGGTTCGGCAATTTTATTCACATTGGTTCAGCAATTTTTTTCACAGTGGTTCAGCAATTTTCTTCACAGTGGTTCATCAATTTTATTCACAGTGGTTCAGCAATTTTATTCACAATGGTTCAGCAATTTTATTCACATTGGTTCAGCAATTTTATTCACAGTGGTTTAGCCATTTTATTTGTAGTGATTCACTTGGTATTAAAATTATGAACCACTTAGTTTAAACCTCTGAACCACTTTGTATTAAAACCCTGAACCACTTGGTTTACAAGACTTTCATTATTGTTTTATTTTCTTTTATCGTTTATTTTTAGTTATTTATTTATTTGCTTTTAAAATAAAATATTTTGTAAACCAATACTATTTATTTGATGAACCTCTATTTAGTCACTGAACCACTCTCTATTCGGTAAATGAACCAACCTCTATTTAGTCACCGAACCACTCTCTATTCGGTCACTGAACCACCCTTTATTCGGTCACTGAACCAACCTCTATTTAGTTACTGAACCAACCTCTATTGAGACAATGAACCAACCTCTATTTAGTCACTGAACCAACCTCTATTTAGACACTAAACCAACCTCTATTTAGTCACTCAACCAACATATTTAGTCACTCAACCACTCTCTATTCGGTCACTGAATCAACCTCTATTTCGTCAGTGAACCAACCTATATTTAGTCACCGAACAAACCTCTATTTAGTCACCGAACCGCTATCTATTTGGTCACTGAACCAATCGGTATAAAAAACTCTAAACCACTTGTTATATATAACACATTGACTTAATCATGTTTAATAACACATTCAAATACTTAAATCAAATTGCTTTTTGCAAAATAGCTTCGGAATTATATATAAAATCATTCAAATCGATGCTTTTTACATTATAAAATTGGAATCGCCCCATATTAGACTTGTGCTTCCACACAGAAGTCCTTTTACTCTCTTTGCGTGCTCAGAATCATCAAGAATGCTTAACTGGATTGTAATTAATAAAAGCTAAGCAGTAAATACTAAATAACATAAGGCTATCAACTCCATCAGTAGTGATTGAAAAAAAAATTACGAGCTCAATTGAAAAAAAATCAGAAACGTTGTCTCTCCATGGGAGGAGGTCGAACGAAGGCGGTTTCTCATAGGATTCCTCCAAACTGGTTATCGGCTAGAAGCGAGAACATGAGCATCAGCCCAGCGTCATCTCCGTGTCCGTCTCCGTCTAATCAAGCGAAGGGAGCGAGCAACGCCGGTTGAAAGCAGAACTTCGATTGTAATCAGCTCCGACATCGACATCACGCGATTGACATCGGCTCCTCTTCAAGCCACTGCCTTCTTCTCGGAACAAATTTCGCACTCCGAATGCAATATTGAGCAAACATGAGGCTGGAATCTCTGTAAACGATCCTGGATTTGTGCAGATACTCCAGCACCATCATCGATTCCGCTGTGTACAAGGATCGGCGGCGATAGGAGGGAGGAAGGAGGAAGGAGGAGGAGAGAAATCGAAGAGGCCTCGACTGCGAAGGACTCCATGAATTCCATGGGAGAAGCATCAAAGTGAAGCCATGGGAGACGAGGAGGGATGTCGTCTAAGGCTGCCAATGCTGGAAGAGTGAGGCGGAGGAGAAAACCGATAGAAGATGAGAAGGATGAGAGCGGAGAGTCCGAAGAAGATGAGAGGATGAGGCGCGTGAGAGTTTTTTTCTTTAGTTAAAAATTAGATCTGTCTCCACCAATAGGAACGCTTCTTTCCTTCTCACCGGACCGAATTATTCTCACTTGAACCCTCCCATATATATATATATATATATATAATACCAAGTAGCCAAGTAGGGATATCCATGGGTCAAGTTTAAAATGTTAAGGTTGAGTGGGTTAATGGTTAGGGTCAACTCCAAAATTGTGCCGGCCCGTCACGTCAAACTGCTAGATGACCCTAACCATTAACCCATCCCACTCTAACCCTTGGTCAACCGAGATCCACTGAGTCATAGGAGTCGACACCAGAACCATGGATATCCCAACTAGCTGGTACTATATATAGCAATTTCACAAGTTGTCATTTGATATGAATTATAATTTGAACAAAATTGTATGGTGTGACGTACTTTACTAACCTAATATTTATCAAATTTATGATTTTATATATATCTTAACATATACAGTATTATGTTAATGAATCTATATCGTTTTTTTTTTTTTTATGATACAAGGTAAGAGTTTGGGTGGAGTCAGGCCCTGCTGATCCACCACCCAAGGACGTCCTTTCGAACGAGAACCTGGAGCTCAGGATGAGAAATGGGGGGGTCGTGATGGAGGAAGTGCCAAAGGTGTGCCACTTTGTCCGCAACCATATTAACCTCTCTGAACACATGGACGCAAGAGAAGGAATGAAAGTCCTGAATCAGCTTCCGAGCGTCCGTCATGATAATCTCAATTTCCCTAGGACATATCCAAACATTATTGATAGCATTGATGACCGCCAGGCAATCACCTTCAACCTCGAGCCTCGAAATCTCGAGCTGGCGGGCTGCAACCAAACCCTGGTGAAAAGCCAAAGCCTCCGCCTTGAGAGCAGATGAATCCCCACAAAGCAAACCATGGCAGCAGATAATAGAGCCACAGTGGTCTCGAATTACAATCCCCGTAGTTGCCACACCAGAAGAACTGACAGCCGCATCAAAGTTTATTTTGAAAGATCCTTCCGCTGGTTTTTTCCATCTTAAGTTTTTCCTTTTCCTTTGGGTTAGATGTGTTGGTTTTTCCTTGCGTTCTTCCTTTGGGTCCGTTGACCGTATACGAACCCACCGCATAGGTATGCGGTGGATTATGACGACCATATACATGCGGCGGGTTTTTGACAATTGGAAAGAGTTTTTAAAAGTTATCCAAAACCGTCGTCATAACCCACCGCATAGGTATGCAATGGGTTATGGAGACGGTTTTGAACCGTTATGGCGACGGTTTTTGACTGTATGACGACGGTTTAAACCTACCGTATACATATGCGGTGGGTTATGGCGACGGTTTTAGACCGTTTTGACGACTATGGTTTTTTGTGGGCCCAATCGATTTTTTTTAATTGTAAATACTAATGAATGGATAAATGATTACCCAACCGAATAATTATATGCACTAGTATATGAATTATTATTTGCTAGAATATTTTATTTATATGGCAGTTTATAACAACTTTTTAATTATATTTTTATATTATTTATATGTTAATTTATCTTTCGAATTATATAGAAATAGTCAAAATTAAATAGGTGAAAAATCATCTATTTTCACCCATCTCACCTACCTATCCCCCGTTGGGGAGGGGGTGAAGTAGATATGAAAGGTGGGTTGGGTGGGTGCTTGTCAATCCATGGTGGTGGATCAGATAAAATGAAGAATTATTCATCCACTACCCGATCCATCAGATCGACACACGTTGCACAGGCGAGTGTAGCATTTTATTGATTGTAATTACTGAAAATGACTCGAACTAACTCATCATGGTTTATGAATTATGACTGAAGTTTTGCGCGCAGTTGGTTCAAATTAACTTTATTATATATCTTGAATGCCAATAAACCAAATAATCGATAAATTCCATGCGGTATCACTCGATCAAAAAAAAAAAAAGAAAAAAAAAAAAGAATAGGTGTGCGCCGGAAAAGAAAATAATGAAGATATGTGGTAGGAAGGTTAACCTCTGGTAGCTTTTCTCCCTAGTCGTGCTTTCCGTCCTGGCAACTTTGTCAGCCTCAGACGCTTTCTGATCAAACAAAGCCAAATGCCAATGATGATCAACACTCCTGCTACTGCCGCTGGGATTACTACTTTTGTATACATTACCCCACTCTTTCCTGCCCAAATTGCAATTCGATCGATTAATTCATATATATTCAACTATATATTGAATCGGTGTATATATCATATGTGATATATGTTGACTTACTAGTTCTCCGGGAATCTGGTAATGGCGACGGCGCTGGTGCCGGAACCCGGAAGAAGAGATTGAGACCGTACGCCATCTGGCAGCTAGGTTCAAACACGACGAGGAAGTCCATATCCGCCACAGGAGGCATGTCTGCGACGCTAGTCCTCAAACACTTGTCACAGCCGGCGGGGGTCAAATCCGGTGTACATTGCAGCAGCAGATACAAGGTGCGATCCGACGAAATGTTTGCGACGGTTAGGGTTTTGAAGTACCTCGGCGACAAAGAAGCGTCGTTAGCAGTCTGGGGTATGGCCGTCGCAAGGTTGTCTTCTAAGATCTTGTTGAACCCCGTGAAATTCATGGTCGCATTGTTTGTGGTGAAACGCCAGGCCACCGGATCGACCTCCTCGATCGAGAAGATGTCGCGGTTAGCGTAGCGGAGAGTGCACTGCAGGTAGAAGATGACGGCCTCCTTCTGGACGGGGCAGAGATTGAGTGCCTTGGTGGCGGCAGCCTGGACGCACGCGTGGCACTCCTCGAGCGTGTAGTCGTATCGACACGAGAAGAGGGTCCAGATCTGGTCGGATCCGGACCCTTGGGTATAGCTGTAGAAGGAGTTGGAGGAGGAGTATGGGATGAGGGTGTCAAGAATCTGGTTCAGGTGGTTTTGGTAAGGGCTGCCTAGGGTGTAGTTCCCGCTATATGTTTTATTTGTGTTGCAGAAGATGTTCAAATACTGTGGGTCTTGGGCATCGGTTTGTGTCACCAACAATGGCATCACTGATACGATGAACCAGAGAATTTTAGACATGGTTGGAGGATTAATCATCTTAATTTTCTGGCTTCATTTCACAAATTGAAGGGGTTTTTGTTTCTAGACTTTGTGCGTTAATTAGTTGTATATGGTCAGTTTATAATATTTAAATTTTATGCAGTTTGTACTAGCTAACTGGTCTAAAATAAGATTCGGAGTGGGTGGGTACGTGGGCTAATAAAAAATTGCATTGCGGAAGAAGTAAACAATGATGCAACTAGCTAGAAATTCTATAAATGCAAGTGTACATATATATCGATAAATTAAAGAAAACAACTAGTTTGTAAAAATAAACCCACCCTTTTCAAATGATTTTGAATAGGCACAATGGTATCCTATAATTATATAAAAATTTAAATTGGAAAAGATATTCTATAAAAAAATAAGCGACTTTAGAAATTTAATTTAAAATTTGACTAATACATTTTAATTAAGTATATATTTTTTTTTAAAACGTAAGTTTTATCATACACCCCAATGAAAATAACATAGTATAGAAAAATCGTTATAACTAATATTTGTGCAATGTTAGGTCAGCAGGGAAGAGATAACCATTCCGAAATAGTTCACTGAAAAGTACTTGTGGGAAGTATCCATAGATTCTCGATTCGAATTTTAGAATGACCGCTTTTTATTTACCAATTCAAGGAAGAGATAACTAGTATTTTAATAAGAACATACTTGAAACAGAATTATGTCTCCAGGAATTATTCAATGGCTCGAGCTCTCTCTTTGACAAAGTAGGACTCCATTACCCAAAAATAAATTTATGTAAAAGATTAATGATAATATTATTATAGTAATAAATATTATTCTTGAAAGATAATGACCTACAAGATGATCTTTGTATCGATCAACAACGTTGCATCGATCTCTAATCTTTTCATAAGACAATATCTTTTTTCCCAAATGGTGATTTTAGGGCGCCCCTATTTACACGGTGAAAAATTTCGCGTTTTACACGGTGATTCGCACACTCATAATTTGTACGTAGTTGCGCTTTTTTTTTCCAGATACGCCTGAACAAAATAGAGCCTTCTATTTCCCCTTTCAAACTCCCTTCGTCGCTGCAACATGGCTTCAATTTGCTGCAATTTGGCATCTCCGAATATGGAAGAAGACAGGATTTGATTTGGAGAGTGATTGTGATCGAGGTTCCCAGGGCTTCGATTTGAAGAAGTACGTGCTGCAATTTCTTTAGATATGAAAGCGACACCCTTCTCCTTTCCATGCCCAGGGCTTCGATTTTATGCAATTTGTCATCTCTACATCTGGAAGGCGTTGTTCTTAAAGGAGGAGGGAGAAGTGGTCAGATTTGCGGCAATGGAGGAGGAAGAAATCGTGATGTTAGGGCTACCAGTGGGAGGGGATCGAGGCAGAAGGAGAGGAAGAGGGAGAAGCTGGAGGAGAGATGAGGCTAGAGACGAGGAAGGCGGCAGAGTGCTGGTGGAGGGAGAGGCGGCAAGAGATGAGGTAGTATTAGGAGGCGTGACGACTGAGGTCAAAGATTTCTTCGGAGAGGTGGGAGATTAGACGACTGAGGAGACTACGAGGAAGACGAGCACTGAAGCGAAGAGCATCGCTCTCATGACTGCCATGCAATGTTGAGTCAGAGAGACATCGGAGAAGGTGCAACATTTGCCCCAGATTTCTGGCACATTTGTACTCCGCGAACGATCACACAACGCTTTCGTGATGCGCGTGCAGATATTTTCACTTTTTATACCATAAACTCGTGATACGCAACAAGATATTCATTGTGTGAAAATCAATCCCATTTATTAATCCCCAAATGGTCTTTCCGTGTGCGCAACTCCCACATCCACTTCTGGATTCATGTAGGGATATGTACCTTTTCGTTGTAAGATACTCCCTCCGTATCACAATACTTGTTGTTTTAGCTCTATGCACACTTATTAACAAAACATATATTTACTTTACTTTTATAGGTTAAAATACCTAAAAGCAGTAATTATTACCTATAAAAAGAGCCATCATTACCTATAAAGATAATAATTATAGCTAAAACAACAAGTTTTTTTATACAACTTTACTACTCTACAACAACAAGTATTGCGATACGGAGGGAGTAACATCTATACCTTATGGCTATGAGGATTTCCTCTGAAACCACTTGTATCTTAAGATCTTAAAAATCATCCCAACAAAAATATCATTTTCTCATCATAAAAAAATCCACACGTGAGTGCCTAGGTACCCCTTCATATTATTTACGCGAAAATTACATACACCGTTAATCCACACACGTGAGTGCTTGGCCTGGGTACCCCTCATATTATTTACCCCTCATAACAAGTGACACGTAAAATACAAACATGAGGCATAAATGATCTATATAAGAAGCTGAAGTTCATACAATGAAGTGTGACATGGCAAAATACAAAAGATGATGTAATGTTATGTGTTAATTTCCTATGTCTTGTATGCTTTATATGTTACTTGTATTGTTGTGTGTATGCTTGTAACATGTATGTATATGATGATTATACATATTACATATAGGTAACATATATACTATGTATGGATGCATACTTTATCATATATTCGACTGAGTCGTATTGAGCTATATAGGTTGATCCTCTAACGAATATATATGTATAAAGTATGGTGTGATAATACATATGTATAATATGATATAGCTATATTTATAATATGTATATACTAAGAGAGAAGAGCTTACCTCGTTACTGGGCTTTAGCCCATTAGCTGAGAGAAGCCCAATGATTGCCGGACTGGAGTTGAGGAGCCCATTGCTTGAAGCCCGCTCCAGCTGAAACCCTAAGTTGGGACGCTGCGTTTTAGCCTTGGCTGGAGCTCTCCTTTGTTGACCTAGCTATATAAGCTCTTGTTGGAGCTTTGCTGCCGTCGTACTGTTTGTGCTCTCTCTCTCTCTCTCTCTCTCTTCATCTTCCATAAGACGCTCTCTCTTCTAGGGTTTTCTAGGGTTTGGTGTTCCTCTCCCTTTGCCTGAAGATTCACCGAGCCTGGAAGCGAAGAAGGTGGCCGACAGCATCCCTGGTGGTTCTCTGGTGGCCGGCGCTCCAAGCTCTGGGCAGCAGCTCTCCTTGTCCAGGCGATCTAGGGTTTGAGATCGAAGACTTCTTCGATCTCTGGTTCCCACACAGGGGGATTTCTTTCTCTCTTGGTTTCTGATCTCATGCATGTCTAGATCTAGGAGTTGTGTATCTCTTTACTTAATCTGTCCTTTTACGAACTCATTATAGTGGATTTGGCCAACTCTTGAGGCCCCGTGGATGTAGGCTTAGCCGGACTAAGTAAAATCGCTTGTGTTCGTTCTTCGACTTGCGTGTTTCGATTCGATCTGTTATCTCTTGCTCGATTTCATACGCTTTCGCATATTCGCCTATCTCGTTTATCGATCTATAGGTTTTACAACGTGGTATCAGAGCTTGAGTGTTGCGTTCTTGATTTCCTGGCTCATTGTTGAGTTCTAGGGATAGAGAACGGGTGTAGGGCCTCCGGCGGACCTAAAAGGCGACATCGCTGGTGCCGCACCCCCTGCACGACATAACACACCCTTGTTTGCTAGATCTAGGTCCCAGTGCTTTTTTTCTGGCTTCTGGTGTTTAGATCTGTGTGTTTATTTCTTGTTCTTGCAATATCTTGTTAGATCTACTTGGTTACTGTCAAGATTCAAGGTTTTCTTGAATCTGAGAGTGTTCTAATTCACTTACTAACTTGGTTTCTTTGTTTTTGCAAGGTACTGGTTACTATGGGTGACAAAGGCACCTATCTAAATCCCTTCAATGGCCACACGGATTTTGCTATGTGGCAGATCAAAATGAAGGCATTTTTGACAAAAGAAAAATGCTGGGTTGCTGTGACAAATAAGTTTCCTGATAATACTGCTAAGGAAAAAATCTTGGAAACTGATGAACAAGCCCACAGTGAGATCATGCTACGCTTAGGAGATGAAGTTGCTAGACAGGTCTATAATCTTGAGACAACTGAGAAGCTGTGGGAGGGGTTGGAAGCCCTCTATTTGGTAAAATCTCTCCCTTCTCGAGTTAACCTGTTCAATAAGTTGTTTACCTTTAAAATAGATGTGACCTGTCCTTTATCTGAGAATCTGGATAATTTTTTTACTATTATTCAAGATTTGCAACGCTGTGATGATAAGGTTGAGGAAACTCAACAGTGTGTGTTGTTATTAAATGCTTTGCCTGCTCAGTTTGACACTTTTAAAGATGTTGTTCAATATAGCACTGATAAATTGGATAAAAAGGTTATTCTTGAGTCCATTATTCAGAAAAATGATGCATTGAAAGTGTTTAAAAACAAATATGAGTCTAAATCTGACACCAAAACTGAAAATAAGAATGAAGTTCTTGTTTCTAAAGGTAGGTTCAGAGGCAATAAGCCTAATAACAACCAAAATCAAAACAGGAATAAACCTCAGAAGGACAATGGTAAACCTGAGTCTAGTCAACATGGTAAATCTGACAAGCCTGATAAATCTCACTTGATGTGTTCTTACTGCTCTAAGTCTGATCATATTGAAAAACATTGTTTCAAAAGAAAAAGAGATGAAAAGGCTGTTGGAAAGCAGCCTAATGTGTCTAATGTGTTTGAGTCTCATCCTTATTATACTCATGAAGTGCTTGCTTTATTAAACACTGCTAATTCTAATACCTGGACTTAGAAAATTACAGGGGCATTTGTAATGTTATGTGTTAATTTCCTATGTCTTGTATGCTTTATATGTTACTTGTATTGTTGTGTGTATGCTTGTAACATGTATGTATATGATGATTATACATATTACATATAGGTAACATATATACTATGTATGGAAGCATACTTTATCATATATTCGACTGAGTCGTATTGAGCTATATAGCTTGATCCTCTAACGAATATATATGTATAAAGTATGGTGTGATAATACATATGTATAATATGATATAGCTATATGTATAATATGTATATACTAAGAGAGAAGAGCTTACCTCGTTACTGGGCTTTAGCCCATTAGCTGAGAGAAGCCCAATGATTGCCGGACTGGAGTTGAGGAGCCCATTGCTTGAAGCCCGCTCCAGCTGAAACCCTAAGTTGGGACGCTGCGTTTTAGCCTTGGCTGGAGCTCTCCTTTGTTGACCTAGCTATATAAGCTCTTGTTGGAGCTTTGCTGCCGTCGTACTGTTTGTGCTCTCTCTCTCTCTCTCTTCATCTTCCACAAGATGCTCTCTCTTCTAGGGTTTTCTAGGGTTTGGTGTTCCTCTCCCTTTGCCTGAAGATTCACCGAGCCTGGAAGCGAAGAAGGTGGCCGACAGCATCCCTGGTGGTTCTCTGGTGGCCGGCGCTCCAAGCTCTGGGCAGCAGCTCTCCTTGTCCAGGCGATCTAGGGTTTGAGATCGAAGACTTCTTCGATCTCTGGTTCCCACACAGGGGGATTTCTTTCTCTCTTGGTTTCTGATCTCATGCATGTCTAGATCTAGGAGTTGTGTATCTCTTTACTTGATCTGTCCCTGTACGAACTCATTATAGTGGATTTGGCCAACTCTTGAGGCCCCGTGTATGTAGGCTTAGCCGGACTAAGTAAAATCGCTTGTGTTTGTTTCGACTTGCGTGTTTCAATTCGATCTGTTATCTCTTGCTCGATTTCATACGCTTCCGCATATTCGCCTATCTCGTTTATCGATCTATAGGTTTTACAGATGACTAGTTCAAACAATTATACGGGGTGAGATATGTGCATGGACCCAAAAGTACTGCTACTTAACCCCTTAACCAGTTCGTTAACTACATGCACCAAAACGGCCTATTACTTCACTCATATAAAGGCGGCCTGCTACTTCACCCCATATGAAGGTGGTCTTAACCAAGTCGATCATCAAGTTTTGGGGAGATGGGTGGGCGTGCTCTCAAGTGTATTTCCCAGCACAAGCATCGTCCGATCCGCATTGGGCTGCGTATATTATAACATGAATGCTTTCCTTCTATAATGAACCAACATATATCCCAATGGTCCATAGATGTTCTCCGGGTTTCGAGTTCGTGAATTCAATTATATGCTTTGAGTCTATCTCATGTTTGCAAATTGTGGGGAAATCCATACTTTTATGCAAAAACATTGAGTGGACTATATATGCTAGTCATGCAAAAAAAAAAAACTTGTTTTTTTTTTAACTTTTTGAATAATAATTAAGATTTCTTTTTTTTTATCAGCATAATAATTAATATTTCTAATCATGTTATTACGTAATATTTTGAAAATTTTTAAATATCTTCAAACACAAATTGGGATTATAATTAGGGCCATTTGCAAAACTAACCTAAAAACCCGGTTGGGTTACACTCCCTATCCCCTATCCATTTTATTTGCAAAAAGTTAGCCCAAATCCTTTAAAATTTGCAGCCCAGCTGGTTACATTAGGGGGAGAGACTGGTTGCATTGATGGAGGAGAGAGAGGGAGACGTGTGGATGGAGAGAGAGTTGACACTTTTTTTCAAAACTGTCATCTCAACTGCCTAGGAGAGAGGTTTAATAAAGGGGAAGGGTGAGTTCGATTGTTTCTCCATCTCTCTCTCTCTCATACATTTGAAAACGGAAGGAAGAAGAGGAAGGGTTTCGAAGAAGAACTAGAGCAAGGCTGCAGAGGAGACGAAGAAGCGGACATCAAACCCTAACACCCCCGCATACAAGTGACGATAACAAGTAAGTAAAGCCTAAACCCTAAAGCCCCCGAATATTTACCAATTGCACAAAATATTAGGGCGAGGACTCTAGTGGCAGATCCAAATGTGTTTGCCATTGTTTGGAATGGGGTGAAGAAAGAAATTTCTATTTCAGGTTCCCTCTGTCATGTAAGTAGCAACCATCGACATGTAGAAATCAAGGGATGGAAAGTTTCCGAATCAGGGTTTTGACGAGGGGGATAGAAGGGAAATTGGGAGAAAATAACAATTGGTCTTGAACATTGGGTGAAATCGGGGATGGCTGGGGTTAAATGGAAGAAAATGAAGATACTGGTTTTAGTTGGATGGGGAAATTGGGGGATTTGGGGGAATTTGCAAAATTGGAAGAGTTGGGGATTTTGGGGGAATTGGGGAAAATAGGGAACGACTATTGCGGATTACGAAATACCAGGAGTAGTGCAAGTTGAAAATGTTTAATGTTGAGATACCTTCGAACATTGGACCGAGTTGCCGACATTTTGATTACATGTCATGTTTGATTTCTGTCATGTTTGTAGTAGTGAAATGTCATGTTTATAACATTTATTGTCATGTGTGTTGATGGTCATGAGGTTTTGCTTCCCAATTGTGCAGGATATCAAGGACAGGCGAACATGTCGACTTCCCGCTCTTTAAAAAGGGTTCCCCTTTCACAGACAACAGGCGAGGTATGGTGTGCGTAGTGTTGATCAACGGAATACAGTAGTGTCGATGTGCGACTGATATTTGTACCTAATTTTGCAGGCCATCTATGTTGTTCCCGAGGACCAGCACTACAAGGGTCGTGTAAACCAGTACGGACGGCTGTCAATACTTGCAAACCTGGACAACTACCTAAGCCAGGGGGACTGGAAGCGGGTGATGGCAAGCCCGTTGGCCGCCATTGCAAGGCTTGGTTCACGTGTTCAGTTCTCAGCCCAACTGGTGCACTATGTCCTGCAACGCCAGCTGCGGACGAGAAAGGAGAATGAGAGCTGGTACATGATACACGGCAAAATAGCTCGGTTCTCCATCCAAGAGTTCGCGCTGGTGACCGGGCTAAAGTGCTCATTCGTGTTGCTGCCCGAGGAGAATGATGGGGACAAGTCAGCCGTGAAGGACTTCTTCGGGGTGGAGAAGCTGAGGATGGAAGAGTTCGAGGTGGAATTCCTAGTGGCGATGAAGGGCAGAGAGCATTCGCCCGCCTTGAAATTTAAGTATGCGTTGCTGATGCTGGTGGAGGGGGTGCTATTTGGGAAGGATCCCCGCATGCAACTACATTCATGGATGGGTTGTGAATATGGTGGGCGACGTCGACGCTTTCTTGAGTTTCCCGGGGGACAAGCACTGCTACGAGAGAACCCACGAGTTCCTAAAAAACGTCGTTGAGCGCAAGCTACAACATGGGTTGAAGGGCCCTCGGCCATCATACTTTTTAGCTGGCTTCCCCCTCGCCTTTCAGGTATGTGCTAGTATGGTACTGGACAGACAAAATATGTCAACTGGACACGACTATATTTAAACTGGACAACTGTTGACATCCATGCCCTATTGTTTTATGTAGTTGTGGGCGTACGAAGCTTTCTATCCAATCCGATGCCAATTTGTTGCCGTCATTGACGCGGATGCCCACCCTCATTGCCTGCGGTACGCGTCGAAAGAGCACAACATTAAGTACGAGTTAATCGTCGACCTCATGGTGGAGGAGATGGACTAGCTCAAAAGCTTTGACCTTGCTGACAGTGTGCAGACAGTGTTAATCCCCGATGCCGTTGAGGCGAACACCCGGGTGAACCGGGGTGCTATCTACCCTAGAGAGAAGACCGACATATTCTTCGACAACCTCCGCCGCGAGTACGAGAAGGCTGCGCACAAAAAGGCGCCAGCGGAGACCGGCACCCAGGCCCCGACCCATGCTGCCCCCACGCAGGAAGAGAGACATCGGACATCGGTGGGTGATGTCTCACTGATTATGGCGAAGATAGATGACCTGGCAAGGGAATTACGGGCTGACTTCATTGCGAGGATCAAGCCCCTTGAGGATGCCATCCACCAGCTGCAGAGGACGGGGAGGGAGGTACTTGACGAGTCCGACGACGCAGTCTCGCTAGGAAGGGACGTACCCTCGGCAGCGAAGGAGGTAAGAGTTTCCTCAGCCTTGGATAGCCAATTTTTTCTAAAAGTCATTTTGTTTGTTACCCATTACTGTACTTGGTACGATGTTCTCAGGTTGATGAAGAAGCACAGAGAAAGGAGAGTGATGAGCAGGACCAAGGGGATGAAGAAGCACAGACAAAGGATAGTGACCAACAGGACCAAGGGGATGCGAACAAGGACCAGGAGATGAACACAGTAGCTGGGGACAAGGGGGAGAAGAAGGACCAAGGGGATGCGAATAAGGAGCAGGACCCTGACAAGGGGGGAAGAAGGACGAGGAGGTGAAGACGGCCAAGGTGGGGAAGAAGGGCAAGAAGGGCAAGGAGGGGAAGAAGGACAGCAAGGGGACAGACGACGTTGTCCACGTGCCCACCCAGAAAAGCGCTGAGGTATGTCATTTCCCTTTCACTGTCATGTTATGGTTGGTACGTGTCATGTTAAAATTTTCCAGTTGTCATGTAATGTACAACCATGGGTGCAGGACGATGGTGACCGGGAAGCCCAGGGTGTGATGAAGGCCAAAGGTGGACGCATGGACAAGAAGGGGAAAGCGGTCCTCGACGATGCACCCACCCAACCAGCGATGCACCCACCTTGTTGTCATGTGGGTGCAGGGTGACAGGGACACGGAGGAAACCTCTCAGGTCGAGCCGCTTACGCGTAGGGGAATGAGAGCCCGTAAGGTCCCTGCTACATTTGCTGGGCACGAGGTCACTCAGCCTGTGAAGAAGCCGCGAGTGAGCAAGTCGAAGACCAAATTGGACGTCGTTGACCGTGGCCTGGCGACTAGGGCAGAGGTGGACGCCTACGACGCTTGGATGAAAGAAGGCACAACCCCTACACGGTCTATCGATGGCACCCTCCTCGAGAAGAAGTTCTTCCAGAATCTCCAGGCGCCGACCAACTCGGTCACCTCTGAGGTAATGCTCCTCCAGGTGCGAGACTTTGTTGCATCACATATCGACCTCATCGTGTGACTTCTGTACCGTTGTCATGTGACTTCTGTACCACAGCATATCGAGCAGGCATGCGCAATCCTTCGCAGGGCCATCCTCACCGACCCGATGTTCGCATCGGTAGCCGTGCTCGACAACTTCTTCCGGGTATTGCTGGAGCGACATATAGGCTTGGTGGTCAATGATGAGTTGAAGTTGTACATGGATGGTGTGCTGCCAGAGTGGTTTCCCAAGCCTTGGGCCTCCGTGGACCGCATCCTGCTCCCCTGGAATTTGAAGAACGAGCACTGGGTCGCTCTTGAGATCAATTTAGCCGAATGGACTGTGCTTGTGTTTGACCCCGACACCAACTTGATAAAGGAGCGCCAGTTGACCCAATTGCTGAAGCCCGTGACGCACGTCTTGCCCTCTATGTTCGCCGTCCACCAGGAGATGCATGCCAAGCACAAAGCCAATGTTGACCGCCCCCTCACCCTCGCCCGCGTGAAGGGGATCCCGCAAAACAAACAATTGTAAGTGCATGTCCCTCTTCCCTCCTCGTGTTTTGAATGTTCCCGAATATCCCCGAATATCCATTGACGCAAATGATGACCGTGTTCAGGGGAGACTGTGGCCCGTACACGATCCGATACATGCAGCAGCTCGCTATCGGGGACAATGTTGGTTGACATGGTTGTAGTTGCCGTTAACATTAATACTATCGCTGGATTCCGCTTTTGGTTGACATTTCTACCTACTTTTGCACTGTTTGTAAAGGATATTATATGGTCGTTTTAGATGGTTGTTGTAAATGGTTGCTTTTGGACTTTCGTCATTTCCTCTGTTGTTTCATATGGATGTTTTAGGTGGTAACATAACGTTGAATACAAACACGCTTCAGAACAACATACTTAAATATGTAGACGTTGTCATGTCATAACCATTAACCATCAGGTCATAACCATTACCCGTCATGTCATAACCATTACCCGTCAAGTTTGAAGACGTTGACATAACAGTTACTACCAAAATGCGACAACGACACACAGAACAACATACTTAAATACGTAGACGCAGTAGTACCCCCTGAACAACGACATGTCCAGCTGACTAAACCCCAAAACCCACAGATGCTTTGCCGTCATGTTAATCCTACCTGATCGTCATGTCATGTCCCTTCCATCGTCTAGTTGGTCCGGCGCTTGTATCTCCTTTCCCACTGCGAGGGGTACCGTCTAGTCTTGGGTCTACCCGGACGGGCCTTCACACGGGGAGGGGGGGGGGGAGGCAGGTCTCTTTGGCAATTTCCGGGGGCACCCGCCATGTGTCTCGAGACGGGATTGGGTACACAACCTCCTGGTAGCAAGCACGCCACGCCTCTGCCTTGTAGAAGTCATTGACAAGTGAGTGCACATCCACACCGCACAATTGTGCAGCAGCTAGTGCGTGCGCACATGGGTATTGGTCGACGTTGAAGCGTCTGCAGCTGCATAAACGTCCCGTGAGGTTGACAAGCCATGTGGACTGACGATTGCGTACCTCGAACTCGTGGGGGTTGAGCGGCCTGGCCAACATCGAAAGAGACTGCGCGAAGTTGGCTTTTATGGCTTTAGCGACCCAATCGCTGACAACTTTCCCAGGAGCGGACCTGATCTCTCTCCGCTTCACGAACCACTCCCCGACGGTCTCAAGAATGGCATCCATCAGCGCTGTGAGCGGCAAGTCCCAAGGATACTTGAAAACCAAGTTCAAGCACTTGGAGTTATTAGGGGTTGTGATGTTATACCTGTTACCCGGGTAGCAAGCCCTTGCCCACTTGTCAAACCCGGCCTCCCTTAGGTGTTGGCCCACTGTGGGAGAAATCGCATAGAAGTCCTTATATAACGACTGGAACTCGTCGTATGTGTATACTTTGACCATCGAGAAGTATTGGTCCTTCATCGCGCTGATTTTGAACCGAAGCCGGACGTTCTGGAATAAGTGCCATGTGCATATGCCGTGCTTGGCGAAGACGTAGCTGTCCCGTATTCCCTTCTCGATGCTAATATGGCGGTCAGATACCCACATCAGATCATTCGTGTCTTCAACAACATGCAACATCTGCCTGAAGAAGAACCCCCACGATCCATCATTCTCCCCGTCAACCATTGCGAATGCAATTGGATATACGGAGTGGTCGACATCCTGTGCAGACGTGAACAGGAGGCACCCTCGGAACTTCCCCTTCAAGAGCCTCCCGTCCACTGACACGACCTGGACATTCAACAACCTCAATCGTTACCTTTGTCATGTGTTTTTTTAACTACTGTCATGTCATAAGATCTTTATGTCATGTGATTACATGAGGCTGTCATGCAGAGTTATGGGTCGATGTAATGGTACTAATGTTATGGGGTTAACAGCTTTGCCAATAAAGGACACACAAGGTGGAGAGAATGAGGGACTAGCCTTTCGTAGATGGGGGACCGCCCTCCACCACACTCCAAGGCTCACGAACGCATACTTGAATCGTCCATCTGTGTCGCATTCTATCCGGGTGTACGTGCCAGGGTTGGACTGCTCCAGCATGTGCATGTACGAGTACATCCTCTGGTAGCTTTCCTCGTCCATCCCGTAGGTGGTGTCCCTCGCCCTCATCCGGGCTCGCCGCGCCTTCCAGTAGCTAGACGTCACCCCCATATGGGACTTCGTGAGAGTCTGCACTTGCTCCGGCACAAGGGCCTTCTTTGAACTAAGGAAACTGCACATTTCCATTTACAAGCGCATTAGGTGACTGTTTTTTTCCGTATGTCCAGTTTCAAACCAGTAGATGTCCAGTTAAATTTAACTCGAGTCTAGTTTCAAACATTATAGTGTCCAGGTCAGTCGGTTAAGGTGCACAATTATTGTTACGTATTGTGGTTAGGGCGAAGGACATACCTGTCCACTATGTGTTGCCCCATTTGGGTGTATGTCGCACGACGCTTTTGTGTCATCATGTCGGTCATGTCGCAAGTGTGCTCGTCCACAAACTTTGAGATAATCCAAATCCGCGTTTTCTTGTATGTGGAAACCCGACATACCCACTTGTAGTTGGGACCACCGCAACGCACAACATACAAGCTCTTCGTCGACTTGTTCACCTTGGTCGTGAAACACCTAGCTAGGGTCGCCCACTTGATTGTCTGTTGGACCTCCTCCTTCGACCGAAACACTTTTCCCTCCCGGAGCTGAACGGTGTGCTGACGGGGACCCAATGGGTTCACCGCAACCATTGATTCACTTTCCACAGCCTCCGGAGTCGGTCCCAACTTCTCTTTTCCGCGTGCGTAAGCTTCCTCTATTTCCCTCACAGCTTGCTCGGCCTCAAAATCCCATGACCACGACTTCGTCGTCGGAGGAGGTGCCGATGTCAATGGGCACCCGTCCATCTTCACCAGGTGGAATAACTTCATCTTCCGGCTCACTGCTGACAGAAATGACTTGCTTCCCAAGTCTAATTTCCTCGGCTTTCTTTGCCTTCTGCGCCAACTCGAACTCCAACTCTTCATTTATCCCTAACTCGTCGGTACTTTTATCTAACTGGACGCATTGGTTATCTAACTGGACGCCAGTTTGTTTTGCTTGGACACCTCCTGCTATCAGGACTTCGTCTTCTTCACCACCAGCCAATTGGAGGCCCGTATGTGCGTGATCTTCTTAGGTCACCGGCGGCCCATTTAATGGCACTATAAATTCCTCGCCTTCCGCCACAGAGATACCCACCCCGACTGAGCCACCCGCTGACGATCCTTGTGTAGGTGCCACATCCCAACAAAGCTTGGTTCGCAGGGAGACATGTAGGTCGATAGGCCATGTTCGTTCTCCAGTTAGACCGTTTACAAACTTGAAGGCCTTCAGGTCTTCGTCATCTCATATTGCATATGGCCTGCACCCGTCCTTCTTCAGCTTCCCATATGTGAGCTCCATCTCATGCCTTCTCCCATCGACGTTAAACTTTTCCATCATGAGTTTCTTTAGTGCGACGTAGTCGATACGTTCGTCCACCAGCACAACCTTCTGGCTCCGTGACCCCTTGAAGACCCAACGCCCGCTTCGCAAGCCCACCATCCTCCAAACACCACAGTCAGACATACGATTGTCTTGTCCCCTGTTCATTTACATAGCGAGGGGATACAGTAAGTTTACAGTAAGATGTACTCATTTTTTCTTCTCGTCAACTTATTGAGAAGACTACTTACCCATTTTCTATCTGCAGGCGGTCGCGACTCTGTCCAGTCTATTCGAGTAGTTGTCATGATGTTTGCTGTCGGTTGTCCAGTTAATATTAACTCGTAACGCTTCAACTTTAATATAAACCCCGGCTCACTAGCTTCTTCTACAATGGCTGCTCTCTGAATCTTTAGATTTTTTTCCACCTGGTACCTATTAAATGCCACCTCCATCATTCTCTCCCATATCCTCATATAGATCCCCATATCATTGGCCACCAACCCTCCTCCTTCACTCTTTACCGGCGCTTCTCCTTCCTCCATTTAATTCTCGATCCTCCTGCAGTACATTAATGTGGATTAATCATTGGGCTGAGGTGGAGTTTCAATGCTTATATACTCTCCCCCTCCTCCCTCCTCTTCCTCTTCAGGCCTTTTTGGCGCAAAGGGTTGGCGGGAAATTGAAATCCCCTCACTGTTCAAACAGTCTCTGTCAAACTCAAGAGCTCTCTCTCTTTGTCTAATCCAAGTTGCCTTTTCTCTCTCTCTCTTGCCTCTCTCCTCTGGTGGACGTCCGGCCTTTTCCCTCTCTCCCTCCCCCTCTCTCTCTCTCTCCCCTTCCTTTTCTCTCCCTCTCTGAGGTGTCATAGCTAGCCCCCCACACAATGCACAGTTGGCCCCACCTTCCATACCTGTTACCGCCTGCCCAGGTTTCCCGAATAACCGGTTTCACCCAATTATAAACCGAGTTGGGTTAATCTTATAATACTTTAGTTTTTTTGGTTTAATTTGTGCATTTCCCTCTTATAATTATGGGGCATTTATTATTATTATTTTTAAAAATAAAAAGTGGTCCTAAAATACAATTCAACCGTTAAATTCAAAATTTAAATGTATTTATAATCAAATGTGTGTTTAATAATGTTCAAATATAATATATTTAACAATAGTCTAACAAAAGTAGATAAATGATGGTGATTTATTAATATATCATTTAACGGGTGATTTTATATAATTTTTAAATGTAAGAAGTGGCTAGGCCCTATATTTAAGGGGTGATTTAAGTAAATTTGCCTTTAATCATATGTGTTCCACACGATCGATCGATCACCGATCTCATAAGATGTTTAATGGCAAAAAAACCCTAGTTGCTATATACGTTTCCCCCATGATCTATTCCATCTTTTAATTTGATTATTTCTCGATCTTTACAGTAATATATTATTTATTCGATCATCCACCCAAATTTAAATATGCCCTAATCTACACCCAAAAGGTTATTTATTCATATAAGGCTTTAAAAGAAATGAACCAAATAACATAACTAGTTACCATCCATCATCCATCCATGTCGAAATTTGCAATCCTATTCATCTGCTTCCTTGCAGGAGCCCTACTTGCAAAACAAGCATCGGCGCAGCCACCCACGACGCCAACCTTCATCTCTCATTACTGCCGGATCTCCCCCGGAAACTACACGACCAACAGCACCTACGAGACGAACCTCAGGAGCGCCCTCTTCGACCTCCAACACCGAGCATCCTCAGCATCCTTCTCCAACACCAGCGCTGGCTCGGGCGAAGACCAAGTCTTCGGCCAGTATTACTGCCGCGGCGACATCGACTCCCAGCTCTGCCTCGACTGCGTCACCCAAGCAGCCGCCGCCGTCTTCAAGAACTGCTCCAATTTCAGGGGCGCGCTCATTTCGTACGATTTGTGCTCGTTGCGGTATCAGAACGTATCCATGGTGGGGGTAATGTCCGTTGGACCCGTCGTTCAGGTGTCGAATTTCATTAACGTGACGGACCCAGAAAAGTTTGGCGTCGTGCTTGGGACGACGTTTGACAGGATCATAAATTCGTCGGCCTATGGGAACCAGTCCATACCACGTTTTGCGACGGGGGAAGGGATAGTGTCGCAGTTTGTGACGGTGTATTGCCTGGGGCAGTGCAGCCCCGACATGAACGGGACGCAGTGCGAGACGTGTCTCCATACTGCATATGATAATATTCCGCCATTGTGGGCGCAGGTTGCGGGAGTGTTCCTCCCCAGCTGCCAGGTGAGGTACTCTACGGAGGGCGCATTCTACGCCCTCCCCAACGCCCCCCCTCCTCCGTCGGTTGCTGTGCCCTCGCTTCCACCGCCTTCCCCAGTGGCGACGTCGTCCCCTCCAAAAGGTGACCATTTTATATTATATCTCTTTTAACTTGCAACATCTATCCATCGAATATATAAATCCATATTTTACTCATTTAATTTCATCTACGTTTTAATTTGAAAACCTGTGAATTTTCAGGCAGTTCTGCAACAATGGTAAGAAGCAGAGGGAGCATGAATCTTGGGATAGGAATTACAGCAGTTGCATTCTTTATGTTCCAGGTTTACATATAACTGATTCCGCTTTCCAGGTTTCGTATCTGTGTAGGAGAATTTGTGTGATGTATTGTTTGATCGATCTTTTCCTTTTCCCCATACGTTTATTTCAATTAATTTTGTCAATTTAAGTTAGTTTCTTCATGCTTGTGAAATCAGGGAGTTTCGTTACTCTTGTAATTTGCCTACAGTGATGATTGGCCTTCAAATTGACATTCGTATAATTCAACATTCATAGTCGACCAAAAAAAAAAAAAAAAAAAAATTCTACATTCATATGGAGATCTCCAAGAAGAAGCTTCTCTTGATTGATGACACCCGAAGGGAACCCCGATTCCCTTCGACCCTCATTTTTGTCAGGGCAACGAATAAAAGCATGCACATGCCAATATTCAAATATGGAACTGGGATGCGTCAGACAAGCTGATATGAAAACCAAATCTTAACAGAACTTCACAACAAAATATAATCCATCTATAAACTAATCAACCAAGTTGGTGCAAACTGGCCTAATTTTTCCTATATTTGGAAACTTAACATACCACCCATAATTAAGAATCTATTTTGAAAAATATAAATTGATGGTCGATCCCCTCAAAAGCACGATTGAATAGATATTTCAACAGAGTCTCATCCTAGTGTGTTATGTGCAACCATGACGATGAGGATGGCCAGCATCTATTCCTTCATTGTCCAATTATCAAAGCCCGGATATCTTATCATCAGCAAATAACGGGACATGGCATCATATTCGATCCTGAGACTTACGGGGAACATTCTAGAAAATATCATTAATTTAAAAAAACGAAAACTAGTTCTTCGAAGACTTATGCTTCCTGTGGCAAGCTATATGGGAAAAGAGAAATAACATCATTTTCAAGAAAGTTGGGAACATTTCTATTATAAACACGACACACCAGATAGCCAAAAACATTGCAAACTGGAATCAAGCAGAGCCAAAAAAATACTAGACAAAGTAGAAAAAAACCCACAGAAGTGCCAAATGGGAGAAACCACGTGGGCTTCTACAAAATAAATGTAGATGCCTCAGTTATGACAGTTAGAAACTACAATATCGGTGGCATAATTTGTGACTGAATTGATAGGTTTTCAAGCATCGATCCCTCTAGGATCAGTATTAAAAGCTGAAGCTAGCTAGCCTCGACTTTCTATATCGGAATAAGCATAGCATGTGGCAGAGGACTAAGAAACGTCATAGTCAAATGAGACAGTCTCAAAGTGGTCAAAGCCATCCAGGCTTGGTCGAAGACTCCATGGAAAATACTCAGAATTATCGAGAAGATTCGCCAAATTAAAAGTCGACTTGTTTTGACAACATCAAGTTCAGACATTGATTTAGAGAATCAAATTCAAGTGCTGATTATATTGCTCAAACTAGGAATATATGTAATATGCTGACACTCCTTTTGAATAGGAAACTTTGTAACATCATTCGTGCGATGATCAAGGATGATTTTTTTTTACAGTATGCAAGAAGTAGATCGACAAAGCGATCTTGAAGCCATCAACAAATGACTTGAAAGACCCTACAAACAGGGTCAACAGACGACTTGATCAAGGATGACTTTTGCAGGTCAAGACAACCTATTGTTTCCCTACTGTTAAAAAATTATTTACAGTGTTTGTATTTATTTGTTGAATTTCTTTTTTAGAATATTTTAAACAAATACTTTTTTTGGCCTTAATTTAGTGATTGTCCAAAAAAATGGACATAATAAACTAAATGTCTATTTTTTTTAAAATAAACTAGTGTAGGTTGCGTTCCATGTACGATGACGGGGATTTTCTAACATGAAATTCTAAAATTCAATCAATTATGTATAAAAGCATATTAAAAATATGGAAATAAATCTAAATTATTATAATGTATAAATTAGACAAATAACAATTAATAGATCTATCTAATGATATATGATTAATGACAATGTACGTTTACTTTTTATATCTATTAACCTTTTACTTATCATATGATTAATATATAGTTTATAGTTTTATTTAAAGTTGTTACAATTGCTATTTAAATTTTTTTTTGAACAAATTGCGGATGCAGTTGTAGAAAAAGTAGAAGCTATTTAGCTGGCGGTGTCATTGTTTAGTTGTGTTTGGTGTCGGGTTGTAGTATATGTTGTTCTCGGCGTATTATGGTTAGGTTTTGTTTGCCCGAGTCTATCAATTAGCTTGTGATTGTTTGTATTGTATCTTTCTATTTGAAGTTGTATGTTCAATGGTTCGTCGACGGCCAATATTGTCGTTCACTCAAAGAGCCGGATATCTTAAACCTTCTTACCTTTAAAAAAAGAAAAAATTTGCGAAATAGGCACATTAATTGGACGAATTTGCAAAATAGACGCGGGTTTGGACAAATTTGCGAAATAGCCCCTATATATACTTAATTTCGCTTTGTACGGACATTTTTCCAGCGTTTCTCAGAAAAATCGATTTCCTCTTCTTTCCAACTCTCTCTTTGCTCGAAGTTTTTCATCTTGCTACCCCTGGCTTTGTTTGTTGTTCGTTTTCCGACTTGGCGCTTTTTCTGGCTTGATTCGCTCGATTGTTTGTCCTTGCTTCGGTAAAGTTCAGAGTTTGCATCGTTTACTTCAATGTCGTCATCCAGTAGCTCAGGTATAAATTTGGTGGTTTTTTGCGAAATTTGTCGTGCTAGGGTTTTGGAATATGTTCGTTTATGTTGATTTTATTGTTTGTTCCTTATAATATTGACAATCTATGGTAAATCGATGTTTTATGTGCATTCTTATGTCCGGTTATTAGTACTTTTCGTCGTTTTTGGAAGTTGCATATGTAAATTTGGGTTTTTGAACTGTTTATTTTCGTCAAATTTGCGGTGTGGCACTTTGTAAGTGCCTTTTTAGTGTTCTTCGTGTATGCGGACCTGTTTTCCATGCTTTTGATTGTTTTTTGTCGATGATACTGTCCTTATCTGCTGCTATGTTCAAGTGTATGGCGCTGACACTGTCTGTTTTTGTGTTAGTTTGTTGTAGTTCCAACAATGTATGTGTTTGGATTTGGTATTTTGTGTGTGTTTTGTGATGTTCATTTTATTTTAGTATGGCTGTGTAACATTATATTGTCATTGTTTGTTGTTGTTTATGTCATCACATATTCTGTTATTGTCTATTTTACATTTTCTTTATTTTGTTGCTTGCAGGAACTCAATCTTCTGATTCATCCACCTCTTATCCTGGTTCTGATGTAAGTTATTTTTTATTTTGATGAGCAAGTTGTAGTTTTTTCTTAATCTGATGGTTGTTTTTTTTGCTTAATGTCTGTTATTGATCAGGGGTTGGAATATTGCATTCCTGTTTCTGAGCGATTTCGCTGTAGATCCAACATATATTCACACCCTTCTGTCTGTGATCTTATCAAGGAGCATTTGTGTCCTTCTCACTACAATATTCTGCAAAAAAGTTGTGTTGGATGGGTGCTGACGCAAGGCACCAAAATGGTTATAAATTTCCAGCTTATGCATCAAATGGTGCTCCGTCAAGTACAAACAAAAAAAGAGCATGAATTGTGGTTTAGAGTTGGTGGACATCTTGCACGTTTTTCAATCGCTGAGTTTCATGTTATTACAGGCCTTCCTTGCGAAGACCGTGTTTGTAATATCCCAAAGAAAGTGTCAATATTGGAATTTTTTGGGCAGAAGAAAATGACTCATGATGAGCTACTTGATTGTTTCATATCTGAGAAAAAGATGTCTAAGAAGAAGTTGATTATGGCAAAGTTGTTGCTGATTGAGAGGCTAATTGTTTATAGGAGGTCAGAAGTTGTAAGTGCACAATTCTTATCTCTTGCGTGCAATGAGAAGGAGTTTGAACTATATCCTTGGGGTAGAGAGTCATACACCCGTTTATTGAAGTCATTGAAGAGTTCTTCTGTTGCAGATCGGAATGGGGTTAGGGGTTCTTATCAAATGTATGGGTATTGCCTTGCATTCCAGGTATTGTGCTTTAGTTATTGCATGTCTTATGTCATTATTTTTTTGTCTGCGTCAGCACAACTTTAATGTTTATGTGAGCATTATTTAAAAATTGTTTTGTAGTGGCATAACGAGTTTTCTTTTGTAACAGGCTTGGATATTAGAAGCTTTCCCAGCTATATCCGTTAATTTTGACTGTAATTTTAAGATGCCTGAACTAGATCCATACTCGTTGCACTGGCAATGTGATTATAGCCAAGTATACGCTGAAGCTGAGAAGTTCTTTCATGGTGATTTGGTAATATTTTTATATTTACCCTCTGGAATAACATTTTTATTTGATGCATCTTTGGATTTTTATTCTGATACATGTGCATTGTTCAGAGCCCGTTGTTCCCTATTTATGGGGAGTTTGCACGCACCGAATTAATGGCGTTTGCTGGTGAAAAAGCTGATGTTGTAGTTGATGCTGTAGTTGTTGCGTCAGTTGAAGAAATAGTTTCTGGACCTGTTGATGCGACTTTGTATGAGAGTTGTCGTGTTCGTAGAAGGGCATATGAAGCTAAGTTTTCAAATAGGGCCACCCAGTCTGAGGAGGAAGAAGCTAATGTGTTGCAGAAACATGATGAAGGCGAGACGTCAAAGAAGAAGACGCCTGTGAAGAGAGGCAAGGGTGCTAGAAAGAAACAGGACGGTAAGTCCTTTGAAACTGCTTTTGAAGTTTTCCCAGAGGGTGATAAAGAAGATGCAAGGACCTCAAAGAAGAGGAAATCTTCTGCTGGAGTGATGGGTGGTAAAAAGAAACTGAAGGTTGAGTCCAGTAATAGCTCTGAGCAACGGGTTCCCCTGAGGAGGGGTCATTCTGCAAGTCGTGTTCTATTCAATCCATACATTGCTCTCGACCGTAAAAAATCTGTCAAGAGTGATGTAAAGACGCCTCGACAGAAGGCTTCAGCAGTGAGGACAGGTGCTAGAGTTATTCCATCTGAGGAGGTTAAGAGACTTACTGCTGACACAGATTTGCACAAGGAGGTTGATGTGGTTGCTTCACCTTCTAAGCGATGTCGGTTGAGTACTGATTCATGTGACATTTTAGAAGATGATGTCCCGTTGAATCTTGTCTTTCAGCGGAGGTATAAGATTAAGAAGACCGGTGGTGTAAGTAGTTGTAGGCCATGGTATGATAGTAATGTTGACAAGTCTTTTATTATTCCTTCAGTTCCTATTGTTGATACCGCGGGTGCACATGTAGTGAAGCCTGTAGATATTCATGTTGCAGTCTCTACATCTGGGTGTGAAGTCAGTGTTGGTGATGACAAAGGTGAAGATTTTACTGCTGATACCCATACTTCCAAATCCTGTGGTGAAGTTCCTGTTTGTGATGACAAGGTTGATGTTTTGCACTCTAACACCCATTCCCCTAAATCCGATAAATTGGATGCTTGTCAAACTGCGAGGCTATATGTTTTGGCCGACCTTGCAGATGGCATTGATTGCGGTGACACCGTTGAAGGAGTTGAGACACCTTCTGCTGACAGTGATGGAGAGGGTGATGTGCCGACCCCTTTTGTTCAGAGGTCACCCCTGGGGAGTGTTGAAGCACATGATTTTGGTGGTGGGCAGTCTGTGATGGGGCAAACATCTGCTGCTTGTGAAAATGAATATGTTCGCATTTCAAGTGATGAAGCTGTGAAAATAGCAGTGTTATCAGAGAAAGTGGAAGATATTGAAGATGTTTCTCCTCAAATGGATGCTAACGATAATCCAACTTGTGAGTTGCCTCCCAAATCGCATGGTGATGCTTTTGCTTCTTCTCTCCCATCTCATCCTGACTGGGTGAAGGAGATTTATAGGAAGATTGCGAAGCTTGAAGAGATCCCTAAAATTATGCATCTGTTGTCTGCAAGGGTAGATGCAATTGAAACAAAGATTGTTGAGTTGAATGGGAGCCTTCAAGTGTTTGGTGAGATGGCGAAGAGGCACGATGAGCTTGAGGTTAGGGTTGCTAATTATGAAGCTTTGTTTGAGAGGTTGCACTCAAACCCTGTCAAGTCTGATCTTAAGGACACTTTTGCAAAAGTTGATGACGAAAGTGTTAGTGGTGCTAAGTATCAGTACACACCTATGAAGGCTTGTGATAAGCACATTGCTGGTAAGACTGTGAGCTCTCCTGTGGTATTTCATGATGAAAGCACCAGTTGTGGTAAGGGCCAGGGCACACCTGCGAAGGCTGATGCTAAGCATATTGCTGGTAAGTCTGTGAGCTCTCCTGCGATCGTTGATGTTGAACATGTGAGGTCTGGTAAGGCCCAGGACACAACCATTAAGTCTGATGATAAGCAAGTTCCTGGCAAGTCCGACGGCCCTCTTGTGAGAGGCGACTATGAACGTGTCAGTTGTGGTGAACCCCAGGCCACACCTGTGAAGGATGTTGTTGAAGATGTGAACAAAATTTTGAATGATGTTGTGTCTGATCTTCAGTAGTCTTTCCCTGACGAGGAGTTAATGTTCAAATCATCTGCCGTTTATGGCGAATGCGTGCCCGTGTCTTTGCCTTCATTAAGTAGTGAGGTTCCAGTAGTTTGTAAGGAGTCTCCACCTGTTGTTGCTGACACTGATTTTAAGGTTTTTGGAGATGAGGTTGGGATTCCAGCAACTTCAGCTGAAGGGCCTCAATCTACAAAGTGTGAAGGCGAAGGCGCTGGTGGTAAAGTTGCTGGAGTTACGGTTGACCCAGCCCTTGAAAAGTACATTTGTCTGTCTGACACTGATGATGACAAGGGTGCAGGCGATGATTGGGATTTGTTAGCCAAGGATCCTGCAATTCAAATTGAAGTTGACCAACTAAAGGCCTCCAATCTTATCCCATCAAACAGTACATTCTTGTATGGTCCAGTTGTGGAAGTGAAGAAAGTGAGGATGCCAAAGCATGCCCCTAAGAAATCACTGATCAGCTCGGAAGATCATGAATTTATTTATGGACTCGTAAAAAAACAAAGGTATGGTTTAATTTATGTTTAGTATTTGGTATGAAATGTTGTTGTTATTGTATTAGTTACAGCATCTTATGCTATATATATATATTTTTTATTTTTTATTTTTTGCTTTGTGTACTCCTTGGCAGGAATTTTTCTGTTGTTGGTCCAACGTCAAGGGTTGATAGAAAGTTTTTCCAGCGTATTTTATTGAAGAATATGTGGTTTGATTGTCAGGTAATAACTGGTTATATTTCTACATTATATATTTATATATATATATTTGTGGATTACTTTTTATTGTATTATTTGATTGTTGAATCCACTTTTTTATTACTTTGTTTAGCATCTAGAAGCAGGTTTGATTCATATTAGGAAGCGCATTCATGAGGACCCTGTCAAGTATCGAGATGTTCTTGTTCTTGATTGGCTATTTTATCTGAAGTACCTCCCCGACTATGTTTCTTGTTATGGGATAGACATAGATCTTGAATCCAGCACTGAGGATTATTTTGTCGGTACGTGCCCTGCTGAGTATGGGAAGCCATGGGCATCGGTAAAGAAAATTTACACAATTTTCAATGTTATAAACAAGCACTGGGTGGCGTTGGAGATAAAAATTGAGGATAGGGTAATCAATGTGTTCGATTGCAATGTTCCTGCTGTTAGGGGAGGTGTTCTTGAAGAACAACTGCAACCGTTTGCTATTTGGCTTCCAATTCATTTAGCAAAGGCTGGGCTATTTGAAAACTTTGATTCCTCTCCTTTCCAATTATATATGGTCCCTGGGTTAATGCATGATTCAACTGGGTATGTATTTGTTATCTTGTTATGTTCTTTGCTTACGTTTAGATACTTGTTATTTATGTCCTTACATTACATTGTTTCTTTCTTTGTCTACAGGGCTTCATGCGGTGTGTTTACATTAAAAGCGATTGGAGCTTCTGTATTTGGGGGAGATGTTACAACCTTCAACAACGAAAAGATCTTTCGTTTCAGGGAACTCATGTGTGTAGATCTGATAAAAGAAACTTGGAGTTTTAGATTTTAGAACCAGTAGTTAGATAGGGTGTTGTTTTGTAAGTGGGGAAGTTTGGATGTAATCTGACAACTTAATTGCTCAAGATAGATAAGAGAACATTATGTGCTGACAACAGTTGCCTAAGTACGAAAATAGTGGTGACACTGATGTTCGTTTTCAAGCAGCGTTGAGACTGTTGATCTTTGTGATTTTTTGCTCATTATGTTCCTATTTTTCGTTAATATAATTTTCTACTTTTTAAATATATATTTTCTTACGCTGCTGTCTTATTTTTGGTCATTGTTCGAATTAAATTTCATACCGTGGTTGATTGGTGAAAATTTGCTCAACATGATTATATTTCTGCTGAACAACAGGTTAAATTTTGCAAAACAAGTAATCTTTGTGAATTTGTGCCCAATAACATCTTATTTTTGCTTACTAGAATTTTTGACTCTTTAAATTTATATTTTTTTACGATGCTGCCTTTTTTTTGGTCATCGTTAGAATGAAATTGTATACAATGGTCGATTAGTGCAAATTTGCTCAACATGATCATATTTTTGGTGATCACTAGGTTAAGTGTTGCACAACAATTGATCTATTTGAGTGTGTTCCCAATATGATGTTTTTTGTACTTAATATAATTTGTGAATTTTCAAATATATTTATCTCATGATGTTGTCCTTTATTTGGCCATAATAAAAATTAAATTGCACACCATTGTCGATTTGTCGAAATTTGCTCAACATTATAATATTTTTGCTGAACAATAGGTTAAATTTTGCACAACAATAGGATTTGGACAAAATTGGTGGTTGGGTTATTTTAAACTTCAAGACATGAGACAGTGGCCCATTAACTGATGAAAGAAGTTGGCCCAAGTCGGTAACTTTATTTAAAGCGGTGTTCTTCCTCGTTTCTTCAACGGTTCAACGTCACTCAAACCCTTTCCACTCCCTTCATCCTTACCCTCTCTCCAACTCTTTTGCTCGTCCTCCACAAGCTCTTCCTTTTTCCGTAGTCTTCTTTCCAAGGTGCGCCCTTTCTCATCTATTTCTCTACCTTTCGATCTCGTGTTTACTTCAAGAAAATCGGTTAGGGCTTTTTTCTGTTTTCCTCATTTTTAGATGTGTTTTATTTTGTGTTTTCGTGATTTTTAGATGATTTTTTCATCATCTTTCAGTCTGTTAGGGTTTTGATTTTAGCATTTTATATGAGTGTATATTTATTTTTTGTTGTTTATGTTTTGTATCCTTAGATGGCACTTCCAATTGAAGTTCAAATTGGTTACCATACCACTGTTGGGTATTTTGAAGTGTCAATCACACCAAGGCCGACGCCTGTTTATGGACCTAGTATCTTGCACGTGGTTATCAATTCCGAGAGGATCCCTGAGGTGTTCCTGGAACATATCACTGAGTGGAATGGGTTGCCAATGTCTTTTGAACAGTGTGATCAGTTGTTTCATGAAGCAGGGGTCACTGCTATGGTTCGAACTCAAGTAGCCAACCTGATGCTAACGGATTATACTCACATGTGGTTTTCAGACGATGCTGAGTTCGTTGAATACGGGCTCTGCCCTGATCTCATTATCGATGTACGTTTCCTTGTAGAATCTGAAGATGACATGAGCTCTGATCCAAGCTCTGAATCTGAGATGAGCATAGATTCTGAAGAGCATGTGGATCCCCCAGCTTCTTCAGATGAGGTGGACCTGTGCTCTATATGCCTTGAGCCGATGCTGCCATCTACGCCGACCCTTCGGTCAGTGTGTCCCCATACCTTCCACACAGAGTGTATTTTAGAGTGGTTGTCGTATGAAGCCATTTGTCCACTATGTCGAGCACCCTTTTAGGCTTATTTGTAATCTATATTTTGTTTGGGAAGACATTGTAGGTGCAACTATGTTGTGGTAGATAAGCTAATGGAATGTATGGTATGAATGGAAGTCGGTATCTGGCACCTTTTTGTATATGATTTCTATTCTGATCATACCAATGTATTTTGTAAGTATTTGTTCTAACTGGTGTTTGGAAATGTATAATATTAATGAAATTAATGCATTGTTAAATTTGGTTGTGTATGATACTGTGTTTTATTTGAGGAAGAAAGCCCACCTGATCTTTGATGAATATGCTTATATATTATGGGTGGTGACAGTGGCCTAGTTTTTGTTCTTGTTGAAGTGTATATTCTGTAAAGAGGTTTTTCATGCCCAAAGTATTGTTAACATTTAGTGTCTGATTAGGTTAAAGTAATGCCGACACCATACTTGCATTTTTTGATATTGCAGTGTGTGTGGTGACACTAGGTGTTTGGTGTCCCAATTAGTGCTGACAGTGATATCAGTTACAATTAGTGATGACACTGATATTCAAGTATTGTATTCTATGATTTTTGAAGTGTATGTATTTATATTTTTTTCATTTTATAATGTATGCGATGGGCACTATGTGTTTGAGACGCAAAGTATTGGTGTCACTCATATTATATTACAAGTAGTGATGACACGAGTGTTGTATTTTTTTATTCTTCAGTGTATGGGGGTGAAAGAGGTGTGTAATGTCCATATTATTGTTGAAATTGTGAGTTATATTAGTTTGAATTTGTGGTTTCACCAGGTTGATCGTTTTTTGATATTTGAATTTCTTGCGGTGACACTAGGTGTTTTAGACCCAAAGTAGTGCTGACACTGATACTAGTTACAAATAGTGGTAACACTACACTTGTATATATTTACTTGAAAGTGTATGTGGTTGCCAGAGGTGTTTAATGCACATAGTATTGCCACCAGACGTGTATTAGTTACAACTAGTGGTGATAGCAGGTTGTGTAAGATAAACTTGCTCAACAATATATTATTTTTGCACCACGATTGAGACTTGTGAAATTTTGTCCATGATAATTCAATTTTACTTGTCAATCTAATTATATAGTTCCTTACTAGAGTGTTACACAACGTGGGCTTAAATAGCCGCAATTTTAGAATAAAGCTGCACAATGTGTGGGTGTGATTGGTGTAATTTTGCTCAACATCAATTTATTTTTGCTCAACAGTAATTTATAGTTGCACAACAGTAGTTTATAGTTGAAATGTTATCATAATGATTATATTTTTTGTCAATATAATATTAAAATTTTCCAATAATTTTGTTTTTTGCATCATGTTATTATTTTTGCTCATCATCAGATGTAAATTTCCCAACACCGGCTATTGGGGGAAATTTGCTAAACATTATCTTATTTTTGCTTATCAACACATTAATTTTGCACAAATGTTTAAATCGTTGATATTGCCTTCAACATAACTGTTGGGCTTCGTTTAGAGATGGTCGGCCCATTTCCCGCTTATTTATACTGCTCTTAAACGTTTTTCAGATTGTTTGCAAGTCTTTTCATCTTCTTCTTCTTGTTCATCTTCATCCTCTCTCGTTCTTATCCAGATTTCTTGCTTTCAAGGTGCGATTCCTGTTGTGGTATGTACTCCTTTCTGTTTTCTTCCTTTAAAAAAAAACGTTATCTGTTATTTTGATGTACTGTTTCAGCAAAAATCTAATTGTTGTATTCTCTGGTTTTCGTTGAACCCCCCCTTGCTTTTTAGTCTAGTAATGTTCATATATTGGTGTTTGTCTTGCTTATTTCCTATTGCATTGTATTCCGTTTGGGTGTATGTGATTCTTATTGTCATTAAAAGTCATCAGTTAGGGTTTTTTCAGTTTTTCAGGCATTTTTTCTCTGTTGTCTTCCTCAAATGTTTATTTCTTTATAATATCGATGTAATGTTTTATTTTTAATTCAATGTCTAATGTATGAGTATATTTTGATTTTGGCTGTGTAGGTTTTCTCTTCTTCAATGGCATTCCCAACCTATACTGAACTAGACTACGACTACATCGTTGGAACTTATGAAGTTGAAATATCAGGATCTGAGTCAGACTGGTATGGACCTAGTCTACTTCTTGTGGCCATCCACTCTGACAGCATTCCCTTAACATTCTATCACACGTCTACTTGGAATGGTTTGCCTATGAGTCTTGCTCGCTGCAACGAAGTGCTACAGGATGCAGGAGTAACGGTTGAGGTTAGAACCCAGGTAGCCAATCGGCTTCTAATGGATTACACTAGAAGTTGGTTTGACGCCGATGCTGATCTTGTTGAATATGGTCTTTGTCCTAACATCAACATCAATGTACATTTTTATGATGACTCTTCGTCTGAAGCAAGCCAGGAGTCCGACATAAACGATGACATTCATATGGAGGTTGACCAAGCAGATCCCCCAGCACCTCCAGAGCCTATGGAGGTTGACGGATTAAGGGAGATATATCATCTTGAGCTTGATGATGATGAATGTACAATTTGCTTGCTTCCAATGTTGGAGTCAGATCCTGTTCTTCAAACGCCATGCCAACATCACTTTCATCCAAATTGTTTACGAGCTTGGCTTTTAGTTCAAAACAAATGTCCTCTTTGCCGAGCAGATTTCTAGCTTTAGTTGATATTAGTGTAGTATGTAATTTTGTATGGTACTGATGTAACCTAAAATACATTCTATGAATTAAGTTTGTCCTTGATCACATTTGTTTCTGGTTTATATTCAAATTATGGTAATATTTGACATTTAAGTATGTCATTTTGTGTGACCCAAGTTGATCATATTGGTGGTTTCTGCTATTGAAGTTTATGTCTTGACATTTGCTGATATTAAAACTTAAGTGTGTGACACAATTAGGGTAAGTCCCAAAGTAGCGCTGACACTGATTTTAGGTACATTTACTTGAGACCCTGGACTACTATTCTTTTTGTGATGTTCAAGTTTATGATGTTGCACGAATCGGCAAGTGTTCAAAGTCTTTTTGTTACATTGTTGGTTAGAGTAGTTGGATCTATTGGTGACAATATTCTTATATATTTGGCTGTTTTCTGTTTTTGATATTTTTGTGATGACACTAGGTGGATAAGGCTAAAAGTATTGCTGACACGAGTTAGGTAATGTCTTCCAATGATAACTATAACTCAAATAACTGCAATCCGTTTTCAGTTTTTAGTTTTACAGTTTTGACAGTTTTTTTTTTATAGTTACTCTGAAATAAACTGTCATAAATAACTGTTACAAGATGAAAACTGTCTAATTGTTGGCTATATATATCCATTTATCATTCTTTGTTATCCATTGGCGCCTGAAAACTGGTTTTAACAGAAACACATCCCTCTTTAAAAAGATGAACTATGGTAACACTGTCGGGTTTTGCATGAGTTTCCATCAATTGATGGATGTGCTGGATAGTGTTGTTTACCCTGGTTATCACATGAATCTAGTTGATGAAGCCTGCGAGACGAACAAAGAGGCCCGCAGGGCCGAGTTGTTGGAGGCTGTTGTTGTTCATTACACATTATACGAGGAATACCAAAGATCCATAATAGCAAATGAACATCACGTTCGGATTGCGGCCAAAGATGAAGATGGTGAAGCATTATCAAAGGTGATATTTGGAGTTTTATCCATAAATTTTTTTTCCATACTCTAATTGAGTCTTGTCTTTTATCTTTTATATAGATGGAAAGAGAACTGGGCAATCAAAGACAGTTGTTTGAAGACGCAAAGGACAATCTAATGGGGTGTGTGAAAGAGGTTTTAGATGCAGAAATGGAAAGGAGGAAGAAGATTGAAGACTTCTTAGGACTGTAGTTCTACTATATTAATACGTAATAACATTGGTACTCATTTATATGTTGAATGTATATTTTATTTTTTTGTTATTTTAGTTTATATGTGTTCCATCATAATGATATGATGCAACATATTAATATCATAATAATCATATAATTATTTTGTAATTTCCTTCCTCATATTTCAAATTATAAAATCGGACTGAAGTTTTACGTCTATCCCTTGTTATACTGTGGACACATTTGATTAGTTTGTTGATTGTTTTGGTAAAAGTAGTGATGACACTGTTTAACTAAGTTTTCATGTTACTGCTAATTTGCTCAACATCATCTTATTTTTGCTAAACAATATTTTATAATTGCACAACAGACGAATGCATATTACTAAATCAACTGTTTGTATAACATAGACCACTTGATTATAAGCGCAGATAATTGTGCTGACACATTGAAGAACAAACACAACTGTTTAGCAGCAGTTATAGTTGTATGCATTTTGACAAAATCTATCCATCAAAAACCCACATGGACAACAAACATCTTAACCCGTAAGAGAAAACTGACCCCACTGACAACAACTGTCTTAATTGGTACGAGAAAAATTTCCAGAAGTAGCGTATATAACTGTCTACACGAAAATTCATTTCAAAGTTTGAAAATAAAACATCAAATTGTGTTGTGGTTGTTCAACCAAGATTCAGTCTCTGCCCCTGAATTCCTTTTGATGTCATTCTTGCATGGGTTTTTGCTGCCTTCACAACATCTGCGTTCACTTCATTTAACTCTGAACATACTATATCTGTCAGATACTTCACACCTAGCTTTGAAATATTCTTGAAATTGCCTTTTTCCAGTCCACACTTGTACCCTCTCTCTGTCCCAAAGAAGGTCTCCATGTGGCGCATGAGGCATACCCCAGAATATTGAACTTTCTCCTCTCCAGCCCATGTGATGTGGACTTTTGATGTTGTTGCATCTGACACAATTTCAGCCTTTGCTAGGAGACCCTTCTCTGTTAGATAAGCGATCAGCATATCCCCCTGCATCAATTGAATTAGAATTCATGTAATTTTAATTATAAAATGAGTTGATATTTAAATGAAATTAAGACAAGGAAAGAAATATTAGATATCAGTAGTAAAACTTACCAAACATTCAAAGGGCGATGTGAAGGGACAAATTGGATCACTGGAAGATGGTGTAACATCAACAATTTGGACCATTTTGTTTTTAAAGTTAAAGACAACCATGACATAGTCTGCTGTTCGTTCAACCGCATATACAATCTAATCAACATAACAAAAAACAAATAAACATTAGTGGTTGGTCTTCTGAACTTTATTTATTTAATTGCAAGTTAGTACCATGTCTATATCCTTCAAAGAAAGGTGTGGTGACGATGACAATACAGTATCCATGTGCACGTTAAACCTCTTGAACTGTTCATCACAAGCTCGTACTGATACACTCTCTACATTAAACTGGTTGAAGAATAGAAATTAGCAAAAAAACAGACGAATTGTAATAACGGCTAACAATGGAATGTAATTGAAAGTTAAAATTGTAAGAATATTACAGTTTTGTTGATATTGACAAAAAGCCTTGCTGGTGATTGAGCACTTTTATACTGTTCCTTGTGGTTGAGGATAGCTGTCCATGCACCAATAACTACACTAGACAAGTGGGTTTCATCCTCAAGCGTAGCCATGTCTGTTCTAACAATTTCAACAGACTTGTGCTTAAACAAAATTTCCCTGCAATGTCAATCATTTTGAAGATGGATTATATGAAAATAACGTTTTCCTTGTAACTGAACATTCTTTAAGAAGATTAAGTTTAAAATGAACCTACCTGCTGTGTGGTGTTTTCATTGCCAAATATGCTGAAACAGTGCGCTCAATTTCAGAGATAGGATCTGTAATGTCAACAACACGCGAGTAATATGGACTTCTCAAAGATGCAGAAGGTTTATGTGCTCTCCTTGTAGCTTCTTCTCTCTTCATGTTATTAACTTGGTCTGCAGCATTCCCATCAACTATGTTGATCCGCGGCGACCTTCTTGGTGGCAAGGCAGCATTCCCATCAACTATGTTCACTGGTGGAGTATCGGCTTTAAATGGAGTGGGTAGGGGAGTAGAAGTAGCTTCACCATGCTGTTGTATTGGAGACTGTTCATGGCTGTCTGGGGGAGCTTGGGCTGCTTCATTAGCATTCTTCATTTCAACCGATGAGTTCAATGATGTCCCTTCATTTTTCTTAAAAGCAGGGTCGTCTAGAAATATATCAAAGGAAAATTCCCCGTCCACTTTGATATTTGATTTCATTTTTTGCTTGTTCTGATATGCCATTTCAATTTGAGTGATGCAATCCAATAAAACGGGATCTGCCCAGAATTTCTCTTGTGATTCGGTAAAATATGGGCTTACAGGGTCATTCATATTTGACATGTCAGCAGCATCTGTAGCCGTAGGTGCCTCAGAAATGACATTTTCCACCCCTAAAAGCTGGTTTGCTCCCTGTAGAAGCCTTTTCACCTTGTCATCATGTTGTAGTTCAATCGGGACTTTCGTAGACCACTCAGCAAAATCAGAAATAGCAGACGCAAGTGCAGAAGTCTTTTGAACAAACAACTTTATCCAACTCTAGAAGATAACATCACATAAAAAATAAGAATAAAAAGTGATCAGTAAATACCAAAACATTGCTACACTGTACTAATATTACATTGAATTGGTTGAATTAATTTATATAAACCTCAACTGGGGGTATCTCTTTTTCTGGATCACCAAGGTGACTGGTGCCTTCATCGGTTTGTGCAGTAGGTTGTGGACAAGCTGTAGATGGTACGTCTTGATGTTGAGGAACAACTTGGCGAGCCTGGACTAAGCCACATCCAAAGCCTCCAGTACTTATATCATCAGTTTCTCGTTGGCGCAAGATTTTGTAATTTATGCCAATGAAAACCGGGAAAGAACGAGTCATTCTTCTTAGTGTTGTGCTTGTGAACAATTTCACCCTATCCATGTAAAACAACTGGCACACCAAGGGGATAAATATATATGAGTATTACGATGGAGCAGGGAATGCTGACATAAAGAATACTATAGACATGTGTATAAAAGTATGGGGGGTGACGTTTGTACTACTGACATGGTAAATAAATTAAGTTAATGTCAGAGCGAAGGTTTGAAAAAAATACTTACAACCAAGAATAACAGAGGCCCTCTGAAATGGCCATTCTTGTTCTTTTCCCAACTTCTCTTTGCATCGACCAAACTTTCCAACACAATAGCACACCAATTTAGGTCTTTCAGATCACCCAATTCAGGAACTACTCTTATCAAACTATGGTTGGCATGTCCATTTCCTAGTGTATCAACCAAGATAGAGTCCAGTATAACGATAAAGTTCAGAAGGAATTGATCACTACAATCAGTGTCAGCTATTAATTTTTCCATAACCATAGCCGTTGTTATATTGTCCTGGACATCAAATGTGGTTTTCCACTCTTGCACAAGATTGAAATTCTCTTTAGCTGATTTTCTTCCAACTAAAACTTTCCCCATTGGGAATCCCATTGTGATATGCACGTCTATTTCTGCAATTTCAAGTTCACCTCCATTAGCCAACACCAAGCAACACTTGTTAGGGTCAAACTGATCCACTAACCAATAAGAAAGAAGTAGTGGTAGGGTAACAATCTCCAAGTTGAACAAAAATCCAAAGCCAATATCCTCAATCATTTTCCTTTGCTTGGCATTCAATTTTTTCAAGGATGACACCAGCAAGCGTGGGCTTGACCGTGATTTCAATGATGGGAGATTTTTTTGTCTAGTGTTTCTCTCACTCCTCACAACCAGCTGCCTGTTTTCAGCAATAGGTTGTACGTCTGTGGTATCTGTTTGCTCATCAGATGGTATGATATGCACAGTTGGGTTTACATGTTCAACAACTGTCTCAGTAGGTGAATGGGTTTCCAGCCTTGCAATTTCAATGGTCTCCACAGCAACAGTACTAACACGAAGATCAATCCCAGGGTGCAGTTCTCTCTTACTGTTTTTTCTTACAAGGGGTTGCGAATCTTTGGATTCAAGTGATCTACAACCCTCCACTACTTCCAAGGATTTACCAGTCTCAGTATCAACAGACAGTCCATCCTTGAAGGGAGGTGAATCTCTAGACAAATCAACTACTGGAGGTTTAACTCCAGATCGTTTTGATCTCTTCGAATTTCTATTTTGGTTGTCTAAAACAGGTGAATCACTTACACTCCGCGGACGTTTACCTATAGAATGAACACTTACAATCAAATTCTACAAATACAATTGAAGATATGACACTGTGAGAGACTGTATTTTATGCCGAACAAATTCTCAAATTCCCAAATTATCAAATTCCCAAATTCAGCCTCTAGATTAATAACATTAACTTCAATTTATTATGCGAACGAAATTGAAATAACAATGGTAGATCTCGTAAGGCTGAAAAACTGCTTGATTATAAACATTAAATTCGCCTGAACAAGTGCGATTTTTCCTAATTTTCGTGTAAAACTAAGCCCTAAACCGTACTCGTTCTAATCTGAATTTTAATACACAGAAAACACGAAATCAAACCTTTCGGATCTGAAGACATCTCTATGTATATGATAGTTCTCCTTCTTACAAGTCTACAATCAAGCCTCAGGCAATCTCGCAGAGATATGGACAGAGTAGATTTAGCTCGAGGAAGAAACCAAAAGAAGGTGATGAAAAACTTCTCGAACCTGAAAAGCGTTTCACACATATTTGGATTTTATATTTTTTTTAGGAAAATCGTTTTCATTTTCTTTTTTTTTTGTTTGCCAATAAATTGGGAATTTTGTGAGACTTTATTTATTTGTTATTATTTTTCATATAATTCCATACCTTAGATTTGCTCAACATTGTATTATTCTTGATCAACAATAGTTTAGATTTGTACAACGCTTGACTCTTGTAAACAACATCTTATTTTTGTATATTTTACCTTGTCATAGTTGCTTAATAGATTATTGCTCAACATTGTATTATTTTTGCTCATCAATGGAATAAAAGTGCACAACATATTATGCATTTGGAAAACTTGCTCAACATCACTTTATTGTTGCTCAACAATAGTACATATGTTGCACAACAACACTTTGTTTGAAACGACATCTTATTTTTATCTATTCATGCTTTCATAGTTTCTTAATAGATTATTGCTCAACATTGTATTATTTTTGCTCATCAATGGAATAAAAGTGCACAACATATTATGCCTTTTGAAAACTTACTCAACATCACTTTATTTTTGCTCAACGATAGTTCATATATTGCACAACAACACTTTGTTTGCAATGACATCTAATTTTTATCTAATTATGTTTTCAAAGTTGGTTTATATATTATTGCTCAGCATGCTCTTATTTCTGCTCATCAAGAGAAAAAAATTGCACAACATATTACAAATGGGGAAAACTTGCTCAACATCACTTTATTTTTGCTCAACAATAGTACATATGTTGCACAACAACACTTTGTTTGAAACGACATCTTATTTTTATCTATTCATGCTTTCATAGTTTCTTAATAGATTATTGCTCAACATTGTATTATTTTTGCTCATCAATGGAATAAAAGTGCACAACATATTATGCCTTTTCAAAACTTACTCAACATCACTTTATTTTTGCTCAACGATAGTTCATATATTGCACAACAACACTTTGTTTGCAATGACATCTAATTTTTATCTAATTATGTTTTCAAAGTTGGTTTATATATTATTGCTCAGCATGCTCTTATTTCTGCTCATCAAGAGAAAAAAATTGCACAACATATTACAAATGGGGAAAACTTGCTCAACATCACTTTATTTTTGCTCAACAATAGTACATATGTTGCACAACAACACTTTGTTTGAAACGACATCTTATTTTTATCTATTCATGCTTTCATAGTTTCTTAATAGATTATTGCTCAACATTGTATTATTTTTGCTCATCAATGGAATAAAAGTGCACAACATATTATGCCTTTTCAAAACTTACTCAACATCACTTTATTTTTGCTCAACGATAGTTCATATATTGCACAACAACACTTTGTTTGCAATGACATCTAATTTTTATCTAATTATGTTTTCAAAGTTGCTTTATATATTATTGCTCAGCATGCTCTTATTTCTGCCCATCAAGAGAAAAAAATTGCACAACATATTACAAATGGGGAAAACTTGCTCAACATCACTTTATTTTTGCTCAACGATAGTACATATATTGCACAACAACACTTTGTTTGCATTGACATCTAATTTTTATCTAATTATGTTTTCAAAGTTGGTTTACAGATTATTGCTCAACATGCTCTTATTTCTGCTCATCAATAGAATAAAACTGCACAACATATTACAAATGGGTAAATTTTGCTCAACATCACTTTATTTTTGCTCAACGATTCAACATATATTGCACAACATTGTCTTATTTTTGCTCATCGATAGAATCAAATTGCACAATATTCTACAAATGGGGAAAACTTGCTCAGCATGGTAAAAATTTGTATTAGTACATGTTAAAATTTCAAAATTTATTCTATATTATTGAATCAATGTTAATTTTCAAAAAGAAATGTCATTTACAAATTTATAAACTGTATTTTCTACTAACATTACTCTTATATAATACTAATGACAGAATATTCGCTGACAGCCTTATCTTGAATGCTTCATCCTCCTCTTGTACTCTCCCAAAGAAAGCTTTCTATTCGTAGTTGGTCTTCCTGCTCTTTTTCTTACTACTGGGGGGTAACATTTGATGGATTTGATTACATCAGGGATATTTCCTTCATCTTCATCCAACACTGGATATATTGTTTCTACATATGTCATACGCCAAGCGTCATTGCTGTAGAATTTTGCAACAAAATCAGACACATTTGCTTTTATGTGTGTTATTGCTGCTAGAGCATGTACACAAGGCATTTTCTCGACATCAAATACTCTGCACGTACATGTCCTCGCTGATAAATCAACTATAGCTACAGCTCCTTGGCCATTGATCTCAAATTGTGATTCATTCATCTTCTCTACTCTGCATACCCCAACCTGCGCTTGTGATTCTCTTATCAACTTAAGGATCTCCGGAGTTAGTCTGTCGTGATTTGCCAGTGCTTTTTCTCTCCTATCCAGGAACCATGATGTGAGCTTTTCCCTAGCAAACTCCACAAGTGCCACAATGGGATAATTCTTTTTGCCTTTGAAAACAGAGTTCAAACTCTCAGCATTGTTGGATGTCATCATGTTGTATCTATCACACCTTGAATGTGCTCTTGCCCATTTATCAAAACCTGCTGACACCAGATATTCTAATAGCTTTGGACAGGTTGCTTCGATTTGTGCAAGGTGGCTGTTGAACTCTTGGATAGTGTAACTCTCTGCTGCTTTTTTGAACATTTTCCCCAGCTCTTTTTTCTTGAACGTTCCTCTGATGTTTTGTTTCAAGTGCCATATACATATGCAATGTGTAGCTGTTGGATAAGCTAATGATACAGCCCTTGAAATGCTAGCATGTCTATCAGAGACAAACACTAAGTCATTTGAAGGAGGCACAACCTGCAGCAGCTGATACATAAACCATTCCCAAGAGCTGTTGTTTTCGGAGTCAACAATACCAAAAGCAAGTGGAAAGATTTGTCTATTTGCATCTTGTGCAACTGCTCCAAGCAACGTCCCTCTATATTGGCCAGTTAGGAATGTTCCATCAACAACAACCACCTGATATATAAACAAAATAAAATTACTTATGTTATCAAAATTAAGGAAATCGATGACAACAGAATTTGTGCTGACACTGTTTAAGACATACCTTCTTTAAGAGTGGGAATGCTCTGATGCACTGTCCAAATGACAGAAAGAAGTACTGAAATCTATCTTCTTTGTCTTTTAAAATTGAAGCTATAGTCCCATTGTTCCTCTCCATGAGCATATGGCAAAACGATGGCAAATCTGCATAATTTGATTCTGGTGTCCCATTAACCATTTCATGAGCTATTTTTGATGACTTCCATGCTCTCCAGTAACTAATTTGCATCTTTTGTTCTGTTCTCATTTTATCCTTTATCTGTGCTGGTTTGTATCCAACGTCAACACTGTGTAATTATAGTCAAATTAGAATAAATCATATATTAGAAAGCAAGTTAAAATATAAATACTATCTCTTAAAAAAAGTGCTCACCTTGATTCAATGATACTTGCAATCACAGAAGATGAAGGCTGTTTGCAGTGTTTTGTCCTGAAATCCCATGTGCAAGTGTGCATTTCCACATACACTATGACCTCATGCCAAGTTGGGCCAAAAGTTTTGACATGCACTTTCCATTTGCAGTCAGGATCTGCACAATGCGCTCTATAATACTTTGTGTCTGCTTTTACAACTCGAAAACCAAATATCTCAGTTATTGACAACATCTCTAAAGCATGCTTAACTGCTTTCCTTGATGCAAAGCTTTTGCCGACGCAAATCAAGTTTTGTGAATTGAGATTCACACTAGACACAGTAGAGCTATCAACATCCCAATCTTCTAGTGTAGTCTCTCGCCTGTGTGCTGTAGAATAGAATGCTCTCCATATTTCATCTGCAGAATCTTCATCACTTGCAGTGTCACTGTTTATAGAATTCATGTCATCACCAACATCTTCCAACAATACACCTTTCATCCTGGTGTCACCAATCAATGTCATGTTATTTTCCTCTGTAACATTATCTGTAATAGTTGGATTGCATGCCACCAACTGTAAACTCTCAGCTGAGGATGGCTGTTGATCTTCAATGTCTGCACTATTTGATTTAATGCTGACACACAACTCCACAACATATTTAACATTCTCTAGGTCAGACAACTTTAAAAACTCTTTCAAATCAGCATCACATTCCACAAGAAGCGGAGCTCTCAACAGCTTGAAAGGGTGTAAATGATTGAATTTCAATTCCAACACACTATCTATATTGAATCTGGTGTGAACTTTTTCAGTTAAACCCTGTAATGTTATTGTCTCGTCAATCATAAACACCTTTGAAGTAGTGTCTCCAACAAAGGTTGGACATGAATCATTAACCAACCATTTCCCACCACACACAACTGTAATAATGTGGGTTGCCATTGTAATCTGCAGAGTATGAATTTAACAGGATTAGTAATTTTAAGTAATAGATTTACACACCTTGTGCAATTTTTCTATGACTGAATTGTAGTGCTGACATTGCTCAATCAATGTTCAATAACGATGACACTACCAACCAAAGTGATTAGAATTAACTTGTTATGAAAAATTTGCGCCAAAGGCGCAAATTTTGATGCTACTGAATGTATAAATATAGATTTCCATACTGTTATAACATATGTAAGCATAAAATATTCTATACTAAATGTATAAACATAAATTTGCGCCAAAGGCGCAAATCTGCAAGTGATGCTACTGAATGTATAAACATATATAAGCATAAAATATTCTATACTGATATCCCCTGTGCAATTTTATTATGACTCCATTGCAGTGTTGACATGGCTTAATCAACATTGAAATAAGGAAGTCTAGTGATGACATTAGCAATCAAAGTCTAATAAGGAATCAATACTTCAATATAGAGTGCAGATTCAAGTGTAAAGATGACATGAACAACAAAATGAATACAATAGACCTGTTGTGAAGTGAATTATATAAATGTTGCAGTTTTTGGGGGAAACTTCTGTGGTTAAGGTATACTGATTATTTGAAACAATAATATTTAAATCACATCCTAAGCAATCATAGAGATGACTTCAGCAATGTAAAATATGAATAAGCATAAATAACCATAAACATACACAGATTCGATTTGAAACTTTAATATTACACTTATAAAGAAAAAAATGCTCAAAAACATTAATTCATGTTTAAAAAATTAATCAAAATTTGCGCCAAAGGCGCAAATTTTATTATGACTCCATTACAGTGATGACATGGCTTAATCGACATTGAATAAGGAAGTCTAGTGATGACATTAGCAATCAAAGTCTAATAAGGAATCAATACTTCAATATAGAGTGCAGATTCAAGTGTAATGATGACATGAACAACAAAATGGATACAATACACTTCTTGTGGTGAACTTCTATGATTAAGGTCTACTGTTTATTTCAAACAATCATATTGAAATCACATCCTAAGCAATCATAGAGATTACCTGAGCAATGTAAAACATGAATAAGCTTAAATAACCATAAACATACACAGATTAAACTTGAAACTTGAATATTACACATATACAGGAACAATTCGTAATCACAAAACCGAACCAGTTATTTGCGCCTTCGGCGCAAATTGAAGCAATAATCACAAAACTGAAGCTGTAATTGCAAAACTGAAGAATGCATAAACACAGAATGAATCTGTAATAACGAAACTAAAGTAGTAATCTCAAACCAAAAAATTCTATGAAATTTGCGCCTTCGGCGCAAATTTAAGCAGAAATCGCAAAACTGAAGCTGTAATTGCAAAACTGAAGAATGCATAAACACAGAATGAATCTGTAATAACGAAACTAAAGTAGTAATCTCAAACCAAAAAATTCTATGAAATTTGCGCCTTCGGCGCAAATTTAAGCAGAAATCGCAAAACTAAAGCAGTAATTGCAAAACCGAAGCACAAATAAACACAGACTGAAATAGCAATCTCAACACTAAAGAAGTAATCCAAAAATTCTCGTAAAATTTGCGACTTTTGCTCAAATTTGCGTCCTTGACGCAAATTCTAATTGACTTTAAAATCTAGTAAATTGACTTACCTGATTCTCTAGATTACACGTCAAAATCGATAGCTTCGTTGATGTCGGAATGGTAATCTCTCGCAAATCCTAGCAAGTTCCAGCGATCAGGTCGGGAGAGACAAACAGAGTGTCCGCAAAGGGAGAGATCGAGGAGAGAGAAAAGCGTTTGTGGGAGAGAGGGTGAAGGCTTTTATTGCGGCTATTTTTCAAAAATGTCCTAATTCGCGGCTATTTTGCAAAATTCACCCAATTTCGTGGCTATTTTGCAAACTGCCCCTTAAAAAAATACGGAGTAGCAGTTATTTATTTCAGCCAATAAAAATTCACCAAATGCATAACGTTAGCCCCATTAATATACATTTGGGCCGTGACCTTGGAAGAATATTGGGAGCCCAGTGAGGCCCACTTCCTTTTCTCCCTACAACGGAGTACGGAGCTAAGCTATCCCCAATTTTTCGAGTGCTTTCCGAACTCTCTATCTTCCCTTCAACCGTCTCACTCTCACACATCTCAATTTGTAGCCATGATTTCACCACCACCACCGCCACGCGCCGCCGCTGCCACTGCCCTTTCTTCCTCCCTCACCCTTCTTCCTTCCTCTCTTTCTCTCTCCTCCGCCGCTTCAAGGGCGGTATCTTGTACTCCCCACCGAATCGCCGCCGGCGCCAAGGCGTGTCTCAGCCACCCTCCGCAGCGCGCTGGCCCTAATTCTGTTCGGCGGGCTACTTTGGAGAATCCCCTCCAATTTTCCGCTAAAGAAACGAGGTAATCTGAAGCTCTGTCTCGCAAATTTTAATCTTGTTATTCTTGGACTTGATGAATAATTGGACGAATTGAAATGCTCCTTGCGGTCTGTTTATCATCTCCGATTCACCTTACCTTTTCATGTCATTCACTTTTTAAATAAATTGGTTGATTCTCTGTTTGATAAGCAAGCTGTATTACCGTGGTGTGTCTAGGAAACTCAGACCCGATTCTTATGTTCCTTCACTTCGGTTTATGATAAATTTATTGAAATAGGTCTCACCAAACGAGAAATGAAATATAGTTGGTGAATAGGCTTATGCTCATTTCGCCTTATGGGGATAAGGCTCACTTGATTTGAATAATCAATGAACACGAAAGGCTATTACTATTCATATAATTGGGGAAAAATGGTGTACATATGCTTACTTTCTTTCTTTCTCTCCTGTTTTCTTAAAAGAAAATCATTGTTGTCTCAGTTATGGCCCTATAGTAGCAAGAACTTCAAATCCGCCATTAATGCCTGCCATAATGACCCCAGGAGGACCTATGGACCTTTCATCAGTGCTTTTCAGAAATCGAATTATTTTTGTTGGCCAGCCAGTAAATTCGGAGGTTGCTCAACGTGTTATATCCCAACTCTTGACATTGGCAGCTATTGATGAACACTCAGATATACAGGTATTTTGGTTCTTGCTCTATCCAATTGTCATATTTATCTTTTTTCCTTTTTAGTATTTATCTTGGATGTCAAAGCTCAATTATTTGATATTGAACCATTTCAGATGTATATTAATTGTCCTGGTGGAAGCGCCTATTCTGTATTGGCCATATATGATTGCATGTCTTGGGTAAGTTCCTATGTTCCCTCTTGTACTTCCGAACACCAGTACTCATTAGATCCTCTTGACAAGCAATGACAAGTCCAATGATACCTAGCTTGATATTGATATCTAATCCTTTTAAATATCCTTGAGTTGTGCTTCAACTTTTTTGGAGAATTGTTCAGAACCCTTTATCCTCATGTTGTGCCTCTTTATATTATTGTATATAACATTCTTTTGTATTTATATAGGTTACTGGTTATTTACTACATTCTTCCTTCCACATCGTGATTTTCAAATTCTGCTTCTTTTTTCCCATAACCCTCCTTTCCTTTGAGAAGAGAATGTTAGTTATCATTTGTTTTTTCTAGGATACAGATGCAGAACCAAGTCCTAGTTTCTAGGAAATTCCACTATGATATCTATTTTGTATATTTGCTAGACAATTCTCCTAAAGTATCTGTCCTATGTAATAACTAGTCTCCATATATTTTCACTTAATTTTATGCATCCTTTAGAATTTTCCTTAGCCTTAAAAGCTAAGCTTTTGCCACCTATAAATAGATTAATGGGCTGCCATGTAATCACTTTTGGGAATCAACCAAAAACCTCTTTATTGAAGTATTCATAAATTAAATTCAGTTGCGGGATTTTTGCAACTTCGGAGATCCTCCATCCTATCAATTAGTATTAGAGCCTTGTTGATCCTACATTGGGCTCGGTGTGAGACTGTTGCACTTCAACTTCTGAGATCCCCCAATTTTGTCATATGCTTGTCCATTTCTTCTTTGAAATCACTATTGAGTTTGAGACGGCAATTTATGAGATGTAAGAATTACCTCTCTTTTAAAGTATTATAGGTTGTGATAATTAAAAATTTCTTCATTTATGCATTCATTGTTTGGATTCCCATGAATTATAATTATAATTTAATTGTAAAATTAAGCACTTTCCACGTGTTTGGATACAAATTTTAAAATGTATTTAAAATAATGTAAATTTAAAATAAAAAACCTTGTAAATTGTGTCAACCAAATAGTCATTATTTCGTCAAGTTTATAATTACATTAAGTTTAATATAATTGATTGGCACAAATTTATAAGGTGCTTATATTTAATTTCACATTATTAACACATTTTGAATTGTGTAACCAAACACTGGAAAATTGTTTTAAGTTTATAATTGAACAATAATTATACTTCATAGGAATCCAAACACACCCATATGCTGTTATTCTTGAAATGTGGCAAAAATGAGTGATACTGCATGGGTAAGGATCACCTGGTTCACTTTTTTGGTCCAATTTATGGTCCACTTATTTCTATTTGACAAAATAAATTAAAATATAATAACATACTATCACTTAGCTGTGAAAATATTAAATAATTGCATTATATCCAATCAAAATAAGTGGATCATAAATTGGACCACAAAAGCGAATCAGATGATTCTTACCCATACTGCATCGGATATCAATCAGTATACAAGGTGTCAGTAGTTTTGTCTTTGTTTTTTTAATTGTAGATGTCGTAGGATAACTGTATGCAAGTTTGGTATGTGGTCCTTTCCCATATTGAGTTAGATTACATGGAATGCAAAACTCATTCAACTTTTGATTGACCAGGTTTTTCCTTTTGTTAATCCAATACATCTTTTGCCTACCATAAGGATTATTGACATTTTTGAGTTATTATGTTCAGATAAAGCCAAAAGTTGGAACAGTTTGCTTCGGTGTAGCTGCTAGCCAAGGTGCACTTCTTCTTGCTGGTGGAGAGAAGGGAATGCGCTATGCAATGCCAAATGCACGAATTATGATTCACCAACCGCAGAGTGGATGTGGGGTAGGATTTAATTGATTTCTGTTATTAATAGCCACTACATATCCTTTGTATGTAGGCATCTTGACAGGGGTGAACGCTTGACACTTTCGTCTAGTTACAGATTCTTGTAGGGTTATTTCTGACTGATATGCAAATAACAATACCCATTTGTGTTTATGAACCTGAGTAGGGCCATGTGGAGGATGTGAGGCGTCAAGTCAATGAAGCAGTGCAGCTACGCCATGTCAGTATTGTCCCCCTATCTTCTACATCTTTAAGTGCTCAGTAAAAAGGATACTGGGATTTCATGATTGTATAATCATGATCTTTGGCTTTGCATCAATTTTTAAAAATATATGTTGTTTGTAATCATACAATAATTTGAGAGGTAGAGAATCCAGCTATACTTGTTCAAACATCAGCGGATATTGCTGCAAGATGGTGACGAGATTTAAAACTGCTGAATTGAAATCTTTTGGGTTATATGTTCCAGAAAGTTGATAATATGTATGCTGCATTTACTGGCCAACCTCTTGAGAAAGTTCAACAGTTTACAGACAGAGACCGCTTCCTATCTGCTGCAGAGGTAAATGATAATAAACTCAAGGCCATTATGTTGACCATATCCCTTTCTGTAAAGCTAGTAGGTGTTTTATATGATCAGTTTTATTAACATTTAGCTGAAATGAATGGTATTTGCACTGATTAATGCCAAAACCTAGCCAGTGAAAGATGGGAGAAGGGTTAAACAGCTAGTGTGTTCTATATAGTAGTATGAGTTAGTGCTTAGCTGCTTTTTTTTTTTTTTTTAATAATTTATTGATCTTAGCTGATTTGATTTATATTGGCTTCATTATCAGCACGTCTACATCCTGAGTTATAGTGGTGTATGATATTGCTGTGTGTTGATCTGTAATTCTGTACAAATTATTCTCTGTTTCCCATTTCTTGGGCTTCTTAAAAAGGTTAATGGTAAGAAAGTGATTATGGATTTTTTCTGCGGCTATTACTTTCATAATTCAATTTCAGATGATAGCATGCCTGACACTCTGATGCTAAATCCATGTTTATGGAGTTTCCTGCAGTTTTTCTTGGGTTTGAATGAGCTAAAGTGATTTCACCTAAAGCTTTGATTTCGTTACTCACTAGGAGTTGATTTTACAAGTATCTCTGGTGACTCCAGCTCCGTAAGTTTAGAAGTGTGTTATTTATCTGGAAACAAGTGAAAATTGGTTTGACTGCAATTTTGTGATTCTCATCTTTTGACACTTGAAAACAATTAACGTATACTTCTGAACGAGTTGACCCAAGCAGGCCAAACTGATCACTTATTACTTTTATTATGCAACTAGTTACTCTAGCTTCTTTTTTTAGTTTACCACTCTTTGTTTTGCTATTTTATACATAATGTTGTTTTCTCTTTGCTCGTGTTTTGCTATTTTGGACCTAATGGTTCCTTTCTCATTGCTCTGGCAATGTAAATTTATCTTTTGCAGGCTATGGAGTTTGGTCTCATAGATGAGATGTTGGAAACAGAATACTAGCTGATGTATACATATATGGCTGTGATAATTGCCAACTCGGATGATCCCATCTTTGGTGTTTCCTTCCCATTGATGTTGCACCTTATTAGGATACAACTCTCAAAGGTTAGCGACTTGCTTTTTCGAAGGCAAGGAGTCTTGCAAGTTGCATTGGTACGGGGGAAGTTGTAGTTGTTGCAGATGTAGAATCTTCTTTGAGGGCCAATTCCTGTATTAGCTTGGATTGGTGGCTTCTGATCTATTGATCCTTTGGAATTGAATGGTTTTATTAGTTGTAAAACATTTGTGTTTAGCAAATGAATTGCATAAAACAATAATATTGTAGACTGCCCTTCTAAAGGCTTCAAATCCTCTCTATCCTCTAATTAATATCTTTCCTGGTTTATTTTGTTAGAGGGAACAGGAGAGAGGGAAGATCGAAACCCATAATAATTAAAAAGTTGATTCCACTATTAAAAGAAAATAATTTATAGTTATAAAATTTTGAAGAATATAAAACTGAACCTACAATAACATTAGTTTTATTACATTCAAATTTATAAATTCAACTATATTGTATAACTTGTACTATTTTATACTCTGTAATGTACTATTTCTGATTTTTATATTCTGGTATGCTATATTCTAATTTTTACTATTACTATTTCAATTTACCTTAATTCCAATATAAAATGTAACTATACTGTTAGTGATGGTCGTAGGATTCTCAGGGGAGCGGAATTTTTGTTGATACCGACTTTCCGTGTCGACAAGTTTTTTTTAGGCAAAAAATATTTGTCGACTAGTGAATAGCCATGTATTTGGCGAAATTTTAGTCGTGCGTATAACATGACCTAATTATTAATACATGTACAGGATGAAACAATATTTCAATCAATTCAACAACAATGTATTGATTGGCTAATATCATCTCCAAGGACCAATAATGCGAAACTAACCTCTTCATTTTACTTTTTTATTTTATCCGATTTAAACAACTTGGTCATTGTGGACAATCTCCCACTTTGTGCCTCAATACATTGAAACCTTTTTTAAATTCAAAATAAATCATGTTTTATTTTAATTGTGGGAAATGAAAAATTAAATTAGAAAGAGTTTAGAAAAAAAATAAGTGAAAAAAGGAGCTTAGGAAGGGAAACGAGAACTTTGTAGTTGTAGGAAAGGAAACGAGAAAAGACTGGAAAGGACGGTTGAGGTGTCAGTGATGGCTGACAACCCACAAGTGTCCAAACTCGAGAGAGACTACCTCCGAATATATCCTCTCTCTCTCCTTTATCATATTCGTTCATTCATGGTACATTCACTGCTTCGTGCCTACCACTGTAGTTTGGGGCCACAAAGCACGACCCCTGCTCCTTGCTCATCACCATGTCCAACTGCTTCTGCTGATCGCCTTTCTAAGACGATCGGAATTCCCACCGAATAATTTCCAGAGCCCTCCATAAGTTTCGTCTTCATCACAAGGTACCGACTACAGCCTCCTCTTGTGAATTAATTGATCGCTTCAGCACTTCTTTTGTATCTCATCTCTCTTTTTTGTTTCTCTTTCATCGTGTTCCAAGCTTCTCGTTCTTTTCCCCTCGTGTTTCTTTCAATTTTGAACCTTTTGGTTTTATGTAGCTGAATTTCTGCGTTTGTGGTTTCGTTCTGGGAAGTCTTTGTGTGTGTTTTTTGTGAATTAGGGTTTTCAGTGGAGTGAATGGGCGTACCTGTTTAATTGAGTGTGTTTGATCACCTGATATCTTAATTGACGGGAGCAAACATGATCTTTAGGCTGATCGTGGACATATTCTAGACTCCAGTGTTAGGTCTGGTTGAGGCTTGTGCTCTGGAGAGTCTTTATCTAATCCAATTGGTTGTCAGGATAGTAGATAGTAGGCTTTGAAGCAGGAAGAGGGAAGACATCTTAATATTTATGGAAGGCATTTGCTGCAGCTGGTGCTATTTTAAGCTGGATTAATCAAAATCCTTCTTGAATTTTGCAGATGTTGCTATTTAGGGAAGGCATTTCATGCAGATGGTGCTTGATACTGAATACCATCTAGGACTCGATTACAATTAACAAAATATCTCCCCACCACCTTCTTTTGCCGTCTTTGTTTTTCCCACAGCTACAAGATTCTTCTTTATCTTTATTTACCTCCTCATATTCCAACTGATGTCCAAAGTTGAAGGTTTGTGATGGAGGCAGCGCTGGACATTGAACCTGGACCAGGTTTGGGAGTTGAAATGCTTCGAGGTCCTAATGGGAAGGAAAGGATTGTAGGCTTTTGTGGAGGATGATGGCTCGTCCTACCCAAATATTGCTTCGGTTGATGCAAGGGCTGATTTTCCCATTGTTAGATTCTTCCATGGAGCTAGTGAAATTGCATAGATGAGAAACAAAAACAGAGTGATCAGTATGGGAAGAAGGCAACTTGAGAAGGTGGAGGATGAAAGAGTGAGAGGAAGACAAAGAAGATGGCGAAGGACTAAAAAAGGGCAACACATATTTGGAGTCTATGTATGTGAACATGATTCCACAGTTACAGGGTATCAGAGAAACAATAAAAAAACACCAACTAAAATGACAAGTTTGGGTGGAGTTCTAGAAGATGATTTCAGTTCCATACTTTCTGACCAAACCACTCTGTGTGAAGGTGGTTTTGTTTTGCTGTAGTAATCTGAAATCTGATTCTACATAGTGGACCACAAATCAAGATTTAGACATATATGCTCTAATAAAGTATCAAAAAGTGTCATTAAAATTAATGTTGCACTAAGCATGGGAATTGATATGTTGTTAGTAAAACTACTTTGTATCACTTAGTATATCTTGTTTTATTTGCTATTAATATGCAGTCACAAAAATTCTGAAAAATATGTTGGTTTCTCTCCCGTATAAAGAAAGCTGGCTTATCTAATGCTGGTAATCTGTGTACGCATTTGAGCTATGGATTGTAATACGTGTTGTGTTCATGTGAATTTTGATTCAAAGTGCTTTTAGGTGAAATACTAATGTACCACTTAATAATTTTACCCTCGTGCTTTTCATCTGTATAGGATTGTCGAATTCTATTAATTTCTAATGGGTCAACAAACTAAGCCCGGCTGTGCATCTCCAAGGCCACGTTCTGGTCTCTTGAGAGATCAAGTTCAACTGCTTAAAAGAAAGGACTCAGATCGCTATGAGATTGTCCCCATTGAAGATCCATTGTCCTTTGAGAAAGGATTTTTTGTTGTAATCCGTGCATGCCAATTGCTAGCACAGAAAAATGATGGAATTATACTAGTTGGAGTTGCTGGTCCATCTGGTGCGGGGAAAACTGTATTCACAGACAAGATTCTAAACTTCATGCCAAGTGTTGCTATCATATCCATGGACAATTATAATGATTCCAGTCGCATCATTGATGGAAATTTTGATGGTGAGATCTCAGCATTTTGATATCGTTGCATTAGTTTTGTTCTATATAATGTGATCTTGAAATTCTAATAGTACCATAAAAACTTCACTGTTCAATTCTTACCCCGAGACTTAATATAATTGCTGGATTAGTTATGGCTGCAATAAAAAAAATATTTAAAATATCTAGTGTAAGAAGATTTCTCTATCATCCACCAGGACCACCACCCTATCTCGCCACCTCTTTCCTTCCCCTTAAAAAAAGTATATCTGATCCTTTGCAATGCTTATATTGTGACAGACTGACAGTTGATCATTTGTACAATCTATACCCCTTTTGACTCCCTCCAAAGTAGACTAAAAAGTGGCCATTTAACTTAAAAGGCATGTAGGAGGCATTGGATGCTGGCAGACTGGAAAATTCATGTGTGGTAATATTTGTCCTGTTTTTTTCTAACAGTGCAAGGTATTTATGGGGGAAAAATCAGGATATAATTATGTTATTACAACTACGGGAAACATCATTCCCAACTCAGTTTAATGATAATCTTACACTGATACCTTAATCTTATACTCCCTCTAATCAACTTTAAGTGTCGTTTTATGTTGTAAAATTGGATTAACTTTAAATATCATTTTAGGTTTTTAGGCAAATAATTAGCATTTAGTTACGAGATTTTATTGAAATTTGTTTATGTTGAATACTTTTTGTTCATTGATTGACTTAAAAAAAGGGTGAACCTTTAATAATGTGCTAGGATATATGTAATCATTACAAAATGTGAGTGAATTGATACTTTTGTTAAAACTTGCAGAAGCCTAAAACGGTACTTATGGTTGATCAAAAGATGTATCTTGTTGTGGCTGCACAGCCTTTTCTTGTTAATTACAAATTTTCATCCATAATTGCAAGCTTGAAATCTTTAATGTTTTCTATTTCAATTTTTTTCTGATGCAACAGAATCTTATTTTAATTGGATTTAGATAATGAGTTTTGGAAATATGGCGAATAGGACTTACAATGTTATTGTTGTGAAACAGATCCCCGATTAACAGATTATGGCACATTGCTGGAGAACATACATGGAATAAGAGCAGGAAAACCAGTTCAAGTTCCAATATATGATTTCAAGTCCAGCTCCCGGATAGGTTACAGGTGGAAATTTCTCTTGGTGCTGGCCAAGGCCTTACCCTTTTATTTTCTCTCTGTTATATTTCTCCTGTGGCTATCTGAAGATTGATTGGACAAATTTGAATTGAACAATACAGCAATAATACCTGATCCTTTCTTAATAGTTTTTGTTCTTTCCTTTAGAACAATTGAAGTACCAAGCTCCAGGATTGTAATAATTGAAGGTATATACGCATTGAGTGAAAAATTACGTCCTTTGCTGGATCTTCGTGTTTCTGTTACTGGTGGCATACACTTTGATTTGGTAAAGCGTGTATTAAGAGATATTCAACGAGCTGGTCAAGAGCCGGAGGAAATAATTCATCAAATCTCTGAAACGGTGTGTTGATTTTTGCTCTGATACATTGTTATCAAATTTCCATTGCTGAAACATTCTGACATCTCCCCTTGCAGGTGTATCCCATGTATAAAGCCTTTATTGAACCAGACCTTCAAACAGCACATATTAAGATCATTAACAAGTTTAATCCATTCACGGGGTTCCAGAATCCAACTTATATTTTGAAGGTCGACCTCATTTTCACTGCAGTTCTCCATGTTGAAAGTTTTTAACTTACTGAATTGACTAGTATATTTCTTTCCTCGATCACTGAGAGATTTCTGTTGCTATAGTCAACAAAGACTGTGACAGCGGATCAAATCAAGGCTGTTGTTTCTGAAGAGCATAAAGAATCAACAGAAGAAACATACGATATATACCTTCTACCTCCTGGAGAAGATCCTGAAGCATGCCAGTCATATCTGAGGATGAGGAACAAAGATGGGAAGTATAATCTCATGTTTGAGGTTTGAGTTCCATTTCTCAATTATTTATATCTACAAATGTATTTTCTTGTAAATTTGTTAGTTATTCAAATAAGCTGGCTTATGCAAAAGGTAATTTTCATGTAGAAGTTACTTAACATCTTTACAACCAAGAAGCAACTACTTGCCTTCGCACCTCTTATTCATCTGCTCCTTTTTCTACTGCTTTGTAATTCGTTTTTAAAGTCTCTATTTGTAATTATGACTTATGAATGTACTTTAAGGCTATTTATGTGATACTTGCATCTTCATTGACTAGGTCATCTGAAATATAACCATAAGTTCTTTGGTAATAGTTGAGAGTTGATATACACTGCTGCTGTCTTGAAACAAGATATTGCTATTAGATAGGCTTCATGCTCTCAAATTTTGATATCTTTGCATTCCAAGAGAAATATTTTGTTATAGTTTATGCTCTAATACCACACAAGTATATGACAGCAGGTTACTTTAAGTTTATAGGAAAGATGTTGAAACATGTTAAGATATGAGTTAGCTAACAATATTGATGCTTTTATTAGAGGCTCGGTACCCAAAAAGATTTATTTTCAGTTTCAAGTTTCTGGGTTTTCAGTGTTATTTTGATGCCATTGTTTATGTTCACTGTGAATTTTTTGTGGTAAACCTAATCAACAGCTGTAACATGGACAAAACTGTTAGTTCTCAAAAGTAGGTTTCTTGTTTCAGGAATGGGTTACCGATAGTCCATTTATCATATCTCCAAGAATAACTTTTGAAGTGAGTGTCCGCCTTCTTGGTGGGTTGATGGCCTTGGGGTACACAATTGCAGCAATTCTTAAACGAAGCAGTCACGTATTTTCCGATGACAGGGTGTCTGTGAAAATTGACTGGCTTGAACAGCTGAACCGCAAGTATCTGCAGGTATGTGTGTCTAATATTGGACGCACCTTTGCTGCACATGGACATTTTTTGTGGCTCGTGAACTTTTATCTTGATAAGAATAATATCCCTCTTTCTGAATTTTCCTTTTCAGGTCATAGGAAAATGTAATGATGCTTTCTTAAAAGTTTTGATTTTCTTGCCATATTGTACAATTGGCTAAAGTATGCAACATTTCTTTGGGGAAGCACTGTTTTGAAACATTTTGTTGCTATAGCTAAAAGTAGAAGTTCAATCAAGTTACTTAATTCTGTAATCGTCATCTAGTTGTATGTTATAGACTATAGTCTCAATGTCGCTTTAAAATTTTGATTTTTCTTGGGGGTTGAGTAGTTAGCACCCCTGATGATCTTTTGTTCTTATGATGATTTATCCTTGTCAAACTAGCTCTTTGTTCCTTGGACAAAACTGTGAAAATCAGGAGGTAAATATTTATATTTAAATTCAAAATCTGGTTTTTATTTTCTCTTTGAAATGCTGCCTTGCTGCTTCTCTAGTTTTCCTGAGACCTTGAAGTGTGGGAAAAGGAATGAAATTTTGTTTCAGTTTAAAATTATCAGGAAGCTGTGTTTTCTGTGCCTTGATATTAATCTTCGAAGCTAAGCATCGTTATTGATGTTCCTTACCTTGATATGAAGGTTCAAGGAAAAGACCGTGCATATGTCAAATATGTAGCTGAACAGTTGGGTTTGGAGGGGTCATATGTCGCTCGGACATACATTGAACAAATCCAGCTCGAGAAGCTTGTAAACGATGTCATGGTAAGGATCCTTGACAATGTAACTCTATTTTTAACCTGTTGTGCACTTGTGCTGTGTTTATACGTTGTACTTGTCTAAATATCTTAACAGACACTGCCAGATGACTTGAGGACAAAGTTAAGCATAGATGACGATGTAGCTTCTAGCCCTAAGGAAGCCCTTTCTCGAGCGTCAGCAGACAGACGTACAAAGTATCTGAATCGGTAATATATTCCAGGTTTCAGGCTGCTAATATTAATTTAGCTAATAAATTTGCATTCCTATAGCAAATTCACTATAAGTAGGGAGACAAAAATGGTCTAAATTTGAAATCTTACCTGGCTCTGCCCAACCCACCTATGGTTTATAGATGTTCTAGTAACATGAAAACTCGTGTAGCATAGGTGCACGTCTCAACTTGAGCATTCTCTAAGGTACTATACATGTGATGTAGGTTGCCATACCTTTCTGTTGCTGAGGCTTTGCAGTTTTCTTTTAATAGTTTACCCTTTGCATTTTCTCAGTTTACCCAGCATTTCTCAGTCATACTCTACACAGCGAGACAAGCATCTGTCTAAACTTACAAGACTTGTCCTAGATGACAGAAGTTTCAGTTTCAGGAGCCCACGATCACCTGCTGGCCCTTCTAACCAAGTAAGTTGATTCCTTCGCAAATTTGATGCCACTTTCCTTTTGAGTGGTGGTTCAACCCTATTTCATCTTTTTTTTTTCTTGTTACAATTATTTTTACATTGCCTGTGTAGGGGGCCATCACTCAACTGTCAGAGCAAATATCCACATTAAACGAGAGAATGGACGAGTTTGCATCTCGTATTGAGGAGTTGAATACAAAGTTGTGCATTAATAAAGTCTCTACAAGCCAACAAAACTTAGCTCTGCATTCTGAAGCCTGCAATGGTTCAGTACCTACAGCTCTCATGGCTGGATTAAGCAACGGTGCTCTGTCTGGGTCATTGCTGAATCACTCTACATCAGCTCCCCAATTGGCTAAGGATACTCAAATGATGGAAGAGGTATTTGACTTGAAGTTCCTACCTGTCTATTCTCTGCAGTGCATATTTATTTTCTTCTCTAATAGCTGTTCTACCAATTGACTACAAATGAAATGGAGTATTCATTGTTTTTTATATAGAAGAGGTAAGGATTAGGTTTATGCTAATTCCATACACCAACCTAGAGCACCCATGCGGATGACCCCTGAGGTCATGAACACATAATTTCCACTTGCAGGTGGAATGGCATGGTCTTGTTCTGCAATAAAAGTGCCACATTCTTAGCTTCCTTGAAAAAGCGTGAAATTTAACCTCAGAGAAAAACGTGAGATCCACTTTAACAACACAAGTTCTATCCTTCAATTTCCAAATGCTTGATGCATACACTTAATACTGAACTATTTTCGCACCTTTCCAAAATTTATTTGCTTCTACAAGGATTATTATACTATGACCACATGATTCGTCTTTCATACTGTTAACTTCCCCATGGTTTGTTCTGATGACACGACGCATAGATGCTTTACCATTATTTTTTCTGAATCGACTTTAATTCCATGAAAATCCAATTTGGTTTCCTCCGTTTCATATTACCTTGATTCATCTTCCATGTTTATTATTTTCCTTTTGCATGTCTGCCGTTTCATCCCAAAATATGTTTTACTTTTTTTCCGAGGCTTCCCTTTGTCTGTTGATGAATTCAACAATGATATAGCCTTATAGGTATTATTGATAAATACTTGTGACCAAAAATATAATTACAAAGGGTCAGGAAAGACTGCATAGGAAACAACAACAACAACAACAACAACAAATCAACGTCAATCCTCTGGAGTGGGATCTTGGGGTCGAGTTATACTCGTATGTTCCCCAAACAATACTAACGTATATAAGGCTATAAAAATTAAAATAATTATTCTATAAAATATATGATTTGGTGCTGACTGATGGAACTAGGAGGATGTTAACAAGGTCCAGGCCAAAATGGTCTTTGAAAAACATCATATTCAAGAACAGACCCTAACTTGTTAAAAGTGCCTAGTTCTCTCCCACTTCATCTTTATCATTTGAAACAGCTTTTAAGTTCTCTCCCACTTTCATGACCACCTTATGTAGATCCAACAGTTGCAGTTCCATGGCTCTGCAATATTTTTTTTTACGGAGGAGTAGCTAGTTGATCTGTTGTTAAAAAAATGAAAGGTTGGGGAAAACTAGAAACGAAAAACTGAAAATGATACCAAGTGAAGCTTTAGTTGTTTTGTTCTAACCCCAAAAGTTAGGCACCTGTTTCAAATAATTGCTAAAGTTTAGAGACTAGAGCAAAACAAGTTAGAAGGTTAGAGGCCCATTTGAAATAATTCGAATAAGGTAGGGGCTAGAAATAACAATTAAAAATGTCAAGGTTCTGTGTTAAACAATCATAGAATGTAGAGAACCAACATTTTTTTTTTATTTACCCTCTTATGGGAATTGACATACTATAGGCTATGCCATCAACATTATCCATGCAATTTGTAATGCAGTCATTTGCTATAGTAGATTAATGACAGTGAAATTATTTGCACATATATTTACTAATTATGACACATGTTTACATTTCAATTTGAACTTTTTCATTGCATTTTGGATCCATATATCAAATATACACTTTTGTATGTTAGTTTTCCAACATTGCAATAAACATTTTATACAAGTGTCATCCTATCATGTTTTTATACTTCACAATATTTAATTGCACTGAAATTATCATGTCTGGTAAACTATCTTCTTCTTTTAAGCTATTTGTATACCCATTGAAGTTGGAACTCTCTACTTTTTTTTACAGGTACTCCTCATTTCGCGAGGGCAGAGACGAGTAATCCACCAGCTGGATAATTTGATCAACCTCCTACATGAGAACTTTGGGGAGAGGAGCCAACCTGGAAGGGCCGAAAGAGAAAACAGAGCGGCTGAGATTGAGGCCGTTGCAGTGCCTCTCCTGCTGACTTTGGCCATCGGGGGTCTGGGGATCTTCCTGTTTCGCAGCCTGTCGTCCCAAAAGTAGTAGCTTATACATAGTTTCCCCTCGTGATGAGGCTTTACAGGAAATAAGCATGGTCAGTACAGCAACCTTTGTATTGTTCATACTAACCGGAGGTTGACCCCGAAACTTGATTGTCTGTAGATAGTAACCTATCTTGATAGAAGATCCGTATGATATTAGATGCCTAATAATGATGATCTCGTACGTCTAATTGCCATGTTCATTCGCCTGTTTTGGCTGTGAGTTTCTAATTTTTTTGGTGCTTTATTTACTTGGCTTGATTTTCAGTTCACTTTGGGCCCTTTGGTACCCTCTCGGGTTTGAGAAATTGGTGTTGAATGGTGTTTGGTTAGTGATAATATAACTAGTTTAGGATCCGCACTTTGTGCGATTTAGTTATTACTTTGTTTGGTTTTTAAAAATAGACACATTAAAAAAGTTTTTAATTAAACCTTAAATTATAATTACATAGGAGTATATAATTTTTTCAATTTTTTTTTATAAAATTTAAATAAATTTTGTATCAACAAGGTTAGTCATTCATGAGATTCACCCCTCTATGAATCCAGCCCGCAATAGGCCATACTATTGAGTGATTTGTGATGAATTCCAATGAATTGTTCTGCTTGATTTGGTTACGTTTATGGCATGTGAGGCTTCATTTGTTGATCTTCATTGTCAATTTTATGAATGCTGGCCAGATTTCTGGATTTGAGGTCTTGTGTTCTTTGTGTTGAGCAGAAACCTGAAATCCTAGATGTAGAAATCGAGGTTTTTTTTTTTTGTTGGTGCGTGTGTGTGTTCGAATTGGATGTGGAGATGAATCGGAGAACCTCGTCTTTGTTTGAGTTTTCTATGTCGATTGAATTTTGAGATGGGTCGATTTGGGGTTGAAAGGAAGATCTATAGATGGGACAAATGGGACAAATGATGAGATTCATGACATAGAGTTGTAAACTCGACGGATAGATTCGTGACCCGATGGGTCCAATAACTTGATAACTCGTGACCTTGACGGATCAAACATAACTGTTTTTTAAGATAATATAAATAAATTGATTTCAGCACATAGAACATATCAAAGGTTATAAATAAGGCCAAAATGTATAAAACCATCATTTATTCACCCTTGTTTTCAATTAACCACCCCTTATTAAAAAATTTGCACTTAACCACCCCTTATAACAAACTGTTTGCAAGTAACCACCCATCCTCTCATTTTTCTTTAAATTAAACTTATATTAAATTCAACTTGAAAGCAAAAGACGAAAATATCACCAAATTTGGTTTTATAGTTTTTATTTATTATTATTTATACAAAATTACCATTAATGTATGTGTGCAAGTTGTGCCACCTCTACTAGTAGGTTAGATGTAGTCATACCTCTTTCAGTCATCGACGCTTTGTTTGCACCCTTCTCTGGCAATGCTCGATAGTAGACCTGTCAAAACACGATCCGACCTGGTCGATCCGACCCGAACGCCCAGAAAATTTTGGGTCAAGAGTCGAAAATTTTGACCCGGTAATTTTTTCCGACCCGAACCCGAAAACCCGATAATATTTCGGGTCATCTGGGTTTAGATCCGGTGACCCGATTGACCCAGTAATTTTGACGTTGTTCGTGCTTCGCCTTGAATGTGTTTATGCCTACCTTTGATTTATTTTACAAGACTATAGAAATAGAAAAATAGTAGTAGTGTACTAAAAACACATTAAGGACATTTTAGTCTTTTATTCAAGTTAAATTATGGAAGTTTAAGGGAAAATGGAAGGACGGGTGGTTACTTGCAAACAGTTTGTTGTAAGGGGTGGTTAAGTGAAAGTTTTTGAATAAAGGGTGGTTAATTGAAAAAAAGGGTGAATAAAGAGTGATTTTATGCATTTTTGCCTATAAATAAAGCATCCAAAATATCATAGACAACACGAAATGAATGAGTCAACAAAAGTACATTTGAAGAAACAATGGAAAAGAGTAGGAAAAAACTAACCAAATAGGCAAGCTTATTATCACAACAAGACGTTCGATGTTAATGAACTCAAATTTATCCACAACCAAATTGTTTAATACAAAATTTTATGTTTCCTATGACAAAATGGATTTGCAAATGAAAGTACTATGGAAAATCATAACAAAAAAACCAGACAATATAGGAGTGAAAGTGATCAAGGAAAAATATATGAAATATAAACACATTTGAGATTACTAGAAAAAAAACACATAAGCATCTTAACAATGGACTAAACTAATGGGACTAAAAGATGAATTATGCAAGAGGCTAGTTAATTGGCAAGTCGAGAATGGAAAAACTATCAACTTTTAGAAAGACTATTGGGTGTGAGACTCCCCACTTATACCCTCCATCATTCAAAATGTCAAATCAATGAGTATGAGAATGTTCAAAACCAGATAACATTGGTTAAAAAGTTAAAAGATACCGAACTAGGAAGTGTTCTTCTAGAAGAAACCCTTAAAATAATAATATGCACTAAAATATCCATGAACGAAATTGAGGGTAGGCCACTAGAAATCAAGTAGACATGGATGATTCTCAACATCTAGTGCGTTATAATCTGAACCGCATGGACCAAGAACATAACCATTCACAAAGAAAAGAACACAAGATGGAAACCACAACTTTGGGGACTTTCAATATTAACTTCGATTGCTCCAAACTCCATTCGGGAGGAGCCACGATGGATTTAGTATTTGTGAATATTCAAGTTATTTGAAGGTATGTATGTGACACTTCACACTATGGTTCTTCTTCGGCGTTGTTAGCAGAGGTACTTGGCCTTCACTTGCGACTTGTTACAATCAAGGATTTAGGGCTCCGTTGCATCAAGATGGAGGATGATAGTCTGACTATATATCATCAACACCTTCAACGTCCTTTGGACATATGCCCATGGATGATCGAGATGGTGATTTTCGATTCCCTCTCCTTGTCTAGATCTTTTGAGTTAGCATGTTATCATCATGTATGTTTTGTGAGAGGTAAATGTAAAGTTATATGTTTACTTTCCTAAGTTTTGTTTCATGTAATATGTGTGTATGTATTATATGGTATGCAAGTGTTTGTATGATTAGAAAATACATAACATGCCTAATGGTTATAAGTATAGTTGATGCTCATTGTAGCTAGATTCAACTGAGTTGTATTGAACCCTAATGATTTGATCATCTAATGAATCTAGTGAACAGTTAGAGGTAGCAACTATATTATATATAACGTATAGTTCTATTATGTTATTTTCATATAACTTGTAACATGGAATGAGGCCCATTTGTTTGGCCCAATCCATCGGCCCAGAAAGGAAGCCTGGAGGCTTGGACCAAGATTGGTCTTGGAGTGATGCGTTTTGCTTGGCTCCGATTTAACCTAGCTAGCTATAAAGCCTCTCTTTAGCTGGATGCTTCACTTATTCACATCGTTGGCCTCCTCTCTCTCTAAAAGCAGAGCTTCTCTCTTTTAGGGTTTGCTTTCCGATTAGGGTTTCTGAGGTGTGGAAGCTCTCACTACTCGAAGCTTCTTCTCCGTTCTTCGGTGTGGCCTTCCGACTATGGATCTACGGTGGTGAGTAGAGCTGGCAATTCGGTCGTTCGGGTTGGGTTTGGGTTAGGCTTTCTCGGGTCGGGTCAATTCGGGTAAAATTTATGGTCGGGTATTGGTCGGGTCGGGTTCGGTTATAATGAATTTTTGATGGGCCGGGTTTCGGGTTAAATCAGGTCATGTCTATTCGGGTTCGGGTCAAAGCGAGTCGGGCTCGTTCGGGTTTCGGGTCAAGAGACGGGTCGGTCTCATTTGAGTTTCGAATCAAAGTGGGTATAGTTTGTTTGAGTTTTCGGTCGAATCATATTCGACCCGTTTGGATAATTAGGTTGATTTTTACTCGGTTGAATACTTAAATATGTAATTAACTTAAAATAAATGATTTTGACTCGGTTGAATACTTGAATATGTAATTAATTTTGACTCGGTTGAATACACTCATTGTCATTGACTCATCGGTTGACTTACTTAACTCATTGACTTATCCGCTTATTTATTGATTTTACTTGGGTTCTTATTCATATGATAACAATTAACGAAAATAATTGGTGTTTTATATGTTAAAAGTATAATCATAAACTTGTGTTAAAATAAAAAAAAAATTTAACATTCAAGCATTAAAATGTTGATGTTAAATAACCATTTCAAGTCGGGTCGGGTCTGGTTAAGAGTCGGGTCGGGTTGAAAGTCGGGTCGGGTTGAAAGTCTGGTCGGGTTTATAGTCGGGTCGGGTTTATCTGTGTTCTGGTCTGTTTCGAGTCGGGTTAGGTTCGGGTCGGGTTCGGGTTACGGATGACTTTAGATTTTTGGGTTTCGGTCGGGTTCGGGTTCAGGTGAGTCGGGTCGGGTTTTTTGGTCGGGTCAGATTTTGCCAGCTCTAGTGGTGAGCGCTGAAGAAGACGAAATCTCTCCAAGCCACCGCTTCCTTCGACACCTTTGGGTTGGAAGATCGAAGTTCCTCTTCGATCTCCGGTTCCTGTAAGGGGGATTTCTTATCTTTCTGTGTCTTGGTTTGTCTGCTTATACTTGCATGCGATAGACTTAGGATCTGTTTGTAACTCTTGCTTGTTTGCCCCTTCGCTTGAACTCTTTTCATAGTGGATCTTGGGTCGACTCTTGAGACCTCGGGGACATAGGACTGTTGTCCGAACCTCGTAAATAAACGATCTGTGTCCTTTACTTTCTGCATGTTCGTTTATTGTTCATTTTTCGATTCTTTTCTACAAAACGACTTTTCCAAAACCTAGATCTATTCGAGATCTTGTTTTATCAGTAAACTAGATGGTGGACAAAATGATTCACCTCTATGGTTCTTCTCAATTACTTTCTCGTTAATTTTTTTTTAATCTAAGATCAGCATTGAGTTAAAATGTGACTAGAAAATCCAAAACCTGAATCCCAAAGAGTGTAATTAATTTAACCATCGGAGTTGGCTACACCCACATAATCACATGGGTTAAGATTTCAGACATATGGGATCTTTGATTAACAGCTACACCGGTATGAAAGGATACTTTAAATTCACACTGATCCTCAGATTAACAACCGCTGATATACTCCGGGGTAAGTAAGTTGAGTTCAGTACGTGTCCATGATTCTATGGAAGTGTGCCTATCATATTGCAATTATATAATATCAATATAAAAATATATAACAAGTGTGCAGAGTGGGGTTTGAATTGAACAGTTAGCGTGGAAGATGCATGTGTTGTGAACTAAGCCAAAGCACGTAAAAACATATTGGGAGGGGTGTTGCAGTCAAAATTTAGGGGAGAGAGCTCTTTTTATACTTTGTATATTATACTTTGGATTGTGTTCATGTTGTCAAAATTTAACCACCCCCCTAAAGTTGACTTCATTCACCGGCATCCATGCCGTCACTGTACCGATGCCCTTTTTTTTTAAAAAAATAAATAAATTAATTTCATATAAGTAATTCAAAACTCCACATTCCTTGAATTGGTAAATGAAGAGCGGTTATCGGGGTTCGAACCGAGGACCAATGGATACTACCTATAAGTCCTTTCCGACGAGCCATTCCGTAATGGTTCAAAACTCCACATTCCACAAACACCTAAAAGCCACATATTGATATGACAAATTTAGGGCTTTAAAACAAATATATAAATGAAATGTTTTTTTTTTTTTACAATTTGATTTTTTTTTAAAAAATTGAATAACCAAATCCGGAGAGTCGGCCAATTTGGTTCAAATGTTACGACTCGCCTGGTCAACCCGGCGACAAACCGGTGATCCGAACTCGTCGACATGTGGCCTCTTAACAAGTTCGGGTCAATCAACTCTAATCCTTGATCCGGCGAGTCGAACCCGTCGATCCATCGGGTCCAACCCGTGGTCATGTCTACCTCTTCAAATGTGGATCTTGTTGTAGGCTTCTTGCATTTTTTTTTTTTAAATTGATTAGTGATTAGTAATAATAATTGGAATGGATGATATTGTTATCATCTCGTGGTCTCTCCGGGTTAGAGTTCGAGTCTATCAATCCCGACCTTGATCTAGTGAGTTGAAGCCATCAACCCACCGGATCCGACCCATTACCAAGCCTACCTCGATCTTCCAATGTGGATCTCGTTGTAGGCTTCATACATTTTTTGAATTGATTTTTTTTTTGGTGAAACAACGGAGGAAACATCCATTAAGCAGAAACAATACAAACATTAGGCTACATACAAATCATCCGGGGAGTAGCCCTTCTTCTCCGATCCTCGTCAAGTAATGCTTCAACCCCATCGGGAGGTTCCTCTAAGATATGAAAGCCTCTTGTGAAAGCTAGACCAGCTTTAGCTAGGGAGTCCGCGACTCGATTCGCTTCCCTGAAGACATGATGAAACTGGATCTCCCAGTTTCTACTGAAAAAGCCTTGGCACTGATAAATAAACCAGGCTAGACATCGGGTGGTGAGCTGCAACCCCTATCGTGATCAACGAATGGGCTGTCAACGAGTCTGTTTCGATCATCACTGCTCGACACCCCATCTCCCACGCATTGTTATTAGAATCTCGATCCGGATCTTTAGAATCCTAAGATCCTACTCAGGAGCCCGATCCGGATCTATGCGTAGAATCTTTTTTGTGTAGGATCTACTATAGGATCTTTAGAATCTTGATGGATCGATATAGGATCTTACGATCCTCCTCGATTCTATAGATCCTATTTTTATTAACAATATGTATTTTTTAAACATTTGTTTTGTTTCCTTGGTTGATTTTAGGAAGTTTAAATGTATACATTCATGTATAAAACGCGAAAAATGGCTTAGAGACAATTGTTTTCGAGTCTTTTAATCAATATGATAATGTCTAAGGACGTAAATGTAGCTTTTTATCTTTTGAAACCAAAATATATTGTGTGACTAACATTTATTTTCTCATATATTCTAGAACTTTAAATTAAGCCACTTTGTTATATTTTATATTTTATATTTTATATTTTATATTATTTTATTATATTTCGAGGATCTTACGATCCCCTAATGGGATCTTACGATCCGATCCACGGACCCTGATGTGATTCGATCCTAGAATCCCGATCCTAATAACCTTGCTCCCACGCCAACCGGAGACATCCCAACACACCCCAGAGCTCCGCCATATCCGTCGGTCCTGATCCAATGTTGTGGGAGAACCCCCGAATCCAATTTCCGTCACCATCTCTCATAACTCCCCCTGCAGCAGCGTTCCCATCTTCATCCCTAGCTCCATCGGCGTTTCCTTTGATCCAGTTATGTCCCGGCCTTTCCCAGCTCACCTGCTTCATCACTTTTTCCACCGATTTTGGGTTACCCAGTCTCTATTTCCAGGCGTCTTCATATTCCTTAGTGCAAATTTCAATCCTCATAGCTTTATTCGTGGTCCCCTTTGCGTTGTTGAATACACGCTCGTTGCGCCATTTCCAAGCCCACCAAACCGCATTTCCGAAGATACAAGCCCATTGCAGGCCCTCACTGGTTGATTTCTCCGTCATCAAGTTCCTTCTCCACCACTCTGCAAACGACATAGCATAGAAGTCAGGGAAAACGTTTGGATTAATCCAATTTTTCCAAACTTCAGATATTAAAGAGCAGTCCCTGAATATATGCAACATCGATTCCGGCTGATCCTTGCACTCCGTACACCAAGGCTCCATTGCAATGTGTCTCCTGCACCTTTCCTCATTCGTTAGAATTGCTCCACGTGTGACCAGCCAGAGGAAGGTCCGCACTCTCTCCGTGACACGCAGTTTCCATATCCTGTTAAAAATGACTCCATCGACACCAGAAAACTCATTTGCATTTGTTAGTCGGTTGTAGGCGGAACTGATAGAGTAATTACCATCCGCCGTATCCACCCAACTCAACCTATCTGGGAGATTTTCATCATCGACAATGGCTTTTGATGCCAGCCGCAGAAGCGCACCGGCCGACAACTTCCCCAAAATCAGGTTCCAATTCCACCCTTCCCCGTCGACCCAATACTCCCGAACATTTTTGGCCATCTCTTCTTCCTCAATCCCAGCATCACACAAATCCACAAGCCGCTCTTCCATCAGCCACCTGTCCTTCCAGAAATTCACCGATCCTCCATCACCGATCAACCACTTGAGACCACTGCTCACCACCTCTTCCGAGCATTTCCGCATACTAGTCCAAACCGCCGAGGAATCAGTCACCACCGTATCTGAATTCCTCATATATTTGGCCTGTAATACTTTGCACCACACATCATCAGAATTATTAGTGATAAACCTCCAGACTAACTTACCCGTGATTGAGAGATTAAGCTCATTCATCGATCTAATGCCTAACCCGCCATTCTTTTTTTTTTTTGCATATCTCCTCCCATGCTACAAGATGTATCTTCCGTTGGCTTTCACTGTCGCCCCAAATGAATCCCCGACATACCTTATCGATGGCCTCACGAGTTGCTTTAGGAAGAATCATAGTAGCCATTGAGTAAGTCGGAATAGCGCTAATCACCTACTTGGTTAATGTTATCCGACCTGCAAGGCTCAGATTCTTTTGTCTCCAACCAGCCATACGATTAGTGATCTTGTCCAGCAAAGGTAGCGATCAGTAATCAGTAATCATTGGATTGTTGGATGATATTGTTATTATGCTATATACACTCTTTGTGGTGTTTAGGGAATTATGATTAAGTGCTAGTGTGCTACTGTTGGTATTGTAGCATGCCCGAGAGCTTCTCTAAAAAATTCTCCAAAATGGAGAATTATAAACCACTTATTCTGGATTTTTTTAGGTTAAATTCCAACAGATTCTCCATTATGGAATTTATCCCAAAATATATAGAGTTTCTTCAAATTTAGAGAATAATCTCCATTTTTTCTCCTCATTCTCTAAAATAGGAAATATAATGGAGAAGATGTTGGAGCAAAATCTATCTTAATATTCTCCAAAAATTCAATATGGAGAAGCGGGTAAGTATAAAATATTAACTTGAGTTTTTGTAGTTCTTTTATACTTTTTTTTGCATAGTTATAGAAGGTTTTACGAGTATGTACCAGCGGCCAGCGGGCTGTTCGTGCCCACAAGATCTGACGAGCTTGGATAAGGCATCCAAGCTATTAAGCGAGGTTAGTTCAACGATCAATCCCCGCAATATCAATTAGATTTTCATGAAAATGCACCATGCATGTCTATATAGATCTTAGAAAGAGGGCAATCGTTTAAACTTAGGGCTCGTTTGTTTCTAGAAAAGAGAATGAAAAGGAAATGAATTAAATTTTACATATAAAATGTACATATATAATTATCATTTTTTGTGAGTCTACAAGAGGAGCCGGGTGAGGAACATGATTAGAGCATTATAGGAGAAATAGTTACCCTTTCTATAATTAGAGAATGAAATGTGTAACAATTTTAATTTTAAGAAAAATGAGGAAAGGAGGGTAATAGTATAGTGACTAATTAATTTTAACTGAAATGTGAACTAGTACAATCCCCGCGCTATGATGCATTTGCGACGATAAAAAGGAAAATAAATACTATCTCCGTCCAAAAATACATGGACTTTACTATTCACGCACGCTTTTTTAAGAAAGTAAAAACTATATAAAATATTAACTTTTTTATTAATTTTTTTTAATAATTACAAACTTATTGATAATAAGTATGTAATTATTAAAAAAATTAATAAAAAAGTTAATATTTTATATAGTTTTTAGCTCCTAAAAAAGTGTGCATAAATAGTAAAAGTCCATGTATTTTTGGACGGAGGGAGTATAAAATATTTATTATAAGATGAACAAAAAAACAATGAAAAAATTACAAATAGTGAATTATGTTAACAAATCTATTATCTATCATCTATTATAAAGATTTAAATGCAATATTATTGTTTGGGAATAATAAAGATGTTTTAGAAACTGGGAAGAGAAGGTAGGAGGAAAAAATAGGAAATTCAATTCGCTATTGGTTGAAATATCTAAAATGAAGGTGGGAAGGACACGTAAATAAAAGTCTTCTGATTTAAGATAGTCGATCAGTGGCGGAGCTAGAAAATTTTCCGGGGGGGCACAATTATACATGTATGATATAGGTTTGGATTAAATTGACAAATAATCATATATATAATACGATAAAAAATGATGTTATTTTAAAATAAAATGTCATATGTTTACGATAAAACACTATCATTTTTTTCACGCCTAAAAAGAAGAAATATAAATATATAAATGAAATATTCGGAAAACAAAAACTAAAAAAGTATGGGAAACACAATATAATAAACATTAAGTTAATATTATGGTTGTTTTTCTTTTAAATTATTATGTCATGAGCAAGTAAGGTTGCATAATACTTGGAAAAAAAAACTCACCTCAAGCTCGTTCATTTACTAAACAAGCCGAGTATGAGCTAAGTTCAAATATAGGTTCGAATCTAGTCTGACTCGTTTCTAAATGAGCTAAATATAATCAAGCAATATATACTAGACTTGCTTGACCCGACTAACAACCCTAGTTAAAATATAACTTGTTGCACTTATAACATATAATAATGTATAAGATATAAATTTTTTAAACTTGCGTAACTTCTTATCTAATTGTCAAAATTATTAATATAAACCTCACATTTCCAAGCTCTCGAGATGAATAGTATGTGAATGTTAATTTCAGTATATATAAAAACACTATAGTCTATTAAAACAAAATTAAAGTAATTAATATACCTTTAATTTTTAAACATTCATAACGTACTTTTTACTCAGATATTGGATTAGAGCGTATTATATATCAAAATAAAGATATCGACGAAGAGAATACACCTAGACAGTTTGTCAAATGAGAGGAAGGCACGTGACCCCAGACTCCTCCCTAGCTCCGTCCCTGAAAATAGTATATAAACTAGATTCATGAAAGTAAATCATTACCTTTATCTAACAAAACAAACTGGTTAACGTACACAATCATTCATATAATAAACGAGCTAGGTAGAGTTCAAACCAAAAGTCAAGGGTATTGTACTATTCCCAACTTTTGATGTAAAAGTTCCAAGTCATGGTAGACAAAGCTTTGATTTTCGGAGCTAATGGCATAGGGTTTATACACCTATAGCACATTAGCTTATATTTTAGGGAGTATATGTACACTATCTTAGACCAAAAGTTTGCCCTTTGGAATTGTATCTTTGACTTGTATTTTTTCTCCCTCAACCTTGTTCTTCCTACTTATTTTCTATATACTTTATTGGTTCTTTTCATATTATTATATATGTTAGAGGATAGTTGAACCTGCCCCCTATAAATCCTCTTCTTTCCTAGCTCAAACATGATTCCTCTCCACTAGTTTGTTAGGAAGACATTAAAAGAAAATGTCAAGTACAAGATTTACTAGTCTCATACTTGTTCTACTTGTTTTGCTTCAAGCCATGGAGTCCTTTGCCCTCATCTTTGAAGGTGCACTTCACATTACTTCTTTTCTTATACAATCTCTAATACATCTATATATGGTTTTTGTACTTAAATTATTTACTCAATACTTGAAATTTAGACAAGGAGCTTGCAAAGAAGGCGGCCAACGGGCATGGAGACTGCAGGATCAAAGGCAGGAAGATGATGATGGTGACGACGGTTGAAGAAGAGACAACATTGAAAACGGAAGCAGAAAGATCAGAGATGAAAGGTGCAAGTGCAACCACTAGTAAAAGTAACAAGAAACACCATAGAAGGGGAAAGACCAAATTGAGGGTATTGTCATCTAAGTGGAGCAGCCTTAGGGAAAACTCCAACACGATGAACGGGTTCGAGTCCCTTAATGCCGACTACCACCATCCTTCTCCCCACCCACCTAGGCATAACTAAGATCGAGAACGCCATTGAAGCTGTAAAAACAAGCTCAAGCTTCACAATTTTGTCCCCTACAACCCCCCACCCATCTTTTGATTTAAAAAAAAAGAGACCATTTTGATAGTTAGGAGATTGAGAAAAACAAAAATTAGAGGAGCTAGCGTATAGTATCATACTTGTATGTACTTCTATAGATTCAATGTTAAATTCAATTCATTGGCTATATTTAATTAGCTTGTTCTTTTGCATTATTGCTTCTTCTAAATGTACAATAAATTTGAAATTAAGTAAATGAGGAACCATTAATTGTTGATTAATTTATATATATGGTAGTTATAATTAACAAGATCTCAATGAAAGTTGTTAATTGCAACATTTGGAGCTTGATCCATAGCTGTTCAAGTTTTCAATACCTCTCCTGTTTTCGCTGCAGGGCATAAGACTCTTGATGCATCGACGAAAAATCAGCAGAGAAGCGACAAGGTTAGCCGTCTAGCTCTCCTGGAAATATTTGTATATAGTCCCTCTCTCTATAATTGATGAGACACATATATGTTTGATTTGTGGCGATCTTCAGAATGTGAAAACTATGAGAGGCTTTGAGGGAGAAAGAGGGCCAAGAAATACAAATGATGACAACAGACCGCGTGATTTTTCATCTCACAATCTCGAATCAGAAGAAGAATATGTGAAGGTGACTGTTGACCTTCTAACACTGATGAATGAGGACTACCACTTAAATGGAGGTAAGCATAAACCTCCGATTAACAATGCTCTACCATACCAAGCAACAAAACCATAGCATTTACTTCTTCAATCTCCGAACCATCGATTTTTAAAGCATAGGAAAGCATTGCCTTCTCTCAAAAATTTTGAGATCTATATGTATGGTAGCGCGCCTTGATTGTTTTGTTGATTTTGGCCCTTCGAGTGATTCTGATTATGCGAAAATAATAGAAAAACTATGGCTTCGTATAATTCTTGTATACTAGCTTGTTTGCTTGGAAGTTATGTTTGGAGAAATCATATATGTTGTTTAGGATACTTGATTCCCTCGAAAATGTGACGCTTGTTTCACAATGCAGTCTGTCTTGGTAAAGGATCTGCCATATTATATAGTTTGGCAGGGCGAGAGTTGAAGCAAAGCTAGAAGCTAGTAGCCCTTAACTTGCATCAACTAAGCCTCATGGCAAGCTTTTATCAACCACTCTACTCATAATATTGACGGAGAGTGCCTTTCACTACGTCCTGGTGCAACTCAGGCAACGGACATAAAGTCGTCGCCTGAAGGCCTCTCACGTCACCTGAGGATTCAGGCAACGGACATGTTGTCGCCTGAGACCCCGTAGCTTCAAGCTCGTGCCTCTGATCTCTAGGCGACGAACAACCGTTTGTTCGTTGCCCGAGTTATCTCAGGCAACGAATACACTGTCCGTTGCCTGAATATGGTCAACGGGTTTGCAATCGGTTGTAGCCATTCATCTAGCAACGGATATGATGTCGTGGCTTGAGTCTTGAAGGAGGTGTTTTTTCATTTTGTACCAACCACAAGGGTTTCTTTGTTCGTTGCCTGAGTGATCATTGTTCGTTGCCCGAGTGACATATTGATCATTTTTTAAATGTTCTTACAACGGGTTTACCCTATGTTCGTTGCTAGAATGGAGTTCCCAATAAACAAAATCCTATTTGGAAGCTCCATTTTCTCCCTGCGGACACGCACCAAATCGCATCCAAATCACCTGTTTCTCATAACACATTCACAAGCTTGTGGACATCTCGCACATACATTTCACATTCATAATTGACATCCATATACATCCACATTTGTCTAAAAGTGCATACATTTCAAATTCATACGAATGTCACATTCAAGTTAGTTTTTCGTTCCAACAAAATATTCCCAAATCGACATTCAACTTTGTCTAGCAAAAACCCACAAAACCCAGCCCTTCTTTTCTACCAACACTACACACATTCATAGGTTAATCAAACTAGTTCAATACTAGAGTTAAATAGTCAAAAGATGAGGAAGAGAATCACATTCAAACCTTAAGCTTCATTTGCACGGGTGCCAACCGAAACTTGTTTGTCTGCGACTAACCCCCGCACGACATCCCGCAACTCAGCAAGCCCCGATATGGCCAACCTTGCCTCCTCCTGAGCCTTTGCAGCATCCCCCTGAGCCTTTGCAGCATCCCCCTGAGCCTTTACAGCATCCTCCCGAGCCTTTACAGCCTCCTCCTGAGCCTTTACAGCCTCCTCCTGAGCCTTTACAGCATCCTCCCGAGCCTTTACAGCAGCCTCCTCAGCCTTCGAAGCCCTCTCCTCCAGCTCCCTCCTCTCTTCCCTCCTCTCTTCAGCTGCAGCAGCAGCCCATGGGCCTCCCCTCTTCTTTGGGGGTCGCTGATGAGCCCCTCCCAAACCTACATAAACACCATTAAAATGTAACAGCATGTATTTGAATAAGGAATTGACATCAATATTGATCAGATCTATACATATATATTATAGTAAATTTTCTTTTGTCAAAGTTCTTCAAAATCTGAATGTCATTTTCAATAAAAGAGTATACATTATTAAAGTATTTTCTTCAAAATCGATCAGATTAAAGTCAATTTCTGTGAATAATGTAATCTGATAAAAGAGTATACATTATTAAAGTATTTTCTTCAAAATCGATCAGATTAAAGTCAATATTGATCAGATCTATACATATAGATTATAGTAAATTTTCTTTTGTCAAAGTTCTTCAAAATCTGAATGTCATTTTCAATAAAAGAGTATACATTATTAAAGTATTTTCTTCAAAATCGATCTGATTAAAGTCAATTTCTGTGAATAATGTAATCTGATAAAAGAGTGTATATATATAGATAAAGAGCAATGTAATTTGATAAAGAGTAAAATGAAATCAGGAGATCAAACAATCTGATAGAGTATATATATAGACAATTTCTATTAAAAATTGTCATAAAAAGGGGACAACTAAAATGAAGTGCAGTTTATATTTTAAATAAAGTGTATGTGTTGGTGGCATACCTCTAACTTCTGTTCCTCGACGCTCTCCCAAGCAAGATATTATGATATCGCGTTGTGCTTCTATGGGCAAGGGGGCTGGTGCCGCTTCCGAGTCGGGTGGATTGGATTGTTTTATCTCATCAAATGTTTGCTGAAGTTTTGCCTATCATAAGAGAGAGAGCCTATAAATAACAACCTAAATCAGTTTACAAATTAGTTATACAATATTACATTGAAAATAAAACTTACAAGTTGTTCTCCAGCATTTGGGGAAGACTTGTACATGTTCAGCACGACTTCAACAAACGGCGCCTGACTGCCTCCTTTAGCCAGCTCAATTGCCCTGTGGGTGAATGGCTTTGGGCCAGAATGATGGTTGATAGGGTTTGGGTTTTTGGTGCGGTTCTCCTTGTTCCATGCACACAATGCCTCAAAAAAACACAATTTGGCAAATTAGAGAACGCTTAACAACTATAAATGCACACACACAAATATATATATACAAAAAAAATGTCCAGCAGTAGATGTTTACCTTCTTTGCCTCATTTTCGAACTCATTCTCTATCAACCATTTCCACTCAGATCGACGGTGCTTGAACTCATCCGGCTTCTCCCGTACTCAGTATAGATCTTCCGACACCGACATTTCCAAGATCTATAGATACTGTTGGCACGTCCATTGATGAATTTTCGGATAAGTGGATCTAGATTCTCCATATCGTACATGTTCTGGATGACATAAGAAATCAGAAAGTTAGTAAGTTTATTTGTAATTTCTAAATTCTAAAGTGATGATCTTTAAAATTTCAAGTTTAAACTATATAAGAGTATCCCCAAAATCTGATGCAAAATTTGTATAAATATTTCATGATAATATATATATAAAAGGATCCAAAACAAGAAACCACAATAAAAATAAATATAAAGAGAAATTAGAGTAGCTATAGTTATATTAGGAACAACAATATAGAAAAAGAGTATCGATACTAACCAAGATAACTTAGGTGACAACACAACAGATAAAGAGTATCTACACAAGACATGCTTTATAACCCTTTGTAGCTGCACCAGCCAAAAAGCCCAGCCCTGGAAAGTCGCCAATGGTCCACATCACAGCTGCCTTCATCATGAAAGCGGACCCTGAATATCGATCAACAGTACAGACTCCAGTGGCCCACAACTGTAGGAGCTCATCAATCAACGGCTCTAGGAACACACTCAGACACTTTCCTGGGGACTTTGGCCCTGGAATCAACAATGCCAGCATATTGAATTCCTTCTTCATGCACATCGAGGGAGGCAAATTGTATGGCATCACAATGACAGGCCATGTGCTATGGTTCAATCCCAACGTAGAAAAAGGGTTGAACCCGTCAGTTGCTAGCCCAAGCCGCACGTTCCTTACGTCATCCGAAAAATGTGGATACATCCTATCAAATTCCTTCCACGCCTCCCCATCTGCTGGATGCTTTAACCACTCATCTGAAGTGACCCTTTCACCATGCCAACGCATGGCTTTTGCAACATTAGGCTCCATGTACAACCTCTTCAATCTAGGAGTCAATGGGAAATAACGAAGTGTCTTTCTGGCAATCCTTCTTCCTCTCCTATCCGGGCATGGCTTCCATCTCGAGGTCTCACATATGGGACAAACATCGTAATTCTCATACTCCTTATAAAAAAGCATGCAATTGTACTCACAAGCATGGATTTTCTTATAGCCAAGCCCGAGATTCATACAAATTTCCTTCATCGATTTCCCACTTACAGGGTACTTGTGTTCACGGGGGAGGAGCAAACGGTTAATGTGTCTGCACATGTCATGGATGCCGATATCTGTCCACCGATTCTTCATCTTCATTTTCATTGCATCTAAAACAGCACCTAGAACAGTGATATTGGCGCCATGGTACAACGGAGTCCGAGCTTCAACTAAAAGCATCTCATACTTCCTATAATCATCATCAGTGACATCCTCGAAGGTAGGCATTCCATCATCAACGGTAGGGTTATCCCCTACATATGCATTGTATCCAGCATGATACGGAAATGCATCATGCAACATCTCCATCACAGGACCCTCGTTAGAAGTGGAAGCCCCTCGATCCAATATCTGCATTCTGAGCTGGTCTGTTCTTCGATCGACCGGTTGCTCCCCATGTTTGTCCCATACCGTGTAGCTAGCCAACATACCTCTTTCGCTCAAGTGCTTAAACATCTGCGGAACCGTAACCCCACGAGAGTTGCAACAATGACCACATGGACAATGAACATGTGACATCCCATTTGCTTTGTTATAGGCCCAAGCACAAAACAAAAAGATCCCTTCACTGCATTTTGGATGACCACGAGGAAGTAACATCTAACTCTTATCCGGAACCTCCATCTTCCTGTTTTATATAACAATCATCTTCACAATCATATTCAGAATCTCCAACAAAATCACATCATCAATTATAAATTCCAATGTCAATTCCAATCTCCATTCCAATCTCAACCTAATTTCTGTTCCAATCACAACCTAATTACAATCATAATCTCAATTACATTTAAAATGTCAATCTCAACCTAATCACAATCACAATCATCATTTCAATCTCATTTGAAATCTCAATCAACAAAAAAAAACATATGATAACTTAAAAATAAACAATCTCAATGACAATCTCATTCAAAATCTCTCAACAAAAAATTACAATAAATAAACATCTCAATCACAATTTGAACACAATCACATTCTCAATCATAATTTCTCTAAACCATATGACAACTTTAAAAAATCCAAAACATCAAAATCTCAATCACAATCTCCATTTCAATCTCATTTGAAATCTCAATTAATCAAACAAAAAACATTTCCATCACAGTTTCATTGAAAATATTCATTAAAATCTCTATTCCAATCTCAACCTAAATTATAAAACAAAATAAATAAATAAATAAACAATCTCAATGACAATCTCATTCAAAATTTCACAACACAAAATTACAATAAATAAACATTTGAATCATAATCTCAACCAAAATCACTATTTCAATCTCAATCTAGTTTATATAATAAAATACAAAACACAATCTCAACCCAATCCCATTCTCAATCATATATTCCAAAACAAACAAATAACCTAATATACGAAAAATCTCCAAAAAATACAATAAATATAACATTGGATTAATAAACGAAAACTCCCCAAAAATTATAATAAATTAAATATATATATATATTTACAAACCTCAACTTGACTTCCTTGGAGAACAAAATGGAGGGGAGAGGATGGAGATGGAGAAGTCGAAAATGTTGGGAAAACTATCACTTTTCGTGTACAAGTATCCAATAGTTAATGTGGTTGTTCAAAATTTTCACTCAGGCAACGAACATTGGAATATATCCGTTGCCTCAACCAGTAACTTTAAATGTGGTAGGTAGGGTCCCTTTATTCAGGCAACGGACATAGTATCATTTTGTCGCCTGAATGAAACCCACTTTTTGGTCAACCTTTTTCATCTATTCAGGTGACCATTTCCACATTGTCCGTCGCCTGAGTACATTCAGGCAACGAATATTGCTACTATGTTCGTCACTCGAGTACTATGTACTTTTGGTCACATTTTGTCATATGCTCAGGTGACCACATACAACAATGTTCGTTGCCTGAGTGGATTCAGGCGACGAACATTGTTCTATGTTGGTCACCTCAATCCAATCCAAGATAGGGGTTGCCTTGGGGTTGTATGGGGCAACGAATCCGACTTTGTCCGTCGCCTGAACCGATTTCCAGCAACGACAATGTATTTGTTCGTTGCTTGAGTTGCACCATGGCGTAGTGTTTTCACAAAAGAAATTAACTGCCTTTTCACCTCAAATTCTTATAATTGAACATGGAAAATAGGGTTATTGTAGTACTAGTTCTGATACCCAAAAAATGTGGAAAAATTGGTGCAGATGATCGATCCAACCCGATTCCTAGTTTGATTACCTCTTGACATGAGTTTCAATGTTTCATGTAAGTTGAGACTATAAATCCTTTTTCATTAGAGTAAAATCGTGATCGATGAATTTGGATTGATATTTGATAAAAGAAATAGCGATATTCCATACCATAACCTTCAATGCATGCTTTCTTCAAACAGTACCTTAATTCAAACTACGCCACTGTAGTTGAACTTGTTGGAGCAAGAATTGCTGTTATGGAACCTGGATTCTGACATTTAATGAAGCAAATTAATTAAAATTTTCCAGCTTCAGCAACTTAGACAATTGATGGACGATCATTGAGTTTCTACGTACCGATGTATGGAACTAGACCTGTCAATTCAATCAGGTCGCGCATTCAGTTCATGTTCATGTCATTCGGGTCTCGGGCAAATCAGATCCTGAGGAGGAAGGAAAAAGTTCACTAGTGGGGGCCGTTGAGAAGATTGGCCCAAGAGCTTCATGAGGTGTGGATGTGCATGGAGAATTTCAATCAGATCCTAAGGTCGGAGGACAAGGAGGGGGGTCAAGTGTCTAGGATCGGATTAAGGGTATGAGAGGGTTTAGGGAGGCTATTGAGCATTGTGGGTCGTTAAAGTTCATGCCTTACAGGGGGCCCAGGCTCACATGGGATAATATTAATGGGAGGAAGGAGGGGGAGTTTATACAATAAAGATATTGGACTATGTCATCTACAATGAGGAGCAGATTCCCAGGGACGAGTATGGTGCATTTAGAGCAATATGGCTTGGTCCATCTCCTAATTATGGTCTACACGTTGAGGGTAGATAGGGATCGGAGAGGGGAGAGGAGCGGAGATGAGAACAAATGTACGTCAAGATTTGAAGCGCTTTAGGCATGTTAATATAATAGATAGATATAATTAGTTATTTGTATTTTAGATTGTAATCTTTTATGCTGATTGTAATCTTCTATAGTTATCAAGTTCCTATCTTTTAGGACTTGGTTATTCTCGATCTTGTAACCCTATTTAACGTTGCTCAATGAGAAGAACTAATCATCTTCGAGCATCACAATTCTTGTGCCTTTACATGGTATCAGAGTGGTTAGCCTAACGGCCCGTGTCGATCCCAGTCTGGGTTATCTAGTTGTCCAAGTCTCAACTAGATGGTCATTCCTAGTTGGACTTGCGGGGGCGTGTTAAGATGTGAAAGGATAAAGTGTCCCACATCGAAAGTTGAGCATAACAAGCTCTAGTATATGAGCCGGTGGGCTACTCCTTCTATCGCCAATTGGTTTTAGAATGGAACCCCACTCGGCTTGTGTTCTAGGCTACTAGCGCGTGTGCGCCTGTGCACACGACCCCCGGTCATCGGTTCGCCCATCCGCACGAGTCTGTCCTTCGCCGATTGCTTTCCACATTTCACCTTCCAGTGTCTTCAAATAACCTGCCCTCCGTTTGTGAATCGTGCCAACTTGGCAAGAGTAGGCGCCTGTCTCTGCCGAGTCGTGTGTCTACTGCCACTCGCCCTTTTGATCTGATTCACTCCGATGTTTGGGGCCCTTCCTCTTTATCTTCAATATATGGCAATAAGTATTATGTTAGTTTTATTGACGATTACACAAAATTTGTCTGGATTTATTTCTTATCCAATAAAGCTCAGGTTTATTCTACAGTTCAATTGTTTATCAAATTCATCCAAACACAATTTTCCAAACTCATAAAATCCTTCCAATCTGATTGGGGTGGCGAATATCGGAATGTGTCTACGTACCTTGAATCGCTTGGCATTGTCCATCGAGTTTCTTGCCCATACACACCCGCCCAAAATGGCTCCGCTGAACGCCAGAACCGTGTCATTGTAGAGAAGGGTCTCGCTTTGATGGCTCATGCCAAACTATCCGCTCAATTTTGGGAAAATGCCTTTCATACATCGGTTTATCTTTCAAACCATACAATTACCCCCAACTTAGACTATCAATCACCATTTCAAAAGTTATATGGAAAAGCTCCTGATTATGGGTTCCCCAAATCATTTGGTTGTCTTTGTTATCCATACCTAAGGCCTTATAACCACACCAAATTGGAGTTCCGATCCTTGCCATGCTTATTTCTTGGCTACAGTTCAAAACACAAGGGGTACATTTGCTTTCATATTCCCACGGGAAAGTCCTATGTCTCTCGGTTTGTGGTATTTGATGAAACGGTTTTCCCTTACCCTTCCTCCGGTGCCACACCAGCCCCTACGTCGGAGTCGCATCTGCCAGCTCCGTCCCTTATGGTCCTTGATCATGCTGCTGGTGTCTCGCTCCCTCCCTCGCCACTACCTCCGCCTGCAGCCACCTCCCCTCTGCCTTCACCACCCCCCTCTCCTCCGTCATTGGCCGCCTCTCCCCTTGCCACACCAGCACAGTCCCCCTCTCCTTCTCCCAGTCCACCGTCGAGTCCTTCTCTGAGTCCGGGGGGGTCGTCATCGGCGGATTCACCCGCACTGTCTGAACCTGCCTCGTCACAGCCCTCATCTGCTCAGTCCTTGGCATCGACTTCGGACACCTCTCAGCCCTCCCCCACTGCCTCACCGCCGGCTGTTCCATATCCCGATGCTCCGTCTTGGTTTCGACAGCCTAACCATTCCACCCATCCTATGGAAACACGTTCCCGCTCCCTCTCCCTCAAACCCAAAACTATGACAGCCACCAAGTATCCTCTCCCGGTCGCACTCACAGCCCATCCTGAGCCCAAATTCTACCACCAAGCCGCCAAGAACCCTCACTGGCAACATGCCATGCAGTTAGAATTTGACGCCTTAATGAAGAATGGGACATGGGACTTGGTTCCCCGCCTTTCTGGTGCTAATATTGTTGGTTGTAAGTGGATTTACAGGGTCAAGCAGAAAGCAGATGGCTCTATTGATCGCTACAAAGCTCGTTTGGTTGCAAAAGGCTTCAATCAGGAGGCCGGGGTTGATTACCAATTCGACACCTTCAGTCCCGTTATCAAGCCTGCGACAATTCGTATTGTATTGAGCTTAGCTTTGACTAATGCTTGGCCTCTGAGACAGGTTGATGTCAACAATGCATTTCTGAATGGTACTCTTGCCGAGACTGTTTTTATGGCTCAACCTCAGGGATTCCAGGCACCGGATAGACCAGACCATGTGTGTCGCCTCAGAAAGGCTCTCTATGGCCTCAAACAGGCTCCTCGTGCTTGGTTTCAAAAGTTGAAGGAGTCCCTATTTTGGCATGGCTTCAAGGGTTGTGTCTCCGACTCCTCTCTTTTCATTAAACGGCACGCTCGTCATGTGGTCTATGTTCTTGTCTATGCCGATGACCTTATCATCACCGGATCTCACGCTGCATTCATCGACGACTTTGTCAAGAGCCTGAATTGTGCCTTCTCTCTTAAGGATCTTGGGCCGCTTCATTATTTTCTGGGGATTGAAGTCACTCGGTCTGCCTCCTGTCTGCAGCTCAGCCAACAGAAGTACATATGTGACATCTTGAAGCGTACTCCATGTCTGGTGCAAAGCCAATTTCGTCCCCGGCTGAGCCTGGCTCTCGGCTGGTTAGTTCCGGTGATCCCTTTCCCGACCCCAATCTATATCGCAGCAATGTTGGAGCCTTGCAGTACGTCACCATCAACAGACCTGAGATCTCCTATGCCGTCAATCGAGTGTGTCAGTTTATGCACAATCCGACAGACACTCATTGGATGGCAGTCAAACGCATCATGCGCTACCTAAAGGGCTCTATTTCATATGGTCTCCACATCCAGCGAGCCCCTGATCATCGCCTCGTCGCCTACTCAGATGCCAGTTGGGCTTCAGACCCGGATGATTGTCGGTCACAACATGGGTTCGCCATTTACTTTGGTGGGAATCTCATTAGTTGGGCCTCGAAGAAGCAGAAGGTTGTGGCTTGTTCAAGCACCGAAGCGGAGTATATATAGGGCGATTGCCTTCACCGCCGCTGAGTTGATTTGGTTGCAGCAGCTATTACTCGAGATGGGTCTGTCGACCAATAGTCCTCCCATTCTCCTTTGTGATAACCTTAGTGCCACCTTCCTGTCTGCCAATCCGATATTTCATCAACGCTCCAAACTTATCAAAATTGACTATCATTTTGTCAGGGAACAGGTTTCTGCAGGTGACCTTGTCGTTCGTCACGTTCGCTCTCTTGATCAAATCGCTGACATATTCACCAAAGCTGTTGGGAGTTGGGACGCATCGGTTTCACACCCTTAGTTCCAAGTTGCATGTTCGTTCCCGGTCATGAGCTTGCGGGGGCATGTTAATATAATAGATAGATATAATTAGTTATTTGTATTTTAGATTGTAATCTTTTATACTGATTGTAATCTTCTATAGTTATCAAGTTCCTATCTTTTAGGACTTGGTTATTCTCTTGTAACCCTATTTAACGTTGCTCAATGAGAAGAAGTAATCATCTTCCAGCATCACAATTCTTGTGCCTTTACAAGGCAGAGCACGAGGGGAGTGAGGAGGTAGTTCAGAATAGTTGGTTGAATTCAGGGGATGGGTCGGGTGAAGAAAATGTACGTAATTGGAAAGGATGTGAGGTGCTTAGGAGACCTTTAGGAGTGGAATAAAATCACATTCGGGAATGTGCTAAACAAATTGAGATAAGTCATGGAGAAATTGAGGGAGATTCATAAAGCAAGGATGTCTGAAGGAATGATGGAAAGGATGAGAGAGCTCGAAAAGGAAGAGGAGAGGTTCATGGAGGAGGCCGCTCTTGTGGTTCCAACGAGAAAAGGCGAATGAGTTCCGATAGGGTGATAGGAACTCCTAGTAGTTCCACCGAAAGCAAGTGGGAGGGAGAGAAGAAATAATCCCACTACCTAGATTGGTGGATGATGCCGAGATGGAGTAGAGGAGCAGAGATGGGATGTCATGAGTTGGAGTGTTCTACTTCCAAAGCTTGATTAATTAAGTCTAACCTAAACGCAAGTCCAGAGGTGGCTTAGCAAGGAATCTCGCCTATATCGTCGAAGGAGGACAACCTAGAGCTTCTGCATTTGTTTACTTGTATGGAGGTATAATTTGCCCTTTTCTCAATGTATCCCACAAAATCCCCAAGGCTCAATGGTATGTCAGTAATGTTCTATCAACATTATTAGCATATCATGGGGCGTGAGATAACACGGTTTATCCTAGATATCTTGGTTGATGCTCCTTTTTCGGATGATCTCAATCATACATACATTGCTTTAATCTCGAATGTTTCATCTCCATTCCAGATGAAAAATAAGTGAACGATTAGCCTTTGCAACGTCTTAGATAAGATAATCTCGAAAATGTTGACTAATCAGTTGAAAGTGTGTCTTAGCAAGGTTATTTCCTCAAACCAGAGTGATTTTGTGCTTGAAAGGCTTATCACAGACAATAGTTTGTCCACGTTCAAGATCTTCCACTATATGGAAAACATGAGAGGGAGGAAGAAAGGCTTCATGGCGCTCAAGTTAGACATGACGAAGTCCTATGATAGGGTAGAATGAAGCTTTCTGCAGGACCGGTGCATGGACAAGATGGGTTTCCAACATGGGAGTGGAGAAGACTAGTGATGAGGTGTGTCATGAAGGTCTCTTTTGCGGTTCTTGTATGGGGGTTGCTGACACAAACTCTGATATGTGCAGAGGCTTTTTCAAGCCTAATTAGGATGAGTGAGGAGGAAAGAAGGTGGCAGGGCATTAGGATCGCCCCCTCGGCACCGAGTGTCTCTCACTTATTTTTTGCGCACGATAGTACGTATTCTTTTTGCATGGGAAAACTATCACATGGCTCATAAATCATGAACATCCTCCGTACTTATGAAAGAGCCTCTAACAATAGGTTAACTTCGTGAAATTTGAGTTATCATTCAGCAGCTAGAAATGTGATTGTTGAAGTCCGAGAGGAGATTCAAGGCCTGATGGGCGGTGGAGGTCGAATAATGAGAAGTACCTATGCCTGCCTCCATGATAGGGAGATCGAAAAAAGGTGATTTTCAGTGGTATTCGGGAGAGGGTTAGGAAGTAACTAAAGAGTTGGAAGGAAATGACTTTTAGGGCGGGGAAAGAGGTGATCCTGAATTCGGTTGTCCAGGTGATACCGATGTACACAATCTTATGTTTTTTTAATTGTTGGGATTATTTGAGTTTTTTTAGCAAGTGGGAGATGTAGGTCTTACATCATATGTTAGACCATTGATGTGGTGGAGATTGGTGATGTAAATGTGAAATATGTTACATGTCACTGAAGCACAATTTGCTCAAACACGCGAAGAAACGTTCCTATAAGTGTGTTACACTGTAGATGTAAGGTATCTCAATTCTTATAGGAAAAGAATGAGATGATAATCCTCTTGACTCTCTTTGGATGTCAAGATGAAGTCTCTCTGGTTGAGAGAGATTGAATGGGTAATTTTTAGTAAGTCGATCATTCGTATGACTTGTATCTATGCTCCCGCGCCCATTGGTTTAAAAAAGCAAGGTGTTATTGTAGCTAGGGTAGAATGGTTCTCAAATCTACGTGACTGTGAGTTGAACACCGTTACAGGTTGAGTGGACAACACTTTAGAAAAGTGCTTTCTATAGCACACTATCATACTAGTGTGTGCTAGTTGACACTATGTGGTGATAGATTAATCACATCTCTATCACTGTGTGAGCCAAGATATATGTAAACATGGAAATCCTTAGTGACTATGACTAATGGCTTGGGTTACTACTTGTGGTGGTGATGCACTACTTAATTTGGTGTTTCAATGGCTATTAGTGATGCAGTCTAAGTGGGGCACTTCTGGGAAAGTGGTCCTCATTTGCATGAATGTTGGTTAGGGGTGTAATACCACTCGAACCCAGAGCTAGCTGGTTCTCCCTAAAATGTGTTGAGGCACAACAGTTGACTGGACATTTATGGGTTTGCCAATGAGAAAGGAAGGTATATATTAGTAATTGTTGACAAAATGTGATTTGTTGGATCTGACAATTAAGTATTATTATGAATCGCCATTGTAGTTGAGCCAAACTGAAAGGGGTCCAGTTTTGTGTGTCAACTAGTTTGATGAAAGATAATCTTAGGGATGTAGGCATGCAACAATATTTTGTGCTTACGTTATGATCTAGTCCTTAGCAATATTTTTATGCAGGTCATATTGTCAGGTCGCACGACCTATACACGACAAGTATGCATGAGAATGAGTTTTGGAGGAATATCATCTTTTGTGCAAATGAGAGATGTTAGAATTATTAGAGATAAATCGAACATTGTTTTATGTGCGGCCAAGAGACAAAAGTCTAATTTATGTATTAAATAATTAATTCTTATATGCGTAAAGAATTAATGAATATTTAGGATAAATAATACTAGTATATATTCGATATATGTTAATTTAACTAATAAGTGAAGAGATAAGGATGCGATTCATCTCAATCCTTATATCTCGATCCTAGATAGTCTATTTTAGGCGTGGCCACGGGTTACGGGTCAACCCGTGTCGTTGACCCGCCGGATCCGGGTTGCCGGGTTGGCGGGTGGGGACAGGTAGCGGGTTAGGGTTAGGGTCGGGGAATCCGTGACCCGGCGGGTCGACCCGTTTTTTCAAAATATTTTTTTTTGAAAAATTTATTTTTAATAAAATAAATTTATAATTTATAATATTATGTAAATTATTCTTAAAATAACTCACAATAATACATAAACTATTATGCAATGTGCAATGTGAGACAAATAAACCCCATCCTTCTCCTTTTATAGACTTGGAAGTCTCCCTTCCTTCCCCTCATTTCCAATGTGGGACAATTAAAGGCTTTGTCCCACATCGAAAATATGGAGTTAGAATGAGAAGGCATGGGGTTATATATATGTATCTCACTACCACATTTCTTCCACTTCACTTGTTTCCTACATTTCCTACATTGGAAATTAAGTTAGAAATGAAGTTTGAGAAATATATTCTCATATTTTTTTCTCTTACATCACACAATGAAAATTATTGTGGATGAAAGAATTAATATGGAGATATAATCTTCCTACATTTTTAACACTTCATATCAAAGTGATAAAATGTGTTGTGAAGATAAAATCTTTACATATTATTATTTATTTATTTATTTATTTTAATAGTCATTTTAAAAAAAAATGATTTTTTTTTAAAATAATGTAACCCGCCGGGTCAACAGGTCGACCCGAACCCGTCAACCCGTGAGATTTATGGGTTAGGGTTCGGGTCGGCCAACCCTGACCCTTGACCCGGCGGGTCGAACCCGTCGACCCGGCGGGTCCGACCCGTGGCCACGCCTAGTCTATTTGACAGATTTTCTTCTCGGTTGATAGAAATCCACATAGAACACGGTTAGTCTGTTTCCTCTCCAATGCTCTCTAATGTTGTGTAGACTGTGAATTATAGGTTCTCCTCTATTTTGAAATATCTAATGAGATTCAGGGCTATGGATCAATCTGGTGATCGAATTCGAAGGTAAAAATGACGATCTTGATTCCGGTTCTGATATTTGAGGTAATCCATTTATCCCTCAAATTTTGACAGAAAGAGTCCAAATACTTATTATCATTACATGAAACATTAATGAAGGCAAACTTATATTATACATTCATACACTTGAGAGAAAAATAATTGCAACAACTTGTTTCTTTGTCATTGTACAGGTACGGTAGAAACATACAGATGTTGCAATCACAAGGATTAATTATACATGGCAGATACAATACTGATCGATCAACTTGCAAGCATCACGACGTCGAAGAGTCTTTATTTAGTAATCGTTTTCCAGCAAGCGACCAAACTGCAGGGAAATGAGATCATATCATCACTTGGGAGTCCAAACAATGGTGAGCTCGTCGAGGAAATGGCAGACCGCGGTGGTCTTTCCAGGCTTGACATTGAGCACTTGCAGACCAAGGTACTTAGGGTTCCACCGTGAAGTATCCTTGTGGCATGTAGCTAGTGCCTCCACGTTCATCCCCTTGCTCACGAGGGACACCGAATACACAACTGTCATCGACACCTCATGGCAGCTGAAGACGGCATAAGGATAAGTCTGCTTGTGGCACACCACATAAGGCGATCCATACTCCGACACCTTCTTCACACCTGCAATCCCAAACTTAGTCTTCCCATCACTACCAGTAGTGGATTTGGTACTGCTTGTGGATGAAACTGATTTCACATGATCCCCAAGAACGGACTTGACGAAGGAGACCATGCCCTCCAAAGATGTGGCACAGTATCGCCTCTCTCCCATGTCGGGGGCTGCTTCGCAGTCCCTTAGGGTCGTCTCCATGGCCGCTGCTGCCTTAGATTTCGGATCCACCGAAAATCGGCTGAGGATTTGAGGGAATTTAGCGGAAGAGAAGGGGATTTTGTCTGCAACATTTTGGGGTAAAAAGGAGGATTCCGCATAATCTTTAGTAGTGGACCACCGGAAGTTGATTGTTCTTCCGGGGATGATGTTGGGTTCCACAATAAACAAATCCCCATACTTGTTTATGTGATCAGCTACCTCCTTTTGAGTTGCAGCATCTCTGTACTGCCATGATGTATGGATCATTTTGTGTGCAACCTGAAATGGACTTGTTTTTCCTGCATAAGCAAATCAATATATGAAGGATTTCGACCGTTAAGAGCTATTTATGAAGTAGTGATAATGATGAAGCAAAACATACCCACTGAGTGGAGTGAGTTCTTAATAGCCGTGGGCATAGGAGCATCGGGTAATGCATTCTTCCAATACATGTCAGGTGTTATTGTTGAAGCCGACAGTACTCCAATCTGTGAGATAACGAGGTCAAACACACATCAGGGACGGACCTAAAGATGAGATTGCAGCCAGTCGACCTTAAAAATCTAAAATATATAAAATAGGAAGAATAATTTTAACTCAAAATCAGTTTAGCACTAATGGTTGTTTCATTTATTCAATAGGGATATTTTAAACCCACCAATTGCAAAAGATCAATGATTGAGATTAAAAGTAACTTCGGATTATTCGGGAGTATTAGGTGATTATTGTGTATCATATTAACAAATCTGGGACATTGAATTAAGAAGATCAATGGATGGGATTAAAAGTAACTTTCAGTGATATTGGATGATTATTTATTAGAATAAAATTTATATATTTTTAATACTATTTATAGGTGAATAATCATGTGAAAATAGACGAATAATCATGAACTAATAGACGAATGATTTCTACGTACACGATAAGTCTTGTGTACACCGGAACGAACCTATATATATAAATTTCTTGAAAAAGAGTAGTCAATAAATGTAGTGTAACTCTAGTAGGTACTGATGAAAACAACTTACAAACATGATGAGAGTGATCGCAGAGATAGGAAGGTGGAACTCCATGGTGATGGTACTACTACAAATGAAAATTGAAATGCTTTAATTAATTTGCCTGTGAAACTAAGGAGCATGGTGCGTTTATTAATAGTGCTGCTCAACTTGCTATGATGGGCCATGCATGCCGAGCTCAAGACCGTACCTAGCTTATCTCTTCATCGACTTGTATGACAATTTTGTTTCATTTTTTAATTAATACCATAAATAAATCTTCATATTCTTTAAGTATATGCATACATGTTCGTTACGGTGTACACATGTCTTATAATATACATATACACATACATAGATTAATTGTAAATATTCATTTGTATAAAAAGTATAAATTTCATTAATTTTTACATTTCATATTCTAACGAAAAATCACCCAATAGTGAACATAAATATAAACATCTCTTACGTTGTAAACTGTGAACATATTTATTATTTGTATTTAACGACATAATTATTCGTTTGATATATAGTAATTATTCATATGTATTAGCGATCTTTCCATATAAAAATTATTCGTCGATTCCTAACAAAGAAAAGAAGGAAAGGAAAATTTTTAGAAGTTAAAAAAGAAATCAAAAGGAGAGAGAGAGAGAGAGAGAGAGCATGACACAAAATTAATTATGTAAAATATTTATAATAAAAAAATTCAAAAAATATATTTATGTTATAAATCACTAATTATAAATATTTGTATATTTTTATCTTGAAAAACATAATTTAAAAAATATTAAAATTATTATTATCAAATAATCATCTTTTCAATTTTAATATTTTTTAAAATATTTTTTTTCATGAAAAAATTATACAAATATATAAAATGTGTTGTAGGTGATTTGGCCTCATACTTTGTAGACTTGAAATTGGTAGTATTGTTAAACGCGCGCCTCTTACGTTGTTGCTTGTGACAATTTCATTCGTGTGTACCTAGCCCTCAATTAACCACCATGGCACCATTACGCCTTGTATTCCCAAGCACCATTGCATACTATTACCACATGAGAATGAGATAAGGCGTTCATCCTTGTTAAGGACTTACTCTTATTGAACATAACAAATCTTAATATGAGTCGGTGAACTATTCTTTCTATTGTTTTAGGATAGAACCATACTGGTCTTGTGTCATCGGCTTGAATGCGCATGATGCGCTCGGACGTGTGTGAGACTCCCCACATTATATGGAGTGAACCACCGAGATTTAACATTTTAGGGTGTGTGTTGAACAAGATTACTCATATAGTGTTACGTTTTGACATTGCCAAAGCAAAATCACAACCTAGCTTTAATATGCAGAATTCAACGAGTGGAGCCAGAGACGTCTATAATAATTACAAGGCTGTTTTTATTCACTCCTAACATAACTACTAACTAGTTTGTTGTTTTTAAGAATGTCACATACAAGCTAGTAATGTACTATATATTGACACGAGCCGGAGCCGTGCGCTTAAAGGTTGCAAGAGGAGATGGAGATCATACAAAGGAATTGGTAAGCCATATTCATGAGCTAGGTTGGCGCAGACCATATGCCCGCTCCACAAGCCATGATGATGATGATTCAATCCAAGGGCAATCAATCAATCACAATGTTGGAAGAGAGGTGTCAGAACGTTTTCTAAGTCCTCCCCCATTCAATTAATCTGATAACTACAAATTACAATTTATAAAAAATCCTAACTAACCCTAAAAGTAAAACTGACAAAAACCTAAACCTAACCCTAAACAATTCTTAAATAATCTTAGAAACATAACCAAAATAAAAGATAAAATATATACATAAGATAGAAGTTTTGAGATATAAGTCGGACACAGAGTCAACATATCTGCCACCACGATGTGTTAATATCAAAACTTAACCCTAAAAATTTCTTATTATAGACCGACCCAAATAAAAAAGACAAAATATATACATAAGATAGAAGTTACGATAAATGCATCAGATACGGAGTCTAACACATCCGCGACTGCGACCAGATCCGCAGTTGGTGATCTCCCTCAGTATAATGAACCTAGCAGCACAATCCTGCAGTCGCATGTTGGTCCCCGTAGTTGTGGATATTCGTAGATTTTATGCCTCATCACTTCTAAATAATGGCTTAATACCAACATGAAAGTTGTAGTTATCGAAAACAGTTCTCCAATGCATAGTCAACTAAGGACTAGCCTCTTGAATATATGTGCGTTATAGGATCAGCTTATCGAACGATAACTTTTGCTGACTTATTCTTTGTTTTAGCCTCTCAGACTTTGAATCCGCTCCAAGGATCTTCACTTGTCTTCCTCTTCTCAACTTTTCATTCATTCATGTACCTTCTGATACCTCGGAGCCACATCTACTTCAAATAGTGTAGATTCTGACTCCACCAACATGACGAATACGTGTGTAATCAAGATAAAGTCAACCTAGCTATTATGTTTACCGTGCTATAAGCTTCCTAGTTTAGTATATAACCTTGGTTTTATCAATTCCGATGATGATTAATTGGTGATCCAAGAATAACACGAGACCCCTTCCTAAGCTTTCATGGTCAGTCATGGTTGTGTAAGGTTGTAAGATTTGACCTATATGTCATTTGAATAGGTTTTTGGTGCATTGGCCCAAGCATTTATTCATCGTGCATCAAGGTTGATCTTCTAGCTCCCTATCCCTTTATGTTTTCAGTTAAGTTTTCCCTAATTGTATCGGTTGAGCATCCTTAATTGGTTTTGAGCCCTTTTATGTTTCCCACCAAAAAAAAAAAATGTTTTCTTATTTGTGAGCTGATTTGTATATATCCTCCATTGTGCCAGGTCTTGTCATCAATAAGCGGTATGAACAGGGCCGGCCCTGAGTTTTTTGGGGTCCGAGGCGATGTAAAAAAAAAGACTTTTAAATATTCATAATTTTTTTAGAAAAAATATTAAACAATGCAAATTATATATATATATATAACTATTATAAATTTCAGATTTTATTTTTATCACTAAAAGGAAAATTTACGGACATTCTGTAGTATAAAATCTCTCGGTATAACACAGCAAAATGCTACGATTTATAGATTTACCGATATACTTGTTTACTTTTTTATTACATTTCCTTGCAAGTCCTATTAAAAAAAATATGAATTTTTTAGTGAGAAATAAAAGTAATTTTTTTAATATTATATTCTTTCCCATGAATGTAAAACAATATGATTAAACACTTTAAAATATATTATTACTTTACAAATTTATCCAAATAAAATACTATAATCACTTAAATAAATTTATTAAAGTAGTATAAGTTGTTACTTAAAAACTATTCATTTTTGCATGGATAACAAAAATTGAAAAACGGAGACCTTCTTAGACTCTTTATCGTTGACTCGAAATATTGAAAGTGACATCACAAATGAGTTTTTTTATGTATAAATTTTTGTAAATATTTTATTACGTGTAAATATAATAATATATAATACCTTAATTATATACTACGTATAACATAATTTTTTTTTCCGGGGCCCTACTCGGTAGGGGGCCCTAGGCGACCGCCTCTTGGGCCTACCCCTAGGGCCGGCTCTGGGTATGAATCCCCTGTTACACTTTTCATGTTACCCTCTTTGTTACATCTCTTAAATTGATATGAATTATAAATAAAATTGAGAAAAAAGATACTTTAGTTTAAATCTATAAACCCTAGAAGCTAAAGCATTAAAAAAAATTGATGTTTAAAATGTATTTTTATAATTTTTTAGCCTTTTATGAAAAAGATACCCTATGAGTGGGTGCATAAACCCTAAGAAGCTAAAACATTAAAATATACATGCAAAATATATTTTTTATACTTTGACAACTTCGGTTTATATATATGTTTAAACCTAAGATGTCATATCATAGTTTGATTCATAATTTAGTTCAAATTTAATAAGTGTAATAGGGAGTGTAACACAAAAAGTGTAACAGGTGATCTGAATTGATCAAGAGATGACCAACAAACGGCTCGCATCATATATCCCTTAAAATTTTTATCCTTAAATTTGATTTCATTTTTTTTAAATGTATATTCGTACTCCAAAAAAAGTATTGTTTATAAAATTTTATACGTAGTATGATTTAAAAAAAAAGTGAAACCAAAGATATATATTGTTTACAAAATACTATATTTTTCTAAAACTGCCAAACATTATTTACAAATTGTTTTATAAACATATATATAAGAATAAGAATACTTGTTTGGAATAGGATGCACCAAGTGATACATAAAATATCGTAAGAGGATCGTTATCGATGAAGAATAAATTTGAGATCTAAATCCTAAAATATATTGAAGCCATTAATCTATTTTTCGAGTCTAGGGTTGCTATTGGTGATCTTTGTGTGGCTATGAGCTCTGGAGGCCGGTTAGTGACAATGAATATGACAAAGGAGGAAGAGAGTGTGGGACAAAAGTTCTTTGTCCCACTACCATTTAAAAAAAAATATGAGAAGATAATTTGAATCAATTCACTAGTTTGTAGAGTTTCGATCTTTTGGGGGGCCAAAATTTAATTTTTTGATAATGTTAATATATTGCTTATTGAAAGATTAAAGATATGATAGAGATTTGGTAGGGTAAAATTTCACAAATTAGATTTTTAGAATTAAAAATAGATATAAATATCAATTTAAGGATCTTTTTAAGTTGACGGGCTCTGGTCGAATTCACTTATGTGTCGTTCTCTTATATAATTTGATCGAGTTTTTACTCGAATATTTACAACTTTTTAATCGAATGTTAGATTATGTTGTATTATATATATATCAAAACAAAGTTAATAGTGAGGTAAATACACATAGGTAACTAGTGTAGGTCCCGTCCCGTGCACATAGATTACATTATACAATATTATAAATAATTAAGATAGATTCCAATAAATAAATAAATAAATCTAAATATAAATATTTTTTCTACCAAAAAATAATATAAATATAAATAAAATTAGTTCGATATATTATATATAATCTAAAAAAATTTCTAGATATAAAAAATTAATTTTTAGATAAATAATTTTTTTCACCAAAAAAAATCTAGATATAAATGAAATAACACTTATCAAATACTACGTATTTATCTATTAATATTTTTGGTAAGTATGACTATGTAATATTTTTTATTTATATTTTTATTAATCAACTATAATATACAAATAGATAGATTATGGCTTATATAATTTTCTATAAATTATGAAAATACATTATTTTATTAATTTTTATCCTAGAATCAACCACGACACGCCACATAGGAATTTTTATCCTAGAATCAACCACAACGCGCCACATAGGACGCTATGCATCGGTTTTAATATATGTATATAGATAGATAGATAGATAGATAGATAGATAGATAGATAGATAGATAGATAGATAGATAGATAGATAGATAATCTATTTTTATTTTAAAATATCAAAATATACTTCGTAATCTATATCTATAAACACTCTTATTGTTTCTTCATTGTCTCTTTATATTAATCATATTTTTTCTTTTATTTTTAATATATATTTACTAATAACTATTAGGATTAATTCAAAATATTGAATTTAATATAATCTAATGCTTACTATTAATCTACATATAAATCTTTATATATATCATAAATATTTAATCTATATATATATATATATATATATATATATATATATATATATATATATATATATATATATATATATATATATATATATATATATATATATATATATATATATACTACTACTACTACTACTTAATATATAAGCCTTTCCGATGATGTGGCATAACCAATAAAGTTACAATGATATTATTATTATCATTATTATTATTATTTATTATTATTATTATTATTATAATGCATAAAAACAATTTTTTTTTATTATCATTATTATTATTATTATCATTATCATTACTACTACTGTGATTTAAATATCTATATTTATGTATTACATTTTTACATGAGATTCTTTTTAAAAAAATAAAATTTTAAAATATTTATAAGATACATTTATAGTAAATATTTTTATAAATTATATCTTAAATTATATTAATATTTTATATTATTAATTTTTTATATTATTAGTATTTTACTACAAAATGGTACTCCTCGGGAGCCATACCCTCTACCGCTATCCTCCTCCCTCCGGGTCATTTCGATCAATTCCTCATTTACGATCCCGCCAATTAAAAAAGAAGAAAGAGTTCCTCACTCATTCTATGGAATCATTATCACAAATGGCGGCATTATTGAGAGAATTATGTGGCCACTAATTCAGATAAGCTAGCTAGTGGATCAATTTGCATCCATCCCAACTAGTGGATCAATTTGTATAATTAGAGCAAAATTATGATCTGAATCAGAGAATCTTATTGGAACGTCTGAACTTTTTTTATACTAGCCATCGGCCTTCTGCAGATCAGCCCATCATCAAGGATCAGCCCACTACGTGTTGTCCTCAGTCCAAATCAAAGGAGCCTATTTAATTTGTGCCATACAGCTATATTGTAGCTACTCACAAAATGACAAATTGTTTCCTCCTCTCCAAGGAAGCCTGTGTGTATATATTGCTATGTAATCCCAACAGAAAAGTAATGGAATGGAAATCAAAGAAAGAATTTTTGAATCATTGCTAAATTATAGAATGGTATCAGAGCACAGATAAGACACACGTCGTTCTTACTCCTCCAATGGCGGAAAACGCCGATCTCCTCACTGCTCTAACGCAGCACCTACAAAATACTATTCTTTCCTCAAACACAACCCCTCCTATCTCTTCTCTTCCAAATTTCTCAACCCTAAACACAATCAAGCTCTCCACCACCAATTTTCCCCTTTGGCGGCGTCAAATTACTCCGTATCTACGCTCTCAGCAGCTTCTTGGCTATGTCGATGGTTCGATTCCGCCACCATCTGATACTGATTCTCAGGCCATCGGCAAGTGGACAGCAAAGGATCAACTTGTTCTTGCTATTCTCTCTTCCTCCTTGACAGAGTCTGTTATGTCTCACATTCTCGATTGCGAGACCTCTAAGGATGTTTGGGATCGTCTTCATTCCATGTATGCGGCCAGATCCAACGCCCAGATAGTCCAGATACGCCTCCAGTTGGCAAGCCTCAAGAAAGGTGACGAGACTGTCACTGATTATTTCAACCAGGCTCAAACGCTTGTTCATCAAATTCAAGCCGCAGGTCAGCCTCTTACAAACGCTGAATTTATCACTTATCTTTTAGCCGGGCTTGGAACCGATTACGAGTCTATGGTCACAACCCTCTCTACTCAACCCGTCACCCCTGAACCTCCCCAAGTACTCTCCTTTCTCATGATGCGAGAGGCTCGTATTGCTCGCGAAACCACTCCCCTTCTACCAACACCACCGTCCCTGAACACAACCTCCACAAACACAGATCCCAACCCAGAACTCAACTTTACTGCTAATCGTGGCCGAGGGTTCTCTCGTGGAGGTCGTAGTGACACTGGAAGGGGCCGGGGACGGGACGATCGGGGAGGACGCTCCGGTCGAGGGCGAGGTTCTTACCAGAACTTCAATGGAGCCCAGGACACCAGACCGATTTGTCAGATTTGTGATAAACGGGGGCATTCTGCTCTGAGGTGTTGGAGCAGATTTGATCAAGCAATCTAGGCGCCACCTCCCCGCAATTTTTAGGCGAATTACACCCACTCTCCTTGGTACCCAGACACCGCCGCCGCCACTCACCATTATACTCCAGACGTCTCTAATCTCCGATTTGATCGTTTACCATATGAAGGAACGGATTCGATTTCTCTTGGCGATGGCTCCACGGTTCCAATCCACAGTCACGGTTCTTCTATTCTTCCCTCCTCTACTCGTCCTCTTCATTTAAATCAATTAATTTACTCTCCGTCTCTACATCGTAATCTTCTTTCTGTCAATCGCTTATGCCTGGATAACAATGTCTATTTCACTTTTCATGGTGATTGTTTTTATGTGAAGGATTCCGCGACACATCGTCTTCTGCTCAGGGGTCCCGTTGAGAATGGTTTATATGTCTGGCATGGTTCGTCGTCTTCAGCACCTTCCTCACCGTCTGCAGCTTTCACCTCCACCGCCTCTGTCTTACCTTCTTCTTCCTCCCTTTGGCACAGCCGTCTAGGTCACTGTGCAAAAGAAGTTGTCCGTTTTGTCTTGACCCGGTTTTCCTTACCCGGATCCACAAATAATTTAGGTAACTCTTGTGTTTCTTGTTCTTGGGCTAAAGCCCACTGTCTTCCCCACAAAGCGAGCCCAACTCGCTCAACCCATGTATTGCAGTTGTTATTTATGGATGTTTGGGGTCCAGCCCATCATCCTTCAATCAATGGAAACAAATACTTTTTGTCAATTGTGGATGATTTCTCAAAATTCATTTGGATTTTTCCTTTTGAATCTAAAACACAAGTTACACCTATTGTGACTCATTTCATTAAGTTGGTCACCAATTTCTTTAGCCAAAATATAATCTCTATCCAAACGGACAACGGAACCGAGTTTAAACCTCTCACCCCTTTATTCCGAACCCTTGGCATCAACCATCGCCTATCGTGCCCCTATTCTCATCAACAAAACGGGAGCGTTGAATCTCGCCATCGTCGGATCGTTGACATGGGATTGACCCTTCTTAAACACACCTCACTACCCATATCCTTTTGGAGCTATGCTTTCCAAGCCGCAGTTTATGTCCAAAACCGGCTTCCCACACCCATCCTTAATCTTGAATCTCCATATTCCGTCCTCTTCCAAACTCCACCGGATTACAAATTCCTCAAAACCTTTGGATGCCTTTGCTTCCCAAATTTACGACCCTATAATAAACACAAACTTTTCTTTAGATCTACTCCTACTGTTTTTCTCGGATATAGCCCACACCATAAGGGTTATCTATGTTTTGATTGGGCCTCCCACAAGCTCTATACTTCACGTGATGTTCTATTTCATGAAAACCTTTTCCCTTTCAACCCACAAATGCCCAATCCAACTCCTGTCCCCAATTTTGTCTCGGCCCAATCTCCCACAACCCATCTCCCTTTATTTCCCCATGCCCAATCCGAAACAAATCCCTCTGGCTCTCCTTCCCCACCTTCAGAGCCGTCACCGCCGCCTTCTCCACCCATTGTACAGTCGCCACAACCTCCACCTGTACATCCCATGGCCACCAGGTCCAAGACCAACTCCCTTCGCCCTCTTGTCAGGACTGATGGCACAATCCCATGGCCTTCTTGCTCCAACACCACTGTTATACCCGAAGAACCCACATGTTTTACAGAGGCATCTAAACATGTCGACTGGCGGAAAGCGATGGCAATTGAGTTTCAAGCTCTCTTAGATACCAATACATGGACTTTGGTTCCCTCCTCCCCAAATCTCAATGTTCTAGGGGTCAAGTGGGTATTTAAAACCAAGAGGCGATTTGATGGATCCATCGAACGTCGGAAAGCAAGGTTAGTTGCCAAGGGTTTTCACCAAATGCCAGGAGTCGATTACACAGAGACCTTCTCCCCTGTTGCCAAACCATCAACAATCCGTCTTCTTCTCTCCCTTGCTGCTATGTACCGTTGGACGACACACCAATTAGATATCCAGAATGCCTTCTTACATGGATCCCTGACAGAAGACGTGTACATCGCTCAGCCTCCAGGTTTCACAAATTCTTCCTTTCCTTCTCATGTTTGCAAGCTAAATCGCTCTTTATATGGACTCAAACAGGCCCCTCGTGCCTGGTTTTCTCGGCTCAGTGACACCCTTGTGTCTATGGGCTTCTCTGCTTCCCCCGCAGACTCATCTCTTTTCTCTTATCGCCAAGGAAATCAATGCGTATTCATTTTGGTATACGTTGATGATCTACTGATTATTGCGTCTAACCCTGCCCTATCTGCTAATTTAATTGCTGCTCTGTCTAAGGTGTTTCCTGTCAAAGACTTAGGTCCTGCAAAGTTCTTCTTGGGGATTGAAATCAATCGAGATGCCTCAGGCTTCTATCTATCTCAATCAAGGCATATTGATGACATTCTCAAGTCAACGGGGATGAGCCAGTCGAAGCCTATTTCAACGCCAATGGCGACAAGTTTCGATCCAATGCAAGATTCGCCCCCTGCTCCTGATCCCCATATTTTTCGCAGTGTGGTTGGTAGTCTCCACTACCTCAATTTCACACGGCCAGACATAGCCTTTGCGGTCAACAAGGTTTCTCAATTCATGCACAATCCTCGACTGATTCATTGGCAAGCTGTAAAACGGATCTTGCGATACTTAAATCACACAAGAGACTTACAATTCCATTTGTCCTCGACTCCTTGCAATCAGCTTTCCGCCTTCTCAGATGCAGATTGGGGAAGTGATCGAGCTGACCGTCGATCCATAAGCGCCTACTGTGTCTATCATGGTTCGAATCTAATCTCTTGGATTTCCAAGAAACAAACCACAGTGGCTCGTTCGTCAACCGAAGCGGAATACAGGGCTCTTGCCCTCGCTACTTGTGAAATCCTATGGATTCAATCTGTCCTGGCTTCAATTCAGATCCCTCTGACCAAGGCTCCTACCTTGTGGTGTGATAACATTGGCGCAACCTACTTAGCGGTTAATCCGGTGCTACACCATCGCATCAAACACCTTTCGATGGACTATCATTTTGTCCGTGAACGTGTAGCCAACAAATCACTTTGTGTTGCTTTCATATCATCCAAGGACCAGCTCGCTGATCTACTCACCAAACCGCTTGCTTCAGCTCCATTTCAACTCATCCGCTCTCACCTCTGTCTTACAGCGTTGAGAGCGCCGGGGAGTACTAGCCATCGGCCTTCTGTTGCTCAAGCAGATCAGCCCATCATCAAGGATCAGCCCACTACGTGTTGTCCTCAGTCCAAATCAAAGGAGCCTATTTGATTTGTGCCATACAGCTGTATTGTAGCTACTCACAAAATGACAAATTGTTTCCTCCTCTCCAAGGAAGCCTGTGTGTATATATTGCTATGTAATCCCAACGGAAAAGTAATGGAATGGAAATCAAAGAATGAATTTTTGAATCATTGCTAAATTATAGAATTTTAGATTTGAACCCGATATTTTAGATTAATCGAAACTTAAAAAAACGATCCAAACTTGTATAACTAGAAAATTTTAAGATTAAGATCCGATAATATGTGAAGTCAAAGCCCATCGGATGAATCATCATCATATAGATGTTATATGGATCCTATATAGATTTGATAATGTGACTTGAGTCCAGGGGACGTGGTATGCGATGTTTATTATAAATAGGTTAATCGTCTATCTGTTTTGGGTTTTCAGTCCATTGTCTGTTTATGGTTTCATGAGTCTCTTCATATACTCATAAAACGCCGACCTCTTGTAACTCTAATTTGTTTTTCGTCTCCTCTAATACAAAATTGGTTCTCTGCCTGTTTACGTAGGTAACACACCGTTGCCGAACCACGTAAATCTCTGTGTCTTTCTTCGCTATTATCATTCTCGTTCTAACAAAATTTATCATATAATTGTCTTCGTTAGTGCTACTCATAAGTTAAACAATAATATTATTTTATAAGTAGTATATTTCGATCGAGCACATGTTTGTATGAATATGATATTTCTTATTCATAAAACATTTATATAATAAATTAATAATAATGTTATAATGAATATATTTATAAAATTAATTATAATAATATTATTTAGTTTAATTTATCATATTGATATTATAATTATATTTTAATATTCTTAACAGTATTTATAAAGTTTGAGTTTTTTTTTGAAACAGGAAAGCATTTAGAAAGAGTAAAATGGCGACGAGCCGTTACTCATCCTAGAGCGTCCTTATGGACGAGAACTTATAGTTCTTGATCATTCTATAAACTTCCGTCGGCAGGGATATTGTAAGTCAGGCGTGCAATCCTATCAACCACAGTATTAGCTTCCCTGTAAATATGACGAATGACAACATTAGAGAAGGAATTTAAAATAGACCTAGTATCCGATTGAATCAGCTCAATGCTCCACGGACAAGCCCATTCCCCCAGTAGAGCATTGACAACCCGCAGGTTGTCGCCCTCGATAAGGAGATTATCTAGTCCCAAGTCTCTAGCCCCAATAATTCCCGGTCGAAGGACCACCGCTTCTGTGTAGAGGGCAGAATTACCATCGCAGGGCCCCCAACCGACGCGAACAATGTCCGCCTTATCATTCCGAATAACAAATCCGTAGCTACCAGACCCTAAAACCCAATGTGATCCATCAAAATTAAGTTTATAAAAACCAGATGGTGGTTTAACCCATTTCGCGTCGGTGCGTTTCTGCACCTGATTTTTTTTACGGTTGTTACTATTTTCTGCATAGAGGCCCCCACCTCAGCGGTATGATCGTCCTGAAACTTATTCGACATGATCCAAGACTGCCTACTTGTTTCGATAAAGACGTTCACCCCTTGTGCTGATGTGTTATTATTTTGGTCAAATATATTTTTGTTCCCGAAAAACCAGCAGCTCCACCAAGAGAAGGTAACTACTGCCATTTTGGACGGTCCTACAAAGTTTTTTATTTTGTTTAGTGATTGGTCGTTGTTCGTACCGTTAAATAGGTTTGGTCCCAATGCTTTCAAACAAATATTTCTTTCTGCGAGTACTTGCTTGGTGTGGCCACAGTCAATGAGGAAGTGGAACGTGGACTCCGATTGACAGTCACATGACGCACACGCCATTGGAACATGAATATAAGATTTTTGTAAGCGTTCCTTCGAGGCAAGGCCATCTTTCGTCATTTTTCACAAGAAGTGGTGGGCTTTCGGAGGGACATCGAGTTTCCATATCCAATTACATTGGAAATCTGTATTGTTGTTCCCATTCGGGATAAGCGTTGTAGCTGACTTGGTTGTAAACCACCCATTCGAGCATGGACCCCAGTAAAGTCTATCAGTCAGGCTACTTAATTTGGGGAAGGATAATCGAACGAACATGGTCAATGTCATCATTTCTTAGCACACCACCCAAATCCGTTCGCAACCGGAGATCATCCCAAGTATTGTTATTGCGGATGAATTTGTCCACAGTCCAGGTTTCGTTAATTATGCATCCTTCCTTAATCAACCAATTTTTCAATGGCATATCAAACGCCCAATTGTCTTGCCAGAAGTTAATAGTGTGTCCATTACCGACAGACCAGCGTAAACCTGGTTTAAATAATTCCCGTAAGGACATCAATTTTGACCACTGCCACGAAGTCGAGGATTTCTTTTGATATTGCATCAGGGGTGCTTCTTTTAAATATTTTTCCGTTCATAAAGTTTGAGTTGTTTACCCATTGAGTTGACCCAAAACCGTGACAAACCTGGTTTGGCTTGACCTGGAATGATCAGTGACCCGATTGATGTAAACTTAAATTTTCCCAAGACCTGTATGACTTAAACCCGAACCCGGAAAAAAATGCCTAGATTGACAAGTCTAAGTATAATGCATCCATTTTGGAAAAATTGTAAAAAAAAAATAGTCCAACCTTTAGGGGTTGTTGCGTTTATTAGTCCGAACTATCAAAAATGCAGAAAATAGTCTCAAGTATTTATTTGGTTGCAGAAAATAACCTTAAGCTACATTAATCAAATTCAAATAATGAACTTCATATTCAAATTAAGTATAAAAATAGCCTTAAATTGCCTTCAAATTCAAATTAATTACAAAATCTCTCCAAAATAATTTGTATTTAAAACAATCATCAATTCTTATATATAAAAAAAATGTTACACTTAATTGTTGTTATCTAAACTCATAACTGAATTAATTATAAAATCTATCTCAAACCATATAAATATAAATTAAATTTATTATTTTAAAATTAATTAGACTATTTAGATGTCATTAAAAGTCAATAAATACTTAAGCTTCTACTCATAATTGATCTAATAAGAGATTTAGGGCAATCTTTTGAGGAAAACTAGCACAACAAAACAATTAATTAGCATGCATTATATATATAGTTTTAAACCGAACAATTAGGGTAGTTTGTTATCTATTGAAGAAAAAAGTGTGCATACGTTTTATTTAAGCATTGAATAGATTGTGGGATGAAGATAAAATAATTTTTTATTGAGAAAAATAAAGATCTTATGATATTTTTTAGTAGTCATTTATAAAAAAAATATTTATTCACAAAATTTATATGGTATAAGGTAGTTTTTATAATTAATTCAATGATGAATTTAGCTAATAATGACTTAATGAGAAAAAAAAATTATATAAAAAATCATTTTAGCTAATAATGATGAATTTATATAAAAAAAATTATTTATTTACAAAATTTATATGGTATAAAGTAGTTTTTTGTAATTAAGTAAATATTTAAGGCTATTTACAATTTTTTATAGTTCAGATTATTGAGTGCAACAATTCCTAAAGGTTGAACTATTTTTTACAATTTTTCCTTTTTTTATTTTAATAATTGAAAGAAATCTTTATACTAGACGTAAATGGTGTGTTTGGATTAACTCCAACCCATTGTGATTATAATACATTTATAACGATTTGGCTCCCCTCAAGTACTGTAGGGTGAAGTTCAACAAATCCTAATCATCAAAAGATGGGTGGGTGGTAAAAATTGCCCCCTCCTATAGGGCCCACCCCAGCCTAATTAAATTTTTCTTTTTCTATAATTAAAATTTGTGAGGAGAAAAAAACTTGATGGTGCAGTACTGCACCGAAATCAAACCTCATTTATAATTATAAATAGTTAATAGTAAGAGTAGTTGGATGATCATAGTTTTTTTTTTTATCTTCTAGGAAACATAAATTATTTCTCAAGGAATCCAATTGTATTTTCAGGATGACTATCATCGAATATTTGGACCATTTCATCTCAACCAACCCAAGGTATAAGCATAGATCTGAGGAAGATCAGGGCCATCACGAAATTCGAATATCGCTCCTCGAGGGGAATTCAATTCGTTGAAGAATTCCACATGTGGAATTTGCAAACTCGAACTAAATTCATTCTAAAATTCATGGATTAAATACATATAATTAAATTTATTTGATTGGCCAATTTAAGTTTTGTTTAAATTCCATTGGGCTGAATTTTGGGCTTTTAGGACGGTTAACTATGCATGTGTCTATAATTGCAATTCGCAAAGCCTTCTCCTCTATTATGATCTTCACCTGTCACCATCTTTAACAGTGCCTTATCATTTCAGTTATCTGTAAGTCATTATTCTATCTCGCCATAGATATTTGTACTTCTTTTCTTCTTTACATTTTCTCCCCTTCTTCAGTGTTCACCCCAAAGATTCAAGTATCATCTAGATTTCAGATTTACTATAGCATTTTATATAGAATTTGCTCAATCCACCAAATTCGTGGCGAATTCAAGCGAACTAGTTCGCAAACGAACTGCAAACTAGTTCGAAATTCGTAGGGGTGGGGGATTGTGAGCGAATTTGGCAACCATGGACAGAACATGTGGACGGATTAAGTTGCCAATGTATATTCTACACCATGCCATTGTGAAGAACATTTAAACATAACCATCCTCTAACGTATATGTTACTTTTTAATCCTAGGGCAATATGTAGTTTTGATGCTATTGTACTGATGCTTGGCAAGAATGTTGTTTCACTCTCAATACTACCATAATTCTAGAGCTTATGTTCTTGGTGTTCTTACTGGACAGTTTGGGGAATTGAGATTTAAATATCATAGTTTGTGTAAAGGATCTAGCTCTTACAGATTAGGTTTTTTTTTTCTTAGCCTTATCCCAAAAACTGTTATTCTAGAGAAGCGCGTAGTAACCGAAATTTATGTTCTACTTAATTAAAACTTATCATTTCAGAAATCTTTACATTTAAACAAAAACAAAAATACACGTATACATCTAATTATTACTCTACTTTTTAATTTCCTAAAAATTACAACTAACACCTATCTAATCATTACAAGGACAATTTTGTAAAGTTGATGGCAAAATACTAAAATGACATGTTTTTCTTAACAAGATTTACGACATGTTTTACTTAACGGATGGAGTATGTGCTATTATTTTGTTTCATCTCACTTCTGCAATTTCATTTTCTTTAATAAAATGAGCCTCAATGGATTGGAATTGTATAGTAATCGTCTATAAATTAATCTAAATTAATAATAACAATAATTATATAGATAGATAAGTGACCATGAATAAAATAATTTATAAATCTCATATAATATACAAGTATTGCACTAGTTACAAACTAAATTGTACAGGGGCATTTTCCGAAATAGCCACGAAAACCGTCCTATTTTGTGAAATAGCCGCGCGTTGGGACAATTTAGCGAAATAGCCACGCGCTCAACGCGCCTCCTACGCGCCTCTATCTTCCTTCTCTCCTTCTGGTTTCCAGATCTGGAGGCGGAGCCGGAGGCGGCCAGATCTGCACCGGCGGAATCGAAGAGGAGGAATATCCGGCCGTCGACCGAGCAGTTGGAAGGCGGAGCCGGATCCATGGCGATCGAGGAAGGTCGAGCGAGGGCGGATCTCAGATCTGAGCCGAGGTCGAGCGAGGCGGAGCGAGCAAGCGAGGGAGAGATGCGGTGGTGAGCAAGCGACGGAGCGAGGAAGGGATGCGGTGGTGAGCGAGCGACGCCGGAGCGAGGAAGGGCCGGCGTGCGCGATCTCTTCTTCGCAGAATCGGGAGGAAGAAGAAGATGTTTTGATGAAATTACAAAAATTACCCTACAAATATGAGAAATTAAAAAAACTACTATATTTTATTATGTGATCCATAATTTATATTTTTGTTTTTATTTTTGCACAACAAAATGTTATATTTGCACAATATACAATTATATTTACACAATTTACGGTTATATTTGCACAACAAAATGTAAAATAAATTTAAAAAAAAAAACTAAACTCGAGTCATATTTGCATAAAATAAGATCATGTTGAGAATAATTTCACAAGTCTCGATTGTCGTGCAACTCTTAAACCAGAGTCGTGCAACTCTTAAAACAGAGTCGTGCAACTCTCAAAACAGAGTCATGCAACTCTTACAACAGAGTCGTGCAACTCTTACAACAGAGTCGTGCAACTCTTACAACAGAGTCGTGCAACTCTTACAACAGAGTCGTGCAACTCTTAAATCAAAGTCGTGCAAATCTTGCAAGAGAGTCGTGCAACTCTTAAAACAAGAGTCGTGAAACTCTTACAACAAGAGTCGTGCAACTCTTAAAACAGAGTCGTGCAACTCTTACACCAGAGTCGTGCAACTATTAAAACAGAGTCGTGCAACTCTTAAACATAGTCGTGCAACTCTTAAAACATAGTCGTGCACTCTTGCAACATAGTCGTGCAACTCTTCCAACATAGTCGTGCAACTCTTACAACAGAGTCGTGTAATTCTTAAAATAATATTGAGAGAAAATAAAATCATGTTGAGAACAATTTCACAAATCTCGATCGTTTTGCAAAAAATAACCTATTGTTGAGCAAAAATAAGAGTAAGTTGTGCAAATATGACCCCATTCTATTTTTTTAATATTTTTTTTAACATTTTGTCGTGCAAATATAAGAGGACGTTGTGCAAATTTAATCATAAGTTGTGCAAATATGACCATAGTCTAGTTTTTATTTTTTTTATTTTTTTAACTTTTTTTTTTATTTTTTTCTACATGGATAACAATTTTTTTTACTTTATAATATTATTCGTGCGCATTTTATTCTAATTTTGTGCACTTTTTATTCTATTTGTGTCAGCACTTTTTTCAAATAATTTTTTTTTCACGTCGGCACTTTTTTAAAGGTTTTTTTCTTTTTTTTTCATCACCCAAGTCTAGTTTTATTTTAATTTTTATTTTTTTTAAACATAATGGTATGTTGTGCTCATATAACACTTTGTTATGCAAATGGTATAATTTTATGTAGTGCAAATGTAATATTGGGGTAAAAATTTTACAATATAAAAATAATGGAAAATTTTTGTAATTTCTATAAATTATCCTAATTGATGGAACCCTGTTCATCGCCATCTCGGAGTCTCCCTCCGTCGCTCGCTCGGTCGCCACCGCCACCCTCCGTCCATCGCTCGCTCGCCACCGCCTCCCTCCCTCGCTCGCTCGTTCCGGCCTCCGCATCCACCTCGGCGCTGCCTCGCTCCCTCGCTCGCTCCGGCTGCTCGCCTCGCTCGCTCGACATCTTCCATCTTCCTCATCTTCTCCTTATCGATTGCCGCCGCCGCCGCTCCTCTGCCGCAGCTCCTCCTCCAATTCGAGGTCGAATTCAATTTCCGACTGAATTAGATCTGAAGTCGATTGGAGTCCAGATCCAGATCTTAAGTCAAATAGCATCTCTGTTGGCGTTGTTGCTTTTGATGAAATCGATGCCGACAGTGGCGCATCTAGCAGTGGAGACGAGAGGCAGTGGCGCATCTGGCCACTAACCGGTGGCGCTAGAGGAAGAGCGGGGGGAGGAAGAGCCACCGGTGGCGCATCTGGCCGGATCGAGAGCTCCATCGCCATGGGGAGCAGGGAGAGAGAGATTGAAGAGACGGGATTGGGGGCAACGATTAGAAAAAAAAATAAAAAATTGAGAATTAGGTATATATAGGGGCTATTTTGCAAAATTGTCCAAACACGCGACCATTTCGCAAAAACGTCCAAATAATGTGCCTATTTCGCAAATTTTTTCAATTGTACAAACCAAAAAAAAGCATGGCAAAAAAGTGTACATATTTTTTCCTTTTTTGGCTAAGACGAGAAATTGAATTAAGTTTTTTTAAATGTACATATATCTTAGCCCATTTTCTCATATGGTTAATAGCGAATAAAATTACAATGTGATCATTGCCAATTAATCATAATATTTAAAAAGATCAACCCTTTATATTAAAAATTAAGTGTTTCCAGCATGACCGAATTCAATAATAAAAAAAACACCATATATATGATTAATTGGCAATTATATATAATCATCAATTAATTTGTTGAAAAGTTATACAAAATTAGCAAATGGAGTTGTGCATCTCCAGTCCTTAAATAAACAAGACTTTAATTTACCTACCAACAACAACTCTCAAGGAGGGTGTAAGCATCGGCAGTTATTATATTGTTCATAACTTGCTGCTTCAAACCTGTAAATTATCCTATAAAGGATAACATTTTCTTCCCAATTTTTCATCACATACTCTCATCTATCAATTCATCAATCAGGGCAATTGATTGATCGATTTCCTTTGGTTTTTTTGTGCCCGATTTGTTATTGCAATGGGGAGGATGAGTAATTCATTTCATCCTCTTTCAACATGCATTCTCGCTGTCGTCTTCGCCCTTGCTTTCATTCCTCACCTTAGCCCTTCCATGGTTGCTGCTTCGCAAAGGAAGGCATGAATCCGGCCTATCTATCTTTAAGAATAATTTATATATTGCTCAATATAGTTAATATAGTTTCAATTAATTAATTAAGTTCGTTCAACAATATTAATTTGTATATGTATCTTATGTTGTGGATGGGTTTGAATGCAGGAATATATCATATACATGGGAAGCCATCTTCCATCGAGGCTCTCCCCAGATTTATTCTACGAAAAAATGATGAAAGATGTTCTCGGAAGGTACGTATAGATTACCGGCCAATTCGCCTGTCCATGGGTTTATTCTTCTGGTACCAATTGGTTTTAGGATAAAACCTCACTTAGCTAGCTTATGTGATAGGCTACTAGCGCACGTGCGCTTGTAAGCTTGAACATGACACATGACTCCAATAATCAGACTCAAGTCTGAGTCGTACTTTAATAGTATTGTATTATCAAATTCATGTGGTTTCTTATAATCTCATGAATATAGGATTTACATGTTTCTATTATATTTTCAGTGAATACAGCAAAAGCCCTTCCAAGTATCTGCTCTACAAATATAAGAAGAGTTTCTACGGATGTGTCGCATTGCTAACTGATTCAGAGGCACAACAGTTCTCTGGTATATATACACATCTTATAAGTTATAACTACAATAAAAACGTTACATATTACAATTACATTCTATTGATCATATGAGTTATATATATATACATCGATATAATGTAATTGTGACATATTAAATCCAATAATACATATATAGACAATAGATCATTTGTGAACACCTCATACAACTTCAAGCTAATTTATAGGGAAGGAGGGTGTTGTATCAGTGTTTCCTAACACAAACTACCAGCTTCATACAACTAGATCATGGGACTTCATGGGCTTTCCGATTGGTGCTCCAAGGAGTAGCGTCGAAAGCAACATCATTGTCGGTGTCTTCGATAGCGGAATCACCCCCGAGTCACAGAGTTTCAGGGATGATGGTTTCGGTCCCGTGCCTTCCAAATGGAAGGGCATCTGCCAAGCTACACCCGATTTCTCCTGCAACAAGTGAGTCCTTAAACGAGTCCACATTGACCTCCTATCTTTAGGATAGGAGGCAGGAATCGAACAGGACATTCCATTAACCCCTCACTCCTTACCATTGAGCCCGATTACGATAATTAACAAACTACATTATTTTTGCAGCAAAATAATAGGAGCAAGATTCTTCAGAGCAGACGGGAAGTTCCCCGAAAATGAGGGCCCAACTGCAAGGGACTTCACTGGCCACGGCACCCACACCGCGTCGACGGCCGCAGGCGACTTGGTCCCCATGGCCAGCCTCTCCGGGCTGGCATTGGGGACAGCCCGGGGAGGAGTTCCGTCGGCTCGAATTGCCGTCTACAAAGTTTGCTGGAGCGACGGCAGATGTGCTTCCGCGGATATCCTGGCAGCGTTTGACTACGCCATAGCGGACGGCGTGGACATCATCTCGGCGTCGCTTGGGGCACCGAGTGCCCTCCCCTACTTCCAAGACCCCATCGCCATTGGGAGTTTCCATGCCAACAGGCGGGGGATTCTGTCGTCCTTGTCGGCCGGGAACAGCGGCCCCAAGCTCGGGACCGTCAGTAACGTTGCACCATGGTTGCTGTCTGTGGCTGCTAGTACTATTGATCGCAAGATCGTTACCAAAGTCAAGCTTGGTAACGGTAATCTCTTACAGGTAATTGTGTAAGGCTATCTCTATCTCCCACGTTAAAATAGGGCTTTGACCAAAACCCAATTTATTTTATTTTTTGGTCTATTTCCAAAAATGAAAGGGGAAATTATTGGTTTAATTTCTTCTTTTAGAAGAACAAATGTGAATATTTTTTTTTAAATTATTTATTTTTAAATGTTTAATATTTATATAAATCTTTAAACAATACATTTATAAATCTATAGATTATATAATTATGATTTTTAATTAAAAGTAAAAGTTATAGTATTGTAAAGATATTTAAGAGTTTTTCGATATAACTATAATACTTGGCATGCATATTTGAATTATTATTGCATAATTAATATTTTTAGAAAATGACATTTTTTTTTATTATAGATTCATCAAAATTATACATGGAAAGGATAAAGAATGATCGAGTGATAAAAATGATGTGAAAGTGAAATTTTACATTAATATATGTTTATAAATGGTTTAGCCTGTCAAAATTAGTATAAGAGAACTAGAAAATTATATAGTAAGCAAAAAGATAATATTTTATAAAATATTCTCTTTTGATAGCTATTTCCCTTTGTCATTATAACTCAAGGGGAAAGATGTTGGAACTTGTAACTAATTAATCTGAATCTTCTTTAAATCGTGTTTGGTATTTGATTTAATTCGTCCATATATATACATATAGGGAGTATCTATAAACACTTTTGATCTCCTTGGAAAGAAGTTTCCATTGATATATGCCGGTGACGCCCCAAATGTTGCATCTGATCCTACCCAAGCCAGGTAATTTATCAATGATACAAAACATAGTGCAAGATTCGATATGATAGCTGCTATCTAAACCGGCACCAACTATGTCGTTAATTCATTGATCATACGTATATGCATAAAAATGATACAGATTTTGCGCCCAAGGGTCACTGAATCCGATACTCGTGCAAGGAAAGATTGTCTTATGTGACGTTGCGGATGATCCAGAAAGTGCAGTGAATGTACTAAGAAACGAAATCCGTGCTACCGAGGGCTCCCTTGCTGCAGGGGCAGTTGGAACCATAATGCAAGGCAGTGGCTTCAAAGATTTCAGTCAATCCTTCCGTCTTCCTACATCTTTCCTTGGCTTGAATGACGGTGCCTCTGTTCTCTCCTACATTCGTCATCCCATGAGGTAATGTACTCCGACTTTTACATGTCATTGCTCTTCTGATCTATGGCCTAATACACGTGTGTCTTTAGCTACCCTGCAATAGGAACCATATTAAAGAGTAACAATGCAAACGACACTTTGGCTCCATACATTGCTTCGTTTTCGTCAAGAGGCCCTAACAGAATCAGTCCAGGCATCCTTAAGGTATACAAAGACACACACACACACACATCTGATTCATGGAGACGGGTTATGATCACTAATGCTTCTTGCAAGTAAGACTAACTGAGAAGCCGGTATGATCATTATGTTTTACCAGCCTGATTTGGCGGCCCCTGGCGTGGAGATCCTCGCAGCATTCTCACCATTGGAACCACAGTCGGGATTACCTGGCGACGAGAGGTTTGTTCACTTCAACATTCTGTCTGGGACATCCATGGCTTGCCCTCATGTTACTGCAGCCGCCGCTTATGTCAAATCATTCCACCCTAACTGGTCTCCAGCTGCTATCCGATCCGCTCTTATGACTACCGGTATATATTCAGCTGATTGTCGGCTTAGCTTAAGCTTCTGTGTTAGAAGATACATTATGAATTTATGATTTGACTTTTGCACGCGTAGCGTTCCCTTTGACCGCCAATATCAACCCACAAGGCGGACTAGCATACGGTGCAGGGCACATCAACCCCATAAAGGCCGTGAATCCTGGCCTGGTTTTGGACTCCACCGACGACGACTACATAAAGTTCTTGTGCGGTGAAGGCATCAGCCAAAAACAAATTCAAGGGGTAACGAACTCGAGCGTGAGTTGCTCAAAGTACCGAACTCCGTTTGATCTCAACTACCCGTCGATTATGGTATCTACGAAGGAAGGACAGTCCTTTAGCAAGACCTTCCGTAGGACATTCACGAATGTGGCCCCAATTGGGAAGTACAGCAAAACTACTTACAAGTTCACAGTTGCGGCAGCAAAGGGAGTAACCATCAAAATTACGCCAAGCGTTATAAGTTTCTCGTCACTGGGAGAGAAACGATCGGTCATCGTAGAAATCACAAGCAATCAACGTACAAATCAACGTACATTGCTTGCTGTGAAGACTAAAGGTACAACGTCATCTGTGAACTGGTCCGGTGGTGCCCAAAAAGGAAAGATGAACGTTGTTGTTAGTGGAGGTGATTAGTGATCATTGTTTGATCGTATTTTTATTTATTTGTTTGATTCTTGTGTGTGTTTTTTGTGCAAACTAGGCCGAGTTGGTGCCCGTTTGATTCATGTACTCGGTACTCTTTCATTTACTCGTACTGTGTTTATATATGTTTGAGGTGTTTTCCATCCTATTGATCTCATTATACTAATTTGTATTAATAGAAGTAACCGGTGTTGGACCCAAACATCTGAGTAAGCTAACTCAAAAGGTGTTAAACTTGACTGATGAGGTTCTGGAATGGTAACCGATGACTGTTTCTCAACCGACAAGACTCACAAATGGAATGTAAATTGTTTAAAGAAATAGGTAATTTAAACCTAGAGACGACGCCTAAGAGAGGACTCATGGGGATATCCAATGCGATGATGCCACGTTTGAAGACAGGTTCTCTTGCCTAGGAAGACATGAGGAGGAGAGGATGAGGGTGGTGGGGATGATGGTAGGGAACACCAAGGCAATAAAGGCCATTTTCAACGGTTCTTTTTTGGAACGTCCGGCCCTGCAAATCTTTCACAAAGCAACAAGAGCGATAAAGTAGCATGTAGACATCATTGTCATGGGTTAGATAGGATACACAAAGCAAATTCTTAGTAATTTGTGGCACAAATAGAACATCCCTCTTTTTTACGCAGTAACACAGCACTCAACAATGACTTTCACAGCACAGCCAAAGCGAAACCCAAGTCCCCGAGCAACCACTACCGCCAGCTCCACCTCCGTACGACCCTGGCACCGGCGCAGCACCGCAACCCAGCCCCTCAGTAGTGTGTGAAGCCCCGCTGTCCCGCGGAGACCCAATACCTCTTCATTACTCTTCTTCTTGACTTTTTCGATAGATAGATTGGTAGAAAAAAAAAATCTAGAGCGATATATGGCAAATTCTTTTGTAAAGAATTTGCTTCTGCTCAAGTATTTTATATAGATAAACCCTACAAAATACACAATATCGCCATACGTTACACACAAACACCTTTCAGGCCCTACAACAAAAAAAATGTACACAAACACGAGCATCGGTCAGCTTGATCATGACCTGAAATTGTTGTTGACAGATGCGTTTCCAATCTCAGGCACAGCCATAGCAGACAATTCCATGATCCTGCCATAGTCAATCTCAGTTGCCTTACACCTCAATCTGAACCCACCATCGGTCCATGACTTGATGCAAAGAAGAAGCCGCACGCTATCCTTGGACATACAAAACCTGCGCTTCTCTATTTCATCTCCTTTGCTGCAGAACAACTCGTCGGGTGGTGATGAGTTAGCCTGCACAGCCAAGAAATCCCTCGCCATCATGGAAAGCCGGGGGTACCGCACTGTGTTCATCTTCCACCAGTCCAACACATCTGTCGGTATTGGGGCCGGTGGCTCCGAAAGGTACTGGCTGAGCTCATCAGTGGCGGTGCTTATGCTGGCTCTTCGCTTCTTACGGGCAATCTCCTCTGCAAAGGATACACTGCCACCATCTTCGTTCTCGTGTGCACCATATAAATTTGTCGTTGATTGAAACTGGGTGGAGTAGTTTCGGATAAAATGACTTCTTGCTTCCTCTAAATGAGCCTCTGAATTGAGGCTTTCGGGAATGAGTTCACTTTTGATCCGTGGATCAAGGATAGCAGTCATGTAGGTAAATATGTTGCAGACTTGGCTATTGTAGCTACGAGCTTTCTTGGCCATGTCTTCGGCAGTGCTTTTCAGCCACTCCGGCCAGTGACGGGAGTCTCTACAGGCAGCAGTGATCATATCAGAGATGTGCTCCATGAAAAAAAGGACAAGACCCACGGTGGCAGCCTTTTCTGCGCATATATTATTTGTGGTCTTGTAGAAAGGTTCTAGATATCCATGGATGATGTGAATTGCATTCTTCTCAGCAGAACTGAGCAACATTCGGTTTTCAAGTGTATCCCCGTGCTTCCGTATGACAGCATCAACCGACTTGTTGGCCTACAACATCCGAAGAAAAAAAATTGTGAGGAAAAGAAGAGAAAAAATCTTTTAGCACGGACATATGAAAGCGATTTCTCATCATTCCATTTTTTAAAAATTCAGCGAAGAACTATGATCTGTAAGTATGCTTCTTTCTTTCTGTTTGTTGTGAAAAACGTGGAGGTTAGATTGTAGGGGAAGAAGTAGGCACCCATTACACCTGATTATACCTTCGCTTTTCATAGATAAACTGATCAAACAAGAATCAATTTCTCACCCTGTTTCCTTGGGCAATTTACACACAGCCAAATACTTCAAATATCATAAAAGGAAACAGTAAGACTAAGGGCATGTTAAAAAAGAAATGTTAGCTCCACTGATTCACCTTAAATGGCAAAAAACTGTAACTGCAAGTTGATTGAGATCAAACTACACAAAGTTCAAATACTGACTTACAAAATTGTTCAACATCTAATCATGAGTATTTAGAAGTAACTTTATCTTTTATGGAATAGTACGTAGTGCTACTTGAAACAGAAGCCTCTAAACAAACAGGAAAGATAGAATGAAAGAAAAACCTCTCCAGTTGATTGAAATAAAATATAGTAGGACATAACGATCTACTTACTTTCCGCACAACATCAAGCATCTGGTAGTAGCCACTCCACCGTGTTGATGTGTCTAGGGGCATCTTCCAGTTACATTCTTGATAAGCTGTAGTATATCGCAAAAAATCGTCTGAAATCTCAAATGAAGAATTCATTTCCATAACAAACTCTCGGACCTTGGATAGTACTGGTTTTGTGGTTCTCAGTCCGTCCTCAATAATCATGTTCAATGTACGTGCAGCACAAGGGAGATAGCAAAAAGGTCCGACTTTATGGCCATCCATATCATCCTTCAACGTGCGACATGCATACATGGCTCCCTGACTGCTATCATGAGTGCAAGAAAGAACTTTATCTTCAATACTATACAGTTTGAGGACCTTTACAAGGGCATTATATATCTCATGGCCTCCACATGGGTATGGTATGTGACAAATGTCAAGAAGAACCTTTTGGAACGACCAACTCTCATCAATCCAATGAGATGTAATGCTCATGTAATAAATTTGTTCATAAGAGGTCCAAAACTCAAGAGTAATGGCAACCTTAGAGGAAACTTGATCAAAGGTTGCCCTCACATCTTCCTGCATACTTCTAAACATTTCATGCAACAAATCTTGATATTTCCCGCTAGGCCAGATTTGTACTGAAGGATTAAGAAATCTAAAGGAGTTTAGAAGCCACTTGTCTTCCAAGATCATAGAAGGTTGAGAAGATGAAGTCAGCCACTTAATAAGCAACCAATTTACATGGTCAAGATCCAGTTTTGTTACTTTCGTTTCAGCTTGTGACTTCTTCACAGTGACATTGCTTGGTTGTGGAGCAGTCAATGTAACGCCATCTACAGATTTATCATATCCTGGATGCTTACCACTGAGGTGTCTTCCCAAGTTTCCTTAAAAAGAAACAACAAACTAATGATGAAGGATTATGCAATGTCAAGAACATAAGAGATATCGTCATAAAAAAAAAAGGAACATAAGAGATATCATCATACTGACAAGAAACATGAGAGATATCTTCATCAAAAAAAAATTGAAAGAGAGATGATAAAAGAAATAAAAGAAAGATTTGACAATAAAAGAAAATAAAGAGAGAGAAAAAACAAGATACCAGTGGCAGTGGAAATGGAATAAGTCTGCCCACAAATTTTGCACTTCCGGCTTTTTCCATCTGCAGCTGTGTCGAAATACTTGAGAAACATTGATGTCATAGTCTTCTTTCTTGTTTTCCCTGGCTGACCAACACTCGCTTTCTCTGAAGAACCCAAAGCTATATCAACAGGTTCTGCTATGATCGCCAAATCCATCATTGATTTGGGTTCTAAATCTACTCCAACAGAAAACAGATGAAATGAATATCTACCAGAAGGCTGCGCTCAGTTTTAAAAAAAAAAAAAGCAACAGATACAGTAAAGGATTTTGAAAAGCATTTGAACTTGGACAATATTTAAAAAGACCAACAGCTCATTTCCTTGTAATGAAAGAAGTTGTTGAAGTGCCTGCTTGATTGAAAAAGAAGAAAAAGTAACCACATTGATCAAAGAAAGCAAAAATAGTGTGTGGTTCTCACTATGTAAGATGCAGAATCAAATGAATATCTAGCAAATTTGACATGAATCATGGCCAAGGTATGGCTACCTTTCAAGTTTTTGAAGGGATTATTAACATTCCATTCCATCAAGCTCTCCAGTACTTGAAATGAAGTCTCTGTCCTGAAGTACATCAAAAGAATATTATGAATAACAAGGGACAACACTCATATTTCTCATACCAACAATGGCAAGAGTCCATCATAATCATAATACACACATTGAAAATCTACAACAAACAGGGTTTATTTACATGTCATAATACTTGGCTCAAAGCAAATGATGATGATATCCACTGTGGAAAATACACTATTGAGTTTGAAGATCCTCTGGGAATTGCCATTAATACCAAAATAAACGTTTCTACGAGCTCTACTGTATTTTTTATTTCAGTGTTTGGAAAATATTGTCAGTTCAGATCTGGCAATTCACCCAGCTTGTGTTGCAATACAGTTCATGAAGAGCAAAGAGTGACATAAGAAGATCATCAATTGACTGATGGGGCTTCTTCAATGTAAAACCCATAAAACCAGCCAAACCCTAATTCTGTTCAAATTTGAAGGAAAGGGGAACACCAACAGAGTCAGAAAGGGCTTGCACTGTTTATTATTGTTATCAATTTGAGTCATTGCCTCTTCAGGAATAATCACAAGAGGAAGATGACAAACCCTCAATGTTTGGAAGAAATCGAATTGTGTCACAGAGCGGAAAAAGAAAGAGGGGGTGGGGGAGAGAGGGAGATCTGAGCTAGAAAGGAGCTTACGAGCCGAAGCGGAGCCGGATCGGAGGAGATGAGAGCGTTAGCCGCCGTGAGGAAGCTACGGTGTGATCCGGCTGAAGCAAATCCCTTTTGGCTTCCTCCGCGCCGCTGAAGCTCTTGACTGAATGAGAGGCAAACGCATTGGAAGTTGGAAAAGGCAAGGCTCGGCTGCAACTGAGTCGAAACTCGGCTCCGATGTCTCACTAACTCGCTTATACTTTTTTTTATTATTATTATTATTTTATTTTATTTTATTTTTTATATACAAGTCAAAATTTGAGAGATCAAATAATAAACTTTTGTTGGGTGCTTCTATCCGTTTGTTTGCACCTTTTTTATGTGATCTACCTCTATGTTTGACGGTCTTCCATCTGTTGACTTGTCGGCATATCGAATTTCAGGCTGGTCTAATATCAAATTATTTCCTTATTAAAAAAAATTGATTCTCGAGAGACCAACAAATCTGCACACGGACTAACCGTCATGATACAAACCAACAGAACACCGTAACATAAAAGAAAGTGCAACAAACGGGCTATACACTACTAAAAGGCATAAACTATACAAAACAAAGATCGTCAAGTCGAGAATGTAGACGAAGAACAAAGTCAAGCGCCACCAAATAGCATTGCAAGCGAGCAAAATATCAGGACACAGACGCATATGAGCAGTAAAGGATGATGTGACGCAGGATCATAGATTTTTCATTCATTTTCTATTAAAAAAATGTTATGTATCACTTGTAAACGCTTAGAATTAACAATTTTTTCTCTTATATAATGTACAAGGCTTGTCATTTCTAAATCAAGTTAAATCTCGAGTTAAAATGCTCAAGACATCTGCTTCCTTTGCATTAAGAATCATGTTTTTGTTGAAATACTAGCTAGTAAAACGTCGAGCAAGGCAAAGGTGTTGAAGTGTTAAAGATTCTTAAAGTACGATTCTGAGGACTGATATTGAGTATGAAAGATTCAAGCGTGAGAGGTTTGTGGATCTAAGCTTGCCATACATATATGGTAATTACTAGTCGAATAATCCATTCCTAGCTCCAAAGAATAGTGAACCCTCATTGTCAATTGTCAGCTTGAAGAGTACCCGAGCATAGGGTTGTGCATTAGCGGGCCAGGTATCCGACACGACACGGATATTTGTGTCGGATACCCGAAACCGATAAGAAGCAAAACCTCGATCCGAACACGAACCGGTAACAGGCGGGTATCCGACACGGAGATCCGAAACAGATTCGGGTAACCGTCGCGTATACCCGCCACGACACGGAAAGGGTTTCTTCTGCAGATCGACGAAAAACTCACAAACTCAATAGTTTGACAGCGTGGCGGTGTAGCAGGAGGCGAATGGAGTGGCGGGGGATTCACCGAAGCCCGAAGCCGCAGAGGTCGAGGGTGATGTTGTGGGAGGCTGCGAAGGAGGCGATAAGAATCTAGTGGAAGAGGATGGCAAGGTGCGTGGATTGAGACATGACGTCGATCTCAACAACGTGAATGTTGTACTGTTGATTGACACGTCTGCTTTTTATTTTACAATATAGACAGACATATTGTACTGTTTTCTATCCTATGTTCTAAGGGCATAGGATAAAATACTAAATTGGGAAATATTTTTTTAAAAAAGTAAGTAATCCTAAAAAACTAATTTAAAAAAAAGTTAAACTAATTAAAAGTTTTTAAAAAAATTTAAATTTAGAATCTTGTCCTATGTATTAAGAGCGATAGAAAAATAGTAGTATATATATTTACACATGGAGCATATGTCACTTTTACAAGTCCTTCTAGCCTTTCGGCCCATTCCCAGCTCCTTTTAACCCCATTCCACCTCTTCGGGTCTGTTTGGATTCCAATCGTTTATGTTTATAAATATAAACACATTTAAAGTGTTTGAGTCACACAATTTCAAGTGCATTTGAAATAATGTAAATTTAAAATAAAGTACATCGTAAATTGTGTAAGTCAATTAAATTAAATTTAAAATATAATTATCAGCTTTATACAATAGTTTGAGATAAATTAACCCAATTTATAACGAGTTTATTTAAAAATTTACGTTATTTAAAATATGATTTAAATGTATGAGCCAAACACTTTCAAAGTGTTTATGTTTATAAACACTTTCAAGTGCTTATTCTAATCATATACAACTAGAAGTAAATAACAGAAAGAAAAATACACAAAGTAAATGTCTTAAAAGAAAATGTAAAAATAAAAGTACAATATGTGCGTCTGTACTGTAAAATAAAAAGCAGACGCGTCACGCATATAGAGACCCCTAAATTAAAAATGCACTACACTAATCATTTCGGGCGAAATTGTAATTTATCTTAAAAAAAATAACCACGCACTAAACTTGTACACTAAGGTTTTACTTTTAAGCCCCCCATGTGCAATGCTACATATGCAAACCAGCACCATTAATTTCCCCTCAATTTTATATTCTTCATATCTAACAATCATAAACGCATCTATATATATAAACACCCCTCACCTTATCTAGTATTTGTACAGCAGCTAATAGTGTACTAATTAAAATACCAATCAACCATGGCAACGACGCCGTATAGCCTCCTCCCCGGGCAGCAAGTGCCCGGCGCCATCCCAGAAACCTTGGCTTCAGCAAGCGCCTCGAGCACAGCCGGGCATTACGCATCGGGATCGATCGGTCCGTTCTTTGGCGTGATGTCGATGTTGATAGTGGTGCTGATTGCATCGTGCGTGGTGGGCCGGGTGTGCGTCGACAGCAGGGCAGATCAGATCCGGGGGCCGCTGCAGAGAGTGAAGTACGGAGACGGGTGGGTCGGGTGGTTGAGGTGGCGGTGTGTGGAAGCCGGCGACCTAGAGGTTGGAGGAGGAAAGGTGGGTGCTGAGGACCAAAAGCCAGCCCTTGATAGTAGTAGTTAATTACTAGATCATCACTTATGGTCTCATGTATAAAAAGTTTCATCATTTCAGCTTTGCTTTTGTTCGAGGTTTCAATTTGGAGAACCAACCTTAAATGTGAAGTAGCTAGCTATAGTGGGTCATCACTCATCGGTCGGTATTGCTTTTAGACTAATTTAGTATAATTGTATTAAAATCAAAATATATCCGGTATTGCTTTATATTCCCTTGGTTCTACGGTCGATGATCCTTGATTTTTCAACAAAAATATTGACGTTTTATTAAATTTTTAACAAAATCTTTACTTAGTATTAAATCAAAATATATATCCGGTATTGTTTTATTATTCCCTTAGTTCGACATCCAAGAGTATTCTTATGGATCACAACTTGCAGTTCTAAATCGTTGGGAGGTTTGTTGTTAGCTAGAGATAGAGTGGCAAGGTTTTCAATTTACTTCCCTAGAGATGTGTCGATGTTGTCAAATGACATGACATTCAAGCGGGAGTTGGTTATAACCATCTCAATCTCCCAAGGACATGTCAGAGTGCATAAACTTTTCCTCCTAAAACTGTATTTATCGGGGTTCCGCCATTCTCCATCTTGATAATCTTGGCCTCATGGTTTTTGATAACATAACCAAATGATCTCTCCCCATTTGGAGCTAGAGATTCATCGAAATTCAGCTTATGCCAATGGTTCTTCTCATCCTATATCCTTCTTCTTTCAAGGTGAAAATTTGGAGCTGAGTGTCGATGTTATCCTCATCATAATGTATCTTTGTGCCCCGTAATGTCATTTTTTTTTTTTTGCAACCTTGATTATTGAGTGCGTATTGATTTTACCCTTGTCGAATATGGATTTATTCCTAAAATACCACATACACCACCAAATTGTCGAGACGAAAGTTGTTTCTTTCATATCAATTGTGCGTTTAATATCATTGTGGTCATAGGATTGTTTTGTATATAGCAATAATTTTGGTATGGGCTCTATCACTTATGTTACGTATGACTTTAACTGAGATTGGACAACTTAAAAAAATGTGAAATGTGTCCTTATACGAATGATTACAGAAGGTGCAGTGGAGTGGAACACCAATTCGTCTTTCCTTTAGTTTCGCCTTTATAGGTAATCCATCCTCTCCTGTTTTCCAAATAGTAATCCATCCTTTAGTTTTTGCCTTAAAATATGATATGTCCTAATATGATATGTCCTTATCATTTTTATATTATTACAATAGGTAAGCATAAGTTATATAATGGTAAATATTATCGCAAAAATAACTTACCAATCCCGCATATGTAACGTATGAGTAATACTGCACTAGTTTAATTAATTATTTTTAAAAATATTGAGCCAATATATTACACAAGGAATTAACAAATGTAGGTTAGTTGGGCAAACCTTGTTAGGTTGAAAGGGTATGGATGAAAAATTCTAATAATATATAAAATATGTAGGCGGATGGAGAAAAACTCTATATCGTTCCAATTTTATCAGATGTCTCCGAAGAGACGATGAAGAAAACTCAGCCCTAATGCAACGCCACAACACTCAATCAGCCCTCTCATTAAGTTCTCATCGATCTACACAAGTCAAAACCACAACGGCGAGCACCAACAACGCGCGCTGCAGCCAATGCAGATTGAATTGAATTCAGTTGTTTCCATCAACTCGAGCAACAATAGCCTATCCGCTTCGTCTCCGAAACCTCATTCACATCCTCAATCGACATACCCGACTTGAGCGACCCTATCACATCCACAGAGTGACCATTAACACCATGACCGCTTGTTGCGATCGTTGATGACTCAGTGGCCTTGCGGGAGGCGATCTCGAAGATCTTAGAGATCATCTGCAAGAAGGCGTCCTCAACGTAGTAGTTCTCCAGGGCAGAGGTCTCCATGAAGCAGAGGTTCTCCCTCTCGGCGAAGGTGCGGCCTTCATCCTCGTTGACCTCTCTGGAAGCAGCCAGGTCGGACTTGTTGCCGACGAGGATGATGACCATGTCGGAGGCGCCGTACTCCCGAAGCTCCCGAAGCCATCTGGGGAGGTTGTGGAAGGAGGCTTTCCTTGTGATGTCATACACTAGCAAGGCGCCCAGCGCTCCCCTGTAGTATGAACTAGTTATGGCTCTAAATCTGCACACACCCAATCGTCATTTTTTTTTTAAATATAAAAATATGGTGGAATATTATCGGTGATGACTCAAATAAACCCAAATTACTATACGGTTTATATTTAAATATACTCAAGAAAAAACATGCAAAATTTTTATTATAAACACGTCTAATAAAAACTATTTATATACTCTCCGTTAATTATTTTTTGGTACAATTTAAAAAGTAAATTTTATTAAGAAAAACATGTAACTTTTCTTCAAATGATTTCTTTTGCCTATAAATATTATTCATTAACATTAACACGTACATTTCTTCGAGGTCCAATAATATAATTGACTTTAAAAGATTATCAGTGGAATTTAACCCAATATTAAATATTTTGTTTTATTACTTTAGATCAATTATAGAGATAATTATGTTGAAAATAACCTAACATTGAAAGACTATCATGGAGTATTAATTACCACACTCAAAACAATCAAAAACTTTTTACAATTAATAAAAGTTCGTTATTTTTTTTTAATATTTTGTAGCATATATTCTTAAATACTACTTAAATAAAAATAAAAATCGATACCACATTATACAGAATCGGATTTTTTATGTGAGCAAAAAATTTAACCGAAAATTAATAAATATCAGCATATTCGATGAAAATAAGGATTGGACATAGGTTAAAAATGATCAACTAGGAATTTTTTTGACTAAATTAACCAATATATTTAGTCAATTTTTATATTTTTATTTGTAGTTTTCCTTCCTAATTAAGCATGTTTATTCTATATCATATAACAAATCACTAGACAAACCTTCAAAAATAAAGGAAAATTAATTACCGTTCTTGGCCAGCAGTGTCCCATATCTGAGCTTTAATGTGCTTATCCCCAATCCTGACATTCCGGTAAGCGAATTCGACTCCGATCGTCGGCTTCGAGTCCAAACGGAACTCGTCCTTGGCGAACCTCGACAGCAGGTTCGATTTCCCTACGGCGGAGTCTCCGATCAAGATTGCCTTGAACAGGTAGTCGCACTCCTCGTCGAACGATTCAACCATCACAGCCATTGATCGATTGATTATCCAGTAGCTTAATTTGGAGAAAGCGTGAAGAGTTTTGTTTCAGTACGTTTCAAGAAGATATGGTTTCACGGAACTGGTTGGGAATCGGAGTTTCCATTTGGAAAAGTAGATGAGCGTGGTGAGGGTTGATTGCTTCATTTGGTTCGATGATCTATAATTGCTGTTTAGATGTATGATTATGTTAACTAAACTACGAGCATAATAAGTTGTCTGATTATGGTGGGCCCAAGCGTGTATTGCTAATGTGATTTGGGTCCTATCATTGACTTACATCTGTCATTAATTCGGGTCGATTTTTTCAATTTTTTCCCTAAGTTAGCCTTTTTCATAGTACCAATTTGGAGTTGGATGGATGGGAAGAGTCACGGGTGCGCAGAAAAACCTAACGATAAGGGTATGACACGAAAACACGAAGTTAAAAAAACATGATAAGAAAATGATACGAACTAAAAAATACGATTGTAAACGGTTCGTGTTTAGATCGGAAAAATCACCTTGTCAGATACTCGACAAGAATCGATTAATTTTTTTTTAGTTTTTAGATAGGGTAGTATAATACTAGTATAGATAGAATCATCTAAAGTCTAAATGCCCGATAACGAAGAAGATACGACACAATATGTCTATACTGAATGCCCGACAACTTTGACAATTGTGGGAAGAATGGACAAACAGATCGAACGAATAATAAGAAACAGGAAAAACGAACAAAATAAACAAGGACATAATATTCGAGCTAGAAATTGATTCTCGTCTTCTCCAATTTGGAGAGTCTGGGGGTCTATGAGAAACAAAATTATGTTTGACAGCTTTTTTATAAGGAATATGGAAGAATAAATTAAGTACATAAAACAACAAAGGACGAGCTGGAAGAAAAGAAAAAAGCAAAAACCAATGATCTCGAAGAAGATGTGCCAAATACAAGACCCACCTCCCTCCAAAAGAGGACTTCAAAATAAAAAGTTGTAAAGTGGGAAAAACCTAAGGAAATATGAAGCTTAAATTTGATGGAGCTAAAATCGCCTCAGGACATTCTGCCTCTGGTTTTGTCATGCGCGACGACCAGGGTGAGATCTTTGTTACGGGGCTCGGAGCCAAGGTTCGGTTTCCGCTCTACAAGCGGAGTGTCTTGGTCTCCAGGCTGGGTTGTTGGAAGCTATGAAGAGGGGTTTCCGACGCCTTGAGGTGGAAGGGGACTGATTGACCGTCATCAATGTCATTAATGGATTGTGGAAGGCCCCGATGCCCCGTGGGAAAACGAGATGGTGATTTCGGATGTCTTCGGTTTATGCATAGCTTTCGACAAAGTCTCTTTCTCACACACCTTTAGGAAGGGGGACCAAGTAGCTGACAGGTTGACGCATCTCGGACTCACCGCGACTATGCTTGAGGAGTGCTCTCCAGCCGAGATCGAAGAACTCGTCCGTCAAGACGCGCTTGGGCAGTGGTTCAACCGCGGTTAACCACCCCTAAATTAAATCATTGCTTTGTATATATATATAAAAAAAGATAGAATCCTTTAAATAATAATAAACTTCGCTAGCTCAATTTGTCTTTGCCAAGGGTGTGTGCGTGCCATCAATAGTCAATATAACCCAGGTTCGAATCCGTATCGTTGTAATTTATTTTTTATAACTCTTCCACTTTTTTTAGTACTAGTTGCTCCCCGCGTGCGAAGCACGCGGGTATATATCTTGGGTGATGAATGTCTAAGTGACAATTCTAATTGTTCAATATCCTGTATTGAAATTATAGACATGTTACCCAATTCTAACATTAGTCGAAAGGTAGTATCCCAGTACATTCATTTTATTCTTCCACATACCCAGTTGCTTTCATCATCATATATCTGGCATGGACCTATCCAATGGAGTTGGCTCCAAGCTTGATCAATACTTGTGATGAAGTTTTGGAACCCAAGTATCAACACTTTTGAAAATTTCAATGTCGAATTCATGAAGAAGAATGTTGGCCTCAGCAGGCTCGATGAATACACATTAATGATGGGTCTGGTGGTGCCGCCACTTGCCATGGCAGCAAAAAAATCAGGAGAGAGTGAGAGCACATCTCAGCTCAAGATAATCAAGGCCATCCCTGACATAGTCTTTGTGCCGATTGCAAACCTCATAGCTTTAATCACCGCTAACCTGTTCAGAAAGGTATTCATCAAAAACCCCGAATTATAAGTTCATCTTCACTTGCAATGCACAAGCCAAAATAACCTACGCAATCTGTTCTTGGTATGCTTATATAAGAAGCCGGCCACTCTGTTAGTTAAAGGTGTCATTGTTTCACCAGGGAACAGAATGCAGAAATGGAATGCCTTCAAATGATGAATGTATTATAAACATTATAAATGCTTAGTATGAGAAATGATCACATCTAAACTCAAATAGCCAATTCAAAATTATATTGCGAGGCAAATAATAAATATGCCAAAAGACCAATGGTGAACGGCCTGAAAGAAGTATACATCGGAAACTGTTGAAACACAAGGGTAAGGCATAATGTAACAAGCACAAAAGATCAATAACATGTACAAGAAATTCAGTTCAGAAGAAGCTGGATGAATTCACATGTCATTTTTACAGAAGGGAGAAAGGACATCTTCAAACCATAGGATCATGCGAGTCCAAGAAGCATATACAGTTGACTTTACGATAACTTCATGTGAAGAATCTTATGATTCTATCATTGTAATAGTCTATAACTTCTTATTTTTGGGTAGCAAGTTGAATGACAGGAAACAAGCATCAATCCATTATACTGTATATATATTAATAGCAAATGTAAGCCTTTAAAAATAAGAAAGAAACAAAATATGAGGAATAACTTGCACTTTGATAATGAGCTTTCAAACAGAAGTGCAGGAAGAAATATAGCCAATATAAAATTAATAATATTTTCCCTTGGAAAATATAAAAAGTCTTCAAGAGACAATGAGCAAACATAGAAGTCTATAAAGGTGAATGCTATCTCCAAACATTCTACGATCATGCTTTATGCCATATTCTAAAAAAAATCAGCTATTGTTAGAATAATTATTAAACCATATGTCAAGTAATAGCAGGCCTAAATAAAGCACCCAGAGATGTAAGTGCTAGAATCTAGACACACTTTATACATGTAATATGTCAAGTAAATAAATGAAAAAATCAAACCTGAACATGAGCTTTTGTTCATGGAAGCATTTTTTTCTAAAATTTCTTTCAGTAATAATGATAAAAAAAATATTTTGAGTAACAAATATTGAAATAGAAAAAACAAACACTATTAGCTCCTATTTGTACTATGCAAATAAACATTGATATCTTTGCACAGTAGATCACCTTGTTGGCTGTTGCATATTAAAATGGAATAAAATAGAACTAAATGGTCAATATAATAATTTGTAATTCAAAGATAGAAACTAAGCCTATCCCAAAACCTTATTAAGTAAATCACTTCTATTGAATTTAGGGAAAATGTATATTTTTACTTCGCCCACTCAATGGGTACAAAACTCAACGATAAACAAACATTAGTTGTTGTTGGAAAAAACTCAGGCAAGCATAACATTTCAAACTGTGGCTCATTTGCTAAATGAGTTGATCGTATAAATTCCAAATTTAAGCATGTTGATGGTGTTCCTTAAAATGCCATGTATGACAGCAAATAAATAAAAAAACAGAACATAGCTCTTTAACATAAGCAATGCAATGTATATATATAAAAGTATATATGTGTACATGCCATTCACTTATACATGAAAATGATTCCCAATTCAAATTTATGGTGAGAGTCTTATCCATCAACAACTCATATTTTTTGTCTTTAATTTAGTAATTTATCTACGGTTGAGCATAATAACAGTAAAATGTATGGGTTTTTCATTACTGTTTGTTTTCAAACTACTCATCACACCTTTTTTAACACATTTATATTTGAATTTCAACATTAAGCTACTGTACTTGTTTATTTAGCAAACCATTTTTATTTGAAACTTAAATCTCTAAGATAACCCATCTGCCAGAAAAATTAGGCAATGCAGATATTTGACAACAACAAAAAAATTCCACTGATTGAGCACACAAAGTTCATAAACCAGTTAAAACGAAATTGAAAATTAGGGCTCTTGAAAAAAGTTACTGATTTTGCTACCAATTCCTCCGATTTCCCCTAAATTCCCCTCCATTAGAAAGAAAAACCTGGAGACCTGCCACAGTGGCATGTCGTCTGGAGAGGAGATTCCACTTTGCGGATAGCAGCCCAAGCAAAGCTCGACCAACAACGTCGTCCATCCCGTTGACGTCGAAGGACGGATGAGAAGATGCTCGCTTCAACAGCAGGACTTCCGAATTGAACGGTGGAGTTGGTGATTTGGATACTGGCGGCGGCGATGCAGCACCGATTTGAGATTTGAAAGAGAAGATGACCCTGCTACCGTGCCGAAACGCCGATCTTCTTTTGATGATAAGACTTTCGGCATCCCCCATAGAGTCCGACGCGGGTTAGGGTTGAGAAAAATCAAGCGGCGAGAAAGAGTGAGAGAGACAATCAGAGAGGCAGGCGGGTGGAGGCAATAGTGGCAATTTGGTAATTGTAAATGAACAGTGTTAGATTTAGGGGCAAAACCGTAAGTCAGCTTTTTGCTCATTGCCGCTTTTATATATATAGAGATGTAAAGACATTTCCCCCAAAAAAAACCTAGCAACATTATAACTCCTAGTCGTAGTGCCGCACTATCTTCATTCTTCACTCTCTCATCGTCTCACATCCATATTCATTCTTCTCTCTCTCCCTCTCATATTTCTCATATTCAAAATTCTCTCACCTATCTTTCTTGTCTTCAAAATTCATGATATTCAAAGTTTTTTTGTCCTCTTCGATTTTGTGCATAGGGTCGATGGAATTGAGTGATTTGTGGTTAAATTCTAACATGTCAAGGCTCGATATTGCTTACTATGATGTGGTTGCGATCTATGAGTTTTTGGTGATTTATCTTTTTTTCTTGGATTTTCATATCGGTTTTTGGGACTTGTTCATCATGAACTACCGAACCCTAGATCCGAGATCTGGGACTTTGTTGTTTGAATTGGTTGAGGACGATGAAGTATTTGAGATCCTCGTCCTTGAATCTGCAAAAAAAAATCCGAAGAAATTTGAGTTTTTTGTGGGTTGTGTTGGAAGGGTGCTTCGTGCATCGTGCTCCCCGTCACCGTGCTCCTCTATCTGAACACTTGGAGGCGGAAACGCCACCCAGGGTAGCACACGACACTGTATTGTTACAGTCGCTAGTACTTCAATATCCACACAGAAAAAAAAACATATGGTTAGTGTCAAGTACCCGGGTATTCGAAATGGCATGGATTCGAATAAATTAACAGTGTCGGGTACGCGACTTAAGATGGATTGTATACAATTCGGTCTTTTTGGACTTAATGGTTTCGAGTACCCGACACGATTATCAGGTTCGTGTCAGATACCCAGATATGCCCACCCGTAATAAGAGTACAATCACCAAAAAATGTTGCTGGAGGACCATGTAATCTTTATCAACCTCTTGATTTTTAAGAATAAATTGTCAATATTTTTAATCTATATTCCTTGTGATGTTTTAGACTTCTGAATGGTTATTTGATACAATGATATCGACGAATTCCCTTCAAAAAATCCTGTTTTAATGGGACCGAGGTGGAATGAGTGGGGTCCGTCGCAGTCAACATGGGCTTACCTAACCCACATGATCGATAATCATGTGGCCCAACCTGTGTCGTGAGGACGCAAATTAAACTAGATGTTTCCCACAAATTCCTCCTTAATTACCTTAAACTCTTAGGGACGAAGAAATATGCTTGTGACGCGAGCGGTTTATCGATATACGTCGTGCACGAGAATTACCCGCTCCCTACGAGGGCCTCCCAAATAAATCAAATATCGGACGCTGAAGCTACTGAACGTTCTTCCATGGAGCAAACAAGCGATTCGATCGCATGGACAATCAAGGATTGTTCAGCACACTTGACTGTTGCGCTCTCTCTCTCTCTTCTAGATTCCTTTGATTTTCGAAAAGCCCCTATTCTCGTGTCTTCGCCGTCCTTTTATAGTGGCTTAGTTGTACGGATTTAGTCATGGCAAATATCAAAATAGTTGTTAGTTGTTATAGGTTTCGTGGGTAGTGGGCATACGTGACACGTTTTCATTGTATTCAATTTGGGGGTTTTATTCGCGGATGAATCCTAAACCAGTTACTCTTACTCTAGGGTTTTCCCTTCTTCACTCTTATTTAACATGCATGCATGACAAACTGAATAGTCTTTATGAAGGTGTTTCCTTTAAAATGTCATAAAAAGATATTCCACACCGCTTTGAATTTTTTTTACCAAACATGCCCTGATCAACGAAAAGAAGCAACTAGAAGTTGGTCAAACATATTGATTGATTTTTGCAATTGTTATTGAGCAAGGAGCTTAAGTGGAGAATGTCCCCTTAATTTAACATGTATTGAAGTGCATGCTTGGTTGATGATCTTCCCATGCTTGATGGTTACTTGCCTCCTCCCTCCACATCAATCAATCTCATGATCTCCTGCAATCTTGCTCCTCTCTTGGATGATACATCAACTGATTCAAATCCATTCCCCTGTCATACCATTCACCAAAATCTATTATTCCATAATAATCTTTAATGAGATTTCTTTTGCTTTTTTTTTTACGGACTTGCTATCCACACGGCCAGTGGCGGATCTGTGAGGGGCTCGGGATGGCTGAAGCCCCCCACTGGCCGAAATAAGGGTATAAGTATAGTTTTATATATCTGTTTAGTTAATAATATATATAACTAAAGTAGAATGGATTCACAAAAACGTCTTAGCACAGCGGGTAAGACATCAGGCCTTGGGCTTCAGTCCTAGGTTCGGATCCCATGTCTTCCCTTTTCCCCCTTTCTTGCATCTATTTTTTTTTTTAAAAAAAAGACTAACCCATTTTTGAACAACTACGTTAGTTTTCAATTAGCAGCTTTTATATTTTTTTTCCTTTGTTTTCAATTAGCAGCTTCTATATTTTTAAAAAAAAAACTTTTTCCCCTTTCTTGCATCTATTTTTTTTAAAAACACTAACCCCTTTTTTAACAACTGCCTTTTTTTTTTTTTCAATTAGCAGCTTCTATATTTTTTTTAAACACTAACCCTATTTATGTTGCATCTATTTTTTTTTAAAACACAACCCCCTTTTGTCCCCTTATAATCAATACTTATAATAACTAATACAATATTAATTAAAATTCAACAACGGTCTTTTTTTATTTTTGTTCCAAGTAGACAACATCAAGAAGCTTGTTCATTACCCCATCAAATTTTTTTTTTTTTAGTTTGAAGTAGATAGCATACAATATTTTTGTTGTTGTCGAAGTACATAGACTGTTTAGATTTTACGGGTCCCAAGCCCGACTCATGCCCACGTTTGCCCGCGTCTAGTTACATTACAGTTGGTGATGTAGCTTCCTGAATCCACAACGGTGTATATAGGTACAACCTTAGACTCGAATATTCCAAATCGTCATTTCTCGGAAAAAAAATTTAGCCCCCCCTACAAAAATTCCTGGATCCGCCACTGCACACGGCGATATCTAGCCAAACGCACGATCTTGTTAGTCGACACCGACATCCCGAAGCGACAGAGGATTGTTGTGAGAGGAAATGAGGGGTGATGGTGGTCGAGGGCTGCTGCTGGTGAGTAGATGGGGTTTCCAACACCGGGTGTCGACGGATAGGACCTCCTAGTATAGGAGTCGGTGCGGTGTTTGTCGACTCCGACTTTTCGTGTCGGTAGAGAGGCCGTGCGTTTGGCAAAAAAATCACCGTGCCAATAACAGGACTTTTTTTTATCCCTCTTTTTTATACTCAATATTAATTCAAATAATACCCTCTCTGTTAATTAAAACTCGCCGTTTACTATTCATGCACGCTTTTTTATAATGAAAAAAACTATATAAAATATTAACTTTCTTTTAACTTTGTTTTTATAAATTCATACTTAATAGTAATGAGTATGAAATTATTTTAAAAAAAATTACTTTAAAAGTTAATATTTCATATAGTTTTTAATGCTAAAAAACGTGCGTGAATAATAAAACGTCAAGTTTTAATTAACAGAGAGAGTATAATAACGATTAAAAAAAACCCTTACTTGGATCCATAGAGAACCAAAATATGGCCGCTTGCGTGGTTTGTATGTGTTGATGTTAAGATCACAAGGGAAGGCAGAGAGAAGCAGCGGCGGAGCGAGCCATGATGGTGGAGAACTCGTTGAAGCTGATAACGCCGTCGCCATCTACATCCGCCTCTCTTATCGTCTCAGCCAGCTCCTTGTACGAGATCGGTTCCCCCATCTTAACCATAGCCTTAACCAGCTCCGCAGGGCTGATGACTCCGTTGCCATCGCTGTCGAACGTCTTGAAAACCTCCATGAGCTGGGCCTGGTCCCCCACGCCCGCGGCTGGGAGGATGGTGGTGGCCAGCTCCTCGAACTCCACGGAGCCATTACGGTTGGCGTCGACCTTAGAGAGGAAGGTGTGGATTTCGTCGCCGGAGGTGCGGAGGCCGAGGGAACGGAGGAGTGCAGCCAGCTCCAGGAGGGTGATGCTCCCGTCCGAGTCCATGTCGAAGCGCCGAAAGATCTCTCGGAGCTGACTCATTTGCTCGTCGGACGAGCCCTCCATTTCCTTATCCTGATCCTTTGCAACAAACGCGGATGACATCGGCTCCGTGATCTCAAGATCGATCGATTTGATTAATGATCGATCGATCTTGTGATTTTGATGGATGTGAAATGCGTTGTTGCTGGAGGATGAGGATATGGAGGAGGAGGAAGAGGAAAATGCAGCCTCCAACCCTCGCTCGAGAGATAGAAATTCGAAGGGGATGAGGAGATTTAGGGATAAGCTTCCCCTTGTTTTTATAGTACGTTTTACAAAGGAGATGAGTTGTGCACTACATTCTTAATTAGTCATTTTAATTTTGGAAAAATTAATACATTAAATCTTGGCCGTTAGTTATGTTTAGAAAATCAAGGGTAGCTATATTAGGAAATTGACAATATATCGAAATGACTATTGATAAGACAATTTTAATTAAATTAGACACAAGTCATTTCTATTATACAACTAATTATAGATTTGCTAATTAAAGGAAAAATTAAAAAAATTCTCATCTTTCTTGATTACTCATTCAAATGGACGCTCTTTCAATATCGCGGAAGGCCATGAAGACTTTATTGAGTTCAACCATTTCTTTTGTTCATTGATTATTTGTGAGGGATTTCAATCAATCTATCAAGTTTAAGACAAGATGTTGCATTGTTATTACTTATTAGACTTTTTGGATAGAAATTGAGATTGATGAAATTGGTAGATGTCTATGATTTTTTTGTGATTATTGTTTGTTTGTTTGTTATGAGTATCATAAAAAATCAATTGAAAGGGAGAAAATGAATAGATGTTTGCTATTTGTGTGATTGTTCGAAACATGCTGTCGTGGAAGAGGCTCGGGTACTCTGTTGGGCGAGGAGATGAATGAAGCTTGGCACCTCTAGTCGGGATGAGCATGCAAGCTTGCAGTCTCTGGCCTAGGTGGCATTTGAGGCTCACATCCTCTAGCCGATGTGCATGTGAGGCTCGTAAGCATTATGTGCAAAGCACGGCGATTGAACATTGACAAAGTTTGCCTCAATTCTTGCTACTGAGCTTATGGAGGATCCTTTGTAAGGGATAATAAGGTGATGGAGCCCCTCGGTGAGGGCTATCGAGGTCACCATGTTCCCTTGTTGCCGAGGGTGGAGTTTGGTTATTGTCTGAGTTAGGGTGGGTTCGGTTGTAGGCGGGGTGGGATTCGACTACTGTAGTGTCGAGGGATGTTGTCATGGGTTAGGTTTTCTTTGTTGCTATCGGGCAAATTTATAAATATTTTCAAAAATAAACAAGATCTTGTCAATAACCGTTTTGATATATTGCCTATAGTCTCACTTAGGGATGGAAACGGGGTGGAGAGTACCCTCAACGTCCCCATCCCCGTTTGTAAAAAATCCCCCCGTCCCCATTCGGGGATGAAAAATGTCTCCCGTTCCCATCCTCGTCTCCGTTTAATTTTCCCCATTTGCATTCCCAACGGGTTTTCCCGTTGGACTCCCTCCATTTAATAAAAAATTATACGATATTATTAATTGGTAAAATAATTCAAATAACCCAAACTTTAGTAGGGTGAGCAGGTAACACCATGAACTTTATAAAGTGACAAAAATAACACAAACTTTTACCATTATGTGCTTATATCACCACCAATGTCTTTTTTAAAATAAAAAATAACATCTAACTTTTATTGTTTTGAAATAAAACCTAAAATAATATTAAACTAAATTTTTTAATCAAAATTACAGAAAAGGTAAAAAAAAATTAAATGAAAAATAATTTTTTTACTTAAGATAATTGAAAAAAATATCGATAATTTATGTCATATTTTTACCTCCATTAATAAAAAAAATTTGTTTACTATTCATGCACGCTTTTTTAAGATTATAAAAACTATGTAAAATATTAACTTTTTTTACATTTGTTTTTATAAATTCATTTTTTATAGTAACAAGTATGAAAATATTTTAAAAAAAAATATTTAAACATTTAATATTTTATATAGTTTTTAACACCTCAAAAAGCGTGCATAAATAGTAAAACGTCAAGTTTTAATTAAGAGGGAATTAAACTATATGACCCTTGCCCCGAAATGGTTTGCTAGCCTAACCCCCTATCCACAACATTTGCAAAGGTTACACCCCCCCACCAAAAAAAGGCATAATTGCCGGTTGGATTTAAACGGGACAGAGGAGAGAGAAGGTAAAAGGAGGAGAGAGAGAGAGAGAGAGGAAGCGGGGTGGAGAGAGAGAGGAAAAGGGAAGTTATTGTGGAGAGAGAAAGTGGAAGTGGGGGAAGTTATTGTGAGAGAGAGAGTGGATGAGTGAGAGTGGAAGCGGTTTCAATTGAAAACTGTCGACCCCAACTGCTCTCACGGCTTACAAAAGAGGAAGAGAGAGAGAGAGAGGGCAACAGTTCCACATGCAAGGCTGAGGAAAAGAAGAAGAGGAAGGAGACGACAGAGCGAGAGAGGAAAAGAAGAAGCAAAGGCGAGGAAGAGGAAGACAGTGCAGAAGAGGAGACGAGACTTCGAAGTAAGTAAACCCTCACAATGCCGATTAAATACGTTTTGCTTCGATTGGTAGGGGAGGAACAGATTTGAAGAAACAAAACTGGTTTGGATTGTGTGAAAATGGGAAGAAGGGGTCGAATGGGTTGACAGTACGCAATATCGCCCTGTCATGTAGGAAGTAATCAGCGTCAAGTTAAAAACAATTGGTGGAAAGTTTGGGTACTGGGGTTTGCGCGTCTGGGAGAGAAGGGGATTTTTGGAAACGGGGAAATTGGGCAACTGTGTTGTTGAATCCAACTTATCAGGAGAAGGGGAGTGTAGATCCGTTCAGTTTAGGTGGGAATTGGGCGAAATGGGGCTTATGACTGTAGATGCGGCGCATTAGGGGGGAATTTGGGGGAAATTGGTTGAAATGCGGCACATTAGGGTTAGAGAAAATTGTAGAAAGGGTGAAAAGTTTATGTGGAATCGAAATTATCTGGAATAGGATTACTTGTGTGCAAATGGAGATGGACAGATTGAATACGTATGCTGTCATGTTTTCACAACCATGTGTCATGTGTATATGTGTATGTGTCATGTGTAATTGTGTTTCTGTCATGGTACATTTGATATTGATATGAAGGGAACCGTGGGTTGGGGGAGAAGAATTGATGTGTAGAATACTGAATTTGGGTCTTCCACTGTGCAGGATATCTGGTGAATATTAAAAATGTCGCAGTGAAGTATGAAGAAGATTGTAGACCGTACAGCTCAAACATCCGGCGCGGTAATATGGCTTTCGTTCGAGTAATGTAAGTTGTGATTGTTGTGCTGCAGTGTGGCTGACATGTTGAAGTCTGTGCAGGCTGTGTACGCCGTAGAGGAAGAAAGACACTTCAAAGCAAAAATTAACCAACACTCCCGGATGGCGCTCCTGGTTAACATTGACAACCGGTTGAGCGAGTCCCATTGGAAGCGCCTGACCGACAACCCGTTGGGGGGCATTGCAAGACTGGGCACAAGGGTCCAGTTCTCGGGACAGCTTGTACACTATGTTCTCCAACGACAATTGAAGTCGAAGAAGGAGAATGAAACATGGTACAAGATCCATGAAGCGGTCGTCAGGTTCTCAATAGCTGAGTTTGCCATTGTCACCGATCTCAACTGTGGCTATGGCGAAGAGCCCGAGGACGACGACGGGTTCGAGAAGGCAGTGTATGATTTCTTTGGAGTTTCAAAGATGAGGATGTCTGAGTTCGAGGTAGAGTTCCGTGTGGCGATGGCATCTGAGAAATCGTCCACCAGAAAGTTGAAATTTGTCCTGCTGATGCTGGTCGAGGGAGTATTGTTCGGGAAGGAACCCAAAAACTACATTCATGGGTGGGTGGTCGACCTTGTCGGCGACGTTGACAGGTTCCTGGCGTTTCCGTGGGGTCGGCTTTGCTACGAGCGAACGAACGAGTTCCTACACCGTGCAATCAAGAGGAAGCTCCAACGGGATGAGGGCAGCTCCAATGCACGCCCGGCCTATTGCCTGATGGGTTTCCCTCTCGCCTTCCAGGTTCGTACACATATATGACTGGACGCCCTATACTGGTTTACTAGGCGTCTTACATTTATTGACTGGACATTAACTGATTATTTACTGGACATTAACTGATTATTTACTGGACAATATGCAATTGCAGCTATGGGTGTACGAAGCCCTCACTCCAATGGCCGACCAATTCGCGAATGTCATAGACGAGAAGCTGTACCCCAGGTGTCTGCGATACGAGTTTAGAGACCTGGACCTCGAGTATGCCTCAATCGAAACCCGACTGCAGGAGGCGAAGGAGCCGGGGCACTTCAATGACCCTGTAGCCGTGAGGCCTCTTCTGCTCCCCGATGATGTGGAGAGAGCAACCGGTTTATACCGCGATGCCCAAAACACTCACGACAAGCGGGACAACTTCTTCGACGACATAGCCCAGGCGTTCTTATCAGTAAATGTCAAACCCTCAGCAAAGAAACAACCAAAGGGAGCAAGTGGGTCAACACAAGAATCAGGGGAGGGCACGCAGACACAAGCTACCCTATTAGAGATAGAGTCACGGTTAGTGGCAAAGATGGACGAGTTGCTGAGGAGTATATCCGCGGAGGTAAATTCGAAGATGGCGACGCTTGAGGAGGCGATTGAAAACATGAGGAGGGAACTGCGGTGGAAGGGGACCAGGGAGTCGGAGAAGCGAGAGAAAGTTCTGGGAAAGGAGGTAAGGTTCTCCTGGTATTAGATCACAATCGTCATGTCATCTCCTGTAAATGTCAGGTTGTTAGTAATGTATGTCCTGTTAGTATCAATACATGTCATGCCAATTCCAGTATATGTCATGTTAATAAGAGGTTATGTGGTTAGGTTCAGGGATCAGTGAAGGACAAGGATAATGGCAAGGAGGAGGAGGACAAGGACAAGGAAGTTCTGGGAAAGGAGGTAAGGTTCTCCCGGTATCAGATCATAATCGTCATGTCAATTCATATAGATGTCATGTTTATCATTATATATGTCATGTTAATTTACGCAGAGGTCATATGCTGAGGTTCATGGATCAGGGAAGGACAAGGATAAGAGCAAGGACAAGGACAAGGACGAGGGCAAGGACAAGAGAAAGGAGGACAAGTTGAAGGCCAAGGCCAAGTTGAAGGAGGACAAGTTGAAGGACAAGGACAAGGTTTGCGCATGAGACTGTCATGTGAATATATAAATGATGTCATGTTATTTGTGTTTACTGTCATGTCATGCGCAATGGGCTTCAAGTTGCAGGAGGAGTTGGTGGCACCCGGTTCTGATGTTGAGGCTGAGGCTGAGGTGCCCCTCATACGGCCGAGAAGAAGCACCCGTCAACATCCTGATACGTTGTCCCAGGCGGAGGAAACGCAGCCAGCGAAGAAGCCGCGTGTGGGCAAGAAGCCAATGGATGCCGTCGAGCTAGGCATGGCGACCAGGGCAGATGCTGATGCGTTCGCTGCGTGGATGAAGGACGGAAGTGACCCCGTCCGGTCGGTGGAAGGCACCCTACTGGCGAAGCAGTTCTTTGGGACACTTCAATCACCGATCAACTGGGTGTCATCCGAGGTTAGTTACGTTCCCACATTTTGGTTCGAGTCATCACCTTCTTTTTCATATGGTCTTGCAAAATAAAGATTTTTCCTTGCGTCCAGCATATTGAGCAAGCTTGCGCCCTACTGCGGAAGGACATCAACGCCGGTGACAAGTACAAAGGGGTCGCCGTTCTGGATTTCTTGTGGGGGTATCTCCTGCAGAAGAAACTGGCGGACGCGAAGGGGGACCTTGAGGTGGTGAAGGGGGACGACACGATGACCCAATACTTCGACGGCAAGTTGCCGGAGAAGTTTCCGACGGGTTGGGCCGATGTCGACCGCGTGTTGGCACCTTGGAATCTGAAGAACGAGCACTGGGTGGCCCTTGACATCAACTTCGCGGAGTGGACATTGGACGTGTACGATTGCGACACAACCCACGTCGCTGACCGCCATATGCCGGGCCTTCTAAAGGCGGTTACCCACCTCCTCCCCATTTTGATGAACGACCACCCTGAACTTCGAGTCAAATGGGTCGGCAAAGTCCCGGAACCTTTGGCTTACAAAAGGGTGAAGGGGATTCCACAAAACAAACAATCGTAAGTCATTATCGGCTCTTCATTTAGAAAACATTGGCACAGGTTGTGTGAGCAATTTTCGTTATTTTGATGTAGGGGCGACTGCGGTCCATATGCCATCCGTTTCCTGCAGCTCCTCGCGACCGGTGACACCAAGTTCCGTGGCCTGGACGATTCATTCATTGCGGCGTACCGCCATGCCCTTTGTGTTGCCATGTTTCACGGACGTCTTACAACCCCATCCGATCCTTAAAAAAACTCCCCCATTGGTTTTATAAACATTGTTGGTTTGTGTAGACTTGTTAGTTGGTTTAGACATTTGGTTATGCACTTATGTTTGTTGGTTTTAGACATTTGGATATGTACTTATTGCTGGATTGTTGTATTCGTTGGTTTTTTAATTATGACATGTCATGTCAATATGAAGCAACTGTCATGTCAATATGAAACTATTGTCATGCCAAAATCCGATACTGTCATGTCAAAAGGGGGTAATGTCATATGGCATCCCGTTAACATAATAGAACAAACTAGAACTAGAACAAACTAGAACAAAACCCCCCCATACGAAGTTGCAGATAGCCAACATAATTCTTTGCGAAAGGCGTCTAACCAAAATGGGCGTACTATCTACTTCATTCCGAAAGGCCCCGCAGATGGAAGTTCCTATGCCCCCGCTACGTGCGGCGGCGCTTCTGCAATTTAAATTTCCCATTAGCGGGATGCGCCCACTCTATTGGTTCAAGTTTCACAGTCAACGGAAACGCTCCGGTCTTCCCTTTTCCGCGTTGGTATGCTTCCTCTACTTCCCTTACCGCTCGCTCCGCGTCGTGATCCCACGGGCTGACTACATCCTCGACGTCACTGCTCACAGAAATGACCTGCTTCCCACGGTCATAAGCAACTGCGTTGTACAACGCATCACTTGGTTCTAACTGGACACGTGGATTATCTAACTGGACAAGTGAGCTCTGTAACTGGACACTCTTAGTTTCTAACTGGACAACTCTTCTTGCTCGATCGACACCTTGTGCTACCACAACTTCCAATTCCTCATCCCCTGCCAAGAGGGTTTTAGTTTGTAATTGTGGGTGATCTTCTAGGGTCAAGTGTGGCCCACCCCCGAGTGGATGGGCCGTTGTGGATCCTTCCGTAGTGGTGAAATCGCCGCCAACCTTGCGTATCAGGGAGACATGGAGGTCGATAGGCCAGAATCGTTCGCCGGAAAGACCATTTACGAACTTGTAGGTCTGCAAGTCTTCATCATCCCCAATGGAAAAAGGTCTGCACCCTTCCTTCTTGGGCTTTACATATGTGAGCTCAACGTCATGCCTCCTCCCATCGACATTAAACTTGGCCATCAGTTGCTTCTTCAGCGAGACGTAGTCAATACTTTCGTCTACCAGTACGGCCTTTTGACTCCTCGACAACTTCACGACCCAAATGCCCTCTTCACAATCCCACCATCCGCCAAACAATACAGTGATACACACGGACGAGTTCTCCCCTGTTCCATTAGTTAGTGGGGGGGACATTCAGTTTTACAGGGAGAAGAACACATTGTGAGGAGAGATGTATCGCATAACCTAAATGGAAGGATGACTTACTCATTTCCGCCAAGAAGTCGTTGTCTGTCCAGTTAACCCCAGTAGGTGTCAAGCGCGTGAATGGGTTTATGGACTCCCCCTCCTCCCTCCTCTCCCTCTTATTCTCTTAAGGGGTAAATGACAGGGCGGGAGATTTAATCTCACTCCCGCCATCTCTCTGTCCCGCCCTCTCTCTCTCTCTCTCTCTCTCTCTCTCACACACACACACACACACACACACACACACACACACACTCTCTCTCTCTCTCTCTCTCTCCCTCTCTCCTGTCTTATCAAATGTCTTTACCTACCCTCTGCGAGATTCCCCCCCCCCCCCCCGGTCTCTCTGAAGTTATTGTTGGGTCAAAATTTTATTCATTTCTTTCAACATAATATATTGTTTGAAAATGTATTTCGTGGTTTTAAATTAATATGGGTGTACTCCTCTCTCTATGGTTTTGCATTTTTTTAGTATTAATGGTGAGTGGGAAACCAAATTTTATACAAAGTCAAAATTTTACTAAAACCACTGCTAAAGTTGTATAGTGGAAAATTGTTTGTTATCCAGTAGCTATTAATTAACCGGCTAGTTGTTTTAAAGGGGTGTCATGTAGCGTCTACCGACAAGAAGTAAACCCACTTTATCTTTTCTCATGTCAGAATTGACACGTGTCATGTGTAGATGAGTCCACTGCCATGTTCATTGTAGACAACAACAAAACACGGCCATTCAATCCAATTTGCTTTTTGTTTCTTTTTTCCCTCCCTCAACGGTCACATTGGCACAGTGTTGCTATTTCCCACAAACACCCCACTTATATGATAGCCATTCACCATCCATACTCCCCACAAATCGGTGAAGTTAAGTCCCCTTTTCCATTTAACAACCTCTCCAACAACCCTTCAACGAAATGGCATCCTCTTACCCCAGCTCCTCATCTGGCCTCCCTCCCCGACCTGTCCCCATCGTTATATCATCCGACGAATCAGACGATGGAGGTTTGTCGATCACTTCATTTGTGTAGATTTCAGTTGTGCTACTTGTATCATTATACTACCTTATTTGTTTCATGTTATGCAGGACCAATGTCGCCGCCGTCATACCGACGAAATCAAAGAGTAGAGATTGTCAGCGGTGAGTCTGGGATGCTCGGGTCGTTCTACGAGGCGACCCTTGTGCGCAAACTGGACCCTAACCACTGGGAGGTCGAATATGTGACCCTCCTACGCAACAACAGAAGAGAGCTGCTGAGGGAGGTCCTCCCGGTTCAACGAATTCGTCCACGGCCGCCTCGTATTTCTTACGACGCCTACATGCCCGAAGACCGTGTCGATTGCCGCGACAACGATGGGTTTTGGGCCGGGAGGGTCCTTGGTGTGTCCGGTTATGGGAGTAACCGAACTTTCACGGTCTACTTCCCACTCAGCGACGAGACGTCTGACCATCGTGCCCGCAATATGCGCCCACACTTCGATTGGGATGGATACAGATTCACCACGCAGCCACAATTTGAAGGCTTGTTACCTTAAGTTTGGTTTTCACTGTCTTCTATGTTGAGGACCTCTCCTACTATCTTTTACATGTTTGCTCCTGTGTCGTATTTGATTAATGCAAGTGATTCTGTCTCCGCCATTTTGTGTCCAGTATATTTTAATGTCTGTCATGTCGTATGTATTTCGTGTCCAGTAAAAACTATGGGATTACCAGTCGGCCCACGAATTTACCTCCACCCACTTTATTGTTATTCTATGGTTTTTCTCTTCACCTTACCATGTCATTATAAGTATGTTTATGCCCCCTCACTGTCAATCTTATCCATTCGATTCCAATATGGGTCAAGCATGCTAGTGACGGCCGCAGATAACGAGATCATGGCATCCAAGTATGGGTAAATATTATAATTGGCACACATAAAACAATATGTCATTATAGAGAATATGCTTATCCCATAAATCTTCTCCATTCGATTATGGTAGTTAATGACCTGTGTTTTTCGTAGTTACAATCGCGTCCAGTTAAAGCCAATAGATGACATGTTTATCGAATACGGATGTCCAATTACACCTTACTGCTTACACGTGATCCGTAAAATAAACCCCAGACCCTTCCTTCTTCAATTGGTTTTATCTTAAACAATATGTCATTTAGTTGAAACAATATTTTTCCCCCTCACTGACACTCTCACTGATCTATCTGTCCTCTCAGCCTGCACTTTTATCTTTAACCCCCCTCTCTCTCTCTCTCTCTCTCTCTCTCTCTCTCTCTCTCTCTCTCTCTCTCTCTCTCTCTCCCTCTCTCTCCGTCTCTCTATCTCTCTCTTCTGTCCTCTGCCACTGCAGCAGCTACTTCTTCCCTCCTCTCTCATTGGTCCTTACTTTTGCAGGAGTAAAGATGCCCCCCTCCCACCGAGAGTGGAGTCCAGCTGTACTCCACAGGGTGACCGGCCACCGGCTCCCCTTGTCAAGCGGATATCCGCTTTTATGCAAATTTTTTCCGGATTGGGTTACTCTTGCAAACCTTCCGGATATGGAGGTCATTTTAGCAAATTTACCTTTAATTAACGGAAGGAGTATTGTTTTAGGTCCTATTTGAAAAATATAAAAAGTTATATCATTTGAGAAACATTTTAAGGGAATATAAAAAGTTATATTTTGTGTAATTTTGATAAAAAAAAATTCATTTGAGAAATATTTAAAAAAATATTTCTAACTTATATCATTTTTTCAAACCAAATTTTGAGTTTTTAAAATATGACATAAATTATCGATATTTTTTTCAATTATCTTAAGTAAAAAAAATATTTTTCATTTAATTTTTTTTACCTTTTGTGTAATTTTGATTAAAAAATCTAGTTTTATACTGTATTATTTTAGGTTTTATTTCAAAACTATAAAAGTTAAGTGTTAATTTTTATTTTAAAAAAGACATTGGTGGTGATATAAGCACATAGTAGTAAAAGTTTGGGTTATTTTTGTCACTTTATAAAGTTCATGGTCCTACCTGCTCACCCTACTAAAGTTTGGGTTATTTGAATTAGTTTTACCTTATTAATTTATATAAAAAAAATATGATATAAATATTACATATAATATCTCATAAATGTAAATTATAAGGTAAAAACTTAAAAATGAAAGAAAAATTATTTAAACGTATGTAAGATCTAAATAAAAATAGGGATTCCATACTCCCTGGGATTCCCGCGAGGTTATGAATGAACAGAAATCGTAATTGAGAGCAAAAATAAAGCTGAAGACATGGAGAGGATGAAGTTCTCTGTCATTCTCAATTAGGGAAAATCAGTTTACATAGATGCAATATACTCCTACATATAGAACCCTCAAGTAACAACCAAAACTCTCTCAACCAACCACGTGTCTCTCCTTTCCCGCCTAAACTGCTACTCTTAACAAATAAGAACTCAGAACCCGACGTCGACAACAAGCATTCTCCTGCTCGATGTCGACTACCAGCTCACTCATAGGAGTTCCCCAACGGGGGGCGGGGCGGGGATCGGGGTGGGGACTACTTTCCCCATCCCCATCCCCGTTCCTGCACGGGAAATCACTTTGGCCCCCGTCTCCGTCCTCGTTTAATTTCTCCATCTCCGTCCCAGCAATAGGGATTCCCGACAAGGATTCCCGGCAGGGATCGAGGAGTCTCAGCCTCATTGTCATCCAGCCTCACTCAAAGGCAATAGGAGACCCAAAATAATGAGATCGAAAGAGACCCCTACACCAAACCCTAGAATCTTCTGCCGCTGACTCAAGAACTAGCATCAACTCGAAACCCACACCATGGATCTAGCAAAAGTGATACGGGGTTAGCCGCAGGATGGCCCGATCTTCGACAAACAAGCAAGAAACTAAAGAACGGAAGCAAGAACTGAACAAGAAAGCAAGAAACGCAGCAAGACTCAACAAGAACAATCAAGATTCGACCAAGATCAGTCAAGATCGATCAAGAAAGGTTCAAGACTCGACAAAGATGAACAAGACTCGATAAAAGCAATAAAGACACGACCTGATAAGGACTGAGTCGATCTATATAGAACAAGATAAAGACCCCAGACCTCCTAAGAGGGTAGGAACCAATACTAATGACTATACAACCCGCCTCTACAACCCTACACAACCAAGCGAACAACTTGGAGGCACAAGGAGGGGGCTTGTGGATACTAGGATCACCAACTCTTGCGAAGTTGATGAACACAAAGCAAACCAAGCTAGATCAATACCAATAGTTGCAATTGAAGAGCACAGCTCTATTCAATCGACTTTCTCTCATTGTGTTTCACACAAAGGAAATTTCTATTCAATGGAAGCGTAAGTTCTCTACAATGATCAGCCGTCAATATATAGAAAACATAGGGCTGATTTTAGATAAAAATAATAAATAAAAGACTAATTAAAATAACTCCGTAAATTACCTAAAATAACATAAGTAAATAATGTTTCTAAAAATAGCAATAAGGAAAGTTCTTTAATCCCGTCAAAACAGTGACAGTTTGCAAAGAATGCGATTTTCGGTTAAGCTCCATGTCAAATCTGGAAAAACCTTCAACAACAAAGTTGTAGATCTCTTCGTCCTCGTTCCGACAAGGTATGGCACGCCTCAATCCGATAAATATTGAATCCGTACGACCCATTTTACAGAGACGTCGAAAAGCTGTCAAAATTCTGAACGAGAGTCTAAAACGTCAGTTGCACCTTTGGATCTTCTTCCATGGTGGAGCCTTCTTCTTCCTTTTGAGGATGACAACATTCTCGCAAGCTCGAATCATAGGTGTGTCCGGAGGTGGCTTGGATGGTCCCGCATCACTATGCCTACATCCACGGGGCCTTAAGAGTTGGCCAAATCCAATAGAAAGAGTTCGTACAGGGACAGATCAAGTAAAACGATACAAGATAACCCTAGATCTAAGCATGCATGTGATCAGAAAGTAAGAGAGAAGAGAGATCCCCCTTGTGTGGGAACCGCGATACAAGATAACCCTAGATCTAAGCATGCATGTGATCAGAAAGTAAGAGAGAAGAGAGATCCCCCTGTGTGGGAACCGGAGAATCGAAGAAGGCTTCAATCTCCAACCCTAGCAGAGAGAGTGTTTCTGGAAGTGAAGAGGCAAGAGGTGAACAAGTGAGAGATGAAACAGACACCTCTCTCCATGTATAGCTACGTCAACCCGGAGACATCTCTGCCAAAGCAAAACGCAACGTGTCATTGAAACTACCATGTTAAAATACGATGGGTAATATACGACGTGGGGGGGCAACGCACGCCCAAGCGCAATAAGCGCACCAACCAAATCGAGCACACAAGCCGAGTGGGGTTCCATCCTAAAATCAATTGGTGTTAGGTGGGGTAGCCCACCGGCTTATATTCAAGGTTTGGATTCAATTTTTAATCAATGTGGGATCCTTATCCCACAACTCAACTTATATTCTCAACAATAGGTACCCGTCCAACAAGCTAGGGCACCAACTTTGACATCATGAAGCAACCATCGATCAATTTTTAATCTCTTATTACAAGGAATTGTTTGTTGTCTTGTTAGTTCACATTGCAAATCTAGAACCGCAAAGAGTGCTTGAAAATCGATCCTCAAGAACATCATGGAGACCTTGCCAGAGAAAGGTAAGTAGATCCTCACCATATTGCCAACGGAGGAACTTGATCGATGGTAGCTCGACAACATGATGTTGATCCAGCAGGGCGAGCAAGAGAGGACTGTCGAGTCGAGGAGGCTAGTCGCCTCTTGCTTTTACTTCATCTTACCATTATTGGTGTCATAGAGTGCTTCAAGTGAAGTGATCATTATTGTTACTTAGCTAGGGAAATGTCTTTAATGTAATGGACCGTAGTCGTTCGCTTGTGATCGATTTATACATTCCAATTCCAATTATATATTTCTTAGTTGCCGCTTCTTTGCTTCTTTCGTCGTGTTCTTATGGTCTACTAGTGTTGTTTTGGATTATTGATTTCTTTAACCTTCATTTTGGCTGGCAAAAGAAATAAAATAAAGTACAACAAAAAAACGGAAGCCCCCGGCGAGGATCGAACTCGCGGCCTTTCGCTTACGAAGCGAACGCAATACCACTATGCTACGGAGGCATTTGTTTTATTATTACAAATCTCATATTTTTATTTTACATTATTATTTCCTTTCTAAGGTACTATAATAATGAGTACAGATGTAATTTTTTAATCATGGATTTCTTCTCCCACAATCTTGAAAATATACACTCGGTTCGATAATTGGCAAATTAGTGCAGATCCATTTTTATAGTGGTTGGACAAAAAGAATCCCAAAAAAGAAAATGCATACTATAAATCTATATACCATCGCTAAAACCAAAACTTGTTACTATATGCTAATATACATATCGATCGACAGTTCAACACTATAAAAGGTACACACCCACTGGCGGATCTAGGGGTAGGCTCGCGTGAGCGAGCCCACTCCGATCCCGGAAAAAAATACGAAAGGTTAGCTATAATAAAAAATAAAAAATAAAAAATAAAAAAATCTAAATTAATTAGAAGTGAAAATGGATTATAAGGTTTACATTGCCTAGTTGGTAAAGTATAGACATGGAATTTTTTCATCTTTATTAGAGATCAAGGTTCAATTCCCACTTTTTACATTTTCTTCACTTATTTTTAACTATCTTTTTATATATAAGTTTAAATATCTTTTTAAATTGAGAATAATTAATTTCAATTAGTATTGTTTGAATTCTATTTTGGTCATTCATTAGGGGTTTTCTTGAAAAAAAATTAACTAATTATAAATTTTATTCACTTCTAATAATATGGATAAATCTTTGAAATTTTTTTACATAACCCTTCACAATTAAATTTAAATTTAAAGTTTCGCAAAGATCGTTTCATTATTACTTAATTTTTAGCCTAAATCTCGTTCACCCCTATATTACGGGCTGGCTTCGCCACTGTAACACACCAATGCATGATGATGACATTAAGAGGAAAACATGGGTCCGAATATAACAAGGTTTTAAGATTAATTAAGAAGAGTCGCACATTACTTTGTGAGTCTCCCGCAAAGGCTGAATACTTCTCTCGATCAGTTCTCTAACCACAACCTTGTATACCAAATCTACGAAGATTAGGCAATCCAAGTCTAAAGTGACACTGGATACACGATACACTACCATGAAATTCGTCGATCCATATTTCAGTTATGTCAATTCACCATACAAATATATCATTTAACGCCTGATGATGAATCAAACTTGAACAAGATTGAGATCAAGCTTGATCATACCGAATGCAAATGAAGAACAAGAAGCAACACACACACACAGAGAGGGAGAGAGAGAGAGAGAGAGAGAGAGAGAGAGAGAGAGAGAGAGAGAGAGAGAGAGAGAGAGCAAATTGTAATTTGTATTCATTAAAATGAACAACTTTTCATACAACAGAACAAGCAAATGGTATTTATACCCAAATACAGAATGACGTGGCTCAATTGGAGCCCTTAGAGTTAAGCTTGCAACATATTCAACACTCCTCCTCAAACTTAGAGTTAGGCAAACTGATTTCTAACTCCAAGCTTGTTCAATAGATTTATATGTTGCACTTGATTCACCACTTTGGTGAAGATATCTGTAGGTTGATCTTTAGTGGAGATGTATCTTGTATCAACTTCTTTGTCCATCACCATGTTCCTAACCAAGTGGCGATTTGCCTCTATATGCTTGGTTCACTCAGGAAACATGAGGTTTCTCGAGATGTGTAAGGTTGCTTGATTGTCACAGAACAGCTCCACGAGACCACAGCTTGAGCTTTCTCAACTTTCATATCCTTGAGCACTATTATCAACCAAATTAACTCACAACATGTCATAGTCGATCATTGCTCTATATTTTGCTTTTGTAGTAGACATGGCAACAAAATATTGCTTCTTAGTTCTCCCTGATATCAAAGCATCACCCAACAAGAAGCAATACCCAGTAAGAGATTTTCGTGTCATTGGGCAAGCTTGCCAATCAGCATCACATAATCCTTTGAGCTTCAAATCAGATTTGCTTGGAATTAAGATTCCCTATCCTGGAGCTTTCTTAATGTATCTCAACAGATTCTTCACAGCTTGCCAATGCACTGTGTTTGGATTTTGCATGAACTGACTTAGTATGTAAACTGAGTAGGTGATGTCTGGCCTTGTGACAATTAGGTAAATCGGCTTCCCTACTACCTTTATGTACAACTTTGGCTTGCCAAATGCCTCTTCTTCACTTGTCAGTTTACAATGCACATCTAGAGATGTGGACAATGGCTTTACATTTTCCATTCCAGCTTCCTCTAATAACTCTATGGCATATTTCCTTTAATTCAGCCATATTCCTTCCCGATTTCTATCATTCTCAATTCCCAAAAAATATCTAGTATGACCCAAATCCTTGATCTGGAAATGCTTTTGCAGATGCTTCTTTAGCTTTTCAATTTCATCTTTGCTATTTCATGTGATGATCATATAATCAACATACACTAGAAGAGCTGTGAATGTGTTCCCATCTTGCTTAGTGAACAAAGCATGATCAGCTTCGGTTTGCACAAATTTAGCCAGCTTGATCACTTGAGCAAACTTGGTGAACCATTGCCTTGGAGCCTGCTTTAACCCATACAAGGATTTATTCATCTTACATACCGGCCATCTTGATCTTATGATCATCCATACTACACTCTTCCTGAGCACAAGCATCAAGATTCAGCTTCTGGCTTTGAAGAGCTTTAAGATGATGATACTCGGGAGGTAGAGCCATACACCTCCTCCTCAAGATCACCGTGGAGGAAAGCATTGGTGACATCCATTTGTGTAGTGTGCCAGCCCTTAGCAGAAGCCACAACTAGAAGAGTCCTAGCAGTAACCAGCCTTACAACAGGAGCAAATGTTTCAAAATAATCCAAGCTTTCAATTTGTGAGAAACCTCGAGCTACAAGCCTTGTTTTATGTCTCTCAAGGGACCCATCAACCTTGAACTTGAGCTTAAAAAGCCATTTACAGGTGACTACAGATTGACCAACTTGAAGTGGCATTAGTGTCCAAGTATCATTCCGTTCAACGGCATTCAGTTCAACTAGCATAGCACCACACCAATCAGGACTTTGTATGGCCTCATGAATGGAAGAAAGTTCTTTGTGGAACACAACACTGTTGATGAGGGCATGATAAGAAGAGGATATAGAAGAGTAACACATAAGAGAAGTGAGGGGGTAAAGAGGAATGACCTTACTAGAATTAGAACGTGCATTTGATGTCTTCATGGAGGCCATACTTACATAATCCTTCATCCATTTATGGGCTCGGGAAGAATGTTTAAGAGCCCCTTAGCATCAGTGACGGAGGGAAAACCTGTCGTTGATTCCGCCAAAGAAAACTCAAACCTAAAGCAAGTATAGCAATAAGCAAGAGGTCGATCAACAGGGAAAATTATAAATTCAAGTATGATTTTAATGCCGATTAAGTAACCAAAAGGGGGGTTTTAGTGTGAAAGTTTTGAATCAAAGTAACGAACGCAGAGTAAGTGAATTTGATTTAGACAGATGAGAGAAGCAATTCCACCTACAATTTTCCACTTTATTGGATTGAAGCGATCATTGTAACTTCTTCTCGTCCTATTACGTCTCCTATGAATGCCCTTGTCCCGACCTAATATAGTTACTAGTCCAACCAGTCCTAGCAACCCTTATCAATCGAACAGTCCCTAAAGAAGGATTTAACCCAATTGATAGCTTTAAGTTCAGAGATTAGCCAAGGTATTTGCAGTCCCTAAAAAAGGATTTAACAACACATTCAACTTCCTACTTATTCAATTAGTTCAACCAGCCCTAAAGGAATAAGTTTGCCACTTAGGTTAAGGTTCACAACCAGGAATCTACAAAACCTTAGCGATTGAATTGATTCTACCAAGTTGATCAGTCGAGATAGAATAAAACAATGAACAATCAAGCACAAAGAAGTTGAAGCATTCACAAATAGGAAACCAGGAGCGAGAATTAGAAACTCACAATCAATCCGAATAAAGCTTCAAATTGCAGGCAGAATAGATGAGTTTAGTTCCTCATGGAAGACATAGCTCAAAAATCTCTAAAAAGTCTAATGGATGAAAGAATAGAATGAAAGGTTATGAAAAATAACATAAAAGTGGCCTAATAAAACATCCAAGTCGGCCTCCAAAACAAACATAGAAAAACTAGGGTTTTTTCCTCTACGCGCTGCGCGCTGACGGCAGCTGCGGCGGGCGCAGCAAATAAGCGGCGGGTGCAGCATGAATACCGCCCCTGGCGGCTGCCGCTGCATTGGTTTTTCCCGAAAATTCCGTCTCGAATTAGCTCTCGACGTCAACATGAAAGTGTAGCTCTCTGAAAGAGCTTTCCAACGCATGGTCATAATAGTCGATCGGACAACCGAGGCCTCCAGTAAGTGCAAAACAAGTTCAGCATGTCTGGCGACAACTTCTGCAGACTTGTTCTTCGTTTAGGTTCGCTTCTTCTTCTCAGGACCTCTTGAGATCTTCATGTAAGCTTCTTCGATCAACTAGACATTCTCATCAAATGCGTTATCAACTCATGTCTTCTCCTCGGATCTACCATTACCTGAAATAATCAATAAAAGCGTGTAGATTCCGACTCCGACAACATAGAGAACTAATATGCAAATCATGCTTAATCCATCCATGAAATGCATCTTAACTAAGCTAAATGCAACCTATTATGCCTACCTAAATGCATGCTATCAATCAGCAACCATGGAATTACCTCTTCCCCTTTTTTATTTTCACCCTCTTATCATCATTTGACACTTCATTTATTTTTTTCTTTAAATAATTTTGTACTTTTTCTACCTCTTACTAAGAGGTTTACCTTACAACCATGGGGTAACCTTGTTCCATTACTTTTTTCATCTCATTAGTTTTATTTATAAATAAAATTAAAAAGTGCTTGATATTAATATTTTTTTATTACATTAGATGAAAAATAAAAATAATAATAACATTATATTATAAGCAAATAACAAAAATAATTACATTAATGTATGAGAATGGAATATGAAAAAGAAGTGCAAACAATATAATAGGTCAAGATAAGTATATATAGGAAAAAATTATACTCAAATTATGGAGAAAAATAAAATAAAATTAATGGTGTAATTATTATTTGAAAATAATAATAATAAATATATATTATAAATACATTTGAATAATTAATACATCAAATAAATATAGTAATAAAATGGTGGGGGCCACTTGTGATGGAAGAGGTTACCTTAGTGGGAAGGGGTAACCCCTTCCAACCTCTTCCCTTAAGGTTTAACTTGCAACCATGAGTTTACTTTTTAAGACCTATAAGATAAGTAAAACTCATGATTGCTCATAGTCTCAATAGGCTCAAATGAAATAGAGTCCATTACTATTTTTAAACCTTATTTATACCTCACCACATATTTTTAATCAATCAAAACTTATTCCACTTAATTAAAAAGAATATAATCCACTTTTATATTATTTTTTTAAATAAAAAAGAGATGTGGAAGGAATGGGATTACCCCTTCCCCTTCATGCCTTCCATTAAGAGAGGTTAACTCCACATTCCTTCCCCTTTATGCCTTCCATTAAGATAGAAGAGGGTAAGGGATTGATGAAAACTCATTGATGTTGATGCTCAAAGAGCTACATGTATGTAATAATAGAAATTTTAGATTTTGCCACAAAATTTGTTTCAATCTTTATTTAATTTGTCTTACCAAGGTGCCAAGTAAATGTGTTAAATTTTTCATTATAGGAATTTGTTTATTTCTGCTTTTTGGATTTTAGTTATTAGTAAAAGCTACTTAAAGTTAAGACATTTAAATAGCAATTTGGGTGAGGCTACATGTGATTAGTTATATGTTAATAGTTGTACCAACGTGGCCATGTTCTTTCTACTGTTTCTTTGTTTTATGTCCTTTAGAGAGACGCCCAAAGACCATACAAGTCTTTTACAGTTCCTTCTGAAGGCAGCATTAATGACCTTCTCTTTTTCTTCCGTCAGAAGCAACTGAAAAAAGGAGGTCATTATTGCTGCCTTGGTTGTTAATGTATATGCCATATATGATCAACTCTGATAAAAAAAGATTGAAATATTTGAGTGTGTTTATCAAGGAAATGGGTGCCCATCCACATACTAAAATCTTAAGCTATCCAGATTTAGCTATCCGTATTCTTTGATACAACACCATTTAGGCCAGGTTGTCAAGAAAAGATGGATGAAGGTGAAAATTTGTCTTTCAAAACTAATTAAAGTAATCCAACAGTTGTAGGGGTACATTCACCTTTCAACGGTAAGAAAAATAATCAAATTTTTGGAAAATGTGATAACAATGTATCGCGATTCTTTTTTTCAACTATAAATCCGGGCAAAAACGATGACATATAATTGGCAAAATTAAGGTTTTGGTGAATTTGAGATGATATTGACATGTTTTAACGATAATGATATCATTTGATCAATTTCATGTCATTATTTTTGCCTAATTTATGTCAGACAAATACATCGAGATATTTTGTTACCCCCTCCCCCAAAGATCTTCTCAAGACCTCTTCAGATCTTCTTTGAGCTTCGTAGATCAATTTGATTTTCTCAAAGAATGCGTTATCAACCCATTTAACCTCATCGAGTTCACATTTACCTATAATAATCAATAAAAACATGTACATTCTGACTCTACCAACATAGTGAGTACTGAGTACAAATGCAAAATATGAACTAAATTATGCGATATATGCATCAAACCACTCTAAAATGCAACTTATTATCCCTACTCAAATGTGTGCTTTCACAAATCGTAGGCGAAACAAAAAAGATTGCCACTCCATTCTGCCCTCTATGGTTCTCTCTCTTAATAAAACTCAATCATCATATCTCCTCAGGACTAACCATAAAACGTGCTTAAATAGGTAAAAAAAAAGTCGTCCAAAAAGAATTAAGAAAAAAACTAAACAAATACTCCATCCGTTCGACAAAACATGTCATTTTACTATTCATACGTGTTTTTTTTATAGGATAAAAACTATACTGTATAAACTATGTATTTTTTTTATAAATTATTTTAACAATTTCGTAGTTACTATTAACGAGTACGAACTTGTTTTTAAAAAAAATTATAAAAAGATGGATATTTTATATAATTTTTACCATCCTATAGAAGCGTGAGTGAATAGTAAACGACATTTTTTGTCAAGTTGGGGACGACTTTCTCTAGTGATGGGGTGGCCTTGCATTTTCTTGCCTCTAGCTTTGTCTTGTCTTGTCCAAGTTTCTCGACATCTATTATAGTCTTGGTTATCGTTCTCACTTAGCTCTCTTGGTCCTCGTGCTCACCTTCACACCACCCTAGATCTACGCTTCTTGAAATTAACGACGAACATTACAAGTACTAAATCATGCAATTACATAATAAACATGCATTATGTACACATAAACTACACTAATTCTTACCTAATATGCCTATCTAATTTCTAAATAAGCCCTATCACTCGTCTTTGGCTCACTTCATATATAATGTTGTTGATTTCTGCTCTCATCCAAAGAGATGCAGACACCTTCAAATTTTCATCTTGTATCAAACCGGAAAAAAAAAAATATGTGAGGTATTTAAAGTATACTTGTTCAATTTTTGCGTGTGATCAGATTTGTTGACTTAGCTTAGTCTGGAAACACACAAAAAAATGAGCAGATGAAAAGGGCTCAGACAATCCAACCAGCAAATATACAGACTTTTGAATGTGAGACACCAATCCTGCAGAAGACACAAGTTGTATGAACCATACAATTATCTTTCAATTTGATTGTACAAGGAGCAACGTTAACTGTAAAGGACACCATATATATTTTCCTGCTTAGTCCTTACCTATATAGCATGTAACAAGATGAACAAGCTGTCTCACATTGCACAATCCTGAGAAATTCAGTAGATCTCGCCAAAAGATGAAGCTTACAAATGTACATGTATCTGCATCGATGTGAAACCTGCTAAGATAATGATGCCTCTACAGACTACAAGCCAAGAACAGTAAAGTAATATCCAAGCAAATCTACCAATAGGTTCTAAGCGCGTGTTCGGTAGTGTTTTTTAGTGTATTCCAAAAGATTAAGGGGATTCTGTGGAAAAAATAATCCCCTCGCATTGGTGTTTGGTTGTGTATGTGAGGAGATCCGGGATGGGGTTTCTGAGGATTCGAGCAGATGAAATTCATCCGAAAATGGGATCCCCCCCCCCCCCAAGATTATTGCGTATTGTTGGGGATTGTATTCCAAATTTCACACCTTTGCCCCTCTCATGCCCCCATTTGTGAGCTTTCAGTCTCAGATCTGGAGGAGGGAGGACACACCGTTCACCAGGAGAAACCGTCACCTTCGTCGACGACTGCAAGGTAAGATCTCTCCACCCACGCTCTCTCCGGTTTTGGTTTGTGTCGAGGCGACTGCGGTGGCGAGGAGGATGTGTGGCGGCGCCGATCCCTTTCTCCAGAGAGGCTTTTCCCTCCGGAATGGGCGCTGTTCGTCCCCAATGCAAGGGGGACGGCGGTCGGAGGCCACCCACCCGCCACTCCACTAGGGTTCCGTCGGCCAATGTCGTCGCAGGCGACCCGGAGCCGAGGGCGGAACCCTAGGTTAGAGAATCCCCAAATTTGGGGATTCTCTACATTGCCGACGGCGAGTAGCCACGCTCCGCCTTCGCCGGCTGCTCCTACGAGGCTGACCTTGTCTTCCTCCTCCGCCACCTTCCAGAAACCCCAGATTCGTCAGTTCATTCCTCATCGCCGCCACTCTTGCGATAGTGATACTTAAGCCAGGCAAGTCTCATTGCGTTGCTACGAGTGCACGCGAGAAACATCCTTGCCCTTTCGGGGATGATAAGAGTGTCCATGGCAAAGCACAACAAGGGGCTCTCGTCTTCGATGAACACTTCAGCAACAAGTTCGTCGAGCACCTTCATCACCTCCGCTTCACGACTGACGGGTGTCTTCGAGGCCTCTGACTCACCCCTAACCCAATTGAGAATCTCTTGACTTGTTTCCCCAACCATTTCCATGTGCGTGTCGAAGGCCTCTTCTCCAGCCGAACGTCTTCCACTTCGTCTCTTAACAGATGCCGTCCCCGTCGACCCCGAAGCACGCTTTCCAGGCCTTGGTGGTAAGCTACGACTGATAGGGGTAGCAGCTGGAGGTGCCTGAACGGGAGGGGTAGGGAAGGAGTTGCTAGTCCCTCGTACCATGTCCGGGAACCGTCTCAGGTCGAAATCGTCAATGTTGTCAGCATCAACACCAAGGTCGACATGGGGGGGAGCCTCCACTGTCCTCTCAGTCCCACCTCCAACGTTTGTCGTAGTGGACATCGGGACCGCGCTGTCAACGGGGTCCATGGAGGGTGAAACACAATGCTGTCCGGTCGCAACTGTCCCCCCGTATATCTGGTCCCATGCCTCTTCAAGGTCCGGGGGCACGCACTTCTTCCTCAGTTTCCGAAACTCCTCCTTCTCCTGGCACATCATGCATGTATAGGTATTAGGACAATGAAATGGACATGAAACTGTAACTTCGTACATCGTTTTGATCACAACAAGTAAGTGAAAGAGTATAGTCATGGATGATACCTGACATTTCCGCTCCCACCATTCGTCAGTCGCGTTTATGCAGCCTCTCTCATAGTCCCAGCCTAATCCTGTCTCCCCGTGCTTCAACTCTTTCCAATTCCTCCATTTCTCCTTCATATTAGCGTGTTTGTTCTTCAGCGTATTGCCCCCACATTTCTGCCCCGTAGCTTCCTCGAATTGAGTGGTGAGCACCACACAGCTCAATCCCTGATCCCGACCATATTTTCTTTGATACGCAATCACGAGATCAAGGAATATTTTGAGAATGGTAGGTGTCCAAGTGAAAGGTTTGTCCTTGGTAACCTTCGGTTGGTTGTCTCTCTCCATACAAGGGTTCTTGCTACTCGATGCCATACAATCTGTCGGGGACAATCGATTTCCCGAAGGACATTCGAATCGGTAACACAGAACAAGCAAATTATGGACCCAATATATTAGGCAAAGTCATTGACTAGTGAGGATTAACCAGGCCGGCACACATATTCTTAACGACATTGCCACAAAAACACCTAATTCCGATTTTCCCCCAAATTCGCACCTAGGGTTTTATCACTGCGAAAATTTCAATTTGCTCCAATTTCGAAATCTAGGGTTGCAGATCTTACCACCATACACGAACATATCAATGAAATCTAAAGGTCCTACATGCGAATCTGTAACCACAGCCTACAAAACGGAAAATATGGCCGGAACGGACTAACCTTTTGCCGGCGGCTATTCCGAATGAGATGCAGAGGTCGTCGCGGCTTCGTCCCACCAACGGATTGTGACCGCTTTCTTGCCGTCGACGAGCAGTGCGTACTCTCCGCCCGGAAGTGGTGTTGGATTCGGCGCCTCTTGCGTGCACTGGGTGGGTGCTTCCGGCCTTCGTCTTCGAGTCGCCTGATGGTTGTTCTCCTCAAGTTGTCGAGTCTGCGTCACAGAGAAGGAAGGCCACCCGATTTTTTCAAGGGCATGGGACGGGGGTATATGTGTCATTTCTTTTGTTTCACATACAATACAATCTTCAAAACACCAAACACCTTTTCTAGATTTCCGTCAAATTAATATCCATCTACCTCCATCTTCTTACATCTACAAAAATAATATCCATCTACCTATATCTTCTAACATCTACAAAAATCCCCGTAATCTACCTAAAATTAATCTACCGCCAAACACGCGCTAAATCACAGGTTATCCTAACCCAGTAACCCCACGCCCATGTAAAATAAAGTGGAAAAAAAAAGGTAATGAAAAAGATATTCAAACAGTATAAAAACAGCAACACAATCTGATTGCTCAAGCCATTTCCTCAGGTTGACAAACTTGTGAGCAGTACACCAGAAAACTGAGGAGTATTAGAGAAGCAAACAACATGAGCATTGCCTCGTACCCTAATACACCCACTTTGGTGGCAGACATACAGTGAAAGAGATGAGCCATGGAAGGTTTTCTGCAATCTTAGCAGGACTTCTGAAGGTCTCACATTGCCTCGTCATCAGATTACCTCTTTAAACGTTTTTAACACCGCCACACGTCAAGAACGTGAAAAACACTGCAAGGACAACACCTGCATCCTATTATTATAAATAATGAACCAAAAGATAGCATAGTTCAAAAGTAAAAAATAAACCATCAAAAAAATAACACGGACTGTAACTAGGGCAAAAGCCCCATGCAGAGGTTAGAAAGACAATCTAATCCGCCGAATGTCCAAATGCAGATACATGGGGAAAATATTCTAGTTGCTTCCAATCCAAAACCAACATTTAGCAACTTAAATATAATTGAAACTGAAAATTACAACATCCTGCGGCAAGGAAAAAAAAAGACAATAAAATGGTAATTTGCCTTTACTAGCATCACTTAGTAAGTGCTCATTGCATGATGTTCATCTAAAGCATACCCATTAGTCCTAAGGATGTATGAAGGAGTCTCCAATGAACAGAAGAGTGCACCTGCAAAAGCAACCATCTTGAATTGATGAAAGCAGGGAAGTAAAATTTTATAAACAGATGTCACCCTGGGAGTTCACTTTATAAATGCCAAATTTATTTCAACTTCCACCTTGCTTTCTTCACAAGAGAGGTAACTCGAATACAAGTGCTTGCCCAGTTGCCAGCTAAATGCACTATTTTGAGAATATTTGCAACCAATAAACAGAACAAATGAGTTGAAACATCAATACTCAATAAGAGGTCTAATAATATCCAGCCAGTATCTCATAAATGAAGCTAGCATCTGAAAATAAAATAAAATGTTATGACAACCACACTTTTCTGAGCAAATAAACATATCATAAGGACACCGAGTAGTGCTCTAAAAATTGTCCTAGGTGGCCGCCTAGGCACTTAGCGGCCCCTGCCGCCTCAGACCCATCTCGTTTTTGTTTTAGTATCACTGCCAACGAGCATACCTGCTGTCTATGTAATGAATCAAATATGGACTAGTAAGTACACACCAACATTATATCAACAAAATAAAGGACACTATAACCATCATCCCTATAAATGATCCAGCCACATCTTTACCCAAGTGGGGAAAGCATGATTTTTTAACCTAAATGCAATATAACTCCTCTCTTTATAACTACAACTCCAGGTTGCCAATGAAACCAGCTTACAATTACCAAACCCCTCAGCGCTTATTTAACTTTAGATCGATCAGACCAAAGATCATGTGGCTCAAAGATTAATTTACCAAGTGAGGATGTCAATATCGTATACTACCTCTGTTTCTCAAACAAAAAGGATTTTTAATAGCTTTCAAGGGAAACATGGAAAATAGAATTATATAATCATTTATCGCTCCAATCTTCTCTTCCTCGAATATAATGACAAACAATTGCTACCTTGTTTAGACATGATTACTGATAAATGCAAACCAAATATGGAAAGGCAGGTGCTTTGAAAGTATCAAGACCAATTATTTTGAAACAACATCCAAAGGTCAAATGACAATTATTGACAATAAAAGGGAGTGTCTCATTGGGAGAGAACTCATTGTTTCCCAAAAGTGTGGCTATCATCAGCTAAAGGAAGCGCCTCTATGCCACAACAGGTTATTGAATCCATTTGATGAAAGCCAAGAGGATCACAAACTTCTCATTTTTAGTTGAGAATCCTGATATATATATAGGTAGTTAAAGATTTGAAGTGAAGAAAAACAAGGGAATTTTAAGTAATGAGGGATCATATATCTAAACAATATAATTTTCATAGCATATGGTACAAAAATACAATAGTGCTAGCTCTTGATCAGAGAAGGAAAAACATACTGACCAAATCTAACGTAACTTGCACAATACATAGCTTTTAGCTCCGTGAAGCAGCTGATTTTCAATTCCAGTTCAGTAGCCAATTGTCATTTGTCATGCATAACCACTTCCACCAAAAAAGAAGCTGCCTTTCATACTTGAGGATTTTAAGTATTTCCCTTCCTGACACCCACTATATAGTGAAGTTGATTTGCTTAAGAAAGCCATTTTCTCCATCCTACTAGGAACAAACCCTATCAACTCTCACGCTTTTGCATATTTATTGACATAACCCTGCGATAGAAAAATGAAAGAAAGAACAATAGTTACACTACAATCACACTAAAAAATATGTTACAAAAAAAATGTCCAGAAAGCAGGAAAGATCAAGAAAAGACAATTGATAGTTAAAGTGGGGAAATGAGCTCAACTGCAACTTTTTCTAAATTTATACTTTAAACAGAGAAGAGGCGTATCTGTGGCAGCAAAAAAAATATTTCCATAATACAGGATAACAGGTATTATAAAGTTACACTTTTACAGCAATCCAGTAAAGGGTAACATATAATTTTTCACAAGTTTCAGGGGAAAAGAGAAACTAATCTGCCCAGATCCAAACTCACTTTATTAACGAGTCTGATGGAGCCTTTTAAGCAGGAAATAATGGTGTCAAATAATCAATTGTTACCAGGGTGGGATCAGCAAGCTCTGTTCTACTCTCTTTTTTTTTACAATTTTTTAAACCTAAACAATTGTGAAATTGTTTCTAAATTTTGATACTCCTGTTTACCCTGCTCAATAAGAAAAGAGACCTTACGAGAATTTCATGTACTTTCATTGCAAACTAGCACTGATAGCTGATCTTTCAATCAAAAAGATTCAATCATACATTAACATCTCAAAAGGAGCAATATTTTTTCTTCCATTGATCAAAAAGAGCAGCAGTAATTTATACTGGCCATGAAGATAGAGTAACCATCCATCCATTCCTTGAAAATAGATCATAAACTGACATTAAAATAAGAATTTAAATATAACACAAAAGGTTAAGATATGCAAAGTTCAAGTACAACGTGGCAAGGATGAACCATGTAAGATAGAGATCTTTGATAGATTTCTGCACTCTCAACAATTATGAAAAGGACAAGATTATCACATAGATCTCCAAAGATACAAGAACAAATTGGACGTTTAGGAACTAAAAAGGGAAATATATATTACCTCCACCAGCGTAGTAAGTTTCCACTGTGATCGGTCAATGTATTGGTCGATCTTTGCCTTAGACTTGGGAACTCGGTGCCCTTTCATAGCTCCAGAGACCTTCTCAACAGTTTTTTTAACAATTGTTTTGAATGCCTCCTTGCTCATGTTTCCTTGGCGCCATGATGGCTTAAGCATATCCTTCACGAAGCTTGCTAGTTCAACCTTGAAAAGTTTCATTGACCTGGAATCCTTGCTTTTCTTGCTCTTTCCTTCTCTCTTAACTTGATTAATTTCAATATCACTAGCAGCTCCTTCTTCACCATTATTTGAATTGCTTTGGCTCCCACCTTCCTCAGCAACTACTTCGGCATGGGCTGTCTCACCAAATTCATCATTTTCTGAAGATGGAGCTGTAGCAACAACTCCAAGCTCTTTCTTCTCTCTGTTTACATTGTCACCTGATGGCTTAGAATCACTGAACCTTAACATGATCTCAGAATTATCTGCAGCATGATCCTCCTGTACTGGTTGTTTCTTTAGTGACTCTGCTGATGGCTCAATGCTGTCCAAGAGTGGATCATACTGGCCTCCACCAGATTTAGGCAAGTTTTGACCTCCAGTCCTCGAAGAATTTGGGGAAGGGATCATCGAACCTGCCCCATAAGCAACTCCTTGGCCTTCAGATGCAGCACGGACTAAGCAAAAAGAATTTTCATGTTCACTACCATAAGGTTTTCCTTGTCTGAACAGATCAGAGCTGAATTTGGAGCTTAAAGGCTGATCAAAAGTAGATGCAAACGGATTATGATGGGCAGCTATTACAGACCCAGTATCAGACTTGTGAGAAGGATTTTTGCTCTGTAGTTCAGCTGAATATATTAACGGCTCTCGAAAACTATCACCAGCAGCTTGGTAGAGCCCATATGATGTTTGTTGCAGGTATGAAGGATTCTGAAGCTTGGTAGAGGGTTCACCTGGTGGCAAAGTTTCATGTGCAACGGATTGCACTCTATTCGAATTTGCTTCCCCCACAGGTCTTGGAGGTATATTTCCATGAGGAAATAAACTTGAAAGGAAAGGCCCGGAGGTGAGGGAATTTACATATAGATCATCCCTTACAGAAATTGAGCCTGTTACAGCCTGACCCAAAATGTTGCCCGGGTAAACAGCCTCAACATGTGGGGGAGCCTGATGAGAGCCCTGCATGGGCATATAAGTTTGTTCCTGCAGACTGCCAACGTGAAGAGGAATTGGTCGAACAGTAGGATTGGTAATCAGAGAAGGCTGCATTGATGAATCACTTCTTAAAGGTAATCTGCCCTGCTGAAATGAGGCAAGTCTACTATGTAAGGATGGAGTGACCATGTAAGTTGGGCATGGGGTTGGCAATGTGCTCCATGACAGATTCTGTGGTGTGTGATACTGAGGATGTAGGTTGGATAATAATACATCAGATTCTGAAGGAATTGGAATACAATCTTGCACAGATTGTAGTGTACAAGGTATACTTGCAACATGCAAAGTGGGAGGTTGCAGTGGAATGGGAGGAGGTGGTGGCAGTTGAGAAACATGATGAGCATAATTATTGGCAGAGGAATCTGAAGCTGACAGATCTCTTTGTCCCACAGGCTCGACTTTCTTGCTTAGAGAAAGTACAGCTTCAGAAGGCTGATATGAAGAAGCAGGAGATATCGGGATAGTTGGTGTCGGACAGGAGCCTCTTAAAAGTTGGGTTTGATTATCAAGTGCACCATGCTCCTTTTTTGAGGATTTTACCTCAGAATGATAGACATGAGCACCTTTGTCATCGTTTTGGAGATTCGAAGTGACTAAATAAGAAAAATCTTTAGAGCCTGATGTTCCAAGTAAACAAGAGTTTGATCCTTCAGGAGTAGTATCATTATTTCCGTCAATAGCTGCCACCACGCCAACTCTAGCTGTAAGAGGATCCACACATTCAGCACTATTTTTCTTATCAACTGCTGCACCTTTTGAAGGATAATTTCTGTTAGCATGCTGCTTTTGATATGGCTTTATCTCCCCATCCTTTACTTTTTCATGATTCATTTCCTCAATACTGATGTCATACTCTAGTGAACCCTTTCGAGTTGTAACTTTATTTTCTTCAGAATAATCATAATCCCTTGTAACTGCTCTACTTTCTGATGCATGCTGTTTACTTCTATAGGGTCTGGATTCACTGTATTTCTCTGGATCATTATGTAAGTACCTGCAAGATGCTCCTCGGAAGCACCGACCTTTGAGATAGTTAAAGCATTCACCCATCTGATGTCTAACTCTTGTAGTGTTGTTACCACCAACGTCAATAGTGCGTCTGAAGGGAGACCTGCTCCTGCTTCTCCGCCTCTTGGGAGACAAACTGGATAAGAAAGAAGTATTTGATATCAACTTTGTACCCCCAGATATACTGACATGACTAATAAAAAGCACTTCTAAAATATAGATTGAATACAGCACAATAAATGAGCAGAAAGTGCATCATATAGAATGCACAAACATACCTCCGTGATAGGCTTCTCCTCTCCTTTCTCCTCCAAGGACTTCTTCTCCTCCTTTTCCTTAGTGGTGGTGATCTGCTTGTACTCCTACTTTTACGTCTTCTACCACGCCTTCTATAGTAACTTGAATCATCAGAATCAGTTTCACTAGCACCTTCTCTCATCAACCGGCCAAACTCATCAAATTTCACAGCTATGGCATCTTTTTTATTTTCCATTTGAGTTTTACTGCTTTCAGAAACCGCACCAGCGCCAGAGCTTCCCAAGGCATCCTTTTCTTGGGAACTATGAACAGAACTTTTAGATGCATCAGTTTTCAGATTATTCTCAACAGCTTTGCCTACTTTCTTTTTCAACGAATTAGGTCCAGGAATCACTACAGCACTGATTTTAATAGCTGGACCAGCATCTAGATCTTGAGCACCTCTCATGTGAGACCCCGAAAGCCCTACATCAGTTGCTTTAGACTCTGAAATGCCTTGCATCTCACGTCCATCAGAAGGTTTGACGACAGCTTCTTGAAACTGAAAGGTTGATGTTGGCTTGCGAGCTTCAAGACAAGCATTATCCTCTGAGCTATCATCTGAAGCATAGCCTTTTAACAGCCTGAATGGGTCATCAGTATGAGTAGCAGAAGCAAAAGCTTTATCAGACATCCCTCCATTGCCACCTTCTGACTTGACTGGAGGTCCCAGTCTCACTGTTGAAATGTCACCTTGTGTACTTTGTAGTGGATTATCTTCTGCCTGTTTTTCAATCCCATCCACAGATGAAACAAAGTCTTGCTTTAGGCCACTGACTTTATCATTAACTGCTAGCTTTTCTCCATGCTGGATGATATCATCTAACAATAGCATGATGAAGATTAGACAAGCACAAGACATTGCAAAAAGGGACAGGATGAACAACTACATTGGATATAATCAGTGCAAAGAAATTGCTGATGGTTCTTAAGCCGCTGTTTAACAGCTTATGACTCATTCTAAGAAGAAAAGGATCATTTAGCGAAGTTTAAGTACAACGTTAAATTAAAGAAATAGCTAAAGGTATGCAGGTCGTCTTTACATTCTACTTTTTCATACCATAGACAACTGAAAAACAACATGCAGTTCCTTCTCTTGCAATCAATATGGTCATAATCAATTTTGCGTTATCTCTCTCCATTTTCACACATATGCATTGATATTTTAACTTACTTATGCAAGGAAACATTATAGTCCCTAACGCACCATAACCTTTGCAATGAAAATCATATTGAAGAGCACCAGGGGAAGAATCATAACAAGTAATATACATGAGGGGACATAAATCAATTCATTCTGCAGTAGAGCATTAACCTTCCATATCCATGTCTGAATCAGACAGAGAATGAGATGTTGGATTTAAGCTATTTGGCTCCACTGAAGATCTACTCTCAGCATGCTTGTCCTTCAGCATTGCATTAGTTTCGTGTTGCCGAAGACACGATTTAATTTTCATCCATAAATAGTACTCATGTGCAATTGCAGCTTCACTCCCTGGTTCACCACCAAATAAAAAATTGAATTCTGGATTTCCGGCTTCCTTCTGACAAACCATATCTTCAAAGGCTGGGCCATTCTTGGAAATAAACTGGCACAATATCTCAACATTCCGTAGAGTTTTTTCATTAGTTGGTCTTTGTGGAGGTGTGGGGACATCAATTGAAACACTTTGTATTGTTGCAATGCCACCTTTTAAAGCAGATGCCTCAAAAGAGCTTGTTTCTATTTCACGCCCACAGCCATGATTTTGAGCAGTATCTGTGTTCCTGTCATGCGTAGATATATGCTGAACAAATTCAGAATTTAATGTCTTACGGGATCCAGGATCACAAAGAGATTGAACAGAAGGATCAGAAGTCATGGGCTGGGGGGATGATAATGGAAGAGAAGATTGGGGAGTTAAGGATGGAGGAGCTGGTGGCAAAGGTGGTAGAGAGGGTGGTAGAGGTGGTGGCTGAAGAGTCACTGATGATAAATGAGATCCTTCACTTTTTGATGGTGAAATAGAATGTAAAGTTGCACGAATTGATAAGTTAGAACTCTGCGGGAGCATTGTTGGCAGTGGTGGTGGTGGTGGCAATGCTGACACTGAAAGAGGTGTGATCATTTGCTGCATGCCAGGGGATGGCTGATGGAATGGACCTCTGTACAAGTTTTGACTCTGAGATGGAGGAGGAGGGGGGATTCTAGAATGACCAGAAGGTGGAGGCAATGCTGATACATATTGTGCACTTTGAGCACCCTGCTGTATTGTTTGGTATGGATGTTGTGGCTGGTAGGATTGACCAGTTCCTTGCATAGAACTTGATGGACGTGATTGAGATGTAGGAGCAAAATCATAAGCAGAAGCACCAGGTGAAACTCCATAAGTAATTTGCCCAGCTCGTTGAATTACTCCTTGTGGTGGAACAGAAGGTCCTTGGTGTAAGAGACTACCAGGAGCAGGAGGATGGTTGACCTGTTGTAGGAATTGAGGCCTAGGTGGTCTGTTAGGACTTTGCCCGAATTGTGGTGGATAATTTCCCTTATCATACATCTTAATAATGGAAGCTATAGCACCTATCAATCCTCTGGTTTTTAAAAGAAACTGTGAATACCAACTGTCAGAATCTTCACACTACGCTGCTAACAGTCCCTGGAAGACAAAATAGAAGAAGAATTGTTAGGATAGTTTTCCAAGGCATCAATAGAATATACAATCCTAAAACATTCTACACCGCAAACTTGTATATATATTTTATGGACCAACTTATAAGATTGCCTAAAAACAACATAAATTTATAAACCATAAAATAACAACTACAGTAACATAAGTGTTAGATCTAGATCATAAAACCCAGGGTTGGACTCTGATCTACAAGTGGAACATATTTCTACTTCTCAAATTTGAGAAAATTTATGCATCCATGATTCCATGAAATACATTTTCAGTAACTGGCATCTCTTGGTGCAGGAAACCTAAACGTAAATAGAGTCGTTCCTCTGTCACAGCACAAGCCCGTAAATAGAGTCGTTCCTCTGTCACAGGATAAAACCCAGGGCAATGACTATCCAGTTTCCAGCATCAACACAAAATGCTCACACTATAACAGCCAATCAATGAACCACATCGTCCAGCAGAACCAATACATGGAACATTCTCCAGCTTGCTAACTAATCTTATTGAGCGATCAGCGAGCCAAAGAAAACAACACATTTTCAAAATTTAGGGATTCAAATAGCCGTCAGCCAATCCATGCAACACCACAAGCCATTCTGGGAAAGCAATCGACCAAACAGTTGGAAAAGAAAAACTCGTAAATAGCACTCAAATTGCACGCGACTCAAACGCCTCCAGGATTCAAAATTACCAGCAGCGAGATACGATTCGGGATTTATTATAACCTAAAACCAAACTCATCGTTCTAGGGTTTGGGAAGAAGATGGAAATAATATGAATCGGAGAAGCAGAACGAAGCAGGGAGCACAAGCGAAATCGAAAGCAAAAGGCAAGCAATGTATAGACTAAAATAAACAAAACTGGGGGTGGAGAAAGAGAAGCATACAGCGATTTCAACGAGATGCCATGGGTGATGTCACGATGAAATGAAGGAAGAGCGAGATAGATGAAAGGGGGTTTTGATTTGTGGAACGGCTGTAGGAGAGTGTAGTTGCGTTTGCTTGGCTTCTTCTTCTTCTTCCCTTTATGTCCGGGTATGGGGTATGAGAGGTTTCTCACTGATTCATTTCCTGGATGCGAAAGAGACTAGGTTGAACCCGGCGGGTTCGGACCCACGGGAAACCGCCGGTGGTCCGGGTTAGCCAGTTAGGGGCAGCCAGGCGGCATGAGGAGCACGTGCCGCTCCGATAAAACATATCGTTACTTTTTTTTTTTTTTTTTTTTGATACAATGCAAGGATTCGGGGGAAAGCTACGTACGTCTAGCTCCCCGTCCGATGGCGTCCCCACGAACGAGCTCGAAGATCTTAGCGGGAACGCAGTTCGCTACAAAGTGAGATGAGAGGCCAAGATGCGCAAGACGATCCGCCACCTGGCTGCCCTCCTTGAAGATATGACCGAAAGTGACACCCTGGAAGGCGCGACAGAGACCCAGGGCATCCGAAATCGACATCTCGATCTCCCACGGACAGTGCCAAAACCCTTAAGGGCGTTTATGATCGTAAGGCAATCACCTTCGATCTCAAGATGGGTAAAGCCCCGCTTGGAGGCTTCAAGAAGACCCGCGATAAGACTGAAGCACTCCGCCTGCACGGCCGAAATCGAACCATGTCCACGGGCGCCACAAGCAAGCACCCTACCCTGACAATCACGGATAACGAACCCAGACGTCGCTCTGTTCGACTCCGTTCGAGCACCATCGAAGTTTAGTTTGACAAAATCCGTAGCCGGTTTTTTCCATCTCACAATTTTTGCTTTTGACATTTTCTTTTTGGGGTTGGAGGTTTTTTGTTCGGTAATTTGATCAGGTTGATCGTCTGTTTCTACCTTTTTCCACATTTTTCTAAATTGCTTTATATTTTGTATCCAATCTGCCATAGAATTGATGTTGTTGTTATCCAAAATTATTTTGTTCCTCATCGACCATATACCCCATAATCCAAAGGCGATGATTAATTTTTGTTCGGGGGTTAGTTTTTGGAACACTTCCGTTATAATGTCCTTGTGTGATCGATTTGTTCTCTTTGTCCGTATGTCGAATCGTTTGTTCAATCCTCCTGTCGAGGCCTCCTATAAGCGATAATGAAAATTGATAGTTTGATACATGCGGATGATAAAAACAATATAAAATATTTATTTTTTATAATTTTTTTTAGCAATGTCATAGTACTATTAATAGCTTGATAGTTCAGTCACGCGACATTAAACCTATCATGTCGTCTATTGGGAACGATCTCAATTCTTCTGTCAAGGAGATGCTTGCCTTTTCTTGGTGGTTGATCTGGTATATTCGGAACAATCACTTGTTTCGGCAGGAACCCCTTCCGCAGAAGGACACAGTTTTACGCATAATCAAATCCCATATCGATAACTGGAGGAAAACAGCTTGTTTAGAGAATGGCCTAGATGAGGACTTTCCCAAAGACCCACATAACTCCAACCCCCCGAAAAGGAAAAAGAACCAAAGAAAGATTGAGTGGCATAAACCACCAAGGGGCACGCTTAAGCTAAATTTCGATGGATTAACGCTAATAAACAATGAAAGTACAGCAGGCGCCATAATCCGGGACTGGAAAGGCCAACCAACACGGCTCTGTTATCAAAAGCTTGGCAAACAAAACCCTCTCAAAGCGGAAGCTCTTGCTCTTAAATTGGGCATCCAACACGTTCTTCAACTACATATTGACCACTTAAATAGAAAAACTAAATGTCCCTGGGAAATTGAACTAATTTTATCTGATGTACAACTTCTTCTATCGACTATGAAAGAAGTTTCTTTCTTTCATGTGCCCCGTTTGGGTAATAGAGTGGCGGATAAGGTTGCACATCTTTGCCACTTTGCCCGGGGAGTCGATATTCATAACGATTCAGGTCTTCTTGACCTCATCCGCAAGGATGCTGCCGGGTAGAGCCTCCTCGCCCGAATCCTTTCCTAATAAAAAAAAAAGTATAAAATTGTTTTAAAAAATTAAAAAAAAAATTGATATGTTATATAGTTTTTATTATCATCTTAAAAAAATGTGCGTGAATAGTAAACGAGATATTTTGCCGAATGAGAGAGTATGTATTATCCTCGTATATAGTTTCGTTTTGATATATAATACGTCTAATCTGATATCTGAGTAAAAAATTATAATGTCTAAAAATTATAGGTATTTTAATCACTTTAATAATATTTCAATAAACTATAATAATTTTAGGATTTTTTTGCTAAATGTCCATTTTAAATATGTCATTTTCTAAAATGTCCATTTTTATAAGTTGATTAGGTAAATGTCCATTATGACATTTTTGCCCATACTATAATCCCCTTTTTCCTTATTTCTCCCGGACCTTACACCAGACGCTCAGCTCCCTCTCCCTTCCCCGGAAAACTCTCTGTTACGTGTACTACAGGAGATTACGTGAGCTTTTGCCAAATGTCTAAATTGTTGCTGGAATTACAAAGATTTTACCGCCACGTGTTCTATACCTTTTTGTATTTCATAGTCCACTGACTTTTTTCTATACCTTTATGTGTTCTTACCTTCATATTCCACTTATATGCTACTATTGTCATTCTCGTTTTTTTTTTACATCACCTTAATTTGTTTTATTCGAACCATATGGAATAATTTGAGTTTTTATATTTTTTGTACACTTTTTTTTTTATCGAGGTTAGTGTCATCACCCTTATCAATGGTGATATTGTTGGTTACACATACGTGGTGACAATTTTTTTAATGACAATTTTTTTACAAGGTAGTGACATATGTGTCACCAACAGTGTCACCCCCGATAAGAGTGACAATGTTGGTGACACATATGGTGACAATTTTTTTAACATTTTTATTAACAAAGTCAGTGCCATCACAGTGGTGACACATGTAGTGACAACTCTTTTATTGGTAACAATTTTTTTATAAATTTTTCTCTAAAAACTGTTCTTCAACAAATGCAGTCACTTCCAAACTGTTATTAGCGATGTCACCACCATAAAAACAGCTAAACCACTACTGTCATCACCAGAGAAAATCCCTAGGATAAGGGGGAGAAAAAACCTTATAAGGGCTAATATGTGCTAACCAAAAAATATGTGGTGTTCAATATATATAAGTCATGACAAAGTATAAAATAAATGTCACCATCATAAATATAAAAGTGTCACCATTGCGGTCACTAGAAGAAAGTCCTAGGATACATTAGCAAAGTGTTATTAGTGATGTCGATCACTACCATAAAAACAATGTAACCATTGTTGCCACTAAAGGAAAAACATAGGACAGAGGGAACACAAACCCTGGAGGGGCTAAGCTAATCAAAACCATTGTTGTTATCAAAAGAAAACCTGACAAGGGAATCACAAACCCTATAGGAGTTAATGCTAAGCAAAACTACGGTTGTCACCAAAGGAAAACCTAGGATAAAGAAAGCACAAACCCTTAATTATCAGTGTCACCACCCTTAATGAGGCCAATTGTCACCACCCTTAATTATCAGTTTGTTAGGGGAAGTCTTGTTGGGCCCGACCAGAAAGCCCAATATATAAGTCAGACTGGGGCACCATCCCAAAACCAATTGACGTTAGGTGGAGTAGCCCATCCACTTATATGTTAGGTTCGGAATCACCCCACTTCCGATGTGGGATTCACAAGTGTCCCAACAAATCCCCCTCTCACTTGCGAATCCATCACGATTCACAAGTCTAGCCCGGTTGGAATTGAGACCTCCACGCAACGAGTTCGACTAACCCGTCATCGATACAGATGTGGGGTCCATCTCAATCTTCGATGCAACCGGCCCACCCGCCGAACCTGGCTCTGATATCAGTTTGTTGGGGGGAAAGTCTTGTTGGGCCCGACCAGAAAGCCCAAGATATAAGCCAGACTGGAGCACCATCTCAAAACCAATTGGCATTAGGTGGAGTAGCCCATCCACTTATATGTTAGGTTCAGAATCACCCCACTTCCGATGTGGGATTCACAAGTGTCCCAACAACTCTTAATTATCAGTGGTGTCAGTGATGACGACACATAGCCTCGACTGCAATGTAAAGCATGATCTCCAAATGGGTCCATCTTGTCAAGCTCATAACTGGGACAAGTTGAATAGCCATTAAACATAGGGATCGAAAGATGGTATTGGAGAACAAAACAAAACCGTCGAGACGACATGGTCTGGGCAAGGCCCTCAATGGGAACAATCAACAAAAAATCTTGCGCTCTTTCCCCTCTCACAACTTCTTATTATAATAATAATAATAATAATAATAATAATAATAATAATAATAATAATAATAATTATTATTATTATTATTATTATTATTATTATTATTACGGAAATTTCACGAGGTACCCTTGTGGTATGGCAATTTTCGCGGGGTATACAAAAGATTTACATATTTCGCGTGGTACCCTTGAGTTTAGAAATATTTTTGCCTCGTGCCCTCTCCCGTTTAATTTAACTGCTGCCGTTTATTTTTGAAAGCGAAAAGGAAAATGGCAACCCGGATTGTTGAAGAGTTGCAGGCGACAGAGAGGAGAAACTCGTTCTCTTGGGCGACAGAGAGGAGAAGCTCGACTGATTCCCACGCCGGCGGGAGGTGGAGACCGGCTTGTTGAGTCCGGTGACAAGGTGAGCGAAAACAGGTATGTCTCCCTGAAAATTCCTCTTTTTGCGAAAATTAGGGTTTATTTGTCATGTGATTTTGCTAAAATTGTGCTCTCTACTCAATTTTGAATTCAATTGCTAAGTGACTTTATCATAGTTCTATTTGTTCGGAATAGAGTAATGAATGTGATAGCTAGTTTGCCTTAATTTGATCAAGTTTTTTTTTGTTTGCCGATTAAAATTTTAAACACAAGTCCAGGAATTTGTTTGGTTCTTTGTGTTGGTGGAATTGTAACAGGTTATCAAGGCTATAAAGCATAGTCTTTGTCATGCTCAGAAATTGTATCTATATTCCTCCTCCCAGCTTTTAACTTCTACCTGAATACGTTAGATATAAAAGAATAGAAGAAAAAAAAATCTGCCCATCACAAAAGAAGAAATGCATATGAGATTATAATAAACTGTAACCAACCTTAAATAGAATGACACAGCTAAACCTTTTTCTCAACAAGGAGGGTTTTTGGATTAAACTTGCGCAGTCAAGTAGAATGACACGAAAATTAAACCAGACAAAACGAGCACCTATCCCTTGTTAATGAATTTTCTGAAGAAAACCTTATTTCACCACTTTCACGTTTGTGTAGAATGTTGTCAGACAACTGAATCTTCGTAAAGAGAGTTTATATGGCATTTTGAACAGCTTGATTCTCGACAAATTAAAATCTTTAAAAGTGATAAAAGTGTGTATATATTTAGCACTTGAATTTCTTCTGAAGTAGCTTTTCCATGTAAGGGGAGAATGAATTATTGGCTCTGAGGTAGAAGGGTAGCTCTGTGGTGCCTTTGAAGCATAAACTTGTTAGAGAATGAGTGGATTTTTGTTGTTTGGTTCTTTGTGATGTTCATTCGTATATAAGGATCATGGAAAGCTTAGTGAAAATGATCTTGGGTGAAATTTTTCTTTGTTGGCAAATGAGTTCTCGATATGTTTTGTCTCATTGAAGATAGAACATGTTAGCCTATTGCTTTAAAATTTTTAGCTTATTAGCTCAAATGGTAGAGCATTGTGCTTAGGCACAAGACGTGGGTTCGAATCCCACATAAGCTATACATACATTACAAATTACAGCAAGGTCCTCATCTTGTTCAGGAGCTAGTCACAAAAATCAAGAGCATTGTGCTTATGACTAATGCTAACTCTGTTTGTGTATAAGCTAGAGAAAAGAATTAAATTTTGTAACGATTCTTTGAAGAACATTTCAGTTGCCATTTTGAGAAATCAGCCTATATGGGACTCGAACCCATATCTTGTGCATAAGCACATGCTCTACCGTTTGAGCTAATAGACTTTTTAAGAAGTTTCAAATCCATAACTGAATCCAACAATCGAAACTACATATAGAAGAGAAATTGACTATAGGCAACCTCTTATTGAAGTACATTATATGTTAGAAACTTTTGAGAGTCAGCCGGACCTTTTAAATGAATAATAATCAACAGAAAAGCATATAATGAACCATGAAAAACATCAATTTTACCAAGGAGAACAACTGCCACAATATCAAGCTTATACCAAGGAGCCGAAATAATTTGGCACTTTCAAAAGGGACTCAAATAGCAAGACACCATATAATGAACCATGTAAAACATCAATTTTATGTCTTTCCCGGTTTAAAAACCATGTACTCCAACACAAGAGTCAAAAAAGAGGATCAAAATCTATAGTGTTAAAAATATCAAACAAGAGGCTTAGAGATAGAAATAGAAATTTCATGAAGAAAAAAGTGAAAGATATAGTGTGCAGTGACATGCCTTGTTCTAAAGACATTGGACATGCTCCCTAGCAGAGAGTTCTGAAGCATTATCCATGGGTACAACCATATTTCAAGAAAACAAGAAACCATAAACAAGCATGAGCATACACAAAATCAGGCAACATGGAGATATTGAATCGCTATATTGCTCAAAATGGAACATCAAGCTGTACAGAATCGGAAACCCTAACCATTCAATGTTCAAACAATGCATTGGGAGATACAAATCTAAATTGCCAATCTTGGACAGAGCTGCCATAGACCCATACTGTTCTTCACGATGCAAGAAGCCCCAAATTCGTACCCCAAACCTCTTTAAATACAACAACTAGATTCAACAAAAGCCCCAATTTCAAAGCTTGAACCCTAAACCCTAAATCAACAAATTCCTAGTTTTGAACCCTCATTCAACCCAGAATTCGAATCCTACATACACTGCAAGCATAATCGACATAAAAAAAAAAAAATCAGAACTTCGCATACCTCTTACGGATTTGTCTTCCACATCACATTGTCGGCCTCTCTTCCTATCAGGACTACGACGCTCTTGGTCCAGTCCTAGCAGCCGACACATCCATCTTCGTCCACTCCTTTCATCGCCTCCACCTCCCACCGGCGAGGGAATCGGTCGAGCCTCTCCTCTCTATCGCCCAGGAGAACGAGCTTCTCCTCTCTGTCGCCTGCAACTCTTCAACAATCCGGGTTGCCATTTTCCTTTTTGCTTTAAAAAATAAACGGCAGCAGTTAAATTAAACGGGAGAGGGCACGAGGCAAAAATATTTCTAAACCCAAGGGTACCACGCGAAATATGTAAATCTTTTGTATACCCCGCGAAAATTGCTATACCACAAGGGTACCTCGTGAAATTTCCGTTATTATTATTATTATTATTATTATTATTATTATTATTATTATTATTATTATTATTATTATTATTATTATTATTATTATTATTATTATTGAGTAGTTGGAAAAGGTAAATAGTAAAAAGTAACACGAGGGCCAGGGCCGTTCCGTTAGGATTCGAGGCCTTGTGCAACTTACGTGCTCATGCCTTTTATTTTAACTAATTCAAAGGAAAAAAATAATCCACCAAATCCACTAACATACAAAAGAGATCGAATGTTTTCGTAGATGTAAAGTCATTACAAAGAATCATTAACTAAAACTAAACTTTTCCCATAGGGCATGATGATCTATCTAATGCAATGCTACTACTTTCGAAAAACTGATCTTCTAGCACTCTTAGATGCAAAGTCGTCTATTAAACTCTCATAGTCAAGATTTTCTAAAAACTCATGTTCAATTGAAATCAAAGCCAAAGCATTTAACCTTTCTTGCGTTAAGGTCGATCGCAAGTAAGATTTCAATATTTTGAGTTTTGAAAATCTCTTTTCTGCTGATGCAACTGTAATAGGAATTGTCAATAAAATCCTATATATGCTAGACAACTAGTTGGACAAGAATTTGTATTTTTCAAGAAAGATAGTATTTCACTAGATGTATTATGCTCCTCTGGTAAATGTTTTTGTAAAAGTTGCAATTCATTAAATAATTCCTCACCATCAATGTCTAAGATGAGACCATATTTCTCCAACTTCTTCTCAATATTGCTGCAGCTTGTTTCTAGTTCCTTAGCATCCATGGATTTCAACCTCTCTGCAGTAAAAAGGAAGCCAAAAGTCTCTTCATATTGCTTGTATTACTCAAATCTTCTCTCCAGTGAACCAACTGCTTGATCAATTAGGTATAGAAAATATTGAATTCGGAAGGACTCTTATGCAGAATCTTCACAGGCTGGTTCTGATGACTCAACGACAGTAACAATCTCATCAAAATGTTTCTTCTTACGGATTGTTCTTCTTTTCTTCTTCTCAAGAAACACAGGATCAATATCCAACTCAATAGCAATCTCCTTAGCACAGCGCAAAGCCTTCTCAAACCCATCTTCTTGATAATCTTTGAAAAAAGCAATTAGTGCCTTCACACTATCCATGGCCACATCAATACGCATATTTTCGGATTGTAATTCCTTACTGACCAAATTGACTTTAGCCAGTATGTGGTACCAAATAACCATTCCAACAATAAACTCATATCTTCCAAGTTCATATTCAGCCAAGCAAGTAGCTTCACTTTTTAACTTTGGCTCTGTCTCACTTTCAGCAAGTTGATATAAGGCTTCTCTTATTTCAGGAGCTTGAGTAACTATCGCCTTAACACTATCAATTCTGCTTTCCCATCTTGTAGTTGACAATGATTTCAAAGTAAAGCCTTTTTCAGACAAATTGTCTTTCAAAATCTTCCACCTTTTTGTAGAATCTGCAAACAATTTATAGATACGTTGCACAACTCCAAAAAATCTACTGCTTTACGACAAGAGTTTGCTACATCTGATAGTGTCAAATTCAGAGAATGAGAACCACAGGGAGTATAAAAAGCTCTAGGATTGATGTCTAAGAGCTTTCTTTGAACGCCTTTGTGTTTCCCTTTCATGTTCGATCCATTATCATAGCTCTGCCCTCTCACATTATCTATGTCAAGATCAAGATTGTATAAAACATTCTGTAGCTCCTTCAACAACCCCTGGCATGTAGTGTCATTCACAACCAAAAACTCCAAAAAATACTCTTGCACCTTTACCGGGACTGTAGAGACATCTACACACCTTAATATCAATGCCATATGCTCTTGCTTGCTGATATCATTAGTACAATCAAGTATTACTGAGAAGTACTTGGCTTCTTTGATTTTTTTCCAGAAGTGCGCCTTCAATTTCAGAAGCTATCAAAAGTATCAGCTCATTTTGGATCTTGTGACTCATATAATGGAACTGAATTTCATGATTTTGTTTCCTCCGAATATGCTCCTTCAAAGTAGAATCCCATTCAGCAACCATTTCAACTAACGCCATAAAGTTTCCATTTCTTTTATCATAAATCTTGTCGTTGCTTCCGCGGAATGCTAAGCTCTGTTTAGCTAAATATTTCACCATTGAGAATAATCTTCGCAATACCTTCCTCCAATGCTCAGTTTCTTTGCTTAGTTGGTCATGCAAAACTCTGTCAATCAGTTTATTACTATTCAGCCTTGCACGTAACTCAACCCAAAGCAACATATGATTGATATGCTCTGAACTTCTTTCATGTGCTTTCAAAATAGAAGAAAGATGCCCCCAATCCTTTACTCCATTATGTGCTAACCGACTAGGTTGCTGTTTGTTTTTGAACACTTTACAACATAAACAAAATACTTTGTCAAGATCCTTTGAATATACAAGCCAATCTCGATGATGCATCTCTCCATTTGGCAAGTGCTTGTTGTAAAAATCTAAAGAGAAACGTCTATTTGATGCATCCTTTGGACCTTTTCCTGACAACAAATCTCTTATAGGGCCTTTTTTCACCAACAGATCCCTACATTTAGGACCAAGGTTATCCCAACACTTAGGATCATATATATTGATGGGTATGTCACCAAAATCATCTCCGCTACTATTCAGACCTGGCTCTAGAGATTCTTTTACACCAATAGGTTCAACATCAACATCTTATTCCATTTGCTCTTGATTTTCTTCTACACCAACACTAACATATCCTGCATCTTGAGTTTCCGTCCCATTGTTTCTATTATTTTCAACACTATTAATCATAACATTATTCTCTTGCAAGACATTTTGCTCATCCTCCTTATGTATCGACTCATTTGCAGTCCTACAACCAATTGGTTGTAGGACTACAAACTTGCGAATAGCTCCTTTTTGACTTTCAACCAATTTTCAATCTTCCTCTTTTCTTTTGCACTTGGCATGACCACTTTCGAATCTTGTAGGAGGCATTCTATCTTTTTAAATCCCAACTTAGTGATTTCTAAGGTAGAAAGGTTCAAAACAATAGCAAAAAAATATAAAATAATTATGATCATCTAAGAAATTAGAAAGTAAAAACTAACAAAATAATATAGTTAAAATTTGAGATTACCTATCGAAATCGTTGAGCTTGAAGAGACGATTGCAATGGCTGAATAAGTTGAATTGATTTGACATATATTAGGGTTTCTTCTCTTTTCTCTATATTCTTTGTGAATTTAGACGGCAAAAAAAAAACCCCCGAACACTACTGTAATTTTTTGGGAAAAAGGAATCGGAATGTTGGGCCTAAAAATATGGGAATGGGCTACTGGGCTGTCCCTGACTCCCTGCTGTAATTACTGATTTTAGAAAAAAAAAATCAAGATTTGCCGCTGCAGGGATATTCGAACTCCCACCCTTCTTGTTACTAGTGGCGTCCTCTACCAGCTCCTCTACCGCGCCCACTTGTTACACTATGAAACTGATAGCATGCATTTAGGTAAGCATAATAGGTTGCATTTAGCTTAGTTAAGATGCATTTCATGGATGGATTAAGTACAATTTGCATATTTGCTCTCTATGTCAGTGGAGTCGGAATCTACACACTTTTATTGATTATTTCAGGTAATCGTGGATCCGATGATGAGACAGGACTTGTTAACGCATTAGATGAGAATGTCTAGTTGATCGGAGAAGCTTACATGAAGATCTCAAGAGGTCCTGAGAAGAAGAAGCGGACCTAAACGAAGAACAAGTTTGCAGAAGTTGTCGCCAGACATGCTGAACTTGTTTTGCACTTTCTGGAGACCTCGGTTGTCCGATTGACTATTATGAACATGCGTTGGAAAGCTCTTTCAGATAACTACAACTTTCCTGTTGACAAAAAGAGCAATTTCGGGATAGATTTTCCGTGAAAGGCCCCTGGCTGCGGCCGCAGCAACCATGGCGCGGCCGCGGCCAATCAATTGTGTTGCGGGGTGGAAGAAGCCGCGGCCACAGCATTGTTCGGCAGCGCAGCGTTTTGTTTTAAGAAACCCTAGTTTTGTTTGTTTGTTTGTTTTGGCCAACTTAGACTTATCATTATAAGGCCGATTATGTTAGTTTATTAGGAACTTCTATTCTATTCTTTCGTTCATCAGACACTTTAGAGATTTGAGCGATGTCTTCCATGAGGAACTAAACTCATCTATTCTGCGTGCAATTCGAAGCTTTATTTGGATTGATTGTGAGTTTCTAATTCTCGTTCCTTGTTTCCTATATTTGAATGCTTCAACTTCTTTGTGTTTGATTGTTTATTGTTTTGTTCTATCTTGTCTGGCCAACTTGTTAGATCAATTCAATCGCTAAGGTTTTGTAGATTCCTGGTTGTGAACCTTAACCTAAGTGACAAACTTGTTCCTTTAGGGCTGGTTGAACTAATTGAATGAGTAGGAAGTTGAATGTGTTGTTAAATCCCTCATTAGGGACTGCAAATACCTTGGCTAATCTCTGAACTTAAAGCTATCAATTGGATCAAATCCTTCTTTAGGGACTGTTCGATTGATAAGGGTTGCTAGGACTGGTTGGACTAGTAACTATATTAGGTCGAGACAAGGGCATTCATAGGAAACTTAATAGGACAAGAATAAGTTACAAGGATCGCTTCAATCAAATAAAGTGGAAAATTGTAGGTAGAATTGCTTCTCCCAATTGTCTGAATTAAAACCATTTACTTTTGTTTACTTCAATCCGCTTTGATAAAAGGCGGAACTTTCACACACAAAACCCCCCAAATTGGTTACTTTGATTGACACTTGAATCAAACTTGAATTATAACTTTCCATGTGGATCGACCTATTGCTTATCGCTATACTTGCTATAGGTTTGAGTTTTCTTTGGCGGATCAACGATAGGTTTCCCTCCGTTAGCAACTTATATATACATATATATTATAATACATATACGAGGCCCCCAAAATTTTGCGGCCTTGTGCGATTGCACTATCCGCACGCCCCATGGACCGGCCCTGATGAGGGCCCGAGAGTCGTGCTCACGAATAAAGGTGCAAATAATAAAAAGTTGGAATAAGGATCTTAAGCTGATGTGACGGAAGAAAAGTAAGTTAAGGGTCCGAGTCCGGGCTCATGAATGAGGATGCTCTAAGTATTGAGTAGGAGGGGAATGTGACAGGTTTCCAGTGAGAAAATAAGGGGAGGGAGAAAGTGTCAGGAGAGAGTGGTGGACCGTATTAATATTAAGAAGTATTTTCAAAAAGCGATGGAGGAAAGGTCATGATGTAGGGTCCGTATGAGGCCGAGTTAATAAACTGACTAAAATTGTGATCAAAGTAAAATTTATAAACTAATGGTAAAAGTAGTTAAAATTTTAAACAACAAGATAATATGCGTATGGGGCACAGAGGTGTTTTAATTGTGATAAATAAATTAACAATGTGAAAAAATGAAGATGTATGCATGGGCGGGTTGTAATTTTGATTAAAAGAAAGGAAGTGGTGAAACGGTCCTTTTAATAAATAAACACCAAAAAAGCTTCCTCCAACAACTTTGTTTTGAACTCGTAATTTTAACCATTTTTATGAGTTTCTTGGTGTCTATACACCTTTTTTAACTAGTTAAAAAAAAACTCATTCTACTTATTTTTTTAACTGTTTTTTTGGTGAGCCATACATACCCGTAGTTGTAGGCAGGCCACTATCGATTATATAATAGCCAAAACGAAATACATGGCACAACATCAATATTACGTGACGACTGACAACCGAATATTTATTTGTGACATCATCATACGATCGATAGTACGAAACACTATAAAAGCATTTAGATGGAGGGACATGTGGGGCAACATTTATTGTGTGTGATAAGTATGAGATAGAATGAGACATTGTGTCAGATTCTAGGGGAGAGACGGAGAGAAATATGGGTTGAGGAGGGGGAACATTTATTGTGGGTGTATTCCTGCCAAAATTCCAATGGCAAAACAAGTTCAATTGTTATGTGTTATTGAGGAGAGACATATGGGGGCTCAAGGGTGAAACTCACGGGTGAAATGATAATTTTGCAAATTAATTTTCAACTTGTAATGTGTGTTTCTGGTTTGGAAGTGTTGGGTTGTGAGAGAGAGACATGGGGGTCAAGGATGGAATTCAAGGGCTGTCACTGAAGGTTGTGGACTAGTTATAGGCAAGTCATTCTATATTGCATGCCAGCCGAGACAACATATGTGACACCAACATAGTATTACGTGACAGCTAAAAGGCAAGTTGTTCTATATTGCATGTCAGCCGAGACAACATATGTGACACCAACATAGTATATACGTGACAGCTAAAGACATGTTCATGACATCATCATACTGTAGAAAAGACGGAATATTTATCGGTAAGTGTGTTAACGGTGCAAAGCTTCAGAGTGACACCAACAAAAAAATTTCACAGCACCTACATCAATTACCATGACACCTACATAAATTTCCATGGCATCTGAAAAATTTGAACATGGTTCTTTGTGGCTTGTCGGACTCCTCTCATTCCTTCATTATTCATCAGTGTTGCACCAAAATCAAACAATCCCATCCTTTCCCTTCATGTTCTTCTCGTCAACGACTCCCAATCTCTGTCTCTCTCCCTCGAGGCTTCACCCTTTGATGATTCACCCTCCCTTTCCAATTCGCACTCAATCACTTTCTTCGGGTTCTCTCGCTTCGAACTCCATATGGATAGTGATGTGGAGTAACTAATGTTTCTCTTTCTCTTTCAATTCAAATCTTAGAGACAACCAGAGATATTAAATTTGCTATGAAAAAACTTGGTGAAAACCTAAATTGGAAAGAAAGGGATGCATTAACAATTAAATGGTGGACTACATATTTTGTGAGAACTAACAACTATCTACAACAGAGATAGCAAATTTCTTACACACAACACATATGAATGGGCAAATAGCAAATAAGGAAGACGAGTGGAAGATAAGAAGGAAAAAGATCTCATTGAGAAAATCGGCCCATGATACCATGAAAATAAACTTCGATGGCTCATCAACACCTAGCGAAGAAAACATTATAGGGTACATTATCCGATATTGGGAAGGAAGACCGATTGATATAGGATACAAAAATATTGGACGCCACAGTCCTCTGGTCACAAAAGCCCTTGCGTTGTGCGAAGGATAGCTAAAAGCACAGGAACTACAAATCAAGAAGTTAGAAATCGAAGGAGACTCACAAATTGTAATAAAACACCTACAATCAAAAGGTAAATGTCCTTGAGAAATCGAACTCATTATAAGAGATATCAAGTTGATAGCCTAATCTTTTTCCGAGACAAGATTTATCCATGTTTCATGCGAATGCAGCAGATAAGGTAGCACACCTTATCCGCTCTGTTGCGGGTATTGACAACTAACATAGATCTCCTCAATCTCATCCGAAAGGATGCAATCGATTAGGCTTATCACCAGCCAAGTCTTTACGGTATCCCAAAAAATAATGCCAAACCCGGGGGGTGGGGGGAGGAGGTAAAAAACAGTTTCCTGGTCGCATAACTGAGCAAGCCCCGAAAAGAAAACATACATGTCCGCAACTCAAAAGCATGAAGAAGAAGATCATGAGGTGGTTAGTTGAATCCTCTCCCAACTATGCATTATCTCAATGCCATAGTAACGTCCTGAATACAGGATATTACGAATTGCAAGAAATGTATGTCTTAACATGGCTAACATTTACACTACCAAAAACCTAGATATATCTTCTTCAATCTGATACTATTCAGTCAAAAAGGAGTAGAGTTTCCGGTGTTGTCGTTGAAAAGAGTTTACTTGCTTCAAAGAAAGGACACTTTCACTGACCCATCAGCTGTGTCTTATCATTCAGCTCGGAATTCACTAAGGATGTACAAAATGGCCGGTGATTTGTACCGCTAGCAAGCCGCAAAATTCAACCTCCCCACCCCCAAAAGAAAACTTACCCCATACATCTAAACTAGTCAATGCGAGTTTCTGAACTTGGCATCATGTTCTGTTCAGATACAGGTTCCACCCCATCTTTTTCACCTACAAGAAACAAACAAAACCCATCAGAACCTTTTATATTTACACATGGATATAGGGACGTTTGGCTGAACAAAACTAATCCAACTCAACTTATTATTAATTAATCATAATTCTTTGTGGTGAGTATAAATAGAAGAGGATTTGCAGGAACGATTCCCTCATTTAGAACTCCATCTATAACATCTGTAATGAAACAGGAAGGATCCCAACTTTTGTGTAGAAAATGAGGGAGGATGAGCTGAGATCCAAATTGTGATTAATGAATGACAAGTCAAAAGTGGATCAGATTCGTTTATTTTCACCTTATGATTCCATAGTCTTCAACCAAACGGGGGACCAAGTACAAAGCAACACAGCAGAAGGTAATTGATTATATGCTATCCTTCGACAAGGTTATTGTGGAGACAGATTTCTTTCGGGTTCTGCCTCTTGGGACTTCTTTGAGGAAGAAAGAACTAGGTTAGCTGTACTTTTCGACTACAGCTTTCAGGAACTCTAGTATGAAAGAGAGTTAAACCATAGGATTAGGATGGAAGAAGATAAAGCCTAAAAGAAAAGATATTCTGGATAAACAAAATCCCCACCTATTTAGATAGTCTGTAACTAATAATTAAACGATGAAGGATGATAAAGAATATCGTGAAAAGGAGGGCCGATTCTACAAAGGAGGGCCCCCTTTGACCTTAACTAATGAATTCAACCAAGGGAGGAAGTGCACGACAAGAAGTTGCCAGAAGCTTAGAAAACAGTAATCTAGGAAAACCAACTTCAAAAAAGATGGTGTCGTTCATTCTTGATAGTCCGGTTTGCTATCATTATTTTTTAAAAAATCTTCATGAACAGTTGTGTTTTTGGGTATTTTCCCATTAAAATAAGCTAATTTTGCAAGTGTCAAAAGATGTATTTTTAACAAAACCACCTTCATGCACAGTTGTTTTTTTTGGGTATTTTCCCATTAAAATAGGCTAATTTTGTAAGTGTCAAAAGATGTATTTTTAACAAAACCACCCAAGCTTATGTGGGTTTCTGTTAGACAACGAGTAGTGGGATCATGGAACAAAACAATTATGCGAAACTCATGCTTCATTTTTCATACCTTGGCTTGTTGGTACAGAGGCGTCTTCAGGAACAGCAGGATTCTTTTCAGAAACTTGGTAGGAATCAAAAGCTTCATCTGCTTTATGATCTTGCAGGTTCACATTTGGATCTATTTCTGGCACTGAGGTTCCACCAACAACCTACATAATAAAATTAGCAGCAGGTGTAAGTCAGGATGGAAAGATTTCTAAATTTAAAGAATCAAGCTTGATGGTCACTGCAATCTACCAAGTATCACATCGGAAAACAGAAGGTTCCTGAAGACAAAAATATAATATCTCCAAACTGGAGTTATACAACATATATACACGAAGAATGAGATGGTTAATGAAAGAGTTCACTCTCATTTATCATCCAGCAACTACTCGCTATCAAACAAGACAAATAGATCATATATTTTTTTCTATGTAATTAAAAACAATAACCAACCCATCTTCAAAAAAAAAATTAAAAAAAAAAAGCAACCTCCTCAGACTTGTCAGGAATTGATGATCCGAGTTCCTTTGCAGCAGATGCAGTAGTGGCCTCTGCTTCAGGATCTTTTGGTGTCAAAAAATCAGTTTTAGGCTTTTGATCACCATTCAACTTCACTTCATCTTTTGCAGCATCTGTTTCCCTGACATGCGAAGGGCAATAATTCATTTAGAAAAGCGTGTCCAGCTGGTAGACAAGTATGCAATGTGAAATCAGAGCTAGTAGATGGCATACTCACCCATTAGGATTTCTGCTAGGAGTGAGACTACTCAATGGTTTGTCTGAAAACAGGATACCACGCAAGGGCTTACCATCTATAACAGTTTCAATAGTATATCCATTGGCCAAATTTTTGGTGACTTTTGCCTGAAATGTCCTCTTCCCCATTGTAGGCTGATAATCATTTAAATGGAAGTACTGCTGACCTGAACAGAGGGATTTAATATCTACCTGTAACTATTTTGAAAGCTATGCTCATGACAAACTAAAATTAGCAGAACTAAAATTTTCACTAGCATACAAAAAATGACTTAGTATAAAATAGCACAATCAAGATAATTTTCAGAACCCTTTACAAAGTACAGGAATATTCAGCTTCTCCCTTTAAATAGGGGGCAATTGTACAATACATCCATCATATTCACGTTATATCCCCTTATCTAAATATCTAGACAAATGGGAATACTGGTAATAATTATTTCAGATATATTTTTCACTATGTTCTGAAAAAAGAAAGGACTCAAAAAGAGTACCTCTATTTTTGAAGCATAACAAGATTGATTTTTGGTCTATTCCAACACTTACGCATGATTCTTAAAAATTAAAGGGTAAACTGCACCAACCCCCTCTCATTTAGGCGAATTTTCACAAAATCCCCTTTATTTCAAAAATTGCTTTTCAGCACTCATTATTCATCAATTACAATTCACCACACGCAATCATTTTATCCTTATTAAGACGTTAACACCTCTTATTTATACATACTCCCTTTGTTAAGAAAAACATGTCACTATTCACACACTTTTTAAGGATGAAATTAAATGATGTTTTAGAGATATGCACAGGATTTAGAAATGTCACTTCCACTTTTAAATACCCCCATAAAATAAGTTTTAGTCTCCCATCACATTTATTATGCACAAAGGTAATTGGCTAAACAAAAAAAAAGTAAAAATTATATTGATACTATGCAAAAGTAAAAAAAATAAAAGTGTAATTATTACTTCTCAAACATCAAATATTGTTGATCAAATTTCATCTCCTAAAACATCGAATAATATAGATCGGAGGGAGTAGAAAGTAACTTTTTTTATTAATTTTTTTAATAATTTCATACTTATAAAAAAATATAGATATTTTATATAGTTTTTAGCTTTTTAAAATGTGTACAATTGTACATGTATAGAAAAGTGACATGCTATGCTCAATGGAAGGAATAGTTTTTATTCGTGTAAATGAGCGGCACGCTTTTTAAAACATTTTAATAAAGGGACATAGGTGTGGGGGTGAATTGCAAACAAGACATGAATGGGTGGCTAAATACAACTTTTTAAATAAAAGGTGGTTAGTGCAAAATTACCTAAATAAAGGGGTGGTTCTGTGTAGTTTACCAGAAAGAAAAATGAAGTTGATGTTGGCTTATGAAGACCATCTTTTGTAAAGGGCAGATGTGGTTAAAATGAGTTTAGGTGGTGATAGGTGGGCAGCATAGCCTGTTAAATGAGTGCAGCTGTTTAAAATAAAGGAGGGTATTGTGTAAAAAGGGCATTTTTATATTACACAGCTGCTTTTGAAGAAGGATTACAAATACCATGATTGATCAAATCAACAAATATAAGTGACTTGTGGCCATGACAAATCAACAAATGCAAGTGAATTAAATCATGAAAGCATTAACTTTAAGTGGCTGGATCAGAGTTTCTAAGATGACATGTATTCCATGGAGCATAAAGTTAGTAATAAAAAAATTAAAGAAGGAACATAGTGCAAAATTTACCATGGTGCCTTCTTGCCACAGGTTCATCAAGATCAGAGGATGCAAATGGGACAAGGGCTTTATCATTTGATAAAGCAGGAAGATATCGCTCTTGACATTTCATCTTTAATTGCTTCCTCAAAGATAGCTTCTCCAACCTTCTTTCATCCCTCCCAAATTCTCTCAGAAGGTCTAGAATCACAATAAAGCAAAATAATTAGCCACAACCACACTATAATTCTCAACTTGTCAATACTTCTCTTGAAAAATGGTATGAAGTACTATCCAGATTTAAAATCAAGATCTTGCAAAGTGACAAACCAGTGTATAAAAAGAACATATCATCCAGAGCCTCTAGACTTTTGTTGCAACCACCAATGAAAGCCAATGTGCCACTGATCGTTGGATCCAAGCAGTCTCCAGCCATGGAAAATCTAGCAGAAGGACCATCACCAGTCGCCAATATTTTGGTCCAGTTTCCAGTCTCTGGAAGTTGAAAAAAAAAGTCCCCATTAGTTACAATAAGTACACTTCACCTCAAATATATTACTCCCTCCGTCTCAAAATATAGGCCATTTTACTTTTTGACACGCTTTTTAAGGAGCTAAAAACTCCATAAAATATTAACTTTTTATTAAATTTGAAAAAAAATATTATACTTCTTAATAATAAGTATAATAATATTATTTTAATTAATTAATAAAAAAAAGTTAATATTTTATAGAGTTTTTAGCTCCTTAAAAAACGTGTCAAAAAGTAAAACGAACTATATTTTGAGATGGAGGTAGTACTACATTAGCAATATGTTAAAGGTAGAGATCAAAAGGAATTACATTCAAGAAACTTAGTTTAACTCCAGGAAAATAGCTGAAAATTCATAAAATATATCTTAGGTTCAAAAGTGATACGAACTTAAAAGATGTAATAATAGGTAGTGAGAACTGGGAAAATGTTAATGAAAATGAAACCAAACAACTAAGGCATATTTGAGTTTTTGGTTCTGGAAAGGTGGTTGGCAAGAATCTTGCCAAGTGCCAACCCCTTCCAACCAGGGATGGGGGTGGAAAAAAATAGTAGTTTAAAAAAATGAAGGAAAAGTAGACAAGTAATGTCTAGCTTAGATAGTAAAGGAAGAATAATCAATGCAAGGCATATGGGTTCAAACCTCATTGTTTACCTTTTTGCATTCCTTTTCACTCAAATCATTTTTTTCCGATTCAAAATAACATATTTAAATCAAATTTTACACTTTTCTTTCAAAATTTTTCAAAAAAGCATTCTATGCTACATATGTATAAAAAAAGTTATATTCATTTTTGTTCCTATGAATATTTTTTACTAAAAATGTTTTATTTAAATCACAATTTATGGTTTTCTTTCAATATTAAAAAAAATCTAAAATAACATATTTAAATCAAAATTTCTAATTTTCTTTCAGCATTTTTCAAAAAAGTATCCATCACGCTACACACACACACAAATTCTACCGTATTAATTTTTGTCACTATGAATTTCTTTTTACTAAAAATGTCATATTTAAACCACAATTTATGGTTTTTTTTCAAAATCTACATTATGTATACCAAAAAAATAATCCCTGAAACAAAGAACCCCCCCCCCCAAACAAAATCCTATAGCCGCCACTACTTCTAATGAAGTGGCTATCGCCACTGAATTATAGGTTTGGGCCAATCTTTTAATTTCAAAACGATTCTATGAAATGACATTAAAAGCTCCTGAGAATCATGAAGTATGTAAATAAAATTAGCAGACAACCTGAATACTTACCAACATCAAGCATATAGAGATCATCAAACAGGTTTTGCTCATCACTGAATCCCCCAAAAACAAACAGGTATTTATCAAAAGCAACAGCTGAATGACCAGCACGGGGAGGTAATAAGTGGCCAGAAACATCCAACTCTTTCCAGGCAAGAGTATCTGGATAACCCGAAACAAAAACAACTCTGTGATTACAATATGCACTAAGAAAAATAAAAATACCAACTTTGATCAACACATAACTTCTCTAACCACCAACACATCCCCCTCCCTTACATATACAGCATGCAAATCAGAGCAAATATATGAGCAAGCAAAATGCATATGGGATAAGTTGACCACAAGCAAACTCTTCAAGAAGAAACATACCTGCATCAAGAACATGCACATCACAGAGATAATAATCATGTCTGTCTTCACCACCGATTACAATCATTTTGTTCCCCCAAGACGAACAAGTATGACTATCACGTGCAGAAGGTGGAGTGCCTGATGTGACAGCATTTTGCCATATAAAGGTCTCTGTACATAAACACAGATAAAACATTATTTCAATTTTCAGGCAACTGGCCATTCATACAATTCAGGACTTTCTCAACCAAAATCATGCAAAAATACCAAACTAAAAAGTCATTGCCAAGAAAACTAGGGGTCTGACTATTGTATTATAAAACGTAATGCGTGGTGATCCGAACAGAACCTAGAGTTCCTTGGACATGGAATTCCAACAACAGTACATGCAAATGAATACAAGAACAAGTGCAATCACTGAATTAAGAAAATGTACACTTTAATAGTAAAAATTAGTATAGGAAGGCATTTCACTAGAAGGATAAAGATTTTACCTGTATTTAATATGTAAAGGTCATTGTAGTATACTTGATCAGGACTATTTTTTGATTTTCCACATCCACCAAATATAAAAAGCCTTTTCCCAATAAGAGCTGCAGTATGGCCTTCCCTCGGCTGAGGTGCTTCACCTCTCACACTTGGTGTGATCCATGTGTTAGAAGCTATGTAGCATGTAGCATATAAGTACTTTGGCTTTTAAAGTTACATTAGCATGCTTCTAACAAATACAGTAACTCGAAGTTAATTTAGAAGTTAAGCTCATATTAGAGACAAAATTCAGTTAGAATTATAGAAATAAAATATTTTATGAGTCGGAGTGACAGCAGCAGGCAAATCATGTTAACCCAGACCAGTTTTTACTTATTCCAGATTATCTTCCTGTTCGAGGAATAATTCAAAATAAGCAATCTGGTACAACTGATGTTTACATAATATTAACATTAAAAGTTCATAGAAACAAAAAATTGGAGCAAAATATAAAAAATAAAGAAGGGAGAGAAAATTACATGTATCTAAAATGTGTAAGTCCTTAAGCGGGTTCACCCCATCTGTACCGCCAAAAACAAACAGATTATCCCCAACAGTGGTACAAGTGTGACTATCCCTTGGAGTAGGTGGTTTTCCCTTGACAGATGGTTGGCTCCATGATTGTGAAACTGCAATATAATATGCAAAAGACATATTGTTAATACCAATTATCGAAATATAGCCTGCTCTAGTTATTGGTCAGTGTAAGTTATTCCCAACAAGAAATCAAAGGGCATTTACCAAAATAATCTCAATAGGAAAAGAAGTTTAAGAATCTGCAGGCATCCATTTCCACTCGAAACAATGAAGAAACAAATACGATATACAACATAGTTTCCTTCCAGAGATAAGAATAGCAGTATATCAGAAGATGTCATCAAGAGGAAAGTAATAAAGCTTTCATCCTATTTTCAAAAATAAATAAATAAAATTTACACAGAAGAGGTTTCATCCTAAATTCAGCTAACTACAGGTACATATACAAGTTTAAGCCAAAAGTGTTACCATATACCAGATCAAGAGGAAAACAAAAGGGCCAAAAGCCTTTGGAGAACTATAAACAGTTGTGCATCAGCCAGAATAACAGATATAACATGGATCTTGTGTAGCAAAGCATGCATAATTGGAAAGTAGCGAAACCAAGAAATGCATAATACAAAAATAAAAATCGTTGAAACCCCAAAAGTTGCAGGAAATTGAACCAAGACAAAACCCTAAAATTTCAAGAGACAGATCCATTCAGGAATACCATAACTATTGAACAAAAAGACATTCAAAGCAAAACCCTATTAAAAATCTTCACCCACATTCCCTCCCCACGGATCACCAGATGGGGGAAAAGAAAATCGGTCGCAGTATAGAAGAAACGAGCGAAAAAAGAGGAATTTGGGAGAGAGGGGAGTACGAGTATCAAAGACGTGAACTTGGTTAGTCTGGCAGTTGTCGCGGCCATAACCGCCGAAGAGATAGAGGAGCTTTCCCCCTCGAATGGCATTGCAGGTGTGCCCCCACCTCTTTCCTGGCCCACCTATCTCCATGGCTTCGCTTTGCTTCACCCTTTTCCACCTCATTTCCCCCCGACCCACGTCTCTCTCCCACACCTTGGCCAAAATTTACGCCCAACAGGAAACCCCAGACACCCACCAAACAACACCACAATTAAACTACTCCAGTATTTACTGCGAAATAAATCTCCTTGGCTCGGGGAAGAGAGAAATAAAGGGCATTGTAGGATTTGTAAATGGGGGAGAGGGAGAGATGAGACTTGAGACTGTGAAATAAATCTGATTTTTTTTGGTTTATTATTTGAACCGTCAATATTTCACCATTTACACGGTTATTGTGATTGTTGTGACCAATTATCATGCATACTTGTTAAAAATTCAAATTTTCACAACATTTTTAACTTAACAACAAATTTAAGATCATCCGCAACCACAAGGTTCTTATCCAATTTTTTTTCTCTCTCCCTATAATATTTTGATACCTCATTTATTTTTTCTTTTAAATAATTTTCCACTTTATCAACCTCTTTCTTTAAGGTTTTCATATTTTTACTCAACAATAATGAGTTTACTTCATTATTTTTTTTTCCCATTTATTTATACCTACTATATGATTTCCACCAATCATAAAACATAAAAAATAAATAAAGCATCATGCTTTTACACATGGTCCAAGACACTTCTTACCTCTCCACACCAAGCCTTAGACCATCCGCAACCATGGGGTAACCTCTTCCCCCCTTTTTCCCCATCTTCCTATCACAACTTTACAACTCATTTATTTTTTTCTTTAAAATAATTTTTACTTTTTCTACCTCTTTCTAAAAGTTTACCTCTACAACCATGGGAAACCTCTTTTACCTCTTTCCAAATTTATTTTCACTTTTTCTTTTCCTTTATATATATCTTTCCCTTTATTATATGTGTATCATCATATATTATTGTGAATTATTTTTATTTATAATTTTATAAATAAATAAAAATAGCAAGTAGTTAATGTAAATAGAGGATTGTACACATTGGTAGGATTGTACACATTGGTAGGATTATGTGGGGTATAATTTGGATATTCGGGTGTTGAAGAATTGTTAAACATTTGCAACATCACTTGAAATTGAGGATTTTTGAGAAGATTTGGATCAAAAGGCATATTTGGAATGGGTGGAGTATTTGGATTATTGTGATCCATGGTTAAGAAAATAGGTGCAACTACAATAGATCAAGATGGGGTTATATATAGGATAAAATTGGGCTCAAATTATAGAAAAAAAAAATTTTAACCAATGTGATATTTTATTTTAAAAAATAATGAAATATAAATATATTTTTATTTCATTTTAAATCCTATTACAACTAATAAATCCAAATGTGAAATATATAAACCTACTTTATCATAAAAAAAAAAGGAAAAGAAAATTACAAAAGGGAAGAGGTTACCTCTCTCTACCAAGGTAACCCCTTCCCACCTCTTAACTTAAGGTAGAGGCCACAACCATGGGCTTACCTTTTAGCAACCTTAAGGTTGCTAAAACCCATGGTTGCTCATGCTCTTAGTGACCAAGGTAACCCCTTTCCTCTCTTTACCTTATGGTTTTGCCTACAACAATGGGATTACCTTTTAGCAACCTTAAGGTGAGCAAAACCCATGTTTGCTCATGCTCTAATTTAGCTCATTACTCATACATCCAAGTAAATCTTAGAACTAGAATTTAAAGATGAAATTTTATGATGAAACTTAAATGCATTATTATAGTTAAGTGGTAGAATTCAGATTTAGAACCTATAATGGAACTTATATAGTTATATGTGTTATAATTGTTAGATGTTCGAAAACACCTACCTACCTCCACATGAGAGTATTGACTATTCGGTCACGATTCAAATAGGTAGGTACATCTTTTACTCGAAGACAATGGAAGGGCCTAGGGGTCATATGCCCCTGCTCTCATTTGACGAACTATATATATGTATTCTCATTGTCGACAACTTCGTTTTGATACATAATCCACCCTAATCCGACATTCGAGTAAAAAGTTATAAATATTTGAAAATTGAAAGTATATTAATCACTTTGATATTATTTCAATAAACGATGATGTTTTTATATTTTAATTAGATTAGCATTCACATATTATCATTCATCTATAGAGTTTCGAAAAGAGATGTTATATTATTCATTTTAACAATTAGATAAGAAGTTACGTAAGTTTAAATTTTATAATTCTAGTTACACATTATTACAATATTATCACCGAGATCTCTACCACCCCTAGTCAAAGATCGAGAGGCCCTCTTCCACGCTCATTTGTAAGATCAGTGATAAGATACGCAATATGATCATTGATGGTGGATCATATTCCAATATCATCAATGAGGAGGTAATAATTCAATTCTTTATCCCTACTACTCCCATCCTAATGAGAAGGTATCGGTTGAGTTTTAACTCCCCGATCCAAGTGAAGGGTAAGAGCACCTGCATCGGTGATACTATGAGTATTTTTAAATAAAAATAAATGTGAAAAAAGTGAAAAGTGTTGAAGCATTTTTTTCACTGGGGAGTGGATGGGTATACGAAAGAAGAAACCCACTTTATTGGGGTTCAACCACCCTCTGACATACCGTGCCTTCTCTTTTGTCGTTTTTCTTTTATTTTTAATTTGTTTATATGGAGAAAGTGATTAAGTACTCATTTTGTTTCTACCTTTCACCTTCCTCCCCTGTTTTCCAATATAGATCCAAACAACTCTCCTTTCCAACAAAATCAACCTTCAATCGATAATACATTTTGGTTTGATTTCGTGGCCGGGAAAGAAAACACCACTCATTCTCTTCTTCCGGGCAATCTTCTCTTTCAAGTTTATCAACCTCACTATGAATGTATTCACCCTCAATTTCAAGGTAGCCGGTCTTCGTTTCAAGGGATGTCTAGCATGAGTTATGCTTATGGACAATCAATACCACCGGTTGTTCAAAATTCAACTTCTTCTCAACTTTCCCCTACACCAACACCTTCTAGACAAACATATGTAAAAAATAGGGAGCCTACTGCATTTCCAGGATATAGCACTCAAATTGATTTGGAAACACTTGAAAGCAAGCAAGACACACCTACATCAAATGAAAGTGCGAGAACCACGGTGGAATGTTGAGGGGGATGATTGTCTTATTAGTGCACGGTTAAACACTAGTAAAGATTCTCTTAATGGAGGAAATAAAAAAGGTGCTACATTTTGGGATTCTATTAGTGAGTACTACAATGAGTAGGTTCCGCTTCATCAAGGGTGGGCAAAAAGGGGCATACATTCGGTGAAACAAAGGTGGCAAAAATTCAAAAATGTGTGGGGAAGTTTGTAGGTTGTTAATTGTTATGCAAATGCTGAGAAGAGGAAAAGGAGTGGGCAAAATGGGGCTAATGTCATGTAGGAAGCGCATGCAATCTATCTCTCCGATGACAAAGATGGCAATCCCTTCACGTTCAAGCACGTACGCATGGCCCTTGATGCGTGATGAGCTAAAATTTCATAATTGGTTGGCAACCAACGCTGGAAACCTTTTTGGTGTTTTCAATATTGATGATACAAAGTGCTTTCGTTAAAAGAACAAGGTTGAATGAAGAAGGCCAATACTTGTCCGGTTCTGGATCTAACCCAACAACACTACAAAGCATAGGGTCTGCTAGTGTGCCCTTCACACGCCCAGAAGGTAAAAAAAGGCCGCAAAGAATCGTGGTAAGGGTAAATGTAAAGGTAAAGCAGGAAATGTCATAGGCGATAAGATTCTTCAAAAGATTGTAGAGATAGAACAATCTCGAGATGAAACAAGGAAGACCTACCAAAACTTTGCAACCCATGATAAGGAAATGATGAAGCTTCAAATACATCTTACAAAGATGAAAATGAGAAAACGCCGAACTGCATTCCAAGCTCGTGAACAAGCCCTAGAAGACTCCAGAAGAAGATCAACATTATAGATTGTTGCTACAACAGGAAGAAGTCAATGCTAGAGAATCAAACTCTGAAGATTATTAATGTACTGTCTAGCATCATAGATGTTCTGCACCTATATTTAATGTATGCAACTATATTTAAAATGTATGCAAATGTATTTAATATGTATGCAAGTGTACGCCCACTATTTAATAAGATTTCTTCCATGTATGGATAATACATTGCCCCAATTCTTCGGGTTAATTGATAGCCACTCTGCACCATCATATGAACACTCTGCACCATCACATTGAAAGTCAACCTCACATGCAAATATTCCACTTCCAACTCTTTTAGAATTTATTAAAACTTTTCATTTATGCAACTACATAAAAAGACAATGTATACATGCAAATATATAGGTGCTTATGAGAGAGTTCATTTACAACATCATACAAATTCTTTCTACAAAAATACGAGTGGGTGATTTTGAAAGAAATTTTGAAAGAGAAAAAATGGTGAGTTCTTAATCTGAGAGTCAAGTATCCCCAATTACAAGTGATGTTGGTCCAATAATGAAAGCCAACCTCCAAGCTATTTGCAATCATTGCTTGATCTTGAAGACAAGAGTGAAGATGTTATACTTCAACTGTGGAAGCAATATGCCGCTAATTGTGCTGAAAGTTCTCAAGGTACTTGTCGAAGAACTTACATTGAAAGAAATCGAGAGCTTGGTCATAAAAAATTGTTCGAAGATTATTTTGTTGAGCAACCAACATACACCGACTACCAATTTCGATGTCGGTTTAGAATGAGGAGGCATCTTTTTGTTAAAATATTGGAGCATTTGCAAAATGAGGTGGAATATTTTCAACCGAACGTAGATGCAACCGGTAGGGTTGGGATCTCACTCTTGCAAAAATACACAGCTGCTCTACGTGTGTGGGCATATGGAGTCTTAAGTGATCAAGTTGATGATCGAGTACATTCATATTGGCAAAATGACAACAAGGTGGTGCTTTTAGGAGTTTGTGGAAGGAGAGATCTCTATTTTTGGAGAAGAGTACTTGCGGAGGCCAAATGAAGAAGATTTGCAAAGATTACTATATGTTGGTGAGCAACGAGGATTTTCAGAAATGTTAGAGAGTATTGATTGTATGCATTTGGAGTGGAAGAATTGTCCCATGGCTTGGCAAGGCCAATTTTCAAGTGGGCATAACAAAAAGCCTACAATCATTCTTGAAGTTGTGGCATCCTATGATATTTGGTTTTGGCATGCATTCTTTGGAACTCCAAGTACGTGTACTGATATAAATGTTCTTGATCGATCACCGGTATTCGATTATATATTTGAAGGTAGGGCTCCACCAGTTCATTTTAAGGTCAACAACTAGTGACTATGAGATGGGGGTAATACCTCACATATGGAATTTACCCACCATAGGCAACATTTATTAAGTCGATCGTCGTCCCACAGGTTCCAAAAGCAAAATTATTTGCTCAACCCCAAGAGTCGGTAAGAAAAGATGTTGAGCGCACTCTTGGTGTTTTACAAGCTCGGTTTGCAATAGTACATGGTCCATGCACCCTATGGAATCCTCATGTGGTTGGAAAAGTAATGAAAAACGTGTATCATTTTGCATAACATGATAGTTGAAGATGAGCGTGATACATATGCTAATTATTATGACCCATCACAATGTGATGATAATCCCAGCGCATCTTCGGATGGTTCAGATCTTATATGAAGACTTACATTAAAAATCAAACTCGTGTGCGTAATAGGGAAACAAATCATCATCTACATTCCAATTTGATAGAGAATATTTGGCAAAAGTATGGATCTGGTAATTAGTTTGTAATATCATCATCGTGAAATTATGTTTTGGCTAGTATTGTGGTCCGACTAATGGTAGTTTGTATCATCGACCGTCTTTAATTTATGTTGTAGTACTGTGTAATTCCATTATTATTATTTTTTGGAAAAATTGCATAAAATAGCACGAACTTTAGGTATAGTTGCGGTCGGTGGCACGAACTTAAAAAATACAAAAATAATCACCAACTTTGGGGTTTAGTTGTGGTCAGTGGCACATATCACCTATCTCACTAATGTGGACTAATGAGGGTGCTTGCATGGATTTTTTTTTTAATTAAAAATACATATTGCGAGATATGGATTAGTGGGGTGCTTACATAGATTTTTTTAGAAAATTAAAAGGCATAAAAGATGTGCTCAAATTGTGAAACTAGCTAGGTTCCATTTTTTTTTATTTCATGTAATTCCAAATCAAAGATAATTGTGACAAATATAACATTTGCAAATTAAAATAACTAGTACCAATTGTCATGTTCATGGTAAACATTTTAGTAGCAAAATGACATAAATAGAAAACCAACATTTGGTTAGTACAAACCAAACTTGAGAAGGTCCAGGGGCCCCGGATGATTGGCATCCAGTTTGTTTTATGCTAACCAAATGTCGGTTTTCTATTTATGTTATTTTGCTACGTACTCAAATGTTTACCATGAATGTGACTAGTTATTTTAATTTGCAAATGGTATATTTCTCACAATTTTCTTTGATTTGGAATTACATGAAATAAAAAATAAAAAGGGAACCTAGCTAGTTTCACAATTTGAGCACATCTTTTATGCCTTTTAATTTTTTATTAAAAAATCTATGTAAGCACCCCACTAATCCATATCTCAATATATGTCTTTTTAATTAAAAAAAATTCCATGTAAGCACCCTCATTAGTCCACATTAATGAGATAGGTGATACGTGCCACTGACCGCAACTAAACCCCAAAGTTGGTGATTATTTTTGTATTTTTTTAAGTTTGCGCCACAGTCCGCAACTATACCTAAAGTTCGTGCTATTTTATGCAATTTGCCCTTATTTTTTTGTCTCTCATGGAAATTTAATTTAATAAAATCGTAATAATAATAATTACTTACTAAATAAATTATAAAATAATATTAAATAAAGTATGAATTTAATTAATAATATTTAATAATAATAATTTCATTTTATTATTACTATCCGGCTAATGTAATTATAATTTTATATATAAATATTATAAATATGTTATGTTGGATGATGCAAGCATGAGAGTTAAAGAAATTTTGATTGAGTATGTGAGATGTGTGAAAAATAAAACGGAGTATGTAAAGCTGATGTGACAAAGAGAGAAAGATAAAAAGTGTTATAAGAAACTTTGAATTGGGATGTGGGTTGTGAATGCTCTAAGGCTTTGATTTCTTTTTCTATATGTCCATATTCGGATTTAGTGAAGTGTGGTGTTGTGCCTATGTTCATGTGTCACTTGTTTCTAGGATGACCTTGTAATGTGATAGAGGCGTGATTCATGACAATTCTAATGAGCATTCCTTCCACAAGAATGGCAAGAAGCTTACTTTTTATCCTATGACTTCCCATGGAAAACTTAATTTGGCCCTTCCTACAATGGTATTCGACCAAGAGCTGAAGCGCAGTCCCTTGGACATCTATATTATGGAATGTTGCAGTCACACCGAAACACTTATTATTTTATAGGTTGCGGCAAGGGAAGCTTGCAACAAAGGATACAATAACCTAAAGGGAGATTGATCAAAGTTGTCCTCTTTGTAATATGACTATAGAATCTCAAGAACGTCTATTTTTTGCTTGTAACTATACCGTCTTTGATTGGTCACAGGTGAAAGATTGGCTTAGTCACAAAAGGAAAATGTCCACAATGGCAAGCGTACTTAAATGGACGAAGAAGGAAGGGAGGGGTTCAAGCTGAATTTGAAAGTCTAAAAAGATATCCTTAACAACAACAACATACTTCATTTGGAAAACTAGGAATGAGAAAGTCTTTGAAGGAAACATGAGGACTAGAGAAGAGACGGTCCATCACATAAAGCTCCTTAGCAACAACACTCTTTTATTTTCATTCGTCACATATACTTAATTCTGTTGAGAAAGTTTGTGCTTCTTGTGTGATTTATTTGGGTGCTAAGTCTAAAGTGCATCTGCATGGTTGATACATACCTTTACCCATTTCTAGGGTTCCTTGGGAAGACATTTCTATGGACTTTGTAGTCTTTGTGTTAGGGTTTCCTTGGTTCAAAAGAGGAAGAGATTCTATCTATGTTGCTGTGAATCGATTTTCTGAGATGGCACATTTTATCACATGTCATAAGACTAATGATACATCTCATGTTGCTAGCTTATTCTTTGACCATGTTGTAAGATTACATGAAGTTCCTAGTGTTGAGAATGTGAAGAGACCAAAAGAGTCCCACATTGAAAATATGAAAGATCAAGCCTTAGTATATATATAAGCTAGTGGGTTACTCCTCCTATTGCCAATTGCTTTTAGGATGGAACCCCGCTCGGCTTATGTACTAGGCTATTAGCGCATGGGCGCACGTGTGTACACGACCTCCGATTCTGAGTCCCAACAGACCTGAATATGGTATCAGAGCGGAAAAGCCAAACGGCCCGACTCTCGATCCTTGGCAAGCTAAAAAAGAGAATGAGATGCTAGGCTCGTTGTCCGAGTGTCAACTAGAGGCGAAAACAACCCTAGTTGCACTTGCGGGAGCGTGTTGAGAATGTGAAGAGACCAAAAGAGTCCCACATTGAAAATATGAAAGATTAAGCCTTAGTATATAAGCTAGTGGGTTACTTCTCCTATGACCAATTGGTTTTAGGATGTAACCCCGCTTAGCTTATGTACTAGGCTATTAGCGCATGGGCGCACGTGTGCGCACACGACCCCCGATCCAGAGTCCCAACAGACCTCAGTACCTAGGTCTATTGTCTTGGAACGAGATGCCAAGTTCCTTATCTACTTTTGGAAGACACTTTGAGCCAAGATAGGCACAAAACTACTTTTCTCCACACCACTTGTTATTCTCTAATGGACTGCCAAACCGAGGTATTTAATAATACTCTTAGTACTCTTTTACATTCTCTTTTGAAAACTAACTTATGCAGGTGAATATTGTTTGCCTTTCATCAAGTTTGCCTATAACCGACTGATGCACTTGATAACGAAGATGATTACATTTGAGGTAGTAATTTACATGCGCAATCCCCATTCTCGCAATCCACATACTCCTCTTGATTTGATGCCCTATGCTACCAAGGATAAAAAAAAGTCATGAAGGGCTTGAGCAAGATGTCAAGATCAAGTAATCGCTTAAGGAGACTTGACTCCAACATTTTAAAGGTAATATGGATTGAAAGAGTAAAGCCGTTGCAGTCTCAAAAAGATGTTTATGCCTTCTTTCAACCACACCATTTTGTTGGAGAGCATGAGGATAAGTGCAGGTGTGATGATGTTCAATGCCTTTAGACTTAAGGAAATAAAAAGATTCCTTTCTTAAACCTAGTTCAAATGCATTGTTACTCCTCACTACTTTAGGCATGATCAGAAACTGAGTTTCAACCATATGAATAAATGCTTTATCAAAGAAAAAGCATTACTCTTAGTTACTAATAATTGTGTCCAAGTACTCTTAGAAAAATCATCCACAATAGTAAAAAAATACTTGAAACCATTATAAGTTTGAGTAGGATATGGACCCCAAACATCAATATGAATCAAATCAAAAGATTTAATTGAAATAATAATGCTCTTTGAAAAGGGAAATTTATACTGTCTAGCCCTATGACTTACATCACAAATAAAAAAACTCATTTCAGTGTGTGAAACATCAACACTAGAAACTTTACTGATTTTATTGAAAGGTAAATGTCCAAGACGAGAATGCCACAACTTCAAAGATTGAACATTACAACCAGATATAGAATTCACACAGGAAAACACATCATCAAAAGACGGATTACAATGACAAACATCACAAATACAAGAATAAGAAGAACATATAGGAAGTGGACCAGGAACATGATTTGAGAAAACTAATCCTTGTTATGCATAGATCAATTTGTTGTGCAAGAATAACCCACCAGTGGCCTTTTCATGGAAGAGCCCTGCAAAACGCATATTTTATCTGCGAAAAATGCATAGCAATGAAATTGCCTACAAAGTTTATTGATAGATAACAAATTATACTTAAACTAAGGAACAAAGAGCATTGAGAAGTGATAGTGCTTCTGTAAGTTGCATAGAACCAGTAAACCGAACAGGAATTAAAGATTTGTTAGGAAGGGCAATTTGAAATGGGCGAGGCAAAGAATGTAATTGCTTAAAAACAGATTTATCAAAGCACATATGATCAGCGGCACCTGTGCTAATAATCCAAGTTGCCTTATCTGTTTTTATATCTTTGTATAGAATAGAACCAAAAATTCGAATCGTGGAATTCATAATAGTGCCATGTTGCACACCAACATCAGTAGGAGTAGGAAAAGTGCCTAATAGAGCCACCAGCTGGGCCCTGGAATAGAAAGAACAGAAGAACCATCAGTAGTATCAACCTAAGCCAAGAACTTCTTGGACATGTCATGGCCTGATTTAGACCCATAGAGAGGAGGAAATCCATTAAGCTTATAACATTTGGCAATCACATGACTAGTAATTGCATATCAAATCCTTCTTAGAGCATGAACAACCATGGGTTTTGCTCACCTTAAGGTTACTAAAAGGTAAACCTATGGTTGTAGGTTTTACCTTAAGGTAAGGGAATGGAAGAGATTACCTTGGTAGAAAGAGTAACCTCTTCCCTTTTCTAATTTTCTTTTTTTTAATCAAAAAGTAAATTGAAAGATATAGTGGCACACATAATAAAGGGAAAGAAAAGGTAAAAATAAATTTGAAAAGAGGTAAGGAGTTTCCCTTATTGTAGAACAAACCTTTTAGAATAAGGTAGAAAAAGTGAAAATAAATTTAAACAAAAAAATAAATGAGGTGTAAAATTAGAATATGAAGAGAGAAAAGAAAATGTGTAAGAGGTTTCCTTATGGTTGTTGATGGTCTTATCTCTAGTCTTTGAAGAACCAGCTTGAGGTTTGGAGCCAAGAAGACCTATAGAACTAACACTGAAAGAAGCCATATGTGAAGACATGATTTTAGAAGAAGAAACCTTACACTGTCTTTCCTCTTAAATAAGCATGGAATACACACTTGCCATTGTCGGGACTGCAGACATGAGCAGGATATTGCCCCTGATTCCTATATAAGCATCACTAAGTCCCATCAAGAAACCCACCAAACGCTGATCAGACTCTACTTATTCAAGATTGGAGCGGCTCCATAGGATCACAATTACAATCGGTAACACCTGTAAACTGAACAACTCGTCCCACAACTTCTTGTTTCGAGTAAAGTATGTAGTGATACTATCATAACCTTGTGAAATCGTTGAGATTTCTTTCTTGACAGCATAGATTTGGGCAAAATTGAACAACCCAACTCGATTGCAAAGCTCAATCCAATATCAGAAGGAAAAGTTCTATACAATACACTCTCAACAATATCCTTTGAAAGAGAATTAAGGATCCAAGAAGTTGGTTCGTTCTCACTAACAAAATTAGGGATCGGTATTCGTTGGCTTCATAATAGAACTATCAACATACTAAGCCGATTTTGTTCTTGGTTGACAATGCGATCATCATGGACCTCTTCTAGCCTTCGAAACCTAAACCATCGAAAGCTTTAGACACCAAGATTGTCCGAGGATTATCAAACGGATGCAAGTAAAACAGATGAGAAGCATCGATCGAAGTTGCCATTGAAACATATCAGACTAGAGAAATCAAAACCAGAGAAGAAGTTAACGCGGAAGCGAGAACCCGATCAAAGATCGAAATGAAAAATCAAAGCTAGAATAAGATCAAAATCAACATAGATCACAAAGTCACAACAGAGCTGAGACAGAGAAAGAAGAAGGAAGAAGCTAGGAAAGAGAGATCGATTTCATTGTATATATTAAAACGGAGTGCGTGAATGAGTGCTACAATGTGTTTATATAGAACAAATTAATTAAGATGACCCGAAATAACAACTTGAATAACAAGTTGTTACAACGGCCTAATCTTGACTGAATTACAAACTCTCTCTTATTTAACACGCCACCTAAAGCGCTATGAATCCGTTTTATTACATGTAATATAGATATAGATAGTTAGATAGATAAGACATTCAAAACAACAACAACGTGGTTTATAATATGCAACTGAGTATGTGTAATCTCTAAGCAGTGTTCACCACTTGTTCGAGAGTAGAACTGAGGATAGAATACACTTCCTCCCATCCAGCCTGCGTTGGGTGAGCCGTGTCCCAGAAGAATACAGATGCACGGTCATCGCACACTGTGTACAATTTGTTACCATTGGCATCCACATCCCCACATCTCGAATTCCCATCAATTCCCAAACAACACGGCTTCAACGGATTCCCAAACTTCAAATCTCCTATACATACATAAACACATCAATCGATTGAACAGTGAAATTTCATATAAGAAAATTAATCAACAGATCAATTATCACCTGAATTAGCGTCCTTGGCTTGAAAGGCGGTAAAGAAGGAGTTGTACAGATCGAGGATGTGAATGGCAGGCTCGGAGGTGTTGTACTGTGTCTGGCTCTGTGTGTTCAAGGTAGATACGACCTGTTGTAGGAGGAGATTGTGGAGTTCCGCATCGGAGTTGGCAGTGGCATCGCATTGTTGGAATGATGCGCTACTGAGGTGTATTTCTTGGAGGCACCCTATCGGCTGTAGCCCCGACACAAGGATCTTCCTAAACCCTAGCTCCAACAGGCGTTGCAAGTTCACTGCAGTTTGGTTCACCACTTTCGGAATCAAAGATGGCCACTCCTACATAATGAGATGAAACGATGATCGAGTCGTGTTGAGAATATTATATGGGATAGTATCCACCATGGAAAATATAGTGAATCCAAGCTAGCATTGCACATAAGTAGGCGGGCTACTTCTCCTATTGTCAGTTAGTTTTAGGATAAAACCCCCCTCGGCTTGGTTAGTGCGTGTGCGCTTGGAACTATGACCCCCACGCCGTATGACCCACCACCATAATTTAACATGGAAAATAGAGTAAATCTAATCCTATTGCCAATTGGGGGAACCCACTCGGCTTGGTTAGCGCCTATGATCCACCGTTATTTATCAAGTCTTCATACATGATTTGTGGTAGAGTGATCGATCGATCAATTTATCAAGTCTTAATACATGATTTGTGGTAGAGTCGATCGATCAAATTGTGGTTGATAACATAAATATATATACCTCAATAGAGCCACCGTTGACCAATGAAGTAAGATAGTCATTGCCGACGACCGAAACATATGCAATGGAGTCCGTCAAGTTGGGATCGAATCGGACGATGTCGTTGCCAGAGAGCATTTGTTGGAAGAAGTCAATCTGGGTGGTCATGTTGGGTAAGCCAGATCTCATGGTAACTGTGGTGTCAAACACACCGGTGCCTCCAAATGCAAAATTCACACCATATCTTGCGTCCTTCATGGGTGCCACACTCCTCATTGAGTATGGGATCGGAGAGTTCAATGACAAAAATTTTGCTACACCACAAAATTATATAAAAAAAATGAGTATGAATAACTTAAAACAAAATTATATAAAAAAAGATAATTTTGCACCAACTTAGTCTGCCGATATGTCGCCCTTGTCTAACCTCGAATTTTTTCCTAATAAAAAAATCTAAGTATTAAATTGAGATGAGCTATTAGGCTGATATCGGTGAGGATACTCTAGTCCACCTTTATGATCCTTTTTATAGTCCGTTTTCTTTTATTGGTTGAAAAAAAATATAAAATTACCCAATTTATTAATAAAAGTAATAAAATAATTCGACATATTCAATGAAAAATTACCCAATTTATTAATAAAAGTAATAAAATAATTTGACATATCCAATCAAATGATATGAACTACATAATGGACCGAAATTGTAGACTAGGGTATCTCAACCAGGCTGGTACTGGTCATATCAGTTTTGAAAGTCAGTAATTTTTGTTTTGTATAGTATTATATCATTTTTAATCGGTTTGGCTCCGGTGCACAAATATGGGTACCTATAATCATATCAAGAAAATATTCAGATCAATCTTGATCGAATTAAATTGGATTTCGGCCAAGTTAGGTTTTGATTGAATCAATTATTTACCGTATCAGGTTTCATATCAACAAAGTGTGAAATGAAATCGGTTTGATGAAATTGTAAAATTCCTAATTGTTATATGAATATATGTAATGAAGCAAAACAAACCTAAAAAATCGGTGAAAACACGGCCGTCAGAGGCGCGACCGGAGGGTTGGCCGGGGAAGGTAATGCCGTTCGGAACCCTCCACGAGGGGCCTATTGGCATGTCGATGTTACCGGTGTCAGCGTACGAATCTCCGAACACAAATAGCCTGCTATAAGGACGATGCTCATGTGAACCTTCCACCCCTTTAACGTCCAAAATCCCAATTCAAATCAGTTAATATCCTCCATAAGATGTATTAAAATAATAAATAAGTTTTATAACTAATTTATTTAATTAACTTGTGTAGTTTAGTAGGTACATAGAAATTATATATATATAGTTACCTGAGAGAATGAAGAATAAAAGAGAACAAAGGAACCACTTTGGTAGGATGTTTTCAAATGATTTCGCCATGGCAGCCAGTTAATTAAACTTTACCAAATATATATGGCTTGCTAGGTTTTTTTGTTTTTCTAAGTACTATGAGTGGGATCGGAAGGTGATGGGTGATAAGTGATCAAGAAAACAACATATATATAGGTTGAATTGCCTCTCTCTATATAGGGTATGTTCGGTGAAAATCAAAAACTATAGGTCCAAGATTTTTATAACTATAGGTTGAATTCTTTGTAAATATAGGTTCAAGATTTCATCAGTGTATGCTCGAATTTTTTTTTTACAACTATCAGTTCAAGATGTTTATAATAATAGTTGCAAGATTTTAAAACTATATGTCCTATTTGTTTTTTAATTATATGTTCAAAATTTTAAAATCTTGAACCCGCAATTAAAAAAAAGACTAAAATCTTCAAGATTTTATATATATATAATCATAAATATGTTGTTTACGTGTGAATCTTTAATTAATGAATGATGATCTCACGGAAGTGACTAAAAGATATATAAAATATTAATCTTGAACCATAGTTATAAAATCTTGAGTCTATAGGTATGAAATACAATTTCATGAACATATAATTAGAAAATCTTGAATCCACCGTTGTACAATATTTAACCTACTGTCGATGAAATAGTTTATATTTATAGATTTAGTATTTTATAAATTATAACTATAGGTTCAACCATTATTATTGTAACCGTTGTCTTTGGTAAAAATTAGGAGGGCGAAACACCCATTTTTTAGGTCGAGTATGAGAGGCTATAAAACCCAAAATTGATTACTCCAATCTCTTCCACCTTCTTTGGTGATCAATTTCATATGTCCAATTGTAAAAAACGGGTTCAAAATCATCCCGAACTTTGTTGGTTTAGATTTGTTGCAAAACGAACTTGGACATAATTGAAGCTTAATCCATCAATTAAATCACAAATTGAGCATGTTTTTGAGATGAGGAGATTGATCGATTATAACTTAATGGAGGTGTTCTGAATGTTAAAATACGTAGAAATCGGTGTCCAATTGAAGCCTCAACTCGTCTAGTATGTCCAAGGAGTAAGACGAAGTGGACGCGTTCCGTGCACGTCGACTTTTGGTTCATGGGTGATAGTTTATATTAATTTAATTTGCCCATTTTCCAAATTTTAATTATAATTGGCATTGAATATAATAAATTGGGTCATAAATAATACTTGTTTTATATATAATAATATCTAGGAAGTTAAATGATTTAATTAAAAACCCTTTCACATAGTTATTTATGACAAAAAATAATACTCTCTCCGATCCAAAATATATGTCGTTTGACTTTTCAACACGTATTTTAAGAAGCTAAAAACTATATAAAATATCAACTTTTTTAAAATTATTTTTTTACAACTTAATATTTGTTGGTAATAAGTATTAAATTGTAAAAAAAAAAGTTAATATATTATATAGCTTTTAACTCCTTAAAATACGTGTTAAAAAGTCAAACGACATATATTTTAGATCGGAGGTAGTACTTGTCTTAATTTAAACAGATTATCAGATGAGAAATGAAGACTGATGGAGGTAGTACTTCTCGATCCATATTTGATTCCAACAGGTCGATATGCTTTAAATTGCATATTTTGTTTGGGTCTAATTGTTTTTTTTTATGGAAGTTTGGGTCTAATTGTTGGGTGGGTATGAATGCATTATTTTCAATTGATTAATTCAAACAATAATCTTGATATGACGTTTGTCTTTCACTTATTAATGAAATCTCATTGTAAAGGAGCCATGATCAATACTACACACGAAAAAGTTATGCCTTTGATATAATGCACAATTATAGTCTTATTAATCTCAAAACCACATTCTAAATCAATTAATGAACAAAATATATATATATATATATATATATATAGGAAACCTAAGATCAAGCCTAACATGCAAAATAACAACACATTAGGCTGAATAATATGAAGTAACTAACTAATTCAACAGGAAATGGCAATGAATTAATATACCAAAAAAAGTGTCATTTGCAAATCTAACTCCCCTACAAAATTTGCAAAAAAACTGATGATTTTTGTGGGTTATTTATAAAAGTAACACCAGGGATTTGGTCGGTGGAGAGAGAAAGAGGAGAGAGGTAATATTAAATGCAACTGTGAGATAGAGAGAAGGAGAGAGAAAAGTTAGAGATTGAGACTAAATTAAAAAAAAATTAAAGAAGAAAAAGTACATATATGTTGAAGATGAGAGAAATGAAATAGTGAAGGGAAACATTTAATGTAAAAGGGAAGGAGAGAAGAGCATTAAATGCAAATAAGAGAACCGACAAAAAAAATGAAAGAAGAGAAAGTATAGAGATGTTGCGGAGGAGAGAGTGAAGGGGAACATTTAATGTAAAAACTAAAAGAGAGATGAAATCATTAAATGTAGATGAGAGAGGAGGAGAGAGGGGATCGGCTTTTCGCAGAGAAGAGAGTAAATTTTTTGACCAAGGTCTAATTGTTGAGTGGGTATGGATGCATTTTTTTGAATTGATTTTTTTTTAAACAGAAATAATTTGGCTTTAGGGAGGAACCCTAAAGACCAAGAGCATCCATACGGATGAGACTGCATCGCACCGAGTCGTCAGGCGTCGTGTAGCTGTGGAACCCGGCGATAAACGGTCTGCAACCTGATTTGCCTCCCGAAAGACATGACGAATCTCGATGGAATAAAAGAAATCCAGCGAGACTAGACTGTCCGAGATAATCATTTCGGAGTTTTTAGTAGGATTTCTAACGTCTTTCAAACAATTAATGATTGTGAGGTTATCACCCTCAATTTCTATTTTTTTTTATATTAAGATCTATCGTCGCTATGATTCATTTCCAGAGCCCGTAGCATTTTTTTGAATTGATTAATTCAAATAATGTTAATATGACGTTGAACAACCTGTCTTTTCACTATTTAATGAAATCTCAATGTAAAGGAGCCTTGATCAGTAATACTACACGCGAAAAAGTTATGACTATGTTGTCTTATTAATCTCAAAACTGCATTCTAAATCAATGAAATAACAATATGTAGGAAATCTAATATCAAACCTAACATGCAAAATAACATGATAATGAGCTAACAACACATTAGGCCGAATAACATAAACTAACTATAATTAATTCAAACAATTAATTGCCTTAATTTCCACAGTAATATATACTCCCTTCGTAATAAAATAATTGACCTTCTGACCACTTTTTCTTGTAACAAAATATTTGTCCCTTTGAACCTAATTAATGACAAAAATGTCTAATTTTATCAATTTATCTCATTAATTGAATTTGATTTCCAATAAATTTTATTAATACTCCAGCTTCCCATACTATTTTTTTTTCATTGGTTCATTTTTTTCCCCACATTATTTATTTGCTAAATTTTTTACTATTCTATTTTCTAATTGTAGCTTTCTTAAGAAGTGTGAAAACCCCCAAAGGGCCAATTATTTTATTACGGATGGAGTATTTTTTTTGGTCCGTCAAAACAGTAATAGTTTAATGTGGTTCAAATTGCATCCATGACTCGTCCCTTAAATTAGCCAAATTAAGGTCATCTTAATTAGAATTGGCAAAATCTGACTCGACCCACCCGAACACAGACTCGACCCAAACCTAAAAGTCCGTCAAGCACAACCCAAACTCGAGCCTGATCCATTATGACCCGATACCTGAATAGACACGAATATAGACAAACTTGATTCGACCATATCCGACCCGTCCTTGACTCGACTCGCACAAGACCCGACTCATCCTTATAATTACTTTAATTTTCTTATTTTCAAACACTCAAATAACGTGAATTACATATAATGAGACTCAATATAATTGAATAAATAAAGTTTAATAGTCAATAATTAATATAAACAAAAAATAATCATCATTTTATAATAAAACTTAACGCGACCCGATTTGACCAAACTCAAATCCGACCAAACCCGAAATCCATTTGACCTGAACTTACCCAATCTGAAAACTCACCAGACCTGATATGAACCCGACTGATCATACAATATACCTAACATATGACCCAATCCGATATATAATTGAACCCGAATGGGTATACCCCAACCCGACCCAATTGCAACATCTAGTCTTAATGGTTAGACAAAAAAAAAGGCCTGTAAATTAGAACCACCCATAAAAATTGTAAAAGTAGATTTTTTTTTGACAACAAATAGTCATTAAGAAACTAGGAGTAGCTGGTTCGGCGAGCGTTTACCTTGCCGCCGCCAGTACTTCATTCCCAACACCTTTGCCCAGGGGTCTTCCGCCGCCGCCATCTCCATGGCTTCCCTTCCAGGCCCTCACTGCCTCACCGCCAGTTCTCGACTCACCACCGCTCTTGGCTCACCTCGCCACTCAACCCAAGGCTCCCAACTCCTTCTGCCTCGGCTTTCCGCCGCCATAGCCACCGCCTCCGCTCGGCTGTCACCCACCGGTGCTCCAGCTTTCGCCTTTGTCCTCCGATGCCCTCCCTCGTCCTCCTCGCCCAAAAGCATCTCTGGTGAGGCGCCATAGCCATCGGGTGCCCCTCCCGTTGTATGTTTTATTTCGCTCCTCCAGCGCCCTAGCCACCGTATCTCAACCACCGCCTTCATCTCCTCCGCTTCGAGCTCCGCCGCTGACTCCTTCAGCTCTGGTCGTCTCCTTGCTTCTGTCGCCGCACCTCCACCGTGGGAGACCCGCTGTAAGCCCGACCCCCTTGCCATTTTATCATCCTTGGTCTCTTTTATGGGAATTCAGAGGGAAAAAAGTTGTTTCTTTTCTGTGTTTTGGACTCGAACCAATTTCAATCTATTTCTCCGCCTTGTTGCCTTGTTGATTGTTATTTATTTTCTCTGCCTTAGCCCGTTTCATCCGCCTCTATTTTGACTACCTAGTAGTCTCCCTCAATCTTGTTATCGTCCTTGAGGGGTGTGATGGGTTTTGGGGTTTTAATGGATAATGGTTTGGCTTGGAGTCGGATTTTCGGGTTGGCGTGCAGTGCTGTTCTTGTTGTGTTGTAGGCTTCTTTGAGCGGTGTTTGATTTGTCATGTTCGATGGCGTCGTGGATGTGCGTTGGCATCTGATGGCTCTTTTGAGTCCACAATCTGAGGTGTCCGCTGGTATCCCCAAAGTTCTCTGTGTGCGTCGTCCCTTTGATCGATCGTTTCGTTTGTCTCTTTGGCTTGTGATTTTCAATGTAGGATGGCTTGTACATTTCTTTTGTAATTTTATTTATGTCATTTGCTTCTGTAATTTTCTTTCTGTCATTTGCTTCTGTTATTTACTTTCTGTTGTACATAATGGTTAGTTCATCCACCGACTTGTCCGGTCTCTCTGTTTCTCTAGGCTTGTCTAGTGAACCGAATTCTTATCTTGCTTAAAAAAAAAGGAGTAGCAGGTTCAACCTCTCTTCTATATAAAATCAAAACCTCCTCCAACTTAGATCTACTTCTCCCCATTTTCTATTCGACAAAATCCTAGATAGAGAGGTATTTGGATGGAGTTGAGTTTTGCTTTTTGTGCAAGGGGTGACAAGCAGGGAATAGTGGGTGACATGCATGGTATAAGTAGTGATAATCAAGCTATATGGAGAATGGAGTGACATTTAAGCATGGTTTAAGGAGTATGTAATGGCAGGAGTTGATTTGTTATTTTATCCAATGGTGGGTAGCAAGCAAGGTATAAGGGGTGACATAACTGATTAAAGTTTATTAGCTCAAAAGATGGAGCAATGTGTTAACTTCAAATGGATATAGGTTTGAATCATGTGTAGACTATAAAAATTATAACATATAAACAATTTTTAAAGGGATCAGGTAACGAAGAAAGCGAGAAAGATGATCGCTAGGTGGCAAGAGAACATGAACGAGTGAAAAGAAGAGAACTAGTATGTGATATGCAAAATTCTTCAGGTGACATGATTTGTACAAGATATGTGACATACCCCCTTGAAGTTGTCATCAAGATTGTATTATTGAGGGTCATTTTTTTCAGTAAAAAATTGAAATTTTGGTGGGAAATAATTGGGTGAAACTAATTAAAATAACCCAACCTTTGAAGGGATGTTAAAAAAATATCTCCACCTTTTAACTGTAAGAAAAATAACTCGACCTTTGGGGGAGATGGTAACAAGTATCCCGACTCATTTTTCCGACCATAAATTGGGCCAAAACAATGACATAAAATTGGTTGAATGATCTCATTCTCATTAAAACAAGCCAATATCATCCAAAATTCACCAGAATCTTAATGTCTTCAATTATATTTCATCGTTTTTGCCCATATTTATAGTCGTAAAAACCATCAGGATACTTTGTTACCACATCTCTCAAAGATTGGGTTATTTTTCTTACGGTTGAAAGATGATGATATTTTTTTAACACCCCTCCAAAAGTTAGGTTATTTTAATTAGTTTTTCCGAAATAATTGTTATCTATTGTATAAGTTTACCCAACCTAATTTGTTATTGTTATAACGAGAACGATAAAAGACGAAGAAAGACATAGAGATTTAACGTGGTTCGGCAACGGTCGAGAACGATAACAGACGAAGAAAGACACAGAGATTTAACATGGTTCGGCAACGGTGTGTTACCTACGTCCACGGGCAGAGAAATAGGGATCTTTATTATGGAGGCAAACAAGAAACTAGGTTACAAATTGTTAGGTTTATGAGTATATATAGTGCCTCATGAAACTCTAGTCAGACAATGAGCCTAAACCCAAAACAAATAATAAGCCCAAATCAAGGCATATTAACAAATCTCCACCTTGACTTGAATCCTCTCAGATGTACCAATCGCATTGCAGCGCCAGACGTACCAAATGCAATGCCATGCCAAATGTACCAGATGCGCTTCAATGCCGGATGTACCAGCATCTCCTCTCAGAAACAGATGCACCATGACAAGTGCCAGACATTTCTCTGCCTCGGATTTGTCCTGACATGAGGACTCAGATTGCCCAGCAGGGCAGCTCAACAGTTGATGATATTAAACAAGTCCAAACAGTGTTGGAACTTGCTCTCCGGAACTGGCTTGGTGAACATATCAGCATGATTATCAGATATTCCCATCTTCTTCACTCTGATTCTCTTCTCAGCTTGCCAGTGTACTGACTCACCTCTAGAAACAACAGTCTTGTAGTTGGATGGAGCACCATCCTTCCCCTCCTCGGCCACATGCAAAGCATATCCCACTAGATCATTAGACCTGTATCTCGCAGACCCCCTAATGTCAACCCTTCTTGGTTGATCTAGAGCAATACTCTGATGTACAGCTCCACCTGTTCCTGTGTCTAGTGGTATATTCTTTGTCTCACCAGTATCTGACTCAGTAGTACCTGTCTGTGATGATTGGTCAGTGACCAACTCAGGTGCCTGAGTCTCTGCTGGAGTGAAGTTCAACTCCACCTCCTCAGCAACAGTCTCCCTAACGTTGACTAAAACAGCATCTGCAGCACCCGTGACTGCTGAACCTTGTAGGGTATACAAAGTCCCCTTTCCCTGCTTGACTCCTTGCAAAACCACATTAGAGCCCTTAAACACGTGCAACTTTCCACCATAACCTGTGTATCTAAAACCCTTGTCATCTAATAAAGTTAGGGATATCAGATTCTTTGTCATAGATGGCACATGTTTGACTTCCTCCAATGTGCGAAACTTCCCATCGTTTGTCCGAAGCCTGACTGAGCCGATCCCAACAACCTTGCAGATGACATCGTTTCCCATAGAAACATTGCCCTTGTCTACACATCTATATGTTGTAAACAACTCTCTTCTAGGACATACGTGACATGACGCACCTGAGTCAAGAAACCACACGCCATGATCTGTGCGATTACCTGCTAGTAGAACAATATCGTCCTCAGAAGTATTTCCACCATGAACTACTGCTGCAGATCCAGATTTCTGCTCTTGTTGCCTCTTCTTAGGACAGTCATTCTTCCAATGACCTTTCTCCTTACAGTAGTTACAGACGTCGTCTGGTTTAGGGCCTGATTTGCGACCTTGCTTCTTGCCTCTTCTACCATCATAATTGCCTCCGTTTGCCATAAGCCCGGAAGCCTGATTGTCTGTAACCGACGCGGTTGCCTTCAGACGCAACTCTCTGTTGTGAAGCGACGATCTAACCTCTTCCAGCGTGATGGTATCCTTCCCAACGACGAACGACTGAACGAAGTTCTCGTATGTGGGGGGTAGGGATACCAGCAGAATTAGGGCAGCATCTTCGTCCTCCACCTTAACATCAATATTACGCAATTCAAGTAATAGCGTGTTAAGTTGATCAAGATGATCTCTGAGTTGTGTACCTTCCTGCATATGCAGCCTGAACAACCGTTGTTTCAGAAGCAACTTGTTCATCAGAGACTTTGTCATGTACAAACTCTCCAACTTCAGCCACAAGCCGCCAGCAGTTTCCTGATCAGCAACCTCTATTATGACATCGTCTGCGAGACACAACATAATCGTCGAATGAGCCTTCTCCTCCAGAAGGTCGTACTTAGCGGTGGTTGTATCTGCCCCCTTCTTGTCGGCAGTTAACGTAGCCCATAAACCTTGTTGCTTCAGCAAAGCTCGCATCTTTATCTGCCACAGACTGAAAGAGTTTCTTCCAGTAAACTTGTCAATCTTCACCACAGATCCAGGCATCATTCTCGACAGAAATCACAACCAAGCTCTGATACCAGTTTGTTGGGGGAAAGTCTTGTTGGGCCCGACCAGAAAGCCCAACATATAAGCCGGACCGGGGCACCATCCCAAAACCAATTGGCGTTAGGTGGAGCAGCTCATCCACTTATATGTTGGGTTCATAATCATCTCACTTCCGATGTGGGATTCACAAGTGTCCCAACAAATCACCCTCTCACTTGCGAATCCATCACAAGTCTAGCCCGGTTGGAATTGAGACCCCCACGCAACGGGTTCGACTAACCCGTCATCGATACAGATGTGGAGTCCATCTCAATCTTCGGTGCAACCGGCCCACCCGCCAAACCCGGCTCTGATACCAGTTTGTTGGGGGAAAGTCTTGTTGGGCCCGACCAGAAAGCCCAACATATAAGCCGGACCGGGGCACCATCCCAAAACCAATTGGCATTAGGTGGAGTAGCTCATCCACTTATATGTTGGGTTCAGAATCATCTCACTTCCGATGTGGAATTCACAAGTGTCCCAACAGTTACCTACCTAAAGGGTAATAAAACCAATTTGAAAACTAAACCCACCTACATTTTTGTGAATTCCCCAACTCACCTATATTTTTGCAAACCAATTTTTTTTTGTCTAGTTTTTCGAAAAGCCCTATATATATGAATTTTCTTCTAGAGTGAACCTCCTACAAAGACAAATACTTTGACACACTTTCTAGACACTGATTATGGAGAATTTGATCTTCAGCATAAAAGTTGTATCCCTCGAAAAGATCTTTAAAATTAGTACTTTTGGCCTATTCAATCTTCTAACTCAAAAGTTACCTCGAATATTATCATTTTACCAAGGCATTGTAAGAGCGGATATTGTTCCTAAAAAAACTTCAAATGAAGCCCATTTGCCTGTCATTATTTATTGGATCTTCTGGTTTGGTATACTATATGTTGTCTCATCATGATGATTGAGGCAACGAACTTAGGTTTGATCACTTTAACATCATTCGGGTCATGAACTTAAACATTTTAATTACTTCAGTCACATTTAATAATTTAACCATAAACAATTAAATAAATGCAAAAAGGCAAGTTACACCAATAGTAAAATGCGAATAGTTGATTGAATTCCATAAGAAGGAAAGTTACAACTATAGTTCAACAAATGCAACGAGCATTAATTTAACTAGTTATTAGATAAATTATATGAACAAGTATTTGAAAGATGGAAGTTCAAATTGAACACGAAATTGATTAATCTTGATGATGAAGAAACAAAGAAAGAAAGAGAATTGTGCAAAGTACTGCAACTGATTTCTTAGAATTGTTTCTTACCCTCATCTAGATCTCATCCCCCTTTTATACTCTCTACACAAGGTCAATGATGCGGGTAGCACTCCCTAACAAACTCTTAACCACCCTCTATTTTACCCTCTTTATTCCTTACTACAAAACACTCCCCCTCAAATTGAAAGTGATTAACACTCCCATTTTGAGCAAATGAGTTAAGTATATATCAACTGTAATGAGGGTAGTCAACATATCCGCTAACAACTAACTGATACGTGTATGGAACATAAGCAGCAACAATGGTTCTGACTTGTACCATGTACTAGATATGTTTGGTCTTTTCGTGAAACTAGATTGACGGTTAGACCTGGGCAAACGCGGGCCGGCCCGCCCGGCCCGTCCCGCCCGCCCGCGAAATTGGACAGGCTTGGGTAGAGGAAAAAGCCCACGCGGGCCGCTAAGCCCGGCCCGCGCCCGCAGCGGGTACGGGATTGGGTAAGCCAATCTACCCGTTACGGGCCGCTAGGCCCGTAACGGGTACCCGCTATTTTTTTAATATATATATATTATTATATATATATATTATTAATTTAAAAAAATAAAATAAAATATCTATACTACCTACAATATATTTTTTAGGTTGTGTACTGTACAAGGTGGTCTACGGTTTATATATATATATATATATATATATATATATATATATATATATATATATATATATATATATATATATATATATATATATATATATATATATATATATATATATATATTAGCAAGGGGAAATTAAGCTTTGCATTTATATATATTGCTTCTACTGCTTGGTTAGGCTACTCTCAATCAAAGTACATGTTGGCATGTTACCCAGGTCTATATATATACTGTATATATTAGTAAGTGTTGCATTTTATTTTTATTTTTTAATGAGTACAACAGTACAAGGGGGATTAAGCGGGTACCCGCGGGCTGCCCGCAACCGCAATAACAGACGGGATCGGACAAGGTTTTCAACCCGTTAAGCGGGCTTAGTCCGGCCCGCAACCGCAACAACGGGACAAATTTTCGACCAAAGCCCGTCCCAAGCCCGACCCGCGCCCGCGTTTGCCCAGGTCTATTGACGGTTATGTATAAAGTAGCTTGGCTGTCACAAAATATCTTTGCATTGGTGACACATTAGCACTAAAATTTTTTAAATAATGAGATCAACCACTTCACCTCAAAAGAGGCAATGGCCATTGCCCTATGGAGGGTGATACACATACACTTGGTGTATACCCCATATTAATACACTACCAATCACAATTATACATGTGTGCAATTTTTTTTTCTTTTTCTTTTCTTTTCCTTTGACAAACGTGGGTGTGTTACAAATTTTTACCAAAATTGAAATTAAGAGGGTGGGAACCGGGAACGTGGGATGTATTTGATAGTAATTTTTTGATTTATTTTTTTAATATTAATTTCATAAACTTCTACCAATATTAATTATAGGGTTATGATTAAATTTATACTCTTGTCATTTTTTGTTGTTGATATACCCTGAGCATACATTATAAAATTCAAATTTATAAAAACCAGAATTATATGATTAATTAGATTGTGGAGCGGTTTGAACAATAAATTTTATAGGGTTTTTGAGACATATGAATATTGAATTATAAATTCATATCGTAAAATTATAAATTTAATTACTTATAATATTTGGAAAAAAAATAGTCAATTCCGTCCTGATCTTGTCCCACAAAAATTATGCGGGACAGGACGCGGGGCGACTCGTATCAATCCCGCAAATCTCATCCCGTCTTCAATTCTGCTTTGGCAGAGGAGGGCCTTGGCGGGAATGGAACAACACCTTGGCGGCCTTGGTGGGTACAAATCGGGCTTGGTGGGAAAGAGTTTTGGCGGGCACGGGACGAAGGCTTAGCGGTCTTGGCGGTTTTAAATTGAGATTATTTAGTTTTAATAGTTTTAAATTTCTCAATTATGAAGTTGTGATATTTATTTGAAGATATCTATGTGACCTTATGTTTAAATTGGACATTTTTAAAAAGGTTCATGATGATTTTTTATTTGATATGTTATACACTTGAAGTTAATGCATAGTTTATTACCTACTATATAGTACTCCGTATATGTTTTATACCTAGTTTATGGAATAAATATAAGAAAATAATAATATATATATTGTCCGTAAAAAATTGCTAATAAGGCCGCTAAAATGTAACTTCAAATTTACTTTATAAAATTTTAATTATGTTAAATTTTAGTTTTGTTAATAAGGCCGCCAAAAAAAAACAATTTTAGTTATGTTAAATTTTTTAGCAAATTTCAATATTAAAAAAAAACCGTAGCTTATCACCCCAAAAAACTGTAACTTCAAATTTACTTTTTATAATTTTAAGATTTAACTAAAATTGTTTATTATTTTTGTTAATATTTTCTTTTTTATTTGTAAATACACATGGCAATATTTAATTGGAGGTGTAGGATTGTATACATACACCAGGTGTATGTGTACATTTGTCCATTGCCCTATACTCAACTTTTGTAGAGGATCTAGTCATAACATTTTGCTTCTGAGATTATATTGAAATAAAGGAGCTAGTTCCTAGCAGAGCACATTAACAAGAGAGACTGTTGGCCTAGTCTGTATCACAATACATCTTCAACACCAATTCAGAGTGGGATAAGAGCATAATCCCTTTCAAGCATTTGAATACTAAAACTAAGATTAGGTCTTGTAACAATTAAGTATATCAACTTGCCCACCAAATATTTGTAAGAACCAAGATCAATTAGATAGGTGTCTGAATCCTTCCACAGTTTGAAGTTAAGATCAAGGGGGGAGATTTAGATCCTTGGCTTGATCAATAAGAAACTCCCTCAACCTGGATACCTAACGCAATAGGATGCTTAACAAGCAATAAAGCGCAAGCCTTTAACAATGCAGGGTTTGCAAGCAATGAAACCATAGAAAGATAGGTTTATAATCCACCCGAAGACACTGGAATCCACCAGGGAAAAGAGAAAAGTCTCTCAATTGTATTCAACGATAAAATAGATAATAAAGTTCCCTGGTTTGATAGAAGATAAAATCTAAAAGAATGAAAGTGTTGTTAACAACATACTCAGTGTTATTCTAGTTTTTTATCGTTCTCAAACTTTTTTAATGGATTATTTTGTTCTGTTTTGGATTTGATACGTCCTTCAACTAGTTTGGTTCAAGATGGTTGCATAATATTTTATTATTTTTGTTTTGATTTCCATTAAATACTCTGTAGTTTGATTGTGTCAATTTATTTTTGGATACGTTCTAATATGAGCAGGAAAAAAAAGTAAATAGTTTATAAACGGGGACGAAGATTAAATGGGGACGGAGATTGAATAAAGGGGAACGGGGAGAGAAAGGGAATCCTTCCCCGTTGCCATCCCTAGACACCACCGGGCCATAACCATTTTTCGTTTTTGTTGGTTATCGATTTTGTTGAGTATTTCATATATGATTTCCTTGATCGTTTCATTGTAGGTGACAATGTTTTTAGCCAAGTTTCCAATGTCGAAATAGCAGCAGTTTGTTATATTGATTCCTCTTTTTTAATTGGGTTGGATACCCATTAAAACAACTAAACTGCTGATATATGTGCAACACTACCAATAGAGGTAAAATTAACCAACTCTACTGGAACACGTCTGCATTAATAAAGCTGCGTCATATTTCGATGCAACGTATTCACATTAATTAATTAAAGGTTAGTGTTAACCACTCACTGCCTCGAAGGTTGGCTCCAAGCAACAAATGATCAAGACACTGAAAATATGCAACCAGAGACAGCAGAGTATAACTCGAAATTATCTTTTAAAAAAATACAAAGGATCTGTTCTTGAATGCCAATGATGCCAACAGTGAAGAAAAGGGCGATTATAATTGTACATGAATTGGTGGGTGGTGTTACCTTTCATCAGACCTTTCTATGTCCTCCCATTTGGGTGATGGATGATGCCATTGCTATAAGGAGCTCCCTTGAGCTTCAAATTCATATTCTGTAAGCCCCATATCCGGATAGTACGGTCATCACTCGCAGACGCTAACATATGTGGATTTGTAGGGTTCCAGCTCACACAACTAACTGCTCCGGAATGCCCAGGCAGTACTAATAGAAGCTCTCCTGTTGCTCTGTGCCATATATAGACCTGAAATCAAGAATATGCTCTTTTAAAAATGTTACCAAGTGTGATATGTTATGCTGGCTGAATTGGCTCCAGTGAAAAAATGTGATGCTGGCTGGAATATGACTAATTTATGAGATTTAAACCAAATAAAGATAATTGTTAGACACATTGGTAAGCTCCAAAGCAAAGACAATTGTTTTTCTATGGTAAGGAGTCAAAAGAAAAGGTCCTACATAACACACGTATTATGAGGCATGAAGTGAAAAGGAAGCTACCTGTGAATCCTCACTGCCACTGGCAATAAAGGCTTGTTCAAACCCACCAAAACATGACCGAATAACAAAGCGAGTGCGCTTGTGGCCCATGTACTTGGAAATGACCTTTGGATCGTCTTCTATGCTCCATAGATGTATTTCTTGGTTTAGGAGGTTGATTAGTAAGAACCTGTTATCCTTTGACAGTGAGAATGATGTGATCACTTGATCTTCTTCAATAAGCCTCTCAAACTTTTCTTCCCTGTCAATCATGAGAATTGCAGTTTCTCGACAAATGCTTAAGATTTTTTTCCCATCGTTGCTTATAGCCATGTCAGATATCTTCAATGTTTTCTGACCATTCCAAGACTCCAGCTCTTTTCCATCCATATCCCACATGCAGATACTTTTGTCCGTCACGCCGGATATTACTCCTTTGCCATCAGAGAACCATCCACATGAAACCAAGCCAAGGCCTTGTTTTTCATAAACATGAATGCATTCACCAGAATTAACATCCCAGCGCCTGACTACCTCCTCAAGTCCACATGTTAGAAGTTGATTGTCATCAGGACTCCAAGAAAGAGTTGAGACAGGTTTCCGATGACCCGTTAGCTTATGTTTTAGAGATAATTGTCCATCGCCCAGAACCTGAATACAAAAAATTACTCACAAAAAAAGAAAACAATGACTCGTAGCTTTAAGGAAAAATTGATACAATCTGATTAAGCAAAATGTACAACAATGCATTTGCCACTACTTTCAAAGTTGTGACTGGATACAAAGTTCCACTTTAGCTCAAAAACACATGAACTTCATTCCTTGTACATTACTTATTGGAGCCAACTAACTGACTACATGAAAATACTTACCAATTAACAATGATTTCTCCCTTATAAAAAAAATGACAGAGTTAAGCGCCGGCATCACAACAAACAGAAAAGAACATAGAAGGAAGCCGATGGAAACCACACATGGCCAGATCTTCCACCAAGCCGTGACATGAGTATTAACACTGAAGATGACCAACAAGGCTACAGGCTACTGCCTCTACAACAATAATTTCCTGAGTAAGTTGCTAGTAAGCCTAATACTTTATTTATACTACTGTTGTACTATCCCTTTGGTCACCTAGTGCGACTCAAGGAAAACTTCCTCACAGCATAACCGCTTCCCTCTCCTTCTCCTGGACCCCACATCTTCTGGAACGACAACAATCCCATTCATAAGACAGAAATTTGAGCCAACTTATCTTTTCAATTATTCTTGTGTTAAAAATACACAACCTTTGCTAACAGCAGTCTTCAAAAGGATTAAAGGGGAAAAGCTGTTGGTAAATGTCCTTAGCAGTACTTCTACCAGCTTGAATATCAGTGTGTGAAAGAGAAGAACCATTCCTGAAATGAACAGTGGCCAGCATTTTATCTGATATCTTCTCCAATCATGAGACTCAGAAAGAGGCAGAGATGATCTTCCTATTTTACATAATATTTTTTTCCGCACTTGAGGGACTCACAAAAAGCAATCTATAATCTTCCAATCACTGCCTCAAATTTCAGGAAGAATGACAGAGAAGGAAGAGCTCATTTGCTTTGTTAATGAGCTGATAAAGAGCCTCCCACCTCCCACTTGTAAAGGGGGGGAAGATATCAATCATAACCACTACCAACAGCCAACTAAATTGGCAAGAACAATCAAGTTTAACCAGCTAACGTCAAACAGAAATAAAATCAGCCCAAAATATAAACTTTGTCTCTTGTATAATAGGTGATAAAATATGATAAAAACATAAATGTACACCCACAAATAACCCTCAACTCTTTATTCTATCAATCAATTCTTGTGTAATCTGCCATAATCTTGACAACTCAAGCATAAACAAAAAAAAATCCAGGAGCAATCCCAAAATCTTTCAAAGATTGAAGGATGTAAAACACTGTGATCTTCACTCGGGAAAACCCGAAAAAAGCCACAAACTAAAGAATAACCTTCCATATCACCAACAATGAGATAAACTGACTATCAGCATCTTGATAATCTATGATCTAAATACAAAATTGTTAATCTTTCTCAGGCTTTTTTTTTTTCTTTTTTTTTTCTCAAGTAGATTTATGTAATCAACAACCCCTCTCATATTATTTTACATATCCAATCCCAGAGAGGGGAAAACCAATGGAAAGAGGACCAGAATCAACATGGAAGAAGATAGTGTTTCTTCATTCAACACAGCCATTTTTCAAGCTTTCCATTGGGTGTTTGAACCTGGCTATTTCGGGTTTTCAATGGGAGAGCTTCCATCTCTTTTTTACCCCGTAATCGCTTATCATTGCAACCAGTCTATATGACACCAATTGAGTCTTGATTCACTCCTCTTTGGGTTTTCAAGGGTTTTCCATTATTTTTACCTTGTTTTGGTTTATTAAGATAATAAGTCCTGCAGATCTCACTAGAAATTGTCACATCTTTTTTATTTGGATAATATAATCTTTCACAATCTTTGTGTTTTTTTTAGCTCAAGTATATGTATGTAATCAACAACCCCTCTCATATTATTTTACATATCCAATCCCAGAGGGGGGAAAACCAATGGAAAGAGAACCAGCATCAACATGGAAGAAGATTGTGATTCTTCATTCAACACAGCCATTTCACAAGCTTTCCACTGGGTGTGTGAGCCTGCAGATCTCACTAGAATTTGTCATATCTTTTTGATTTGGATAATATATTGTAAATCAGTTGACGATTTTAGCAACTTTCTTTCTTCATAAACGTTAATCCCTCCTCCAATCCTCCCTTTGTCGGTTCTTGATGCCTCTCCTCCTCTTATTCTCCGTTCTTCCTTCCAGTGGAGTTGCTGCTTTGTTGTTGGATTGTTGCTCTCGAATTCTCCCTTCTAAATAGGTACAATTTTTTTTTTATATGTGTAACAATATAAAGAAATTGCACCTGCTGACCCACTCCCTAAATACCCAACCCCTTCAGCTTGATATCTTTATTTTTTTTAATCTCATGCCCTTAAGACTTGCATTTAGCAGATTTGTATTTGGCACTTTGTGATGATTTAGACTTGGTTTTCTTACTTGCTTACTACCTAAAAAGTTGGTTTTATTCCAATATTATGTTTTAAAATCCAGCTTTATTTCATAAAGGATGAGTTTTATACAGTTAAACTTGAATGTTAAGGTGTTTTAAGATGTTCAATGAAAAAGTCATCGTCTTTGCTTATGAGGTGTGCTTACGCTATAGCCTATAGGTATGTCTATCGCCTTTTGTCACCTCTAGCTTTTTTTAAGCACGGGGTATTCTTCCTTCTTTCTTTTTCCTCTTGTAGTGCCTAACCATCCACGAACTGCCCAACCCACATCTATAGCCATGTGCACTGCTCTTGAACCCATACACATTCACACCTTTTGCTTGTCATAACCACTGCCTTTATGCCACAACTTGAGTCCAGATCCAGTCCTCTCCAGACCCAGTTGCTACCTCCGTTTCACTATACCGACATTGTTTTCCAAAGCTTGTAGGTATGGTGGCGCTTGCCTTGCAAGCTTTCGTTTGGAGCACAAACATTAAATAAATCAAAAATAGTAAAATGATGAACACTTCACAAATTTTTACTTTTGGCTTGATGCTGGCATTTTTTATTTTTTGTGCATGTGCACGTCGTCTCCAATTTGGATGTTGTGAGTTCGAACTTTTACAAACCTCAACACCAGACCTCAACACTGAAAATGTTAATAGGCATTTTATAAATTTTCACCTTTCTCAATTCACTCAAACTTGTTTGTGGTTCGAGGTAACTTTTCTTTGGACTTATTCTTTGATATGCCCATGTTTTGCTCTAAATGAGGATGATACATGCAGTGCACCTATTTATCGTGGTAGTGTTCGTGTTCTTCGAAAATCCCTCATTTAGGAGAGGGGGACGTCACTTTCCTATGTTGACGGTTTCTGCGTTCCATCTCCCCAGCAGTTTCCATGCCAGGTTGCCTTGTTGCTATGCTTTGTTGGTTTTAGTCTTTGTTTCACGTTGTTTTGTTAGTTTTGCATGTCTTTTCTTTGTGGATCTTATTGTTTTATGACAATCAGTCTATTTGCCGACCCTTCGGCCTCTCGATTTCTCAGGCATGAGTTTGTTTGATATTTCGAATTGCTTGCTTTAAAAAAAATGATACCAGCTTAAGTTAATAATTTTATTACTTTTAACTTATTATCTTATTATTTAGCATTATCTAGTTAGTTTCTTTAGTTTCCCATTCCCACTTCCTAGTTTTTAGGCACTTCCCCATTTTCTCCATGTCTCTTCCGATCATCTGAATTTTTATTATTTAGTTTTAGGTGTTGGTTATTTAGTTTTTTTTATTATAAAAGGAGGAGTTATAGAGTTGTATTAAAATATACTTGAATTTGAATTGAATGTATACATCACAAAATTGGAGATCCACCAGCTTGTGCAAGAGTTGCATTCGGTACTCCTATTTGAGGTTTTGTCAAATAGGATGCCGAAAATAATTTATTACACTTCCCAACTCTAAAACCCTTCAAACTTAATACTATTATTGGTAGTGCTAGTGTATTAGCGTCAAGTATAGATCAAGAGTTTTGATAGAAAGAAGATGTAAGGTTTAACACCTAAAATCAAATGCCATGAGATAGGCTAGCATGTGGCTATACTCAGGAAATAAAATTCAAAGGGAATGTCTATAAACAGAACTAAGCCGATGCATAAGCATAGCTCTCACGTGTCATTTTTTGGTTAAGTGTTGAAACATTTCCCGCTTAAACTCTAGGGAAATTTACAAAAAATCATCCGTTAAATATGAGTTTTTTTAACTTAAACACCCGTTAAATGTGAAATTTCAACAAACCACCATTTATAGGCCTACTAAAATATTTGAAAAAAAACTCCAATGCGTCCTTTAAAAAGAAAAGAAAAATAAAGTCCAATCATGTTATACCCATATATTCTCAATCAGCAACAAGTAGCCAAGAACCCTTTTTTCCATAGGCTTGAAACGGATTGACGAATTTCTAAACTATATCATGGGTAGTTTGTAAATCGGAAACCCTATAATGGGTAGTGTGCTTTATGCTGGGTGGTTGAGTGAAAAACTTTTAACGGATGGTCTTCTATAAATTTCCCTAAACTCTATATGCTACATATATAATCAGATTTTTAAAAAAGGTACTTATTTAACTATTTATGATAAACAACGATATGGTAAAGGCTAAAAATAATATATTTACATAATTATATTTATTTTATGTAACTAATAATTATAACTTCAAAAAATTCGTGTAGCACATGGGTCATACACTAGTCAATGTTCTAAAAGGCACTAGGCGGTCTCTGGGCATTGGGTGGCTGCGTAGCACTAAGCGGATGCCTTCGGGGCTAGGACAATATTGGTTATTTCTTTATAATTTGCTAATCAATGGGGTACTTGTGTAATTTTTATCTAAAATTTTAGCTGAGAGCTTGCATCTGTGTGTTTAGGAAATGATTTTCAGCCTTCCCCCTGCCTAACCAACCAACTGAAACCGCCCAAACTCCTACGCCCCCCCCCCCCCCAAGCCACCCCTGCCCAAGTCAAAATCAGGGCGGCGACTGTACCTCATCAATACAACATAATAATTTATGGTGCCTCGACGAAACTTGTATGATGGTGATCATAGACACAGTGATTCTTGAATACATGTTCAAATAAATAAGCAACTTACCTTCCAAATGATTGTAGATTCATCTTTGGATGCAGAAGCCAAGTACTTCCCGTTATGGGAGAACATCAGATACCACACCTCATCACTGTGTCCTTCAAGAATCTGCACAATTGGGGTATGCAAAAGGCAAAAACATTTTAGATGAAAGATGATATATCAAAGACGGAAGTTCTCGTGATCTTACAAATTAAGAAACACGTTGGCCACCAATCTATTACAGGATTGAATATTATTGTTCACACATTAGACTAAAGATAGTGATTAGTGCAATATCATATGCTTTGGATTCTAGATGAATATATTTCCCCCTTCTGTGCTAGTGATTTTTTACACTCCAGCTCATCAAAATAACTCACTTTCAATGCAGTTCTTTTAGCAAACCCTATAAGCATTCTACCCAAAAAAAATAAAGCAACCCCTATATGCACGTGCTACAAATTACAATATATGCCAAGGACATTATCATGAAAGAAAGTGTATACTTAATTGTTTTACTAATGCATTTTCCAATTCGTTTCCTCATATGTTAATAAAAAAAGAATTCAAAGACAAGCTAGTTGAAGTAAGATATCATGTATGTATTCAACACAAGTAATAGTGATGACCAAAAGTATGTAGGTTAATAGGCAGCAGTTTTTTGGAATTGGCTCACCTAACAAGGACCATGCTTGCAGTATTATTTGGAAGTATGAGCCAAGGAATTTTTGTGGCTTGTATGATAATCTACCGGTCACTCTCAAATTATAGTTTGAAAACCAAAAATCTGTAGTCAGTTCAAGTTAGCTGCCTGCATAAATTTTCCTGGTTAGACAGAAACTCATTTAACAATGTGCTTCACTTAATACCAATAACAATCAATACAGTATGCATTTACTTAATTTATCGCAAACTGTTCAGTACACTTTACATATCCTGAATTGTTATTTACACGAGGAAGAGATCAACAAGGCTAAATGAAATGATATCAATATCGCTTGAATTGTCTCTCATTGCATCTTTCACCTGAATTGTTATTTACACGAGGAAGAGATCTACTCATTTAACAATGTGTTTCCACTTTCCACTATGCTTGTCTGATTGTTATTGTATGTATGAGCTAATCCCAAACCACTCAGTCCAGAAAAGATATATGAAAAGAAAAGAAAAGATATCTACACAAAATCCCAGGGAAGCATTGATAAACTATCTACCGACACTCATTATGAACATAAGTAGTTTCAGGTCATGGTTGAAATAGACATATAATTACTTAAATACACCGGGGACTTCTGTACGCTGAAAAGAACAGTAGCAAACTGCAAATTGCTTGGGAAGGAGGGGAGCATAGAGGGAATAAAGACAGAATGCTTCATAAGAACCTCCTTTTTTCCATCATATTGAACAAAAGGCATTGGGTGACCATAACAAGTAATAGAGTTTGATCAATTAAACAGAAGTGTGTAAATGGACAGGAGTTATTTTTGCATGAAAAAGTTGCTTGAGATGGCATCAAGTTGCAAACTATGATCCTTTTCTTATATTTTTTTTACATATGACACATAAATTTGCATAGATGAATTTGAGAAATCAATTTTCTGATCAAATAGAAAAATTATTTCACCAAAATTATTTCAGGGTTGTGTGAATTAGAAGTATACAGGCATGCCTAGTTGGATACCTTTAGGTCAAATTAAAAATAATGTATGCCAATCGAGCTTCTCATTTCAATTTTTCAATAGTGTGTCATAATTCCAAACTACAGAGTATATGGATGAAATTATGCTTATTCAAACTTGGAAGCTGCTTCATCAACTCAACTTCCTTTATTGATTAGTCGCCTCAATCTGTTGACAATGTTTTCATTGTACATATGTCAGTCATTCCTTTTAGCTACAGACTGAAGAAGGGTGAACTTGAACAAACCATATGATCAGTCAATTGTATAAAGGGATTAACCACGATGCAAAGTAAACAATCTCAACAATGAGAAAGCGAAGTAAAAAGACTCATGTAGTAACTTTACTTGAATATCATAAGGCTCAACATGAAATGGCGCTCCAAAAACTGAAGACTAACCAACAAGATTTTCATGGTGCTTCCATAATACAGAACTTCAAAAACTGAATACTAAGCTTTATCCAACTGATAACCTAATAAAGATCCAAATTAACATGATATTCCACTCTTAATGTCAGACAACACCAGATGGATATTTTCTTTTATATTTTCCGTTTTTATCAAAGGTAATTAGTTACGCTTCCTCCCTTGGATAAGATAACATCTATACCATGACTAAACAACATAAGTTGATTTTTTTATATTTATTATTATAAAATAACTTCAGTTGTATCTCAAAAAATGTCCATATTTCATGCAGTTGTTGCATGTGAAGGGCGTAAAATTAGATAAGCTGATTTGTGAATGCTGAATAGGCTTGTCAATGGATCTCCTAACTGTGTTACTTGACCTATTTGTGAATGCGCAAGGGAAAGAGGTCTAGAAATGGTTTGTGTTACACAACTCATAACATAGGATATTCTTTTAATGTGGTCTCCTTTTTCTTGTATGTAACTTTGAGCACCTTATCAGTTTCAACCTCTTCTTTCTCCAATCGTCTCCGCAGATATCAATACACAAAACAATTAATTTTTTTTTTGACAAAACAACCTCAATCATGAAATAGAAGCTGATGTTTACTACATCAAGCAAACATTTATTATAAATTTCTATGTACCACAACAATATTTGTACAAGAACTTGCTGTTCCTCACCTGTAAAGTTTGAGAAGGAATCTGACTTCTACCGCATTGGTGGTCTGTGTAAAGTGACAATTCATTATCCCATGTGTTGTGAAAAGCACAGGATCCTCGTTGGACATCGAGAGCTTGCTCTACTAGGTGCTCCAGCCTTTTCTCTGGAATAATAATAGATGCTGGAAGCACCCTTTGTAATCTGTCCAAAATCTGAGACGGTGATCTTGCACATACATTGGAAGAACACTTGGATTGAGAAATAATACATGCAGCAAGCTCATGAACTCTATCAGAATTCGTTTGAAGTGGGGCAATCTCATTTCTCAGAGCAGTCAAAGCCTCCATGGTTTTCTCCTTCTGGAGAAGTTCAAGGAACTTTTGTTCCAAAATTAGAAAAGATGCAGATTTCAATGTGCCATCAGATAACCCAATTTTACGCAAGGTTGTCACACTTTCATCCCATTTCCCATTCACCACTTGCTGCATAAACAAACTCAGCATAGACGAATGTAATGGAATTCCCGATTCTTCTTCCAAAAGTGCCCCAGTTTTGTTGTAGCCAAGGGAGTATAATGCCCGTGTTATAATTTTTATGAATTCTTTCTTCCTGATAACCCCTTTGGACCCAATCATTTCTTCATCTCCTTGTGAGGATAAAGATCGAGCCATTTGATCCCCCAAAGAGTAAGCAGTGGGATTAGAGGGCGAATAATTCCTCAAGAAGCCATTCAGTTCCCTTGGTGATTCTTTAACACGTTTCAAAGGTGGTTCACTGTCCTCTAGACCTCTCATGAAATGCCAAAATCAGCCCATGTAATTTCCTATAAGATTAAAGAAATCATTTATTATAATTATTTATTGGCCCAACTTCCATACGACATTACAAAGAGCAAATGAAGGAGAAATTAAATTTAAAAAAAATATATTTTAAAAAAATAATAATAAATAATTTTTTCAAAAAGAAAACATTACCAGATATAGGCAGATATAGAGGTACAACCTAGCACTCAGCAGTACATAGTTACTAGCAAATTCTACTTACTTTTCCAAGTTCAACAAACGTTTATCGGAATTATTGATCATTAATAACAAATCAAAACCGACATTAAACACATTAAATTGGTTTATCATTGCAAGAAATTTACAAGAAGCATCGAGAAAACAGGGATACAGACCAATCTGAACTCTGAAGCTAAAGAATGACAAACTGGGAAATAAAACAGGGTGATAAACCACAAACCAAAGCATCAATTACCTAATAGGATTTGAAAATGGCCTGCCTGTACAAAGTAAGACTTCAGCAAAGCCTTAATTGAAAAGGCCTGATTGGAGAAATGATCATTCAGCAAGAAACCCTAAATAAAACAAAAAAAAAATAACTGCCCTAATTCGAAACTGAACAAATTCAGCAAATTCCGAACATGAAAACCCCCAATTGGGAGCTAAAACATTTCATCTAACCTATGATCGAAAAGATTTAAGGCAAAGCACGTCGCAATTACCTTTGGGGTCATCGAAGATAAAAGGGCAAAAGCTGAAGAGATCAAAAGAGAAGAGGAATATATATGGTACCTTGTGAACAGACGATGCATTAGACACGCGGATACAGAAATGGGAGTGCTTGGGACGGCGTTAGAGGCGGAGCTGGTGGAGAAGGGGCTGCAGACCGAAAGCAACGGGGAACAGGTAACGTGGTTTTCCCGGCTGGGGGCTTCAGATGCAAATGAGATGGGATTTGCCGATATGGGAGAACACGGAAAAGAAAAAAAAAATGACATTTTATAACATTGAGATACATAACATAAATCCTGCAATTTAACCAAAAAAAAAAACATAAATCCTGCAAATTCCGATCCACAAGGTAAGGATTTAGTAGCATATATTTTCGAACAAGTGAAATGAATTTCAGGTGCAGCATGAGAGCATCATGGTTCATTGTGTAGCGCAAATGAGCCACCTTGTGAGCTACTTGGTTGACTTTGCGAAAGATATGAATACAAGACAACCACTCGAACCGCTTGAGGAGTTGCAAGATGTCTGTAATGATAATTTCTATCTATCATTGCATTTTCATTTTCTATTGATGGAGTTGATGATTGTAAGGACTAAGGATATCTCATTCAATGTCGATGCGCCAAAGACCTAAGTCTTTTCCAGCCATTAGGTCGGAATGAAGAGTCGTAATTTCAGCAATCAAAGAGGAGACAAGGTCATAACGGATGCTCCCAGAAGAGACGATTGGTCCATTGGAATCCCGAATAAAAAACAATGTAGTTGCTTGACCTATTTGGAGTTTTGAGACGTCGAAATTAATTTTGAAGTGTCTCACATGAGGTTTTGTCCATTTAATATTTTTCTTATTCCTCGATGGAGTTGGTGGCTTGGTGATGGTGCTTGGCATTCTCTAGTCTTCCCAAAAGGTGGTTTTGGATTCAATGAGTTGTTTAAAATTTTGTCGCATATACGCTCCCTATTTTCTATTATATATAAAGTCATCTTCATTGAAACTCACCTTGTTTCTGATAGTTCATAAGCCCCACCATAGAATTGCTACAGTCTTTTTTTATGATTTTTTTAATCGGGCAAAAATGGTATTTGTGATTTATCTGATTGTTTGGTTTGTTGTGTTTGTAGTTCTTATGATGATGGTTATCGTGTTGTCCTACTTGGAAAGTAGGCCTAGCGAGTGAGTACAATTTGTGACATATAGGGGTGGGCCTAAAATCGTTTAGCCTAAAAAGTCCAAACCTACACGAACCATATGCTAATCGGTTCCGTGTCGGATACTCGGGTACCCGACACGAACTGGTTGGTTTTTTTTTTTTTTTTTTGCTAATCTATTGTGAGTTCAAGACATTGGGAAGAGAAGATCATAGATGGGAGGCTGACAAAGGAAGACATTAACTTCAAACTATCAAGGGAGTTGCCACGGATAATAGAAGACAACCATTGAATATAATAGATCAAAAGCTTGGGTTGGGGCCAGAGGAGCTCGGTGCTAGTCGAAAAGCGTTGGCAGATTAAGAAGAAGAAAAAGAGAATGGTGAAGGCATGGAAGAAAGAGAACAATGAAGAAGATGGGAGGAATGGAAGATGGGGGGTGGCGAATTGGGCGTGCAAGAGAATAATAAGATTGAGATTTCGGCGTGCAGGAGAAGAATTAAAAAAAAAAAAAAAAAAAAAACTGAGAGGAGAAGATGTACAGGAGAAAGAGAACGGTTGTAGCTTGTAATTGAGAGAGAATGAGGAGCGTTTAGGGTTTGTTAATTTGGATATAATAAAAGAAAAAGAAGAAAGTGGAAACATAAAAAAGGCCAATGGCCTGGGAATCGAACTTGGGTCAATTGTCACACACGCCTGATTTTATTCAAGTAAATACCACATGGGTTGTAGGAGCATTTTGATATTCTTAAGAATGTTTATATATTAGTAGTGACCTTACCTAAAGATTAAAAAAAAAAATTGGTTCGTGTCGGGTACATGACAAGGGGATATGCTCGATCCGAACACGAATCGTTTACAATCGTGTTTTCTCGGTTTGTGTTATTTTCGTGTCGTGTATTTTCGATTTCGTGTTTTTTCGTATCGTGTTTGTCGTTCTGGGTTTTTCTGCACACCCCTAGTGAAAAGATATGTGGCATCTTCTTCGTACTAGTTGCAGAAGTTACAAGGTAGAAGAATTGCAACTCTTTTTTGTGATAGTCTCACTCTTGTGGGGGTTTCGTTCATGACAAACTTCCATATGAAATTTCTAGCCTTTGGAAGGCACTCGACTTCCTAGATCCAAGTGATGTCATCTGCAAATCAGAAGGAACAAACACAGACAACGACTCTTTACTCGATGGATTTTCTCAACACTCTTAAATGCTTTGGTGTTCCCTGAGCACACACTGAAGGTTAAGAAGATGGTTCATGTCAAGCTTCTAAGGAATATTGACCAATCAATGGTTTTATGCAAGGGAACTAGATTAATAGTAACCTAACTTAGAACTCATATTATCGAGGCTGGAAGCAATATAAAACAAAAGTTTTTCATTCCACGCATGGCCTTCGTCATTAGACACAAGGTACCCGTTTTGCTTTCAGAGAAGACAATTCACATTCGGTCATTCCCATTGATAGTTTGTTTTTCTATGACCATTAATAAAAGCAAAGGACAATCTCTCTCACGTGTCAGAATATACCTACCGAAGCTAGTTTTTAGCCCTGGACAGTTTTATGTGGCATCTCAAGGGTTGCAAGCAAGGAAGGACTTAAGCTTTTAATATGCGATGAGAATGGTAAATAGCTACACACCACCACTAATACGCGGTATACAAAAAGGTCTTTCAAAATCTAACATAGCTACATAGGTACTAAAATAAGACATTTTATTCAACTTATATATCACTGATGATCATCTATACCACTTTTATTATACAATCCACATTGATTATTTTGATTGATTATTATGATTGTGCAAGGAATAAGTCGAAGATGCATGGTAGGTGCTGAAGCAAGGAATAAGGGTTACTAATCTAGCCAATTGATTTTTTTTAATTCAAGAGTCTAGATTTGTCTCTCCATTTTATAGTAAGAAGTGTGTACTCACTGGATATATATATATATATATATATATATATATATATATATATATATATATATATATATATAGAGAGAGAGAGAGAGAGAGAGAGAGAGAGAGAGAGAGAGAGAGAGAGAGAGAGAGAGAGAGAGAATAGGTATATTGTGCACACCCCTTAGGGTGTACTTTGTGCACAAATCTGGGCCTTTAATCTTATTGAAATGAATGGCTTAGAATGAACCACGTGTAACGGGTGTGAAAAAGTGTTTAAAAAATTAAAAATTAAAAACACAATCTTCAACCCAATTAAAGGAGAGTGAAGCGCGTGGGCGATTTGGAGGATTAAAACCCTACCGCTTCTTCACCAATTGTCTCAACCAATTCACCCATTGTCATCTTCTTCACGCCCCTCCCCCCGAAGATTCGACGATCGTGGTACCCGTCATCACCAATTGGCTTCTTCACCGACGGCGAGGGCACTTCGTCTTGGCGAAACCGATGGTGGTGACTTTGGCACTCGACGTCGTCTTCATCTTTGTGGAGCCCCAATTACGGTGTAGCCGAAGTGTCTCAGATCTGGGAGGCCGGCGATGGTGGTTCTCAGATCCGGGAGCCGACGACGGCGAAGGCTGGCGAAAGCAAGGTCGACGGCAGGGAATTGCTGAAGGCTATCGATCAACGGCGGAGATTTTTGGGCTATCAACCCCAGATCTTGGATCTCGGAAGGTTATCAGTGGCGGCAATTCGGGAGGCCGGTGACTGGAATGGTGGGTGGATGGCAGTGCCGGCTATCGGAAATTGCAAATATGCATTTGAGAGCTGATTGAGTTTGTGTTCGTTTTTTGGTAGGTGACGAGTTTTTTTTTTTTTTTATTGCAGGTCTATTACTCCGTTCCTTTTGAAATTGGATGAAAATCACTTCTGAAGGTGATTCACCTGTTGCATATTTAACATATTTGTTGAACTTGTTTACCGATGTGGTGGATCCTTCAAATTTGTTGAATATATGAATCTCTGTTGATTATTCGGTGTAATACCAGGATTATTCGGTAAATCTCAAAAGATTATTCAGGACTATTGTTAATTTTTTTGTTACACATGAAACATTATTCGGTGGAATACAAGAATTATTCGGTGAATTTCTAATGATTATTCGTTTATATACGACATTTTTTTAATCGCAACACATAAACTATGAGATGTTTCGGTGAAATGTGAGGAGTATTCGGTGAAATATGAAGCATTATTCATTAAAATCGTAAGTGTTGGTTAGAGATTTGGGATTTCTTTTGTTTTAATTTGACGAACAAAACATTATTCGGTAGTATGTGATAAATTATTCGGTGGAATTGATAAATTTCGATTTGAACTCGATGGAAAAAAAAGCAGAACATTATTCGGTATTATGAGAAACATTATTCACTAGAATTGACGAATCTTTAAAACGAACGAAATTAGAATTAGGTGTTTTAAAAAAAACAATTTATTCCCCATAAAAAAAAAGCAATTTTTTCAAAAAATATTTTATATATTTAAAAAAAAGCATGCCAAAAAAAAACAAGGCAGGTGAGTTTAAAAAGAAAACAAGTGGCTAACCACCACCCGAATTTTTTCCTTATCAAAAAAAAAAAAAAAAAAAAACAGGTGGGGTTAGTGTTTTATTTTGTTAAAAAGACACGTGACTCTATGAAGGAAAAAGAAGAAGAAAGAACTGGTTAAGAAGAAAAATGCTAAGAGTACGCGCTAGACGCGCCCCTCTCTCTTCGACTCTGAGCGAACATGTAATCGCCCCAAATCTCCCCAGAAAGAACCCTAATCCCAGTAGCCTGTCACCCCTAAATCCTTCCTTGAATCAAATCTCCTCCCAATTTCAGTCTACACTCGAAAATAATGATGATTATCTCTTCCCCAAGGAATCGATTGTGTGGAGAGAAGTATGTCGATGTCTTGCTCTTGTGGTTCTCTTGGCCAAAAAGTTGATCGATCTGGAAGAGCAGTTGGGAGCAAAGCAGTACGGACTGGGTGATGGAAGTCGTTTCGGTGTCGTGCTAAGGTGGTATCGTAGAGATAGGGGAGATAGGGTATGGAGCAAGCGTCCGCCTCCTTGGCCTCACCTCTCACTCAGAGGTGTACGGCTTCCCTTGCGGCCCAAGTTCCTCTGTAAACTCCGTACGATCGAAGAAGTGAGAGATCGGGAGTACCTCTGCTGCAAGTTTCCGACGGGGTTGTACGGTTCGTGGAAGGTCAGCGTTTCTGACCGGCATCTCTCTCCTGTTCTTCAAATCTATTTAAGGCAAATCGGGATTGTGGGATCTTCCCACGCCCTTGTTTACCCTCTTTTCTATCTTGTTCTAAATCTGCTATTCTGTTCTAACCTTTGTGCTGTTTCTTTTGTCTCCATGGCTCCGCCTGTCTTGGACAAAGGAAAAAAACCCATGGATACCGAATCTTTCGGTTATCCACCAACAAACACCCGCAAGGGCCAACAAAATCCGATCTCTGGCTCCGATTCGGAAGGAGCCCCGGCTCCTCTTGAGTTTGTGCCAATGATCTCACAAAAAACTCTGGAAAAGCAGTTGAGAAAAGCAAAGATTGATGTTCAGATGTTGAAGGAAATCCAGGCAGATGTTCAGGCGAACATCTCGACTCTCAACAACACGTCCTTGTTCGCTACTGTGATTGGGAATCCAATTGAAGCCAAGGAGATTAGGAGGAAGATCAAGATCGATTGGAAATTCCTAGCTGCGGGTTTCCAGTTGTTTCCGCTTGCAAACAGTTGGTTTGAGCTCAGGTTCGATCAAAAGGAAGATAGGGACAAGGTGTGGGAGGGGAGGCCCTTCCATGTGCTTGGGCAGCTTCTGCTGTTCCGACCATGGAGGCAGGACTTCAATCCCTTCACTGAGTCGGTGGCTAAGCTTGATATGTGGGTTCGTTCCCCTGGTCTGCCTACAAAGTACGTGAGTGACTCTCTTCTTAAAGCAATTGTTGAAAGGAATCGATTGGGTGATGTGATAAGGGTAGCTGCTTTCAACCCCAATGGAGCAAGGCTCCGTTATCCAAGGGTGTGTATAAGTGCAGACTTGTCGAAAATTCCTCACAAGAGGGTGTTGGTACCTAATGAAGCTGGGGAACTGGAGTCTTACCATGTGTGGTTTGAAGACTTCCCCGAAGGATGTGGGAGCTGTGGAGATGCCGAGCACTCTTTTGAGAACTGCCCAGGGAGAAGGGTATGTAGCAATGGTGGAATCGGTCTCATGGGTCCTGGCCCTGAGGATCCCCCTGCGACTGACAATCAAGGGGAGCAATCTAATGATGATGGCGTATGGGTCAATGTGGCTAGAAAGAAGAAATCTCTCCCTCCTTCTTTTGGACACTCTAAGGAGGAGTTGTGGAAAAGCTTTGGAAAGAACGTTGAGCTACTGTCGGATTCATCCTCGAAGGAGTCGTCCAATGCAACAGGTGTGATCTCCTCCACATCTGTCACTGAATCTGTTGTTGTGGATGATCTCCCTCCAGTCCCTGAGATTGAGGAATACGTTGTGGTTGATGAGCTCCAAGAGAATGAAGTAGAGGCCCCTGACGCTGAGTACCCAGATGATGCAAACCCAATAGCAATTGAGGCTGATTTCCAAGATCCCGAGTATTACGAAGCCGACGATGAAGAGATGCTTGAAGTAGATGGTGACTATGATGGTGAGATCATTACTAGTGGGATCCCTGCGGATTTCACTCAGGCAGACTTCGATCGTATGTTGGGTAACATTCCTGCCTCTGCTGAATTTACTTTACCCAACCTCTACAATCCTGATTGTCACCTATCTGCTGCTCTCAACCCCCTTGTTGCTCCCTCTGCCTCCCCTTCGGCTAAGAGGTTTGAGCAGCAGGTGGTTGAGGGGGCTGTCAAGTTCGAGTCGGGCAAGCGTAAACACGGGATCGAGGAAGGTGAGACTGCCTGCTCTAAGCTGATGGGTGGAGGCAGCAAAAGGGGTAAGAATGGGGAGTAATCTTCTGTGGAATCGGTTGCTTGGTGTCCTTGGTAGGTGGGATACTGAGAGAACTGCATTGATCGTCACCTCCTTCTTTGTGCAATCTGTGACAAGCTTCAGTGGTGTTCATCTGCTGCAGAGTGGCAGCGTAACTTTGAATGAAATAAAACTTTTTGCTAGGATTGTATATAGTAGAATGCATCTTCGGTATGTTTCTTGTTCTTGCTGTAAGTGGTTTATGCTTATGGATCGGACATCATGGAATCAAGTAATCAGTAGTGTAAGGAATTCCCAGCAAGGTTATATTAGCATTATTTTGAATCTGAAAGTATGGTGTAGGTGGAATTGTAATGGAAAGATTATGAATGAAATACTTTGCTGGTGGTATGTATCCTTTGTTTATGGTCATGAGGTTATGAATAACCTGGGTAGTAAAACAGCAAAGGGTCTTATTAAATCCTTTCTAATACAAATCTCCAAGAAGCAAAGTGAAGGGTTAGATAGCAGAATTTTGTCACTAAGGACAACAAGGTCGGCGCAAGAACCCATTCAAAAGTCTTTACACATGAAGCATAGGTTACTTAGAATTAATGTAAGGATACACAACATATCTAAGATTATACTACCCCCTGCGAACGATCCAAATTCCCAGTGTGGGGAGAGTAGGATTAACAGTAATTGCAGGTTAGGCGAGCACATACTTTGCAGTTGGTCCAAAATATCCTGGGAAACATGGAAAACTACAAATCCAACTCATGTCTTTAATCTACAACCACCAAGTCGCATTACCAAAAAACTCGCTTCTAGGAGGCCTGGATGGCGTAAGACTTTTAGGGAATGGGTTAAAGGGGGTGGATTATGAAAATCGGATCATCGAATGTCCGGGGGTTTGGCCGACCCAATTTCTGGGCGGAAGTTAATACATTCTGTAAAATCCAAAACATCCAGCTTTTGGCAATAATGGAAACAAAATCGGAAAGTTTACCTGATGAGAAACTATGGAAGCAGGCGGGTTTTTACTCTGCCTGTTGGGTCCCAGCAAGAGGAAAATCGGGAGGGATAGGCGTACTGTGGAAGGCTAATCAATTAATTGACCCAAGAAGCCCTGTTTGTGGTGGCAGTAGGGGAAAGATACATATGTCTAGATTATGATAATTTTGAAGTTAATTTCAAATGTAGAATGTTCCTGGTTTATGCCCCTGCCCAGGAAAGCGAAAAAGCTCTATTATGGGAAGAACTGAGTGGTGCGATAGAGGAATCACCCTGGCCATGTATTGTGATGGGGGATCTTAATGAGATTGCGGAAAGTAGTGAAAAACAAGGAGGAGCAGAGGCGTCAATGTCTAGATTCCGTAGACTAACTGACTTCAAGGAAAGAGGGGAGCTTTTCGACATCCCCTTCATTGGGAACAAATTCACATGGAGAAAAAAGAAATATGGAGAGGATAACATACTAGAGAGGTTAGATAGAGCCCTTGTGCAAAATGAAATTATCGAAAAATGCCCAACAATTAGGATAATGCACTATGCTTTCTCAACGTCTGATCATTGTCCGATATCTGTTGACTTGCAGTTTGGGTCACAACCGAGACCTACTCCTTTTAAATTTGAGAACATGTGGCTACAACGTAAAGATTTGAGAAATATCATAAAGCAGGCATGGCGAGCAAGCTGCGGGGGCTCTGCCATGTTCCAACTAACTTTTAAGACAAAAGTTCTAAAAGCAAAAATCAAGGAGTGGAATAAAAAAACATTTGGAAACATTTTCAAACAATTGAAGGAAGTAGAGGAGCAACTAATTACAGTGCAAAAAACACTGAGTGAACAAGAAGATAACATCACGGTCAATAAACAATTTAGGTTATTAAAAAAGAAAGAGGCCCTAATCAATTTCCATAAAACTTATTGGAATCAATGAGCTAAAACGAAACACATAAAACTTGCGGATACAAACTCAACGTATTTCCATAGAATCGCCTCAGGTAGACGAAATAGGAAAATTATTAGGTCTGTTAACTCTGCGGAAGGAACCCAAATATTAGGAGAGGAAAACATAATGGTAGAAATACAAAGAGATTTTGAAAAACGATTTAGAAAAGAAAGGGATGATCGAACAAGATGGAGTGATACGCTAGATCTAATATCTCCTAATATTTCTGAGAGTGAAAACACAGAATTGGTAAAGCCAGTCTCGAACAATGAGATTAAAAATGCGGTTTTTAGCCTAGGAATGAACAAATCCCCGGGACCAGATGGATTTACAGCAGAATTCTATAAACAGTATTGGGACATAGTGGGCCCATCGGTTACGCGGGCGGTAAAAAACTTCTTTATCTCCGGGAAAATGCTACGACAAGTAAACCACACCTTTATCACACTTCTACCAAAGATTGACAACCCAACCACAACAAATCACTATAGACCGATAAGCCTATGCTCAACTATATACAAAATTATCTCCAAAATCCTGACAGAACGACTAAAGAAGGTAATGGGTAAATTAATCAACCCTCTCCAGGGTGCCTTTGTTGCTGATAGGGCGATCCAGGATAACATACTTATAGCACATGAAATTTTCCACTCATTCAAAACGCGTAATGGCCTGGAGGGGTGGATGGCTATTAAATTGGATATGGAAAAAGCATACGATAGGGTAAACTGGGATTTCTCATGGGAAATAATGAAGCGATTTGGCTTCCACCCGACTTTCATAAATTGGATAAAAGAGTGTATCTCTACTGCATCGTTCTCAGTACTAGTGAATAGCTCACCGACTAAGGTATTTCAACCAACTAGGGGTGTCAGACAGGGTGATCCTATTTCCCCCTACTTGTTTATCCTTGGGGCAAAACTATTGGGTCGGAGGTTACTAAAAGAGTCGATGCAACCAGCAAGCAAGGTAGGGTTTAAATTTGGCAGAGGGGGACCATCGGTGCCCATTCTGGCATTTGCGGATGACATAATCATCTTTTCAAAAGCTTCCTTAGAGGCCAACCAGAAAGTGAAGGAGATTATTGAAGAATACTGTCAGTTGTCGGGGCAAAAAGTCAACTATCACAAGTCTTCCTTCCAAACGACGAAGGGTGTTCCGGGTAATAGAATACAACTTTTACAAAATTCGCTACTGGCCCCCCACACTAGGGCCATGGAGAAATATCTAGGGTGCCCAATCATCAGTGGGAAAGTAAACAAAGAGACGTTCGAGGATATAGTTCTTAAAATAAAAAACTAGTTAACTAAATGGAAAGCAAATTCCATCTCACAGCAAGGGCGGTCCATACTAATTAATGCGAATCTATCTGCAAAACCGTTGTTTGCTATGCAAAGTTTCATGCTACCTGCCTCGATTCACAAAAATCTTGACCAGATTAATCGATCTTTCTTCTGGAATAAGGATCTTCAATATAAGCCGCTTATAAGCTGGGACAGAATATGTAAGCCTAAACGCAAAGGTGGACTAGGGATAAGAAAGTCAGAAACGATGAATGAAGCACTTCAAATGAAGTTACTATGGAAAACACTTGCTGAACCGGATAATATGTGGGTACAAGTAATAAAACATAAATATCTGAAACACTCAGACATCCTTAATTACGAACACGTGAAAAACACTTCCTGGCAGTGGAGAAATGCAGCTTCCTTAATAGAGAAATTTAAATCGGGGCTAGTTTGGTCAATAGGGAATGGGGAAACGGTCCGTTTTTGGACGGACAATTGGATAAATAAGACTGCACTTGGGATTAGATCCGGGGGAATTTCAGCACACGATAAAAACACACCAGTGAGTAACTTTATCTCCAATGGTCAGTGGGACAAAACCAAACTTCTGAGTGTGCTTGATATTCATACGACCCAAACAATTATGGATATCCCATTACCATCGAAACCTATGTCGGACAGGCTCTACTGGTGGCCAGATAAACACGGGTGGTTTACAACGTCCAGTGCTATTAGGTTAATTTCGAATACAGAAGCCTTTACAGATGATCCCAATGAATGGATATGGAAGGTGGATACTATGCCAAAAATCAAGAATTTCTTATGGAAAATAGCACAGAATGGATTACCAACAAAAGATAGATTGAGCAGAAGAGGAACCCCAGTCCCGACACAATGTGTACTTTGCGAAAGGTTTGTTGATGATGAACAACACCTCCTCATAGAATGCCCATATGTTAAAAAGAACTGCCTAACAACACCAAAACTAGGAAATTTGGTCAACCAACGCACCAACTCTAGATGGGATGGGAGGAGTCTAATGAATCTAATTGGAACTCATATGAATAAAGAAGAAAAAAAGGAACTAGCAATAAAATGGTGGACGCTATGGTACTATAGAAACCAAGTCGCGTTTCAGGGGAAGAATAAACCATCGCAGGTAGAACTGCAGCAGTTTATACAAAAAACAAGAGAACAATGGAAAAAAGCCGGTATGGATGATGGGATTCTTTCATATCCTAATTCTAATCAGAGGGTGAATATGAAAAGGGCAATTAGCAGGAAAAATGTAAAATGGAGAAAAACGGAGAGGGGGTTCCTCAAGATGAATTTTGATGGAGCGACTGATGGGTTAGAATTATCCTCAGCTGGCTACATAATAAGGGACCATGAAGGAACAGTAATAAAGTTAGGAGCAAGTAGACTTGGGCAACTATCCCCTCTCCAGGCAGAATGCATGGCCTTGAGAATTGGGCTAAATGCGATCAAGCAGATAGATTGCACAAACCTTATTATAGAAGGGGACTCTAAAACGATTATCGATAATCTCAGATATAATAGCCCCTGCCCGTGGGAAATAGAACTTATTATGGGAGACATCAAAAGACAGATTACTGAAGTTCAAAATGTGGTTTTCTCGCATGTGCCCCGCGAGGGTAACAAGTCGGCTGAAAAGGTTGCACACCTTGACCGCCTTGTTAATGGGGCGGTCTTGACATTTAATACTGATCTTATTGATCTCATCCATCGGGATGCTATCGGTTAGGTTTTTTTTCCAACCGAATTATTACCTATTCAAAAAAAAAAAAAAAAAAAAGAGCATCACTATTGCCCCCAGTCCCACGCGCCATAATAAAAGAGAGTAAGTGTGTTTTTTTAATGTGGGTCCCCCATATTTAAAGCAAAAACAAATTAAAACCCTTTTTAATCGTGGCCATCCATTTCATCCATTCAATGGTCAAGATTTGTGCACTAGATATACTATAAGGGGTGTGCACAAGGAACCACTCCCATATATATATATATATATATATATATATATATATATATATATATATATATATATATATATATATATATATATATATATATATATATATATATGATTGAGATATTTTTTTGGAGACTCTTCTGATGAAAAAACACTCTCTCCTCTCTCTAGAGTTCTAGAGAAAGGGAGTTCAAACCACAGTTTCGGTCGTCCTATCTCGGTTTCGGTCGCCTCCGATCTGGGCCTCGTACCCCTCTTACCCCCGAACTCTTTTCGGTTTGAGGTTTCTTGCCTCTGCGCCTATTGCATGGTGTGCCCTGTAATCTACGAGCCATCTCAGTCTGCCTTCTCCAGGGGCACTTAGATCGGCTAAGTCCATCCAGCTGATCATTTGCCTTCAATCGCCGTTTCCGTTGTAAAATCCGTTCATTCCGATCTTTGGGGTCTTGAGTTCTCCGTTTTTGCTTGGCCGACGTTTGGACGGCGTTCCCCTTCCCCCCTTTATCAGTTATGGGTGAATCGAAGGCCTTGTTTCATCCTTCTTCCCCATCAAAATAGGGGCTCTGATTTGTGCATAGTTTGATCTGGATCGGCTTCTATCCTCCCGATATATCCCCACCTTCTCCTTCTCGGGTTATTGTGCCCTTTCCGACTGTTTGTGTTGTTGTCCACATCCGGGTTTGGCTCCGGCCGAGCTTCGACGTCGGTCCTTGGCGTGATCTTCCTCCCGCATCTCGCCTTGGTGTTGCTCCTCCCGTCGAGCCTGGCGGTGATGTTGCCCGGCATTGCCTTGCTCGTTGTCCCCATCTTGCTGCACAAATGCACTTTCCTCCATTCCCCTATTCTTGTTGCTTGGGCCGGTGTTTGGTACTTGGGGCCCAAGAACCAGTTACTTTTGGGCCTTGCCGGGATTTTCCCGGATTTCTTGCCATCTTGTTCATGCTTGAAAGACAAGCTGGGGAAAATATTTTTTTTATGGATGAATATATAAATTTATTTATCCATTATCCACACAATATCCATCTTCATGGGAGGACAACCCCATCTCAATAGGATTCTTGAATCTCGAGAATCAATCGCCATTACGCGCTGAGAGACTTGCACTTAGAGAGGGGGTTATCAAGGCTAGAGAACTTAACATTCGAAAATTATAGGTCGAATGAGACTCACAAATCGTCATTAACCATCTAACATACAAAAACAAAAGCACATGGGAGATTGAGTTAATTATGGGTGATGTTAAATCATTACTCATGTTTTGTGGAAAAAAAAACGAATTTTCGCATGAGCCTCGTTCGGGTAATAGAATGACAGATAAGGTCGCACACCATGCTCCACATTAATATTGTCTCAATTTTTTTATTAGGTGTAAAAATTCGAGGCCATACATACCTGGACCTCAAAGGCCGACAAGTCGGCAAACAGATAACCGTAAAAAAAAATAATACAAAGATGGTGCAACATATAGACAAATGCGCTCTACAAAGCGAAATTAAACACAACAAAACCAAACAAGATGAGGACGTAGACGAAGGATGAAGCCAAGCCCTGAAGCAACACCGTAGGCAAATGGCACATCAGAAGTCACTTGTGGGTATTGAAGACGAACCTCCAAGGAACCATTCTTCGGGAGAAAGGAGACGCCTCGATACACACTACCACGACCCTAGCCTATCTCGACTCCGACTGCCAGAACCCCATCAAACGGAAAGGAAAGTCCAGTCATGCCAAACGTAGCACCACACGACGCCTGGACCGACCAGTAACCCAAGCGGGTATTACGCAAGCCCCACAAGAATTATTTATTAATAGTCATATATTATAATTTACTTCAATTAATTTTATTTAATCCAACTGGATTTATTGCTCATCCATTCATATCAAGAAACGCCTAACCCAACCAGATCGGTAGAGGAAAAGGGACGGAAGGAGCATCCCCGCCCACTACCAAAAACAATACAGGACTGGGAAAAGGAATTGGGGTGAACGGAGGGCAAACGCCGAGCACAATCACGACGACGGAGGCCCCCCAACCAAACCCATCGATGAAGCCTAGAAGGAGGGAGTCGAATCCGGTGAACAACCGAAAACCCAGGCCACCCCAACCTAAACAACCGGTGACCAAGGCGAGATCCACCAGAGGAGCAAGATGGCAACACGAGGGACTCTGAAATCCAGGCCAGAGGACCAAAAGGCCATGGATGAAGCATGATTTGGGGACAAAGACCAAAAATAAAAATAAACCCCAATTGATTTTGGCATTGAAAGGAACCGATCATGGAAAATCGGAGAAGGTTTTTCAAGTACCCGTTCAACAATACACCCAAACAGGCCAAGACGGTCGAAGCCGAAGCAAGGCCAGATGGAGGTGGGCAGAGCGACGGATTGAGGAACACTGGCCGAGCCGATGGCGCCAGGGAGAAGTAACCCGAAAAGTGAGCGCCAACACCGGGCCAGAATACACAAAGGAAACACAGTGGAGGAAATATAGACCACCACCGAGGGTCGACGACAAACCAAGCGGAGGAGGAGGGGTTTGTAGAAGGGAATCTTCTAGAGGAGCAACCAATTGCTTTCCGAGTACTCTCCGAGGAGAGGAATTAGGGCTCTCCGACGAGAGATTTGGACTCTCCGAAGAGAGAGTTCCGTTCAGAGGAAGGCCATTTGTGGTGGAAGGTCGGCGGCGCTCTCCGAAGAGAGAGTTCTCTCTCAAAGAGAGAGTCTCCCACTAATACTGTCTCAATGATGCTATTAGCTAGATCTCCGATCAACCTTTTTTTTTTCTTCTAAAAAAAACCCCCATTTTCTCGAACCCACTTGTGATTAAGTAAGCAAATTGCATACCCTTGGTTAGGGGATGCTCAACCTGGATCCAAAACTAGTGAATTATAATTTTTGAGAGCTTAGACCATGGATCAGATCGAGATCGAAATTTACGGTCTCGGATTTTCCCAATCCACGCACCTATTGGACCAACTGACTAGTTATTAATACTGTACTATTTTTTGAATAAAACAATATTTTCAACCAAATAAATTAAACCCCATTATTATTCAATTAATCAATTACCTTTTATCTCCGGTCCACCCCCCACACACCATGAGCACTGGTGTTGATTTACAAAATATCATAAAAATCAATAGACCGAAATTTACGAACTTCCAGCAAACATCACATTCCCATTAAAGAAATATTGATGAAATCATATAACATCCAATAGAGAAATACAAATAAAGATATTATACGATACACATTTGCGATGTGGTCAGGTATGACTTAAACAATAACATAGTGTATGCGTCAAATAGGGGAAAAAAATCATATCCTTAGACCACCATAACCATAAAATTACCTTTATCCATTTTTTTTCTATCTTCATAACATTTTGACATCTCATTTATTTATTTTTTTCTAAATAATTTTTCACTTTGTCAAGCTATTTCTTTAAAGTTTTCATATTTTATCACACAACCGTGAATTTATCTTATCCTTCTCTTTTCTCATCTATCAATACACACTATATAATTTCCAGCAGTCTTAATATCATTTGTTTAATATCATATTATCCAATGCATTCGCTACCTCTCCAAAACACGTTAACTCTTTCTACAATTCTACCCCTTTACCTTAAAAAGTTTTACCTACATCTATAATGTTACCTTATAGGAAAGGAGATAAAGTTACAAGGTAAACAAATTTCATGGCCAAATACTTTTAATCCATATATATAAACGACAAAATTGAAAGGAAAAAAAATAGAGATAAATGAGTACATGGTAACAAGAAGCGTCGGATCAATTCTACCAAGGAACCCAAGAGCTCGACAATGGCAGGCATAGGGGAGAGAAATATGGAGAGAAGGAAAAGTCCAAGCCGTGACAGGAGGGTCTAGGAAGGCAACGAGTAGATCCAAGGAGGCATGAACAACGATGGGATGACGAGTTCATAACCAATGATGGCACCTTTTATTTGATGCAGAAATTGGCTTTTAAGGTTGTAGGAAACTCACAGAAAGGGATCTAGAAGTTGAAATGAATTGAAACTTTAACAATGATGGTTTAATTTAGTTTCTGAATTGGAATCCGAAATGGTCTTTTTTTTTTCAAAAATATGAACAGATGATCAAACTAGACTACAAATTCCAATCCGATCTAGTGCAACCTAATTTTCGGGCAACCCTAGTGCTCATCTAACAGATAAACAAAAAATGGTAGAAGTCAAGATAAATGAAGTTATGTCTAGTAAAAAGGGAGCTGAAGCTGAACAAGTAGCTAAAACTGATGAACAACAACTTTTGCATCAATCAGAGCCTAAATCACACAACCAATCACAATTCTGCCGTCAAAGAATTGTATATATTGATTGAATGGTTAGCTTTCTACAAACTTTCCTACTACACAGGGCCTAGTGTGGGTAAGTCAGGGATGTACACAGGTAAAAACAAAAAAAGACAAAAAAACAGAGGGAGGCACAAGGAATGATACAACACAAAAATACAAGCAGAAGGGCACACTCAACATCCCGCGTGCTACATCCTATTACAACACAATCGAAACATCGCAAATCTAGACTGAATATGCCATACCACCACATTTCATCAGACTTCAATGTTTTTCAAGCCAAAGTCTACAATCAACAACATTGCTTCGGTTCAAGGATAAGTAACTAAAACATGGAAGTCGAAATAGCTAGAAACTAAGAGGTAAATAAGTTCAGATCAACTTCTGGAGAGAATAATGAAGACCTGCAATCACCTTGGCAGGCAGAAACCCCTCCTGCGGCCGCTGCCCTTGCTCAACAATTTCAGTTTCCAGGATAAAATATACGGCCTTCATGTCATGAACAAACACAACATTAGAAATGAGAAATTATAAACTGAAGCAAACCTGTAACCTATTCATTATATAAAAAAAAAGATAGGACACACCAGAAGCTAGAACCAATGATCCACTGTTAGGATAATGCAAATAATAATATTTTGAGTATTAAAAGCATGTATTTTTATGAGAACTCATAAAAAGGGAAATAAGCACTCGTGCAGTTTTGGTGAAAAAAAATAAAACCTGACAATGTTTCATCAGATGTTTAGCGAAAAAAGTATAAACAATGACTGAATACTAACAAGCAAAAGAAAGCAGACTAAATTAGCCCCTGACAAGCCAAACACCATTCTATGGTATAATGACATGTCTTCTAAATGACAGGGTGAGCCAAATTTTGTTACTAGAGTAGAAAGTAAAACTCAATAGACACCGGTTTCAGTTTGTCTTTATCAATGGAAGGAAAACCGACTATTGTCCAGACTGATTATTTTTCCGGAGCAAACACAAGGATATGTGAGTTCTAAGGCCTTAGGATACATATCTCTATCATGTATTAACCATCTGCATAAGTTTCATCAGCATAATAAAATGTACCACAATCACTTCTACCACAAAAAAAGACATAAAAGGGTATTATTTATTCTTGATTGGTTTGGAACACAATAAAAGGATAATTTTATACATCTACTGAACAGCTCTCCCACTCCAAAAACCAAAAATGTAGATATTGCTAATATCTGCATCCTAGTAGGAATTATGAATTCGGAAAAAGGTAACTTACTGAAGAAGCACAAAACAAGCTGATTTTCACAACAAGGGTAGAACAACACAATTCCTAGGTGACTCTTAAAATTAGTCCCAAAGAAAGTTAGCAGAGGAGTAGAAAGAAAAAGACAGGTTGAAAAAGCTTCTAATTCGGAAACTCCCCCACCAGATGGAAAGAGATAAGCAATCCCGAGCAATAAATCCATAAACATAGTAAAAAGTAAAAACGTTAAAGCTTTAAACATTTAACAGCAGGATAGTGGCCCACTTACTAAAAGATCTGAAGTAGATATATTCCATAAAGATAGCTACTCAGAGGTTATCCGGCGCCTCTTCCCATAATCAACATCTCTTGACCTTGACCGCTGCTCTTCCTCAACCCGGGCTTTACTATGAGTTCTAGATGATCTGCCTCGGTCCCAGTCATCATCATACTCAGCTTCCCGGTCCCTGTATCGATGATGGTCAGCATGTCTGTCTCTCTCTTCCCTGTAACGATCTCTTTCCCTCTCCCGGTCATGATCCCGCTCTTTCACATGGTCACGATCCCTGTCTCGAGATCGCTCACGGTCCCTATGGCGGTCTCTGTCACGATCCCGTCCAGCGTCTCTATCATCACGGTGCCTTTTCTCTGTCCAATCTCCTTGATCATTGGCGACATCTTTCTCTCTAGCCATTTCCCGATCATATCCAGGTTCTCTTTCATCCCGATACCTCCTCTCGGATGAGCCTGACCAGTCCCTCTCAGACACTTTATCTTTTTCTTTAACAGCATTTGGCCAGCCACTCCTATCATGACTTGCTTCACCATACTGATGGTCAGAAGCAGCTTCCTCCCCATAACTAGACTCTGCTGCTCTCCCGCCATGCTCATCACCTGCCCATCCACCCATGCTCGGATCTGACCACATTCCCATACTAGGTCCATCAAGACCTGAATTCGGCATCATACCCATTCCATTCATGGGCATGCCTCTTCCAAAGAAAGCGGGATTGACATGGGGAGCTACTCCATGCATAGCAACAGATCCCACGGGTGGAAATGATGGCAACATCCCTGAAAATGGCGGGGTGGGAGCACCAGGAAAGCCCCCGTATGAACCCATTCTTCCCATTGGTCCTCCAAAAGCAGGGTCAAAACCCTGGCCCATCATGGCCTGTGGATGCATCATAGGGGGTGTTGCCCCCATGCCCTGACCAAATCCATTCCCGGCATTACCCATAATTCCTCTGCCCCCCATCCCAGCAGGTCTATTCCTCATCGGACCAAGAGGACCCCTGCCCCCCATTCCCTGGGCATTGCCTCGCCCCCAGTTACCCCTACCGTATCCTCTGTTGCTATCAGCACCCTGATAGTTCGTGCCTGTAGCAATGCTGCTGCCACCAGTTTTAGCAACAGGTTCATTCGGTCCTCGCCTGTTCTGGGGAACAGATTGCGGATTCATTTGCTGATTCCTGTTAACCTGTGCTTCACCCATTCTTTTAACAGTGTATGGAGAAGCAAAGGCAACAACACAAGGCCGGCCGTTAAAAACATGCCCATTCATCCCCTCCTTGCAAGCTGTCGCTGCAGTAGGATCGTAGAACTCCACCTGACAATACCCTTTGGACTTCCCACTAGCCTTTTCGTCAAAGAACTTTACCTCCTTAACTGGACCATATTTAACAAGCTCAGCTTCAAGCTCTGCATCTGTAGTCCACCAATGCAAATCACCAACAAAAAGGATAGTTCCACCTCCACCTCCACCACCAGCACCAGTGGCTATACCAACGGGGCCAGCACTGCTAGCACCTCCTCCAACTACATTTATAGCACTCCCATTCAAATTCCCAACTCCACTCGGTCTTGGCACAACATCATTTCCGACATTACCACCACTCATTCCAGGGGGCTGCTGATGTTGCCCCATCACTTGAGCACCTATAGCATTGCCACTGTGACCTTCGATTTCAACTACTTTATTAGAAGCCTGCACAAGTTCAACTCTGAGTCCGCCTCCAACTCCATAACCACCAACTGCAGGGCCTCCACCCGCATTTGCTCCAGAGGGAGGAGCAACTGGCCCTTTAACAGCCAAATCATTCCTCTGAGTCTGATAAGGATCTACCCTAATCCCTGTAGCCCTAGACGAAACATCATTACCACTGCCTACTCCAACATCTCTCTCATACTTCCTCTCTACTTCCCCTCCACCAACACCACCGATCCCCGGAATTGACATCCCTCCTCCAGTCTCTGCAATCATATGCACAGAAGGTGGAGGAGGACGTGGGGCAGCCTGCAGCTCAGCCCTCTTCTCTTCCTCGTTCCTAAACCCCGCATCCTCATTCTTCCTCAGGGACTGAAGAAACCCTTCGCCAACGTTAACATCGTTGTAAAGATCCTCGTAATCGTCGTCCTCCTCCCCCAAGAACCCCTCGTCTGCGACGGCGGAGATCGCTTCATTACGGTGAAACTGATCCCCAGTGTCCCCGCCGTCGCCGTAGCCACCAAATCCTACTCCTCCATCGTTCTCATCCATCCTCTTTTTTCCCTCCTCCGATTTGGCCCTATATCTCACAAGCAACCAGTTCTATCGGCCCTAGAAACCTTGCGGAAAAACAGCGATACACAATTCAAGAAAACGATTCGTGCAGAGAGAACATTATTCAACCAGATAAAACTCTAGAGATTGCGACAAATCAAGAACAAAAAAAAGATTCCGAAGGATGTTTTGGATCTTACCAGTAATCGGAAAGCTTTTATGCCGATGAGTGCTCCAGAAGTACGAGAGAGAGGGTTCGGTGATGGGAATGGAAACCCTAAATCTGGAATGTCGGGGGCAACGAGAGGATAGAAAAGTTGTAAAGGGTTGAAAATGTAAACCCCTCTCTCTCTTTCAAACCGGGGTGCCCCTTCCGGTAAAATCCCACACCCACTTTTTCGTTTTCCTTTTTCTTGGCAAGTTTTGTATAGATCTCGACTTGTTTAGACTTTAGTGTGTTTATTTTTTGGGAAATTTACATAAAACCACCCGATATAGGGTTTGTACGGAGACGGTGGTAATAAATTGACTAAAATTATAAACAGGATAAAATTTATAAACTGTTGATAAAATTAGTTAAAAATTTAAACAACAAGATAATCTTCGTATGAGTGAAAAACAGTTTATTTGTAAAAAATGGAGTTTATTTGGTTATTATTAGGGGTATTGGGGTACTTTCAAACCAAATAAACAAAATAAACACCAAATAAACATGTTGCTTTAGCTTCTTTTTTTTAACTCTTTTTAACTATAAATTAGTTAAAATGTGAGCCCATACACCAAATAAGCTAATTGTACTACTTTTTTTAGTAGTTAATAAAAAAAAAACATTGCATTCATACATACCCATATACATATTTTCACACTTTTAATTAGGCGTGGCCACGGGTCAGACCCACCGGGTCAAGGGTCAGGGTTGGCCGACCCGAACCCTAACCCGAGAATCTCACGAGTTGACGGGTTTTGGTCGACCCGTTGACCCAGCGAGTTACATTATTTTAAAAAAAAATCATTTTTTTTAAAAAATGACTATTAAAATAAATAAATAAATAAATTATATGTGAAGATTTTATCTTCACAACACATTTTATCATTTTGATATGAAGTGTTAAAAATGTAGGAAGATTATATCTCCATATTAATTCTTTCATCCACAATAATTTCATTGTGTGATGTAAGAGGAAAAAATAGGAGAATATATTTCTCAAACTTCATTTCCAACTTCACTTCCAATGTAGGAAATGTAGGAAACAAGTGAAGTGGAAGAAATGGGGTAGTGGGATACATATATATATATATATATATATATATATATATATATATATATATATATATATATATATATATATATATATATATATATATATATATATATATATATATATATATATATATATATATATATATATGCCACATGCCTTCTCATTCTAACTCCATATTTTCGATGTGGGACGAAGCCTTTGTTCCACATTGGAAATGAGGGGAATGAAGGAAGACTTCCAAGTCTATAAAAGGAAAAGAATGGGGGTTCATTTGTCTCACATTGCACATTGCATATTAGTTTATGTATTATTGTGAGTTATTCTAAGAATAATTTACATAATTTACATAATAATTATAAATTTATTTTATTAAAAATAAATTTTTCAAAATAAAATATTTTGAAAAAGCGGGTTGACCCGGCGGGTCACCGGGTTACAAAACCCCCGACCCTAACCCTAACCCGCTATCCGTCCCCACCCGCCTACCCGTCAACCCGGACCCGTCGGGTCGTTGACCCGCCGGGTCACGGGTTAACACGTAACTCGTGGCCACGCCTACTTTTAATCACCTATTAAATACTACATCCGTTCGGCAAAACTTATCGTTTACTATTCACGCACGCTTTTTTAAAATGATAAAAACTACGATTTTTTTTACAAGTTTGTACTTATTAATAATAACTACGAAATTGTTAAAAAATATTAAAAAATAGATATTTTATAGTTTTTATCATTCTAAAAAAGCGTGTGTGAATAGTAAACGACAAGTTTTGTCGAACGGAGGTAGTACATTATTATAGAAAATCATCCACTAAATGCATGTCGTTTAGAATTGACCACCCTCTGAATGTATGTTGTATTTATTTAGGTCAAAGCTTAACTCCTTATAAAGGAATAATATAATACTACTATTAAATCGAAAGCAAGTTCACCTCATGTGGCTTCGTCGGAAGCCTTTATTCTACATAGCCGAGTTTTTTACATGTCACGTTATATGTACGTCTACTTCACCGTAACTAAGTGAACCAACGAAAAGCATCATGTCGGTCTTGGGAGAGTTTCTTGATCAACCTAGCAATCAAATATATTTATAAGATCAAGATCCCGTTGAGTATAGCAGAGTCAGGTTTTTCATCGGGGAGAGTCAATTATTATTTGGCTACTTTAGAAAGGTGTACAAATAGTGAGAATAGGGGAAGAATATAGATTTTGGGGGTTTTGGTAGCAAATTCCAGGGATTCAAATCAGTGGATAAAAAACTTATAAGGTCTAAGGATCACTAAAACAATAGTCATGCATGCAAACATAATAAATCACACAAAGATCGCACTTTTATCTATAAACTAGGGTGGCATGCCCGTGCTACGCACGGGACAATTTTTGTGTCAAATATGTCAGTTTAATCGGATTTAGTCTATAAATAACTGAAGAAATAACACGTGAGATTTAAAATGTTGAGATATTCATAGATTGCAGAAAAAACGACTTGAAGTAATCACCAAGGAAATATGAAATCGCACAATGCTTTATAGTAGACCTTACTGAATTGTCACCAGTAACATAGAACACATGAGTTAATCTCTCTGATATCATTGTATTATTATTATTATTATTATTATTATTATTATTATTATTATTATTATTATTATTATTATTATTATTATTATTATTATTATTATTATTATTATAGTGTAATTTCAATATATACCACAATGTGTATTGAATTGGCCGGGGTACGAAAAGTGTAGATAATACACTATAAGTCCACACATATATACTACCACACTGTGTATTTTAATTTATAAGTCCATGAATCAACTTCAAACTTATTTGTGTTCATGAGATGCCACACATATATACTACTTTGTTTATAGCAAAAATCTATCATGTTCGCACATCTATTATAATCTAATTATTGAATCAAGTAGTCATGCTCTCTCCTCCCGAGCTCTCTCCGCGCAGCCTCCATCATCTTCCTCTGTTGCAATGTTAACTAAATTAAAATAGATCTCAACATATGTTTTAAGATTGTACAATAACAATTATAAAAACAGAAAAGGAAGAAACATGTGATTGAGCGTACTATGACCAAATATATATTGTATATATGCGAAAAAATTTGAGAAACTACTTAAATAATATTTAGATGAATAAACTTTAAAAAATAGATAATCTCACCAATTCGGTATATGATCACAAATCATTGTATAAAATATTAGAGTGTGGGCCTTTGACCTTTCTTCAAGCATTCTTACCTTGGTATAGGTTGATATGGTTTTGGCAATCAAATAGAATCGGTCTATAATTTATGAATAAATAAATAAAATCACTGTTTCAAAACCATTAATCCATCATATACATACAATTTAGTTACAAAATTGCTAAAAATATGATTAATTAAATCAAAATGGGTACCTGATGCTCGGTTTTTTCTGTTCACCATTCTCCTAAGCTTTTGTGTGTTTTTAATTTGTCCGTTCCACTAAAATAAATCATTCGATCACCTCCCTTTGACAAAGAGGCAGTCTCCCCAACAACTATAGTCATTGAGCTAAAGAATGCAAGTTGATCCAAATTGAATAAGAATACAAAAATAGTGTAAATTTTCATGAACTTAATAGTATCAATAAATTGCCCTTGAACACAACTTTTTTATGTATTATTATTATATTATTATATAGATAGATAGATATTATAGATAGATAGATAGATAAAAAAAATAGTATAGAAGCATTTTTTAACACTACATCATTATAATCCCAACGAAGGCTTACTTTGTTTTCGAATTGCAATTAACAATGTTATAAATTTGTTTCTTTGAAATTGTAGTAATAGGGGATTACAAATCAAAAGAAATTGCTATTTGGTATCTATTTTTCATTTCAACAGAATATATATATATATATACATATATATATATATGTATATATATATATATATATATATGTATATATATATAATTAAACCTACACATTATTATAAATATATACAAATGCACATTTTAGCTTATTTTGAGGAATCAGAAATTTAAAATGATACTCACAACTTAAATATCATGAATTAATCAACATTGATGTGCCCGGATTGAATCAATTCATCAATTCATTACTAAACAAAATTGAAGGAAGAAAAATGATAACATGAGAATGGTACGTACTAACCCATCTCTTAATTAGGTATGGTTCCCCTTATGTTTATAAAATTTATCCGCTTTCATGTTCAAGTGGTTAACACGTTTATAATTCGCGGTAAAAAAATCATAGTTAATCATATAAAAGCATTATAAAAAAGTATTGAGTTCAAAATAACATACATAAAAGTAATGAGTATAGAGATTGTACTTGACGTACATTTGAACTTGTGAAGCCATGGTTAGGAACAAATCCAATGCTTTCTCGATTTACTTTGACAAATCTGGAGTTTTCTCTATACTTGATCTGTTGATCGATCATATCCCTTTCTCAATCTACATACTTGACAACGACAAACATATATACTTATAGAACTCTATCAATGGACTTTTACTATTGTAATTTAAGTCTTATAAATTAATTAGGAAGATAGAAAGTCATGCATATGAGTAGTGACTATTTTATAACTCTTAGTTTTAACGTTTAGTATGAAGGTAGAGAGTTAGGTCAATTAATTATTTTTTTATAACGGTAGATCTCTTAATATTCGATAATCCTTTTTTTTTAATTATTTCCCAAAGCCTCAAATTTGTAACCGGGGTGAAAATTACTACTAAAGACCTCAAATTTGATAAGTTAATTAGTAAATTGTTAGTTGTGATGTTTTGATAAAGTAAAACAAATAATGTGTTTTTTTTAAAAGGCTTATAAAATATAACAAAAGTCTAAACATAAAATAAATATATCCAAAACAACAGAGAAGTAAATTTATTGTTATTATTATTATATATAAATTAATTAGATTAGATTGTGATTAAGTAGAAAAATGACAAAGTAGGAAAATAAAATAAAAGATGTAGTTGTTGAGGTTTGAACCTTGGATGATGGGATTCTCATCAACAACTACTACCATTGGGCCAAAGAGTTATTTTGATGCAAATTGAGAATATAAGATAAAATAGCAAAATTTGTGTGGAGTTAATAATGGCAATAAATTGCCCATGAACACAACTTTTAAGGTTTATTATATATAGAAGAGTGAACTTTCTCAACCAAGCAAAGCAATCAATCAACTTTCGTTAAATTAACTAACTTTACTATCTTTCTTAATTAGGTTATTCAAACTCTCATTTCAAAATCCTAATTACTATACAATTCAGAATTATCTTGAAGCGGTAAATATATTGCAAAAGCTGTAACGGAGTTACAAAAGACGTAGACCATACAGAGGGTCTAGTGTAAAAACTATGAGATGTCAAAGCCACGCGGTGTCTTACCTCCCCCAAAAGTATACCCAAACAAAAACCAACCCACACTAAATCTCTACCCCCCACCACGTAACTCTTCTACCTATCTAAGAATATACTTCTTCCATTTCTTCACATTCACTGTTTTGCATTTACACATCACCAAAATCCTCCCTTTACAAGCTTCAATAACTTCCAAAGGTATATAGATTTAAACACAAAGGAAATTCCCTAACTTTCGTTGAAGGATTTAAACACAAAGGTATATAAATAGATAAAAAAAAACACTCAACTTATAGATTCATCACATCTAACACACAAGACTATTGCTGGCTTCACCCTAGCCCTAGAAAAAGGAAAACTACTAACGCATATTCATGGTGAGCATTGAAAAAGATATAAAATTTGTGTGGAAGAAGAAACTGAATTTGAATTAAGTAAAACCCGAAAAAATCAGTGTTCAATCGCCTCAAAAAGCCTTGGGAAAGGTGCCAAACTGTTGCCTAAAACACGTCTCACAAAACTCTTCACACTCGCTCCAAACTCGCCTCTCAAACTCACTCAAAGTTGCTATAAAATCGGATGTTCTAAAGGTTGACCCAAGGGACTTACTTATACTAAAAACTATAATTCTGTCTTAGAAAAATAAAATCTAAAAAGATCTATCAAATACAATAAGTTTCCTCGAATGACTTCAATAATCTCCAATGTCGTGCTTCCTTGCTCCTTTCTAGCTTCCTCCTTAGCCTCCATATGCTCCAAAACATGTCTCTTAAGCTCTCTCAAAGCACATTCAAGATCGGAATGTAATTCTGCAGAATAAACACTAAAAAGGCGTAGATTCCGAACTCAATACTTCACAAGAAATATACGAAACTAGACTCAAACAATAGCAAAACCACTACCTAATTGAATAAGAAATACCTATAATGCCTATATGAAATATGCATTATCAATTACGCTCGGTAGAACAACAATATATAACTTTTCTTCACAATTATCTTCTCCTTCATTGGCGGGTACCAAGCCCCTAGAGTTGGTAGCCTAGCTAATAGTGATTTCCTCTCGTACTTCTTCTCAGTGGATCGGTAACGACCTAAGCCCCTCGTTAGGCTTGTCGGTATCACTATGTCTTTCTTCTGTTGCTTCCTCACTCATTCTAGCTAGAGGTCAGTATCGAGGCCACAAGGTCGGTATGGTGCTCGATATGACCATATTTTGGCTTATTCTTCCCTTGTTTTACTTATACTAGTAGTAATGAAATCTCAAGCATGTGAAAAGGGGGAGTTTTTGGGTAGTTTTGTCATTTTTTTCATTTATTGGCAGTGACTTCTAAACAACATGTATTTAACGGGTGGTTTTATGTAATAATGTATTTAATGAGTGGTTAAGTGTAATAGTGTGTATGTAAGGGGTGATTTTTTAAATTTCTTTTTTTTATACAAGTCCCTTACTCGTCCGTCATCTAATGGCATCCTTTCGGATGCAATGCTGAGATTTATTTCCTAACGCAGCTCCAAAATAGTCGTAGTCTAAAAGAGGTTTGCAATGTGATCAGCACAACTATTGACTTTTTACTCCCGGGGCTCTGTAGTAAGAAGGGTGTCCATTTTTCGGGCTTTCGGGCCAAAGGTATCAAAACGATCTTCGTCCGGACATATTATAATCGAAAATCGGAGGTTCGACGGAAAAGTGACTGTGTCGTGAAGGGACAAAAGCGAAATGTTTTCATAAGTAAATAGATGCGACCATACCAGCACTAATGCACTGGATCCAATCAGAACTCCGAAGTTAAGCATGCTTGACCGAGAGTAGTACTAGGATGGGTGACCTCCTGGGAAGTTCCGTGTTGCATCCTCTTTTGTTTTGCGTTAGTTTCGTTCGGTCCCTAATATTTATTTATTTTTTTTCTTTTCTCGGGGCTATGTAGTAAGGAGGGTGTCCATTGTTCGGGCTTCCGGGGCAAAGATATCGAAATGATCTTCGTCCGGACATATTATAATCGAAAATTAGAAGTTCGACGAAAAGTGACTGTGTCATGAAGGGACAAGAGCGAAATGTTGGCATAAGTGAACGGATGCGACCATACCAACACTAATGCACCAGATCCCATTAGAACTCCAAAGTTAAGCGTGCTTAGGCGAGAGTAGTACTAGGATTAGGTTGTGCATAACCGGGTATCCAACACGACACAACACGGTATGTCGGATACCCGAAACTGATAACACTTAAAAGGCCGATTCGAGCACGACACGGTAAGTACCGGGTATCCAACATGAAAACACGACACGGTTTCATGTCGGATACCCGTATAACCCGTATAACCCAACACGACATGGCATTAAAAACCTTTTTTTCCTTTCCTGAATGTGCCTATAGTGTGAGGACTCAAAGTAACAAAAGCTTGAATTCGGGAACGATCAAAAGAAGAACATCAAATGCAGGAACCTAATCAGACCTTATCTATATCACAAAACAATTATAATCATGGCAATACAGGGATCTGAAGTCTAAACAATTGCACACCCATCAAGGGAGTGAGGAGAGCCGGAGAGGAGAGGCGAATTGTTGAGCTATGGGCTGGGGCTAGCGGAGAGGAGAGGACTCGAGAGGGCGAGCAAGACTCGAGAGGGCGAGTGATGATCTAACCGAGGCTCGAGAGGGCGAGCGAGAGAGGACTCGCGAGTCCGAGTCAAGACGAGACTGAGAGTGAGCGAGAGAGGAGAGAATAGGAGAGGCGAGCTCGAGATCTGGAGCTGGCGGCGGAAAATGAAAGAAGATGAAGCAACCTCGTGAAGCCCTAGCCATTAAAAAAATAAAACGAAGGACTGACAAAAAAAATGAAAGAAGATGAAGCAACCTCGTGAAGCCCTAGCTAGCCCTTTAAAAAATAAAACGGAGGACTGACAAAAAATAAATAAATTTGGACTTGGAGTGTCTGGGTGATTCGAACACGAGATCACTTGTCCTTCTCTACACGCGAACAAAACGCGCGACCAACTGGGCTAACTGAGTTATGTGATACTCATAGACATTTATTTTATATGTATTATAACAGAAAACTATTATTATAAAAAAATAAAAAATTATCGTGTCGTGTCGTGTCGTGTCGGATACCCGACAAGGGAAATATGCCGCTCCGAACACGACACGATCATTGTCATGTTTTACCGTATCGTGTCATAATCGTGTCGTATCTATATCGCTTCGTGTTTTTTCGTATCGTTTTGTTGCGATTTCGTGTCGTGTCAATCGTGTCGTATTTTTCTGCACAACCCTAACTAGGATGGGTGACCTCCTGGGAAGTCCTCGTGTTGCATTGTTCGGGCTTCCGGGGCAAAGGTATCGAAACGATCTTCGTCCGGACATATTATAATCGAAAATTGGAGGCTCGACGGAAAAGTGGTTGTGTTGTGAAGGGACAAGAGGGAAATGCCGAAATGTTGACATAAGTGAACGAATGCCACCATACCAGCACTAATGCACCGAATCCCATCAGAACTCCGAAGTTAAGCGTGCTTGGGCGAAAGTAGTACTAGGATGAGTGACCTCCTAGGAAGTCCTCGTGTTGCATCCCCTTTTGTTTTGCGTCAGTTATAGGCGTCCATTGTTCGGGCTTTAGGGGCAAGGTATCGAAATGATCTTCGTCCGGACATATTATAATTGAAAATCGGAGGCTCGACGGAAAAGTGATGGAAAAGTGACTGTGTCGTGAAGGGACAAGAGCGAAATATTGACATAACTGAACAGATATGACCATACTAGCACTAATGCACCGGATCCCATCAGAACTCCGAAGTTAACCGGGCTTGGGCGAGAGTACGTAGTACTAGGATGGGTGACATCCTGGGAAGTCCTCGTGTTGCATCACCTTTTGTTTTGCGCCAGTTTAGTTCCGTCCGAGCTCGCTCTCTATTAAATGTGTTGAAGCCCATACCACCTCTTCAGCATTTGCCAGCTCGACCTTCTTTGTGGACTGAATCCTCCTCCAACTTTAATTAAACTAGTCCGTCTCCGTTTCTAGCCAAAACTTCATTGTCCTCGTCGTCGACGATCACAAATCTGCGGCACACAGGTGGTCGGTGGGCTGTAATCACCGAGTTTGTCATCCTCCAAGCAATCGTCCTTCAATTCGAAATCATCCAACGCCAAATCAACGGTGCCCAGACCACCTCTTCAGTCTCTGCCAGCTTGACCTCCTTTGTGGACTGAATCCTCCTCCAACTTTAATTCAACCAGCCCGTCTCCATTTTTAGCCAAAACCTCATCGTCCTTGTCGTCGACGATTAGAGATCTGCGGCACACAGGTGGTCGGTGGGCTGTAATCATCGAGATCGTCATCCTCCAAGCAATCGTCCTTCAATTCGAAATCATCCAATGCCAAATCAACGGTCGGAGTGGCGGATCTTCGCCGCTCGGAAGCAGTCCCCGAGCCTAGATTCGAGGAGGATCTACCACACAACCGGAACCCAAATCAAGGGCGAAAACAATCGAAAATCAACACGAATCAAAAGCAACTGAAAAACAACACTATACGGAAGTAGAGGCAACTGGAAAACTAATTATCGCTCTATCTTCCGATGATCGATTTCCTATTAATGGTGCTTCTTCAATTCAGCAACGCGCAGATGGCTCCTTCCCCGGCACCTTCCAACGACGGTAACAACTGATGTGATGTCGACGACTAAGATCGAGAAAGAAGAGTAAGTAGGAGAGCCAGAATCTGTTGACGGAGGAAGGTGGCAGCGACGGGGTTAGTGAGAGAAGAGAGAGGAGAATCGGATATGGCGTTGAAAGGGGTTGAGTTTGGGCTCCAATGGAGGATTGAGAGACTAGACAAGAAAGCCATGGATGGAGCAATCTAGATCTGAACGGTAGCAAGACTGAAGAAAGGGGATTAAATTAGACAGAGATACTATTGGGATTATGAAAATATCTTAAACAATTGGCCAATTGCTAACAAATTCAAACCACTCGAACAAATATTAAATGAGCTAATGTAAAGAGACTTTGGCTAAAATGCTAAATATTTTCGAGAAATAGATTGGAACTAGGAATTAAGAGCAAGCCCAACAACTTCTCTAAAAATTCTCTATTATAGAGAGAAAAATATCAAAATCTCTATAATTTTTATACTATAACCCCAACAGCTTCTCTATTTTACCTATTTATATATTTATTATACACTATAATAAATGCATAAATTCATAATTTAATAAATAAAATTTCAATAAATTAATTAAATCAATATGTAACAACCAATGAATAAATGGGTAGACATGGGAAGAAGTGAATGCATTTAATTTTACAGATTTTAAGCCTTCCTCTAAATTTAGAGATTTTTTTCTCTTTCCTCTCATTTCTCTATTATAGAGATGGTTTTACAAAAGCTATTGGGGTTAAAAAACCTATATCTAATATCTAATATAATACTAAAACAGATGTTGAAGATGTCACTTGGCAATTTTTGCTTGAAAATGGGCTTAGGTGTCAACTTATCATCAACCATGGTCCCACCATTCTATTTAATTTATTTTTACAAATTAAGTAAATTAATTATTCACCCAAAAATTTTAGGGTGATTTTGGTAGATGACCTTTTTTGAATATTCAATTGGGCACTTAGGCCCCAAATCAATTTAATTAGTTTGATGTAGACTCCTTCCCAATAGAGTGGGTTGGTCAATGGTCAACCATTTGACCATTGACCGGTCAACGTTGACCATTGACCGGTCAACGTTGACCATTGACCGGTCAACGTTGACCAACCCTTTTTTTTTTTTTTAATGATGCCATATTTTACCGTTTTGATGCCAAAATTTTACTATATTTTATTTTCACTTTGATGCCACTTTTCTAATGAAATGATTGGATGACACTTTTTTAATGTCACTTTTTTTAAACCTTGATGACATTTTTTGTTTACAGTAATGTCACGTTGATCATTGATGCCATTTTTTTTACTGTTAACGACAGATGCCACTTTTTTTATGTCAATTTTTTGATGATATTTTTTTTACCGTGATGCCATATTTTTGATGATATTTTTTCAAAGTAGCATTTTTTATGACATTTTTTTCTTTAATGTGATACAAATTTTTCAAAATGGTATTTTGATGTCATTTTTATAATGTAATTATTTGATGCCATTTTTTTTTAATCAAATCGATTGATGCCACATGTTTTTAATTTTATCAATTGTATATCGATTTCTTTTCATCGATTATACTTTCATTCACTGATGACACGTTTGTGATTACACTTCATTGATGCAATCACTTGTGGTGACATATTCATTAAATTTTTATTCATGAATGACATTTGTTATTACGCTTCATTAATCACAATTATTTATGGTGACAATTTTATATAATTGATGACATAAGAGATTAAAACGTGGAATCAAAATATTGTCACCTTATTGCACATATAAAAATACAAAGTCTTTGAAACTACGACATTAATATTGGTTATATACGTAAAAACACCTATTGTAACATGTCATCAACTAAAAAAAATGCATCAATGTAAGTAATATAATGCGGAATCAATAAAATACAGGGCCAACCACTTCGGGGGTTACATATCATCTTCAGGATATGTGAATACTTCACAAGGACAAAATATGCATCTCTGAAAGTTTTAGGCCGCTTTCTGTAATTATATAAAATATAGGGCCATTTGTAAGTTGTAAAAATTTCGGGCCGGTTTCGTAATTTATTAGAAATTACAACACAAACCCTTCTTTCCCGTTGGAAATTTGCAGAGATGGCGGCGGCGGGTCAAAATAAAATTCCAGATCTGGTGTATTAGGCTGAGGGAGGACCAGGCCACGACGCCGGCGACCAAGGGGAGGGGCTGGGTGGTGGTTGAGGATGGGCTCGGGCTGTTGAAGTCTGAAATCGAGGGGAGAGGTTGCGAGGGGGGTTCTACGGGGGGTGAGGATGCGAGGGTAGGGAGCGGGCTCGGGGAGGGGGTTCGGTTGGGGTTAGGGTGGCGCTGGCGACAAGCTACAGCCGGAGGAGGTGACCGGCGGCGGTGATTGGTGGACGCAAACGAGCGGCGGGAGGGAGGGAGAAGACATTGGACGACAAATTGGAGTACTGTCGGGGAAGGAGAGTCGGTGAAGGAGAAAGGGTCTAGAACGCCCAGTGAAAATTTAATGAGGGTTTCGCCGGGTAAAAAAATAATTAAAGAAGCTAACTACCTAATCAAATATGCAAAATGGTTCAAATCACCAAATTCCCTCAAAATTTTATTTGAAATTGAATTTATTGTTACTATATTTTTGGAGTTAAAATTATCAAAAATCTTTTTATTTAAAAATGAAAAAAATCTAACAAATTTTACACAAAATCATTTATTCAAACTCATCAATTAATTATTTAATTCGTTAAATCTTAATAGCTTCTTTTACAAGTAAAATTTTCTTAATTAGATGAATTATTTCTTTTGATATTGTTGGTGATGTTTTAATCCGATGAATTGCATATTTCTAAAACCAGCAAGCGAACCGAACTAGGAATTGGAGCATGTAATTCAGAAACATGAAATTGGACAGAACCACCAACTAAAACCTGCAATTCAGAAATAAAAGAAGATGAAGTCGAACAGAACCAACAATTGCAGCCTGTAACTCAGAAACAAGCGAATAGAACCAGAATCGAACAAAAACTAGCGAAATAGGTACTTGAGTAACATCGAAACGAAAACTGAAAAGAAACAAGCAAAATTTGAACATAAATTCAGAAATCGAATTTGCAGCAACACACATGAAATCAGAATAGCAGCAACATGACATCGGAATAACAGAAATTCATGCAGCAACATGAAATTAGAATAGCAGCAACATGAAATCGGAAGAGAACAAGTTGCAGCATGTAATGCAGAAACACGAAATCCAGCAGCAATCAAAGTCGAAGACACTCATCATGACATTGTTGAGGGAGCCGAACCCTTTTGACCTCAGCGATGCCGTTCCGCGAAATGAGATAATTAATCTGCTTCACCATATGTAATCCTATCTCCCTGAAGCCTCCGAAGCGAGAAACCCAAAGGGGGAGAAGAGGTAGGTGGCGATTTCCCTGTGGATGCTCCGCCAGTAGTCGTCGTAGGGGGAGAACCCCTGGACCTCTATGTGCTTCATCCTCATGGGAGCTAGAATCTCTGTGCATCGTTATATTCGTTTCCGCAAAATTCGTGCTTCAAACACCCATGGTGGTCGGTTAGAGGCGAGGAAGAGAGTAGACCTAGAATGGGAGGAAGAAGGAGGAGGAATTGTTCCATCGATCTGCAGTGCGCAGATGCACTCCTACGAGTTGTTTTGGGTCAACCTGTCCTTCATCACGCACTCGCACTCGCGCTCGGGGTCCTCCATAGTGCAACGAGTGAGAAATTGTTCATGTACCTATCAATCCCGAATTAAAGGCACGTCTGACAAAAATCTATTTGTTAGTTGAAAATCATAGATCGTTATAGATTTTGTTATTTTTGTTATTCAAATTAAAAATTGCAATAATATCCAACTCAAAATATCAAATAAAAAAATTTAAAAAGGAAATCAGATTTAGGAAAAATATTAATTAATTAGATCTTTAAATAAGTAATTTGATTTATATTAGATAATAATTTATTTAAATTAATATACAAAAAAAATCAAATTCTTATCAATATATATTTGTGGATTTATCCAACTGCATATCCTAATTAACTAACTTATATTCGTGGATTTGTTTTAGTTCTTATCGATTACTCCTTCCATTAGTTAAAATTTGACGTTTTACTATTCACGTACGCATTTTTAGATGTTATAAACTATATTAAATATTAACTTTCTAAATAATTTTTTAAATAATCTCATACTTATTACTATTAAGTGTAAATTTATAAAAAAAATGTAAAAAAATATATTTTATATAGTTTTTATCATTTTAAAAAAACGTGCATGAATAGTAAACGACAAGTTTTAATTAACAGGGAGAGTAATAAGTAATAACTAACAAATTCTTATCAATTAATAACAAACAAACAAATCCTACGACATGCCATATATTTGTGAATTTGTTTTAGTTCTTATCAATTAATAACAAACAAATCCTATATATTAGTCTAATCTAATTAACAAATCTTATAATAATAAAAAAACAAATTGTTATCAATTAATAACAAACAAATCCTATATTAATCTAATTAACAAATCCTATAATGACAAAAAAATCCTCAAATGAACAATATAATTGACTTATTTTGTCTAATTAAAATTGTAAACACCTTACACTAGCATCTAAAATATAATTTTATAACTCAATCCACTATTGTATGTAAAAATTAAAATAAATCAATTTGTGTTTAATGTCAATCATATATTGTGTTATAAATAATTATTACATATTTATAAACCTGATAAACTAAAAAGCCCTGCACAAGGTGCGGGTAATTTTTCGTGTTTCTGTGTGGCCCCACCTATATAACTAATTCAATTTTATCAATTATTAATTAAAACAAATCTAATAATAATTTAACAAATTTTCTAGAATATTAATTTCTCTCAAACATTTTTACCCGTTTTAATTAAAACTATTTAGTTTTTTATTTAAATTAATCAATTAATTACATTCTGTTATAACTTTAATATATTTTTTCTCTCTTATTTTGAGTTAAACTCAATATCTTTGTTAGTTACTACATTTTACCCCAAAATAAGTTTTTTTGTGTGTGATTTAGTAAAATATTTCTTCATATGATCAATGTAATTGACTTATTTTATCTATTTAAATTGGTAAACACCTTACACTAATATTATCTAAAATATAATTTTATACCTCAATCAATTATTAAGGGGAAAGTCAATTATATTGTCCATTTGACGTCTTGCAATGGTTACTTAATATGTAATACATTTATTTTACAAGTTTCTTAAAAACGAGGATACATCCAGAACCAAAATTGTGCACCGACGCCTTGAAGTCTTCAAGGCGGTGGATTAATGAAATTGTCGTGATTTATATATACATCACACTTTTAATTATTGATCGAAGATGTGGGTCGAGTGAGCGGAACCAATTTAGTATATTTATCATTTGGATGTTTGGATTTGATTTATTCTTATGATAATTGGTATTTCTTTAATTGAATGGGTGTCACATGGTCCAATCAAAATAATTAAAATTTAAATTGTTCAGTCGTTATTAATTATGTGTTATTACAACAATATAATATATTTTATAAATCCCGTGCGTAACGCACGGGTACCGTGCTAGTTTTTTCTAAAATTGTCTATATTCTCTATTTTATATAAGCGGTTTGGGATGCTCTAAGGACGTAAAGGAAAGATATTATTGGTGAGCGGAGGCCTGTGGCCACCCACGGCGATTCCAATCGAACGGCTGGTAATTCATTCGTTATAACCATCCAACGGTGATTGCGAAGCTTTCAGCCTCCTCTAATATAACCCTCGCCTCGTTCGCACTCTACTTTGGGTGTTTCGCGATTCCTCTATCAAAAACCCTCTCCCCTCCTTCCTAGGGTTTTACATTTGCTCTCTCCCTCTCTCGCTCTTGTCGCAGCTTCTCCAGGTCATCTTCTCTCTGTGTGCCACGCTATCTCTTCGATCTTCATCTCTGCTGCATGGGTGTTCAATTTTGATGCTTTTGGATTTTCACCTCTTTTTCTCGGGTTTCCTTTTCTCCCTTTTAGTTTGTTTGTTGATTTTGGTTCACCTTTTACTGTCGTCATCGCTAGTTTGAATTAATTCATACCATACGGCTTACTGTTTCTCTAGTATGTATTCGACTTCTGATTCCTGGCAACATTTAATCAGTGATTACTGATTGATCAATCGCTCGCTAAATCTGTTCCATTTCTTGTGAAGTGATTTTGTGTAAGAGGGGGTTAAATGTTGCTTCATGGGCTGTTTCCGCTTCAATTCCACCCGATTGTGAATCGGGAGTATGGATTAAAATTTCTTTTGATGGGATTCTTGATTCCATTAGGGATGTATCTCTTGCAGAACCCTTTTTCCCCCATCCGTGCTCTTTGTTACAGTATTAAAGATTATTTAAACTTGATAGTTTTGGAATCATTTATTATTTTATTTTTGTATCCATTTGTTACAGGTTATTGCAATGGCTTTCTTGAGCAAGGTTGGAAGTATTTTAAGGCAGAGTGTGAGCAAGCAGGTTGATTCACACTTGTCTCCATCTAGCCCTTCGATTTTCCAAGCTATAAGATGGATGTCATCCTCTAAAGTTTTCATCGGAGGTGATGTGCATATTGTCCTATACTTGATTTTTATTATCTGTTGGATGGTCACCAATTGACTTCTGTTTTGTTGTATTTGTCTTTTAACATTCTTTACTCGTTAATGCAGGTCTCTCTTATAACACTGATGACACTAGCTTGCAAGAAGCCTTTGCTCAGTATGGGACTGTTATCGAAGGTACTATCCTCTTGTTGCTGCAGTTTCTGCTAATAGGTTTTTTTCCTTGTTGAGATTATGTCAGACATTGTTAAGCATTCTGACTTGGGAAATATTTCCCTTGATACAGTTAGCCATTTTTAAAATGCTCAGATCCTAATAGGGTTAATGGTTAACCTATGCTAAAATTAGCAAATGAAATAGAGGAAGATAAACAAAATTTGTATGAACAATAAGAGAAGGATTAGAATTTTGATCAATGGATCATAACTTAAAACCTACACTAGATTCGCTGTCTTTATCCCTACAAAAAATTCAAATAGTTTACAAGTAATTTATTAATAATCATATAAATATAAAAAAAATATGAAAGTATAAACTGAAAACTCAAAGCAATGCCAAATGAGGCCTACTTCATTGTGTTCCGTGAAGTCAACCAAGTGGTAAACAAAATGGTGCACATCTGCCTAACGCAACTCTAGGGGTCTTTTGCTTCCCATCTAGAGCTCCTTGTCGGGAAAGATGCTATTTGGGGTTGGGTAGGGCACCGCCCAAATCTGAGCCTTTTTTTCCAAAAAAAAAGTTGGTATTTGTCGAAGGTTTGTTGTGTTTGCGATTGGAAGTCCTTTGTGTTTTAGCATTGTTCATCTTTGTTAGTTGATTATTTTTCTTGTACTTGTCTTGGTGTGAGATACAACATCTGGCCATGTTTGACTCAGTTTTCCTTCTGAATATATACTCACCCTTTTTCTCTATAGGGTGTGATAATATCATAATGCATTTTACTCGTGGATCTTGCAGCAAAAGTAATTGTGGACCGTGAAACAAATAGATCTAGGGGATTTGGTTTTGTTACCTATGGATCTAGTGAGGAGGCTTCCAGTGCTATCCAAGCTTTGGATCAGCAGGTAATTCAACTCTACTAATTTTTCATTGAACATAAAGTTTTATAATGTGCTCTCATCTACTACAGCTTAGATTGTCAATTTATGATTGTAGCTAATTTCAGAATCCTAAAGTTGAGTGCTTTTGTAAAGTTAGTTCTGCATTTCCAATCTCATGGCACTTGAATCAAGTCACCTAGTAGCATCTTCTGGGTTTGTTGTTGATTACACTCCTAAAAAGATAGTCAATTCATATTTTACATTGAACTGATTCCCTTTTTCAAATGAGCTAGTTGCTAGATACTAACAAGGCTTGCTATATAATCTAATTCTGGCTCTCAGCATTGTTTTTTTCTTCTTCTTTTTTTTTTTTTTGTTGTAAATCACCTGTTCTTAAGAAGTTAAAATTCAGGAGCTATGGATCTTTTCAAGATGTAAATTAAATAATAGTTATTAGCTCCTATTCAGAAATTAAATAATAGTTATTAGCTGATTGGAAAGTTTCTCTTATGAGCAATTAAAATGCCTTGAGTCTGCTCTTTATATAGTTGGCATCACCTGGGGTCAAAATGAGGTCCAATTGATTTTGAATTTAGTGGAACACAAATGCCACTGTGCAATGCTTCCAGCTTTTCTCCTAAAAAGCCTTGTTCGTGTGCAGTATTTTGTGATACATTTCCTTTGTTTCAAAAAATATCTCTACTGATGAACTGGAATTGAGAAATCATATTGCAAGTGGGCTATCATTATACTGACTTGTGTTAACCTAGAGTCTGTTGCTGGCTGATAATGTAGTTTCTTGAGACTGCAGGACTTGCATGGTCGTAGGATACGAGTTGCTTATGCAACAGAGAGAAGTCGCTCTCCTGGATTTGGTGGCGGCTATGGTGCTGGTGGTGGGGGTGGCGGCTATGGTGGTGGGGGTGGCGGCTATGGTGGTGGAGGTGGCGGCTATGGTGGTGGAGGTGGCTATGGTGGGGGTTCTGGTGGTTATGGAGGTGCTGGTGGCTATGGTGGTGATAGTGGCAGCGGTTATGGCACAGGAGGCTATGGAGGTTCTGGATTCGGCAGTCAAGGTGGAGATAACGGGTATGGCAGTGGGGGTGCAAATTATGGAGGTGGTAGCTTCAGCACTGGGGGTAACCCTGCTCCATACAACGCTGGTGGTTATGGTGGAGGAAGTGGTGGCAGTTATGGTGGTGCTGCTGGTGGTAGTGCCAACTTTGATGTCTCAGGTGGTGCTGATGGGAATGTCACCAGTGGCACTGGCACAGGCTTTGCTTCCAGTGGATATGAAGGGGCTTCAGGTTTAGGATACGGTGCTGGCAGTAGTGATCCAATCGGTACCGCTGCTACCAGTGGTTTGGAAGGCAGTGCTGACAACTTTGAAGCAAATGAACCGTTGGATCGAGATGACAGGGACGAGGATGAGCCTGATGACTATGCCAAGAGGGCTTAACCATGAAGCAAATGAGTGGATTTGCGAGAATGAATAACCATTATAGACTACTGCTGTTTTGTGCAAGCCTTGTGGGCCTGTGGCCCTCCTGTGGACCGTATTGCATTTCTGTTCTGTTTGAATTTGATGCCATACAAGAGACCTATGCTGAATTATCGTTTATGTAGGCTTATTTGCAAATAAGATTTGGTGGATTTTGATTACATTGTAGGCATTTTGTTTTATTTGGATTTATTATTGGATCGTCTGAAGTCTTCCGTGGGACCAGACAAGGAGTTTGTGGATGATTTGACAACAGTTTGCACCGATGAGACCCTATGAGCCTGCTGCTTAGCGGTGCGGATCCGCTGTCCCGGATCCTCCACTGTCCCGCTGTCCCTCCTCACAAAAACAGCCCCTTTATTATTTAATTTTTTTTCTTTCAAATTTCAATCAATTTTCTTTTTTCTTTTTTAAACTCGGGGGAGGGGAGGGGACAGCAGGGGGCTGTCCCCTTTGGCACAGGCGATCCCGTCCGGCTTCTTAGGGTTTTGTGGTAGTTGTATATAAGGGGTCGGGGTGGTGAGACGTGGAGGTTTTATCAGGGATTTAGACCATTCGCAACCATAAGGTTACCTCTTATCTAATTTTTTCTCTCTCTATAATATTTTGACACTTCATTTATTTTTTCTTTTAAATAATTTTTCACTTTATCAACCTCTTTCCTTAAGGTTTTTATATTTTTACTCCTTGAATTGGTAAATAGAGAGCGGCCATTCCGGGATTCGAACCGGGGACCTATGGGTACTACCCACAAGTCCTTTCCGGTGAGCCACTCCTTGAATTTTTCACTTTATATTTTTACTCCTTCAATTGGTAAATAAAGAGTGGCCATTCCGGGGTTCGAACCGGGGACCTATGGGTACTACCCACAAGCCCTTTCCGGTGAGCCATTCCGGAATGGTTTTTATATTTTTACTCCACAACCATGAGTTTACCTCATTCTTCCTTTTTCCCATTTATTTATACCCACTATATGATTTTCACCAATCATAATATTATTAGTTAAATAAAAAACATAAAAATAAATAAAGCATCATGCTTTTGCACATGGTCCAAGGCACTTCCTACCTCTCCACACCAATGTAACCCCTTTCCTCTCTTTATCTTAAGATTTTGCCTACAACCATGGGGTTACCTTTTAGCAACCTTAAGGTGAGCAAAACTCATGGTTGCTCATGCTCGTAGGTCGAGTTGCGCACTCCCCTTAATTTGGTTTTCACTTTTCAGGCTTCCTGGTGTGGTAGAGTCACAAAATTAGCCAAGCTAAAAACAAGAAACATTGAGCTAACAAAATAGCTTGTATGTTCCATGTAAATTTGATGTTTTTATTTGTTTAGTTGTAGAGTTGGATTTGCTTTAAAAAAATGTTGTAGAGTTGGATTTGCTTTAAAAAAATTTTGTAGAGTTGGAATCTACCTGCTTTATTTGTTTATCCTTTCAAATGAAATTACTATGAAAAATATTGGCAAAACCAGTGAATGGAGATCACAAACTGCAATAGAGATAAGAAACTAGAATGAGTCGATGACGAGTATAGGGACGTTATGCCGTTCTCACCGCCGACCAAAAAATTAAAGAAAATGAGTAAATTCATGAAGGATCTCTTCTATAATGTTGAACCTTCTTGAAAAAGTCCAATGGTACTCTCACTTTTTTTTTTTACTAATATACGCAGGAAAAGTCTTGCATACACCAAACGTGGGAATTCGTCTTCTAGTTTCTCCATCGGCTTCCCCATCTTCCTCAACCAAGAATGCTAGGGTTTCATTCGAAGCTCTGAGGTGATGGCACTTTGCATATATAGCCAAGCTCCTTAGTTGAAACACTATGTTCTATTAGAGCTCAAGCCAAATGATAGAGAGTAGGGCTTCTTATGGGCCTTCCAAATATGGCTTCAACATCATGAACTCATGAAGGATATGTTGAACTAAGCCTTCGGATTCCAGAACAATGCTTTAGCCTTGTGGTTGCCAATCAAGCCCAACTGCATCATGGAGAAGCTTGAGGCTTACCTATTACATATCCACAATTCATAACTCATGATTTATGATTATGCTAATACATATATTCCAAGTAACTTAGGATCAGTAATACACGATGTGATCTCTACATACACAAACACCAAGCCACCACTGCATCTTCCTCTCCATCTTCATCACAGAACACCTAATTGAATTGATAGGTAGTATTTCAAACCTAAACAAAGCTTCAAGCAAACAATAACTCAGAAGCAACATGAAGTGTCCCCAACTCCTCACCAAAATCAAGGTATTTGGTTCAGCACTACTGGATCCATGTTAATATACAAAAAAAAACCCAGCCAACAAAAGTTCCATATAGCAAAGTGCAGCATCCTCAGCAGGCATGACGCCTTCCCACCGTCTTTCTAATAGTAGTACTCATGGCCAAATAGCTAGGAGACAAGAGAAAGAGTTCTTTAAAAGTAAGAAAAATAAAACCCTAACAAGAACCTAGTGCAAAGGGTTTTTTTGGCATTCACTTCACATGTGCAAGTTGTTCTTCAGCAATGCCATGACATGATCTCCTGCATTCTTTGCTATCCACCGTCTCAAAGGTTTTCTTCAGTTCCATAGATGCAGCACCAACCCAGCTAGGACTGAGAACAGGGTGACGGAAGTGATGTCGTGTCTTGTCATCCCAGCTTTGCTGTCATCCATGCCTGTGGGGGCGAGGCCAGTTCCAACCCCACCTAGGATCCCCGTGGAAGGAGTGATCCCTGTGGGAGTGGAGGTGTAGGGGGAGGAGGTTGTCGGGGTGGTGCCGGAGATGGGAGTGGTGCCCACCGGAGTTGTGCCCACTGTAGTTGTGCCTGTGGGAGTAGTTGAAGGAACCGTTGTCGAGGGCGTCGTGCTGGTGGAGCTAGCCGAACTTTGTTTAGAAAGAGAAGAGCACAAAAGGATCAGATATTTTTGAAAATCAACTACTAATTCACAAACAAAGATACAACATCCAATCCATATTGATCACAGTAGATTTACTGATTAGGATTACAAGTTATACAGATGGTATCTTGAATAAGTACAAGCTAAGCCCTATCAATCATTTTCCTAATCCTAAAAAAAGATGCAGGAAAGGAAATAAAACCTACTCTTGTCACACTTGTGTTATTTGAATTCATATCTTCCTACAGATTCAGAATCAATGGAGCTTGCACACCTTACTGAATCAGTAGATGGCAGCTCCTACACCAAGTTACAGTTTCAATCGATGTAAAACTTGTTTGCAAGTCTATTTACCTCTGTCCCCACCGTTACAAAGGGAAAGCTTCAAATTAAACTCGCCGGTAAACTACTAAAGAACTTGTACCAAAAGAGCATAACGGATGATGGGCACTTGGTTCACGATCTCCTAATTTATTCCCTTTGTAATGATCTTGTAACGAAGTGATTCTAATGTTTTGACAGTTGAAACAATCTTGACCCTTGGTTCGTGATCTCTTATAGTATTCCCCTTGTAACGATTAGGGAAAAAAAACAAACCAGCTTAAGGAAAAGCACGGTACACGACTGTGACCATATGATGAAAAGCAAGGCCAGCTGGTGACTTGACAATGTGATCATACAATGACCATTATGAGTACAATATGACAAAAAGGAATCCTGGTAATTGCCTAATTACATGTGAAAAGAGGCATAAAAGGAGGGGTTTTACAATCGAGATCTTGGCGAGTATTTAGTCAGTCAAAATATATATCATAATGCTAGGGGTCATAGCTTAATAAAAACAACAGGATAAAAAGGAACAGTTTCTGAAAGCAAAAGATGCCCATCTCCACCAACAAGATGCCAGTGAAAAAAAAAGGCAGGGACTTTAGACAAAGGCAGCACAACATAACTAGAAAGTTGGGACTCTATTCAAAATATAATACTCCGTTTGATACTACTTAAGGGTGGTTTTATTATAATTATAACAAAAATAATAGACTATGAAAGCATCTCAATATCCTTTCAAACACGGATTCGATTTCGCCAGAGTTGCCAATTTGGATGGCTATAATTATAACAATAATTGCAACATGCATTGCGGAGACTTTTCTGCTTCCATCGGGTTAAAGAAATGTAGATAAATCTCACACCACAAATAAAGATTCTTATGCAGTTAGTCACCAAGAAGGAACCCATCTATCATAATGCATAACCAGTAAATGAGGACTATGCGGCTATGCCCCTACAAATAACCCCAATGAGCAACCAAAAACATTTCGAAACCGCCAATTAGTCTCACCATATAGAAATAGGAGGAACAAGAGGCCAATTACACAACACATAAGTAAGCACACGTTAGTACCACAGCCTACCATCTACCAGTATATAAGATCAATGAACTAGTGCAAACAGATTTATCCAGGTTAAATTAAACTAAAAAGAAAGGGTTGCCCCGTTTTCAAGATCAATAAAATCAGAAGGGCATAGAGGAAAACAGGGTGGGAGAGTCAGAGAGTAGAGATAGAGGGACAAGAAGAATATCAATTACCTTGCACTAGCTGGAAAAGAACAACCAGTAACACCTGTTTACCAATCCAAAACACAAGCCCCAATCAGACAGTGATATTAATTATTACCCAAAATAAATAAATATTAAAAAATGCTGAAGAATGGAAGAAGAATAGATTATTACTGGGGTCAGTGGTAGTGATGAAGGCAGTGCTACTGAAGTCACAGGTAGCACCGCCTTGGTTCATCTTCTGGTAGTAGCTGTTAACAGCATATGAGCAATGGGCTTTAACAGTGTTTGGATTGTAACAAGCGCCAGTTGCCTTGATAGGGTTGCAGTCTGCACCATGCCCACAAGCATAATCTAGACTCTTCTGGAGAACTGCATCTGGCCCATCTTTGCACACACACCATGTGCCACCTTTACATTCCAGACAAACATCCACAATTTGTCAATAGATTTTACTTCCTTTGTTTTTTAATATATATAAAAAAAATTACAAATAAACAATTAGAGAGTATCTACTATCTACTGTCTAACAAGGGTAGTTGATCTTGAGGTCAAGTTCTAGGGTTTCTTGCACTTCTTGGCAACTCTGATAAGGGTAAGTAAACAAACAAATAATAAGAAAAAGGAAGACAAGATAAACAGAAAAGGCAGGGGAAATTCCCCTTTTTCCACTTTCTTTCCATAGTAGGATAAAAATCCAGGAAATTAAAATTAATACTTGAAAGTAACAAAACCAATTTCATAACAGTTGAATGGAGATCTATAGCTAATTGAATTAAAATCCTCATTGCTTCGTTCCTCCTTTGTAAACGGAAATATCCAATACATTGAATTGAATTTTTTTTTTAGAATTTTATTTATTTATATTAATTATAAATGTAATCTAATGTCCAGGTTTTCCTATTCTTATGTACAGTTTTGGCTCTTTAGAAATCATGTTCTTGCTAAAATCTTCAAATAATTAACCAAATGAAACCCCCAGCGGAAAGAGGAAAAAAATAATTGCTTGCTTAAACAAAGAGGCAAAAACAGTTTATACATACTGGAGGAAAAATGTGATGGAACAGAGAGATATAAGGAAGAGAGTAATAAAATAAAGGGCAAAACTTTCTGATCTGAAAGAAGAAAAGAAATGGCAACAAGAACAGAGATTTGAAAGACCACCACCTACAGAAAATGAATCTTTTTTTTTTCAAAAGAAAATAAAAATGAAAGAGAAGATAACAAAGCAACAGTGCAGCTTACTTGAGTGACCGACAGCCATAGCAAAGACCAAGATGGAACCAAAGAGCAGAGCTTGAAGAAAGGAGGCCATTTTGGGAGGCTCGAAACGGCGTCTTACTTGGCTGAGTGAACTGGGTCCGGCCGACCGCTTAGAACTTTGGAGAGAGAGAGAGAGAGAGAGAGAGAGAGCAGCTGCTTCAGTGAGTAGAAAGGAGTGGAGGTGTGTGTGAATATGGCCAACAAAACAACGGAGAATTTCTGAAACCCTCTTTTAAATATGCAAATTCCCTTTGTTTTCTTTCAAAATTAAGAAATACGGAGTAAAAAGAAGGTGGTGGTAAGACGGTGCATATAGCGTGGTCCCTACATTTTGTCAGTCCCATTGAAGCATTTGAATTTTGATGTATTATAATTTATAAAAGTATTTTAGGTTAAAAGTTTGAAAAAATACGTAAAATAATACTCTAACATTATTGAAAAATAATTCGATATCAGACATATCTATCTGATTTTAAATCAGCAAATGGAAACATTGTCACAAAATAAGGACAATCAAACAAATAAAAAATCAACATTTCGATGATTTATAATCGATTAAAAATGGATTAAAGATAACTTGTCAACTAGAACTGAAAAGGTTAGTGTATTCATATCTTCTAAAGGTTGTGTCTTTGCCCAGGTTCCAAGTTTAAGATCACAAGTTCTCAAAAACTTATGATCTTATACTTGCAATGCATTAGGCTTAACAAAGGTAAGTTGGGCATCATCACTGGTGGCATAGTCGTAGGTTTTTGATGCCCCTGTTGTCTTTGGGTGTATGTCCGACTACCGATGGTCTTGGCCTCAAGTGATAGAATCTACACGGCTCCATGGCCCCTAACTAGCATTGGAACCGAGCCATAGATACTCTATGAGCTCCCATGGATTGAGAGTATCCCTCGTTTTGTAGTTAGCTTCCTCGTGGCAACAACTCCTTTGTGAATATTTCATTTAAGTTTTCAATATATTTTAACCTTAAAATAAATAAAAAAGCCTCCGTTGATGGTTTATAAAGTCAACCAGGTTCAGAGTGGTGGCGATTAGTCGCACACGAACAATACATTCACTAAAGGATCAACACTCTTCAAACCTAGAAATCATCGCGGTCCCAAAACCCGTCCAAGCATGGGAAAACTCGCTAAGTCTCCAAAGTGACATGTTCTATAACCCACTAACTCACCACCAATTGATGGAGTCCGAGGGAGGAAGGTAGTCCACGACTAACTTAGACACTGATCGGCCCAGGTAGTGGTGTGCAGACGATAATCTCGTTGTGCACCTGGTAAGCCAGATCACCCAGAGCTTTACGCACTCTTCTCAATCCCGGAACCCTAAACAACGGGAATCCAAAAATGGACTTCGTCACCCAGCTCTAGCATAACAGATGCACATACTGGTGACTAAAAGTGGAAAAATACTTGGGAATTTCTATCATCAATGGAAGAGATAACAATTATGTATTCAACGATGCAATTCATAGTCTTAAAAAAGCAATGAGCAAATGGAAATTCTCTTCGCGTTCACAAACGAGGAGAACTGTGCTTATTCAAGCAAAATTGAACTCAAAAATAAATTAACGGATGCAAATTTTCATGATACCAAAAGACATTCTACGACAAATTGATCAGATAAACAAAAATTTCTTCTAGAACAACATGCAGACCAATAAGTACCATCCACTAATCAGTCAGGTCGGGATTTATACACCTAAGAAGAAAGGTAGACTTAGCATAAAAAAAAAGCAAAGGATACCAATGCAGGTCTTTGCAAGATCCTCATGCAACCAGAAAACATCTAGGTAAGGACAGTTAAATGAGAAATATTTGCAACATGAGCTTTTAAGGACGGAATAACACTTCTTGGCGGTTTGATTGACTGTTAACATTAGAGATCAATTCTATAAGAGCCTTCTATGGATCATAGGGAATGGTAAGTCAATTAACGTCTTGTATAACCATTGGCTACCAAATGTTTCTCTGGAAAACTACTACACACAAATTTGTGAAAATCGATTAGTAGCTCACCTAATTGACCAGGACAAAAATTGGAGCATACTGTTACTAGAAACTAGATCTACCTCTAAAATTAAAAAGCCTTCTTTGAAAAGTTACGGTGGATACATGATAGGCTAAAAACGTAACCGCAAGTATACGAGATTGATTGTAGTATCAAGTAATAAAATCATTGTTCTTTTCAGATGACCTAAAGCTCAACATCAATTAATATAATTATGCTAATTATTGTTCTCCCTTCACACCTCCGAGTGACACTTTTTGGTCGGCAGCCATTGACATCCTCCCTCGAATGTCGGTGACCAAATCCCTCGATGCCAAGCAGCATAGGCACATTTTTCAACCTCCTCCCACGTACCTCCCATGCACTCCAATGGCGAAAACCATTGAGGATGTCTGCCATCTGGCCTGATCAGAGTCTTTGCCTCCTCCAAATAATTTGTCGCGATGTTCTTAATTCATCTTCTTCACCGTCCACCTCCTCTACTCGATTTGACTCCCGTTGGAGCAGGTTCGATCCTTCCGAGCTCCTCCGCAAGCTTTCATTCATCACGTCGTTCTTTGTCGGAAATAGAGTCACAATCGCACAAATCAATGCGGTGGAAGGAGATAGTCTCGGTCACGCGGTAAAGGGGAGGGTTACAATTTTTGTGAGATGAGGCAGATCTAAAGGGGGAGGTTACGGTATTTTTTTTAATATGATATCTATATACTCTTTCCAAACAATAGATAGATGTAAATCTCATACCCATATTAAATATCCAACATCTATATCCCATATCCATATCTCATATACATGTATATATACTGTATATATTTTCAAACAGACCTATAACAGGGGACTTTCCAGTGAGGACACCCCTTACCATGAAACGGGGGGACTACTCTGGATCGTTAGATAAAAAACAATTGACGGTTAAGATTAGATAGAAATCAACTAACTGCTTTCTCCTGCTGATTAAAAAAACTCTGCTTTCTAAACGGAATGTACATATTTTTTTTATCCTGTGTTATCTCCATTGTTGTGCCAACTAGAGGCGGATCCTTTGGTGAGCTGACCCAGCAATTGCTAGGTCAAGATTTGCCCGGTAAGCATTAAAAAAAATATTGTTGGGTAAAAAAAAGATCTAATTAGTCTTATTATATTAGGGCCAATTAAACTTAAAGTCCAAATAATCTTAATTTTACTTTGCACGTACACATAATTTACCTTGTAGTAGTTTTTTTATTCTTTGGTTTAGGGTGTGTTTGGATTCAAATACACTATGTATATAATGCAATTATAATTATAAATATCTAAATAGTATTTGATTATATATTTTACAATGTATTAAAAATAATGTAAATTTTAAAATAAAATAATTTTTATATTGTGTCAATTAAACACTCACTATTATGTAAAATTTACAATAAAAGTATAAACTTAATGTAATTTATTGACACCATTTATAAGGTATTTTATTCAAATTTTACTTTAGTTTAAACACATTATAAAATGTATAACTAAGCATTATTCAAATTTATTGCATTATAGTCATAATGCATTGAAATCTAAGACACCTTTAATTATATTTGCTTTAGCGATTGCAAATAAAAAAAAAGCTACACTGCTTCAACAGTTAACACTTACAAAATCACATTTGTAACAGTGACAATACCTAAAAAATCAAAAATTTCTCCTATAACATTCATCACATCTAGACCTGTCAAAACACAACCCGACCCGACCGCCTGGAAAATTTTCGACCCGAACCCGGAAATTTTGACCCGAATTTTTTTTTTAACCCGAACCTGAAAAACCGGAAATTTTCCGGGTCATCTGGGTTTCGACCCGGTGACCCGATTGACCCGGTAATTTTGACCCGATTTTACCCGATTGACCCGGTTGATTTTTAATTAAATATAATTAATTTTTTATATATATAATTAAAATTTATTGCAAAATTATCAAATCATGATTTTTTTAATTTAAAAAGGAAAAAATTGACAAACTCGAAATCGACCCGAAACCTGGTCAAACCCAGGTTCTAGTCAACCCGGAAATACCCGGGACCCGTTTTACCCGAGACCCGAAGTGACCCGACCCGAACCCGACTCGAATGACCTGTTTGACAGGTCTAATCACATCTCACTGACTCGGAATTTTTTTTTAATATCTTCAACAATTAAGTATACCTCTTGAGTCTTAATACAAAGTTGCTAGAATAAAATTATTTATTATTATAAATGTCAAGTAACTCTTGTAATTTGGTGATGAAATACTATATGAATTGTATTTTAGCAAAATTTGGTATCTTTTAAATAATTTTTCGACCACCTAACTTTAAAACACTAGATCCGCTACTAGTGTCAACAATGTACGTACACTAAGTAAAGAGGTCATATGAATCACAATTAATTTGCTTATGAATTTTGCTTACCACCTCTGCACACTTAGATAGTTTTGGATTAACTATGGATTATTCATTTTTAACGATCTGTTTATTCAAATCTAGATATTAATTATTCATATATAACCATTTAAATGTGAATACTTCACAATTTAAATATGAATAGTTGAATATTTAACAATCTAGATTTGAATAATTATATCAATAAATATGAATTTTAACAAATTAGGTGATTAATAGTTGTTGATTACACGCTTAAGCGTGTACTAATACAAATATTCATATTTTTTTATCTTAAATACGAATAATAGAGGTGGTTACACACTTGGGCGTGTTTTTTTAAGTTAACCTAGCCCGTTCATTTTTTTAATCCAAAAGCCTGTATTTGTCCACTCGTTTCATGGTAAGGGGTGTCCTCACTGGAAAGTCCCTCGACCTATAAATAAATAAATATAGATAATATATCCCTCCTACTATAAATGTGGGGGAAGGATTCCTTATACAAAGTTATATTTACCGTTGGATTTTTGGTGGGTTCATTAGATCAAAGGCTGTAGTATTCTCTCATATTGCCCCACATTTTTTGTCTTCTTGTGAAGGGATCTGAATACATCTTGGACGTCCATTGTTACTGACTGAATCCGATCAACGACTCAGAAGGACTCATATGTATATTGTCTTATTTACCCCCAAAGTTTGAATTTGAAATTGTTTATTTTTTTCTTTAGAGGGATGCTTTGGCCTTTCTTCATCCAGTCTATGGAGATATACCTCCTCCTCCCTCTCTTTCTCAGACTTTCTCTTGCTATTCGTCTAGCCAACCAGACGATTTCGCCGCCTTCGTTCAAGCCCGCGCACCACTAGGCACCGTCAGTTTCCTTTATTCACCCTCTGAGAAAGGGGTAACAAGTCATTGGTTATTTCTCTTTCTCTATCTGTTTTGTGATTTTAACCGATATTTTGGCCTGAAATCTCGCAGAAACTATCCACCAATTTATAGGGTTTATCAGCTAAAAAATTCATCATATCGCTCTTCTCGTCTGCACCATCTCTAACCTTCTCCATCTCGCGCGTTCTCCAGTCGTTCTCCATCTCGCGCCTTCTCCAGCCATTCTCAATCTCGCGCAATCTCGCCCCTTTCTCATTCAGCATACTCCAACAACCGATTTGAAATTGCAAAAATCAAGGTCATGGCTCTCTTTTATGCTTATGATTTCAATCGAATTCTTGAATTATGTTTTCTGATTGATAGGAAATTGATTTTTAATTAGGGAGATTTGAACTTCTCATTTATCAATTGGGGAGAAGTCGAGTACTCCTTCATGCATTGGATTTGTGGGGATTTTAGGGCTTCTTTATTTCATTCTTCAGATTTGAAATTGCAGAAATCAAGGTAAGGACTCTCTCTTCTCGTCTGTTTTGATTTTCTCTCTGATTATGAGTTCTACATAATTATCGAAATTATGTTTTCTGATTGATCGGGAATTGATTTAGAATTAGGCGGAGTTGAACTTCTCGATGCAATTGCTTCTTTTTGTGTTATAATAACTTTTTTATATAATTTTTTTAATCTTTGCTCATTAGGGTTGTTCAATAGATTTACGTGATAGTTCAATTGTGCCATAATACCGTTGTTTGCAGTGGCTGGGGTAAAAGGATTTAAGTCCTCCTTTACAAATTCGAGTCCTCTCTATCCTTGTATTTTCTTTAATTTAATTGAGAGTTTGAAAGCTCATTATTGAAAATTGAAACAAAGCCAACTATATTTTCTTTTGTATTTTGTTTAATTTACTCAAAAGTTTGAAAGCTTATTATTGAAAATTGAATCAAAAACAACTATGTTTACTTTCTTTTATACGTTGATTCAGAATTTGGTCCTTCAAGAATGCTAGATACATCAGGCCTTAGTGTTTCAGTTAGTTGGAGAATACATAAAGATTCTATTCTTTCGATACTTTTTCTTGGATGACCTACCTTGGGAAGCCTCCAAATCAAGCCTCTGACCCTGGCTTTTTCTAGAGAGATATGAGCTTGTGTGCTTTATAAAGTCCACTTCACTGACCTAGCAATAGAGGCTTGATTGGATGCAACCCTCTGACTCAGAGGGTTGCATCCATATTCTATCATAGCTTTCTGCAGGCTGCTGCACTAGCTCTGGCTGAGTCAGTTTTGGATTCTGATCAAGTTGAAAATGTAATAAAATTATGTCATGTCAAGGATGAGATGGATCTTCTCAAGGTAAAGCGAGTTCTATGATTTGTTATTTCTTGTGATTACAATTTGTTGAAATGGAGAAGTATAAAGTAAGAAATATTATCTATGTTCACAAAGACATATAACCTCGAATGGTATTTGTGTTTAAAATCAATCCTTGCTAAATAATATGCTTTTTCATGTGTTTTTCTTTCTTGCAACTCATTAGAACTACACTAGCGACAAGGAGAAATTGGGAAAATTTGAGCAGGTATGAAGATTTTTATCCCCTTTTGAGACATAAATTTTAAGTTGTTTGGACATTATGCATTTCCTTGGTGAATTTTTTTGGGGGCTTTTAACCGTAGTGCAAGCTAAAGTATCATTTGTCATGGATGACGAAATTAGTACAAATTCATGTTACACTCGTTACCAGTTTGCAAATGAAACCTACTGTGATTCAACAACTTGCTTGCCTGCACGATTAACCAATCATATTCAATATTTACCTACTCACTTGTGTACTTTATGGCCTAACTCATGTCCCTTCCACTTGAATGTATTTACAAGAAATCTCTTTTCCCCTTTTTATGCCAAGAAAAAGTTGTGGTAAATGAAAGGGGATTAGAAGGTGTGGATGTAGAAAGGCTATAAAAAAGGAGTACAATGTGTAGGACATGAAGGCCAGAGTTCATTTGCTAGAAGGTCATATGCAATTGCACTTCATCTTCTCTCTACTTCTCATAGTCTATTCTCTGCCCAACTATTAGCTTAACTTACGCACGCTGGCTTTGTTTTATGGATTTCTATTTTTTAATGGAGTTCAACATGGCTGGACATATAAACATTTTTAACTGCTTTATTTCTCTTGGAGTATTTGTTCTAACTTCCCCAAATAGAAGAGTTTGATGTGTTAAACTAATCAAGTGGTTTCTTTTGTAAAATCTTTTTACAATTGGAGGTCTTCCTCCCACTTTCCCCCTCCTGAATGTTGTTTCCATCACTTCAACTTACTTACAAAACCTTAAGCTCCTCCAGAAGTTAAAACTTTTTGCATGGTCTATGATATAGGGCAAAAGCAATCCCAATTTGTCACTGATTCAACTCCAAGGTCTTCTTAGTTTTCTTTTCTTTGCTCCATTCTTTTGAACTGTTAAAACATCCATATCATACAACGCTCCTCCCCTCATTTATGCTCTTGCAAATTGGTGAATGGAAAGAATAAGGTTGTTTCTTAAGAGGGGGGAGGGGGTAGTTACAGGGTTTTGGTAGTCACATGAATTTTTTTTGAGCACGTCACATGACTGTTAGGCAAGTGTTAGTGACAGCCCATGGAGTATAAATGAGGGAATAGCCCTCAATGTTAGTTATCTAGTTTTTTTTGAGATTTAAGAGGCTTAAACTCGGGTGTAGTAAAATCCTTTCCAGCTTTGGCATTAACATGGGTGAGCTAGCGGCTTTTATACCTCTGGTTCAGTGTTGGTCTCTATCAGTTTACAATTTACGACAATGAGCTTACTTGTGCTTTGCTACCCTATTTCCCTTCCTATCTCAAGACCCCGACAAATAAAATAGAGGCTTATGCAGAGTCATCTACTTATTTAATCTTGTGTTCATGGTCTCCATTCATTCTCCTTGCTCGAATTCGTATGGTTCGATTTTGCTCCTTTTAATGAGACCTTGTTTGAATTTACTATAATCTTCGTATCTTTGACGGGATCTCTTTTGATTTTATTGCGATTAGATGGGAATTTGTGAGTTCCGAAATCTTCTAATATATAGGTTTAAGTTAATCACTCGAGTTTTTGCGAGAAAAGACATGTAATGGACTCAATTGGAAATGATGTGAAGATGATTTTGATATATGCCTTTCTGGTTAAATGTAAGCTATGAGATTAACTATGTATTGGCTAAGCGAGTATATTGATTGATGGCTCTCTGGTTTTTATCAGTGAACATCAGGACTGAGCTTTGCCGTTTGAGTGGCTCCAAGATCTACCCTAGAAGGGGGATTAGTTTCATCCGATCAGATTCTCAGGTACCTAATTTCCCTGTTGAATATATGTTGTAGATTTGTTGCATTAAGATAACTTAGTGAGTTGTTGATGGTCGTGTGTTTTCAGGTTTTCCTCTTTGCCAATTCAAAATGCAAGAGGTACTTCCACAATCGTCTGAAGCCCACCAAGCTTTGCTGGAGTGCTGGACTGCTATGTACCGTAAGTAGCACAAGGAGGTGGAATTTTCAATCCTTATACTTGTGCATTGTGAATCATCTCATTGGGTTACAGTTTGAATCTTAATTAGGTTATGGTGTAAGTATGGCTCTCAATTTGATACCCTTTTCTATTTATTCACAGGACATTGCTACTGAAGTTGTGAAGAAGAGGCGTCGTGCAACAAAGAAGCCTTACTCAAGGTCCATTGTTGGAGCCACTTTAGAGGTTATCCAAAAGAAGAGGGTTGAGAAGCCAGAAGTCCGAGATGCTACTCGAGAGGCTTCTCTCCAGTATGATCTTATGCCCATTATTGTTATATTTCCACTCTCCCCAATTACCAAACAACATTCTAAATTGTAGTAGAATGAGTTCTCTGTTTCGATTTTTGTGATCTTAGCTGATCTTGGCTAATCGGTTCTTTGTTTTTTTTTTTCATAGTGAAATCAAGGAAAGAAACAAGAAAACCAAGGATAAAAAGAGCACAAAGAAAGTAGAATCAGCTGATAAGTCGAAGATCTGGAATAAAAGTGTTCTAAAGGCTGCCGGAGGTAAAGGTCTGAAGCTTGGAGGTGGAAAGTGTTAAATCCGCTTTCGCTCCTCCTCACCTAGCATTGAGATAAAGATGGTAAACCAAGGTGTTGGAAGTAATGAATGTTTCAGATGTTCTCTTAATGTAGCTGGATTGCCAAATTTAATGTTTTGCCTTGAAATTTTTGAATGGATATCAGTCCTTGTTGCAGACCTTGCAGTTTGAATTACATATCACAGTTATTTTCATTACTAATTGATTGAAAGAAACTCTTGAAGCGGACTTCATCTTCCTGAAATCCAACGAACATCATGCCGTGCGGAGCACGGCCTACCAACCTAGTAAAGATAAACGTGTGTTACTTTATCTGTTTTATCACCCAATAATTCAATTGAAAATTTTAAAATTTAAAACTTCCGCCGCCACGGTTCCTAAAATTACATCGATTTGACCCCATTTTCTAACATCATTAAATTCCAACATATATCTACATTTGCAAATAAAATTCCATGAGATCGAAATTCACCTTTTTTTTTTTGAGAAAATTTGATCTTTTGTACACTTACAAGCTTTTAATTAGGGGATTAACTACTTTAAATGTTTTTTTTAGACGTGCTAACCTTTTGGAATATTTTTTTACTTTTTTTAGCCCTGTAGCCCTACCTTCAGTCCTTCATGAGAGATTTCAGAGGGGATTCCAATTTCAACTGTTCGTACAAAATATCTCCCTCCTCCTCCCATCCATGGAAGTGGAGCTCAATCTCTTTCCTCCCTCCTCTCCCCCTTCCTCCTCCACACTCACCACTAGTGCAACCTCTTCTTCGATGGTGCCGCCTCCCGGCTCACCTCCCGCCGCGCCGTCCTCCGCTTACGCTACTGCGGCGACAGACATAACCCCTCCCGGTGCGTCGTGGATCTGAAGTCGAACCCCGTCCTTGTAGACGGCGTCAACCGCGTGGAGGAGGACGAGGAAGATCTGGATCTTTCGATTGGTAAGTTGCGTTTCTCCTTTATTAGGTTTTTGAATTTCAGATCTAGAATCCTCGTGATTTCGGTTTTCGATTAGTGTTTGTTGATGGACAATCACTGCAATCTGCAGATGCGAATGTGAGATTGGAGTTCATGAAGAGGGATTCACAAGAGATGTACTCGGCAATCGGCATAAGGTACCAGCGACGCAACTGGTTGTACTCGCCCTGCTGAGTTCGAGCACCTCAGATTTGGGACCGCCAGCGGTAAAGGGATGGGATAGAAGGAGATTTTTGCTTTCCTCATCCATGTAAGTTTCCCCTCCCAATTTCATTTGTCTATCCTTTAATGGTGGTTTAAGTAGCAAATATTGATGAAATTGAAGAATTTGGTTCTAATTGATGATGATATCTTCCAATAAATGTTGATGAAATTGAAGAATTTGGTGATTTTAGATATTTCGATCGTCTGAACTATTTTGTGTACCGCTTAAGCTCCTAATATTTACTTGGACATTTCTATATCTTTGGTTCCATGTATTTACGTGGACAAATTATGCCTTTTTAGTTGCACTTGATGATAAATTATTAGTTGCAATTGATGGCACCTGGTTATGAATTGATGATCTTCCTTATGATTCTCATATGTTCATGTTCTCAGCCGAATAGGAGCTTCTTGATTGCACCTGATTTGTATATGATTCTTATCAGTTGTGATTGATGGCACCTGATTCTTATATTATGTTCCAATTCTCAGCCGAACTGAAAAATTGCGATTGGTGGTTACTTTTAGATCTAGGCAACTTGCTGATACCGTTTCCTGTATTTATTTATTTTATTATATGATTACTCTGGCATGACAAAATATTAGGATTCCAAATGCTTGTCAATATTGCATTGAGCTCAATATTCAAACTTTATTTTGGTGATTCAATATTTCAATAGGAATGGGCATCTGAGCACACTTCAGCCCCTGAAATTCTGGAATCAAGAGCAAGAAAATCAACATGGTTTCTTCCCTTCCCTACTTCTATTGGTGTCCTCTTTTTGAGATTTCCCCCCTCTCGCTTCTTTTTGGTGTCCTCTTAATCACCGATTCAAGAGCAATTTAACCATTAACTGTATTGGCATTGGGCTTTAACTTCCATTGCTTGCTTCCATGAAAATGCCACCTGATGCTCATATAATGAGTGGCTTTGTAATGTGTCTATTGCTTGCTTCCATATGAAAGTCAAAATGGAGGAATTAATAAATTCTAATTTATAATCCACTTTAAGACTTTCAGGAAAAATTCCACACATTTTATAACACCTTAAAATGGAGGAATTAATGAGTGGTTTTGTAATGTCATTTGAAGCACTTTTAAATGTGAGAAAACAACTTGATTGGGCTTTCCATGCAAAGCTGTAAATGATGGTCTGTGACTAGTTACATTTAATTAGGTAATGCTTTGGTTTTGTGACAACTTTATGCATCTGTTTGTGGAATGTATAAGCATTAGGTTTCTGAGAATCAGGTTCACCAAATGGCATCTGCTAGTGTTGCACCACATCGTGCTGGGCATTCAGATGCTTAAGAACCTGAAAGATCAAGAGTTGCAGAAGGTATACGTGTTCATACTGAAAGTGATCCTCGTGCCCGACAGCGTAGCAACACTCTGGTGCCATCAGCTATGATTTTTTCTGTTGTTTGTAAATCCTGCTCTGGCTCATATCTCTTTGAAAGATATGGGGAAGACTGCTTAAATCATTGTAGATATCAAGGAGCATTTATATAGTTGGGTTTGCTGTATAAAGTACTTTGGAACATGAATGCATGATAATTCATTTGATCAATTGATGTGAGCATAGTTTTGGTAGCTTCAAAGAATGTTGCAAAGTTCGAAACCTTAAGCTTATTGGGTACATCAGTGATTTGCTTTTATATTTTGTGTTTAATGTTGCAAACTTGGAACTTCAAAGAAGGTTTCTCAATTACACCATTTGCACCTTATATGGATGTGACATATGAAAAGAGATCGTTTGATATTATTTTTTATATAATTCTTGGATGGTTACATTGATGTCACCTTGTATTGATTTCATTGATTCCATATTATATTAATTACATTGATGCATTTTTTTTAGTTGATGACATGTTATAATAGGTGTTTTTACGTATGCAACCAATATTAATGTCATACTTTAAAAAACCTGTGGTTTTATATGTGCAATAAGGTGACAATATTTTGATTCCACGTTTTAAGCTTCTATGTCATCAATTATATAAAAATGTCACCAGAAACAATTGCGATTAATGAAATTTAATAACAATTGTCATCAATGAATAAAAGTCGTTAATAAAAGATGTAATCAATGAAATGTATAATCACATTTTATGAACCTATGTCATCAATTGTATTAAAAAATATGATAAAAATATCACCAATAAAAGATGTCATCTGACATCTTTTATTGATGACATTTTTATCAATAAAAGATGTAATCAAAACACTAATTTGAAAAAGTTGCATCACATTAAAGAAAAATAATGTCATCAAAACACTACTTTGAAAAAATATGGCATCACGGTAAAAAAATATCATCAAAAAATTGACATGAAAAAAGTGGCATCAGTAGTCAATAGTAAATAAAAAATGGCATCATGGTCAACGTGACATCACAATAAAAAAAATGTAATACAAAATGGAATAAATGGTTAACGTGGCATCACAATAAAAAATTGACTTTAAAAAAATGTCATCGGTATTCAACAGTAAAAAAAAATGGAATAAATTGTCGGCGTGGTATCACAGTACACAAAAAATGTCATCAAGGTTTGAAAAAAATGTTACTAAAAAAGTGGCATCAAAGCGAAAATAAAATGTAATACAAAATGGAATAAAAAAGGGCAAAAAATGGCATCACAAAAATGTCATCACTATATTAAAAAAAAAAAAATCGCATGAGTTGGTCAACATTGACCTGTCAACGGTCAACGTTGACCAGTCAACGGTCAACCGTTTGACCGGCCGATGGTCAAATAGTTGACCATTGACCCCTCAATACCCCATTTGGGGAATGGACTAGCTAAACTAATTAAATATGTTTATTAGCTAATTAGTTGATTGAAGTTTTTAAATAGACTACTTACCTAAATCACCCTTTTTTTTTTTTTGTGAAAATCGAAATTCACCTTTTTTTGGATGAATGAAACATGGCCTTGCAAGGAACTTAGACAACGTCTAGCGCATATAAGCGGGCCTAAAGTGCCTAGGTGGGATTTTTAGGTCAGTGGCAAGGAAAAACCTAAAATTCGGGGAGTCGGGTATTTCTGAATTTTCTGTGTCCGCTCCGCTTTGGGGGGAATTGAAGAACAAAAGGCAGGAGGAGATCGATACTCGTACAACTCTGAATCCAGGCGACGTAACCAGTACAATTGGGTTTCTTTGAGGTTTTGTGGTTGATAATTGCAGCATCCCGTATTGGGATTTCCCCTGATTCTCCACAGGATGGTTTGGTGCTATAACTGCACTAGGCATCAGCCTGCACAGTCTGGTTGCTCCAGTTCAGTGTGAGTTCATCTGTTTGTACTCATATCCCCATTCAATGTTTCTCCCCGAATTTCACCGCCCAACATATAATTTTTTTTTTTTGGGTGCTGGTAGATGCTGCAATGGCTGCGGTAAAGTTGTTACTCAAAATACTGGTTCCAACGCACATAACAACTCTCTTCAAGGTGCATTGCCTAAGGTAACAAGGAATTGTGATTTCCATATATCAGTTGAATATACTGCATGTATCAGTTGCTTATTGGTTCTTTGGATTCAAGGATTCCTGGAATTTCCCCTTAGTTTGTGCGTCTTGAGTGTTATTATCGGTTTTCCGATTTTTATTTGTTATGTTAATGGAACTCTAGTGGCAACTTTGGCTATTCATCTCACTTTTCCTTTTTACATGTTTAGTGTAAGAATGAATTCAACATCCTGAATGCAGGTTTGAGTGTCAGGTTCGATGTTTCAAAATTTAAAGGTATTATTTGCTGATCTCTTTTTCTTCTTTTTATTGGGGTTCAAGCATACCAATGTTATTGTTGCTTATCTTTCTTATATATTGGCTAGCATTGCGAACCGGGAGAAAAAATGCTAAAGGTGCTGCGAATGGAAATGGTTCTAATGATTCAGGGAGTTTGTCTAACCTTGATGATGCTGAGGTACGAGCTTGTAATTGATATGCATATAAATTGATGCATTTTGAGCCTTAATCGTGAGGACATAGATACTAGCTGACTAGCAGACATCTGTATATTGACTGTTGAGATATTATGAGATGCGGTTCCACCTTTTCCCGTTTCATATCATCTCCGGGCTATTTAATCAATGAAATCATTGAAAATAGATGGCTCCCTAAATACAATTAAATAGCGTATTACCCATTCTTCAATATACCTTGCTGAACTAGGTGTCTGCATCATCACTAAACCACAATTCATCTAAAATTACATAATGCAGACTTCTTGTGAATAGCGCTTTTGGTTGGGTGCTTTTGAACCAACTTATCCTACAATGTTGGCTGCAGTGGATAATCAAAAAGCTGACACATATATAATATGGCTAGTGGGGCCATGGATATCTTCATCCACCACTCGACCTCCATGTCAAACTCCGTAAATATGTGATTTACTAACCCAAACCGCCTACTACCCTTGTTTTAAAGCTTTCATTTCAAGCCCTTGAACCCCTCATGGTCGTTAGTTGTTGACTGGTGATTGTCAAAATTACATAGTTGTGATGCTGTTTCTTTTCGGTAGCTAGCTAAAGTCTCACATTAAAATATGAGACGTAGGTATGATGCCAATGCACACAATTTAGATGCCATGTGAGGAAGTGAGTGAGGAATAACCTCAAATCCACACATAGTACTCCTTTGGTTTTATTAAGGTATATTTTCAATATCCGGATACATTTGGAGAAAGAATACCTCTTTTATTTGGCTTACCAAGCAGAAATCCTTTACATGATTGACTCCATTTGCCTCATAATTAAATATATGAATGTGTTTGCTAATTCATAATTCTATCACCATAAATGATCAGTCTTTGCATACTTTATTTTTAAATTTGAGCAAATTGTTGCGTGTTTTTGGAAGCTATTCTGATTTGATTACTTTGCTGGTGGTATATTCAGATTGGAAGCTACTTGCTTAAGGAGGACGAGAAGCACTTTAAGAAGGTAATCTGGGAGAGGATGAACAACGAGTATACCAAGGTGATTATTATTTTTCCTCTTATGACTTAAGGTGTTTGTCATTGAGAACATACTCCTTTTATTTCAGTAACCAGGTCATATGATGTTTTTTAACAAAAAAAGCTCTTTGTCGCTGACCTGAAGGGCTCGACTGGAAATTTGGTTTGCTCATGGCTGTTTCTTTTCATATGGTATGGATTGACCCATTAGCCATGATTAGTTAGTTAAGCATGGACTAGATATTGAACAATGAAAATGTATCTGATATAAATGTGGATAGCACTCCTCCACTACATCCTATCACATGCAACTCCTCAGAGAGTCCCACAAGAGCAAGGCCCTGTCTAATCACGTTATATGTAATAATGTATACAATAAATATATTATATGTATTAGGAAGGTTTTCAGATTTTATACGTACCTTTGATGGTTAGTATATTTGCTAGTCCTGTCCATGATATTAACAATCTGGGCATGCATTTGCTCTAATTTAATGCTTCATCTCTCCGATTTGGTATAGGCAGAGGCTGCTAGAAAGGCTGCTGCAGCAAATGTAATGAAACAAAAAAAGGTGATTTTCTTGTATACTAAGCAATTGATTGATTGACTACTTCGATTTGGAAAAATGTTTATATGATTGAGTGTGCTCCTTTATACTATCGGAAGTTGTCATCCAACTTCTCAAAGTTGTTCAAATTATACATCATCAATTCTTGTGAATAATTTAGAAACAATCAGGTTTCTCCTGATAGTTACTTTTTCCTTTATTACAACTTAAATTAGAGTGACTTATTCACTTCTTTGAGATTGTAGTGACCAACTTTGTAAAAAATTATTTGCCCGTAAGATTTATTGTATGTGATGATCTAATGACCAATGGAACCTTGACTTACACATTATAAGGTGTTCTCCATTGCTTGGTAACTATGTCATTTTTCTGCAAATTATTATTTGCAGGAGAAACAACAAATGCAAGCAACGGAAGAAAAAAAAACGCGTGGTACTGCTACTAAAACAACTAATAAGGTACATCTCTTCTTGTTTAAGTTGCAAATCTGATAATATACCAAGTATCATTATCCCATATTGAGCAAGATATCAATTTTAGAGGGGCTATATGGGATACTGGGATCTATGATTTTTACTGGAGTTGGACAAAACGCTTTATTTTGACTGGCCTGGACTTTTATCACTAAAATCTCCTCTTATATCCTGAAATTTTGTGTTGCATCTATTTGGTGGGTCTTTTACAGATTTTAGATTTTTAGACATATTAAGGAAAAGCACCTAAAAGATAATAAAGACCCTTCCCCTGCTAGTCTGCCGACTCCACCCTTAAGGTGACTCAAAAGGATGTCATTATACCCCTTGTTCTATTATTATATATAAATTTATAACCCAAGAATGTACCAAAGCTTACTTCATGTTCCTTCCAATATCATTTCTCATTGATAAACTCCCAAAACCTTTAAATTCAAGTAGCTTCTTGTGTGTTGAAGGCCCATAACTGAAGTTGTCTGCTGTTGTTTGCAATGGAAATTTTTATTTGAAAAAATTGTAGCGAACATCAATAGCAATATCTGTTGAAGGGTCTTAACTTGAAAGCGAAGGACCAAATTTCTTCTTGTTCATTGCCTAAACTAAAATTGTCCTACCCCGTGCTACAGTCCCTGCAAAAGTACTTATTTCAAAGAAATTGAGATATATTAATGGAATTTAATTTATAGGGCATTTATTGGTTGGATGGCTGTTGACAGACTATGAGATTAGGAGACCTGTAAATTTCAGACACTGGAATGACAATAGTTGGAATTGAAATCATTCTTTTCCAAACCTGTTTAGGGTTTACAATGATGGCTTCAAACCTGTCAAAGTCTTCAGGAAAGATTTGAGGCACCTGAGGGATTCAAAGATGGCTTTGTCTTAAGAAGTAGCAACCAACTGTTAAAAAAAAATGTTGAGAGATATTTTACACAATTTTTTTTTTTGGTAATGTTTTTAGATCTTCAACGTTAAATTTTGACGAGGGGTACGGACCATATGATATGCTTGTCTTTTTAGGCTACTTTAACAGTGTACTGTGGGAATATTTTTGGTTTTTTTAATCTTGAAGGTTTATTTTGTGTAAAATAGCAAAAATCCCTCAAATAATAGTAACAAAGAAGTGTTTCCTGGAAGGTAAATTTCAGCATCTCAGCTTCTGCAGAACATAGAATAGTAATTATTAAGTGTTTTTCTTTAATGGGTTAATTCATATATATGTGGAAACACTTACAAAAGGATAATCATAAGATACAAAAAAAAATGAGCCAAAACAAGGGCCTCTTTTTAAGCTACAAAAGGATAATCCATACCTAGTGTTTAACAGCTTAATAAAGTTATGCTTTGTTTTTATGCCTGGTTGTTTTGTTGACGATAAATCATTATTTCATTCAGAGAACAAGTTCGAGGGTGAACTATGACATGCTGAAGGAATTCCTTGGTGAATCGGTAAGCCTTGCTTTCTAAATGAAATGTAAAATCTTGTTATTTTCCACTGGGACTCATATTTGAATTGTCTCAGCAGGAAGCTTCGGATAAATCTACAAAGAGTAGAACTGACTCATATACTGAAAATGGTTCAACGTTGAACCAAAATGAATCTGGACATAACAAGTTCACTGAATGGGGGGCGAATATGATACATGAAGATTATGACGATGAAGGAAACAGTGAGGAGTATCAGACTGATCGGTATCATGTTTATGACGAGGAAGAGTTTTGCAGTTATGATGATGGCGATGATCTCTTTTAATGGATTCAATCCCATCTGTTTTCAGTCATCCGTGGCAAAAGTAAGGCTACTGAGCAAGCAGCGAGCTCCCTTTTTTGTTTAGGTTGATCTCCATAACGAGCAAAGGGCATGCATTTGTTTAGTTGCTTTCATTTTTGCGCCCAATATGTAACTAAAACGACACATTTTGACGAAATTTATAGGCACCTGTCCACTTTTTCGGCTTTCAAGATAAACCTTCTCAAGGATACATGTTCAATTTCTCGCTGTACACGCTTTCCACGACCCTGAACTCCTGAAGGCACGACTCCAGAAGTAGCGATGTCTTCCAATTGTCAAAATTCGAACATTAATTTGATTGTTGTCTCATGAATCAGGGCCAGTTTTGGTATACAAAACCTCATCCGACTCAGGAGTCAGGACGCTATATCGGATCAGCCAAATTATTCTCTTCTCAAAAAAAAAAAAAAAAAAAAAACTGGTGATGGATGGACAAGTTTGGGTGAGCCGGTTATTTATCAGCTTGAAAATTGATTTCAGACTCCAAAGTTGACACATAGCTGATAGCTGTGCAGAAGAAATACGTCAACTCTGTTTTGGGCGTTTGAGAAATCGCCATGAGATCTCGTTGTAAGATCTTCCCTCACGCCAATCGTACCATTCTTCCTACTTTCTGAAGCGTTTTCCTTTTCAATTGCTGATAGGTTTCAGAACTTTATTCCGTCCGATCTCGATTCGATTCCTTTCGTTATCTCCTCACTCGCATTAGGATCAGTGTGGGTGATTGGGTGTTAATCTGCATATAAACATCTGGTTGGTTTTGCGTCCTCACTGATAGTGATAGTTCGAGGGTGTAGATTATACTTTTTGAGTCCCAATGCTTGAAAGCTGTTTTGGATCTTGAAAACCGTTTTCTTTAGATTTAGCAAATTACAGCGTTGTGTGCTTGTCTATATGCAGCTTCTTTGTGAAACAGAGTGATGGCTATGAGAACTAGTCAAGTGTTTCCACAACTGTTGAAATTGATTCAGAAGAATAAAAATTGTTGTTTCCATGTTTGAGTTGTAGCTTCTGATGACAAGAGCTTATAAATTTATAATAATGTTTCTCAACAATTGTCTGAAAATGATTCACGTTTGATTTTTTTAAAGAAAAAAACGGTGCTTCATTAACATCTTTAAAAAATTTCTTTTTGTTGCTGAACCAACTTAATTTTGATGGAAATGTTGATGTTGATATGTTACTCATGTGAGCAAGTTATTGTCTGTTGTGTTTGTTGGATTTTTGATTGTGTGCGTTAGTGAATTCATGTTACCTGTATCAGATTTAACTTATAAATGGAACTGATTATACTTTGATGGTATTAGTAACCGGAATATTCATTTCACATTTGTTAGGGCTTATCCCCTTTTGTCTCATGCTCGTCATTGCTGGGTGTGGTGCAAGGCCTTTCTACACACCTCCTATCAAAGTAGATAAGATCCATAAACAACTTTTGCAGACTTTTCGTCCCTTTAACATTGCACATCGAGGCTCCAGTGGTGAGATTCCGGAAGAAACTACACCTGCATATATGGTGTGTATAGTTTCTATTCATTTTTACCAGTTGGCATGCCGTGTTATTCTTTTTGCTTGGAAGATTTGATGTTTTGAACCTTTAGTTTCTTCTTTTACTTGTACTCCAGCGTATTGTTTGTTTGAGTTCCTTTTTAAAGCAGTAATGCAATTGTTTCTCTTGGGTGGTGGTTTAATCGGGCCCGACACCACCCAAACTATTGCCTTTTTAAAAAAAAAAAAAAAAAAAAAGTGATGCAATTGTTACTGCCACAGAGAGCAATTGAGGAGGGTGCTGACTTCATAGAGACAGATATTTTATCCTCCAAAGATGGTGTTCTTATATGCTTCCATGACTTAGTTCTTGATAAGACAACAGATGTGACCTCTCACAAAGAGTTTGCTGATCGTAAAAGAACCTATGAGGTCCAAGGGATCAACATTACGGGATTTTTCACTGGTATAGCTTTAATATATCCTTATCTTGTTGTCACTAGGTTAAAAAATGTTTTTTTTCTACATTCATCCACCTAGTTTATTAGTAACTAATATGACTATTTACCGAAATAACTTAGGAAAAGTATGCTTTTTGAGCAGTGGATTTTACATGGAAGGAACTCCAGAAGTTAAGAACAATGCAGAGGTTCCCTTACAGGGATCAGCAATACAATGGTTAGTTTCTATTGACTTTAATGATTTGAATGAGTTTATTTTAACCTTGTTATCAGTTATTTTTTTGAATTGTCATAAAAGGAAATGTATGTGTAGATAATCTCTTGCAAACACTTTGCAGGAAAATTCCCAATCATTACTTTCAAAGATTACATCTCCATAGCGCTTAAGGCCTCCAGAGTTGTTGGGATTTACCCAGAGATAAAAAATCCGTTTTTTATAAACCAGCATGTGAGTAATTTTGTAAATGAGATTTTTAAATATGAAAGCCTTTATAACTTCTGAGATTTTTGTATAGACAGAAATGTATATCAAATCAGCTAGCAAATTATGTAGTATCATTTTGAGTTCTGCACATGTTAAAAACTTGTTTACTCACACTGGTAAGGAAATCCAGCAGTAGTTTCTATTCTACTGAGAAACATTAGTTGCCAATTCTCTTATGTGGATTATGCAATACTGTTGATAAATCCAGGGAAAGGAGAGTAACAACGTCATTCCCTTCCCCTTCCCCAAAATGAAATGGTGCAAAAAAAGGTTTAAAAGTACACTATTTGTAGTGTCTTTACATAAAAATGTTAACATCTCTTCAAATGGACAAAAAATTAGGGTCTGTTTGGATGACCAATAGTTATAACTTATAATGCACAACATTTTATTTTAATAAATATTATAATGCAATATTGTGCATTATAAGTTATAATTAATGGCCATCCAAACTGACCCTAAGAAGTATCTATTGTCTAGTAGATGGTGTGGGGATGGGATGTTTTGTCTACTAGTAGTTTATTATTATTTTTCTCCAATGTTTTAATGTACTTTCTTTCAACAGGTAAAATGGCAGAATGGGAAGAAGTTTGAAGATGTGTTTGTGGAGACTCTACAAGAATATCATTATAAAGGTTCCTATTTGTCAAAAGATTGGCTGAAGCAACCCATTTTTATTCAATCTTTTGCACCAACATCACTAGTGTACATAGCTAACCTGACAGAGTTGCCGAAGATCTTATTGATCGATGATGTAAATGTACAAATCCAAGATACTAACAAGGTAATGTCATCAACTGCTTTTACAAGGCATACTTTACATTCACTGCTGATAGTTGAGGAATGTTTAAGTTATAAAAATAAGGATGAACACCTCAGCTTAAAAGTAGTGTCCCAGCTCAATGTATTAGTTGCAATATTCTCCAAAAACATCTCTCCAATGCTTAACCCCAATAACAAAACTCAATAGCCAACAGTCTCAGCAAGGTTTGAACAGTTATTGTTAAATATAGGAAACAAAATTTAGTATATGTTCAAGGAGAAGTTAAAAGTACTATATATAACAATTTATAGGTTCACCTCAAGATGAAAAATGGTTATGAAGTATATTATGCAAGATTTTGATACTTAAGCATGAATTTGGGTTCCAACATACCTAAGAAGATACTACTGAACTTCTGTAAGGGTTGTGGGTTGCCTAGCTCTCAACTTGTTATTATCGGTTCTAATGAAAAATTGAACATTTCTGTAAGAAAAATGGTTGAAGAACATACGCTGGATCATTAAATGCTCAAGCCATTTTTGTCACTATGTTGGTGGTAAAATGATGGGATAATGATTGTCTTTTCTTTATACCTTCTCAGGTGCAATTAGCATTTGGCATGGTATACCAACCATGTCATTAGCCTTCATATGAATTTTCTCTTCTTTTATAAGTTATGTACATTAATACATTTAATGTTCTGAGTAAATAAACTGCATGATCTGTTTCAGACATATCAGGAGATCACCTCGGATTCATACTTTGATTACATTAAACAGTATATTGTGGGCATTGCACCCTGGAAGGACACAGTGGTTCCGGTTTCAAACAATTATCTACAAACACCTACTGATCTTGTTGACAGAGCACATATGCATGGTCTACAGGTGTGTATGCCACATTCTTACCTCAAGATCGTTTCCTGTTTGTTTGTTGGGGGGTGGGATGGGTGAGGGGGGCATATGTGTGTAAATGTATTTGGATTCAATCATGAGGCATTTACTTAATCCTCTCATAATATCAAGGGGAAAATCACATTTAAAAATTCCAACTTACCATCCTCTTTCACCCTGCTTCTGTAGCGAATTTTAAAACCAAATTTCAGTTTCAAGCTATTTGTAGGAAGTAACAGTTAGTTCTTTGAAGATGTATAGAACTAATCACAAATGTGGGACCAGTGAATGAAAGTGACATTCTGTTATTAGAGAATGTGAGTGGAGAGGTTATAAACTCACTGGTTAGTGACAGATTCTTGGTAAAAACAAGCTGAAAGGGCTGTGAATGTTAGATGATGGAGTATCTTAAGTGACATCCTCTTTCACCCTGCTTCTCTACCTGTATTGTATTTCTTCACAAAGGTTATTCCCTCGAGTGTTCTGTACTTCTGTGTTGATTTTGTCTGTGCTTGCTTGTTGTGTGTACTATCCTTGCTCTTCATTCTAAATGTTTTCTTATAACACTAACTAGATTCATCCATGCTAGTGGTTTGGTTAGAAATATTTGCATATTCCTAACCTCCCATTTATAGTGACTTGTGTCAGATAGGGTAGCTAATCTTGTCCTGCCCACATTTTTGTTTACTACTCCGTATGAGCCAACCGTCTCAGCCATTCATCTTCATTAAAATGAGCTTTTCATTTAATGACAAAGTGTTTAATTGTATTAGCTTATCAAGTAGGTTAGTGAAATAATATTGTAAAAATGGGTATGAGATATGTGGAGGATAGATTTATATGACATGGTTAGGAAAGTAATCATTTTTCCACAAGCTCCCCACAGCTCACCATCAGTAGCTCCCAAAATTGATGAATGAAAAGCTTCCATAAGCTCGTCTGAAAGTTAGAGCTTATCCCTAAGCTCCTACTCGCCAAGCATCTATTTAGTAGCTTTTCAATATTGATAAGATCCGATAAGCTCCCAAAAAGCTTGTACTGAACTTAGGCTAATTCATTTTACAGATTTTTATCCCAAAATTGATCTATACTTGATTCTTATTTTCCTTCTCAATGTCACAATCTGGAGGTTGCTACATCCTCCGATATCCAATATTAGCCCTGCACCCTTATCTGCTCTTGGCCCTTCCATTCTCAAAAGGAACGTCTTGGGATATTAAGATCCACAAATCCACAATGTATCCAGTAATTTCCACCATTCAAGTCTGCTACCTTAATATAGATATATAACTATCATAGAAGGTTGTATATGCAGATCTCGTGCCAGATGGGATGTAATTAAGGGTCATGTTACTGAGAGGATCTTTCTGTTAGGTGTGTGATGGGATTGGTAGGTTAATAGAGGGGCGACGAGACTCTGACCACCGTTGGTATGATGGAAGGCTGACTAGTATAGGGTTATCTGCATCTATCTTGTATCTCGCTATTTTGCCAAAGGCTGGCTCACAGGATTCCTTTCTGGTTTTGGAGAGTAAACTCCAAGGACTCGTCTCTGGTTCTGGTTTCTCTTTGTGAGTGTTTTGTGTTGTCTTCTTCGTGTGATTTTTTATTGATTCCTTCTCCTCCATCTTTCTCCTAATCAGGTCATCCAGCTGAAAACTTACCATTTCCTTTGGCAATCAACCGGGACAACTGGACCATTATTATCTCCCAAATTTGTCATGATCTCCTCAACAACTTTACTATTATTTAGTTCTCAGAACCGTGTTGCTGACTGATTGCTGTTATTCTCTGCTTTATTTGTCATTTCATCTCCCAAAATTTTCATGATTTCCTTGACAACTTTGCTATTATTTACTTCTGAGAACTGTGTTGCTGACTGATTGCTGTTATTCTCTGCTTTATTTGCCATTCCCAGGTCCATCTGTACACATTCAGAAACGAGAATAATTTCTTGCACTTTGATTTCCATCAAGACCCTTACAACGAGTATGATTACTGGATAAAAAAGATTGGAGTGGATGGTCTGTTTACAGATTTCACAGGTAGTCTTCACAGCTATCAAGAATGGGTCTCTCCTGCCCATGACAGTGAACCACCGGTACATAGAAGGCGCAAAGACCCTTATCAATGGGGCAGAGTTGATTCAAATCCTTGATACAGAAGCCCGTGGGAAGAACTGCAAAGTTTAGGTTGCCCCTGACGACGAATTGATAGATCTGCATTTTTTCAGGTTCATTGTTCATTCGTTGGAAGACGCTAGTATCCCACGAGAAGTCCATGCTTAAGGCAAAGGTGAAACTCAGCTTGCCGGTATACTGAACTTAGATGAAAACATTTTTCTTGGTTAGGCTTGGCCCTGATTTGTAAATATCAGTTGGTTTGACCCTTCTCTACAATAATACACAATTACAAATAGCTGAAAATGTTTTAAGCTAACAAAATAATTCATATCTTTTCTAATTCTAGTTCTTTCTCATCCTTTTCTTAGCTTTGGTAACTAGTTTTTTTTTTTTTTTTTTTATTAGGTAAAAATTCGAAGGTCAGACATGCCTGACTCATCGAGAGGCCGACCGAAGTCGGCAGACGGCGAACCGTCTAAAAAAAAACGTTTTTTCTACCTTTTTTTTTTGACTAGTTTTATTACTCAGGTTGTACATGGTTTTTTCTACCTTTTTTGGTAAAAAAAAAACGTTTTTTTTATAAAAAAATATCAAGTTATTGTGTTACTTTTTTTTTTGGTGTCAAGTTATTGTGTTACTTTTATAGGGTTTACCTTGGACTCCTTAGTCATCATACCAATGATTTATCTCCCAAATCACTTAGGTCTTAAATGTCTCATTCGTAAGGTTATGTTTAGGAGACATTAGAATCGATTATGACGGCCCACCGAATTCTTCTTTCCTTAAAAAAAGGGTTCACCTTTATTAATAGTAAGATAATTTTATAATTGGAATCCCACAAAACATGACCAACCTCAATAACATACCATTCTCATATTTCAAGTTGTAATAAAATAGACTATTGTCGAGACTCTTAGGGCAATTTTATCGGTGTAAATATGTGCAGCGATACTATCCTTTTTAATATTAAAAAATGTCAACAGTGGTGTATGAGATGCTTGAGAGATGCCTTCAAAGTATCGCTGCTACGGGGTGTGTTGTGGGCCACACCGGGGCACGTGTTGGGCAGCAGCAAGGAGGGTTCCTGGCGTGTCTGAAATTCCTACATAGGAGGGGCCACGTGTCGACCGCAAATTGGGCAGCAGCAAGGGAGCGATAGATGTTGACAGCTGGGCAAGACGATGGACGGCTTGGATTTGTTGTTGAGGGGGGGGGGGGGGTTATTTTACACAATAAAGGCAGTTTTTTGGGGAAGAAAATGTAAAAAAAAAAAATTACCACAATACTAGATTCATTTTTATCTACATGTAGACATCAAATTTGAATATGTTTGACCATATTTTTTTTTAAAAAAAATTGTCTTTGATTATAAATATGCAAAATATAATCCAAAAAATTGAATTATAAATATGGAATAATTTGAAATAATAAATAATGTAAGAAATGAAATACATAATTATTAAAAAATATTTTTTAATTAGAGGAAGTTGATATGAGTAGTTTTGGCTATAAAAACATACTTTTACCAACACCTAACACACACTACTTCTCCATCTTCACCATCTCAAAATCCCAAAATCCTTCATCATCTATTCATCTACCTATCATCTTCACCATCTCCCTACCATGGATCCATCCCAAAATCCTTCTGAAAATATCTTCTTCTCTAGCTTGGGTAATATGTCACTTTCTTCGGAATACGATCTTGCATATTACTCCCAAGTTCTATCATCAACCACCAAAAAATCAACCCCAATCACCTCTGGAATTGAATATGCACAACACTCCCAATCCATTCCAACATATAGCCCCCAACCAGATGTTGGCGACCCCCCAACAAGTGGTAGTGGCGGTTCTCGTGGCCGAGGTCGTTCTCGTGGTGGAGGTCGTGGTGGTGCTCGTTGTCGTGGTGAAGCTGTGGAAGGTGTTGATGAAGTTCGTGGTCCTCGCGCCTACTGGGGGGTGGAAGACGACAACCTTCTGGTTAGCGCTTTCATTAACATCTCCACTGACACGATCACCAACACAGACCAAGACTCGCAAGCTTTTTGGGCTAGAATTGGAGCTTTCTATGAGGAGTACAGGAAACCACACCAAGTGAAAAGAGAAATATCCAAATGTAAGGCAAGGTGGCAAAAACTCAACTGTAATGTCTCTAAGTTTGCTGGTTGTTTTCAGGAGGCAACTCGTATGCGAGCATCTGGTGAGTCGGATAATGATGTCCTCATCAGAGCACATCAATTGTATGCCTCTAAGAGTGATGGGAAGAATTTCAGAGAAGAACGTGCATGGGCAAAAACTCAACTGTAATGTCTCTAAGTTTGCTGGTTGTTTTCAGAAGGCAACTCGTATGCGAGCATCTGGTGAGTCGGATAATGATGTCCTCATGAGAGCACATCAACTGTATGCCTCTAAGAGTGATGGGAAGAATTTCAGAGAAGAACATGCATGTCAAGTGTTGCGTGATGAGCCCAAGTGGAGTGTCGATTACTTGGAAAAAATCAATCGATGCAATGCAAGTAGTGGAAGCTCCAAAAGATCTCGCTCTTCTGGTGGAGGGGATACCCCAAGTTCAGATACTCCCACAAGTGTTTTCACTGTCAATCCTATAGAGCGTCCAATGGGAATCAAGAAGTCTAAAAGAAAGTGAAAGGAAGCTATGTCTTCCGATCAAGCAAATGTTCAACAGATTTCTGACCAACTAGAGCAAGAGAAAGCTGAAAAGTTCAGGCAATTCTATGAGTTGCAGATAGCAAAGGAGACCCGCAAGAGGGAGAAGCAACAAGCGTATGAGAGAGTGAAGAAGATGGAGATCGAAGGAAAGAAGATGGACATGCTTACCAGCCTCATGAAACAACCACATCTTTCACCAGAGCTCGAGAGTCTGAAAATGAAGTTGATCAAGAAGTTTTTAGGGCAAAAATGAAGTTGATCAAGGAGTTCGTTATCTCGCTCTTTTGTTAATGCATGTTTCCCTTTTGTTAATGCATGTTTCTTATGTTGTAAGCATGGTTTGCATTGTGTACTTTGATTAATGAAATTTCAGTTTCACTTTAACGAAGCTTTGTTTGTTGTGATAGGGTGTTGTCACTTCCGAGTACATTGTTCAAGATAAGTAATGTTTTGTTTGTAGTGGTAGAGTGTTGTCACATCCGACCAGTGGCGGAACTAGACTTCCGGTGATGAGGGGGCCGAAATTTTACATTATATTATTTTTGTTTATCAAGCACAAAATTTAAATAAAATATATTAAAAATGCAATAAATTTGTAGTTTAAATATTCAATTTCTTTATGAAAAATCGAAAAAAAAAAAGGGACATACTAAAAAAATGTGGATTTTTTTTAATCATAAATCAAAATATTTTAAAAAAATAACTATAAAATTATAGTTTAAATGTTTAATTTTTTTCAAAAAAAATGGTAAAAAAAATTGAAGACATACTAAAAATTTCTTGAAAAATTGTTTTTGTTTAGCATAAGAAAAAACTATAAAGTATTAGTTTAAATGTTTAATTTAAAAAAACTCATCGATACAAAAATTTGTCCAAACTAGAGGTATGAAGACTTGAATCTCTAATCTCTAAATTAAAGTGGTTACCCTTTAACAACCAAACAATTTATTATTTTACTCTTTCATTATTAATATCATATATTTCTAAAAAAAATATTATATATAATTACCTATATAAATAGTACTAAATATATAATTACCCATATAATACAAAAAAAAAAACCTTGTGGGGGCCAGGGCCATCCCTGGCCCCTAAGTAGTTCCGCCTCTGCATCCGACTTCATTGTTCGAGACATGCAACCTTTGTTTTCTTGTGGAGTGGTGTTGTCACTTCTGAGTACATTGTTCAAGATAAGTAATGTTTTGTTTGTAGTGGTAGAGTGTTGTCACATCCGACTTCATTGTTCGAGACATGCAGTCTTTGTTTGCTTGTGGAGTGGTGTTGTCACTTTCATTATCTTTACAGCTTGCATGTGATAATGGTTCGTCCCCTTATGCCAGGGAATCTTACATAGGAAGCTTGCATGTGAGTGTAGGACTACTATATAAGATGACATTGTAGCCTTTCAGAAACATCACAACAATCATCTGCCTCTCGCAATCTCTCTCAATATCTGATTCCGAATCAAATTCCTCAAACACTAACCCTTTTCTTTCAAGCAGTAGCTCTGATGATGGCGTAGTTGAGCTTCAAGCTATCCTTAATGAATGGGAAGTTGCAGCTCTTGCGAAGCAACAAGCGTACCAACCGCCTGAAAGTTCGCGAACTAGACATCGCCGCACCCACATTGAGCGAGGAAGGGAGAGAGGCCATGTCCAATTGTCCGACGATTACTTTGCGGAGGTCTCAACATACCCAGATGAGGTCTTCCGTCGCAGATTTCGAATGAGTAAGGGGGTTTTCAATCGCATTCTTGAGCGATTAGAGGCGGAAGTGCAATACTTTCAACAACGCCCAGATTGCACAGGCAGGATGGGCATCTCCGCTCTCCAGAAAGTGACAAGTGCAATTCGCATTTTGTCCTATGGGATTGCCGCCAATGCTTGCGATGAGTATCTACGGTTATCGGGGTGCATTGCAAGATTGTGTTTATCACATTTCGTTGACGGAATTTGTAACTTGTTCGGAGAGGAGTATCTTCGACGTCCAAATGTCGCGGACATCCAACGACTTCTAAGCAGAGGGGAGTCTCGTGGCTTTCCTGGGATGTTAGGAAGCATTGACTGTATGCATTGGGCATGGAAGAACTGTCCAGCTGCTTGGAAAAGTCAATTTGCCCGTGGAGATCATGATCACCTGACAATCATACTCGAGGCAGTTGCATCCTATGACCTATGGATCTAGCATGCTTTTTTCGGAGTCCCAGGTACTAATAATGATATTAACGTTCTTGATCGATCCCCTGTTTTTGATGATGTTTTACAAGGTCAAGCTCCAAATGTTAATTTCACTGTTGGGGGACACGGGTACACCATGGGGTATTACCTTGCGGATGCGATATATCCGAAATGGGCTACATTTGTGAAATCCCCAAAGTCTCCCCAAGGCAGGAAGATGAAGTTATTTGCCCAATACCAGGCTTCCGTTCACAAAGATGTGGAAAGGGCCTTTGGTGTGTTGCAACTTGCAAGCTCGTTTCGCAATAGTTCGGAACCCTACAATGTCTTGGGATCCATTGTTGCTCGGGAAGATAATGAGAGCATGCATCATTTTGCACAATATGATCGTGGAAGACGAGCGAGAATATTTTACTCATCATGGTTACGAGATTCCGCAATTTGATGAAGGAATAAGTGGCGAACCAGTCCCGGCAGACAACTCCACATGGATGTGGTCGACCTCGACACCGGAGGCTATGCGCGAGTATATCCAGAGGAGGTGTGCACTTCGCGATAGTGGTACACACCGTCGGCTTAGGGAAGACTTGAAGGAACATATTTGGCAAAAATCTGGGGCCAATCGTGGAGGCAATTAGTATTTTCCGCTTTCCGAATTATGTTATGTTATTGAAAAAATTCTAAAGTTTGTAATGTCCTTTTGTTTATTTAATTAATGTCGTTTTGTTTGGTTATATAAATAATTCGCACTATGTCATTTATAAATAATATTAATTTAATATTAATATTTTAATAATAATAAATATTATAATAATATAATCGAGAATGGAAATAATTGTTGGAGAGGGGTATATTTGTAAATTGAGTGGGTATGAAAAGATGCATGGGTTTTGGGATACTAGGGATGCTATTGATAAAGTGAGAAAAATGAGAATGAGATGCTAGGATGATATGACGGAGAGAAGAATAAAATATTAGTATTCCTAGTATCCCTAGTATCCCTTGATAAAAATGGTCTTACGTTATGATGGAAAATAGAGGGAAAAGGAGAAAAATAAGAAAATAAACAAGTGATCGAAAAATATCAAATACTTAATTTCATAATTGGAATCTGAACTAGGGTCATCCTACCGTTGTCGGGGCCTTATTCTATAATAAAAATTAAGCCATGTTAATAACAAAATTATAATTAAAAAATATACAAATTATCTTATATATTATAATAAATAAGCTTATGCCTTTTTTTTAGTTAAAATGGCCACTTGTTTGGAGGGTAGAATTAAGGGTGTAACAACTCAATATATATTACGAGGCTAATTTCGAGAGTAAGTCTGATCCTAAATGGTTATGATTTTTTAGGGCTAATTAGCAATGTGGTTTAATAGCCTCAAATTATGTATTCGATGGTATATTTGTAGATGCATAACCTCGAAAAAATTGAATTTTCTTTGAGGGTAAGATTGAGAGCAAAACTGTTTGCCATATTTAATGCATTAAATGCTCCAACTACCTATTTTGCTTTATCAACTAAAATGTACGGTGTTCATCAATTTTCACTCTCGTACATTTTTATTTCTCCCACAACTTTCAAATATCTCTACATACCTTCCATTTTGTGTTCTTTCTTATATTCGATCAAGAGTGTTGTGGTATTTGATCTTCATTTCTAGTAATTATCATCATTTTGATAATTATTTTCTTATTTTCATACAAGTTACATGGTGGGAAAGCAAGGAAATCTATATGATTTAGAAACCATTAGAGAGATATCTTGAAAATGTAGTTACCTAATATGTAAATATTAACGTCGGACATATATGCCCTGGAGTTCTTAATTTCGAGGTTAAAACTATTATGATTACCCTCGTCAATACTCTCGAATCATTTTTTCCGAGGGTAAACGAGTACATGAACCCTTCCCCAGTAGCAACAATATTATGATTTTGAGGGAAAATTTGATGCTACATATAGCCTCCAATTATCCTTTGGAGGGTACAATCAAGAGTATATTCCTGGGTAAATGTAAAACATTTTTTTAACCATCTACCAAATCTTTTGTTTCATTCTAAATATCATACTTTTTTTTTGTTCCTCTTGTAGATGGATAACCGTGATTGGATGTATATAAGACATTTGTCACATGGAGGTGGTTGTAATGAATTATTTCTCCACGGAGTTGAAGAATTCATCAATTTTGCAAATTCACAAGTCCAATTTATGGACAAGAAGAAGATCATGTGTTCTTGTGTGAAGTGTAAGAATTGAAAATTTCAAGATATTGAAACAATAAGTCTTCATCGTTATCGAAAAGGTTTTGTTGATAATGATTATTGGTGGATTTCACATGGAGAACCACCGCTTATTCCAAACCCTCCCAACTGAAGATCAATCTAGGTCGAGCATGAATGATTTGAACTTCTTTGGAGTAGGAATGGTTCTATTTGGTCATTTGAATCCTTGTCAGAGAATGGTATTTGATGCAGATGGGCCTAGTTTTGTTCCTCCTCAGTGGTTCGATGTTTGTATTTCAGCTGTTGGTACTTCAAATGATCCTTCTATTAATATAAACAGTCAAGGAGAGGGGTTGGAAAGCACAATAAGGCTTACAAAAGAAATGAATATGCCACATCAAACAACAGATTCTGGTTTTTATCGATGATAACACTTCTTATTTATTTGAGAGGTTTTTTGATGTGTTGAAGGCAGTAGGAGCTAGATCCTATTTATCCTTGTTGTGTTGTTACTTGTTACGCAATTGTCTGCAGCGATTAATTTTTTTTATCGTTTAAGGCTGATTATTACTTGCCACATGCATGATATGATAGACTTATGCATGAAGTAGGTAGACTCTTACCATCGAACCATATTCTACCTACGAACTACTATGAGAGTGGAAAGTTGGTTGCGGATTTAGGCTTGCCAGTGAAGAAGATATTCATGTGTGCCAAATGATGCATGTTATTTTGGAAGGGGGATCATAATGCCACACATTGTAAGTTCTGTAATAGTCCCAGGTACAACTAGCAGATAATTGCGAAAGGGAGATATATTCCTCAAAAGGTGCTTCGATATTTTCTATTGATCCTGCGTTTGCAACGATTATATGCAATGGAGGCACCACCCCACACATGTGATGGCATGCTGAGCATGAAACTGAAGAAGGGCTCATTTGTCACCCTTCTGATGCAGAGTCTTGGAAGCATTTTAACAATCTATTTCCAAATATTGCATTAACCAGAGGTTCGAAATGTTAGGCTAGGTCTATGTTCAGACAGGTTTGCTCCTTTTGGTATGAGTGGCCAACAAATACACATCATGGCTAGTAATTATTACTCCATACAACATACCCCTAGCATGTGCATGCAATCTGCCTATGCGTTTTTTAGTACTATTATTCTAGGCCCGGAAAATCTGAAAAGGCTAATAGATATTTGCTTGCAACCCATGATTGATGAGCTCCTATTGTTGTGGAATAAAGACGTCATAACATATGATGCCTATGCAAAGGAAAATTTAGGATGCATGCAGTTCTTTTATGGACACTGAATGGCTTTCCAGCATATGGGATGTTGTTTAGGTGGAGCACTATGAGAAAAATTGCATATCCTTATTGTATGGAACTTACACAAGCCTTTCGACTAGAACATTGACGAAAGTCTTCATGGTTTGATTGTCACATATGTTTCTTGCAAGCAAACCATCCATTCAGGAGGGATCGGAAATAGACATTGCCATAGATTGGACCAACAAGGTCGAACCTATGGAAATAGACATTTCCATGGGGGGAACAATCAAAAGATCTCAAATGGTCAATCTTGAGAATAAGATATTGGCATCTAATGTTGTTCCGATTATGAACATCTTTTTTTTTTAACAAGGTGGCATAAAATTAGTTAGAGACATACATTAACCTGATTTGGTTGAAGCATGAAGAAAATTATCTTTTGAGAGATATGTATTTGTAGTGATTCTTAATTCAGAAACCGTTAATTTGGAGAAAATAAAAAACATCAGAACTTAATCTACCTATATATTCATAACTTTCTATTTTAATATTGTAGTATCGAAAGTCTCATATGAAGCTAATTATAGATAGTTGATATTGTTTAATGCTGTTGGAACCAACAGATCCGAAGAAGAAAGACACCCTACCACTCCTCTATAGGGCTCATTAGCTACCAAATGCCATAAGGATGAGAGTTATAAGCGCACCCATATTGGGGTGTTTAAATAAGAAAAATAAGGAACTTAATAATAAAATAATAGATGAATGATATATTTTGTTAAGGAATGATGTGACGAGTTTACTAGTAAGGAACCTTAAAAACTCAAGAAAGAAAAAGGTGGGGAACATGGGTGAGAAGGTAGGAAAGAGAAAGAGAGGGGAGTTGTTGGTAGGTGGTGGGGCTATTTTTAATTTTATATTATTTTGTTTATAATAAAATAGGGAATCCTTAAATTTTTTCTTTTTTTTTTTTTTTTTATATCCAGGTATCCCAAGCTTACACTTAGACTAGTCCTGGACCCTAAGTCTTCGGCCCCTCATTGACTTGGGGAGGTAAACAGCGGGATGTGCCTCAGCAATGGTCCAATCACCCCCTTTATACCATTTGGCTCCAGGAGGCCTACCCCACAAGAGAAACATATTGTAGCATAAATGCTACAATAATGCTCCTCCTGGGGATCGAACCTCCCACACAAAGCTTCCAGGCCCAGCGTAGGGTGAACTTCACACCGTTGAGCTATGCCCCGGGGGGCATGTGGGCTCATCAGCTACCAAAAGCCATAAGGATGAGAGTTAAGAGTGAAAAAGTCCACAACAAAGGCAGCGCACAATCCATAGCATAAAGATGAAGATGAAGAACATGTGCCAAAATTTCTCATTCCTCATATCAAGTGAGATCCTCTCAATTGAAAAACATAAGGATATGCAGATGTCAATTGCCAATAGATATAACAACAAGTGCACCATAGAGCCTAACACCTTCGACCACACAACTATTTCTAATACATCTATGGCATAAAATAGAACAAAACTCTATAAAAATATGAAATCTATCCTTACTATGGTCGGTCAATTTAGTCGTGGAGGCTAATGGTATTTTCCTCTTACGCTTCTATGAACGGTTTGAGCAACAAGAGAAACAACCACTAAACCATGAAGAAGACTGGGGAGCTTCTCGGCGGATTTCTACCTCACCCTGTGCTTCATCTATGTTTGAAGAAGATGTCTTATGATGTGATTGTTCCTTCGTTTTCTCTTGCAACTTCTCTTGAGGAGTTTGGCTTGACTTCACCGAATTACCTCTATCTAACTCGCCTGACAGCCTGTTTACATTGTTCAAGAAAATGTGATATCTCACAATGCATACAAAACAATACAAATATATGCTAAATGGACACAAATTTATCAATGTCTGGAGAATTTGAGAATTGCTCCTTGCCATAAGGATCTTGAAATATTATTCAAATACATTCCAAACCGCAGTACTATAAGTGTGCGTTTGGCAAAATGGTAGTTGTTGGAGTAGCGGGAGCCGTTGGATTATTTGTGTTAACTATAGGTTAATAAGCTAGTATAGTGTTTGGTAACCTGACTGTTAGGGTAGCTGTTGAAAATCTGTAAATAAGAAAACAAAAGTCCCGAAAAGCTTGAGTGAGTAGCTGTTGAAAACCTTAGATTTCAAAAGCTAATTAAACTAAAATCTTTTATTTATTTCATTTAAGACTATATAATATCAAAACCATAAGCTCCAAAAAGTGACTTAGGTTTGCCATACGGAGCCTAAATTGAATTCCAGGAGAGCACACAAGAGAGGTTGGTTTTAACTTACAGCGGGAATGCGAAAGATTGGCCGCTTGCATCTGAACAACGAGCAGAATGGCGGGTTTGTTCGTCACTAAGAGAAAATTTACTGTTTGAAGGATTATGATTTGCATTTATCTTCGATTCCTCTTTCCCTGGATGCCAACTAGCCGGTTGATCATCAGGGTCCTCCTCTGCATTAACAGTGGTTAGTTCAGTGCTTGTACTGGTATCAGTTGATGTCTCAGTGTTGTTATGAGGCTCTGAAGGAGATTCCAAAGGCTCAGCTGTGGAGATCTGATCTCCGAATGGATGCAAATCATCGTCTAGATGCGCGGGCTGATGGGGATCCAAGTGCTGATAACCCTCCCCATGCTCTTCGGATTTCATCAGCCAATTAATTTGGTCATGGGTGAAACTTGCAGTGCCCATTTGAATGCTGAACAATGAGTCATTTGAATTGATACTCCATTCCATTGGATTTCCGGACCTGTTTTTCGCAAACACATAGGGAGGGATCCTGTAACCGGAACCGTCATGAGGCTGCTGATCCGTTGTGGTTGATTGTAAACTGCTTTGACCATCATCTGCATTTTCCTCTTTGCTCAAAATGATACCTGAAAAATCAGGACCATTTTCAACTTTCATTCTTCAAATTCATCAATCATGACTTCGTCTAACAACTAGTGTGATTCACGCACCATTTCCAACTTTATCAGGATGTAAAGGATCTTCTGAATTGTCAGGATGTAAAGGCTCTTCTGAATTGTCAGGATGTAAAGGCTCTTCTGAATTAAGAGGATATAATCTTTGATTTGAGGAAGAAATGTCAATGTTTTCAACATCATCGCCTTTGCTTTCATCTGCAAGTTTGGATTCCATTCTGTAACTATGAGTCCCCTTTGGCTTCAGAGCTCGATCTGGTACCACCTGAGGTGATCTGAAAAATAGAGTAAGTGTTTAGGACATTTGACAGAAAACACACACAGAAACATACACACATATGAAAAAGCCAAGTAACACAACACTATATCTAATTATCAAGTGTGAAGTGTAATAATCTACAGACTCTACCTTACTGGTTATAATGTGAAGAACATATAATAAGTTCATAATCGCGTACTAGTTATTAACCATGAAAAGGGAATTCCTTTCCTATACAAACTTCATATCTCGAACAATGACATCACGAGGATTCTAATTCAAGCATAGATTGATCTTGTGCTTACAAGTGTGTTGTCATTAAGATATGGATGATCCCATTCCCATACAACCACCAATGAAAAAGTGAAATGACTCAAAATACGATCGCACAATCGACATCTGAAAGCAAGATTGGGGGTTGAGAGATCGATATATCAATGCGAAACAGAAACGAGAGATATAGAGAGAGATAGAGATTTCAAAAGAGCTCAGATTGATGTGTTTGAGTTTGTACCGAATTAGAAACAGATTCGCTGGAGAAAATTGAAGGAGGCTGTTGATTATGCGAAAGAATGACGGAATCGTAGAATCCAGCCAATCAACAGCCCCTTCAATTCTCTTTCTGTACGTTGTTTAACTTCTTCTCCTTTTAATGCATCGATCGACGATCGATCCTCAAGAACTGAAAATATATATAAAAAAAAGGGGGGGAAATTAGGGTTCCAGAGATCGACAAATGCAGAGAGATGGAAGACAAATCAAAACACATAGAAAAGATGGGAAGAAGAGTGATTATGATCAGTAGTGCCAAATCTCGCCTACTTTGGCGCAAAGTTTCATGAATGCAACATTTGTCTGGTTCTTTTGTTGCATCTTTTTTAACTAACTCCTCCTTTCTGAATTCTCATCACCTCGATCTCTCTCTCTTTTTGTAAAAAATAGATATGTGGGAATTAGGGATAAAACTACATACACTTAGACATGTGCATGTGTATGATAAATATAGTATTTTAAGATGTAGGTGAGTGTGTATATTTTTTTATAAAGGGAAGATTTAGTAAGTGCATGTGGGTGTTTATGCTTTTAGAAAAATAATCTTTTTCTAAATATTGTTGATCGAGTGTTTGGTATTTAATAGAATTGTAAATAATAACTAATAAGTTGGGTAGAAATTATTACAAGGGATTTAGTTTTATTTTTTACCCCGCTATCACAAAACATTTTAATTATTTTTGGATAGGGGTTGTTTTTATTTCTGTTCTACTTACCCTTTATATGAAAGAGAAGAAGATGTTATCGGAAAAAAAAAATACTCCTCTAAGAATTGATCTAAATTGTTAGACATTCTAGAGAAATAATCTTACTCCTCTTCTTTTGGCAATTAATGAATTCCACCATCCCATGTAAGAATATTGCTATGTCCCTCACTAAATAACTTTTTTTTTTTACCATGAAACCCTTCCGATCATCTTCTCCACAAATCTTGTATTTGATTAATGTCCTCTCACCAGGTTTTTGAGCCCATCTAGAGATAAGGCCTCTGAACCCCAAATTTCTTCCTGTAACCCCAAGAAAATATTTACGACAAAATATTTATGCGGGAAAAATATTCATCTAGAGTTGACATGTGGCAAAAATAGGTATTGTTTTAGTATATTATAAGATTATCTTATTCCTAAACATCTAGATTCTAGATGTTTAGGAACAACAACAAATAGGTAAAGAGAAAGAAAAAAAAAAGGCAACATGCCAACGTCTAGAAATGTCTGCCATACGAGTTGGTAAATTAAATTTCAATGCTCCACCTTACCATCAGATTTGGGCACCATAAGATTTATTATAAGAATTGATCTAGGAGAAAGCATAAAGATGAGACCGGAAAAAATTGTAAACAAACCTTGTAATCAAAGGCCCTATTTGTACTTAAAAGGATTAGTTTACAAAATAAAAAAAAAATGGATATCACAAACTGATTACCAAAGACGACAACCTTACTATCATCAACTACCTTAAAGGAACCTAAATCAATCCAATTGAGATGATCAACCCAAATGCTCAACTACACCTCACCGCCTTTGAAAATGTTTCTTAAATTTGTAAATAAAGAGCGGTCATATTCGGGGTTAGAACTGGGGACCTTAGGATCCTTTGAAAATGTTTCCATTCTTCACATTCGTCGCAAAGGCAACACATGACATAAGGTTGCACAGCTATTTTTTCTTACATATAAGAAAAGAGAGAATATGGCCAAAAAACATATTTGAATATAGCATATTTAAAAACAGGTACTAATATTTAATGTCTTCAGTACACAATAATTACATGTGCTCTAAGATGGGCATCAAGGGCGTGGCTTCGGGTCGTGTTTGGCTTGTAATATGAACATGATTTTTGACAAGACAAAACACCTCTCTTCTAAACCCACAAGTTAGGAGTTTCTACAAAAGCAGCTTTCTACTTGGCCCACGAGCTTTGTGAGGTTTACAGTTAAGCTGAGGTCTTCATATCTTCACAAAACGAACATCATTCTGGCCGAATGCAGTCCCACACCCAGGGCATTTCCTATGGCGGATTTCCAGGTTGCGTTGGATGCATCGATTACAGAAGAGATGAAAGCATTTCACTATAACCACCTGCATATCAGAAATCACAACAATATCAACCCCTCTTAAATGAGAATTCAATATCAAGTGTGGTCCAGGAAGATCAAGGGTTACCTCCTTCGGCCGATCAAAACACACACCACACTTGAGAACAGCCTTGCACTCCTTTATTTCTTCTTGGAGTCTCTGTATTGCAGCTTCCCCAGTCTCTGAGCTCATCTCATCAACCTTGGCAGTCCATTCCTTGATCTCTTCCTCAAGCTTCATCCTCTCATTTCTGCTTAAACATATCAAATATTACACAACAAATTTAGTTTTGCTCCTTTCATTAGAGGAATAATGGGAATTTCATATATGCATCTTCTAGAGGCTAGTAGTGAACACAGTCACATCAATATAACCGAATTTTCCACGAGTCTTCACTTTCAGCATCATACATCATAAAAGCTCTTCCAGTCTCAACTGAAAGACAGGCACCAGTTTTGGCCATATTTTCAGGATTCCAACTCTTTTTCAGAACTCACAAATTCTAAATGCTAAGAATACCTTTCATTAACCAATTCCAATTGGATTTCTTCAGTCATACTCTGAATCTGCTCATATTCCTTTTCAGAAAAAGAAATGGCAGATTTCATCCACTTCAACTCCTTCTCAGTATCAGCCAACTCCCACTTGGCACATTCTAGACTCATAGCAAGGTGTCTGTCTTCTTGTGTGGAGTTGACAGCCTCTGAAATTATAGCTTTCATCTGCAAGATTGACAACATTATAAACAACTGCACGCATGCATAGGTGCATCAGCATACAAGAGAAACCCTACCTGTTCTTCACCCCGTGAAATCCTTGTTACAAGAGATTCGAGTGACGCATCAACATGTTGAAGTTGTTTGCTTATTGTCTCCTTCTCAGAAAGAAGAGAGCTCTGGGACTGCTTTGTCTTGACACTTTCAGATACCAGCTAATGAATAGAATAAATGTCATTTTTAAAAGATATATAAGCTTAAAAAACACACAACTCTGGTGATGGTGCCATTATACAAAAGAAGGTAAACATTAAATCTAAGCAACTAAAGATGCTGTTGATGAGCCAAACCTTAATATTATAATCATCCCTTTCAGTCATCTGCTGCAATAAATGTTGGTTTTGAGCCTGCATATCTTCATATGCTTGACCAATGGTCTGTATTTATCAATGAAAATGGGAACGTACAATATATCAAGTCAACCTAGGCTTCAAGGCAATCATATAATATATCAAAAGTCCATTAAATGCAATGGTTACAACTTACAACTCTAGTGGAACTAATCAATCAGGATCTTGTACTTCACTTGGTGCTTCACATGGTGTCTCAACAAATTATTTTAGCCTAATTATCTTTAAATTTTATAAAATTACATTCATTATTATAAACATTTATTTTTACATATCTATAAATTTTTATCTTGAAAAATCATGTCTCAAAATTATTTTATAACTTTATTTAAGATTTTCGTGAAATCTTAAAAAATATGCTTGGAATCTTAATCACTGGTTTAAGATCTTTTATAAAATATAATTATAAATAGTTTTCAAAATATGACTTTCAAGATAAAAGTTTATAAAGACGTAAAAAAAGATGGTTGGAATATGAATGTAATTTATATAGCTTTTTGAAAGACTGAATTAAGGCTGCAATATTCTAGTGATACACCAAGTGAAACAATTAAGTAGAAGATCCTCATTGTGAACTAATACGATGAAAAAGAAAAGGTACCTCAATCTCAGAGATATAAGCTTCTGCCTCTATGTCTTTAATCCTAACAGCCTCTCTTAGCTCTTGAACACTCCTGAATATGACAAAAAGAAGTCCGTAAGAACACAGTTCGTTCTTAGCAAATTTCATGCAACTGCAACATGAATACATGATCAATATTTCTGAAGTAGGAAATCCAATGTGTTAAAAAACACCCCTGACAACCTATCAGCAAGAAGCAAAATGATGTTGGTCCCAAACCTCTCAGCAGAATCTAACTTGTTCCTTAAATCGGCTATTTCAGCCTCAGCAGCGGAAAGTCTCTGCTGGCATGCAACCTCAGCTTCATGAGCAGCTCTCACTCGTAGTTCCAAACCATGTTCATCAAGAGCATGCCTCAGCGTTTCTGCTTGAGAGTTGGCTCTTTGTCTGGATTCTTGGATTTCAGTCAAAGATCTGAGTAATTATGAAAAAATCATTATGATGGCCAGAAGCTCTATTCAACCATTTAAACAATAAAAATTTAAGAGAGATATAGCCTTCCAGGCATGTTCAAAAAAGCATCCCACAAGAAACGGATGCCATACATACCAAAAGTTGGTACCTTCAAGCAGGTTTCCTTTCTCTAATGGTTACGTCCTCCTTTTTCGACCTCAAAACCAACAGAGAAGGGTATGCATACAACTGTAAACCCCCAAACCAAAGATCTTACCTCTCATCATATATTCCTTGTCCATACATGTTGACAAAGATTTCAAGCTCCAGATTTCCCTTCTTTAATTTCTCAATCTGCAAAAGTGAACCTTCAGTATTTTCTGATCTTAGGAATAAGCAATAGATGGTATTTTATAGAACTCAACTTGTAAGAATAAAACTTACCAACTCTTTAAGTGACTTGATTTGATTCATCTGTTGAACACATTTTTCTTGTAAGCCCTTCATTTCGCCGGTCTATTTGCAATAGGGAGAGTGTTTAACATTGATAGAAAATGAGTAATGTTGAGATATTAAGAAGAGATCAAAATGGCAATACATAGATAAAATTCAGGATCAACACGGCAGATTCTTAAAAGCAGTAAACCCTTCAAAAAGCATTTGCTTCCAAAGAATTTCAACACATTATAAAAACAAAGTATCATTTAATAATTGGGTCAAAGACAATGTCAAGGAACTCTACAAAATTCACACCTTGCTGCCTAATAGTGCTGTCAAGGATTGAGCTTCCTCATTCAACGAGAGGGCCTCATGGGCCATATCTTTCCATCGATTCAGTTGAGCTTTCATCATTTCCATCTCTTTCGACAATGCTGCTGTCATTACATGGAACTCTTCTTTAATATCTTTCCTTCCTGAAACAGTTGTAAAGTTGATTAACATTATTAAAATTGAAAATATCTCACATACAAATGAAGAAATTGAAAAGTTACCCAAATCTTGGACAGCCTCTTCCATTTTAACTTCAAGATCATTCTTTTCACGTACACAATTTTGTAGTTGAAGCTCTAATTCCTCTACTCTAGCTTCTGTATTGAGTATGCCAGTTCTAAGATTGTTGGCTGATTCTACTTTTATCTCTAGTTCCTTCTCCCTTCTCACAAGACTGGGCCTGTCAGCCTGTAGTTGAACATTCAAGAGCAAACATTTAAGAGAATCTACATTCTTCAATGAAAAAAAAGGCAACTGCAAGAAAGCCAACCTGCAAAGAATCTGTCAGTGCTTTGTACCGCTCCACTTCCCCTTTCCAGTGATGAAGTTGATCTTTAATCAGGGAAAACAATCGACAAGAATAGACAAATTTGTCATCCTTGATTTCATTCTGTGAAGATGTCACAAATCAGTTCCCACAAGACAAAATACAACTTACTCATTTTATCCTAGTGTGCCCCAGCTTCTGACTGATAAATGACTATTCAAATCTTTTAAGAAAGTTAAAAAAAAAAAAAAAAAAAAGAGAAGAGTTCATATGACACACCTGTAGACCTTCCAGCTGTTTTGACAAGATCATATTATCTTCTCGTGCATCCTCTAGCTCAGAGAGTCGGTCTTCAGCTACTATCTGAAAGATTTGCTCCACATTAGTCTCACACCCCGAAATGGACAATCATTTTAAAAGATAAAGATCTTTACCTGGGCTTCCTCTATAGAGTCCTTTAGCTCTTGCAGCCCCATTGACTTATCAGATATCTTTTCAGGAGGTAAGTTCCCATTTACTGCACCTGAAGTTGGCGTATATGTTTCAGATGCTGATCTCTTCTGCATTTTAAGATTTACAAGCTTTCTTCTGCTTTCTTCGAGCTCAGCAATACCTTCTTCCAGCTCACCTAATGAAAATGAATTTCAGGGGGTGGAAAATGATCCATATGCATCCAAATAAGCATTGGCATATGGCTTGCTGCAGTACTCCTCAACATTATGTAACAATAACAAGTGGACACCATCTCTTTTACCAGAACAGATCCATTTCATATTTTCCCATTAAATAAATAGGAAATAATTAAATGAAGTGGCTTAGGTAGATACCTTCAACGTGTTTCATCTCAGCTTGATCCTCAGCATGTTTCCGAACGTAACTTTCAATGATTTCAGTATATTCATTATGCTTCTGGCAGAGCAGATCAAACCACTTACTGAGGACCTTGAGCTCCTCTTCCATCAAACTGTCAATGCTACTCAATTGTTGCACAGTATCTGCAGACGTCATAACGTTTGACGAATTGAAGCGCACACAATATAAACAGCCCAACTATTTTTAATGTTGCTCAAAAGAGAAAATGAGCAAATAACTACATCATTAATTCATTCAAGCCATACAAAAAACATCTTGCATGCAAATCAATTGCACAATGACAGGAATAACTCTGTCCGATTGAAAAGACAACATAAAACAAAACTAGATGAGATGAAACAAAAACTAGAAGAGAGAAAAAAAATAGAATGAGATCCGTAACATAAAAAAAAAATCAAATCAAATAGGGGTGAAGACAGCAAAACATTTTCCCTGACTCTTTTAAGTTTTGAAGATGGGTTGTAACATTGACTGAAATGGCAAGAAATTAAAAGAAACATACAATTTTACAGGTGTTGAAATATGATAAAGGTAGGATGATAGTTAGGCTTGGAAAGGTCAAAAAACTTTACGGAAAAAGATCGACAAACTTTTTGGCGAAAGATCGACAAACTTTTCAGTGAATAGTATGATTGGTTCACATGACAATCTGATATATGAAACGGAAAAGAAGAAATTGAGAGAATCTGATCACAGCTCCTTTCCTGAAGTTCAAAGATACAAATTATACATTTCTAATAGGATAGTACAGAAGACGGTGATTCGCTTTCCCATTTCATAGTCACTCTCAACAAGTCTCTCCTTTCTTTTCTTTATTGAATTGCAAAGCCGAAAGCAGACAGACCAACACGAACCATTGCTGATTCCCTTACTTATCCTACAGGTCAGGGTCTAGTTCTTGTCTCTAAACTCTAAAGCATCCAAAATGGATCCTCCTTAATAGGGAAGCCCCTATAACAACAACAACAACAACAACATCATTCCCAGTTTATCGCGCCTAGGAACAACAACAACAACATTTCCAATCTATCCCGCCTATCCCACCTAGGAAGGGTCTTAGGGTCAAGTTGTAGCACTCTTTCTCCGACTATGTCGAGAGCGTGTTTTCGAGTGGCCCAAGTACAAACAAAAATACACAACACACATACAGGTAAAACAAGTATAACAAACGGCAAAGAAAAGTAAACAACACACAATACACAAACAAGTACTGCATGTATAACAAATCTAACGAACGGCAAAGCAAAATAGGCAAAAGACAAATAGCGTGAGAAACGGTTGTGAAGGAAGACACAAAGGCTAGCCCTCTTTGAGACTCTCACATGAATAATGCTCCTCCAATACATCTATCTCTAACCATGTTCTCATTAAGGTTCAATAGGGTAAAGTCTTATCTAATCACCTCCCTCCAACTCTTTTTTGGTCTCCCTCTCCTATATCTATTATATTGAAGATGGGGAAGCCGCTATCTTCAATATAACAGACTAATTAAATTACTATATAACCTAGTGTTGAGTTGGTTTCATCCAAATCTCGAAATGATCTTTATTTAGCTGCTTGCCTGCCTTCCTCTTTATTATAACCACTCTTAGCAACCATTTTTACTTCCACAATCATTCTGGTGATTTGACCCCTTCAGCACTAGGAGGGGATATTTGGATTGATAGGAATGCCATCTATCCCCTTTGCCGAGATTTGACCCGATTCTAAGCATGCCTAACCCTAGCTCTCCCACTCTCTCCCTCTTCCCGTACACTAGCTCCTTTTCTTGTACATAAGGTCTTAGAGAGGGGCTTCACTATTATTGCAAACATGTGCAAGGAATGATGTTGCTTTTCTTTTGCCCTTGTCAGAAAAAAAAAAAACTTGTCTGCCAAAAACTGCTTCTCGTTGAACGTTGTATACTTTGGGATTCCAAATTATTCTAAATTAAGCCCCTCCAAAGCTTTCGGGTGAAAATGGAAAGGATTTTTAAAGGGTTAATTTTTTAAAAGAAAAGATTATCAAAGGTTTATTATCTCAAAAAGAAGGATCTCCAAAGGTTAAAAATATTAAATGAATAATACATCACTGTATCTAAGGTTTCAACGAGGTTGCTAATGTTGATCTCCATTTGACGAATCTGATCTTCCTGATTCTTTTCTATCTCCACCACTAGATAATCTTTTACAGAGAGCACCAATTGATAAAGTTAGGAATCAGGCACACAAAACACCCATATAAAGAACAAATACAGATGACGAATGAGAGAGATCAGAGATGAACAAGAGCCATAGGGTAAATCCCCTGCAGTTCAATCCCTAGCCATGTCACCCTCCAATAGGCTAAAGCCTCGTAAATAGAAATCTACACATATCTTATCCTGAAGCTAGTGTCGGTCATTCTAGCACAACCTTGATTGTTCTAGAATCTTCTATGAATATATCCAAATGCATATCATATCTCTATTGATAAGATGATAAACTCAGCCACTTCAATCTACAACTTATTTGGCCACAAAACTAGATGAAGCTGCATCATTAATGTGCCTCTTTTTACATTTCATTATGAGAGAGCATCATTAATGTGCCTCTTTTTACATTTCATTATGAGAGAGCATGCCAACACAAACCCCGAATTGACATATTGAATTGCCAAAAGAAGGTTAAATCCTCAAAAGATTACCACTTCACAATAACAGGCAAGAAATTATGTCAGGAAAATAAGTATTAATTAATACATGTTTGCTTTGATGAAATGCGAAATTGCTATATTTTCCTTTATGTGAAAAGTTAGAAAGAGGAAACGTGTGAAGATGAATTAAGGAAATTTGTTATTTGTCTTAGTAATAAAAGTCCAGATCAAGACCAGGTGATAATAAGATAACATCTTGGATATGAAAAGAAAAGATGGTAATACTAAACCTAAGTGGTTAGCTTCTAAAAGTAAATATTTTCACTCTTCTAACCTTCTTTGGATGTGTTCCCTTGGATTGATTGTGCAATTCTTTCAGTTGTAGCTCTTTGTGCCTTAATAGTAACTTGAAGGAGTTCCATCAATTCCATAGTGGAGGATTGCCGATGGGCAAGGGCTTCTTCAATCAAACTAAGAGCTTCATTACCTTCATTAGCCTCAATGGAGTACACTTTTATAAGCCTACAAAGTAGCATGTCCTCTGGAGTACATGAAGGAACTGAACCTGGAATATTTTGCATTAATTGCTGGCTAATGAAACAAAACAGCACTCATGATTCTACTCCTAATAACTTCTAACGTAAAATACCTTGAAGATGATTGTCATGATCTAAGGTTTGTAAAGACTGTGGAGCACCACCAGCCCTCATTCCAAGTAGAAGCAAATCATCATCTAACTAAATGCCAATGATAAAAGTGAATACATGATTAAAAATAGAGAAGCTAAAAAGGAAAGCATATGAAGACAAAAAAACACGCCCTCGGGTCAAGAGTTGAAAGAACTAAAAACAAATTCATGAGCAATCAACCTCATTCCATAGTTGGTTTATTTTAATCAAAATAGCATCATAAGAAGATTGTCTCTCTTTTAGTTCTTGAATTTTCGCTTCAAGGTCATGCAACTCCTGCTTCTGCTTATCTAGCTGCTGTACAAGTTTTTGATTCTGGTATTGGAGAACAGCTGCATCAACCTGCAGAAACAGAAAAAATAAGTTCAATTTCCTCCTATGAACTAATGAACCCAGAATCCAGCCTATGAGGATTCAATAATGTATACCATAAAAACATGTGAGGATATAAGCTAGGCTTTCCTGAAACCCAACAACTGAATACCAAACCACAAACCCCTCCCTAAAAAGAATGGGAAACTAAGAATAAGAAATTGTGCAAATGAAAATGATCTTTACACGGGGGCCATCATCAAAAAGTACTTCAAACCGAATTTAAGAGTAGACAGCATAAGCTTCATCTATGTACACAACCTTTTACAAGCAACATCTTGCATTTCATACCTCACAGAAGGAGAGAAAAATAGTTATCACATCAATTCACATTATATTTCTTCAGTTGAGTTTCTCCAAAGCAGAGTAAAGTCATCAATCAAAGCATACCATAGAAAGCAGCTACAATTCTTAGTAAAGTGGAACAAATGTCTAATGAGATTAAACATTAAAAAGGAAAACACAGTATCTTGCAAGTCACATGAAAATTTATTATCATCCATCAATCAAGTTTAATATTATATGCATAAAATGGGGGAGGGATAACAATTACAGATTTGTTCTCAGGAGAAGCAGTGGAATTGCGGGCCATTGGGGAAGAGATGTTGCTCAAATGTGATATTTTCTTATGTGGCTCCCATGAGTCTTCACTTTCCATCACCTTTGCTCCACCAGCAGACACTCAAATCGGAAACTTTATAAGCAGCCACCCTAATCAGCATAAATAAACCAAATACATATATACATAAGATTGGATGAACATGAAGAAGTCCCAACATTTACCAAAGCAAACATACTGAAGAACATAAGTTTTGAAGAGATAATTAGCTCAAAATAAAAAAGCAACATTATGCAGAAAACTACCAGAGTTTCTTTAGGATCGAAATTGTAACCTAGATCAAAAAATAATTAACCAAAACGAAAACCCTAGATCTGAATTGAGGAGAAGGGGAACAAATTGACGAGGAGAACAAGAGAAAGAGAGAAGAAGTACCTTGTGGAGAAGAAAGATGGCGTCTGGAGAAGCGGAGCAGCAGCGAAGAGCGAACAAGAAAGGAGTCGCCTGCTGCAATATCAGAAAGCCAAAAAAAGCCCCAATCCGTCTATCGGAATATCAAATCAAAACTGAAACCCATATACGGAGTACGTTTTTACCAAAACAGCCGGCAAAGGGGGATTATCATTTTTAATTTCATTTCAAAAATAATCATCAAGTGTTATTACGGAGTATTATTTATTTTTTTATCAAACCATACTCCGTATAAAAATTATCATAAGATTGATGTTATCATTTTTATTTAAGTTTTTTTTAATGTTAACATTTTTTAGATTTAAATATGGAAAAAATGTATTCTCACCTTAATCTAAGCAATTTTCATAAAATTATCTTATCTTTAGTTAGATTTTTTAAATATTGTTACAATGATATTTTTATTATTTGTCTTTCCAATGAAATCGTTTTAAAATATTTGTATCTATATTTAATTTAATTCTTTAAATAAGAATCTTTTTTGAGGAAGTGTTATCACTACATTAATTGCAGGTTTTTCAACCAATCAAATTATACCTTTCTAATCTTATGCTAACTTTTATTAATATTTTATTTAAATTTATAGCAATATTAATTTGTTACATTATTATGATTTTATTCAAAAAATCGCGCAATGGAGTGGAACATAAGAGTTATTAACAAGGTGTTGAAATGACTATTGATAAGACCTACGTAGTACTTTACTAAATTGCATAACAAGTCCTTATTTCTAAAAAAATTACAATTTGGCTCAAACCTTAGTATAAACAGCTCTTGTCGAATCTATTATCCTCTGCCTCGTGCAGGAGAGAGTCGATGGAATTTTGTAGCAATTTCAAATGATTTGGTGGACTTGTGCAAGGTTTTCAACCAATCTATTAATTGCAAGGTAAGATTTGACATTTAGATTGATTTTTGTTTAGGTATATATGATTGAAATTTGGGATTTTATGGTTTTCGGAAAAGAGATTGAAATTGGTCGATTTAGGTGTTGTTGGTTGATTGTTGTTGGCAAGAGGGCATTGAGGGAAGACAACAACACATTTTTCGTTTGAGCCATGATGAAATATATGTTGTTGGTTGATTGTTGTTGCCAATAGCCTCGCTCTAGATAAAAATAAAAATAAGGAAAATTATGTTCGGTAGTCACGAATTTTGACTTTTTCGAATGGTATCCCAAACTTTTTAAGAATTTTGCTTGGTAAGCATGTGTAGTGAATTAATTGTATGTTAAATATTGACTCATGGTTTGGTGTTGCATGCAACCCGGTTAATCCCTGTTAGGATTGCCTAATTATAAAGGGTTTAGGACTCATATGACTAGTAATCTACAAAGATTAAGACGTGAACAACAATTGGATGAAGAGAGAACTTGACGAAGAATCAATGATTAATTTGACCAAACTAAACTAGACATTTGTAGATGGAACTAATTCTTTTAATTGTTATTCTCATTAATTTGTTCATGCTTTATTTTGTTTGACTAATATCAATCACCATAAATCTCTCATTTTCTCATAATTGGTAAATAATCTTTACTTAGGAATAGACCTAATTCTATATGGGTTCGACCTCTTACTTACACGCTATACTAGTTTGTTAGTTTGCATTTCCGTTTGGTAGGAACAACGACAATTTTCTCCTGTCAAATTTTGGCTCCGTTGCCGGAGTATCAATGTTTATTTGCTTATTGGGTGTGTTTATCGATTATTGTAAATAACTATCCCGTTGGTCGTTGGAGACTTATCTCATGATTCGTGATACCCTTCCTACTAACCGTTTGGAAATGTTGAAGTTGTCGCAATTTCAAGGTGAGAACTTTCACCAAAATCTCACCAGATTGTAGAGGTATGTTGACATCCTTGATTTACAGGGTTATCAAAATAGCATGTGAGATATGGTTGTTTGCACGATTAATGGAAAGACTATTGAGACACGAGAACTTGCTCTGTGCATGTGTAAAGGAGGTCTAGCACGGTTAGGTTTTTAGGGTTGTGAGATCTTTTTTATTACATAGATCACCACATTGCACAAGAAGAATCCTTCACTTCGTATCTAACCAAAAGGGGTTTTCAAATATACAAAAATAGGAACAATACGTTAAAAAACAATTACTACAATGGGAGGAATCCAATAGATGTTTATGGGAATATACGAACCAAAAACGTCACACAACCTACCCAAAGAAAGAGAAAGAAGTCCGGATAACAAAAGCTTGTGGTCGGAGTTTTCAAGTTGAATTTTGATGCTTCTATTATTTCTTTAGGCGAGACTTCGACATGAGTTGTTATTCGAGATCACCATGACACATTCGTCTTCTACAAAAGTTCTTTGTATGGAATGATATCGGTAGTGAAGACTAAGCTCTTACCCTCCATTATGGGCTTGTTGAAGTTCACCAAATGTGTTTTTCTAGGATTGAGGGCGAAGACGATTGTCTTGCGATCATAAATGTCATAAATGACATCTGGAGTTGTCCCTAGGAGACCGAGATGACCCTTGCTAACTTCAGAAGACTCTGGTTCATATTCACATGCATCACATGGACCCATATTTAAGGCTGAAATGGTAAATATATAACTAAGGCAGGGTAACCCACCAAGACCCATATCTAAGGAGGACAACGTAACTGCATTCATAATTCATTTGTCTGTTTCCTACTGTAAAGGCTGATGGCAACTCTCATAATTGTATATCTTGAATAAGGAATTACAAGTATATATATTACAAAGTAACAATACGGATGAAAGATTCTAGCCTATAAAAGAGGGAACTGATTTACATGTGAAGAGAGTGGCAAGAAATCAGGAACTGATCAGCACATGAATTTGAAACTAATTTTGACCTATTCTAACGGGTGGATATATGCTCATTACCCCTCGGCAAGACCGAGTGTGGGAAGAACTTGGAGCTTGGATCGAATGAAAGCCACACGATCTTTGGACAAGGGCTTTGTGAATATATCCGCAAGCTAATCATGAGAAGAAACGCGACCAATCTTCAAGGCATTCGACTCGACCGGCCTGTTCACGGACGAAATGGAAGTCCAGTTGGATGTGCTTCGACCGGGTGCGTATCACTGGATTTTGGCACATGAAGGTGGCGCCAATGTTATCACAAAGGATGGTCGGAGGGAGAGTGAACGGAAGTTGAAGATCTCGCAGAAGTTGTTTTAACTAGAGCAGTTCAGCGGCGGTATAGGCAAGGGCTCTGTACTCAGCCTCCGTGCTTGACCTGGCCACGACTCTTTGTTTGCGTGAAGTCTAGTTGATGAGGCTGCGGCCATGGAAGATGGCGAAGCCGTATTGAGAGCGTGAATCATCCAAATCTGAAATCCAGCCAGTGTCGGAGTAGGCGAGCAGGGACTGCGCAGTCGTCGGCTGAAAGTGTAGGCTATGAGACATGGTTCCGTTAAGATATCGAAGGATGCGCTTGACGGCTTGCCAGTGGAGTGTAGTCGGGGAATGCATAAACTGACAGACCCTACTTACCGCAAATGCAATGTCCGGACGCGTGATTGTAGCATATTGCAGAGAGCCGACGGTTTTCCTATATAATGTAGGATCGACAAAGGGTTCACCATCCTGATGGAGCCTGGTGGAGAGAGCTGGAGTGGAGAGAGGCTTGGAATCAAGCATTTTGGTTCGATCAAGGATGTCCCGTACATAGTTAGTTTGAGAAATGGTGATGTCGGTGGATGAATGTGTGATTTGCAGACCAAGAAATAAGTGGAGATCGCCGAGGTCCTTGAGCGCAAAAGTGTTGTTGAGGCAATTAATGAAACTTTGGATTTGGTCCGGACGATTACCTGTAATGATCAAGTCATCAACATAAACAAGGATATATAATGTGGTTTCCTTGGTGACATGAACGAATAGAGAGGTGTCCGATTGGCATGCCCTGAAGCCGTTGGAGACAAGGAAGGTTTTGAGTTTAGTGAACCATGCTCTAGGGGCTTGCTTGAGGCCATAGAGGGCTTTGTGGAGTCGACACACATGGTTAGAGCGAGACGGATCAATGAACCCCTTTGGTTGCTCCATGTATACCTCTTCCAGGAGATCACCATTTAAGAATGCATTGTTGATGTCGAGTTGGCGAATGGACCAGTTGTTGGACAGAGCCACCGACAAGACCAACCGAATAGTTGATGGCTTAATAACCGGGCTGAAGGTTTCAAAGAAGTCGATCCCTTCTTCTTGGTTGAATCCCTTGGCAACCAACCGAGCCTTGTGACGTTGGATTGAGCCATCGGAATGCCGCTTAATCCTGAAAATCCATTTACAACCAACAAGATTAGCGTGTCTAGGACGAGGAACGATAGACCAAGTATTATTTCGCATTAAGGCATCATATTCCTGTTGCATCGCAGATTGCCAACATTCGGATTTAAGGGCTTGTGTTACGGTGGTTGGTTTAATGGTAGGAGAAGGCGGGATGAAGGTGACTAAGGCTCGTGGTTTTAAGGAGCTTGTGCTTGCCCAGGTGGTCATTTGGTGTTGACTGTGGGCTGCAGGGCGGAAGTAGCTTGGTGTGGTTGATGGTTGAGGTTGTTTTGCCCAAGAGGAGTGAGTGTGTTGGCGATGTCGTGGAGGAGATGGGTCTCCAACGTTAGGAGTAGACGGTGATGATGGATTGGGATTGGGAAAGGGAGGGGAAAGTGATGAAGCCATATCTAAAAGAGATGACGTAGTAGGCTAGGAGAGAAATGGGATTGGTGAGGGTGGGCAATGAGATAATTTATTGGCATAGGGAAAGGACTCCTCATCAAAAACAACATGACGTGAGACGTAGATTCGAGAGGTGGGTTTGTGATAGCATAAATAACCTTTGTGGGTAGGACTATAGCCAATGAAAACACAAGGAAGAGACCGGAAATCCAATTTGGTGGCGTTGTATGGACGGAGAAACGGATAGCATAGACAACCAAATGTCTTAAGAAATGCAAAGTCCGGATCTTTTGAATAGAGTTTTTGATATGGTGACACAAAATTCAGAATGGGGGTGATGGTGCGGTTATGGAGATAGGTGGCGGTTTTGAAAGCGTGTTCCCAAAAAAACAATGGGAGGGAGGATTGAGCTAGTAAGGAAAGGCCCTTTTCGACTATGATCCGATTCCGTCGTTCAACGGCCCCGTTTTGCTCTTGTGTGTATGGACACGAAACACGATGGTTTATGCCGCAAGTTTGAAGAAAGGTGGATACATTTCGGTATTCGTCTCCCCAATCGGATTGAAGTTGTTTAATATCGCATTGGAATTGTGTTTTAACCATAGCTCGAAATTGGATAAAAGCTTGGAGAACCTGTGATTTTTGCGATAAAAAATAAATCCAAACATATTTGGTGCAATCATCAACAAAAAGCAAGAAATATCGATTGCCATTAATTGAAAATTGCGGGGAGGGACCCCAAACGTCCGAATAAACCAAATCGAAAGGTTTCAAAGATGCAATATGCAATGGTGGGAGATGAAGGCGGTGACTCTTGCCTAGTTGGCATGGAGCACAAACATTTGGAAAATTATTTGAAGAAATGGGGAGATTAAAACTCGAAAATAAACGTTGTAATATTGCGTGATGAGGATGTCCAAGCCTGCGATGCCAGTTGTGGAGGGTGGTACGGACGGCGGTCGGGGCAAGAGGAGTGGGGGAGGTGGTTGAAGGTGGTGCGGACAGCTTGTAGAGCCCGTGATCAACGACCCCACGGAGGAGGATTCGGCCCTGAAAATTCTTAACACAACAATGGTTAGGCCAAAACTCCATCATGACATTGTTATCTTGACAAAGTTTGAAGACACTAATGAGATGCTTGGTTAATTTAGGGACAATGAGAACGTTTGGCAACCTGAGATTATGAAAGGAAAGGGAGCCAAAATGCGAAATAGATAGTTGGTTACCGTTCCCGACTTGGAGCTTGTCGGGTCCTGAGTAGTCATCAGATACGGTTAACTTGCGGAAGTCCGGAGAGACATGGTCTGTCGCACCGGTGTCAAAATACCACGCCGGGTCAATGGTTGATGGGCTGTTGTATTCGGCAATATGAGCCTGTTTTCCGGCGTCTTTCGGATTTGGCTTGCGAGAAGGGAAGTCAGCCTGGTTGTTTCGTTGCCAACAGTCAATGGCTTCATGGTCGGGCTTGTTACACAACTGACAATGAGGACGACCACGACGACGTCCATCCTGGCCACGGGAGTCATTGGACCGAGATCCACCGGAGGAGCCATAGGGGGAAGGCTGTTGGCGCCCAGAAGATCGAGCAACAGTGTTGGCTGAAGGCAGAGATGACTCTAGCGCAGCAGGAGTGGGTAGCAGGGGCTGGGAAATCGCTTGTCGGGCGAGATCACGAGCCATCTTCTCTTCTTCTTGGTATAACAGACCAATGAGATCATCAACCATCAATTCTGCAGAATACATCATGAATGATGTAACAAACGGACCGTAGGAAGAGTCAAGACCATGAAGGATATGCCCGATGAGATCCTCATCGGAAATAGGTTGTTGATCAGCGGCAAGGGCATCCGCAATTGCTCTCTTTTTCTCAATATAATCAGCCATCGGAAGAGCACCTTTGGTCAGGGATTGGAGCTGCAGTTTCATGGTGATGCGACGGGCTTTGGATTGTGCCTGGAAGTTTTTCTCAAGGGATAACCAGGCCATATGAGAGGAAGTGGAGCGAGCAACCGATGCAAGGGCACGCTCGGAAAGGGTTGATTTTATCCAAAGAAGGACGAAGCGATCCCTCTTCTTCCAAAGAGTGAAGGCTGGGTTGGGGAGAGTTTGGGTAGCAGCGGCCGGATCGGGAATGGTAGCCGATGGTGGAGCCGGATTGAGGACATAGCTCTCGAGATCGAATGTTTCGAGGGCTGAGATGATAGTTGTTCTCCAAAGAGAGTAATTGTCTCTATCCAACTTGATAGAGATGGATGGGATTTGAAAATTAAGGGAGGCGGAGGAGCCATATGCGGCAGCTAGGAGATGCTGAGTGGTATTTGGGGTGGTCATGGTGGAGAGCAGAGGAAGTGAAAGAGAGGAAAAAAAAATTATTATTGCTCCGATACCATGTAAAGGCTGATGGCAACTATCAGAATTATATATCTTGAATAAGGAATTACAAGTATATATATTACAAAGTAACAATACGGATGAAAGATTCTAGCCTATAAAAGAGGGAACTGATTTACATGTGAAGAGAGTGGCAAGAAATCAGGAACTGATCAGCACATGAATTTGAAACTAATTTTGACCTATTCTAACGGGTGGATATATGCTCATTACCTACATACAATTTGGGCTAATACAGTATGAGCTATATGTATAAACTGGACATATAGTACACAATACTTTTTAGAGTTTTAGGCCTATCCATACACGTACCACTAAAAAAAAAGAACGGTAGGGAAGTAAAGGGAGAGTAAAAAGAGCGGTAAAGACTAAAGAGGAGTTCACCTTTATCAAAATTGATACTACATTCACTCTTGGCTGAAGTTAGTTAATAGTTAGTGGGAAATAGCAATCACAAAGCAAGTATGGGTGCCTATTCTATAATCTATAGTAGGGGTTAATAGCCATGCTTCTTTAAATTCTTAATTAGTTACAAATCTATATACTGATATACATATTCCTTTAATTCATTTATTGCTCCCAATGTCAGACGAGACACATAAATACATAATAATAGTAGTAATAGCTAGATCGAAGAAACAACAAAAATTAGAGCCTTCAACTCAACAATCTAATTGGTATCCACGTTATCTCAAATAAGCCATTGATGGAACCTAACCATTGAATTGGTATCCACCAATCTCCCTGCTGTCTATTAGATGAATAGACAACAGGGAGATTGGTGGATACCAATTCAATAATAGACAGCAGGGAGATTGGTGGATACCAATTCAATGGTTAGGTTCCATCAATGGCTTATTTAAGATAACGTGAAAATGGATAAGACATTAAAAAGGCCTTGTCGACTAGGAGTTGAAAGAAACAATGGCTATAAATTAATGGCTATAAACAATGGTTCCAGGATTTTCAATTGTTCTACTATTCGCATGTGTTTAGAGAGATCAATAAGATCACAAACAAGGTGACCCATCTTCGACATCTACTTGATCATTATTCTCCCTTGCATCATTATGAGCTCCAGGCTTTCGTCCGTAACAACGCTTTTGGGTGGTGGATCAACAAGGCCGGACACCGTCCAAATTCTTGCCCTTTTAAAAAAAAACGTCTATGGCTACAAGTATAGCCAAATATTATGTCCTTGTTACACCATTATTAGCAACTGATTTAACCGATCAAGATCTCAAATTCTCAATAATACTCATCATTATCATCTCCCTACATGGACCCAAATCTGAAAAGATCTCCGATGTATGTCCATGAACTTCTAGCTTTTGCTAAAAATAGATTGGGAATGCACTTCGCTAACTCTCTCAAACAACTCCATTTCCTCCTGCAATAATTCAACCTTCAAAAGTTTTCCATCGACTAAAAAATCTTAAACCTCTTTGTTATAAAATCTGGAACCTTCATCTACTACATGTATCTTCAGTTATGAAATCTTGAACCATCTATTATGAAACCTTAAACCTTCAAAAGTTTCTCATAGACAAAAAAAAAAACTCTTTGGTTATGAAATCTGGAACCTTCTTTTATCACATGGATCTTATCTTATGAAATCTTAAACCTTCTTGAATCTTTTCTTAGGTGTATTGCTAGCTCTACTAATAATCATCAACTCAAGCTAACTTCTAGCAGGGGTGAAGCTTTCACAAATATGGAATTGCAAAGCTTTCTTGACAAGGAACCATGACCCATAACCATGTTGGGGTGGTTGAGCCGGAAAGGACCTCAGGGTAGTGCTGTTCTCTATTTACCAAAATCAAGGAGCTATGACCCACACTAACACATGAGCCAGTAAATAAAACTTCTTTAAACCAAATTCAAGGGGCAAATATACATGAGCAACATGAACTTGCATCATAGATCCAATCCTATTCGACGGAGAGCAGAAAGTTTCACACACAAATCGCCAATTCAATCACCCAGAAGCGAAAGTGGCTGCCGCATGCTGAGCTCAGCTTTAAGCCCCGGAAACTGCTCTAGATCATGCGACCTGCTTAGTATTTTCTGCAAAATAACCCAAAAAGTGTTCTGGTTACAGTTCCTAATGTGAATGGAAAGGATTCCAAATTTAGACAGAATAAACGAGTAGAAACAAGTACCAGCGCTGCGATGTGTGCTTCCTGCAGTATATTGCCATCTATCTCCAACCGGGCAATAGGAAACTCAGGAAGGTGTCCTGACTGTTTCTTGCCGAGCAAATCTCCTGGTCCACGTAGGAGAAGGTCTATGTTTGCCAGATGAAACCCATCCGACGAGTTCTCCAACACCTTCAACCGGCTCAGACTACTGGCTGCAGAAGCCAGTAATATACACTTGGACTTCCTCCCCCCACGTCCCACTCGCCCACGAAGTTGGTGGAGTTGAGCTATTCCGAATCTCTCTGCGTTCATAACAACCATCATAGAGGCATCTGGCACATCAACCCCTATTTCAATGACCTGTGTCGAAAGAAGAATGGGAGTTTCTCCAACCCTGAAGCGCCTCAGAGCTTCCTCTTTCACATCACCCTTCATCTTTCCATGCAACAAGCCACATTTGTAATCAGGAAACTTTGCAGATATGGTTTCTAGATCTGCTGAAGCAGCACGGAGCTGGGGAAGTTGCTCCGACAACTCAATGACCGGATATACCAGATAAACTTTCCCTCCGCATTGCAGCTCGCTCACCATCATCTGCCAGAAGCATTGGCCCCCAATTCAGTACAAAAGAATCACACAAGCAGCCAATTAAGAGCCTTGGCCTGTTCTGACTGAAATCTTTTCTAGTTAGGTGCCAATTTTTCTTTCCTTAAAATGTAGTATGAATTCTGAGTCGGTATATAAGAAGCTACAAGCAAAGTCCATTAAACAAACAGCATTCCGTGGATACCAGGGTGTTTGTCATCATCCCTGATGGCAATTCATTATAACTTTTCTTGCACATTGTAAAGCTAGAACAATAAAATTAATACAATTTCAATTTCAACAGATGCTAAAAAAAAAGAAAAAGTTGGCTCCTAACTAGGGAAGATTTCTACATAGTGACATAGTGCCCCTTTAGCATATTACGCAACTTTTTTTTTTTTTTGTTTCTGAGTGTGAGTGAGGCATGGTTTGCAAATTTGGGAATTATTATTGTGAACGATTTCAATTTCAACAAGTATCATTACAAAGTTGTAAATTAAGTAATGCCTTTTTCTTTCCCTTCCTGTGTGTAATTTGCAAATATGCAATTCTAATATTAACCATAGGGTTTAATATCAGGCAGTGGATAAACTATAAAGTTTCTGTGCAGAGCTCCAACCACTGCTATTGAGGCAGAGGAGCATAAGGGGAGTTGTTGAGCCGAAATTTTAGCATATAAGTGCAGTTTTTTTAAATTTAAATAAATTTGATATTAATACCCGTTTAATCAGCTAATTAATTTATTTCAATACTTTTGAATTGTTAAATAATTAACATTGAATTAAAAGAAACTAGGGGTGAGCGCGGGACGGGACGGGACGGGATGGGGGTCGTCCCGCGTCCCGTCCCGCGTAATTTTTGCGAGACGGGACCGGGACGGGATTCTCTATTTTTTTTTCAATCCCGTGCGGGTCCTATCCCTCACAGGACAGGACGGGACGGGCCTTGTCCCTCAAATAAAAAATTTTTTTTAATTCTTTAACATTTTCCAATTTTTAAAAGACATAATACCTATAAATTTATAATATTTTTATATTTTATAGTTTATCATATATCTATATATATACCCTATATTTATTTTGTTTATACACTCAGTATTATATATACACGGTACATTGACAGTGTGTATATACATACAAACACTATATATTCACACTGTTCATAGATATACATTGACATTGTGCATAGATATACACTGCATATATTGATATATACTTATTTATGTATATACTGTATAATATATTAATATAAAAAATATATAATATATATGCGGGACGAGACGGAATTTGCGGGATGAAAAATCTTCGTCCCGCGTCCCGTCCCGCACAATTTTTGCGGGACGGGACCAGGACGGGATTCACTATTTTTTTTTCAAATCCCACCGGGATCGGGACGGGACCGGGACGGGCCCGGGATTTGCGGGATTTGTGCCCACCCCTAAAAGAAACTATTATAATATATACATTAGGAAACACTCTCTCGAGTCGAGAGTCTCGACGTGGTCGGGGAAAGAGTGCGTACAACTTGGCCCCTAGATCCTGCTTAGGCGGGATAAACCGGAAATGTTGTTGTTTATTATAATATATACATATATATTCTTTATTTTTATTTTTTGAATTTAAATACATTTAGTATTAATACCCATTCTACTAATTCTATGATTCTAAAATAAACTAAATGTTAAACCTTAGATAATATAATTGATTATTTAAATTTTATATGCATAAATGATTTGATCTTTCATTATATATAATATAAACTTTAGATAAATTATTATTTTAACTTTTATGGAGTTTTCATATCTCATGCAATAGATACTTTTTTTAATAAAAAAAAATTATGGATTATGGACAAAATTTGATTGAAGATAGAACTATTATAAAAAAAATATTATCTTAAGATATATGGAGTACTACATATTACGTAATGATTAACTGCATGAGGGATATATATATAATTATCTAGATCTTACAAATTTTGGTAAAATCTTTCCAAAATATATCCATATCTAGAAAATTGTGAAAACTATTATCTTAAGATTGATTTAGGTGAGGAGAATTTTTTTTTTTGATTGGCTAATAAATATTACAACGATTAAGGAGAATGTGATATGTGTCATGGGCGACTTCTCCTTTATTATATATAAAATAGATAGATAAGTTGGAGCTAAATTATTACTACCTGGTAAACTCTCTCAAAGCCAGACTCATTTCCTTCCATGATATGAGTTTCCACAGGTATCCTTCCCGGAGGTAAATCCCTTATCTGCCATCAAAATTAAAATGAAAGTTGAAACACACAAAGACAGATGAACATTTCTAATCCCCCCTGGAATCTATTAATTACCTAAAACATGTCAAAGTTTTCATAAAATTTATCACATATTATATGTTCACCGCTCTTTTGAAGCAATGAATGAACAATATGGAGAAAAATAGTTAACAAAAGCAAATTTCAATAATAATTCTCGTAACCTAAACCCAATATTAATTAATTGCCTTGAAAATCTAAAACAACTTGTATATTATTGATCAAATTTAATACCCTAAAACGACTTCTATTCATGATTGGAGGGAGTATAAGATAATTATTTTGTAACAATTTCATGCACAACCATTTTACAACAATTTCACACACCCCCGTTTTAAATAAATAAAATGACAAATTATAGCAGCATTCAGGATCTGTGCATACTTGTGTAAGGGACATGTCTCCATAGAGAGCCAAAGCAAGGGTCCTTGGGATAGGAGTGGCAGACATAGTTAGAACATGAGGTGCCATTTGCTTATGGCTATTTGATGAATCTGCATCTGCTTCCAATTTACAAGCTGTATTATTAAGCTGCATATTTCGAATTCAAAATCAGCTTAGCAAAGGAGGCAGGTCTTACATCATAACATTCTCTAATTAAGTGTGAAAAGGGGATCAACAACAACAACAATCCCAGTAAATCCCGTTTCAAGCAGGGTATGGGGATCTAGTTGTACACACACCCTTTCCCCGACTTAATCGAGAGGATGTGTTCGAGTGACTAAAAAGGGGATCACATAACATAATTAAGCTTTCTAAACCTTTAAAGATAGATGAATGAGATAAAGCTATAAATGATTAATGAGATAGTGAGCACTTCAAAGATGAATGAGATAGAGAGCATTGCAAAGGTGATGCTTAAGACAAATATCTAGAATGCAGACTAATAAAGAAAATAATAAACCTGACAACATGCTTTTGCTTTTGCATTTTCCCATACCAAAAAATTGTTGAGAATGAATCTAGCATACCATCCATACAAGAGCGTATTTGTCAGGACCTAAAATTTCCGGCTTAACTGATTACCTATCAATACTCATCCTAAATCCTTACATCACATGAATGCATGTATATGTAGTCAATGAACAGATGAAATGAAAAAATCCAAGGAAAACAAATTTATGAAGTACATTTCTAATTATAAATTAAACATACTGAAAATTAATATTTACATCCCGGGAATTGGGTGCATGATCACCTTGCTATTAAATAGCCCTCTTTGGATCACACCAAATCGATGCTGTTCATCTATTACAGCAAGTCTTAACATTGAGAACTCCACCTTTTCAGCTATTAAACTATGTGTCCCAATTGCCATGGAGATATCTCCGTTTTGCAGACCCTGCAAACAAACATTGATATTTTAAAAGATCAAAACATTTGGCTTTAAAAAATTAAAAACAAAAACAACACCAACAATAATTGCACTTGCCTGGCGAATCATCCGTGCTTGTCTAGCAGGAGTTGAACCTGTTAGTAGAGCTACTGAAGGTTTTTTATCGAATTCCATTCGGTCCAAGAGGTTTTGAAGGTGCTCATAATGCTGAATAGCAAGTAATTCAGTTGGAACCATAAAAGCTGCCTGAAAGAATGCAACAGGATGAGAATTTGTTCAATCATCAGAAAAGTATGAATGTTCACACTAAATGTGTTCTTTGACAATGTACAAATTCACTTGTACTGAAATAAAAAGGCCTTCATAGCATTTTGTTTACTTGTGTACACAACTTGCTAATGTGTTGTCTAATATTGTTTACTTTGAATCTTTGCTGATGATTGTGAGTTGTCACAAGATCATAATGGTTTTTCTTTTCTCCTCTATATATTTTATGCAGAGTATATTCATATATTGCATCAAAAACCACGAGGGAAAAGCAATACAATTGAAAAAGGCACTTTTCCTCCAAAACATTCTTCTCCTTTTTGGAATGGTATAATCAAAGACACACGTCTAGGCTATGAAAAGCCATGGAATCATCTCCGTTCTCTTCATTTCAAGATATGGAAAACCCAAGTGATTAACCTATCCTCCTTCATTTTCTAGCATCGTCATGGTTAAACTAACCATAGAGAACTATCCCCTATGGAAAAACCAAGTTGTTTATGAGACCATCATCTCTTAAGTAAGAGACTGCACTTCAGCCTCACAAATCTGGTCACACTTTAGCACTCTCCCCATTCTTAAGCCACTTGGCCATGGGATCAAGTGTAGTCATTCTTCTTTGCAAGCTATACCAAGCCACCAACTCCTAATCTTGTCCCGCACATTTCGGATGACATTACATAGGAAGAAGAAGTGATCATATTATGCAGATCACATAGAACACATCTGGGTCCCATTCCAACAAAGATATCCATTCTTTGGAATTAAGGCATCTGTGCAAAGCCAGCATAAAGTGAAAAACGTTGTGTGTTAATCCCACACCCCCTTGTATTAATGCACCTTCGGTTTCGGATTCCTCATCCACCATACCCCATTTTCAGAGAGAACTTGACATCCCCCATCCATTCATTTAACAATGTTGAATATCTTTCAAGGAAATATTTTATTCAGAATTATTCTAGAGATATTCTAGGATATGTAGATATAATATCTTGTATATTTTTAGATAGTTTTTATTCTTCCTTATCTTTCATTTCCTTGTAATACAAGATCTAAGGCTGTACATATAGGCCTATTGTTCTGGCTACATTAATCAAGCTGACAGGATTCATCTTCTTCCTGTTCTTCAAACACACATAAGCTTCAGCCAAGGAATAAGATCTGCTCATCACCGAGTCTTTCACTTCAAGGAAGCTCATGATCATGGGTAAATCCTCTTACTTTTTTTCTCTCCACATCCAAATATCTCTACTATGAAGCGAGAAGTGATGGATCCATGACAAGTCTTTCTTAATGTGGATCTTGGAAAGGTGCACATGAAATCCTTATTCCACATCTTGGCATCATTTGAGTTCAAGGCCCCCTTCAACCATAGGAACACAAGCATCCCTCCATCCAACATGGGGACCATGCCAAACAACCTCTTACACAATCTGCAGAGCTGGTGGACCACAGTAGAAGAGAGGGACATGATTGCAAGCCAAAAAAAAAAAAAATCCACCCCACAAATCACTGATCTGATCAGCTCCCACCAATCTGAGTTTATCGTCTTTCTCCTTGCTTCTCTAGCTTTGGAGTGTGCGTCCACTATCATTTCTTTCACTACCCGAACTACCCTATGTTGACAGACTTTATGTTGGTCGACTGTATTTATTAGGTATACTTTTACTTCTGGTTGTAGCCTTTGGGCTTCCAAATTTTCCTGTATTTTATTTACTAGTCTCCCCATAGAATAAGACATATCAAAATTATTTTCTCTAGAGTCTTTTTCAACTTTCACACATCGTATTAGAGCTTAGGTGTTCTATCCTAGATTTTTTCTGGACTTGAGCCTTCATTGTTAAGTCATTGTTTCTTTGTTCCATAGATCTGTTTCTTCAGTTCTACGGATCATTCTTTATCAACCTTAATTGCGGAGAAAGTTGAACTTCTTCAGCATTCATTGCTGAAATACCGTGTTATGTCTTATTTAAACTTCATCTCATCTTCCTCAAGCATTTCTGTCAAAGGTGATTTTCAGAGCCTTAATTCCTTCCTTTTGTCTCAATGGGAGGAATTTGGTCCCAAGCTGTGAAGACTTACCCGAAGGGTAAGGGAATCTATGTAATCCAATATCAGCATGAAAATTTATGTTTCTTAGTTCCTCCAAGGAAATTTGGGACTTTATGAACCGGTCTTACTCCAAAGCTAAAAATGAAAAGCCTTGATCTATGAAATACAAGTGAAAGCTGCTGCAACTAAGGTAATCTTACCGCCCGCTAGTGTGCCTCTTTTGCAAAAAACAACAAAGCTATCAGCTGTTGGTTGGACTAAACTCTGAGTTCGATCAAATCAGAGTTCAAATTCTGGGTCAACAGGACTTTCCATCCTTGGAAGAGATTGTCTGTGTGGGCTGAAGAAAGATGACCGTTAGTATACTGTGTACCTATTGCAAGAAATCTGGCATATGAAGGAAAAATGCTGGAAACTTCATGGCAAACCCCCAGGTAAAGTATGGAACAAGAAAAAAGCCAACCTTGTGACAGGTTTGGATGAGAAAATTCCTGGACCCCTGAGAGAAGTTAGTGCTGCTGAATTTGAAAGATTCAGAACCTTCTTCAACTATCTTGAGAAGCCATCAAGTCGTAACTTCTAGCCCTCCTTTGTGTTTCAGAGTTTCTAGATAATCTCATCCCACCCAGTGGATTTTAGATTCGGGTGCAACGCTGCCAACCACATGGACAACTCTTGACACCTTTTGCACATATTCCAGCCCTGTTCTAAAGCTAGATACTTTTCAAATGAACTTAGCCTAAGAAATGTCTTTCTGGTCCCTAACCTCTCATCCTAATTTTTGTTCATAAACTGATGAGAGACCTTGATTGCCTACCTTATTTACTCGTGTTGGTTATATTTCACAGTATCAGAACTTGGGGACGAATATTGGAATTGCTAAAGAGAAGAATGGGCTCTATTATCTTGATTTGCCAAAGGACAACTCAAGTCATATGGTTTCACTCCAGACTTATGGGATAGATTACCAAGAAACATTTACCCCTACTTGATGCAAGAGACCTACTGATTCACATTGCGGGAACTCATTTTGGAGGTGAAAACCTACTTAGAGAATGGAGTCTGATCAGACTACAGTCTAGGATACCAAAATTACACCTAAACACTCCTTCACCACATGGATTGCAGCCAAAGGAAACTAGCAACAAAGGACAAGATCATTACAGGGATATAGACCACAATCGTTCTCTATGCAATCTTGTTCCTGAAATTAGTGCACATCTATTCTTTATATGCCCTTATACCTCTACATGTAGGTTAAAAAATGGCTCAGCATGAAAAGAGAAATGCACACACACTTACAAGTGCAATCAAATGGATTAAGAAGGATAACAGAGGAATAAGTTGGATGAGCAAAGCAAGGAGGATGGCTTTAGGGGCAACCGTTTACCTAATCTGGACAAACAGGAATATGAAAATCTTTGAGAACAAGATGAAGACTACGGATGAGCTAGTGAACACTATCAAGAGTCAAGACTCATGTATACAAAAGGCTATATGCAACCTATCCCTTAGTCTTTACACAGTCATGGAGGTTAATGGAGGACCGACGTGACACTGCAAATGAAGGCCCTTGAAGGAGACAACCAGGGGAAGGATAGCAACCAAAGAGGTAAATCAGAGACAGACCAAGATTGCAACCATTACTGGAGGACATTCTTTTGCAAAGAAGAAGAAGAAAGAGAAGAACAAGAATGCACAACAAAAGTTGTGGCATCTACTTCCTTTTGTAACTGCCAAGCCTATATTGTTCTTAACTTATATGATTTCTTTCACCCAGGGAACTTTAGGGGTACTAATGTATCGCAATATGATTTCTGTCACCCAGGGAACTTTAGGAGTACTAATGTATCGTACTGCAACATCCTTGATAGCATAGCCAAAGGGGATGCTTCAATACTTTACATTAGTGTGTGTGTCCGACTTCTAAATTCTGATAGCCTAGGCTTGAAGAGATAGGATCCACATTAGCCATTGTCCATCCACCCCACATGGTAGAGGCTCGTGAAGTAGAGTCCACAGGTTACTAGGCTACGCTAGAAGCTTACATATAGGTCCATTTGGGTAGCAAATGATCCCTATGGAACCTTGTTATCTTGTAAATACTCCCTCCGTTTTGTATTAAAGGTCGTTTTGAGGTTTTATACTTTTGTTAAATTAAATGACGTTTTCCTATCCAGTCCTATCACTTTTTCTAATTTATTTAGTAATATTTTTTTAAAAGAAAAATAGGAAAAGATCCCAAATTTGTACTCGATATACAGAATATTACCTCCTCTCCTCTCTCACTTGGGTTCATCATTTGTGAGTTATAGACAATGAAATTCTTGAACAATGTGTAACTTTAATTAATGATGGAAGTTGTACAGTCTCTCTCTTGTACTAATCTTACCAAGAAATGACTACTCCTTAATTTATGTGCAAAACTTCTAAACGTCAATTAAAACCGAACGGAGGGAGTATTTCGTAAGTTTTCAATATATTTTAATCTTAAAATAAATAAATAAACAAAAAGTGGACATCCAGGACATATTCAATTACGTGATGATAGATCTCCAAATTTTAACCAGTTCAATTAGAAGAAAACAATTGAAGGTGTGCTCATCAGCCCCAAGTAATGTTATATTTGGTTGTTATGTCCAACACGAGATAAAGGATAAATAAATATATAGATTGAATGCTTTTTACATGATCAAAACTAGCCATGCAAAGAGTTATAACAACCAACCTGATAACCTAAGCCAAGGACTTCCATGCAAGCCAAGAACGCAACTATAGTTTTTCCACATCCAACATCACCCTGAAAATACAAGCAAGATTACTTGAGAAAAAAGGCATAGGGCGCCAAAAAAGATAGCGGCTCTATTGCCTAGGCACAAAGAAAGGTGTAAGCCTTTCGGATCAGAGGCCTACATTTTTACAAAATGTGTTTTAGTCTTTTAGACCATGTAAATTCATATAATGTTGTATAAACCCTGTAATTTTATGTTGATAAAAAAAAAAGCGAGAACATAAGCCATTTACTATGTGAAAGATAATGGTATAGGTGCAGACAGTAAAAATTGTAAAATTATTAAATGATGAGTGAAATATAGGAAAATAGCATAACATTCGATAGCAACCCAAAGACTCTACACATCTAGAACTAGTATTATATATAACATCCATGCCCCCCTCGCTGATTGAGGAAAATAAGCTTGTTTGCTTTGTTGAAATGTGAAAATGCTATATTTTCCTTCATGTGAAGAGTTAGAAAAGAGGAATCGGGCAAAGGTAAAGGAAGGAAATTTGTGATTTGTCTAAATATATTTACAGACTTCATATTGTAAAGTAAACTCTTTAAGAAAATCAAGTTTCCTAGAAAAATAAAAGCACACCTAGAGCCTTAATCCAAAAGGCACAGCTTTTAGAGCCTAGGCACAAAACACATAAACCTTTTGGATTGGACCGACCTTAGATGATGAAAGGCCTTGCACCTAGGGCCTTAGGGCCTATATGCCAGGTGTAATCCTAGGTGAGGCCTATTTCTTCAACGAGCAAGATTAACATGGACAGACAGGAATTAGCGAAAAAAACACCAAACTCCTGAAAAAAAAAGAAAAAATAACATATGGTTGTTTCAACCCACAGCCCACAGGAGGTGAAAGAAAACAAATACGGGATATTTCACCAGCACGAAATAAAGGCGAAAATGCCTCAACAAATCAACAGATACAGAGAAAGGAGATAAAGTCCTCCTCGGGTTAAATTTAGCACCTAATAATTCACATAGCCATCCAAAGAAACAGAGTAAATAAAAAATATGATCTTGAAAAGAAAAAAATGCAATACCTGGAGTAGCCTATTCATGGGTATTGGTCGCTTTAAGTCCCAAATAATTTCTGAAACGGAACTTAGCTGACTGGTGGTCAGTGAGTATGGAAGTGATTGTAAAAATGTCTTAGCAAGGCTGGACCATTCCTCAGTGAAGACAGCATTACGTAATGGATTTTGAAACTTCTCAAGTAATCCCTCTTTTTCTATTTGTGAGCCAAGACCTTCCAGCATTTGGTACAACCGCGCCAACTGGACAGGAACAAACAATTTTGTACTAGTTACAAATTACGATACAGTAACAAATAAAAATAAAAATAAATCAAGGAAAATAGTTAGATGGATCAAGCAATTTATCAGAATTTTCCTGTCATCAAACCTCTCAATTTCAACATCATGTTGTACAAATATTTAGTTAGATCAAGCAATTTAACAGTGAATTGTCCCATTATCAAACTTCTCTATTCCACCAATTTATTGTTCAAAGCAAGGCAAGGAGGATGGCTTTAGGGGCAACCGTTTACCTAATCTGGACAAACAGGAATATGAAAATCTTTGAGAACAAGATGAAGATTACGGATGAGCTAGTGAACACTATCAAGACTCATGTATACAAAAGGCTATATGCAACCTATCCCTTAGTCTCCACACAGTCATGGAGGCTAATGGAGGACAGACATGACAATGCAAATGAAGGCCCTTGAAGGAGACAACCAGGGGAAGGATAGCAACCAAAGAAGTACATCAGAGACAGACCAAGATTGCAACTATTACTGGAGGACATGATTTTGCAAAGAAGAAAGAGAAGAACGAGAATGCAAAACAAAAGCTGTGGCAGCTACTTCCCTTTGTAACTGCCAAACCTATATTGTTCTTAACTTATATGATTTCTTTCACCCAGGGAACTTTAGGGGTGCAAATGTACGGTATTGCAACATCCATGATGGCATAGCCGAAGGGGACGCTTCAATATTCTTACAATAGGGTGTGTGTCCGCCTTCTGATAGCCTAGGCTTGAAGAGATAGGATCCACCACACTGGACAATGTCCATCCACCCCACATGGTAGAGCCTCATGGATTAGAGTAAACAGGTTAATAGGCTACGCTAGGAGCTTACATACAGGCCCATTTTGGTAGCAAATGATCCCCATGGAACCTTGTTATCTTGTAAATATTTCCTAAGTTTTCAATATATTTTAACCTTAAAATAAAAAATAAAAACTAAAAAGAAAAGAAAAGGAAAGCACATCCCAACAGAGGCCCTAGAATTCAAGCATAACTGAATATTTTATGCTTTTAGATATCCCACAACTCAAAGGGCAGACAAAACATGAGATGCTATTAAAGAGAAGTTTAAAGGAGCCTATCTTGCTTTTTCTCCCTGCCTATATTGTCAAGTAGATAGATTCTCAATTGTTACTGAAATGAAAGAGTTGCCAGCAAGCAAAGTAGGAACTTTAAAATAACACTACCTGAAGATAAAAGAACTCATCAAATATAAATCTTTTGCGAGCCAAGTCTGCCTCATTCAAATCCTTAGGCTGGTGAATTGCTGCATAAGCCTACATTAACATTAATATGACAGAGCATTGAATTTCCGTACCAGAAGCACCTCATCTATATAATACAAGGACATATAAACCTTGATGCTAAAATTGAATGTAGCCATACAGACCTTGATTTTTATCAAAAAGATGACAACAAGATACACCTAGATGTAAAATAACAAATTAAACCTTGAAGGTTAGGTTACTTCAGAGATCTACCCTCTTGTATTTCAAATACTGTTTTTCTCCAATATTGCCAAGAGTTGATGAGGAGAAGGGCAGATATAGCAACGGTTATGAGGATGCAAATGCAACTGGTCTATATAATGATCTTCTGACCTCGAAATATTTTTTTTTTTTCAAAGGGTCCTGAAAAATAAAAACGAGTATACTTTGCTTACATCATGGAGAGGTAGAAGGTCAAATTCACTCGTGATATCTTGGGGAATAGGATCCACATGAGAAGGCAAATCCTGTAAGGTTCTGAATGATGGAGTGCAAAAATTGAATAAGCGAACATGCACCAGTTACTTACTGCTAACGAATGCAAACTTTAGAGCAAATCAAATTACAAAAGAAACAAAATCACTAGTCTTCCTATCTCTGAAAAAGGAAATATTCACCCATGACCCATCTTTTCCATTAACAACATATCAACCATTAATACAAACTACACAAACAAATTTCAAAAATTAGAAACCAGAAAATCAGTATCAATAAACACTCCCTCCCATCTTTTGATCAAGGAGGAAGAAATAGCTAAAAAATAATTTAATTTCCATTGCTAATATAATAAGTTATTTATGAGAATGAGATGGTTATAAATCCTTTATTTTTTCAACCCAATCGCTCTTTTGATTTTGGACAAAGACTCACAACCAGAAATTCATTCCTCTCCATTTCAAGTAATGGTGAAGCAAAAGGAAGATCATATGGTTACTAAAACGCTAATTTTCAATAACAAAGCACTGAACAATTTTCTCTGCTACTGAAAATTGTTATCTACTAGATAGTCGAGTAACAATGTTGAAAAAATTACCTTTGCATATATGTAATAAGATGATCTTTAATTATTCCTTCATTCCTTTGCATCATTCACATGCTTCATTTGACTTTTCCATTGCACATATAGTGAGATAAAAAGCAGTTCTAAGGAAACCCCTTCAATCTAACAAATTATTACAAGCATTGGGAGCCTAACTGCGGGATTACGTAGTTTCTCAAAATATTTATAAAGTCACACGCGCCACCACTTTGTCAAGCCACCTAACACTGTTGTCGAGAGTTAGTGGCTTGGCAAAGTGGCATGTACGACTATATCCTTTTAGTGTGTGTATGTGGATTTTTGTTGCTACTCCATATTTGTATATATAGTCACACGCGCCACTTTACCAAGCCACCTAACACCTCGTCATTAGAACTTATAAGTTGTCTAATATTCCAAAGCAAGAGACTTAGATTAATGCTTGGTAAAAAAAGACAGCAGAAAAGAATACCTTCGGATGATATCTCTGAGAAATTGAGGTTTGAGTCCTCCCTTTGAAGGGTATATAGGGTAGGGTCTCCTCTCTATAAATGCAGATGGACTGCATTCATCTCCAATCACATCCAAACTATATTCCCTCATTTCATAGTGGTCGTCAATATTCATGCTCCTAACCTATTGGGTTCAGCACACTATATGACATTCACATAATGCTAACAAAGGACAATTAAAAAAAAAAACTAAAACCATGGGGAAGCAAATGAGAAAGTAAGAACACATGGAGAAAAAGAAAAAGATATGTCAAAGACAATGAGCACTAGAACATACATTTCAGCAAAATCTGTGTTCAGTAAACCATAGTTGAATAAAGAAGTTCATTTAAAACACAATCACACAAGTGAAGATAGATGTAGACAGCATAGTGTTGAAGCAAGGATTTGTAAAAGGACATTCAAATTCTGACACATCTTTACGAATAATTCTTATTGTTGTTCGTAACTCAGCAACATGTGGTGCTCAAAGTTATCCAAATTGCGTGAAGAATATTTAACTAATGTCAAATGTCCCAAGGTCTACAGATGGATGCATAGTGTTAGAAAGTGTTGAAAGTATAATGGATATCCTGATTAAAGAATTAGGTATATGCATTCTTGCCTAAGATAGATTAGAGAATTGGTGAATTAATGTAACGATTAGTTTATTAGTTGTAAATATTTAACTTAAAATAGATGTGCAAAAAAATTTCTTTAATGGAATGGATTCTCAAAGAGAAGATACAATCCTGCACAGAAATTCCTCACAAAGAAGAGCAAGTAATAAATCTATAAAATCATTCACATCTCCTTGACATTATCCGATTAAATAAAGAAATCCTAACATGAGTGCTTGTGTACTATATAACAAGTCCGAAGTCAACTATGGACACAAGTAAACCACATAATACCTAGCTAGCATCTTTGACTACTTTCCTTTCTGGCCAATCTATTGTTCTTCCCATCCTAAATGAAAGCAGTCATCAAATTTCCCAGGAGTAAAAGGATTGAAAAGATCAATAGGCAGCCAAGCATGTGTTTTCATGTAAACAATATGCAAAAGCTCTATTTTTGTGGTTTATCTCAGCAGGAAAAGAGCAACAACATTCCCGGTTTATCCCACCTAAAGCTCTACTCCAACGCTTAATATATACAAACACCCCTTCCAATTATAATGCACACCCTCACGTAGCAATGTCAATGAGATAGCAGACAGTTTAACAACTTCACCGAAATTGAAAGCCAAAGAAACTTTTTTCAAATTCATATTCTGAATTTAAGAAAAAACACATCCAAGAGCAAATAAAAAGGAAAAAGCACTGTTGCAGAATGCTTACCTTGCCACTAACACAGACAAAATCTCCTTCTTTATGCTTCTGTTGGAGACACCTTAGAAATGGTTGACTTGTGAAACGAGCACCACGGAAAAATTTCTTCAAATGCAAGTAAATTGTCCTATTTCCACAATTTTCATCACCATTTTCCCTAGGTTTAGCAGGTGAATGATAACCTGTGATCTCACCACCCACAACAACCTCCAGAAAAGAAAAGGAATAGCTAGCTCGAACTCCTCTGCATTAGGTACGACTTGTGAGTATAAACATTAACTAATGGTGAATCACCACACCTACCAAACTTCTCCCTTAACTAGATATCAGTGTGTGATATTAAGAAAGTTAAACATTTAAATTGAAGCAGAGGTAATACAGCTGACTGTAAGATAGGGGTAGATCAACTATGGTTAGCAAATGTCTAGCCTCCATCCCCCCCCCCCCTCCCCCCGCGCGAATAGCTTGGTGTTTATCCCTTTGTCCACATATATCCCATGGACAATCTTTTCGGGTGCTTGAACTTACATTCAGTGGCAGAAAGGGCAAAGAAGAAGATTGGATATAAAAATTACAAATTGGATAGTGATCCCATAAGATATAGCCGATATTTAACCACAGAATCACCCAATCATAAAACTAACTAATAGATATTGATCTATTAAATTTCTATGGGGCCTTGCTCCCGTCTTGTTCACCAAAAAAACAAATTAAATTTCTATGACAACTGTCACAGCAGGAACAGCTTGGGCGAAGTGGTGCAGTTTGAAAGTATATTTTTGGAAGAAAAGAATCCCTGTTTATAAGGGAATAATTTTTCAATCATTCCAATATGTATACACAAGAGCTAATTTCAAGGATTTAGCAACTTATGTATTAGGTTTGGATCCCAGGGGGTTACATCATCAAGAGTTCAAACAATAACAGATAATAGTTAACCCGTTAAAATAGCTTAATTGGTTTTACAGCTCAACCATTAGATATGATTTGAGTGTTAATTATTAGCAGTAGGATCAAGATAATTTTAGTCTTTCCTTAATGTAGGGATTTTTTTTATTTTAAAATATTATGCTGTATGCTTGCTGGCACTGCTATATAATCTGTGATTTCCATTAGCTGATTAGACCAGAAATACAATTCATGTCAGTTATCCAACAGTTGCATGGTGTAATTGCCATCTGTAGTGTAACTTCTCTTCAAAACCATAACCACTATTCCAACAAGGATTCCAGGTGTGGAGAAGGATTCTTCATCAACAACTACCAATTTTTATTCTACACTCTATTACACAAGTTGTCTGTTGACCTTAATGGAAATGTGAAATTGAAAGGTTGCAATATGTCCATTCGGTAAGCTGAGGGGGAGGAAAGATGGGATACATCACTGGAGAGGTCTCATGACTCAATGGTTAGTAGGCGAGTAAGAAACTCAGCAACTCAATTGTCAGGGCATGGCTCATCAACACAATGGTATCACAAATCAGTTGATCTTATTTATTCCTTCGGACTTGAGAATGCATCTCAAGTATTTGAAATCAGGAATAAGATAAAGGAGATACGGTAAGGATGATTGGATATGGCTGAGTATTACAATGAATTGCAAACTTTTTAGCAATAGTTTGACTTGCATTATGAAGCCAACTGGGGTGACCTCGAAGGTAATCTACAGTTCAAAAGAAGCCTTAAAGAGGGATGATTATATGAGTTTTTTAATCAACCTCTCTTAGCATAAATATGCTCAAGATCTGCGTCAAGAACCGGGAATGCTGGATTGCAAGCCAACTGAAACACTTAAAGAACCTAATGTCAATTTAGTTGCAGAAGATGGAAAAAGTTTTGATCATGAATAAATCGAAGTTCGGCAGGGAAACTGATTTACCTGTCACACATGTACCCAGATATTTCTTCTGCAGTGAGCAAAGAAAGCCAGTTTATGCATTCACTTAAAGTGATACATCATTTTTTTAAGGGTAAAATATATTGAAAAGTTAGGAAATATTTACAAGATAACAAGGTTCCATAGGGTTCATTTGCTACCAAAATGGGCCTATATGTCAGCTCCCAGCGTAGCCTAGTAACCTGTGGACTCTAATCCACGAGGCTCTACCATGTGGGTTGGATGGACAATGTCCAATGTGGATCCTATCTCTTCAAGCCTAGGCTATCACAAGTCGGACACGCACACTAATGTAGAGTATTGAAGCACCCCCTTCGGCTATGACATCAAGGATGTTGCAATACCATACATTAGTACCCCTAAAGTGCTACATCTTCATGCAGTCTACAATGGTTGAAAGTACACTATATATAGAAACTACACCAGGAAATGGTCTACAAAGGTTTATACATGCAGACTGGATAAGATCTTTGACTGATAGAGGGGTTTTTTTAATGAAAACTGACTGGTAGAAGGTTGACATCAGGTCATTGTACGTATATGTTTGGGATCCTAGCCAGTTGCAAGACGCAATCAGTTATTGCTATGAGTACTGCAAAAGCAGAGTTTATATCATTGGCTCGTGGCATTTGTATTTATAAAGTATCTTGATTATGAAGACTACTAAATGAGTTTAAGGTCAACAGACAACTTGCATATGTAACTATGCTCTGAAAACAAAGCTGCAAAACACCAAATTCACCATGACCACAAAAAGCACATCAACTTTGATCAAAACTTTATCAACAAAAATATTGATCATGGATGCATCAATTTAATCGTGTCCTCACTAAAGTGCAGAGAGTTGATGTTCTTGATCAAAGTCTTCATACACCAACCTTTGAGAATTCAGTGAGCAAGCTGGGAATGATCAACATATAGTCCCCAACTTGAGGGGGGACGTTGGAAGAAAAGAATCCCCAATTATAAGGTATTAAAATAGGATTTCTTTTCTGTAATATATTATAGTGTATGCTAGTGCTATATACCCTGTAATTTCATTAGCTGATTATTTCAGAATACAATTCATTCTCAATCCTCCAAATGTTTTGCATATGCATAGTAATAAACTGAGAACCTATTTCAACGAATCAACCTCTTTGTTCTTCACAAAAAAGGATTGACATGCCTACCTAACAAAACAGTCAGGCCTTATACTCTAATCCTTAACTGCAACAGATGTGGTAGTGGCAGGGGATTGCAGAAAAATAAACTTACTTGGAAGATAAAATTCTTCCGATGAATATAAGATACTGCCCATCAACAATTCCAATATGTGGATTCTGTGCATCAGCATATGTCCGAGGAAAATGGTGCAGTAACTTGCGCAACTGCAAGAAAACACCATATTAACTGCCTTTCTGATAATTCTCAAAAGTAAAGGTAACCTATCATAATAAAAATCACGGTTGTTTAGATTTAGATTTATTCCAAGCTACTGTCACATTTGGTTCATGAATTACAAAGGCCTTGAAAGTAGAGAGAATCCTCAGTAACTAGTCATAGATTTTAATAAGAGACAAGTGAAGTAATGATTCTTGCCATTTATTTTTTTTAACTTCCAAACAATAGCATCTGCTTTGGATGTGAAGCAGACAAATATATATAGTAGGTACAAAAGACTTACCGTATGAAAGCCACATTCATCCAACTGACGGCAATGCTTTTTACTGACTCCAGGAATGCAACTGATAGGTTTGTCGAGAACAAATTCCATAGGTGTGCCAATTTCCTCAACAATATAGGAAGAACAATCATCTACATCAAACTCATGATCAGATTCAGCATTTTGTTCTCGAGCATGAGATTGTAACACCAAAGTTCCTTCATCTTTTGCATCGGGGGAGACCATACTAGGAAGTGCAGGAAGGAAAGGCCATATTTCATGCTCGGAAGGTCTAGCTGGAGCTACTGACTCTTTGCTGGCTGATTTAGGAAAAAAACTATCAAGCTTTTGAGCTGCAGTGTGGCACCTCACAGCAGCAGAACAAGCAGAATCATCATACAATTCCAAAAATGAGGAACTTCCCAAAGTGATTGATGGAAACCTTTGACAAGCCAGAGTCAAATTAAAATCATCTAGTGCAGATTCAATGTTCCGCGCATAATCATTAGTCCCTGCTTTCTTTTCTTGATCATGAAAGCCGTCATATTGCATGAGAACATACACCTATCGAACATGATAAAAATGAGCAAAAGCTTCAGAACTTTTGTTCTTTTTTCCAAGTAGTATATTTAATTTCCATGAAAACTTCCTAAGTAGTAATGCTACCACAAATTCGTATGGAAGTTAATACAAAGGGGAAAAGAAAAAAAAACCTTGCTAGAAAGCTTAGCGCGTGTTTGGCAATGGCTTTGGTAGGAGGTTTGAGGGGTGCAGGAGGTGAAAAAAAAGAAGTAGCTTATGAGCTGCTTGTTTGGCAACAACTTTGAGAAGAGGTGTGGGAGGTGAAGGTGCATCTTTTCCCAGCTTCTTGCTAGAAAGCTTAGGGTGTGTTCGGTAGTGTATTTTCCTTATGAAGCTTTCGTAGGGGGTTTGGGAGATTTTTTTGGGCGAAAATGGAAGCTTGGGGAGTCAAGCTTTCGGAGATTTTGTGGAGCTTCTCGAATTCATTGGTCATTTTTGGCCTTCTTCTCATCTCCAATCAGGAGCGCCCTGGTGGGACTCGCTCGATCACCATCGTCTTCAACCTCGAGCTCCTTCTCCACCATCGAACTCCTTTGCCGCCGTCGCCGCTCTGTGTGTGTTCTGGAATCGCAAAGCAAATGGCAACGCAAAGAAAACCCCGGGCAAAATTAGATTCGAAGAGCAATGTGGTGGGAAAGGGCAAAATAAACCCCACGCAGGTCGCCCTAATCGTCGCCGCCTCAGTCGAGCTCCCTCGCCGCCGCCGCTGTCGAAATCAGTTGAAATGATATCATTAATAATTCCCAACAGGGGGGTCTCGACGCGCCCAACTTCAAAGGAACAGAGAGAGATGGCAAGGCCAAGGGGTAAAGGACGTCGATTCACACCAATATGAAGCAAGGGAGGAAGAAGAACATGGTCTGAGTCTCTGAGAGAGAGAGCCTGAGGACTCGAGAATTTTTTTTGGAAATAGCCAAAATTTGGAAAAAAAATTGGAGATTAGCTAAAATGTCAAAATATTTTGGGATTTAGCCAAATTTGGGTAAAATCGATGTTTGTAACAGCGACTTTACTCCAAGGTTTTAAAAAAAAATAATATAATAAGTAAGTCGCTGTTACAAACAGCGGCTTACTTTTTTTTATTTTTTTTAGTTTTAGTTTAATATTAAATAGAAAAAATACCGAAAATAAAAAAACTTAGATATAAGTAAACAGCGACTCTACCGATTATTAAAAAAAAAAAAAAGGTGAGAAAGACAGGAAAAGTGGAGAGAGAGAGCGAGGGAGTCTGCAAAAGAAACAGAGAGGAAGGAAGGAGAGGTGGAAAGTGGAGAGAGAGCGCAGGATTATAACAAAATAAAAGAGAGAGAAAAAGAAGAGAGAGGAAGTAGGGAAATAGGGGGTACTGATACGGAGTGTCTTATGTGTACATTTGAAGGGGCTACAGTGAGTACATTTTTTTTTTTCAATTAAGGGAGAGTCGCTGTTTGAAATTACAAATTTTTTTTTCCCACACTCTTCTTAATTACAAATTTTACCCAAAAATAAAAAAAAAATATAAAGTCGTTGTTTGAAACAGCGACTTTAGTATTTTATTGTTTTTTTTAAAGTTGAGGTATAGTCGCTGTTTCAAACAGCGACTTTACCCTACTTTGGCTAAATCCCAAAATAGTTTTGGATTTTGGCTAGTTTGCAAATTTTTATTTTTTTTTGGCTATTTCCAAAAAAAATTCAGGACTCGAGGACCGATCGGAGAGGAGGGGTAAGACCATGCACAATAGAGGGCCCGGGTCCGGGCCCTTAACTTATTTTTCCAGGACCCTATTCTCGTTTTTTATTATTTGCACCCACATTTGAGAGCCCGACTCTCGGGCCTTAAGTTACTTTTTAGTTTTTACTATTTATCATTTCCAATTACTCAAGTATTATTATTATTATTATTATTATTATTATTATTATTATTATTATTATTAGCTTTTTATATGGTTATTATTATTATTATTATTATTTTTATTATTATTATAATAATTTCATTATCAACAAATCATTTTTACAAGAAATTAGTGGGTAGCCGAGATACTATCTGGGCACCCACTCCCTTAGCGATAACGAAGCTAAGTCTAGTAAAAATATAAGCTGCAGCATGAGCTCCGGCATTATTATTATTATTATTATTATTATTATTATTATTATTATTATTATTATTATTATTATTATTATTATTATTATTATTATTAGCTTTTTACAAGGTAAAAATATAGTATGTGAGCATTGTTGGTATAATTTAAAAAAAAAACATATGCAAAATGTGTGTATATGGGTAGATAAAATTAATTCAGACTTGAATATATTTTTTTTTTTTAAAAGTTTACAAAAAATGCGTAAAAAATGATTTAAAAAGAGGATATCTTGTGTCCCTCGTGGTTATGCTGCTATTAAAATTGAGTTTTCTTTTTCTTTTTATTATGATGTGGCATATGTAAGGGCCTTGGGGCTCTACAATGAGCATGCTCTAATAATGTGAGGGTATTTTCATCATTTTCATCGGGAAACAACTTTAAGAGAAAAAAAAAGAAAACTAATTAAAATACCCCCACCTTTGGGGTATGGTAAAAATATATCTTCAACTTTCAAATTTAATAAAAATATCCCGACCTTTGAAGGTAGTGGTAGTATATTACCACAAGTTTTTCACAAGTCAAAAATCGCTAACAAGACAGCCTACGCGGATTTTTTTACAAGGGTTTTATTGAACAATGTCCATGGTTCATGGTTGCCCAACTACTCTCCCGAATGTTACCATGAACCCAATAAATTGAGGGTAATTAAGCATTCTAATTACCATTTTTCTTTGAAGATTGTTTGAAAACGGACAGATTTAGGGGGTCGGAGTTCCAATGAGAGGGATCGTTGTTCTTTTTTCTTCGCCCTCATTCATCTATGTGGCCATTCCGGCCTCAACCGCCACCGCTTCTTCCACCACATTCGACTTCCTCTCCAAGCTTGGTATGTGCTACGTTAGGCAACCATGTTGTAGATCTAAAAATATGGAGAGATTATCGGCTAATATGGTGACATCGACTGCTAAAGGGATTAAAGAAGATGAGGGGCATATTGTGTAATTTTGATGAAATAGAAGACTAATTCATTAATGCTCTAAAAAACTACTCCCTCCGTTCTCTAATATTTGACGTTTTAAGGATTTTTTAGCTTTAGCAAAATATTTGTCGTTCAGCTCTGTCCAACCTCACAGTTTGGCCCACTTCCTTTACTTTTTAGTTTTTCTAATTAAAATTTTTTCAAAATGAAAGAAGGGCATTAGAAATAGTTTGTCAGACATCATATCAACGTGGTAATTGAAGAGTCATTGAGTATCATGGAGCACACTGTTTAAATAAAATAATCAATGGAAATTAAAAACTCACATAGATCATTAATGCATCTCAGTACGATATTCATTTGAATTCATTTTCTTAATTTGTGTGATCTTTCTCCAAACGACAAATATTAGAGAACAGATGGAGTATTTTACTACTCCGTATGTTCTAAAAAGTACAGGCCGGAAAAAATCTCCCATTTATAATCTACTATCAAACACACCCTTTAATTTCTTGAAAATGGAAGCTTGGGTAGGAGCTTTAAGAGGTTATTTTCGGAGTGGGCTGAAAATGTTTCAACTTGTCTCCAAATCCACTGCACCCTCACCATTCTCGCTCTCCTTCCACCTTTCTCCCTCAACATGGTTGTCGTCCTAAAAAAGGAGCAGCGTCGGCGTCCACTGCCCGGAGTCCCCGTCTCTGTTTCCTTGTCTAAATGGTGTTTGGTGGTCGGGGAGGTCAGCTCCGATAACAACTTTGGTCCCCTTTATTTGGTGGTTGGGGAGGTCGGCTCCTCCTCTTCTCTTCAGCGGCCACTGCTGGGCACCCATGTTACTCTCTTCGTTGGATGAACGACCAAGGGCTCCGAATTGGATAGGCGAGAACCTCGATTCATTCGCTACATCTCTGCAATCACAACCAAGTTTAATGTAATTATAAAATACTCATCTGAAATCACATCCACATTCGTTTCCCTGAAATCAAGATCATCTAAAAGGAAATCTCTCAATAGGGGATTTCAATTTGTTGGTGATGGATGAGGATGAGTTCAGCAGGCAATGTCGTTAGCCCTGAGCTCTCAATCGGGATAAAGAGGAATGGGAGATTGAAGGGGAAGGGGGCAATGTCGTCATTTCATAATTAATTAAAAAAAAATAACCTTCTTTCCACCAAACACCTTACCGGAGTTATTTAAAAAAAATAAACTCAACATCTTCTATCCCCATAACTCATACCATAATCTCCACCCCATATAATCCCTTAAAAATAATCTGCATACCTTAAAAGATAACTTATTGTCAAACCCGCCCCTAATTAGGTTTTTTTTTATAAAAAAAAAAACCCACCTTCCGCATCTCCAAAATAATCTCCACCACCATAATCTCCAAAAAAAAAAATCCACCTCCAAAAATACCACCTACTACCGATTTGTCATGCAAGAGGTCTCATACTTGCCCATCCCATCTAAGAACTTTTCAGCGAACTTGTGCTTTGATCGATGGCAAAATCTGGATACATTAGAAATCATCTTTTCAAACCTGCAAATAGCAAAGTGAACAGGAAAAAAAAAAGATTATGATCACCATTTCTCACCTTTGAACTTCAAGTAAATCATCACAGTTTTTTAAATCTTATATCTTCTTTACTAAAACATAAACTTTTTTGACAAATGTTGCATTCTGGTGAAATGTTTTCCTCCCCAAAACTTTAACCAACTCACGTTTTTCACTTCATTTTTAATGCCGGTCGGGGGAGTGAGAGAGAAGGTTGGGAGGTGAATAGGGGCAGCGCAGCAGGCAATGTCGTTAGCCCTGAGCTCTCAATCGGGAGAAAGAGGAATGGGAGATTGAAGGGGAAGGGGGCAATGTCGTCATTTCATAATTAATTAAAAAAATAACATTCTTTCCACCAAACACCTTACCGGAGTTATTTAAAAAAAATAAACTCAACATCTTCTATCCCCATAACTCATACCATAATCTCCACCTCATATAATCCCTTAAAAATAATCTGCATACCTTAAAAGATAACTTATTGTCAAACCCGCCCCTAATTAGTTTTTTTTTTTAAAAAAAAAAATCCACCTTCCGCGTCTCCAAAATAATCTCCACCACCATAATCCCTCCACATATTCAACAATCTGTTTGCTATTGACATAATATTTTAGTAATGCAATTTTTGGAAATGGAACTACGTATATTGTCCCATCTCTTTCTTTTTCTTTTTTTTTTTGTGGCGAGAAGGCATGGAACTTTTTTGCCTGGTGTATAAAATCATTTGTTACTTTATCTTTGCCAAAAATCTTTTACGTTTAAATTATTATTTGAATAATTTAATTTATAATATTGTAGACTATATATGTCACTATCGCTTTTAAATTTTTGTATGTGTGAATTGTATGCATTAATTACATATGACTTATGTTTGTGAACGTGTTCCTTGGTTGCATATCGGTAGTTTGGCACAAAGTCATACGTACGTTGGAAACATGTTAACGATACATTATTGGCAATTGAAAATGATATGTTAACTACAAGTTTCCTTGTGGATATGTGTGGGGATTCTTTTAAAACATTTGTATATGTTTATATATTACACACATTTCTAAAAAATAACATGTTACGTACAAGTTTCCTTTAGGGTATGCATATGGATTCTATATTAAAAAATCAATATATGTTTATATTATTACACACATTTCAATAAGTTGTAGAAGGATTTTTCAAATAATTTAACAATTTTTAAAATATTTTTATTTATTAGTTCACTAAAAAATAAAGAATAAAGAATAATAAATAAAATTAAAACTATCTAAGACTTTATTAGTGTTAAAAAAATATAAATCAAAATGGGGATCAACCCGACCCCCACAATAAAACAACAAATGTAAAGGTGCGGATCCCACAATAGTTATTTAAATTGTGAAGGGAGACTAAATATTGGCTTTGATCATTCTACACCGGCTTCGGTCGTCATCAACCCGACTTCGGCCGCCTGACATTGTGGTATTCACCACTCTCTCACTCTGGTGTGATCGCTCCGGCGTGATTCCGGTTGTCAATCGTAATCGGAACAATCCTAGCTCCGATTCCCTTTTTGGTTTTTGATCCAAATCAAAAACTATTTTGGAGCTTTTGTAGATCGGTGTCTCATATCCCCAAATCAGCTTTTGCTCGGCCTGATTTGTGCTCATCCTTCCCTCTTTCTCCCCTTGTATCGATTGTTCGGGAGGCGTTTCAATCCAATTTGTCATTCCTGCTTGCCTTCCCTTCTCTTGGTTGTGTGGTGATCTTCTGTTGCGCCGTCATGGCAGGCTGGCTTGCGTCGGTGCGCACCCTCCTCTCTTGGATCGTCCTACTTGGTGCCCGGTTGATACCTCAGCAGGTCTCCTCGGCGCGCCGGTTGCATCCCCGACCCCTCTTCACCCTCTTCAATCACCTTCTTGCCAGCATGCAACTCCGGCCTTCGCCCTCCTTGGCCGTTTTTGGCTGGCCCGACCCCTCTCCTGCCAGCTCTGCATCTCTGACCGTCGTCGCCCATCCTCCTCGGCTTCCATGGCCTATGTTGGCCGGCCATCACCATTCATCCTGCTCATTTTTGCCTTGACCCATGTGTGACCTGTTTCTAGCCCGTGTGTTTGTCTTGGGTTCAAAGCTGCACACACAAAACAAAATCAAACAAAAATAAAATAAAATAAAATAATAAATAATATTCGAACTCATATATATATGTGTGTGTGTATATATATATTGAGGATAGATCAATTGTGCACACCCCTTAGGGTATACATTGTGCACAGATCTGAGTATTTGAATACAATCAAATCAATGGTGTAGATTTATTCTTAATTTCAGTTTTTTTTTAAAAAAAAATGGGACCCATTCTCAAAACAAATCTCTCAACCCAAATTGTGAGTGTACTCCAACCTCCGTATTAAAATAATTAGCCCCAATTTCTCAATGCACAGGAGAACTAGAAAGGACTTCGATCGGACGAAGTGCGATAGGGCAAGGAGGAGGGCCAACTCTTTGTTGATGTCCGATGACTGCAATCGGCATTCTGGAAATGACGAGAGCACCTCCTCTCAGTCGTAGCGGAGGGCAATCAAAGCAGTTGGAGGAGAAGGCGGGGGCGGTGATTTGAAGGGGATCTCGAAGGTCGACGGAATGGTGGCTAGAAGGGGACGATTCCGGTGATTTGTATGTGCCGAAAGGGGATCGAGATAACTAATTCCGATGTCTTCATTTGCAAGGCCAATCCGGCGGCTATTGGTGGCGTCGTGGTTGATTTTGGAGTAGGGGTAATGAAAAAACAGAGAATATTGGGGGGGTGTAACGAAGGCTGAAATTGTACTTCAAATCGGATACGATAGACGATGGGTAGGGGGAGCTAGGTGTGGTTGGGGGGGAGGGGTGATTAGGTTTGGGGGGCAGGGGGTGTTTGAGTAATTAGAGTATTGGTGAAATCGGGTTAGGGTTGAAATTTGTTGCTTATCAACCTATGATTCCTATATTATTCAGGGGAAATCGAATAATTATTTAGACGTATATGTCGAATTTAGTGTAGAGTTTTCGACATACATAATTTGATTCATTATTCGTCAATTATTCAGAAGTGTGTGTCGATTTTTGGTTACTAGTGATAATAAGTTGGTCAATTGTTCAGTGAAATATGATTCATTATTCGTGAGTATATGAAGTCTTCGGATTGACGAACAACATAAAAACCATTCATTGCACGTGTATAATTACACAACTAAACATTATTCGGGGAAATTTGAAACATTATTCGGTGAAATGTGAAGTATTGTTTAGCAATTTTGGGTTTCTTTTGTCTAAAATTGATGAACAAAAAAACATTATTCAATAGGATGAGACAAATTATTCAGTTGAATTGGTTAATTTTGATTTTAACTGGCTGGAAAAAGAAAACATAACATTATTCAGTAGCATGAGAAACATTATTCTATGAAATTGACAAAAATTTCAAACAACGAAATCAGTTAAAAAAAAAAGCAATATGCATATCCATTTAAAAAAAATGGATTCGCTAAAAAAAATGATTTGATTTGATTTTGTGGGTCCCCAATCCCACCAACCTTTTTTAAAATAAAAAAAATATTCTTAAAAGCTGAGTATGTCTTTCCAAATGATTTTTTTTTGTTGGAATCAAACTTTTTAATACCCCGATATGAAATCAAAATTTTAGCAACAGATTATGTTCATCCAAATAAAAAAAATATCTTTCAAAAAAATTTCAAATTGGATTGGGATGTCATGTACACGCGCATACGGAATGGGTGGACATTAGGTTTTCGTGGGTCTCCCTTTTTTTATAGCAAAAAATAAAAAAATAAAAAACTCTTTTAATCATGACCTTCCATCTTCTTTCGATCAACGATCAAGATTTGTGCACAAGATACATCATTTGTGGATGGTCTTGAACCACACCCTATACCCTATATATATTTCTATATATTTATACATATATCTCTATAAATATATAGAATTTTACATATATTTGGAAACCCCACTCATTTGGACGTGTACAAAATCTCGTTAAGTTTGATAAAATTCCAAAAGGATTTCCAGATGCTTCTTACTCTGGCGGTGTGCGGCTCAATGACGGTGTGGCTTGATGATCTTTTCCGTGGTTTTGGTTTTGGCTGTCGGAGTCGGGATAGACTGGGGTCGTGATAGTGTGTGTCATGGTGTCTCCACTACTCGGGTTGACTGTTTCCCTGGAGTTTCGTCCTCACTGCCCACATGATGACCGGGTCCCGATGTATCGTTGGTCTAAGGTTCTGCTTTTGAGTATGGCTTGGCTTCGTCTGTCGTCTTCGTCCACTTCTTGTTTGGTTTATATCTGATTGGTTTTGTTTGTGTTGTAGAGTGCGTTTTCCTGAGTTTGCACCGTTTTGTATTGTTGTAGGTTATCGTTTGTAGACGGTTCTTCCGTGTGCCGGCTTGGCCGACCTTCGAGTTTCATATACGTCTGAACTCGAATTCTTACCTAATAAAAACAACCAAATGTAAACATCACCACATCAACCAAAATGAACATTATTATCTTAGTCTTTCTATCTTATGCCCTAGGGGTACATGATAAGAGTCAAAAGATTCCCTACCAAAAACAAGTGTACCCAAAGAATTTAATATAAAATTTGGCTAAAGCAATTAAATTATGAAAATGTTTTTTTTAAACGGGAATCTTATCTTGTGCCCTTAGGGCAATGTAAAGGCCGAAAAATTTCGAATCATTATTTTATTTAAAAATATTCGTTTAGATTGATTTCATTTTGAAATTCGGGAAGTTTTGAGAATCTTCGTCCTCGATCAAAATAATTTTATTTTGGCTCTTCCGAAGAAAAACTCGACATAAATTGATTCTGATTAAAAAACATATTCTATTCCGCTTTCTTAGTTCGATACTTGAAATATTTTTCGGATTTCATTATTATTTTGAATTCTAAAGTTTAATTTTAATTGAGTCGGGTTAAGGTCGAGAGAGCGGGTTTCGAGGTTTTTTTTTCGGAATTCGTTTTCTGGATATTTGAAATTTTGGGACCACTTTTGTTTTCCTCCCCCTTTCTCCCTTTTGATCAGCCCTGCAAGATTGTAGCTCAACCCCTATTCCTCATTCAGTTGTTGTCTTTTTCCTATTTGAGCCAAACACCCCATTCAATTTGTTTCCCTCTCCCACACTCCTTCCCCTTTTATGACCCACGCCTGTTTCAGAAGCTTTGCTCCCTCCTTTTGAAATCGATCCAAGCAACCCACTATACTCACACATCTGCCCCCCTCCACCCTCCATTTCTTTCTCTCCCCTTTCTAAACACAACCCAAGACACTCTTCCTCCTCTTTGTCTTGTCACCACTGACGCCACAACTCCACCAGCTCTTTCGCTCTCCACCTCCTTATTGCCGAGCCGCTAGCCCGAGCGCCTCACCGAGCACCCTACCCCTATCTTCCGAGCCAGCCGAGCCGAACACCTGCAACAGCTCCCTCCACCTCCCTCCAAGCAGCGACAGCCGAGCTCCATCATTTACGACGTCCGACGTAGCCCAGATTTGCAACCTGAGTCATCGACGCCTTCTTCTTCCTCAGCTCCTTCCCCTGTTTCTCTCCAAAACAATAGGTGAACTTCCCTTCCTTCTTCTTTCGCTTAAAAACGACTTAAAAGGCTCACCTTTCTAACTCCTACTTTCGACCCAACTAGGCTCGTCTGGTTTTCGACACCGACACGGAATCGCATGCGGTTGAATTGGAAGACTCCGCTTCCATGGTCTGCCTTTAGTGGAGGAATGCACGAGAATGACACGGAGGGGGCAAATGAAATCACATGATGAAGAGGATGAAGCAGATCCATGGAGGCACGAGGAGACATTGAATGGCAAGAGATTTAATTATAACGGGGCACTTTGGGTATTATAAATTTTTTTTGGCTTACTTTTTTACGGATTGCATGGAATACTTTCCTTTCAAAAGAAAATTGGCCTATCCCTATTCTTTCGCAAGGCATTCTTGCAAAGAGTCGAGCCTAAGCGGTTCAAGCCTATTTGACCAATGCTAGCATAGCCCTTTTAACCTTAGGGGATTCAGCTCTATCAATACCGATTGAAAAAAGAGATACAATCTATTCCATTTGATTCACTGTCACAACCCAATAGCAGATCGGTGGGAATTGGGACAGCTTTGCTCATTCTCTGTGCACATTCGATACATCCATTGTCACTTCTTCTTAGACCGTTCGTGCCTTCCAAAACCAGAATTACTTCTGTTCCGATGCCTTCACTTACTGCCGCAGAACCCGACTAGTTCTGATCTTCGACCACCCTATTTAAACTATGTTCAAAATATCTATACGCAAATTGAAGTTTAAGATAAAGTAAAATCAAATAGAATGCCCATACTCTTTTTATCAGTATAAAAGAAGATTCATGAAAAGAGTCAGACAACAATCCCCCTTGTTAGTATCCAACTATTTATTACTCCCTCTGATCCAGAAAGATTGTCGTTTTAACTAAATGCACAAGATTTAAGAAATGATTGGTTTTGTAATTCATCCAATCTAAATAAATTAATGCTCACCGAAAAATGTGTTGTACACATGTGTTCACACTTGAAAACCATATATACCCATTAATTGTGATGAACTCAAAGAGTCTCTCTACCATGGAGCCATAATTACAGAAGGGATTTGATCAACCAAAAAAAAGTACGAGGAATACACATGGAGATGGAGCGACAAAAAAATGGAGGCATTTTAAAACGAAAAATTGAAATTATAAATTGGAGGCATTTCAACTAATTTGCAAATAATTTAAACATGAAGAATATGGAGCCAAAATTTATGGCTTCCATCAGCCACGCTAGTGGTTATATAGGTTGGTGGAAGATTGTCATCAACACACACTCAATCTATGGCTTCCCTCACTAACCTTGATTTGAATATCCTTCCAAACGATGATTTTCATGACTTATCAAATGAAGAATTTTCATTTGATCTCAATGAATTTCCAGAAGATTATGTCGATGAAGACGTCGAAAACGGGTTCGAAGTAAATGGGGTAGGAGCTGACCCGATTATCGATCTAACGATTGATCAAATCGATGAAGAAAATGAGTTGCACCCAACGAATAACTCCAGTAAGTTCATTCGATTGCACCCTATAATTATGCCAAAATATTTCTAATTCCATTTATAACTAACGAAAGAAGAGTATAATACCTGTGAGGATGAATAACGAAATAGGGAGTATTACATGTGAGGATGGAGCATTGGATTATAATGGTATTGCCAATGAACATTGATTATAGTACTCCCCCATTGGTAATGGAATTCCAAAGAGTAAAGCGTTAATTGTAGAGTAAATGCAATTGCTAATTAATGAGATACAACGTCATACTTTGTGGATCGAATACCCCAAGCCAAAACGTCAATCTTTCTGGATCGGAGGGAGTATTTGATAGTGAGTAGAACTTCAATTATAAGCGCTCCTAGCTCAGAAACCACACAAAGACAAATACATGGAGGAAAAGTCCAACTCATAAATCATATACTAAAAAAAGAAAGCACATGAGGGATATGGGACGCGTGTCTAGTTCTCATTGGAAAGGAATTAGCGGAATAGTCCTTCTGTCTCCCGTCTGACACAGTTTGACACGCGGTGATACCTGATTGACTCCAAATCTATAGTTGTAGTAAAGTTGTAGTAAAGCAGCTCGATAAGACCCCGTACCTAGAGCTAACATCATATACCCCTAGGGTGGCTCAAAATAGACCCGACCCGGAAACCCGACCCGATCCGACCCGGAAAACACATGGTCGGGGTTGACCCGAGACCCCTAGGGGTCGGGTCTCGGGTCGAATTTTAGAAAATCCCGGGTCAACGGGCGGGTCGGGGTCAAACCCGGCGGGTCTCGGGGTTGACCCGTTGACCCGGTTTTTTTTTTTTAAAATTTTTTTATTGTTCTGCGGGTCTCGGGGTTGACCCGTTGACCCGGTTTTTTTTATTTAAATTATTTAATTGTTCTGTGTCTGCTCTATTAGTTATTTGTCCACTGTAACTTTGCAAGTATTCAAACAAATACTCCGTATCTGAAATAAAATGAAATGGGACATAGGTTGAATTTTTCTTTGCACAATATAAATGTCCATTAGTGATAAGTGATCTTATAAATAAAATGAAATAAAATATTGTAACAAAATTGTGTTTTCGTATCCCACACGGCCACACTCCAACCCCACCCTTAAAATATATATATATATATACACGTACGGAGACTACGGAGTATATGTAATAACTAATATGCGGATGAAAAGTAAAAAAAAAAATCCTTTTTATTTAATTTAAATATTGTAATAAATAATAAAATTTTAAAACTCGGATTTTCGGGTGAACCCGTGACCCGACCCGGAAAACCCGGAATTACAAATCTCGGGTTCGGGTCGGGTGGCGGGTCGTATTTTTTAAAATCTCGGGCCTTCGGGTTGACCCCCACCCGGAATATCCGGGTCGGGTCGGGTCGGGTCGGCCCGGATGAGCCACCCTATATACCCCAATTGCGACATTGTAGAATAAGCTAAACTTTTCTTAATGCAAAAGAGGATATTAGGGTGGACATTTAGCAAAATAGGGATATGAAAATGGACATTTTACCAAAAAATTTCAAAAATAAATAATGCACTAGAGAAATTTGTTATCTTATTTATGTTAGCAGACCTAAAATTTCAAAGTATATTCTTCAAAAAAAATAAAAAAATTACAATATCATATTTATTAATAATAACTACTCTCTCCGTTAATTAAAACATGTCGTTTTAGATATTTGCACATTTAAAAAAAAGCAAATAAAAATAAACAAAAATACACTTATACCCCTAATTATTACTTTATTTTTTCACTTTATTGAAAACTACAACTAACAAATCCTTAATCATTATAAGAGTAATTTTGGAAAGTGAATACCAAAATACCTAAAATGATATGTTTTTCCTGATAAGATTTTACTTTTAAAACGATATATTTTTCTTAACGGATGAAGTATTATAAAAAAATATAATAAAATAATATATATAATTTCTTAATAAAACAACCGTGAAATGAGCAGGTAATAAAACTAAGTGGAGTATATCAGAATTTTTTTTCAAAGTAGCCAAAAAACAGATTTTTTTTGCAAAATAGCCAAAATCCGAAACTATTTTGGTATTTAGCCAAAGTAGGGTACCAACTTAATTTTTTTTTATTAAAATAACAAAGTCGTTGTTTCAAACAACGACTTTGTATTTTTTTTTTGATAAAATTCATAATTAAAAAGATAAAGTGGAAAAAAATGTAAATATGGGGAGAGTCTTTTGTTGTACCATGGTGTTAGAGAGAGAGGGGGGCGTGGAGTCTGGAGTCGGGTCTGGCTGGGGTCGAGGTGGTGTGCTCATGACGACTCTGTATCCGGGATTTTGTTTCCTTGGAGTTCGTCTGCACTACCCACGGGAGATAGAGTCCTGCTGACCCGCGGTGTCACTGTTCGGTGGTGCTTGGTTTCGTTCTTCGGCGGCTTCCTCAACTTACTCAGAGTTGGTCTTCTTGATTCGTTTTGTTCTAGAGTTTATTGTTGTTTGCTTCATTTCGCTTGTTGTTTGTATTTCTATTTTCAGGATTGTATGTTTGACAGTTCGTCGTCTGCCGACTTTGTCGGCCTATCTATGAGTCAGACCTGTCTGACCTCTAAATTTTTACCTAATAAAAAAAATGGTGTTAGAGAGAGGGGGGGGGGGGGGGTTGATGGCATGGGAATTGGGAGGGGGTTGTTTCAACTTAAATTAAAAAAAAAAGCAGCGACTCTAACGGGGGATTTTCAGTCGCCTTAAATCCTATCAAATAAATCCGACTAACCTAACTAATGTAGTTTGGCAAGTACGGGTCGATCCCACAGAGAGTCAATGATTTGTATGCAAATCAGAGTGTGTCAACAAGAATAAGAAACAAAGAGGGGGGATTTCGATGGTTTAAACTAACTAAGAATGCAAAAGTAAGAAAATAAATAAAGTAAAACATATTACATGGATAAATATGAGAGAATAGCTCAGGTCAATCAATCTCAGCACTCAGGTTTGTTCATTGATCATTGATATCGAAAAGATAACTTCCTCTTGAATACTTTGTTGTGGAAAGACTAGGTCTTTTGAATCAAATTCCTTATCGAATCTAGTTAACAGGACAACCAGACCCTGAAAACCCTAATTATCAAACAACCTTGAAACTATCAAGATTCAATTCAATAATCGATGAAGTCTAAAGGAAATCAACAAAGGCAATCGACACGCACAACCAGTTATTGCATCAATTGCAAATCAATTCTCTATACAAATTTCTAAATCAACCAGTTTCAGAGATTTATACTTTGCTACTCAATGATATAGATAACTCAACCAGTAATTACCTATATCTAGCTATAGATTATCATGAACAAGCATTAGTTGATCAGGCTAATGAAAATTCACGAAAACCCTAAACATTCGGTGCGGAGAATTGATAATAGTCAAATAGGAGTGTTAGGATATAGAAATCTCACAATGAAATGATAAACCTGACGCTTCGATTCATTGTCCCAAGCCAAGAGATTTAGTGGTTCATGGTTGAAAAAAAAATCACAAGAAGCCTCCCTAAAGCTACGTACCAAACCCTAATTGTTCTCCTTTCCACCTCCTAATAATCATAATAATAATAATAATAATAATAATAATAATTCTAATCCTAATATGTCAAATGAATTCCAAAACTAACATCCAATAGGCCCAAACATGTGGCCCACAATTCAGCGTTCAGCACTTCGCCCATAAACTCCGGTGAAACACAAACAACTCGGCCAAGTTCTTTTGCCCAAACCGAGTTACATCCAGCAGCCACATTTGAAGTCCCGATTTCGCTGTTTTCAAGGCTGAATTTGAAAAAGTCGTAAACACGAAAGTTGTAGGTCTTCGAATCTATTTTCCAACAAGTATAAGTACGCCCTGATCCGATAAATAGAGCCTTCAAACGACTCGTTTTAGTGCAGCGTCGCCAACCTGGACAGCTCCAATCCTTTACTTGTTTAGCTCATCTCCTCGGCTCTCGTGCTCTTCTATTCTCGTCCAATCTTCCAACATTGGCTCGAGCTTAGCTTCACCTCTTTACAATCACCTGAAATCATGCACAAAACTTGTAGATTCCGACTCTAATTGAAACATAATGAAAACATGAAAACTACTCTAACTCATGCACTTTATTATATCTAAATCTATCTAAATGCAATATGTTAACAATATCTAAATGTGTCTTATCAGACTCTCCCTATATTTATATTTTTTTCTCACTTTTTCTTTTTAATTACGAATTTTATCAAAAAAAAATACAAAGTCGTTGTTTCAAACAACGACTTTATTATTTTTATTAGTTTTTCTTAAAAGTTGGGATAGAGTCGCCGTTTGAAACCGCGACTTACCCCTATTTTGGCTAAATTGCAAAATAGTTTGGATTTTTGGCTAATTTCCATTTTTTTTTCTCTTTTTGGCCATTATGAAAAAAAAATCACTATATCTTTAATGATAGCGGCTTTAGACAAGATCCCAAAATGGCTTTTGGCAAGATAATTTCAAATAAATTGCACGCATGTCCTTTTCATTTCTTCCCAAAAAAACTACAAAATGGTTCAAAACTCTCTCTTCTATTAATCGAAACCTAAATATGTTGGATGAACTATTGTGATCGAAAATAGTCTGGAATCGATGAAATTAGTCAAGGCATCAATTGATCTAGACTCGAATCGGTATATCGATCGTCTTAGTTGATTATCGAATGACATTCGATGATTATTTGTGGCCGTTGTTCGAAAAAATTATCGAAGTTGACATATGACGAGCTAAATAGGGGACCTCGGCAAAAGGTGTCGAGGATACGCAAGAGCCTCATCAAATGTAGTCGAGGGTACGTAGGAGCCTCATCAACAAGACCGTCCAATGTATTTTGGGGGCCCTGTTCAATACTACCTAGCTCTATATTTAAATATTTAAGTTTTTATATAGTTTTTAATAAGAATAAAAACTACTACTATAAAATAAACATATGAAATTATTAAAGTCAACATTTTATAGAGTTTTTATTTTTCAAACCCTATGAAAAAGTCAAATATAACTATTTTACTAGGTGTAGTATTTATTAAGATTTGCTCATAAATCACAAACATGTAGTAAAATTATAAAATAAATTTATTTTGAAAAATAAAAAAGGACCAAAATAAATTTAATATAGGACTACCTTTTATTAGATTTTAGCCATTTTTACTCTTTATGTTTGTATCAATATAACAAGAAGTTGTGTTAAATTAACAAATAAAAATAGTTAGTAAGAAGATCCCAAAAATAATTATAAATAGTTGAGAAGAAGCCCCAAAAATAATGTAGTTTATCAATTATAAGGATGTATATAATAAAAATAGTTAATAAAAAGGACCAAAAGTAATTAAAAATATTAATGAGATGGCACTATTAGCCCAATGTAGTTTTCCACTTTTCCATATACAAAAATGTTTAAACGATTAAACACAAACAAACAAACAATCCCCACTTGAGATTCGAACCATGATTAGTTGCAGTGATAAATGTAAAGTGGGATGGCTTACGCTGCTTGCCAGTTGCCACTGAGACAAGGTAACCTTTTTGTTTGTTAAAACAACAAATAATATAACTACTAATAAATTTTTACTGGGGCCCTAGAAAATTTGGAGGCCCTGTTCCGTTGGGCTCTTTGCACGGCCCATTGGATGGGAACGTTGCCGAAGGGCGAAGGTACACAAGACCCTCATCAAACATTGCCGAGACCCTTTATTTAGCTCATCCTTTGCGAACCTCGATAATTTTTTGGAATGACGACCATAAATAATCATCGAATGTCATTCGATAATCATCTAAGACGATCGATATACCAATTCGAGTCTCATCAATTGATACCTCGACTAATTTCATCGATTTTAGTCTGTTTTCGATCACAATAGTTCGTTTAACATATTTAGGTTTCGATTCGTAGAAGACAGGTATTTGGATCGTTTTGCAATTTTTTTGGAAAAAATGAAAAGAATTTACTTGTTGTTGGATATTTGGGGATTTATGTTATCAGATAAAGGCTTTGTAATTGCCTTTCTTGTTGAATCTGATTGATTTTTACATGGTAGACATGCTCCTATTTATAGGAGAACTTTACCTACTGTATATCCATAAAATAACATGAGAAGTACAGAAGGTGAATTATTCACTCTTCTCCCTTCTACACACAACACTCCCCCTTGAATAATCAACTTCTGTCATGACTCTTAGGGGCTATATACAAATTTACTTCTGTCATATGCATTGGTAATGCTACCTTGTCAGGAAAAACCCAGTGGGATAAAAACCTGATCGAAGGAAAAAAGAGTGCAGCGCATATGGTTCTCCCCTTGAGTTTGACATGCTTAATGAGCTTCTCGAAGACGACACATTCCGATCTTGCGTACCAGTTGTTCGAACCTCTTTGGTGGTAAGGACTTTGTGAACAAATCAGCGAGGTTCTCATCTGATCGGATTTGTTGGACTTCAATTTTCCCTTTCTTCTCAAGTTCATGAGTAGAGAAGAATTTTGGCGATATGTGTTTGGTCCGATCTCCTTTGATATAACCTTCCTTTACTTGCGTAACACAAGCCGAGTTGTCTTCGTATATCACAGTTGGTTTGCCTTTGATTGACTTGATTCCAGGCTCCCTCTGTATGTACTTTATCACCTTTCCGAGCCATACAAATTCTCTACCAGCTTCGTATAATGCTATCAATTTAGCATGGTTTGACGATGTCGCAGTCAAAGTCTGCTTTGTGGACCTCCATGATATGGCCGTCTCTCCCAATGTGAAGACATGTCCATTTTGGGATTTGGCCTTGTGTGGATCTGATAGGTATCCTGCATCTGCATAACCAACAAGAGTTGCATTTGGACAGTTTTGATAACACAGGCAAGATCATGTGTGCCTCTAAGGTAACGGAACAAGTGTTTGATTCTATTTCAATGCCTCCTTGTAGGAGCTAAGCCGTATCTCGATAGTAAATTTACAGCGAAGGCGATGTCATGCCTTGTATTGTTGGCTAGGTACATCAGGGCACCAATAGCACTTAGATATGGTGTTTCTGGGCCAAGTATTTCTTCGTCATCTTCTCGAGGTCTGAATGGGGCATCGTGTATATTAAGGGAGCGAACGACCATAGGTGAGTTCAAAGGGTGAGCTTTGTCCATGTGAAATCTTTTCAGAATTTTCTCGGTATAATTTGATTGATGGACAAAGATTCCATCTTTTACGTGTTCAATTTGCAAACCGAGACAGAACTTGGTTTTCCCAAGATCCTTCATTTCAAATTCCTTCATCAAGTACCTAGCTGTACTTGCAATCTCATTCGGGGTTCCAACAATGTTTAGATCATCAACATATACTGCAATGATGGAAAACCCCAATTTGTATCTTTTGATAAAGATGCATGGACATCTCGAGTCGTTCTTGTACCCTTCCTTCAAAAGGTACTCACTAAGACGATTGTACCACATTCTCCCAGATTGTTTCAATCCATATAAGGATCTCCTTAACTTGATAGAGAGCATTTCTCGAGGCTTTGATTTGCAAGATTCAGGCAATTTTAGTCCTTCAGGGACTTTCATATAGATGTCGGTGTCAAGTGACCCATACAGATATGCAGTCACGACATCCATTAATCGCATCTGTAGCTTTTCAGCCACTGCCAGGCTAATCAGAAATCTTAAGGTAATTGCATCAACTACCGGTGAATACGTATCGTCGTAATCAATTCCTGGCATTTGTGAAAAACCTTGTGCTACAAGCCCTGCCTTATATCTTGCTACCTCATTTTTCTCATTTCTTTTCCTCACAAAGACCCACTTATAGCCCACTGGCCTTACTCCCTTCGGAGTCTGAGTTACAGGACTGAAAACTCCACGCTTCTCAAGTGATTTTAATTCAGCCTGAATCGCTTCTCTCCATTTAGGCCAATCTTTCCTGCGATGACACTCTTCAACTGTTTTTGGTTCAGTATCGTCGTTTTCCGCCATCATTTCAACTGCTACTGAATAGGCAAAGATTTCATCGACAATGACATCTTTCTTGTTCCATTGTGTTCCTGTGGATACATAGTTTATGGAAATTTCAGAATTGTCAATTGTTCTGTCTTCTTCAAGAAGACTCTCTTTTTCATCTTGTTCAACAAGATTCTCTTCTTCCGAGGAGTTTGCTTTGTCTTTCAAGATATCCTCGTTATTGACCTCTTTGCCCTCGTTATTTGGCTGGACTATTATGGGATTACCAATCATGCCCTTTTGCCTCCTCGGTTGTCTTGGTTTCAAATTCTTTGAACCAAGTGGTCTACCTCGCCTTTTACGTACATCAGATTCATTAGCAATTGGCTTATTTGGTAGATCCATAGGTACTTCAATTCTTGCAGGGGCATTTACAGCAGGTATATGTGACTTTGTCACTTTTTCTATATCAGTAAATACATCATGCAACTGATTAGCTACTCCTTGCAAATGAATTATCTTTTGTACATCTTGTTCACACACTTTTGTTCGAGGATCAAGATATGACAATGACATGGCATCCCAGGTGACCTCACCTTTACTAGGATTAACTTTCTTCTTTTTTCTCCCTAGAGTTGAGAATGTGTATTCATCAAAATGGCAATCAACAAATCTTGTTGTAAATAGGTCACCTGTCGTTGGCTCAAGATATTTAATAATTGAGGGGGATTCAAAACCAACATATATTCCCAGTCTCCTTTGAGGACCCATCTTTGTCCGTTGCGGTGGTGCAATTGGGACATAGACGGCACATCCAAACACCTTTAGGTGCGACACATTCGGCTCCTTGCCAGACACAAGTTGCACCGGGGAATATTTATGATATGCAGTTGGCCTGAGTCGAATCAAGGTTGCAGCATGTAATACTGCGTGTCCCCATGTTGATGATGGTAGCTTGGATTTCATCAGCAATGGTCTAGCAATCAGTTGTAATCGTTTAATTAATGATTCTGCAAGACCATTTTGAGTATGTACATGCGCTACTGGATGTTCAACTATAATCCCAATGGACATGCAATAGTCATTAAATGCTTGGGAAGTGAATTCTCCTGCATTATCCATACGGATTTTCTTTATTGTATAATCTGGGAATTGTGCTCTTAATCGCATGATTTGAGCAAGGAGTTTAGCAAACGCAACATTTCTTGTTGACAATAAACTCACATGTGACCATCGTGTAGATGCATCTATTAGCACCAAGAAGTAACGAAATGGTCCACACGGTGGGGCAATTGGCCCACATATATCCCCTTGAATTCGTTCTAAGAATGCAGGAGCTTCAACTGCTATTTTATTTTTCGAGGGCCTAGTGATCAGTTTGCCCAACGAGCAAGCAGTACAATTGAGATCACTTGTCTGGATAGCCCTCTTGTTCTTTAATGTATGACCAAGTGAATTCTCAATGATTCTGTGCATCATCACTGTACCTGGATGGCCCAATCTGTCATGCCAGAGGGTAAACATCTTATGGTCATCCAGACTTGGTCTATTTACCATATTTACCTCAAATGGACTAATGTAGGTATAATATAGCCCAGGGGAATAAGCTGGTAGTCTTTCTACCACTTTCCTTTTGTTAGATACATGTGCTATCAGGCACAAGTATTCCCTTTCATTTTCATTCTTGGTTTCAATATGAAAACCATTCCGACGCACATCTTTAAAGCTCAATAAATTTCTTTGAGACTTGCTTGAGTATAATGTGTCTTTTATTACCAATTTTGTCCCTTTCGGAAGCAAAAGGCAAGCCTTTCCAGATCCTTCGATCATCTTTGCCACACCTGATATCGTGTTGACATTTCCTTCAAAGATTGTCAACTGAGTGAAGTATTCCTTGTTTTTCTGGATGGTGTGGGTTGTTGCACTGTCCACTAGACATTGATGCTTATAATCAGGCTTAACTCCAGATGGATTCATGACTTCAAGAATTAAGAAAAGCACAGAGTTAGACATTATATTACATGGTGGAAATTAAACTTACACAGATATCTTACATCACATAACAAATATCTTACATCACATGGATACAAGACAAGGAAGCATATATTACGGTCATCCTTAATTTATTTCATGCATAGAAATTTAAAAGCTAGTGCCTTCATCTTGGCCAAATCCATCACCAAGCTCATTATCCATGTAGTCATTGATATTCAGGTCACCCGGCATTAGTGGGGTATTAGTGGCAACAAAGTTTGTTTCCATATCCTTCCCCTTTTCCTTGAGAGAGGCGTGATACAGCTCACACAAGTGTCTTGCTGTGCGACACACTTTGGCCCAATGACCAGTCATCCCACACCGGTAACATTGTGACTTTGGTTTGTTTGGGGTTTCTGTTGAACCCCTCTGGACCTTTGGCTTCATCCCCTTGGAGAATGATTCTCCATGGTTGCCTTTCTTATGGAAGAAGCGGTTTCTCCTATAGCTTTGTTTGCGATTGTTACCACGATACTTCCCCTTTTTGTAGCCTCGTGAGCCTTTAGGGTCATTACCCCCCTTTAGGTTGGCATTCATAGCATCTGCAGCATTACATCTTTTTCTCCGCCTTCGGGGTATGGTGTTGCGCCAGGAGGCCTCATGTTGTGGTTTCTCATCAGGAGGTCATTGTTTTTCTCCGCCACTAGCATTACATCTATGAGTTCACAGTGCTTCTTAAAGCCACCCTGCCTGCATTGTTGCTGTAACAACACATTAGATGCATGCATTGTGGAGAATGTCTTCTCCATCTTTTGCCCATCTGTGATCTCATGACCACATAGCATTAGCTGCGATGTGATTCGCTGCACAGCGGAGCTATACTCCCTGATATTTTTGAAATCTTGAACCCTTAAAGAGTTCCATTCATATAAGGCCATTGTGAGTAAGATATTCTTCTGATTGCCATATCTTTCATTCAGATTATCCCATAGCTCCTTGGGATCTTCCACCAATAAATATTCAGATTTCAGGCTTTCATGAATATGGTGGCGAATGAACACAATGGCTTGTGCCTTTTCTTGTGGAGTGGTGGTATTGTTAGCCTCAATGGTCTTTTCAAGACCTCTAGCCTTAAGATGTGTTAAGGCATCCACCCTCCACTCAAGGAACTTGTCTCCTGAGAGATCCAAGATATCGAATTCTCTCTTGGTGATGTTTGCCATAATAGCTAGCACTACAAAAATTATAAGACGTATATGTGAGTGTAAATATTATGAAAATAATTTACTAGATGTAAATTTAATTAGTAGGATATAAATGATATGTGTGCAAATTAATACACTAAGCTACCGATAGATTATATATATCCTATCATGCATGTACGTGTATGTGTGGTTTTTAACAAAACATGAATATTGTATTCAGGGGCGGATCTAGAAATTTTTTCGGGGTGGGCACAAATTTTTATGGATTTATATTATGTTTATTAGAAATAATTTTTTTAAAAAAATATATGAAGAGAATATCTTATATTTGTAAGAAAAATTATAATTATTTAATTATAAAATACCAAATAAATTATAAGAATTTTAAAATAATGAAAAATGGATTGTGGAAAAAATAAATGAAAATATATGTGTCTAGTGGGATTTGAACAATGGTTGATTGGATTCTATTTCAAATGGGGTGAGCTTAACCACTAAGCCACTAAAGATATTTGTATTTTACCCTTTAATTTTTTTACATAACCTATATATTCTTGTATTTTTTCCCGGATCAGGGTGGACGACCGCCCGGTGTCGCCCACCCTTGGATCCGCCCCTGATTGTATTATATACGCATGCATACAAATCACATATATTATATTTATATATACACATGCAAGTACTTTCTACATAGAATTAAGAAGTGCATGCAAAGTCAAGGTGGTAGGTAATTTTCTAACATGAATTGTTTGCAAAAATTACTTTGCATGTAGAGGCCATCACCTATTTTATGCAATCTATATATAATATTACATGCAAAACTTTCTTCAGTCATGTACGTACTAAGTGATCAGTAAAAAAAGGAAAAATCATTTCATGCATTTGAAATTTGAATGAAGAGGAGAAGGTTTAAGGGTATGTTATATTGTGTTGGGTTGGGGTTTTAACCTCCATTTATTTTACCCCCTTTTCCCTGCTTTTCTTTTCCATGGTTAAAGCACCACCACTACCGCCCTTCAACTTCACACATCCCTCCTTTTTCCATCATCCTCCACCTCCATCTCCCTCATCCTCTTGCCGACATCCCTTCAAGCAAAAAATGACCGAGACTGATCGTGTTTTGCTAAGGATGTTCGTTTGCGGAGTGACGATAGCGGTTATGGTGGTTTCCTTCGTTGTGTGGGTGACCAAGAATTGCAAGTGCAACTAGGCTTTCCAATGGGGGTTCCGGTAAGGCGAGTTTTGAAAAAGTAGTTCAAAAACGATGTTGTATTATGTAGTATTTTGCAAATATCTTGTAATGGCTCTAGATCTACTAATCTTGTTTTGGAGTGAAGGATTTTCGAAAACCCTTTGATGAAATTCTCGTATTTTGGCTTTGAAAAATTCATTTTCGTATGAAAACTCATGAAGATGTGTTGAGCCTCTTTCTGTGTTCCATTCTTTGTGAGTTTTGAAAACGGATCTGAACAAGGATGATGTAAAACAGGGAGATCTGAAGGTTTTATGAGTTTCTGATGTAGAAGATCCCAAATTTTGGGCAACTACAGAGCATACTCCTCTAAAATCGATTTTGGTAAAAACGTTTTTCGAATTGAAGAGCTGACAGTTAGTTTTAGATCTCGTGCTGATAACGTGTTGGATATTTGGGGATCTATGTGATCAGATAAAGACTTTGTAATTGCATTTCTTGTTGAGTCTGATTGATTTTTACATGGTAGACATTCTCCTATTTATAGGAGAGTTTTACCTACTGTATATCCATAAAATAACATGAGAAGTTCTCCCTTCTACACACAACACTTGTAATTTTCTTGAAATTATCTTTTTTTTTTGGTAAACACTTGAAATTATCTTCTCAAAGGCTGTTTTGAGATCTTCTCTAAAGTTCACTCATCTTTAATTTCTAAACAATCACTATTTAAGAGGTAATTTCGGTAAATTCCCCTTATAAATAACCAAGTGAGGCCTGTCGTCTGCGCACGGGTTCCAAAAGGGAGGGGATAGATGGCGAAGGCGAAGAAGCAGCCGAAGGATGATGGAGGTGGAGGTGGCGCAGCAGCAGCGAAGGCCGAGAGCTCGGAGGCCGTGGTCCTCCACCAGAAGCTCTGTCTCTCAATTGACACGGAAAATCGTCGAATTTACGGGTTTGTCCTCCCCCTTTGCCGGCTTTCGTGGTGCTTTCTTGTTCCTAATCGATGCGGTTTCTGCGATTTGAGCCTTTTTGCTTTTCAATTTCTGATAACTACTGAAATTGTGGCTATTTGCTTAAAAGTTCCTTTGGTTTTCGAAGACTTCTATGGAGCTGTGTAAATCCTCCTCTCTCTCTCTCTTTTTTTTTTTTTTGCTTTTTGTTTCCCTTTTTTTCCTGAATTTTGTGGTTGAACAATCGTTCAGTTACACGGAGTTGAAAGTTGCTGTGCCGGACAGTGGGATTGTGGGGTTACATGCTGAGAATTTAGAGATTGAGAGCGTTTTTGTGGACGGAGCACCAGCGGAGTTTGATGTTTTTCCTCACTTTCTGCCTGTTGAGATTGAGAACAGATGGTGCTCAGTATCATCTGTTGGTTCTGCTGCTGATGCAGCTGCTGCCACATATCTATCTGCTCTTGAGAGAGAGTTGGTCCCCAATCTTCTAATATTTTGTCAAAGCAACCCAAATGTAACACAATTAGAAGAAATGCCTCAACAGAATGGGGGAAATGGGGAATCACAGTCTACTGACAAAATTAAGCAGGTTGTTGTATTCGTTATTGATTCACATTTCACAATGCAAACATTTTATATTTTGTCAATCTGCAGTTTCCAATGTTGCTGGCCTGAGTTTTTTTTTTGGGGGCCTATATATGTTGCCCGTGTATAAGTGATACATGTTGTCAATATTATCCACCTTAACTTAATAGGATATTTCATCAAGAATTCAGTGTTTTGTAAGTGTCAAAAGACCCCAAAAATTCCAAAAAATAGGTGATTACTGTAGAGTGGAACCATGTACTTATAAGTTTCCATGTGATTGATTCTTTTGTATCTCATCCTGTTGTACCTTTATAGCATGATCTTGTTTTTCTGGGCTTTTTCTTTATCCTCTAAATGAATTCCTGATAACTACTCTGATTTCATTTGGCCAACAGTGAGGGTCTTATCAATTTCACCACACTATATGCAAACTTCTATTACAGACAACATTGATACTTGTTTAAGCGTTTATCAAACTAGCATGGTGTCTGGATATGACTATCCATACTTACCACTTGCATGATCACCTAACTTATTAACTGGAGAAATGGGAATCAATCGGTTTGGTCTCTGGAGTTCCTATTACGTTATGTACGTTCACTGTTTCTCCTTCACTAGTTGACACTGCCAAATTGCTAATTAAAAGTAAATTTTCTTGGTTCATTAAAAGGGCAGGTTAATTTATAATCTGATATATTATCAATCAAAAGCATCAGGATATTTCGAATAGGCCAAAATGATTGTCATGGGAAGACTGGGGGGACCATTCAACATTCAGATATTCATGTTTTGGTCAAACCCAGTTAAGATGCGTAGATATTATGTGATAGTGTTCTTTTTGCTGCGATTTCTCATGTAGGATAATGTTGGATGCAGAATGAGAGGTTAGTGCGTATTGACTATTGGGTTGATAAAGCAGAGACTGGAATTCATTGCGATGGTGCTATATTCCATACCGATAACCAGATACGGCGTGCACACTGCTGGTTTCCTTGTGTGGATGAGTTCTCACAAAGTTGCTGGTATGCATTTAGATGAATCTTTCACAAGCATCCCGATCTTGACAATTGGCTAGTCCAGGATGAGCTAACACCATTCATGTGCTTTTGCTAGCTATCATTTGGAATTTACTGTTCCTCAGAATTTTGTAGCTGTGAGCAATGGGAATTTACTTTATCAGGTAAAATGATTGATGAAATGCTCAAATCTTAGATGATGGTCGTATATTTGGAAGAGATTCTCACTTTCTGAGCCACACTGTTTTATGGATTGTCAAATCACAATGTTGAAAATTTTAGATCATGTTTTTTTTTGGCAACCGGTAAATATATTGATTTCAGTATAAGGAAGCAAAAGCGACTATGAAAATCAAAGCTCAAGCCCTAAGCCTCCAAAAATTGGTATAAACACCCCCAATCAAAGCAAGCCCTGCCCCTAGGCTCGTCCAAAAATTGTATAATCAAACATAAAAACCTGCCCCACCATGGTTCAGAGAGGTGGCTCTCAAACAATACACAAGGTTCTGTTAACTTTTTTTTCTTTTTGGCTCTTTTGGATTCTAGTTTCAGTGGATGAGCCAATGTGGCTGGGTGATGGTTTAAAGTGAAATGTTACTCTTTCCTCTATTTATCCAGTCAGTTTGTCAATAGTAAGCTACAACTTTATTGATTAAGTAGTCATATATAGTTTTTGTATGGATTCCTGTTGATATTTTGTGTTTTCTGATATAAAATTTGATGATTGTATGATAAAGCAAAATGAGATTTTCAACACTCTCTTACAGTATAATCTCATTTGTTGAAGTTGATGTGGTGCCTATGAAGCTTCATTTTTATGATTTGGTCTTGCAGAGAATTATGGGTTTATTATGTTTTTATCATACATCTTTATTTTACTGCAGGTTTTGAGCAAGGAGGATCCACCTCGTATAACATTTGTTTATGAATTAAAAATCCCAGTGTCTGCAAAGTGGATAACTTTAGTGGTTGCGCCTTTGCAAATACTTGCAGACTGCCATTACATTCAGATATCTCATATGTGTTTGCCAGATAATTTAGCAAAACTTCAAAACACAGTGGGTTTTTTCCATAGTGCATTTAGGTACTCGTACTTTTTATTCATTTATATATATAAGCTTTCTGTATTCATCTGTAGAATTGAATTTGATATTAACTATTTCAGCTTAAAATTTCTCATGTACTTATGATGGTTTGGCAGGCATTTTGAAACTTATCTCAAATCATCATTTCCATTTGGGTCATACAAACAAGTTTTTTTAGCTCCTGAGATGACCATTTCTGCTCTGACCATGGGGGCTTCTATGTCTGTTTTTAGTTCTCAATTGCTCTTTGATGAGAAGGTTATAGATCAGGTTAGATGATTTTCACTCACTATATGATTCTGTATATTTCTTTGGCATCATTACGTATTTTAAAGAATACAAGTTCAGTGTTAACATAGTTATCATATATCACTTGCTAGTTCCCTCACTTCAAAATATTGGTTATCTTACTGATAGTTGTATTTTTTGAAAAAGTAAAAAAGCTATGTAATAAACAAAGGTACAATATATTTTTTGGTTTGCTTACAAATTTTGCATTAAGCTAAAATGACATGTTTTGACGAACGGAGGGAGTACCTTTTATTGGTAAATCAATGTGTTTACAATGACTGAGAAATGTGAAAGTACATTATTTTTGCTGTTGTTGAAAGAGGATTCTTATAGCTATTCCTTATTGCCATTTCTTTTGAACTGCCTTCTTTTTTGCACTGGCCAAATTGCAGTTAAAACGGTTCATGACCTTATCCATAATGTCAAAAAAGGTGTTATGCAGTAAAATTCCTTGGTTACTATGGTACTAATGAAAAGTTATAATGTTTCAAAATATGCCTTAAGTTGTAAATCATAGTATGCCTTGACTTGATTAGCATTCTGTTGCAAATCATAACTATAAATTTTTTTGTGCTCCATTTGTTAGAATTTAGATACGAGGATCAGACTTGCTTATGCCCTAGCACGTCAGTGGTTTGGTGTATATATTACACCAGATACACCAAATGATGGTAGGTTTCCATTCCTTGATGCTTATAGTTTGACAATATGGTTTTATTCCTCACAATTTGTGCGGTTTGTAATTTTGTTTGATGTTTACCCCTAGAATGGTTGGTCGAAGGCCTTGCGGGTTTTTTAACTGATACATTTATCAAGGAGACTTTGGGAAGTAATGAGGCTCAACATCGTCGGTACAAGGTATGTCTCGCTCTTGCATCGATAATAATGACCCTTGAAGTTAAAAATCAACAACAACAATAACAAGACCTATTTATCCTCCTCAAAGCGCATCCTGGGGTCGAGGTTTACGCACCCTTTCTCAATTGTTTCGAGAGGATATTTCCGAGTGATGCACCACAAAACAAAGCAAACAAATAGACAAGGATAACCCGGAAAGGACAAGGAAGAAGAGAGAGAAGAAATAACAAGAAACAAAAACGAAAAAGTATATTATCTCAAACAGGCCTAAGCCGCACAAACTAACCCTCTTCAACTCTTATAGCGCTCCTCCATGGTGTCTTATCCCTCACCCTTGAAGTTCAAAATCCTAATCGCAAATCATGACCCTCGAAATTGCATTTCATAAACTAGAGTCATGCAATTTTTTGATAAATTGCATTTCATAAACTAGAGTCATGCAATTTTCAAAACAACAATATATATTAATTTGTTGATAAATTGTTGAATGAAGGGTTATGCAATTTTTTTAATTTTCTTTTAATCCTTGTTCAGTCCTCATAGTTCATGGGATTGGTTCTAGTGGCTTCATAATATGGGTGTGTTTGGCACAAAAATGAAACTCATTTAAATTTTGATTTATTTATCTACCGGAGAAAGAAAGCATTCCCATCATTGGCTTATTAAAAATAAAACCCTTTTTTTCAACTTCAGTGACTTCATAAACTAACTGTCATTATCATTCTTATTTAAATCGCAAGATAGTTTTGTCTTTGTGCATTGAGGGACAATTATATACTTTACTGTAGGTAAATAGCTATTTGTTCCAGATGATACATTCTTTCCTCATTTACGGTTGGTATGAAATTTTATTTTGGGGGATTTCATGAGACATGATTGCACATATACTGACACTGTGTTGTGTCTAATGAACAGTAATATCAGTATCGTGGTTATGCTATCCTTCCTCCTTAATGTACAATAGCTTATTTATTATTATGTATAACAATTTTACGCCCTTCTGCCATGGAAGGAAGGGTGGGCAAAAACCAAGAAACTGCAGATTAGTTAGAGGATGGGTGCTTGGTAGTTTATGAATTTTTTTCTATTTGGATCTTTCAACCTTCAAGTATGGCAAGTATACTCTGTAATCTTCGATAAAGTTGATAGGTTGCACACGTTGCAGGCAAACTGTGCTGTTTGTAAAGTTGATGATTGTGGTGTGATGGCTTTGAGCTCCTCTGCTTCCACCAAAGATCTTTTTGGTACTCAATCAGTTGGTTTTATTGGGAGAGTACGCTCCTGGAAGTCGGTAAGTTATGCATTAATCTTGAAAATCTGGTTAGGTTGTCCTGATTATTTCAGTTTTAACATGCATTATGGACACTTTGATAGGTAGCAATCCTCCAAATGTTAGAAAAGCAGATGGGTCCAGATCTCTTCAAAGGAGTAAGTTATCTTTTCATTTCCCTTTTGTCGTGACATTTAGTGAACTAATTACCCTTGTTTTTAGCGGTCATATCTTTACTTGGTGCCCCTTTTTATCTCTTCGTTTTTTTTAATAGCAGCCCTGCATCATCATATACTCATGCATAATAATAGCCATGTAGTGGTAAATGTTTTGATTGCATGCATGGTGATTTTAGCATAATTCTAGCCATTTGTCAATTCAAGAAGGATGTATGAATATGATACCAGTGCGAAGTTATTTCCTTTCTGCGTCCTTTTTGTTATCTGAACAAGTGAACATGACTGTGTTCTGTGACTTATCACTTTAATATGATCCTCATGTTGGCTTGTTAATAATTGGGATGCTTTTGCATGTGGATGATTGCTTTTATATGATACTTTTTCACATTGGCAACTTAACAACTCTACATTTTTATTTTCAGATTCTGCAGACAATAGTTTATCGAGCTCGAAGTACAACTGAATCCTCGAGAACACTAAATACAAAGGAGGTAATAAGTATGGGGTTGCTTTCTAATAATTATTGAGAATGTGCAGTACCATTTATAGTATAACTCATCATTAGGTGAAATTAGTTTAACTTCAGATGGCTTCAATTTTTGGGGTTAGTGGAAGTGCTTTCTAATAATGATTGAGAAAGTGCAGGTGCAATACCATTTATATAGATAGAACTGAGTTTATATAAAAAATAAAGGAAAATGGCATAACACATGTGGTTATCAGAGAGACACACATCAATAGCACAAGAGAAATGATGTAACAAACTGTTAATATCATCAAAAGATTGATATTGATGGATGTGCAATCAGATATTCTGCAAAGCATCCATAAGAACACCTATTTTTTTTTTTTTAATTAAAAAGTTTGCTCTCAATATTGCCCTAGAATAAAATGGGCAAGTTGCTTGCACAATGACACTACTTGGTATTGTTTCACTATCAGTTGGTCAACAACAATTTAGTACTTTGTAATCAGAGTTTTTGTGCTGTACTGTTTTCTCTATGGTTTATTATTTATGATCAGCCCCGAGGGTGGGGGTATGTGGTGCATTCCATCAGTTTCATCCATGCATGTATCTTCAATCTATTCTCATCGAGAACCTTGCTCTTACCAATGTAAACAGTTTCGGCAGTTTGCCAACAAGATTGGCAATCTTGAGCGGCCCTTCCTCAAAGAATTTTTTCATCGATGGGTCAAGGTTTGTGGCTGTCCAGTTATGAGGTATAAATTGAAGCTTTAAGGTGGATTTTGTTTCTTATTATTCTTCTTGCACTCTTATTAAGCTTTAGTATGCTTGTGATGTTGCTTTGCAGTTTTGTTATACTTCTTCCTTGTTCCCTTGTAGGATGGGATTTTCATACCACAAGCGCAAAAATACAGTTGAGTTGGCTGCATTTCGTGAATGCACAGCTGCCCCTGGACAGACTGTTCCACTTCCTAATGGAAACATTGATTCTGAAAATCGGGATGGTGATGGTGGGTGGCCAGGTATGATGACAATCAAGGTTCATGAACTTGATGGTACACATGACCATCTTTTGCCTATGGCCGGAGATACTTGGCAACTTTTAGAAATAAGATGTCATTCCAGACTTGCATCTAAACGATATCAGAAGACTAGAAAGGGTCCAAAGCCTGATGGTTCTGATGATAATGGTGATACAATTACAGCTCCAGAGTTGCGATGCAGGTATTTGATTGTTGATGTGTTGTAAAATTGTCAATGCTGCCTTCTGATTCATCTCTTGAACAAATTTGAATGATGTTCTTGCAGTACCGAATCTCCTTTGCTGTGGCTCCGTGCTGACCCTCAAATGGAATATCTTGCTGAAATTCATGTGTATCAGCCTGTGCAGATGTGGGTAAGAATAATTATCTGCCTCCGTGAGAAATACTTGGGATGTCCACGTTTAGTGTTTTTATCATAATATTTGGTTAAACTTTAGCGGGGGAATTTGAAGTGTTTCATTTAACTTTTGTGTACTACTGCCAAATCCTTTTATTTTTCTGTTTTTTTCTGAACATGGCTTAGTTCTGAAAATAAAGTTGAAATTACGTTAACTTTTTGAAAACTAGCTTATACAAAAACAGCAACCCAGTAAATCCCATATAAGAGCGGGATTATCTATAATAATGATAGGTTTTTATTGGGTAGGATTAACTTGTTTGGCATTGTAGCTATATAATTCCATGTGCATTTGATTTGATTTCTCAATACTCAGTTCTTCCAATTTTTCATCCCTTTCCTGACAACATGATTCCCTGAACTTCGTTCCATCCATTTTGCCTGCGTGTAAGACTATTAAGCTTTTTCTTTGTGCATTTTCATGAATTAATCATTTACATATTTCCAGCCTTTACATCACTTTTCTAACAAATCAGCAGTCATTTTCTCGACTTACCCTTCACATGTTCTCAACCCTACGAGTTGTCCTTCAAAGTTTTTATGTATTGAGAGATTGAAGATGAAAGGTTAAATCTTATTCTTAGGCTAAGCCTGATATTTATAATTACGATATAGGGATAGACCTTGCAACATACTCCTAGAAACTCAGGAAACAGTAAATAGATACAGCCACTGAGAGTGAATAAAAGCATTGGTAATTAATTAATCTAGGGACTTGTCTAACAACTTTATTGACTAACATTCCCCCCGCAAGCTTGGCCATTCAAATCATCAATGCCAATCTTGGATGTGAGCCATTGAAATCAACCAGGATGAAGCCCCTTGGTGAGAAGATCTGCCAGCTGAAATTCAGAGGAAACATGAGAAATTTGAATGATTCCTGCATCATTTTTTTTAATGAATGTTGGTCAGTCTCCTCGTGCTTTGTCTTTCCATGCTAAACAAGATCATGAGCTATATTGATGGTAGACTTATTGTCACATAATAACTTCATAGGATCTTCCCACTTAACTCTCGAGTCATTCAAAATGATTCTCATCCATAATAATTCACAAATTCCATGTGCCACTGCATGAAATTCAGCGTCAGCACGTGATCGTGCAACAACTTCTTGCTTCTTACTTCTCCAAGCAACTAAAGTTCCACCAGATATACACGAAAACCTGTAGTACATCGCCTGGTTACAATATCATAGTACAGCGTCTGGTTACAATATCATAGTCAGCATCATTCAAGTAGAAGCTTGTCACTTTTGGTGAGCAAAAGACCTTTCCCTGTAGTACCCTTAAGATAGGTAGTATCCTTGCAGCCTGGAGATGCGTTTCTATAGGATTTTGCATGAATTGACTGATAATGCCTATCGAGAAAGGGATTTCTGGTCCGGTGTGAGCAAGATATATCAGTTTCCGACATAATTTCTTGTACAGTTTCTTGTCCATTTCCGGTAAGTTTCAGCTTTGCCAATTTCCTGGTTGTAGTCAATAGAAGTGGTGACTGGTTTGCAGTCTTCCTTCCCTACCTCTCAGATAAGATTCTTGGTATATTATTGTTGAGAGATAAATATGCCTGATTGGGATCGAGCTACTTCAATTCCCAAGAAGTACTTCAAATGACCAAGCTCCTTTACCTCAGTGATTGTGGCTTTCAAAAGAACTTGCTCAGCAGGATCATTGCTTGTCATAATAATGTTATGTTATCCACAAATGAGGAAGATGCTTACTCCTCCGGAGTTATAGTGCCTTGCAAATAAATTATGGTCACCCTGACGCTGAGTATATCCTGCAGCATCGTACTCTTGAATCTGCCAAACCAGGCACGAGGAGATTGCTTGAATTTGCCTTAGATCATACAAGACTTTCTTTAAATGGCAGACATGATGAGGAGAGCTGGAGGAAAAACCCAGAGGTAAGCTCATATGGATATCCTCATTGAGATACCCGTTGAGGAAAATGTTCTTCACATCAAACTGATACAACTCCTCGACAAGATGAGTAGCAGTAGATAGAAGCAAGCGAACTGTAGACATCTTGGCAAAAGTTTCCTGATACTCTAAACCATACATTTGAGAGAAGCCATGAGCCTCTAGACGGGCTTTGTATTGTAACTAGCAACGGAGCCATTAGCATGGTACTTGACTGCATAGACCCACTTGCAACTCACAATGTTGTGGTCGGGTGGAGTCCACTAACTCCCACGTGTGATTGGCCTCAAGAGCTGCCATCTCTTATGTCATAGTTGCACTGGAAGGTTTCATTGACATTCTTAGGAATTTGAATCTAATCAAGGTTAAATTGCTGGTGTTGATCAGAAAATCTGTCAAGGGAAGCCTAACTGGACAAGGGATAAAAGGGTCTTCTTGTACAAGCACTTGAACCTTTGCAATTGGCAGGTCAGGTGCTGATGGAGGTATAGTCGCCATTGCAGCAGGCGCTGGTCCTGAATCAGAGATTGGAGCCGGCTTGCTACAGGAAGAGGGGAGCCTCCTGAAGTATTTTTTTTGTCGAATCGAGGAGAGGTGATTTGCGGAATTTGTGGTGGTGGTTGGGGTAAAGTCTGAGAGGGAGGGGTTTCGTCCAGCGATGAGGGTGGATTGTCTAAAGGTGATGTGAAGGTCACAACACGGAGTATGTTGGGGCTGATGGTAGCAGATGAACTGGCATCATCTTCAATAGATGGTGGTTCAGGGATGACGGGGGCCCCAGTATGAGCCGCAGGTGGACTGATGGTGGTGAACAGTTCTCCTGAAATGGACTAATGGTGGTCTGCAGTAACATAGGTGTGTTTGGTAAGAGGGCAGGAGCACTTGTAACCCCTAGTGTTTGAAGCAGTAAATATATTGCATGTAACCATGTAACAAATGTCCAGCACCAAACCAGGGGTGCTACGTGCTAGTGAAAAAAGTATGTGGCCACACAGGGCTGAGCTCCCAAAATGATCTCTATAAAATATACTAGACCTCAAATGGTCTCTATAAAATATATTGGATCATTAATTGACCTGACTAAAAGAGACGGGGTTATATTGCATGAGAATACGACGCACGGGCGGATCGCACCATAGTCCGACACGTGGAGTCTAGGTTTCTGTTTTTAGTATATTATAAGCGGGTGGATCGCACCGTTTATATTTTTGATGAAACTGATATGCATGCACATGCTTCTTGGGTTATTTTCATAACCTGGGAACAAACATTACAAGCATGATCTTTATAATATGTTTTGCATGCTAGCTGTTTTTTTTTTTTTTTTTGATTAGGAAAAAATTCGAGCTCAGACAAACCTTTGCATGCTAGCTGTTACTTGCAAAGGATGTTCCTCTGGATTGTTTTCTCTATTTCATTTATATGTTATTTTTGTCCAAGATAACAGTTTTATGTCCTTTTTTGTATAAACCTGATTCTTTTGCTGTGTAATGAGGCTATGCTGACAATTTTTATTGCATTGCATCATCAGATCAATCAGTTAGAGAAGGATAAAGATGTTGTTGCCCAGGCCCAAGCAATTATAGCACTAGAGGCAATGCCGCATTTTGAGTTCTCCATTGTTAATGCTCTGAATAACTTCCTGAGTGATTCGAAGGTTTTTTCTAGTTTCATGGGATCTCTGGACTTGGATTGGTTGGCCCATGTTCTCTTACAAATTTTAATCATATTTTACACTCCATGTTGTTCAGGCCTTTTGGAGGGTTCGGATTGAGGCAGCATATGCCATGGCTAAACTTGCATCTGAGGTATTGCCATATCAGTCTGAACTGTTTGCTTAATTGAGTTCCATATTTTATAAAAGGGATCCGGTTAGAGGTCTTGTTTCAAGATTTCGTATCTTTGCTTTTGAGAAATTTGTTTCTTCTGAACTTTTTTTTTGCTTGACCTAGCGTTGAGTAGTTGTTTGATCTATAGGACAGTTTGTTAACTTTGTTTTCTATATAGCACTATTCTAATTCCTGATAACTAGGAGCTAAAATGACCCTCAGTAATGACATTTGGTTGTAGCTGTAAAACACGTGCAGTTGTACATAAAATTTTTTATTCATTTCTCATGATTGCAAGTAGTTAATCAGATGTGATATTGAAAATCTCAATATAGCTAACCATATTATATGAAGGGTCCTTGTCTTTTTTAGGATCTCCTCCCCATCCTTGCTGACATAGTGTGTATGTTTCGAATGCTTCAGGAGAATGATTGGCGTGGTTTACTTCACCTTGTTAAATTTTACAGAAGTAAAAGATATGATGCAGTAACTGGACTCCCCAAGTGAGCATTATGGAATTTTGTGAAGTAGTACTTTGGTTCAATGTTACAAATTTCCACGATGATTAAATCGAGGATTATTCATTCTGTTGTAGGCCGAACGATTTCCATGACTTCTGCGAGTACTTTGTTCTTCAGGTAATGTTTTAAGGTAGCATTTGCAATTGTGTAAAATGTAAAGTAGAGCTGTTATCTGAGTTAATATGGTCAAATTCTTCTAAAATATAGCAACTCATAAAATTGTCTGTCTCACTATAATCTCGATTATTTTGCATCTCAGATAATCAGTTTGATCGATCTTGTAATATTCTTGCTTCATGATGAATTAATTCAGAGGACATCTTGAAATATTCTTTGCAATTTGAAATGCAAAAGCCCCTTTGTTGGCAAGTCTCTAATGTTTTCATCGTGGGAAGATATGCTTGTCAGTTTTATGGGATAGTGCCAGTTAGTTTATGATTCTTTGTTGGTTGTTTTCCCTTACGTGAGATTAATTGAAGCCAAGTCATATCTAGTTGTCAATACCCACGGTTCTTTTTTTGATCTACTTTTAACTGCCCTTAACAATCAATATCAATCATCAAATCAATCACTATTAAAGCAGAAGCCTCTAATCCTTTTTGTTGGTCTCTTCTTTCAATTCTAACTAATAATTGAAATAATATTTAATTTATTACGTAACAATAACTAAAATAATATATACATATTATTATTATTCGTAAAGGAAAAAATAGTCTTTTATTTAATTGGTAATTCTATCCATGTTAAACTTTTATTTTATAAAAATATTTCATTTTATTTTAAATTCCATCTATATAAAAGAAAAATCATATAAATATTTCTATTTTATTATAAACTTTTATTTTATGAAAATATATCATTCTATGTAAATTCTATCATGTAAAAGAAAAATCATGTAAATATATCTGTTTTATTATGATAATAAATCTACAATAATAACCAACTTTAACGGTTTTAAATGGTAATTAATGCCATACTATTTTTTAAATAAAATTTCTAAATTAATTATTATTTGATTATTAAAATATTTTTACTATATGTTATAGAACAAAAACTAAAATATACAGTTGAGTGTGTGTGTATATATATTATAAATTTATATATTGATAGTTTTTCACTATTTTAATTTTACACTATTATTCATTTTATAATTATTGCTATTTTCATAAAAACTATAATGACAATTAATCAAATTTATTCATTTTCAATATACTATGACATACTGTAATAATTAATATATCAATTGAATGTTAAAATTTCACCGTGTAAGGCACGTGAACTGTACTAATTTAGCTTATATTTTGTGAGACTGGACTGAAATAGTATCATAGCACTCCAATACAACTGCAATGTCTTTCCTGAATTGGTACATTTGAATCCTATATTGTTCACTCAGAAAATTATAGTTGATGATGCCAATCAGCAAGCAAGCATCCTATTTCTATATTGATTGTGTTTAGCCTAGTTATTTGTCCAGGGGGTATGTAAATCATTTGAGATGTCCTTAGCTCGTCATAGCCATTTTATTTGCTTGATCCTAAAGGATTCACTAGCTGAATTGTTACTTACCGTTAACATTTGATACCAGATAATGATACCCTATTGTATAAATGAACTACTTTTGGTTCTTTTCATTGTAAAATAGGCAATACCACTTGCTGTGGCTACTGTACGGGGAAGTGATGGAAGAAGCCCGAGGGAAGCTGTTGAGTTTGTTTTACAAGTTCTGAAGGTACACTTAAATCTGAATACTAAAATGTTTCTTGGTTTGGACGTTTGGGTTTTTATTGTATTTTTTATTACAATAAAATGACATTATATCGGATTTTTGAATGTTTCATCTGATCTCAAGCATCGGGCATTCGCTTCAAACGAAATGGTTAATAAACAAGGATTGAAAACCGCACAGAAAAACATCATTTTTTTATATATTAAGATAACATCAACTTTTATGAGACGAATGGAGTACATCCAAGTATTAGTGTATCACTATTTTTTTTTTCGACATTTTATTATTATCATAGTGAATGACTATTCATTCAGGATTTTCCAATGTATGCCCATCAGCGCATAGTAGTAGTTAAGATTCTTTCTACTTTACCGGGTTTCAATGTGGCGTTAAGTGATGAGTTAAAAAAGTCTTACCAGGACTAAATAACTACCATAACTAATGCCACCTTGAAACTTGATAAAGGGGAAAGAATCTTAAATCCTACTGTGTGCCCATGGCCATACATTAGAAAAACCCTTCATTTATTTATGGATCTGCTACAAAACATTGAGAAGAAAAACTTGAGTTTTTAAGGTGGTTTGAGATATTTTATGAAAAATCATCGCCTTTGCTTCTGAAGCCCACTTTAGCTACATGTATGTCTATGGCCTTGTGTCGCCTCTAACTTTTTAGAACACTGATTTGAAGTCAACTAAAACTATCAGTCTTTTATAAAAATATTTTTTGTTTTGTGGAAGTAATTTCTTGCTTTGCACTTTACTATGTGGTGTAATGAAGCATTGGAATAAGCTTGCACTTATACAGTAGTTTTCCCAAAAATTCAAACATTTTTTCTTATTATTAATTGACAGATTCTTTAATTGCAATGCAGTATAATGATAATAATGGGAATCCGTATTCTGATGTATTCTGGTTAGCTGCTCTAGTTGAAGCTGTTGGGGAGCTTGAATTCGGACAAGAGGTTAACTATTCTCCTTTTATTTCTTTTGAGGATGCTTACTTGTCAGAGGGTGTTGACTGCATGAGCTGGTTGGTTCAAGTAGTCTTAACTATTATCTCAAAGTTGTTCTTTTAGTGTACCTATTTTCTTAATTGTAGTTGATATATTAACAAGGATTGCTAAATTGCTATATTTGCTAAAATATTAATGGTCTCTTTATGGTTTGCTGGAGCTTGTTTGTTTTATTGCTTCATCTTTGACTTTACAGAATCTCAAATCGGGTGTGCAGTTTGTCAAAAGATACCATATTCTTCTTCTCCAATACTATCGGATGATGTGTGATGTTGTTTGCTTGCAAGAATGCATGCACAACATACTTGTTCCCTATATTTTTTATTCAACTACATCACATTGTTTCTTATTATTTCCTTTTAGTTTTGCAGACTATACCCTATTTGTCATCTCTTCTCAAGCGGATTGATCGGCTTTTACAGTTTGAAAGGTGCTGCTACATGTTATTGGCTGCTAATTTTTCTGCATGCAGTTTTCGTTTTTCATCTGACCAAATGTATATCTTGGCTACGCTGAGACAGGTTGATGCCAAGCTATAACGGTATTTTGACAATTAGTTGCATTAGAACTTTGACGCAGATTGCATTGAAACTTTCAGATTTTGTCCCTCTTGTAAGTACTCTTTTCTCAAGCTTTACGCAGCAATTCTGTTCGAGATTTTCAGTGCAGAGTTCTTGACTTTGTTTTGTATCACAGGAAAGTATATCTCAAAACATCAAGCTCTTTCAGGATTATAAGGTCATATGGCAAGTAAGAATTGAAGCCAGTAGAGCTTCACTGGATCTTGAGATACACAGAAAGGGTCTTAATACAGCAATTTTGTTGTTCATTAAACACCTAGAGGAAGAGCCATCTTTTAGAGGTTAGACATTGCCATAATAAATTTATTCTGTCAGTTTGAAATGTGTTTGGAAGCTTCTCAGTTTTTATATTTGTTTCTTAAAATATGTTTGGAAGCTTCTCAGCTTTTATATTTGTTTCTTCTAAAGTGCGTTTTTTCTTCGATCTAGAAAAAGTTGAAAACTACTTGTATAGTTATCAAAACATATGAACCACCTTCTTAAACCACCTACTATTTGAAAATAAGGACTAGGAGGTAGGTTAGTTGAGGATGAATTATCCAGTAATTGACTGTTGTGTTTACATGCTGCCAGGGCAGGTGAAATTGGCTGTACATATGTGTAGGCTGTGTCAGTTAAGAGCTGGACATGATCATCATGAGGATATTAACAGCCAAACTCTTGTAGCTCTCCTTCGCTTACTTGAAAGCCGTGCAGCATTTTGCAATGTTTCTCTGCGGCATCATCTATTCTGCACTTTACAAGTTCTGGCAGGGAGGTAAGTTTGAATTTTATAATTACATTTATTTGATGAGATTGTTGAAGATATTCTTTGCTGTGTTTTCTTCACATGCAGTTTTGTGTTGTAGTCCTCATAATCCGCCAACTCCAAACTACGGGTTTGTTTGGCGGCAATCATTTATACAATTATAAAATTCTTATCAGTTCAAAATTTCAAATAAGTACACCTTATCAGCTCATTTAAGCATTGCTCACATTGTGCTCAACCCTAGTTTTTATTCACATCATTTTGTCTACTGTTAGTACCTTCTGATTCAGATCCGTGTTCAGTACTCAATTTCTTTAGCTCATAAAATCTTTGAACCGTGCATGTTTGTCCCCATAAAGAAATTTATCTCCATTTAAAGATTGGGGAAAAGAGTAGTGTTTCTGCCCTTTGGCATTGTGAATAAAAGACTAGGAGAATGTAATTGTATGCATATAATTAGCTTAGTAATCATTATAGAAATTTAGCGAAACTGCTGCACAGACGTGCTATCGCTAATGTTCTCATTCCAGGCCGTCGTAAAATGTTTCTTCTGTTTTAAGTGTGAGTACTTCTGATTCTTGGAGAAAACTCATACTCCCTCCGTCTCGCAAAACTTGTAGTTTTAGAGTAGTAAACTTGTATAAAAAAACTTGTTGTTTTAGCTATAGTTATTACTCCCTCTGTCTCGAAAAACAAGTCGTTTTAGACTAATTTAGTTGTATCAAAATACATGTCATTTTAGGTTTTCTAGGTATGTGATAGTAATGATTAGTATTGGTTTTTGTGTTGTTGATTTTTTAAAAGATTTTGATTGGTTAAAAAATATAGTGGGTATTTAAAAATAATAAAATTAATGAAAAAAGTTAGTGGAATGGTGACGTTGATTGATGTGTGATTGTTTTATTAAAACTAGTGCACAATGCTAAAACGACTTGTTTTTCGAGACGGAGGGAGTATCTTTATAGGTAATGATTGCTCTTTTTATAGGTTATAATTAGTGTTTTTAGGTATTTTACCCTATAAAAGTAAAAGGAAATATAGGTATTATTAATAAGTGTGCATAAAGCTAAAACTACAAGTTTTGCGAGACGGAGGGAGTAATAAATATTCAAGAGATGAATTTGTCTGATGTGACAAATTTGTCTGATGCAAATGGGATTGGGTTACTCAAGAGTCAACTATCAATTAAGGTTTCTATTGAATCTATAGTTGATATCGTAAATTTTTTATACAGTTAAGCCTTAACATTTTTTATGATCTAATTTCAACATTGATATTATCATCTGAAGCCATAATTGAAATTGGGTTTCAACATCTGGAAGCATGAAATGTAGTTTAGTTTTAAATTGAATGAGAGAAACTTGCATGGAACTGGATTTAGGAGATGGGTATTATTATATTTTACAGAATCTCATCATGAACTCAAGAATGTTAAGCAATGGTGATTGTGGCTTGATGGTGTATTTTCTATTGAAATAATGCGGAAACTCTCCAATTTTGCAGGCGGCCTACTCTATGCGGAGTTCCAAGAGATCAAACAAGGCAGATGAGTTTTGCAGAAATTTGCAGCGAGCAGAGGAATAATTTTGCGGCTCTTCTCATTCAAGTTAAGCCTCCTTTGAATGAAATTGCTGAGAATCAAAACCATCTGTATGCTGCCTCCACAGAAGCTGGAGAAATGAAGGAACCAGAAAATATTTGCAATGACTCAGATCTGACAATTCCAAATGCAATGTTGGATCAGAACCATGATGGTTTAATTGAACCAGAACCTGTGAAAGAAGCCGGAACTATTTCAAACAGCCTAGAGCGGAAATTGCCAATCAAAATCAAAGTAAAGCAGCCTACATCATCTAATAGAACTGGTGAAGCTGATACCGTGACAGCTGAGAAATTCCAAGGAGGTCACAATGAGACTGATATCGGCCCCAGCAGCTCCGTCTCCATTGATGCACCCCAAGGGAACTGTGTAGAACCCATTACAAATAGCAATAACCAAAATCTTGAGGAGGTGAACTCATGCCAAGGCCACGAGTCCCACGTGACTGCCAGCATTGGCAGTGCCAAGTTTGCAAGAGAAGGTGACGAGGTTGGAAAGGAGCTCCAATGCACTGCTGATTCAAGCAGTGTTCCAGCCCCACCTCAGCACGACAATCCTTCTTCACCCCATATTGATAAAGTAGACGGCGACTTTGAAGGTATGGAAGTGCATAGGCTTGACAGTATCCCCACGTTGTCAGTTAAAGCAGGGGATGTAAAACAGAAAAGAAGGGACAAGGAAAAGAGAAGGAAACGGGAAGATCACAAGTCTAATCGAGATGATCCTGAGTACTTGGAAAAGAAGCGATTGAAGAAAGAGAAGAAGCAAAGGGAAAAGGAGAAGGCAAAGCTCTTGAAAGAGAGAGACATGCCTACGCAGTCGCAGTCGCCATCTCAATCGCTGGAGAGGATATCGTTGGTGGAGAGACCCGCACCACCTGTTGAAGAGGTAAGGCAAATGCCATATGCAGAGGGCAAGTATGAGGTGTCGGGGACGAGTGTTGCCTTGGACAAACCAAAAGGTTCGGCCAGAACAACCGATACTAAGCCTGGAGTATCCGAAGGGAGCGGAGTCACTTCTCACAAGCTAAGGATTAAATTTAAGAAGCCGACTGGTAAGCCTTGAAAGAACGTGTGTGTACTTGTATGTTCTGTATACAGTCATCAAGAAGAGCGTAGGCAGGTAGTTAAATGTAGCGAAGAAACCTTAGACACTTTTTTTCCCGGGCTGTGTAATACAGAAACTAACAATTTGACAGTTGCAAATATTCCTTGCTTGTGAATCCTCCTGCACTTTCCCATGTTCAATCAAATCAGTTGCTTTTACGGAGTAGTAAACAATATCTTGCCCTTTATTTTGATGGCTTACTATTTATACGGTCAAAATTTCGTCTTTTTACATAAATTTGTCTATCTGTGACTATAGGTACTGCTGTTCTAGAAGTAGTGGTATATTTAGTGAAAACCATTTCGAAATGGCTCACTAGAAAGGACTTGCGGGTAGTACCCAAAGGTCCTCAGTTCGAACCCAGAATATGACCGCTCTTTATTTACAAATTCAAGGTATATTTCGTGAAATATTTTATTACTTTATGCTTGATTTGGTTATGTAATAGTAATTTGCTACTCCCAATTTTTTTTTTATTAAGTCTCCCAAAAATTGTTGATTTGGTTCGGATGTTGCGAAAGTGGATTTGAAAATTTTATTTCAGCTCTCAATTTCTCCCCCTTGTTAAACAGTCCGCTAGTCTAGAAGTAGCGACTTGCTACTCTCGAAATAGCTGATTCCATTCATTTTACTACTTAAAAAAAGTATGACAAGCACTCATATTTGTGGCTTAAACAAATGTATAAAATAATAATATAGAATAGGAAATCATCTAGCTTGTGTAAACATTATGGTACATACTATATATGCTACTTTTTTTTTTATACAGTAAAAATTTGAAAGTGACTAGTCCCGACTAGACCACTATCCAATGGTACATATGATAATTATTTCACACTGCTAAATCTCCTATAACTAAATAGAATTGTAAGTATGATGGAATGAGGTTTAGGGCATTGAAATGAGATGATGAGTTGACATGTAAGGCATTGTAATCAATGGCGAAGCCAGACCGTAACATAGGGGTGAGCGAGATTTAGGCTAAAAATTAAGTAATAATGAAATGAGTTTTGCTAAACTTTAAATAAATTTAATTGTGAAGGGTTATGTAAAAAAAATCAAAGATTTATCCATATTATTAGAAGTGATCGAATAAAATTTATAATTAGTTAAAAAAAATCAAGGAAACCCCCAATGAATGACTATAATAGAATTCAAACAATACTAATTGAAATTAATTATTCTCAATTTAAAAAGATATTTGAACTTATATATAAAAAGATAGTTAAAAATAAGTGAAGAAAATGTAAAAAGTGGGAATTGAACCTTGGGCTCTAGATAAAGAGGAAAAAATTCCTCATTTATATTTTACCAACTAGGCAAGGTAAACATTATGATCCATTTTCACTTCTAAATTAATTTAGACCTTTTTATTTTTTATTTTTTTATTTTTTATATATTTAACCTTTTGTATTTTTTTTCGGGATTGGGGTGAGCTCGCGCTCATACGAGCCCACCCCTAAATCCGCCAGTGATTGTAATGAGAGGATAAGTACAACTATACAAGTATAATGAAACTTTGAAGTATAAGTATATTCGTTTAATACATGTTTAACATAAAAAAAATTAGTTAGTAACCTATGCACAATAATATTTACACAACATGTTAGATAATTGAGCTTTTTGCAAAACTAGACAAAAATAAATAAATAAAAAGGTTTGCAAAAATGTAGGTGGGTTGAGAAATTTGCAAAAATTAGGAGTGGGCACAAATCCCGCAAATTCCGGTCAGATTCCGGTCCGTCCCGATCCTAGTGAGATTTGAAAAAATAAAATGGTGAATCCTGTCTCGGTTCCGTCTAACAAAAATTACGTGAGATGGAACGTGAGACGAGAGTTCCTTATCCCGCAAATCTCGTCCCGTCCTCCACATATTATATTATATTATATTATATTATATTATATTATATTATATTATATTATATTATATTATATTATATTATATTATATATAAATACATATGTATGTACACATTGCGTGCTCGATCACAAAATAAAGTGTATATAGTGTGTATACAAACAAACACTGTATCTTTTTCTTTTGTAGGAGCAAACATGTGTAATATATATATATATATATATATATATATATATATATATATATATATATATATATATATATATATATATATATATATATATATATAATGTGTGTGTATGTATGTATGTATGTATACGCACTACACATACTCCACCATTAGATGTATTATTAAAACTCACAAGGAGAATTGGAGTAAAACATCGCAGATAGAGTATAGTTTAGATGAGGACTTTCCCTTACAAACACAAAACTCCAACCACCTAAAGAAGAAAATGAAGTATGGTAAGATACGTGGCGTAAACCTCCGAGGGGAACTCTCAAGCTAAATTTTGATGGATCTACAATAGCAAACAATGATAGCTTCGCAGGAGCCATGATCCGGGATTGGGAAGAACGACCAATATGCATATGTTATAAAAAGCTCGATAAACAAAGCCCCTTGAAAGCGGAAACTCTTACTCTAAAATTGGGAATCTAACACGCTATTCAACTCCGTATCGACAAAATCCACATTGAAGGCGATTCTAGTAAAATCATAAACCACCTCAACCAAAAATATAAATGTCATTGGGAAATTGAACTGATCTTGTCAGATGTTAAACTTCTTATATCGACTTTGAAATAAGTTTCCTTCTTTCATGTCCCCCGTTTAGGAAATAGAGTGGCTAATAAGGTTGCACACCTTTGTCACTCTACCTGGGGTGTCGATATTTACAACAATTTTGGTCTTTTAGACCTCATCCAAAAGGATGCCGCCGGGTAGAGCTCGCTCGCCCGAATTCTTTCCTAATAAAAAAAAGGATAAATTGACAAGCTTTCTCCACAACTCCGTTTGAAGTGGGTGGATAAAATATTGTAATTTTACTTGTCATAATTGAGCTTCAAAAACCAGTGTCTTTAGAATAAAAAACTTTTCATGAATTCCTGATAAGCACTCTTATTTGGCAAATGAACACTTGGGAGAAATGTTTACCGCAATCCAATAGATTGTGAGGTTTTTCAACACCAACATAAGATCTTGAAGATTCTAAACCTGATAGTTAAATAATCCAAGAAATTATGAGAATAGTCATCGTCTCCCTAAGGCCTCGAAGACTCTATTAATGGATTTTTATTAACTCCGGAAGAATAAGGAGTTTATGAAATCCAGAAGAAGAGTGGATGACTCTTATTAACTCTAGAAGAATAAGGAGTTTATGAAATCCAGAAGAAGAGTGGATGACTCTTATTAACTCTAGAAGAGTATATTATCCTATTTTGACCATTTGTACTCTTGAAAAAATATATGGAATGTGGGTTTTTTTAAATCATATTCATAACTATTTTTATTTGGTTGATACAACCAATATATATAAGGAAGAATAGAAAAAAATACCCAAAATTCATAGGACATTTGCAAATATGCCTTGTTTTTTACTAACACGATCCAGTTGACAAGGCTACTTGTTGACAACCCTCTAAGCATGTCCCTCATATAGAGGGTGTAAAAGAGGTTATGATTAGACACGCAACCAAAGTCATTGTTATGTCTTGTAATTAGATCATTGTTGTGCGGGTTCATTCTAATGCACTTGAGAAATTATGAATAAATATACTTTTGATCTAATACATACAAAAAATTCGTCATAAGACTCATAAATGTAGTATAACACCAACAAAAGTTAATGGATCACCATATGTAAATTTCAATTGAGTAATTAGCATTATGAATCTATGTAGTGTCTTTCAATTTTGAAAACCCAAAATTTTCTCAAGCGATGTAAATGGAAAAAACAGTATGAGTATTGTATAGCTCTAAAAGAGCATTAATCTTGTTACCTGAAGTAACAACGACACATGTATACGTGAATAGATATGGTATTGAATATCAATTTCTTGCATCTAATATGACTAGTCAAAAGCAATTCTAGAAAAAGAAAAAAGAATGTACTCCCTCCGTTTTAAATTAACTGACGTTTTAGGGGCTTATTACACTACCTAATTAATTAACATTTGGGGGCAACTGATTGTCCAACTAGGCCCACCTCTTTTAGAGGAGGAGAGAGATGACAAAGTCTCCCACTTGCCCCTCCATATTTAATTGTTTTTTTTTTTTTACAGTAGGCAAGAAGTAGATCGACGAAGCGATCTTGAAACCACCAAAAGACGGCTTGATAAACCCTACACAGAGGGTCGCCAGTAAAAAAAAAAACAAAAAAACTAACTTAAATCTAAGGTTACAAATAGAGATAAAACACTAACTTAAATCTAAGATTACAATTAGAGATAAAATTATAATAAAAAACTAAATATTAGATTTAGAGCCATTTCTTGACATCTGATCCTTCTTGATGGCTTAGACGGCTTGCATGCAAGCCGTGTTGGCTTTGACATAGATGGCATAGAAAGAGGTGACGGATTCGGGTTTGGATCGAAATCCGGCAGCGAGCAAGCTCGCTTTCATCAATCATTTTGCATGTGTTGTATCGAACTCTAAAGTTTGGGATCTGAAAGTTACACCACCATAGATAGATGCTCACTTTTTTGAATGGGTTTTGTTTGAAGTTTTAGATTTAGGGTTAGAAGAATTGGGATTTTTTGTGGATGATCCTGAGAGAAACTTGGATCTAGGCTATTGCAATCATGGGGGATAGATCTGGGCTATTGCAATCATGGGGGATAGATCTGGGCTATTGCAACTCCGGCGCCACAGGCCGAGGCCCATCACGGCGGAAGGAAGCGAAGCCGCCGACGGAGGAGATGAGGATGGGTGCACCGGGAAATGAGGAAGTCGCGGCAGGAGGGCGAGATCGATTCGCCGGAGCCGCGCAGGAGGCAAACAGCATGCAGGGGAGAGTTGTCGGAGGGAATGAGGTGAGGGCAGCGGTGGGAGAGGAGTTGATGAAGACCTCTCCGGTGGAAGGGGAGCTTCGGGCGGCCAGGAAGGCGAGGCGAATTGCACCGCTGACGCCGCAGGCCGGGGCTCGGCACGGCCATGAACTGAGAGGAGAAGATGGTCAGATCTCGGCAGTGAGGGGGTGGGTTAAAAGCGGCGGGGAGCCGGGCGAACTGGATCGCCGGAGGGGGCTGGGGAGCGGCAGTCATGCTGCTTAAGAGTGCTGAGATGTTTTGTGGCGGCTAGGGTTGGAAGGGTTTTTTTTTGGGGAGTTGATAGGATGCATTGGACATAGAGCATATAGAGTCTAGGTGGGCTTTTTTCCCACTTTATTCGATCAGTCTATAAATGTTGTAAGAAGTTGAATACTCAATTCCTTAATTCTTGTGTCAGATTACAACACGTCAGTTAATTTAGAATGGAGGGAGTATAAATTTCAATGGAGTAATTAGACCATGTGCAACAGAGAGTCACACGAATCAAAACTCATTTCAACCATATCAGCAACTATTCCTGTCATGTCAGCTTTCCACTAACTTTTCAGTTTTTTACATTTTTCATCCACAACACAGAGTCGCGCGAATCAAAAATCACTTTACACTTTTTTATATTTATTAAGCTAAATGTTGATTTATTTTACTTAAAACTTTTTGTTATATTATTAATATTAATACGTATCATTAAAATAAAAATGCATACAATTAAATTTAGAAATATTTTATTAACTTGATACACTGAAAAACACCCAAAAAAAAATTACACAACTTAAACTTGCAAACAACATATTAAATTTGAAACAACACACGCTCGTACAATAAAATTAAATAGTGCCAAATTTCTGCCATATGGCCCATATATGTTCAATCAAGTCGGCCTTGAGTCGATTATGCATACTCGTGTCTCGGAGTTTAGCCCTATTTTGTATCACTTTACGCATTTCAGCCGGATAATTTGGGATGATAGGTTCAAATTTATGTATTTTTATGGTGTAAGTTTATGTTGATTTAAGTTAATGTTGTTTATGTGACTATAAATCTTTTTTTTTTGTTGCAATGTGACTATAAATCTTTAACATATGGTAAACGTACTTAGCGAATTTTTTTTTCCAAACATATGCAAAATGGGTGTCATTGGATAGAGAAAAATAAATCATTTTCAAAAAATAATTTTTTTTAAAAAATAATTTATTTAACGAATAAATGGGGGTTTTAATTCAATTAAAACCCCCCTGCCATGTGTCTCAATACTATTGGCTAAAAAAATCCGGATGATGCACATCACCCTTTGGCGTCTTTGAAGCCGGATCATTTCTTTCTCTCTCCACTGTCTCCACTTTTCGGCTGATGTGGCACCCAATTTGATCCGCGGAGATCTGAGTCGCACTTGGTCTTAGCATAAATGCAGTATGACACCAACAAAAGTTAATGTGTCACCATACATACAAAAAATTCGTCATAAGACTCATAAATGTAGTATAACACCAACAAAAGCTAATGGAGTAATTAGCACTATGAGTCTATGTAGTGTCACACAATTTTGAAAACCCAAAATTTTTTCAAGCAACCATGTGAATGGAAAAACCAGTGTGAGTACTGTATAGCTCTAAAGGAGGATTAATCTTGTTACCCGAAGTAACTATGACACATATATACGTGAATGAATATGATATTGAATACCAATTTCTCTCATCTAATATGACTAGTCAAAACCAATTCCAGAAAAAAGAAAAGAAAAGAATGTATACATTTGATTTATTTGACATTTGTTTATCTAATTGAAACTTATGATATTGCTAACTAAAAGTTAGTTGAATATAAAAAAAACATTTATCTTTGTGGCACTTGGTCACTCGGGTGAAACGTTGATGGGCGGAATCATTGAAATTCACATGAACACCCACTAAATAGGACTACAAGATCTTAGGACCCGAAGATTCTCACTAAGGGTGACCATACATGTATGATCTTTTTTCTTGGCAAATTAACAACAGTGCCATTTATATTCAGAGTAAATGCAAAAGTCTTTTGAATGGATTCAATGAGATACCTACGTATATACAACATCGTCAATTGGACCATTGTAATTCCAATATTCTATAGATATTTCAATACTTTAGTCATATGAAATAGAAGGTATAGCCGTATAGGATATTATCAAACTCGTTATTGAGCATAAGGTAGCTCACATCGACTGATAAGAGTCATCAGTCGAATGTTTTGGGTTTGACACGATAACTTCTCTTAAATTATTTCTAGAAGAGAGCATGTCATTCAATGATTCAAATGTTTTGAATAAGCGGGATATGTTCTGAGATTGCCTCCACAAAATGAACTAAAATGAGATCACAAAGAAGTTAAATGATACATGGGGTTTGGGTCCTATTGATATCAAATAATTTATAATGGTGATTAAATGCTCAATAATTAGGGAGAGATGAAATGAGACTATTAAGAAATAGATTGCATGGATGGAAGCAATTTTTCTATCATTTTAGATTCGCGAGTAAATACTGTTGGAGTTAATGCATTTAGAAGGTGGTTTTAAGGAAGGTGTCCTTTGGACTTCCCTCATCCCACATGGAAAGTTCAAGGGTATCCTAAAGGGTTTTTAAGGAGACTCTTCCACTACCTACATTGAGAGGTTGAGGAGGAGATGGGGCACCCACACGTGCGCCCGCCGCCGCCGTCTGTCCGGCTCGGCTCGTGCTCGTGCTCGTGCTCTGAGATTGGAGTTGGAGTTAAATTTTTGCAGAAAATTTATTTATTGAGGCCGAAGATATTACGGTTTAGCTTGTTTGTGCTTATCCGAGAATATATGTTTTTCACTGGAAAATTATCTTTTCCGAAATCTTTCAAAACCGTTTTGGATGAGCTCAAACCTTCTGTTGATAGATTCGAATCTCTCCTTTGCTTGCGGGTTAAGGAGGATTTCGGAGCCTATATAAGGAGGGTTGGGGTTCCGCTTTTCAACACAGCGAACACAATCGCTTCTCTCCCTCTCCTGGTTTCTCCTACCATTTTCCCGTTCTGAGCGTCTGTTCCATTTCCAACTTCTCTCCCTCGAATGCACCTGTGAGAGAAGCCGGTGAAATCCTTGGGGGACGTTGTCTCGCATACAATCTGCACCATTTTCGGGGGCAAATACGTTTCTCATTCAGTGGCTCCCATACCACGCTTCACCGCAGCCTTCGCCCCTTCACAAAAACACGGTTCGTCCTACATCCCTAATGCTCTTTTGAGTTGCTGTTTTACAGGTTCCAGCAGGGTCGTTGTCCTACAGTGAGAAACGTATTTGAAAAGTAGGATCAATGGCCGCCGTCGAGATCTCTTACAAGAAGCCGCTGCTCGATCTCTCAAAGCTGGAGCCTTTAGATGGCTCGAACTACAAGCGCTGGTCCCAGAAGATGCTGATCTTCTTTGAGCAACTGGAGATTGACTATGTGTTGCCCCAAGACCCCCCCCCCCCGCCGCCCTTGCGGCTGCTGTTGTTGCTAAGGGTGATGCACCGCCCAACCCTCCTGCGCCTTCTGCGGAGCTCGTGAAGTACCAACGCGACAACAAAACCGCAAGAGGCTACCTGCTGAACCACATGACGAACGCTCTGTTCGACCTGCTGCTGGTTCAGAAGTCTGCTAAGACTATCTGGGAAACCCTAGACAAGAAGTACGACACTGACGATGCTGGGAAGCGCAAGTAAGTGACTGGACAATGGATCCAGTTCAAGATGGTGGACGACAAGCCTATCATGGAGCAGGTGCATGAGTACGAGAATTTGGTAGCGGATATACTAGCTGAAGGGATGAAGATGTGCGAAGTTCTTCAGGCCAACGTCTTGATTGAGAAATTGCCTGAGTCCTGGGCACGCTGCCGCAATCACCTCAAACACAAAAAGAAAGATCTTACCTTGGAAGAACTCGTTAGCCATTTGAAGATTGAGGAAGGCAACCGGTTGAAGGAGAAGGAGACCTCCAACACTGCTGCTGACACGTTAAAAGCTAACATTGTTGAATCTCCGCAGGTCAACAAGAAAGGCAATAAGCCGCCTTTCAACAAGAAGAACAAGAAGGGTCCTGGAGGACAAAACAACAAGCCTGCAAAGTTCAAGAAGAACAACAATGGAGAGAAGCAGAACAACACTGGCTGCTATGTGTGTGGTCGACAAGGCCCCAGGGCGTTCCAGTGCCGTGAGAGGAAGGATGCTCAGTATGTTGTCCAAAAGAACAACGGAGGGCATGACAAAGGCGTTGCAAACGTCGCTGAAGGTGGTGCTCCTGAAGTCATTGCTGTAGTGGTCACTGAAGCTAACATCATTGGGAGCATGACCGAATGGATTGTGGACACTGGGGCCACAAAGCACTTCTGTGCCAACAGAGAGTTGTTTGATGAGTTCGAACTTGCAAGCGGAGCTGAGCAAGTCTACATGGGGAACTCAAGTTTGGTGAATTGTTTGTTTTGCAAACTGTTGTTGATTCTGCTAATATAGCTTCTACTTCCGCTTATATCGTTGTTGATATTGATCTTTGGCATGCTAGATTAGGTCATATGAATGTTGAATCTGTGAACAAATTGCATAAAATGGGCCTAATCTCAAACTTGGGTAATAATGATCATAAAAAATGTGAAATTTGTGTGGAAGCTAAGTTCACCAAGAAACCTTTCAAACCTGTAACAAAGAGGTCTACCGAATTGCTAGAATTAGTTCACACTGATCTAGCTGATTTTAGGAACTCTGAGAGCGGAGGTGGTAATAGGTATTACATCACATTTGTAGATGATTATTCTAGATACACCAAGTTGTATTTGCTGAGATCTAAGGATGAGACAGAGAAAATGTTCTTAATCTACAAAGCTGAGGTAGAAAACCAACTTGACAGAAAAGTTAAAAGACTTAGATCCGATAGAGGTGGGGAATATGGGACAACGTTCTTGAAAGAATTCTGTGAGAATAATGGCATAATTCATGAACGTACATCACCCTATAGCCCTCAATCGAATGGAGTAGCAGAAAGAAAGAACAGAACTTTAAAAAACATGATGCTTTCTATGCTTGTGAGTTCTGGGTCACCCGACTCTCTGTGGGGTGAAGCTGTTCTTTCTGCAAACTACATTCTTAATAAGGTACCCCATAAGAAGTTAGACAAAAACTCTTAATGAACTATGGAAATGACATCCTCCTAATCTAGGGTTGATGAGAGTGTGGGGGTGTTTAGCTAAAGTTGGGATTCCTGCATTTAAGAGAGATAACTTTGAATCTAAGATTGTTGATGCCATGTTTGTTGGTTATGCTGAGAACAATGCTGCTTATAGGTTTATGTGCTTGCATGACAGATCTATGTGTGAATATCGTGATGCTGAATTTTTTGAGCATATTTTTCCTTTGAAGAAAGATCATGATAGTATTCCTGCTGTTTCTGAACCTGCATCTTTGTCTTTACCTGCTTCTATCAATGTTGATGAACCTAGTGAAATTAGAAGAAGTAAAAGACGTAGAACTGAAACTAGCTATGGTCCTGATTTTGTGACTGCTTTCTTAACTGAACTCCGTGATTTAGATGAAATCAATGAAGCTCTAGTTTATGTTCACATGATAGAGAATGAACCTAGAACATATAAAGAAGCTATGAGTTCTGTTGATGCTAGTTTTTGGAAAGATGCTACAAACAGTGACATTGAATCTATCACAAGTAATCACACTTGGGAACTAGTTGATTTGCCTGAGGTTATAAGGCCATTGGTTGTAAATGGATCTTTAAGAGGAAACTTAGAACAGATGGTTCTATTGAAAGATTTAAGGCAAGACTAGTAATCAAAGGATTCACATAGAAACATGGAGTAGATTATTTTGACACCTATTCTCCTGTAACTAAGATTGCAACCATTAGAACATTATTTGCATTAGCATCTAATTACAAGCTCTTAGTACATCAAATGGATGTAAAGACTGCTTTTCTGAATGGGGATCTAGATGAGGAAATATACATGGAACAACCTCCGGGTTTTGTGGTTCCAGGTAAGGAGAACATTCCGGGTTTTGTGGTTCCAGGTAAGGAGAACATGGTTTGTAGGTTAAAGAAATCTCTATATGGCCTAAAGCAAGCACCTAAACAATGGTATGAGAAATTTCATAACACTGTGTTGAGTTATGGATTTGTGGTTAGTGGATCTGATGCATGTGTTTATACCAAGATGTACAACTCTGGTTGTGTTATTGTGTGCCTATATGTTGATGATATGTTGTTGTTTGGCACTAACATGCATGTGATAAATGAAACCAAAAAGTTTCTTTCCTCTCGCTTTGAAATGAAAGACTTAGGTGAAGCTGATGTGATTCTAGGTGTTAAAGTTACTAGAACTAAAAATGACTTTACTTTGTCTCAATCCCATTATGTAGATAAGGTATTGAAAAAGTTTAACAACTATGATGTGACGCCAGTTAGGACCCCATATGATGCTACCATAGAGTTAGTGAAGAACTCAGGTATAGGTGTATCCCAAGAGGATTAATATGCTAAAGTTATTGGGAGTCTAATGTTTTTGATGAACTATACTCGGCCTGACATAGCTTATGCAGTAAGTAGACTCAGTAGATATACACATAATCCTAGCAAAGAACACTGGATTGCACTTAGAAGGTTAATGAGATATACACATTTTGAGGGTTTTCCCTGCGTTCTAGAAGGATATTGTGATGCAAACTGGGTAAGTGGGACCGGTGAAACTTGCTCCACTAGTGGATATGTTTTTACATTGTGTGGTGCAGTTGTCTCATGGAAATCTGCAAAGCAGAGTTGCATAGCCCGATCGACAATGGAGTCAGAGTTCATAGCTCTAGACCTAGCAGGGCAAGAGGCTGAGTGGATGAGAAGCCTACTGGCAGATATACCAATGTGGGGGCATCCAGATCCTGCGATTTCTCTACACTGTGACTCACAGGCTGCCATTGGAGTAGCAAACAGCGGAGCGTATAATGGCAAGAAGAGGCATATACGCATCCGACATGAGGTTGTGAGGCAGCTGATAAGAAATGGGGTACTCTCTTTAGAGTATGTGCGGTCAGAGAGGAACATTGCGGATCCATTGACCAAAGGACTTTACAGAAGGCTAGTCCTTGACACGTCGAGGGGAATGGGGCTAAAGCCCGTGAGATGAGGAATATGTGGCGGAAACCATTAGTTTGGTCGAACGCAAGCCATAGAAAGACTCATATGAGATACACATCTCCCATTCCTATGGCAAGTGTATAGTGAGGATGAGCTAACGTTCTTAATGATTCTATAGCCCAGGCATTGGGTGGTCCTTTGAGACAGACCTGATAGATCACCGAACAACAAATGAGAGGTTGAGTCTTAGAGCTCTTATTGACTTCATAACCCATTATGGGGGTTTTCTGTATTGAGACACATAAGTTGAAGTTATCTACGTGAGTGTGAGGGATTGGCAACCCTCCAAGGTGAGACTTAGGGCAGTCCTCACTAGAACACTCATGAGCACCCAAGGTGTGCCAACACTTGGATGTCTTATGTGATAAGACTTAGCGGAATGTTACAGGACCCCGTGGAAAGTGTGTGTTGCTGGTTTACCCCAAAGTGGAGGAATTCAAGGCCTCTGGCCATTCGCTCTATCTAAAGGATTGCCAGTTTCACTATGTGCTGATTCAAGTCGCAAGACATCAGCATTTAAGCACTAACCTCGACACGCTCATAACCTGTTTTCAAAACCTCAGTTTTTAAACCCTTCTATCTGCATTTGTGGGAGATTGTTGGAGTTAATTCATTTAGAAGGTGGTTTTTAAGGAAGGTGTCATTTGGACTTCCCACATCCCACATGGAAAGTTCAAGGGTATCCTAAAGGGTTTTTAAGGAAACTTTTCCATTACCTACATTGAGAGGTTGAGGAGGAGATAAGGCACCCACACGCGCGCCCGCCGCCGCCGTCCGGCTCGTGCTTCGAGATTGGAGTTGGAGTTAAATTTTTGCAGAAAATTTATTTATTGAGGCCGGAGATATTACGGATTAGCTTGTTTGTGCTTATCCGAGAAAATCTGTTTTTCACTGGAAAATTATCTTTTCCGAAATCTTTCAAAACCGTTTTGGATGAGCTCAAACCTTCTGTTGATAGACTCGAATCTCTCCTTTGCTTACGGGTTAAGGAGGATTTCGGAGCCTATATAAGGAGGGTTAGGGTTCCGCTTTTCAACACATCGAACACAATCGCCTCTCTCCCTCTCCTGTTTTCTCCTACCCTTTTCCCGTTTTGAGCGCATGTTCCAGTTCCAACTTCTCTCCCTCGAGTGCACCTGTGAGAGAAGCCGGTGAAATCCTTAGGGGACGTTGCCTCGCATATGATCTGCACCACTATCGGGGGCAACTACCTTTCTCATTCAGTGGCTCTCATACCACGCTTCACCGCAGCCTTCGCCCCTTCACAGAAACACGGTTCGGCCTACATCCCTAATGCTCTTTTGAGTTGCTGTTTTACAGGTTCCGGTAGGGTCGTTGTCCTACAAATACAATTGAACCAGAAGTTCAATAGATGGAATGATTATAAGTTTTGGCAAATAAGTTATTAAATGCGTTTACTAAATCCAACAAAGTGACAAGTTGCATAAATTACACTAGCTCATTTAAAAGTTCTAAAAGTAACTTCAACTCAATGAATATCACATGATTCTCAAATACGCCGAAAATGCTGAAGATCACTGGGATCTTCGTATATGATTCCCCAGAAGAAGAAAGAGTTCATTAGAATAATCAAATAGATAAAAAAAAATATCGATATCGAAATCATTATTACAAGCAAGAAAGAAAGTAGTTCATCCAAAGATGGTTCAAACAAAAGCAAATATAAAGCGAAGTTGATTGCATAAAAGAGATATATGAGAATTTATTCACCAATAGTGGATATAAATTTGGGTGTCAATAAACGACTCCAAATGCAATTGACTGACATGGTAGTTGCATACCCATATTGATCACTAAATATTAATGAAAATGATCGAATGATCCAAATGTCCGAAAAATTAATATCAAAGTCTCGTCATATGCAATTCATTAAAGATCATTATAAGTTATAAGAGTACTTGAAGTACTTACAATTTGTAAAATGGTGACGATTTATCTTACAAAAGTGTACTCTTTTCCTTGATTTTGCTCTTCTTTTTTTTTATCCCATTGGGTTTTTTCATCAAGGTCAGATTTTTAATAAGGCAACTTATGCACGACCCCTTGCTCTAGTGGTAAGGGAGAGGTACCTCTTACAAGAGGTCAAGGGTTCAAATCCCATTCCTTACACAATTTGTGTAATTACTAGGTGCTCAAGCCTTCATTGGTTTGGGTGAACTTGTCTGGTGGCTTGCCGCCTGGCTAATCGGTTCGCGTCCTTTGCAGGTATTCGAGGTGAACGAGTCGAGCTTTGGCATGTTCATTTTCGACTCATACATAATCGAGTCGAGCCCAAACTCGAGCCGAGCTTGAGCTCGATTAGCCAATTGAGATGAAGGAACGAGCCTATAAGCTCATTACTTGAGCTCATTTGTTCGGGCTCGGCTCAAGCTCTTGTCAGGTGTTCTTGTTAAAAAAAATCCACTCCATTGACTTAGCCTCACAGAAGGTTTTTTAATGCCTAATATCTATTTCAATTGGATTTCATTGATTGTACTAAATCGGATGGTGGGGGCGGAGGAAAAGGAGGGGGAGGATTTTCAACCACTGATTTTAAAATCAATGGTTGAGATTCTCTCAACTCTACCCATAGAGTATTTTTTTACCGACTCTATGGAATCTAAAGTGGAACTTCAGGGCAACAAATCGAAAGATTATCAACCATTTTTTTTTATACCTCATTCATTACCAAAGTACTGGATTGAATCAAATTAAATAAAAAGAAGAAAATCTATTAAGGTGCAATACAGAAGGTTTTAAAGCCCTATAAGTCTATAACCGCTCACATTTCACTAGATTTTGAAGTTGTTGCTTAAGCCAATCTAGTCCATTGGATTATCGTCAGAGCTAATTTAGGATGCGAGTGTAAAAACGAAATGGAGTTTCTAGCCGGATGTGTAGAATAAATTTTACCATGAAGTTCCAAATGAAAAGTCATTCATCTAGAACATTAACCCTTCGATCATCATCAAGTGATGAGGGAGACATCGATGTGTTGACAAAAAATTTACCGAGAAGATTCACTATCTCTTAAGGATCTTGTAGGGTTGAAATTCAAAGTTGAAAAGGGAGAAACTCGCAGTACATTCCTCAGACAAAGAAGAGAAACTCACGGAAAAGAACATAGGATTCGATAGTAAGGCCTCAGGCAGAGATTGTACAGACCGTGTTCTTCGAGGGGAGAGAGAGAGAGAGAGAGAGAGAGAGAGAGAGAGAGAGAGAGAGAGAGAGACGATTAGGAGCTCTCAACTTATCATACTTATTTGCCCTATGGGCAATTTGGTCAAACTACCGAGCTTTTGGGCTCAGCTCGAGCTCAGTGTGAGTTTAAAATCATGTTCAAGTTCGGCTTGTTTATGTGACTGAATGATCTTAAATCAATCTTTTTTGAGTCAATTCCGACCCGATCTCAAGCAGTTCAGTTCACATAACTGTCCTACATATCGCTCATGAAGTTAGTGCCATCAAGAGACTGCGAGAAGGATAGTGAATTCAGGGACATGCACTGCACTCTTTTTCGGTAGTTTTTTTTTCCCTTCGATCAGGTTTTTGTTTCATTAGGTTTTCTTGACAAGGTTTTTAACAAGCCAATATCACCAAATATGTATCAAATTACATTTGTACTCTTTTTCTCTTAGTCATAGTTTTGGTTCCAATGGGTTTCTTATGCGATATTTTTTTGTGAGATAGTTTTGTAGTTAATCGTGTCAATTCAACGAGTGACATAATACATGAGCCGGAAAACCCTGATTCTCCTGTCTCCTCTATTCTATATGCATCTCTTCTCTATTCTCTTTTCTTGTTCTAGCTTATAACTATAAATGTCTTTTTCACTAATGCAAAAACATTAAAACACCCATTAGCACATTCTCAAGACGCAAGTTTGAAAACTTTTTTAAAAGTCCAATTTATTCTTTTAGTGCAAAATAATTATACATCCTTAAACCCTAAACACCAAGGTTTTTCCATCAAACAAATCTCAAACATTCGAACTACCCACACATCTAAATAAAATCTCCACCTCATTTACACATACATCCAACCAAAACCCTTGTTTTACTCAAACACGCCCTAATGCACTTCGGGTGATGTGTCGAAAATATCCATCTCCAACAGCTCAACCCCAATCAGAGTAGCTATCAACTTACGCTGGGTACCATCCCAGATTCTGGGTACTGAACTTCGTAGAAAGAGAGCCATCAGAATTACGCCCAAGGCTGTTCAGTAAAACCAGAATTACCTAATGAACTCAGACTTGTCCCTGGATCCAAGGGCCTTGCAGCTTTGTTGATCCATAAGCCCTTGTGAGTTGTGAGCAAAGAAAAGAAAAACAAGACCATAAAATGGCGCCACAACTACTGTATAACTGTGCATCTGTAACACATTGGGGGCTACCACTAACTGCGGTAATAAATTCCATGGCTACTACTATTTGCACTCAAGACTATATAGCTTACAGCAAAATTCCTAATCGTAGTTAGCCACATCAAAGTGATATAAGCATGGGCAGAAATTACACAAGCATGGAACTGACTTGGTACCTTGGACGTCCTACTGACTTGGTACCTTGGACGTCCTAAAATTTCATTACACTGTAAAGATATGATGACTGCATATCCTAGTAGAAACACGAGTTTAAACGCAGCGGCATTCTTCAGGGCTTTCAACACCTCAACCTTTTCGAACTATTATAGTGATGACCTCAGGAAACATAAATCAAACAACTAGAAGAGGGCCTGGCCTTTTATATGGTTGATATGATGCAACTAAAACCGGTCATAAGAGATTCGGCTGATCAGTGATTCTTCCAAATCACGGAACCCTCTGTAGACTGCATTCTTCTCGCTTTCAGGAAGAGGCAACCTCTTTACCTCCGTCATATACCTGCATTAGCAAATACAACTTTATATAAAGAAACGAATAGTGATTCAGCATGCTAGTCACAAGATTAATTCAGTACAAACGGTAAAAGAGATATCAAGCAACTTATCCTGCACCAAATTCATGGGCACTAGCCAGGAGAGTTATTTTGCTCCCAAAATCACCAAGGGCCTATTCTCAATAAACCATCACATAAAGAACATCCCAAAGAATGAGTATGCATGCCAACCATGGAAAAATACTTGCCTGTTTGCAGCACTAGTGATCCTGTCTCGAACTCCTTGGTTGATGAATGATACCTGCTCCACCGAGAATGTTCCAGCCAACATCAGGGAAGCTCCAACAGCACTTGTGCCCATTCTTTGTGCAAACAGAGATAGTGACCATTCCTGAAGAACAACTAAAACTGAATGAAGAAGGCGTAGCCTGAGACCAGATGACGTCAAGATAGCTCTATTCGACAAAAGTTGTTGATATGTGTTTAACACAGGTTCAGCAGCACCCTGGCAAGCAGCAAGGAGGGCTCTTGGAACATCTTCATTTCCAATATGTTCTTTCCCAGAAGTAGCTCTCTCCTAAGAAAAATAAATCAGAAGACAATTATTCAAAGCACAAGAAGCTCACAAAGCAAAGGCAAGCTGCAAAAGAGTTGTAAATTAGCCATTTATATATCCATGCTATAATGAAAAGCTCAAATGCTAATGTAAATACCAATGCAGCCTTCTCCAGATGAAGACACAGCGTTTCTAAAGGCAATACAGCTCCATCTCCAGGATAGATATGGGATCCAACCCTCTTTAGGACTGAACAAGCCTCAGCTATACCGCCGTTTGAAAGAGCTTGATCAATAAGCCTGGCCCAAGTCTCTCTTATTATACCATTATCAGCATCACCAGAATAGTTTGCAAAGTACAAGATTTCAAGACAGATCTGTAAATACAGGAGATGGATCAGAAATAGACCTAAAAAATAATTGATTTTCATACATTGAATTATAAGAATTTAAATGCATCTAACTATTAAAATTGCATAACAAAGAGATCCACTTGCAAAAAGCTGCAAACAAAGAGAAGCTCGCCAAGAGTAAGTTACATCCTATCTCTAGATTAAGATATTAGCAGTTTACCTCCCAAAGCTCAAAAGGAACAGCATACTCATTATATAGCTGGGTGACACTCTTCAGATCTGATGATAATTCTCTGACTTTCTCCCGGGTACTTGCTGCCATATTAGCATTCTGCTCTACAGAAATGCCTTCATTCTGCACAGAGTCAGATGTGCCGGCAGAGGCTTCAAACTTCAAGGCCATACTTTCCAGTTCTTCTTTGATCTTAATTTGGAACCGCACCACAGCAAGTTTTCCTTCAAGTAAATCAAGTAGTCCACTGTCCCCAATATCCCTAGCCAAACTAACCCCGTGATCATTGTTGCTTGCATTTTTGGCTTGGAGAACTGCATTGCTCAGATATTGGCACCTGAAATCAACATATGCAATGTCATTCTAAAACAAAATGATAGGAAGGTGAATCAACAAATCTAATGATTAGATGGATTTAAAGAAAGAATTTAATTCTTAGCTTGTGTCCCTAAATGTCTTTTAAACTTTATATACTCTTACCTCTGTTCTAAACTAGGGGCATCCCTGCCTTCAAGTGATCGACTTTCAGCTAGCCTGAGTAACACATGAGCCGCAAGAAGATGTTGGCGCTTCATAACATAATATCGTGCGAGAAGGTCTAAATATTTAACTTGTCTGGATGGATTTTGTGGGCCAGAACGACCTGCCAAAGATGATTCCATTCTTGCACGAACAGCCTAAATACAAGCAGAAAAATAGATAAGCAGACATGATATATAAGAAAATTTCCTTTTAGGTACCATGAGGTTTGACGTAAAGTTTCAATAACTTCACCTAGATGACATGAAGTTGTTAGTATTTTTCACTGATGTAAATATAAAAATCAATTTAAGGCTCAACAATCTCATATACATAGGATTGAATTTTTTAGGTTGAATGTGAGAATGGGAGAAGAGAAAATTCAAATCTATTATCCCTGAGAAAGGCTAAGGAACACATATAAAGTCTACCAAGAAAGCTAATGAGAGACGCTACAAGGTACCAAATGGAGCAGGAAAAGTAAAAAGATCTAAAAGCTGTATAAGATTTAGCAATTACACTGAAAGGCCTATGACATAACCTACAAATTGAGTAATAATTACAGGCATTCAATTATGCTAACACTCTCCCTCAAGCTTGATGGTAGAGATCTATCAATCCAAACTTGGAAGTCAAATGATTGAATCTGAAACAATGGAACCCTTTCGTCAATAAATTAGTAAGTTCATCTCTAACTTAGTGAAGGATATCCTAATAACCCCTTCTTCCAACCTTCTTTTTTACCAAGTGACGATCAATCACCACATGTTTAGTTATGCTATGCTAGGCAGGGTTGTGAGCAACGGTGATGGCAAATTTGTTGCAAGTTCTTCCAATTTAATTTTAAGGTTTGTCAAGATAATTTTCAGCCACAACATTTCACGTAAATCTGGTGCAAGAGCTCTAAACTTAGCTTCAGCAGATGACCTAGCCACAAAATTTTGTTTCTCACTCCTCCAAGTAGTAAGATTTCCTCCAAGGAATATGCAGTATACAGAAGTTGATCATCTATCAACAATACATTCAGCATAGTCAGCATCTATAAAGACTTATGTGATCAGTTTGTCCCTTATTTTAAAGAGTATCCCTATTCCTGACCAACCTTTACAGTAGTGAAGTATCCGGTAAATAGCATTGAGATGATGTCGTCTTGGGTCATGCATAAACTAACTTATGACATAAACTCAATAAGCAATATTAGGTCAAGTGTGCAATAAACAAATAAGCTTCCCACATAAATGCTGGTATATAGCCTTATCCCCAGTTGAGTCATCTTTAGAGTCTCCACGCTTGTCATTCAGATCAATGGGAGTAGAGGCTGGTTTACTTCCACTCTTCCCTATTTCTTCAAGTAAATGAGTGATGTATTTCCGTTGAGAAATAAATATTCCAAGGAAATATTCAAATCTATCAAGAGACTTAACAACAAATTTAGCTTCCAGGCTTTGCTTAAGTTTTTCCTGCTCATTTGTTGTCACCTGTGACAATGGTATCATCCACGTGCACAAAGAGACTAGTCACCCCCTTGACTTTGCTTTTACCCAACACCTCTCATAACAGATGTGAACCTTCCAAACCAAGCTCTTGTTGATTGCTTAATGCCATAAAGGGCCTTCCTTAACTTACACACCTGATGAGAAGAGGAGGAAGAAGAAAAACCTAGCAGAATTTGCATGTATATTTCCTCTTCCAATTTTCCATGAAGAAATGCATTCTTGATGTCAGATTGCCGAAAGGATCGGGTAAAATGCACAGAGAGAAAAGGGCACAAACAGTATTCATCTTTACAACGGGTGCACATGTTTCTTGATAGTTGATCCCACAAGTCTGTGTAAAACTCTTAGCAACAAGGCGATCTTTATGCCTCTCCAATGCCCCATCAACCTTGTATTTCAGTGTATAAACCCACCTACAACTAACAACATCCTTTCCCCAAGGTTTGTTTACAATGACCTATGATTCTTTTTTAGTGCACACATCTTCTCTCTCATAGCTTCTCTCCACTCCTTTTTCTTAAGAGCTTTTGAAACATTGTTTGGTATGGGAATATGGTTTAGGTCTTGTATGGACTTTTAGTGGGAGGGAGAGAAACGATGCAAGGACACATGGTTACCTAAAGGGTAAAAAGAGTTTCTGTGCAAGAACAAGTACCCTATCAAAGGGCAACAGTGTCCAAATCAGCTTGTTCTGGGCTGTTCAAATTAGGAATATAATCAGGTGAAGAAAGTGCAACTTCTTTGGTTCTTCTATTATGTGTTCAGTAGCTCCCGAATCTAAGATCCACCGAATAGGTTAGGAACATTCAGAAACTCTCAAGCATAAAGAAGGGGGAGAGTTACCTAAAAGGGAAAGAGTGCATGAACTAGAAAAAGTATAACTCGAAGGATTCTCAAGGGAGTTGAACAAGGCTCTAAATTTCTCAAATTCAACAGCACTAATCCCTGCCGATTGTCTTCCACAAGAATTCCATAAATCATTGATATTTCCAAATTAGCAACACTTGTGGCCCCAACATTGGGGTCGCAACTGGCATATGAAGGAGTTTCAAATACAGCGGTTGTCATTAGGGATGATAGACCAGCAGAAGTCCCAAAAACAACAAGCAATAATGGAGTAGGAAAGGTTAAATTTCTCCAGCAATAAGGGCTGAAAAACAAACAAGAAGCTTCAGCAATGAAGGCTGAAAAAAAAGTTATAAGATTCACAGCAATGAAGGCTGGAATATGAAAAAAAAAATTCGGCAATTAAGGCTGTAAAAGATGATAAGTGAACCAGATCTGGAGTTTCAGCAAAGAAGCCTAAAAGTCTAGGGGGGGAAAAAGCTTAGGAAAACCCTTTATGCTCTAATAGTACTAATACCATGTTAGGAAATGAGAGAGATTGGGGAGAGAAATGTTGTGGTAGAAGAGAAAAATCAGATCTATTATTCCTGTGAGAGGTTCCAGAATCGATAGAGAAAGACAGACGATAAAGCTTATGAGAGAAGCTCCAAGGTACCAATGGAGCAGGAAAAGTAAACAGCTCTAAAAGCTGTAAAAGTCGAGTAATTGCACTGAAGGGCCTATAGCATAACCTAGCAATAGAGTAATAATTACATGAATGCAAGTATGGTAACATCAACAAACAGCAAAAGCTTTATACAAAGGTAATAGAATGACCCATTACCTCTTCTGTTGGTTCACAGGCAGCACTTTGCAGAAAGGAGACCAAATCTGGACCTCCATATTCTAACAATTCGTCTTCAAGACCCAGGTCAATCATGGTGTGATAGATGTACTCATGAAATAGTCTGTCAGATGACTGTACAACCAGCTGAACAATCTGGCATATGTTTTTCTTCCTAGAGGCAGGATCAATAATAGATTGTGCAGCTGCAGGTCTAGCAGTAGATTCAGACATTCTTGATGAATCCCCTTTCAGATTACGTAATGCAGTTGCAACTATATCATAGCATTGCTCCCTTAGAGCAACTGCATGCTCTCGAACAGTTGATTCTATCTGCTCGCTAAAGGCATCACCAGCAGGATCAAGTGCTTGGGCCTTCTGCAGAGGTAAGCGTACTACTGCTTCATAGAATCTGTCAAAGCATGAGTTTTTATATTAACAAACCAGTTAACCAGAAGCACCAATAATGAAAACACTTAATAAGGATTAACCTTAAGTCTTCAAATCGTTTGCAGACAGAACGTAAATCAGCAGATTCTGGAACTGAGCTAAGGAGATTAAATGCCTGTCTAGCTAGAGAATCTCTCTCTTCTGAATTAGATGATACAGCAGCTCTCTCAAGGCATTCCACGGCTGAGAAAAATGTGTGATCAGATTCCTTATAATAACTAGGGCAACCTTCTCGCAGTCTCGCACTAATATCATTTACTGTCTCCCTGCCAACAGGACCAGTGAAGTACTGGCAACATAAAAAGCATTCAACAAGCAAGAGGGAATAGAGCATTAAATATTGGTTGTCAATGACAAATAAATGATATAATTTGCAAATAACAATGTGTTCCTTGCATTACCTCCATTAGACCTGATATTAGCCTTGTAGCCAACCTGTCACCCTCATCAGCACACACTAGTTGGTGGAATGTCAACTGAACCAAAGCCTGCTGCAAACTAGCATCAAGTTCTTGAACCAACCGTGACACATTGTGTTGGCAAAGCAGTTGCAGTAAGAACAATGCTTCACTGGATCTAAGAAGCAACTGCCTAATGCATTCCATTGCCCTTACCTGCAACAAAAGGCACATTGGAACACAACCATCAACCATAAAGTGAATAAATAGGATTGAAAAAAAAAAAACATGTAAGAGGTGATGATGGAAGACCTCAAAGGCAGCCAGTTCTGCAGGGGTATAAGGCAAGCGTTGTCTTTTATTAGATGCTGCCGCTTCGGCAGCATCTGAACCCTGATAAGTAAGGCCAAATAGATTTCTCGCCATGCTCCTATCCCCAACTCCTACATCAGTACCCCCATATAAAATAGATCCACTTACATCTCCAAGACCAGCAACATATCCATAGAGTCCCCTCCTTTGGTTCTTCCGTGACCTTAAGAGTTTCTCCAAGGAGCGAATTTTATTTTCAAGAACTTGCATGGCACCAACTGACAGTCTGCATACAACCACACCGTCTGTAGTAGAATCACGGGAACCTGAACCACCTCGAGTGGCCATCACTGGGAGCTCCCACACAGGAAAAAGCAATCTCGCCGAGCATAAGCAGAGTCCTTCATAGGAACCTGAGAATACAGGTTCAGCCTCTTGAACAACTTGCCCCATGCTGAATCCCCCAGAAAATGTTCTGTTATTTGTTAATGCATTATTTCCTTCAAGTTGTGGGATTCCAACAAATCTAGGGTCCTCAAATGCCTCAGCAGCCTTTTCAGCAACAACATTGGTAATGGGATATTCAGTATCAATAATTTTTGCAGCCAACATTATACACATAGCAGCAGCTTCCCCTGCTCCAAAACGGGTAAAGAAATCTTCTAATGCCGATCTCGGCAAGGTGGATTCCAGCAGCCTTCTCAAAACATCAACTGGTCTGTTGAAGACCAATTCCATCATGCCCATTGTACTAAATACAACAACCCTCCTCCTTGGCAATATGTGCTGAGTTGAGAGATCTCCCCTAGCCCACAGTTTTCCAACTGCTTTTTCACAGGCCTCTCCAGAATTATTGACACCACAGAACTCCAATTCTGCGTAAAGTGATTGCACTGTACATGATGTCCCAGGCAGAGGAAAGACATCTGCAACAAAAAGCATCCTGCCTTCGATTGGCAAGGAAGATACAGATTCTCGAAGTGCCCTTGAACTCCTTGCACCTGTTCCCAGGGACCCAGGAATTGACAAGTCCTTGCTTGCAATAAGAAGAGAAGACATAGTTGGTGGAGAAGAATCAGAAAGAACAAGTGTTCCAGCAGAATAGTAGGCTGATTCAACTTTTAGTGATAGATCCTCAGTTTGACTATGAGCAGCTAGAGAACCAGGTCCAAAGCTGAGTCCACTACTAACCCCCAAAGGCGGGGAAGGTCTAGTTGCCACAACTTTAAGGCAGTTTGGCTTTTGAATGTTTCCACTAAATCCCCCTAGACCTACAATTGTCCCATTGCTTCCGCTAGAAGAACTAGTAGTACAGTACATCCTTCTTCCATCAGATAAAACTGCAACAAGGTGGAGTGACTTTGACTCCAATGAAGACAGGGGTGAAATGCAGACTATGGTGGATTTGACTGGTCGACTGGGAGCTCTATTTCCACTTGACTGTCCACCTCCATAACTTACGTCTCTCTGATTGAACAAATTTTTTTCCTCGGCCACTTTCCTCAGAGGCCCATCTCCCCTTAACCCTAGTTCAAAGACTTGGAGCTTCATATCTTCTGTTCTTGCATAAAGTATGTCCCGTTCATTATCAAAAACCATCTCAACAATTGAATCAACCGCTCCAAATTTGAACACATTTGGCACAATCCACCTGGGTGAGAAGATAGGAAACAAATTTAAAACTAAATACATCTAAGCACCAAACTAAACTAGTGAGCAATTCATGTGGACTCTCTGCAGATTTAAACTTAGAAATGAGGCTACACAAAACAATACCTTGAAACAACACTACTAAAAGCAACACAAAACACCTGAGTGAGATGACAGGTGCTCGTAATAATGCACTTTGAGAACTTGTAAATGTCAATAATAGTTAAAAGCAACACAAAACAATACCTTGAAACAACACTACTAAAAGCAGTTGTAAGACAAACTTTACGGCAACGCCTATTCCAGCCAGAGCCAGTTGTATACTGCAACTCGTAAATATGTCCATCACGCCCAGCCAAGAAAACACGACCCTTGTCAGTACAAGTGATACAGGTCATAGTAACTCCATCAGATGGGACAGTATACTCGGGCAATGGTTGTAAAGCCACTTCTGCATATGGATCTGTTCCATCTGGGCTTCCAGAGCAGCAGACACCTACAAGAACCAACTGAAGATTTTTCTAATGAGCTAATTATTATTTTTTATAAAAATATAAATATGATAATACTTTTTTTTATAAAGGGTTGATTATTAAGGCTTCAGAGAAAAAGCACACTTCAAGATTACATAATAAACAGTGCTTCAGGGTAACCACTAGCTACATCTTAGCAGTTTCAAACAGGCTTTCCTGATGAGTACAGAAGAAAACCTGCTCAAATATGTGTTTGTTACTTTGTTCATTTTAAACCTAGCACCATTTCTTGCTCAAGGGTCTATTGCTTATTGATTTTCATGATGGAAATCTGTCTGTTGTATAACTGATTATCATAATAAATAGTGCTTCAGGGTAGCCACTAACTACACCTTAGCAGTCTCAAATTCGCTTTCCTGATAAGTAGAGAGGAAAGCCTGCTTAAAATATTCGTGTTTGTTACTTTGTTCCTTTTAAACCTAGCACCAACTCTTGCACAAGGGTCTATTGCTTATTGATTTTCATGATGGAAATCAGTCAGCCCACTGAATCACTGATTAGCTAATAATCACTCTTACTCCCTCCCACCCCCCCCCCCCCCCCCCCCCAAAAAAAAAAAAAAAGAACACACACACACACACACCAAATTTAAATATCCACTGCAAGCTCAGGAATTTGTGGGATGGGAAATATAATCAGTGATTCAACAAGGTGACAGGCTATGAGTATCTTGCACTTCCACAACAACTATTACTGATCAGCAGCTGGCCAGCTGCCAGATCTTTTCCAGAACATTCCTACATTTTTAATTCCTGTTTTCAAACAATCATCTTTCCTTCACAAGAAGGCCTCCTGCTCTTTTTATGGGATACCAATAAGACAGACGTCATATCAAATTTCAACATCACCAAGGAAATACCAGATATAGAGTCACAAGTTAGCCCCAGAATATAATTATATTTAGTATATAAGGCAATATCAACACTTTATACTTCTCATTTATAGTAATCATAATCAAAGATATATATATTATATAAAAATAAATCCCTTGGAGTCCAACGAAGATCCTCTACAACATTTAGTGCACCAAATGGTGCATCACCAAAATTATTTTAGCCAAAATTTTATTTTTAAAAAATACAAAAATATAAATAACTATATTTATATGTTTATAAACTTTTATCTTGAAAAATCATGTTTTAAAAATAAAATTAAAAGACTATTTCTTACAAAAATATATTTTTTAAAAATTTTAAAACATGATTTTTCAAGATAAAATTTATAAACATATAAATACAGTTGTTTAGAATATGAATATAATTTTTGTATTTTATTTTAAAATAAACTTTATGTTAAAATAATTTTATGATGCACCATGTGGTGCACCAAATGTTATAGAGGACCCTCACTGCTTGGAGTCAAATGGTTTTCTTTGATGAATTTTACATAATTGACAATTTCTCGTGTGACCCATGCCCATCTCATTCGGCCATATATCATTCAGAACTGCATCTCTTTAAGCCACCTTATTTAATATGGGCTCACCTTTATGAATAATCACTATTAATTTAAATAATAAATTTTTAGCACATCTTGATTAGTTATACTCCGTATTATAATAACACTCCATGAAAGATGAATGAGAATTATATATTTTATTTATTTTATTTAAATTAATCAAAAGTTATTCTAGATACATAAAACATTAAAAACCATGTACAACACGGGTTATAAAACTAGTTTTTAAGAATATGAAAATCCCAAAGCATCAGTTCGATGAAGAATGACCTTTCAATTTTAACATATTACATACCAATGCAATTTGATCCATTGATAGAGCAGAAATAATAATATTAAAGAATTCTATTTATCATGAAGAAATTTAGTACAGATTCTTAATAAGTCTACTCGGTAGATTTTTTTACAGTCTCCTTTCAAAAGTTGTCTTGAATCGGCTTTCCTATGTCGTTGTATTTCATTAAAAGCCTTGTGTCCTAACTTTAAAATGACAAGTCTGAATGGATTCAGAATAAAATTGAAATGACCCCAATGATTGCCAGGCAAGTACATAATTAGAAGAGGGGCTGATGGAAGGAGATAGCCATTAATAGACAAATAGAGTTTGAGGCATCCAAAAGTCGCACAAACACTGCAGGCACTTTTTCATATTTGATCATGCACCAATAGTGTTATATAAGCAGAAATGAATTTCAGACGTTGCAATCAAATACCAAAAGACAACCTAAGTTGGATAAAGGACAAATGAGCATTTTAACAGTATATCAAAACCAACCATACTTCAGAAGTAATCGAAAAAACTAAGAATAATCAGAAAAACTAAGTACCGACTCAATTCAATAAACAGTGATAATACCTCTGCAGGGGTTGCCAGAATAAGAAGATACTGAATAGCCTCAACAAAAACACCCGGTTTAGATTTCGCAAGGCCAACAGCACATATAGCTTGCTCCTCCCCACAGTACTCAGGACACTGACCATCCCTATATAAGATAAACAAGCAAAGTAAAATATGCACCCTGATTAATCCACCCAAGCTGGAGTGACATTTTTCTTCTAAAGGGATAGCTATAACAATAATTACTTACCACTTATCAAAACGCCAGAGAAACAAAGAATTATCAACTGATGCCCATGCTCGCCGTATCTCGGGAAATATTCCACATAAAGCCGTTCCTTCCCCACCAGCTGCATTATATCTTTCAACGAGAATAGGGGGCAACTCCCACGAATCTACAACTTCGACCAATGGAGGCCACTGCAATCACATCAAATGGATTTGGCTTACAACTACAATCATGATGATAAACAAGCATCACCAACCACAAATTTCAGGCAACTGGCAACTGCAGGAAATAAAATACAATAGCACCATGACAGGGGATAGAAGGGATCCCAGGGCACAGATAGAGCAATAGAAGGCACTTACTGCTTTCCTCTGTACGTTTAAGTATAAGAACAGAAGCAGATAAGCAATATAAAGTACATGCTTGCCTATAATCCAATTAACAACCCAAAGCTCCATAAGACAAAGTCAAAACCAGATTTCATGTTTTGCTCTTATGATTACAGAAATTACACAGAACCTAACTCAAAATTGACCTTTTTCGTAGTGCATATAATTCAAAAGCAAGCATAGGCACTCACACTTGCACCTAAAAGTTCAAATTAGCAAACTATACCAAACTTCAAGATCATGGACTGCATTCCCATTAGGGAAAACACAGAGAATCCTCACAGAGCAAATAATTGAAAAAAAAATACACAGAACAAGAGCAGCAAGAACAACACTAGGATACCAAACTGAAATTGAAAAGGAGGTTTTGGTTACCTCCTTGGGATGAGTAGAATAAGGGTGGCTGGCGTATCTAGAAGCTTCCAGAGATTCTTCCAAGTCAACATACGACGATACATCTCGAGTTATACGGTCACTGACAGCAATACCAGCGTTAGTGACGTCTCGCAGGGATAACTGCTCTTCGCGAGACATATTGCTTCTGATTCTGCCTGCAGCTTGTTCAAAACTCCAAAGCCCTAATGTTGAAATTGGAAGCAAATTCGGAATCCCTGTGGACTGTTTGAGGTACTTTGAGATTCAAATCTGAAGTGGTGGACCCAGGATTTTTGCCGGGGCTGAAATGCTTGCTTACTCCCAAGCCAATATTACCTGTGAGATTGGCTGTAATTTTTCAGCACTTCACCGAGAAACCAATGCAATGTAGACAGAAAGATTCCTTACAATGATTCTCTTCGGGATGCAGATGCCTTTTTATAGCAAATAATCACTGCATGATTCACAAAAGTATATTTGTTTTCCTTGATTTAATTCTCTTGATTTAAGACAGACTGGTTTAAAAAAGGGCCAGATTTATTGTAGAAATGCAGAATTACATTCGCTTGGTTGCTATACTGTATTTGGAATTCTTGAATGATACACACACATAAACATTACTTGCGCAATTTGCTGCAATCCTGTGAAATTATTACCACCTAGTCTTAATATGCAAACACAACATTACTACTACATTACTGCAAGGGATGGATGCTAAATGCAAGTCACAAACCCAAAATTCAATTCACAAATTCAAAAAGTTGATCCTCAAAATCACAAACCCTAATTTCACAAAACTGGTTTCCAAAATCAAAACCCTAAACGAATTCTCATATCCTACCTATAAATTGAATCTCAAATCAAAATTCAGAGCACAAATTGACAAAGTATAAGCTATAAGATACCAAAAAAAGCTAACCTTTTCAATTCAACCTCCAACGAATTCGGATTTGGGACTACTCACTAGTGGGAGGGGAAGAAATGAAGAATAATTGAGAGTCAAGGCTGCAGCGGGGAGGACTGAGGAGCCAGCACTCAGCAGCAGCCGTGGAGGAGGAGCCGAGCGGGGTCGCCGCCACGCCGGAGAAGAGCCAACAGCGTCGGAGCGAGGTGCGGGGCGGGGCGTTCTCTTCGGCTTCGCCGGTCGCCCTTGTGTCTGTCGGCCTGGGTTTGGAAAATAAACCCTTACGTGAAATGTGTCTGGGGCGGGAGTCAGCAATTTGGGGGGTTAGGGTTTTCAGGTTTCTATGTTGGTGTAATTTAGAGGATTCCCCAATTTCTTTCGCCCCCGCTGGAAGTGGCGGGTAGAGCTATTTTGAAAACCGGAACACATCAAACCAATCGGGTATTCATAGTCAGACGCAAACCGGGTTGATATATTTCGATTTTCGACCCTAAATCGAATCTGTAAATATGGTGGGTTGACTGGTCCATACGAGCCTCTAAGTGACGAGTTGATTCGCTCTTTGAAAAATACTTTTTAAATCTCAAAATTTTTTATCACCTAATTTCAGTGTCCTTTAAATTGAGAGATTTCTAGGCCCTGTGTCTAGTTTCAAGTGTGATTTCGAACTCATGGATGAGATCTATGCCCTTGTATTATCGATCGTCGGATTTTCCCTTTCAACTATTGCTAAACTTAAAAAAACATACTCCCTCCGTTCGAAATTTTTTTGAGAAGTATGCACAAGAATTAAGGGACTTTGGGGTACAGGATTAAAACATAGCATTAATAATGAGTATTTGATTACTATTACTTTTTCCTTTCATTTTATACTTTTATTTTCCCTTGTTTTCGGTTTTCAAAGCAATTCCATACTTTTGATTGGCTTGACAATTCCCTTAGTTTCAGCTTCCTCAGAGTTCGTCATCACTTCCCAAGGATGATCGGGTCCCGATGCATCGCTGACCTACAGTTCTGCATCAGAGTGGGGCTTAGCTTCGTCCGTCGTCTTCGATCACATCCTGTTTGGTTTAGGTCTACTTGGTTCGTTGTTTCGTAGAGTGCGTTTGCTTGAGTTTGCAACTTTATGTATTGTTGTATGGTTTTCGTATGGTTTTTAGACGGTTTTCCCGTCTGCCGGCTTGTCCGGTCTTCGAGTTTCAGATTTGTCTGAACTTGAATTCTTACCTAATCCCAAAAAAAAAACTTCCGAGCACGCCCTAAATTAAACCTATTATTAACCAAATTCTAGAGAAATGAGCTATGCCCTCTCTCTAGCATTTTTGCCCAAAATGCCCCATATAACCTAGCAATTTTGGTAAAATTTCTAGGAAAATCCGATATATCCATCTCTCAATCGTATCTGATCTTTGCCTACACAGGGTCCCTTCGGGGGCTCCGTCGAGTCGTCGGCCGTCGTCTCATCATTCCCTTCTCCTTGTTATTCGCATATCCATCTCCGTCGTTCACGTTCATGTTCCGTCCTCCTCATCTGTATCTTCATCCACTCCTGATTTGGGTGGTTGTGGCGATGTCCTGTTGCAATCCGTGGACTTGTCGTCGGATCGATTTCTTTGGGGTTTCTTGTCGCCAGCGTCCTCGTCGTCGATGTCGCCCCGTCTCCTCCTCTGGTTCTACTCGCCTCTGGTCGTTTGGTGGTTGCTCTCCCTACTTCCTACTTCATCGGCAAGTTCTGGTGGTGTGTGGGCGGGCTACTCCGCCTTACCTCCGTCTTCCCTGTCCCTGGCCGCCTCCGATCGGTGGTGTTTACGGCGGCTAGGGTCCGGCCTTGGCGCATCCGGTTGTGCAAATCTCTGGTGCTCCTTCGGGCCCAAGGTTTTGGTCCTTCGGGACCAAGGCTTTAAGCCCGACAGGGAAAGGAAGAAATCAAAAAAAAAAAAAAATGGTCAGCGTTGTTCCTTGGTCTTCTGGGCCTGAGTGGGCCGAAGATTGGGCTCGGACTTGTCCTTTGGGCCCAAGGCTTATCCTTGGGCCCTAAGCAAGGGAAAAAATAAAGAAGGAGAAAATTCTGGTTTGGTCAGTTGTATGGCAGATTGCTGAATTGCTTGGTGTTGGAGTTGTGTGGCTCTTGAGTCTAGCGGTTTTTTGATTGGTAGTTCTTCTTATGTGTCGACGCGCGAGAGGTCGTGGACGTGATAAAAATCTGAAGGCTCGTTGACAGAGTCCAAATCTGAGGTTTTCCACTTAGTTCCCCAGAGGTTCCATGCGTTGCCTCTACCAATTGATAGATGTGTTGCTGCTCATTGCTCATGTTCTCTCATCATTTATGCTAGTCTTCACCTATAACTTCACCCTTGTTTTTTTGGTGATTCTGCCTTGTTGTTGTTTTATGTCTTCAATATATTTGACGGGTTTCCGTCGCTGATTTATTCAGCCTCTCGACCCACCGAACATGTCCGGTGCGTCGAATTTTTACTTAATCAAAAAAAAAAACTTATTAATTTTAATTTTTTTAAAAATTGTCATTAGTAAAGTTATAAACCGGGCCTTTGGGAAAAAAGGATGATATTATACAAATTGCTCTTCCATGAGGAAGAAGCTCTCTCCTCTCTCTAGAGGAAGGGAGTCCTAACCCCGGCTCCGGCCGGCCCGGCTTCGGTTGGCTTACTCCGGCTCCGGCCGGCTCGGCTTCTGCGGCTTACTCCGGCTCCGGGCGTCTCAACCTGGCTTCAGTCGACGGCGACGACGTTTGTGAATCTGGTAACTCTCCAAGAAAAATGCTCTCTCCTCTCTCTAGTTTTCTAGAGAGAGGAAGGGAGTCCTAACCCTGGCTCCGCCGGCCCGGCTTACTCCGGCTCCGACCGTCTCAACCCGACTTCGGTCGGCGGCGACGACGTTTGTGAATCTGATCCAAAAATCCTTTCTCGGACTTTAACCACCAAACACCAATTTGGGTTGGGACTTTCGTTGCTTCTGGGTTCTTGCCCCCAAATCATCTTTCGTCATGTCCAAATCCAAGCAGCAATTTCCCATTTTCAAACCATTGGTTCGATAGCTTGTGGCTCTCGAGCTTTGCTACCCAATCTCACCGGTTGACCCTGTCAACAACCTCCACTGCCGGCGACGCCTGGTGGTGTCGGCTCTGGTTCACTGTTCCGTCGCGGAGCCTGGAGGCCTGCCGTCGCCACTCACCTCCATGTTGGCCGGTGGTCGCGGCTGTGGGCCTCCCCCCTCCTTGTCTTCCTAATCCCTCAATTGGAACAATAACACTTCGGCACCTGCGTCTTCCTCACCGGCGGTGGTGGAGTTTTAATTCCTCTTCCGTCTAGACGTAGGTTCCGCCTCTTTGGGGGTGTGTTGCCTGAGTTTGAACCCCTCGTTTCCAAGCGAGTACTGAAATTTGGTCTCGTGTTGGTTCGGTGGTCGGTGGCAGCAACTGTTTCGTTGTCGGCGGTCGTCCCGGTGGCTCTCCTTCGCCGCCCTCCACTCAACCCTAGATTCCTCCTTCTAGCGTTTTTTCAACGCTTTTGTGAAAAAAAAAAATAATAAAAAAGAGGCCACAGCTTGGGCCCGAAGTTGGCCCTTAGTTGTTGAAGATTTGGACCAGAAATACTTTCTCTGGGCCCAAACACTTAATTAAAATTAAAAATAAAAACTTTATGTATACATATAGCTTAATTTGGTGTATGTATGTATAATAAAAATCAGTATATATACATATAGCTTAATTTGGTCCATTAAATCCGGATTCTTCCTACGCTCTTCGTCCTCCTAGCGGCTGTGCTTCCTTTGCTCGTGAGGTTTGGTGTCCGTCTTTGGTTCGTGGTTAGTTTCGGTTGAGGAGCAGTTCTGCGGCCCTGGTTGATCGACGTGATCGTGTTGGTGGTGTTTGTGATCTCCGAAGATCCCTCATCCAGGTGGGGGAACGTCGTGTGATCCACACTTCCCCAGATGTCGCCTTTGCCTTATGAGGATTTCTGCTTTCCGTCTTCCCGGCGGCGAGACATCGTGTCAGCTAGTGCTGTCCCATGCGCTCGCTATCCACTTCTCCGTGACGACTTCCTTCCTCTCGTTGTTGTGTCCGCTAGTTTGCTTAGGTATTGGGTTCTTTCCGGGTTTTCTTTGGGTGCTATTTTGATGTATTTTATGTTATCTTTTCTATTTCGTTGTTGTATGTTTAGACGGCTTGCCGTCTGCCGACTTTGTCGGCCTCTCGAGGTCCGGGCCTGTCCGGCCTCGAACTATTTCCTTATAAAAAAATAAAAAATAAAAAAAATAAAGAGAAAATTTGCTAAAATATCACCCTAACCTAATCTAATTAAGTTAATAGCATAGTAACTTTTAGAATTGGCCGTTCTAACACCCTATTAATTTTTATTAGCCCCTTAGCAGCTTTACTCTTTCTTAAATTGGTACCTGTTGAAATGGGGGGAAGGTTGCAGCTTTTTCTCAAATTGGTGTTTGTGAGCTTTGGCGCGTGGGTCAGAGTTGCTCTTGACGCCTGTGTGCCCTTCCCAAGGTTTCCTGTTTCCTATTGCTTTAATTAAAAGCTGTCCATCCTTTAATTGCGGCCTTGGTGGTGTTCCGGTGCGATGGCAGCCATGGGTGGTGTTCTTCCGGCGTGCTGGTTGGTAACGTGAGGGAGGGAGTTGTGTGAAAATGTGTGGTCAATGCTAGTGTGGCCCCCCCACGTGACATTTGCTAAAGCTGCAATTATTTTGCAACTTTGATTTTGTCTTTCATGGGGTCTTCACTTGGCGTGTGAATGAGGTGAAACAAGTGGTTTCTTTTAGTGGTTTTATATTTTAGTGGTATTAGACATAGTGCGGTATTTTAATTATTTGTGGGTTCCGTAAGTTGTGTTGGAAATTTGAGACTTAGTGGGGTTAAATCACTTTTTGTGGGTTTAGAATTTGTGGTAGAATCTTGTGGACGAGGTTGTGTGGGTCCCATCTTTTTTCCGTAAGACCCGTGGTTTGGTCTTACATTTTTTTTGTAGTTCCTCGCTTTTGCCATCCATCTATATACTTACCTTGAAAAAATATGGCATCATCAAAACATTACCTTAAAAAAATATGACATCATCAGTAAATAAAAGTAGAATCGATGAAAATATATCGATATATAATTGATTAAATTCAAAAAAAAAAGTGGCATCAAACGGTTTGATTAAAAAAATGGCATCAAATAATTACATTAGAAAAATGGCATCAAAACACTGATTTGAAAAAGTTGCATCACATTAAAGAAAAAATTGTCATCAAAACATTACCTTGAAAAAATATGGCATCATCAAAACATTACCTTAAAAAAATATGGCATCATCAGTAAATAAAAGTAGAATCGATGAAAATATATCGATATATAATTGATTGAATTAAAAAAAAAAGTGGCATCAAACGATTTGATTAAAAAAATGGCATCAAATAATTACAGTATAAAAATGGCATAAAACACTGATTTGAAAAAGCTGCATCACATTAAATAAAAAATTGTCATCAAAACATTACATTGGAAAAATATGGCATCACGAAACATTACCTTAAAAAAATATGGCATCACGGTAAAAAAAATATCATCAAAAAATTGATATCAAAAAAGTGTCATCAGTAGTTAACGGTAAAAAAAAATGGCATCAATGGTCAATGTGGCATCACAGTAAACAAAAAAATATCAGCAAGATTTGAAAAAAGTGGCATTAAAAAAGTGTTATCAATCCATTTTATTAGAAAAGTGACATTAAAGCGAAAATAAAATGTAAAAAAAATGACATCTCCGATCAACGGTCAACGTTGACCGGCGTTGACCGGTCAACGATCAACGTTGACCGGCGTTGACCTTGATAGTCAAATTGGGAAGGGTGCTAGGTTAGTTAATTAACTTTATTTGGGTGTTAGTTAGCTAATTAGATATTTATAATGTGTTAGTTGTCAAAATAACCCAAAAATAAATAAACCGGGCCTTTGGAGTTTGGACGGCCCTGTCCGCCATTGGTCCTGCCAAGAGTGTGAGAGTCGGAGCTTGTTTCTCGACTTCTGATTTTTGGTGTTGGCTGCGTGTCTCTGTGAATGTGATGGCTTATCCACTCCCTGCCGCCGTTCTTCGCAACCTTTCCGATAAGCTTTACGAGAAACGGAAGAACGCCGCTCTCGAGGTCCTCCCAAAACAACAGCTGTATTCAATTTTTGCATTTTATTTTTCATGGCTGTTTCCCATTTCTTTTGATTGTTTTTCAGGTCGAAGGAATAGTCAAAATTTTGGTTGCGCAGGGAGATCATGACAAGATAACTGCTGTGATCAAGCTCTTGGCTGAGGAATTCACCTACTCGCCTCAAGCTAATCACCGCAAGGTTTTCAATTAACTTCTTTAACGATCGTTGGTTTTGATTTCATTGCTTTAGTGCCAATTTTCACGATTGTTGTTTTGATCTCTTTGTATTTGCGTTGTTTGGTTAGGGTGGACTGATTGGATTAGCAGCTGCCACTGTTGGTTTGGCTTCAGAAGCGGCCCAGCATCTTGAGGTGAGGATTCATGTTCCATAAAATCAAAGGGACTTTCTTCAATTTATTGCATTTCGCTGGTTGTGCAAGGTGGAAAGCCATTCATTTGTGGATTGATGTTTTGAAAATCTGTCGCATTCTGTTGTTTTCTTGTTGGATTTAGTGGAGCAAGTATAAAGTTACCCTTGTCACTATGTTTGAACTCAGATTTCAACTAATTGGTGATTACTGAGCTAGGTTCATTGGGCATATTTATGTTCTGTGAATGCTTGGCCAAGAGTTCTAGAGAAATTGTTGTCGCAAGAAGTATGAGTGATCTTTTAGAAACTCTTTGACTTTGTCTGGCTGTAGTGGACCCAGCAAGTTTTGATTCTTGAAAGTGCTTTGTGAAATCTTTTTCAGTTATACGTGATGTTTTATTATTAATCTGTATGCTGGGTGGTTTGTACTAAGAAACTATATTTTTGGTGGTGGGAAATGGGGCAGTGCTGGGTGGTTTGTACTAAGAAACTATATTTTGTATGTATCTCCCAATAATTTCATTGTAGATCATTAGATGCTTGCAATTTTAGATGGGATATGTAGATCTATTGCTCTTACCTTGTACTGGATTAGAACATAGATGGAAAAATCTACCATATGAAGAATTATAGAGTCATGTGTAGACTTCTCTTCCTTTTGCAACATCAGCATGAGTGGGTGAAAATTGCTCTTCTTCATCCTGCGCTTTAAGGGAACTCTTCTCTCTTGTTCGGTTCTAGCAGCACTATTGTTCGAGATAGGACTCTCTTGCACCCGCTTTCCATTTTAAAATGATCTTTTGGCAGGATTTTCAGCTTGTTCAGACTCTGTGGAGATCTGTTGTTATAATTTATAATTCAGCTTTTGAAATAGTTATTGTGTTGCCCCTTTCTTTTTTTTTTCTTTTTTTTTTATCGATGAACCATCTGCCCTGGAAGGCTTCTTGAGGAGCATAGTACTACAACTCTATGGGGCCAGAATTTATGAAAGAGAAATTGTTCTAATTGAGTAATTCAGGTGAAACTTTTTTTGGTAGTCGGTACTGATATGATAATGGTATCTTGGTTTTTCTACAAACCTATAGAAACTTTTCAACCACAACCTTTATAAATATTGTATATAATGTCAGGAAAACGAAACAATCTCTTAGTTCATTGTAATCACTGATCAGGTTATGATAGATAGGATGTCAAAAGATTTGCCATTGGGATTTATTGGGGACTCTTTGCCTTGAAAATCCCGAGCTTCTGCTTTTCCATGCGTACACACCACTGTAGCTGTGTTAGCTGTGGGAAGTGGGAACTACTTCCCAAGCTTCAACATTTCTGCCAATATTTGTTAAATTTTTATCCAAGTCTTTGTCAACTTTCTGTCTTTGAGTTTTCTTCATGATATCACATTCCCCCCCCTTTTTTTTTTCTTTTTTCTTTTCTACACTTTGATTTAGTTAGTTCGATGGTTATCCCCAACAATTCGGTGGATTCAGAAACTAAGTGGTTGCAAAATAAGTTGATAAAATAATTCTTGAGTGTTGGAGGACTCATTTGCTTTTGATAAGGTAAATTTGCTTTTGATCTCACGCCACTGGAACATGTACCCTTCTCTCTGTTTCTGAATAGTGACTCATCTTAACTCTTGGTAAGTAAGTTTTCGAGAAAAATACCTTCCCAGAGAAGCTTCTCTGTTGTTAGTTCACAAGCCATTTTTGGTGTATTAATTAGTAAGGATAATATGGGATCATAAATATGTTAGTTTCCTTTTTGAGAAAAAGAAAGTGAAATTATTTTCATCTCAACTAGAACAGAGATGTTAGCATTTCTTTTTGCCTTTTTCGGAAATAGATAGGTCACTAGGTTAGAGGGATTATTTCTGATACACTCAGATGTACTGGAACTTTCTGATTATTGTGTTTCATATAAATGTAACGGTACAAAAGGAAAATATAGATAAAGATATGAGACATATTTAGAATTTTGTTGTATTTAGGATTCTTTTTTTTTTTTAAAAAAAAGGAAAGATATTTAAAAGTGACATGCCACCTAATGAATTGAGTGGCCGAAACAACGGCAGGCAAGACGTCATGAAAAAAATCAATCAAGCAAAAGAAAAAAACCACCAAAGAAAACACTGAATAACCTAGTGATAGAAACCACTAGGAGCAAGGATCTCACTCCTAAGAAAACCACTCAAGCAAGAACCTCGCGAGAGGACATTGGTGGAGAATCTCCAAATATGTATTCAATTCAATATTTCAAGTCTGCCTTACAACATGTAGCTGATTCTCCTTTTATAATGAAAAACTAGTAACTAACTCCAGTAACTAACTAGGTAGTGGTGTACATGGCTAAAAATTAGGAAGTGGGAATGGGAAACTAAGTAGCTAACTAAATTCTACAGGAAAGTGAAGATGTTAATTAAAATTTAATAGAATTATACTAGGGTTCGTATCAATGCATCCTCCTGGAAAAATCGCCTTGTCCTCAAGGTGAAACTTCAGTCCGATCTACGTGACATTCCCTATTGCATCTCCCTCTGGTCCAAGGGATGATTTTATTGGATACTCAGTGACCTCCAGCATGGACGATAATGGGAGTTTGCATATCTGTTGAGAGGTCCTATCCTGCTGAGGGCTGCTGTGTTGGGGGCTGGAGATGGGACTTTGGGTTTGCAGATAGTGAAGGCTGGTTTGTCGTCGTAGGAAGGGAGATGGAGAAGGTAATGCAGCTGGGTAACAGTAGGCTGGTGGGTTTAAAGGATTGTTAGGCTCCTTAGGGATTTTTGTTTGTGAAAATTCTACGGTCAATTCAACAACCTCCATTTTCTTTTCTACAGTACCTTCTTCAATTTCTTCTTCTGCAGCCTCCTCAATTTCATCGCCTGCAGCCTCTACAAAGACCTGATGCTCCAAATGTGCAGCTTTTTGTTCGATTTCTAATATTATTATTGTTATGTATTTCTTTTGTTTTATTTGGAAAAATTACACCCTGAAATACCTGCTATTATATGTGAGAACCTGTTTTTGGCTCATAGTAGTCAACTTAATTTTATCTGGATTGATCGCTTGATGTACCAATGAAAATGTTTTTTTTCCTGGTAAGTGGGCCTGATTTTGTAAATGCAAAATATACTGATATATAAAAGTTTGGCATTGTGTTTACGTCCATACTTGTTGTATCCCTTGGTTGAATCTTCAAAATAAATTGCTCTGCTGTTGCTTTTACTAAATTTCTATCTGGAATGTTCTGATTATATTGGCTCTTCCCTCTTGTGGTGCAACTTCCAGCAAATTGTTCCGCCAGTCCTCCATTCGTTTTCTGATCAAGATAGCAGAGTCAGATATTATGCGTGTGAAGCTTTATATAACATTGCAAAGGTGGGAGTTGAATGAATGATTGCTTTGTAGATACACTTTTTTTTATACTTGAAGCTCATATCGTTTCCTTTGCAGGTTGTGAGAGGGGATTTTATCGTCTTCTTTAACCAGATTTTTGATGCATTATGCAAGCTCTCAGCAGATTCAGATGCCAATGTACAAAGTGCTGCTCATCTCTTAGACCGACTTGTGAAGGTGACTCATTAATTGTTTAAGTCCATTTGGTTCTTTTGCATGGTTACAGAACATAGTTACTTGTGAAGGTGACTCATTGATTTTTTTATCTCCATTTTTAAACAGGACATAGTTCCAGAAAGTGATCAATTCAGGTGGACCATTGGCCTGCTGATTGTGAAAAGTTCCATTTTTGATACGATATTGAAGTAATTGTGTTGTCTGAGTTGTTGTTTTTTTCCTCCAATTTTTTCTCAGCATTGAAGAGTTCATCCCGGTGTTGAAGGAGAAAATGAACGTCTTAAATCCTTGTGTCCGCCAGTTTTTGCTAGGATGGATCACTCTGTTGGACAGCATTCCAGATATTGACATGCTCGGTTTTCTTCCAGGTTTTATCCGTCAAGATCCCACTTCTTTAGAGTTCGTGCTTCTGGATCTTAGCAGCCCGGCGGCTCTGAATCCATGAAGGGAAAGTGTGTGATTGGCGACAATGACACTGCTACTACTACTTATGAGGGTGACAGTAGCAAGAAATCATGTCATGATGAGTAAATCTATTGGAAAAGCGATGTATTGGCTGGCCGCAGCAAATCAGTCAACCTTGGAAGAGATGATGACTCCGCCACCAATGTGGCTAAATAAACGACGTGGGGTGCAGTATCCTAGCTTGAACCCCGCAATCAGTTGTGTTTATAGAAGGATTGCGCGTGGTGGTTGGTTCATGATCTCCGTTTGGTGCTTGTTATCTTGTGGTATTAACTGCGCAGTTGCTGAAATCTGTCCTCTATGTTGTATTTGACAAAGTGTCATGTATAAAAGTTGTGGCTGTTGTGAATGGTCTGTGTTTGTGTGAACATATATGTTGTTTCACCTCGGTGGGCAGGTCGATACGAGTGAGGCTATGGTGCCTCCTATTTCACTCTAATTTGTGTTGTATTGAACGGAAGGGATTAAGGTTACCGACTGCTCCAAAGGATTGCTTACACGAATTGTTGTCGGTTACACAAGTCTCGGTTTTGGTAGCATGCTTGGGGCATAAAGATCACGTAATTTAACAAGTGTTGTTAGATATATTCTCCTATCAATCAGAGGGCGTAGATTCGATTCGCCGGGTTACGGGTCAGGAATCTCCTACCCGGTCCCTAACTCGAGTAGTTGTCGGTCAATGGGTCGACCCGTCGGGTCTTTTATTATAATGCTTTTATTATTCTTGAAGTAAAGACCTAGCTCTAGCAACTATAGACAAAACATTGCATTTAAGATCATCCTTAATTCCCGACATAGGAAAGTAGTTTTCTAAAAAAAATTGAACATCGATTAATTTCTATCTAATCGGGTATATCTTTGTAATATTGCAACCACTTCCGACGGACCTAGAAAACGACATTGGACATGGAGGCAAAATTCAACCCGTCGTTAATTGCCATCACAATGTTCATGGCGAATGAACAAAAAGAGTTTGAAGTAGAAAGGTAAACATGACTAAAAGTTTGGGTTGCGTCGTGGAAAACTTTGAAAACTTCAATTACATCCTTAGCCGCCACCCAAACATCACTAAAAACGTTCAAAACTTCGATGTGTTGGGTGGTGAACGTAGTAAGATGTTCTCTGTACAAATAAGAGTTATAAATCATTTTGAAAATCGAGTTCCATCGGTGCAAACATCTCGGGGGAACTTCTTTGTATGCACCTAGTTTGCTTGACAAAACTGATAGCACACATTGAGGTTGGCATATTAGGTCACATTTAGCTTTGTTTGGTGTACATATTGCACAATTTAGTTCGCATTTTGCTTATTTACTCGTTATGTTGGTGAGTCATAATCTACACGTTTTTATTAATTATTTCGGGTAAATGTGGATCCTTAGAGGAGACATGAGTTAATAACGCATTAGTCGAGAAAGTCAAGTTGATCTAAGGGTTTAATAAGGATCTAACGAGGTCTCGAGAAGAAGAAGAGAGCATAAATGAAGAACAAGTTAGCAGAAGTTATCGTCCAAAAAGATGAACTTGTAACGCACTTTTTGGAGGTCTCGGTTGTTTGATTGACTATTATGAGTATGCGTTGGAAATCTTTTTTTCAAGAGATACAACTTTCGTGTTGACGTGAAAACCAAATTCAATCGTGCTTTTACGCATGAACAGTAGTCGCAGCCACGACTTCATCACTGGAAGCTTGTGCATCTGAAGATCGGGACAAGAACAATAATAGAATCAAAAGAGAACTTGAAGAAAAATCAATACTCAACTTGACCAAACTAAAGTAGATATTTGTAAATTAAACCAATTTTCTTAATGTTAATTCTCATTAACTTGTTTATAGTTTTTTTTTAATTTTCCTCGACCACTAAAACCTCATTTCCCTACGAAATGATAAATATATAAGGAAAATTACATAAAACCACCCATTAAATATAGTTGTTTTCACTTAACCACCCCTTAAATATTAAATTACATAAAACCGCCCGTTATATAGGTCATGTTAACAAAACACCACCCATAACTATCGGCCATCCATTTTTCCATTAAATTGATGCGAAAATACAAAAATACCCCTTTTTATTTTAAAAAGAAAAATTTGTCCATGTCCTTGTATATCGCCTTCGAGTTCGACTGTTCGAGGCTTTTTCCCAATCCCCCATTTCCTCTGAGCATCCCCATCTGCCATCATCACCTATGATGTGTTTTTGTTGCCATCGGTTGCCATCACCTCCGTTCTCCGATGTGCCTCTTGAATACCGGCATCGCACTTGCCTTAATTTGATGGGTTTAAAATTAAACCCATAATTAATAATTTACAAATTAACTTGAATCACGTTTTGTGGAAGTTGGCGCTTGGATCTCATTGATTAAAGTGCAAATTTGGTGTTACTCATTGGATTTAACTTATTATTTAGCAAATTTGTGGACTTGGAGAAGTGAGACAGAAGGTAGGAAGGGTGAAGAGTAAAAAATGGAGGTTTTGATGTTGGGAATTGAATATGACATACAATAATTTGATTTGGGCCAAATGATGGAGAAATCAATTTGAGAAAGTCTTGGGAGTAGTATTTGGGGATGAGAGTATTTCAATGACAATTTTAAGAAAATTTGATTCAAAAGTAAGGGTAAGTAAGTCATTTTAATGAGATTTTGAAACATATTTTGGCTTGGGTGGTGATTTGGGAAGAAAATACATTCAATGGGTGGTTTTGTATAATTTCAAATTTAATTGGTGGTTATATGAAAAGTAGCTTATTTAATGGATGGTTTTGTGTAATTTACCCAAATATATATTGTATTACTTATGAGGGCATCCGCATCCATGACGGTTTCTAGGTTTTTTTAACCTCCATTTATTACTTTCTTTCTCCTTAAAAATCTCAACTTCCTTTTTCAGTTACACCAATATGGGTTTCTAGAGTTTATGAGCTTTACTTTTCACCCTCAATTATATATTATAATATGATTAAGCAAAATACTATATAACCTATATTATTTATACCTGTATTATATTTTGCAAAAAATAACATAATAATGGTATTTAATGAAATTATTTTTTTGATAAAAAAATTGGAAAAAGTGTAAATAATACACCGTAATTTGAAATGTAAACATTTTCATTGAAACGAAAAAATATTAAAATAGAAGTGAAACGTAAATGAACTACAAGAAGTACATGTCATCGTTCTCCAAAATGAAAAACATTGAAATACATGGGATTAGACATGAAATCATAGAAGAAAATTTAATAACGCATTGATCTATTTCCAAACTTCTGCCATATGTGTTCAACCAAATCTTCCTTCAATTGATAGTGTGTGATCCTATTCCGAAGTTGCGTTTGGTTTTCGATGTATTCATCCATGGAGGCTGGTCTTCGGTTGAAGTATGTTGTGTCATTACCCTCCACTTGGTCAAATTGTGACAAATCAAAGGAAAGATTGTAGTTCTCTCGCTCGTCTTCCACTATCATATTGTGCAAAATTACACAAGCTCTCATTATCCTCCCCACCAAAGTAATGTCTCATGCAAGTGCTGAATTTTTTATTATGGCAAATCGAGCTTGTAGGACGCCGAAAGCTCACTCGACATCCTTTCGTGTAGCCTCTTGATATGTGTAACAAACAACTTAGCCTTCTCTCCTTGCGGAAGCTTGATAGATGATATAAAGGTTGCCCAATTTGGATAAATCCCGTCAACTAGGTAGTAGCTCATATTATATTGATTTCCATTGACTTCAAAGCACACTGGTAGAGATATACCTTGCAATACATCATCGAATACAGGAGAACGATTAAGAACACTGATATCATTACACATACATGGGGTGTCAAAGAATGCGTGCCAGATCCATAGATCATACAATGCAACCGCCTCTAACACGATAGTTGGTTTGCCATCTTTGCCTTCGAACTGGCCTTTCCATGTAGTTGGACAATTCTTCCATTCCCAATGCATACAATAGATGCTACCGATCATACATGGGAACCCTCGTGGTGATTTATAAATCTCGTCGAGGCTTGCTACTTCCTCAACTTGTGGCATGCCACATATTATTTCCAAAAGAGCTCCCATGAGATGTTGGGGTAATTGGTGATTGTGATGAATACATGTTCGGATAAGAGCAATTTTGAGTGTTTGGATTTGGAGAATCTCTCATACTCGTATACAAATTTCTAAAACTATAAGGATGGTTTGGGTCATTCGGATCCATCTCAATGAGAAAACGATGGTAAGATAGATAAGAGATTGAAGAAGTTGGAAAATGAGCATATGAGGGATGATGGAGTGGAAGATGTAAATAGAGAAAGCAATATTTGTAGGCAAAAGGACCCCCACTTCTCGTCCAAAATTGCATGCAATTTTATGTAATTATTAAAACCATTTTACGTAATTATTAAAACACATTTTGTCAATGGAAAATGCCAAAATATGCAAATGCATGCAATCTCCATTCCATGATTCACTGTCCAATTTTGTTTTTTTTAGAAAAAGGGCCCCACTTGTCTTTGTCAATTTTGGCTTGAATGAGTTTCTTATGTTTTTAGGGGAGTTTTTTTTATAAGGAAATAATTGGAGGACCAGATAGGCCTGGACCCTCGAGAGGCAAACAGAGTCGGCAAACGGCGAACCGTCAAACATACAACGAAATAAAAAGAAACCGGTGCAATACAAGAACCGACAAACAAACAGCCCAAGCCGACCAGACGATCCTAATCCCGAAAAGATGAGGACAAACGTAGACTAATTCCGGAGCCAAGCGCCACCAAGAGATGACACCACTGACCAGCGGTACATCAGGAGTCCCTGTGGGCGATGAAGACGAATCTCCAAGGAAATTTCCGGAATACGGAGTCGCCTCGATGCATACCGCCACGATCCCAGCTAGACCCGACACCGGACGCCAGAGCCCCAACTCATACTAGAACAATCAAGAAGAACCGGAAACGCCGCCGAAAATCGCCCTCGTAAAAAACACACCAACCAACCCAATTGGGATTTTAACAAAAGTCCGTACGGAAATTTCCGACCCTTTTGGGAGTTTTTTTTATTGTTTTGCTTAGAAAACTACATAAATAAATGTACACCCATCTCATTTTTCTTTTTTTTTTAAAAAAAAAATTAGGGTTGCTTTGGGCTCAAGGATTAACCTCGGGCCCAAAGAACACCAAATGGGCCCAACTACGGGCCTCCCAAACCCGAGAGCTACAGAAAGCAGGAGAAGGAAAATGAACGAAGAAGTCGGAGATGCGGCGCCGACAAGGAGGTGAACGAAGGGGATGACGAGGGTCTGGAAAAGCAGGCGGAGCATTGAGGAAGACCCGTCGGCGCTGCCGCCTCGAAACCATAACGCCGACGATAACCACCGTTGTCCGAGAATGAGCGGAGAGGACAACCACCGAAGGCTACGGGTGAACGATGGGGCACAAGAACCAGACCAGCCGACGACACGAGAAAGAGGAAGCCATAAATTGAGGCTTAATCGTTCGATTTGAATGAGAGCGAAAGGAGAATCGAGCTCTACATCCAAGGATCTATCAAAGCCCCCAAAAAAATTGACGAAATTGAAAGATGTATGGCACACCGAAATCAGATTTGGATTTGGTCTGGCGAGAATCAAAGAGGATTTTTGCAATTAAGATGAATCGAACCCAACCCAAAGCAAGGGCCACGCCGGAGGAGAGACCACAGCGGCGCCGCGGCGGATATGGAGGGCTGTGGGCGGTCGAGGCCGAGGAGGTCAGCCGAAGCGGAGTTAGCCAAGGAGGAGCAGCCGAGGAGAACCGGTGCAACCTACTGAATATTGAGACTCTCTGAAGAGAGAATTGGGGCTCTCCGAAGAGAGATTTAGGCTCTTTGAGGAGAGATTTGAGTTCTCCGAAGAGAGAGATATAGCCGGAAGTATTGACCGGGGCTTACCGGACCACCGCCAAGGGAGGAAGGAGAGTTTTATTTATTTTAGGGGAGTTTGGTGGGAGACAACTATGCCATGAGTTTCTTAGCTTCAATTTCTCTTTCCCATATTTTATATTAGTTTTTACTACTAAAAAACTCCTAAGAAACTTGCAATGCAGATGGTCTGAATACTTGATTCTCTTTGAGATATTGAGATCGACTTTTTACTTACTCACTATGGTGGTTTGTAGATTTGAGTTTTACTTTTGATATCAATAACAACAAATTTTCTCTCATTACCGACAAAACATATCGAATTGGTTCAACCAATTGTCGTAAATATGGTAGACCATTTGAATACATAAGTTTAAAATATGAAGGCGCAGCGGATGTGAAAAAAATTTCCTTAAATTTGAGGTCGATAATATTGGATTGATTCTTGAATAGAGGCGGTGTTTGCGGGCACATTGTCAAAACTAATTGAAAGAACTCATTGTATAGATCTATACTCTTTATAAAACGGTTAAAATCACATGAGCTATAGGGTGGGTATTTTGATTGATTAAATTAGTGTAAACATAATTGAAAATCTCACTCCTCATCGTTGTGTTATTACTACTCCTTTCCCTAACAACATGTTTGGTTAATAAGAGGGAAAATAGATTTGAGGTGATTTTCCTTGTTTGGAAAAACTAATTTAAAAGATTTGATTAAAAATTGTAGGAAAATAAGCAGTAACTAGTACGATCCCCGCGCCATGACGCGATTTTTTTATAAATAATATTTAGATATAGATAAATCATAGACGTTAGTTTTAATTCAATATTTTTAATTAAACCCATTGATTAGTAAATGTGTTAAAAATAATAGAAAAAAATACACTGGGGTTAAAGAGATAAAGAGAAAAATAAATAATAAATAGTAAAAGATAAAAGTTTTGAATTAATCCCATTGGTTAAAAAAATGTAACATCAAATAATATTGGGTAATTAATATTAGAATATTTTTCGAAAAAAATAATATTAGAAAATATAGTTACCATAATAAAATGATATTATGTAAATAATATTTCCACAAATAACTTTGAACATGGAGAGGACATGTGACATAAATTAATATTGTATAGTATATAGATATAGATTGTTAGTAAATACATTTGAGTTAAGCCCAATAGTTATATTAGATTGAATTCAATGTTTTGAATTAAGCCCAATAGTTAGTAGGATTGAAGAAAAAAAAAGAGAATTAAAAGAAAAAGAAGAATTAAAAAAAAGGATTAAAGAGAAAAAAGAAAATTATAATTGGTCAAAACCCCTAAAATCTCTCTAATTTTGACACCTCAGCATAAACTCTTCTAAATTAAGAGTTTATATATATAGATATATATTGGTGGAAAATAAAAGGAAAATAAATCTCACCAGATTGGCGGAATTTGATGGAAAAGTTAAAATTAAGCTTCCCAAAGTGAATAGACAATTTTCATGTCTTGTGAAATAAAATGAGTTTCCTTCATTTTCTTTCATAAAAACAAAACATAAGAAAATTTTAGATTTTTCATCTTCTCTTCTCCATTCTCTTCCTTTCCATCATTTTCTCTTCCTTTTCTTTAGAGCATCAGTAGTGGTGGGTTTCACCTACCCTATAGCTCCTTTTCCCTTCTTATAAGGTTTCCTTATAGATGTGGCATAAACCTGATGAAAGTGAAAGGGATGGGTAAAACCCAACAGAAAGAGGGAGCCCCATTCAAATCTCTTCACATATTTGATTTTTTTTAATTAAATTTATTCTCCATTCTATTTAAGCAGCTTCATTTCTCAATTTTCATATTGCTCCATTTTCATCATTTCTCCATTTTTTATTGCTCCATTCTATTTAAGCAGCTTAATTAAATTGATATGTCATTTAATATTCCATATATTTGAATGTACGTTTTTCATTTATATTTAATGTTATTTACTTATATGTATTAAAATGTGGCTTTGCCTATTTTAATTTAATTCAATGAAATATTTAATAAGCATATTAATATTATTAATATTAATTTTTTTTGTTACGTATTAGGAGTATTAATATTAATTATATTAATGAGATATAGATATGGGTGATGAGGTAACCTCATGGGTGTGGGAAAAAAATCAGAAATTCTTAAAGTAATGAGTAGAGCTAGTGAAAAATGATGTGGAAGAAAGAAAAGATGATGTGTTAAGATTTTATGAAGAGAGAGATAAAAAAGGGGGAATAGATTAACCCACGAGTGCGAATGCTCTTAGGCCATGCACAGTGGTGCACACTTCCCCCGTGTACTTCGTCCACTTTATTTTCGCCACCTCAGCGTAAGAACACTTTTTTACCTTTTTATCAATTACACCCACATCCGTGTACTTCACTTTCGAAACCATCTCCCAATTTTCAATCATTTGCGTTTTATGTACTAACCCGATATTATAGATTAATATAATTGTTAAATTATTATTAATAATTATTTTGGGCATGCCGTTACTAATATTTAAAAAAATATATAATTTATTTTTTTAATAATTATTGAAATTATATATTAAAGTAAAATACCATACATAAAAAAAATAAAACTAATAAAACAAAACACCATACATAAAAAAAAATGAATTATCAAATAGCGATAATTCAAATACACAATTAAAAAGTACATATCAAAAGGAAACATGCAATAACTACGAACAACTAAAAGTGAAGCACAAGGGTTCAAACAACATGTGTCGACGACCCAAAATTTTCCCATATATGCTCAATTAAATCGGACTTCAGTTGATGATGCGAACCCGAATCTCGAACTCGAGCCCGATTTGTTAAGAAGGCACTCATGGATGCCGGTATTCTTGAAGCGGGTGGCTCAGGCTCTTGAAGATGGTCAAATTCAATTGTATGAATGTGTAGGTGGTGAGTATCCCGTTCGTCTTCCACAATCATGTTATGCAATATGATACATGCCGTCATAATTTTTCCTAGCAAACTCAAATCCCAAACAAGTGTTGGCTTACGAATAATGGCAAATCGTTGTTGTAAAACACCAAATGCATGCTCCACATCTTTACGAGTTGACTCTTGGACGTGGGAAAACAACTAGTCCTTTGCACCAAATGGTTGTCGGATCGATGGGATGAATGCTCTCCATGGCGGGTAAATTCCATCAGCGAGGTAATAGGACATGTCATACTCATGTCCATTTATTACAAATTTCGCACTTGGGGCTCTCCCATGTAACACTTCATCAAATACAGGAGATCTATCAAGAACATTTATATCATTGCACGTACATGGAGTCCCGAAAAATGCATGCCAAATCCAAAGGTCGTATGACGCAACTGCTTCTAGCACCACGGTTGGTGGCTTATCACCGCGTGCATATTGACCCTTCCATGTTGTGGGACAATTCTCCCAAGTCCAATGCATGCAATCGATACTCCCGATCATGCCAGGCCATCCGCGTTGCTCCCCCACATGGAGTAGACGTTGCATGTCCACGTTGTTGGGATGTCTCAAGTACTCAGCTCCAAACAAGGAGATGATCCCGTCTACAAAGTCGGACAAACACATTCGTGTAGTGGTTGCACCGATACGGACATAGTCATCAACCATATCAGCTGCAACTCCGTATGCAAGCATACGGATGGCCGCAGTGCATTTTTGCAATGGGGATAGCCCTAGCTGCCCGGTAGCATCCCAACGTTGTTGAAAGTAAGGATATGCACCGGTTAGTGCATTGACAACACGCATGAACACGTGTCGCCTCATCCGAAAACGTCATCGGAACATAACTTCTGGATATGTCGGTGTATCAGCGAAGTAGTCTTGGACTAATCTTGCATGCCCTCCTTCACGATCTCTATCAATGTTTACTCTACGCGGCCGTCGAGTAGAAGAAGAAATTGGGGGGGGGGGTTCTTCAGCTAAAAGTTGAACCACAAAGTCATCTAATGTATGATTGATAGGAAAATCGTCAAGAGATGACTCATTTGAAGAGTTGGAAGACGAGGATTCAAACACACGAGTAAAGGACATTGGCTTCTTTGACATAATGAAAGGTTGTGTACCAAGATGGGAGAAAGAATGATAGATGTAAGAGATAATTATGTTTGTGTTTTGACATTGATTTAAATAGAGAAAAATGGTATCTTTGAAAGGCATCAAAGCATATTTCAAAAGCATCTTGGCATATGTCTTTGGCATATGCCATAGGCATCAATGCATCTTTGAATGGTATCTTTCAATGTTACAGTGTGTTGTCTCATTATAACCCTGATATTATGAAATACAACAACTGACAAAAGTCAACTTATACAGGTTAAAAAGACAAATGCATTGATATTTCATTTCAGAACTCGAGGGATGTGCACAAGAAATTAAAGACTGTAATTAAATGACTGAAAGTAAACAACATAATTAAATGACCGAAATTAAACAACATAATTAAATGACCGAAATTAAACTTCATCAATCCCGATAATCGTATGGTGCTCAGTTGACCACCTAATTCACCCAGAGTAGAACTCCCTAATCAACGCATCTCTAAGCCATTCCTCTTGCGCCGATAATGAACCAGCTCTTGACATCAAGTCCTCAAGCATGGTGTGCTTTCTTACGTTTTCCGCCTTCAACTCGTTCTCCTTCCTGTCCCGCCTTTCACGCCGTTCAGTTTCCCTTCTCTCTCTTGCTTCTTCTCGCCTTTTCTGCAACTCCACTTCCTCTCGCTTGATTTCCAAAAATTCACCAAACATAATGTTACGCTTCGAGTACTCATCCGTAGTCATGTCGGTGCCCACACCAACTGGTCTCTTTCCGGCCCGCTTGGTTGCTTTCACGCCAGGGGGACGATTACATGAACCATCTGTCCCACCCCCACTTGATGGAGTAGCGGGATTAGATCCTGGAGTGGGAGGGTTGGACCCTGAAGTATATGATCCTGATGCATTGATCTTCGTCCTCTTCGACCCACCTTCTTCACGGTGTTGCTCTGTAACTAGCCACTTTTGCTCACTCCTGAGAATACGCCATGCATGTTCATTATTGAACGATGTGTGCTTCTCATGGTCCACACTATATAAGATTCGAGCATTATTCATGACATCGTCTTCCGACTGGCCACTCGCCCTTGCCCTTGACGCCTGACTATAATTACCAGCAAATTTACTTACATCGTGGCTAACTCGACCAAAGCGGGCTCTACATCGTTCTGCCATACGTGGAACCATCTCTCCCCTCCTCTCGTTGCAATAAGTTGCTATTCTGGACCAAAACTTGACACTAGATTGGTTGTTTGCTTCCACAGCATCCTTGCTAGTGTTCAACCATGCACTAAGTAGCAACTTATCTTCTGTCTCACTCCATTGCCCTCTCTCCGTGCGTTCTTGAGTAGGATGTTCCTCAACCTGTTCTTCATGGGCCTCTTGTGTGCTATAAGCCGGGATGCTTTCTTGTGTAAAATGCACTGTTGGAGATTGAGAATTTAGATTGGGATGCATCATATCGGGATAATATGAATGCACGACATCATGAGAATGGTGATTCAGGGTAGTATGATTTGTATTTGGAGTGGAATGCTGCTCAGAGTACAAAGAAAGCATATCGTAAAAGCTTTGGGGAAAGTTTTGTGGAGCTTGATTCGGATCCATTTTGAATGAAAGATATGGATTAGGGGTGGAATAGAGAGATTTATGATTGTTGTGGGGTGATGAATATTGATGGAAGAATGTTATATTTATAGGGGGAGAAAAATCATTAAAGTTAATATAAGATTTGCTTATTACTAATCACTATTAGTTACATAGAGTTTCTTGTGTTTTTTTTCCCTCTAAAACATATACAAAATGGGTGTCTATGGGTAGACAAAATTAAGAGCATTTCAAAAATAATTTTTATAATTTTTAATTCTTAATTAAATGCAATTAAAAATAGATTAAAGTGGGCTAATTTTGGAAGATAAAATATCTCCCCCCCGTTTGATTGAAGTGGTGCCAAATTGAAGGAAATTAATTCATTTCCACATTCTCCAACACATTTTCAAGAGTTGGAAGGTGTGCCTGTGTGTATTTGAAAGTGTTCATGCAGAAGCACACTCTTCAAGTGTACTTCAAGTTTTTTTTTTTAATTACATTTTGGGTGAAAAACATCCAAAAAGAGCACCAATGTGCATGCCCTTATATCCGTTACTAATTTACCAAATATACCATAACTATCAACCTCCTAAATTAAAATGTCTTCTCCCACATTGGAATTAAGTTTTAATTAATTCAATCAATTGAATGTCCACCCCTAACGAGCTATATTGCGAGTCATGTAGGCTTCATAAAAAACCTGAAATGACAATACTCATTTGTGTAAAATAAAATTTTCTTCGACCTAATGATATGTAACACCTAGGGGTGAGCAAAAATCACACAAATCCCGCCTTGTCCAGATCCCAGTGGGATTTGTTAAAAAAAAATTCAATCCTGTCCCGATCACATCCCATAAAATATACGCGGGATGGAGAGTTCTAGGTTTGGATGGAGAGAGAAATTTAGAGAGAGAAGCTCTCAAGGATTCTCTTCCATTCCTCTTGGATTTCTCTCTTTTTGCACCATCCAGGGTATAATGTAAATTTGTTCTACGAATCTTATGGGTTTTGTTTTTAATCTCTTGGGGGTTTGGGATTAAATTCATTTGGCTGTGCGTGGGAGGGGTTTGAAGGTTTCGTCTCTTCTTGGTTCGATTTGTATCTTCATCTGGGCTGAGTTGATGTTCCTTGTGGGCTCGATGCTATGGTCTGGCACTGACCAAATGGTCGCGGGCTGGTGGGTGCTGCAGACGTGGATCCGATGCTCGTGTGGGCTAGGCGTGGTGGCTTGGATTCGGCCCCTTTTCATGTACGATGTGGGTCCTTCCTCTGTGGTGTTGTGGCCCGGGGTTGGTGGCGCGGGGAGGCTGGTTAGGTGGTTCCATCGCACATAGGGTTGGGACGTGATTCTAGTGAGTTGGGTGCGGAAGCAGTGGCGCCCCCGGAGTCTTGGGAGGCCGGGTTCTAGCTTTCCTGGTGAGTCTGCTTCTCTAGTCTCTCCTTGCTTCATCTCCTTGGGGTTGCACTATGGTGGTTTGGCCCCTGGATTCGAGTACGGTTTGGGGTCCTGATATGGACCGTTTGTGGCTTTAGTGGGCTCATTGGTGGGTTCTTGTGGTTGGTTGATAACATGCATTCATATAGGTGTTATAGGACTTATTTAGCATATTTTAGTTGTAAATAATGTCTTCATTCGTATTCATTTATGAATTAGATTGTTATGGTTATGGAGGCGGAATCTACACATATTTGTTATTAGTTTTAGGTATGAGAAACTGGGATGAGAGATGCATGAAGTGAAGATGGGATTACAAGATTCGAACAAGGAGAAGATTGAAAGAATGTTGTGAACACTTGGACGCGCCTGCGGCCAAGAAGTCACGCCCGCGGTCAACACTGAGAGGAGAATGTTGATTTATGTCCTGAGCCGCGAACGCGGCCAAAAAGCCGCGCCCGCGGACTCTGCTAGTGCTGAAACCCTACTTTGCCGAATTCCTTATTTTTAATTAGGTTATTTCGTAACCCTTTTGGATGCCTATTTAAGGGGTTTTTAGGAGAAGTTTTAGAACCGTTTAGCAAGTGAAGAAATCCTAGAGGAGAGCTTTTGTGCTATGACAAACTAAACTCCTCCTTCATTTGATTGATTAGTTTGAAGCTTTCGATTTGATATTCCGTGAGATATTCTCTACTCTATTTACTTTTGAGTAATCTTTATCTTCCATTGTCATTGCTTATGATTGAGTTTGTGTTCTATTGGATTGGCCACCTAATATTACTTGAATTCAATCTATCGCTAGATCTATAGGGACGCTAGTTGAAGATCTTAGATCGTAGTAGCAACTTGTGATCATCTAGGGCTAGTTGACTTGGTTGATTGCATGAAGATAACGATACAATTGGTTTATTGCTAGTTGCTTTATTTCAATTGTTCCTATGGAATTTCCTTGGTATGCATTGCTATTGTTGAATTGAATTTGGATAGTTTCTAGGTTATTCATCAATAAGGGTGTTTAGAGTCTAGTTGACGTATTCACTAATTGCAGGGAAGGAATTGAAGGTTATTGTCATGGACAAATGATTTTCATAATAGGTTGCTCAAGAGTAATAGGTTTATGGAATTTCAAGGATCGGAATCCAAATTGAGAGTGGATACTAATTAATCAACCGTGTTTCTCACATATTGTTATCAATCACCATCATTGCATCATTTGCTTATTTTTGTGTTACTTTGGATACTTCCAAAACCCCCTTTTCATATCATTCTCATCTTAACATACAAATTGAGCATACGAATTACACAAGTCTCTTTGGGTTTGACCTGTACTTACCGAGCTATACTAGTAAGGTTAGTTCAGAATTATTTGATAAGGTTTAACGGCTGCGAAAAAAATCTCTATCATTGGTCCTCCCGTCGATTCCTTGCTCTTGGCGCCTAATTCTTTAGAAGTGAGCCGAACGATTGGTGGCCCTGGGTGGTGGGGTTGGTGTTGTGACCTCTACAAGGTTTCTCAAGAGTTGTTGTGCGTTGGGGCTATATGGTGGTTCATCGGGTTCGAAGTTTGGATAGGTGGTTCGTCCGACGCTTGGGTGTTACTCTTCGTCCTTGCTGTTTGACCGACCCTTGTTTTGGAGATGAGCTGATTGTTGGGTCTTGCGGCTTGTCCGATTTGTTGCGCGTGCGGGTTCTGGACGTTGAAGATGGCACGTGTGGCTAGTCATGGGCAATGTGCTCCTGTACAACAGAAAGTTGCGTGTGAGAGTGGTGTTGTCCCTCCCTTGCTTTTTAAAAAAGGTTGCATGTGTTGTTTTTTTTTTTAAATTTGTTTGGGTTAGGGTTTGACTCCTAATTAGTCACATGACTCCTTAATCCTTGCTTCTTTGATTTAGCTTTGGATTTACTTGTTGACTTGTGTACACTTTTACCGTGTGTAATGGAGAATAGGGAGGTAGTGGTATTCCATGTAGGAGGTGTGACGTGGCTTTTGTGGTGGGTTTGTAAAAGCTGCTGCGCTTTTGCTTTTACTTTTAAGTTTGGATATTTTGTTGACTTGTGAGGTGAGAGACATGTAACATGAAGACCTTGGGGATTGTTTATTGGGGGAAATTCACATTTTAGAGGCAAGTGAGGCTATTGTGAGTAGTGGGGCCCATCCATGGGTTTGTTGGGGTGTGTTTGTTGGTCGACTCCTTAATGCGTCTACATTCCCACATCGGCAAGTAAATTAAGATGATGTGTGGAACACCACACTTGCCTTGGTGTGGACTGGGATGTGGGCGCGTTGAGGTTTCGGTTTAGTGAATCCCTTTGCAAATTGTGGAAGGTTGTGAGTGATGTAGTATTGTGGTAGTTCTTTATAGTAGGACTTTTGTGGGATGTATCACCCTTTTTACACAAGACCCTTGGTATGGTCTTACTTTTTATTACTCCTTGACTTTACGTCATTATCTATATATTTACCGTTTCAAGGGATGGAGAGTTCTCGTCCCGCATATATATAATATATATAATTAAAATTAATAAAAATATCTAAAAATATATTTATATTATATATTAATATTTAATTATTGGACAATAGGATTACATAGGAAATTAAGACTTTTTTTTTGAAGCAAGATAAGAATTTGGTTCTATAGACAAGCCTATAGAAACCGAGAGACCGAATAAGCCGGTAGATGGACTAACCATCATGTACAATTGGAAGCAAAAAACTGAAGAAAATGACAAAAAGAAAATTATAGAAGCAAATGACAAAAGGAAACTACAGAAACAAAAGACATAAATAAAAATACAAGGAACGTACAAGCCATCCTACACCGCGAAACACAAGCCAAAAGACGAACAAAACGATCAGCCAAAGGGACAATGCACACAGAGAACTCTGGGGACCATCGGACACCTCAAATTATGCACTCAAGTGAGCCTTCAAATGTCAATCACACAACCACGACGTCATCGAACATGACAAATCAGCCAACGCTCACAAGAAACCTGCAACATAACAAGAACAACACAGTACACTAACCCACAAATTCAGCCCCAATCCACACTATTGCTCAAAACAAACCCTAAACACTAAATCGTAAGCAGGCTACCATAAAGAAAGCCCAAAAGAGGAGATAAAAAACGAGACAAGGAAGCCAAGAAGAGCAATAACGAACAAGAAAGATAATGAATGAGCGGACTAAAAAAATAACCCCATATTGTTTTTTATTTTTATTTTTCCTCAAAAAAGAAGCGTTGGCAAAAGGCTTGCCGGAGACCGGCAAACAAAGGCGGAGGAAGCCGAAGAAGGCGCAAGTGCGATGGAGACGAAACTCTTGGAAGCCGAGACGGTGGAGACAGGCGAGGCCGAGGAAGGTCAGACCAGCATCTCATTCCATCCATTTCTCCAACAATCCATCGATGTCATAAAGAAGTGAAAGCAAAGAGGGAAAAAAAACAGTACTCCGTAGCATTTATTCCCATTTTTGGATTATATAAAAAATTTGGAATTATGTTATACTTTTGTAATTTATGTAGGGTGTGGTTATATACACCACAAATCACAAGGTTAAAATTGCACGTCCTTAAGGACGTGCAAGCCTTGTGTCCAATTAATATTTAAAAAAAAAATTAACCCCTTTTAATTATGCACGTCCTTAAGGACGTGCATGATTTGGGGTGTATATAACTGTAGCGTTTATGTAAGAGTATAAGAGTATGGGTAATAATTTATTTTTAGAGTTTATTGGTTTATTTTGGAATATTTTTTTACGAGGGACAAGTCCCGTCCCGTCCCGTGAGGAATAAGACCCGGTGAGATTTAAAAAAATCATTCTGTCCCGTAAAAAATACGCGAGACGGGACGCGGGATTACCCTAATTCCGTCCCGTCCCATGGTCATCCCCGGTAACACCCATGTATGAGTGGTGTGGCGAATAATCGGTCCAAATATCACTACAAATCAATTGTCGTTTACAGGTGTTATACTGTTTCAATTCGTCACTTTCCTCTTAATCGTATATCGATTAATGGTTTGCCAACCGAATTAAACACTTTTTGTCAAAAATTCGTTAAAAACTAACCGTTGTGGAAAAATATGTATCAAATCATCACAATAAATTATTTTAGTCAGTACATGTACATGTGTAGTAAACCATATATTATTATAAGAAACATATTGATATTGATTGGATAAACTACCTACAAAATGTAAAAAAAATGATCTAATTAAATGTAAGAAATTTCTAATATAGAAGCCAAATGAATTGATGGAGAAACTAGATTATTATGGTTAGTATATATTTTTTTTAATCAATGGGCCATTATCTTCAAGAATGTGAGAATAAGTTTATAAATTTCATTATGTTTATAAACTATGCTTCGTAAGAATTCAAAGACAAAGATATATGGCTCGTTTGGTTGTAACTTGTAAGGATGGAATGAAAAGGTAATCAATTCCTTAATTTCAAGGAAAAGTAAAGAAAAAGGGTTAAAAAATAATTTTGTTTGAGAGATTTTACGAAAGAATTCATTATTTTTTAGATATAAAATAATTGTAAAATAAAATTGCCAATGCAAGTTTGCAGAAACTCCACAGCCAAAATCAATCAAAATAGATACAACATCCAAGTGCAAATTTTATTTTCACAACTCAGTAACAGATTCACACAAAGTCTTTAAAATCAAAACCCTAATTTAACAAAATTTTCAAATCCCCAATTAAATAACTATAATTTTAAGTAATTACAAAAAAAAAGAACTTTTAGATGGAAAGATGGATGAACCATATCTGAGAGTGACAACACAAGTTCATCAATGGAATAAGTTAGGAGATGATTAGGTAATCAACAACGAAGGTATGTTCGTGAAGATGGTTGACGTATCAGGGAGGTGGAGTCACGAATCGATAACGAAGGCGAAGGGAGAGCATATATATCTCACCACCATCATTAATGAGCCCGAGCGAGGTCGAAGCAGCAAAAATCGTCAAGGATTACCACAAACACAGAGAGAGCACCACCATTGGAGAGAAGATGACACGACTACGCGAGATCGAGGCGATGATCAATAGAACGAATGAGATAGGTAGGGAGAGAAAATTAGGTTTGGAGAAAAAAAAAAACTTTTTTTTGTGGGTTAACAGATGAGATAAATCATTTAAGGCCCAAAACGTAAATATTCATTTAAGGCCACAAAATAAACCTACTCATAAAGTAATGGACTTTATCATTCCTTTCCTAACCCGTTTTTCATATAAATAAACACGTCCATAGATAGATAGATATAGATCTCAAAACCCCAATTTATACCGATCAGTTAATATTCCTTATCAGTTACTTTTTTTTGTTGTTGAAAATTCCGTATCAGTTACTAATATTGTGTACATTTTTATTTTCACAATCGAAAAGAAGAAAAAGCCCTCAAAAATCAAAAGAAGATTTGTATTTTCACGTGACCATTTACTCAAAAGGGGAAGAGAAGAGGGAAGTGTACGGACAAGCCGGAGGTAGCACCGTAGCAGTTCTCCGATTCACATTCCAACCCAACGATCGATTGGATTATCTATCCTCTCTCCCTCCCGCGGATCTGTTTGCGGATATTGTGACGAAGGGGTTTAGACAGTATCTCGCGGACTTTAGAGGAATTTTTTGGATCTGAGATGAAATGAAAACCCTAATACTCAATCTTACAATCAGACCCCCACATCCGCCATTGGTCCGGTCAAGAGTGTGAGAGTCGGAGATTGTTTCTTGACTTTTTGATTTTTGGTGTTGGCTGCGTGTGGTCTCTGTGACTGTGATGGCCGATCCACTCCCTGCCGCCGTTCTTCGCAACCTTGCCGATAAGCTTTACGAGAAACGGAAGAACGCCGCTCTTGAGGTCCTCCCAAAACAACTGCTGTATTGAATTTTTGCATTTTATTCTTCATGCCTGATTCCCATTTCTTTTGATTGTTTTTCAGGTCGAAGGAATAGTAAAAAATTTGGCTGCGCAGGGAGATCATGACAAGATATCTGCTGTGATCAAGCTCTTGGCTGAGGAATTCACCTACTCGCCTCAAGCTAACCACCGCAAGGTATTCAATTCACTTGTTTAACGATCGTTGGTTTTGATTTCATTGCTATAGAGTGCCAATTTTCACGATTGTTGTTTTGATCTCTTTGTACGTGCATTGTTTGGTTAGGGTGGATTGATTGGATTAGCAGCTGCCACTGTTGGTTTGGCTTCAGAAGCGGCTCAGCATCTTGAGGTGAGGATTCATGTTCCATAAAATCAAGGGGACTTTCTTCAATATATTGCATTTCGCTGGTTGTGCAGAGTGGAAAGCCATTCATTTGTGGATTGATGTTTTGAGAATCTCTCACACTCTGTTGTTTACTTGTTGAATTTAGTGGTGCAAATGTAAAGTTACCCTTTATATAGCACTATGTTTGAAGTCAGATTGCAACTGATTGGTGATTACTGAGCCAGATTCATTGGGCATATTTATGTTCTGTGAATGTTTGGCCAAGAGTTCTAGAGAAATTGTTGTTGCAAAAAGCCAAAAAGTATGAGTGGTCTTTTAGAAACTCTCTGACTTTGTCTGGCTGTATGTGGATCCTGCAAGTTTTGATTCTTGAAAGTGCTTTGTGAAATCTTTTTCTGTTATACGTGATGTTTTATTATTAATCTGTATCATTTTTCGGTGGTGGGAGATGGGGCAGTCATATGCTGGGTGGTTTGTATTAAGAAACTATATTTTGTATGTATCTCCCAATAGTTTCGTTGTAGATCATTAAATGCTTGCAATTTGAGATGGGATATGTAGATCTATTGCTCTAACCTTGTACTGGATAGTACATAGATGGAAAGAGGTACCATATGAAGAATTATATAGTCATGTGTAGACTTCTCTTCCTTTTGCAACATCAGCATGAGTGGGTGAAAAGTGCTCTTCTCTTTCTCTTTAAAGGAACTTTTCTCTCTTGTTCTGTTCTAGCATCACTATTGTTCGAGATAGGATTCTCTTGCACCCGCTTTCCATTTTCAAATGATCTTTTGGCAGGATTTTCAGCTTGTTCAGACTCTGTGGAGATCTGTTGTTATAAACCTGAAATTCACCCAACATGTTGAATAAACCTGAAATTCATCCAATACATAATCTGTTTTTTTCCCCTCTACACTTTGATTTAGTTAGTTCGATGGTTATCCTCAACAATTCGGAGGATTCAGTAACTAAGTGGTTGCAAAATAAGTTGATAAAATTCTTCATGAGTGTTGAAGGACTCAGTTGCTTTTGATAAGGTAAATTTGTTTTTGATCTCACGCCACTGGAACATGTACCTTTCTCTCTGTTTCTGAAATAGTGACTCATCTGAAATCTGGCAAGTATGTTTTCGAGAAAAAAAACTTCCCAGAGAAGCTTCTCTGTTGTTAGTTTCACAAGCCCATTTTTGGTGGTATTAATTAGTAAGGATAAGATGGGATCATAAACTTGTTAGTTTCCTTTTTGAGAAAAAGAAAGTGAAATTATTTTCATCTCAACTAGAACAGAGATGTTAGCATTTCTTTTTGCCTTTTTCTGAAATAGATAGGTCACTAGGTCAGAGGGATTATTTCTGATACACTCAGATGTATTGGAACTTTCTGATTATTGTGTTTCATATACTTGTAAACTGTGGTTCTAAAGGAAAATATAGATGAAGATATGAGGCATAAAAACGTATATTTTTTAATTTAGTTGTATTTAGGATACCTTTTTTTTTTCCCTGAAAAGGAAAGATATTTAAAAGTGACATGCCACCTAATGAATCGAGTGGCTGAAACAACGGCAGGCAAGAGCGCAAGATGTCATGAAAACAATCAAAAAGCAAAAGAAAATATTACCAAAGAGGAAAACACCGAATAACCTAGGACCGATGAAAAGGCACTAGCGTAGGCGAGAGCATATCTGACCCAAAACTATGAGGCTTCTCTTTTGACACCTTGTAGAGGCGACGCAAGGCTCCCTGGGGAACTAATGTAGTTAGGAACTTAGGATACCTGATGCTCCAAATGTGCGTCTTTTTCTTTGATTTCTATTATTATTATTGTTATGTATTTCTTTTGTTTTATTTGGAAAATTACACCCTGAATACCTTCTATTATATGTGTGAACCGGTTTTTGGCTCATAGCAGCCAACTTAATTTTATCTGGATTGATCGCTTGATGTACCAATGAAAGGGTTTTTTTCCTGATAAGGGGGCCAGCTTCTATAAATGCACAATATACTGATATATAAAAGTTTGGCATTTTGTGTACCTCCATACTTGTTGTATCACTTGGATGAATCTTCAAAATAAATTGCTGTGCTGTTGCTTTTACTAAATTTCTATCTGGAATGTTCTGATTATACTGGTTTCCCTCTTGTGGTGCAACTTCCAGCAAATTGTTCCGCCAGTTCTGCATTCGTTTTCTGATCAAGATAGCAGAGTCAGATATTATGCGTGTGAAGCTTTATATAACATTGCAAAGGTGGGAATTGAATGAATGACTGCTTTTTAGATAGACTTTTTTTTATACTTGAAGCTCATATTGTTTCCTTTGCAGGTTGTGAGAGGGGATTTTATCGTGTTTTTTAACCAGATTTTTGATGCATTATGCAAACTCTCAGCAGATTCAGATGCCAATGTACAAAGTGCTGCTCATCTGTTAGACCGACTTGTAAAGGTGACTCTTAATTATTTTATTCCATTTGGTTCTTTTGCATGGTTTTATTATTTGGATTGATTTTTTATCTCCATTTTTAAACAGGACATAGTTACAGAAAGTGATCAATTCAGGTGAACCATTTGCCTGCTGATTGTGAAAAGTTCCATTTATGATAAGATATTGAAGTTATTGAGTTGTCTAAGTTGGGTGTTTTTTTTCTCCGTTTTCTTCTCAGCATTGAAGAGTTCATCCCGCTGTTGAGGGAGAGAATGAATGTCTTAAATCCTTATGTCCGCCAGTTTTTGGTAGGATGGATCACTGTGTTGGACAGCGTTCCCGATATTGACATGCTTGGTTTTCTTCCAGATTTTCTTGATGGTAAAAATTAAGAACTAGGTGAAATTAATTTGAATATTACAGTCTTTGAAGGGTGTTAATCCCAAATTACCCTGGGCCTACACATTATTAGTCCAATTTTTTATTTTATGCCAATCATATCTTTACTTTTTTTTCCTGCTAGCCTCTGTTTGGCAGGCTGAAGGTTGTGATATTCACCTATCACCCTTAAATATTGTGTCACCGGATACACCACCCCCAAAGGGTGTAATATTCAAATGAATTTCCCAAAGAATTCTGAACTCTGTTGGTTCACTTTATTCATACAAAACAGATTATGTATTGGATGAATTTCAGGTTTATTCAACATGTTGAGTGATTCTAGCCATGAAATACGGCAACAAGCTGACTCAGCACTATCAGAGTTTCTGCAGGAGATTAAGAACTCCCCAGTAAGTTTCATTGGTGACTTTTACATAGTTCTTTTTCACAGCTTACTCCTTTGTGTGTGTGTGTATATGATATTGCCGAAAAATGTCGTAGGTTGTGGATTTAAAACGTTTTAAGCAAGGACTTGGTGTTTAGGGTTCTTTTGGTATCATTATCAAGTTTGTGGTTTTTAGTTTATAAAGCTTAGGATTTTCTTTTTAATAGAAGTTGCTGCAAATCGATTATTTCTGTAAATATTAACATAATTATCAAAACTAAATTTTGAAAATGACAACCTTAAAAAGATAATTCCAGAAAATGGTTCTACTTTTCAAATCTTACAACAAAAAGTAAATTAAGTCATAAAAATATATAGGAGTTTCGATGTGAACTCCTTCCCTACTTCTATTGTGAATCTAACTTTTTTTTTACCAAATAAGCCCTTTTCTTTTTAGTTAAATTTCTTTACCTTTATTTTGGTGGTTGTAGACGTAGTTGCATTTTATCATTCTGCTTGTTATGGTTGACTAATTCAACACATTAAGAAATAAAAGTGACGGCTTACGAGTAGTTGTGCAAATCATTCTTTGATTGCCAATGTGACTGTTGGAGGCTAAATTATCTGGGATAAAGCTCTAACGCCAACTAAAATAGAGACAAAAATCGAGAATAACTAGTAGAGCACATTTAGTTGACTATTCAGTTTTAGTTGATAAATTTAGTACATGAGAACTAAGACATGTATTGCCAGTTCATTGTCATGATTCTTTGATTACTTAATTTTAAAATGCCAATAGCTGTACATAATTGAAAACATGTACCATATCAGTTATATTCCGTGAACTAATTTCCATCCAAAATTCAAAAGTTTGAGAAGGCTTGCAACTTAATCTGTCAGCTTCTGATTATGGTTATATACAGTATGTGATGTTTGAATAGCAGTTCAGTGTAATGCATTAGAAAATATACTATTCTTTTTGGAGATATCCAACAAACTTCCCTCTTAAATGACTGTTACTCTTGAAGTCTGTAGATTATGGTCGCATGGCTGAAATCCTAGTTCAACGGGCTGGTTCTCCTGATGAATTTACTCGACAAACTGCCATCACTTGGGTAAGTTTTACTTCTTCGGATGGTTATGGTGTGAGCTTAGCTCGACCTAGCATGGTTTTTTCTTGTCAAATTTATTTTTATATTCCTGGGAATGGGAGCATGGTCCACAATGGGAGAGGAGGTATTTAAGGGGAAACCCTGAACGTGAAAACTAATGTGGTAAGACTTCAGTTTAGTGTGGTTTCATGACCCATGGGAGTGATGTGGGTGGGAAACTGCATATTCTGAATTTCCATGGTCTCCTGTATGCTGTTGGTTTCCTGCATGAACGGAAACATATAGATTTATTGCTTGCAAATTTTATTCCAAGTGTTCTCTTTGTTTTACTCATTCAAATAATCAGTATCAGTTGACAAATACTGCAGATAAATGAGTTTGTGAAGCTCGGAGGTGACCAACTGGTTCCATATTATGCTGATATTCTAGGGGCTATATTGCCCTGTATATCTGATAAAGAAGAGAAGATAAGAGTTGTATGTTGATTAAATCCTGTTTCTATTTTTTTTAGATTTTATTATCCATTTAGTCAAAAGCTTATGCTCTTACTCTCTGTTTGTTTTAATTTGCCACAGGTTGCCCAGGAGACTAATGAAGAACTCCGTGGAATTGAGGCTGATCCATCTGAAGGATTTGATATCGGGGCAATCCTTTCTGTTGCCAAGAGGTTATTATTTTTAGAAAAAATGAAATGAAAAATAAAATGCTTTCTATGTTGTATAACATCTTCCCTCTTTGGTCTTATCTTAAGCTAATTTATGGTATCTGATATGATAAATTGTTTTGAACATCTGGTGATTGATTTTTTCAGACACATATCAAGTGAATGGGAGGCAACTAGAATTGAAGCATTGCACTGGATTTCAGCCCTTCTAAATAGGTATAGAGAAAAGGTACGCTGCTTTGTGCAGATAATCATACACTGGCTTAGTACATATTTTGGTTTTATTTTGTCAGATGCTTTGTTTTCAGTTTTTGTGTACATTGACCAAAAATTCAGTGTATGGTATACATATTTATTGGTTTGAGTTTCAGGACTCTTGACTTATCTAGGAATGTCAATTAGATATGTCAAGAGTTTATCTGTAACCATGCTGGTATATGTGGAGATGATGACCAGTTTAGAACATTGAGATCTGGTTCTGAGATGGTCCTTTCTCTAGCTGTAAAACCTTCTAGTTCTATCTGTTTACTTTCTTTACCTGCCAAAATTCAGCACAACTGAGATTGATATAACTCCTAATCTCATTCTGTGAAGTGCTGTAGCTTAGGCCTGGAATTACCATGGTCATACTGTCAAAACAAAACAAGTCGAATGGGTTTTTGGTAGAGTAAAGGAATTATTATGGGGTTGTCAGGTATCTACACAAGTTTAAGCTGGTGCATGTCTTTATGTTGGAAAACACACCTGCAGCTAGGATGCACCTCTCTTTCTGGTAACATGCCTTTGTGCATATTAATTTTAGAGGAGTTTATATCAGAATGCAGCTGTCTGAGACAGCTGCATTCTGATATTAATTTTAGAGGAGTTTATATAAACTCCACATCTGTCAACAACCATCTTAGAGACAGCCTGTCTCTAAGATGGTTGTTGACAGATGTGGAGGGATATAGTGATCCTTATTTCTAAACTACTAATTTGGTTGGACTTCAAAAGATAAACTAATATTATAGGGTTGATGCAAGTTAATTTTCTATACATACTTTTGTGCTGTTACTTATTTTAACAAAGTGAACATCTACTTCAGTTTTGCTCTTCAAATTTTTTTCTCATGTTCCTGAATGGTTTCCTGAAAGAATAAGCCTGATATTTATCTGGAAATAGTGCCAAATTTTTTAATGGATAAAGATACACTATTAACATTGCACCTTTTTATAGTGCAGACTTCTCTGCTACATCATTACTGCATTAGTGATTTTGTTCACTTTCTCAAACAGGTCTTATCATTTCTAAGTGAAATCTTTGACACCCTATTGAAAGCACTTTCTGACCCTTCTGACAAGGTAATTATTGTTCCTTACTGCATTTTCTTCATGAAATGCATGTGTAAACCTTCAGCAATTTGTTATGCTTGATTACTGTGAAATTTTGAGAGAAGAAAATTCATTAGTGAAGACAGAATATAAATAAATAGCTTATGGTATTAGATATACTATTTCATACATATTAGTATCTTTATTTATTTTAGAGATTTGGTAGTTACATTATTAGGCTCTCTTTTCCATGATTAGTAGCCTGTCTTTCGGGCTTCCTCTTCCTATATTTTTTGTATGTTTCTCCCATCGCAATACAACACGAAATTACACTCTCTCGCAGCTTTTACTCTCATATGGTATCCATCATATTATACACGACCCTTTGTTCTAAACTAATCCATGATTTGGAAGTGCTAGGTTTAGCTTACTTAATTTCCATTTGATCAGGTTACCTTTAGCATTAGTTTCTAACTTATAGATCTTTTTTTTTTTTTGTCTTTTATAGATGACATGGCTTGCTTTAGTTCTTTGATTGAGCCTAAGTTATTTTACCTTCATTTATTACATTACTTTTTTACTTTATCAAAAACTACAACTAACAACTCAATAATCATTGCAAGGGCATTTTCGTAATGTGAAACCAGGCTTAAATGTTGTGTTTTTATGAACAAAATTAACACTCTAAAATGACATGTTTTGCCAAATGGAGGAATATATCCTAGCTTTCTATTTCCTAGGAGTAAGATTCTTTTACTATATTTTCAAAGTTGCAGATCTCTGCATTTTTATTGTCTTATGGAGTAAATTGCAGTTATCGACTTTTAAGCTTGATTCTATGATCCTCTCTAGGTTGTGCTCTTGGTACTTGAGGTCCATGCATGCATAGCTCAGGATCATGAGCACTTTCATGAGCTTGTTGTTTATCTGGTGAAGAACTTTCAGAAAGATAACTCCCTTCTGGAAAAGTGAGATTTCTGTATTTTCTGGTTATATATATATTGAATCGGTTTCTGGTTATGTATCTTGCACCTTTTGAAGGAAGATAAAGAGCAAATTTGCTTGGTTATTTAATTGCATCCGGTACTCTCTTGGTTTTAACTCAGGCGTGGTGCTTTAATCATTCGTCGACTTTGTGTGCTTTTGGATGCTGAAAGAGTGTATCGGGAACTTTCTCTTATCCTTGAAAAGGAAGAAGATCTTGATTTCGCTTCTATCATGGTTCAGGTGTTGTTACAACCTCAAACACCCATTTCAAAAATTAACTGCTATTTTGGAGAGACATTTGATCTTCTTATTGGACAAATATTTCTTTTTGATACACAGGCTTTGAACCTTATTCTTCTGACTTCATCGGAGCTGTCTGAGCTTCGGGAACTTCTGAAGCAGTCACTAATTAAAGCAGAAGGGAAGGACTTGTTTGTTTCTTTGTATGCATCTTGGTGTCATTCTCCGATGGCGATCATAAGCCTTTGCTTATTGGCTCAGGTAATGGAACAACCTGAAACATAATCTCCCTGTTGTCCTCTTAATCATTCCAAAGAAGGGTATGAGTAGCATTACTGTTCTTACAGGCTTACGAGCATGCAAGTTCAGTTATCCAGTCTCTTCTGGAGGAAGACATTAATGCCAAGTTCTTGGTCCAGATTGACAAATTGATTCGGTTGCTTGAAACTCCAATATTTGCTCATCTGAGATTACAGGTATTAAAACTCTGGCCTGCTCATCTCGAGAGTAGATTCTATAATTACCATTTTTGTAGCTGTCAAAATATTCAAGCAAGATATGAGCCCTAATTTTCCACGCATCTCTCAGTATAAATATCTTTATGTGGTCCTAGAATAACTCATGTGAGTCTGTTGATATATTACAGTTATATGGATGAGGATTTTCCAATGTATTGTCCCTTTAGGTTATTGCAGCTGAGACATTGTAATTGGAATGTTCTTTTGGTCATTGGTATCGTAGGCAATTTTTTTTTTTGTGTGTGTGTGTGGTCTTTTTTATTTGTTATTTTCTTGATTTGTGAGTTGTATATACAATATTCTCAGTATATCCCGCCTAAGTAGGGTTTGGGGGGCCAAGTTGTATGCATTTGTTCCCCGACTAGGTCGAGAGAGTGTTTCCGAGTGGTGAATTGTCAGTTGTATATCTTGACTATAAATTAATTTTGTTCTTGCAGCTGCTGGAACCTGGTAGATATGTTTGGCTGCTTAAAGCTTTGTATGGTCTTCTGATGTTACTTCCTCAGGTAAGAATTTCTGTTTTACTTTTTATTCTTTCTTTTCTTGTTATTTTCTTGCTGTAATCATTCTTGCTAGTGTCATACCAGAACAAAAAATTATATTGCTTAATATTTAGCTGGGTAATTGATCATAAGCTTTGAGCACATTAGCCTATTTCCTGCAAGTGTCAGCAAACTTCTCAGTCTTACCAGGTGGTTGTAAATAAGTTATAAAAAAATTTAAACATAATACTAAATGACAGATTCAGTGGTTGGTAATTGGAGCCCATATTTGTTTTGCGGTTTTAGATTTTTTATTTTTTCATTTTAATAATTTAATCCTGTATTACATAATTTACATCTTCTCTTTTCATTCAAAAAGGGGAAGGGTGAGGGAAAAATAACATAGATGTACTGTTGGCTTGACTCTTGAAGCGCTGGTGAAGTAAGGGAAGGGGTTTCATTCGCAAAACAAAGGATGGATGATCGTGTTGGAGAGGAGTAAGCTGCACCCACCCCTATGGAGGTGGTGTTGGGGGGGGGGGGGGGTTGTGTAGGTGTGAAACACAATTAAGGTAGCATTGTTGGTTTTACACAGAAGAGTAATCAACGCAAAAAGTCTTAAGTTCATTACGAATATCAGTTCTGAGCAGTGTTTAAATTTCATATTTGTATCTACTTCTCCATTAAAAGCTCTTTATTTGTTTATTTATTTCTGTTTTGGAGGACAGTGATCTAAGAATGCTTTTTCCATAGCCTGTCATATCACAGGAAAAGAAGTTTTTAATTTTAGTTCTTCAACCAACAGTTTCACTAATTCGGTTTGTCACTTTAAAGAAAGGAAGTTTCTCGACCTCTTTTGGTGTCATTTCTGTCTTTATAGCTGCAAAAAAAGTAAACATAAAACAAATTCTGAACAGAAATATTACTAATCCTGTGCCACTCAATGAATCTGAACCAGGATCTTTTGTGCAAATTGTATTTTCGAGTATCTGTTGCTTGTGTCTGATTGCATTTGAACTTCTCTGCAGTTAAGTGCAGCATTCAAGATACTGAGAACTAGATTGAAAACCGTACCCCCATATTCACTTAACGGTGAGCAAATTCAGGCCTTTGGGAATTCCAGTATGAAGATTTCACAGACTACCGGATCACAGATCACAAATGATATAAAGCTGGATTCATGGACTGTACCCAATGGCATAAACTTTGCTTCAAGATTACAGCAGTTTGAGCATATGCAGAAACAACACCGTGAACATGCAAAATGTGAAGCACATCGACAAAAGAATACTGCCTTGTCTTCAAAGGTTTGCCTAATATGTGAATCCTAGTTTGCACTTCTGGTTGCTCTTGATGCTTATCCTAGTTTGTAATTCTGGTTTGCCTGAGGTTTCTATAGTTGTTTGAAGTGTTCTGATTGTTCTCATGTGGCTGAATCAAGAGGATAATTGAGGTGAGGTGGAACCTTTGGACTTTCAGGGAAGATCGAAATAATATGCATTCCTTATCTAGCCATTTATAAATTATACCGTTGTGCACAACTTTGGCCTTGTCTTCTCCCTTAACGAAGTTGAAGGATAATAAAAAAATTAGAACCTTTATATACTGCAATGACATTTCAGTTTTCAGTTTGCCTTTCATTCATAAGCCAGCACCCTCCTTGTGCATTGCAAGCCTCGAGATACTATTTCAAAGACATTCCATCTGGTTCTAAAAGTTTCTAAGTTGAAGTCATCCATCATTCTCAAAACATTAATGGCGCGTTGTATTAGATAATTATCTTCTACATGTATAAATTGTTACTGTGCTACAAGTGAGTTTAATACTAGGTTTTCTAGATGTGACAACAATTAGAAAGTTGTGAACTGTAGTTGTTAGTAACTTAGACTTTTCTATTCTTTAGTCTTTTTAGCTTTTGTGTACTAATTTGCATGGCTAATTATCTCTCCGTCGACTCACATGGACACATAATTAGCATCCAGTGATTGATTTATGCATGAGAGACCCTTTGTTTATATCCCGTTTTCATGAACTAGTTTGTTGTATTTGATTCGTTGGTTGATTCACAGGAGTTCGAAAGACCAGTGGAGCATACACAAGTGGCTCCAGTGGAAGACATTAGTCAGCCTTCAGTAACAACCACAAGGAGAGGCCTAGGCCAGTTGCACTTGTGATTTTTCATTCATGCTACGTTGCTACTCATATCGATCATATTTGTTTGCAGGCCAGGTGAGATCTGGTTTCAGTTTGTAAAATTGTATATTTCTTGAAACTCTTTATTTTTTCCTTTTAATTAGGGAATTAGATGGGATTTTGGGGTTAGGGGTGGGGGGCGGGTTGTCGGTCACTAGTGGCTTATGAAACTGCACTTGATAAAAATGGGCATTCTGAAACTGTTTTGTTAGCTCATTTTTTCTTCTTCCTTTTGTACAAGCAACAATGGTCATGTGGTTCTTGCTATTTTTGACCCTTGAAGACCACTTGGCCTAAGGGTAGAAGAATACTTCACAGTAAAACAGTAGCAATTTAAATAAGCAGTGTTTTTATTTTGCCCCTCTTTTTAATCTTTTACTCATATTATTGGTCACAAACGTACGTAGTAACATTGAACCATGACAGAGAAAGAGGAGTGAGACAGAGCAAACTCCAAACCCTAGATCTAGAAAATGAATCCTACTCAATGTCAACTTGGAAACCTCAATGGTGTCGAAATCCTAGGAGAAAATGGCGAATTAAGGAAAGATCTATTATCAGCAAGTCTGAATCAAAAAAGATGAGAAGAGGGAAGAAAGCTAAATATGTTGTCGTCGGTTCATCGCTTCATCTGGTGGTGGCACAAAGGTTCATGAGGAAACAAAGACGATCGAAGATGGAAAGCAACACATACTTTGAGCAGGGCTAGTATTCAAGCAAGTAAAGGTGTACTCGGACGACTACTGAGCTTGTATGAGTATTGAGGCTTTGTGGTGCGTACTAGTGTATTCGGCCTAAGAAGTGAAGCAAAGTAGAGCATTTATGACTATTTGACTGGCTACTAACATGTGTATTTCGGGATTTAACTATTAGCAACACCTAAATATAATATCAAAAAAAAATTATATTCAATTCCTTAAAACACAAAAATATAATGTAAGTAAAGAATCACACCACTAGGCCAAAATGATATAAAGTGAGAGATGGAGAGTTAACGCAATTAAACAACTAATGCAAATGAAAAGCAAAGAATATGAAAAACAAAGATTCTAGAGATTGAATCCTCACAACAACATCACATTCAAAAGATGGTCAATAATCAAGAAACAAATTAACATAGGTAGTTGCAACATATTCCTATTAAGCCTTAATCCAATTAGTTTTGATTTCAGTGGTAGCATGTCAATCTCTAATAACTTTAATCTTCCTAAATCTCAATGTTTGTATGTTGTTTCAAACTTTCAATAACATTAAATACAATTAAGCATGGAGAAATTCTATCGTAATAATCAAACATCGTTCGAGGATCCGACACCATAGAACAAAAATTTGCTCTGGCATGATGAATACAACAAAGAAGAAACAATTAAAGTATGCATGAGAAAGTTAGAAGAATGATGTGAAAGAAAAACAAACTAACTAAATTTGTAAGAGCATATTTATCGGTGAGCCTGGGACAGGGCTCACTGTTTATTTTTTAACTACCACACCAGCTTATGAGCACCAACCCAACTTTTCATTTTTTCAACAAATTATTAGTGAGTCTCGTCCCTGTCTTTTAATTTACCTTTTTCTTTATCTATTTCCTTTTTTTCCCCCTTCAAATAAAGCTATTGTTGTTGATGTTGATGATGTACAAACAACTTTGTAATAATAATACTATAAAATGAGAATAATTCAATGTTACATAGAACGATAATACGAAATGACAGTTACAAGTTACTAGAGCAACCGAATCAATACTTGAACATAAACCTAGTTATCATCTCCGTCGGCACCAAATCTCTCCCAAATATGCTCAACCAAGTCTGCCTTGAGTTGGTGATGAGTTTCGCTATCTCTAAGTTCAGCTCGATTTTCAATGTAGTTTCTCATCTCAGCCGGTAAAGTACTCAAAGTTGTTTGTACATCTACCACTTGATCAAACTCCGATGTGTCATATTGCCATTGGTACGTATCTCGCTCATCTTCAACAATTATATTATGCAGGATAATGCATGCTTTCATTATTTTCCCAATCAAAGAAAGGTCCCAAGAACGTGCTGGATTGCGAATGATAGCAAAGCGCGCTTGTAGCACTCCAAATGCGCGCTCCAGATCCTTACGAGTGGACTCCTGGTGTTGTGCAAACAACGCATCTTTGGCACCAAATGGATGTCTGATTGTTGACATGAATGCTGCCCAGTTTGGATAAATGCCATCTGCAAGGTAATATCCCGTCTTGTACTCATGGTCGTTGACAACAAACTTTGTCTCTGGTGCTCTACCATGTAAAACATCATCAAATACAGGAGAATGATCGAGAACATTGATATCATTGCATGTACCTGGAGTCCCGAAAAACGCATGCCAGATCCAAAGATCGTACGACGCAACTGCTTCTAGCACTATGATTGACTTCTTGTGCCCGCTAGCATATTGTCCTTGCCATGCAATTGGACAATTTTTCCACTCCCAATGCACGCAGCCGATGCTCCCAACCATTCCAGGCCATCCTCTTTGCTCACCCACGTACAGTAGTCGTTGCATATCTGCTGCGGTTGGCTTGCGCAAATACTCAGCCCCGAACAAGGTTATGACGCCATCAACAAAGTTTGAAAGACATTGCCTTGACGTGCCAACGGCAATACGAACATAGTCGTCGACTGCATTAGCACTCACTCCATACGCCAACATGCGCATCGCTGCAGTGCATTTCTGTAGAGGCGATAGACCTAGTCTCCCTGTGGCATCCGTTCGTTGGCGAAAGTATTCAAACGCATTAGACAATGAATTTGTAATGCGAAGGAATACATGCCGCCTCATTCGGAACCTACGACGGAACAACGCTTCATTGTATGTTGGGTTCTCGGCGAAGTAGTCGTTGAAGAGCCGATCGTGGCCACTCTCACGATCCCGATCGATGTAACACCGGCGTCGACAAGGCCTAGAGCTCAAGCCTCGTGCTTCTTGTGACATTTCGATTATGTACTCCTCCATAATCGCGTTGATTTGATCATCTACTTCGTTCCCTTCGAGTTCGGGCGGTGGAAAGAAGAGGTCATCAAGTGATGAACTTGATGAGGATGAGGAGCTAGAAGAAGACATTGGGAAGTTGATATGAATTTTAGTTGATATGGAGATAGATAGAAGACAATGAATATGGAAGAGAAGATGTTGATGTCATGATGTGGTAGATTTGTGTGGGATAAGAAGATTATTTATAATGGGGAAGATGGATGTTTGAATTTGTATGAATTAAGGAAGAGGGAAAGTTTGAATTTGAATTGAAAAGAGGGAAATTTTAAATTTGTATTATTTTGATGGAGGTTTGAATTTGACTCCTATGGGAAAGAGAGAAAGATGTTGGGTATGGGGAAGCGGGAGAAGTGATGTGTATGGGGAAGAGTAGATGTTGATGTGTATGGGAAATAGGGAAAGTCTGAATTTGTAGTATTTGGGGAAGAGGGAAATTTTAAATTTGGATGGGGAAGAGGGAAATTTTGAATTTATATTATTTTGATGGAGGTTTGAATTTGTTTTATTTTGGGGAGAGGGAGGCTTCAATTAGTGTAGGAAATAAAGATTCATACAAATAAAAACATATAGTCATAATCGTTCATTACACAAATGCAAAATACAACACGAGATAACTAGGGCCGGACTTGAGATTTATAATGGCTGAGGCGAATTATAAATGTGGGGCCCTCTACTATAGTTAAAAAATATTGTTGATCGATCAAATATGTCATCTAATACTAACGTACTAATGTACTATATTGTACAAGAAACTAAATTATCATAGTTTCAAAATCCAAACACAAGTTACCGGACACAATTCAGGATTATAATTTTGGGTTGGTTGGATTTGTATATAATTTTTATTTTTTTCCTTTATAGGTCAGTATATCTATTTAGATAAAATTTAAAAAGCATGAATCAATTTTTTTATATCTATATTTAAATGATCAATAATAGAATTAATTACCCATGAAAGATAATAATTTTTCCTTAAAATTTTTAGGGATTAACCAACTATTTTTATTTTGTAAATAGAATAAAGATGAAAAAAGAAAAGAAATGAATCAATAAACCAAAAAAAATGGCAATAAAAATAAATAAAATAAAAAATTAGGGCGAGAGAGGGAACTAGAAACCAAAAAAATTGGCAATAAAAAGAAATAAAATAAAAAATTGGGGTGAGAGGGGGAACTGGGAATCGAACCCGCGCACACACAAAACATTACTTCCTCCATAAATACACTTTGTCAATTGAGCCAAACACTCAATGTGTTCATTATTATACTTTTATTCTATATATTACATTTTAATAATGGCTTGGGCCCCCTACGCATATTGGGCCTGAGACGAGCGCCTGTTGAGCATCGCCTCAGGCCCGGCCTTGGAGATAACATACAAATACGTTCAGATCGAAGACATGAACAACACTCGACACATTAGCTAGTCACTGGGGCGGTACAACTCTGCAGGAAGGTGCTTCATGAGCCCCTCTTCTTCAATAGACAGTGATCCAACCTGACTCATTAAACCTTCAAAGATTGCATACTTGCGAGCCCTCTCCTCCGCCTCAAGTTTTTTAGCCTCGGCCCTTAATTTCTTTGCCTTTGACTTTTGCATTTTCAACTACATGAAACGATCCCTCTGCTCATAATCCCGTTCCTTCATTTCCATTTCTTGCTTCTTCACCTCTAGAAGCTCAACAAGCACTGTATCACACCGATCATAGTTATCATTTGGGTCGTCAGTACTTGGTGTGGCTACTCGCTTTCCATACTTCTTCGATGCTCGAGCGCCTGGAGGGCATAGGGAGGAGCCATCCGACACCGGTTCACTTGTTGGAGTGTCGGTGTTGTTGCTTGAAGTGTAGGCACCTGACTCGTTCACCTTCGATCTCTTCAAAGTAGAGCCCCCCCCCCCCCCCCCCCCCCCCCCCCCGCAGCAGATGAGGGTTGTAAAGAACTCAACCACTTTTGTTCATTTCTCAGCAACCTCCAAGCATGTTCATTTATGAACTCCCTGTTGTCCTTGCTATCCTCAACATACAAACGACGAGCATAATTGATGATGTCATCCTCAGACTGCCCGCTAGCTCTCGCCCTTTGTGCTGCATGATAACAACCTACAAATTTCGCAACTGAAGCACTTACTCGTCCCCAGTGGGTCTTACACTGCTTCTCCGTCCTGGGTGGTAGGTTTCCCCACCTTGCATTGTAGTAGTGGGAAATCCTTTCCCGGAATTTCGCCATGGTTTGGTTCCTTCCCGTGGCAACATCTTTGCTTGTGTTTAACCAAACGCTAATGAGCAAATGATCTTCCTCCTCGGTCCATTTGCTTCTTTCACCCCGGGTTTGGGAAGGAGCCATATCGCCCTCATCGTCTTCATCTTCCTCTTGGACAACTTTTTGTTCGACCCTTGTAGCTTGGAGGGGAGGGTTGGGCTGAGCATTAGGGGGTACCGTTTCGAGATTTTGGATATACAGATGTGGGTTAGGTTAAAAATTTGGGTGATACATATTCGGGTCGGAGATTCCACCCCGCGGGGTAAAAATTTGCCCAAATCGGCCGGTTTGGGCAAATCCCTCCAAATGGGAATGAGAAATAAGCTTGAGGAGGGTAAAATTGAGATTTGTTGGGATCCATACTCATAAGATGATAGAATTTTCTGGAATGTGGGAGAGAGAAGAGGGAAAAGGTGTGAGGGGTTATGAAGAGGGATGTGGTATTTATAGGAGAAAAATGGGGTAAGAAATGTATATTTTAATGGGTAAAAGAAGTGAGTATATGGGTATTTAAATGTGTGATTTTTTTAAAAAACAAACATATGCAAATTGGGTGTATATAGGTAGATAAAAATAAATTATATTCGAAAATAATTTTTTTAATTTTTTTATATTACAAATAAGCTGGAAAATTGTTTTTTTTTTAAATTACACACTTGCCACGTGGCGCGATGTGAGGCGGCCATATGGCATTGCATGCATTCTCATCCCCTATGCTTCAAACGTATTGGAATTCAAATTTGAACAAAAAAAAATATAAAAAACCATGGGCAGTGGCCCACTTCTGACAAAAAGGTTAGGCTCATCTGCAAGTGTAGAATCCACCGGGCTCACCTCCAGGTATGTAAAGTTTGGTGTTTTTTTTTTATGAGGTGTATTATTGGTGAGCCCAAAGTCTCACCAATAAATATGGTCTAAGAATTCGACAACGATTCAACAAATGAACAATGAAATATATATATGAAAAACATAAGACGTCTTTCGCCACCTTGGGTAGAGAATTAAGTTTGAAAAACCTCCAATGCATAACAATTTTGTGCCTTCATAAGGTATTTATAGGATTCATATAAAAAAACGGATGCTTCAACCCCAATCCATTATTTATTAGTATTAAAAACTCCTAGTATCCCTCCTAAAAGCAACCGATACACGTGCCCTTATATCCGCATGAATTAACCTCTCTCTTTCTTATATATATATGTAGGTTGGATCTCGTGTAAGCAGCCGTTACGATGTAATTTGTAAGCAGTGAAATTATTCATAGGTACCAAACGATTATTCATGTATAATAATGTAATTATTCGTGTGTATAAACAAGTGTAATTATTTGTATTTAACAAAGGATTATTCATATGTATGTACATAATAATCACTTAGTATCTACGAATAAATAACTCTATACATTATCATTGTCCCTCACGATCATCAGCAATATCAATTTGTATATGTACTCCCTCCTTCGGCGTTAATTGAGTGTTTTCAAATTCGAATTACTCACGAATGATTGAAATTTGATCAAGCAAAGCCATATTTGGGGGAAAGAGTGGTATTTCTTCAGCCTAGAGATCGCAAGTACTAGAATAGGTTGAGAGATGAACAAAGTTGACATATCCTGGTACTAAAAGATGTTGGAATGTGGTTGTTTCACATTGGAGATATGGAGATTGCTTAACAACATATAAGGTTGGAGAGCTATTTTTCTCATTGTCTATTGGTTTTGAGATAGAACCCGTTGGATTTATATATTGTTCGTGTCTCTCGTAAGTAGGTCAGCCATCTCGCTGGCATGACCGAGGACTGAGGAGGCGTCGGCTCATGGCTTCATGAAATGGTAAATAATCCCCTGTTAATTGGGAAAAAAGTCATCGTGCTATTGGTAAATTAGGGTGAAAAGTGCAATTAATGGTAATTTGTTATAATTTTAATTACTTTATTTCTTATTATTTGTCTTTATTCTCGTGGAGAATATATACATTGCAAATTATCGCGTTTTGGACATTGTTTAACATTGAATTAGACGTTGAACAATGTCGGATTGGACGTTGTTCAATACAAAAGTTGTTGACATTGGTCAATAGCTAGTGGATAATCGGATCGGGTCGAACTAGTAACGTCGGATCAGACGTTGTTACTACTTACTATAGGCCAAATAGGACACAAAATATTAAAAAAAAAAAACAAGGGCCATTTGCATAACTAGACACTTTTTTCTTCAACTTTGCAAAAATGTCACACTTTTTTTAAAAATAGTAAAGGTAGACCATGGGTTACTTTTGCAAAACAAAAAAGCCACCTGCCTGGCAGGTTGCAAGGGGGGAGGGTACACGTGAGGGAGGGACGAGATTTTGTGGGATTGAGTTTTGGCGTCAAAAGGGGTGATTGGATGGGGGTGATGTGATGTCTTACCATGTGGAGGGTATAAAAGGGGAGGATGGGATAAGCTTTTCATTTTCTCCATTTTGTCGGATTTTCTGAAGCATAAACACATGGAGAAAGACATGGAGAAGGTTCCACCATGGAAGAGAAGTGGAGAGCTTGCAGTTCCAGATACAAATCACTTTTCGCCTTCATTCTGTGCTCCTGTCAGTGATCAAAATCCTCGTGTCACCTTGGTTTCCCATAAACTTATCTTCTCGGCTGCAATGGGTAAGTGTTTTTGACGAAGAACTCCCCATCTATGACAAAAACTAGATACCGACGAACGAACGTTTCCCCTCATCCCTCATTTCACTTTCAGGTGGAAACGCCTTGGTATGCGTTACTCTCATTTTCGATTGTTCTTGGGTTTTCGAGGGAGGCCGATGGGTGTTTGAAGGGGAGAAGGCGCACAAGAATGTCATGATCCAAGAGGGCATCGACTTCACCTCTTTCAAAAATCTGATCATGGTGAAGGTTGGCGATGGTGCTTTATATGAAGATTGGGTGTTGTGTTACATGCTAAAGTCGAAAGAAGGGGATCATCCAATCATGATAGCTGACGATGAAGACCTTGAGGTGTTTAAGTTCCTGAACTCGAAGTCTGAAGAACATCCATGTCCCATGGCCATATATGTTGGTCCATTGCGTAAGGAGAGCTTTGAAGTAAAGCAAGCCATCGGGGAAGAACATTTGAGTGGGACACCTACCTCTGAAAAAGTGGGCGAAGTGGATGAGGTTGTGATATGCGATGCCGAAGGTAAGTCACAACTAAACCCTGTTTCTGTAGATGACGTGTTATGTGCTGAGGGAGAGGTGAGCGAGGCCATAGTGAAGACTGAAGACCAAGGACCTGGTTCTGATGAACATTAGTGACATGGGCTTCAGATCAGCTGACATGGATATGTGTTCAGGTGACAGGGGAAAATATCTGGATGTGATCAAATTGGGTGGCACAGATAACTCTTTATCTGACATGGAACAGGGGTTGGAGTTGATAGCCATTAGCAGCGAGGATGAGGACGGGTCAACCCCCGAACTCGACGTTGGGGGCTCCGACGATGGCGAACGTGTCGGGGTGAATCTCGAAGAAGAGTGGGAGGATTTGGAGTGGCACAACGTTATCGAGGATAAAAGAATGAGGGTGTCGGTGGAGGGGGAGGAAGTTGAAGATGATGTGATGATGGAACTTGAAGATTGTGTGCCGATCGAGGTCTAGCACACCCCCACCTACGATGAAGATCGTTGAGGCTATGGTGGACAGAATAACGTCGCGCACCCAGGACCCACGATGCAACATCATAGAACTTTTGGAGGGACAAATATTTGCATCGAAGACTGACGTTCAGACTCAGCTTCGTTGGAATGCGTTGGAGAACTGCTTTGAGTTTAGTGTGAAGAAGTCGACGAAAACGTTGTATGTGGTTGGATGTGTGGACAAAAAGTGCATGTGGATGTGTAGGGTGACGCCTTATAATCGTACCACTATGTAGACCATCCGAAAGTATATCCAAAAGCATACTTGTGATCTGAACGTGGCGCACAACCATAGACGGCATGCTACACCGAGTATGATTGGACATAACCTCGTGTCAACGTAAGTTTTACTTTACCTGGGAACACTGTTTTACCTGTAACCTTTCAATATTTCCGAAGGGCACACTTGGCAACGAGGGAGGTTAACCATGGGAGCGACGAAGATGGTTACCGAGATATTATTCCATACTTGCACATGTGGAGCAGATTAACCCCGGGACATATACTAGGGTAGAGGTGGACTCATCCCGACGATTCAAGTACGCCTTTGTTAGCTTCGGGGTATGGCGCAGGGCGATCCCCCACCTTAGAAAGGTAAAACCCCATGTCGGGGTATAACGCAGTACGCTTTTGGTATTTTGCGATTAGCACATATGTCACACTTTTGGTATTTTGGGGATAGCACATATGTCACACTTTTGGTATTTTGGGATTAGCACATATGAGGGTGTCGATGGAGGGGGAGGAAGTCGAGGATGAGGTGATGGATTTAACGTGTCAGTTGTTTGATTTTGACGTTTCACATTTCTAAGTGTCTACCAATTTGTTAAGAAAATAACCTCGTCACCTTTTAATTTGTATGGTCGTGTCACCTGAATGAATTAATGTGTCACAATTTGGGGTTTCACTTTAAATTTGTTTTCTAAATGAATCATGTCACCTATTTGTATAGCCATGCCACTTGAAGGATCATAATATCCTACAAGTTTTGAGCAACAAAGTTTAGAAAGTACAACCCCAACAAAGTTCATAACAACCTAGGGGTATGAAAAGTACGCCCTGATAAAAAAGTTGTCGGTGGTTTATTACAGTCTACCATGGAAAGATGGCAATAGCAAGCAACTGTCTGTACGCCCCGATGGCAACGGAGATCATAACTCCTTCATAAGCTCTGTGTTGTAGCCTGTCATCCACTTCTCCCCATCCCCGCTATACACCCATAATGACAATGTTAGGTGAATGACGTCGTTTGTAGAATAAGTTGGAGACAAATACAGATGTGGGATACCTTGCCATCCACCGGGCTAAGCCATCGTTGTTGGACACGAACACAGGTCCCAGCTGAATCGCGTTCGCGCTGGCGACATCGTCCTTCCCTTTTTGCCCCTGCGGTTTCTTCGTGAGGGGGGGCATGTATTCTTCATCACCTCCCGGAGCCTTTCTAGTCTTCTTGCCTCGCAGACCCTCAACTTTTGCAGTCTTAAAGATCTGAAAAATGCTTAGGAAGTTTAAACTCTCATTCCGAGATTTGGATATCCCATGTCACCCAACTAAGTAAACTATGTCACTTAACTGCAGTAACCTTGTCACATCAACTAATACAGATTCATGTAATCAACATTCCTAGATTTTTTTTTATCCTGTGTCACCAAACTAAATAAACCTTATCACCCAACAACAACAACTTTGTCACATGAACTAATAACAAACAGATTCATATATGACATTCTCGGATTTTTTAACCCGTGTCACTTAACCGTAAATACCATGTCACCTAGCAGAAAATTTACCTCCTCATCCTGTCATTTTGGTGGCTAGTCATCCCTTTCAGGTGTACCCTCTGTCTCCCCGCCCTTGTGGTTGTTGTCCTCAACCTCCACATCTTTGTTCCTTGCTAAATTGCAGCCTCAACATCCATGTTCGGGTCCTCTCCACCCTTTTCCCCATCCCTGACAAGCACCTCCACATCCTCTTCCTTGCTAATATCTTCGACACCATCCTTTCGACGGACCACAAGAGCTTATCTTATCACATTTTCCTTGTACGGGTTTCTCCCCGGCTTCAGGTGCAATCGTTGTAACCACAACGACATGAATGACCTGAAAAACAAATTCAAACTTTAAAGTGGATCCCCGATTTCCCGTGTCACTCAACATAAAACACCATGTCATCCAAAAACAAACTTACCTCCTCGTCCTTTCGTGCCCCCTATCCCCTTCCTTTTCATCAAAAAGTTTGTCTTTAGCTCCATCTTTCCCAACATCACCCTCCTTCTCTGCATCAATGTCAAAAGAAGTGTTATCATCCATTTCTCTTTCTTCCCCGGCTCTTCCCATCCCTCTAGGAACACGCAGTCCATTGACGACCTCCTCCAACACTTTCATCTGCAGGGATTAGGTTTTTAGCATCACTCATACGGACTAAGGTGAACAAAAGTGTTCAGAAAACAATATCAGTTGACCTTAATATATCAAAACTCATTTATAATTCAGAAACAAACCCAATTAAAACAGAAAACGAAATTGTTGTCCAACAACCAATGAAATTGAAATAAAAAACAAGAGAATGACATCAACAGAAATATGTGGTATTCGTAGGACTATTCAAATTCATATATGATTCTAATCGTCGCTTAATTTCAAATCGAAATGATTAGGACAGTATCCTTTAAATATCAATATTTACATGTCACCTTGAAAATTTCACGCGTCAGGAGTCCATTTACCCTTGTCAGCTAAGTTATACAGATTCTGCAGAAAATGAAGATGTGCGAATGAATGACGTATTTTCCTATCCAATTCGAAACACATCTCACCCAATTTCTCTTTCAAACAAAAAAATTACAAATCAAACACGGTTCAAACCATAATCATTCTTCTTCAATCACCCACCAAAACATCCCCATATCCCAATTTCAACTCCCACCATTGCCACACTCTTCGGCCTTCCTAAACCCTAAATGCATATATATTTTCCCTAACCATACCCGAAAACCACCCTCTTCATCCTTCAATCGCACCTACCATTGTCACCCCTCCACAACCCATCACTCAACCCACCAGGGGCGGATCCTGGACCAACTTTTTGGGGATGCTCGAAGATAGGGCTGTTATTCGAGCCGAACAAGCCGAATATTGCATGTTCATATTCAGTTCATTTATAATATGAATGAGCTTGAGCCGAGCCTAAATTTTGACTCAAGCTTAAAAATGTGCTCATATTCGGCTCGTTTAGGAAATGAATGAGCTCAAGCCGAGCTTTTTTCGAGCTTCAGTCAGTTCTACTTGCTTATTATGCAATAACATAAAGCAAATGTTAGAAATTCCATAAAATTCGAGCTATTCGAGTTTAATTCGAACGAGCCGAGCTTTGGACCGAGCTTAAAAATGTGCTCATACTCGGCTCATTTAGAAAATAAACGAGCTCGAGTCGAGTTTTTACCGAGCGAGTACGAGTCGAATTCGAGCTACTCGTGTTCACATAACACCCCTGCTCGAAGATAAAGTTTTTATCATTTCGAAGATACTTAAAGATAATTTTTTTTTCTTTTGTATTTTTTTTACGGGTGGGGATGCTTAGGGTAAAATTTTTACAATTAACACTAAAAAAATAATTAAGAAAAAAATTGTGGGGATGCTTGAGCATCCCCAAGCCAACACATAGGTCCGCCACTGCAACCCACCATTGCTCTTCAATCCCTAAACCCCATTGCAACTCCTTCATCCTTACCCCACGATCGCACAAAACGGAGAAGAGAGAGAATGATTTCGGGTTGAAGGAGAGGGGAGAGTACCTTTATAGTCCGGCGTCGACGTTCTTGCCTTCTCCTTCACACTCTGACAGCGGTGGATGTTCTCCGGCCTCCTTCTGTTCGAAATCGCCGATTGTCTTCCCCTTTCCTTTTTATTTCGTTTTTTTAATGAAGAGAGAGAACTGAGATGGAGAGAGAGAGGGAGTACATTTAATGCTTTTGAATTTTTTTTCTCTTTTCCTTTTTTTGGCACTGTTTTCTTCTTTCCTTTTCGTTTCCTTTTTTCTTTTTGTCGAATTTACCCCCTATCTCAGGTTAACAACCGGGACTTTTTTTGCCAAATTTTGGGTTTTGGGTTATTTTTATAAAATTGCAAAAAGGTGGGTTATTTTTTTCATGATTGCAAAAAAGTGGGGAGTTTTTTTTTGGTAAGGTACAACATCTGTTTGGATTGTATCTGGCCCTTTGTGTTTTTTAAATAAAATATTTATTTTAGCAATGTCCGATCTGACGTTGCTAGCTCGGTCCAACCCGTTCCTCTAACTTGTCATCTAGCATAGCACGATAACTTCTACACTCAACAACGTCCAATTAACGTGGCACAACATCCATTTCGACGTTAATTAGTGATACGTTACGGAGTTGATTTGCGGTGTATATAATAACACCCCTTATTTTAGATAGATTACTTTTTTTTTGAAGTAGAAATAGATAGTTCATCTTTTTCATGTCTTTCATTTCTTTCCTATTCTATTTCATTCATAAAAATTCTAGATAGATTACGGAGTTGATGAGGTGTATTATTGGTGAGGCCTAAGGCTCACCAATAAACATGATCTAAGACTTCGACAACGATTCAACAAATGAACAATGAAATATATGAAAAGCACAAGACGTCTTTCGCCACCTTGGGTAGAGAATTAAGATTGAAAAACCTCCAATGCATAACAATTTTGTGCCTTCATAAGGTATTTATAGGATTCATATAAAAAATTTATGGTTTTGGACAAAATTCGGCCCATTGGCATGTGAGTCATTTTTTACTATCTTGCACTTTATATTTTCTCTTCAGGTAAATTATGTTTTTGTATTTCTTGAAAAGACCTACTCCCTCCGTTCTCTTATATATGTCGTTTTGAGGTATTTTGGATATGGCAAAATATTTGACGTTCTCAGTACTAGGTCCCACCACTTGTAATTTGATTTTAGCTTTGTAATCATAATCTCCATTTTAATTCAAATTTTGACACTATGAAATGGAAGCTTTAGAGTCATCACATTTTAATTCATACGGAGTGAGTAGGTATTAATTAATTTAAATTTAAAATAGAGTACCTTTCCTTAATTAACGTGCCTGAGCTCAAAACGTCATATATAAAAGAACAGAGGGAGTACAAAAGTAGTACTCGTACCTCTTCTAACTATCACACAAACACAATCAAATCACCCTATACGCACCCATGTAGCCAGTCAGTTGGCCTTGTACCCGTAGCATTTCCACTTCGCTTCAACTAGTTGTGCCTTGTTCAACCTCGTAGCCGCCTGAGTAGCTCCATAGCCATCATAGAGCCTCAGTAGCCATCCAAGTAGCAGTGTGCTCGACACATAAGCTCCTCACATTTTATGGAGGATAAAATTCACCCAATGTGGAAAAAAAAAAAGAGAAAGGAAATTGAAGGGAAAAAAGTGAGGAAGATTCATTGTTATGTGCCATCCACAATTTGATACACGTCTTATTTGATGGAAGAAACATGTAGCTACTCGATCTAGAGAATATATATACATTGCAAATTATCGTCTTTTTGGACGTTGTTTAACGTTGAATTAGATGTTGAACAATGTCGGATTGGACGTTGTTCAGTACAAAAGTTGTTGACGTTGGTCAAAAACAAAAGGGGAGTGTTTTTTTTTTTTTGGTAAGGTACAATATCCCTTTGAATTGTATATGCGCCTTTGTGTTTTTTAAATAAAATATTTATTTTAACAATGTCCGATCCGATGTTGCTAGCTTGGTCCAACCCGTTCCTCTAACTTGTCATCTAGCATAGCACGATAACTTCTACACTCAACAACGTCCAATTAACGTGGTACAACATCCATTTTGACGTTAATTAGCGATATGTTATGGAGTTGATTTGCGGTGTATATAATAACACCCCTTATTTTAGATAGATTACTTTTTTTTTGAAGTAGAAATAGATGGTTCATCTTTTTCATGTCTTTCATTTCTTTCCTATTCTATTTCATTCATTAAAATTCTTTTGAGAATGTTATCGAATAAGGCCTTCAAACCCGTGGAGATTGAATAACAAAAGTGATCTTGTTTAGTACACAAGAGCTCTTCAACCTTCTTCAGTACACATGAGCATGCTCATTTACAGACAGATGTGAATGAAGCAGTAATCCCCGACATGTACGTTTGGCTAAGGGAATGTTTGGTTGGTCTCTTTAGATGAAGTGAAACAAACAGTAGTTGCACACTGTCAAACCCTTTTCAATCCTTCACGGCTTTTGTTGCTAAAAGTAACACCTACGGATAGAGTTCGGAGGCAAGTAGGCAGTATAGGCTTCTCTGGCGAGGAGGAAATTACATATGCAGTGCATTTCACTATATCATGTCTTACCAACACCCGTCCTTAGATACATCGTCGACTACAGTGACTTGTTTTACAGGATGATGTCTCAGACGCATCATTGACAATGACTTGTTTCACAGGATACGGAGTCAGAGTGTCATCTATGTTTGCAGGTGGGGCGTCCAACTTGTATGGTGTGACCACATTGATTGGATTGTTGCAACAATTCGACAAACTGAGCCTCGGATGTTGGATGGGCATAACATGAGGGTCCAGAACATGAGAAGAACTTGAAGGCCTGGAATTATGAGCTGTGTGGAAACTCCCCAGATGCATTCTAGAACTGAATGGCGCTTGGGTACCCGCAGAGTCATTTGGCAAAGACTGGGGCTTTGCAGTTGAGAGTTCATCGCTGTTAAGGACCATCAAGTCCTTCCCCATCAGCCTAAGGACTGGAGGAGGGGAGAGCACTGCCGAATCACAGCCACTGGGACATGAAGACTTCCGAACTGTGCTGCTGAAATCTTTCACCAGGCTGGAACCAAATGTTGATAGTGCAGTACCATATGATGCATTCTCGTATACATCCATCCCATAACTGCTGTGTGTGCGTTCACCTGTTCCCACCTCAAAATTTTTGACCTCCGCGTTCAGATTTGAACCCAGATGACTTCCCGAATCAACTTCAACAGTTGTGGTCAGCGTCCTTCGTCTTAAAAGCTTGCTATCTTGAATATTTAATGCAGCATTCCAGGCAATACCTGCTTTCCTTGACGAACAGCAAGGTTGGCAACCTTCTTTTAAAATCGATGATTCTTTTCCATGATGGACTATGTCCCTTTTGGGGCTCTCCACATCTGAAGTAAGCTTATCAGCTTCATCACCGGCTATGACTGAAATCTTTATAGCATTCTCTGCTTGAAGTCCAGTTCTTTCATCCAATGTCCCCTTTTCCGCTACTACACATGGTAGCTTTCCAGAAACTCCTAAATCAGGATGTGCCACTGTAGTGCCAGGCATGGTAGATGTAGGAGATTCCGAATTAAACTTGTCAATACCAGGCACATCCGGATGAGTTTCTAGATATTCAAAGCAAGGGTCTCTAAAGCTAGGTAAATATGACCCAGGTGGACCTGGAATTGGTATTGATTCAACCGGAGGACAATAATTTCCATGTTTAATAGTTTCACTCTTATGGCCACTTATGTCAACCCCACCTTCAGTCATGTAAAGTGTTTCACAGATATCATGCCCGTGGATTGATGGTTCAGCTCCATAAAAGCTCCCAGCAAACTGCAGCAAGCTGGATTCACTTCCATATGTATCATTAATAAGCCCATGTGATTCTGTATCAGAAGATCTGCTGAAACATGCAACCAGTTCTCCTGTGGGCAACTTAGCAGATGAAACACTACCGACAAACTCATTCTTATAATCATTAAGGAGATCACCATCAGCCTCCGGTGAATTAAACATCCCTCCTATTTCAGTATTTACGGGAACTGTAGCTTCATCCCTACTCCGCACGCAAGAGTTTTCAACTCTAGAATAGGTGGATGTGGCTATAGACAACTTCCCAGATGAAAACATAGACTTAGTGGGTAGTCTTGTTAATTCATTAGGGTCACGAAAACCTGTAGAAAGATTTTCATTAGCATATGTCAACATATGATTCTTTTCCATAGTATTGGGATGAATCTCAACTCCATCACCTGGAGAAGAATGAATTGGGATATCCTCCAAGCCTTCTGACATAGAGCAGTTTTCTCTCATAAACTGGTTCGAAACAGTGTCTAACTTTAAGCCCTTGGTATGAAATGCTCTGTCAACCAATGGACTAGACCTAGAGGTCATGCTCTTTCTTCTGCGGGGGAACTGGCTTTCCTCATAAGCTGCAAGCATGTATGAAGAGGTATTTCGATCCATGCTGTGGGGCTCTGAAACTATCCCTTTATTCACTGTATGAGTCGTCTTAATGTCTTTGCGAACACTTCTGTTAGCAAAACCTGACACCGACAGATCATTATCAACGAATAAATCACCTGTAGCCTGTACTTTACATTTGGGCCGGCCGCGCTTGCCTTTACAGTGATTGTTCACAGACAAAACAGGTCTTTCGAAGCAGTTTACTGAATCAGGAACATTGCTTTGCTCCTTGAATTTGAGAGATGGATTAAATCCTTCCTCTGGATGCTTTTTCCCTTCTGTACAGTTTGCTTTCCTGTAGGCATGATCCTGATAAACGAAAGAATAAAAGAGAATAGCTGAATAGATATAAAGACCAGCTCAAAATCCCATTATCCTCCTAAAGACCAAAACTAATGTAAAATGTAAAATAAGATCAACAGTTAGGAATGCTATGAATTTAATGGCCAAAGATAGTGAATGGTCATCAAGTAACTGATGTTGAGAATTAACAGCAAATCAACGGTTCAACTTTTAGAAATAGCAATGTTAATCAGGTCCGGGTAGCATGTGCTTACGGATATTATCATTTTATTTTTTTTTTGGTTTTAAGGGTTAATTGAATTGAAATGAAAAGTAAGAAATATACGGATATTATCATTTTAATCTTGGCGGAGGTTAATCTTTTAGCACAGATGCAAGCTAGTGTGAAAAGTAATATACCTTGGCTATATAGTCCTTGGATAATTTATGATTCATTGCAGCATGCTTTTTAAGAAATTTACTTCTCTTTCCCTTCTTCAGTATCTTCACTTTCATCCCCTTTGCACATTTGGGAATTGATAATGCAACATTAGTCTTTGATAAGATACGAATCTTCATACCACTAGCATCAATATAAACTGCATTATCTTCTTCACCAGTTTCTTTTACATGCCTTGTCAGCCTTGAGGACTCTCTCTCCCTCTCTTCACCAGTGACCTCATGCCTCAAGGACTCTCTCTCAATCTTTTCACCAGTGACCTTTACATGCCTCGATGAATCTTTCTCAGTCTGTTCACTAGAGACCATTACATGCCTGAAGGACTTTTCAACCTTCCCATCAATGTCCTTTACATGTTTCAAGGAGTTTTTCTCAATCTTACCATGAGATAACGTGATAGCATGAGAGGGTGAATTAGCATCTCCAACTGAGATTCTACCATTTCTTATATCCAGTTCTTCAAGTGTGCAACATGGAGCTGTGGCACATATATCAGACATCAACCTAATCTTTCTTGGCTTTGATCTAGCCCTGGCGATCCTAGACCTTTCCATACACTCTGAACTGGGCTCCACCAAAAGGCACTGATCAATATGTGCATTCAATGTAGTATTTGATGATGATGAGAAAATCCCACAAACAGGGCAAGTATTTTGAGACACTGCTACAGCAGAAACAGTGCAAGTTGATGTAATATCTTCAGCCGTTCCATGGTCCATGTTAGCACCCACCTTTACTAACACACGCCGCTTCTTATTTGGAATGTTCATGGATGCACCTTTTTTCTTCTGTCCAACAGGAGGAACATCAGCTCTTCGTTTATCTGATACTTCAGAAAAAGGAATCTTACTACTAGAATTTGACTCAATTTCTGATAGTGAATGTGCAGTAACTCTGGATGCGAAATCCTGGATGTCAGATGGGGTGCATGGGGATGAGTTTGAGTCTGTACAACGGATTTCTGGTTTCTGATCAAATCCATTACAACAAGAGCCTACTACGGGGTGATTTTTCAGCCAAAGAGGTTTCTCATCCAAGCTACTTTCAGCAGGCAATACTGTTTCTGCCAAGCATTGGTTAGTTAAGTTGCTTTGGACAGAATCAAGACTATGAAAGGGGGGTAGCGGGTTCTTTACTGTATGCTTCATACAAAGTTTAAGACTTCCTCGTGAAAAGGGCCAGTTCATTTTGATGTCTTTATTGCGTGCAGTAGAAACAAAATTTCTGCAAATAGAAAGACAATGTTCTTATTAGGAACATGAATCCCAACACAAGGATTAATAAACAAAAAAAAAAACTGTATTAAACTTTTGAGAACCAGTTTCATGCCAAGAAATTAATCAAATAATTTTAACCATAGCAAATTGATCTTTTTAGCCAGATAATTGTGTAGTACCATGAAACATGAAGTAAATTGTGAAGGTATCAAGTAAAACCTACTTGTTATATGTTAAGACAAAAGCTTCTCTATACCCCGAACCCCCCCCCCCCCACCCACCCACCCTCGAGGATTGTTTCAAACAGGTCCCTAGCTTTAATTTGTCTTATTATCATCCCCAGTGTATCAATGCTTGTTGCATATTTGTCCTTCTGTCAAAATATAAGTTGACTGATACCCCCCACCTTGGCACCTATGCAGAGCTGACATGGATCAAAGTATCATAGACTCATAGTTTCATTCCTCACTGGATTTTGAATTTGAAAATGAAGAATAAAGATGAAAGGATTCATAGGGAAAATTTCAGGAAATTGTTATCTCTGTTTAGTGCAATTAGGGAGAAAGTAGTTGAATGAGTGCACAAGACCAGTGCTTGTTCACCTTGAATATGACAGTAGGATGCAGTTTTAGAGTGATGGGTTGAACTGATATAACGGAGTTGTTGAGGAAAGGATGAATTTGCAACAAACATCTATAAGTTGAAGATGATAATAGGAAAAATCAAAGGTTAGGGACCGGGCTGTTTATAACAGTACTTAAAAGAATCAGGAACATGACTGAACTTTACCTGGAAAAAAACAACAATAACCAACACAAGTTCACCACAAAAAAGCCAAAAAATAGAGGGTGGGGAGAGAAAAAGAGAGGAAGGACAATAACGAGCAGATGGTTACAAATCTGAGACATAAATGACTTTGTATCAGGCTCAATTCTAATGCCCGCGAAATGAAAAACAAAGATAAGTGAAAAAGATTATGCTATTCAACTAAAATAAGTCAACTAGAGAGAAGCTAAGGAAAATCAAAGGCAGGTATTCTGGAAGAGGGGGTTGTTCCAGCTCGATACTGTCAAGAATTCTGAACTAATGCATGGGAAGAGGTTTCATTTTAGAAGTATTTTTCCTTTCCGATATTTTTCGGTTGGAGCTCAAATATGCAACGCCCAACCAGTCCACTTTCTGATTATGAGATTGTTGGAAATGGGTTGGAAGTGGCTCTTGATTTAGGGGCTCTCCCTATAACCAAACATGAGGGGAGGTTCATTTCCACCGATATTGACAAGATGGTTTATCCGGGTAATGGGTATAATTTAAGCATTCCATTAGTTATGTATCAACGTTACAACAAAGAACAAGGGTGTTTTTACCTGATAGAAAAAGCAGGAAAGGAGCTTTCTTTTGGATCTGCATCAACTTGTGACATGGCGGCAGCCACTTCTATTTCTGGATACTTGTTTGGATCCTCTTCTTTCTCTCTTGAAGACTGAAGTTCCTCTCCACAAAACAAGATATTTGCAAAGGATCTAGAGTTTGATAAACATACAACATCAGTTCCTTCGGATAAGGTTGTCCTCTGATTCGCCATCCTGATTTTACCTGCTTTTTCTTTATAAAATTCTTCAGCTGCTAATGTTTGTTTTTCTGTTTCATGAAAAGCAACACCACATGATTTTGTTCTCAGAAGATGAGATTTATTTTTCTGTTCTACTGCCCAGCCAGCTTGAGTCACTTCTACAGGGCAAGCTTCAAATTCACATCCCCTCTTACGCATGTAAATGGTGTCATCTTCCATATCTTTCAGCTCAGGTTTCTGGCTTAAGATAGTTTCTAGCTTTAGCTTAAGCGACTCTAATAAGCTACGGAGAGAACTTCCTTCCTTCACAATATCCCAGAGTGACTCTCTGCAAATATCAAGCTCAACAGCCTCCACGGTCTCCATTTCCTTATTTACAGCCCTAACCATGGTAGCCAACTCAGCCAGTTGAACCTTTCCATGTTTGGTAAGTTTGAAATCAAGCTCTTTGTTCATTGCTTGCAACATTCTTGCAGAGTCTTCCAGGCTAGCTTTATGTAACTGCATCAACACATCCTTCTTGGGATGGATTTTCATACGCTTTTCCTGAATGAGAGATCCAACCCTCACTTGGTCAACTTTCATCTTTATTGCTGAGATTTCCTTCGAAACATCAGAAGCTCTTACTGATTTCTCTTCGATCCCACAACCAGCTACCAAGTCACGTTTGGAGGTGCTGGATTCAGCTATCAATGATGTGCCACTGTTTTGACATGTATTCATTGGTTTCTTCTTTGAACTGCCGAGACGACAAACTGCTGTCAATTATGGTGCACTCTCACTCTCAAAGACCAGTTTCCAAGCTGCATTCGTTACCATATGATGCCCATAGTTTGATTCTACAAGATTATCTGTCGATTCCAAGGCTAAGGCATCCTGCTTGAGAAGTAGTGAATTAGTCTTCCCTTTCCCACCTATCTTGGAGTTTGACCCTTTCACTATGGCTCTCTGCAATAACAACAACATCCGTGAGTGATCAGCCTAAAACATGCATAAAATACATATTGGTGATTATATATAAAATTCGCAAATCTTTAACTATTTAGCCAATTAAAATATCGGTGTGTCTATAAAAATAAAATTCCAAGGCTGTTTTGGTGTAATTTCCAGCACAGCACAATCGGTTGCTACATTTGAACCCACTCCCGTAACTAGCAAGTACAAACTTACCCAAATAATCTTGAAAATAAAGTGAGACTTTATATGGACTTCGAAAGAAAAATATTTTGAAACTCTGACCCAACCATAAATATATAATGTTTAAAGGAAAGCCGCACCTGAAAGGCTAGCATGAACTTCAAAGGTCCTTACCAAAGCCAGCAAACAAAAATGGGCAGAAAGACGAGATTTGGCTATTTCACAATATTTACCAAATGTGTAAACCACACCTTGAACTAGAATGGCAGATAGAAGCCAGGCCTTATGAGTTTATCCGGTAAGGATGACATCTCGTGATATAGTCACAAGTTTGATTTCCTCCCTTGTTGTAACAGGAGTCGCTCCTATACAGATAACACTTTAATGTCCCTTTACAACGTTTGGTAGATGTTACGACTTACAACAACAAGAGACCTATAAAGTTCAAATTTTGCTACAGTATATTTGAAGGGTTAATCTAACCAATAGCAAAGCTTCATTTATTGAATTGTTGTAGCATAACTGACATTTTATCACCAAATAACCCTGTCGATCACTGGAAGTGCTCAATAAACTAGTAGCAACCAATCATGCTCTGCCACAAAACGATCATAACCCAAATGCAATCAACCAGCTTCGATCAGAATCCCTCACACACTCTTCTGCTCAATTCAAATCATACACACCAAAGTTACCTGTTCTGCGTTAAAAGCAACACATCCAACAATAACTCATCAAATTTAAAACCCAGATGGTAAAGAAAAACTAATCCGTAAGCTGCAACTTAAGCATAAAGTAAAGCAAATAAAAAACAGATACTATTCCTCGAAATCGCTTTTGAAAGTAAAATTGGAAGCCCACAATAGCTAGAACTGTTTACAGGAAAACAACAAAGATGAAATTGAGCACAGAAACCGAAGAATTAGCGAGAAAGGGGGGCGATCAGAGGAAGCCCTAGAACGATCAATAGTGAGCACCAGCGGAAGTACAGAGGGGAAAAAAGAACTTGACATTAGTTACCAATGGCGATAACTCACCGAACCTTAATCTCAGTTGCAACGGGCTCCTTGATCGTCTTCCTCTGCTCAGCTGCTCAGTGACACTGACTAAAGCTTCATCAACCAGTGATTGCCTCCCATAGGAATCAAAACAGACAGACTACAAAAGCTGAGGGTGTATCTGAAGAAGTAGCAAGAAAAACAAGTACGCGAGCGATTTGGGGGAAATTATAGTGCGAATTTTGGAAATAGATAACGAAGTCTCCAGTCAGTAAGTTGACAGGTTACAAAGATCAACGGGAAAAAGAGGAAACGGGGAGAGAGAGAGAGAGAGAGAGAGAGAGAGTTGTGCTGATAAAATCGGAGAAGCAGATTCTTGAATCTTAATGGTCTGTTTGGCAGAAAAGTAGATTTTAATTTAGTTTAATTAGCTTTTGGAATTTTTCATCAACTTACTCGCTCAAACTTATTGAAATACTATGTTAGTTTATTAACTTATACTGACACAAATAATCTATCATTTTCAATTATCCATCAACTATCCTTTTATCAAACATAGTAATAATTAGTTACAAGCACAAAAAAAATAAAAATGAAATAGCAAAATACAATAATAATCGTTTTTTATTTTATTTTATTTTTGAACTGGAAAGAATTCGACTACCGGACAAGCCCAGTGAGTTCAGGGGCCGAAAAGATCGGACAAACCGCTATGAAAGAAATAAAAATTACAAGACCAATCAACAAAGGCCTAAGCACCACAAACAAATTAGAGAATGAAGCCTAGAACTAGCGAAGGTGAACTGTGTTGGAACCGAGACAATGTGCGTCATCACTCTTGACGGTTGGTAGAGGCAACGTAGGGAATCCCTGAGGAACAAAAGTGGAGACTTCAGATTTGGACTCGGTCGATAGCGAGCCATCAGATCTCGATCACGTCCACAACTTCTCACGCGGTTGTAGAAGAAAGACCACAAGGCTCAAAAAGATACCACCGCTAGAAACAAGCAAACATAAACTATTTTATCCTGTACCGTTTATTTGTTTTAATTTATGAGTAACATAGTATTAATACTATATAGTTGCTTATGAATGGAGAAGATGGCATAAGAAGATGGAAATAGCCAGCTCACTTGGTTAAAAATACAAGGAATTTCATTCACTCTATCAAACTAAGTTGTCTTTGTAATTATTTAATCTTTTTAAACTCTTTTATCCCCAAAATTAGTAAAAATTACCAAACAAGCACATAAAAAAGTTTTCTTGGTTTTTTTTCCGGGGTAAGTAGGCTTCAGTCACCCCGAACCTCCTAGATCCACCACTGATTCGTAGGCCGATTTCTCAAAAATTGTTTCCTTGGTTAACAAATCAATAAAAAATCCAAAATGTATGAGCATCGAATCAGATAGGAGAAGAATCAATTACTTGAATCACATAGTTGAGAGCAAGACTGACGGTGGATCTGACGCATACGCTCAAGCGGAATAGAAGAAAGAGAGGCTAGTTGTTGCTAGCAATGAAATTGTCAAAGATGAAAAGCAAGGATGAGAAGTGGGTTTTGTGGGCTCTTTTTTGTGGGTGATGATGAAGGCGAAGATGGCATCATGACAGTGATGAAAGGAGCGGCGGCATTGATGGCCCAGTTGCATGAGATCGGGATGTAACAAATGATGGAATTGTCGCAAACAGCGAAGAAGAAGAAGATGGTGGAGAGGGCGAGGATCTTGAGGAGCTAGCAGCGGGCGAGGGGAAGCCAATGGACGATGGTGAAAAATTGTGCAGATAAGGAAAACATGTGGAACATGGTGAGGAAAATCGAGAAGTGAAAGCCATATATGTTGGGGGTAAAATGGCAATTTATTGGATTTAACAGCTTGTTGATAAAACCCTCATAGTGATGACTAATTACTAATGACACTACTATTAAAGGCAATTTTCAATAATTAGTCGTAGAAGAGGTGGTTTAAGCAAAACAACATATTATAGAGGTGATTATCTATCATTTACCCTTAAAACTACTAGATTTAGGGGGAGGGGTAGTTTTTTTTTTTTTTTTTGACAGTGGGCAAGAAGTAGATCGACAAAGCGATCTTGAAGCTATCCACAGATGGCTTGGATGACCCTACGCAGATGGTCGCCAGTCAAAAAAGAAAAATTATCTAACATTACAATTACAGAAATTTAAAATTAAAAATATCTACAAAATTAAAAGCTTGATTAATCTTCGTATGAGTAGTTGGAGCCCTTGATTCTTGATTCTTGATTTCTGATCTTGTAGCTTGGAAAGCAGTGATGGTTGTAGTGATAATTGCGAATCTGGATCCAGATACGGCTCGCTCATCAATATTGGTTCATGTGATGGCTCATAATCGAATATTTGAGATCTAAAGTTACATAGACATAGGCATGGTATTAAGGTGGTGGTGATGCCAGATCTAGACTCAAGGATCTTAGATCTGAGCACCCATCAACGGGCTATTTTGAGTTATCAAATATGTGGGGTTTTTTTTAAATGGGTTTGTCAAATTGGAAGAAAAGGGGAGGAGGGAGATAAAAACAGATCTGGGTAATTCAATTTTGTGGATCAAGGGGTTAAAATCATATTTGTTGAGGAGATTTGGGTTTGCATGTTGACAATGCCGGTTGGATCAGGAAGTTTGGTTTTGAGATTTGGGGTTTCTAGGTGGGAGGGGTAGTGTTTGGTTAACAACGGAATATAATGGGTGTTTTTCGACAATTTTGACTTTAATGGGTGATTTGGCACAAAGTGCATTATTTAAGAGGTAGTTTACTACCATTTTTCTAAATATAAGCTTTGTTTAAACATAAGGGCTATTGACAAGATGGTAAAATGACTATTGACAATCCAATTTTTGCTAAATTGTACCCAACAAGTCCCTCGAATACATGGGGCACCCAAATTCCTCTACCAAGCCTCTTCTGTGCGTTCTCTCTAGCCATTAATGAATTAAGGAAAAACTAGTTAATTTGTTTTGTTTTGTCTGACAATTAATGAATTTGCAATTGTGAAATAATTTTAACTAATTGAATCACAACTTGAGTTCGACAATGACCAATATGACGATTGACGAGGATGCTTGCATCTCTCTTTGCGGCCTACCTCCGGTAGGGTGGCACGCCATGACACGTCGGCACACCATCCCGGCAACAATCTTGTCAATAAGCCTCGTTAGTGCGTTCCTCACATGAGCCACTATATAACAGGACCATCAGCTTCAATCAGTCCACACTCAATCTACTCGATCCAGGTGATTAGGGTTTCGCTAGGGTTCCTCTCGACGGCTACCGTAGCGGTTGAATCCAAATCCACAAAGGACAACTTTAATTATTCGTATAAATTAAATTATAATTGTCTATCAATTAGGCTTTTACTTGATTGAATTAAAATATTCATGGTTAAATTGACATCGATTAAAAGTCGATTGCATACCCACACCGAATGGGTAATGTAATGGGGAGAGCTGGAGAGGCATTAGAGAAGAAAAGGTTGATGGCGTCTAATTGAAATTTGGAGGCTAGGGTTATGAATAGTAAAAGGACATGTTGTGCAATTTAGCGAAAATTATCTTGTCAATAGTCGTTCCGATGTGTTGTCTCTAGCCTCACTCTTGTTTAAAATGTATAAGAGTCGTTGACAAAATATTAAAATAGCTATTGATAATATAATTTTTATAAAATTGCAAATAAGTTCTTTCCGTTTTTTTAAAAAATAATTACAAATTTATTCGAGAGATTAATAAAAAAAATCAAAATATTCAGCAATTCCACACAAACCATATGCTCGTTCAAACTCAAGGAAGCATTAATAATTGAAGAATTCACCTATTTCTTGTTGTTTTTGGTAGATTTGTGAGTGCTTTTAGTCATTGTATCGAATTTAAAGTAAGAATTTATATTACAATTGTTAAAAACGCCAATAATCTCATCTATTCAAAAATAAATTTCTTGAAAAACATTAGCAACTAATATGGAATACCAAACGTATCGGTGAAGATCTGTTGTGCCCTCCATCTCCATGTCCTTCTCACAAAAACTACCATCTTCCTATATTTCTTTTTTCTTTTTTCTTTTCGGGAAGGGGAAGGCACAACACGGGGGATCCTGCAAACTTACTACTTACCTCGTATTAATTGAGATCATTAACACTCTCATCTATTTCCTAACCTACACAAGCATACATAAAAATATTTCCTTTTGTGCCAACTTTTGGTAGGGATCCACCATTTGCCTCCACACGATCGTCATTAGCATTCGTGGCTTTTGGTTGCAATTGCTTTGGCAAGATCGAGGATTTGTTGGTGAGGGCCTTTGGTTCAACCATGGGGAGGGTAACAAGGAGGGCAAGGTGCAGTTGCAAGTGAGAGCGAGACTGAGAGACGAGAGAGAGATCGAGGGACAAGTGAGTAGAGAGAGATCAAGGGACGAGCAGATGAAATAAAGCAGTTAGTTGGTCATGAACTCTCCTAGCAAGCAGATGGGGTTTTCAAGTCCTGAACTGGTAAATATATATAAATCTCCCGAAGGAGGAATGGCCAAGGCCCAAAAATTTACAAAAAGAAGTGATCCGAAACAAGGAATCACTTGTAAGATACAAAAACGCGATATGATTAGGCTAATAGCCTATCTCTCCAAGCCCTATCCACTCTACTAGTGGATCTTCCCTTCGCTTTCACCCTATCTTTACATTCATGGATTATCAAATATGCACACTCATCAATTCTCCAAAACTTACCCTCCCATATCCCCATATTCCTAGCTCTCCAAATAAAGTAGACTATACAGTTGATCACCAAAAACTACGTTTGGAATCTACATGACGCCCGATTGCTTCTCCCCGCAAACCAGTCCAGCCACTCAACTATTCTTTCTTTTCGTTGAGCGACGCCTAACCAGCTGAACACAATCTCAGCTACCCGACGTGTGTACGCACAGTCAAACCATAGGTGGTTGCAATCCTCAACCTCCGCCCCACAAAACACGCATTCCTGCGTCGTAATTGCATTCCATTTGAAGAGGCGAGCTCGCGTATGCAGCCTGTCCTGGACAGCAAGCCAAGTGAAAAAACTCCACTTCTTCGATTGCAGGCCATTCCACAGTATCTCTCCCCATTGCCTTGGTTGCCCATGCTCTCGCAGCACGTCATAAGCTACTCTGGGCAGCCCTCTATCATTTCGAACAAGCAGCTCCATGGTTGTACCCTCCAGTCCGAGACTCAGTGCCTGAGCATCAAAAGCCTGTATGAATTCATGTGTTACACCCAACACACACTTCCATGTCCAAGAATCTCGAGCCACTACTTGGGCATTCTGAATTTCTCTCCCCTTCAGAATATTTGTTTCCACCCATCTAGTCCACACACAGTCACGTTTCTGAACAATATCCGCTGCTAATTTTACGAATATAGCTTTATTCCAAGCTAAAATCTCCTTTATCCCCAGGCCACCCTCACTCCTAGGAAGAGTGACAATCTTCCAGTCCACGAGATACTTTCTGCCTTCCAGATTTCCATTCCACAAGAATCTCTTACACATAGCCTCAACTCGATCGATCACACCCGCTGGGAGTAAGAACACCTGACTCCAGAACCCCATTACTCCCATCAGTACAGAGTTAATGAGCTGCATCCGTCCTGCGTAAGAGAGGTTTCGTGCTGCCCAGCAGTTAATCTGCCTTTCGATCTTTGATATAAGCGGCTCATACTCAGCAATCTTGAGTCTCTTGTCATGCAATGGACAGCCCAGATAACGGACAGGCAAAGATCCACGTTTATACCCTAGCATATTCACAATTTCCTGTTCGCAATCAGCTGTCATACCAGCTAAATAGATCTCAGATTTTGCATAATTTGGTTCCAGTCCTGACACAGCAGAAAATGATTCCATACAATGCTTCACCATCGCCACAAAGCTGGCATCTCCCCTACAGAATATAAAGAGATCATCCGCGAAAGCAAGGTGGACCAAGTCCAGCTCCTTGCACTTAGGATGATGATGGAAATCTGGGTTACTAGCCATATCTCTAAGCATTCTGGCGAGGACTTCCATACACAACACAAAGATGTACGGCGACATCGGATCTCCTTGCCGTAATCCCCGTTTGCTATGGAAGAAATCCTCCGGCACCCCATTGATTAAAACTGAGAAGCTAGCTGTCGTAATACAGCCCATTACCAGCTGTACAAACTTGGGCGGAAACTTGAAGTATATCAAGGTATTTTCAATACAATTCCAGCTCAGTGTATCGTATGCTTTATGCAAATCAACCTTGAGCGCACATCTCGGCGATACTCCCTTTGTTCCATACCCCCTCAAGATCTCCGTTGCCACAGCAACATTGTGGTTCAGAGCTCGGCCGGGTACAAAAGCACCCTGAGAATCAGAAATTAGATCGTCCAGTACCCCCCTGATTCTGTCAGCCAGCACCTTTGTTATGAGTTTCAGCATAGTGTTGCAACACGAAATGGGGCGTAAATCTTTCACTAGCGTAGGATTATCAACCTTCGGGATCAAGGAAATAAAAGTACGATTATATTGTTTCAATAGCTTCCCATGCCTGAAGTATTCATGTACAGCCTTTCGTATGTCTGTTTTCATAACAGTCCACCCCTTCTTAAACACAGCGCTGCCGAAGCCATCAGGGCCAGGCGACTTGTTCTCTCCAATACTCCACAACGCTGTTCGTATTTCACTCACTGTCGGCTCTACACCCATGCTGGAAATAGACTCTTCAATCAGTTTGCTGCCAACTGGGTAAATAAAACCTTCTACCATTGCAGATGGGGCGCCCAGGAGGTTTTTATAGAACCCCACAATTAGTTGTATAAGTGCATTAGGTTCATCCACCCTCTGCCCTTGATCATCCTTCATAAACATTATGGAATTAGTCCCCCTTCGAACTTTTAGCTGACGATAGAACATACTGGACACCTCCTCACCCTGGGTCAACCAATGGAGTTTGGCTTGTTGGGACGCCAGGCTTGTTAATTTTTTCGTATTAGCACTCACCACATTTTGAAGATACTTAACCCTGCTTTGTAATTCCTCATTATCACGCTGAGCCTGGTATTCCAACTGGGTATCACGCAAAGTTTTCGTATCTCGATCTATTTCCTGTCTCAGCTTTGCAAAACTCCTTCTATCCCAGCCCTTAAGGATTTCTTTCAAACCCTGGAGCTTTTGTCTGAGCACAAACTGCCTGCTGCCCCTATGGTACTGACGCCAGACCCCTGTTACAATTGTCATGAATTCAGGTTCTTGACACCAGAAGTTTTTGAACCGGAAAGGATACCCTTTGCTACGCTGAGCTTCCCTGATAGTGACAACCGCATGAGAATGATCTGATAGCAGGGGGCTGTCAAATGTTGCTTTGGTGAAGGGCATAACGTCCCTCCATTTTTCATTCACAAGAGCTCTATCGATCTTTCTCTTAACTCTATCTCTACCTACCTGGTTGTTATTCCAGGTTAATCTACACCCAGTGTACTCGAGATCTGCCACATCACATTCTTCCATCATTCGTCTGATTTCCGAGAAATCATCTGTAGGAACATCAACTTGGGGCCATCGATCCTCCATTTCATAGATACAATTGAAGTCCCCTATGATTAACCAAGGTAGCGTATTACCAGCATTAAGCAACCTCAGTGCCTCCCAACATACTCGTCTTTGAGGTTTCTCATTCATAGCATAAACAAAGCTCACTAAAAACTGGAATTTCCCATCCATACTGGCCACTTGGCAATGGATATATTGCTCTTCCATAGCCAAAATACTAACATTTACCGACCACGGATCCCACCATAGCCACATTCTTCCTTTTACTAGTTCAATTCCGCTTGCTTCGCAAGCGGAAAACATACAATAATTTATTTTGATAAGTTAAAACCTAATTTAAATTGTTAATATAAGGTATTCTCAAATGTTTTAATATATATATTTGATAAATTGTATTGATTTTTATGTATTTTTCTATGTTATGAACGTTTGTGTTGAGAATTTGATAGAAAATATTACTCTAAAATTTATTTATTTAATTTTTTTTAAAAAAAAATATTCAATGAAGTTCAACCTTTTCAAGAAAATGTTTTATTTTAACTTTTTTCCTAAATTGAAGGTGTCATTGTACACAATTGCACTTATTCATCGTTAGTTTTATCTTCCTTCCTTTTTTTTTTTTAAATAAGATTCTTTACCTAATTTCTCTTAAATTTAAAAATCATACATGTAATCTCTTTATAAAAAAAATCTAGGCTATTTTAAACACAAATGTGCTACTTCTCTAAAAAAAATTGGCAATTTTTTCATATCAAATATAAGGGCATATTTGTATTTCTTTCTAAATAGAGGGTTTTAAAAATATTTTTTTTCTGAAATAATAAAATACAATCGAGACTTTATCAACTTGTAACTGTTGCATTCTACTTTGGAATTTTTTTAGTTACTTTTAATTATGAAATAAAAAACAATCATGTAAATATAATTCTTGCTTCTAATTTTAATTACTACAAGGTATTGAAGAAGAACTTTTTTTTAGAATTTGTGGTTTGGTTTAACATTTGTTGTCTGAATATTTTTTTTCCTAAAAAAGTTATTATATCCAAAGGGAATTGGTGTAATTTCCCTAAATTAGGGACCTTCTTGCTATTTTAACTATTATTTAATGTTTGCACATTTTTCTCTCGAACTTATTTTGAAAGCATTCTTGCTCTTTTTCTAAATTAGGGATCTTTTTCAATTTTGCTTATGATACCAAATTGAGTTACCAAAAATTAAGAAAGAAACGTTGTTTTAATTTTCAGCCTTTTTGATGATTTACCTTGAATGCATAATCATGATCATAATAATATATTGATGCTACTATGGTATTCATACAATTTACATAAATGATGATGTTTTTGTATTTTCTTAAATTAAATTTACTTTTATATTTCCTTACAATAAAATTATTTTTAAATTTGTTCACATTGAAGTTGTTGTTGTATATTCTCGTATAAGTAGGTACAAATTATTCATTTATCTTTTCATGACAAGGGTTTTTGTTTGCTTATTGTGAATTCTCTATAGCATGTTGAGAGAGTTTATGGGAATAATAAGTTTTTAACATAATTTATGTAAAATAGGGATATTTTTAAAATTTTTAAAAGTGGTGATAGATATGTAGGGCAATCTCAACTCTCAAGTAATGATACTTTACTCATTTTTCCTAAACAAAGTACCCAATGAGTTATACTATACATTTTTTTTAGAAGAATGAGTTACTATACATAAATGGCATATCTTTTGATAATCTTATAAGGCTTAAACACTTTGTGTGAGGCTATTAGCAATATTTCAAAACTATTATGGGCAAGATGAGTTCGGATAAATTGCACATATGTATGAGATCAAAATAAAATCATTGGAATATAAATTCTCACTTTAAATTTTAATTACTATGGGGTATCAAAAAATAATTTATTTCAGTTTTTTTTGAATTTGGGTTTGTTTTAACCTTTGTTGCCTGATTTTTTTTATATAAAATAATAATATTTGTACTATTAATAATAAATAATAGTATGATAGCAAATATGTTAGTCTCTTTAAAAAGTGTGTAATATTCTAATCTGACATCTATTGTTCGGCAAAGACAGTAGGTTACATTATTGCAATATTCCTATTATGAGATCATTTTTTGTGATTTTTGTTAACCAAAGGCCTAAAGGAGTATTATTTATCCACAGTGGATTAGTGTAATTTTCCTAAATTTAATGTTTGTAACATTTTTCCCTCGAACTTATTTTAAAGGCATTCTTGTTTTTTTTTTTCTTTCTAAAATTAGAGACCTTCTTGAATAAGTAGCAATTATATTCAAATATAGTATCACATACACATGTATAAGTTAGAGACAAAAACATACAATAATATGTTTAACAAATATATTCAAATTTAAGATATGGGCACATACAGTATACTATTGTTTCTAAATTTGTAATTAGAGGCCTTGTTTGCTGGATTATAAATTATTCTTTGAATATAATATCCAGGGATTAACAATAGTTATTATATTCAAATCAACCTCAGGCAATAGTATAATACTATAGAATCCAAGAAAAAACGGGATTGTTACTTATCTGATTAGTGCTTATAATATGTTTAACGTTGAACTATTGAAGGCCATCATTGCAGAAGATACGAGTTTACAAATTGGCTGATGCACTACAATTGGGCTGGGCCTACTGCTAATTGGGTTGGTAAATATATTCAAATCAAAGGGCAAAGTTGGAAAAAGAAAGTTACTGTTCCTAAGCTCATCCTCTCTTTTATATATAGATATATAGATATAGAAGAGATTGCCCCAGTTTATGACATTTTTCCAGTCCCTAGGCATCTGTTTCAGTACCTCTGCCTCCCCTTTAACTGTCATTTTAGTCTCCAAGATCGCCAATATACTTATAGTGTTACTATGTATAAAATTATTTACCATAGTATGTTTGCCAGAGCTATTAAAACCTCTGACATTCCAGGATCCAACTTTCAGACTAGTCATTTAGTTTTTCCATTCAGGCTGCTACTACCTGGTAGTGTACCCTGGGCCTTTTCAAACTCTTTGAACAAGGATTTACCCTGGTGGTTACTGCTCTGCCAATTAATCTGATTCATGTCCTTACCACTACTCCCTGCCATATTAACAAAGCGATTACTTGTCTCCAGGTTGAACTACTTATGCTGTTTCTGACCACTCTTTGCAGCATTTCTTGCTGCAACTTTAGCCCAGCTATCCGGGAATACACTCGTCCCTTCAGTAGGATGGGTCTCATCTGTTCTTGGGGTCACTTGTTCAGTGATAACATTATCTTCAGCATTTCCCAAATCCTGAACAATTGCCTTCCCTTTACTGTCATTCATGCTACCAGTTGCCACCCTTTCTCCATCTATTTCTCCCATTTGTTCTCTTTTCTGCTCATCTGGCTTTTTCTGTTGCCACTGATATCCCTTCCCTTTATGTTGCCTAGCAGGGGCTGTAATTCTATTATCCTGCTGTGTTTCCTGTTTTCTCCTGTTGCATCTATGATTTTCATGCCCGAATTTATTACATATCGAGCAAGCCCATGGCAACCATTCAAACCGAACTTCCTGTTTCCTGCTTTCCCCATCCTCATCAGCTATCACCATCTCAGTTCTCTTTGATTCCTCAGGTGTAACCTCCACCAGCATTCTTGCATATGATAATCGGCTCTTGTTTGCTGTGCAACTATCCATACACACTGGTCGACCTATAGCACTACCAATTTTTCCCAACAGCTCATTGTTAAACAAGATTGGGTCCAAGTCCGGCAAACAAACCCAGAGTGGCACTCTGTCAAAAATCTCCCAGGTAATCGGCATACCCGGGATCCACTTCTTCAGCAACATTGGCCTTGTATTTTCGAAAATCCATGGCCCCTTTTCCAAAACCCAGTCCATATCTTCCTCCGTCCGGAATTGGAAGAGGAAAACCCCATTTTCCTTCATGAAAATCCTTGGCAGTTCCACCTTCCACATGTTCCTCGCGAAGGTTTGTACCATATGAAACTGTGGAGCAAATCCAGGAATAACACCTACCAGCGTAGCGTCCCATTCCCGTCGTGCTTCCTTAATCTCAGCCTTAGTAATCACTACTTTCCCTTTTGCAATTTCAGGATAGAAGCTCAGTTTCTCCGCTTGCTGGATGTTTCTATTTGCTCTGAACAGACTCGCGTAGGTGCGGCCTTCTTCCACTCTCGGGCCCTCCTCCGCTCGTTTTCCTTTCTTCTCAAAGTGCCTTTTCACAGCTTCAACCAAACGGAGCTCCTCCGTTTTCGTTTTGCCTGTCCCAATCTTCGATTCCGTCGCTCGATTAATCTCCTGGTCAACCCCTATTCCCAAATCCCTAATTTTCCCCGTGGATTTCTCTCTCATCAAGATCCCTCGCTTCGGAAGTAGAATCCGAACCCTACCGCTACCAGGAGTGTGGGATCTGGCCATTCCTTCCCGTGTTTCAAGTCCAGGCAGTATAAGTTTACATGTATTGCACAACCATAAATGACCGTGTCGACAGGAAGCATGAAACCGAATTCATAATGCAAGACGTCTAATTTGTTCGTGGATCGGGATAACAGTTGATGCAGTGTTACAAAAGGTGAACAAATAGAAACCTGCATTTGAGAGTTTTTTTTTTCCAAATGTTTCCAGGGTAAATGTTCTCATTAATTCAGCTTGAAACCAAGTTCTCTTCAATTAGCTTCGAATCAAAGTATGGAAAATCTCTAGCCACCAAAAAGAAACCCGGCTGCCTGTTCTTCATTGCCATTGAAGAGCTTCAGAGCTTGTATGATAGCATTCCGTTCAAAGCCCAGCTCAACGAGCTTTGCAATCTTAGCTTCAAACTCAGCACCCTGCAAAATTCCCGAAGAGCTCAGAATCATTGAAACTCAGATGATCCATTAAACGGGTCCACTTGTATCGATATCAGTAATGCGCAGAATCAAAAAAGTTTGTAAGGTACCTCTGACTGGTTTCCCTGCGAACCTCCTGTGAACAAAAAAATGTTGAGTCATAAGGTCTTTCATGATGCTCGGTAAGCAACATATGTTTAGAAAGTAAACAACAACCAGAGATAAATGGAAATCAAGCATTTTCAGATCAAGCAAAACCAGGTATTTTTTACTGACAAGAGATCTAATTCATACATACTCTGCAAACCCTCAAGTTGGACATCTTTGGATCTTCAACAAGGTTCAAACTAGGATCTCATATACGAGAAAAAACAAATATATTCTGCATAGTTTGCCTTCAATTAAGGAAACAATCCTTCACTTCAGTACATCAAACATTTACTCCATATTTGATATTTGAACTGCACACCAATATGTTTTGAGATTACCCGTAGATGTGGCAAGACCCAAGCAGCCTGATAACAAACCCAACTGATGCCCGGAAAAATGAAAAATCTTATATGCAAGATTGACCTAACCCGATTTGGATGGAACCTAAACAATCTGAATATGATAACCTACTGAACCCGAATATAAACTAATGAATGTGTTGGATTTCAAGAGCTCTCAAGCTGGATCGTTACAAACTCAGCTTGAGGGGGGAGTGTTGGATTATCTATGTTGTAATAAATGTATTTTATGTGTTTAGGTTGTCCTAAATAGTTTAAGGCTTTATTATCATGCTAGATGTTAAATCATAGCAGCGGAAACAACTAATCTTGGAAGGATCCTGAGGAAGAACAAAGAGAAGTTTAAGATCTTCTTCATATCATCATATCTTATAATTCAAAGGGAAAAACTATTTAAAGACGAGAGATGACCTTAGTAGCTTACAAGAGAAGCTATAAAAGTAAAGCTATAAAAGCTGTCCAATAAAGGTCAAAGGCTAGAATCTATAGCATAACCTAAACCATAGCAGGATAATAAAGCCTAAAACTAGTTAGAACAACCTAGACATAAAAAATACATTTATTACAACACAGATAATCCAACAGAATTAGTATGACATTAACCCAAAAGTAGAAATCACCCGACCCGAGTATAGCCAAATCAGACCATGCGAAAACTTAAATAGACCGCGACATCTAATCTTAAATAAAACGGTCATTTCACAACAAATGAAGTTACCCAGCTGAAAAAGTTTAATCCAAGAAATGCTCATATAAGAAATAGGATTTAGTGATTGGTTGAAACTGGGAAATTGAAAATGAATCAAAAAAGAGGGAAATGAAAATTTCGGTGGGAAAGAAATGATATACAGTGCTGCCATAATTGTCAAGGACAAAGTAAATAAATATTTCAATTCATAATATGTAAACGCTTCGTATAACAACAATCTAAACTTAAAATCGGTCAACTCAGTACAATCCATAATTTGATTCAACTCAAACTTGATACAACCGAAACCACATTTCAACAGATATCCAAATAAACCAAGCCTGATTTAACCCGTAAATCTGACTTGATCAGCCAGTAGTATCAAATTGACCCAGACCAAAGAGCCAACAATCCAAAATTAGCCCGAATATGAAATAACCCCAACCCAACCAATAGCCACCTTTAATTGCCATTACTAAAACTAATATTTAGCATGACTACATATCATTATAGCTGCATTAAAAAATTTGAGACAAAGTTTCCTTGTGCATTTTTATTTCTAATGCTAGTGATGATAAAAACTGATCCATCCCTCAAACTCACCAGTAGAATGACTTCCAACAGACACAGGGTTGCCCTCCTTTGCTCCTGATACAACCTGAAAGAACCATGTACCACATGAAATGTTATATCACTTGAATTGTGCTAGATAGTACATTAGTACCTATTAGCCCCACATAAATCATGTAAATATGAGTTATTATAGGATAAAAAGATAAGATGTAGAGAATTAGCTAATATTACATAATCCTAAAATTGAAAAGCCTTACCGGACCACCTGAACTGGAAGCTTGCTTTGATCTTTCATCATCCAGTAAATGAGAAGGGATGTCCTTTTCTGGAAAATAGCATTTGTTTCTTTTCATCAAAATCTTATACTGCTGATACAACCATTAATTGACATAGCATGGATAAATTATGCTCTCTTATAAATGGTAATATTTTCATATTTCTTACCAGCCAAAAATGGCACAGAGACTTCACCTCCACCAACTCTAAGGACACTTTCCTTCAAATCGATTATGCACTTCACATAAACAAGAGGTTAAGCATTCAGATTTAGCTAAAAAAGGAAAATGATAGTATCAAAAGGAAACACATGGGTTTCCATACCTGATGCTTACGGAGCATGTCCAAACCAAAGAGAAATTCCATATTAGGAGAATCAAGGACTGTGAAGGAGCATGGATAAAATACACTGCCAATCTTTGTGAGAAACGATCAAGGGATTGTGTGAGAATAATGCAATAAGAGATGTAAATATAATTAGTACTACTTATTAAATTATTAGTCTAATTGGATACAAAATGGCCTATTGTTAGTAAATCATACCCGATACTTGGTATATCATAATTCTGCTAACAAGCAATCATATTACCTTTATTGGAGCTACGTGTATCCGTCCCAATATTTCTGATTGACCAACTCCATGAGCAATGCCTCTGTACCGTTGATCCATAAGCCTCAAGAGTCTGCAATCAAATATGAGAATCTTGTATACATCAAACAGGAATGGAAGGAGGAAAAGAAAAGCAAAACAATTTAACACTTAAAAGCGCAGTGGGTCATTAAAACAGAAAGTACGGGGAAAACAATCTAGGTTAACTGCAGCAAGAAAATACTGAGATATATTGTTACACACCCACAGCGTTCTGCACAGCTTTTTGATATTATTGTTGACTGGGCTCCACTGTCAACAAATGCCTGGAAGAAAAGAATATGTTCATGGTGTCAATTTCTCATCCCGCAAGATGGACTTTGAACCAGTAATAAGTTCAAACAGACTAACGAGAGTAGGAAATAAAACTTCTCTGTTGTGACAGTATATATATAAAAAAAAACATTTGATGCACTTATGCCATGCTGTTAGTAAAGTAAACAACCAACTGATCCAACAGAGCAAATTCCTTCTCAAGATATCATAACCGGTGCTCAAAACATGTTATAAGATAAATGCTTTCAAGTTTGAGACCGTGAACATGTTCAAGATGAAATAAAACGAAGTTTAAAGCACCATCATGTAACAAACCAAGTCTAAAGTAGTAAGCAAATAAAGCAACCAAGTCTAAAGCATCACAAAGAAATAAACTCAAGCCTAAAGCATGGAAAATTAATGAAACTAAAGGCATCAAGCTGGAAGGGGAGGATCCTAGAGGAAGCATAGAGAAGTGATGGACCGAAAGTAGAGGAAGACGTTGCAGAAATAGCATAATCGTTTTGAAAAAACAGATCTGAAAAACTGACGTGTTTTTTTTTGGAAATTTTGGGTAGAGGCAGGGCACCTTGCTGCCTAAGCAGGTTTTACTACATCTGCCTCGCCTAAAGACAGGCTTGGGTCAAGCCTTTTCACACAAGGAACCAAGGAAGAGATATCATAACAGAACGAATGGTTTTCCATCTCTTACCTTTAAGGGAAATCCATTAACCTCCATATCGACATACAACATAACCTGAAAAGATTTGAGGTAAAAAAGTGAAATCCCAAGTGTGAAAAAAAAAGAGTGCAAAACAGCCAATCCAATAATCAACATTCCCATTAAGTTCATACCACTCTGGCAAATGCTTCAGGGTTGTGTTCAAGTGCAGCAGCCCAATTCTCATCAATTCCTTTCTAGAAAGTACAACGTGAAGAAGCATAGCAAAACAAGAAAATTGAGATTAAACAGAAATTGTAACTAAAAGCAATAAAAGGTATGTAACTATAGTTGTTTGGATTACTGAGATAACAGTTTTTTTTTTTTTTTTTTTGAAAAAATGATTTTGCACTGAAATTTATCACATCAGACAAATTGAAAATTATACACAAGCTGCAATCAACAGTAACATTTCTATTCCTTCAGGTCATCAGCTGCTTTCACCAGAGTGAAGTGAAAATCTATAATCTCCAAACTGTACCTTAAACTTTCCAAACACTAGATTTTGCAAAGTCACTGCACTAAAGTTGTCACTGCTATATGTGCGACAAATTAAGACAAGTGGAAAAATCTACCAGGGAGATAGATAAGCTATATTTCTGAAAGTATAATGTCCCTACATGCAGTAAGAACAAATTCATAATAAAGGTGGTAAACCTGGCGAATGGAAGCTTCTATTTTCCTTTGTGCTTCCACATCAAAAGGATCTGCGTAAAGCAAGGCCTGTATAGCAAGGAAAGGAAGGTGAAGGGAGCAAAATTATTCAGTTACATCATCCATGGAATGCAGTGAGAAGCAAGAATTGTGGGATAGATAATGCCATGTAGTACGGATAAAATATGAATCATAATCAGTCACTGGTAAAAGACAAAATATAACCAGTACAAAGGACAAAGAATAAAACACTTGGTAGAAATCATGTGGTGAAACCTTCAATTTTTTCTCATTGTCTTCTAGCAACAAAAATAATGGCGTGTGGAAAAATGAAACATGTATAATGAGCCAGATGGTACACATTTCTGTTCTACAAGTGCTTTTCCTAATTGACATACTCAAACAGATGTCTATCATCTATCTTCATTTGTTGGGGAAAAAAAACATCAACGTTAAGAAATGATATCATCATTGCCATCATATAAATGTCAATATACTACTCCTTGAGCACAACTTAAATAATTGTGTAGAACGATGGATTAGATAAAATATGGCAGTTGCAAATGCCTAAAATTTGATAATGGAATTTTTTGAAGTTGTCATATTTGAAGAAGAATTCTGTCATAGAAAGTTTGCAATGGTCCTAACACCAAGATTCATCTTCCTTGACAATTCCCAATGCCAGCAACCTCTACTTCTATAGTTCTATATAGCCTGCCCATATTATATAGGAGATCAATTCAAAATTTCAGATCAACGGGAGTAAGAATTGAAAGTCTGAAAGCTCAGTTTTGGTTATGCATCATTAATCAAGAACACTAAGGATATATTGTGGAGGATCGATGCTCCACACTGTCAGGAATAGGGATTTTGAACCCAAAACACACTAATGTTTAAGAATGAGAATTCCAATTGGACACGAAAATGGCATCTTGATAGAAAAAATGGATTTGGTAACCTGCATGTTCCACTACATTTTGAAATGAAGTCCAGAAATTTCTACAAACAAGACCAGAAGTGCTTCCACCAGAGAAACTTTTTGCCAAATCACTATGTAAAGTGAATAAGGACTATAAACGAGAAAATAGAACAAGTAAGCAACACATGGCAGAAGAATAATTTCGGAACAGGGATGTCTAGGGATTATAGATCAAATACATCTGAACCTTATTCATCAAATCCATATATCACTGCTAATAGTCATAGTTTTGTTAGCAAGCCTATATGTAAGAAACAAAATGGTTCAATTCGATATAAAGAAGAGGAAAACAAGAACAAAAAAATGTTGCTGCAAAGGCACTTACAAGCTCTTCCTCTTGCCTACGACTTAACTCAGACCTTTGATGGTGGCGTTGTCTTAAGATATCTTGGATCCGGTCAAGATTGTTCCCTGAAATCGCTTGTGCAAGCTCAGGATCAGCCTGCCATTTCATTACATGGTATTCATGTCAAATCATTTACCATCATGATTGACAAAGGACAGGATAATAAAATGAACTGTTGCTGCAAAGGCACCAAAATGAAGCTGGCTAATATGCTAATTTCATTCTTTATCCAATTTAGAATTGGCAATCTGCGATTGTACCTGAAAAAGTTGAGCCATCAAATTTGAATCACGCTGAACATGCTGCTGGAAGGCAGCAGGGTTTACTGCTGATCCATCAGGATTTAAGCCCACATCAGTTGCAGAAGATGCCCTAGAAGAGAAAAATCAAGCATATGAGCATAAACTAGCACCAGAGAACAATCAATAACTGTTTTTTCTTCGTTTCTCTTTGTAAGAAGTAGTGATGCTTGAGCAGAAAGAAATTAAAAGCTGTGTCGATCATGTATTGTTCATTATCATAGTCATAGTCACCTTGAAGATGAGCTTGAGAGCATCATGATTAAATCTCCATCTTTGACACCTAAACTGCTGAGCTTGTCATGGTTCTTCATCTCGTTCCCATTGTACAGCAACTGCTGCCCCTGAATTCCAATGCTCGTCTGCAATTAAAAATTGAAATACAATTCAATCAATCAGATAAACAAGAGAGAGGAAGATCGGATATCAGAACCACAGGTAGATAGGTAAATACCTCAACCTCAAGCAGTGCCTTGACATTCTCGATCTGAGATTCAAATCCAATTGATACAAGCAATCGAATCAATCAGAGATGAGTGTTGGGCAGAGTTACAAAATAGAAAATTCAATTTGGGGGCAAATAGGTTAAGATGAGGAAGAGATTAGGGATTGAAGAAGAATACCGATTCCTCAGGGTCGACATCCAAGGAGATGATGTGCTCGTCAGCCGTCATGACCGTGATCTTCATCTTGTCAATCGACAACTCAGTCCTCCCGATTTCGAGTTTCTCACAATTCAAGTTCGACCCAAAATCAACTACAAGTATAGAAAAAGAAACATACAGGGCCCTCGCACATGCTTCTTCGGTCCCCACAACTCCCTCCCCTTTATATACTTTATACTGTATATATTTTAAAACTCACTTTCTATTGGAACGGTTTAATCTCGTCAAATGCACGACAAGCTTACCAATATTGTCTTTCGGAGCCGGTAACATATGGTGCGGGTGGTGTTGTGGCGTATGGATGAGGGTTGTGGATTGCAAGTGTTGTGGTGGGCTTGCCAACACCGACAACCGGTGTCGGTGGATGGTGCAGGCACTGACTCATGGTGTTGGCTCGTGATATGGTCGTGATGGAGGGTTGTTGCCAGTGCTATGGTGGGACTGTCAACACCGAGTGATGATGTAGTAGGATTGCAGTGTTGTATTGAAGGGTTGTGGGCTATCAACTTCAGGAGTCGGAGTTGGTGGGTGTTAGTCGACTCTAGATTTTCGTGTCGGTGGATTTTAACCATGTGGTTGGCGAGATTTTGACCTGTGAATAATAGCCCTTTTTAAAAAAAATAAAAACTTTAACACTTGGGGCATGTTTGACACTAGGTTATTTTTTAAGTGGTGGAAATTATTTTCCTAAACTTTTTAAGTAATTATAATTTGAGTCTAAAATAATTTATAGTTTGTGAATTTTAGACCTTGTATCGATTTTGGTTTAATATGTTATAGTTTGTATATGAACTGGTAGTTTTCAAAGTTCGTATTATTTTTGGTTCACCGTTGATAGTTCGTATTATTATCGGTCATTTTTCCTATAAAAAAAAAACTTTAACACTTGGGACATGTTTGAGTCGTTTGACAATAGGTTATTTTTTTAAGGGGTGGAAATTATTTTTAAGGGGTTAATTGAGGTGGAGATTATTGTATGAGTTATGGAAGTGGAAGAAGTTGAAATTGTTTTCAAATAATAACTCCGATATAACACCGTATAGTGTTTAATGTGTATGGGGTTATTTTTTGGGGAAAAAAATAAAATGATGAAAATGTCCTTGTTTGAACATAACCTTACCGGTTGGTTGTTTCATTTATCTGCATGGACGAGATAGAGCACACTAGAGCAGACCGATGGGTTGGGTATGAGAGTGTAGAGGAGAGTGATGAGCTGAGAAGATGGGAAGAAGGGCAGGAATGAGCAAAATCAAATATACAATCTTGGAGAAAAGCCCCGAAACCTTGCCCTAGATAGCTTCCATTTTCATCACAAAATAAACTCTCAAAGCTCATCTGAAACCTCGTAATCTTCTCCATAAATAGCTACTGTCAAACCATACCGGTTTCAACTTCTTTTTTCTTTTTTTTTTTATAAAAAAAAACTACCAACTCCCCCCCCCCCCAACCCTATAATCTAGTGTCAAACACACCCTTTAATTAGTTATCATTCATATGTGGGAGTTGGATGAAATGTAATGGTTAACATATTTGTGTTGAATTGCTTGAGAGCTTGATGTAATTTTTGAGAGTTCGGTTTATGATGTTTTGAAGTTTAGGAATCTTAGTTTCTAGATTTTTAAGCACCATATGGCCAAATAAACTCTCTGTCCTTATTTTCATATCAAGCCCCATTACAAACAAATGAAAATATCTCTTGATGATTCATATTTTCTTTGACATTTCCGGTGGAGGTTTTGATATAAATGTCAATATTTATGTAGTTTTTTTTTTTGCATATAGAATCAAGTTGGGAGATGTATTTTAAAGCTTAAACACATGAGAACAAGAGAAATACACATTCCCCTGTGAGGTTGGATGAATGTCTGTTTATAAGGATCGCTCAAATACATGCTAGGACATTTGTTTGTCTTACTTATGTTTGCACTCACTTATGATTTTGCTTTTGATGAGGCGACTGCATGAAGGATAATGTTTGTAGGATGAATTATTTATTAAAATATTTTGCTTTGCTCGAGGACTAGCTAGTAAAGGTTAAGTGTGGGGGAGTTTGATAATGCATATTCTGCATAGGCATTCTAGGTAGTTTTAGGTTGCATTTTATATGTTTTCATAGCTAAGTCGCATCTTTATCATTTTATATTTGAAGTTCGGAATCTACGCTTTTTATGGTTAATTATACAGATTCACGAATCTAGACTCGAGAGATGGTGCAAGAGGACAATGTTGGAGCCCTGAAGATACTAAGAACCTATTATGGCTTAAAGATAAAGAGAAGAAGTGAAGAAGAAGAAGCAAAGCAAGTGGTCACCGAAGAAAAGAAGAGAAGAATAGTGTCGGCCGAGAGTGGCACCCACAGATGGAGATCTGGCGCCTGTTGAGAGTGGTGCCGACGATCCAACGACGCTAGCCGATGCAGATAACTACAAATCTCCAAATTCCTATCCAATAGAGATTAGATCTTATCCCATGCTTAGTTTGCAAGGCACGATTTCTAGGATTTTTCAGCCCATTTGAGCCCTATAAATAGCCTAGCAATCTAAGGCTCTCCATATCATTCACAACACAATTAACAACAATTTAATAGTTTGCATCCTTTCTTATTCTTTTGAGGTAAGTCATGTTTCAGCTAATCTTGTACTAGTTTTGCTTACATTTCAAGACAAGATTAAGGGTATATATGAGGGTTGTTTTTTTATTCTAAGGTGTATGCATTGTGATTATTTAAATTCTCTTTGTTCCGATATTGCTTATATGTTATTGATTTGTCTTAATTGACCACTAGTATAGATTTACATTATGCTAAGGGTTATAGCTTCATTATGTTATTGCGGGTCTTAATCTATTATAGCAGCCAACAACTCTTGCATGAACGGTTCAGTGAATCTTGATATTGTAGTAGAATTGACAACTAAAGGTTATCTTTTTTAGTGGAATCGATGTATGGGTTGACAACCAGGTGCGAAGTTGACGAGACGAGAGAGATGATATTTATCTGCTAGGTGTTAGGGACTTTATGCTACTTGCCCTCCATACTAGAGTTTAGGGAGTTAGATGGTGATCGGAGAAGTCGGCCTATCTAATTCTATGCTTAAACCGATCTTAGAATAATCTGGATAACCAATTTGCATTATAAATAACAGCTCAATGATCATGTAATCACCATTGTTGCGAATGTGAGTGAAAGTATATTCATTAGTATTATTCTCTACAAACTAACCATTGCTACTTTAGTTATTTATTGTTTTCTTTCATATCGCTTTTTGTTACTTTGTTATTTGTTTTGCAAACACATTTAGAAAGTCGCATGGAAGGTAAATATTTCTTAATTTGAAAGTAACTAATCTTTTATGTTAAATTTTATGAACATTTTTTTTGAAGCAGATAAAGATTAGGAAGGATGGTCCGACACAGGCATCCGGAATATATTTCTTATATCATAGTAATATGATATATCATCATTATTTTAGTAATTTTAAAATAAGCGCGCAATGGCGCGAGAAATTTTATGGCAATTGTTTACCAATGATATTTTGAATTTTGTATGATTAGTCCATCATTAGTGGGAGTAGAGCTGGCAAGTCGGTCGTCCGGGTCGGGTTCGGGTCAGGCTTGTTCGGGTCGGGTCAGCTCGGGTAAAGTTTATGGTCGGTTACTGGTCGGTTCGGATCGGGTTCGGTCATAAAGAATTTTAGAGTGGTCGGGTTTCGGGTTAGATCGGGTCATGTCCGTTCGGGTCAAAGCAGGTCGGGCTCGTTCGGGTTTCGGGTCAAGAGGCGGTTCGGTCTCATTTGAGTTTCGAATCAAAGTGGATATATAGCCGTATAGTTGGTTTGAGTTCTCGGTCGAATCATATTCGACCCGTTTGGATAATTAGGTTGATTTTGACTCGGTTGAATACTTAAATACGTAATTTACTTAAAATAAATGATTTTGACTTGGTTGAATACTTGAATATGTAATTTTGACTCGGTAGAATACACTCATTGTCATTGACTCATCGGTTTTTGACCGATTTTCAAAAAAGTCATAATCGGAAATTCGGTATTCGGCAACATAGTCCTATTTTAAACATTTAAACAATTGATCGGGTGGTATAATTAAATCAAATGGGTTTATTTGTGGTTTAACCTTATTTTAACTAGCAAGTTGCAAATGAGCTTATTTGTGGTTTAACCTTATTTTAGTATTGTTTGTCAGATTTGTTTTTCAATTCCTTTCAGATTTAGATTGCTTATTTGATTGAATGCGCATCTCATAAATATTGTGATATTGTTGTAGATTTTAGTGATGAAGATGTTGAGAACTTGAGATATTGAGATGTTGAGTTGTTTTCTTATTCTCATAGATATTGTCACAGATTTGGGTTGCTAGTAGTTGTTGGAAGGATATGCGGTTGGGTTGCACGCTATATCATCTGCAACGATTAATGAACTTTTAGCATTTTTGACTCGTAGTATGTATCGATGTTTTGATGTATGACGGCTGACTTAATTGACTCATTGACTTATCTGCTTATCTATTGATTTTACTTGGGTTCTTATTCATATGATAACCATTAACAAAAATAATTGGTGTTTTATATGTTAAAGTATAATCATAAATTTGTGTTAAAATTAAAAAAAACATTTAACATACAAGCATTACAATGTTGATGTTAAATAACCATTTCAATTTGGGTCGGGTCGGGTCAGGTCGGGTTGAGAGTCGGGTCGGGTTTGGGTCGGGTCAGATTTATCTGTGTTCGGGTCTGTTTCGAGTCGGGTCGGGTTCGGTCTCGGGTTCGGGTTATGAATGACTCCAAATTTTCGGGTTTCGGTCAAGTTCGGGTGAGTCGGGTCGGGTCAGATTTTGCCAACCATAAGTGGGAGTATTTGATCTGGAAATAGTAGTATTCTTGCTTTCAACAACTCCTTATATCATTGCTTTTTTCCTTTTTTTTTTTAGAGAGGAGCTCTTTACAATACATCCATGCTGAAGCACACAAAAGGGTGTCAGGGAGGGAGCTCTTTACAATACGTGTTAACCTATTTTCATTCATGACATCGTCAAAGGGTTTTTCAATTCCAACCCAAAACCCACGTTCTCAATCTTATACTAAAAGTAATCTAACAAACCATCCCAAGATACTCGTTCTCCCATGAGATGGGACACAACATGTAATAATAGGCCGCGGATGGAGAGGGGACATTTTGTTCGCGGCCAAGCACTGCCCGAGCACCTGTGCCGAGCATTCGGAGCCTTGTCCAAGCACTCCCCAAGCACACCAGGGACACTCTCGAGCACCGTTGAGCACCGAACTCGGACACCTTGAGCGAAATCCGAGCACTTTGCTGAGGAGAGTCTATACATTGTAGCCGTCGATTGCGTATGATTCCGAGCTCTCGTGCTCGGCCACGCCGAGCATGTCCTGCATGGCCCAGGCGCTACCCAAGCATCTGTGAGCGCCGACAAGGGGATTCTCAAGCACCCTTCCAACTCAACTGAGCACACTCGAGCCATTACCAAGCACTTCGGCAAGACAAGTCCGAATATGTGGTTGGTTGCTCGAGTTTACCATCGTACGATATCTTTCCTCTGTAAAGCTTCCGCGAAACCTTAAGAAAGTTATGATCTTTGGAGAGTTTTTGGTGAATTGCTTCCTTGCCTACACCTCCTTTTATAGAGGATTTTTGGGGGCCGGAGAACTGAAACCCTTCCCACAAATTTCAAGGCGTTTACCATATGCAAATGAGAGAATTTGATATTAGAATCTTACCCTTTTCTTGTTGCTCCTTTCCTTCCTCTTTTCCTTGTATTTGTCCTTTTTCGGTTTTGGTTTTGATTTGGCTATTAGCTTTCCTGGGGACGAGATTTCGGTTATTTGGATTGTTCTTCCTTCTTGGTTCAAGATCTGATTGTGTTTGAGGTGTCCAAATGTGAAAATCTGTTTATTTTGACACTACAAATATGCATATTTAGACGCATTATAACCGATGTAGTGCCAAGTACAAAAACACACTACAGATTTGCATATTTGAACACTCAACCATTAGAGTTGATCTAACTTCTTCAAGAAACACAATAGACTCAAGGGTCCTCACAAGTTCCAAGTTAATATCAAGTAGCAAATGGAGGAATAAAAAGGAAGCCACACGGATGAAGTTTGCTCAACTTGTAAACAAAAGCTTGAAAAAAAAAACAGAAAAATATTACTGCTTGCAAATACCACTAAACCATAATTATTCAATTCCCAAGCCCGGAGGTCAAATAGAAATGCAAACAAACTTACTACTGCCTAGTATTTTCAGTCGCAATATCGCTTTCTTCTGGCTTCATGGTTTCAATGTCATCAACCCTTCGATTGCTCTCTTCAACGCCAAGAACGTCATCCATAAGGTCATCATCCCCAGCATTGATATCTTCCACATCATCGTCTTCTTCATTGTCCACTCCCGGGATCTTTCGTCTCTTAGGGCCATGCTCGAGTCTATGGGTCTCCAATTCCTTGTCCATGTTTTCCTGCAAGCTTACGTCATTGTTCGTTTTCCTATTCTTCCCTGCATTTTTCTGTCTTTCCAGCTCCTTTTGAACATATTCCTCTTCCATCTGCTTCTGGTATGCTGAAAGTTCTTCCCTTCTTGCAGCCTTCCATTCCATAAAGGCCTGGGGAAATATAATTAAATTAGTGCTTGTTTGGTTGAACATAGGAATTCTAATAAATTTATGGAAAGTGCTCTTCTCATAAATTACATCTCATGGGATTTTAGAAGAGATACACCTTACCGGAGGTGAAAATCAATGGAAATTTTATATTGCGAAATGAATATGACAACTAATGGTGAAAAAGGGTGAAAGAATCCTAACTAGTCCCCATTGTGTTTTGCAGAAAATTAATATCCCAGGAATATAATCCTGGATATTTTTACAAGAAAAAAAATCCAACCAAACACACACTATATAGTAAAATATTCTACTACATAATTTTTTTGCAAACCAAGCAAGCAACTGTATAAAAAGGCGGCATATTACTCTCGCATAGTCATTTTAACTTGTTATAAACGTCCTCTAACCAGATAATTGGAAAGGAGGAAGAGGGACCATAGATTCTTTCAGCCCACTCCTGGTTACCTAAAATTGAAGTATTGCCATTGCCAGACAGACTAGTTGCAGCATTCATTCAGAAATCCTACGCTCTCATTCTGGTCAGCACTTTTTTCCTTTTTTATTTTTTTGGTAAAACTGGAAGCACGAGTCTAAATCCTCCAGTCAAGCAACTATTTCCCACAATTCCTAGTTCCGTTACATCAAGCAAGCAAACTGCTACAATTCAAAAATATCATCAAGCAAAATATGAATTCAGAAGTTACCTCTTCTTTTTTCTGCTTATTTATGTTTGCGTCTTCTTCCAGTGGTTTTACAGGCATATAATAGATGGGTGGCTCAGTTGTTGTCCTGAAAGACCAAATAAAAAAGCTATGAAAAATTAGATTTAGTACATATCATTCTAAAAATTAGCACATGAAGCATCAAGCAACAATCACCCAGTTGCCTCAACAGCATGCACATGAAACAGAAACTTATCTTCGGCTCTAAAAATTGTCAATATGGAGACTTTTCGACCAAAATTAAAAATAACCTGCAAGTGAAGAGTAGAGAAACAAGTTTGATAAGGGTGTTTTCAGTTCAATAGAGGGACGTTCCGTTAAACAAGCCAATAGTACAAGAAACTCAAACTAGAGAAACAGGTCAAGCAACTTCAAGCACCTTAGGAAATTCGTAAGCTTTTTATGGTGCTCACTCCACTGAAGAAATAACAACTCCAATTTCTTCTCCTCTGCCTTGGCTGCAAGGCGTGCTCTTAAAATCTGTTAATAAACAGTTGCTGTTAGACACTGAAATGTGCTTTATCAGAGTATAAGAATATAGGGACATAACATAGATGATTCTACAAGAAACGGGAGCATGTGCCGGTTTGGGAAATGGCTAAGGAAATGCTAGGTAACCAACTGTTGAGGTAAGAAATTGTTAGCTCACAGATGGTGACTCGCAGCTAGAGTAAGAAGCATAAATAAGGGTTGGAGGTATCTAAGAAGATCACTGTAAAGGCCCTTGCCTCAGGCACCAGTTCAAGCATTCGCTCTCCATTGGAGGTGATCTTCATCTGTCGGCTTAGTGGATTCAATTAGGTTTCCCTAAGATTTTGTTCTATCGTTGTGTGTTTTGGTGAATTCCTGAGTTCTAGCTCTATCATTGGCATACCCCAAAAGGTAAGGAAGGGCAGTCGTATCCTTATATACGGTGAAGTAAGGAGCCAAACGAAAATGGAAAAAATGATAATGGAGAACAATACCAGATCACGCTTGCGGTTTTCTGCAATCTTCTCACGCTCCTCTTGCCTCAACCTTTCAGTCTCTTCTCGTGCCCTTTGTTCAGCCTGGTAGGATTGGGTTCATAATTCACAAGTGATAGTCAATATCATCCTCATTGAAATAGCTCATGACTAATTTCCAGTGAAAGTGCAAGTGCAGACCCACTTTTACTCATTACAACACATCTAAGTAGAGACATAGCAATATAATTTTGTAGCATACCTGAGATATTGTCAATTTTCATATTGAGAAGTTAGATATGTGCAATTAAGTTATCATTTTGTCCAGGATAAATGCCATAGGAAGAGGTGAACTCTACAGCATTGTTTACCACAAAGAGATATAATTAAAAGAACAATCTAAGGGTATAAAACCTAACAGGTGCTTACTCTTTGCAACGAGTTTGACCTCTTCATATAAGCCTCTGTTCCGGATAGCTGCATGTCTTCTTTCCTGAATTTCTGGTAGAACAGGTACAGTGAAAAAATTCAGTTTTGAACAGAACTATTAACAATCTGAAATGAGACCAAGTAGAAACAAATAAAAATAATCTCAGACAATATGCATTATGCAAAACAAGATGATAGAATTTCGAAAGTCCAGGAGCTGGGAATCCACATGCAAACTGGGCATGATTAAATGAGTGACATCATAGCTAAACTACAGGAATATTCTGTCTAAAAATTTCAGGCCTTAGAAATAAATGGCAAACAATCCTTAGATCAGTCAATCAAAAAATCTGAAGACTTCCTCGTCAACCGGAAAGTACAAACCAGAAACCGAAAACAGGAAGGATAAGTCGTAAATCTATGTGTTCTCTCTTGAGATGAGCTTCTCAGCAGCAGTGGTACTTTATGACAACGATGACAACAATGATACTTTGTAAGAAATATGTTACTAGTAGACTAGGCAATGTGATACGCCAAAATGCAGGAAAAGGTAAAATTTGTAAATGACAACAATTTGAGAATACTTTAGATGGGAGAAAATACTCTCATTCACCCATATAGAAGCATTCTTCAATCTTCCTTCTCAAATGCAATTTATACCATGCCTATTCATCTTCTTGTTTATTAAAAGTGGCCAATTATTAACTCTAGCTATATAAGCAGGTGCCAAAATTCAAAGTACCTTTTTGTTAACCAAATATCAAAATGACACAACTTTCCTTCAGATCACTTAATTAAAAACAAGTTACACAACTTCCAGTCCTTCACCCAAGATGTGCATGCAATGCAGAAATCTAGCATCTGACTATACGAGCATCACAAGGGCACAGAGGACTAAGCCAGAAGAGAAACACAAACACCTGCATCCAAGTGCAAAAATTACAAGGCATACCTCTAATGTTCCCAAAAGCTGACCAAACATTCTCCTGTTCCTATTCACAAGCTTTGGATCTTCATTTTTAGGCAGAACTCTGGGAACAGGTTGTGCTGCTTGATAATCAGCTTCCTATAAAAATCCATTGACAATGTCATGCACATGTGTAACTCTTGCTGTCCCAGAGAAGTAAACAAGTGAAACAAAGTTTCAGATTTGGCTACCTTCCCTAATCTTGAATTGCCATCTCTCCTCAAAAAGCCGCCGTTCTGCTGGAAACTGAGAGGCCTTGTATCACTCCCATTAGCTGCAACAACATCTTCGCCAACTGCACCTTCCTCCTTAGGCTTTTCTACAGTAGGCACACCAGTATGGTCAGCCATTTCTCCATCCTCCACCTAAAAACACCAAGATAAGCAAAAGACTTATTAACTTTCCAATTTGACAACTATGAACCATGCATACCCCTTAAAACAGTTGTTTCAACTCTTTTTACCCTTTCTATTTCACATTAAATCCTTCAAAAGAATAAAACTCTGAATGCAACCATCGAATCTTCAAGGTAGAAGGTTCTAAGAGAAGAACTGTACCTTGACAACTGCCGAAGAAAGCCGACGCTTGGGCGCAGGTTCATCGTTCGCGTCCGTTCTATCAGACTGACACCAATCAAATACAGAGAAAGAAACAGGTTTCAGAATACACAGAGAAAATCGCTAAACTTTATAAACCCTAGAAATTGGTCGGCAGGGGAAAAAGAACGCAGCGAGAGAAAAGTACAGGTCTGAGAAGACCACGCTGGCGGGGAACGGCAGCAGAGGAGAAATTTCGAGGAGCACCATTAGCTGGCAAGGGTCCACGGCGAAGGCCTCTGGGATCCCTTATACGGGCTGTGATCTACGCAACATTCAAAGAAGAGGATAAGTTTGAATAGTTGGCAGATTCAAATTTCTGAAAACGGGAATGAGAAGAAGGGAGAGAAATACCTCGCGGCGTTGGCGGTTGAGCTCGTCGATTTCACGGCGGAGCTCCAACTCCGTCTGTGCAACACCGGCGTTCGCCATCGGGGGCTCTAACCTCAGTCGGATAAAGAAAGACTGTTTGGAAAGCAAGACTCTCTACTCCGTAGGGTTTTTGCCCGACCTCCTTATTTTTATTTTTTTTAGACCTTCAAAACGAGAATATAATGCAAAAAACAAACCAGAACACCTCGCCGTTCGGACCACTGCTAAATTTGCGAGACCGATTTCGACATGGCCTCCTTTGGATAATTGGTAAAGATTTGGAATGATCGTTGAGTAAGCAACATCCCTTTGAATTGTTATAAGGGAAACAACGATCCTAACATGAAAATCTCACATCTATTTAATGGAAAAAAAGAGTAGAATATAATGTTGCTAAACCAATTATTCACACCCTGTGTAGCTCAAACAATTGCACAAATCCAAATATCGGAGTGGGATACACCAGACAAACTCATTTGTAAACCGAATGCAAATGGAGAATTCACAACTAAATCAGTTCACAAATTAAATGTGTGTATAATACATGAAATAACAACGACTACAAATGGATCTGGAATCTCCGAATCCCACCCAAAATGAAGATCTTTCTCTGGAAATTGGTGGTTGATGATCTTCCAACAAAACTAAGATTGAACAAGTATATTAATAGAGTTCCTTCCCAATGTTGTCTTTCCAACAATTGTAACAAAGACTCTCATCATCTATTCCTACAATATCCTATCTCTAAGGCAATTATTGCTCATTATGAACGAGTGACAGGTTATTTCTTTATAAGATTAAGTGACACACAATCAATCTTAGAAGATATTATCTCTCTCAGGAATGAAAATGCTCAATTTGAAGATCTCTATTTCTTTTGGCAAGTTATATGAGAACTGAGAAATAACATCATCTTTAACAATAAAAAATTAGAGATTGTATTCTCTCTAGTACAACAAATCGTACATAATATAACGGATTGGAAACTGTCGAGAAAAGGCGAAAATGTTAACAAACAACAAAAAAGAAGGAAAAACTCCAAATGGATTAAACCACCTAGGGTCATCCACGTACAAAATAAATGTAGATGGTTCAGTTAAACCCTCCGACAATTGTCAAATAGGGCATCATTAGGGATTGTGCAGGTCGGGTCATTGGTATTTTTAAAGAAAGAATCCTACATAGATTGATTTCTCCAAACAGAAGCTCTTACGTTCTGTACAAGGGTTCAACTAGCATTCGACAGAGGCTTGCAGAACATCATCATTGAAGGGGATAGCATAGGAGTTATAAAAGCTATCAGCGACATCACCAATAGTTATTGGGAGATTTTAAGAGTGATCGAAAAGATTCGGAATATGAAGAAATTTTTTATCAGCATAGAGTTCCAACATTGTTTCATGGAATAAAATTTGGCAGCCGACTATATTGCTAGAACTAGGAATATTTGTAATATATTGACCATCCCTTTGAATATGGAATTGTGTAACATCATTCGTCGGGATGATCAAGGATGATCTTTGTTGAGCAAAGACATCCTACTGTTTGCCTACTGGAAAAAAAAACTACTTTCATGCGGTAGATGGCAAATGATACATAATTACATCATAATCAAAAGAAATAAAAATAAAAACTACTCATAAAAAAAGCCCCCAACGAAATATGGTATGCAGTGTTACTCATGAACATGAAGCTCGATCTATTGTTAGGCTCATCTTTTATTGAAGAGCTCCCAAACGAAATTGTCTTTTCCTTAACCGATAAATCAAATGAAATCAAATAACAATTGTTCCTTAGTGGATTTTCATTTAGGTATTTTTTTTATTTAAAAAGATTATTTAATTAACACTGTCTTATGTTTTTTTTTACAGTGGGCAAGAAGTAGATCGATAAAGCGATTTTGAAGCCATAAACAGATGTCTTAGAATCTTAGATGACCCTACGTAGAGGGTCGCCAGTCAAAAAAGAAAAATTATCTAAGATTACAATTATAGAAATTTAAAATTAAAAATGTCTAGAAGATTAGAACCCTTTCTTCCGATCTAATATGGCGGCTTAAACGGTTTAGACAGCTTGCATGCAATTCGAGGTAGGAGTAGACTTGGGCTTGTTGGTTTAGAAAGTGGTGACTTTGCTCATCAATCAATTGCATGTGAAGCGTCGGACTCAAAATATTGAGATTTGAAGGTTGAAAGACAAAGACATGGGTGTTTTGTAAATAAGTTTTGTTGGAAATTTGAGGTTAATAGGTTAAGAAATCAGGGAATTGAATCAACTGGAAACAGGGGTGTGCAGAAAAATCCGACACGACTGATACGACACGAAAACACGACACGAAAAAACACGAAATCGAAAAGACACAACACGATAATGACACGAACCGCTAAAACACGACATTAAATGGTTCAGATACGATTCGGGCAAATCCCCTTGTCAGATACCCGACACGAACCGTTAATTTTTTTTTAAAAATTTATATATATGGTAATTTCAATACTAGTATATTTACAATTTGTAAAATGACAATCATATCTAATAGCTCAATTGGTAATCACGTGAAAGGAAAGTAAGTGGTTTTGAACCTGTCCAGGGTTCGATTCCCACTGGTGGGGTTTCAACAATGAGAAAGACCGCTCTCACTTCCAGCCTCCCTGAACATTAGAACAACCTTCACTCCCAGCCTCCCTGAACGCCGCCACCTATCCAATACCCACCAAATTTCGAAACTCAAATCCAGCAAGAAGGAGAAAACCCTAATTAAACGCTTCAACAATGAGAAAGGCCGCTCTCACTTCCAGCCTCCCTGAACATTAGAACAACCTTCACTCCCAGCCTCCCTGAACGCCGCCACCTATCCAATACCCACCAAATTTCGAAACCCAAATCCAGCAAGAAGGAGAAGAAGGGGAAAAACATTAGATTTCGAAACCCAAATCCATCCAAAATGAGAAGAAAGGAAGAAAATTCGGATGAAGGTTGATGAAATCAACCCTGTTCGGATGAAGGTTGATCAAATCAACCGGATGAAGGTCGGTAGAGGTGGTGGTGGCGGCTTATGGCTCCGTCGGTGGGTGGCTTGGGCGTGGCCGGAGTTCGAGACCCTGTGTTCTCTCCCTTTCTTTCTTGGTTCACTTCAGATCTATTACACCTCGACTCCGCCCCTCCTCCTTCCCTTCTTCCTCCCACTTCCACCTCCTTATCTCCACCACCTCCACTGCCTCCGCCTCCCCTCTCTTTCTCTCTCCTCGCGCTCCCCCTTCGTCGGATTGCATCTGCTCAATTTCAATTTTCCTTCGAATTCGACCACTGGAAAAAAAGTTCACGGTTCATGTCGGATAACCCGGTATCCGACACGGATCCGAATAGCTTTTTCGTGTTGGATACCCGGCTCATAATGGTTCGGTTCGACCTTTTTGTGATAAACGGTTCCGGGTACCCGACACGATTATCTGGTTCGTGTCGGGTACCCGGATATGCCCACCCCTAACTGGAAAGGGGTTATTTGGCTGCCTACAGGGGTGGTGGAGAAGAGAAGATGGAACGGCGTCGGAGCCTCCAAAGTCGGAGAATCCAGGGCGGCATCGGAGAGGAGCAGAAAAGTTGTGGAGGAGGGTGGTTGTCGGAGAAACCAGGCCGTTGAGGAAGAACCAGCAACGATGGCGGACCAACAACGGCGACAGCTAAGGCCTGGGCGGTGGGAGATCAGCCATAAGGGTTGGGTTTGTGGGTTGGGTACGTGTTGTGGGTTTCGTGGGAGTAAGTCGTCGAGGTACAGGGCGGTAGGGGATTTGCACCACTGCGGACCACCACGACGGAGGGGGATCTACACCGTCCGGTGGATATTAGAGAAGGCTGGATCTAGGGTTTGAGCTTGGATTGGGTTTGTATTTAGGTTGGTTTTTTCTGGTTTTTGGTGTTGGAAAAGAGCAATTCTCCACCTCTACCACACATAGCCAGGACGACGTAACAATGGCGACGGAAGCAGTAAGCAGCGGCGATGGCGGGGTCTCAGGTGGGATCAGGCTAACTCGAGAGAGAGAAGGAGGGGCGACGCTGGAGAGGAGGAGGGTCGAGGGCGGTGCAGCCATGCCGGCCGTCGAAAAAGACCCCTAGCAATGGCGGCGGCCGAAGATGAAAGAGCTCATAGGTTAGGTTTTGTGGGCTGAGGTTTTTGGGATTTTTTAACACTGTCCTATATTGATAGACAAATAATACAATGTGCACACTTTAAAAAATAGGTTGATCTCCATATAGAATATTAGCGTATATATGAAATATACTCCAAAATTCCACAACTTCCTCGATGTCCATTGATAAACTTGATCGAATATACTTCCAAATGATCATCGATGAGATCAGACCAAGTAGTGAAAATATGATGTTATTAAATTAAAGGGGTGGTGTCGTATCTAGATGCAATTAAGAAGTGAAAGTAGGTTATGAAATATGCAAACCTAATCACATTGTTTCTAAATCAATATATTATAAATATGCTTACCAATCCAAATCAACTCAAATCTTATCAAAATAACAAATAAAAAATCCTATCAAATATAAGATTTATATCACTAATATCCAAATCTTATCAAAATAACAAACCAAAAATCCTATCAAATATAAGATTTATCTCACCGATCCAAATCAACCCAAATCTTAGCAAAATAACAAACCAAAAATATTATCAAATATCAAATACAAGATTTATCTACTTTCATCCTCGTACATATATACTCCATAATAAATCTCCCACTTTGCCATACTTATCATACACCCTCCACGTTTGAAGTGGTGGAATTGTGTTACTATTTCTATTTGTTTTGTTCAAAGGCAAATTTATGTACTTTTATTTACTTTGTTCATGCTTTCATTGTGATATATGTAGTTACTTTATTCATATTTTCATTGTAATCAATATGTTTTAAAATTGCAGGTTAATATTATGGCGAAATATTCCGCTTTGATGATTGAAAGTGTGAATGAATATCACTTTAACAAGGGAGACCTGTTCAAAAAAGCGTTGACCCATCGTAGTGTTGATGTTGATAATTGTTATGATAGTTTATTAGGCATTGGAAAATATGCCTTTCGATTAGTGGTTTGTCACTATTTATATGACACACATAGAAATTTTGTTCCGACCTCATGTCTCAGCTAATGACGGATAATTTTTGTCCGAAAAAACTTGCTCAAGTTATGGTTATACACAAATTACATGAAAAACTCATCATTAGTCCATGCCAGATTGTATGCATGTTATATATTTTTGGTAATGTTTTCATTTAGTTTATGTTTTAACTATTCTCACATTATGTTGTTCTCCAACAATTAACTCCATTTGTACTACTATTTGTGTATGTATAAATACCTATATTTCAGGCATAAATGTTGATTAATGGATCTTATACGATGACGAATCACTTGCACCACCCATTGTACTCATATATATAGTGGAATCTGTTGCTTGAGCCATATATCTTGATTCCGGTGAATTGTTCTTTTAAAAATCTTGGGTACGTTATTGTTTTCACGTTAAATATGAAAATTAATCTATCTTCATGTTATGCAAGACAATTAATGATTATAGTTGTTTATATGTTTTTATAGGTTTTATTAGCATTGTAGGGCCTATCATTACCCCGAAAACTTATCAACCTCCTCCAATGAGAAATGTTATTAAGTTATGTGCACAACAAGGAAGAATGGTTCATATGGAATACTTTTAAGATGTTTAATGATTATCATACATCAATGCATATTGATGATGAGCACATAAGTACAATCACCAACTCTGATGAAGCATATGGTAAGGTTGTTGTTGCAAAAGATGTTGTCAGCTATATTTCCCCACCCACTCCATTGAAAATTATTCTTGGTATATATGATAATGACAGTGATGTATGTTTAGCAAGCGCAAACTATATATTTGAGATTTGCAAAGCACTGAAATTTTTCATCCTACACATGCGTAAGTTTTTATTTGATATTATACTTAAAATTAATATTAGTTCATTTTACTCCTTGTAGGTGTAAGCTTAATTTTCTTTAATTTTCAATAATAACTATTACTTTTAATTTTAATGTAGGTGTGCTTGGGAAGGATCATGGACCAACCAATTAAAAGACGTATCGATTGCAAGTCTTATTTCACAATGGGAATAAACACATTGTTCTTCGAGGGAACGACCAAGAAGGCGGAAAACTTTGCGGTTTCCAGTGCTATAGTTTTCTTGATATATCAGTATATCACAAACACTTTGTCCCAGTTAATTGATATTATTTTATTATTTTGACTTTAAAACATAAATTTCTTTATTATAAGGTCGGATTTTTTTGGGTCCTAATAAGGTGGTATTATTTTATATTCAACTTTTGGGTTCAGATATGATTAGTGTCATTATTGGCTATCGGTTTATAGTATAATATATATTTTAAATAAAGTTATTGTACGTTTCTTACTATAGTCTATAATTCATAAACATATTCTCATTCTCAGGTTATGTGACGTATTGGCCCAGCACAGGAACACATTCAAGCGTTATTTATAACGTATAATAAAGTCGTTGAAAAATAAGTGCCTGAGTACCGTAGTACTCATTAATTTGACATTGCATAGTTTAATAAATAAATAGTATATACCATCATATGTATCTTACAAAGGGAAAATCACCCACGATATCTGGTAAGGATTGGTTGACATGAAGTTATTTTACCGCTCCATGGGATTTAAAGTCCACGAGATCATGATTTATTGCAAATAAATGTACACGAGCAACCTACTTGAAGTCAACGCACACGCATGACAAAATACACACTTAATAAATACTCCATATTAATTAATAATTAAATATAAGGTGTTTATAGATAGAGATGAAATATATACTCTGTATCTGATAAAGTGTTTAAAGACGTATGTGAAAGGAGTATATGGCTAAACCCAAATCTACCGTACTAATCCCATGATATTCGGATATAACCAAATCTTAACTAATTAGAAATTCTGATTAAGTAATTAACTACTTTATCTAATTAGTTAACTCTCATATCTTAGTGTAGGTCGGGTATATTTAGATCCTACCTTATCTAATTAAGCGGATATAACCAAATCTTAACTAATTAGAAAATCTAATTAAGTAATTAACTACCTTATCTAATTAGTTAACTCCCATATATATCTTAGCGCAGGATGTATTGAAATACCCTAATTATATTTTTTCCTTTTATTACGTCACTTTGTAAGGAAATAAAAACGTCGGGGATGAAATTTTAAGGCAAAATTTTACGAAGTCTTATCAAGTGTGGAATTTAGTGAGATCTAGGGAAGATCCGCTAACATGTCAAGGGTTAAGTAAAGAGGCTATAAAATTTATTGAGTATTTAAGACATTGCTTAAAAATAAGTTGGTAAAATATTCCAAAGTAGTAGAGTGAAAGATTGTTGAAATATATATTTAAGAAGGACAAAATATGTAAATTTAAAGATTTTGGGCTATTTCTCGTAATTATCACATAAAGTGGGCCAAAATAGAGTTAGTTGCCATGTTGTCATCTTGATGTATATGAAATTGAAAGGCAAAGATACGTGGAAACATTTGTACGTGCACATGGCAATATAGTAGTGTGCAAAGGCTAGTATAAAAAGGGAGCTAGCCTTTCAATTTCATATGCATCAAGATGGCAACGTGGCAACTAATTAACTCTATTTTGACCCACTTTATATATATATATATATAGTTTCCACGTTGCCATCTTGATGCATATGAAATTGAAAGGCAAAGATATGGAGATATTTGTACGTACACGTGGCAATATGGTAGTGGGCAAATGCTAGTATAAAAAGGGAGCTAGCTTTCTACACCTTCCCATTCTCTCTCTCTCTCTCTCTCTCTCTCTCTCTCTCTCTCTCTCTCTCTCACACACACACACACACACACATAAAGTGAGCCAAAATAGAGTAATTAGTTGCCACGTTGCCATCTTGATGCATATGAAATTGAAAGGAAAAGATGCGGAGACATTTGTACGTACACGTGACATATATGGTAGTGGGCAATGACTAGTATAAAAAGAGGCTATATATACATACATACATATATATATATATATATATATATATAGGTATATATATGTATATTATATATATATATATATATATATATATATATATATGTATATTTTATATATGTGTGTGTATATATATATACCTTTAAAGTGTTTGTAGAAATGCCTAAGAGAGATTTTTTGCTTTTATGCCTTTAAAGTGTTTGTAGAAATGCTTAAGAGAGATTTTGGGTAGGAACTTGTGTTTCGATTACTTTGTGACATTGTTTTAATGGGTTACAATATACAACTAAGATTTGATGATAAGATAAGAAAAGACGAGTTCGGCCTTTGAACCAAGGAAGGCTTCAAGGTATGAGCCCAACTTCAATATTCTTCTCCATCTTCTGTTTTCCATCTTCTGTTTTGATTTTGCCTCTTTTGCACGGATTTAGGGTCGAACTAGGGTTTGCTTTATAATTTCTCGATGGATTTTTCGTTTAGATAGGTAAGCATTTGAAGGAACATGTACTGTTTGCCTATTTCCTCCCCCTTGTTTTTACTAATCTTGTACTCCAAATTGTGACATAAGTAGATGGCTCCAAATTGAAGAGTCTTTATTTTATATTTTCTTGCACTGTTATAGTAGAACACCTTCAAATTCTAATTGGAACTTCTACAGGTTCCTGTTAGCCCTGACATTATATTTAGACTAAATGCAAAGTGATAACATTGGCTGAATCTCTAACATCGGGGAAAGCTGCAATTTTACCTTACTCATCTAGATTTTCGATTGCTTTGTGCTTGCATTTTCCACTTGTAGGCTTATTTGTCGTGAATGTGTCCACTTTATTTTTGGTTCCAAGCTCTTGGAACATTATGCTCTTTAAATATTACCTGTACAGTTGTACTTATGAAAAGATGTGAAATGTGGAGTCTAATTGGTGTCTCACTGGGAATGTTAATAAAAGGTTTCCTACTTTTCCTGAAATTTTAGCAAAAACTTGAAACTACTTTAAACAATTTATTTGCTGAAACACAAGAAAATATTCAAAATGAGTAATGTTTTTTGATTTCTGGATCATGAAAAGGCCCTTTTGTAAACCTGAAATTTTAGGAGGAGCGTGAAACTATTCAAAATGAGTGTTGTTTTCTATCTGAAACCTTTTGGTGTACAAAAGGTGTTTAGTTGAGATTTACCATATGACATCTTTCAAAGGGATTTGTGATTTTGCGGAAACAATAAATTTAAAAATTACCCACAATAAGTAAAACAGACCATATTTCACAGGATTTATCAGTTACTCATTCTTATAGATTTACTGACTTCCTTTATCATGAATCCTTAACTGTTTAAGTTGTTCATATTAATTTTACAACTTGGCGTTTGATTGCTGCAGTTGACAAGTTTCAGTAACAATGTTTGATGGAGTCGTGGAATTGCCACATTCACCGAACCTTTCAGAACAATGTACCCTAAATGAGGTTTCAATCTACTCTCTCATGAACAGGCTTTGTTGTTTTGATTTTCAATCTTATTCTGGTTTACTTGTTACAAAATTAGTCACCTATCGATCACCATGGAGTACGTGCGTTACATCAGTAATTTACGTAGTGCATAATGGGTAATTTCCTTTATATTTAACAAATTGTCAAGCAGATTCAAGCTTCGCAGACATGCATTTGGCCCCATAACTGCATGGTTTGGCTGGGTGATGGTTTCTTGCAGGGTTCCCCAATAACACCTCTGAACTCGCATTCTAGGTCAGGCTACTCCGAGCTTTCACCTTCTCAGCTTCAGCAAGAGGAAACCGATTTAGGAGCCACTAATCTTATTGAGGAAATTATGGGTAAGGCTAATGGAATATAATAGTTAATTTGGAAAGTGATTCATGAGTAATGTACTTCCCAAGCTTCTTGGATTGACTAAATGTGTAGTGGTTTTTCTTTCCCCCTGCGAATTTAGCAAAAGTTGGATATAGTCAAAAAAATGAAAAGTCATGAGAAATGAGATGAAAATACATGAGCTCAATACACTAGAATGGGATGAACTTTGGGCATCAAATGATTTCAACAGTCCAGGCACACCATTGGGAGGTACTCGTATTGCATTTTGTATTGAATAAGTAGCACAACTAGGTTCCTTTCTCCCTTGTATTTACTCCACTTTCCTCTTTTTCTTTTCTTTTTTTGTATCTTAATTGTGGAGAAGATAGAAAGAATGTTTAGTATCATGGTCAAAACAATATGAACAACTCGGAAACCAAGGTGAGGGATAGTTCTTTTGCTTTAGCATATTCAGCCTTTTGGGCAAGAACGTAAAACAATTCCCTCATGCACTATTTCTTTTTTTTTTCATGGTAATTGACAATTAAGTGATTGAATAATGCAAACTATAAAATATATAACTGGTAGAAGAAGAGAACAAGAAAATGACTACTGGTCAAGTAACCTTGCCGAGGTAACAACTCTAAACCCGAATTGACCAACCATGTGCATGGAGTTGCAACTCCCTTAATCTTATCATAATCCTAAAATCTTAATAAATAAATAAAACATATTTTATGGCAACGATAGAATTATTTGTACAGATAGATTTCCTTGCTACCTAATCAGAATTACTAACTGATTATGGTTTCTCTGTATCAGAATTGGAATTATTTCAACATAGAAAGCTTAAATAACTATTTTTTTGGGTTCTGTTGTGATAGATGCTTAGGTTTATCAATTTCTCTTAGAATGATAGACAACAGAAGAGACAAACACTTGGACTCTTTGACTCCTAACTTTGAACTTTAATAAGCTTTTTCTAAGCATTTATGTGAGTAAAATTCCTTAGTTTTATACTTGTTCTTACTTGTTTCAAAAATTTTGTATGTTAGATAAGGAGGCCTTAAAGAGTTGACATTATACAAGTAAAGATTTTAAACGTTTTTTTATATAATAAATTCTTTCAAATTTCTATACTTTATGCATGAAATTTCACTTTATATTCACCAAAAACGCATTCACTCGATCATTTGACTTGCTGAGGAAGTGTGCCATCACTCCGGAAGAGGTAACCCCCTCAAACCCAGCACACAAGCAAATGTCATACAAGCAAATGGAACCCCATTTGCTTGTGTGATAAGTTTGAGGAGGTTACCTCTTTCGGAGTGATGGCACACTTCCTCATATATTATTAAAAATAATATTCAAGTGTCTCTTTAAAAGCATGAACTCGATCTGTATTGTAAAAATCTTAATTTTTTTATTAAAGTCTTGAACTTATATTATTAAATAATCTTGAGTCAATATTTTAAATTTTTGTAGTACATTATTTTTGGGTAATTTGCTCTAATTGTAATCTTAAAAACAGTTACTTAATTCATGCTAAAAAATACAATATAAAAAAGATTCCAAAAGTTCTTTAAACTTTCTGGCATTTTGCTGCAATTAAGTCGGAGTTGGATTTGTTTTCATTTACTGAGTATTGCTTTCCTTTTGAACTTTGTTGAATGATCGATCTAGTAGTGGGTTAATAAAATGAATGATTTACATCGAAAAAAAATACCCCCTCGTTGAAGTATGAAAAAAGAATAAAGGCCAAAAATGTGAAGAAACCGATCATAATGAAATATCTCTTGAGCAAGCCTCGTCTAAAAATACCCAGCATGCCTCCTTTTCCCATTTAGCACCAACATCCCACATATCTCAACTCTTCCTCTACATGTTTTCTTTCCTCTTGTTGCATAAGGACCATAAGGTTGAAACACCACCCACCATGCGTCCATTGATGGCGAATCTCACGCCTAAGGGTGCCCGATCGCTTCGAATAGGTAGTCGAATTGGATCTGCGAAAGAACTCGAATCTCACGAATCCTCCTTTAGATCGATGAGGTCTTAATCTACTTGAATCTCACAAGCAAATCAATCTCTCAGCGCCACTTCTCACGGTCCTTAGTTTCTTCGAATCTCACGAAGAAGATGAACGCTTCTCACGTCCTCTTTTCTCAAGAAACTTGTTTGGGGAAATAATAATTGAGCGTCCTCTTTTCCTTAATCATAAAGTACTTAAATAGCAACACATAAAAATCTAATAGCTTAAAAACCCTAATGGGCTTTTCTAACAAATTCCTAAAGCCCATCAATAATATAATATTGTTCAATAAAAACTCAAATAATATAAAAACTAATACTTATTAAATATTCAGACTTATTAAATAATAGTATAGACTAAAATTAAGTAAACAATAAAAATATAATACAATCATGGATCATTAATCTTCATCACTTCAAATCCTTGAATAAATCTCAAATGCTTTGTTGTTGGCCAATTTGACGTTTCTCGGATCATATCAACCATGCCTCCCCTTCAAGTCAAACAAATCCCCTAGCTATTTCATTTGAAATGTGTTGCAAACCCCCACCATTGTTCAACACCCTAACCTTCCTTCCACTCCCATTGTAGCTTTCATCCCTCTCCCTTTTCTTCTCTAGGATGAATGTCCAAGTCCAACAATATGGTGGGCTCGGGGCTCCGAGTTTGATGGTGAAGAAGTTTCCCTTGGAAGAGTTTTGTATTGCCGGGATTCGGAGATGACTTTGAAGGTGAAACCACTAATTTGCGTGCTCAAGAGGTTCACCACTTCCTCTCAATTCCCTGGTAAGTTTGCTTGTTTGATCTCAAGGAAAAAAAAATAACTTAATGAAATATAGTACGATGTAAATTTGTGCTTCTCGTTTCCCTTTCACACCCCATTAAAGAATAAGTGCTAGTAATTGCCTTAGATAGGTCTACTTCATTTCATCTGCAGGAATTGTTTCTTACACAAAAACACTCCGTTCATATATTCGATACAAGTTCCAACTACGAAGCCGGCTCACAAATCCTTCTCGTACCAATTCCGATTCGTAATCAACTTATCCGATATGGTACCGATATTAGGTGTAGGATCTCCTAAAGAATCGTAATTGGTAATCCTCTTCGGATCTCAAAAGTACTCGTACTCAAGTCAAAATTTTGTAGGTTAGGTAAGGAGGCCTTGAAGAGTTGACATTATACAAGTAAAGATTTTAAACGTTTTGTTATATAATAAAGTCTTTCAAATTTCTATACTTTATGCAGGAAATTTCACTTTATCTTCACCAAAGACGCATTTACTCGATCATTGGACTTGCTGAGGAAGTGTGTCATCACTCCGGAAGAGGTAACCCCCTCAAATCCAGCACACAAGCAAATAGCACACAAGCAAATGGGGGTCCATTTGCTTGTGTGCTAAGTTTGAGGAGGTTATCTCGTCCGAAGTGATGGCATACTTCCTCATATATTATTAAAAATAATATTCAAGTGTCTTTTTAAAAGCATGAACTCGATCTGTATTGTAAAAATCTTGAATTTCTTTTATTAAAGTTTTGAACTTATATTATTAAATAATCTTGAGTCAATATATTCAATATTTGTAGTCCATTATTTTTGGGTAATTTGCTATAATTGTAATCTTAAAAACAGTAATTTAATTCATACTAAAAAATAGAGTATAAAAAAGATTCCAAAAGTTCTTTAAACTTTATGGCATTTTGCTGCAATTAAGTCGTAGTTGGATTTGTTTTCATTTACCGAGTCATGCTTTACTTTTGAACTTTGTTGAATGATCAATCTAGTAGTGGGTTAATAAAAGGAATGATTTACATCGGAAAAAAATACCCCCTCGTTGAAGTATGAAAAAAGAATAAAGGCCAAAAATGTGAAGAAACCGATCATAATGAAATATCTCTTGAGCAAGCCTCGTCTAAAAATACCCAGCATGCCTCCTTTTCCCATTTAGCACCAACGGGCCACATATCACAACTTTTCCCCTACATGCTTTCTTTCCTCTTGTTGCATAAGGACCATAAGGTTAAAACACCACCCACCATGCCTCCCCTTCAAGTCAAACAAATCCCCTAGCTATTTCATTTGAAATGTGTTGCAAACCCCCACCATTGTTCAACACCCTAACCTTCCTTCCACTCTCATTGTTGCTTTCATCCCTCTCCCTTTTCTTCTCTAGGATGAATGTCCAAGTCCAATGATATGGTGGGCTTGGGGCTCCGAGTTTGATGGTGAAGAAGTTTCCACCAATTAGCGGGCTCGGAAGAGTTTTTTTATTGCCGGGATTCGGAGATGATTTTGAAGGTGAAACCACTAATTTGCGGGCTCGGGAGATTCACCACTTCCTCTCCATTCACTGGTTAGTTTGCTTGTTTGATCTCAAGGAAAAAAAATAACTTAATGAAATATAGTACGATGTAAATTTGTGCTTCTCGTTTCCCTTTCACATCCCATTAAAGAATAAGTGCTAGTAATTGCCTTAGATAGGTCTACTTCATTTCATCTGCATGAATTGTTCCTTACACACACACACACACACACTTTGTTCATATATTTGATACAATTTCCAACTACGAAGCCGGCTCACAAATCCTTTCAGTACCGATTCCGATTCGTAATCAACCTATCCGATATGGTACCGACATTAGGTGTAGGATCTCCTAAAGAATCGTAGTTGGTAATCCTCTTCGGATCTCAAAAGTACTCGTACTCAAGTCAAAATTTTGTAGGTTAGGTAAGGAGGCCTTGAAGAGTTTACATTATACAAGTAAAGATTTTAAACGTTTTGTTATATAATAAAGTCTTTCAAATTTCTATACTTTCTGCATGAAATTTCACTTTATCTTCACCAAAGACGCATTCACTCGATCATTGGACTTGCTGAGGAAGTGTGCCATCACTCCGGAAGAGGTAACCCCCTCAAACCCAGCACACAAGCAAATATCACACAAGAAAATGGAACCTCATTTGCTTGTGTGCTAAGTTTAAGGAGGTTACCTCTTCCGGAGTGATGGCACACTTCCTCATATACTATTAAAAATAATATTCAAGTGTCTCTTTAAAAGAATGAACTCGATCTGTATTGTAAAAATCTTGAATTTCTTTTATTAAAGTTTTGAACTTATATTATTAAATAATCTTGAGTCAATATTTTCAATATTTGTAATACATTATTTTTGGGTAATTTGCTCTAATTGCAATCTTAAAAACAGTGACTTCATTCATACTAAAAAATACAGTATAAAAAAGATTCCAAAAGTTCTTTAAACTTTATGGCATTTTGCTGCAATTAAGCCGGAGTTGGATTTGTTTTCATTTACCGAGTCTTGTTTTCCTTTTGAACTTTGTTGAATGATCGATCTAGTAGCGAGTTAATAAAAGGAATGATTTACATCGAAAAAAATACCCCCTCGTTGAAGTATGAAAAAAGAATAAAGGCCAAAAATGTGAAGAAACCGATCATAATGAATTATCTCTTGAGCAAACCTCGTCTAAAAATACCCAGCATGCCTCATTTTCCCATTTAGCACCAACGGCCCACATATCTCAACTCTTCCCCTACATGTTGTCTTTCCTCTTGTTGCATAAGGACCATAAGGTTGAAACACCACCCACCATGCCTCCCCTTCAAGTCAAACAAATCCCCTAGCTATTTCATTTGAAATGTGTTGCGAACCCCCGCCATTGTTCAACACCCTAACCTTCCTGCGACTCCCATTGTTGCTTTCATCCCTCTCCCTTTTCTTCTCTAGGATGAATGCACAAGTCCAACGATATGGTGGGCACGGGACTTCAAGTTTGATGTTGAAGAAGTTTTCACCAATTAGCGGGCTTAGAAGAGTTTTGTATTGTCGGGATTCGGAGATGACTTTGAAGGTGAAACCACTAATTTGCGGGTTCGGGAGGTTCACCACTTCCTCTCCATTCCCTGGTAAGTTTGCTTGTTTAATCTCAAGGGGAAAAAATACCTTAATAAAATATAGTACGATGTAAATTTGTTTTTCTCGTTTCCCTTTCACACCCCATTAAAGAATAAGTGCTAGTAATTGCCTTAGATAGGTCTACTTCATTTCATCTGCAGGAATTGTTTCTTACACACAAACACTCCGTTCATATATTCGGTACAAGTTCCAACTACGAAGCCGGCTCACAAATCCTTTCAGTTCCGATTTTGATTCGTAATCAACTTATCTGATATGGTACCGACATTAGGTATAAGATCTCCTAAAGAATCGTAATTGGTAATCCTCTTCGGATCTCAAAAGTACTCGTACTCAAGTCAAAATTTTGTAGTTTAGGTAAGGAGGCCTTGAAGAGTTGACATTATACAAGTAAATATTTTAAACGTTTTGTTATATAATAAAGTCTTTCAAATTTCTATACTTTATGCATGAAATTTCACTTTATCTTCACCAAAGACACATTCACTCGATCATTGGACTTGTTGAGGAAGTGGGCCATCACTCCAGAAGAGGTAACCTCCTCAAACCCAGCACACAAGCAAATGGCACCCATTTGCTTGTGTGCTGGGTTTGAGGAGGTTACCTCTTCCGGAGTGATGACACACTTTCTCATATATTATTAAAAATAATAGAGTAAATTACACATAACCACCCACAAATTATAGTACTTTTCACATAACCACCCATAAAAACTGAAATTACAGTAAACCACCCACAAATTAGTTATCTTTTCATAGGACCTCTCATCCATTAAAACTCTATTTGTTTTGTTTAAAAAGATTAAAATATCCTCAATTCAAGCTTATTTGTATCTAATGCAATGATTTGTTTAAGTTTATTTGTATTTAATTAATGCAATGATTTATTTTCATAAGACTTCCCATTTGTTAAATAATCTGGTTTTACTTTTACCCTTTCAAAAAGGGATAAATTATAATAAAATTATTCATGTTCGGCCAATTTGTCAAATGATATGTATAAGCTTAGCTTATTTTTTAAATGATATGGTTTGTAATTTAATATATGAGCCCATTTACTCTTCTTTTAAAGCAATAATCTTGTTTTATTTTAGAGATTATCTCTATCTTATTCAACATTTGAAGAAGAGGAGACTATTATGAGCTATTGCAAGTCTTGACTCTTCACATTGCAAATAATCACATACATTGGGATAAAACTATTACATTATATATAATTAATAAATTACGAAATCCAAACACACCCTTTAGGTACCTTAAAATTTTTTTTTTACCAAAGACGACCTTGTCTATTTTGCATTATAAATATAATATCATTGGAATCCAAACACTTATATGCATGTAACATCTTTTCTTTACAAAGTACAAACAAATAAGCTTGAAATAGGGGTATTTTAGTCATTTTAAACAAAACAAATAGAGGTTTAATATTTGGGTGGTCTTATGAAAACAAGTCAAATTTATGGGTGGTTTATTGTAATTTAAGTTTTTATGGGTGGTTATGTGAAAAGTACTATAATTTATGGGTGGTTATGTGTAATTTACCCAAAATAATATTCAAGTGTCTCTATAAAAGCATGAACTCGATCTGTATTGTAAAAATCTTGAATTTCTTTTATTACAGTCTTGAACTTATATTATTAAATAATCTTGAGTCAATATTTTCAATTTTTGTAGTACATTATTTTTGGGTAATTTGCTCTAATTGTAATATTAAATACAGTGACTTAATTCATGCTAAAAAATATAAAAAATATTCCAAACGTTCTTTAAACTTTATGGCATTTTGCTGCAATTAAGCCGGAGTTGGATTTGTTTTCATTTACCGAGTCTTGCTTTCCTTTTGAACTTTGTTGAATGATCGATCTAGTAGTGGGTTAATAAAAGAAATGATTTACATAAAAAAATACCCCCTCAGCTCGTTGAAGTATGAAAAAAGAATAAAGGCTAAAAATGTGAAGAAACCGATCATAATGAAATATCTCTTGAGCAAGCCTCGTCTAAAAATACCTAGCATGCCTACTTTTCCCATTTAGCACCAACGGCCCACATATCTCAACTCTTCCCCTACATGCTTTCTTTCCTCTTGTTGCATAAGGACCATAAGGTTGAAACACCACCCACCATGCCTCCCCTTCAAGTCAAACAAATCCCCTAGCTATTTCATTTGAAATGTGTTGCAAACCCCCACCATTGTTCAACACCCTAACCTTCCTTCCACTCTCATTGTTGCTTTCATCCCTCTCCCTTTTCTTCTCTAGGATGAATGTCCAAGTCCAATGATATGGTGGGCTTGGGGCTCCGAGTTTGATGGTGAAGAAGTTTCCACCAATTAGCGGGCTCGGAAGAGTTTTTTTATTGCCGGGATTCGGAGATGATTTTGAAGGTGAAACCACTAATTTGCGGGCTCGGGAGATTCACCACTTCCTCTCCATTCACTGGTTAGTTTGCTTGTTTGATCTCAAGGAAAAAAAATAACTTAATGAAATATAGTACGATGTAAATTTGTGCTTCTCGTTTCCCTTTCACATCCCATTAAAGAATAAGTGCTAGTAATTGCCTTAGATAGGTCTACTTCATTTCATCTGCATGAATTGTTCCTTACACACACACACACACACACTTTGTTCATATATTTGATACAATTTCCAACTACGAAGCCGGCTCACAAATCCTTTCAGTACCGATTCCGATTCGTAATCAACCTATCCGATATGGTACCGACATTAGGTGTAGGATCTCCTAAAGAATCGTAATTGGTAATCCTCTTCGGATATCAAAAGTACTCGTACTCAAGTCAAAATTTTGTAGGTTAGGTAAGTAGGCCTTGAAGAGTTGATATTATACAAGTAAAGATTTTAAACGTTTTATTATATAATAAAGTCTTTCAAATTTCTATATTTTATGCATGAAATTTCACTTTATCTTGCAAGATTACGGAAAATATATGTAAAAGCTTTGCACCATGTTTAATGGGAAAAAACCGTACTTCAAGTATGTTGCTATAAAATATTATTTATCGTCTTGTTTATGGGAGCATGGTTGCATGTCCCTATATGCCTAAGGTAATTATGAAGAAATTCAAGTCTGAATAATTATCGGCGCTGCTGCAACATCCCTTTTGAATTATAAAAGGGGGTGTTACATGTATTTAGATCCTAACTTATTTAATTAAGCAAATCTAAATTAATTAATTAACTAATTAGAGAATTAAATGATACGATTCTACATGCAACTAACGGTTCTACTTGCAAGATATATAAATTGAAGTGAGAGTAGTGTGGTGCCATATGAAAACAATCATTTTAATATAGCTTAGATTTGATCGCTCGTGATGTCAAATGAGCGGTATGTTAGATATTTAATTTATACGTGTTTTACATATATGATCTTTTTGTTATAAAAAATTACAAGTATTTGCCATTTTACTCTAATTTTTTCCAGCAATAACATTCAATTCAACAAGCATAGTGATTGTACCCAACGATTTCCTCTTTCTAATATTTCAAATGATAAATATTTGAATAATTTAATATTTTTATTCAATCTCGGTGATTATTTATACTCGTGTTTGTTTTGCATGCAAATAAAATACTCATCTAAGAATGTTTATTGATTGTACACCTCGAGTACCCATTTTCCATATTTCAAACGGTGTTACACAACCACTACAACCATCGAATATTAATATTTCAAACACTGATGATATACATATTATTTATTTATTTATTACATGTAATTTATGTTTTTACATAATCAAGTGTATTTTTTTAGTTATTCATGTGTCCACATCATCCACGAGTTATATGGTTTTATAATCACGGGGGGTGAAGTGGATGTTTACTGTGAATTACAAGACATTATCAACATTATTATTATATATTTATCATATTCACTATTTTTAAAATTATTTCAATTATTTCTCAAACATTTCATCAGTTTTAGTTTTTCCATACATTATCTTATTCATGCATTTTGATTGAGGTCATTATATTTATTGGAATTATATTGATGATATGTTTTTATTCTAATGCTATAATTTTCTTATTATTTAACATTTGATTTTCTTTATCATTCAACATATTAAAAAATGCTCACTTTTTTAATTCATACATAATACTTATATTTTTATATTGTAAATAATGAATGATATTATATACAATATATTTTGAAAGTAAGGCACGTACACTATACGGGTACTGAACGAGTTGAGAGTTAAAAAAAACTAATCATGCATGAAAGGAAACAAAATCAAATTGCCAAAACACTAATCATTTCATTCTTAACACAAGGAATTTTGCAAAAAAAAAAAATGCTTCGAAAAATCTCCCTCTTAACACCAAAAAAGATAGAGAACATGAAACGGTTAAAAAATTAGCTAATAAAACTATCTATAGAACTAACCAACCGAATTAAAAAAAGTACTAATTAAACTTAGTCCGGTGCAAAATTATGGCAAATCTCATAAAAAAAAAAAGAGAGAGAGATTGAAAGAGTAGTCTGAGCGAGATCTCAACTACGAATCCCCCCATCCTCTTCCTACTCTTCCAAGCCATGTCACCAACTGCGTTCAGCCACCACCGTAGTCTCACCACAACCGCCCCCTCCCCCACCTGCCATTGGCCATTGAAGCCTAAAAACCCTAGCTCATCGACCGCTGCAAACTCCGCAATGCCACTTGCCAATACTTGAAACAACTACATTGACGAAGACGGTGATTTGGAGGTCAGGTTGTTGATTAAAAAACCCTTAATCGAGAGGGTTCAAGGAGCGTCAAACGGACAAACCGTCATGATACCCTAAAAACTATGAACCAAGAAGAAGACAGACTGAGCGAGGATGGAAGACTCAACAGGAAAATGTGGATAGTGAGTGCATGGGAAAGATGTAGCTAATACGATGTCTTACTGCTGGGGAGGGACATACGAAAAGGATAAATCCTCGATGGGTATGGATGACTCATAACCCCCTACTTCTAGATTTGGCCACTCGAAGGATGCTCTGCTCCAACTGTTTGGTGCCAACGCGGATGAGCCCTCTGATTCTTCTACTTCTAAGTCTTCCAACAACCTTTCTAATCAAGGGCATTCCAATGCTATTATTGTTGAAGATGTTCCACAATCTATTGTTGCTGGTGCACCCCCTGCTGCTTCCCGGGTGGAGCCTCTGCCAAGTAGTGTTGTCTCCATCCCGGCTTAGGTCGATCTCCCTCTCTCTGCTGTTTTGACTGTGGAAGCCTTCAATTCACCAACCTTTGTTCCCGCTCTTTCGGACTCCCTCTTTGACGAGACTTACGACTTGGATACGGTGGACTATGAGGAGGGTCCTATCTCGGCTTCCGAGTGTGCTGCTATTCCTGCTTCTTTCACAGACGAGGACATCGATCGGATGCTCCTTGAGTACTCAACTTCAGTTGAGGTCCCTCTTCAGGCTGTAATTCAGAACATCAGTTCATCTACTGAGGTACCTGCTCTCGCTATTGCTTTGCCTAGTCCCATCATGTGTGTCTTCCGGCACTGAGGTCGGTAATGCTGCCATCTCAGCTTCTAAAGCAGGCTCTAGTAAGAGGAAGATCTCAACTTTGACGACATTGACACTACTTGCTCGGACCCTTCGGCAGGCAGCAGCAAGCATTTCCATGGTTAGGAAGATATCGGGACAATCTGTTCTTTGCCTCTTTTGGATTGTTTGGGCACTGAACATAAGAATGATGAGCTCACCACCTTTTTGTCGATCGGGCGCATATCTTGGTTCTAGGTTGGTCTGTATATACTCTCTTGCTAACATGGGTGGTCACCTCATAATTATTGTTTGTCCCGCTGTCTTGTGTGCTAAATTAGGTTATGTTCAGGATGCTTGGTCTATGTCTTCCAAGGATGTATGTAATCGTGGTAGGATGCGGAAGTGTATCGTGGTTATTCCCTGTATTATAAACCATGATCTGGATTATCTCTATGTTCTAAATCAATCTATTCTCACTGCTTTTTTCAGCATCCTGATGTCGATTTATGGGTTCTGCTTTACCAATTCTATCTTGCAACCATCTTTTGGTTGTGTCTGCGTTTTCCCATTGTCGCAGTGTTGTTTGGATGGTGGATTGATTTCGTTTCTGTTCTATTATCTTTGCTCCTCCTTACTGCCTCTCCACCATTCCCCTCTTCTCGTCTATGGTGCGTTGTTTTAGCAGTCTAGTACTCTCGTGTCTGGTGGTGGGGCTGCTGGGTTGTTAATGTCCTTGCTCTCTGCTAAGAATTATCTATTGCTGAAGGATTTATGCTTCTTCCGATTGGACCTTAGTGAATTTGGGCCTAATTTCGGCCAAGTTGTTCAGCCCACACCTTATATTATTTGTGATTGGGTCCAGTTAAGTTGGGATTCTTGCCTACTCGTTAGTGTAAATTGGTTTTATACGTAAAATGTAATGCTATTAAGTTTTCCAAAAAACGAATTCCAATCAAACGAGATTCCCGAAATCATTTAATAGTACAATTATTTTCGGATATGAGGACTCTTAAATCTCGTCCTCATATCTCCAATCGTTATAAATGAAGACGTGTTACTGGAGCTGTAGAGGCATAAGGAAAAAATCTTTTTGGACGGAAATTAACACTATGTAAAAATGAGCACATTCAACTAATTGCTCTTGCTGAAACTAAATCGGAATCTATTCCGGTAGACAATTTATGGAAACAGGCGGGATTTGATGAGGCTATCTGGTCGCTCGCTAATAGGCGATCGGGTGGATTAGGTATTTTATGGAAATCTCACCAATTGCCAAATGAAATTATCTCTGTTGATTTTCACTTACACCGCATTATTGGGTTACGCTATGAAAATTTAATTGATAATTTCAGGGCTCTCTTGCTATTTGTCTACGCCTCTCCGGTCCCTCAAGAAAAAGATTCATTCTGGGAAACGCTAACTTCAATTGTTACTGATTCATGTGTCCCATGCATTGTGATAAGTGATCTATATGAAATCTTATGTAGTGAGGACAAGTCGGGAGGAGTTGATCCCCGCTCTTCCCGGTTCACTAGACTTCTACAATTCAAAAATGACTGCTCGCTTACAGATCTCACTACCTTCGGAAACCCTTTCACCTGGAGAAAAAATTCGGAGGATATAAATACTATTCGTGAAAAACTAGATCGTGTTCTCGTTCATCATCAAATTATTCAGAAATTCCTAATATTAGTACTTATAATGGGGCCTTCTCATCATCAGATCACTGTCCCATATCCATATCACTCAAGAGCAGTACGCCTTTCATTGTGCCTCCTTTCAAGTTTGAAAACGCATGGCTGGCTGGCTACAACGCAGGGACTTCCATAACATTGTCAAACAATCCCGACGAGCTTCTTGCTCAAGCTTTTTTTATGTTCAGACTTATTTTTAAACATAAAATCTTAAAGGAAAAGCGAAGGAATGGAATAAGTGATATGATCCGAGAAACGTCAAATTGGCCAACAACAAAGCAGCTGAGATTTATTCAAGGATTTGAAGTGATGAAGATTAATGATCCATGATTGTATTATATTTTTATTGTTTACTTAATTTTAGTCTATACTATTATTTAATAAGTCTGAATATTTAATAAGTATTAGTTTTTATATTATTTGAGTTTTTATTGAACAATATTATATTATTGATGGGCTTTAGGAATTTGTTAGAAAAGCCCATTAGGGTTTTTAAGCTATTAGATTTTTATGTGTTGCTATTTAAGTACTTTATGATTAAGGAAAAGAGGACGCTCAATTATTATTTTCCCAAACAAGTTTCTTGAGAAACCCTAGCGGACGTGAGAAGCGTTCATCTTCTTCGTGAGATTCGAAGAAACTAAGGACCGTGAGAAGCGGCGCTGAGAGATTGATTTGCTTGTGAGATTCAAGTAGATTGAGACCTGATCGATCTAAAGAAGGATTCGTGAGATTCGAGTTCTTTCGCAGATCCAATTCGACTACCTATTCGAAGCGATCGGGCACCCTTAGGCGTGAGATTCGCCATCAAGTGGTATCACGAGTCAGTACTTTGACCAGGTAATCGTCTATATCCGATTTAATTGTTGATTTTGTGTCAATTTCATCAATTAAATCACCAAAAACACAAAAAATCCCCCCCAAAAAAAATCCGCAAACCCTAACCAACCACCATCGCCACCGCCTCTCCACCACCACCTCCGACCACCACCACCACCATCCGACCACCACCCACCCTCGACAACCACCTTTCAAACACCACCAACCCTCCCAGCCAGCCGCAAATCTCTTGCAACGGACAGCACAGCAAACAACGCAACGACAGTAAAAACGCAGCCGCGCACCCTGGTGCACGCCCGCGCACCCTGGTGCACGGCCGCGCGCCCTGGTGCACGGCCGCGCGCCCTGGTACACGGCCGCGCGCCCTGGTGCACGCCCGCGCGCCTCAAGTGCACGCCCGCGCGCCTGAAGTGCACGCCCGCGCGCTTGCTCTCTGCAGTCCCTCTTTTTCTGCGTGTGCAACAGCTTTCTTTTGTCCAGCTTCCCTTTGGGTATTGCTTTTGGTATACTAACCATGTCACATGCTATCCGAAAGCTTTTGATTGATGATTTGTGTCGTCTTACTTACAAACTTGAGTGGCAAGTGCAACAACTCATTGACCAACACAACTCTTGTTTCAATGATTCCGTCATCGAGGCACCATTGGTAGATTATGAGACACTTACTCCCGTATATGATGTCTATGATGATGATGATCTTGAATATGGTGTTGCTTTTGATGTCGTTCCGGAGGAGCGAGACGTTGTTGACGAGCTTTTTGAGGAGTTTGTTAAGGATGTTCCCTTGGTTGCGCTACACATGAGTTCCATTTCTGTTGTGGAACATTTTGAGGCAATGCCTCCAAGCTTTGCTCATGATAGTCCTCGTTGTTCTCCGTCGGTGTTTCCATTTTTACATGAGTCGAGGACGACTCGATTTCAAGAAAGGGAGAATGATATGATCCGAGAAACGTCAAATTGGCCAACAACAAAGCAGCTGAGATTTATTCAAGGATTTGAAGTGATGAAGATTAATGATCCATGATTGTATTATATTTTTATTGTTTACTTAATTTTAGTCTATACTATTATTTAATAAGTCTGAATATTTAATAAGTATTAGTTTTTATATTATTTGAGTTTTTATTGAACAATATTATATTATTGATGGGCTTTAGGAATTTGTTAGAAAAGCCCATTAGGGTTTTTAAGCTATTAGATTTTTATGTGTTGCTATTTAAGTACTTTATGATTAAGGAAAAGAGGACGCTCAATTATTATTTTCCCAAACAAGTTTCTTGAGAAACCCTAGCGGACGTGAGAAGCGTTCATCTTCTTCGTGAGATTCGAAGAAACTAAGGACCGTGAGAAGCGGCGCTGAGAGATTGATTTGCTTGTGAGATTCAAGTAGATTGAGACCTCATCGATCTAAAGGAGGATTCGTGAGATTCGAGTTCTTTCGCAGATCCAATTCGACTACCTATTCGAAGCGATCGGGCACCCTTAGGCGTGAGATTCGCCATCAATAAGTATACATTTGGCAATATATTTCGTCAGTTGAAAGATGTTGAAAAAGAATTGCTTCGTGTTCAGACCTCTGAATCAGTTAATAATAACTCCTTGAGAACTACTAGCAAAGAAAATTGCTTAATTAGGAAAAAGGAAAAACTTCTCCTTTTTCAAAAAACATTTTGGAACCAAAGAGCAAAAACGAAACATCTTAAGCTTTCTTACTCTAACAAATCATATTTCCATCGTGTTGCATCGGGGAGAAGGCACATGAAACAAATTCGTAACATTACTTCCGATGAGGGTACTCTTATTACGTGGGAGGAAAATGTCAGGAAAGAAACTAAAAGCGATTTCGAAAAAAGATTCAAAAAAGCAGCTACAGAGGAAAGGCTTCTAAATGAAATGTTAAATCTAATTCATCCTTCAATCACTACAGAGGAAAATGAATTTCTTATTCGACAACCTTCTAATACTGAAATTAAGTCTGTATTGTTTAGGTTAGGTAGTAATAAATCTCCTTATCCTGATGGATTTACAGCTAAATTTTATAAAAAAAAATATTGGGATATTGTAGGTATATCTGTTATTAGAGCCGTTAAGAGTTTCTTCCACTCCGGAAAAATGCTTAAACAAATTAACCACACATTTATTTGACTTTTACCAAAGAGAGACAACCCTTCCACCACTAGTCACTATTGTCCAATCAGTTTATGTTCAATGCTATACAAAATCATGTCACCAGACCTTTGTTGGTTGGCAATAAAATTGTGATGGAAATTAGATGCGCAGCGGAAGTTTTAGAAACTATTTTCTATCATCTAATCGCAAGGATCTTCATGCATAAAATCGATAGATCAAATCATTGTTCATAGGAGATACCTCTTGATGCGTGAACCGGATCTGAACGGGGAGGATTCGGAAGAGAACTAGAGCCCCACGTGTTGCTCCTCTACTTGGTCCACAAGAGCCCGGTCTAGATCTCCTTTGCCTTCGACTGCTAGGACGAAGATCGAAAGGTGAACAATCAAATTGCTCTTGATCGATGATGGTAGAGTTCCGCCCTCACGTCTGTTGAAGCGGCAAAACTCACGTTCTCTCTTTTGGAATGTGTTAATTAGGTCAAGTCACAATAAGCCCATCTTTATAAGCTTATATTTATACCTTACTTGATTAATTATTTATTTCACAAATAAATCTTATCCCATTATTATTAATATATATCTAATATACACTAATAATAAAATCATCTATCTTTTGATCAAGCCCGTCAACTCTAAGTGTGTGACCGCATAGGACCCGTTTATAATAGCCATGGGTTTAACCCGTTTAAGCCCATTAATCGTAGTTGGCTTCTAGCAAAGCATTACGACTCATAAAATAATCGGATTGAATATCTCTATCAATTGTCCTATTCCATAACTAGTCATTGCACATTAAATTAAAGGACACAATTCCTTCAATCTCCCATTTGTCCTTAAACAAGTGTGCAATTTAAGATACCCGTGTCTCTTAATGTCATATTTGATGATATGGTGACATTCATATCTATTATCAAATATATTCCTTGAACTCCGAGTTCGAACTGTCAATTAAACAGATGATTACAAATAATCCATCCGAGCATGGCCATGCATTTTCAGTTCTTACTCTTCAAGTGGCCTGGACACCATTCCTTTTCAATGCATCACAGTATGCATGAAGAAGGAGGACATCTACAGTCTTGTACGACTATGGCTCCCACTCAACTTTTGGCAATCCCAACTACGACCTTTATAACTCCCTGTTACGGAAAGCGTTTAGCCGTGTCAAAGAAATATCAATCATCAAGAGAGACCATAACACACTCATGTATGAGGAATCTACTAATCATGGTTTAACTTAAAACTCAGCAATCCCTTTTGTAGAGTCTTAAGGTGGGTCTGTCCTATATGTATCATCCATACATATATATGTAATTGACTAGACATCTCCATGTCCCTATAGCCCATGAAACCTGGCGCTATCAGTCAACTTACAATATAGTCATTTAATAAAATCACCTATGTCCAATTTGATGATTTCAGACTACGGACTTGTGATAATTCATAACTGCATTTCACTTAATGGGGTTTCATTTACCAGAACACTTAAGATAAGCCCATTTGCGAACTACGAATTATTTGGACATTTTATTTATTATCGTTCAACACAATATATAAATAAAGATGAAATATCATATATCATAAAATCATCCAGTCGAACATAAACTTAGTGTCTAACACTCTAAACATAAAATGTAATAGAAAGCAATCTCAAAGCCATTCTCCAATGTGTTTGAGACCCTTAGCCCTAGTGTGACCATCATGCTTGGGCTAGGCATAAGCTTCGTCAATGGATTTGCAATGTTGTCATATGTATGCACCTTACACATCTTAATGTCAAATAAGGTGAAACATCCTCATAAAATATACGATCAACTTGTCATCACCCTTAAGAAATCATCCTTGGTTTTTCTCAAGAACTTCTTGATGTTCTTAGCTGCACACTAGTGTGCCTCTCATGGAATCAATTGGTATTTGCTACGTCTACTCATAGCAAATGCAACATCAGGTCGTGTACACACCATGACATAGGTAAAACCCTTTCTTGGAATCTTGCATATTGAATCTGTTAAGAATCTTATCTATATATAAGTTCCTTGATTCAATCTAAGCAATCTCTCAGATCTATCTCTATAGATCTTTATTCCAAGTATGTACACTACCTTCCCCAAGTCTTTCATTGAGAAACATTTCTTCAGCCATTCCTTAACGGACTCTAGCATCGGAATGTCATTCCCAATAAGTAGTATGTCATCCACATACAAAACTAGGAAGACCACTTTACTCCCACTAAACTTCTTGTATACACAAGGGTTCTCTTCGCATCTGATGAAATCAAACTCTTTGATCTTTTCATCAAATCGAAAGTTCCAACTCCTGGATGCTTGCTTAAGTCCATATATAGACCTCTTATAAGCTTGCATACCTTCCCTACATCACTTGGATCTTCAAAACCCTCTGGCTGTGACATGTACACATCCTCTTCCAAGACTTCATTCAAGAAGGCGGTTTTGACGTCCATTTGCCAAATCTCATAATCATAATATATAAGCGGCAATAACAAGGATTATCCTAATGGATCTTATCATGACAACTGGTGAAAAGGTCTCTTCATAGTCTATACCATGAGTCTGTTTAAAACCTTTGGCAACTAATCTTGCCTTGCACACAGATACCTTTCCATCCTTATTTGTCTTGAGTTTGAAAACTCATTTGCTCCCTATGGGTTTTACCCCAGCTGACAAATCTTTCAAGTCCCATACTTGATTTTCAAACATCGAATCCATTTCGGATCTCATGGCCTCAAGCCATTTCTGGGAGTCTGGACCCGTCGTTGCTTGCTTATAGGTATTAGGCTCATCATGTTCTAGCAGAAGAACATCAAGGTTTACATTCAAGATGAAATCATCATAACGTCTTGGTTGTACCCTTGGCCTATCTGATCTACGGGTGGGTTAACATCTTGGTTGTACCCTTGGCCTATCTGATCTACGGGTGGGTTCAACTGGTTCAACAACTGGAGCTGGAACAGTTTCCACAACTATTTGTGGATCCTCTTGTTCCGGTTCTTGGATGATTTGGGGCCCTTGGCCTTCCAAAACCATCAACTCGTCCTCGACATCATCTATGTCATCTCGTTGTTGAGTTTGTTGCTCTTCATCATGAACTGGTTCAAGATGAATATTTCTCCCACTTGACTTATTGGAAATGAACTCTCTTTCCAAAAAGACACTATCCCTTGCAACAAACACCTTTTGTTCAGCGGGATTATAGAAGTAATATCCAAAACTACCTTTTGGATACCCTATAAAATAGCATTTATCTGATTTAGGGGCAAGCTTATCCGTTTGTAAACATTTTACATAAGCTTCACATCCCCATATATTCATAAAAGACAATTTTGGAACCTTTCCAGTCCATATCTCATATGGAGTTTTGTCTACAGCTCTAGACGGAGTCCTGTTTAGTGTAAGTACGGCAGTTGTGAGGGCATATCCCCAGAAGGATACCGGAAGGTCAGCAAAACTCATCATAGATCGGACCATGTCTAACAGGGTCCTGTTTCTCCTTTTAGATACACCGTTAAGCTGTGGTGTTCCTGGAGTAGACAATTGTGTTACCATCCCACAATTTTTCAAATGATGATCAAATTCACGGCTCAAGTACTCACCACCACGATCTGATCGAAGTGCTTTTATTTTCTTGCCAGTTTGAGTCTCTACCTCATTTTGAAATTCCTTGAACTTTTCAAAGGATTCCGATTTATGTGACATAAGGTAAATATATCCATATCTATTAATGCCATCAGTAAATGTGATGAAGTATTTATAACCACCTCTAGCTTCTGTACTCATTAGCCCACATACATCAGTATGTATAATGCCCAATAGCTCAGTAGCCCTTTCATTATTTTATTTTTTTTCTTTAAAAGATGACCTTGTCATTTTGCCCATCAAACATGACTCACATGTATCAATGGATTCACAATCCACGTCTTTTAGAGGTCCATCTTTATGGAGCTTCTTCATGCGATCTAAACTGATGTGACCCAAATGACAGTGCCATAGGTAGGCTTCACTCAACTTACTTGATTTTTGCCTTTTTGTATTTATGTTATATGATTCTGTTGTAAGGTCGAATACAAATATTCCATTAATATCTTGAGCACGAGCATAGAAGATATCATTCTTGTGAATAATTATACCTTCATCTGTAGTGCTAAAATTAAAACCTTCAGAATAAATTACTACAACTGAAACAAGGTTCTTTGTAATGCTAGGAACAAAATAACAATTATTTAGTTCTAAGATTAAACCAGAAGGAAGAGATAAACTAAAATCTCCTACGACAAGTGCAGCAACGCTTGCTCCATTTCCAACGCGTAGCTCTATCTCCCCTTTCTTCACTTGTCTCCTATTTCTTAGTCCCTGCACATTTGAAATAATGTGAGCACCACATGCGGTATCCAATACCCAAGTAGGACCATTATCTAATGTGAGGACATTGGTTGACAGTAATTCAATAACATAAATACCTGAAGTGTTGGAACTCAAAGTCCCATTCTTCTTGTCTTCCAGGTACTTGGGACAGTTTCTTTTCCAGTGTCCCTTAGCCTTACAGTGGAAACAATCATGGTCTGCAGCCACCCTTGGCTTCTCACCACCCTTAGGTTTTGCAACTTCCTTGCCCTTCCCTTGGGTATTGTTCTTGTTCTTGGCTACCTTCTTGAACCCTTTCCCTCTGTTGACGTTAAGAACTTCCTTCTTGTTGGCAGTGGGAGTATTCTGCTCAGCAGCTTTGAGCATACCATGGAGTTTGTTCAGGTTTTTCTTAATACCATGCATATGGTAGTTCATCCTGAATGATGCAAAGCCAGCATGTAAGGAGTGCAAGACGATATCTGTGGCCAACTCTTGGTCATATGGGGTGCCCAGTGTCTCCATACGGCTAAAAAGACAGATCATCTTGATCACATGGGGACCTACTGGCTTTCCCTTCACAAGCTTGCTATCCATTATAGCCTTGTGAGTTTCATATCGTTCAATCCTTACCTGTGCCTGAAACAACATTTTCAGGTTGGTGATGATAGTGTAGGCATCCTGGTATTCAAACCTCTTTTGAAGATCAGGTTCCATGCTTGCTAGCATCAAACAAGTGACAGGTAAAGAATCACTCCTTAACTCCATTTCTCTAACTATCTCCTCATCTGATGAGGCATAGGTAATAGTAGAGATAGGGTTTGTTAGGACGTCCTCACGCCCTTCAGACCTAAGAACAATTCTCAGATTTCTTTCCCAATCAAGAAAGTTCGTTCCATTCAATTTGTTTTTCTCAACTATTGAGCACGAGGTGAAATTCAAGTTATCATTAGACATAATGCCTATATAAAAGGAAATGACATACAAATCAGTTTGTGTTCGAAATGCAAATTACTTAAGATTAAACATCTTTAAAATAAGTAAATGCGCATTTTATTCAAATTGTTATTGTTCCTGGTGAATAAAATGATTCCAAGATCCCATTACACACAAGACCCAACGTACTTTTGCACTGCCTTGAGTCTTGTATGCTCAAGGTAAGTAACAATTACTAATTATAACTCCTTATAATTCTTGGTTGATGATCCACATCCAATGTAAAATCATCCTATGCCTCAAGATCCAAAACTTTGCCTTTTGGTCTCTCGTTGGGTACAACCATATCAAAGCTTATGAACCCCTTGTATAGATTCACCCTTATTAGCCCAAGATTATGGAAAGACACCCTCACTTTTGTGAAGCCCATCCAACCAAAAATCCAAAACTTAATGGGTTATGATATGAAAAGGCATTGCCCCAATTTACTTTAGGAATTTAAGTCTTTTATTTGTCTTTATTTATAAGTGAAAAAATATCATAAATAAAAACAACATAAAACGTAAAATAAGGCATTCAAAATGCAATGAAATTGTGATCCTAGTATGGCCCCTACGATGCATAAAATAAAGATCTAATCTTCATGGGTCTCCACCCTCGCGCCCTTCATGGATCTCCATCCTTGAACTTCTTATGTCTTCTTGTCTTCTTGTATTAATTACAATATTTTCTAATAATCTAATTACTGAAAATAAATTACAAAAATACATAACGATACGCAGATCGTGTACAAAAAAACATAACGATACGCAGATCGTATTTATGGGCCATACTAGTCACCTTATGTATGCAAGCAATATATCATAATATAAAACAAGCATAATAAATCCATGAACATTCTTGATATATTAATTCAAAAACTAGCAATAATATATATGGAATTAATTTTATGGTAACTATTACCTTGTATAATTGGATATAATTTTTTTTTCTTTTTTTTTATTAGGGATAAGATATCTACCATATCTAATTAAGGTAATTTAAGATTTTACACTAAAATCATAAATATCTTCCATAACCCTAATTCCACCTCCATCAACTCCCACTTAAATTTTGTAACAATTACAAACTTTGCCGATTGTAGGATTAAGATGATATGTTTTCATAAAACATAAAATTTTGACAAATTAATATATAAATCAAATTCACATAAAAAAATCCCTCAACTTGACATCTAAATCATGAAATTCTCAATTTCTTAGATTCAAATCAACTTTCACTTTTATAAAATCAAACGTTTTATAATTTATACCAGAAATCTCATCTCTTATATAAATCATACAAACTGATTATAAGAAACATCATCTAAAAGAAAAACCCTTAAAAAAAAATTGACGTCGTATACAATTTTTTTTTTTTCTTCTTTTAATTATAATGTTCCTTTACCATTCGGTGTGATCAAATCAGACCATCAAAGATTGGAATTTTATAACTTCCGATATCAAATATATGCGAACAGTGATCTAATTAATTGTCAAGTGAGACTGTCTCATTCAATTGCTATAAACTATAAAGACAACTAATTACGGAGGCTTGGATCGAAATCATATTCCGATACGTTTGTCGAAAACGGTTGTTGATTCACAAAATTGATCAAAATCAATATTTTAATACATCCAATTCCGATCGTTTATTGAATCAAAATCAGTATTTTAATACATCCAATTCCGATCGAAATATCAATCATATATTTCTTACGTACTACAACTGGTATTAAATCGTTTGTCGTGGAATCAAATTCCGAACCCGTGTAAAATTTAATACATCCAATTAATCAAAATCAAAATTTTAATCATACAAATTACTCCATATATCGAATATATTGCTAAATTGAATCAAAACTAACAAGAAAATCAATCGATCATATAAATTTATGCAAGAGGCTCTGATGCCACTGATGGAAATTAGATGCGCAGCGGAAGTTTTAGAAACTATTTTCTATCATCTAATTGCAAGGATCTTCATGCATAAAATCGATAGATCAAATCATTGTTCATAGGAGATACCTCTTGATGCGTGAACCGGATCTGAACGGGGAGGATTCGGAAGAGAACTAGAGCCCACAAGAGCCCGGTCTAGATCTCCTTTGCCTTCGACTGACGAAGATCGAAAGGTGAACAATCAAATTGCTCTTGATCGATGATGGTAGAGTTCCGCCCTCACGTCTGTTGAAGCGGCAAAACTCACGTTCTCTCTTTTGGAATGTGTTAATTAGGTCAAGTCACAATAAGCCCATCTTTATAAGCTTATATTTATACCTTACTTGATTAATTATTTATTTCACAAATAAATCTTATCCCATTATTATTAATATATATCTAATATACACTAATAATAAAATCATCTATCTTTTGATCAAGCCCGTCAACTCTAAGTGTGTGACCGCATAGGACCCGTTTATAATAGCCATGGGTTTAACCCGTTTAAGCCCATTAATCGTAGTTGGCTTCTAGCAAAGCATTACGACTCATAAAATAATCGGATTGAATATCTCTATCAATTGTCCTATTCCATAACTAGTCATTGCACATTAAATTAAAGGACACAATTCCTTCAAATTGGATATGGAAAAAGCATATGAGAGAGTTGTTTGGAATTTTACGAAAAGGATTCTTGAGAAGTTTGGATTTCACCAGACCTTTGTTTCTTGGATTATGGAATGTGTAACGACTGTGTCTTTCTTAGTACTAGTAAACAATGGCCCTACTGATGTGTTCCTCCCTTCTCGAGGTTTACGACAAGGGGATCCCCTGTCCCCTTTCTTATTTATTTTAGGAGCAGAAATCCTAGCTCGGAAGCTTGCAGCAGAAACAAATGTGGATAAAAGTCCTATTGGATTTACAAAAGGAAGTATAGAGGCTGGTCAAAAGGTCAATGCAATTATAGAATCATACTGTAAAGTTTCTGGACAAAAGGTAAACTATCATAAATCTAGTTTATAAGCAACAAAAGGTATTTCTAACTCTAGGATCGTGGAGGTTCGAACTTGCTTGAATATTACAAATGAAACCTTATTGGAAAAATATCTCGGTTGTCCAATTATCAACGGAAGGGTAAACAAACATACATTTGAAGACATTATCTGTGAATCTATGGAACAACTTAGTAATTGGCGTGCTAATGCTCTATCAGAACAAGGACACGTAATCCTAATCAATTCAAACCTATCAGCTAAACCATTGTACACCATGCAGAACTTTATGATATCCGCTTTTATCCACAGGGAGCTGGGTGAGATTAATAGAATGTTCTTCTGGAATAAAGATCTGCAACACCGACCGCTTATTAGTTGGGATATGATCTGTAGACCAAAAAAGAATGGAGGATTAGGACTTAGGAAATCAAAAGAGATGAATGAAGCTCTTCAACTGAAACTGCTATGGAAAATATTGGCTGAACTAGATAATGTATGGGTCAAATACAAGTATTTACGTTCCGCTACCATCCTCGAATATAAGAAAAGTGGTGACTCTTCTTGGCAATGGGCCAAACTGACAACTCTTATTGATAGATTTAAGACCAAGCCTTATCTGGTCAGTTGGAAATGGAAAGTCTATCAAATCTTGGACTGATAACTGGATTACAACCTCTGCCCTACAGTCTAGGGAAGATTGCCCCCAAATTACTAATATAGGGGAAACTGTTAGTGACTACATTATGAGGGGTAAATGGTGGACGGAAAAACTTAACAATATGTTACCTAATTAATGACATAGTCAAAGAAATCTCGGACATTCCTCTTCCGGTCTTCCCCTTTGAGGATAGACTTTACTGGTGGCATGATAGAGAAGGCTGGTTCACTACTTCAAGTGCATACAAGATGATCACATCTCAATCATCTCTAAATTTAGACAGGCTGATTTGCATAACTAGACCAAAAAAAAAACTTTGCAAAACTAGACCATGACATAGAGAATTGGCAAAAGTAGCACATGTCTACTTTTGCAAATAAATGGGGGTTACCGGATGGGTTGGTAGTGGGAAAAAGGGGGAGGTACGACTATCAGATTTTGCAGAGGGGGTGAACAATAGATTGAGGGTTAAAGTAATGATTACTATAGAGTATTAATATATAAAGCACTTAATGCTATTATTGGGGCTAAGTGACACATAAAAAATTAGTGATGGATGTCTCAGGGCTCATTTATTGTGCTTTAGAGAGAGAGAGAGAGAGAGAGAGAGAGAGAGAGAGAGAGAGAGAGAGAGAGAGAGAGACATAATATGAGAGGAGTGGAAAGCTGATGAGGGAAAACGTCACCCGTTCATTTCTGGAAACTGTACAGTTTCTATCCTACCAATAGTGTAAATCTGTCCTCCCATCAATTGGAAATTGTCCTTCCATTTCTGTAAAGTATTACTCTGATGCGTTTGTCTTTGAATTTGTATGTATTTTTCTCCGATTCTAACTAAGGTACTAAAATTGTCGATTTTATAGATAAATTATTTAGATGAAATGGCTTTGATGTTAAGAGAAATTGGAAGAAAATAAGTGAGATATTTGAATTGTTTTTTATTGCCAATTTTGTAGTTGGTTCCCTAGTTCGAGAGATCATGAGGTTGAGGTATTGAATTTTGTAGTTGCTTTTGATTGCCAATTTTATAGATACACTATTATTTCTTTCATTTGGTCTAAGATCGACAAATTTATGAACCTACGCATATTCCGTATTAGCCTATGTGAGAGTCGAACTCACATCTTTGTGTACAAACACAACGCTCTACCAATTGAGCTAATATGCTATTTTCCATCATATAGATTAATAAACAAGTTCAATGGAAAGTCAATATCAAAGAAAAGTGCAGGAAGTTTGTCCGGTAGCAGTGGCAACGATGGGTAAGTGATCTTGTACATCACCTTACGGTGCAAAACGACAAGTCCATCCACTCCCTCCCATGGACATCAGATGTGTGACGAATGTGTAGCGGGAGATATTATGTGTCATGTGTCAGATATATTATGGGGAAACTTGTAATGGCTACCCTATTTCGTCTCAGGTCTCGGAGATATTATGGGGATAATTGTAATGGATACAATATTTTGTCTCAAGTGTCGGAGATATTATGTATTTCGAGTTGCATCCTACCAATACCGTAATACCGTATGTTTATCTTACCATTAGGTTCAACATATTCTACCAATATCATACTTTTATCCTACTAATAGCATGCAACCGTTAGGCCTACACTTGTGAATTTCGGTGATTAAATAATCATCCTGCCAATAGGGTATTTATTTCTGACCAATAGATTTAAAATACTTTACCATTATCATCATATGATCCTACCATTCTCATCCAACCATTAGGGCTACACTTAGAATTTCGGTGATTACATCAGCATCCTACCAATAGGGAATTTTTATCTTACCAATAGTTTAAAAGTATTTTACCATTATCATCCTACCAACCATTATGGCTACACTTGGGAATTTCGGTGATTACATCAGCATCCTACCAATAGGGAATTTTTATCTTACCAATAGTTTAAAAGTATTTTACTATTATCATCCTATCATCTTACCATTATCATCCAACCATTAGGACTACACTTGGGAATTTCGGTGATTACATCAGCATCCTACTAATAGGGAATTTTTATCTTACCAATAGTTTAAAAATATTTTACCATCATCATCCTATCATCCTTTCATTATCATCCAACCATTAGGGCTATACTTGAGAATTTCGTTGATTACATCAACATCCTACCATCATAGTATTTTTATCTTATCATTAGTGTCAACATACCTTACCATTATCGTCCTGTGATCTTACCATTACCATCATACCAGTAGGGCTATAATTGGTGATTAGATATCATCATCTTACCAATAAGTTATTTAAATCCTACCAATAGTTAAAAAATATTTTCCCAATAGTGTGTATATCTACCAATACCAGTAGGGCTATAATTTTATCTACCAATACTAGTAGGATTCCTTGTCTGCAACTTTGAGCCACAACTGAAGCAAAGAGTAATCCCCAATTGGTTCAGAGCAAACCCTTTAAGGGAGGACTCTAAAGCTGCAGACAAGTAATCCCCAATTGGTTCAGAGCATCCCCAATTCGACGATTCATTGAGGAGAGAAGAAATTAGCGTCAAAATCCAATTCCATCGCAACCGCAGACCAGAGAAACCCTATAGTCTCATCCTAATTTCCAAGGAAGGGCCGAAGGGAAAATAAAGACGAGAAGTGAACACTCCCACACAAACCCTAGATTCGTCGTCTTCTTCATCGACAGGAAGATTGGGAATTGGGACTGGGGATGGTAAGAAATGGATCAGTCGCCTCCTCCTCCGCCGCCCCCTCCTCTTCTTCACCATCGCCTCCATCCTCTCCTACGTCGCCACAACCCGCTCCTCCTCCAACGCCGCCGTTGCCTCCCTCCCCCGACCAGTCCCTCGGCTCCTTCCGCGCCCTCTCCTCTGAGCTCATCTGGTCCATGGAGCCCTCCGTCCGCGACGCTCGCTGGCGCTCCTCCTACGGCCTCTGCTACCAGGTGTTCACCACCGTCGTTGACAAGCTGAAGTCGCACATCGCGCTCTCGAACCTCTTGCTCTCGAACCTCTCCCTTTACGGTGACCGGCTCTAGCCCTTCCCATCCCCCCCTGTAACTTGTTTCAACTTGTCTAATTTTGCAAAATTTTGGATCCATTGTCTAGTTTTGCAAATAATGGGCCTCATGTGATAGTTTTGCAAAAAGCCCCATTTTTTTTTATCTATTTAGTACCATTTCCTGATATAGACAATAACACTTGGATTTGGAAACAGGATATCCCGCCTAGGATAAAAAATTTCCTTTGGAATGTTTGCCAAGAGGGCCTCCCTACGGCTTATAGGCTAGCCCGGCGTGGGATCTCTGTCCCTTCCACCTATAATTTGTGCAACTGTGCGACCGAAGGTGATGTTCACCTACTACTTGAATGTAATTATGTACGCTCTCTCTTCCAAGTCCCGCCCCACATTAACTCCAGAATATCTACAATGATAAATCAGTCCCGAGATATAAAATATATCATCTCTTTCATTGGGAAAAACCTTGGTTCTAGGCCACGATAGAGCTTGCCTTTGCTTGGTGGTCTTCTTGGAATATTCAGAACCAATTCGTATTTCGACAGGTTTCTATCCCGTCTAGAGATGCGACATTGCGTATAATTAGAACTCATAGGGACAATTGGAGAAAAACTTCACAGTTTGAGCACTGTGTAGATGAGATCCCCCGTTTTCACACACAAAACTGTAATACTAAAAAGAAAAATACGGACGGTAACATCAAGCTTAATTTTGATGGATCAACGTTAACAAACCTAGAAAGCTCGGTCAGGGTAAAAATCAGGGATTGGGAAGGGTGTCCAATAAGTATATGCTATGATAAACTTGGGAAACAAAGCTCAATTAAAGCGGAAGCTCTTGCTCTAAAACTAGGAATCCAAAACGCTATTCAACTCCGTATAAATAAACTCCACATCGAAGGTGACTCTAGCATAACCATAAACTATTTACTCAAAACTGCGAAATGCCCTTGGGAGATTGAACTGATTCTATCGGACGTTAAACTGTTATTATTGACTATGAAAGAGGTCTCCTTCTTTCATGTTCTCCGTGTAGGCACTATAGAATGACTGATAAGGTTGCACACCTTTGCCACTCTGCCTGAGATGTCGATATTTATAATAATTTTGGTCTTTTAGACCTCATCCGTAAGGATGCAGCCGGGTAGAGGTCACTTACCTGAATTTTTACCTAATAAAAAAAAATGTACGGTCTTCCTTCTAGTGTGCCTCTCATCGATAAATCCACCTTTACCTTTTCATAAATTAATTATCATGTCATTTCCTATTTAGCATAGTAATTTAGCGTTTGTGCTATTCGCACGGCGGGATTTCGCAATCCGCACGGTGCCGATTTCGAAAACCGGCACTGGCGGTCTGCCAACTTGGGAAGTCGACATCGGCAGAAGTGCCAACTTGATCCAATAGTGATCTCCACTCAATGAAGGGCTGCCGACCAGTGCAATGCTGTCGACTCCTTGCCGACTCGGGAACTCGACATCGGCACCGTGCGAATAGAGAATAATTGGCCGTGTAAACAGAACCCATTCGACCTTAGATATTACCAATACCCTCCTTTCGGACTTAAAAAAAAAAGCAGCTCTGTATCAGTCAGTTTGCCCTTATAATAATAATCCTCCTGCTACTACTAGGGTTCGTATGGGACGGGGTTAATAAACTGACTAAAATTATAAACAGGGTAAAAATTTATAAACTGTTGGTAAAAGTAGTTAAAAATTTATGAAAAAATATAAACTCCGTATGGGGCGAAAAACAGTTTATTTGTATAAAGGGAAGTTTATTTGGTTTTTATTAGGGGTATTGTGGTACTTTCAAACCAAATAAGATAAAAGAGAAGGGGTAAAATAGTAATTATGGAATATAAACCTCAAAATAAGTTTCAATCTGCAGCTTATTTATAAACCCTTTTTTTAACTGACTAAAGCTTATTTGTTGTTCCCATACACTATTTAAACCCGTTTATTTTTTTAACAGCTAATAATTTCACGTTTTTTAGCTTGCTTATATGCAGCCATACACACCCCTAATCTTCTACCTTTCCTCTACCCCGGTCTTCCCTTTCTCAGCTGGACGCCATTGACGAGCCCTTTGAGCTCTGAGTCCGAACACTCGGAGTTCTGGCTGGGCTAGATAATCAAGTATTAATCGTTCAAAGATGAGGCCTTGTTCGAGTCGAATCGATGTCGCTGCTAGCACTCAGATGCTCAGTGTTGATAATCGTCTCTCTCTCCGGATCTACTGCCGAATTGCCGACAATCTCCTCCGACAGGTTCTTCTATCTTTCAATTATTCCTGTCTGTTCATTTCTACGTTGCCTCGATCGGTGATTTTGTGTTGGTAATTTTGATTTTAGTAAAGGCAAGGCTTACCAGACCTGCTATTCATTGCTAGTTGATTTGGTGGTTTTGTTGTAAAGTTTACGAATTTCCGATTGTAGAGGGAAGAGGAAAGTGAGGGAGAAAGATGGAAGGAAGAAAGATAATCATCAGAGGAAGTTGTTTATTGGCCCTCTCTTTCCCACCGTTCTTGAGCAACAAATTTCTAGGTTAATTCAATTAGATACAGTATGTTGCAGTAACATGTTCAAATTTGATGTGAGTTTTGGAGGTTTTTCAGGGTTTTCTTACCAAATAGCCTTCTGTTTTGGATGCGTGTTTGAATCTTGGGGTTTCTGTTGTTGAGGTCCTGATGGACTTTTGAATCATATTGGAGAACAATGTTATATGCACACTTGCACTCTGATGCCTATGATAAAGTAGGAATTCATGTTTGTCATAACACAATGTTTTATTCCTTTACATCATCTAATATAATTATTTAGATAGCTTTAGCTTTTCCAAGCTTTCATACCTTTCTTTGTTGAAAAGCTCAGTTGCCAAAGCAAGTGAGTGCTGCTTGTTAGAGGAATTCATCAACTATGACTAGAATTCTTGTATTGAAATTATACTTCCTCTCCTGTTGTGTTTTCACTTTGTTAAAATGGAGTTTAAGTGCCATGCACCGAGTCGGCAGGAAGTTGTGACTGATATTTCTATAAGAAAACCTTTATCCATTTTGTATGTGTGGCAGTGCAAGGTATACACACTAAGTATGATTCTTCCATGTATTCAATGAAATAATCCATGTGAGAAGTAAAGGATATAGATTTCCTTCAAAAATTTATCAGATGTTGCATTTATTTAAGCTTTAAGAATTATGCCACAAAACGAAATTGTTGCCCCATGTTCCCCCTTGGCTCTGCCACTGATTAACACGGTTATATATCTATTTAGCATTTATGTGTAACGTCTTCCTTTTCTGATTCAGATTGTTTTCCCAAAATTTTCTTATGGTTTCCTAAAGAAACAAAATTGGTGACAGTGTTGATCTTAATTCTTCCTTTTTGCAGGCTGCTATATTTCGTAATGAGAAGAATGTTATAGATTTGTATATTATGCTCCTAAGATTCTCAGGGTGAGTAACACTACAGAGTGCTTATGATCAAGCTTTCTATTTGCTGTGAAAACTTGTTGTAATGTTTGGAAATCTCTAAAATATTGTTGTTGCATTCTTTGCACACAACTTCTCTTCCCTCTAATTTTCCTATGGCTCACTATAAGTGGTTCAATTGTCCAAATTATTTTATCTTATGCTTCAGTTTGGTTACTGAAACTATTCCTCGACATCGAGATTATACATCATCTCCTAAAAGCAAAAGAGATTCTCTAAAAAAGGTGATGAGCATCAATCTTCTGTACCTTTCTCCACATGTTAATTAATACATCCATAGTTTCCAGATACAGTAAGTAACTGTTCATATCCATTATTGTAGCAATTGTTAAATGCCCTAAATGAATTGGAGCAATTGAAGCCAGCTGTAAGAAAAAGGATTGAAGAGTTTGAAAGGAAACATGAGTATCCATTGAAACCACGAAGTGAATGTGACAACAGCAGTTCTACTAATTCTTTTGAGTGGCCTTTGAACACCAACCAATCTATGACTAACAACTTAGTAAAGGTACCTTGTGATATTTTTCGTTTCTTATCGCCTAGCACTATTTCTTTTCTTCACAATTATATATGCAACCAGTTACTAGACTTATCTATCTGTATATTTTCTCATGGATTAATCTGTGGGACAGGTTTCTTGGCCTTCTTCAAGCAACACTGCAATTGAAGATCCAAAAAATAAGCAGCAATTGTTTCCTCCCAATGAGCAATTCAACAGATTGTAAGTCTGGTCATATTTTGGAATGATTGCTTAATGCAATATTTTTTTAGGATATATGTGGATGTGGACTGTGGTTAATGAATGGGTTTCTTTTTAAAATTCTGGATTTGTTAAATCCATTTCCAAGATTAAGAAATTACAAATTCCCACTGGTCCGGCGAACCTGGTTATGTACCAGTATAAGGGCTTCACCTACAAAATTATACTCTCCTGTTAATTCCAAGTGATATTTCTATGTTGAATTTCCCAACTCATTCTTGTTATAGCAAATAAAATAAGGATTCTGAAAGTATCATTAGCTGTACTAGAATCTTGTAATAAGATCCTGGCATTACTAACCCTTCATATGTACTATGTAGTAGATGGAGGTGGTTAGCACAATCAAGATAGTGCTCTAGATGATAGTAGATGAGCCCTCATGGTATGCACAAGTTATATTAGTGTTATCATAACATAATACTCCCTCCATTAAAAAATATGTGGTTTTAGGTTGTAAATCTTGTTTAGAATTATAAGTCCTTTTAAGTTTTCTAGGTTTTGGGTTACAAGAATTCTACTTTTTTTAAAAAAACTTTTTCTACAATGCGCATTCTTTAAAATGGGTAGTGGGCACAAAATTTTAGAGTATTTTAATGAAAAATGTAGTACTTTTAGTCTTTTTTGATATGTGTGCAAAATGTTGAAAAGAAGGATTGTTGAATAAAGGGAGTATTTATTTACTTAAATAAAAGGATATAGAATTACGTAATTGTTATGTGTGTGTCCGCGCGTGTGCGTGCGCAGCAGCGAAGAGTTATTTAAGCTTGGAAATTGTAGGACGAATGCTTTCCGTTCATGGACCTTTTCTGCATTTTAGTATAATTCCAGGGAGGTATTGGCTTATATGTCGCACTGGTCATTTTTGAGGAGCATAGAGTTGAAGGAATATTATTTTGATAGATGGTTTACCACTTACTTGAAACTCGTAAACATGGTCTAACTATAGTGGTAGCGTTCTGGGATTTAAGGACGATAGTTGTGCAAGGACATAACAGCCACAAAGAAACCCAAAAGATTTCTAAGTAGCATAGCAAATAGTACCAAGATTGGACCAAAAGAATCCTAATGGTATGCTGATATTTCATAATGGAATTTTAGACCCTTTTTCTTTTGGCAAATGATCTTTTTTTATAAAAAAAAAAAAAGAGAAACATGGATATTGGACCGTGAACAACACATAACTGAAACCAAACTGAAAAAATACCTTTAACTTTTATTTTTTCCTGAATAAAAAATCAGCTTCCATATTAAACCACAAAAGGCCGGGTTCATAATGCTTTTCACTTATCCTGATTTTGCACAAGTATACTTGAAACCTCCAAAATAAACCTTTAAGGTTTTTTATTACTGAGCCTTTTCCAAAAACACTTATGAGTATATTTTAGTATTTGTACTCCTGCTTAGCCATCTAATAAACCTATTGCCATCTAATACTCATCATAGATCCTTGACATTGCCTCGCCCAAAGGATGAAACACTATCCAGACATTCAGTTTTGGGCCCCAATGGGCTTCGTGCACAATGGCAACCACCGGCCCGGGACAAAGGGGTAAGCTCTTGGTTATATTTTTTTTCCTTTCTGTGGATACTTGATATATTGCTCATCTTACTCTTTTCTCACCATGCAGGTTTATTATCCAAACAACTTTGGTGAGACTTCACTTGAACTGTCAAGGTAGGTTAGTCGCTTAGATATTTCAGGTAGTGGTATTGCTTTCCTGGTCTGCATTCTTGTGTTGCTGAATGGATCTGATTGGATAGTAAATAAGATGGTGAATGCCATTAAACTGTTGTGATATCATAGTAGTTTTTAACTTTTTTTATCCATATGTGCATCACAAATATTTTCCTTTTGTTGATGAAGACCTTACATATGAGTTTTTTGTTGATTAATAGGTTTCAAGCCATTGAAGATACACCTCCAGTTGACAAGGCCCCGAGCAATATTGCAAGTGAAATTTCATCTTTGGAATCGAGCCTCCCTCAAGACAATGGCCAAATGCCTTCATCAAATGAACCTAGTGCCATGATTTCATTTGAACCTTTAGAATCTCTTGACACTACCATTGTAAAGCAGCCCTCCCCACCACCGGTTCTTGCAGCTGTCCAAGATTTAATTCCTACAGATCCATCCTCTGTTATTGATATTCAAGACTTAAAAAATGACTCTTTGCCAGATAACTTGATTTCTCCTGAATCTCCAATGGAGTTGCATATTGTGAGAATCTGAACCATTTTTCTTCATCCTTTCCTTTGCTGAGAAGTGTTTTAAAGCTGACAGTTGAGGTTATAATTATGTGCGATTCTCTTTACAGTCAACAAAAATGATGGATGCCTTCATGAGGATGGCTCGATCTAATACAGATAAAGATTTGGAAACTTGTGGCATTCTTGCTGGTTCACTTGTAAGTTACTATTGCATATTTCTGCTGGTTCCACCCATAAGTATTGTGAATTAGAATTCCTTATTGGCTGTGCCTGCCTATTTTCCTTTTTGTTGGCAGAAAAACAGGAAGTTCTATATTACAGCCTTGATAATTCCAAAACAACAGGGAACTGCAAATTCTGTAAGTTTATGTGCCATTAACTTGCTAAATTAAACATTCTTGCCTACATCATTAACTTGTGCACTTGCTGATCAGTGCCAAGCCACGAATGAAGAGGAAATATTTGAAGTACAAGACAAACAATCTCTTTTTCCATTAGGATGGATCCATGTAAGTGCAATTTTTTATGGAAACTTTTTCAATCCTTTGTTATGACCAGATAGACTGATTGCATAAGTAGCAAAACACTGACTAGATTAAAACCTGACTTCTCGGTTTATTCAGAAATAGGAGCTCATGTAGGGAGTTACAACCTAGGATATCCTGAAACACCATTTAATAAGGGTTTCCGTTTCCGAAGAAACTCCGAAACACTGGGAAACTCTGCAAAAATGTTTCTGGAGGTCGGAAATGGTCAATGTTTTGAAAATTTGAAAACAAAACCTCTTGGAAACGTTTCTTGGTCCCACAAACCATTTCCCTTTAATATTTTACGAAGAAATCAAATAAAAACCCTTATTTGTCGTCTTTCACTTTTCGCACCTCTCTCTCTCTCTCTGGATTGATTGTTAAATATATAGTGTATTTGAAAAATATTATAGCCTTAATGTAGCATATATGTATCACTTGGTGATATGTCTATTGATCTTATTGAGAACTTTAAATGAACATATAATGTATGTTGCCGTTTCCTCGGCGTTTCCGTTTTCTATGAAATTTGGATTGTTGTTTCCCTCTTTCCGTTTTCATTTCATTTCCATTTCATTTCAAGTTTCCGTTTCTGTTTCCGTGAAACATAGTTTACAATTTGAAAAGAAATATGCGAAATGTTAAGGTATTGAAGAGTCATGCAGGACCATATGAACCTAAAATGAGAATTATGGGACGAATGTCTGTTGCCTTCTAATTAGAAACCCAGAAGTAAATGATTCTGCATCAGCTACTGGTAGAGTGAAGAGAGAGAAACACACATAGCAGGAATTCAATAGAAAATCAGGAGGGAAAATTCAAGAGGTAAGGTGTCTCAACTCTCAAGGTCACCAGTGGAGGAACTCTCGATGGCCTAAGGCAAAAAAGCCTTTCATTCAAGAGGGAAGGTGTCTCAAGGCCATCACTGGAGGAATTCTTCATGATGTAAGGCAAAACCTTCTACAAATATATTTCTCAGATGTCTAATTCCCTATTTATAATAAAACTCCTTCCCATGGGCTACATGATAGCTTTAACCCTTCCTCTCCCATTACTTAACCTAATTGTCTCCACATCCATCTAGCACAGCCTTGATCCTGACCAAGCTGAGCCAACTTTCCCCACAATTAATCCAACTTTGAAAACGAAATATTAGTGAAACCCTATATTACGAACCCAAGCCACCAGATTTAGATCCAACGCCTCCTGCTTCAAAGCACCAAACTTCATCACTTACATCGACGACCGCTCTCCTCTGGCATCCACCACCAACACCTAGACTGTTTGTTGGTGATTTGGTTAGCGATTTAGGGATTTGTAATATCCCCCCTTAATCTCCCTCTATCTGCCTGATTTATCTACTTAATGGACTGCACAATATCACAAAGCAAGCAGATTGTCACTGAATCTATAGGTTAGGATTTTGATTGAATTAAGTGCCGTGGTAGCTAGATCTGGATGTTTGCTGCAGGCATAGAGAGAATCAGAGCCTTATAGGCCGAGAAAGAAGAGGTAGTCGAAGCGGCCGTGACAGCTCCGAGCCTCCGACTTTAACTATGGATTTTGAGAAGTTGATAGGTGACAATAGGGAAGATGAGATAGAACGCTTGGATGGAGAGGGGTGAAGAGTTTGGGGAGGAGATTATAAGTTTCTTGTACCAAACACACATTATAAATAATGTATATGTTATAAGCTATCACTTATCATCTTCATAAAACATTCTTACAAATAAACTCTCATAAGTCATAATGACATTATATTACTGGCTATCCAAATGTAGTTAGTTCCCTCTTCTAACCCTTTTGGGAAACTAATTGTTTGTCTAATATGAAGAATAATTTGTTTTTCTAGCATTTCATCATCATTTTTCTCCTGATGACAATGTTCATCTTTATTCTGTTGCACAATAAACGTAAGTGCAAATATTGTGTCTGGTTGATGTGATATTCTGCTTCTATGTATAATCACCAAGGTAATTGAATTTGAATATGAATATTTAAACCACACCAAGCTTCTTTCAAGACGCAAGCAGCTACTTTGACTTTTTGCTTGTATTGTTTTCTGTACAATATCCTAGGCCTGGATAAGTAGATAACACCTAGTAGATAACATAACAACAACAACAACAACCCAGTTAATCCCGCACTAGAGCGGGGTCTGGGGGGTCAGGATGTACGCACTCATACCCCGAACAGATCGGGAGAGTGTTTCCGATAGACCCAGAACGATAGGGCAGTAACCACATAGTAGTAGGTCTCAAAGAATGAAGCAGAGACAGCAAGGAATAGGAAAGGGGAGGCGCAGGGAAGAAGCAAGAAGGTAAACAATGGCACGAGAACACAGCTCAAATCAAAACCAGAACAAATGGCACTAAACATCAGCAACTCGAATGCTCCTCCTCCAGTGGTCTCTGTCCGAAGTCATATCCTCCGTTAGGTCCAGCAGATTGAGATCATGTCTGATAACCTCCAACCAGGTCTTCTTAGGTCTACCTCTCCCCCTACGGATTTTTCCCAAATTCAGGATTTCACACCTACGAACCGGAGCCGACTCAGGTCTCCTACTGACGTGCCCAAACCAACGTAATCTGGACTCCCGCAATTTATCCACAATACTCGCAACTCTAGCCTCTCTCCTGATGTCAGCATTTCGGATTCTGTCGAGTCTCGTGTGCCCCGTCATCCATCTCAGCATTCTCATCTCTGCAACTGACAACTTCTGTTCTTGCACTGTAGATAACATCAATTCATCAAATCTAGATTCTCCTCTGCATTATCTTTTGAATGAACATATTTATAGGAGAGGAAACAAATTAACCCATATATTAGCTGGATATGAACCTCGGGTAGAAGGTTTTATGAGTTTGGACAGGCCAATTGATAAGCAACATTCGGGCAGAAGAAAGTATAAATGAAAGATCATACTGCAATGCACTATTTCCTGTATGCTACTTCGTATCAAACTAGCTTAGGTATCTTACTTACACTTTATCATTATACATGACAATTTTTGGATTTCCAAGTGCATTTCCTATCCTTTGGTTCCATTTCCATCCATGGATGCACTGAAATACCTCTGTTGCAGTTACCTATTTTTACACATCATAATTTGGCTATCCAAATCTAAAACCTTGTAGCATAGCAGAATATAAAATCCCTCTTTTGAAAGAACTGGCAGCACTATACCACATTTTTATCCCTCCAGAGCCCTACCTTTCTTTCTTTTAAAAAGCCATCACTATGATACCTTGCATCATCAAATCCGCCTTTGAGTAAATTTTACCTCAAAATCCTCATATCTGTATCATTGTTCTTAATAAAATACATCAATATTATAAAGTATAAACTTTCCTATCATTGGCTATACCTTCCTTAAGTTCAGGAGCCTTTGTCCATCTTGATTCCCAAGTCTCTCTTTTTGTTTCTCTGGATCTCCCAATTCATGGTCAGCATCTGACTGCTGAAAATCTTTGTAACTTTTACAGTTGCCGGTATTTGATTAGATTGAATGATAAATAATACTCTAAATATATATCAATTAGTTCATTTGGATTTGTAGATTTACATCTGATTACTCGCTTGTGAATGCATTAATTGGCTAGTGATTTTTTAATATGATTTTGAAATCTTCGTATTGTATGTTTTTTTTCAGACGCATCCTACACAGTCTTGTTTTATGTCATCGATTGATGTTCACACCCACTATTCATATCAGGTATATGATTTTCTTTTGTTCTCTGCATCTGGTTCTCTTCTCTCATCTTGATCTACCCCAGTGGCCCAGTCTACCAGCAGTTGTTTGATTACTTGTTTTTTTATGTAACTACTGACATATATGTACACCTTCATACGCATCCCTCCTACTACTAAAGTAAGGTTTTGGCTTCAATAAATGAGTTTAGAAATCTACTTGATTTCCCTTTATTTTTGGCTTAATAAACGAGTTCATAAAATAATGATCCAGTAATTGGTTTTCCCCCAATTGCAAAGTTTTACCTTGAGTTTAAAAAATGTTGGATTTTCTTCAATAATTAATTACTAGCTTCAATAAATTGGTTTAGAACATATTTGGTTTCCCCTTTTCTAAACAAGTTTACATAAATATGTTGCCAATCATTGGAATCTTTTATTTTATTGGGTTCTTATTAAAAATTGTCTAAATAATCATATCTTAACTATAAATAAGTTATGTTCTTGGCAATAAAAAACAGTGGCAAAGTTATCAAAAATAATACAAGGGCACTTAACTATAAATAAGTTATGTTCTTTTATTTTATTGGGTACTTTAATGAATAAAAGAAGACATTTATAGGGCACTTAATGGTGCATGCTCTACAAAGCTTAGTTTATAAAAGAAGACATTTATAAAGTGATAATTTATATGCATTATAAATACACTGATTTTTATATTAAATTTTAATTCTATCTCAATGATTTCAAGTTGAGGTATATCGCAGCTTAGTTTATATTCAGAACCTTTTGCATTCAAATTTGAACTTTACAAATTGAATTGTGATTGTCACCCATATCTCCTCCACAGGTTATGTTGCCCGAGGCGGTTGCAATTGTCATGGCGCCTCGAGATAATTCCAAGTATGGCCATTGCTCCTCTTAACTAATTGGTTTGCCAACAAAAGAGGGTAAAGAAAACACCCTTTTCTGTCTAACCAACCATTGTAATTCCTTGTGCAGAAAGCACGGCATATTTCGGCTGACCACCCCAGGTGGCATGTCAGTCATCAGACACTGTGAGCGCCGTGGCTTTCATGCGCATGATCCACCCTTAGACGGCGGACCCATATACAAACAGTGTACAGATGTGTATATGAGCCCCAGCTTGAAGTTCGATGTCATAGATCTCAGATGATCATATGACACAATTGTACAGAAAGGTAACTCACTTTCCCTGTAAACTTTTCACTGTGTGCCCACATACCTTGCCATTTGATATTCACCAAACTTTGTATGATGCAAAGAAATCCATGGTGTTTCATTGGCTGGCCACCAACCCTGCGCGTGTATTGCAATCACCATTAAATGCACTTGTGTTTCTTGTTAGATATTCCATAGAGGCTCTTAAATTTCTCTCCTCATCCTGTCTGATTTATATCAATATTGCTACTGATGTTTGGGTGTATTGTCACTGATATGTGCATCATTCCTCCTTGTTCGAGTCGTTGGCTGGGTAAGAGAATCCATGCGGTTCATTTGTTCGTTTGGCATGATTAATTGATTATTTAGGTGCTTTGTACACTTCGATCCCCAAACTCGTCCACACCCTGCTCTGTAAACAGGATATAGAGGGTTGTGGATTTTTCTGGTAGGGATTTATGATTTTGACAATTGTTATTTTATTTTGCTTCGATTTGCCTTTGGTTTTTTCACATTGGTCTTAAAGAGGGTCATGGCATTCCCCCTCCTTCCGTCGTAATCATAGGGGTTTTGCCGAAAAATCTAATACGAATACGATTAACACGATACGATAATGCAACGAAAAAACATGACATGAATTGCTGAAACTATAGGCTTGGCATGTTGGATTCGAGTCTATCATATATCATATTTTAGTTATTGGCTACTCCATGATACAAATCAATTTTTTTTTTTACATGTAAACCTATACCTACATATAAGCTCCTCTAAAACACAACATAGGTTGGGTTAAATGGTTCCAAAGGTTTTCAAGTGTACATGCTGTTTTGATTCAAACGTTTTGTTATGAAATTATCAAACCGGTGAATGTTTCAGTTTCTAGATACATACATACATGGCCCGTATGGCCCCTCGGGGGATGACCAAATGGCCTCCGTGAACCTTGAAATGAATTGTGTGTACTTGATACTTACATTCATACATAGCGACTACAAGATCATCTGATGAAATAATCCAAGTATGAAGAACAAACTAATATATGTCAATGCAAATGCATGTCATAATAAGAAATCAAACTCCCAATCGAACATCCACAACATCTCTATCTAAAGTTTCTTCTCCCTAGCCGGTATTTCCTTCAATTGGGGGCCTAGCCCTGTCTTGATGGCAGTCTGGTTGGTGTATACCGCCTCTGCTTCTAGCTTCTTCTTCTTCTTTTTTTAGTCTTTGTGACTGGGGATGGCAATGGGCTGGGGACTCCCCGCGATGAAGAAATTAAATGGGAACGGGGTCTTTTTTTTTTTTTAATCTTTGTGATTGGGGATGGCAATGGGCTGGGGACTCCCCGTGATGAAGAAATTAAATGGGAACGGGGACGGGGATGAGGGTTAAAGTGATTCCAGCGCGAGGACTGGGATGGGGACATGGATAATAATCCCTACCCCGATCCCCGCCCTCGTTGGGGAACCCCGCGGGGATCCATGATGAAGAGTACGGAATTCTCATTTTTGTTTAGATTTTATATAATTTTTTGTAATATTTATATCATATTTTTACATAACTTTAATAATATCTTATAATTTTCTATTAAATGGGGGGAACCCTGAGTTTTTAAACGGGAAACCCACGGAAAACGCAAACGGATAAAATTAAGCGGGGGCGGGGATTCCCCGATGGGGACAGAAACCCGATGGGGATGGGAATGGGGACGGGGATCATTTTTTATTCCCGGACGGGGACGGAGACGTGGGGAATTTTTGTAAACAGGGACGGGGACGTGGGGAATTTTTGTAAACAGGGACGGGGAGGGTACTTCCCGCCCCGTTGCCATCCATATTTGTGACTAGGCTCGTGTTATATTGCTTCATGCCCAACGGTGATATCGGGGTTGCGTATTTGGATGACGGTGTTCATGGACTTTTTAGTCATGGTGGTTTGAATAGAGGAGAATGATATTTTTTTTGTTAGAAAATAGGAGGAGATTATGAAGTGCTTATGTATGGTGACTTCCGTAGAAGAGTGATATATAATAATATAAGGCCGTTGTTAATCGCACTCAAGAAAATTAATTCGGGCGTCCAAAAAAAAATAGCATGTCAGACAGACAAACATTTTATTTATTTTCCGTGTTATAAGTTTATATTCATATAATATAGAATTGGTTATCCTATAGGTTTGATTTGCCGTTATTCGAGGTAGTAGGACAGACATTCACAGCGATGACATTCAACCTAGGCTTTGCATTTATAGGTGATGAGACGATCGACAGATACATTTGGGTACTACGATAGGTGGAAGGATGGTGTTCGATTCGTCCGAGGGTTATAGTGACCACAAAGATGGTGCTCTCATCAACGCGGTCCCAATTGTATTTTCAGAAGCACACCACATGTTGTGCGAGGTTCACATGCATCACAACATAGAGAAAAATGCATATAGGAAATCGATATATGAGGCCATCCAAAAATAATTTTTCCGAGATTGTTATGCGTTGTTCATATCAAAGTCACCGGAAACATTCGACCAACAATATGATGATATGAAGTGTTGTTGGGGGACAACGGACAAGTTGGGGTTTGATGGAGTATCTGGACCTTATTAGTCACAATGAGAAGGTGACCTGACACCTAACCGATCGATATTTTCATCTCGACAATAAATCAACGAACAAGTACATATACTCTCGTCTCCTTCTTTATATATAAAATGAAATTACACATATTGTTTATCTCTTGAGATGATTTACCTATATTATGAAATAAATATATAGGGTCGAAGCTGCACACTCAACTCTAAAGCAGCAATTAAAGTCAACCACCGGAAAACTTGACACTGTTGTCGAGCACATATCAAGATTGTTGAAGGACCAACACTTGCAGAGTTGCAGTTGGATTTGTCATTGGAGATGTCTTGTGAGACGATCCTATCGAAGATCAAGAAAAAGGATATGTTCAAGCTACTTTGGCACAGGGTGTATGAGAACGGCATCAAACGTCTCTATACGATATACCTGTTAGCATGCAGAGGAGGATTCTCCATCGAGTGTCGAGATTGCTATACGAAGGCGTTCATGGGCCTCCCATGTCTGCATGTTGTGTATCGTATAATGTATATGGATTGTCGACCGTTCCTGCTAGCCAATATACATATATTTTGGCAGCAAGTGAAGTGGTGGGGGCATAGCATACCAAGTGTTGATGTTCCGGTCGATATCGATTTGAATTCAGTGTCCAATAGAGAGCTGGGGATGAGAATAATAGAAGGTACATTGACCGAGCAAGAGCCTTAGATGGTTGCTACGCATTGGAGGACAATAAATGCTCCCGATTGTGTTTAGATGGGCGATCTGAACCTGGTGAACCCCAAAGGGAGACCGAGAGGAAAGTCTGATCCAACAATGACTCATCCACGGATGGGGTTCGAGTTCGCTCGAGAGGACATGGCGAGAGCAAGGGAGTAGAGGAGTCATAAAAGAGAGACCGCCACATGACTCTTTATCTTGTTCCATGTCTTATCCAAAAACAGTGATGCCGACAAAAAGAAACACCCAAGCACTCGCTATAGCATAAGCGTTCCCATCAGCTTTAATCATCTTGGCCAATTGATCGAATAAGGACTTATGTTGTATCCCTTGGCTCGTTCATTATTCCTACATTTCCTTTGCTCTAAATCCCCAATATTCTCTCATCATGATTTTAAAATCGTTGTCACTCATTGTCATCTGAATGGCATCTCCATCAACTTTGTGCCCCGTCAAGTGTAATACATCATGAAGTGTGATGGACATCTCCCTGAATGGGAGATGAAAAGTATTCGTCTATGACATCCAGTGCTCCATATTCGTCGCCTCTGGTCCTCGTCTGCCAATTGATGCTACCATCCTCACCTTCGGAGTTGAACGTCGCCTCCTCCGCCCACTGATGCCACCATCTTTTCCGGAGAAGATTTGGTCCTCTATCGTGCGCCCGGATAATGCGTGCTACTTATGGTAAAGTGCGGCTTAAAAAAAATGAACACGGGTTCAAAACCGCGTTTTTACCCGAAATTATAAGTAGAACGCGATTTGAAACCGTGTTTTATGACAAAATAGTACTATAAAGTATAAGCCGCAACAAAACGACACGAAAAAACACGAAACGATACAGATACGACACGATTATGACACGAAACGGTAAAACACGATAATAAACGTGTCGTGTTCGGATCGGCATATTTTCCACACGACACGTTAATTTTTATTTTGGGAAATTCCGTTTGGTACCCCTGAGGTTTTGACAATTCCGCTTGGTGCCCTAAGGTTTTATTTTGTCCGGATGGTGCCCCTGAGTTTTGTTAAAGTCTGCCTCATGCCCAAAACTCATATTTTCACTTTTTTTAATCAATAAAATGGCCCATTATTTTTCCTTATTTCACAAGACCCCCTTTATTTTTAACAATGAATAAAATTACCTATTATTTAACTAAACCCAACATAAAAATGAAAAAAAAACACCTCATATATATTTTTTCAATAAAATCACACATAATTTCCAAAATTTTAGCAAAAACTCACCCATTGTTACAAAATTTTTTAGAAGAAAATCAACCTTTATTTTTAACATTACACAAAAGATTCATTATTTTTAATATTTTGCAAAAAAAAATCTCATTATTTATCAAACATTGTACATACATAACATACCAGTACCACCCATTATTTATAAAAAAATTGCATCAATCCATCCTCACATGTTTTGAAAAAAAAAATTGACCTATAAATTACAAAAAGGGAAAAAAATCATAAAATCATACTTTGGATAAAAAAATCTCCTTTATTCTAATTGAGTATTGGGTAAATAAAAATCCACCCTCTTATTCATCAATCCACCCTTTATTTTTTACATTACTTTTTCCAATAAAATTCTAATAGAGTATCGGGTTAGATTGATCAATTTAGATGGTTCATACTGAGTTAACTCGATCCGATCCGACATTTTCAGTTCAGGTGAAACCCAAAGACTCGATTTTAAAACAAAATGATAACTATAATGTATTTCTTTCTTATACAATGAACTATTGTGGCTAAATATTAAATTGAAAATAATAATAATTACGGGTTTACGGATTGAACCGGAAAAAAATATACTACCAAAATATTGCGCCACCATATGATCAACCGCATGTACAATTGTTAAAATTTAGTGAATTATATGTTAAATATTATTTTGGAAAATAATAGGTGTTAAATATTATTTTGGAAAATAATGAGTGTTTTTATTTTATTTTTTCAAAGTATGGAAACTAATATGTCTTTTATATAATTTTAAAAACCGTAATGATTTTGTTTTAAAAATTTTGGAAGAAGGGTGATTATGTGATAAAAGTTTTGGAAATAATATGTGATTTTGTTAAATTTTAGAAATAAAGGTGTTTTTCAATTTTATCTTGAATTTAGACAAATAATAGGTAATTTTGTCCATTGTTAAAAGTCAAAGAGGTTTTGTGAAATAAGGAAAAATAATGGGCCATTTTATTGATTTAAAAAAGTGAAAATATGAGTTTTGGGCATGAGGCGGACTTTTGACAAAACTCAAGGACACCATCCGGACAAAATAAAACATTAGGACACCAAGCGGAATTGTCAAAACCTCAGGGGCACCAAACGGAATTTCCCTTTTATTTTTATTTTGAATATTGGTGGTTGGAAATAGTTGAAATAAAATAACTGTCCTTGTTTAACACAAAGTCAGCTAGCCCATTTGGTTGATCGCAGCGCCTGAAGTTCGGTGTCAACAGAGAGGGAGGTCGATTCGAGTTCTCCCCCATATTTTTTGGTTAGCCTTTAGCGCGCTTCGCTGAGGCCTCTCGCCGATTCGTCCTCTCCTCCTCAAGCTCGCTCTTCGCTCTGTCCTCTCGTCGCCGACTCCGCGAGAAGTTGCCTTCTTCTGAAATTCCAGCCCTTTTGACTACCCCAACTCCGGCGACGCTGTAATCAGCGTAACGGTGAAGATCTCTCCTCCTGGCGTGCGCTGGTTGGCTCCACTGATTTCCTTATTGGAGTTCGGAACGTCAACATGAGTGGAAACGAGTTTCGATTCTTTCTCTCTTGCGACATCAACCTACCCGTGACTTTCCGAATCGATAGGTTGGAAGGAACTTTGCCTCTTCTCAAGTCTTTCAATTCAGGTGATTTCTCAATTCCTCTCCAATTCGCACGGTTAGGTTTTTCCCGGTTATACTTTTGTGATTATCATGTTGAAATTGCAAATAGTAAAAGGAGAAAGGGCGCTGAAAGGGACCATCTCGTTTTGTTACCTCAGATTTCATTCAAGTTTTCGTGTTTAGAAGATTTTTCAATTCGAATAGGGGTTTCTGCAGTCTTTCTGGGGTGAATCGTCTAGGCGTCCTTTCCTTCTTTCAGTTTGAGTTTCTATCACCATGTCTTTTTGGCTTGCAAATTTTGGTGTTCATTGATCAGAAACACTGTTTGAGTTTCTAACATGTTTTCTGTGTTCATCTAATATTTCTGGTTCAAATTTAAACACTTGGAATTTGAAACTATTGTAGATGTTGGTCACACCACAGAGGAGAGAAGAGCTGAGTTATATGTGGAATGTGCATTGTTCATTGATGGTGCTCCCTTTGGGCTTCCCATGAGGACCAGGTTTGGCTATGCCTAGATATGTGTATTTCTCAGTGCGTTGTGTGATACCCACCCAGTGTTAGTGCCTTGTATTAAACTGAGTTGGATCATGGTAAAAAAAAAAGTTATGATGTGTGTGAGCAACTGAGCATACACATCATGATCAGCTGTTCAAGATTGAATGTCAGTTGATTATATTTCCTTCCAAAGCGACCTTATTTTTGAGGAAAAACAATTCTGGAGACTGTCATCCTTAGATGAATTATTGGAAATTATATAGAGATTCTTGTTTCTCATGGAGAACTTTTCAACCTTGGTTATTCATGAATCATCTACATTTTGATGGAAAGTTTCTGCAGTCTTATTGATATTTTCCGTGTTCTGCTTGTCTCTGTTCCTGAATTCAGATGTCTTAACCTATAGCTGTGACTTCTAGGTTGGAATGCGGTCAGTCATTTTGCTGGAATGAATTAATCACTTTGAGTACAAAGTACCGTGACCTCACTGCGCAGGCACAGCTTGCTTTTACAGTAAGCTATCACTTTTCATTTCATATTCTTTGCTTCTTATAAGAAGCAGCATAGCAGCTTATTCTGGTAATCTGGTTTAAAAAAATTTAAAATATTTTTTTTTCTCATGGTACTTGCATTAGTAATCTTGAATCTCATCTGCCTGCTTATTGTGCGACTGGTATGGTATAGGTAAAAAAAAAAATTGATGGGTCACCATACTTATGTTGTAACAAATAAATTGTTCTCTCTCCACATCATCCCTTGCTTGTTCTTCTCTCTCTGTGGATTATCATACTAATTTTTTGTGAAATTCATGGCCTTGAAAATTTAGGTATGGGATGTTTCATGTGGAAAAGACGACGGATTGATTGGGGGGGCAACTACACTCCTATTTAATAGCAAAAAGCAACTAAGAACTGGAAAACAAAAGCTTAGACTTTGGCAAGGGAAAGAAGCAGATGGTTCGTTTCCTACAGCAACTCCTGGAAAGGTTATACTAGTTCTTAGCATCACCTTAAGCTGCTTTTCATGCATATCGTTAATATTAGCTTAATCTCCTACAGGTACCCAGACATGAAAGAGGGGAACTGGAACGTCTTGAAAAGCTTATGAATAAATATGAGCGAGGACAGATCCAACGTGTAGATTGGCTGGATCGACTTGCATTTAAAGGAATTGAAAAGATCAGAGAAAACGAAAGCATATGCAGCAAAAATTCTCAGTTATACCTTCTTATTGATTTCTGCAGTTTTGAGCACCAAGTTGTCTTCCAGGTTGGATATCATAGTGATGATTTGTTTACTGGAAATCACTTGACAAGTAGTGAAGTATTTGCCAATAAGCTTTTCTGGTGTCTTGTCTGTGAGTTTAATATTTTTGCCTTCTTCTATGGTTCTTTTAGCTCAAATGGGGTGCTAACTGGAATTTTTATCTTGCTCTATACCTAGCTAGCTACACTATCTGATTCACATTGTTTTTGTTTTAAGTATAACCATACAATGAGAAATGCAAGAAAATAGCCTAGCAGAAGAAAGCAACAACAGAAACGTCAACAAAGTTCCGTTTGACCAAAATACTGGAACAAAAAAATTTCACTGTTTGTTCATTGTGGTGCAGGAATCAGGAGCTAATTTCTTCCTACCCTCTCCACTTGGGGCAACAAATGAACTAGTTACTGTGTGGGATCCAGAAGTTGGGAAGATTAATCCTTCTGAACACAAACAAATAAAGCTAGCCAGAAGTTTGACTCGTGGTATCATTGACCGTGATCTTAAGCCAAGTTCTAATGAAAGAAAGTGAGTTCAATTTAGTTTTCTTAAGAAACTTTTCCCCTTCTGTCATGTATTGTGAACAATACGACATTAATTTTACCCGGATGGAGATGGATAGGATGATAATAGTTGCTCTAGCTGACTGCATGTGTAAAGTCTGTTTGATTTCAGTGCCCTGCATTCTTAGCATCCTTCTCAGTTATGTGAGTTAATGGAGATTGCCTCTTCAAGATAAAAGTTAACCCTACTTCTAGGGTTTCCCTGTTTTCACTTTAGGGGAAAAAAGGAATCAAAAGAGAAATCACAGTGCATAGACAATATATCATGTCTTATCCCTGTAATAGGTTTGTTCTATTTTCAGGAGACATTTTCATCACTGTCTGAAATCTTAACATATTAATGAAGTGATGAAACTAGTAATCACAGTGGAAGGTTGCAATTCTTCTGCCTATTAGGAGTAGAAGCTTCAAACCTGCATTGTAGTCGATGCTGAAAACATGCATTTTATTTTGTTAAGATCAATACAGAGGATACTAAAATACCCGCCCACAAGGACCTTGAATGGAGATGAGAAGCAACTTTTGTGGAAATTTCGCTTTTCGTTGATGGCAGAGAAGAAGGCTCTCACCAAGTTTCTTCGCTGTGTTGAGTGGAGTGATCTTCAGGTTAGTTTTCCACTTTTTCCCTTTCTAGCATATTCTGATTATTTTTCATCTCTTTCTAAATCATGCTAACAAGCATCTTCTTATGGTTGTTGTCTCTGGATGATATACATTGATTAAACTAAACATCTGCAATTTGATTTGTATGCAGGAAGCAAAGCAAGCAGTAGAGTTGATGGGCAGGTGGGAAATGATTGATGTCTGTGATGCTTTGGAACTTCTGTCTCCTGTTTTTGAAAGTGAAGAGGTTGGCATAATATGACACTCACTGAATCCATAGCAAGATTTCATCATATTATATATAATCTTTGAGAAGTTAGTCAATTGCGTATCTCTTTAATGTGTAATTTGTATCTTCCTTTTGATGGACAATGGAACCAGAGTGAGTTGGAAGAGAGGAGAGGGTGTTGATATGAATGTATGGATAATGGTTGAGCCTAAGAGGAAGGGAAAGTTGAACAAACTGGGATATGAGTATAAGAGAGTGAGAGACTGGGCAGTTTGGACAGATTATAATGATCTGGGATATTCTTTCATTTTATTGTGCCCACATGTAGAAGTGCCTCTTAACTAGAGAAAGAGAATGTACAAGCAACATATTATATAGTAGGCTGGGGAGAATTATTCCAATATTATATAAGCTGCAAATTTCTACTTCTGCTCCAGTGGGAGAAACTAAGAAAGTTGGCCACAACACTGGAAGTTCTGGTGTTGTTTATAAATGAGGTTAGATTTATTTCCTGAGCAGGTAAACATGAAATCAGAAATCTAGATTCATCTTTGAGATGGAGACTAAAGAATGACGTGACTATGGTTTGCTTTCTTTCTCATACTTCAAGATGGTAGACATTTACTGAGCATACTGATTAAGTTTAACCTAACAGGTCCGTGCATATGCTGTTATGGTTCTTGAAAGGGCTGATGACGAGGAATTACAATGCTACCTTCTACAACTTGTCCAAGCTCTACGCTTTGAGCGGTCTGACAGATCACGTCTTTCTCATTTCCTTGTGCAGAGATGTGCGTTAGTATTTGAAAAGTTTTTATTTGTACTTCAGCTTTCAAGAGTAGGCTCGATATTTTCTCTCTGATTCATATCTAAAAATTTGCCAGCTGTCCGCAACATTGAGTTGGCTAGCTTCCTTCGTTGGTATGTGGCTGTGGAGCTTCATGATCCCGCATATGCTAAGCGCTTTTACTGCACCTATGAAATGCTGGAAGAGAATATGTTAAAGGTAATGTTTGGCTTCTCATGAGTTTATTATTGTTGTTAGAAAATGAGAGTTTGAGGAGAGAAATCAAATCTATTATTCATGAGAAAGGTTACAGAAAGCTTATAGCATAACCTAGAATTCGAGTAATAATTACATGCATGCAATTATGCTTACTATTGCATTTAGTACTATATCTGAACAGGGAAATTGTAGTATAATCTAAATATAACGCTATTGGTAGTCAGTTACTCAAAGTTAAAAATGAAGCCATATGGGCTTTAGTACTTATTTGGTCATGATGAGTTGTTATAAATTTTAAACCTTCTATCTGAATCAGTTGTCGGCAAATGAGAATGGAGGAGACGATGGGTTTAAGTTATGGCAGAGTTTAGTGCGTCAAACAGAACTGACTGCACAGCTATGCTCCATAATGAGAGACGTTCGTAATGTACGTGGTGGAACACAAAAGAAGATGCAGAAGCTTAGACAACTCCTTTCTGGTCTTCTGAGTGAGCTTACCTATTTTGATGAGGTATTTTTTGTATCATTTTCTTTTTAAAGGGAAATTTTTCTCATTCAGTATGGTCCAAACAGACCATTTTTAGATCGTACTTTTATAGTGTATCTACTGCTGATATTTCTACCAGCCTATACGATCTCCATTGACACCTGGAGTTCTAATTTCTGGGATTATACCATCTGAATGTGGATTATTTAAAAGTGCACTGCATCCTTTGCGCCTGACTTTCCGAACCGCAAACGGTGAAAGTTGCAAGATAATATTTAAAAAGGGAGACGATCTTCGGCAAGATCAATTGGTGGGTTTTGAGCACCTCTCATTTCTAAGAACCCAAGATCTTTGATTACCTTATTAGAATGACCTGTTATGCTTAAACCCCAATGAGGGTTCTTGTAGGTTATTCAAATGGTATCACTCATGGACCGGTTGCTTAAATTGGAGAACCTTGATCTACATTTAACTCCTTACCGAGTCTTAGCAACTGGGCAAGATGAAGGCATGGTTGAATTTATTCCATCACGTTCCTTAGCCCAGGTATATTATCGACAGAATTTATTGCCTCCATCTTCATTTGCTTTTTCTCTCTTTTGCGGAGAACTCTGTGTGTGTGTGTGTGTGTGTTTGTTGGGGGGGGGGGGGGTGCAGAACACTCTTATTTGCTTATTTGTTTGTACTTTTCTCTCAATCGATACATTGAGATTTCAGATTTGCTAAACTTGGTCTTATGTCTATACTACTATATATGCGAGCGAGAGAGAGAGAGAGAGAGAGAGAGAGAGAGAGAGAGAGAGAGAGAGTACCTTAGCTTAACAAAATCCCCTTAATCTTTCTTTGCACAAACCTTAGCTTGTTTTACTTGTGGTATTGTAGCCGGTTCTCTTTCATTCTACTTTGTGCATCAAATGATACATTGATATTTAGTCAAGTACCATTTAACTCTTCTCCAATTATTTCTTCAATATCCAGATATTGTCAGAATATCGGAGTATAATTGGTTTTCTTCAGAAGTTTCACCCTGATGAGGATGGGCCATTTGGAATTACCGCTACTTGTCTTGAAACATTTATCAAAAGTTGTGCTGGCTACTCTGTCATTACATATATTCTGGGTGTTGGAGACAGGTAAGTGCTTCCTGCATTTAGATGTTGTGTCCCCTTTTGCATGGATTATTCAAGGTTATTGTTAAAGCAAGAAATTCGTTTCTAGACTATAATTATGTGTGGTTTGGATTTATTTATTTTTTCGACAAAACAAAAATCTACCTGAAAGTGATTATTATGTGTTTTTACTCATATTGTATTTCTAGGCATCTAGACAACCTACTCCTCAGAGATGATGGACAACTTTTTCACGTTGATTTTGGTTTCATCTTGGGCCGAGATCCAAAGCCATTTCCACCACCCATGAAGCTCTGTAAAGAAATGGTTGAGGCTATGGGTGGTGCAGAAAGGTATGTCCCGTTCTTTGATGTTTTCAATTCTGACATCATATTTCCCGCTGGCTGCAGTTGGGTCATGTCTTACACTCAGGTGGTTTTCATGTTTTTGGGATTTATGGGTCTACATATACTACAGTATCATGCAGCAATCTTTAGAAACATGGTGTTTTGATCTTCATATTGGAATATTAAATGTTGTATCTAACTCCAAAGTTCTAACTGCAGCCCATACTACACTAGATTCAAATCATACTGCTGTGAAGCTTATAATATACTACGCAAGTCTAGCAACCTAATCTTGAATCTTTTCCATCTGATGGCGGGTTCCAATATTCCTGATATTGCTTCTGATCCCGAAAAGGGTATCTTAAAGGTAACATCTCCTCTCCTCCTTGGCCTAAGGCCCTAAGCACCCGACTTAAAAAAAAAAAGGTTCTTACCGCTGACATATGCAGCTGCAAGAAAAATTCCGGCTTGACCTAGATGACGAGGCCAGCATTCATTTCTTCCAAGATCTAATCAATGACAGTGTGAGTGCACTGTTCCCTCAAATGGTTGAGACGATCCACAGATGGGCCCAGTATTGGCGCTAATCATTTATCTATCTTTGCAAGTGTGAGGTATGTGGATGATGTTTCATGGTCTTTGCTCATCTCTTTTTGGCTTCTCTATGGACCTCCTCTCTTATAGACTTGTACCTGTTTATTCAGCTATTGATTGCGACATCTGGTGAATGTACATTGTGATGCTCTTTCATCTCGGGATAGGAAATCCCCAAATGCTTCTTCATGCTCGGCTTCTCTGATAGTTTGCTCCTGTCTGTGAAGGGACTTCTCTTTGTGCTTAATGGTCAGACATTTGGTTCTTCTGGACTCTCAGATGGGAGTTTTTTGGGTTCACTTATGTATTTACTTTGGCTCCAGTCTCCAGAAGTAAATACATAAGGCCCCTTGCGTAATTATTTCAGGTTAACAAAGTGCTACAAAAACTTTCTTAGTCACATATGGATGCATCCATTTTGCGTCTGTTCATGGTGTCATATATACTACTGTAATAGTGATGAATAGCGAATGTATATATTGATACGGAGTACTCCGTAAGTAGTACGTAGCAATTACAGTAGCGCGCAAATGTCATGATCTGAAATGGAATACTCCTTAAATAATGTTATGATTGATGATTGATGTAATACTCCGGAGTACATTTGATGGCAATGGAGTACATTGCATCAAAAACACATCTACACGTTTTTTATGACATTTCCTTAATTTTTAAGGTACTTTTTAGCATCAAATAAGGTTTTGTTGGGTCTAAAGTGAGGAGGGGCAGGGGATAATGATCACTTTGTAATTAATTAAAGAGTACCTTGATATCCAGTCTTCACATCAACATTAATTAGTCTCACATCAACATTAATTAAGGATAAGGAGTACGTAGCTAGTGACGTAGGAAATTGAACTTCACAAGCAAAGTATCAATTGAAATATATCCTCGATCTACACTACGGAGTATATACTTACATATGGCTTTTTTCTGTCATCTTCTTTTGTAATTAGTTAAAACTTCCTTTAACATACTCTTGTAGAAGGTTGTGGATATACATTGACATATTATCTGTGTAATTGGATGGATAAAGAATTAAAGATTAGAAATATTTACTCACCAAATGTAACAACATGCTAAGACTAATTAATGTTGAGGTGTCCCTTACAAAGTGAATCTTTTGTCTCATGGAAACTCTCGTCGTGTGACTGGCGATCTCGATCCGACTCTTTGGCCACTTGGAGGTTTTTTTATTGGCGTTGTTGAGGAAAACGCTTGGAACGACGGTGTGGGTGCTGCTGATGGTGTTAGCATGGGTGTTGCGGCCGTTGTAGATGGTGTTAATATGGATGTTGTGAATTAATGTTGTAGATGACGTTGTTGGCGCGTTTGTTATATTATTTTTTGTATTTTAATTGTAATTTTGTCCCATCTTATAGTTCTTATAAACTAACCACTTTATAGGTTTGATTTTTTTTTATTAAGTACCCTTATTTACATTTTAATCAAAATATACCCTTATTATAATACATCCTTATCCTTACACCTACAAAGGCGAATTCTCTTGAATGAATAGCTAGTAAACCCCATTAGAATTATTTTATTGTTTATTTTTTAATATAATTTTCCATTTTTCCCTTATACATTATTTTAGATTTTGAGTTTGTCTCCATTCATCATGTCTATTTTCGTCTTTTTGTTTTATTTTTGTAAAATCCCATATTTACACATCAAAGTTTGAATTTAAAAATATTTATTTTTTTCTATTCATGTCTATTTTGGTCTTTTTGAAATTAAATTTTTTTTTTTCAAAATCACCCAACTTTATATTTTTGTTGTTAAACTACCCAATGAAAGCTTAATAGTATTATCAAAATGCTACTCTTTTTTTTTCAAAATATAACCTATTTATTGTTATTTGCATTTTTGTTTTTTTTTAATTCAATTTTCTATTTTGCCCATATACATTATTTTAGATTTTGAATTTGGCTCCAGGAATGTCTATTTTGGTCTTTTTGTTTTATTTTTGTAAAATCCAACACTTACCTGTCAAAATTTGAATTTAAAATTATTTACTTTTTTCTTTTCATGTCTATTTTGTTCTTTTTAAAATTACATCTGTAATTTTTTTTTTTTCAAAATCACCAAATTTATATATTTTTTAAACTATCGCAAGCTTAATAATATTGTCAAAATGGTACTCTTATTTTTATTTTTATTTTCAAAATAATACCTATTTATTGTTATTTACATTTTAGAGTATGTTTTATTATTTATCTTTTTGGGGATATTGTTATCTCAAAAGTCAAAACCATGCCATTTATATTTTTTAATTAAAGTACCCAAGTTATAAGTTATAACTCTTGAAAAAAATTAAAAATCATCAATGTTTATATTTTGCTCAAAAAACGTTGTTTATATAGTTGTCACTAACTTACTACTACCATTATTATAAAAATTATTATTATTCTATTGTTTTTTTTATTTGTACTATTTTTTGTAATTTTTATTGTTTTGACCCACCTTATATATATTTTTTCTTATAAACTAACCACTTTATAGGTTTAAATTTTTTTAGAAGAAGTACCCTTATTTACATTTTAATCAAAATATAACCTCATTATTATATATACAAACATGAAAAAAAATCTTGAATTTCTCATATATTATTAAAAATAATATTCAAGTGTCTCTATAAAAGCATGAACTCGATCTGTATTGTAAAAATCTTGAATTTCTTTTATTAAAGTTGATCTTGAACTTATATTATTAAATAATCTCGAGTCAATATTTTTAATTTTTGTAGTACATTATTTTTGGGTAATTTGCTCTAATTGTAATCTTAAAAACAGTGAATTTTACTGCAATTAAACCGGAGTTGGATTTGTTTTCATTTACCGTGTATTGCTTTCTTTTTGAACTTTGTTGAATGCTCGATCTAGCAAGCCGGAGTTGGATTTGTTCTTTAAAATGAATGATTTACATCAAATTTTAAAAAAAAAAACCCTCATGGAAATATGAAAAAAGAATAAAGGCAAAAAATGTGAAGAAACCTAACATTGAAGAGTGAAATCATCTATCATAACGAAATATCTCTTGAGCAAGCCTCATCTAAAAATACCAAGGCATGCCTCATTTTCCCATTTAGCACCAACATCCCACATATGTCAACTCTTCCCCTACATGCTTTTTTTCCTTTTTTTGCATAAGGTTGAAACATCACCCACCATGCCTCCCCTTTAAGTCAAACAAATCCCGTAGCTATTTCATTTGAAATGTGTTGCAAACCCCCACCATTGTTCAACACTCTAACCTTCCTTCCACTCCCATTGTTGCCTTCATCCCTCTCCCTTTCCTTCTCTAGAATGAATGTCCAAATCCAACGATATGGTGGGCTCGGGGCTCCGAGTTTGATAGTGAGGAAGTTTCCACCTACCCGCGGGCTCGGACGAGCTTTGTATTGCCGGGATTCGGAGACGAATTTGAAGGTGAAACCACTAATTTGCGGGTTCGGGAGGTTCACCACTTCCTCTCCATTCACAGGTAAGTTTGCTTGTTTGATCTCAAGGAAGAAAAAAAAAACACCTTAATGAAATATAGTACGATGTAAACTTGTGCTTCTCGTTTCCCTTTCACACCCCATTAAAGAATAAGTGCTATAGTAATTGCTTCAGATAGGTCTACTTCATTTCATCTCCAGGAATTGTTTCTGTAGGTATGTCTTATCCATTTCATTAATTCATCTAGGTTTGTAAGGAAGCCTTGGTGTTTTTTAACATTTGGTATTAATTATAGTTGGATGTAAACAGTTCAGGGTTTTCACCTAGCCTTATGTTGCATTTGTAAAATTACACTTGAGAATGATTAGTCCACAATAATTTATGCTGTGAATGGTTGATATATACAACATCCTCGCTCTTTGGTTCCCAATAGTGTTCAAATCCAAATTGCAAACTCAACATATCTATTTCTCATGTTACTTTTTTGTTTTTAAAATTGTAGTTGCATGCTCTATTCCCGAGCCGGATTTTGAGATCCTGTACCGTGCCGATCAGGACATTTTGATTGTGGGAGACGGGGATCTATCCTTTAGCTACAGCTTGGCGGCGCTGTGGGGATTAGTAGCTCCGCAACTCGTTGCTACGACATTTGAAAAGGAAGGTAAAAATATTTAGTTTAATATAAAATATTTAGTTTAATATAAAATATTTAGTTTAATATTCCCCAATCAATTAGATCATCCAAATATTACATCCAAATGTTAATTTTATATCAAACCGTTTATATATCTTGCTTTACAGAGGACCTTTTTAACAAGTATGAATACGCGAGAAAGAACTCAACAAAACTCAAGGAGTGCGGGGAAAGTGTCCTTGATGGGGTCGATTGCCGGAAAATGAAAGATCACCCCGAGCTGAGGGGAAGACATTTGATCGCATCGTATTTAACTTCCCTCATGTCGGCTTCCGTCGAGGACATGAAAAAATGAATGACCCCAGGAAGAGGACCGTCAAACACAATCGGAAGATAATGGCTGGCTTTTTTATCAATGCTTCAAAACTCTTGATCGATGTGGGGGAGATCCATATCGTTCAGATCGACGACAAGGTGATCAAAAATTGGGATATGGTGAGGTTGGCTCACGAGAACGGGTCGGACCAGACACGTGTCGAAGCCTTCGACTTTGATGTTTACCCCGGGTACACACCCAAGAAAGGCTCGGGGAGCACACCGGACGAGTCACTTGATGACCCTGGAGCTTCTTCTACTTATGTTTTCAGGCACCGTTAAATTATGTTGGATTTTGAATGAATTACAAGTGATGTGATGTTCCGGCCCGGTATTTATAACCGAGGCCGAAACGAAACAAAAGAGGCTCCTAATTTGCTGTCATACGTTTTTAGGGGAGGTGCCAACTAGCTGATCAAAGTCTTGTTTTATTATTGGCAGAAAATTGAATTTAGTTTATCGATCATTACCCAAAATGCATTTTGGGGTAAAATTTTAGCCCGAAGACTTGTTTTTTAGTGATGTCGGTTTCCTCTTTAGCTCTACTAGTAGGATGTAGGATGTTGGTTGTGGTATGACCGTAAGGCCTTGTTTTGTCTTGCGAATTTTTGTATCTCTATGGCTTTAGCCACCCATCTATTTATTTACCTTTATAGATCGAAACTGTAAAGGAATTAAAGCCCTGATCAGTATGGGAACGCATATATCGGTCTCCGAAGACTGTTGTTTCGTGTCGTGTTGTTGAAGCATCATTGGGATGACCGGGTTAGAGGAGATGCGCTGCCATTCAGGCCATATACACTATCCGTACGTGGAAGAGGCCTATCGTAATCTGCAGCTGCTTACGGAGCTCAAGCCCAGAAAAGGCCTGTCGTTGAACCTGAATTTTGGTGACTTTGACGAGCAGGAAAATACAAAAATCTATTATCTTGTTATGCAATCATAGAAATCTAAAGCCACGGTGAATTTATGCTTAAATACATCTAGTTACAAATTATGAATTTCCGTTAGTTAGGTACAAGCCTAATTTGCCATATTCTTTTTTTGAACGATCATCTTTAATCAAGCTCTAGTTGAACCCAATCTGATAGGCTACTGACATCCTTCTTTAGCTTGCTCTCTATTTAACATACTAATAGCAATACAAGGGATAAAAATCGAGATCTCACCAATAGATTTCCTATTCTTTTTTGACTTCATAAATACTTGAGCCATCTTCATTAATTAGAAGCCAAAATATCCTAAATTAATACAATCTTGGGCAAACACTTCTTCAATCTGTTCGCCAACACCTTTGATATTATCTTATACATCACATTACACAAACTAATTGGCCTTAGATCTTTCATTCTGCAAGGGTTAGTGACCTTCGGAATAAGCGATATCAAAGTGTAATTTAACTCCGATGGCATTTCACCCCCATTCAAGATATCTAATACAAACTTAATGACATCAGGTCCAACAATATGCCAGAACTTTTGGTAAAAAAGTGCTGACATACCATCAGGCCCCGATGATTTTGTGGGATGCATGGAAAAAAGGGCAATTCGTACCTCTTCGCCGGTATAGGGACGTAGCAGCTCGGAGTTGTCCTCCGTGGACACTAGTTGCTCGATTCCTTGAGAAGCCGAATCTGGAGGGGCCTTCACATCGGTCTCAAATAGGTTCTGGAAATACTCAGTCGCCACCTTAGTCATCCCTTCCCTACTCCTCCACTCCATACCATCATCATCTACCAATTTGGAGAGCCTATTCCGCCTCCGTCTACCAATAGTCTTCCTATGGAAGAAAGTAGTGTTTCTGTCTCCCCATTTAAGCTCATTAGCCTTAGCCCTTTGGTACCACATAATCTCCTCTCTTTTCATAAGCTCTCTTTCATTTGCTTCCAACTCCCTCCTCCTCCCTACATCCCTCCATGTCATGCCCTTCTCTTGCATCTCTGCAAGCTCCTTTCTCATCTGCCCCAGCTCCTTATTAACATTGCCGAAGCACATATTATCCCATTCCCGCAGGTCTTGGGCGCACCGATTTATCTTTCCCATTACTCCTTGTTCAGCTCCCCTCGTCCCTGGATTTTGCCATCCATTTCTCACCACATCTTCACACTCCTCTTTTTCCATCCACATGGCCTCGAATCTAAAAGGCCTATGCCCCCTCTTCTCTCTAACATGCTCTCCTTCCTCAAACTCAAGCAGCAGCGGCACGTGGTCCAACCCAGCTCGAGCCAAGTGAACTACCTTCATCCAAGGATATGTCCCCAACAAAGCTTCATTGGCGAAGCCCATGTCCAACCTTTCCTGGATGAATTCATCTCCCTCTCTCCCGTTGTCCCAGGTGAACCTCCCTCCCGTGAATGGAATCTCCCTCAACCCGCATTCCTCAATAACCTCCCTGAATTCCACCATTCTCCCGAAATTCGCCATCCTCCCTCCTTGCTTATCGGCTGAGCTAATCACATAATTAAAATCTCCCAAACACGCCCATTTGTCATGCACATCCTCATTTAATCTTCTGAGCAGCCCTAAAGTGTGCCACCTATCTTTCCCATCCGGCCACCCATAAATTCCGGTAAGCCTCCACACTTCCCCATCCTTCCCCTTCACCTGAGCATTAATATGATGCTGAGTGTAAGACTGGATGCTCAAATCGATACCTTCCTCCCACATTAAACTCAACCCACCCGACTTTCCAACACAATCCACCGTGAATCCATATTTCATACCGATTTTCCTTCTAATCCCTTCCATTTTATTTTTGTTGCTCTTAGTCTCCATTAAGAAGACTATTCCTGGGGTCCTCCTTCTCACCACTTCGGTGAGATAGTCAACTGCCGGGTCCTTCCCCAACCCCCGACAGTTGAAACTTAGGATATTCATTGTGACCGGCAAGGGGACCCTCCGGTCTCCCCCGCCGATATCTCAATCATGTTGTTGGAATCCCCTTTTTGCTTCTTGCTTAGCACTCTTGCTTCGCTCATCTCCACATCCTCCATAATATCCTCCCTCCTTTTTTTCCTTGCCTCAGAACTCCCCACTCCCTCTACTACTGTCCCCTTTTCTCTAGCTATTCTCTTCCAGCTCTTTTTTAAATTCTCATTTCCACCTTCTATAATATTTATTGCCCCCTCCTTACCTGTTGCCTTTCCATCTATCACATGTTTTGTCTTATTATCCCCACTCCCTATAAAACCACTCTTCCCATCAGTCCTCACCTCCAACTCCCTCTCTTTTGCATCGCTCTTCTCTCCCCCTTCCATCAATCCCACTTTTGCAATGGTCCTTATTACCTCATCTCCTACATCCCCTAGAGGAATGTCCATTCGCTCCCTATCTTCATCAATCCTTTCAGCCTCCTCCAGCTCCTCCAGTAGAGACCTCCTCCCTTTTCTCCCATTCGCATCCTCTTGCCCCACCTCCCGCTCTCCGCTTTTGCCTATCTGACTCCCCCTTCCCTTCTTATTTCCTCTCTCGCTCATCCCTCTTGGCACCTTGAGAGGGGACGCCCTTAGCCAGTCCCCGTACTCATTTGAATAGTGTTTAGCCTCTTCCTCTTCACAATCAATCTCAGAGTGCCCTAACCTACCACACCCATAACAGAAAATGGGGAGCCGTTCATATTTCAATTCTATCCACATTTTCTTCCCTGTTACAGATATCATCACTCCACGTCTCAGTGGTTTCTGGAGATCAATTTCAACCCTCACCCTAATATGCCTCCCAATCACTCTCAGACTTTCCTCATCCACCTCCACCAACGTCCCTATTGTCTTTGCTACCTTGGTTACCATTTCAATCGATCTCAAGCCCAGCGGGAGATCGTATAGCCTAACCCAGAAAGGACTCCTTTCGAATTTTATTTTTGAGGGTTGCTCGCAACCCGGTTCTTTGAGCACTAACAATGAACGATCAAACGACCAGGGACTTCCTCGGATTACCTTTTCTTTGTCCGCTCGATCTGCAAATTGGAACACAAAACAGTTTGTTGCCAGTTCCCTGAATGTGAAGCCCTTCTTCACCCTCCAAGCGTTCTTCATCACTCATTGAAGGGCTGGCACATTGAAAGGCCTAGTCGTAAGCAGCGAACCCACAAGTGTTACCGACCCCGCATCGTTGCCCGGACCCTCTACTCCATCCAGACCTACCACTTCGTCCCTCTCCTCCTCCGTCAGATGCACATCTTTCCTCCCCTCCATCATCCTTCCGTCTTGAGTATTCCAGAACCTATCAATCCCGCAGCCGAGCCCTCTAGACTCGGTGAACGCCGCTTTGTGCCGAGGAGAAACCCTAGCTCCCACAGCCCTACGCCAGAGAGAGAAGAAGCGCGCCGTCGACCACCAAGGGGTAGTACGCCGGAGATGGTATGACCGTAAGGCCTTGTTTTGTCTTGCGAATTTTTGTATCTCTATGGCTTTAGCCACCCATCTATTTATTTACCTTTATAGATCGAAACTGTAAAGGAATTAAAGCCCTGATCAGTATGGGAACGCATATATCGGTCTCCGAAGACTGTCGTTTCGTGTCGTGTCATTGAAGCATCATTGGGACGGCCGAGTTAGAGGAGATGCGCCGCCATTCAGGCCATATACACTATCCGTACGTGGAAGAGGCCTATCGTAATCTGCAGCTGCTTACGGAGCTCAAGCCCAGAAAAGGCCTGTCGTTGAACCTGAATTTTGGTGACTTTGACGAGCAGGAAAATACAAAAATCTATTATCTTGTTATGCAATCATAGAAATCTAAAGCCACGGTGAATTTATGCTTAAATACATCTAGTTACAAATTATGAATTTCCGTTAGTTAGATACAAGCCTAATTTGCCATATTCTTTTTTTGAACGATCATCCTTAATCAAGCTCTAGTTGAACCCAATATGATAGGCTACTGACATCCTTCTTTAGCTTGCTCTCTATTTAACATACTAATAGCAATACAAGGGATAAAAATCGAGATCTCACCAATAGATTTCCTATTCTTTTTTGAATTCATAAATACTTGAGCCATCTTTATTAATTAGAAGCCAAAATATCCTAAATTAATACAAATCTTGGGCAAAAAAAATAACCAAGATAAATATGAGATCTCACCAACAGATTACCGAACCTATTCGATTTGTCTTAAGGGCACTTTGACGAAGCAAACGGCTTCGCCATCAATGGCACCTGTTTTGCCAATCTAACAACCTTCGCCCGAAAAACTTCCCCCGAGATGTTAGCACTCGGTGGAACTCGACATACAGAATGATTTGTGATTCTTATCAATATAGAGAAGTTCTTTCCGCTTTTGCCACCCAACACATCCCAGATTCAAACGTTTTTGGGGATGTGTGGGTTGTGGCTCGAGATATAATTGAGGTTTTCAAGGTTTTCAACGATGCAACCGAAACTTTTAGTCATGCTTACATTCATACTTCTAGTGTTTTCTGTTTTGTCGCGATGAACATTGCCATAGTCCTCCAGGACGGGCTTCAAGTGCAATGCATACATGAATCTGTTTTCACCATGCGGGCGAAATGGTTGTCTTATTACAAAGTTATTCCTGATCTTTTCCTCGTAGCTTGTTGTTTCGACCCTAGATACAAATTAACTGGGCTTCAAAAGTTTTTAGAAAACTACTTTCCCACCCTCGGTATCCAAGATGATCCTGATTGCAATGTGTCAAGATAACTCTTACCAAATTATCCACAAGTCCTTATTTAGTTTAGAAAATATTTACAAATCGAACCAAAAAAAAAACCCAACCAACTCCACATGCTCCGTTTGCCGTGTTATTGTGTCTTCAATCCTCCCTTGTAGCTGAATCTATTGTCCGCGTGCAACCCTTCGTTGCCCTTAAGTACTAAGAGCATCTACACCTTAGTGACATGACATGTTCTTCCTATTCAGATGGACAAAAGACAAAAAAAAATAAAATTCAGAAGCGTTGGAGCGCCGAATATATTTGCCACTTGTATAAGCGGCAAATTGAAGAGTTTTGTAGTGTACTAGTGTGCGTGAGCACACACTTCAAGCTACCATAGGTGCTTTGGAGGACCACGTGATGTCTTGTCCAAGTACAAAACTCCAAAGTGGTGGAAATATCCAAAGACCGTTCATCCCAAATATATCCATACGGTATCAGAAAAATTAGAAATAGTACTCCCTCTGATCGGAAATAAACGATGTGTTGACTTTGGACACGTAGTTTTAGAAGCTAAAAACTATACAAAATCTTATTTATTTTAATTAATTTTTTTTATAATTTAATACTTTTTAGTTTTTAGCTCCTAAAACTACGTGTCCAACGTCAAAACATTGTTTATTTCCGATCGGAGGGAGTATTATTTATTATATAAACATCATTACAAATAATTATAAAAATTAGGGAAATTCCGTTTGGTGCCCTGAGTTTATGTCAATTCCGGTTGGTGTCCCACAATTTTTTTTTTTCCGGTTGGTACCCCTGAGTTTTGTCAAAAGTTCGGTTCATGCCCAAAACTCATATTTTCTCTCTTTTAATGAATAAAATCACCCTTTATTTTTTTTTTTATCAAAAAGCCCATTTTATTTTAACATTGAACAAAACTACATATTATTTGACTAAATTCAATACAAAAGTGACAAACTCACCTTTATTTTTAAATTTGTAAATCACATATCATTTTCAAAATTTTTATCGTAAAATCACCCTTATTTCTAATTATTTGACATATATATAATTTAGATATAGATTACGTGCAGATTTCCAATAGAACAATTCAATTTATACTGTCTCTTATGTATAGAACAAGTTGGACGGATGAAATATTATGCAGTTGGCCGGAAAACTAATGTAACATGACTTCTGATTTATGAATGTATAATAAATATCTGATTTCTGAGAACAATACTTATACAGGTATACTGTATGCTTTACTTTGATCCAAATAAATAAATAAAAATATTGTATGCTTTATGACCAATATTTATATATAAAGAGTTTTAATTTTAGGTGTCTACTGTCATTCGATTGGATTAAAAAAAAGTTAGAAACAAGGGTGATTTTACAATAATTTTTTTTAAATAATATGTGATTTGTACAATTTTATAAATAAAGGTGGGTTTGTCACTTTTTTATATATTGAATTCAGTCAAATAATATATAGTTTTGTTCAATGTTAAAAGAAAATGAGATTTTTTATGAAAAAAGAAAAAATAAAGGGTGGTTTTATTCATTTAAAGAGATAAAATATGAGTTTTGAGCATGAGCCGAACTTTTGACAAAACTCGGGTACCATCCGGACAAAAAAAAAGTGTGGGACGCCAACCGAAATTGACATAAACGCAGGGCACCAAACGGAATTTCCCCAAAAATTATAATACATCTCTCCTGTCTCTTTTGCACATTTTACTTTGTTCCTCTCCTCTTCAGCTGCACATACATCACAACCTTCCCTTCTCTCTGACTGTCGTCTCCGTTCGTGTTGACCTGGTCGCAATACTCGTACCCTCTCTCCGATCCATCTTGCCGTTAGGCGCCTGCAATCGTCCATCTCATAACTCCATACATCGGTGGGTTATCGGACGTAATCAAGCTTCGATCGCCCGAGGTGCGTGTCGGCCACAAGACTTCTAGGGTTTTGGATGTGGAGGTGAGTTGTTCGCCTGTTTTCGGTCATTTCGTTTGGCCTGAATGTCTTTTTCTTAATCTCCCCTGACTGAAATGCTATGTAGTTTATCCTATCTTTGGTTCTTACTATCTTAGTTGTGTCCTTGTTTAGGGTTGACCTTAGTTTTTCTTCATTCTTGTTATTGTTTTGGTTTCATCATCCCTATTTTTGACTTATTATTGGTAATCTTGCTTATTGGCTATCCCTCTACCTACTTCTTCCTGTGGGTTAGGGTTTGATGTTCCAATTACATCCTGTGTTACTTCTCTTTCAACTTTCTGTTGGGATTTTGCTGGCATTTTGAATTTGTTTTCTGAATTTTATGCTGAATTAGCATTATTTGAGACTCGATGTGCATATTTGGAATATCTTGCCATTTGGTTTATGTTATTTATGGTAACATTATGGATAGCTTTTGTTTTGGACAGGCGAATGTGAAGAAATATACTACTGGAGGTTTTGAACCTTAAATTTGCAGACAATGATGTTGGAGGGTCCAAAATTTCCCGGAGTCATTGGATTGAACAACAATGATAACAAGTTTTTCGATTATTACAATAAGCTTGGAGATACCTCAAACATGTCTGTAGAGAGTTATCCCAGTTTGCAGGCTAGTAATGTTGGTGGTTCTGTTGCGATGTCAGTGGATAGCAGTGTGGGGTCAAATGGTTCTGGTACTCGTATGTTGAAACACCAAGGTTTGAACAATAACTACTCTGTGGAAAGTAGTGTTAATCAGTGTGGAAGGGTCACCCATGCTTTGAGTGATGATGCTTTAGCCCAGGCTCTGATGGACCCTAGTTTTCCCACAGAGGGGCTTGAGAATTTTGAAGAGTGGACGATTGACTTGAGAAAGCTTCATATGGGTGATGCTTTTGCACAGGGAGCCTTTGGGAAGCTCTATAGAGGTACATATGAAGGTGATGAGGTTGCTATCAAGATCTTGGAGGTGCCGGAAAATGATCTGGAGAGGGCTCAGATAATGGAGCAGCAGTTTCAACAGGAAGTTATGATGCTTGCAACGTTGAAACATACAAACATTGTTCGATTTATAGGAGCATGTAGAAAGCCCATGCTGTGGTGCATTGTCACTGAATATGCAAAGGGTGGTTCAGTAAGGCAGTTCCTGATTAAGAGACACAATCGTACTGTTCCTCTGAAGTTGGCGGTCAAACAAGCTTTGGATGTTGCAAGGGGGATGGAGTATGTTCATGGACTTGGATTAATACACAGAGATCTAAAGTCCGACAATCTTTTGATCTCTGCAGATAAGTCAATCAAAATTGCAGACTTTGGAGTTGCTAGAATTGAGGTGCAGACTGAAGGAATGACACCTGAGACTGGAACATACCGTTGGATGGCTCCGTAAGAATAATTTATCTGCATTTCAGTTTTCTTTTTTCGCATCTTTCATTTCTGTATTATTGGATACTTGTCATTTTGTAATTGTCCACACTTCCTTTTCCATTGCCCCTCCCTTCAACCCCCATCCTTTTATGCGTATTATGTCTCTTAGCCAACATCTTGATCCCCTCCAAGACCCTTCCCTTCAACCCTCATCCTTTTATGCATATTATATGCCTCTTAGCCAACATTTCGACCCCCCAAAGTATAGGGGGATTTTTGTATATGCCTCTTAGCCAACACACTGTTCATGATTTTATATGGCATACAGCATTTGAAAAGTTATCAAGTTTTCACATGTATAAGATTTTTGAAATTGCCTTATCATCATCATCATTTTATATTCATGACTTTTGCCCTTCATAATTTGTGCCATTACCGTGTGGGTTTCGTTAATATTTTTCCATTTCTGTTTATTTATTTGTTGTTTCTTTTATGCTTGAAGTTATTTTTTCTCTATCTATTTGTTTATTTTTCACCTCAATTGAAACATCAACTTTCTAGTGGTTTTTTAATGCAGTTTTATGAAATAAAGATCGATATTGTTTTGCAGGAAAATATTTCACATGTTTGTGTTTGTTATATGTGTTGTGTTCATGTTAATTATGTTACTTTAGAGAAATGAGTTGCCTTTAATTTGTGGCTTGAATGAATCGAGATCTTTTTCTTTATTTTTTTTGGTTTATAGGTAGGGACTTAGCCCATTACAATAGGGGGAGGGGTATTAGTCACTACATGTCATCCTTACCGGCTAAGCTAGTAAGGCTTGACAAGATTTTTTTCTTTATGGACTATGGAAGCTTTGAGATTACAACCTACACTAACGTGTTCCTAACATGAGCACTTCAAAATCTCCTCTAGATGGTTGGGTTTTATATTCAATAGTCCGGATGCCAACTAAACTATCTAGTGTGGGTTTACAACCTTTGTTTTTTTTTTTGGTATTTAGTCCATGTCACTGAATTCCTTGAAGTTGAGTTCAAAGTAATGTAAATTGTTTAACCTACTTTGTCCGTTTAATTCAAACTAATAGTTTTAGGCAACCTTTCACAAAATGTGCATTATCATACTTCATTCGATGGCCATCAACCAAAAAAGTGGAATAAAAAACATATCAGTTTGTTCGTGGATGTATTTGAAATTTTCAACGAGTTTGGCGTGGTTTCAAAATTGGAGGATTTTGATAACATCTAGATGAACGGGTGGAATATTTGGATGAACTAGTTTTTTTTTTCTTAGATCTCGGTTCGATTTTTAAATATTTTCTAAACTGAAAAAGGCTTGAGTGCAATTTACTCAAAGCTATCTTGCTAATAGACTTTTTTTTCATCTTGCCAATAAACAATCCCTTAAAATAATAATTGAAATAATACTTTCCTTCTTAAAAAAAACACCCTTTTTATGTGAAATTCTATCTATATAAAAGAAAAAATCATATAAATATATATTTTAATGCATTGCTTGTTAACTTTATTTATGTAATAAATTTTAATTGTTTATCATGTCTTCACTTTTGAAAAATAACATTGGAGAAAACTCTATACATAATCGATTTTCTATTTGTTCATCTTTAAATGTTTTTTAAAATCTTTTTTAAGGTGAATTTGCTAACAATCTCTATCATCAATCAACTCTTGATTTTCATCGTCATTGGCTATTGAATTATATGTTAGGAATTGATATTCATATATTTGTGCGTAAAGATTACAAGTTAATTTAACTCTCTATCTGTAAGATGTATTATGCCATGTAAAATTCTATTTATATAAAGGAAGTATTTTTATAAAATGAAATTTTATAATATATATGTTTCATCATAAACTTTCCTTTTATTAAAATCTATCATTCTATTTGAAATTATATCTATATTAAAGTAAAATCATGTCAATATATCTATTTTATTATAATAATAGATCTAAAATAATCACCAATTTTAATGGGTGTTAAATGATAATTAATGCAATGCTATTTTTAATAATTTCTAAATTATTTATTATTTGATTATTAAAATATTTTAGTATATATTATCCTATCGATAGTTCTTACTATTTTCAATAAAAAAAAATTATAATTGTAAATAATCGAATTTATTCATTTTACATTTATGACAAAATAATTAATTTATTAAGAATAGTAAAATTGCAGACGAGTACTATACTAGTTTAAAATATAACAAGAGAATAGAGGTGAGTTGAGGCATATTGCTTATACTAATAACTTACATTTTTATATTTCTTAAAAGTTACTAATGTAGTCTGCATAACGCTTATCGTTCCTTGTTAATTGGATTGAGTTTGGTTTGGATCACTCCTTGTAGTGTTTGATAAAGCTAGAGGCAACACAAGGCGATAGACAAACCTATAGCTTAACCGTGCCTTAAAAGGAATGGCAATGACTTTTTCATTAAACATCTCAAAACACCTTAAAACTCAAATTTAATACTATAAAACCTGTTCTTGATGTAATAAAACCGAGTTTTAGATAGTAATCAAGTTATCCAAAAACGACGTACAAAGCATCACAAAGTATTAAATGCAAGTCTAAAGCATTTTATATTAAAGAATAGAAATACATCAAGCTGAATGGGAAGGATTTGTAGGGAGTGGGTCAAGCAAAATCATCAATGTCATCTGCGTCATCTTGTCTCTCAATGTTGAGACATGAGTCCCGTCACCTTCAAGAGCAACAACTAAGCAGCACAGCGACAAGTGTAGAGGAAGGAAGGAGAGAAGTAGAGGGAAGAAAGGGAGAATAGGAGGAGGCATAAAGAAGAAAAGAAGAGAGTACTGATGAGAGATTAACGTTTTTGAAGATAGAAAGTTGCCAATATCTTTAAAAAGTATATAAAGTATTATCCAAATAAATAAAAAAAGTTAGGGAAAGACGGTATCCAAATTCTATTGAGATATCGAGGATATCTTGAATTCTTGATTAACCAAAATAAGGGAAAAAATGAAATGCCCATTGCCGGTAACTTTTTGGCACCGCTTACAGAGCACCTAGTGTGCTTTGGGTGTGCATTTACACCCAGTATGTGTCTTGACCAAGGCAGGCCCTACCCCTATTGAATCGTGCGCTAAGCGCACTTGGGCTGTGCTTTTTAAAACACTGCCTTGACCAAGGCAGGCCCTACCTAGTTGTGGCCATGTTTTGACCATTCTAATTATAATCCAAAAATATTCCAAACTAAAATGTATACAGTTATAAAAGGTACAGTTTTAATTTCAAACTCAATGATACAAACATGAAAAGTAACATTTATCTTGGAACAGAAAAACACACCCACCATAGCTAAGAAGATTTTTGTAGAAATAAACAACCTTACATCCAGATGAGTATTGTTCCAGTCCAATTTATATCTCCGATCTTTTAAAAAAAATATGTACTTGATCATAGTCAAGGTTTGATTCTGAAAATTCTATTTTAGTAACCACTTCATTTTATTTTCTATAACTGATTGACACTTTACTTTTCGGGACAAGACTCCAACTTGATATGTTCTTGTCCCTTGTTGAGAAAAAAAATATTGTTGATGCACCACCACTTCTATATATTGAGATGATAAGTGAGAAGATCAGCCAAAATATTAAAGTTTCGTTGGTCAAAGAGAAATACAAGGGAGAGCTGACACTCTCCTACTTCTTATAATGTATAAATCAATAATCAAAGTTTCAAGAACATTTCTTCTATATATCAAGAACATTTAGTATTTTTCTCGATATCTGATATCTTGATATGGACACTTCTGTATGGTTTAATAATCTGTTCATTCAATACTAGATAATGATATTCTTTTTCTGATATTGAGCAAAGTCGGTAGACAAATGCCATATACCATTTTCTTCTTGGGGTTTGCCAATACCTAATTAGTGGTCAGAGTTACAATAGAGAGTAGACACTAGGCCTCTTTTTTATATAATGGTTATCTGCTATCTCACAGTAGCGTAATATCATTTTCTTATTATAAAGCTTCATATATTGTTCAAGGGGAGTTTTACAGGTAAGCTTAGTATAGCATTTTCAACCCTTGACATTCAAGAATAGAAAAGTGATTGCGAAAATTTCTCAACCAACATCGATTATTAACAGTGCTGCAAAGCTACATGGGATCAACATAGAAATTGATGCCATTTAAGATTGAAGGAAATTGTATATATTTTTTAGCGCAAGGCAGTGGGCTTGAAGACTGCATCTTGTATTTGATGGAGGTTTAGATATGTTGAAAGAAAGAAATTATTTGAAAATTGCAGAATGGGAGTATTGATGGGAAGAAGTAGGTATCCTCTGACTTTAAGGAAGTGTTGAATCAAACAGGTTGGGTACTACTTCAATTAGGATGAATATTCGCAAAGTTTCTTTTACCTTTTGTTGCCTGTAGGAGAGCTAGGAGCCCACATTCCTGAACCTGGAGATGGATCATGTGCTTTGCATTTGAATCTTATGTAGTTTGAGGTTTGACTAATCTTTTGTGATTGTGAGAAATGTGGTGAAGGAACTTGTAGGCATGAACAATTCCGTTTTAAAGCAGTCTTTCATTTTATTACGGATTTGATGATATTGAAGCGTGCATCATTTAAAAGATTTACTGACATTCTCCTTAGCCTGAGATTTTACTTCCATTAGTGATAATATCGATGCACATAATGTCTGCATAGTTATGAATACAGCTCAGGTATAGATGAACTTTTAAAATTGAATTTGACCATCTTGCTAGGAATGTTGATGTAAGGGTAATTTGTTCTTGAGTTAAAAAGGATTCGATAGGGATCAAGGTTATTAGGATTAAGATCTTAATATCAGGCGTGTGGATTGGATTAGAGGATAATAAGATCCTATAAAATCAATAAAAAAATTAAAATTAAATAATATAATAGAAATATGATATCCCTAAAGATAATTCAATTTAAAGTTAAAAATTAACAAGAAAACATTAGCCAGAGTTCTGCTTTTAATTAAACCAACAACAAAAAAAGTTAGCCACAGTTCTCCTTTTAATATTTTCGAATAGAGGGCTTTGCCGCATTGGGGGAAGGAAATCACACAGAAGAGTTGGAGTATAATAAATGGGAAAAGTAGGCATTTAGGATAATTTAGATCAAAAGGAAAACATACTTGAGACATAAAACTGGAAATTAAAAGGCAACAAAACTTTAATCCAAGGATCTTAAGACTTTTGTAGGATCATAAGATCCTCTGATTTTATAAGATCTGGAATGTAGGATTCTGACACTTAACCGATCTGGATCCAACCTCGTTTTTCGGATTGCAGGATCTCAAAGATCTGGATCTATATCATGATAATCATGGGGACTAAGCGACGTAGTGTCATAGAAGGTTTACTAGGAGTTATGTTGAACACTTCAACTTAACCCGAGATGAAATGGGTGTGGGGTTGGAACCCCATAGAGAAGGAGAAGATCACCAATCAATTAATCATAATTTTATTGTTCAAGCCCCCCCCCCCCCCCCCCCCCCCCCTTCTCTATCGTTGCTATACATAGTGTGGGAAATGGAAATGTCCAGGCAACTTGACATTGTAAACTAATGTAGCGTAGCATGTAAAATAAGATGATTCCTTCACGGTATGTGTTGAGGGATATTTGATGTTTGAGGTGGTTGAATTCATTCAATTGCTAAGGAGTTGCATGATTACAAACTGCAGTAGTAGCATAAAGACTTTAAAAGGGTTTAACATCTGAGTTCTGTCAGCCACTGTGAACTGCTGTATAGTACCGCATTGTTTGCGACATAAAAACAGTTTTTATATAATTCATTATCCACTAAAGTATCATTTCACCCTGTTTCAGGGAGATGATCCAGCACAGACCATACACTCAAAAGGTGGATGTGTATAGTTTTGGGATTGTCTTGTGGGAGCTGATCACTGGGATGCTTCCCTTCCAAAACATGACAGCAGTACAGGCAGCATTCGCAGTTGTGAACAAGGGTGTCCGTCCTGTAATTCCCAATGACTGTCTCCCCATTCTTGCAGAGATCATGACTCGTTGCTGGGATGCCAACCCAGATGTGAGGCCACCCTTCTCTGAGGTTGTATTGATGCTCGAGCATGCTGAGAATGATATAACAAGCAGTGTTCGCAAGGCGCGTTTCAGGTGCTGCATGACCCAGCCCATGACAGTGGATTAGTCTCATTGAATAAGATGACCTGTCAAGTGAACAGTGAAACAAAGCACAATAATGGAAATCTGGAAAGGCAAACAAAAAAGAAGGTGAAGAAACTTGGTAGATAATTTGCTGTTAATTTTTGGTAACCGTGTATTTACGAGGATAAGCCTTTGTTTTACCAAGCTGGTAAAGTGAAAGTAAGGAAGATAGAATGTAAGGTCTGCTGGTTTCTTGTTTTGTAGTTATATCCTTAATAATTTAATGGAATTTGTGTAGCAGGAGAACGAGATGTTTGATGTGTATTTATTCGCTTTCCTGGGCATTTTCTTCTATTCACAATAACAGGGAAACAATTTGAGGAAATGGGATAGAGTAATGCCACTTTTCACTTGTTTAATGTTCTGTTGGGTTGGGTAGTTTTTTTTTTTCTTCTATATCTATGTTCTGATTATGTACGGAGTGGGTACAAAGTCGTGGAGTCACAAATGGGCTGAACTGGCTCGAAGTAAACCGAATCAAGTGGTTTGGACCGAAATCGATAGCAAAGAATTTTCGCAGAGGTAGGACCAAAACCCGACCCAAAATCGAGTCAAACGATTTTCCTTTTTTTTGGCTGTGAATCATTTATTTATTTATTTATTTATTTTTTATATAAGGCAAATATATAGGGTGGGTCAACCGCGGTTGTATCACCACCCAATTGCGTTTTTTCGGACGAGATCGTTGATCTCTGAGCTAGATCTCCAACCTACGAAGTTCGTCTGAAGACCGAGATGGGCAAGGTGGTCCCAAGGGCATTTGGCTCGATCTCCCAAGGGCAAGTTCGCCACCCCTTCAGGACATTTGTCACTAAAAGACAGTCGCCCCTCCACCTCAACACGCGAGTAGCCACCCTTCAGAGCTTCCAAGAGTCCGTGGAGAAGACTACGAGTCTCCACCTGCAAAGTCGAAACCTTCCCGCAACCGAAAGCGCCACACATCAAAGGTCTACCAAGAGAATCACGAACCACAAAGCCGCAAGCCATTTGGCCCGAGGGAAGACTAGTGCCATCGAAATTATTTTCACAAAATCTTCTTTAGTTTTTTCCCATTTAACATTTTTCTGTTTACGTTGGGTGATCTGATTATCGTGGGGTCTTTTGGTAGGGTTTTCGTCTTCCAGTTCCTCTTGTTGCAGTCAGGCCATGCACAATGGTGTACACTTCCCACATATACTTCATCCACTTTATTTTGGCCACATTTTTTTACATTTTTCTTATCAATTACAATTTACACCCACATCCGTGTACTCCACTTTCGAATCCATTTCTCAATTTTCAATCATTTGCGTTTTATCTACTAACCCGATATTATAGATCAATATAATTGTTAAATTATTATTAATAATTATTTTGGGGTATGCCATTACTAATATTTAAAAAATATATAACTTATTTTTTTATAATTATTGAAATTATATATTAAAGTAAAAAGTTGAATTTAAAAATTTTGCAACTGATTTTTGTTTAAATTCTTCAAACTATTAAAATAAAATACCATACATAAAAAAAGAAAAATACATTATCAAATACAAATAGAGATTATTCAAACACACAATTAAATAGAGTACATATCAAAAGGAAACATGCAATAACTACGAACAACTAAAAGTGAAGCACAAGGGTTCAAACACAATGTCTCGAAGGCCCAAAATTTTGCCATATATTGCTCAATTGAATCGGACTTCAGTTGATGATGCGAACCCGAATCTCGAACTTGAGCCCGGTTTGTTAAGAAGGCACTCATGGATGCTGGTATTCTTGAAGCGGGTAGCTCAGGCTCTTGAGGATGGTAAAATTCAATTGTATGAATGTGTAGGTAATCAGTATCCCGTTCGTCTTCCACAATCATGTTTTGCAATATGATACATGCCGTCATAATTTTTCCTAACAAACTCAAATCCCAAACAAGTGCTTGCTTACGAATAATAGCAAATCGTTGTTGTAAAACACCAAATGCACGCTCCACATCTTTACGAGTGAACTTTTGGACTTGGGAAAACAACTGGTCATTTGCATCAAATGGATGTCGGATCGATGGGATAAATGCTCGCCATGCCGGGTAAATTCCATCAGCAAGGTAATAGGACATGTCATACTCATGTCCATTTATTACAAAATTCGCACTTGGGGCTCTTCCATGTAATGCTTTATCAAATATAGGAGATCTGTTAAGAACATTTATATCATTGCACATACCTGGAGTCCCGAAAAATGCATGCCAAATCCAAAGGTCGTATGACGCAACTACTTCTAGCACCATGGTTGGTGGCTTGTAACCGCGGGCATATTGACCCTCCATGCCGTGGGACAATTCTTCTAAGTCCAGTGCCTGCAATCGATACTCCCGATCATGCCAGGCCATTCGCGTTGCTCCCCCCTCCTCTTGTTGTAATAAGTTGCTATTCTGGACCAAAACTTGACACCGGATTGGTTGTTTCCCTCCACAACATCCTTGCTAGTGTTCAACCATGCAGGCACGCAACCATGAATAAAATTTGTGATGGGCTAAATTTACATATATTTTTGATTATTTTTCTCCTTGATTGTTATTAAAATTAAGAATAAAAAAATTAATTAATACATGGAAAAAAAAAAGAGGAAAATGACTACTCCAACAAATATGAGTACCAAATGACCGCTCCAAACTCTAAAAGCATTCAATACAAGGAAGGGAAAAAAAAGTAAATGGGGAAGCATTTGGGATATGTGGGGATTAGAACACAAAACCCCTCTCCCCCTTACAATACTCATTGCCAACTACTCCAACAACTCATATTTATACTCATCCTACCTATTTTATTTTTGAAATGGGGTGGGCTGCAGCAAATCTCAGCTCACCCCTAGGTTCGTCCCTGCAACCATGCACTAAGTAGCAACTTATCTTTTGTTTCACTCCATTGCCTTCTCTCCATACACTCTTGAGTAGGATGTTCCTCAACCCGTTATTCATGGACATCTTCTTGTGTGCTATAAGCTGAGATGCTTTCTCGTGTAAAATGCATTGTTGGAAATTGAGAATTTAGATTGGGATGCATCATATCGGGATAATATGAATGCACGACATCATGAGAATGGTGATTCAGGGTAGTATGATTTGTATTTGGAGTAGAATGTTGCTCAGAGTACAAAGAAAACATATCGTAAAAGCTTCGGGGGAAAGTTCTGTGGAGCTTGATTCAGATCCATTTTGAATGAAAGAGATGGATTTGGGGTGGAATAGAGAGATTTATGATTGTTGTGGGGTGATGAATATTGATGGAAGAAGGTTATATTTATAGGGGGAGAAAAATCATTAAAGTTAGTATAAGATTTGCTTATTACTAATTACTATTAGTTACATATGTAATTTGTGTTTTTTTCTCTCTCTAAAACATATACAAAATGAGTGTCTAATAGTAGACAAAATTAAGGGCATTTAAATTTTTTTTTTATAATTATTAATTTTTAATTAAACGCAATTAAAAATAGATTACATACATTACATCTTAACAAAACATGTGGCGAGATGTCATTGGCCGTGGCCCAGCCAATAAGATCTCGTCACATGTCCTCCTTTTGCAGATATTTTGCAATACAAAATATCTTCCTCTCCCTGTTGAATTCAAGTGGTCCTTTTTTGAGCAAAGTGACCCATTTTTTGAGCAAAATAATTAAAATGGTTCATTCCCCCACACAATTGAAAATGTTGAACATTGTGTCAATGTACTTCAATATGTTTTTGCAGAAGAACACTTCAAGTGTGCACTTAAATTTTTGCTTTTTTAAATTGCTTTTTGGGTGAAAAACAGAGCAAATGTACATGCTCTCATCCACCTTACGGAGGGCGTAGTCGTTAAATATAATTTTGTTCCTCATTGTCCATATACCCCAAAGGGATATGATGAGAGTAGCTTTTTGGTCTGAGTTAAGATGTGGGAATATGTCGAAAGCGATTTCCTTGTATGTTCTATTGGTCTTATTGGTATTTTGTACCACCTCCGTTCAGAAATAGATGTCGTTTAACTTTTTTGCACGTTTTTTAATGAGCTAAAAACTATATAAAATATTAACTTTTTAAACAATTTTTTTTAATAATATGAAAGTTATTATTAATAAGATTTGTATTATATTAAAAAATTGCTAAAAAATTGATATTTTATACTCCCTCCGTTCGGCAAAACTTGTCATTTTAACTCTCCACACAAATTTTAATAAAACTAATAATTACACTTCTTTTTTACTAATTTGCCCTCAATTATTACCCTACTTTTTACTTTATCAAAAACTACAACTCACAACACATCAATCAAATCAAGGGCATTTTAGTAAAGTAGAAGCAAAAATATCTAAAATGACAAGTTTTTCCGAACAAAAACAAAACTCTAAAACGACAAGTTTTGCCGAACGGAGGGAGTATAGTTTTTCACTCCTTAAAAAACGTGCCAAAAAGTCAAACAACCTCTATTTATGAACGGAGGTAGTATAATATTTTGTATATTGCTGTAACACCTTTAATTTCTATATTATAGTGAATTTATGTTACAATGTCAGTGTCTCCTCGTGTCACTATTGACGAACCACCAAAGGCTAAACACGTACACGCACGCATCTATCTAATACTAGTATGGGAACAATACCATAGAGTTAACTTGTTTATTTAGAGGAGGGATCAAACATGACCCCATGCTTAGTACATGTAGTAGAGCTCTCGAACTTGAAGGATGGTTGGCTGAACGATACATTAGCCAACCCCGAATAACATAGGGTTGGTTACGAGTAAGATATATTAGACTTTAAACTCGTGTAATTATTAATGACCTACCATAAACGACCAGTTAACTATAACCATGTGATAAGCTCGTTTCACCGTGGATACTTGGCTTGATTTTGACATGAATCAACCGATGGGCAAGTCCATGGAGAAGCCTATGGTAAATCCATGACTCCCTTGTTTCGTATTCCGGAATCGAATATTTGGAATTAGACAACCCAATTCCCAGGGTCCACTAAACCCAACAGACATCTTCAATGAGATCGATCATCGATCTTCACTGTTGACCCACAATGCCCGTACTCGTAAACTCTTTAATTTATACCGTAATACATATCGAATTATAATTCACACAACAAAAAAAGAACGGTACCATGTCAACATGGGGGTATGACTTCTTAGCTTCATAACTAGTATTAACATTATTCGTAATATATCAAATTCTAAACGGTAAGGAAAGTAATAACATGTTTATCAGCGAGACCCGTCCCGGACTCTTAACTTACTTTTTAACTGTCACGTCAGTTTAACAGCCCCAACCCAACTTTTCACTTTTCAGCAAATTATTAGTGAGCCCCGTTCCGGGCTCTTAACTTCATAAATGTGTGAGTTTTTTTTTTAAAAAAAACATATACAAAATAGGCGTATATGGGTAAATAACAATAAATTACATCCAAAAAATAAAATTATTATTATTTTTATTTGCTAAATAAGCCGGAAAAATCGATTTAAAAAAAGAACATGGGCCATGACCCACATTCTGCATTTTCCGGGACTCGTCTGCAGGAGCAAATTGTCCTGGGCTCACTGTCGTATTCTTCCTCCTCAATCCTTTTTTTTTCTAGATGAGATGGCATATTGGTGAGCCTAAAGGCTCCATAATAAATATGCCCTAAGCTACTTACATTTGAATTGAAGATGCCCCCTATATCCTTGAGTTCAAATGGTGACAAGGGCCTCCATTGTAACTCAAGGCAATGATGCATTGCTTAAATAGGGCTCCAGTATTAAGTCGGTTTGTAATTTTCACAATCTTAACTATTCAAACTAATTTATTTTACCACAATTAAATTGTGGTTTTCACCTACTGAACGTGTGGCTTCCCTCACCAAAATCATCAGCTCACCGCCAACTATTACACACTTCTACACAATTCACCTCCTATCTAGCATTTTCCTTAATTAATTTTAAGGTTTACCAAAATCATCTGCTCACCGCCAACCAATGATATCTTTTCGGATGCAAATGCGTAGATTCCTGTCATGGAGTAGCGGCGTCGAGTCATCCATCCGGAAGAGGTGAGCAATGCGGTCCGCGCAGTGGTTGATCTCCTGAAAGACATAGGAGACACATATCACTTCAAACTGCTAACGAATATGGAGGATGTGACATCGGTGATGAGGATTTCAATCTCCCAAGGACATGATCAACCATCTTTGAGGGCGTTGATCACCATCAAAGTGTCACCCTCGATCAAAATATATTAAAACCCCAAGTCTCCAACTCCTTCACCTTCTATAGACCGAGCTAAGTGTCATTGCTTCCGACACCCGAACATTCGTTGCATCAAATTGAGTACCTCTCCACTTACATCCCTAAGTAATCACAAATAATAAATCCCGCCAATGTTGGGGCACAAACTTCACTTAAGCCTTTTTTTTTTTTTTTTTAAGACAACTTTTCTCATAGGAAAATAGTAAAATACCGTTTGACCCTTAACCCTAATTATATTTATAGTCCTTAACTTGCTTCTCTTTCTCTCACCGCAACTTCCGTTCCTGCGCTGCTGATCATTCTCTGTCACGCTTTACTAAACCCTGGAATTCATCCTACTTCCGTAGTAACTCCAGGGTTTAGATTTCTTGTTTCCTACAAAATTCAGCTGATCGCTCTTCGCTTGTCAGTGTTCGTGGTGGCAGAATCAGCTAAACTGATACTCATTTTGCGGATTTTTTTTCTCTTGGTTCTTGGTTTGCTTCTTTGTTTAATTCGATTGGTTACATTGAGTTTTGATTTGAGAATCGATTTAGAGAAGTAGAATTCCAAAACGAAAATGGATGTTGCAAGTTTAGCTGTTATCCTTCGAGGTGCTCTTAGTCCTAATCCCGAGGAACGCAAAGTTGCCGAAGATAGTCTCAACCAGGTTCGTCTATGCAACCTTTTATTTTATGCCTAGACAATATTCTATCAAGTGTCGAAAAATGGAAGCCGTTCTTTCTGTGTATTTGGATAATTTGATTTGAATTTTTGAGGGATTTACTGCCTTGTGAAATTTTAGGTATGCTATGTCTCTGAATTTTAATTTTAAGCTTCAAATTATTGCTAAGAGTTTAGCAAGACAGTACTTCATACATTTTATGACTTTTTCATGTTATTTATTCGAATGTAGATCTTGTACACACAGGAGTTTGATTTGCCGCCTTATAATTTTTTTGTGTCCGTCTGTTGCAGTTTCAGTATACGCCTCAGCATCTTGTGAGATTATTACAAATTATAGTTGATGGGAACTGTGACTTGGCTGTTAGGCAGGTTGCAAGCATTCATTTCAAGAACTTCATTGCCAAGAATTGGTCGCCTCATGATTCTGGTTAGGTTTGATTTTTGCTAACAGTATTTCCATAGAGTCATCTTAGTGTGTTATTCCCCCACCCCAAAAAAATAAAAAATCTTAGTGTGTTATTATAACTATACCAGCAATCACAAGTATGTTTCAATTACACCTAGTTTCAATCAAATGATATTTCTCTTTGTTGGATGTTAGAGGAAAAGTCAAAGATTTCACAGAGTGATAAGGCCATGGTGAGGGAAAACATCCTGGTGTTTGTCACTCAGATTCCTCCTCTTCTGAGGTATTAAGTCATTGGATATATTGTTTTCTTATAAGTCTGTGTGAAGATATTGTTTTTTATGGAAGTTATTTTAGCTTATGGAGTATGTATATTAGACAAATTTTTATATGGTTGATGCAACAGAATATGCTTTGATATGTTGCAAAGCCATTTTCATGTCTCATGGTTTTATGTAGGGTGCAGCTGGGTGAATGCCTCAAAACGATTATAAATGCTGATTATCCTGAACTCTGGCCTGGCCTTCTTCACTGGGTGAAGCACAATTTACAAGATCAACAAGTTTATGGAGCTTTATATGTACTGCGCATTCTTGCAAGAAAATATGAGTAAGTATTATAATTTTTCCTTTTCATTTACAAGTTTGCATTTTGTTCATTCATGATGGTTCTTACTGCAGTTCCTTTTTGCCCAGTTGATCCTTGGAGCTGTGATATTGAGATTTTTGATATAGGATCTATGATTTTCTTGTAAACACATTTGTATGTGGGATGCAAAGTTTATGACAAAAATAATGACAAAAATAGTGTCTTGACAAGTGTTTGTCTTGGGGATTATGAGAATTCTTGGAGCATCCAACTGTTTGTTTCTGATAGATGTTTACTTTTAAGTTGGTGATTTATAGAATCACCACTAGTTCAGTAATATTCTTTCATTTTTTTTGAATTTAGATAAATTTTCTATTAACATCCATTCAACTAATTAACTTATTCTATTTTTTTAATTGTTATTCAAATGAAAAGAAATCAATTTATATATTTCTTTCATTTTTTTTTGAATTTAAATAAATTTTGTATTAAAACCCGGTGGATAAAAATTTGGTAAAATTTATGTATTTTTTAGATAATTAAAGAGTTGGTTAAAATCTTGTAAAAATATATCGATATCTAATAAAATTGAGTTAATATTATCTCAAGTATATATAATAATATATTGATATCTTATGAAATTGAGTAAAACCTTATTCAAAGTATTTTTTAATATATTGATATTGAATGAAATGGCTTAAAATCTTATCTTAAGCATATGTTGTATATTGATTAAGTAGAGCCGGATGAAATTTCCAAATTATGCATTTTTAAATTTTTTTTTTATATGCACATATATTTATAGGTGAATTTGAAAGGAAAAAAGGCACGTTTTTTTTAATGATATACAAAATGCATGTTAGCCAAGTTATAGGTTAATTTCAAATTAACCAATTTCACATAAATTTTATTTTTATTAAAAAAACTGACGTGCCTAACTTGGATATTATATGTGAATTTGAAAATGCATAATTGGAAAATGGTTAATATCTTCTAAAAGCTTATCCATAATTCCATATATAATGGAATCGGTTTAAATCTCATCTTAACCATATATTGCTAGATTGATTAAAAAATATTTAGATATTTATTCAATTTTGGATTTAAATTGGGTAGAAATTGAAAGTATAGTATTCACATGGAACTGGATAGAAATTGGAGGATTTTATCCTGTGAAATTGGATAGAAAGTGTAGAATTTTTGATTTGTTAAAAAGCCAACAATTAAGGAGATTTTGTCATGTGTCATAGATAGATATGAAAATCAGAAGTTTATTTACTTAAGTGGCCTGATATTCCAAAAGGATACTTGGGTTCTTGGTCCCAGCTTGGTTGAGACAGCAGGTTCCAAATATTTCAAATCTGTATTAAAACTAATGTTTTAGATTTCACATTATAGATTTGACTTCTTGGCCATTCTTTCTGCATTTGAGAGAACATACGGACTCTGTTTCTCCAAATTTTTGTGTATGAAGACATTAGCTGTTTAATTGCTTACATCTGCAGTAAAATCCAATTTCAGTTAGTGATGCTAGTACTTGTGTTGATGGTAGGTTCAAATCAGACGAAGAAAGGGCACCAGTCAACTTGATGGTCGAGGATACATTTCCTCATCTGTTGAATATATTTCACAAGCTTGTTCAGATTAGCAACTCTCCACTGGATGTAGCAGAACTAATCACACTTATCTGTAAAATATTCTGGTCATCAATTTATGTATGTACCTGATATTTTATCTTATGCCATTCTTGGGAAACTCTTGATTGTTAATGATGCCTTTATTTGATGGTGGCTTCTGTCTTGTATTCTTGTGTTGAACGAGCAGTCTTTGTCCATCATTGTCTTTACTTGCTACCCTGGCTCCCTAGAGATGTTTCCCCTTTTTTGATTATGAACTCGTTCCAGAATTGCAATATTAAGTCTCCTGTAGTTAATCTGCAGTTATAAACTATGAGATATGCTCATTATTAAAAACCTTAGGGCTTGTTTGGTGCAATTTATAGTTTCGAGTTTCAGGTTTTTTTTAAGAACTCCAATCCATTATTGGGGGACACACCTTTTTCTTGTTATTAGTTTTAAGTTGACGTCTTTGAAATTAAGTTGATGTTTAAGTTACTGATTAATCTGAAGTATTTTTCTTTCCCGGAAAAAGCATGAAAACCTTGACATTGTAGAACTAATAGCATCATTCAAAGAATCATTTCTAAGAGTTGAAAATTAAATAGAAGTAATAGATGCGTATACAATCTATCCTAGTGTGTTTGTGGAATTAAGCCAAAGTGCTGTATTAATTTAATTTGTTCTTTCGTTCCAGTTGGAAATTCCCAAGCAGTTATTTGATCCAAATGTGTTCAATGCTTGGATGGTTCTTTTCTTGACTTTATTGGAGAGACCTGTACCAGAAGGGCAGCTTGTTGATCCAGACCAGAGAAAACCATCGGGATGGTGGAAGGTGAAGAAATGGATTGTCCAGATCTTGAATCGGCTTTACAGCCGGTCAGTTATTATCACATTATCACCTTTTTGTTACATGTTTCTGGAGGATGTTCATTATATGAATTTATGTAAAATTTTACACGGTCCTCAAATCACTAGAAAATAATCAGCAGTAGCTGTCAAAAGGGATGACTAAAACTGGACAATTTGGGATGCCAAACTGGGGCTGTATGCATTTTAAAAATGTTATATGACCTTAATACTTTTCCCTGCAGATTTGGGGATGCGAGGCTTCAAAATCTGGAGAGCAAGCAGTTTGCTCAAGCGTTCCAGAAAAACTATGCAGGGAAGATTATAGAGTGTCATCTAAGTTTGTTGAATGTAATTCGTGTTGGTGGATATCTACCTGACAGAGTTACTAACCTTATCCTGCAGTATCTGAGCAACAGGTTTGCATCTTGTGATCCTCTATGAGTTTTGATTCACTCTATGCTGTTTATTGGAAACTGTATTGAATTTTAATATTATTCATATTGCTGAAAAGCAATGCCTATACACTCCATTATGGATATTTTCCAGCTTTCCACCAATGTCTGTATTAATGAATTCATTAAGTGATCAAACTCATTCCATGTTGTCTCTGCAATTGCTTGTGCCTTTGGATGCATTACATATTTGTGTATTAGGTTGTGTTTTAAATGAAAAAGATCCAATCTTTGTAGTAGTCTTTCCTCCCTTTCTAGGAGATAGGTCATCCTATCCTTCTTTTCCATACATTTCAATGTTAAGAAACTCTTTTATGTTTGGTTTCTGAAAATTTACAGCTGTCTTGAACTTTTTTGGAAGAAAACTATAGTAAGAGAAATGATCTTGATAAATAGTAATGCGATGGGAAACAGGGAGAAACAATGTAGAATACAAGTTTTTTGCTTAGATGTGGATGCGTGTATGCTTATTATAAAAAAGACCTTCTGTCTATGATTGTCATTTGTTCTTTTTATGTAGTGTACCAAAATCTAGCATGTACAAGCTGCTTCTACCCCATCTCGACGTACTTCTCTTTGAAGTTATTTTCCCTCTCATGTGTTTCAATGACAATGACCAAAAGCTCTGGGATGAGGACCCACATGAGTATGTGAGGAAAGGCTATGGTGAGTTTTCACTTTTCAGAACTTAGCCCCCTTTCCTGAAACTGAATTTGGTAAATTGTAGTGGTAAAGTTACCTTCTTGTAGGTTTATCTTGTACTTGGAAAATTTGAAGCCTCATGCACTAGATATTTTGATAATGAAAAAAATTATAGGAAAAGTGCAATTTGTTTCTTACCTAAAATTTATAACAAGGATCTTTAATGGGTCGGGCAACATGTGGTATTGTTTTTTCAGAATAAGTCCCCATTTAGTTTATATATTTTATTGATTCCTCTATGTAGTTGAATCCCTTCTTTTAGTTCATACTCTGGTTTTTGAACTTTTGAATGGATTCCAAATATCTTGTAAGTGATATCACTTTTGTCTAGGGATAGGGAATATATAGCTGCCCATTGTGATTGGCAGGCTTATTATGGATTTCTCTTTCCTGATTTTCAGATATCATCGAAGATTTATACAGTCCAAGAACAGCTTCAATGGATTTCCTAAGTGAGTTGATAAGAAAACATGGCAAAGAAAACCTGCAAAAGTTTATTTTGTACATTGTTGAGATTCTTAAAAGGTATTTTAAGATTTTATCAACAAACTTTACCCTCTTACCACAATTTGCTCTTGGATCTGATGGCATTGGCTATATTTACGGGATTTTGTGCTTTATGTGCATGACAGATATGCTGAAGCCCCTTTAGAGCAAAAACCTTATCGTCGGAAAGACGGGGCTCTCCTTGCTATTGGAACCCTTTGTGATAAACTGAAAAAGACTGCTCCCTACAAATCTGAGCTGGAGCATATGTTAGTACAGCATGTTTTCCCTGAATTCAGAAGTCCTGTGGGCCATCTTCGTGCAAAGGTTGGTTGCTTCATGTTCTGTCCTCACATGCTAATAAGTTTCTTATGAATTTTATTCAGTGAGTAGTATCTTGTAGCTAATAAGTAACAGTGAAGTTTCTATTGATAATCATTATCTTAAGAAGACGTCTGGTGCTCATATGCGTCAATTTATCTCCGTTTGAGAAATGCTGATGTAAACAGTAGTAGAAGATTAGTGAATGTCTCGATAATTTGCAGAGTTTATAAACTAAGGAAACAAATTTGGGACAAAAATTGCTTATAAAGAGAGATTGCTTGAGTTTTGATAATTGTATAAAATGAACAATATTGTGTGATATGCGATTACTTTGTTTAATATTGTGCTTCTCTCTGCTTTATTTTCCCAAAGTTTCTTATGAATTTTATTCAGTGAGTAGTATCTTGTAGCTAATAAGTAACAGTGAAGTTTCTATTGATAATCATTATCTTAAGAAGACGTCTGGTGCTCATTGCTTATAACGAGAGATTACTTTGTTTAATTGTATAAAATGAACAATAGTGTGTAATTGTATAAAATGCACTTGTGCTTCTGTTTTCAAATTATTTTACTGTTATATTTAATATTACAATTTTTTTTTATTTTGCATAAAAATGATAAAGTAATTGTGAATCTCTTCATAAAAAGAACCTAATCCGGTCCCTTCATTAAAAAAAACCTAATTCAGTGATGGGTGTTGGTTGGGATCAATGTTCTAAGCATAAGGCGTGCTCTGGCAGAATTTGAATAATCTTGATCATATCCTTGTATGTCAACCCGTAGCAAACATTATATGTCCACCCTTAATAGACATAAATATTCATGTAGTCTAATAATTATCCATAATATCATCCGTAGACTCTAAATCATTGTCCTTAACCCAAAACCAGAGAGACCAGGAGAGAGGGGGTTCGAAGGATGGGAATGATACTCTCAGAGGGATGGAGGTGGGGAAGAGGATACATAGAACGAGAGAGGGAGTCTGAGAGAGATCTGGGGTAGTCCGGTGCTAAGAGGAAGAGGAGACGAGGCTCTGACGCAAGGAGGTGATGGATTGGGATTTGCACCTAGCGCCTAGGTGCGCTTTTTAGATGATGGACATGGACCAGAATTACAAATTATAGGTCAGTGAGTGGGGAAAAAACATATTGAAATTAGGATCTAAGCTTAATTGAGTGAGTGAACTTGTTCTAGTGACAAACCTCTTCCCCTCCTAATATTGCAGATGATGGAGGTCTTAGATTAAATCAGAGATCTACTAGCACTCAAGAATTGATCAATATGTTTTTAGATGAATAAGTTCTGAGAAGGCAGTTTTTCACCTAGAGTAGTTGTATTGTGCCAATTTGTCCAAATCTTGTGGTTGGTTTCTGATGGCATAGGCCGGGGTTTGTCTGATTATTGACCGTGTTTATATTTGAAGTTGAACTTGTCCCTAAAGGTGGATGATAAATTCTGTACAATATTTCATTTCTGAAATATGCGACATTCTAATTTTCTGGTGCTTCAATAGTTTTCCTCATTATTATCAGATTATCCATTTTCTTAGTGGTCATTCATTATCATGAAATATCAGGCTGCATGGGTTGCTGGACAGTATGCTCATATTGACTTCTCAGATCAGAACAATTTTCGGCATGCACTGCATGGTGTTATTGGTGGGTTGCGTGACCCTGAGCTACCAGTTCGAGTTGATTCAGTTTTCGCACTTCGGTCATTCATTGAAGCTTGTAAAGGTATTTCAACCTGAAACCTAGAAGTCTGTTCTTGTAGTATATATATTGAGTGTCTGAATTTTAGGCAAGAGAGAACGTGTTTCTTGTGATTTGCAGATTTGGATGAGATCCGTCCACTACTTCCACAATTACTTGATGGTACAAGTCTTACAACAACTTCATCAATAAAACATTTTTCCATGCACTTCTCCCCTTACCAATTTTATTTTCTGTTTTGCTAGAATTATTTAAGCTTATGAATGAGGTCGAGAATGAAGACCTTGTCTTTACACTCGAGGTTATAGTTGACAAGTTTGGGGAGGAGATGGCACCTTATGCATTTGGTCTCTGTCAGAATTTGGTATGTTGATATAGATCTGTAGGAATACTATTTGAAATGTTTTTATCAAGGATGATAGTTAGCGTGGAGTGTCATAATGTCTTTTCCTTTCAGGTGGCTACATTCTGGAAGTGTATGTCCACTGCTGAAGCTGATGAGGAAGGTGATGATCCAGGTGGTGCATTGGCTGCTGTTGGTTGTTTACGAGCCATAAGCACGATTCTTGAATCAGTGAGCAAGCTCCCGCATTTATTTGTTCAAGTTGAGCCCATCCTTCTACCAGTGATGCACAAGATGCTAAGCACTGATGGACAAGGTATGCTTTGCTTCTATTAATGTTTAAATTCTAGCAAAATAATCCTAAAATTGGGAGAAAAGGGTAAATGATTTTCAATATATTGTTAGGTGGATCAAACATCAGGTCTGACTTGCCTTAATGAGAAGCTGTCTCATTCCTCTGAGGAGTGAATTTTAGAAGCTCTCGATTGTTTGCTATTGATGCTATGCTTAGTCATTATGGTGAGGTAATTAATTTGAGAGTCTGTGTCTCCTTGAACTTTCCTTCCAGAAGGATGAGTTGAAAACTTGAGAATGCTCTCTACCCAAATACTTCTAATAGTAGCACAGCTTGATTATGGAGAGCTAGAGGAAAGCGAAAAATGAGTCTTGCTGTCATGATGTCTGATTGTAGTTTTATCTTATTCTTCCCCAGCTATATCCTTTGTTATTCTTTTGAATTGTTCTGAGGATTGCAATAGGCTATATAAAAAATATGGGCGGGGGTTTGGGCCGCAGATCAATAATTTGAGATTAGTTGGCTTTTCCAGAGGTGGTCTTTTTTTGTTGTTGATTTATCTGTAAACTATACATACATTATGCTGCCTGTGATTGTATAGCTTTCCCCCTTCTATTTTATGTTGTTGCTATTCCATACTTTCTTTTATCTACATAATATATTTTTCCTTATCACATGCATGACAATGCTGAATCATGTATTTTACTATTTCTTATGGTGCTAATGTTTTGAATCTATCCAGAGGTTTATGAGGAGGTTCTTGAAATTGTATCCTATATGACGTTCTTTGCTCCAATAATTTCAATGGAGATGTGGAGCCTTTGGCCATTGATTGTGGAAGCTTTGGCAGAATGGGCGATTGATTATTTTCCAAGTAAGCATCATCCATATAATTTGTCTAATACTCCCTCCGTCCAACAATACATGGGTTTTTAGAGGTAAAATTTTGTCCAACAATAGATGACCTTTTATGTTTTCTAGGTATGAAGTTGTAATGATTTGTATTGGTTTGTGTGATGTTGACTTTTTAAAATAATTTGATTGGTTAAAATGTGTAGTGGGTGTTAAAAAATAATAAAATTTATGAAAAAGTTAGTGTAATGATGATGTTTTTTTAAAAGTAAAGTGTTTTATTAAAACTTGTGCAAAATGCTAAAAGGCAATGTATTTTAGGGCGGAGGGAGTAGTGGTATGGATGTGAATTTTCCTTCTATGTTTGTTGTAATTTTTTGTTCCTGGACCCTGATAGGCACAAGAACACGGAATCTTAGGGAAACCAAGGGATTCACAAGTGAATTTCCAAGGCCAATTTCCCCTGAGCAACCAAGAGAGAAACACTCTAGCCAATAACGCTACTGCCTCTTACAAAACATATTTTTGAGATAATCTGCTGTGGGCCGATTGCCCTATAAATATATTCTAATTCATAACCCCTAATTTACACTAATAAAACTGTTCCTTGACCCTTCCTAGCTCTAGCCTAGATGAAAAAAACTTCCCTTATCTCAGAAATCTTAACCCATCAACCTAACAATGCCACCTCAAGACTTGTCTTAAAGAAAATGAATTTCTGCAAAGCATCTCACAATTTAACAGCCAGAATAAAATATGCAGCAGATCACTTACATGACTTTAAGTGTAAAGGCTCCTGCAATATCAACCACCCAAATATGCAGCACCAACACCATTTTTGTTCTAAAAGGTAATGTGCCCAATATTATTACAGCCCATCCGCCTAATCATCAGATTACCAGCCTAATGCGTACCAATCCACCTGATTAGCACAATAAAGGGTTTCCTCCACTCAACAGATGCCTTGTATCGATTACTGTGGCTGTCATTAGTTTCCTCAACAGATGTGTTTTTAGACGTGTGATACCTCTTTTTGCTACCATAGTTTTTTGATAATTACTTTAGGGATCATTATGCTGATTGGATAATTTGGTTGAGTATTTTTTCTAGTTCTCCATCTTTATTATGAAATTGGCTTTGTGACAAATCTTTCATGCAGTTTTTTTTTTGGTTTAAATGAACATGTAAATATAGACATTCTCGTACCCTTGGACAATTATATATCCCGAGGGACTGCTCATTTCCTGACATGCAAGGATCCAGATTACCAGCAGAGTCTTTGGAATATGATTTCTTCTGTAAGTTTCCATTTCCATCTCTATCCTTGGTATACATTCTCTTCCTCAATTGAAATTCATTTTCTATAAAGATGGCTTCTCTAGGTGTATTATGTGTAGTTGTGCATCTTGAGTTTGCAATGAGATGCATTTAGGTGACCTACTCTCCCCATCTGTTGCAGATCATGGCAGACAACAACCTTGAGGATGGGGATATTGAGTCTGCCCCAAAGCTTGTTGAAGTGTTATTTCAAAATTGCAGAGGGCAGGTTGATCATTGGGTTGAACCCTATTTGCGTATAACAGTTGAAAGGTTGCGCCGAACGGAGAAAGCTTATTTAAAATGTCTTCTGATAAAAGTGGTACACTTACACGTTCATCTTATGCTCTCAGCTCTTAACTTATTCTATTCCGCTCTAAAAATTTGATTATAATCTATGAAATCCCTCATGGTGATTATCTTCATACAAAAGAAATAGGTATCACATACCTGATGCGTCCTTTAGACCTCAACTTTGATAAGAAGATTACTTTTCAGTTAGAAATAAACTCTGGTTGAGTTGCAGTTGCCCTTGGAGTGACATAGTGTTGGGTAGCAAGGTTTAATGAAAGAAATGCATTGCTTATTATATTTGGATGTTGGGTTAGCATTTGGAAAGAGTATGGATGATACTAGTGTTAAAATATTGAAGATCTCCCATTCTATTGGGAATTTAACCAAGAAATTTGCCCAACCACATGATTTCCACGTGCATTCATTGAGCCTTATTCCACTTTGGGTTCAATTGCGATCTCATCTATGTGGTGTCTTTTTCTCTGTGACAGGTTGCCAATGCTCTTTATTATAATGCTAGCCTATCACTTTCCATATTGCACAAATTGGGTATGTCAGCAGAAGTCTTCAACCTATGGTTCCAGATGCTGATGCAAGTGAGAAAGAGTGGAATGAGGGCTAATTTCAAGAGGTGTGTCAGCAGAAGTCTTCAACTCTCTGTTCTTGTTTGAAGCCCATTTTAGTTGAGTGAACTGTATGGTTCATGGAATTGGATGGCCCATCATTTGGTTGTTTGAATCTCCCTATGGCTTTTGGTTTTGCAGGGAGCATGATAAAAAAGTATGCTGCTTGGGATTAACCTCGCTGCTAGTTCTTCCAACAGAGCAGCTCCCTGAGGATGCTCTTGGACGTGTTTTTCGAGCTACACTTGAGCTTCTTATTTCATACAAGGACCAAGTAGCAGGTTTGTTTTCTATTCACTTGCCTTCTTTACTCTCTTTTGGCAACTGATCTTTCTACACATGTATTTGCTTTAATTTGTTGCAGAAGCTTTTGTTCGTTCATTAGTTTGTCATAACTAAATAAGAATCTTACAAAACTGATAGATAGGATATCCTTACCTTAAATGAACAACTTAAAACTACAAATAAATTTAAGAGTTCCCATCTGACATTATTGGTATAGTTGAATACCAAACCAAGGTGAAGTATCACTTGCCTAGGCACTCGGGTGTGATCAGTGTTTAAAAAAGCCAAGCCCAGGCGCACAAGCCCAAGGGGCCAAGTCTAGTGCCTGCCTTGGTCAAGGCACAGCAAGGGTGGAAAAGACCACCCATGGTGCACCAGGCACATTTTTTTCCCTTGTTTTGGTTGATCATGATATATTACATATCTCTGTTAAATTTGGATACAATCTTTCCATATCTTTTTTTATTTGGAAAATATTTTGTTGATTTTTTTTGAAGATTTTAGCAACAATTTTTCTTCATAAATGTTCAATCCTACCCTCCATTCTTTACGCCTCTTATTCTTTAATCTTATGTGCTTAGACTTACATTTAGTACTTTTTGGTGCTTTGATTTGGATTTTTTTACTTGCTTACCACCTAAAACTTGTTTTTATTACAATATGTTTTCAATCTGGTATTATTTCATCAAGGACGGGTTTTATAGCTTCAAACTTGAGTTTTAAGGTGTTTTGAGATGTTTTATAAAAAAAGTCATCGCCTTACTCCCAAAGCTGCTTAAGCTACAGGTATGTCTACCGCCTTGTGTCACCTCTAGCTTTTTAAACACTAGGTGTGATCAAAGAACCTGACCAAATAACGAGTGTATTCCCCCCTGCGGCTGGGCATCTAAGAATCGTAACCAATGTCTTTCTAGAGCTTATTTTTCTCCTAGCCGTGTTATTTAGGAGCCCCATGAAACTAGTGAGACTTGGACTTGAGAGAAGAAAATTAGGGAAAGGAGAATGTGGTACACGAGGTAGGCCTTAAAAGAAAGCTTTTTATGCTGTGGTAATTTTTTCCATTAAAGAATTATTTTTTTTATTGGAAACTTGTCATCTATATAGCTGTATGTTGCTTGTTTTACTAGTCATTTTTTCTATTACACCACACCCTTGTAGATCACATGTGGCTAACCAATAGATCTTGAGTCCTTTCTTATGAAAGTAATATATAATTTAAAATAATCAACGGAGTTCCCACATCCTGAGCACCTTTTGATTTTGTGCATTAGAAGCCGCAAAGGAAGCTGAGGCTGAAGACGATGATGAGATGGATGGTTTTCAAAGTGATGATGACGACGATGACAACGATGGAGTTGATGGATCTGATCAGGATATGGGATTTGATGATGAGGATGGAGATGAAGTTAATAGCATCAAGCTTCACAAATTGGCTGCACAGGTGCGTTCTAAATACTCGGTGCTAAGGTTTTGAATGCCTTGTGAAGATTGTTTAATCAAATATCCCTTTCCAGAGATTTGTTGGGACTTTACTGGTTTAAAGAAATCTCTTTCTAGAGCTCCATATTTTCATAGAATATAGATATTGTCATATTGAAGCCAATCATATTAAGAAGGCTTATCCTTGTCATAATGAGAGTAATGCACTCGAAACTGATTATGTCAATGAGATAAACAGCAGGTTTATCCTTTTCATTGTGAAAGGTTATTACATGGGACGGGTTAAAGTGGTATTGAAACAACGAACTACTTTATTCCTTGGTGGATGAACTTTCTTTCTTTTTTAATTTGGAGCCAAACGTGTTAGATATTCTATGTTTGTGTACACATCAGATTGGATTTTGGTGCTTAGGCTTTCTTTACTTTTAATGCTTAAAAAGTTCTCTTGAAATTTGTAGGCCAAGGCTTTCCGGCCTGATGTATCCGATGAAGATGATGAGGACTCGGATGATGATTTGAGTGATGATGATGAGTTGCAATCTCCAATTGATGAAGTTGATCCTTTCATCTTCTTTGTGGACTCAATCAAAGGTAAGTCTTGATGCCCATCACATATATCAGGAAAGTACATTCTTTTGTTCCTTTATCTTGTCAGAGTCAAATGATGGTTTTTTCCCCATGAGTTTACAACTTTACAGCATGCAAGGCTCTGATCTTTGATTGTTTTCTTTCTCCTTTCCCATCCCCATGGCTTTGGTTTTGATGTCATGGTCACAAGCTTTACAAGCTTCTGATCCCGCGAAGTTTGAGAACCTTTCTCGAACGCTCGAGTTCCAATTTCAAGCCCTTGCAAATGGCGTTGCGCAGCATGCTGACCAAAGGCGGCTAGAGATAGAGAAGGAGAGATTGGAGAAGGCATCCGCCCCTGCCACCAATGCATCATGACTCCAATCTTGTGTTCCGACTGTGACCGGCTATAACTAAAATAGCAAGATGTGAGCCTCATTGAGACTATCAGCATGCAATGTCAATGCGTCGAGTGTCTAATAGGTGCGCTATTTGGTTGTGTTTTTGGTAGCATGTCAGGGAGCTGGCATCGCTTACCAGATTCCACCCATCCACGTTGCCAAATTTGTGGATCTTTGGTCGCCATGGATGGTAAGAGTTTTGCTTATGGTCCCATAAAATAGCTCTTTTTTTTTTGTTACAGCAATATTTTTCCTTACTGTATGCTTTTTTTTTTTTTTTTTTGGGTTTTTCGAGTGTCATTAATTCTTCGGGGAGCATGGGTTCCCTCCTTTGCCAGGTTGAAGGTCATTTTTCATGGTTGTCTGGTGGTTGTGGTCAAATTTTGAAAGTCATTAAATTCTTTTGTATATCTTTGGTGATGTATTTCCCTTCTTTTCCGTTTATTTCTTTGAGAGTGAACATTGAGTAGCGACTTTCAAGTATAAACACAGACGAGCAATTTGAAGTGTTCCTTTATTTTTCGCAAAAAAGTAGACGATTCGTTGGGATATATTCTACCCAATTCCCCTCCCCTGTGAATTTGAATGGATACGTTCAAGCTAATTGATGATTTATGTTCCAACAATTCGATGGTAGCAAGTTACCTAGCTTGCATCTATATCTAATTTCAAAGTAATTATCCACACCACTTGCCTTGGTTTTGGATATTTGCTTTATCTCACTCACATCATCTTCTAAGTCCACCTCTGTTGCGGCTGCCAGCAACCAGTGATGTATTCATGTGTCTCCTAAACCCACAATATCAAGGTCTGAGGAGGTCCGAGGAGTGGGTTAACTAATGCGATGATGGAGGTAGGGGTTGAATTGTGGTGGCAACTAGTGGGAGACAATATTGGCAACTAATGAGACAGTATTGTTAGGGGGCATTGATGACTGGTGAAAAATGTAAAGGTCATGGCAGAACTGAGATTAAAAAACAGAACTGAAATCAATAATATTAATGGCTTGATATTGTGATAATTGGGAATGAGTTCACATGGAGAAAAAACAGAACTGAAATCAATAATATTTATGAAAAGCTTGACAGGGCATTGATCCAGGGCCGGGTTCTATAGGCATTCCCTAGAATATGTACAAAGACTTGCCCTAAGGGATATTTTGTTGGTCACTTACTATGATTTGTGTGGGATTAATAAAATGGTTGAGACAAAATCTGAACCATAAGCGCGATATGAAATGCCTCATGAAGTAAATAGGAGGATGCTTCGATCCATCATTTTCTAATTCTCGCGAACTAACTGTCCTATTTTTTATGAGCGGAAGGTGCAGTGTGAATCCTCTGCCCCAACTTCCCAACAACAACAACAACAACAACAACAACCCAGTATATCCCGCAAAAGCAGGGTCTGGGGGTCAGGATGTACGCACTCCTTCCCCGAGCAAGTCGAGAGTGTTTCCGATAAACCCAGAACAATAGGATACCAGAACAACAAGAAAGCATTACTCATAGAGGGAAAACAATATCAGAAACGAAGCAGGAAGAAGACAGGAAAATAGCAAGGACAATAGAGCAAAACATTAGGACCCAAAACTCTATACATCCACGGCCCGAATGCACCGCCTCCAGTGGTCCCTGTCCGCAGTCATAGCTTCCGACAGATTCAGAAGATTGAGATCGTGCTGAATGACCTCCTTCCAACTCTTCTTCGGTCTACCTCTCCCCCTTTTGATATCTCCAAGATCCAAGCTCTCACACCTACGAACCAGAGCCTCAGCCGGTCTCCTGCGCACGTGTCCAAACCAACGCAATCTACACTCCCACAGCTTGTCTACTATACTCGTAACTCCCACCTTTCTCCTGATGTCTTCGTTTCTGATTTTGTCCAGTCTCGTATGCCCACACATCCATCGCAACATTCTCATCTCTGCCACAGACAACTTATGTTCTTGAGCTTTAGTTGTAGGCCAACACTCAGAGCCATACAGAACAGTCGGTCTAACAACCATCTTGTAGAATTTCCCTTTCAGTTTAGCCGGAACTTTCCTGTCACAAAGCACTCCCGAAGCTCTTCTCCATCTTAGCCATCTCGCATGGATTCGATGATCGATATCCCTGTCAATACCCCCATTGCTTTGGACGTAAGAGCCCAAGTACTTGAAAAACTCTTTTCTAGGGACTAGATCCTCCCCCAACACAACAGAAGTCTCAACATCTCTGCCTACCCCAAAACTGAAATGAACATATTCGGTCTTGGTCCTACTCAGTCTGAAACCCTTTGACTCCAACACCCTTCTCCAACTTTCAAGCCTTCGCGGTAAACCAGATCTTGAGTTGTCCACTAGCACAATGTCATCAGCAAACAACATGCTCCAAGGAACCTCTGCCCCAACTTCCTGCCTCACAAAATTATTTTGGTTGGATAGGTGGACAACATGCCTGTGTTGATTTGACAGGAGTTTCCCCTTTGGCTAGTTTAGGGAATGGGATATTCACGGTGGGACATGCAGCTCTCAAAGTGGCCGCAGCTAAAGTGGTCAAACATGAGAAAGCGTGTATTGACAATCAACACGTATTCGTTCCGTTTGCGTTTGATACCTTTGGTTTTTTGGCACCTGATGCTGTCGAGCTCCTCAAGCGAGTCCAAAAGGTTATGCATAGTAATGTTATGACCCCTAGATCTATGGATGTCATATTCAAAAGAATTGGTTTTGCTATTCAGAAGGTACTTTAACGTTTTAAGTTGTAAATTCTTAGATACATTGTATAAGAATTTAATTTTTTTTTATGTCTAAAAGTCTTCTGTTGTATTCTATCAAATTTAAAGAGTTATTAAATATTGTAATTTAACTGTTATATATATATATATATATATATTCAATTCTTCTTCATGCAATTTATGTTACATATCATTTAATTGTTATCATCTTGTTTGTAAGAGCACGATTGCATATCCCTATATATAAGTCTAATGGGATTACGAAGACTTTTAAAGTTCGAGTAATCATTGGCACTGCGACATTCCCTAGTTTATAATTAAGAAGGGGTGTTACAGCATATACATACATGATTACATGTATAAGTTATGTATATATACCTTTTTTTTATTAGGTAAAAATTTGAGTTCAGACAGGCCTAAAACTCAAGAGGCCGATAAATCGGCAGACGGCCAACCGTCAAACATACAACAAATACATAAACGGTGCAAAAGAATAGGCTATACAACAACGAAAGTTAAAACACAACAAACCTAAAGCTGGCAATTTATGTATATATACCTATGTATATATGTACATATGTATTTGATTCTAGCTTCACCGAATCTTATCAATTTTAAAAGAGTTCAGTAAAAAAAAAGTTAAGATATTCAATAATCTAATTTTCTTTCTATTTGAAATCGAAGAAAAAATATTTTATTAATATTCACCTCAAGTTCTAATTGGTCAAATGAAAAAAATAGTTATTAGTGAAAGTAAATACGTAGTTATTAAATTGGGAAATTTATAGAAAACTACTCGTTAAATATGTGTTTTTACACTTAGCAACCAATTAAATAGTTTTTGTTAACAAATCACCACTCATTGTCTATTTTATTAGGCTTTTGTCAATATGATTATAATATTTAAGGTGTATATTTAAATTAGTATCGCAAATAAGTTTTACAAACTTTTTTGAAACTTAATGTATATATGTACAAATTCTCCTATTTTATTCCTAAAAATGGTTATAAATTTTAAAAAATATTTTATAGACTACTTTTTAATCAAAATTAAAATAAATTTATAAGTCATTAGCATTTTTTAAATTTAATAATATGTTTGAACTAATAATTAATGTCTAATTTTCTTTCATTCGTAAACAACTACACTGCATACTAAAAATCAAAAGAAATTGTCTCAATATTTTTTTAAAATATTTTGCAGACTCAAAAGTATTTTTTATTAAAGTATATTTATTAAGAGTTTACTGAAATACTTTCTACATTTAGAATCTATGCACTTCAAATAATATAGAATTTAAAATTTTTACTCTCTTTTTGCCCCTAATATATTAATATAATTTTTTTTATCCCTTCCATAAATAGAATTTAAATGTATTGAAATTTAAAATTTAAATTTTAAGTATAAAATATTAAATTAGAATGTTTAGAGAATTTTTACCATTGCTACAAATACAGAGAATTTCCCCGTCTCTCTTATCATTTATCTATTAGATAGGGTTGGGCGCGGGACAGGACGGTATAGGGGTTGTTCCGCGTAATTTTTGCAGGACATGACCAAGATGGGATTCATTGTTTTTTTTTAATCCTGCATGGGCCTTATCTCTCGCGGGACCGGACAGGATCGGGACAGGACGAGCCATGTCCCTCAAATAAAAAATATTACAAAAAAATAAAAAAATTCTTATATATTTTATAGTTTTCAAATGCGTAATACATATATATAGATCTATAATCATTTTTATACTTTACAATTTCCTTATATACACATGGTATATAGATACACATATCATTAATATTCATATACCATGCAATATGTAGTGTGTAAGTGTGTATATACTCTTTTTTTTTTATCTGATGTAAGTGTGTATATACTATCATACACACAAGTGCACACCCAGTGTGTACATCCCGTCGCATATAATTTTTACGGGATAGTATCGTTTTTTCCCCCCAAATCCTACTGAGATCGAGATGAGATCGGAATTTACGGGATTTGTACCATCCCTAATTTTACAGAATGAGATAGAACAGTCATTGGAGCCCAAACAACCATCTTTTCTCTAAATTCTTCACTTTTCCCTATTTTAGAGGTGGTGTTGGTGATGCTCTTATGGCATAAAAAAGACCATTGAAATCCAACTTAAAGCGTGAGTATTGCACCCTTCACGCAAACAATCCTTGAATAGGTAAATAAAGAGCGGCCATTCCGGGGTTCGAACCGGGGATCTATGGGTACTACCCAAAAGTCCTTTCCGGTGAGCCATTCCGGAATGGTTTTCACGCGAACAATCCAACTGCTCTTAAAAAACACATTTTTTCTCTCTTAAAAAACACAAAATTGACATAACAAAAAGTCAATATGCTAAACCTTCAAGAACTTCTTACTATGGTACTATCAAATATCAATATGCTAAACCCTGAAATACCAACAAAACACATGTTATGGCCATCAAAGACTTTCCGGCTGCTACTTCTCGTCATTGTACCCGGCTGCTCTGCCTGATTTACCAATTAAAAATGGAGCCGGAGCTGAATTATCTTTGACATCCAACCCTTTATATGATCGCGTTGCCAAAAATTCCGCCCCGGATTTTCCTGTGCTCATAACCATGGCTTGTGGGTACCCTTCATGGATCTTGAGCGCCTTTTCCACCGCAGCCTCCAATGCCAGAGGCATTTCGCTGCTGTCAATGTTCTCTGGTATGCCGAGAAAATGTGGTCAGTCAGCAAAATCCAGAGTCAAGAAAAGACTAACAAGATGATTCTTTGTTAGGTTAAAAAGTCATCATGTTCATATTCTGTAAGTGATCTTAGCACTAACTTTATTGGTGACTGGTAGTGAAAAAAGATAATAATGAAACAAGTACCATGATTGATGACATCTAAACAGACATTTAAGATGTTAAATCTTTCCAGTTTGAAGAACTATCCAAAGATGCAATTATGATTCGGAAAATATGTAGATTTTAAAAATAACAGCAATTGGCACCTCCAGCTCGCTGATGGCTTGAGAGGCAATAATGAACTATGAACAAGATACTTCAAAAACTGGATGAGTTCTCTGATCATTCTACTTGCCGAGAATTTTCATCAATATGTAAGCTTTTCTTGTGAGTTCATGTTTACAACCATCAGTTGTGTGCACAGTCAGCAATTCTTTATTTCCCCAAACATTTAAAATGCTAATCTAGTAGAAACTCCACAGCACATAATGCCAGGCTAAAATTTCAAGAACACTAAACTTACAAAGGAAATAACATATACCTAAAAAGTGTACTAAAAGTCGTAGTATCACAATAACATCAAATCACAAAAAGTGTATGAAAATAGTGCCATGTAGTAGTCACAATTCAAGTTGATCAATAACTTGTGGGGGAAAAAACACCTAGAATTTAAAAATATTGTCCATTCCCATGATGCCAACTCAATTTTACATGTTGTTAACGCTCACTTAGTTTCTACACTCGGTCATGCTTCTTTTACTACAACAAAGAGGTAATATGGATGCAATGAAGCATTTTGAATGTTCTCCCAACCCATTATTTTCAGAGGATTTGGATTCTCAAGTCTTAACAATTTGGGGTCAAACAAGCACCTGAAGGCCTAATAAGAGCTTTTCTAATTGGCCTAATAATTGTTGAGGTAAAACCTGCTGGAAAATTGTATCAATTTGCGATAGCGAAGCATTTATCCAGGTAGCAAATTGCTTAGTCATTCTCAAGTACTCTGGTTTTTTTTTTTGGGGGGGGGGGGGGGAAGAGAACTATTACCGATGTATTAACAGTATAAAAAATGAGATACCTTCCCGGCCAATATCTTCTACATATCCACCTTGGAGAAATGAATATCGAGCTTCATCTAAGTGGCCTTCCGCTTCAGGCAAAGGTGTGGAAATCAAATCCCTGAACTGCAGTGTATACTCCCCAGTCCAGTGCATTCCTCTGGTGCAGCAAAAGAATATTAGCTACTTATCTTTTCTAGATTAGAGAGAAGTGAACCTTCTAGTTGAGAGCACTTGAAAAAGAAGACATTCTACGAAAAGAGCATAACAAAAAACAGGGGTCCTTGTCCATAACAGCTTTGTTATAATCTGAAGCAGAAAATTACTCAAAGATTTCTTCCTTCGTAGTGTTCTTCCCCGAAATCCACATCCTCATGAAGCATCAGACCCTCGTTAAAATCTACTGCAAGAATAACACCCACCCAATTGCCACTTGTATAGACTATTAGACTCTCATCGATCCTTGAAGCAGTCGTAAACCTCCCTCCCTTATAGCCACTTTAGTGAGTACACAGCTAAATAACCCCTTCTACCCACTTAGACAATAACACAAAGCAGCGACGATCTCGACGGCATAAATACACTGTGTCAACACCACAGCACACCATCTATTAATTTGAAAAGTGCACTCATAAAAAAAATCCCTCCCTTAATTTCAACACAATAATGAAAGCCAAGGCCCCTGATCTTATCTAAAGTCAAAAGTTGGACTCTACCAAGTACTTTATGATGTAGAAGTATTCCAAAAAGCAAGTACCTGCCAAAAGCAACCATCGCTTCAAAGGGAGAGATGACTGGAGCTAAGAACTCTTTGCTATCCAACAGGGCAGTTTCCGCACAGGAAATATAAACAAAAATATCACACTGCACAATACTAATTTCATATTATTGATCAAAAATAGGTTTATCTAGTAGAACAAAAGTATGGCAGTATACTGACCTCAGGAAAGTTGGCTAGCTTTGCTGGGTTAGGCCTTCCCATAGCAAATATATAGGTCTTTTTGCCAGCGCTCGTGATCAACTGCTTAATTTGATGAATCATATGAAGATAACCAGCTGCATCATATCAAGCGGAGCCAACAAAGGGACAACGAAGTCAATGCCATTATACAATATTCATCATATTTTACATTTCCATTTACAATGATGATAGCCAAAAAGAAACCATGTAAATCTGGGATGTTAGTATTTGAAAAAAGGAAGGCAAAATCATTAAAACTCACTCAACTCTAGAAACAAAAATCGCAATTCAACTCTTAACACAGACAGCACTGATTCGATTCAGAAAAAGACAGCACTGATTATTACCTTCACAAATAGCACAAGCAACAATTAGACTTCCTATTATAACCACATTTAACTTTCAAGTCCAAAATGAAATACAACTCAGCTAAATATTTGAATAGTTTTCATATGGCAATTTCACATATTAACTTTAAGCTCATTTCAAACTCTCGCCTTATCCTAAGCAATAACATATTGAGACAGTTCTAGAAATCATATGCAAGTTTACTTTACCGAACCACCAATGAATATAAATAATCCCGGGAAAAAAAAACTAAAAATGGGAGCATAAGAAACCAAGTAAAACGAGAAGCCATACCCACACCAAGAGTTCCGACCAAAATACCAACAACATTAGCATCCTTAGCTTTCTCCACCAAGTAATATCTGAAAAAAAAAATATCATCCATTATGCCATGGAAAACAGACATTTAAAAAGCATTTTAAATCCTTATAATTCTATCTCCATGCGGACTAATAACATTTTGAAGAACTCCACGGAATTAAAAAAAAAATAATCTAAAGGAAATAAGCACGGATGACAAGAGTACCTACGCTTCAAAACCCTTGTGTGCTGAATGAAATCTGTGGCTAGAAAATTTCCGGCAGCATCATATCTTACTGCAACAAATGCCAAGACATGCTTCAGATCATTTGATTACACAAATTAGTGCAAGAAATAAGTATGAAGAAGGCATCCTATTCCTTCAAGAATATCTCAAGAGTATGCACCCGGATGATATTGATGGATCAAAGTAAAGCCCAAGGGAAACTGGTCAAGTCTGCTAAAAATATGCATGCCCCCGTTAGGCCACACTCTTCAACCAACCAGGGACATGCATATTTTTAGTATACAGTTTTCCGGGGAGATGGCTAGCTTTTTGTTGTCAGAAAGCTGGAAAACCTTTTTACATTGTAATCATACCTAAGTTCAATACAGAGGACAAACTTTGTCACCGGGAAAATCTAAATAACACAGGCATATCAAAGAAATCTAAATGTTTTATCAGAAAATTGTATTGCACGAAAGCTAAAACATACAGCACCTATTTCACAACTGTTGAAAGTGAGCAAAACGTTTGCAAATGCTGCATTGTCAGAACCAACCCAAACAAGTATGCAGTCCTTCACTTTTTTACCCTCGGGCAATTCCCAAGTCAAACCACCAATGCAATATCTTGTTCCAGCTTCAGTGCAACATGTCTGGTTATAGGTGCCCTTATCTTGCTTGTTGGAGAATGTATTGTCTTTGAGCGGATCCATGGAAGTACAAAAAACATCAGCACATAGAACATTTTTTGATGCCTGAAGTGCTAGTGTTTCTTTAATCCTATGCAATGCGTGTGTGTACTCCAGTCCAAATAGGACCTTAAGAAAGGGGGGAAATGGGAAATCAGGCATAAGTGTGCAGGAAATATTAGTCTTTCACAGACTGAAACGATTCATAATTCCAAGTGAAAATATAGATTGCAAGGAAAATAAAAGTACTCCATATAACCTGTAGCACACAGTAATAAAAGGAAGTTCAACTTTGCAGGTATTTTCACGCGAACTGTGAAATGGGAAGAATGAACTATAACACTATGTGCTGATTATAGGTTTGTTTGGCACGATATGCTGTTTCTTGTAGAACATGGGAAAAAAGGCTGCAGTAGAAACATATAAAACATATAAAATTGAGCACATCACTCTCCAAGTTAAGCTATCAAATGACCAACCATGCCAATTATGAGAGCGCCCACAGTACAAGCCTTGAAAAAAAATCTGTTTTGAAAAAATAAAGTTGAAACTCAGATGTAAGATAATAGCACAAGAAAATGTGATGTTTGGACAAACCATTAGAATTCTAGGAATGCAAGTCATCCCTACTGATATTTTCCATTAATTACTGTAAAAGACTTCTAACACAGCAATTTTCACCCTTTCACAAAAAGGAGAAGATTTTACAAAGCAATTAGAATCAAATCCAACAATCAGAACCACAAGAAAGCAATCACCACTGGAATATATGGTTAAACTATCAAGGCAATAAAGTACAAATCATTCAGTGATTGACTCCCATACTAGAAAGAATTGCAGGATTTCATCGGTTATCCTAAGAGAAATACCAGAATAAGCTTGTCCTTGCTTGATGCAAAATGGTTTATACTCTCAGAACAAGCAGAGACATCAATAGAAGTTTTTCCGAACACAAATAAAACCGGAAGAGTAGATGTGCTGCAAAGAGACATAAAAGATCAAAGTGAGCATAAAAAAAGTAACTGCAATCAGATATATGAGATATCATTGCATAGTTGCATGCTAGCATCTTATCTATTAAAAAACTGTACCAGCTACCATCTGTTTTTAAAGACTCATATGATGTGTAGAAAATAATTAAATTATAGTTTTCACACAACAGTCTCAAAAGGAAACAAGAAAACAAAAACAATATAAAACATAATACAACTCAAAGCATAAACTCCATGGTGAAGAATGTCTAACAGGCTATAGTAATATTTTTCAGCACATTCTTTCGGAATTTCAGTTTTCCAAGATATCCACATAATAATAAGGAACACTCAAACTAAAATAATACTCAGTACTTTGTAATATAATAATCATAATAATTATTTTTAAAAGAGATAAACTGAATGAAAACATAGAAAATCAAATGTTGGGGATTTAAGATCTTGATGCCCTGCACAATTGTACAGAAGAGAGGGAAAAAAAAGGGGAAAAAGGGCTGGATAGAAACAGATAAGAATTAAGAAGGATCACCAATCACCATGGTATAGTTATAACTTATAAATCACTGTCTTTTGTAGGTGATAGAAGAAGAATGCTGTAATTCATACATCATTTAAGAACATCCATATGTTTCCATTTCCCAAGATGAACCATAAACCATAAATTTCTTTATTGGACAGTAATTCTATATTAACAAAAGGGATGAATATACCCAACGTCTAAAAATATAGGCTGATAACTTGAAATTATTTCCTAAAGTTCACGATTCAATTCCACTCTATCTATAGTACCCTTACAAACTTATTTTCTTGTGCTAACTTACCCCTCGTTTGTTTTTAAGTAAGGAAAGGTAATGGTTAACTTTTCAAATCTAATCCATTTTAGAGTTAAGATTCACTTATCAATATTCTAACCACTACCCTCCTTTCCTCGTTTTCCATACAAAATTTATTTCCTTTCCTTTCCTTTCCCCCCATTTGATTACCTAATTTGAGCCTAGGGTAACCATATCCCTAGGATGGTCTAACCATTTTCCTCTTCCCTTCTCTAGACTCGCAAAAAAAGTGATGATCATATAAATTTTATATATAAAATCTGATTCCTTTCCCTTCTATTTAAAAAAACAAGGCCTTAATCACAGACAAGGAAAACAAAGAGAGGGCACCAGTGGGAATCAATCAGCAACAAAACCAGTAGATATACTATTGCACAATTTTATAGATGAACAAAGAGACAAGAAAATAGTTGATAAAAAATTCAAGCTGCTAAACATAGTACAGAAAAAATACAAAATGCATTGATGGTCACAACACAAGCACGAAAATAACAAGTTGCCCTCAAGCTAAAACAGAGAAAACTTCCTCGCCAATCCAAACTCTTGTAAAACTAAACCTTGTCCTTAAATAGCTCAGTATACTAGGAAGTCCAACAACTGAAAATTATCCATTCATTAAAACAGAAAACTTACGGGCTCAAACACGAATGGCCATAATGTACAACACATTCAGCACCAATATGTGATGCTCCAACTTCATCAACACAGCAGCTACCATACAAGGTGTCGGCCATAACATACAAACCCACTTTTTTCCTCTCCTTACCTTCAGAACATCCCCCCGAAAGCTCTCCAAGCTTATCACGCAACGCTGTCACAACTCTGGTTGAATCCTTTAGCAGCTCATCTGGGAACTGATAATAATAACGAGAATCAAATCAGATAACATATAAATGATTGCAGTTATCCTCTTCGCTAGCTGGAAAGCTAATTAGGTGAAAGGTTTTGTTAGGGTTTAACAGAAACCACAAACATGAAGCTGAGTGGCCCATCTGGAAGCCGGATCAGCAACATGGAAAAAGGAACAAATTTCCAATGAAATAATCATCGGTTTTTAACGATTTGGATCTTTCATCTTCGCTAGCTGTAGAATTTTTACATGGATGCGGGAAATATGACAAGGGTTCAATTGGGGTTTTTGAGGAACCCACAAATTTCAGAAAAATACATTAAACTGATTAGAAGGAAAGAGAACCTGCAACGCCACCCTGGAGAATTGCCGGGTGAAGATGAATTCAGCTGTGCGATTGATTTCGTAATTTGAAGCAAAATCCATTTGGCAAGAGAACTGTGTTTGAGAGAGGAGAAGCAAAGGAGGGGAGGCCGGGAGGAGGGAAGTAGAGATGCTCAGGGTCCGGGTCGACTCGAACCTTGCGGGTTTTGACCCGGCGGGTACGGTTTTCCAATGGAGTATTTAGGGCTTGTTTGGTATGCATTACTGGTAATAAAAAAGGGTAATGGGAATGGATGATTCCCACTTTTCTTGTTTGGTATGTTGAAAATTGGTAATCGGAATGATTACCGGTAATCAACCATTACCCTTTTCATGGTTGGTTTCCCCAAAAGGTAGGGAATGGTTCATTTCCAATTTCTACTTATATTATTATTATTATTATTATTATTATTATTATTATTATTATTATTATTATTAATTATATTATGTTATATTTATACTTATATTATTATTATAAATACTTTATTACTTAATATATTATATTATATTATTATTATTATTAATTATATTATGTTATATTTATAATTCTAGCCCGTTAGTTTATAAAGCCCTGCTCATTCTAAAGTTGCAAAAATCTTTTCTTTTTTTTTTTCAGAATTATACCTATGCAATTGGACCGGGATGGGATCGGATTGGAATTTACGATCTTGGGTCAGACCGAAAATATAATGGTCTGGTCCACGATCCATAAAAATTGAAATTTCGATTTTCATTCCAAGACCGGAACCAGGTCGGAATTTCTAGTCCAATCCAAAACCGATGGACCAGAATCTCGGAAACCTTGGGTCGTGGGATCGAGTCGGGACCGCAATTTACTAAATGTGAAAATAGACTTAATTAAATTATTCTTACTAATACATGAATAAAAAAATAATTTATAATGTTTTTTTTTTGGCGAATTTGCGAAAATACCTTACCCAAAAAAAGGGTTACAAAAATACCCCAATAAAAGTTTTGTGTGTTTAAGCATTTTTTAAATTAAAATAAATATATAAAATTAGTATTTTTCTGAAATCAAATTTTAAGAAATATGATTTTCGGATATTAAAATAAACATATATTTTTGGAAAATGCAAAAAATATGATTTTGAAATCTAAAAAAATAGAATTATGGAAAAAAAAACATAAATTCGGAATTTTTTTTTACAAAAACAAAAATTCAGAAGAAAAAAAAACAGATTTTGAGAAATTGGAAAAAAAAAACAGATTTTTGAAAATTGGGAAAAATAGGGTTGCGCAAACGTGTTGGTATGTATCCTGACATGTCTAACAAATATCCTGTCAACATGTAAGTACCATCCTGTCAACAATTATTTTGTCATCCTGTCATGTGGGTAAGAATACACTGTCGAAGTAAATTATTTTTCCCGTCACGTTATAGGTGTGATCCTATCAAGTGAAAAAAAAAACAGGTGAATGATACTCCGACCGAACAAAAGACCAAGATTCATAGACGGGGATGGACAGACAAGCAGAAGAGATGGTTCATGGAGCAAGCATATCAAGTGAATCATTCTATGGAGCTCAAGTGATGTTCCACGACTCGGGGGAGACCTTCACGAGTCGTGAAAAGTTGTTATGGCTGTTTTGTGAGCTATTGAGAAATCCCACGATTTGTGGGACAGTGGGAGACCTTTCCTGAGTCATGAAGGTCAATTCTGACTGTTTTGTGACATGCTGAGAAGTTCCACGACTCGTGGAAGGCCCTTCACGATTCACGATTTATGTATCCTGACATGTTTAAAAACATTTCCTGTCAGTATTTTAGTAACATCCAATCAAGATTTGTTTTTTCATCTTGTCATGTGGATAAAAATATCATGTCAAAGTATTTTCTTTTTCCTGTCGGGTTGTAGGTCTTTTCATGTCGGGTGATTATTGCAAAACCGATGGTAAATGATGTCCCAACCGAACAAAAGACCAGGATTTCGGGTGCACTGCACGACTATGACATTTGCTTGATATGTATCCTAACATGTTTAAAAACATTTTCTGTCAGTATTTTAGTAACATCCTATCAAGATTTGTTTTTTCATCTTGTCATGTGGATAAAAATATCATGTCAAAGTATTTTCTTTTTTCCTGTTGGGTTGTAGGTCTTTTCATGTCGGGTGATTATTGCAAAACCGATGGTAAATGATGTCCCAACCGAACAAAAGACCAGGATTTCGGGTGCATTGCACGACTACGACATTTGCTTGATTGAAGTTGGCTCCATTTTGTTATGTATCCTGACATGTTTATAAAAAATTTATGTCAGTATGTTAGTAGCATCCTGTCGAGATTTGCTTTGTCATTACCTTGTCATATTATTTGAATTTTCCTGTCAGGTTGTAGGTGTGTTCTTGTCAAGTGTCAAAACTGATGGTGAATGATGTCTCAACCGAACAAAAGACCAGGATTCTAGGTGCACTGCACGGCTACGACATTTGCTTGATTGAAGTTGACTCCATTTTGTTATGTATCCTGACATGTTTATAAAAAAACTCTGTCAGTGTTTTATTAGCATCCTGTCAAGATTTGTTATTTAATCCTATCATGTTGATAAGAATACCTTGTCATAGTATTTGTTTTTTCCAGTCAAGTTAGAGGTGTTAGCATTTGCATATTCTTGTGATCAGAAACCACCCTTCATCGATCATTTCAGTAACTCAAAGTAAGAACCGCTATTTTCTGCTTTAGTGAGGATGAAGTGATGTGTCACAATCATACGAGTCGAGTCTAGAACAAAGTTCAAAATCCAAAATACTAAACCCAAAGTGTTAACCACTCTCTTCGTTTAAAAAGTAACACTTTGATAATATCTCTTTCTTGTCTTCTTCGGTAACCAAAATTGCGTGGACTTGCAATGCTTCGTTGGCCAACTCTTTCTCTAGTTGCTCGTGGCCAGACTCCTCCTCGAAAGACCATCGTATACCATGAGAAATTGCATCTTCATTCAACTTCCTCGCATAAAGGATCGCAATCCCAGACACAACTTCATATATATCCAAATCTACAATAACATTCAACAATACTCAGCATAACAAATTAACATTCTATAACTGAAAAGGCAACACTTCCGTTTGTTATTCACTTGCTTCATTAGTTCATTCATTGACCAATACATAAAATTTGCATATTCCTGTCATCATCATCATAACAACTCCATTTGAACGCCCAGCCATGCAAATAATCCAAATATATTATACATTGCCTTTTATAATAGCTAAATAAGGATTCCATTTGTTATTCGGTGAAATTACAGAAAACCACCTGTTAAATATTGGTATTTTCATTTAACCACCCACTAAAATGGAATTTACAGAAAACCACCCATTAAAGATGTTCTGTCAACAAAACAGCACCCCTTCTTCAATCAATCGTCAAGTCCACGTTAAATTAAAGCAAAAGTCAGAAATGCCCTTCTCCCTCAAAGCTTACTAACCTTTAACTTCGATTTCACACAGAGAGAGGAAAGAGCTCACATTTGACTTCGAACTCACCCTATAGTTACCATATTGTTTGAATCTTCTTGTCTATTACTGCATTGCTCATCTCCTAGAAAGTGCACATTTGAAGTTCTTTATTGGCACTTGCACTCGCTTCCATATATGAGGCCAAGGGTTGCATTTTTCCACTTTACATTCCATTAAATTTATCTCATAAATTTTCAATAATCAGAGCAAGATTCAATTAGGACACCGTATTGATTACCCTTAATCGAATCTTATTATTAGATTCAAAAGGTTGCAAAATCGAAACACTATTATACTTGTAAACACACCAGAACTTCAAGAGCTATAAAATGGGGGTTTGATTGAGAAATTAAATTACCTAGTATCCTCATATTCCCTTGCTTTTAGTGCCAAACGAATGCCTCAGTCTTCTGTTCTATATGAAAAGCTTCAAGAAGGATTCAATGGCGACAACCTCTTTTCTCAGCAAAAAAGCAAAATCAAAATCCTAAATCAGAACCCTAACATATCGTCAAACACATCAGAACTTGCATAACAATTATGAAATTGGGTTTTGGGTTGCACAAATCACCTAATAAAGCAAAATCAAAACCCTCTCTTTACTTTTAGCTCCGAGCGAAACACCTCTCCTCTTCTCTTCAATCGGGGATTCAATGGCGAACATATTCTTCCCATAAAAAAACTTAAAATTCTGGCTTTTGAGTAGAGGGGCATTTACGTCTTTTGGTTCAATTTAATTGGGACTTGACGATTGATTGAAGAAGGGTGGCGTTTTGTTGACAAAACAGCTTTAATGGGTGATTTTCTATAAAATTCATTTTAACGGGTGGTTAAATGAAAACACCAATATTTAACGGGTGGTTTTATGTAATTTCACCTTGTTATTCACTTACATTTTTTTTGAAGACTTTCCCCTTGACTTTGTCATTGGCGGGTGTTTTCCGCTTCCTCTTCCGTCGTTCTGCTTCATCCCCGTCAATGCCTTTCATCTCCTTCGATCGACAAGGGGTAGAATCCTTCCCACATCTTGTAATGGTCATGGCTGATAGACATAATTCAGGTTTAGAATGAACAAAATCAAGATGTAGCTTCTTTTTACATTATAAGTTATCTGATCAGTGAGAAAAATAATGCTTTTTCATCATTCAATTTGACAGTTTATTTTCCTTGTAGGAATAGAGAAATCAAGCAAATGAAGAATGTCAGTTGAGATTCTGTATCTTATTATTGGATAGTATCTTTTGTATTATTCTCTTAATATCTTCTGTAATTATCCTCTCCTTAGAGGTTAAGTCTAGAACCCTCTAATCTTGTAATATTTATACGTAATCAATATACAGAGAAATCATCTTCTCCTTCAAACCTTTACATGGTATCAGCCTAAATCTCGATCCTTCCGATCAAGATGTCTTTCACACCCACCTCCCCAACACAATTGCTCTTCTCGGCTACCTCTGCCGATGGAACAACCCCCAATTTTCACCTTCCCAACTTCGCTATTCGCCTTGACCGCAACAATTACTCGCTATGGCGGAATACTGTTCTTGACTCTTTCCTGAGTGATACCGCCCCACCCCCGGCAACAATTCCTGACCCCAATGCCGACATCCTGTCCTCTACCACCATCACCGGTGCATCTGCCTTGGCCGCCTTCTCGGCGGAGTCCCAGCCTTCCCCGTCCTCACCACACATCCCGAATCCAGCCTACCTCTCCTGGGTTCGCAAGGACCGCTTGGTTCTCCTCTGGGTTCGCTCCACGCTCACTACCCCGCTTCTTGGGTATGTTGCTCGGGCAACCACAACGTCTGAGGTTTGGGGCATTCTTGCTCGTATGTTCCATGCCCAGACTCGTGCCCGGCAGATGCATCTCCGCCATCAGCTTCAAACCCTTACCAAAGGCTCTCTCTCTGTGCTCGATTATGTTCAGAAGAAGCGAGCTCTGGCTGATGAACTCGCTGAGAGTATGTGCATCGTCCCTGACTCCGATCTGGTGACCTTTATTCTCTTTGGCCTCGGATCCCAGTACTCCTCTTTTCGGTCTGCAATTTCTCTCTCCAAAGATCCCATCTCTTCCGACGAACTGCTTGGACATCTCCTGCAGGAGGAACAACGACTGGAGGAAGACTCTCACCCTCCCCTGGACGTCGATCAACCTACTGCTAATGTGGCTGCATCCCGTGGCCGCGGCCCTGGAAGAGGCAGGGGTCGTGGTCGGTCGTCCTCTGACCGCTCGCAAACAGACCGCTTCGCTGCTGATTGCTCCGAACCAACTGGTGGCTCGGCTTCTGGCAATTCTGATCGTCCTTGTCCCACTTGCCAGATCTGCAACAGGCAAGGACACGAGGAATTCAATTGCTTTCAGCGCCTCAACCTCACTGAATTCCCGGTCACTCATCGCCTTGCGCAGGAGGCTCTCGCTCGTCCGGAATCCTCCAACAAAGCGGCTTTCTCTGTTGCATCTTAGTCTGAACTTGCTGATCCCTGGCTCATCGACTCTGGGGCGAGTCATCATGCCACTTTGGACATCAACAACCTCTAGTCTCACGCTGCTTACAATGGTTCCGACAATTTAGTTGTCGGCAATGGTATGTCCCTCCCCATTACTCGTTTAGGGCATTCCGTTCTACCAATTGCTCATGCTTCCAAACCTTTGAAACTCACCAATATTTTATTTGTCCCTCAAATTACAAGAAACTTACTCAGTGTCTCGCAACTTTGCCGTGATAATAATGCTCTAGTTGAATTTCATGCTAACACTTGTTTCGTCAAGAACCTGCAGGGTCAGACACTGTTAAGAGGAACCGTTGAGAATGGCTTATACTGCCTCCCGTCCTGTCATCGTGAGCCTTTCCGTCGTCCATCTGTCTATCTTGGGGAGCGTGCTTTGGCTGATTGCTGGCACCATAGGCTCGCTCATCCAAATGAATCTATCCTCCGTCGTTTGCTTTCGAGTCATAGCTTACCGGTCTCCTCTCACAAATTGGCGTCCGTTTGCTCGTCGTGTCAGCTAGGGAAAAGCCACCGTCTTCCTCTGCCATCTCGTCCTGCCTTCGCTGCCAAACCGTTTGACTTAGTTCATTCGGATGTGTGGGGTCCTTCCCCTGTGTCTTCCTTGTCCGGAAAAAAATATTATGTTAGTTTCATTAATGATTGTACCAAGTTCACTTGGATTTACTTCCTTTCAAATAAAGCTCAGGTTTATTCTACTTTTCAGTTGTTCATTAAAATGGTCCAAACACAATTTTCTACTCTCATCAAAGCCTTTCAAACCGACTGGGGAGGTGAGTATCGCAATGTTTCTACCTACATTGGCTCTCTTGGTATCCTACACCGTGTGTCTTGCCCATACAGTCCTGAACAAAATGGTACCTCTGAGCGTCGGAATCGTTCGATTGTTGAGAAGGGTCTTGCTCTATTAGCTCATGCTCACTTACCAACCTCCTTTTGGGAGTACGCCTTCCACACTTCCGTCTATCTCTCCAACAGAACTATCACTCCCATTCTTCAATTCAAATCTCCCTTTGAGGCCCTCTACAACAAGGTTCCTGACTATGGCTTTCTTAAGTCTTTTGGGTGTCTATGCTATCCATTTTTACGCCCGTACACCCGCTCTAAGCTTGAGTTCCGCTCTCTCCCATGCATATTCCTGGGATACAGTTCTAAGCACAAAGGCTACCTATGTCTCCACCGTCCATCTGATCGCATCTACGTCTCCCGCTATGTTGTCTTTGATGAATCCTCGTTTCCTTATTCCGCCCCTCAGCCTCTCCCATCGCCATCCTCTTCCACAACAGTCCCTCTTTCTCTCCTTCAGCAGGCCACCACCCCCCTTTCGGCGCCACCAACAGCAACCTTTGCTGACCCGCCGTCACCTGTCATCCCCCCTCCTCCCTCACCCATCCTCCCAGCACCCTCTTTCGCTGCTCCTGAGTCACCCCTGGCGTCGCCGAGTGTCTCAGTATCACCACAACCTCAGCCTGCCTCAACGGAGTCCTCCTCCCCTGTGTCTGACTCCTCCTCTTCGGCATCCATTAGCAGTGCCTCTCCCTCGTCTGATGGCCTCTCTCCCACCCCCTCCTCCCCCCCGTCACCCCCCTACCTCCCTCACCGCCACCGGCTCCCCCTGTCCCTCGTGGTATCGCCCGTCGACCACGTCAACCCACCCAATGGCCACTCGTGCCCAAACAAACAAACTCACTCCCAAAGCTCTTACCTCCACCAAATTTCCTCTCCCTGTTGCTCTTCTTGCCAACCCTGAACCCCGATTCTTTCACCAAGCCTCAAAAAGCCCTCACTGGCAGCATGCTATGCAATTAGAATTTGATGCCTTAATCAGTAATGGGACCTGGGACTTAGTCCCTCGGCCCGCCCGTGCTAACATTGTTGGTTGCAAGTGGGTTTACAGGGTCAAGACTAAGGCTGACGGATCCATTGATCGCTACAAGGCTTGCCTTGTGGCAAAAGGGTTCAATCAGGAAGCAGGCGTTGACTACTTCGACACCTTCAGTCCGGTCATCAAACCAACTACTATTCGCATCATCCTGAGTTTAGCCGTCACTCATGCCTGGCCTCTTCGCCAAGTGGATGTCAACAATGCGTTCCTTAATGGGGATCTGGCCGAAACTGTCTATATGGAGCAGCCTCCGGGATTTTAGGCATCTGACAAGCCTACTCATGTATGTCATCTCCGCAAGGCCTTATATGGTCTCAAACAAGCTCCCCGTGCTTGGTTCCACAAGCTCCGTGTTGCACTCTTTCGTCATGGGTTCAAAGGTTGCATTTCGAACTCCTCCCTCTTTATTAAACATGTTGGTTCTCATGTGGCGTATGTTCTTGTTTATGTGGATGACTTGATTATTACTGGCTCCCATGCCCCGTTCATTGATTCCTTTGTTGCAAGCCTTCATCGTGACTTTTCTCTCAAAGATCTTGGTCCCCTGCACTACTTCCTCGGTGTCCAGGTCACTCGCTCTCCCACTGGTCTTCATCTCAGCCAGCAGCGCTACATTGCCGACATACTTGACCGTTGTGCTATGACAGGCGCTCGCCCCATTGCTTCCCCTGCGGAACCGGGCTCTCGCCTTCGTTAGTCTGGTGATCCCTTCCAGGATCCTCACCTCTATCGCAGTATTGTGGGTGCCCTTCAGTATGTCACCATTACCCGGCCTGAAATCTCCTATGCAGTTAACCGTGTCTGCCAATTCATGCATCAGCCTACCGAGACTCACTGGTCAGCAGTTAAACGGGTGCTCCGCTATCTAAAGGGCACAATCTCAGCCGGCCTTTGCTTGCATCGACTCCATGATCATCACCTTGTGTCCTTTTCTGATGCCGGATGGGCCTCTGATCCGGATGATTGTCACTCCCAGCATGGCTTTGCCATTTATTTTGGGGGAAACCTTATCAGCTGGTCATCCAGGAAACAAAAGGTTGTCGCCCGGTCTAGTACGGAGGCAGAGTACCGTGCCATTGCCTTTACTGCTGCCGAACTCATCTGGCTTCAACAGTTGCTCAAGGAGATGCGTGTCTCTATCCCCCGTGCACCGATCCTCTTGTGTGATAACCTCTCGGCCACCTTTCTTTCCGCCAATCCGGTGTTCCATCAACGCTCAAAGCACATCAAGATCGACTACCACTTTGTCAGGGAGCAAGTGGCTGATCGTGATCTAGTTGTTCGTCATGTGCGGTCTCTAGATCAAGTTGCGGATATCTTCACCAAGGCGGTTGGGACCTCTCGGTTTCAAACTCTACGTTCCAAGCTTCATGTTCTTCCTCGGCCATGAGCTTGCGGGGGCCTGTCAGTTGAGATTCTGTATCTTATTATTGGATAGTATCTTTTGTATTATTCTCTTAATATCTTCTATAATTATCCTCTCCTTAGAGGTTAAGTCTAGAACCCTCTAATCTTGTAATATTTATACGTAATCAATATACAGAGAAATCATCTTCTCCTTCAAACCTTTACAAAGAACAATATGAAATATGGGAATAGTTTGGCCTTTCTTTCTCGGCAAACCTAAATAGATGAATTTTGAATTACAATTAGATAGTGAACTATTAAGTTGTTCCCAATTAGCCATAAATTTAAAAGACCTAATTATAGGATTAAACAGTTCAGTTTTTTTTTAAAAGCTATTCAAATTGATTCTCTAAATTTTTTTTGCTAGTCCAATACAAGCTTCATCTACATATCGAAGAGGGAGATATATATGGAAGGTGAGAAATACTTAATAATTCACTATCTAATTGTATCTTTCTTTCTCATGATATTAATGAACTAGAACACTCAAACCAGGTCAATCTACCACGTGCACTGTTGTTATGCCTCTAAAGGGTTTTGGAGAGCACAATTTGCAAATTGGATAGAAAAAAGGCAAACTGATTGAAGATAAAAAGATATCATCTAATGCTTAAATTTCTCTCGCCTAATTGACAAATTTCTCTCGCTTAATTGACAATTTTAGTAGCTTGGGTGAAGGAATTTCAATCGAAATATGCTAATACCTAAATAGATCATCCATAAACCCAAAATCGAAAACCCTAGAGTATGGAATGCCATTTTTGGTAGAAATCGGATTCAATGTTTCAATCATCAACAATTTCAATTGAAAGCAGAGGCAAGTAATTAATAGACCATCAACAATCAACTCCTACCCTAAGTCTGAGATGCACTAGCCACTGTAGTAATAAACACAAGAGAATGGAGGAATCAAGTAACAAACTTAGAGGAGGTTGATACCGTCGAGAGGAGCAGATGGTTGATGATTTGGGACGGGAGTGGTGGTTGATGATTTGGGGCGGTGTTTTTGCTGGCTGAGATGACGGTGGTGGCGGAACGATAGTGGTTGATGATTTGGGGTGAGAGGAGCAGCACGAGCGGAACGACGGAACACTATCAAGAGGAGCAGTTGAGGATGCTTGGAGGAGGTCGCGTGGGTAAGTTCCGATCCCTTGAAACTCGTTGCGGACGGTGATGAAGAGGAAGATTAATCAAAGTTTTATAACTTCATAATTTTCCAAGTAGTCATCAATATTCGGCAAATTTTATCAAATATTCATCACAGTCACTCAATTATTCATTAAGGTTTTTGTTAAAATTTATTAAATATTCATCACAGTCACTCAAATATTCATCATAATTACTCAATTATTCATCTGTCGACGCTCTATTCCCCAGACGAATATGAGAAAACTTCATAATTTTCCAAGTAGTCATCAATTTTTGGCAGAATTTATCAAATATTCATCACAATCACTTAAAAAGCCATTTTTTTGCTTCAATGTCCTTTCGACAAATCAAAAATAGAAGATTTAGTTACGATGAAAAATTCAAGCTCCTCCTCCGAAAAAGCTCAATACTTTCATTTTTCATTATTCTGGCAGCCAGGTCGATCGAACAATCGCATATGTAAAGATGGGCGAAGACACCTGAATGCACGAGCTGACGACAGCCATGCACCACCAGACCTGGAAAGGGATGTTTTTATGTCAGCAAGAGAAGCCCAAGCTCACGGAATTATTGATCTTGTAGCGAATGAAGGAGTAGAAATAGTAAAGAAAGACAAATGGAAAGAACTTCGATTGGATAACCAAAAGGGAGTCGAACTATTAGTCATTGTGGAGAAATTACTTAAGTCTATTATCCATCAAAGTTATTGTTAAAATTTATCAAATATTCATCACAATCACTCAATTATTCATCATAGTTTTTGTTAAAATTTATTAAATATTCATCACCGTCCTTAGTTTTCACAATCTCACGCAATAAAATCCTTGAACGTGATCTTCATTTGATTGATAAAATAATTTTTAAAAAAGGAAGTTGTTAGCAACTGTAACAAAAAAAAAAATCAATGCATTCCCCTTTTTTCTCCAAAACTTGATTTGAGCGGTTACAATTAGTGAGTGTTTCACACGCACTTTATGGTGAGCATACAACAAATTTCGAGTGGGCCCCATCTTTTTAATTTAAAAAACAAAAAAAAAACAGATTAAATCGTAGCCTTTGATTTGGATTCGATCAACGGACAATATTTGTTAACATTTAACACCGTAAGGTTGTTAACATTTGATCCATATTCTATATAGGGTGTGGTTAAAATGAAAATGGTCATTAAAATGAAAAATGTGTTAAAGTGAAAACCGACTTAATTTTTTGTAAAAAAAAATCGAAATCGGGCCCAACTATCTTCTCGTCTCTTCTTCCACAGACCCTCGCTCTCTGCAATCAGCGAACTTCACAAACCCCTCGCTCTCTGCAATCAGCGTAGACGTCGAGAAGCGAAGAGCGTTCGGTAGGGAGGGCAAGCAGACGGCGAGAAGCAATGAGAGATTTTGATATCTGATATCAGGGTTCTATACCTAAAAAAATTGGGGATATCAGTTTTGGACCGGATTAGTATATCAACTGATATCAGGATATCACTTGATATCTATACCCAATAGATATCAGATATCAGATATCTAGATATCATTACCAAACACCCCCTAAGTAATCGAGCCGTTTCGATGCTTCCTTCTGATTTTGTTTTGATGTCTTGTTAAATTGGAGGTTTGGAGCGTGACATCGATTCAAATCCAAATCTTGAGCAATTCTCTGATGTTCCTTTTGTCCTAAATTCTTAAGATGTGTTGATTTATTGGGAATCGATTTTTTTTGTTGTGCAGAGGAATTGTTAGATGATGATTTCGATGAGGAATATTTTGAAGATGAAGAGGCCGAGACTCGTGTAAGCACTGGGTCTTATAGTTGTTTCTTCATTATTGTTTTTTTGAGCCTGGTGTTGTTTGGGTTATGGTTGTTGTTGAATCCTACTGCTTCAATTGTTAGAATAATCTGTTGTGGTGATGGTTTTGGTTTTTGTTCTTGTGTTTACTGGTGATTTTGAGCTATTGAGTTTCGATTTGATCCTGTTTTATTCCAAGCATCGAATGCACTTGCGTAGCTTTAGTTCATGTTCATTAGTTGCTTTATCTATTCCATTGGTAGTTATCCATGAAATTGATAATGCCGTCATCAATTTCATTTGTTTGAACATTCATTTCATCCGTTGAAGAGGTTAAAGAAAGCAAAAAGATGCATCAAATCCAATGTGCTTATGTGCTTGTAGTTAATAAGCTTTGAGAGCCTATTAGCTCAATGGTAGAGCAATGTGCTAATGCGCAGAGATGTGGGTTCGACTCCTACATAGGCTAAATTATTTAATTTGAATAGTTTGTATTATTTTCTGATAAAAGTGCAATTCATCATCTTAATTGTGCACTTTATAATCTTATTCTTGCAATTTATCATTTTATTTATGCACTTTATAAACTTAAGGTTTTTAACAATAGAGTTAGGGTTTACCCTTTCGTTAAGTGAGTACGTAGACATTTAGATTGAAATACAATTGTTTTCTTTGCAAACTCCAACCCAACCTCCAATTCAATACAAAAGTTCTATAGTGGTGTGCCACACACTTGAGCCTGAACCCGGACTTTCATCTGCTTTCTCAAACCCGGAGACTGATTAGTGAGCTAAGTTGGGAGGTTAAAGTTTGCCACATCCGTAGGGAGGCAAACGCATAGGCCGACTCGACTCTCTTGCCAACTAGTCTGTGCCTACGGATGCATTTGTTGAACATGATGTATTGACTGATAGCTTTGTTCCTCTTCTTTGCTCTGTACTCCCCCTTGTGGGCTAACTATTTATCATTTTATAATAAATGACACTAGCCACCTTTCATGACCAAAAAAAAAAGTTCTATAGTGTAAACCAGAAGCTCAATTTCAAAACCATTAATAATGCCTTTGAAATTGTTGAGGTATAAATTTAGAGAAGGTAGCAAAAAACATAATTAAACCACGCAAACACGCTGCATCTATTTCATTTTATTCTTTTTTTTATATATAAAAATGTGTGGCTATTGCCATTTATTATAATAGTAAAGGATAGTTAACTCCTAGTGGAGTTTACAATAAGCGAATCTAGAAAGATACTATTGGGAACCATATCATGCTCAGCAAAGGAGTTCATCAGGGAAAGGGACCAGTTGGCCAAAGAATCAGCAGCTCGGTTCGCCTTCCGACGGATGGTGCAGACCTTCACCTCCCAAATCCGATCGCTGATAAGACTCCGAACCTGAGAGATCAGGTGAAAGTCCGGGTTTGGACCCAGAGAGGCACCACAAAGCAGGTCTTTGATGTTTGTTGAATCTGTTTCGAAGATCACCCGAGTCAATCCAATATTCTTGGCTAATTGCAGGCCGTGGACTGCAGCCCACGCCTCTGCCGTTGGTGCCCGACAATCTCCGCACTTGAAGGTGAAAGCGCGAATCAACTTCCTGTTGACATCTCGAAGGAGCCCCACTCCCCCAGCCGGCCCTGGATTACCTTTCAAGACACCATCGACATTCAATTTTACCCATCCCGTGGGCGGCGGTAACCATTCATGCCCAAGCTCTTCCCCCTGCGCTTGTGTGTGGCCTCCATGGGCGTGTGATGTTTGCGAAGCTCTCCTCACATCCGCGAATATCCGAGCTTGTTTAACCACCGTCGATGGCAAGCTTTGGATCAGATCTTTGTTATCAAACACCAGTGAATTACGGCACTTCCACACATACCATAACATATAGGCGAAAGTAGCGCTCCACTTATCTTCATCTTTCACATTATACATAATCCAGCTGCTGATGTTGTCTTCAATGAAGAACCCAGGTCCGAGGGAGTTACCTGCGAGCTTGAACCATGCCTCACGAACCTTCGGACAATCCCTCAGTAGATGGATCGAAGATTCCTCCATCCCGCAGCGAGGGCAGCCACTCAGATTTGCCAAGTGCCATCGGACGCGGTTCTGGTTACTCAAAATGCAATCATGGGCAACGAGGTAGGAGAAAGCCCGGGCTCGTTGTTGAGCCGGAATTCTCCAAATGTGCTTTCACCCAATCGACGTCTCCCCACGAGACCCACTGCGCATCTAGATCAGCGCCGATTTCGTTGTGAAGGTCCCTAAATCCGTGTGTGTCCAGTATAGCCGGTCTGTGGCTTCTTCACCCGTGGTGACTTGGATCGCTTGGAGCTTCATTAAAATACCTGGAGGGAGATATGACGAAAGAAGTTGCCAAATCCAGCCCCCATTCACCCATAGATCACCCACTGTATCTCCCATTCGCTCCTCTAGTAAGTTATTAGTTGCTATGTCCATCACACAATCATCGCCCATCCAACGATGAATCCAGAATAGGGTAGTTGTACCATTCCCAATCGCCACTCTCAGCCCTGGGAGCATCATGTCGGCGCCATGGCTAATAGCCCTCCAATTTCGTGACACACCGCTTCTAGCTCCTATCATATCCACATCCAGACAACCCTCGCAGTACTTTCCCCGGATGATACGGCTCCAAAGTGACTCTGGTTGTTGGAACATACGCCAGCAGAGCTTCGCAAGCATGACCTGGTTCGTCTCCCGCATTGCTCTTACGCCGAGACCCCCCTCTTCTATCGGCAACTTCAGCGTATCCCAGCCGAGCAAATGAATCTTCCGTTTCCGCGGGCTGCTACCCCAAATGAAGCTTCTAATCGTCTTGTCGATGTCATCATAAATGCTCCTTGGTACAAACGAAGACTGCATTATGTATACAAGAAGACTCGTCAAAACCGATTTTGCTAGGGTGACTCTACCCGCAAATGAGAGGGACCTCGATTGCCAGCCCCTCAGCCACGCATCAACCTTATCGACCAAAAAACGGTAGCGATGACTCGTCATACAACCACAAGCCATGGGAACTCCCAAGTAGTTCCCGAAGTCATTCGAGATAGAGATGCGTAACAAGCTCGCTATCCCCTGCTTCGAGTCATTAGGAACCTCCCGGCTGAACAGAACAGAGCTCTTGGCGTAGTTAACTTTCTCTCCCGACCTTTCGCAATAAGCGTCCAGCACCTTTTTCATCAAACAGCCTTGATCGGTTGAAGCTTTCCCAAACAAAATCAAATCGTCGGCGAAGAATAAATGGGAAAGATTAACACCCCCAATCGCAATTGGCTTCCATCGGCCCTGCTCAACCTCGTGATCAATCATGTGTGACAGAAGCTCCATACGTAATACAAACAAATATGGGGAAAGTGGATCGCCTTGATGGATACCCCTTGAGGGCTTAAATTGGCCGGCTTTACTTCCGTTCCACAGTAGTTCGGTCCTCCCCGATGTTTGGCATTTGATAATAACATCAATCAGCCGGGGTGGAAAACGAGCCCTCCTAAGCGCCTCTCAAAGAAATCCCATCGAACCCGATCATATGCCTTCTCGAGGTCGATCTTAAGGATCGTCCACTTCTTTCTACGATCTCTCTTTTCCATCGAGTGGATCACTTCCTGAACAATCACAACGTTATCAATAATTCGTCTACCCGGGATGAAACTTGCCCGAGTTGGAGAGATCAAGGTCGGGAGCACCGGTTTGAGCCTTTGAACAATCAACTTCGTTGCCAATTTGAACAGGACGTTAAGCAGGGAGATTGGCCTAAGGTGTGACGGAAGTTCGGGGGTTTGGATCTTCGGGATTAGGGCCAATAGCGCATCTGCACACCGCGGGGGAAACAGTCCTTGGTTCACAATGGCCAAAACAGTCTCCGTGGCTCCCACAACCTCCCAGTCATGCTTATAGAACAAAGCCGGAAAACCGTCAGGTCCCGGAGCTTTATAAGGACCCATTTCTTTTAAGGCAACTTTTACTTCCTCTCCCCTGAATGGAGCGCTCAAACCGGCCATTTGACTAACAGAAAGTTTCGGGAAATTGAATTCGTAACCAACCTGATCAATGCTGACCCCAGACATCGGCTCTGCAGTGTATAACGAGTGGAAGAAGTTCATCACCCTATTACTGATGACTTGGTTGTCATCTTCCCATTCCCCGTTCTCCCCTTTCAGCACCATGATTCTGTTCGCAACACGCCTCACCTTCGTAGATAAATGGTAATATCGGGTGTTTCTATCCCCTTCCAACAGAAAGTTGGATCTAGATTTCTGAAACCAAAACAATTGCTCCTGTTGTAGAACTAGTTCCAGCTCTTTGCAGACCTCCTGTTCTAGCTTCAAATAATGTCGAGAGATATTCGAAGCCAATTTCTTTCGGATCCCTTCGAGCTTGCTCGACAGATGCTTCTTCCGATGGAATAAGTTGCCAAATACCTCCTTGTTCCACACTTGAAGATCATCGGCCAGAGCACCCAAAGCAACACACGTTTCTACATTTGGCTTCCATTTGGTCTTTATATGATGCGAGAAATCCCGATGAAGAAGCCAGCTCGCTTGGAAACGGAATGGCTTCCCCAGTCCTGCGACATACTGTCTTTCCCCGTCCAAGCGGATGAGCAAAGGAGTATGGTCCCAATGAGACGACGAGAGATGGCGGAGGAGAGCCTCCGGGAATCTTTCATGACATTCGCTATTGCAAAGCCCTCTATCGAGTCTAGCCATGACTCTATTTTCTGCATCCCGCCCTCTCCACCAAGTGTAGGGCACCCCGGTAAAACCGATGTCCATGAGCTGACGATTGTCCACCTCTCGCCTGAAGGTTTGAGAGGCTCGGTTGGAGCTAACTGAGGATCTAGTACGTTCTTGCTCATCCCAGGTAGCATTGAAGTCTCCCGCTAGTAACCAAGGTAATGAATTTCTAGTAGCAAACTCTTCCAGAGATCGCCAAAGGCCATCCCTACTCGTTGGTCTTGGAGCCGTATAGATGGCCGAGAGAATCCAAGGTTCTTCTCCCAACCGAGTAATTTCTGCCATGATGTGTTGAGGGTGGGAAACCACGATTTCCACATGAACCACATCAGTCCTCCATATGAGCCAGATCCCCCCGGAGAAACCCTCTGCTTCAACCCGCTCAATACCATCAAAGCCGATTTGACTACAGACCCGATCTGCCTGCTCTCCACTTATTCTCGGTTCAACAAGAGCCAACACACTCGGATTGTGTGTCCTAACGAGATCCCTAAGGGCAATGAGAAACCTCTCACTACCTGCGCCACAAGTATTCCATACCAATATGTTGAGGCCTCTTAACATATTTAAACAATGGGTAAAGAAAAACCGTCTGTGTTCATCAAACTGCGCTCCTAGATGCTCACAGCGATCCAGGGCATCAATCAGACCTTGGGGCATTCGAACCCGGCATAGCAGTAGTCTTGTTATGGTGATCAATGGAAGAAAATCCACCCACATTCGGTTCGCTATTCTCGGCGCCTGAGCCAGAATTGGACCCGTCCGGTGGCTTGAAAGGAGGAAGTTTTTCCGAGTGTGAACTTAGAAACGTTATACCATTGTTCTCTTCAGTCAGAACTCCCACCGCCGGTTGTCTTGTAAAGAATTTATTTAGACCAGAAGGGTTTGGTTTCTTTTGGGTGTGTGTACGGGAGCCAGAGCCTATGGGATCTCTGGGGTTTGAGTGATTAGACGGGGTAAAGAAAGTCTTTGGTTTAGGGTCGGTGTCAACATGCTTTTTGGATTTGTTACGTGGAGGGGAATTTGTATACTGGTTAGAGTTCATGGGCGGGGCATCCTTGGGCTTAAAAGAGCTTGTGGTGGGTGGCGTTGGGCTTGCTTTGGGCAGGTTAGTTCCAGCAGGGCCTGTAGAATCTTCCGAAGTCGTTATGATCTTTTCTGGAGAGATAACCGTGTGATTTTCCGTTGAAAAATCACCTAAATTAGAGAGATTTGATTCTGAGGAAGATATTCCCTCTTTGACATTAGTGAACGTAACCATTGTTCCATCCTTATCCAAAATCAGCGCATCGTAACGGGCGGATGTCTCGACCGCAAACCTCTCCGTATCTCCAGTAGGCGTAATATTTGGTTGAGCAACTCCCGGTGCCGAATCTATCCCTGTACCTTGGCCATCATTCCCCGATGTCCCTGAATTCGCTGGTTGTTGCTTCTTCTCCGACGGGTTCACGACCTTTCCATCAGCATTTGAAGGGCCTCCCGCCCTTCTACGATTGCCTCGCTTGACCTGCATCCATTCCCCATGGGACTCTCTCTCCATCTGAGACCTCTACGCAGCAGCACTCATTGAACCTTGTTGCGCCGTCTGAGGTGAGTCTAGGTTCGCCCCACAATTCTCCGCCGAATGCCCAGCCCTTCCGCACTTGAAACAAATCATTCGGATACCTTCGTACTGAACCGGCCATACTTTCCCGTCCAATTTGAACTTCGATAAAAGCGGCTTGCTCAAGTCCACTTCTACACTCAATCTTGCATATCTCCCTCGATCAGCTGATGTTGTTGTGTTATCCACTCGTCTGACTTTCCCTGTTTTGCTTCCAATTCTATGGAGCAGGCGAGGATCAAAGTACTCAATGTGGAGGTTGGGGATTCTGACCCAGACCGTCAGAGTCTTGATCTCCTCCACTTCCGCATCGAACCTCGGGATCCATTCCTGTATCGCCAAATAGGTATCCCCTATCATCCATGGCCCCTCCAGCACCACATGATCATAGTCCGCCTGGTTCATGAAGCGAGCAATATATAGAAATCGTTTCCCAGATCGACTAGCGTGAATGAGGCTCTAAGACCCCACTTCTGTGAAAGTCGGCGATGGAGTTGCATATAGCCAGGACCCTTGTCAAACAACTTGATGATCAAGGTGTTCTCCCAAGGTTTCCTCAGGGCTAACTTCTCCGCCTTGTTCAGCACAATTGTCGGACACAGGGGGTCCTCTTCCTTTGGCAGAATATCATCGTCAGTGCCATAACCGTCACCCTCTCCGGCCTCCTGAAAGATCGGATTGGAGTGTGATAGGCTAAATCCACCACCAGCTCCATTCACAAGCATTTCTTTGTAGTTGAGTTTAATGGATGACTGATGTTCCCCTGCCTCTTGCAGGGCCGGGACCTGGTCATGGGGAGCACCATCAGCCGAAGGCTCAAACACTACCTCATTCCCCTTAGCCACCTGGTGGCCACCGCCGTGACCAGCTTCTGGATCGATCGCTCCGTCAGGCGGCTCACCGGCCGGAACAATGACGTGCCTATCGGGACTCCTAGAGCGCTCTCTCGCCATTCAAAGCCAATCTTTAGACGGATAAAACGAGACACGTCGTTTTACGTATGAATCTTACTAAATTAATAAAAGACTTATTCATACATTATATCACTATCCTTAACTTACAAAACCAGTATTAGAAGTTTAATATCAAACTAAATGAGATGAATTTAACTCGGTTACTAGACTCAATATAAAAAAAAGTATAGAAAAACTATGTCTTTAGAAAATAGACTCATGTGTCATTTCTTTAATATCTTGATTTGGTAATTTCTTTAATATCTTAATTTGCATTAAGAGGATTATTGTTACGAGTCTCCTGACAAATTGGGAAAATATGATTTGGTTAATCATGTATTAATACAGTATATGCTAACAAAGTCGTTGGAAAGAGCCAAATTGCTTACACTCTATCAGTATATGCAAAACAAATAAAAGAAATTTTATTATTTTAAAAAGACAGGGAGTTAAATAATGCAAGTTTTTTTTAGACCTTTTTAACAAGAACACTTGGAAAATGGAGAAAGTAGAGGTAGAAAAGGAGAAATATGTTAGTTATGTTAAATTATACGTAGTATTATTTATATACTAGCCTCTCTTTTTTTATAATAATCGGGTGGGCTAACGGGTGGTTAAGCGGGTCGGGTGGTGGGTTGGGTAATGGGTGGAAAATATATCACCCATCACCCATTTCACCCGACCCATCACCCATCCGTCACCCAGATTTTTTCGTGTTTTCACCCTAATAATCGGGTCGGGTGGGTCGGGTGAGTCGGTCACCCACGGGTGATTTCCAGCCCTATTTGGCATAGACTCAGAGAAGGATTAATAATGAAGCTTTAATTTTTCAATTACCCTCTTCCCAGCAAAACACTTCTTTCCTCCCATGGTTGCTCCTTCACTTTCATCAATACCTCCCATGGTTGCTCCGTCTTTTAGGCATACGGCTCATCGCAGTTGCCACCTCCATTCTCTAGCTCCAATTCTTCGTTCACCCCCTAAAATTATTCCCCAAAATATCTAATTTGACCCCCAATTCATTACGACGAAAACCCTAAATCCAATTGGCTCGATAACGACAGAAATCCAATTCAAATATTCAACCAAACCCTCTAGATCTCTTCAAATTTCAGGACTAACTCTTATTGCCTCATCGAAGTCACTATTTTCTCTCTGTCGTGCCTCCTTTGGTTCAACAGAGATATTGTTCGTCGGGATTCAGCACTGGAAATGAGCACAAGAGTAGATCTGTCAATGGGTGCCTGGGTAAGTGAGTGGCTTATATCGGTGAGGGATTACTAAGGCCCCGTTCGGCATGAGATTTTAGGGGGTTCTTGAGTTTTTTTTTTAAAACAACACCCAGTGTTGGTGTTTGGCGGATGTGTGTTTTTTTTAAGGGATGGAGGTTCTAGAGGTTATTAGGGATTAAATTCGGTCCATAATCCCACCCTCCCTCTCCAAGGTTATGAGGGGTTGTGGAGAAAATAACCTCGATGTGACATATTTGTCATCCTTCTTCTTCAAAGCATCGACCGGGACAGGGAGGCAGCACTCAGTGAGGTTTAGGGCTCCGAAGATAGAAACGCCGGCGACGGTTTGGGGGGACTAGGGTATTGCTGGTGTCTGGGTTGTTGGTTGCTGGCCGGCTGGAGAAGTACAATAGTGGGCAAGAAGGGAGGAGAAGGTGGGGGTAATGGGGGTTAAAATCCACCAAAATGAAGAGTATTTTTGTCTTTTGGATTATAATCCATAAAAATAACCTTCTACTCACCAAACACCTTACCGGGATTATTTAAAAAAAAAATCTCAACCTCTCCCATCCCCATAACCAACACAATAATCTCCACCTCATAAAATCCCTTAAAAATAATCTCCACCCCTTAAAAAATAACCCATTGCCAAACACACCCTAAAAGCTTGAAGGGTGAGGTGAGAGTGAGGGTCTGGAAACCTCTTCCCCTTGGTTGCGGGTTGCGAGTGGACTGGAAGTCTGGAACGTTTGATTTAACCCATGTAAATTAATGTTCTTTTAATTTTGGCAGTCCAAATGGCAAATGAAAACAGTAGAATTTATAAATAAAAAATCAATATTTATAAATCATAAGTTGGTAATCCAAACGGAGCCTTAATATACGCAAAATCTAACAACTAATTAAGTCTATCTTCTTCTTCTCAGGACTAAAAAAATTATAAAATCAAAGTTTAATACTCCCTCCGATTCATAAAGGATGTCGTTTGACTTTTTAACCCGTATTTTAAAGAGCTAAAAACTATATAATGTATTAATTTTTTTTAATCTAATACTTATTACCAACAAATATTGAGTTGTAAAAAAAATAATTTTTAAAAAGTTGATATTTTATAGAGTTTTTACCTCATTAAAATACGTGTTAAAAAGTCAAACGACATCCTTTGTGGATCGGAGGTAGTAAGTTGGATGGCCAAAAGTACCAAAAGTTTAAATAGTGTTTGGTTAGTAAATTTAAAACATATTTAAAATAATATAAATTTTAAATAAAATACCTTATAACTTGTGGAATACAAATGATTAATATTTATAATTGCTTATAATTGATTAATATAAACAATTTACTAGTACAAATTTGATTTGGCCAAATCATATAGGTTAATTAGAATAAACTATTTATAATTTATAAATTATAATTATTTATAGTACATTAATAATTTTTTAAATGATATTTTATTTCATGAGATTCTATTACAATATACCATCATTTACATAATTTCATTAATTACAATATCTTAACGAAAAAAACAACCTTACTCTGATATTTTAATAAAATAGGGAGAAATACTTTATATAGATAAATGAAATGTGAGTACTTTATATATAAATAAAAATTAATTTATTAATTTATTTAAATCAACAAAAATTATTATATACTTTATAAATAAAATTTGGCAAATTTGCTAAAATGACCTTAAAATCCGAAAGCTTTGCATGAGTAACCCAACCCGGAAAAAAATTGCACAAAAGCGGATATCCGCTTACCAGGTGAAGCCAGTAGCCGGTTGCAAAGGAGAGAAAGGGAAGCGAGAAAAGAGGGAGAAGGAAGGGGATCGAGGCGCGCAGGCGGAGGCGGAGGCTCCGGGCTCCGTGGGAGGGCTCGAGTGCAGTCGAGAGGCGGAGGCTCCGGGCTCCGTGGGAGGGCTCGAGTGCAGTCGAAAGGAAGGGGGTCGGGGGCCGCGAGAGGAGAGGAGGGAGAAAGGGAGAGCTGTTAGGGTTTCGGCTTTGTTGCTTTCGTCATCATCTTCCTCCTCTTCCTCAATGATATCCGACGAGAAGTTGAGCAGGTCGTCCATGAACCCCTTTGGTTGTTGGTTGTGGGCGTTAATTTTAAATGCAAGCTGGTGGTGGTGCACAGAAGGGGCTCGGCTCCGGAGGCCATGGACGCAGTCCAACGTCGGCATCTGGCTCTCTGTCGTCCTCGTCTTCGTCTGTTACCATTTGGGGTTTGATTTGATTCAGCAGCAACAAACCCAGCACCAACAGAAGCAACTCCATCAACAACAACAACACAACAGCTTGGGGCTAGACAGGTAAATTCTTGTGTAAATAGCTGACCAATTTGGGCTTTTTTGTTCGCACATTATATTTGGTGAATTATTGAATTTGCTTGTTTGGTGGAAATGTGTTGAGCTGAATGCCTGTCTATAGGTGTTTTTAGGTGATAGGATTTGTCTATAGGTGTTTTTTTGTTCATTTGTGATTGCTTGTTTGGTGGAAATGTGGATTCTTCTCTCTGCATTTTCTCGGAGTGACCTTTATTATGAATTCATGATTTAATTCAAAGTCATAGGTCTGCCATGACGCCTTCCCAGTGCCTGGAGGATGATTGTTACTAGCATTTGCAGTTAACTTAGACACAAGTTTTTGAAAATAATTGACACTATATTTGTACTTACTGTTCCTAGCACATTTGCAGTCAAGTTATCTTTTGATATGCCAGATACTCCATCAAAGTCCCTGAAAATAGAAAATAGGTGTCCCATGGTTAAGTAATCTAACCACAAACGCATAATTAATTATCTTTAAGCTCTGCTAGCATTGATATGCAAGTCAAACAGAAGTGTATATAGAGTAGACCTCAGTATTCTGTCAAGGATGTGGTTTTGTTTAGAAATCCCAATGTCATAAATGTTAATGAGAGACTTGTCATTTAGCTTGTTACTCCAAAGATCTATAGAGTAGACCTTTTCTTTGCTTTGCTTTTGATATGAATGTGATCGTTGATTCATCTGACTGCGGGTTAAAACTACTGACACTGGTTACATGTCTCGTAGGCTGATTAAAGCCTTGGAGGATTTGGCTGTCTATTACGACATGACAGTTCGCAATCCTAGTGGATCTATCATTCAGTTTCTCTATGGAGATGATAGCATGGATCCAGCTCAAATGGAAGGAGCCGAAGGATTTCCTTTGGACTTTGGAAGGTTGCTTTTGAAAGCCCAGGTATGACCATTATCTAAATGCGGTTGAGTTCTCATTCAAGTTTCATCAGGTTCCAAGCAAATTTTGGTGTTGTTGAATCTTGTGTATAGGCAACTTGTCCTTGTGTAAAATAAACTGAGCCAAATTAAACTATTTAACCCCTTGAAGTTCAACCCATAATCCAACCTAGAATGATACTTCTTTTTTACATTTAACCTGAACTACAGAATTTATCAATAGCACAGATTCAAAAAGGAATGGATTATTGGGCGTCATGTAAAACTAAAGTAAGTGTCATGTAAAACTAAAGTAAGCGTCATGTGAAAGAACACTTGATCTATGTGTTGCTTTTCTGCCAGCAGTAATGCTCTTGATTTGATAATGAATTGAGTGAAATCGATTACTGATTGATGATGAATTGAAGGCAGGTAATGGCTGTTCCATTACATTGGAAATTTGCCTTCCGAAGCAACTATTGGGCGTCATGTAAAACTAAAGTAAGTGTCATGCAAAACTAAAGTAAGCGTCATGTGAAAGAACACTTGATCTATGTGTTGCTTTTCTGCCAGCAGTAATGCTCTTGATTTGATAATGAATTGAGTGAAATCGATTACTGATTGATGATGAATTGAAGGCAGGTAATGGCTGTTCCATTACATTGGAAATTTGCCTTCCGAAGCAACTATTGGGCGTCATGTAAAACTAAAGTAAGCGTCATGTGAAAGAACATTTGATCTATGTGTTGTATCATTGAGGATTAATTATAAGGAGCGGCATGATGTTGTAGCTTCATTCAAGGTTTATTTCATTCCTTGTTACTTTGTTATGTGCTTGTAGTCCTCGTATAGGTTACTACTGAGTAGTGACTAGTATAGATGATCTACAGTTCTGAAATGTTTCTTTGATGCAGCTGTATGGATTCTCGTATTGTTTACTACTTAAGATAACTGTAACTTGTACTTTCTGTGTTGATAACTGTAACTGGAACTCGAAAATATAGCTTAACTAGTCAAGTGGTCTCCATCTAGCTCACCATTGCCTTGTGGTACTTAGCATTGGTCCTCAAGTTCATGTCATAGAATTTTTGTGAGATTCGTGTAGTTTTCCTTGTTAAAAAATGCTCATATAGCCTATTAGCTCAATGGAAGAGCATTGTGGTCATACACAAAGATGTGGGTTCAATTCCCACATAGGCTTATTATTCATGAATCAATGCCGACTATTTTAAGTTCGGTTTTCAGTTTGATTTTTTAGAATTTTGGTTTTCGGTTCGGTTTGATCCAACTGATACGATTCGGTTTTAGGCCAATGAATCATCCTAATTTCTGCTCCAACCGATACATTCTCTAATCTCTCTTCAAAACAATTTTCAATTCATTTGCAACATGACAGGTCATACCCTTTAACATGACAGTTTATACCCTTTAACATGACATGTTATAACCTTTAACATGACAGGTTATGCTATTAACATGACAGTTCACATTACCTGTCATGTTAAAGAATATAACATGTCATGTTAATAGCATTACGTGTCATGTTATTTTCTTTCAGAAAACAAAGTGCCGTAAGACATGGTAGTGTTGTTGTTTTAGGCATTCATCTTATATTAATAATATAAAACAAAATTTCAGACAGTATGATCTCTTTCCGATGTCTTTTATGGGTTAAGAAATCTAACCGATAACCCATACTGAATTTACAGGTCACCCATACCGGATTTACATGACACATAATGTATTTTACTTGACACATGAATTTCAGACATATTATATTCCTTTTTACTTGACACCTAAAAATCAGCTTACAAAGAAAAATTTTATACATAATTTTAGATTAGCCTATGTGGGATTTGAACCCGCATCTTTGTGCATGAGCACATCGCTCTTCCATTTGAGCTAATAGGCTAACATTGTGATGCTATATATTGCTATTTACTAATACTTGACCTCTTCTTTCACAGAACTACCAAACACATGCCGTCTAAACCCATTTCATCAAGTTTTGTACCCAACGAAGAATATTATCCAGGGCATCCAATAACAAATCCATACAGAATTTCCTCTACAAGGAAAACCAATCGCTACATATGCAACAACAATACCGTAAAGAAGAAGAAATTTCCATGCTTTGTACTGATTTCAGATACAAGAACTAATGGACTGAAAAATTATCACAATTCACAACCTGCAGAGGGTATTGTCAAATCCAAATCATCGGGCATATATGAACTATTACACCTAGAAACACACACACACACACACACACACAGACTTTGCGACTGCTGTCAGATTCATCGTGTATCCGACATCATTGTGTAACTGCCAGGGTTAGAAAATGCAGAGAGATGAACAATTCAAACACTGCACTTGATATCAGAGTTAAACCAAAAATAAGCACCGGTGCTTGACATATCAAGCGAGGTAACAAAACTGAACAATCCCTGATTCCCCGTAACATTATAGGTAAAAGGCATTAAGGAAAAGAGTGCATACTATGGTTAGAAGTTGGTACTTTCAGCTAAAAAGGCAAAAATCTAGCAATAAGGATATTTCATATTACTGCAATGGTTCAATGATCGAAACAGTTCATGGACATCTTCATTTGGTATCCAGAATTTCACCTTACAGGTAAGATGGCAGAAAGAAATAAGAGAAGCAAAATTCAGTGAATTCTTTCTACCTACTTACCTCGTTGGAGTCCTGAAAACCTTGAAAAGGAGATAAACACATCCTTGCACTAAACCAAAGCTTCAGCTTAAAAACCATATAGCAACAGAAAGAATGAAAAACTGAGAATACCTACTTCAACTCGTTTAACATTTGTCAAATCAGTCACAGGTGAAGAGTGTTTCATTATATAAATCTCCGCACCCATGTAACTAATCCAGATTTGAATCTTTTTAACTTCTAGTCCAAGTCACTAATCCAGATTTGAATTTTTTTAACTCATAGAAAAGTCATATCCTTTTCCATAGCACCCCAAAGATTGCAACTTTGTTCACAAATTGCAGCCCAAAACTCTCATGATAAACTATTTGTATTCATTCATTAATGCAAGTATAAAAAGCTACCCCCATCATCTAAAAGGATTCAAATTTACCTCAAGTTCTTTCTGTAGCAGAACTAGAGGAATCAAATTCAACAAAGCTGAAACAGAAATCTGTCATCAAAACAACAATAACATGAGCAAACAATTAACAGAAAAAAGTAACACATGGATCAAGTGTTCTTTCACATGACGCTTACTTTAGTTTTACATGACACTTACTTTAGTTTTACATGACGCCCAATAATCCATTCCTTTTTGAATCTGTGCTATTGATAAATTCTGTAGTTCAGGTTAAATGTAAAAAAGAAGTATCATTCTAGGTTGGATTATGGGTTGAACTTCAAGGGGTTAAATAGTTTAATTTGGCTCAGTTTATTTTACATCAGGACAAGTTGCCTATACACAAGATTCAACAACACCAAAATTTGCTTGGAACCTGATGAAACTTGAATGAGAACTCAACCGCATTTAGATAATGGTCATACCTGGGCTTTCAAAAGCAACCTTCCAATGTCCAAAGGAAATCCTTCGGCTCCTTCCATTTGAGCTGGATCCATGCTATCATCTCCATAGAGAAACTGAATGATAGAAACAAAAACTCATGACTAGAATTAATCTTATGTAGTTGCTCAGCTCAATACCAGGATCAGAAACAAAAACTCATGCCTATTCGTATGCCAGTTTCAGTACATGATTGATCACATAGAAGAACCCAGTTTCAGTACATGAATTTCACATGCCCATATATTAACATGACGCGCATATCTTTATACATGACGGATGGCAATACGGACATGACAGTAAACCAAACTACACATGAATTGAAGATGATCTAAACAGATTTTCATTACTCAACCCCATTTTTTGTTATCATCCCTCTTAAAGAATCTAAACAGATTTTCATTGCAATTGACTTATAAGTTGCTTCAAGGGTGTGAATAGCAACAACAGATCTCATATATGACAATCAATTCACACAAAAAAAAAATCAATTCGGAAAAGAAAGAAAAAGGTGAGGAAGATATCTCAGATTCTCAATTCAGAAATTAGGGGATTCAGGCCTTCAGGTAACATGAAATTCATAAAGAGACAAGGAAGATAACTCGATTACAAAATTAAGGGATTTAGAGCACCTCAATTAAGAAATTAGGGTATTCAGATAAGAAGGAGAAGAGGACAACGGATGAAGAAATTAGAGCGAACCTAAGCTTGAAGGTGGCGAATCCGACGAGGCATTGAGGCTGGAGGCGGCGTGACGACCGATGGGATGTCGGGATCTGCAGACCGCGGGAGATTAAATGAAGAACGGTGTGATAAAGGCAGCGTCTCCGACGAGGGCACTATGACTGGTGGTTTGCACGCCCAACCTCCTTTGCCGGAAAACCTAAAATCAGAAGACGAAGGAGTAACCTCCTTTGCGCTCGAGCCCTTCCGCCGAGCCGGAGACCGCACCCGCCTCCAATCCCATTCCTTCTCCCTTCCCCTTCTCTCGCGCTGGCTCTCTCTTTCTCTCTTCTGGAGACCGGTTACTCCAGGTAACGTTTACCGCCTGGGATGTAATTTTTTAAGGGGGGAGGGTTAACCCTTACAAATTGAACCGGATATGGGGTTAGGCGTGCAAACCAAACCGGGGCAAGGGTCATATAGTTTAAATCCCTCATAAAATTTATTAAAAAAATGAGTAGGATGTCGGTAATAAAACTAGTTTTCATTTATTTTTAAACTCATTAATTTTCCTTTTTGATAAAATTAAACTTATTAATTTTTCCTTCTTTAACCAATTTGAAAAAAAAAAAAAAAATTCATAAGGAGAGAGAAACTCTCCTTGAGAGAGAAACTCTCCTTGAGAAAACCCGTCCTTAGTTGGGGCGCTTGAATCCCTTCCTTCAATCCAGTCCCACAATGGTGGGTTGTGTAATTCCCTGTTGGTGCTCAATTTGTAGAGTTGTTTTGGTCTCAATTTTAACCCCCAAATAGATCCCCCCTATCTAGACCCTCCTCGGTGCCCTGTCCTTCACCAGGTTTATGAAGATCAATCTACCCTTTGCATACTCCAATATTCACCGCCTGCTCTCCATTCTCGGCCTCATCGTACACCTCCCTGAACTTCATCACCTCCCTCGTCAATTCTCTCTCTGACCCAACCTCCGCCGCTGCGGTGGTTCAGACTCCATCCTTGTCGTTTGCCGTATCTTCTATCCCTCTGGCGGTAAGCTTCAGTTGTTTCAATTGAGGGTTCGCCCGCCTCCGTTTCGGTTTCCACTGCCGGTTTGGGCGGCTGCGGCTTCCTTCTCTGTGAACGGTTCCGGGGTCCCGATGGTGGTCTGCGCTCCGGTGCTTGGCTCTTCTACCGGCGGTCGTCTCTGGTTGTGGGCTCTCCGGCGTTTGCCTCTGCTTTGCCGGCGCTGGCTTTCTCGGAGTAGTCTCCCTTGGCGTGCAAGGTCACTTAATTGTGCCTTGCACGCCAAGCACTGCTGACAGTTTGTGCAGTGCACACGCAAAGGGTTTGAAGGAAAAAAAAGGAAAAGAAAAATCCTTTTTGTTTATATATATATATATATATATATATATATATATATATATATATATATATATATATATATATATATATATATATATATATATATTATTTTATATATTTATATATATATTTAACCCGAAAGGATTTGTATAATATCCCGAAAGGGTTTGAGTAAATCAATCCGAAAGGGTTTGAGTAAATCCTGCAAGGGCCGATGATATTCTTGTAGGTGAAATCTTGTAGGCGTTTTGTTTGAGCAGGATGCAGCTCTGCTTCTGATGTTTCTTGGAGATCTTCTGCTTGGTTGAGGGACGTGGAGTTTGGAATCGGGACTGGCTGGGGTCGAGGTGATGCGTTCAGGGCGACTCCGTATCCGCGATTGAGTTTCCTTGGAGTTCGTCTGCACTACCCACAGGAGATAAAGTCCTGCTGTACCGCTGGCCCGCGGTGCCACTGTTCGGTGGTGCTTGGTTTCGTTCTTCGGTGGCTTCCTCAACCTTCTTGGAGTTGATCTTTTTGAGTCGTCTTGTTGTAGAGTTTATTTTTACTTGTTTCATTTCGCCTGTTATCTGTATTTCGGTATTTTTAGGCTGTATGTTTGACGGTTCGCCGTCTGCCGACTTTGTCGGCCTCTCGATGAGTCAGGCCTGTCTGACCTTCGAATTTTTACCTAATCAAAAAAAAAAAAAAATGAAAAAAAATGAAAAAAAATTCAATATTTCATTGAACCGTTATGTACTGGAAAAAATTACATAATGTATTTAAGTTTTTATTTTAGGAAAATTTTCTTGAATTGAACCGCCATAAAGATGAGATTTGACAGCTGTGAAGTAAAGCGTACTTTTTAAGCTTGCTTGCGTAAGAGGATATCGATGGTAGGAAAGTATCACTTCTCCGCGCCTGCAACTACAAATCCAGCTTTCTTTCTACGCACGCTGATCAAGTCGATCGGCGGCGAGTCAAGTCGGCAAGTCCAAGTATATTGCACCCATCGCCCTTTTCCTTCCGATCATACCTCGCGATCCGCCGCAAAACTTTTCAGAAGTTCTTCAGATTATTATCGGCTCCTCTTTCGGCGTTCGCTTCCGTTCCTCTTTCGGCTATTCTCGTCCAAATCGCAGACAAATTCGGGTTCTCCTCCCTTATGAAGTTACGAAACCCTAACCCTACGCCGATTCGCAACAGCCGTCGGCTTCCGCTTTCTCCGTACTTCCACGACTCATTCTCTGCACCGGAGCCCTAACCCTAGCTAGGTATGTGAGAGGTGAGCGAAGGGGAGACGGTGGTTGGAGAAGGCGGCTCCGATCCTTTCAGCGGTCACGATTCATCTTCGTTCCTTGGCCGGGTTGCTGTTCAGAATTTCTCTTCGTTCGTTTGGATCTAATGATCAAGACTAAGCCGGGTATCTACTTCTCTTGAATTGAAACAGTTTCTCTCATCCTAATCCGAGCGTAATCTAAGTCGAACTTTCTTCTGTTTGTGTTTTATGTGGTCGGTTATTTTATTTTAATTTGATCTTTGTTTTCAGGCCGGTTTTGCTTTTGTGCTCGGAAGGCAAGGACAGATACGCCGTCAAATAGATCGCGGATTGGGGTTTGCATCCTTAATTTCTTATGTTTTCCTTAATTAATCGCTCTTTGTGTGAATTTGACTGTATATTGTAGTTTGAATTTGAAAGTATCTGCTTTGGTACAAACGTGGATGATGACAATGCTTCTTTTCTTTATCAATGCTCTTTTTGGTGATCAACTGCCATTCATGTGTGTGGCTTAATTAAGGTTTACATGCAAGATGCTGTGATCAATTGGGATGAGTTTGACATGTGAAATCTGAATTGACAATTTTACTTCTGATCCTCCATGTGTCAGCAAACTTTAGCATCCAAGCATTTAGCTTTTTCTTGTTCATATGCAGTGTGTTTCTCATCTTGTATTGTATTATAACCTATTTATCTCTAAATATGTTTATGTAACGAGACTCAGCAGTCATGATTGTAGAGTAATTTTGCAGCCTAGGCTTCATTTTACTTTCTTATCTCCCACATGAACTTCTATGAGGCAGAGAATAGAGATTGCAAGAGTAAGTTATGGAGGCAAGAAAATTAGCGTAGCTGAGTAAGGCGATGCCGTGGGACGAGTAGTATTTGATAGTGGCAGTTCATACACATACTTCCCAAAGCGAGCCTATGCTGACCTTGTTCTCTCTGTATGTATCATTTTCTTATGATTCGTATCACCCGTAAAGTTTGGTGTCTTCTTATTAAGAATCAATGCTCATCAAGTATTCTTCAATGTAGGTTTGAATATATGGAGGGGAAACTTACCCGTGATGCATCACATGATACATTGCCACTGTGCTGGTGAGCTGAATCACCAATCAGGTACATTGACTGTCACCATTCAACTCTTTGAGAGGATACTAGGATATCATGGGCTTCTTAACAGTACTCATACTTGCAAAATGGAGATAATCCTTGTTAAACCCGTGTGTTAAGGCATAGTTTATATTGTCTGCAATGAACCCCTATATCTCAGGGCGAGTAATGGCTTTTGGGAAGATATTTTTTAATGTACTGTCTAAATATTTGCCACAAGCTTAAAGAGTTTATGAGCTAGCCAAACATATGCAGCCATTCAGATAGCATTTGGGTGCTGATTTGTCTTTTACGTTTCTAGAAATATCTGTGAAGCAACCTCATTTGGTAGTTGTTAGTTAAAAAGATGCACTGCACTCTTGGGTTTAAACCTCTAGATAAGTAACTGATTTCCAGACCTCCAGATAAGTAACTGATTTCTAGAAGTATCTCATATGCTTTTCTAAGATCAAGGTTTAGAAGGCACCTCAAACTTATCCTCTTTCTTGTATACTTCCTGGTGAGTTCTTAGAGTAGCATTACATTTTCCCCCATGAGCCTTCCTTCTATAAATCCAACTTGTGCAGAGGAGATGAGATCTTTTAGTTCTGGATCGAGCCTAGAAGCCAGGATCTTTGGGATGACTTTGTAGGTAACATTGCAGCATGATATTGTCTAAAATCTCCCACTCTATTGGCATTTTGTGTCTTAGCAATCAGCGATATGCTGGTGTGGTTGATTGTTTGAGGAACTTGCCAGATTCAAAAAAATTCAAGGACAACATCACAGAGTTGTCTCCCTGTAGTACCCCAGCTTTCTTTGAAAAATTTCGAAGTGTAACCATCTGGACCCGGGGACTTGTCTCCGGGGGAGGCCCCTGATGGATAAACCTCCAAGTTCTTCAAAGCGACATGGCAGACCACAGGAGATCAGATCTGTAGAGCTGTTTAAGAATTTTTTGATTCTGGCCAACTCTTGAAACAGATGAATCACACTAGCATCTCACTTATTGCCAAAACAACAAATGCTAGAACTGTGGGTGATTACAGGCCTATATCTTGCTGTAACGTCACATATAAAATCACCTCTAAGTTAATAGCTGAAAGACTAAAACCTGAACTGATAGACTCTTTCTCTCCTGCACAATCTTGGTTCACTGACTTAAGGTTGATGGGTGAGAAAATTATGCTATTATAGGAGCTGATCAGAAGCTACTCACGAAAATGGATAAGCCCAAGATGTCTCCTAAAAAATTGATCTAAGAAAGGCTTATGATTCACTCTTTTGGAAATTTATTGAAGAAATGTTTGTCCATCTCAATTTCCCTCCTATTTTCATCAATTGTACTCTACAACGCTTCTGCACATCATTTTTCTCTTTGAATATTAATGGTCACTTGCAGGGTTATTTTCAAGGCAAAAGAGCGCTAAGGCAAGCAAATCCTATCTCCCCATTAATTTTTGTTCTGTTATCTGACTACCTATATAGGATCTTAAAATGTAGAACTAGAAATTTCATCCAAAGTGTGACCTAATGCAGATTACTCATTTGACATATGCAGAGATCTTATTCTCCTTTCAAGAGGGGATAGAGGGCTCCATAGACATCTTAATGGAATCATTAGAATACTTCAAATCCTGTTCAGGACTAGAGGTCTATCCTGCTCAGGACTAGAGAAGTCTAGAACTGTTGATCAATCAGGTACTGCTGTACTGTTTGTCAGTGTACCCACCAATCTTGTTTTCTTAATCACTTACCAATGTTCTGTTTGTAAACTATGTGATCAGGTACTTCTGTTCAGCAATGCTGAAACCAAGATAAAATGAGCATGGTCATGATAAAGGAGGCGAAGATCCTGCTGGTCTTGTGATAACTGCATGTACTTCTTCTTTATTTTTTGGTCGATTGTGAAGATCCTACTTGTATTTTTTATAACTTTTATGGTGTTCATTCGCTTCTTTTTGTCTATTTCAGGAATGTTGAAAAGTAAAGATCAAATGAGCATTAGTAGAATTCGTACAAGTACAATGCCAACTTTTATGTGTTGTTAAAGATGTTGAAATTTGTAGGGTGATATCAACTTTTAGGTAGTTATAACTGTTCTTCACTTTCCTTCTTTTAACCATTACATTAATGTGCAACAACTTTTCATTATGTGTTAGTTATTTGGCATAAATATCTTTACCTATCCTTCTCTACATTTAGGTATGGCAATCTTTGACACCATGAGGCACAGACGACATACGTCCTGATGTTTCCACCATGTGTATTGGACTAGCTGCAAGGTCACACAAATTTCAGCTTCCTTTCTTTTTTTGAGACAAAATTTACATTTTTTTTATATTCATTTGAATGATTGTGCTTTTAGATTGAAAATCAACCGTCAGTTTGTTTCTCCTTGTCATTTCTTGTCTTCATTGTTTTAATGCAGTTTTGTCTTCTTTCTAATCTTGTGAAATGTGGTTCCCTTAGTGCAGTTGTTTACATAACAATATGTATCCTTTGCGGCAGGCCGAGGAAATCTTCTGAATTTTCAATGCATGAATCCTTCGTTCATTATCAGTCTTCAGAACATTAAACAGATCATGGCATCACTTTTCACAGCCGGAGTCTCTGACGTAAGTTTATAAGCTATAACACTACTCTGCATTATCTTGATACTTGCAATTTCGGATCATATGCGTAACTGAGCTGGAAATTAGAGTTTAAACTCCTTGGGTTACATTACATGTTATACAATTAATGTAACTGAGCTACAATTTGAACCTTTTCCCCTACTTTTGAAGATTTATGCTGAATAAACTTTAAATTTGTGGATTTGTTCCAGTATTTGTAAAGATAATCTTAGTTTTGGCCGATCAAGGTAGTCGGTGATTATCATCTTCTTAATTCACCGCTGTTTCTATGGATTTTAAATGTGCCTATAGGAGACAGTTCGACATTGCACATAAAGAAGCTGTGGATGAATCTGTTGAATGGAGATTCATATTCGACAAAGAAAAGGAGAAGGCTGATAAATGCCCTAGCGAGCTCGGTAAGGTATTCTCTGTTATTCATAACTATTATGTCAGGCTTGTGCATGTGATGAGAGGACTTTGTCATTAGAGTGTTTAACTGCATCTTTGTCCAAATCTTTTTTTCCCATTGTTTATGCGTAGTGGATTTGGATTGATCACGAACTGCTTCAAAGATTTAATGAGCGATTCCAGGCATAAATAGTGGAGTAGTTGATTTTAGTTTTTGTATATACTCTATAGTGACTAGCAATAAAAAAAACTGCAACTTTCAGCTTCTTGGGAGAATTACTAGCTCCTACGAGATGGAAGTTTGAACTTGCAACGTGCGGACTCACAAGGGTTGTACTCGGTTTTAGTTAACAAGAGTACAAGACCTTGTTTTCATGTCCTGTTTTCGTGGCAGCTCTTCAATGATTATGAACCTTTATTCGCAGATCAATGGGTCAGTTGAGAAGAAATCAGAAAATTTGGACGCAGACAAGAGGCTGGAATTGCTACAGAAGGTAATCTGAGAGCAATTATGATTGTTATTAACATTTCATTATTTCTGCAGCAATTATGATTGTTATTAACATTTCATTATTTCTGCTGTTTCCAGTCTTATATTTTTGCTAGAGTTATATGCTTTGCTTCACAACTTAGCCAAGCGATCAGACTTTAGATTACAAGTGTAAGAGAGAATTATCCACCACTATCCTCTCTCTTGTCTCAAAATGGTTGAAACTGAATCAAGATAATTAGTTGGCTAACTATTTTACCTATTTGTTTGGTGTTTGTAAGCCAAATAAAATTTATAATCTTATGAATATCTTCATAAATGATATGGATTATGGCTAATATTATTGCTCTTTTTATTAGTTAGATGGGTTAAATCCGGAACCTTTAGATAATAAATCTTGAACCTTCACTTATGAAACCTTGAACCTTCACTTATGAAACCTTGAACCTTTACACTCGTGGGTCAATTGCTTTGGTTTCACTTGCCTCTAAAATGAATTCTGAACTGTTGTTTTGTTGGTTTTTCTTGGAGCTGATCTTGCTGCCTTTTGGCCTTAACTAGGGACTATTTTGCTCTTTTTTTTCTACTGAATCCCATAAGACTCTAGTTATAATTCCTTGTAGGCAGTATCTCCTCTTTTGTTGTTTTTTGGCCTTAACTACCTGAGTATAAAAATGCATTGTATGGGTCCTGAAAAGGACTTTCCCATAGAGACCCTTTCGATCACGACTTCCAACATAGTGATTTCCATGGAGTTTTCGATAGAAGAAATGCACCTTGAAGCAACTAACCTGACAGCACCATGGAATGTTGTTACATATATGCATATTAGCATAGGAGGCCCAAAACATTATATATAATTTGTGGCAGATAATTTCTTTTTGCTTTCAAAGGGGTTAAGCGTCTTCATTTGCCGTAAACTAGCAAGTAGCAACTACATTAGAAGATCATAGCAAGTCTTGATACGATTCAAAAACAATGTAGAGGCATCCAACTGATCATCTATTCCAATGTTCTGCTTAGGGGGCGATTTTCTGCTGCATTCATGAGCCATTATTGTTCTGCAAAGGGTTGCTCGAGGGAGGTTCGAGCTGAAATTTTTCTGGATTTTGATTCAGCTTAGGGGTATGATTATCTGCTGCATTTGTGGGTTGTTATTGGTTCAACGGGCTGCTTTGGCCAGCTGGTTCATTGGAGACTATTCAGTGATGAGCTTGCTGACTTTTATGGCCTGTTTGCTTGCTGAGAAGGGGTGTTTTGGTCTGCTATGGAAGTTGTTATTCTGCTGTGTTTTTGTATCGATTTGGATTGAAATGGGGTTGTTTTGGTCTCTTTAGATATGCCTGGCCATTGGTGACGCTGCGGGTACTTTTGTAGGCTTTTAAAATTAGATTTTGGGGCTGCTTCTATGATTAGAATGGTGAACTTGTTCGCTGCAGAAGGATGCTATGGCTATTTTCTGTAGTTTCTTTTCAAGGATATTATGGGCTGTTTGGAGGGGTAATATAGGTTGTGGCTCTGGTTGTCATTCAAAGCATCAAGCAATTAAATTCGCTATATGCTAGTATATTTTTAAAGACAAGATGCTGCTGTAGCTATTTATTGGGTTTGCATAGGTTGGGAATAATATTATTAAGACAGATCATACTTTTACAAACAGTTAGGTGCAAAAAGCTTTACTTCATGAATTAATAGATTGGAGAGTTATCAGATTGTGGATATATAAGGTGGATTACAGTAATTGAAAACCTTCCTATGCTGAGATGGTGTAACCACTATTTGAAGATTGTGGCTTGGTAAAGGGGTTTCTTCACTCTAGGGTTTGTTTAATTTCCATTGAGTTCATTGTTTATCTTTTTTTTTTTTTTGCTCTTCACCCCCCTAATGTGTTCTCAGTTGATCTATGTTATTAATTTCAAAATTACTTGTCGTTTGTTCTTATATTGTCATTGTCTGTCGTTGCAGTTGGTATATTGTTTGGTAAGTTTAGAATCTTTTCTCGCCTCTAGACCTAGGTAACCCTTTAATTACCTTTTTTTAATTGTACCTACATCTTAGGAGAGCAATTACAGAGCATCTTCTTGTACGCAACTTTTGGTATTTAGGAGTTCTTTCTTTTCTTCTTTTTCTCTTTTCATTTGATTGCATCTCCATATCCATATAAGGAAGAAGCTTATTTGAGGAGGGTTCAGTGAAATCCTAAAACAAGCTAGACTGATGTTACTCACCAGTCAGAACTTAAAAATTCGCCTTTGTTGGATCCAATGCACAACTTCTTTCGGTCCGCTTCTTTACTGCACTTCATGTACTATCATTACACAAGATAAGTAACCTTTCTTGGTTTACATGTTTTTTTTTTCTTCTGAATGCTCTCTCAATTATTTAGCTTTTGCTTCTTTTCCGTCAATGCATGAAGGATGTTGTGCTATTAGTTTTGTTGTGAGAATTGTCCTGAAAGCAGCTCCTACCACTTGAAAGAATAGATCTTAGGAAGTCCAGGCTGGTTTTCTTTTTGCTTGTTTGAATGATCAATTTTGAGATCTATTTGTTGGTGTTAATCTCACTAGAGTTTTTTTTGTTTATCAATTTTGCTTGTGAGAACTGTCTCTGAAATCACTATTTCTAAACCCATATTCCTTTCTAAATTTTTCTAAATTTTGAGATCTATTTGTTGGTGTTCATCTCACTAGAGTTTTTTTTTTACAAAAATTATTTGAAGTCCTCTTTTTTACTTTTGTTTTCTTCATGTATTGGTAGAGAGATAGTCGGTGCATAAAACAAAAATCAATTTGGAGATTGGATCTCCTTGCCGTAAACCTCTTTTTCCAAGAAAGAAGCCCCGCAGGTTACCGTTTATATTTAAAGAAAAAGATGAAGTGCAAATGCACTCAAGAAGCCAATTAATTAATAGTGTATGGAATTTAAGACGAGTGAGCATTTCCTTGATGAATTTCCATGAGAGGGTATCATAGCTTTTCTAGGATCAAGGTTTAGAAGACACCTCGAACTTATCCTCTTTCTTGTATACTTCCTAATGTGTTCTTAGAGTAGCATTACATTTTCTCCCCTGAGTCTTCCTTCTATAAATCCAACTTGTGCAGAGTAGATGAGATCTTTTAGTTCTGGACTAAGTCTAGAAGCCAGGATCTTTGAGATGACTTTATAGGTTACATTGTAGTATGATGTTGATCTAAAATCTCCCACTGTATTGGCATTCTGTGTCTTAGCAATCAAAGAGACGCTGGTGTGGTTTATTTATTCGAGGAGCTTGCCAGTTATAAAAAAATTCAAGGACAGCGTCACAAGATTGTCTCCTTGTTGTGTACCCTAGGTTTCTTTGAAAAACTTCAAAGTGTAACCATCTGGACCCGGGGACTTGTTTCCGGGGGAGGCCCCTGATGGATACACCTCCAAGTTCTTCAAAGCGACATGGCAGACCACAGGAGATCAAAATTGTAGAGCTGTTTAAGAATTTTTTAATTCTGGCCAACTTTTGAAACTGATAAATCACACTAGCATCTACTTATTGCCAAAACAACAAATGCTAGAACTGTGGGTGATTACAGGCCTATATCTTGCTGTAACGTCACATATAAAATCACCTCTAAGTTAATAGCTGAAAGACTAAAACCTGAACTGATAGACTCTTTCTCTCCTGCACAATCTGGGTTCACTGAATTAAGGTTGATGGGTGAGAAAATTATGCTATTATAGGAGCTGATCAGAAGCTACTCACGAAAATGGATAAGCCCAAGATGTCTCCTAAAAAATTGATCTAAGAAAGGCTTATGATTCACTCTTTTGGAAATTTATTGAAGAAATGTTTGTCCATCTCAATTTCCCTCCTATTTTCATCAATTGGACTCTACAACGCTTCTGCACATCATTTTTCTCTTTGAATATTAATGGTCACTTGCTGGGTTATTTTCAAGGCAAAAGAGCGCTAAGGCAAGCAGATCCTATCTCCCCATTAATTTTTGTTCTATTCTCTGACTACCTATATAGGATCTTAAAATGTAGAACTAGAAATTTCATCCAAAGTGTGACCTATTGCAGATTACTCATTTGGCATATGCAGAGATCTTATTCTCCTTTCAAGAGGAGATAGAGGGCTCCATAGACATCTTAATGGAATCATTAGAATACTTCAAATCCTGTTCAGGACTAGAGGTCTATCCTGCTCAGGACTAGAGAAGTCTAGTACTGCTGTACTGTTTGTCAGTGTACCCCTAATCTTGTTTTCTTAATCACTTACCAATGTTCTGTTTGTAAACAATGTGATCAGGTACTGTTGTTCAGCAATGCTGAAACCAAGATAAAATGAGCATGGTTATGATAAAGGAGGCGAAGATCCTGATGGTCTTGTGATAACTGCATGTACTTCTTTATTTTTTAGTCGATTGTGAAGATCCTACTTGTTTTGTTTATAACTTTTATGGTGTTCATTCGCTTCTTTTTGTCTATTTCAGGAATGTTGAAAAGTAAAGATCAAATGAGCATTAGTAGAATTCGTACAAGTACAATGCCAACTTTTATGTGTTGTTAAAGATGTTGAAATTTTTAGGGTGATATCAACTTTTAGGTAGTTATAACTATTCTTCACTTTCCTTCTTTTAACCATTACATTAATGTGCAACAACTTTTCATTATGTGTTAGTTATTCGGCATAAATATCTTTACCTATCCTTCTCCACATTTAGGTATGGCAATCTTTGAAACCATGAGGCACATACGACATACGTCCTGATGTTTCCACCGTGTGTGCTGGACTAGCTGCTGCAAGGTAACACAAATTTCAGCTTCCTTTCTTTTTTTGAGAAGTCTTCATAACATTAAACAGATCATGGCATCACTTTTCACTGCCGGAGTCTCTGACGTAAGTTTATAAGCTATAACACTACTCTGCATTATTTTGATGCTGGCTCTTCATCAGATGTTTATTCTTAATGTTGTTCCTGCATTCAAGCTTCGTTGGAGCATTGTGAAGTCCTTTTTATCTCCTGATATTGCTCATTGAAAGTCTTTTTTGTATATGAGAGTTTTGTAGGTAATCTTTTTGATCCCAGGTAAGCTGTGTGTGGTGCTTTCTATACCTTGAAGTTGAATGAATGCATCAACATCATGCTTTCATATCTTTGATCGTGCTTGACATTTGTTTGATGAACTGTTGAAACTTTTGCTGCTCCAGTCAGTTACCTTAGTTTCTTGGAGGATCTTCTAGATATGTAGATGAGGGAGGGTGTCTTATGTGAGATAAATGGCCCTGGAGAAATCCTTAAATATTAAAGGTTCCACAATTTAATATTTTATAGTGATTTATAATATTCAGATTCGTGAGTTCCTCTCATGTATGAGTGTATGCACCCTTGCTTGTTTCTTTCTAAATATTTCCTTGTGCATTCATGCAGATGGTACTTAATGGGGATGCACGGGGACGCAGACAAGGTGTGAAAGTTTTGAACAGTGAGGAAAGGGTGATTGTTTATTTTAAATCCCATTCCTGATTTGTTCAGATGTCCAGAAACATTTTTTCAGTTGCAACAATTCATACAATTTGATTCTTCAGAAACGTATTCTTCAGAAACCGTGTGAGGTGATTCAAAGATCACTTTTTCTTGTGAAAGTTTCTGGCTTATCTTTCATAATATTTTCAAAGGCTGTTTTGGAACGTTGAATGATGATATGTTGTATGCAGAAAAGATCTTTGTCTAATCAATTGTAATATGTCCCTCTTCCTGAATGAGATTGATCGTAGAAGTATTTGTACTCGTCTGACTGATTTGTGTTCTAACTTGTTGTTCTTCTTGTAGTATTCAGCACGGATTTAGTGTTCTTCCAGGTCTCCAGAATGAAACTTAAAGCTTGAAGAAGTCACTAAAGGTATCATGTTCATAGATAAAATAATGACCTGTCCATAAATTAAGACTATTACACTTAATAAATTGAAAGGTTCCTTTATCTGAACAGAAGGTGTTCATAACCTTGGAGCATGTATCTTGTAGGATGTCGTCACTGAGAAATGAGAATGAATTAGAAAAGAAACTTCTTGGGGATGTTATTCCACCAAATGACATTGGAGTCTCCTTTGATCATATTGGAGCTTTGGAGAATGTCAAAGATACATTTAAAGAACTGGTTATGCTGCCTCTTCAAAGACCAGAGCTCTTTACTAAAGGCCAATTGCTGAAGGTTGGTTGTTCCCCCCTTCCCCTCCCTCTCTTGCTAAATTTATGTTTTTATTTTTATTTGTAATAAGATTCTTGTTCACTTCTATAGCCTTGCAAGGGTATACTTCTTTTTGGGCCTCCTGGCACTAGCAAAGCTATGCTTGCTAAACCTGTTGCAACTGAAGCTGTGGCTAACTTCATCAACTGAAGCTCCAAAGTAATGTTCATTTATCGTCAAACAATTACTGATGCTCTTGATATGTTACTAACTAGTTACATTAGTCAAGTCATTTTATGTTCTGTGGGACATTATTGACTTGATGAATTGACTCTTCAGATTCTAAAATGTTTGGACTTACTGGTTACTACTTGGGAAAGCTGATGGGAAACACAAAAAATACGGAGATTCACACAATAGGACTTACTGGTTACTACTTGGGAAAGCCGATGGGAACCCACGACCCAATTCTCCCCTTAAGCATTAGAAGGGCCAACAAGTCTGGCCAAGGAAGGCATATGCCTTTTACCTAATGAAACCCATGATGCCTACTCACTAGCCTTTCAATGCCCACCTCGATGTGACATTACCAACTCTCCCAACTTACAGTTACAAACTGATTCTATATCCTTCCTAGCTCTTGATGAGAAAACTTCTTGATCTCGGAAATCTTTTCCATCAGTTTGCCTAATAGATACTATTTGCAAAATTGCAAGTACATTATTGTGAGTGCTTTACCAATAGGAGAAGCAAAAGGTTTTTTTTTTTTTTTTGCCTGCTTGATTTTCTATATATTCTTCATAACTATTATGGCTGCAATTTTTTTTATAGGTTCAGAGATTTATCAGGAAACTTTGGTGAAGACACTAGCTAGCCATTTTGGGGTCAGACTGCTTATAGTTGATGGCATTATGTTGCCTGGTGTAAGTGTCTTCTAAATATTGCTTATTGTATTTATTTTGACAATGAATCTTTTTATGCCGTGGCTTTGAGTTGAGCACTTAAAAACAAAATACAAAAAAAAATCCACCAACTACCAAGTGCATGTTTGGAATGACACCTGACCAAGCCTTATGAAGGTACTATGCATCATTGGACTTCATTACTACCTTATCACTAGCTGAGAGGGCATGCCAAACACACCCCTAGTTGATTTCCTTGATCTTTTAAGAGCTCTGATCAAATTATGTGGCATACTGTTTCCTCAAAGTCTTCACAGGCATCAAATCAGAAGGAATCTGATACTGCTAGAGAAACTATGAAATCAGGGAAAGCATCACTTTATGCAAAACGAGCATCTATTACAGCTTCTTTGCGCCAAAAGAAACCAGCTTCCAGTGTTGAAGCAGATATAGCTAGTGTATCATCTTTATGTCAGTCCCAACCAAAGCAGGAAACCTCGACTGCAACATCAAAAAGCTACACGTACTTTCAAAAAAGGTTTTCTATCTGATGCTTTTTTCCATTGTCTTGTGCCATTTTTCAACTAGTTAGAATTGATTATGCTTGCAAGTTGTTGTGGTTGTCTGCCCTCATTTTATTTCTTTTGACTACATGAGAATATTTTGATGGGTGACATGTGTTATAGGCTCTTGTCTCAACAAGGAACCTTTTGGATGTTGACATATGTGACAAGGGTCTTCACTCTTCATACAATTGTAGATCAGTTCAGGTTGATGAGTAATGTTATATTTCATCCTTCTGCCTACCTATTTCTTTAGTTTGCACCTTCTGCATTCTCAATTTTAAATCATATGCTTACATTCTATATTTGTCCAGGTCCATCATGAACTAACTACCAACTTGGGCGTCCAATAACTCTGCTGCAGCAGTAAGTCTTTAATAGTGATGATAATGATCAATTGCTTACTCGTATATATTTCGTTCTCTTCTTCGTGATCATTCACCTGTTTTGATTATTTAAAGAATGTTAAATGTTTAATGCAAGATCAAAGGAGCAGCAGAGGTATGCTGACTGGCAAAGAAACTTGAGGCTTATGTTGGTCGTATCAGGTGATGGATAAGTTCGGATACGTTTTTATCAAGCTAATGAGGTAAAGACCTTTTCTACGGTTGCTAAACTCTTGCATTTCTAATTACTTATACTACTTTGTACAATGATCTTATAGAGTTATTTTTACAATGTCCTTTCTAAAATATGCTTTATTTGGTTTTGCCTAAGGACCTGAGGGCAGATCCAGTGCATGCTTCAGATTTGTGGTTTTTTGCAGATACACATTTATTTTGACAATGTCTCTTCGAATGAATTTTATAATGCCTATGGTAAGTCAAAGAAGGTAAGACCGGTGAAATTTTGCTTTCTGCTTTTGAGTTTAAAATTGAATTGGACTCTTATTTATGGAGGAGGTTGATCCAATTATCCATTCAGCACATAAGATGTATCTTAAGGGGGAATCCAGTTTGGCGCATTTTTTACATTCTTCTTGGATTTTGTTCTGTTACCAATGTTTGAACTTTTTTTTTAATTCTTTTGTTTGACCTCCTTTCATAGATTGCATCCTGGATATTCATCGAAAGGCTCAGAGAATATGTTATATGATTTTACTAGACAGATTAATATCAACACTAAATTTTTCATGATGTAGTAATAAGCCTAAAATTTGCTAAATTGCACTACTAAATAAGAAGCCTGAAATTGCTGCCATTCAAACCTCAGACTGTTACTAGTTTAGGAAATCTTATTTCTGCAATGCATTTGCTAAATCTTGGATAATCCTGAATTCCTTCTTAATCTTGTCTTACCTTTGATGTTTTGTTTTCGGTAAAATATTAGTTTCGTGTTTGTTTTGTCTTTGTTTTACTCACATTTTGATGGTCATCGACTATTTTATGTTTATGTGAGGTGTGGGATACAAGATTATGTGATTTTCTCAAAATTCAATTTTTTTTTACCTTGCATCACTACAAACACCATGAATAATGTGTCTAGTATATTTTGTATCATTATAAAGTATGCATAACATGATAATCGTTACATTTTCGTTACTTCTCTAAACATTACTCACATTTTTTATGGTCATTGACTATGTTATGTTTATGTGAGACGTGGGATACAAGATTATGTGATTTTCTCAAAATTCAATTTTCTTTTTACCTTGCATCATTACAAACACCATGCATGATGTATCTACATCTAGTATGTTTTGATATACTTGGAGCAAGTATGCCATTTTAAATATTTTTAGATATCGACATAGGTTTTTGATCTACAACCTATGCCATTTTGAAATATTTTTAGATATCGACATAAACTTTTGGTCTACAACCTTGGATGAAATTTAAAATAAGTTTATGTCCAAAATGCTTGAATATACCATTACTTTATAATTTTTTAGCCCTAGATACCTATATCTCAAATTTTGAGTTTTTTGCAATCAATTTTTATGGTCTATAGCCTTTGGAAAAAGGTTGAAAAAGCGATTTCCTCAAAATTCAAATAATTCAAATTTTCGTGCCTTACGTCATTACAAATACTATGCACAATACATTTAGAAATTTTTGATTTATTTGGAGCAAAAAATACGCTTTTTTCAACAATCTCAAATTTCGACATATTTTTGTAGCCTATAGCCTTTGGAAAAAATATATCAAAGTATGCTTCCCTCTAAAAAATTTAATTTTTGGGCCTAGTCACTAAATAAGTCATAATGCTTGTATTTATAAAAGTAAAACTAATTCAAATAACCCCAACTTTAGTAAGGTGAGCAGGTGGTACCATTAACTTTATAAAGTGATAAATAACCCAAACTTTTACTAATGTGATATGTGAGTATATCACCACCAATGTCTTTTTTTAAATAAAAAATAATACCTAACTTTTATAGTTTTGAAATGAAACCTAAAACAATATTAAACTAGATTTTTTAATCAAAATTACACAAAAGGTAAAAAAAAATTAAATGAAAAATAAAATTTTTGACTTGAGAAAATTAGAAAAAAATATCGTTAGTTTATGTCATATTTTTAAAACCCAAAATTTGGTTCGAGCAAATGATATATGTTAAAAATATTTTTTGCAAAATATTCCTCAAATGATTTTTTAAAATTTATTCTTTAATTCTTTAGTTAAAAAAGAAAAAATTAACAAAAATACAAGAAATTAAAAATATATTTCACTTGCGAATATTTCTAACTTATAGAATTTGTCTAATCAAATTATGGGTTTTTGAAATATGACCAAAATTAGCAAAAAAAAATGAAGTTGAAAATTTTATTTTTCATTTTAAAAAAATGTATATTTTGTGTAATTTTGATTGAAAATCTAGTTTAATATTGTTTTAGGTCCTATTTGAAAAATATAAAAGTTAGATGTTATTTTTTTATTTTAAAAAAGTTAGATGTTATTTTTGTTACTTTATAAAGTTCATGGTTACCTGTTCACCTTAATAAAGTTTAGGTTATTTGAATTAGTTTTACCTTTATCAAATCTTTATGATTTTTTGGCAATTGATATTTGTTTGTTAAATTTTTGGTTTTTAGCAATGTTTATAGTCTATAGCCTTGGAAAATTCTTGGAAAAAAGCGATTTTATCAAAAAAAAAAAAAAAAAAAAAAAAGAGTGAGGCTACTAGCAAGATGTTAAAATGACCACACAAGATTATGTTTACCCAATTATGCAAATGTCCTTTCACCACTTTTGTTCATACTCCATTTCCGATCTCCCACTTCCCTCAGTGAGGTTGTTCAATTCAAACTAGATTTCAAGATGTTTCTAGTGGTGATTTCAAGCTTAGGGTTTGATTGGTATGAGCAATTTTGGTTAGAATTCGAAGAAACTGGGGCTTGATTCATTCTTGACTGCATTTATGGTGTTTTTTTTTTGTTAGGGATTTTTCTTCGAATTGGGAATTTTGGTTTATGTTCTTTGTGGATCCAAACCTAGATTTGGAAAATTGAGATTTTGTGTCTCGGTTTTGGCATGGAAATGGACGAGTTCGGGAATTATCCTAGAGTCTACTAAAGTCTAAGAGGGAAAATTGAAACTCATCTTGATTTTGGTTTGTAGATGGAGTTCGAGAATTATCCCATAGTATGTTCTTGTTCGACTGCGAATGAAAGCGAGATCTTGTCAATAAAATTACCATTTACCATCTTGTCAATAACCCTTATTGAAAAAAAGGCAAAATTGCATAAAATCACCATTTGAATCATGTATTTTGCAAAAAACTACCCTTTAAAACTAAAATTGAAAAAAAATCACTCATTACAACATTTTTCTTTGCAAAGTCACTCCATCACCCAATTACCGTTAATTAATTGTTAATGTAGTTCCAAGACCACCCAATTTTTGTTAATTAATTGTTAATGTAGATCCAATGCCCCTAGACTAACTTCAATGGTGGTGTGCAAATGTCTAAATGTGCATTTTTTGACATTTTTTTAGCTCCATTGGTTGCTTTTGGGGTGTGCAAATGTGCACATTTGAGCATGCAATTTGCAAATTTGAGAACATCACCTCTCACATGTGCAAAAACTTTTTCAAAAAGCAAGACAATTTTATTGGTGTGTTTTTTATGATTTTTGTTTTCTTTTTTGTTTTAAGTTAATTGTATTTGAATGGTTTGTAAAGAATACACATTTGACCATCAAAGCAAAATATCAAAAATATCAAAAAGTAAGGTGTATTTTTACACACATTGTGCAAATGTATACATTATAGACAAAATCATTGTGGATAGTCTTATATTAGAGTCCAAGATCTGCGAATCGTGACTTGAACAGAAACAGAACCACACACGAACAAATGAGATGCTTGCGGAATTCGAGATATTGTCTACATCCGCGGAATCTCAGGTAGGTAGAGACTTTGGCCCAAGATCCACTATGTTCGTTTTATCGATTACAGAGATAGGGTTGCAGTTTCTAGACAAGTATACATATCCAACCAGTAACCAACCAAGAAAACAAGTATAAGAGAAATATATGATCTGATCTCGGAAGAACAGATCTTCACCAGAAAAGCTTGTACGAGCCAGGGACTCGCCGTCAAGGAAGTTGTGTCGCTTCTTCTTCTTCTCAAGAACCCATCTGAAGTGGGGAGGCTGTTGCTTTGCTTCTCTCTCCTTCAAGACCATCATTCAAGAACCCATCTGAAGTGAAACAAGGTGGAAGCTAGTTCACCTTTTTCCTGACTGCTATGGTTGGAGTCTCTTCCTTTGATCACGACATGAGTCGCTAACAAGTTCTTACTTCTTTGTAAATCTTTATGGGGCTAGGTTTTAATTTCTAATATTCATTCCTTCTGCATTTCGTGCTTCTCAGGAAGTTTGTGAGGAAGCTTAAAGCATAGTTTCCAACTCCTTTTCTAAACGGGAAGTCATGTTTTGTACCACGCCAAGCATTGACATTTTCTGGGCTCAAATTCTGCCAGATCCATTCCCGCGACGACGTATTCTTAGGTATGTTTACTGACCAAACTAATAATGCCATTATCTCGAATCGCGTAAACATTTCCTTTGGTCGTGTGTAGTTTTGTCTCTGTTCAAGTTACTATTCGCAGATCTTGGATCCTAATTTAAGGGTCTTGGATCTACATTAACAATTAATTAACAGAAATTTGTGTTGGCGTGTGACTTTGCAAAGAAAATGGTTTTAATGGGTGGTTTTCTATAATTTTGCCTAAAAAAAAGGTCTACCAACGTATATTTTTTTATCTATAGCTTTTGGAAGCAATATAAAATAAGTTTATGTGTAAAAAAAAAGGTGTGATGCTATTATGGTTGAACGTCCATAAAACACCTACTCGGGATGTCAAAAAGCCCCAGAAAGAAGGTCATATTCTTTATAATAGGACTTATAGACACAAGTTCGGTATTTTGTTCAAAACAACAGATGTGTTGGTCCGATCGGGGCGTTCTAACCCTTGTTGAAAAGTTAACTTCAAAAGCTACGATTTTAATACAGATGACTTTTGTGAAATCGGCTTCGAAGATGTCCAAAAAAAATATTTTTTTCGTCATTTTGTAATCTAGACAAATTATAGGCTTTTCCAAAGGAGTTAGTCCACGAAAAAATCATAAAATCTCAAAAAAAAAAAAAATCTAAAATCATTTGCTCTAGGCAAGTTGTGATATTATTAAGGTTGGACGTCCATAAAACAACCAATTGGGATGTGAAAAAATCCATGGAAAGAAAGTCATATTCCTTACCATGGGACTTACAAATACATGCTCGGTATTTTGTTCGAAACAAGAGATGCATTGGTCCGATCGGGGCGTTCGAGCACTTGTTGGAAAGCTAACTCCAAGAGTTACGAATTTACTATGGATGACTTGTGTGAAACCAGCCTTGAAAATGCCTAAAAATAATATTTTTATCGGTTTGTAATCTGGCATATTATAGGTCATTCCAAAGGGGTTGTGGTCTACGAAAAAATCACATTGTGCAAAAGAAGTTTTGAATTAATTCCGTTGTTTAAAAAATATTGTAGCATAAAATGATATTGTGTAAATAATATTAGATAATTTAATTACCATAATTAAATGATATTGTTCAAAAATTACCTTGCAAAAATAAGTAGTATTGTTACCCGCTCTCTTACACAATTTCATAATAAATTATAATATGTATTTTTATTGTAATAATAATAATATCATATTTTAATTATTATTTTTTGTATTAAAGTATGAAGATTAAAATAGTGTCTTTGAAATTATTATATATTAGTTATTAATTTTTTTATAATAACTTTATACTTATTACTAATATGTATGAAATTATTTTAAAATCTTAAATTTTATAGAGTTTTTAACTCCTTAAAAATTATATCAAAAAAAAAAATCAAATATCAACTATTTTGATACAAATAGAGTATTTAGCTAAGTTTGGTGGAGTCAATTTCATTACCGATATGTTTAGTTGTTAAGATATACTCCCTCTGTTTCAAAATAAAAGCCTTTTGTCATTTAGTGCATGTTTTTTAAGGAGGTAAAAACACTATAAAATATTATTTTTTTAATCAATTTTTTTAATAATTTCATACTTGTTACTTTGTTAGTCATAAGTATGAACCTATAAAAACAAATTTATTGAAAAAATAATAATGTATAGAGTTTTTACTTTCTTAAAATACGTGCCGAAAAGCAACGTGATTTTTATTTTGAAAAAGAAGGAGTATAAGGGTGTGTTTGATTCCAAAATGCATTAATTATAATGCATTTTTTACCTCAGTTTCTCTGCATGTTTGGTTGTATAATTAAAAGACGTCGCAAAAATCGAGGTAAAATATGTGATATTGTGATGTAAATCATGTAACTAGACCTGAGCATGGGCCGGACTGGGCGGGCTTGGGCCGGGCCTCCGACAATTTAGCGACCCAGTGTACCGGGTCGGGCTTGAGCCAGACCCGGTTTTTTGGCCTATTACCTTGCCCAAGCCCGCCCTTATTGGCGAGCCGGGCTGCCCACCGGGCTTAGCACCTTCGCCCTTCGGCTATGGAGAATGGAGAATAGATTTAGATTTTTGAGGGAGATAACGGAGATTGGGGATGAATCAAGGCTAAAGATTGGACATTGGAGGATTTGGAGTCAAGGAAGAACGCTTTTGGGATGTGCCTTTGGCCTCTGCGAGGGGCTAGAGCTCTCACTTCACACACTGCAAGTGAAAGTGAAGAGGAGAGAGGGAGAGATTGCACCACCAAATTAAAATGTCCTTCGGTTGACAAAAAAAAAATTAATTGCCCATGATTTTACATAATACGGAGTATATATAGGCTACATGGAAAATGTTGTAAGTATCAAATGAGAACCCCCTCCCGAGAAGAACGCGCCCTACGCGCCTACACCTTTTCACATTCCCAAATCCCCCATGAGCAGCCACCTTAAAGAAACCCTAACATCAAACTAATCTGGCGTCTATGGAGGCCATTCCTTTGCGTCTTCCTCCTGATTTCTACCAAATCTGGCTATGATTGGCCTAAAACCTCTATATACCTCGGATCGGAGTACCTTCCTTGGTACTGTGCTGGCGGATTTCTAGTGGATTGGATGTTTTCCCCTAATTTTGGGTTAGCTTATGGATTTGGGCAAATCCCAAATCGATTGAATCCGAGCATCCCCAGTTGTGTGTGGATCGCTCTATTGATGATGATTTCTCTGATTTGCCTTCTTCGCCCCCCACCATGGCCATATCCTCTTCGTACAGATGTCAGTTGGGGGTTGAGTTGGGTGATTTCGGTTGGCTGCTCGATCTCTGTTGTACTTCGGTTGGGATGGAAGGGGTGCTTCCTTGAAGCGATCGGGCGCACGCTTCTCTGTTCGGGATGGGTGTGTCCTTTCTCTGCTCTTTTCCTCTCATTTCTCGCTCGAAATTTCTTCTATTTAAGTGAGTGTTCTTGGTGCTGATTCACTTGCACCTTTGCTCACTCTCTTTTCTTCCTTCTTTCTTTCTGATTACCATATCTCTAATTTCTTCTTTGTGGTGTTGCTCATGGCTCCTTTTTTTATTTTCATGGCTCCTTATGGAGTTGTCGAGTGGAGAAAATACATGGTAGCAGAAGATCCTGCTCCTCAAATGTCAAAACCCAAGCCAGAGGGCTTTAAACTCTCTCAGCCGGAGGGCTCTAAACTCGTTGTGGAGAACCCTCCCTTCGATGTAGGTCTTGTGTCCTATCGGAAGTCCAAGTCTGAGGAAAAGTTTAAGAACGGAGCTATCAACAGGGAAAAACCCCTTGTTTTGCAAGGTCGAGTCCAGGATGAGTTTACTGTACTAAAGCAATCTCTCCGATGGCCGCAATCATCGTCGATCTCATGGTGTTTGAGAAAGTCCGTATAAGTATCAGGTATGCTTGTAAATTTTTAAAGAAGGGTGGTATGATGAAAGACTCTAACTCTTATTTGACTAGTTTGAATTGGTTAATAAGTTCGTTTGAGAGGATATTACTTGCTATCAAGAATCTAAGTGTACAAACAACAATTGCCCGCAGTGACTGGGGCTTAATGGCAACCTTTGATGGTATTTTAGTGGCTCATCTATTCAATTGGGAATGACTATATTATTATGTTGGTGGGAATGACTATATTGTGTCGTACAACATCTTTAATAAGAACATCCATAGTACTTGTATTGTGAGTGCTATTATCCTTTACAAAACTAGTCTTGAATCCTTGCACTGGGTTGATCAACTTGGAGAGCTTTGGCTGAATAGTGGTGTTAATGGTTGCAGCTGTATCTCGGTTTTAAGTTTGACAAGACCATGCCTATCCTCTTTTTTAGTTTACATGTCTTAATTGTGCACTTCATAATCTTATTCATCCATTTCGTGATTTTATTCTTGCATTTTATCATTTTATTTATGCACTTTATCATCTTATTCTTATACCTTAAAATCTTATTAATGAATAGAAACAAAAAGACTCTTGATTAGATTCAGTTAACTACTTTATCAATTTTCAATGTTTCTCTTATCCTTGTATCTACTTTAAAAAATACTCTAATAAAAGACTATTAATCTGAAAATTAACCTTGTAAAAATGCTATTTTGGTATGATGAATTAGCAAAATTAGATTCAGTTAACAACTTAATTTCTATTTTATTTTTGGTCAATTCAGGTAAGATGTACATCCCCTCCGACGTCAACAACACCTTCATCTGCCAGATCGCCAGATCTACAACACCGCTTCGGCTCCTCCTTCTATCCTTCTCGGCTTCTCCTCCTTCAACAACACCAGATCTACAAGTTCCATTCAACACATCTTATTTTTTATTTTCTAGGGTTTGTTCAATAAGTAGACTGATTTTTTTGTACAATTCTTATTTGTTGTGCAATTTCTTTAGTTTCAATTTTTTTTACAAGTTAATGTACTACTGTGTAATCTCCATTGAATGATATATAGCATTTGATATTTTCTTCAGTTTGATGTTTGGTTTAATTGAGTTTATGAGTACCCAGATCAAAGTGGTATTAGATATGGTTGTTGTAGGTAGAAGTGGTGGATTGCACTACCGCAAGAGAATCGGCCGTGAATTTCGTAGGATTGATTTTTATTTTCTTTTTTTATATAAAATTTAAATTAGACAGCGTTTGTTTCAAAAAAGCGCTATACTTGTATTTTTTAAGAGCGTTGTTTAAATACCGCTTTCAATAGTGTTGTCAGTGCTTCAGTTAACAACGCTTTGAAAACCGCTATACTTCCCAATAAAAAACCGCTCTTAATTAGCTTTTTTGTACTAGTGTTGGCTGCCAGATGAGAGGAGGGCTGATGGCGAGACCGAAGAGAGGAGTCCGGGGAGCAGCCGTGGGCGAAGGAGGCGCAACGAAGAGGAGGAAGGAAGGCTGCTGGGTACTGATGCGGGTTCCTTTTGGTGCACAGAGAGTATCGCATCTTGGCAGGAGGGGCGTCCGGTGGTGGTGCGCAGGTCGGGCGGTGGACGGAGAGCGAAGGTGTGGCGATGGTGGCTTGCGCGCGGAGGAGCCTCTTCTCTTCGCTCGTGTTCGTCGTTCTGGGGGAGAAGAGATTTTTTTTCTAATTTTTTTTTCCACTTTTTATCTTCCATTTACAGTAAAAACATTTTTCACTTTTTTTTCTCTTTCTTTTTGTTTTTTTGTTTTTTTATTACAAAATAGGAAAATATGTTTTTTTTGTTTTTTATTTATTTCACTTAATTTTTTTCCTTTTGGGCATATTTGCAATTTAATTAGACATTTTTGGAATAAAGTAAAAAACAAGGCATATTTGCAAATCTTCTATGAATTTTGGGTATTTTTTGCTATTCTTCCCTTTTATTGTCACTTACTCACTTTATCTTTATTAAAAAAAATACATTATACACGTGCGTGTGTATATATATATATATATATATATATATATATATATATATATATATATATATATATATATATATATATATACACACACACACACACACACCCATTCCAGTCCAACCGATCTTGGATCGGAATTTCCGTCTAGTCCCGATTTTAGACCGAAAATCAAATTTTCAATTTTAATGGACCGTGGATCGGACCATTCTATTTCCGGTCTGACCTGAGAGCATAAATTCTAATTCGATCTTGGTCTAATTCCGGTCTGATCTAAATTCTCCTCATACATGTGGAAAGACTAAAGAGGTTTCGATCAAACGAGCTGATGAGGTCGCCCCTACCTCATCAAATTCATATAAACCAAATAAAAAATCTAGTCACTTGCATAACTCCCGACCTATAGTTTGTATAAATAAGCCTCCGTTTTCGGTAGTGGGTACAACCAAACAATTAGGACTGACTGAATAATTTCGTTTAATTCCGAATCGAGCATCTAGTTTGATTGAGTAGATCGTAGAAGTATTCATGGTTTTCAAAGAATATTCGTCATTTAGGTAAGGAGAACATCGGCGATCCGCACTTCTCCCGTTGTCGATCTTTCCGGTGGTAGATTACTGCTCTACGTCTTCTCGGTGTCGAGGCGCCGTATGAGTCTACACATTCTCCCGTGTTCTCGACATTTACGGTTTGCCATGGGCCTTCCTCGACTTCTTTGCTAGCCGACGCCGATTCGTCAGCCTCTTGAGTTACTAGACAGCATACAGTCTGATATCTCAAATTATTTCCTTATTACTACCTCCGTTCGGCAAAACATGTCGTTTACTATTCACGCACACTTCTTTAGAAGGATAAAAACTATATAAAATATTTATTTTTTTATAAATTTTTTTAACAAGTTTGTACTTATTAATAATAACTACGAAATTGTTAAAAAAAAAATTAAAAATAGATATTTTATATAGTTTTTATCTCCTAAAAAAACGTGCGTGAATAGTAAAGTGACATATTTTTCCGAACGGAGAGAGTATATATATATAACGGGACAAGATTTTTTATTTTTTTTTCAAAAAAAAATCTCAACCGTTGAATACTCATTTAACAAGATATTTTGAGTTTCGCTTTTGTAGGGTGTGGTTGCTCGTATCTGGCACCATCTTTGTATTTTATGTTTGTTTAGACGAAAGATCGTCTGCCGACTTGTCGGCCATCGAGGTTCAGACTTGTCTGACTCGAATATTTACCTAATAAAAAAAAAAAGATATTTTGAGATAAAAACAGACTTGCGGATACAGTCATACAGACAAAAACACAAGCACCTGGGTAATTGAGAGACTTGAGTAGCAACAAGGGGTTGTTCGTTAAATGTGAATGTGTTTTATGTGTTGTGTCACTTGTGTGGTTGATCGTCAGTCGTACTGGGCCTATTGTAAATTGTAAATATATTGTACTACTATTGATTGATTAATAGTTGGAGACAATCACTTCACATTTGTGGACGTAAACCTACCATGTGGTTGAAAACCAGTTTGATCAACAATAATTTTATACTCCCTCCGTCCAAAAATACATGGACTTTTACTATTCATTCACGTTTTTTTAGGAACTAAAAACTATATAAAATATTAATTTTTTTATTAATTTTTTTTAATAATTACAAACTTATTATCAATAAGTTTGTAATTATTAAAAAAAATTAATAAAAAGTTAATATTTTATATAGTTTTTACCTTCTTAAAAAAGCGTGCGTAAATAGTAAAGTCCATGTATTTTTGGACGAAGGTAGTACCATTTTTAAAATGGAAATATATTGATTTGTCTTTCTAAAAGTCTACAAAATAAATTCAAATTAGTGGTTGTTATGTAAAGTTTTTCACAACTGTGCTCTTATTTTAGTCATTACTTGAGCTAATATTTTTGTCTAAATTAGGGGAAAAAAACAATTCTCTAAACATGTTTAGAGGAATCGAGAGACCGGACAAACCGGTAGATTGACTATCTATCATGCACAAACCGAAGCAAATGACAAAAAAAAAAGGAAAAATACACCAAATAAATTAATGACGGAAAAGAAACTGCATGTCATCCTAAACCGAAAACCATAAGCTAGCAGAAGAAGCGAATCGACCAGCCAATCTGGGGATCACTAGCTAGCTAGTGGACACTTCAAATTATGAACTCCACAAAGTCATCAGGTCGGTGTCGATCACATTTCCACGACATCTTCAAACATGACCCGTCAACCACTTGAGCTAATCGACTTATCATCGTTATGTATTTCCATTTTTATTTTATTGCGTTTCCTTTGATATAAACTTCATGTAGTTTTTCAAATACTGGTATTTTAATCTCTCAAGCTGATAGTTGAATTAGTGCATCAAATCGCTTTTCTTTAAAAATGTTATAATAATTTTTTTATCAGTGCCCTAACAAGGTGGTCCAGTGGTGTGGAAGAAGGGGGAGGGTTGGAGGTCACGGGTTCGATCTCTGCCTCCGTCTTTTTTTTGAGTGAAAAATCCAAGGTTTATCTTGTTGTCTTCTAGTGGGTCGAGTCATTTTATCTGGTGCGTGACTCTTGCTAGTTGGGTTATGCACCCCAGGTTTGCCACCAAAGGTGGTGCCAGTCGGCACAAGTTGGTTTATCTGGTGCTTGACTCTTGTCGACTTGATCAGTGCCTGAGGTTTGCCACCAAAGGTGGTGGGTCGATCTCCTTGTCATACCATAAAAAAATCTATCAGCTCCCAAACTTCCATTATAAATAGATGCCCCATGGCAATGCAAGTCTTCACATTAAACAAGTTGTACATGTGTAGTTTTTCTACAATGGATTTCCTCACTATACTTGTATCAACTTTGTTGGCATTTCTCTTGTTTCTTAACAATAGTCTTCTCAAACTTAGGAAACTTGTACCTAAAAACAATGTCAGTTCTTCCACACGAAAACCAGACGGAGCATGGCCGATTCTCGGTCACCTCCCTCTTTTCGCCCTCCAAAAAGTTCCTACTTACCGAACCATTGCAGCCATGGCGGATCTCCATGGTCCTGTCTTTGCACTTCAGCTCGGAATGCAACCTATTGTCGTCGTCAACAGCTGGGAAGCCGTCAAGGAATGCGTCACCTTCAAAGATAAACAACTTGCCTCAAGACCCCCTTTTGCTCAAGGGTAATCATTCTTGTTCTCATTCGTGTGCCTTTCATATGTAGATGCACAATATGTCCAACATTAGGGTCTGTTTGGTACAAACTAGCTTATTGGAGTTTTTCAAAGAGTTATATCAAAGCTTTTTTGCATTTTTCGAAAAAACATGTCATGCAAGACTTTACTCTTTTAATCGATCTATTCACAAAGACTCAGATTTCATCAAAACTTTCAAATATATTTTTATTTTAAACTAGATTATAATCTTAAGCTAGATTAATCTCTAGCGCGTCAAACAGGTTCTTAATCTTTTATCTTTTTATCTTTCTAGGAGGTATCTTGGAAACGACTTTGCGTCTTTCGGAGTTGCACCTCTCGGACCACTGTGGCGGGAGATGAGGAAGATAACCATGGTTGAACTCCTTTCCACGACGAAATTACAAGAGCTTGGACACATTCGACGGTTTGAGTTGAATGACTTCATCAAGGCACTATACGAATCATGGCGCCCCAACCACAAGATAGTGTTGAGTGAGTGGTTTAGCCTGCTTGTGCTCAACACCATCATAAGGCTGATGGCGCGAAAGAGATACTCTTACCATGGAGTCCAAAATGAAGAAGCCAAAAGGCTTCGCAGGATCGTCAAGGAGCTCATGTATGTTGCTGGACAGTTTGTGCTATCCGATGCCTTCCCACTCTCGCTCGTAGAGTGGTTGGATCCACAAGGACACATTCGGATGATGAAGCGCGTTTCTAAAGAGATTGATCAAGTCATAGGAGGCTGGATCACCGAGCATCGACAGATTGGACTCCAACAAGAGAAAGATTTTGTTGATGTTCTTATATCATTGGGAGAAAAGGGGAGATTAAACTCCGATAAATATGATGTTGACACCATGATCATAGCAACAATGAAGAGTATATTCGTAGGGGCTAACGATAGCATGTCGCTGACACTGACATGGTTGATGTCGTTGCTTTTGAATCACCGCGATGTCATGAGGCAAGTTGTCGAAGAGATAGATCAATTGGTCGGAAGAGAGAGATGGGTGGAAGAATCCGACATCAAGAGCTTGGTTTACCTCCAAGCAGTAGTGAAAGAGACCTTGCGACTTTACCCTCCGGGCCCCCTTTCCACTCCTCATGCTGCAGCGGAGGAGTGTTGTGTGGGAGGGCACCAGATGAAGAAGGGAGATCAGTTGCTGCTCAACGTGTGGAAGGTGCACCGAGACCCACGAGTGTGGAAACACCCCGATGAGTTCATCCCAGAGAGGTTCCTAGAGGACGAGAAATTGAGCTTCGGAGTGACCAAGGGGCCGGAGTTTTGGTACATTCCATTTGGGTCAGGGAGACGGTCTTGTCCGGGAAGTGAGCTGGCCGGCCATGTCTTGCACTTGACGGTTGCTCGGTTGCTCCAAGGCTTCGAGATCTCGACACCGATGGGTGAGCCGGTGGACATGGGTGAAGGGCAGGGTGTCAGCTTGCTCAAGGAAGCTCCGCTTGAAGTTGTTGCTATTCCACGCCTTTCTTCGGGCATGTATATGCTAATGTGAAAGAACTCTAGAATTAATGCCCTTTGTTGGCTAAAGTTAAAAATTTCCTTTTCAACAATTTAATATGAAAAGCAGTGATGTAAAATAAGTTGTACTTCATTAGCTTCAAACGAAATGATGTTAAAGTTTGAATCAAACCAAATCATAAAATAAATGAAATGCATGCCTATGAATATGATAAATTTTAAATTCCTAGTAATTACATACGTACACACTACTACTAATATGTTACTAGCTAGGATTTAGAATTTATGGTGTTTACACCGGAATTATTTTCTAGAGAGAAAGGAAGATTTCGGTGTAACTCTTCTTATGGTGTAAATTATGAACAGATTAATTATTTATATGTAACAACATAATTATTCGTATGACGTAATGCAATTATTGGTATGTATTGACATTTTTCATATAAAAATTATTCTTTTGTTATATCGTAATTATTCATATGAGTTATGTGCGAATAATCATGTTGTTTCAAACAAATAATTTTGTTCTTTAAATTTTCCTTTAAATCTCAGCTGTTAGATCTTCCTTTAAAGCAGTGATGTAAAATAAGTCGTACTTCATTAGCGTCAAACGAAATAATGTTAAGTTTGAATCAAATCAATTCATGAAAGGAATGAAATGCGTGCCTATGAATATAGAATATGATAAATTTTAAATTACTAGTAATATACGTACACGCTACTATTGATATGTTACTAGGAATTTAAAATTTATGGTGTTTACACCGGAATTATTCCCTATATATAGAGAGGATGATTTCGAACACCTCTTACAGTGTAAATTGTGAACGAATTAATTATTTGTATATAACAACATAATTATTTGTATGATATAATGCAACTATTTGTATGTATTGACATTTTTCTTATAAAAATTATTCATTTGTTGTATCGTGATTATTCATATGAGTTATGCACGAATAATCATGTTATTTCAAACGAATAATTTTGCTCTTTAAATTTCCCTTTAAATCTCAACTGTTGATCTTTCTAATCCAACGATCCAGATTTGTTCACAAATTACACCATGAGAGGTGTTCACAAATGATCTATTGTGTGTGTAATTTGTGAACAAATCTTGAGCGTTGAATTAAGAAGATCAACGACTGAACTAGATTTAATGAAAATTTTGAACATCCATCCTATTGGAGCTTATGAGAAAGATCTCATTGGGATTATGAAACAATTGGGAAAAACCCTTTTGACCAAAGGAAGTTTTGTGGTAAAATTCTAGGAAGTTTTATCAAGTTTGGAACTTAGTGAGATCTAGGGAAGATCCGTTAACATGTCAAAGGTTATAAATAGCCTATATTATTGGATATTAAGACACCGCTTAAGAATAAGTTGGTAAAATATTCCAAAGTGGTAAAACGAAAGATTGTTGGAATATATATATTTATATAAGGAGGACAAAATATATAAATTTAATAACTTTGTATTGTTTCTCGTAATTATCACATAAAGTGAGCCAAAATGGAATTATCTGTCACGTTGCCTCTTGATGAAATTCCTTGTATTCCAACAAGATTGGTTGGATTCCTATTATAAATACAGTTTTATCACTTGAATTGGTAAATAAAGAGCAGTCAATTCCAGGGTTCGAACCGGGGACCTATGGGTACTACTCACAAATCCTTTCCGGTGAGCCATTCCGGAATGGTTCATACATTCTTATCACACAGCCAATTTATTGCCAAACACACGGTGGCGATTGGCGGATCCGAAAACCGTAGTAATTTGGCCGGCCATAGATCCCAAAACCGTGAGAAATGATATGGCGACGGTTCTAAAAACCATCGCAATAAGTGCGGCTACGGATGCTCAAACCGTGTGCTTCCTATTTTGAATGAATGATGGCGCCTAGTGCTTCCTATTTATACTTTTTTCTGTCGGTTTCTTCACAATTAACACGATTTAGCATCCGTAGCCGCGCTAGTGACGGTTTTTAGAACCGACGCCATTTCATTTCTCACGGTTTTAGGATCCGTGGCCGGCCAAATTTACTATAGTTTTCGGATCCGCAGTCGCCACCGTGTGTTTGACGATAAATTGGTTGTGTGGATTATCTCCCCCTATAAATCGGAGAGGAGCTAGGCTTTTCCTTTCCCATCCTCACATTCATTCATATGTATATACTTCGTTCATATACATACGATACAAGTGTACGTGCAACTACCGAAGACGGCTCAATCCTTGCCATCACCGATTACGATTCGTAATCAACCTATCCGATATGGTACCGACATTGTAAGATATCTCCCGTTTATTTTAAAGTTATGGATATTTTATATTGTTATAATACCCGTATATAATTAAAGGTATTTCCTTATTAGCTTTTATAAGTTGTTATAATGCTCGGTGTTATTAAGAAAATTGGGTATTTCTTAAGGCGATATAACATTTGGATTATATAGCATTCTTAAGTCGTTATAATGCCCAATTAAATTTAGGAAATGAAATATTAAATTAAGTTTGCAAGTCCTATTACCGCTTGGGTATTTTAAAAATAGTGTTGGACAAATGATTACCAAGAAGTGAAGGATATATGTTTTATCGGACTAATTAAGGATTATTTTAAAGGTAGACTCTGCCGAAGTTTAAGGGTAAAATTTTTGGACATAAGCTAATTAAATTATTATCTGTCTGTTATGTACGACGTGGATAGATGCGCCTGGATATATATATAGTTGGTGACGTCAATCGAGATCCTACGTCTTCAGAAGAAATTAAATCTCTTGGTTAATCATAATCTTTAATATCCGCAAACTTTGGGTTAATAATCAAGGCAAGTGACTTTGCCTCATTTGCTCCTCTTAAAGACTAAATGTCTTTCTTTTAATCCGTGTCGGTTGCTAATTATTAAGTATATCTATCTGTTTAAAATAAATTACAAGTCTATTCATTATTGCAATATGTGTTTATTCCCTCTGTTCAAACTAGTGAGTTTAATACTCATTTCCTTTTATTTTAGGCTACTAATTTCCTTTTGTTATACTTTAATTCAATGCCAGTTGTCAATCCTTATCTGTTTAGTTTTATTGGGGCAATTTGTTTCAATTTCATTTCTTAAGAATAATTCTTATTCATACCCTTTCAGGTCTTTCTGGTCAAGTGAATGATATTTTGATCAACTCTTTTGATCTTTTGGTGTCAGTCTAGCTTTGTGTTATCCTCAAAACGTATCAGCTTTTTAAATAAATTATAGTTAATTTCTTTTGTTCATTTATTAGTACTCCAAAAGTTGTCTATATCTCCTTTAAATCAACCCATATTTGGGAATTCAATGTAGTGTCCCCAGTTCTCTAAAAAAACATGATTTATCTTCTTAGTTATTAAAGTTTGATATCAATTATATGAAATGTCCTAGCTTCTATAATTGTTGTTTCTTTTTAAATATTCCTGGACTTATTTACCTGCCAGATGTGATAATATATTATTTTGGTCCATATTAAGTTATTGTAATGTGAATCAAATGTTTCAAGTGATGTGAAGAAAAGAAAAAACCCCAAAACTCAACCCTAAAAATGAACCCTTCTTCAACAGTAGCCACCCTGCTTCTATCCTCCATGGCCTTCTACCATCTTCAGATGGCTTCCCCCATAGCCTTCCCCGGCAGCGCAACCCGCCTGGCTCCCCACCGCCCCGATCCACGCCCTCAACGCACTCTCCCCGCCGCTTGGCTCCCTGACCGGTCACACTTCACAACTCTGCCCATTTCGGAGCTCTTGCAGCTCTGGCGAATCGTTCTCACCCTCCTGCCGCAGCTTCCTCATCTCCCGGCGCACCCATCCTCATCTCCTCCCTCATCGACTCCGTCGGCGGCTTCGCATCCTTCCGCCGTGATGGGCCTCGGCCTGTGGCGCTGGAGTTGCAATAGCCCAGATCTAACCCCCCCATAGTTGCAATAGCCTAGATCCAACCTTTCTCAGCTCCTGATTTGAGTTTGTCTCAGGACCATCCACACAAAAATCCCCAATCTTCTAACCCTAAAACTAAAACTTCAAACAAAACCCATTCAAAAAGTGAGCATGTCTATCTATGGTGGTGTAACTTTCAGATCCCAAGCTTTCGAGTCTGATAAAACACATGCAAAAGGATTGATGAGAGCGAGCTTGCTCGCTGCTGGATTTGGATCCAAACCCGCATCCGTCACCTCTTTCTATGCCATCTATGTCAAAGCCAACAACTTCCCTGGCTTGCATGCAAGCCGTCTAAGCCATCAAGAAGGATCAGATATCAAGAATTGGCTCTAAATCTAATGTTTAGTTTTTTTATTATAATTTTATCTCTAATTGTAATCTTAGATTTAAGTTAGTGTTTTTATCTCTAATTGTAACCTTAGATTTAAGTTAGTGTTTTTTTTACTGGTGACCCTCTGTGTAGGTTTATCAAGCCATCTTTTGATGGCTTCAAGATCGCTTCGTCGATCTACTTCTTGTCTACTGTAAAAAAAAAGTGATGTGAAGAAAATGGTTATTTAAAGTAAAGTTTGGCGGTAAATCCACAAGGTCAAGGTTATGTATACCTTGCTCTATAAATGTTTCATGAAATGCCCATTCAAATTGTACGTAGATCGAATGGATACATTTTACCCCAAAAGGATATTATAGGTCTGTGACTTCTCAACGGTCAAGACCGGTATAATGTTGATAAACCCACAAGGTCAAAGTTGTGTATACCTTGCTCTATGAACATTTAATGAAATGCCCATTCGATCTGCAAATTTCTCGAATGAATATAGTTTACCCCTATGGGTAATCTAGCTAGGTCGTCTTGCCACAATACGGTAGAGACCGGTACCACGTATTCTAAATGAAATATTTTATATCCTAAAATCGTATAAGTGATATTAAATGTGTAGGCCTTTGGATGCCTATTTAATGGTGATGGTAGATGTGTACATTTTTATCATTCAAAACTTAGTAAGTGAGTGACACTTGATTGGTTCATGTAAAGTGATCGATAATCCTAGTTGTGTGTGTATTCCATTTCAGTTCGAATATATTCCCTAAAGATGTATTCATATTAGTTTCTTCAATTATTCATGACTCTCCGAGTCTGGTGGTAGTCCATGTAAGTCTTGACAGTCGATCCAAATAAATGTTCTATATAATTTACGTCTGTGTAAATTATGCATCCTCCTTTAAACTACTTAAATTCACACCATATTACGGTCACTAGATTTATAGTTTAAAGTGGCATATTTTTTTCATTCGTGTCGTCATTTGCTAGTTCTTCACCGAACTAACCTCAGCTTGGAGGTTTAGAAGTCGAGTCTTAGAGAAGAAGTTAATGTGCGAGAAGTTGAGGACGTTTAATTTTATGTAAAAAGTTGTATAAGAGTTTGATTATTCATTTAAGAAAATTTGTACAAGTATGTAATCTTGTTTTTGACCCTACTTCTAAAGGGTATATTAATAAAGTATAATTTATTTTTCCACTCGTACATTATTTTAAATGCTTGTTATTGCCTGTATATGGGAGCATGGTTGCATGTCCCTATAAGCCCAATGTGATTCCCTATACTTGTAAAGTATAAGCAGGGGCGGAGCTGGGGGTGCTAGAGCACCACTTGGCCGGAAAAAAAAATACAAAAAAAATAAATTTTTTTACATATATTTAGTTTATTTAAGGTAATTTAAGATTTTTAAGTGATATAAGATTTTTAAGTGATATTTGCAACAGAATTGCTATCTAGCTCAAATGGGAAAGGGGAAGGAAGGGAACCAATTGGTCTTGGGTTCAAATCTTAATTTTCTTACTTTTTATTTGTTTTATTATATCATTATTCCACATAATTATTTAGGGATTTCTTTCTATATTTTTAGTTTCTCTAAACTATTTCAATTAAAAAATGTCATATTTAAATTTAATGTTTTCCTTCAATATTGTTTTAAAAGTAATTCTTCTTGATTTTTTTCCTTCACAATTTTAGTATTTTTTTTTCAATATTTTTGTAAAAATCTTCTTAATAGGTATACAAAAAATTTACGAAATTTTTTTAGCACCTCCTGGATTTCATCCTGGCTCCGCCACTGAGTATAAGGGCTCGCTAGCGCTGCAACACTTCCTTCTGGCTTTTACAGATCAGATGGGGGTGTTACAATAAGCAAGTTAAGACAACCTCTTGGATGGAACTCAACGGTGGTATAATGAGAAAACTAACTTAGGTAGCTACTCTAATTTAAATGATCAAGGTCAAGGTCTTGTAGCGGAGTTATCGACTATGAGAATTTGAAACGAACGGTTTTGTTAAGAAAACAAGTTCCACATTCCTAATATTAGAGTGTTATGTTATGTTGCTGAGGATGGATCGATAAATGATCATTCGTAACAAGTTTTCACCCTTTTGCACAATCCTTTCCCTGTTTAGCAATTACGCACTACAACAGAAATGCCTATTCATCCTTTTTTCAAGATCTTGTAGTGTACTTCAAAGGAGTCAATTGCACCAAGCGGTAAACCCGTTTTTGCAACCTACAAAAGGACTCAAGGATATGAGACTTTTATGGTACATAAGGAGACTACTATCCTCAAAATTAATCCACATTGGACAATTAAAATTAAACAAATAAGAAGATTATATCAACTTACTTCATGTTTCTAGTGTAAGTGAAATGACCTGGAGCCAGTTTTGTGGTGATATTTCAATCTTGCCCTATTAGCATAATTTTTCTTAGACACGCTTTATAAATTAAATTACATGTAATATATTTAGAACTATGTGTGGAAGATGAATATCACATTACTGATATTAACATTAAACTTCATACCTTAAATCCATCACTTGCAAAATAGTTACACAAGAATTTTCAATCCTCGTATGTTTTGACGTCCTTGTGTTTGTTTTGTAAAGCTTCATCCATTGTTGGATATTTTTTTAAATGATTTTTTTGTTTAAACGAAAATTAGTAAAATAGGTGCTTAAAGTTTTACTAACATATCGGTTAATCAATGGAAGCTTCATGTCAAACTCAAAATTATTCTGCAGAAAGTACAAATGGTAAAAAAATCATTCAATGCATATTGATTTTAATAATATATTCAAGATAAGAGCAAGTGAATAGAAAATAATAAATTTAAGGTAAAAATTGCATATTTAAAAAAGTAAAACTCACTTGGATTCTTTTGGCCAAACTTCCCATCACTTGTTTCCACTTCTCGATATTGAGTGGTGAGTGGTTCCAAATGACGAAGCCAATCTCACTTGCAAACATCTCTGCATAAGGACTAGTTGGTCGACCTTCATCTTCTCCTATGATGGTGATTGTTTGTTTCTTAACAAGTTGACTGTGCATCTTATTAGCATTGACACCTCTAGTTCGTCCTCGAACTTTTTTATTCGAAAATTCTAAAAAATAAAATTTAGTGTTTTATGTGAACAAATATAGAAGTAATAAACAAAATAAATATAAGAGGAAATGATGAAGTTACGTATACCTGTTGTACTAGATGGTTGGCCTACAACTGGGGCAGAAGCATCATTTAACACGATCTCAATTGTCAAATTATCAATGTCTTCATTTGTTGATTGGTCAGCTATATCAGAAAAGACATGTTAGAATAATATGACTGTCATTATCTCCATAAAAACAGAGCACATGTATTAAAAATGTATATGAATTTATTATTTACCATTTAATTTGTTTGGGCAGATGTGAGAGTTGGAGAATGCTCAATTGCATTACTTCCAACCAAGTTGGCTGCAAAAGGTATGTGATGTTCATTGAGTTGTGAGGCAGCTTGTGTGATAGGTGAAGCCGCATGCACACGTGTCTTTTTTGGCATAGTCACACCTGAGTATGCACCATACTATTTAATAGGAATTTGTATTCAAAAAACTGATTACATATGTTGTGTACGAGCAATGGCTCGGGCACTATTATTGACTGCATACGATTGTGGATGCTTTTGGGCTACTATATGTTTCAAGGTAGTTTTGTTCATATCAAGCAAAACAGGGGAAGCAAAACAACACAATGCAACACATATCATAGAAGAAGAAGAAAGAGTTTAGGGTTATTGGCAGCCATGCTACTCATTCCATTATACTCTCTTAAATATCCTTACACGATGGCCAGCAAATAGGACCTTATCGAACATAGACAAAAGGACAAAAAAGTACTAAAACAAAGGAAATAACAACCTAATTAATGTGACACATAACCAAATATTAAAGCCATTAATGCAGCACTAATGATAAACACGTATTTAATAATCTCATTAAGATGCCCACAAAATTTAGCGGATTCTGGAAGATGGGACTATAATAAAGGGGATTTTCTTGTGCGCTACAATACCAGGGGATTCCATCATGTCCAAAGACTCGCCATCTGGCAATGACCAGTTGCATCGGTGCACGAGATTAACCAACACGAGTGTACTGTTGGATGTGGAAAATGTTATTCTTGGGCACATCCTTCTGCCAGATCCGAAAGGGGTGAACTATAAATCATGCTCTTTGTAGTCTATTTGAGAATTCACAAACCTCTCTTGATAGAATCTTTCAGGTTCTTCCTAGTGGTTTAGGCTTCTGCTAATTGCCCATAAATTGACCAAAACTTGTGTTCCAGAAGAAATGTTGTAGCCATTGATTTTGACATCTTTGGTGCATTTATGGGGGATCAACAATGGAGCTGGAGGATGCATTCGTAGAGTCTCCTTGAGCACTGCGTTCAAGTAGTTCATATAATCCAAGTCATCCTCGATTACTAGTTCTTTGTCTGCGGCGATTCTTGACACTTCCTCTTGTAACTCTTTCATGACTCTCGGATTCCTCAACAACTCTGTCATCGTCCATTCTAAATGTACTGTGGTTGTGTATGTTCCACATGCAAATATGTCCTAGAGAAACAAGAAAAATTTGAAAACATACATATATAAATCTCTAGAATAGTCGCATAAATAGTACATGTGGACGACAATAATGAATCCTAGTCCTCATCTTCTAACATCAAATCAAATATTGCTTGCTTACTAGTATTATACCTTTGATACTCTCCTTGTCAAGGAGTGGATGTTTACACTTCTCGTCTCTCAGAGCTTCGAGCAAGACATCCACAAACCTTCATTGTTTTCTCGTCTTCTTCTCCATCACCATTACTTTCTCTATAAAGATTTTAGTGATCTTCGAGTATTCTTTATAGAAAGAGATCAAATGTGGTCGCCTTAACCCCATTAATCATATCAATCCAACCCAACCAACTTATGTAATCTCCTATATAACTACCTTCTAATAGCTTCATCAACCCATCCAACATCTTTATAAAATCAAATTCGCCCACCTCTCCTCTATATTTCCTTTCAAAAGCCACCATACACATAAAATCGATGCTTAGTGATAACAACATATCAATGTATGTGCTTAGTGATAACAACATATGTATGTATGTATACACGCATATACACATAAATATAGACATATGTATATATACATATACACACACATACACACACGAGATGAGCTTGAAGTAGGCTCGAAGTAGGCCCCCCTGGTTCAAACAAGAGTTCTTCCCTTCTGGAAACCTCTCCGGTTTGAACTCGAGAGGGTCATCCCAAATCGAAGGATCCCTCCCTATGTCTCGTTGCATATTGGCCGCAAGTATGGAAGATTCGGGAGCTCCGATTCTTCTAGCCTCTGATCCTTCCTCACCACGACGTCGATCTCTTCTTGTAGTTGCTTCAACATTCTCGGGTTCTTTAACAACTCCGTCATTGCTTATTCCACCGTGCAAGTTAATGTGTCTGACTAGGATATAAACAAGTTCAAGATAAGAACCTTATATTTCTTCATCTTAAGCATAACAACCTCTTCTTTGGCATTGACACCCATGACTATATCGATGAATTCAGGGTTATCCTTGTGATCATCATTAGTAGCCATGTGCTGCTCGAGCATCTGTGCTATGAGGCCATCAAACTTGGCATGTAGCTTCTTCATCTTGCCCTGGATCCCCTGAAAATCCATCCACTCAATAGAGGGTAAGAAATCACCTATGTTGAAAAGCCTTGCCAACCTAATGAGCTCGACGATCATCTCTTCAAAGTCCGCCGACTCCTCCCTATGTGACGTGAACGCCCTTTGGCTAAGGTTCTTCTGGCCAATTCAAAAATGTTAGCCAAGGCACAAGACACTATCTCCAGGACCGGAACCACCTTCTTCCCTTGGCTCGATAGCTTGTATATATCCCTCACCATGCATCCAACTTCTTGGTGTCTCATAGGAGCCAAATCACTTAAGGATGATAGAGCATGATTAGTATTGCATAATAGATTACATTTAGCATAGTTTAGTTGTGAATATTGCATATTTTAGTTACAATTACATGTTTACTTGTGGTGTTGGAAGAGTCAGAATCTACACGTGTTTTTGGTTAATTTCAGGTAAATGTGGATCCGATGAGGAATGAAGAGACTCTTGGATGAAGGAAGATTCAAGTTGAGGAAGAAAAGTGAAGAGCACGGGAGCGGAGTCGAATTTCGAGAGTCTAAGGGAAGAACAAGTCAGCAAAAGTTGTCGCCAAACAAGCTAAACTTGTAACGCACTTTCTGGAGGAATCAGTAGTCCGATTGACTATTATAAGCATGCGTTGGAAAGCTCTTTCCAAGATATACAACTTTCATGTTGACATAGAGACCAAATTCGAAGAGGAAAAATCGACGTGAACAGTAAAGCCGTCCCATGGCCCGAAGCTCTGACGAAGGATTTCGCAATCGCCTAGCCGCCCCGCAACCTTGGTTGGTTGCCCCGCGGCCTTCGCAGAAACGCCGATTCAAAACTAGACTTTAATTAGGGTTTTTAATTATATTTTTGGCCGACTCTTGAGAGGCTTTTAAAAGACTTTTCTAGGCTATTCTTTCATTCACCTTATGCACTTTAGAGAATTGTTGAGAGCATCATTGAGCATGAGCAACTAAAGTCTCAAGGTTTCGCCTACAGTTTGGATCTTTGATTGTTGAATTGTGAGTTTCTTAATCTAGTTCTTATTCCTATTCGAATGTTTTGACTTCTTTGCGCTTAATTCCTTGAATGTGTTTTATTCTCTCTGGCCTGATCAACTAGTTAGAGTAGATTCATTCAATTGCTAGAATTTTGTAGAGTCCTCATAGCGAACCTTAACCCAAGTGGCAATCATATCCCTTTAGGACTCGTAGGACTAATTGGATGTGTAGGAAGCTGAATACATGTTGAATATCGACTTGTAGCTTGATATTATATGTACCTTGGTTAATTCATGCTCTTAATGCTATCTCTAGGTTGAATCTTAACCGTGTTAGGGTTATTTAGAGATAAGGGCTGCTAGGACTCGTAGGACTAGTAATCTATCTAAGATCTGGACAAGGACATTGATAGGAAAAGACAAGATCTAGAGGCTGAAACACGGATCGAATTCATCAATTGAAGTAATAAATTGTAGGTGAACCTAATTCTCTCTACTGCATTCTAAACACAATTTACCTTGTTTGCATTATTTCCACTTTGATAAAAGGCAGATCTTTTTCTCACCAAAACCCCCCATATTCTTACTTGCGATTAGACTTGCACTTGAATTGATTAGATTTCCCTGTGGATCGACCTTTTTCTTACCAACTATACTAGTTGTAAGTTTGAGTATTCTTTGGCAGGAACAACGAGAGGTTTTCACTGGTGCCAAGCATGTGGAGGTTGGCTAGCTTCCTCATCAGCTTCCACTAGCGGCCAACCTCGGCGAACACCATGTCCAAGGTGTCGTAGGAGATATAGTTGGGGCCCACGCCAAATGGGCGATTGACGACGTTGTGGTTGAGGGTCTTGAAGAAGGTCCTTGCAACATTAGGACTGGATGTACACAATCATATTGTGGCCAGTGCCCAACTTCAAGTGCATGAGGGGCCCATATTTCTTGGCAAGGTTGGCTAGGGAGATGTGGGGCATGATCCCTAGAAAGGGCAGACACCCTACAATGGGTCATCCTGATGACCCTCGGGGCAAAGGGAACCGACGAAGGAACATGGGAGAGCAAAAGTTGAAATCGCTAAGGGATAATTAGAGAATGGCCAAAACACTAATCAAATTTCATATTGAGGGTGCTCCGATGATTTCCCTAAGATCTCTTTCGAGTGCATCTCCTTCACACATGTTGGCTTGAATCGATGACACGACAAACATGGAGGAAACAACGAGGCCTAATCACACACACATATATACATATATACATATATACATATCTCTGTGTGTGTTAACGTGTAAAAAGACATTAGCATGTAAAAAATCCTTAAAGTGTAAAATTTGTCATGTAATAACAAATAATATGTGTCTATGTATGGTAGCAAGAGAAGTTGAAAAAAATAATGCTAGTGTGTTTTTCCATGAGGAAGACCAAGGAGGAATTATATAGCATTGTAGACAACAACGCAATTAGGGTAAGTGCAGCTGCAAGTATGGTTTTGTGGCTATTTTAAGTAAAACATTAGCATGATGTATATGATTTTGTGGCTGTTTTATGTGTAATGTCTTATAATTCAGATGTATGTATATATGTTGTGTGTATGCTTGTAATGATTAGAAGCTCAAGGACTAGGACTAGGTCACAGGTGGCTCGAGCATGGACCAAGGATGGCTCGGTGAGCTAGCCAGTGGTGCTTGGTGACTTGGTTGGCGTCTCCCTACAGCTGATGTGTTGGATCAATATAAAGATGAAATTGGTTCATCTTATATTGATAGGCCCAACCCAGCTAAGGCCCGGCCCACTTCTTTGCTCCAACTCTGAAGACGAGCTTCCAACGGCTCATTGCTGTGTTTGTCTCAAACGCTGCGTTTTGCCTATAAACGACGCTCCCTATGAGAGGCCTCTTTCTCCGAAACCCTAATTGCGAGCTCATTCACTGTTCTTCGATCCGAAAAAAGAAAGAGAGAGCGAAGAGGTGAAACCCTAGGTTTCCAAGCGTCGCCGACGGAGATCTCACACTGAAGAGGAAGAAGACGAGCTGCCGGCCTGGTTTCTCAACCACTACAGTGTCGTCTTCACCTTCTCTCATCCGGCTTCAATGTTCTTCGGAGTGAAGGGAGTATCTGTTCCTCTTCTATGTTTTCTCCTTGTCCGTCTATGTCTCTGAGTTGCTTGACCTAGATCTGTTTCCTTGAGCTCGTCACTACTTGTATCCATGATCTGTCACTCGTTCATACTTAGTGGATTCTAGGGTTTGAGTCTCTCCCTCTTGAGGCTCTGCAGAGTAGGGAAACTGAACTGTGTTATCAATCTGTGTGTCTTTAGCTTCTGCTTTGCATGTTTGATTTCCGATCTCGCTTTTGTGCTAGATCCAGGATCAAATCGTTTTCTACAAAGTGGTATCAGAGCTTGAGTGTCCCATTTCTTCCTTTCTCTCGTCTCTGTAGACGCGGGAAATAGATCTGGGGGCGTGGACATTGGGCAGGCCGCATATAGTGTCCACCGGCGAGGCGCTGTTCCTCTCTCGTTCGACGTACCACACCCATTTTCAAAACTAGTCTTTTGTTCATCTGTTTTTACAAAAACCAGTTTTTATGTGCTTTACTTTGTTGAATAGCCCTTGCTTTAAGTAATCTTTGTTGTTACTTTTTCTGCTTTGAGCTATCTAACTTTGTTTGGCTTTGTGTGTAGGTACCATGGCTGACTCTTATGTCAAAATCCGACCATTTGATGGTAAGATTGACTTTGCCATGTGGCAAGTCAAGATGAAAGCGATCCTCATCAAGGAAAAGTGCTGGAGAGCAATTGCTCCTCTTGAACTAGCACTTCCTGCTGCAAATGCACCAGAGGGAGTTCCTCCAGTCCAACCAGTTCCACCAGCTCCTATTCCACCTGAAATGTCTGAGCAAGCTCATGCTGAGATCATGCTCAGGCTCACTAATGATGTTGCAAGACAGGTAGTGAAGGTAAATGACCCCAGGGCTCTGTGGTTAGCCCTGGAGGAACTTTTTCTTGTCAAATCTCTGCCTAGTCGCATTTCTCTTCTCTGCAGGTTGTTTACATTTAAAATGGACATCAACATCACTTTAAATGACAACTTAGACAAGTTTCTGAAAATGACCCAAGAATTAGAGAGATGTGATGATAGTATTAAGGATTCTCATCAGGCTATCTTGTTGCTTAATTCTCTGTCTTCACAGTTTGATCACTTTAAGGATGTTATTCAGTTTTCAAGAGAGCCTCTCACTAAGGAAAGAATAGTTGAGACAATCTCTGAGAAAAATGAGATGCTAAAGGTTTTCAAATCTAAATTTGGTGCTAAATCTGATAACACTGAAAAATCTGAAGTCTTGTTTGCTAATTCCAACAAGTCTAATGGCAATAGAAATAAGAACAGGAAGAAGAAAAATGCTAAGGAAGATGAGAATTCTAATGCTAAATGATAGACGGTTTTTAGTCGTGTAAACCGTATCAAAATAAATTCGAACCTACCTAACTAATGTAGTGTGGTAAGCACGAGTCGATCCCACAGAGAATCAAGTATTTCCAAGTTGTGTTTATTTACCAATTAATAGGAAAAGGGGGTTTTTGGGTGGTGAAAATAAGAAAGAAAATAAAATAAACTATAAACAAATTAAATCAATTTAGAGAAAATCGGTCTACCTACAACTATCCACTTTATTTGGTTGAATTGATATTGTAACTTCCTCTTGTCCTTTTATGATTCCTATGAACGCCCTTGTCCCGACCTAATATAGTTACTAGTCCAATCAGTCCTAGAAACCCTTATCAATCGAACAGTCTCTAAAGAAGGATTTAACCCAATTGATAGCTTTAAGACCAGAGATTAACCAAGGTATTTGCAGTCCCTAAAGAAGGATTTAACAACACATCCAACTTCCTACCCATCCAATTAGTTCAATCAGCCCTAAAGGGATAAGTTTGCCACTTGGGTTAAGGTTCACAATCAGGAATCTACAAAACCCTAGCAATTGAATTGATTCTACCAAGTTGATCAGTCGAGATAGAATAAAACAATCAAACATTCAAGCGCAAAGAAGTCGAAACATTCAAATATAGGAAATAAGGAACAAGAATTAGAAACTCACAATCAATCCAAACAAAGCTTCAAATTGTAGACGAAACGGGAGAGTTTAGATCTCCATAAAAATAAAGCAAAAGACAATTAGGTTTTAGGGTAAAACAGTAGTCGGCCGGTTCACGGCTACCTTCCTTTGCCGTATGAATGAATGTATATATAATATGCCATTTCCTAATCTAAGTAATCTATCCTAATATAAATATATAATATAATATATCTATTAGACTACTATCTATCTAATTTAATATATAGCAAATCTATCTAACTTAATATATAGGCAAGGCGGTGACTCCATGTGTGTGGGCTTCTTCCGATGTTCACTCGCTAAATTGCTCCACGGATAGCATTGGTCATTGCTCGGCTCAGCTAGATCCATTCCAAACGATCGGACTCCAAAACACTTTAGTAAAACTTTTCCACATGAGAGCTCCATACACCGTTCTTTCCAATTTTAGCCCTACAAAATCCGTCTTCAATTGACTCGGTTCCCTCTTCCTTCTAAATTAGCTCAATATACCTGAAAAATATAAAAGTACGAGTGTAGACTCCGAAAACCAAGTAATAGAAAATAAGTTATAAAATATGTAAAAATGATCTAAATTAATATGCAAATCTATATTTAAAACATTACTAAAATAGACTCTATCACTAAACAATCTGAGTCTACAACTAAGGTGCCTAAAGATTCTAAATGCAACTACTGTGGTCACCTAGGTCACTGGATTAAAGATTGCAGGAAAAAGAAAAGAGCTGATGAAAATAAACTCAAAAATGATATCTCTATTTCATTGTTTGAGTCTGACAGTGGTGCATATCCCAATGAACTCTTCATGTGTACACTAGAGGAAGGTGATTCAGGCAACTGGATCCTTGACTCTGGTTGCACCATACATGCCACCCCCATCAAAGCCAGCTTTGATTGATCAGAGTAGGTGTGGGATGGTCAAACTTGGTGACCATCACACACTTGCCATTAAGGGGGTTGGAGATGTTTCTCTAAAGATGTTTGATGGGAATGTTATCACTCTGAAAGATGTCAAATGGGTTCCTGATTTGAGGAGGAGTCTAATGTTTGAATCCGTGTTTGATTGCATGAATTATGATATACATACCAGTGGTGGCATTAAAACTGTTTCTTCCAATAATAAGTGCATTGTCAAGACTAGTCGCATTTCTCTTCATGCTAAAGCCATTGACTGTAAATGGGTATTTAAGATTAAAGAAGGGGTTAAAACTAATGAGCCACCTAAATTCAAAGCCAGACTTGTAGCTAAGGGATTTAGTCAAAGAGAAGGGTTGGATTATAATGATATATTTGCTCCAGTTGTAAAATATAAAACTCTGAGATTACTTCTTGCTATTGCTACTGTCTTTGATTGGGAACTTGAACAGATGGATGTTAAAACAGCCTTTTTGCATGGAGATCTTGATGAAACTATTTTCATGAAACAACCTAAGGGGTTCACTGATAAGAAGAAACCTGACTATGTCTGCCTTCTTAAAAAATCTATTTATGGTCTTAAACAGTCTCCTAGACAGTGGAACATAAAATTTGATTCTTGTATGAGATCTCTGGGCTTTATTAGAAGTGATTATGATTCCTGCTTGTATATCAAAGGTGTCACCACCAAGTTTCCTCTGTTTATTCTTCTGTATGTTGTTGATATTCTCCGTGTTTGTGCTTCTATGAGAATCATTGCTGATACTAAAAGGAATCTGATGAACCACTTTGATATGAAGGAGTTTGACAATGCCAAGAGAATTCTGGGAATTAAAATCATAAGAGATAGAGCTAAGAAAACTCTCATGTTATCCCAGGTTGACTACATTGAAAAAGTTCTTGAGAAATTCTGCATGCTTGACTCTAAGTCTTCACCTATACCCTTAGGAGGGCACCTTGCTTTGAGCAATGGTCAATGCCCTAAGAATGATCATGAGAAAAAGGAAATGGCTAATGTTCCCTATGATGTGGTTGTTGGTTCTATTATGTATGCAATGCTTTGCTCCAGACCTGACTTAGCCTTTGCTATAAGTGTTCTAAGTAGATATATGTCTAATCCCGGATCACCTCATTGGAATACTATGAAGTATTTGCTGAAGTATTTGAATGGCTCTAAACATTTAGGCTTGATTTATTCCAGTTATTCTTCTGCAAGTGATCTTCAAGGATTTGTAGACTCTGACTATGCAAGCAACAAGGACACAAGGAAGTCCACAACTGCATACTATTTCACCTGGGCTGGCAATTGCATATCCTGGAAGTCTCAACAACAATCTGTAGTGGCCTTGTCTTCTACAGAAGCTGAGTATATTGCAGCTACAGAAGCTGCTAAGGAAGCCATTTGGCTGAAAGGTATACTTGGTGAGATTTTCAGAAGAAAGTTTGTACCTGTGATCAACATGGATAGTCAAAGTGCTCTGTATTTGTGCAAATACCCTATGTACCATGAGAAGATCAAACACATCGATGTTAGGTTTCACTTCATCAGACACAGAGTTGAGGACAAGACCTTGAACCTCAGAAAGATCAAGGGAGAGCTGAATCCAGCTGACTTTGGCACGAAGATTGTTCCTTCTGGCAAATTATATTTTTGCAGGAACTTTCTTCATATTCTTGATGTGAACTAACCTGCAGGTACCTGAGCCGAGGACGGACGGATTGAAGACATGAACCCAGATTCCTATTTAAATGAACGAGTCCTATACATAGTGGCTGGATTAGGAGGGCAAATTGTAATGTCTTATAATCCAGATGTATGTATATATGTTGTGTGTATGCTTGTAATGACTAGAAGCTCAAGGACTAGGACTAGGTCACAGGTGGCTCGAGCATGGACCAAGGATGGCTCGGTGAGCTAGCCAGGGGTGCTTGGTGACTTGGTTGGCGTCTCCCTACAGCTGATGTGTTGGATCAATATAAAGATGAACTTGATTAATCTTATATTGATAGGCCCAATCCAGCTAAGGCCCGGCCCACTTCTTTGCTCCAACTTTGAAGACGAGCTTCCAACGGCTCATTGATGTGTTTGTCTCAAACGTTGCATTTTGCCTAAACGACGTTCCCTATAAGAGGCCTCTTTCTCCGAAACCCTAATTGCGAGCTCATTCACTGTTCTTCGATCTAAAAAGAGAAAGAGAGAGCGAAGAGGTGAAAACCTAGGTTTCCAAGCACCGCCGATGGAGATCTCACACTGAAGAGGAAGAAGACGAGCTTCCGGCCTGGTTTCTCAACCACTACAGCGTCGTCTTCACCTGCTCTCATCTGGCTTCGATGTTCTTCGGAGTGAAGGGAGTATCTGTTCCTCTTCTATTTTTTCTCCTTGTCCGTGTGTGTCTCTAAGTTGCTTGACCTAGATCTGTTTCCTTGAGCTCGTCACTACTTGTATCCATGATCTTTAACTCGTTCATACTTAGTGGATTCTAGGGTTTGAGTCTTTCCCTCTTGAGGCTCCGCAGAGTAGGGAAACCGAACTGCGTTATCAATCTGTGTGTCTTTAGCTTCCGCTTTGCATGTTTGATTTCCGATCTCGCTTCTGTGCTAGCATCCAGGATCAAATCATTTTCTATATTATGCCTTGTGTACAGCACAAAGCAGTGTTAGTGGATGAGTTTATTGACGAGCTCTTGAGGATTGGGAGGTTGAGAAGGATGTAGAGATTAGGAAGGAGTTGATGCTTTGTGTGAATATAGATCTGCTCGGTTGGTATTTCTCATGGAAGCAACCAACATAGATGAAGATGTAACTGCTAGTTGCAAGGCTATAGAGAATGAGGACATGGATGAAAAATGTGGGTTTTTTTTTTGCGTAAGAGCACAATATGATAAAGATTTATTTGTTGTTGGTTTTGATAGGCCCAAGGTCCAAAGCACGTGCTTTCGACCCAATGGGACAATGTAATGTTATTCCTTTAAAAAAAATTGGTTAGAAAGGTGCATGTGGCGTGCAAACACCAAATTAGCGCTTGCACGCCAAGGATTTTGAGCAACAGGTTGCCAGCCACCGAGCACCGGTGGGGGGAGGGAGGCGGAGCCAGGAGGGAAGCGTAATCAGACCCACCACCCATGATCGAAGGAGGACACGGGGGAGCCAAAGAACCCGCTAGTGGAGACAGACAAGGCTAGAGGGGTCGACGAGGGTCACCAGGAAGAAGCAAGAGGCGGCAAGCTAGCTACCGGTCAGCAAAACCTCACAACCACCCAACGGAAATACCGATCAATACAAAAAGCCCCGAAAGGAGGATAGCAAAAGCCCCAAATCAGGAGCATTAATTGTTGAAACCCTAGAGGATGGTTTGAGACTCCCGAATGAGGGTTGTAGTATGTCGAGACCACTGCTGCCCGCACCCGACACTGCCTGTACATACCACCTGTCGAGCGAAGGAAGCAATGGCCAAAGCCAGCCCAACCCACAACTGAGAAGGAAGGAGGAGATGGACCAGGCCGAAAAACACAAATTAGAGGAGGTGGTCCCAAAACAACTAGAGCCCTATACCAGTTAAAGGAAATTGGGGATTGAACAGGTAGATTGAAGTTAAAGAAAATGTATGCAACAAGGGTTTCTCAAAAGTCCCAAGGGAGGGGTAGAGATAGAAGCACTTTAGCCCTTTCCTCTGTGTAGTAATTACTTATACTTAGTTAATAATTATATATATCTGTGTGAAGAGTTAATTAAATTCGTATTTTCCTATCATGTAGGGATATATAAGAGTGAACATAAATATATATTTATTGATAAATGATAGATACATTTGTATAAAATAATTTATAAATTATGTGGGTTATGCGCGGACAATTAGAGTAGTTATTCAAGCCAAACAACTGAGTATTACTTGTTTAAATTCAACTCGTTTAAAAACAAGTCGAACTCGAGGCGAGCCTAAAGTTGAACTCGAGTTTTAAAATGTGTTCATACTCTGCTCATTTAGGAAATAAACGAGCTCGAGCCGAGCTTTTTTTCTAACACTAAACAATCCTATTTGCTCATAACATAGTAACTTTACGAATTTTTTTTTATAAATTTCACAAAATCAATATCAATATCAATATATAATACTAAAACAGAGGCGTGAAAATCCTATGTGGCGGGTTCTGGTGCGATTCGCTTACGTGTAATTTTCTAGTGCAATCTGACCCGGGTTTTTGACACGTCAATTAATGATGATCCAATATATTTAAGCCACGTTGAACAATAACTTTATCCATTTATCCACGTGTCATCCTATGTATCTATTGATTATTATAATTAATTTTTATATCTTAAGTGGTTATAAATTCTATCATTTAAATTATTAAACTTATCAATATGAGTTGTTATAATTAATTTTTATTTCTTAATTGTTTACAAAACCTGTCATTTTACCATAAGTTATTTTATAAATATTTTCCCTAAAAAAGATTAGATTTCACAATAATAAAATGATGGAAAATAATTTTAATTTTTTTATCTTCAAAATCAAACGCGCAATTCTCTAATAAATTAATTTCATCTCATATAAAGACAGAACTCATAAAAAAATTTAAGTGTTAATTCTCTAATAATGGATTTTATAAAGATTCAAAGTTTTTTTTTGTTTCTAATAAAAAAATATACGGACTATTAGATAGAACTCATAATTATTTTTTGAATTTCATCTCATAGAACTCATAAACGTGCACTTAAGTCATCAAATTTTTAATATAATTTCATCTCATAAACTAAAGGGCCATACAAAATTATAAATTGAAAAATATTTACAAAACACCAAACTATTATATTTTAAATTAATTTATCTTATCATTTTAGAACTACTCATGCATAATTATAAAAATTAATTAATGTTTATGACTTTTATGAGTTTTATCCGATCAAGCTATTGAATTTTACCTTAAGTAATTTAATAAACATTTTATCTAAAAAAATTAAAATTAGATAATTTTATACGAAAAAAGGTTAGATTAGTTTTACCACTAACGAAAATTGATTAAATTATATATAGAGAGAATTAGTTTATATATATTCTATTAAATTATTAAACAATCACATTAACCAATAGAGATAATTCAAATCAATAAGTGACTATATTTAACAAATTAACAATTAATTTATAAATTAAATTTATGCAAATATTGCTCACTTACCAAATAATTGTGTTTATCTTTAAACAATCACATTAAACAATAGAAACAATGCAAATCAATAAGTGTTTATCTTTAACAAATAATTAATTTATAAACCAAATTCATACAAATATTAGATCCATTATACATATTGCTTTGTTTAGCGATAAAATAATTTGATTTTATGAAAAAAATTAGGAAAAGAATAATGAAATTACATCATACAAATTTGAAATTCAATCGATTAAATTTTACCATTAAGTAATATATATATATATAAAACAAATTAACAATTCAATATATAATCAACCATTCAATATAATCATATCTTTATTTTTTTATAGTAATAATTTAATTTTATAGATGTGTGTGATATTAAAGTGTGTGTATATATAAGAAAAAGTATGTATTTTATAATATTTTGGCGATTAAAGTTAGTCATTAAAAATCATCACCAATAATAAACTGATAATAAGTAGGAAATTAAAAGGTCAATAGATAATATTTTATATAATTTTTATGATTTTATACAATTTGTGCATAAATAATAAAAGTCATATTAAAAAACCGCGAAGATCGCGGGTAATATAACTAGTTTAAGCTTAAATCAAGTGAATCGAACTTTGAACTGATCGAATTTAAAATCGTGTTAATGCTCAGCTTGATAAGAAAATAAATAAGTTTGAGCCGAACTTTTATCGAGTCGAGTTGAACTCAAACTACTTGCTTCAGCCTTAGGATCCTTAAGTAGTTTTCTCTCTTAAATTGTGTAGTAGCAACTAGCAACTAGCAAGAGTAAAAATAAAATAAAACTGGACCAAGGAGGGGAGAATAAAAAGCGGGAAGACTTGATAAGGCCGGTTTTTAGGTTTATAACGTCTCTCTTTCACGCCACCTTTTTCTGCAATTCGCCGCCGAACTCCACACAACCGAAATACTCTCCTCTCTCTCTCTCTCTCTCTCTCTCGCTCTCGCTCGCTCGCTCGCTCTCAGCCGCACAGGTACTCTCTCTTCACTCTTCGTTCTCCCGATTTCGAGCTATCCTTTTTCCGTGTTTAGTTTGAAATTCACTGTATTTGTTTGAAGAATAAAATCCCTCACTTCAGCTTTTGGTACTTTTGTAATGCACCTAGGTATTTTGGTTTTGCAATTTTACCTGTGTTGGCGATTGTAAAAGCTTCTTGGCATATAATCTGCATAGGATAGAAGCGGCATCGATCTACTTGCAGTTTAGACTGTGGTATTTAGTAAGGGAATTGTGTCAGTTTTTATGTGAGCGCATATAATCTCAGAATGTTCCTAATCGAATTCCGATTTCACAATACTGGTTTATCGGCATTACATTGTTCTTCGAGGTGATATCAGATTACTTGAAACTGCTCAATTTAACCAAGTATGTGAAATACTTGGAATTAAGTTTTAACCCTAACCGTACATGGTCGGGTCCCTGTTTCATTTGGGTGTGTTTGTAGGACAGAGGTTGAATCTTTTTTTTTTTTCTTTTTTCTTTTGACCTGTTTCTATTTGTTTTACTTTGATATAAAGGGTTCTTTATTGTAGTTTTGTCCATTTTGGCTGTAACATCATTCATCATTGTAAATAATTCCTTTTTATTGGATTTTGGGTGTTTCCTCCTTGTATGGTCTAACAATGAATGCACGTTTTGCTCCCACTGAAGAAAAAAATATAAAAATGACAGTCACAACATCCAAGGAGAGTAGAGCTTTCGCAGCTGTCCCAGATGAAAAAGTATTGAGCTGCCAAACTACATACAATACCACTGCAATTGAACTTGCTCCTGTAGATGAAACACTAAACAGTCCAAATAGCCCTGATGATTTCAGAGTTAATGTTACTGAGTTCACAAATCTGAGCATGGACGGGCCATCTGGAGAAATTGATGCAGATGCAACTGAGAACTCGAGCTCATTTGGTGATACTGCATCCAGATGTGAGAATACATCAGGAACAAGCGATGCAGAAGTTGAGTCAGAATTTTGGGGTGAAAATGCTCTGGCTTCCATGTTTAACAACTATGACAACGTTTTACCAACAAGGTTTGTTTCTGGATTGTTTTTAATCCATTGATTATACACTTGCTGATTCCTAAGTTTCCCTCACTTCCTCCGTAAAGAACCACCACAAGGAAATCTGCTGCTTTGGCTTTCGATTAAAATATTAGCTGAAATTTTGTGTTTTTTCGTATAATAATAGTTGATGTTAAGCTGGTGCTTTTTCTTAATTTAGAAAAATAAACTTCTTACTTGCAAGAGGATTTAATCTTTTTTTGTTTATCCTTGTTAGATTGCTTGATTTGCATTTGAATCATAGAATGAAATTACATTAAATACCTTGCATGATGTAGCTTATAACTTGATGTTAAGAAAGCTATGTGTCACTTTGTTAAAGGCTTTTTTTTTTCTTTTCACAAGTGTAATCATTAGTCACGATTATGACAACAACTCATTATTCATGATTTTCTGTAAATTCTTAACTGAATTGATTATTTCTGAGGTCAGGAATTTACAGTGGAGTAAATCTTTTTATAGCACAGGGATAAACTGAACATGCAACAAGAATTTTCAAATTTATATAGCTCAGTTTGACCAACTGGAAAATATCAAACTTGTCATTTCTGTGTATGGAACTTTAGCCCTTATTCTATGGCCATGTTTTGTTCCTTTTTATTGATTTTAACATGGATTATGGTGTACACGTGTTTTAGGTTTCAATTTCTTCTTCTGGAGACACAGCACCTTGTCTTTTTTTTAATAATGACATCTTGATTTATGAAGGCTACAGAGTTCATATTAATAGCTGACATGGGGACTTTGAAGCTGTTCATATTTCATATTTTCCATCAAATTGGCATTAACATTTGAATTGAGACTTCAATACTCAGTAGTCAGTAGCAATCTTCAGTCTATTTCTAGCATTATCATGTTAACAGCTCACCTAGAACTTTTATAAACTTTCCTGTTTTGCCTTCATTTAAATTATTCCATCCTTATTTCTTAAGGTAATTTTCATGGATATTGTTATATGCCAGTTGTGTCTCTATTTAATGTGGTACCTTTCTCTCTAGTAATGTTGCTTTTCACTATCTACATGTTTTTCCTCTGTAAATACTTTTTGCTTCAACAGTTCTTAGAAAATACACCTGACTACTTGCTTTCATACTTATGTTGTTCAGTATTTATTCTTATATTTTATGCTTGCTCTAACTCAAATTACTTATTTTTATTGTGATACGAATATCAATATCAGGAGGAGGAAGTTAACTCCTCACTGGAGGAACTTCATACGCCCACTTATGTGGAGGTGCAAATGGACAGAGCTTAGATTGAAGGAACTGGAGTCACAAGCTAAAAAGTACTCCAGGGAGCTAGAAATAAATGAGCAAACAAAAATGTTGGAGTTAGACCAATATGCATCCGAGTTCTGTTCAAAATCTTTTCCATTTGTTGGTCACTGTCTGAAGAGAAGGCCCTTGAAAAGAGGAAAACGGAAACAAGTGGAGAAAATAAATGAATTAACATCATTTATGTCTCACCACCGACTCTTCTCCCATCTTGGTATGATTTTATATCTGTAAGGAGTTTTTTTTAAACACTGTTCCTTTAGCTTTTGGCCTTTCATCTTTATGCTCTACAGATGGACTTGGTGTTATTAACCTCAGGATCTTTTTGATGCAGAAAATAAGAAGTCTGATCTAGATAGCACTTCAACTGTTGATGACATTGCTGTTACAGGTATAAGCTTTTATTGCTACCTTTTTCTTTTCTTTTCAAAACACTATAATTATGCAAGTGCATTTACTGAAATACAGAGTATCTCACTTTAATTCCTATATTTTAAGCCAAACTTCCTTCTATCATCAATAAGAATTTGTGAATTAATGTTTTGGATTCAGAGAAAAATAAATGGAAAGTTAAACTGACTCTCGTGGCCTCTTGGGTGTAAGAGAAATATGGTAAGGTCAATGCTAGGATGAGGGAGTTGATGAGTACATCATGCCTGTTTAAGGCTATGTTTGCCTGTTTGGCATGTAGGCTGTAATGGTAGCAGCTGAGAGGGTGAATGAGAGCTGAAGTTGAAGAGTTTTTTTCCCCTCTCAGGAAGACAAAATAAGCTCCCTTACAAGCAGAAGTGACCAACTAAGCTCCAACAAATTGTTGTACCAAACATAACCTAAGAGCATCTCCCCTCGAGGCTACAAATTTTAACTAGTATATTTAGTTGATTTTGAATCTAGCCTCACTGATTCTCTCATCATTTGAGGAATGCCTTATTCCTATCCCAACCCTACTTTTGGGTTGAGCAAATCAAGTCAGCCACATCACCTTTGATAGTGGTTGACTGAAAGGAGAGGTTACCAACAACCCAAGGCCAATTCTCTTCCTTGTGTAAAGAGAATGGGCACGTTCATTGTATGTAGGTCATACTTGAAAACCAACTTCTGAAGTGTGAAAGATGGGAATTGAACTTGCTAGCTTCTTATAACTTGCTAGCTTCGATGGGAATGGAACATCATAGGTGTAAAAGATGCAAACTGAGTACACTTGATTTTAGTAGATGATGGCCTTCCACCTTTACTTTTCCTTGTACAGACTCCAAGCATAACCATATTATTTGTCAAGTAAAACTAGTTTAAACTTCAACATTTTATTTAGGGTCGATTCTACGACATATGTTTAGTTACATTGTCACACAAAATGATGATACTTGTGTATTCAAATCATAGTTCCAGAAATCGAATGATTAATTATTAAATGGTTTTGATTTGGTATTATATTTTAGTTTTCACTATATATTTTTACAATGTTAGTAGGATATGTCTTTCTCATCTGTTGGGATTTATTATTATGACTCTCTCATGCATTACAATATGTCATTTTTATAGATCCAATTTCCAAGCATGATGAGTTTGCACTAGGTGATGAGTGGTTTAGTGGTGATGAGACTTTCTTGGAGCAGATCCTCTCAAAGCTTGAAACCATACACTCCCGGGTTTATAAACTTAGAAACAACCTTGACACGGTGATGCAAAAAAATGGCATGAAGTTCTCGTCTTCGGAGAATTTGAGCCTTATTTCTCCTTTTGATGCTCAAACAAGTTCTGCTTATAGCCCTGCCATCTCAGCTGGCAACGAGGACATAGCTTCTGCTGGTGCTCTATATACTTCTCAACAGTTGTCCGATTTTGAAATCGGTGACCTAGCTTTGCCCGAGGTTATCTCAAGCTGTGCAATGGTTCCTGAGATTCCTGATATAATAGAAAGCACTGTTGGATTGTTATCTGCTGCAGATGTTACCATCCATCAAGCACACATAGAATCAGCTGAAAATGTAAGCCTTCTAATGAATTCTCCATGCTTTCGTCTGATGGTGTGAGGCAACAGTTTTACAAGTCTTTATCTAAAAAGCACATACATCGATACACACTTTTGTGCACATATTGGATCTTTCATATTAACTTCACAGTGCTTTAACTTTTTTTTTTATTTTTTTTTTTATCATTGATATGCATTTTGAAGTCATAACAGTAGCATCATCTATTTTGCATCTTGTAGTTTGAAGTTTGAGATTAATGGGTCTTTGTGCTGTATCGATACAATCCTATTCTTAAGTTGCATTTTTCTTCAAAGAATCAGCACCTTTGTTTTTAAACTGGGTTTCAGTCACCAAATGGACAGTGGGCAACGAACTGCTTGGATGTGAAACATACTGTAATAGCTATATTGAGCTATATAAAGGAGGTCCTGTCAGATGCTATCATAATTGTTCCTTTTTTTTCCACTTTTGCGCAGATATTGGATGATGCATTGCTACAGAATGATGTAGATCAAGACGACCATCCATTTGACAAAATGATGGATGAATCCTTCGAGATGGAGCTACAACTGCATCTGCAGCTCGAGGTGGATGAGCCAAACAGCAGCTCCTTTCTGCCCTTGGCAGATCTAATTCCAGAACCCATTGGAGAATTGAACATTCCCGAGGAAAAACCAACATTGACATCATGTTTAACCTCTGAGTTCCACATTCCCAAAGCCAAGAGGAAGCGAGGGGAGCGCAAGGCTGGTCCTTGTGGCTGGAATCCATAAAAATTTCCAGTGAGCGGAAATCAGCAGTTTCAAAATTTTCCTGTTATCAACTAGAGTCTTAGAGGGGGAAAACAGTTTCATAGGCTTGAAGTAGCTCCTGCATTGCACATGCTCGTGGTAGTCTCGATAAGGTAGGTCGTGTCGTGTTAGTAGAGCTATAGCCATCCATATGTCTGCCTAGAAATCTCAAAATTTTGACCTATGTTGAGGGGTTTCTAGTTGGTCTTCTTTCAGCTTCTGTACATAAGTTGTCGTAAAACCTAGGATCTTGATCTGGGACTCACACCTTTGCGTTTTGTATCTTCGTGTCGATGACATTGTTTCTCATGGTTTATCAGTACTGTTGCAACTTGAGGGTAGGCCGGGATACTTTTGCTGGATGTTTGCCCAGAACAGTGTTATGCCTTTGTGGAATGGTATGCTGAGCTATACAAAACAAGAGAAACGAACACTTATTTGATGAGCATAACACCAAATATTGACTAACAAAGAGCCAAAAAGCGCTGCCTTGTGTTACCATCAGACTGTAGTAAACACAGAGAGCGCCGTGCAGATGAGATATCAACTCCCTGCAATCTTTGAAAACATGGAGGTCGGACTCGGAGTGGATGGAGCCAAAGCGAAGCCAACAAATCTCCATTCAACAAGGAGCCGAGGGCTGAGGCCAGGGGTGATATTTGTGCAATACAAGCCGAGTTTTAGGCTGCTTAAACTCGGCTTGTTTACAAACAAGCCAAGCTTGATCTCAACGGAGTAAAACAAGCTTAGCTCATTTTTTTTTCATGCTGAGCTCGAGGGCTCAAGTTCAAGCTCGTTTGGTTTGTTAGGCTCATTTTGCTTCTTGAGCTCACTTTTGCTTATCTAGGTTATGAATAGGTTAATTGTCGTTGTTTAGCATGTGCTCATCTGGCATCGACTTGTCATCCTTCGCAGTTTTGGACTCAGCCCCATACGAAGGCACGTCCTCAATGTTTCCCACAAATTTTCCATTTTCAGATCCCGATTTTCCTGCTCCTTGAGCCTTAAGCTCCTTGTACCAGTCAGGGATTCCCGCAAGCTTGAAGCACGTCCCCCTTTTCCTTGTAGCAAGTACATTGCATGTTGTAACAATGTAAAGGAGAGAAAACAAGGAATGAAGAACATATTGTGTATTATTGATTTGAGTTGATTACAATTGTCTGTATTTATACACATATCATAACAGTAAGGTTTGATTCTCCAAGCTAACAAATTTGTAACTAGCTTTGCTGACTCGGCTTGTGTTTAAACCAACTAATGACCTCCAATAGCCCCCCTCAAGCTGGTGGGTGATACAAACTCAGCTTGGACAAGATGTAATTTTGTTGTTCTGATGGGAAAACTTTAGTAAGGATGTATGCAAGCTGTTTTGAAGAGGTGACAAATGCCAAAACTCAGAAGCCCATCCAGTACGTTATCACGAGTGAAGTGATAGTCCATCTCAATATGCTTTGTGTGCTCATAAAAGACGGTGTTGGTGGCAATCTGTATAGCTGACTTATTGTCACAGTGCAAAGTTACGGGTTTGATTGGATCAATGGAGAACTCTTGAAGCAATCGGACAAGCCAGGTGACTTCTGTGGATGCATATTATGCATTGGCCATAGCTCTGTATTCGGATTCAGAAGAACTGCGTGAGACAACCGACTGGTTCTTGGATTCCCAAGAAATTGGAGAGGAACCAAGAAATATGATGAAGCATGTCACAGAACAACGGGTCATGGGACATGATGCCCAATTCAGAGTCGGAGAAGGCCTTGAAAATGGGATAAGAACAACCATTTAGGAGAATACACTGGCCTGCAGTTCCCTTTACATAACGAAGCGTGTGAAATAAAGCATTCAACTGTGTGGAGTGAGGAGCCTACATAAACTGACTCAGAGATTGCACAACATAACAAAGATCGGGCCTGGTGTTGGTCAAGAAGTTTAGCTTGCCAACCAATGTGCGAAATTGAGTAGGGTATGGAAGAAGATCACAATCTGAATCATTAAGCTTCAAGCGTAGAGGAAGGGGAGTGGAAATAGATGTCATTAGGAAGACCAACATCCAGAAGCAACTCATTGGTGAACTTAGTTTGAGTAATGGAATAGCCAGTAGGAAGATGGGAGACTTCCATTCCCAAAAAATAATGAAGGAGACCAAGATCATTTATGCTAAAAGTGGAATGTAACACCTGCTTAAGGTGAGTGATCTTTGCAACATCAAAACTTGTAACTAGGGTATCATCCACATACACAGCAACGGTGGTGATGGAGCCATAAATTTTGTGAATGAACACAGAGTAATTTAACTTGGATTGAACATACTGAAGAGATTGCAGGGTGGATGTGAGCTTTTGAAACCATTGGTGCTAAGCTTGCTTCAGACCATATAGAGACTTCTTGAGTCTACATAGATGATGAAGATCACCATGGAGGAAGGCATTGTTCACGTTGGTGAAGGGGCCAATATTTAGCAATAGTTATTGCAATCAAGGCTCGAAGATCGTCATTTTAACAACCGGGGAGAATGTCTCAAGAAAATCTATGCCCTCTTTCTATGTGAAACCCTTGGCAACAAGCCTGACCTTGTATCTTTCAAGGGTGCCATCGGACTTCAACTTTACACAGTACACCCATTTACATCCAATTGGTGTCTTTCCAAGAGGTAAAGGAACAACATCCCTGCAGGTTTCATTAGCAGTCAAAGCATCAATTTCTAACCTCATAGCATTAATCCGGTTTGAATCAAGAGAAGCATGGTGAAAAGATGTTGGTTCTTTGTAAGTTGAAAGATGACTTAGGAAGGCAAAGTGAGAAGTGGGCCATGAAGAAGAAGGGACCATTTTGATGTTGGCAGTGGAAGTAGGACCAAAGTTGCAAACAAAATCTCTCAAGTAAGAAGGGGGATGATGTGCTCTTGTAGACCTCCGAGGAGGATTAGGTGTGGGAGGATAAGGTGAGTGTGATTCTTCTAGAGGAGAGGGAGAAACAATAGGGACAAATAGATAATCAAAGTCATGATCAGGGAGGGAAGGTAAAGGAGACGAAGAAGGGTGAGGTTTAAGGTGAAAGGGAAAAATGGACTTTATCAGTTGGTCCATATTGATGTTTGAGGTCCTTTTCATATAGCTACATATAATGGAAACAAGTATTTTGTCACCATTGTGGATGATTTCTCTCGTGCTACATGGATTCATTTGATTCCTTCTAAAAGCAGTGCTACCACAGTTATTAAGAATTTTGTTTCAATGGTTGAGACTTAATATGCTGCAAAGTGCAAGTTCTTCATTCTGGTAATGCACAGGAGTTGGGTTTGAGCTCTGAATCTGTAGGCTTCCTAGCTCAGAAAGGCATTATTCACCAAACATCATGTGTTGCTACCCCTCAACAAAATTGTGTTGTTGAGAGAAAGCATAAACATATTCTTGATATTGCTAGAGCCTTATTATTTCAGTCTCATTTACTCTCAAGTACTGGGGTGAATGTGCTCTCATTGCTGTCTACATCATCAATCGTCTCCCAAGCAAAGTGTTACAGAACAAGAGTCCTTTTGAGATTCTTCACAACAGTGCTCCTTCTTATGATCATTTGAAGGCTTTAGGTTGCTTATGCTTCATGTCTACTCTTGTTCAAGGCAGACATAAGTTCTAGGCACGAGCTATCCCTTGTGTGGTCATTGGCTATCCATTTGGTAAGAAGGCTTACAAGGTTCTTTCCTTGGACAACCACATCATTCACACCAGTAGGGACATTGTGTTCCATGAACACATTTTTCCTTACACACAACCATCACAAAATTACCCTTTATTTCCATCTCAAACCCCTTACTTTGATGACATAAACCCACCCTTGCATACTCTTCATTCACATCCTACACCTCATCCTATTCCACCTCCTAGAAGGTCCACAAGAATTCTTATCTTCAAGATTATGTTTGCAGCCATGCCACAGCAATGTGTTGTCACGCACATACCTTAACCATTGATTTTCAAACCAAAAACACTTCACCTTTTAAACCTACTTCTGAGCCTTCATCTTATGATCATGCTTTCCAATTTGAAGTCTGGCAGAAAGCTATGGCAGAGAGTTCTCAGCATTGGATAGTAACCACACTTGGGACATTGCTTCTCTTCCAAAGGGAAAGAAACCTATTAGTTGTAAGTGGGTGTTTAAAGTCAAACACAAGGCTGATGGTTCCATAGAGAGGTACAAAGCTCATCTAGTAGTCAGGTGTTTCACCCAAAAAGAAGGCATCGACTACACTAAAACCTTCTCTCTTGTTGTGAAATTAACAACAGCTCGAGCTCTTGTTTCAGCTGCTGTCAAAAATCAGTGGCCTATCATGCAATTAGATGTCAATAACGCTTTTCTCCATGGGGATTTACATGAAGAGGTGTATATGAAAGCTCCTCAAGGTCTGCAGGTTGAGCATGGCAAGGTTTGCAGGCTTCGTAAATCCCTTTATGGCCTTAATTAAACAAGCTTCAAGTCAGTGGTATGACAAACTTCCTCAAGCTTTTAAGCTTCATCAATATGTTCAATCTCTAAATGATTACATCATGTTTGTTAAGAAAACTTTTACTCAGTCTACATATGTTGTCGTATACGTTGATGATGTTATCATCACTGGTGACAACCCTGCTGAGATGGAGGACTTAAAGTTGTTCTTACATGATACTTTCAAAATCAAAGATATAGGCCATCTTCACTATTTCCTTGGTATTGAATTTGTATCAACTGTTGCTGGTATAATTTTGAGCCAAAGGCAGTTCATGAAAGATACCATCATTGAGTTTGATTGTGGCAATGACACTCCTGCTATTAGCCCACTTGAACTCAATACCAAACTACTTCCCACATACAACGATATCCTTCCCAATCCAACTCGCTTTCGACAGCTTGTTGGTAAACTTAATTTTATTACCAATACCCGCCCTGACATTGCCTTCACTGTCCAACACATTTGATAGATTACATAGGTCTTAATATTGTATAGTGGTCTAAAAGCCCATTAAGGCCCAATACCTTTGTAACCTATATATATGTTATATCAATGAATGGAAACCCTAAGGAGGACTTTACATCAATTATATCATTCTACATGGTATCACAGCCTTTTCTTCCTCACGGAACCCTAATTTGATCCTCTCGCCTCACCTCTCCTCTTCTCTCCTCCGACCTCCGGTCTGGCTACCACAACGACACCTCTCCTCGGATTAATTGGCGATTACTAATTAATTAGCAATTCGGCGCCGTCGTCCACTTTTGATCGAAGTCACCGTTTCAATTTTTCAATTGGAATTCAAGGTCAACCGAGCCCTTTTGAATTAATTGAAGAAATTACCCTATTGCAATTTACACATCTAGCCGCCGACCTCACCCTCCTGTTTCTCCTAATTACGGTTCTGGCCCTAAGTTAGTTCCTAATTAAGTTACGGGCCAATATCAAAAAAAAATGCACCGATACTCTAGATATCCTACCCCTCGACATGCCGGTCCTCAGGCCTCTCTGACATCGCCTGACCCATGCTATATTCCGCCAGCTCTGCATCACGCCTTCTCCTCTACGCAACCGACATCTTCAGATTCTTCTTGGTACATGGACACTGGTGCCACCTCCCACATGACGAACTCCTCAGGTAACCTCTCATCTATTTCTTTTAAGGGCTATGCCCACTCTATTATCGTCGGAAATGGTGGTCGTCTTGCTACTTCGGGAATTGGCCACGCCAAATTACAGACCCCAACCCACCCACTACACCTCAACAATGTCCTTATTGCCCCAAAGATTGTCAAAAACCTTATCTCTGTCCGTCGGTTCACTACTGACAACAACGTTTCCCTTACTTTTGATCCCTATGGTTTCTCTGTGAACGATCTTACTACGGGGGTTACTCGCATGAGATGTAACAGCACCGGAGAGCTCTACCTTGTCACACCACCTCTTGCGTCCAGTCAGTCGTGTCCGGTCGCCCGCTCAGCAGGCAGGTATTGATTGTGATGAGACGTTCAGCCCTGTGGTCAAGCCTGCCACTATCCGAGTGGTCCTGAGTCTAGCTCTGTCGCGCAACTGGGCCATCCATCAGTTAGATGTCAAGAACGCATTTCTCCATGACCATCTGAATGAGACGGTCTACATGTTTCAGCCGCCGGGGTTTGCTGATGTTGACCGTCTGAAGCATGTTTGTCTCCTCCAGCGCTCTCTGTATGGTCTGAAACAGGCTCCGCGGGCTTGGTTCCAGCGTTTTGCCTCTCATCTGCTCCGTTTGGGTTTCACTGGCAGCCGTTCCGATTCGTCTCTGTTTATCTATCGCCGAGGCTCAGACTTGGCATTCCTGTTGCTATATGTCGACGACATCATTCTCACCGCCTCTTCTGATGCTCTTCGGACGTCTATTATTTCGCAGTTGAGTGCGGAATTCGCCATGTCTGATCTGGGTCAGTTGTCTTACTTTTTGGGAGTTGCTGTTCAGCGTCATGCGTCAGGTCTGTTTCTCTCACAGAGTAAGTATGCTGCAGAGATTGTTGCTCGGGCTAAGATGGTCAACTGTAATCCAGTCGCCACCCCTGAGTGTCGATACATCCAACAAGCTCAGTGCTCATTCTGGTCCTTTGGTTGATGACCCGACATTGTACAGGAGCCTCGCTGGTGCTCTTCAGTATCTCACTTTCACCAGGCCTGACATTAGTTACGTCGTTCAACAGGTCTTCTTGTTCATGCATGCACCTAGGGAACCTCACTTTCAGGCTTTGAAGCGGATCATTCGGTACATCAGCGGCACTCTTGAGCTCGGCACCACGATCACTCCTTCCTCTAAGCTCGATCTTGTTGCTTACACTGATGCGGATTGGGGTGGTTAATTGTCCTGACACACGTCGCTCCACGTCTGGGTACTGCGTCTTCCTCAACGACACCCTTGTGTCATGGTCAGCCAAGCGTCAGTCCGTCGTATCTCGCTCCAGCGCTGAGGCCGAATACAGGGGTGTTGCCAACGTTGTGTCCGAGTGCTCCTGGCTCCGGAACCTCCTCCTTGAGCTCCGTTGTCCCCTTCAGAAGGCCACTCTGGTCTATACGGACAACGTCTCCGCCGTCTACCTGGCTAGCAACCCAGTCCAGCATCAACGCACGAAGCACATTGAGCTTGATCTCCACTTTGTAAGGGACAAGGTTGCCATTGGACATGTCCGCGTTCTCCATGTCACGTCCTCTTATCAGTACGCTGATATATTCACCAAGGGTTTACCTCGACAGTTATTCATTGATTTTCGTTCCAGTCTCACTGTAAGGACCCCTCCCGTTTCGACTGCGGGGGTTTGATAGATTACATAGGTCTTAATATTGTATAGTGGGCTAAAAGCCCATTAAGGTCCAATACCTTTGTAACCTATATATATGTTATATCAATGAATGGAAACCCTAAGGAGGACTTTACATCAATTATATCATTCTACAACATTATCCAATTTATGCAAAAACCTGCTCTTTGCGACATGAATGCTGCTTTATGCACTCTCATATACTTGAAGGTTACCATTGATCGCTCCCTTCTACTCAACAACTCCTCTGCTTCAGATTTGTTGGCTTATTGTGATTCGGACTGGGCTTCATGCCCTTTAACTCGATGAAGTGTCAGTGGGTATGTCATTTTCTTTGGTGGTAGTTTGATTTCATGGAAATCAAAGAAGCATACGACATTTTCATTGTCATCTGCTGAGACAGAGTGTCGTTCCTTGAGACGAGTATGTTCTGAAATTGCTTGGCTCACTCATCTCTTGTATGAGTTGGGAGTATCCTCAATCACGCCTATCCCAGTAAAATGTGACAACCAGGCTGCGATTCACATAGCTCATAATCCGGTCTTTCACGAGAGGGCCGAGCACATCGACTTGGACTGCCATTTTGTGATAGAGAAGCTACTTGAAGGGCTCATTTCATTACACCATCTCCCTATAGCTCAATGTTTTAACTAAAACTCTGCCCGGTTATCGTCTTCCTCCTATTCTTGACAAGCTGGGGTTTCATCCTTTCCACCTTGAAGGGGGGGGGGGGGGGGGGGGGGGGTGGTGGTGATGGAGTACAGAGATCAATGCAGAGCTTGCCAAGCTCATCTCCAGCTCAAGCTAGTCAACGGAGAAATTAATCAAGACTTTCAGTTGAGCATCAACGGTCAGAATTTAGAGCTCAGTTTTGTATAGGTTAAGATCTTAACACGTGTATTGAGCAATTATATAAATTCGTTCATCTGTACTCAATACACACATACACAATAAAATACAGATTCATCTTCTTCTTCTGAATTCTCCTTCAATGGAGGTTTCTGTTTTTGTTATTCTACACAAAACTGACAGCTTTTTGTCTTCACTAGAATGGAAAGAGGCGGAGATCCAACCATCCTCAACCCTAATCTTAGCCGACACTCACACTGACATCACAGTGATCGAGGCTGCCACCAAGGAGGAAGGAAGATTGAGATTTTGGTTAGGAGATGGAAACTCGATGAAAAACTAGAAAGGGGATTGAGATCTGAAGCGAGTGAGAGGTTAGGGACTTGGGGGTCTGAGACAATGAACGAAAGATCGAGGATGAGATGAAAAACGGTGGAGAGAGGTATACCCTCTTATTTGGGGGTAAACAAATGAGGTTAATGGATTGAGGCTCGTAATGTTAACAATCCTTTGAGGGGTTGAACCAAACACGTTTTAATGGACTGGGGTGTAATATTCCTTTCACTGGGCTCATATTTAGAAAACAAACACGCCCTTAATTAAGTCACCGCACCTACTCGTGATCATAAGGGCTCCAGACAAGATGGGAAAAGGGCTATTGACAAGACAATTCTCATAAAATTGCACACAAGTCCTTTCCATTCTAAAAATACAATTACAAATTTGCCCGAGAGAAGAATTGAAAACTAACGCTATTCAATCTCGTTTCACTTGGACGAGCCACAAACGATAGAGAGAAATCACTCATACCTTGTTCATTGCGGTAGATTTGTGAGGGCTTTCAACCGATCTACCAAATTTAAGGCAAGAAGTTCCATTTACAATTGATTTTAATGGGGTTTTTTTTAAGGAAATTGTGTGTTTTAGGGTTTGAAATTATAATTGAAATTGATGAAATTGGTTGTTGTTTGTGTGTTTTGTTTGATTGTTGTTGATTTGGGTGTTGTTTGAGTTGAATTATGAGTAGCAATTGTGACGAAAATGAAAAAAATTGCTCGTTTTGTTTCGATTGGAGTTGATTTTTTTGACGTTTTTTCATGGCTTACTGTCGGGCAAAAGGCTCGTGTAGATCTCATGAGGCGATGATATATGCTCGGCTACTGTCACCGAGCCTCTCGTGTACCCTCACCACTTTTTGCCGAGGTTCCTTCATACCCTCAACAACTTTTGCCAAGCCTCCTTTGTACCCTCAACATCATTTGCCGAGGTCCCTTATTTAGCTTGTCCTCTCCGAGTTCGACAGATTTTTCAAACGACGACTACAAATAACTGTTGAAATGTCATTCGATAATCAACCAAATTGATCGACATACGAAAGTGAGTGTCGGTCAATTCGCTCCTTGATAAATTTCACCGATTTTGGTCAGTTTTCGAGCAAACAATTCCTTTGAGGGATTTAGGTTTTTTTTCATTCGCTTTGATTCGTAGATGAGAGCTTTAGACCTTTTTGCAATTTGTTTGAAAAAAGTGAAAAGGACCTCCGTTAAATTACTTAAAATTGTCTTGACAATAGTCGTTTTGAGATCTTGTCTAAAGCCTCACTCATTCGTGATTAGCTATGCTGTATATATATCCTTTAGGGAAATTCCGGATGGTGCCCCTGAAGTTAAGGCTATTTCAGTTGGTGTCCCACACTTCTATTTTTTCCGGATGGTACCCTTGTGTTTTCATAGATTTCCACCCCGTACCCCTAATGTCCACTACCCCTTAACACCGTTTCTTTTACTCCGTATTTTTAAATTTTCCTTTCTTCAACGGTTCAACCCATGTCGAGCAGACAGAAACTTGGCCGCCATGGTTGCGAGCTCGAGCCACTTTCTACCGCTTCCTCAACAGAGATCCCAAGGTGTTAGCGCCGCCTCCTTCAGGTGCTCTAGCGATGAGCACAGTGACCAGACAAGCCCAAAGTCCAGCGATGAAGTTCAAGAACACCAAAAAAAAAAAACCAATTATCGCCCTCAGCAAAAAGCCATCAAATCTCAGATCTAGATTTTGGGGACTTAACTGATATGAGACGAGAATCTAGTGGTGAAGCTTCACCCCGTGTTCCTCCTAAACCTAAAAAACCAATTCCAAGACCAGTAGACAAATAATCGGCTCCAAAATAACCGAAGAGTGGACATTTCAAGATAACTCAAGACGCAGTTGGCCCTCAAAGACGCGGTTGGTTGCTACAAAGGAGCGCTGTACGGGGTGGAAATCTATGAAAATACAAGGGTATCATCAGAAAAAAATAAAAGTGTAGGACAACAACTGGAATAGACTTAACTTCAGGAACACTATCCGGAATTTCCTTATCATTTATTGTATACAGACCAGTACATCACATGTCTAGTACATCACATGTCACATTTATTTTTTGATCAGAAACATGTCACATTTATTGATATACTACCAAGATAAGGAGTTTTGAGAGATAACAGAGAGCAATGGAAGCCTCCACCGCCCCTCCAAAAGGGAGCAATCATCACCCTGCTCACGATGATAACGAGGTAGCCGCGTACGCCGAGCAGATAGCCAACTTGCTCCCCTTCCCGATGGTGATGCAGACGGCGATCGAGCTCGACCTTTTCGGCATCATCTCCGCAGCAGAAAAATCTGGTGGCCGGATCTCCGCTGCGGGGATCGCCGACCAGCTGTCGGCGTCCGACAAGGAACAGGCAGCGGATAAGCTGGAGCGGATGCTCCGTCTGCTCAACGCTTTCGCGGTCGTCACGTGCTCAGTCGATGGGTTCGGACGGCGGGTTTACGGGCTGGCGCCGGTGGGAAGGTACTTCGTTCGGGATGAGGTCGACGGTGCTTCTTTTGGGCCGCTTTTGTTGTTCAATCAGGATGAGGTTATGCTCCGTAGCTGGTACGCTTTTCAATCTTTTGTGTCACTTTCTGTTTCTTTTTTCTTTCTTTCTTTTTTCAGTTTTTTTTTTTGGAATGTTCCGGATCGGTGAATATTGAGAATACTTGAATAATATATAAGGTTGAAGGACTACTGCTTTTATTGTCAATTGGTTTTGAGATGGAACTCTATTGAGTTTATGTGTTGTTCGTATCTCTATAAATTAAAATGTAAAAACATGTCATTTCAAAAATCATTTATTTTTGAAGGAGACTATAAATTAAGACCATCTTGGAGTATCAAATAAAAAAACGGTTGAACTAAAAAAAAATTAATATTTCCAAAAATTCTAAAAACTCTCAAGACGGAGAAGTTCTTGAACATGCTCCTATAATGATAAAAAATTGCTCAATCCTTAAATCTCTACAATTGAGGCTGGAATGCTTAATTACAACTTGGAAGTGATAATTTCAACTGAGGTGTCTAATTGCAAAGCTGTATGTATTTATATATGTATGTATTTAGGAGGAAGCTGAAAGATGCAATCATGGAAGGAGGAGTTCCGTCGGCCAAGGCTCATGGAATGAATCTATCCGAGTACTGTAGTTTGCATCCGACGTTTAGTCATGCCTTCAACCTCGGGATGCTTAACCACACGGCCGTGGTGATGAAAGAGATCCTCCACCATTACAAAGGTTTCGACAACCTCCGACAACTAGTCGATGTAGGCGGTGGTACTGGTCACACCCTTAAGATCATTGTGTCTAAATATCCATCCTTGAAGGGGATCAACTTTGACTTGCCTCATGTTATAGAACGTGCATTGTCCTTCCCCGGTATGTGCTATCTCCTATCTTCTATATATATATATTTTTTGCTAATTAATTTCCCCTTAAGTTTTCCTACTGTGTGTTTATATATATATAGGCATTGAACATGTCGCCGGAGATATGTTTGAGAGCGTACCTAGTCCCGCCGAAGCCATTTTCATGAAGGTATTTATGCTTATAAGCAACAACAGATTTTAATTTTTAAGTAAATATTTATACTATATTTTTTTTATTATATATATTTCAATTAATATAAATGCATAAAATATATATATATATATATTTATTTTATTTTTAAAAAAAATCAATGTTGATTACCGCTTGAGATAATTAAATTATACACTGATATCATTTCTATTGAGAATGGTCGGGTGTTATTGCTAAGGACATGACGAGTTTATTCATTTAACTAGTATTTGTTTTCCACGCTCGTATTTAATCAATGATAAAATCATGCATAATATAAAGATTGTTATGAAATAATTTAATTTTAAAATTATGCATATATAATACTCTGTATAAAAGATATTATTTGAATTGAATAATAGATCGATCAACAATAAATATATTATAGATCTCCATTATATTAAATAAATAGTTATTTGAAGATTATAGAAGAGTTTAATTAAAATATAGATATGACAATAATTGATTAATGAGGTGGATAAATAAGATATCACGTGGATAAGACACGTGAGGATATTGTCTAACGAGACATAAATATATTGGATCATTAATTGATTGATCGATGTGTCAAAAAAGGTGGGTTCATATTGTACCAGATAACAACATATAGGTAAATTTGACCGGGACTTGACACATAGGAATTCAGGTCTATGTTTTAGTATTATACCAGTGTGTGTCCTGTCCCATGGATGAGAATATGTTAACACAATATTTTAAAATTACATCAATTATATAAAAAATATGATAAAAAAATAAATCTGAATTACAATGTTAGAATTAAACTATTAACAATAAAAATTTGTAAAAACTATAAAGTAAAAATTAATCTCGATATGAAATACCAAAAAATAATATAGTTATAAATAAAATATCAAATATCAAACCATTAATTTCAATATAAATAATTATTTCCATAAAAATAATGTAGATATAAATAAAATAACACTTATAAAATATTTATTTATTAATATTTTCATAATTATCGCTATGTAATAGTTATGATTTTATTTTTATCAAGGGAAAACTAATTAAAATACCCCCACCTTTGGGGATATGATAAAAATAAATCCCCTATTTTCAAATGTAATAAAAATATTTTGACCTTTGAGGGTAGTGGTAATATATTACCACATGTTTTCTTACGAGTAAAAAATGCTGACAAGGCAGCCTACGTGATTTTTTTTAAAAGGGTTTTCTTGAACGGTTTCCTTAGGAAAAAAATAAAGAGTTGGACCGAGTTCATACCCAACGCATTTTCATCCCTCCTATCTTCTTCCGTGGTCGCCTCTTGAATTAGGTAAGAGTGGGCACAAATTCTGTAAATCTCGAGCCCGTCCCGATCACGGAGGAATTTGAAAAAAAAAAAAAAAGAATCCCGTCTCTATCCCATCCTGCAAAAATTATACAGGACGACCCCCATCCCGTCCCATCCCGTCTCGCGCCCACCCCTCTATGAAACTGTCTTCTAGGTCTTCCAAGCAGCTCATGCTTCTTCTTCAATGTCAGTCTTCCTCCCTCGTGGTCGATCGTCTATCTTGAGCAGTCTCTCTCACGTCTTCTTCCTTTTTTATTCGTTCACGGACTTGGCTAGGTAAGTTTTGCTTTTTTCCCTCTTCATTGTTGTTGTTGTTATCGGTTTAGTTTTGTTGTCGGTTTGGTGTTAGGAATAATCATGTTGTGTTAATTTGAGACAATTTTGACCGGATTACTTGCTTGGTTGAATCAATTTCGTTTTTCGGGTTTAATTTGTTGTCGGTTTATTTTTTTTCCTAATGAAATCGTTCAAGAAAACCCAATTTTAGTGTTAATTTGTAAAAAGGCTTCCACGTAGGCTACCTTGTCAAAAAACAATTCAAGTAGGCTGCCTTGTCAGTATTTTTGACCTGTGAGAAAACTCGTGATAATATATTACTACTATCCTCAAAGGTTGGGATACTTTTATTACATTTAAAAGTTGAGTATATATTTTTACCATACCCCTAAAATTGAGGGTATTTTAATTAGTTTTCCATTTTATCAATTAACTAATATATATATAGAGAGAGAGATTAATTATAAATGGTAACTTTCAATAAATGATGATCATATATTACTTTAATTATTAATTTTTTTGGCCGTTTTCCTAAAATCAACTACAATCCATCATGTTTGATAAAAAAAAAAACTACAACCCTGTACATCATGTAGAACCTTTTTTTTTTATGGGTTTTAGTATATGTGCATATATATAGATATATAAATGATAGGTAAAAATTATAAAAATTTTAAATAATAGTTTAAACTTTTGGGTTGAAAATTGTATTTACTTGACGTGCATTAATCAAGGCACACACAACGTAATCATACTTGTTCAGTCAAGGCTAGAAAGTTTAAGTTACGAAATTAAACCTGATCAACACATTGTTTTGTTTTTGGTTGGGTCAGTGGATGCTTCATGGTTTTGACAACGACCGTTGTGTGAAGATGTTGAAGAACTGCTATAATTCATTGTCAAATGACGGGAAAGTAATCGTTGTCGAACATGTTCTTGAAGATGAAGCCGTGAACACGGAAACCGCCAAAGCCACCCTCCTTGTTGATGCTTTGATGATGACTCAAAGTCGTCAAGGAAGGGAGAGAACGAGACGAGAGTTCACATCCTTGGCTACTGCAGCTGGCTTTTCCGCTCTTAAATTTGTATGCTACGTTTGCAATTTATGGGTTATGGAAATTTACAAGTGATCGATCGAATTTGTTGTATTAATATATATGTCTATGTAGTTTTATTATGATTTTATTGAGATCCATCTGACGATGTCACTACACTAGTTTTACATATGTTCAAATAGTCACCGCTTTATTACTCCTAGTGATGGTATAGAATTATAGATGGTATCTCTTTATTCTTCGTGATATTGATCACATTTCTGATCGCTATTTGCATTTTTGTGGGTTGGTCTGGTATGAGAAGTAACTCCCTCCCGTTCTATAAATATAAGTATTTTACTATTCACGCACGTTTTCTTATGATGATAAAATTAAACTATGTAAAATATTAATTTTTTTTAACAATCTCATACTTATTAGTAAGAAGTATGATCGAGATTATTAAAAAATATTTAATATTTTACATAGTTTTTTATCATACTAAGAAAACGTGCGTGAATAGTAAAAGACTAATATTGTAGAACGGAGGGAATATGTGCTAGAGTCGAACCATCCAGTGAAAGCTTTTAGGCGACGGGTATATGATTGGGGTATATACCGTATATAATACCTTCATGTTACCCAGGGGCGGAGCTGGGGGGTGCTCGGTGGCCAGAAAAAAAATAAAAAAAAATAAATAATTATTTTTTTTACTTATATTTAGTATATTTAAGGTAATATAAGATTTTTAAGTGATATTTGAAGTAGAATTGCTATCTAGCTCAATTGGTCAAGGGGAAGGAAGGGAATTAAATGATCTTGGGTTCAAATTTCAAACTCTTCACTTTTTATTTGTTTTATTATATCATTATTCTACATAATTATTTAGGGATTTCTTTGTATATTTTTAGTTTCTCTAAACTATTTCAATTAAAAAATGTCATGTCATATTTAAATTTAATGTTTTCCTTCAATATTGTTTTGAAAATAATTCTACTTGATTTTTTTCCTATATTTTTTTATTTCTTTCAACTATTTAATTAACTAAAAATATCATAAATATATCACAATTTTAGTATTTATTCAATATTTTTGTAAAAATCTTCTTAATAGGTATAAAAAAATATTTTACGAAATTTTTTTAGCACCCCTCTGGATTTCATCCTGGGCCTCCTGGCTCCGCCACTGATGTTACCCAATCTTCTCCGAAACTTTTCTGTCAATTATGATTAAACTCAGTCACTTAGGATTAAATTCTTTAATACAAATCGGTTCTAAAAATCAGTCACTTAGAATTAAATTCAGTTATTTCTAAAAATCAGTCACTTAGTCAAGTAGTGTTAAATTACCTATTGGTCATGGCGAGGGATATAACTCATTGTAAGTATTTCATAAATAAATAGGCTTGACCTATGTCCGTAGCTTATATTTCATAAATAATCAGGCTTAAATTCAGCTTATTCTAAGTATTGAGAGTTAAAATTCAGCTTATTCTGTTTGGCTGCTGCATTTTTTTTTTGTTTTGGGTCAAAATGTTTTTTTTTTTGGGGATCTAAATGTTCGCTTTCACTGATATTGGGTAGGGATGAGAGGAGCTGTGAGCAGGCCTAGCAAGAAAAGAGGGGGAGGATTATGCAAAGAGGCAACTTGAGGAGAGAGCGGAGAAGGTTGAGGAGAGAGCCTGGAAGGAGGAAAAGGATGCTAAGCAGGCTAACGACAAATTCAATAGGGTAATATATGAGAGTGAAGATATGAAGAAGCGTATGGAGGCCTTGGAGTAGGTTGTGCGACAATTTCTCTGTTCACACCCAGTCTCTTGAGCTCAATCTATATGTAAGTGTTTCACGAGATAATCACTTCTTTTAGTCAACAATTGTTGGGAAGGTGCATGAATGTTGGTTGAACATGGAAGGTTTCAGGTGAAAAAATACCCTATACATATATTTCTAGATATGATGGCTTGTAGACAGGTTTTGGGTATGTAGCTTTTGAAGTTTGGGGTAAAAAGAATCTTGGGTGAAAACAGATGAAACTTTGTGTAATTGGATACGCGAAGATTTAAATTGTAAGCAAGTTTTAACATGTGAGGTTTTGGTTCGCCAAATTGTGTTGTGCATTTGTAAGTTTAACTGTTCTGAATGTTGCTGAATGTAAAGTGCAGGTTGTGTGTTGTGATTGTAAGGTGCAAGTATTGTGTAGGTTGTGAATGTGCACATGGCAGCTGAGAAGTACAAATTCCTATTTTATTTTTTTAAGAAAAAGTAAACTCAGGCAACTGACTAATTAAATATCGCCGCTTCATTACAAACCAAAAAAAAATCAAGCAACGAACTAACTATAGGCCAATATCCATTTTTCTCAGTTCGTCGCTTGAAAAAATGTGGTCACTTATATTTTGAAGCGACGAACATAGGTGGTTGCTTGGACGTCGGATAAGAAGAAAGAAAAGAGAGAAGCTGAGAAAGCAATAGTTACAGTGAAAGCAATAGTAAAGTGACAAAAGAAATTGTGATGGTTTGAAAACAATATAAATAAAGATAGTTTTTCGGATCATCGGGCTTCTTCCTAGTCAGTTGGTTTCTACTTAGTTATTCTATGTTTTGGTTTATGTATAGAAGTAGTACGATGCCTATTCAAACACCACTAAGTCCCTTACACTATAACATGGGGGCGAGTAGCACAAAGTCCTAAAATCCTAGCATCTAGGCACTATCATTCCCGTCTAGTCGACTTCTCACTGGGTTGTCAACCTAGCCAACGCTTCCACTAAAAGTGAAAAATCCTAGATGTCAAGCTTCCCACACCCTCAAGATTCCCGAATCGTTCCTATACGACGTGCGGGCTAGTTAAGGATTAAGGCCCGGAAGCGAAAATAGATATAATCCTAGCGCGATGTGATTCTATCTAGGTGGCCAATCAAGATACAATAAATAACATTAGCAAAATTAGCACAAGGAAGATTGAAATAAACTTAAATATATAGAAATAACCATAAATTAGCTCTCACAATACATCAACCATGTTTTGAAATACGTGAACAAAACTAAAGAAAGGTTTAGCCACTCATGACTTACCTCAAAACCTAGAATGAAGAAACTGTAGAGCAGTTGTTGCTGTCTTTGATGTTTGAATTGAATGATGAAAATCCTAAATGAAACTACCCTATATATAGTGTTAGGGTTAGGCCAAAACTCTAGAAAAATCGGCCACAATTGGTTAAGAACGAATCTTTATAGGATAAATATAAATCTCCAATGATAAGTGGTGGACGTGAATGTCATGGTTCAAATCTCCAAAAGTAAATATATCAAACTCAAGAACTAGTAATAGTGGTGAGTAGAGGTCGATCCCACAAGTAGTGCGTGCGACTTTATAAATGTGATTGTAAGCCAAAGCAAGTGACAAAGCAATGGCATGAAAGCAATAAAAGTAATGAAAGTAACAATGATTGCTTATAGGTAGACATGACCACGGGCCACGGGTCGGGCGTATTGACCCGTGACCCGCCGGGTCGGTGACCCGTCGGGTTAGGGTCAAAGGGTCGAAGGGTTGGCTCGGGTTAAGGGTCGGGGAGAAGATAACCCGTGATCCGACGGGTCAACCCAATGGGTCATCAATTTTTTTTTTAAAATAAAATTGTTTTTAAAAAAAAACTAGAATTTATATTAAAATTATTATGAATTTTATTTATTCATAATTCATAATATATCACTAGTACAAAAAAGCTAATTAAGAGCGGTTTTTTATTAGGAAGCATAACGGTTTTCAAAGTGCTGTTAACTGAAGCGCTGACAACACTATTGAAAGCGTTATTTAAGAAGCGCTATTAGAAAATACAAGCATAGCTCTTTTTTAAAACAAGCGCTGTCTAAAATACAGGCACAACGCTTTTTTGAAACAAACGCTGTCTAATTTAAATTATATAAAAAAAACAAAATAAAAATCAATCCTAAAAATACGATCGATTCTCTTGCAGTAGTGCAATCCACCACTTCTACCCACAACAACCATATCTATCTGGGTATTCATAAACTCAATTAAACCAACCATCAATTCAAACGGAAGAAAACATCAAAGTCTATATATCATTAAAGGGAAATTACACAGTAGTACATTAAGTACATTAACTTATAAAAAAAATGAAACTGATGAAATTGTGCAACAAATAAAGAACAAACCCTAGAAAATCAAAAATCCTAAAATTGAACCTAATGACGCTCAATTGCATAAATGGAGATCTGATCGACGATTTGAACGGATCTTGTAGCTAGATCTGGAGTGTGTTGAATGGATTTTGTAGATTTGTCGATTGTTCAACGTGTTTGATGGCTCTCGATCTATGCGGTTTTGTTGAAGATGGATCTCGATCGGGTAGATCTGTTGATTTGCAAAACGAATAAGGTGTTGTTGAAGGAGGAGGAGCAGAGGAGATGGAAGGAGGGGCCGAGGAGGCGTTGTAGATATGTAGATCTGGAGAGCTGTTGACGTCGGAGGGGATGGAAAGAGGAGGAGGAGGAGGAGTCCGAGGTGGAGAGATCTAGCGAAGGAGACGGCGCAGATGGAAGGAGGAGGAGACGGAGCAAGGTGCTGGCGATCTGGTTAAGGAAGGTGCTGTTGTTGGCTCCGAGGAGAAGGGATCTGGTGGAGGAGGTTGCGAAGATGGAAGGAGGAGGCGGAGAAAGGTGTTGTTGTTGGCTCCGGCACAGATTTGGAGGAGGAGGAGGATCGTAGACGCTGGTTTCGGCGCGGCTGGAGACGGTGGAAGGCGGCGATGAAAGGCGGCACGGCTAGGAGGAGGAGCCGAGGGAAGGAGGCGACGGTGGAATCAGCCGCGAGGATAATTGGAGACGGCCGGAGTTAGGTTTTTATAAAGCAAGCGTTTAGCTTTTTAGGTTTTTCTTTTCTTCTTTTTTTTTTAAATGATTGGCTTCAAGATTTTATTAGTATTATTTTTTAATAAATTTAATTATCAATGACAGCGCTTTATTATGAGAAACACTATGCTTCCCTTTAATTAACAGCGCTTTTTTAATAAAACCGATGTTATATCAATGAAAAAGAAGTAAAATAGCGGTTATTTCATAAAAGCGATGTGCTTCCCTTTAATTAACATCGTTTTTAATAAAAGCGTTGTGCTTCCCTTTAATTAACAGCGTTTTTAATAAACGCTTTCAAATTTCCGCTGTTAATCTACACATTTGTACTAGTGTATAAATTTTAAGGCATTGCATGTTGTGAAAATCCTACCCAACATTTGCTTTCTTTTATAGGCTTAGCACCCTTCCCCCTTTCCTCTAATTTTCAATGTGGGATGGGATGTGGGACAAGAACAAGTAGAAACTACATCATCTCTTCAATCTCTACCATTCGGTTTTTTCATGTCAATCCATACTTATAAATTTTTATCATATACAAACACTAGTACTACACTTTATATAAATATTATTTAAAAAAATACTTTACCTATTCAATCTCTACCATTCGGGTAAAAAGAAAGTGTAAAGTTCAACACAATACCTTAAACATTTGTGTTATTTGGTGAATCCGCTATGAAATCATTCTATATGATACTAAGTTAGGAGTATTTATGATATAATTTCAAAGAATACAAATATTGTTGTTGATAAAGCCATTACACTTGTATGGTATCCTTAATGTCGGGTTTTCGGTTATTTTGAAAATGATATAGAACTTCGGATTTTCAAGCACGAGAATGAAATATAATTATTGGGTAAATTGGGTAATACACTTATGATTAATTAATGGATCAACACAATTATCAATTGAATTAAATAGAAAGATTAATTCAACATAATTTGATATATTGTATCATGATGTTTCATCACCATGTGTTATTCATTTCATTAAATCCTAAGAGGTAAACACTTTAATTATATTATATGTTACATCATATAATCCAAATACTTAAATTACATTATATTCCACCATATAACCCAAAGACTTTAATTGCATTACATTTTACATCATATAATTCGATTCGTCGAAACATCAATTTCTCACAATTTCTTTCATATCCCATATTTCTGTCCCACATCGAAAGTGTGCTTTATACCTCTATTTTCTCTATATATATCTTCTCATATCCCTACTTGTCATTCCCACAATTCAACATTTTCTTTCCCACATCTAAAGTGTGATGAAATGATGGAGTAGAATGAAGGTGTATATATATATATATAGGGGTTGGTTCCGGTGTACTCAGCCCTTAACGTGTATCATGTACACAAATTTGAGCCGTTGATTCCCATAGAGGAATCTGAGCCGTTGATTCCCATAGATGATTATGCAGTTGAGTATAAATGATTATGCACTAGTATATGAAAGATTATTCAGTCGTATGAGTCTGTTTTTTAGGTTAGTCATTTTGATTATTCGATGGTATCACTATATTATTCGATCGTATTGACGGATTATGCGATGGTATTGCTTTATTATTCAATGGTATAGCTTAATTATTCGATGGTGTTACAATATTATTCGGTAATATTATTCGATGGTAATATATACTATTGAATAATAAAGCTATACCATTGAATAAAGCTATATCCATGGTAATATATACTATTAATTATTCGGTAGCATATTCAAAGAAATTGGTAAAAAAAACACACATTCCATTGAGTAAATATTCATAATTCAAATAATAATATCAAAAAAATCACCAATTCTACTGAATGATCAATATGGGCATGAATAATACAAAAACCCTTAAGCTCAATGTGGCTCCAAATGATTTCAAACTACAAAAAAAACACTACATTCCACTGAATAAACATATATAATTCAATGAATAATATCAAAAAACCCACAAATTCCACCGAATAATAAAACTGGGCACAAACAAAACGAAAACTCTTAAGCTCAATTGTTATCGTAATTTTTTTTTCCGCAAAACATATGCAAAGTGGGTGTTTATAGGTAGATAAAAATAAATTACATCAAAAAAAATAAAAATATTTTTTTAAAATGGTCGAAAATAACAAAAAAAGCCAAAAAATTACTTTTCCCGTCACTATTCACAACCCCCCTTTTCTTTTCTTTTCTCTTTTCTTTATTTTGATTATTGTGAGCCTTTGATTTGGTTTGATCCAAAGGCCGAGATTTGTGTACATGATACACAATAAGGCTTGTGTACACATGATCCATATTATATATATATATATATATATATATATATATATATATATATATATATATATATATATATATATATATATAGAGTATAGATCATATGAGAACAAGGCTTATTGAGTAATATGAGAACAAATCATGAGCGTTGATCTATGGAAATGGATGGCTAAGAAAATTACACCTTTTTCCTTTTTTTATATATACAAATTGTGGGTCCCACTCGCTGAAATTGATTCACTCTCTCATCAAGGGGCGCGTGTTTCACATTGCTGGCAGTTGAGATCCATTTTGTGGAAAGTGGCACACGTTTGGAATTTTTTTAAAACAAAATTAAACCCTAATTGATAGCATTATTTGTTTTGGGAAGATTTTGTAATCAAAAATTTCCTAAAAACTAGGTACTACGTTATTGCAATTGGAGTTACAGAATTTTGAACAAAGTTCCGATCTTGGTCGTTCGTTGAGTAGAGGAAGAGAAGTGCGACGTTGATTCCACATACGGTTGGGAAAGAGTGCAGTGCAATTCAATGGATGCAGGTATTGTCGTTTAATTTGTGTCGTTTCTACTCAATTCGTCTCGTATGTGTTCAAGGTGTACGACCAAGGAGGGTTCATTTCAAGAATAGTTGATCCGAGTACAGAGAATTGAGTCAAATGAGGTTGTAGTTGGTATAGGGCAATAATCAATTATGTTGGGTTTCATTTCAAGTAGTATAGGTTGTTTCTGATGAGTTATTGGAATTGGATTTTTATTCGATCATTACTGCGCATTATTCATTTGTATAAAAGGGTTTTTCCATGTCGGTTTTCATATTTTTATTCAATATGTGTTGTATACAAAGTTGCAATTACAGTTTGTTTTTGTGATTGATATAGATTTTGAAAATGGACGCGATTGGGATGTTGATGCGAATGACGAGGTAGATACTATGGAATTTTTGTTTGAGCAAGCAACAAGTGACGATTTGCATGTCGGAGTTGAGCAATCACTGTCTCCGAACAAAACAAGATATTGGTTGCCTACTTGTGACGAATCAGTATCACCAGCGCTTGGGAAGCGGTTTCCAACTGTTGAGGCGGGGATTGCGTTTTACCGAAAGTATGGTGCCATAGTTGGGTTTGACACTAAAAAGGGTGCATCACGGGTGGTTGATGAGACTTATATGCATCGTATCATGTGGTGCAATAGGCAAGGATATTGTGAATCAAAAAACGCCACAGGAAAACGTAAACGACTATCTAGCCGTGTTGGATGCACTGCTCATATATATCTAAAGTTTAAAGGGTTGGATGGTTATGAAATAACCGGTATGGAGGATCGTCATAACCACACCTTGTTGCAAGAGGGATCTAATCAGTTTCTAAAGGCTCATCGAAAGTTAGATTTCGGCCACCAACGTTTCATGATTAATTGTGCTAAGGCAAATTTGGGTCCGGCTATGACCCATCGGCTAATGAAGGAAGCCAGGCAGGGATCTAGCCATGGAGGGCCAATGATTCAAGATTTGAAGAATTTCAAGCGTGACGTGATGGCGTATATATCAGGAGCTGATGCGCAAATGATTATCGATCGGTTCATGCTGAAGAAACAAGCATCATCTGCATTCTTCTTTGAACATGCTGTAAATGAGAAAAATCAGCTTGTTATGTTATTCTGGTGCGACCCCATCGCGAGGGCCAATTACGCTGCATTTGGTGATGTCGTGTCATTCGACGCAACGTACCGAACAAACAAGTAAGTGTATACCCCCCACCCCTAGCTGTATAATGATGTTCATTATGTAACGATATGGTTGTGTATGGTATAGGTATAGTATGGTTTTCGCACCATTTACCGGTTTGGACAATAACCGAAAATCAGTCACATTTGGGGCTGGATTGTTATTGCACGAGGACAAGCCGTCATACAAGTGGCTTCTCGAGAAGTTCCAAACAGCAATGTGCAAGGATCCGATGGTGATTGTTACGGATCAGGATCCATCATTGAGGGAGGTCATACCCGTTGTGTTTCCGAACACGCGTCATCGTTTTTGTATGTGGCATATCATGATGAAGGTTCCGAAGGAGGTAAAATTTAACACCTATACTATATATTTTCAACTGTCAATATATTAGGTCGAGCATTATGCAGTAACATCACAGGTTTTTACGAGATATTATTCAGGCTGACTACCTACTTATTCAACCGTATGCAAGTATATACATTGGTGTACATTTCATAATCTTCAAGTTCACTTATGCTCTGGTTAACATAGTATTTATATTCGTATTTTCCAGTTATTTGACTTAGTCCGACCAAAACTTTCTAATTTTGGTGTACTGATCGTACAAATCGAAGTTGGGTTATTCGACGGTATCGCTAAATTATGCGATGCTATCAATGTATTATTATATAGTATCAGTGCGCAACCAATATCCCGAAAATTTCACAATGTAGTTGATTTACGTGTGTAAATAAATTTATGACGTCGTATCTGATGTTATGAAGTTTGATTTATAATAAACAGGTACCAAAAGAGATTTGTCATATTAAGGAGTTTCGGATGCAGATCAACAAATGTGTGTGGAGCTACGAGATAACAGTTGATGAATTCGAGCATATGTGGAATGCAATGATAAAGGAGTTCTCTCTCGAGAAAAACAGTTGGCTTACCCTTATGTATAAGTTGAGATCCAATTGGATCCCAGCTTACTTCAGAGAAGTACCGATGGGCGGGTTGATCCGAACAACTTCCATATCTGAGTCGGCAAACAGTTTCTTCGGTCGCTATTCTAGCAGACATTTTAGCCTTGTAGAATTGATGATGCATTTCGACGGTGCTATGGATGCTCAGAGGCATGCTCAATCTAAGCTGGAAATGGAGACTGATACTTTTGTTCCAAGGTATGAGACGCGTCTGCGAATTGAGAGACACGCAGCTTCTGTGTATACGTTGAAGGTGTTTGATAAGGTCTAGAAAGAGATTTCTGATTCGGTAACCTATTGCAATGTTATTAGTGAGGTAGTTGCTGGCGATGGGAAAACACACGTGGTGAAGGAGGAGGATGTTGGTACTTTTGAAGTAACATATGATGCGGTAAGCCAAATATCCACTTGTAGATGCAATACCTTTCATCGTATTGGTATCCCTTGCGAACATGTTTTCGCAACATACAAGTTCATGGGTTTTAAAACCATACCGGATCCGATGGTCAAAGCAAGGTGGACAAAACAAGCAAGAGCATTGGCAAGTGTGTTTGTTGGGGATGAAGTACTCAAACAATCAGCCGCGATGGAGGCAAGAAAGCTGCTGGTCAACAAGCTGTGGGGCAGCATATACTCTACTGTTGGGCTTGTAGAGGATGATACAGATCTCATAAAGGATTTTCTCCAAATGCTTGAGGCCAGGAAGCCACATTACATGGAGAAGCTATCTGAATCTGCATCTGCTGTACCCGACAAAGCTGCATATGTTGAGAAGTATGTTGGGGTCAAGCCTCCCAACGTAGTCACTGTTGAACCCCCACCACAAGCGAAGAACAAAGGACACCGATTGAAGGGTGCACTGGAGAAAGCGACCGAGAAAACTTCTAAGTCGACCTTGAGGAAGTGTGGTAGATGTGGGAATATGGCTTACCATGATAAGAGGAATTGTAAGGTCAAATTGCACGACAAGGGGAAGGGGAAGGGGAAGGAAATAGTCGAAGTTGAAGAAGATGAATTTATAGAAGATTCCACAACTGAGGAAGACTCCGATGATGAGTGACTGCCCAGCTGTTTTATGTTGGTTTATCTATTTCTAATAATTTGTTTCATTCCAAATTAGACAGGCTCAATATGTTGGTTGTTTTAGGGTGTTTTGAATGCTGGATAGTAGTTGACTTATTTCGGAACTATATTACCCTTTTTATTAATTAACATTGCTTCTACTTATATTTTATTAGTTGGGATTTAACCTTATTTCATAGTAATTTATTATTCTGTTTTCAAATTTTATTCAGATATATCAAATAATTATTCGGATATAAAACTGTAATATTGACTGGAATATTATTAACCGTTTAATTTTCAGCTGTTTTGAAATATTATTCAGATCCATGAAAGGATTATTCGGATATACCCTCGGGTTATTCGGGTATATGGCAATATTATTCACCGGGATGAATGGATTAATCCATTGTGGGTTATACTACTGTATCCATACAGTATTCAATTGTATCATTGGATTATTCATACATAACACCAGATAGAGCAAATCATACCAAGTATCCATACGTTACTTAAGCAAGACATTGTTTCCGACCGTAAGTTACGCACTATCAAAATGATTAAAAGCTTCATTTTTACCGGTTCAGTGACTACTGCTTTGAATCATTACGCAGATTAATGAAAGGATTATTCTATATATACCCCCATTTCATTCGGGTATATCGCATTATTATTCACCGGGATTACTGGATGACTCATTTTTGGGTTATACGACTGTATCCATAAAGTATGCAATTGTATGGTTGGATTTTTCATTGATAACACCATAAAGTACGCAATATCAAAATTATTAAAAAGCTTAATATTTATATATCCTTCCTTGACCAGAATTAGCAAGTCGATCCAAAAAAAGGAATTGCAAGTTCCCCTATTGCAAGTCTACCACACATTCCATTAAGGTCCCCTAACTTAAATCAACAACACATAAAAAGTTCTTACGACTACCGTCCAAGTTCCTGCTGGATGTTCGTGGGAATAAACGACAAAAAACAAAATGCACTTATAATATCGTGTAGCCGAACAACACAAAAGACATCAAGATCCTAATCAGGCAATATCTTCGATCTCGTGCCTGAGTCATCCCCTATTAGGGTCTTGTAGTTGATGTACGTTGCTCCCTTTGGGAATGCACTGAGGACCCTGTCTTTCTCATCATTCATGGGTGAAGTCAACAAGCAATGTAAATACTTCAATCGTAGTGAGTTCATGTTCTTCCGACTTCCAACTTTGAACCCGCATTTCCAGGACACGTCCCCCTTGTATGTCTCCATATGTCTCATCGCATATATTCCCGAATCCTTTCCTCCCTGTTTCAACATCCACTCCAACTTTAAAACCTTTGAGCAATTAACTTTGTCGATTTTTTTAGCTAGTGGCGCCCCATTCTGTTCTTCGCGTATTACATACGCTAACATTTTGCGCTGCATCGATCACCAATGTGTTCGTTAGAAAGATTATATATTATAGCAGATTAATCATATAAATATATGGTATAAATCATGTTGACGACACGTAATGGAAATTTACTTAATCTACATATTTACCAGCCTCAAGAACACATGTAGATAGCTTCTATCATAGTCCGCTTCCCTTGCCTTCGAGGAGTCTAGTATCTCTGCATTACCTCTTTTGAGATGGAAGCATATCATATAGTATTCCCCTTTGTCATATATTGGGAACATTATCTGCGGGTTAAACGGAATGAGTATCAAATATACGAATATACCACATCCCCACTGATTATTGATTTAACATTTGTATATATATCATATGTATGTCTGATTTTCTATACACATACCATATCCAGCTCGCAAACTTTCAATTCACCGTTGGCAACTGCGGCGAAGAATTTCATTGTAAACTTAATTGACAAGTCTTCATCCTCCTCCTTACCTGGTGGTATGGCTATGACGGTACCGTCCTACAATTTCAATTGAATCTTAGAGATTAACTATGAGTTTGATACGGAAAATAAAATATCATAATTAAAACGATTTTATTATGAAGTAGTTTACCATTACACTTGGAGGCACGAAGTATACATACGGTGAATTGGGACTTCGCTTTGACTCTCCATGATTCAAAATCAATGCCCACGCGTCTATCACCTTCATTGGTATGTTGTCCTCCAGCAGCGCCATCATGTGTTCGTTGTTCAGCGTAAAGTCGACCCACACAGTGCCTTCTCCCGTGGAATGAGTGAACAAGATTATCCTGTGCAATAGCCAGACAAAATCACACCAAATTCAAATATACATTTATGTCTAGTTAACTATTAATTCTAAATGATTTTCAAACTGAAGTTACTCACTCATGTTTTAGTTCCTTTAGTACGTTAACCATCATTGTCTGCTCTTTTGTGTTTTTTTGATCGGGGTCAATATGCCTGCAAATGTATGGGCTGATCTCCGTGAGTGAAGGTTTAATCCCTCGCCGTGGACGAGGTGTGATGTCGACCCCTTCAGTTGTAGTCTGTACTGCTTTTCCCTATCAAATCATCATAACATTCTTAGTCCATCTACAACGTGTTATCACCCAATATATATTCACCAGTTCACTTCTTATAATCCATCACATATACTCACCTTATCCATTGATGTATGTGGAATCAATCTAACAGACATATCACGTCTTACCACTTCCTTCCCCTAAAGGCAACATGGCAATATAAACGAATATTTGTTTGTTGGTTCATGAATAATGCAGTTTTTTATATGTTTCCGAACATGACAATCTAAATTACCTTATTGGTTGGAGGATTCAGACCTATCCGTGTTTTGGGGGGTGGCATGTCAGACTCAATTGGAACTTGGATTTCTTTATCCTGCGAAATTGCTCAACCACAACCTTAGTTACTTTGATATATTCAATATGTTTTCTTTTTTTCCGTTCGTACACTATGTAGGATGTATTGAGTACCTTATTAGATGGGGCTGCAGACTTGGTTACCTCCAAATTAGCATGTCTTTCTTCACCCTGCATTCACAAGTAGGATGTGAGAGTTATGCCTATATATACCAACATTGTGCAACTGTATATGGGTACAGTATTCGGGGATAAGATGATATTATGCATTTGTATTGCTATCTTGTTGTTGAGGTGATAAATACATCCTATTCGTATATGCAAATGTAATACCTTATTCGATGGGGCTGCAGACTTGGGTACCTCCAAATTAGCATGTCTCTCTTCACCCTGCATTCACACGTAGGATGTGAGATTTATGCCTTGATATACCAACATTATACAACTGTATATGGGTACCGTATTCTGGGGTAAGATGGTATTATGCAAATGTATTGGTATCTTTTTGGTGAGGTGATAAATACATCCTATTCGTATATTGAAATGTAATACCTTCTTTGATGGGGCTGCAGACTTGGTTACCTCCAAATTAGCATGTCTCTCTTCACCCTGCATTCACAAGTAGGATGTATTTATTACCTCCTCAAATAGATATTACATTTCAATTGGTAACAAAAATTAACTCATGTTGGGAAATATTACAACTCGTACCTCAGTCGCATGAATGTGTGAGCCATCAATTTCCTCATCCATATGCTCGGTCCTCAGTTCGTCAAGTACAACAACAACCGGATCCTTCACCCCCAGCTCACATCCAGGAACACCTAGATTAAATGTTGGTCTTTTGTTCCTTTCTGCTACTAGTTCAGACCTTGCTTTCAGTGCATCGTCTATCTGTTGCATAGTTCTCAAGAACTTTGGATCGTTGAAGAAAGATTGTGTCCCTTGTGACAAAGAACTTGTTACCGGGGTTGGTGATATCCCATCTAACCCCGTCTCATCTGGATAACCTCTCCCAAGAATGGAGTGCCCTAACTCATAGCAAGCTTGTATTGAGGGTTCCGATCTCACATCATCTGGAATGTTCATCATCATATCCACAAACTCCTTCATCTTTAAGCTCAATTCCAGCGCCACATTGATCAACCCCTCATAATGTACCTGCAAATCAAAATACATACATAAATATCACAGTTACCCACGAATAATAGTTACTTACGTACCGAATACCTATTATTTCAAACAACCGGTACTGATTAGTATACCAATACATATGCATAATCTCACTTTACCCCCGAATACGATACCACAATACAGTTGCATAATGTTGGTATATAGGCATAAATCTCACATCCTAAATCGTCATGACATATAAAGACCAATTGATCCGTTCCATATACTAATTGATAACAACTTTTCATACCTCTTTTCTAGCACCCGAACTCTCAATTGCTTTCACTTCCAATGGTGGATCTATTCGGCCTTTACCAAATCCCCCACCTGCCATTTCATTTTTCTCCCTCATGGACAATATAGTGTCCGTCCAGCCTTTCAAAACTGGTATGAGTCTAGGCACGTTTCTTTCTCCTTGATTGACTACCCTGTCTACGTACAGGAGCTGCGAGTTTCAGAAATGGATACTTGGTTAGAATGTAATAACTTATACTATCCATATTATAACGCACTAGTACAATGGATACATACCACTAAGAATAGAGATGACCCTTCGAAGAACCCCTTTCTCTCTGATCCAAACTTCAATTTCTCCTTCACCAAACTCGTGAGCACAAGTTGACTCCAATTAACCCCCTTCACTGCGTCAACACTGTCCATTCCCCTGACTAAACGTTGCGTCACTCCGCCGCTCTGTTGGCTGCTGCCTATCGTACTATCGAACAAAACCAGGAAATTCTGTACGAACCGCAGACCGCCATCAACCTCACTCAGCATTGCATTACCCACTTGGGCAGGTCTCAGATAAGCATACTGTTTTTCGAATTGTGACCTCCATACCTCTAGAACATCTCTATTTTCATTTTGTCCCTTCATCACCACTGGCTTACCCCCAAAAGGAATTCCGAAGCACCTATGTACATCGACATCTGTTAGTTATATGCTTCGCCCGTCGTCGAACTCGATGCTGCACTTATGAGGATTGAAGTGGTTGACTAGCCAGGAAGCCAAGGAGAGTGGTTGCTTCTTCACCTCTAAATCCAACAGTGCGCTGAAACCAATTTCGTCCAGCGTTCTAAGTTGCCTCTCATTACCAGCTTTTTGCTTCAACTGATGCATTGCATCGACAAAGGTACTTGGGGATGATCTGGTATCCAATGGTTGATACATTGCCATTTTACCCCTTGTATTCAACCTCTGTTTTTTCGTCACTTCCGGATGGGTCGTGTCAGGTTCTGGGGCTTCAGGTATGGATGGTTCGTTGGGTACTTGAGCTGCCGTAGTTGTTGCAATCGAGTCATCTGCATCAATGAAGCACCGTTTAGGCCATGTGTACATATAAAACAAATCCTACATACTCATTATTACATTATAATACATTAATTACCTTCAGCCACTGCTGTGGTGGTCTTGGCTCTCTTTGTCCTTGCCTTATGTGTTTGTGGTGGATTTGTTTTCGTCTTCTTCACGCCCGCAACCTTGCTTGACTCAATCACGAAGTCATCCGCGCTTTCATCCGAGTAAACAACCCTTTTCCTTGTTGACCGATCGGAATATGACTCTGACTCCGAACTCTTTCCACCCTTAGGTGTGGCTATGACTTTTCCTTTGCCTTTAGTAACTTCAAAAAATAACCAATTCTAGATGAATAATTCTGAACATGAAGCCGAATAATGTGTGAAATCAGTACCAATTGTACGTTACCCATATCATACATATAGTATGTCTACATTTTGCAATGCTATTTAACATGTTGTAACTTTTATTTCAGACAACCGGTAATGAATACCGTCTACACATAACGATGCATAATTTGTTGTTACCCCTTCCTAAAATCCACATATACAGTTGAATAATTGTGAGACCTACCTGAATAACACTCAAATCCCAATTCGTACCAACAAATATGCATTCTTATTCGGAAATTGATCAAGTTTATTCCCTTAATTCAATTCGACATTCTCTCATATGTATAAGTAATATCCATTTACATTGAGATACCATTATGCAATTGCATAATAAAATGATATGCCCGAATAACCCATCCCACCCTTATCGATCACCCAAAATCCCAAAACCCCAATCACCAACAACAAAACCGAAATCCTCCATCCCAAATCCATAATCAACAACAAATACCCCCAATTTCACCCTAAAATTTCAACCTTTTAGCTAAAAATTACCGACAGTAGGTCACCCAAGTAAGAAACTTACCCATTTTTGCAATCGAATAGCTTCAAATCGGGGGTGGATACCGGCGATTCCTTCAAAACACCAATCTACAGAGGTGGAAGAAGAGGGGCTTCGAAATGGCCAATCGCTCCTCCAACAGCGGTGGTGCGCAGCCGTCAGCACCTCCAACAGCCTGAAATCGACGCCGCTTCTACTGTTGGTGTTGTTCGGTCCGACGATCGTCGCGATGTTCAACCCCCTTCCACTGATCGGAGTACCTTGCGCCGGCGTCGAACCCACTAGGAGAATCGGAACCCTAGTCGGCCTTTTGGGATTTCGCTATCGCCCTCTCCACTTTCTCTTTCTTCGATGTACTGATTTGTCGATTGTGGGGCTAGGAGTAGGGTTGGGGATGGTGTTTACACGCGCTTCGCTCCAGCTTCTTTATTGTAAATCACCAATTTTTTTTTTTTAAATCAATAATGTCGAATAATCTCAGCCATCCGATCATCCGAAATCAATGGCCTACAAGTGTTCTCATTTTACTCAATAAGGGGTGAATACCCATGAACCACCCTCTATATATATATATATATATATATACACCTTCCCACATACCATGTTTTGTCAACCTTAAATCTTTCCATTTCAAAAGTGTGGTGAAAGACTTGTTGGGTTGAGTTTTATTTTGGGTTTAAAACCATTTTAAAAAAATGGCTTGTGCGGGTCGATCCGTCGGGTCAGCCAATTTCCACCCTTCAGTGCCATGTGGCCAACCCAACACTCCGACCCATCGGGTGACCCGAACCCGTTGACCTGTCGGAATCCCGGGTTAGGGCTATAACCCCCGAGTTGTCGACCCGACGGGTCGGACCCGTGGCCATATCTAGTTATAGGTAAACAATCATAATGGAATGAAGTTTCACTCACACTCACAACAATGGTGATTTCATGATCATTGGAATGTTATTCTTAATGCAAATTGGTTATGCTGGTTACTGAAAGGTCGGCTTGTGCACAAAATTAGATAGGTTGTACTTGTCGATTACCATCTAACTCTGATATGGGGTTTGTCGTAGGATGGCCCGATCTTCGACAATCAAGACTCAAAGACAAGAACGGAAGCAAAGACTCAAGAACACCAACACAAGGACTCGATATCGACAAAAAGAAACAAAACACAGCAACTAGACTTGATGAATTTGACTCGAAATTGAAAGAACAAAGACCGATAGATGGTGATTTGAACTAAAATAGAACGAGATAAAGACCCCAGGCTTCCTAAGAGGGTAGGAACCAAGTATCAACGACTACAAAGCCCGCCTCTACAACCTTACACAACCAAGCAGACAACTTGGAGGCACAAGGAGGGGACTTGTGATTACCAAGATCACCAAGCTCTCGCGAGGTTGATGAAATCAAAGCAAACCAAGCAAGATCAAGAACCAATTTGCAATCGATGAGCAACGCTACGAATCGATTGTCTTTATCACAGACATGTTTCACACAAACTGTATTTTTCTATTTCAAAGAGGCGTAAGTTCTACAGATGAAGAAGGCCGGCTATATAACCCTAACAAGTGATTTCGGCCAAAAATAATAATAAAAATAATAACCTTAAGAAATTATTAAAATAACCCTAAAAGTTTCCTAAAATAGCTTAAGTAGAAAAGTTACTAAAATAGGAAATAGGGTAATGTTCAACACTTAAAGAAATCGGCTCCAACATGTGATTAAGATGATTCGACGCTCTTGATCCCAATGCACATGTAGGTCTTCAATGAAGGCTCGGGGAGTTGAACCGCGCTCGAGAATAAGGCGTGACTCACAAACATGAATGAGTCTCTCTGCAGCTTCTTGGCTCGGGCTCGAGTCATAGGTCCGTCTCCTAAGATGATTGGCGTGTCCGGAGGTGTAGAAGATGGTCCCGCATCAAACTCCCTAAACTCTAACATGGGGGGCGAGTAGCATGAAGTCCCTAACACCTATCATATAAACATCATCTCTCCAATCTCATCGAATTATCACCTGGTATCAACCCAGTCATCGCTTCCACTAAAAAGGACAATCTTTACTTGTCAATGCTATTGCAATATCAAGTTTTCCGAAATGTTCATGCATGAAGTGCTGGCTACTATATTGGATTAAGGTCCGCAATAGCGGAATAAAGTTATAACCCTTAGCGTGATATAATCTATCTTAGTGGCCAATTAAGACAAACTAAAAACATATATGCAATATCGGAACAAAGAAAATTCAAATAATCAAATAATATAAACCTTAAAAACAATCCTCACATGTCTTCAATCATGTCTTGAAATGCACACAAAACTACTATGAGATTAGCTGAGCATGGCTTGCCTCGAAACTCTAATGAAAAGATGTTATGAATGAAATTGTGTTGTGGTGTTATGTTGTGATGGATGATGCCAAATGTGTGGAAGACAAGGCTATTTATAGGGATCAAATGGTTGAGAAAAAACCTAGTTCCGTCATCCTTAACGGATAAGCAATGACCCAAAAGATAGAATAAAATATGCATCGGATAAGCTCTCGCGGATTCGACCTTATCCTCCAACGGCGGGCGCCAATGGTGAGCGGCTAGCACCGATCCTTCATCCACGAGCGCCGACTCAGTGTCCCTCGCGCCTCTCCGCGTATCTCCCTGTCTTCTCTTGCGCTCTTGCCCTAGCTTCTTTGTAGCTGGCTTCTCTTTGAACATTTCTTCTCTTCTTTCTTAGCCATTCTAGTAGCTCGAGGGCTCTAGCATCGCCCCCTTGAACCATCCTTCAAGTCCGTATTCATGAATCTGCATAATTAACCATAAAAAGCGTAGATTCCGAACTTCGAGTATAAAATGATAGAGATGCGACTCAACTATAAAAACCTAAGAAATGCAACCTAAAACTACCATAAAACTACCTATAGTGCCTATACAAATTATGCAATATCAAACTCCCCCACACTCCTCGAGTAAAATAGACATGGCATTGAATCATTCATCCCACGAGCATTATTCTTCATGCAACCGCCTCGTCAAAAGCAAAATCATAAGCAAGTGCAAGCCTGAGTAAGGTAAACAAATTTCATAGCATGTATTTGGAAGGATCAAGTTATAAGCATACATTCATCCAACCTCACAGGGGAAAATGTGCTTCTCTCACTCTCATGTGTTTAGGTTTTAACTGCAACTCTCAACTCAATCTTATATACAAAAAACTACATAAATATTGACATTTATATCACAAAATCTTCATCGAAAGTGTCAAAGCAAACAAGAAATATCAAGAGGGCTTTTGTATTGTTGTAATGGGCCTTGGTGTGAAAATAAAGGCAAGTAGGTTATTTGGCCAAGTGGTGTTTAAAATCCGGGAACCAAGATCCTAAACTCCAAACATTATAACCAAACTCTCAAAATTTACATCAAGCTCACTATATCCAACCACTCATTTTATCCAACTCTCACATACAAAGGATAACTAAAGACTTTATTAGTCAAGAAGAGTTATTTTATTTGGTCATGCCTCTTGTTATTTAACTATAGAAAATTTGCAAGGATATACCAAAATTTATGGGAGTTGGCAAATATAGCACCGCCATTTGAAAAATTGCAAATGTGCTACTTTTGCAAAACTTTTTGTTACTTTTATAACCGGTTGCAGGTTACAACACATAAAAAAAGGCATAAGGTGGGAAAAAAAACTGAAGGGAAGTCATCTCTTGGAGAGATAAAGAGGTGATGTCACCGACATTAAATGCAAGGGGGGTTCCAGCGTAAAAAGATGGAGGGAGAGAGGAATTGGAGAGGTTTTGGAGATGATCTATAAAAGCAGTAAAATAAAAGCAGTAAAAGCTGATCACAAGTACAACACAAATCAAGAGAAGAGAGAATCTGGAAGGAAAGCCATTGACGGGGGGTTTGGGGTCCCGAAAAAAGCAATGTTTGGCATGGAAAACAAAGCACATAGCATGACTATTGAAACTACTGGCACGGAAATTGACACTACTGGCACAAATATCACAAGGACTGAAACCATGCATGACTATTGAAGTTGTGCCATCATTATATATTATATGATGATGGCATGACTTAGCGTTCGGTTGGCACATAATATTAATTTGTTGGCACGTATTCCGTGTTATCTGGCATGCAATTGATCACGAGTCGTTTGTAATCCGAAAAGTTGGTACCCCGTCTCTCATCCTCCATTCTCCTCTCTCCTTTCTCTCCCCCCCTCTCTCTCTCCTCTGAAAATTTGCTAACCCCACTTTCCTCTCTCTCTCTCTCTCTCTCTCTCTCCTCTAAAAAGTTACTTCTCTTCTCTTCTCTAAAAAGTTGTTGACCCCACTCTCTCTCTCTCTCTCTCTCTCTCTCTCTCTCTCTCTCTCTTTATTTTAGGCATTTAATGCTCTCTTCTAGCCTCCTCTTCTCCCCTTTGGTCCATTTTACTCTCAATCCCAGGTCATTACCACTTGTTATTTTTTGCAATTAATTACAAAGGCTAAACGATCCAAACATGTCATGGAACTTATATGATTATGCTTTAAAAAGATAGAATTCAGAACTAACTAGGCAAGATGGTTGTTTAGACAATAGCATATTTATGCAAATGAATGATTTTTTTGGATTTTATTTTTATTTTTTTTGCATTTTTCAATTTTTTTCTTTGGTTTTCTTTTATTGATGAATAACAATAAACATGAAATTCAAACATGCTCTAATTGAAATGAAAACTCAAAAAACAAACAAACTAGACATTAAAATGAAACTAAAAAACTACTAAATGAAACAACTAAACCGCTCCCCCGCACTTAAACGTTTCATTGTCCTTAATGAAAATTCAATCAAAACAACAAAATAAAAATAAAAATAACGACACAAGTCGGAAAAAGGATACCTAACCGCCTCATCTCTGTGCATGAAAGTATTAATGTTGCTGGTGTGAGACCCATTGTTTGACAATGCGTGTCAAATATGCTAATGAGTAATGCCTATCCTCTTTTTGTCGATTTTGGCGGCTTTCTTCTCGGAATTCCTTGAATTCTCCTTTGATTTCATCCACTAAGGACTAGGATATGTAGTCGTGCATCGATTTTTGCCATGTGTTGCCAACCGACCTTTGGGTCTATTGATGGCATGTAGTCCATGCCCACTTCTTCTGAATTTTCTCCCATACTCTCATCATATTTGTCAAGATCTCTTGCATCCTCAGGGTCCTCCATTGATTCGCTCTCCTGTTCTTCATTATCAGGCTCATCCCTTAGATGTTATTACGAGTAGGGTTGTTCATTAGGTTTGAACCGATTTTTTCAACCGAACCGAATCGAACAAATTGGACCTAAACCGAACTAAGGTGTTTCAGTTTAGGTTTTCAGTTCAGGAAATTTTTAATTTCGGTTTTCGGTTCAGTTTGTGCTCGCTTCGGTTAAATCGAGAAAAAAAACAAAATTTATTTTGTATTTTTTTTATATTTTAATTTAACACAAATTACTGAAATTAGGTTTAGCCCTATAGTATATTTAGACCTACTGTAGCGTAGCGGTTTAGCCCAGTAACTTGTTTCACACTTTCACATTTTTGCACCTACATGTTGTTTGCACCTACTTGTTTCATTGTTTGCACGTGTCACTCACTACAACCATTGTATGTGTTTCATTTGTTTCGCACTCTCAAGCAGTCATGTGTTGCTCACTTGTTTCTCACACTTTCAGTTTCACTTTCATTTTTTTTTTCCTGTTGTGTTAGCTCAAAATTAAATTGCTCAAATAAATTCTGTTCACTTAGGTTTAGAATCACCAAACCGAAGCCGAACCGGCTGAAAACCGAACTAAACCTATTAATTTCAGTCCGACTTTCGTGTTTTTTTTTTTTTTGTGGATTTCGGTTTTCGGTCCGGTTTGCCCCGGTTCCTTTCGGTTTTAGGAGTAGGAACAGCCCTGATTCTCTGAATCAGTAGCAAGAGGACGGCCAACAAAACCCACTCGTCCCTCTTGTCTGTGAGTCTCAGCTGGCTCTGGCTGGGTTGACACAAGAAAGGCGGTGGAGGGAGTTTGTTTAACAAGAAGCATGTCTCCGTCTTTGATGCTCCTCTCCTCCTGAATCTGATGACGTAAGCAACTACGAAAGCCCTATGGAAAACAGCCTCCGTAAAGACATCACGGTGATGCACCGTCTCCCCAGCAGCGGCCACACCACCCCTTCGCCGCCCCATTCCCCTTCCGTCCGATCTCCCAGGTACCGCCACCGCAAGCAGGGGGGCCGCTCCTCTCAATCCGCCTTCCATCGCAATTTGGCCCACCGCCTCTCCTGGCTGCTCCTCTCTGTTCTCCTCCGCCGCCAGGGGATCTTCCTCTTCGCCCCACTCATTTACATCTCCGGTATGCTCCTCTATATGGGCACTGTCTCCTTCGATGTCGGCCCCGGTATCGTCCACCGCCCCCCTCCCGGCTCCCTTTACAGAAGCCCTCAAGTCTACGCTAAGCTCAGCGCTGAGATGGATTCTGATAATTCCACCGTTGACGCGGTTAGTCCTTGGTACTTGCTTCTGATCTGCTTTATCTTTTCTTTTTTATAAAAATGTTTGGGGGTTTTAGGTTTAGAAGAGAGATGCGTTGGTTGATAGTTCTGATTAGTGATGCGATGTTTGATAGATTGGAGTTCTCAGTGTGGATTAGTTCCCCTTCTTTAGGATCCAGGGGTTCTTTGTTGTTCAGTCTTCTTTGTGGCATCTAATTCATCAACCTTTGTGAGGAATTGTTTCAATGCAAGATTCAGCGTGCATCTTGTATTGAGTGAACTATGATTCCAAGCTCGCAACTGTTTCTGTTTGGTAATGGTTTTGCAGTATGGATGAGTGTTCTGCTGCTTGTTCAGGGGTTCAGTTCAATCTTATATGCTAGGATTGTTGTTCTGCATTATTGTCCATAAAGCTGCTTTAAGAGGTGTTCAACTATCCCAAATCTTCCATGATATCGCTATTAATCCTTGTGGAATATTAACCGACTCTTTTGTTTTGGCTGGTACACATTCTTTCTGTACACAGATCATACATGCTTAGGCATTTTCTTATGACCTCTCTTGTGCCTGATTTTTTGTTTGTTTGTCGTGTTTTGTTTTCTATCCTCTGAATTATATGGTAAATTGTATGATAGGTTAATTGTGAAGTTCTGGTTTGTTGTAGATATCAACTATATGGAAAAATTCTCATAAAGGTGGTGAGTGGAGACCGTGTTTAAGCAGATCCACGGGAGGTATATACTATGTTTTCATCAACCTATTTTTGAGATCCTTTGTTTGCTTCTGTTATTTTGCTGGCAGCATACTCCATACAGGAGGCAGATGGAAGAAAGGGGCCGTGTCTTGTTTCCTTTGTAAAGGATTGTTTGAACTCTTACAGCCCTACCTGCTCTTATATTCACTATATGGTCTTTCATAGTATTGCTAAGTCATTTTTCCAGTTCTCCTGTACTGTCCATCACTCCATCTTGTAGTTGGAAAGTATTAACTAGAGAACATTGTGAGATACAGTTACATGTTTATATCTTTTTGTAAGATCTAACATAGACTCTAGGAACACTGTTGTGCATGTTTGTGTCTGGGTAATTATTGATCTTCTAGTTAGCATTCATGTTGTACCACTTATACCATATCCTTTAGAATTCAGTATATTTGCATTTTGTATCTAGACTAGTTGGTTTGACCATGGTCACTTGAGGTTTTGTTTTTATTTTTGTTTTTGTTTTTGTTTTTCATTTTTAAAATCAAATTAATGCATGTAAGAGAATTCTCTACCACATTGCCTTCTAGAAGAGTGATATGGGATGCACATGCAGATGTTATTTTTGTGTTTCCATTACATGTGAGAAAATGTAATGTAAAACTCGTTTTCAATATAGGCTTACCGGGATCTAATGGTTACATTTATGTTGAGGCAAATGGTGGTTTAAATCAGCAGAGGGCATCGGTCAGTTTTCTTCTGAACTGTGGTTCACTTTCATTTATGTAGCTGGTGGTTGCCTCCCCTAAGCGAGTCATCAACTAATTTATGTGTTCTTGATCCCCTTTCTTTTCAACAGATATGCAATGCAGTTGCTGTTGCAGGCTATCTCAATGCAACACTTGTCATTCCTAATTTTCACTATCATAGCATCTGGAGGGATCATAGGTTTCTCTCTATCTCTTTCTCTCACCCCCCTGCTCCCGTCCCTTTACTTAACCCACGCGTTTTAAATCTTAAGTAAAAAAACGGTGCAGTCTTTGATGTGAAACAGTACATTTGTATGATCTGTGTAAAAAGGAAACTTTGGGTGCACTGGGTTGCAATTTGTGTAGAGTAATACAATTTATTCCTAATTCTGTTCAGCTCTGATTATAGTGCTGCTCTTGTAATATTCATAATGTATCCATTAAGATTTATGTATTTATTTATCTTTTGTATTTGTTGCAATCGCTGTCCAGGTGGCATATTAAGATATTGGGAAGTATCCTAGAATATCTTCTTAGCTATGTATATATGCACCTATCATTCTTCAATGAGAATTTAGTTCCTAGAATAGCTTCATATTGCATCCATTCGTGTATTTGAATAAAGAATGATTTGAGATAGATTATCACATTGTTGACAAGAAGAAACAGAAATTGCTTAATTATAACAATTACATGTTCAGACTGGAGAACAGTTGGGAGATCTTTTGACAAATGGAATAAGGGAGCTTGAGTTCATTATGTTTTGTTAGTAGCTGAACATGATTAACATTTAGGCTCCAGCTTGAGGTGGGTAAGGGTGTTCAATATCTTGTTTTTATTATTATCAGTTGTCCATACTGTCCTGTTGTCAATAGTTTTTACTTTCCTTATTAGCCTAATTGTAGGGAGGCCTTGTTTCCTACAATAACTTCTTAGCTTTGTATGTATGAATCTTGCATAGGAAATACATGCTATAGAAGCACAAGTCTGAAGACATCTACATGAGTTTAAACTCTTTGCTATTCTCAGCATGTCTGAGATAACATGTTGTGCATGTTGCTTTTTGTTAGTTTGGCCTCTCAATACTAGGTTAATTTGATTGTGTAAACTGTAATTTAGATTTTAGAATCTGTTTGTATAATCTGTTTAATAATGTATTATTATTGGTAAACCCACTTGTTAGGCAATACAGCTTTTAGATGAGTCCCTAGATTAATTAATTACTGCATCATTTATTTACCCTTATTAGCTGTTAGATGAGTCCCTAGATTAATTAATTACTGTTTTTCTGTAATTATAAATATCAAGCTTAGCCTGAGAATAAGATCAATCCTTTCATCTTCAATCTCTCTCATGGTATCAGAGCTCGTGAGAGAATAAGATCAAGCCTTTCATCTTCAATCTTCACCCCTACGTTGATCATCATTTTTTAAGATTAGTGTCTGTAGATGCTATCATCTGTGCTACCTTTAGAGTAATGCAATGCTTTTAATTAACCTGGAACTAAGACTTACCGTCTGTACTCATGTTTTTTTGCTGGAGTAAGTACCAAAAAACTCTTACACTGTGTAGCATTCGCATACAGGTGCTGATAATGCTTTCCCTTATGCAGCAAATTTACTGACATCTATGATGAAAAACATTTTTTCGATACCCTGGAATATGATGTAAAGGTGGTAAGTAATATTCCTGGATACCTGATGGAGCGATTTGACCACAACATGAGCAATGTTTACAACTTTCGAATAAAAGCATGGTCTCCTATTGAGTATTACAAGGACATTGTCCTACCAAGACTGCTTGAAGAAAGGTGAGTTGAATTATTTTCTATTTTCTGCTTAATTTTAAACTTATAACTGGAGTTGCTTTGTGTAAGTACATTATGCGTGTCCTTCAATTGCTTTCAGTTAGATGACCTGTGATGGTATCTGCTAAAATTGCTGAAAAGTGGTCTCATCTGGATTAAGTATTTCAGAAGCCAGTTTGTGACTATTGAAAGTCTATTAGCGGTGTTCTAAAAGTCACCGCTAAGGCCCACCTATGTAGTAGGCAGGGGGTCACCCCCTAGATTTTGCCCTGGGAGGGGGGTGTCTAGGTGGGTTCTTTTCCATTTCTTCTCAAGTTTTACAAGTAATTACTCCATTATAGGGGTTGAATTGATTGTGTAGATCAGGTTTCTATTCCAATTTCAAGTTCCAGGTCTTCAAATTATTATTGCCAATGGGCTCTTTTCATGGTTTCAGTGCTAGAGCCTAAAATACAAGAAAATAACCCAAAAAGTTCTAATCCGCCTAGGTGCTAAGCAGGGGGACACCGCCTAGGCACCTAGAGTCTTTTAGAACAGTTATTAGTAGTTTTTTTAAAAACCTAACCAGTTAAGAACTCAATGAATTCTAAAATTTTAAAGGAAACTAGGAGGACTTATCCACCTGATGCTACAAATTTTTGCATGAAAGCCGGGCACCATCTTATAGTCCTTTTATTATACTAGTAATCAACATATTCCCTTTTAATAAATTTCACATGATTCCTCACTTACACCATTCTACATAGCTTGGTAGAATTTCACATGCCTTGAGAAAAATAAAATAAAATTAAAGTTACATCTGGCCATTAAAATTCTTGCAGTTCAGCTCTCCCTCCCTCTCGGGTATCTGAGTAAGCTGTTGCTTTCGTTATTTATTATGCTATGTCTTGATTGTTAGTCATTTCAAGTTACTTACTCAACCATAGTGGATAACTCAGGGTCATAAGGATCTCTCCTTTTGCCAATCGATTGTCATTTGATGCCCCTCCAACTATTCAACGGCTTCGGTGCTTGGCAAACTATGAAGCTTTGAGGTTTGCTGATCCTATTTTAACAATGGGTAAAACCTTGGTCAAAAGGATGAAAGAACGCAGCAAAAGCAATGGGGGAAAATACGTCTCTGTGCACCTTCGTTTCGAAGAGGTATAATTGCGTGATGCTTTTTGCTCTTTTAATAATTCTGTTAAAGGTTCTCAGTACTATACTTTGGCGAGTTTAGAGAACTGTTTCTCATATCTTTTCTTTCTTTATGTTTCATTATAGGATATGGTGGCTTTCTCTTGCTGTGTTTTTGATGGTGGCAAACAAGAACGAGAAGATATGGCTGCTGCTAGAGAGAAAGGTTGGAGAGGGAAATTTACCAGGCCTGGTCGAGTTATACGTCCTGGTTTAATCAGAATCAATGGGAAATGTCCTCTTACTCCTCTAGAGGTGAGATCATGTCTTCTTGGCAATTTCCAAATGTCTTTGTGCCTTTCAAACTTCCAAAAGGCACGTATAATAATGACCAATCTATGATGCAAACACATTTATCATCTACTTCAATAGAAAATCTTCAAACCTCTATTCCGATTTGAACTATTTTAAATTTGGATAATTTCATGGTCAAATTAGTTTGAGAATGACCCAACGGGAAGTGTGTCCCCTTACTTGCCCCTGATTCTGATCAAAACTTGTAGAATCTTTTAGTTTAAGTTATGCGACTTTTTTATGACTATAATGCCCTTACTTTAAAAAAAATGTATTTTGCCTTCTTTCTTTTGTTTTCTTTGCATTCAACCCTATTGTTTTTATTTTCAAATGAAAACAAAAAAGATAAATGGTTTCTTTTGACTTCAATGGTTTTTATCTTTTCTTTTTCTTGGAAAATTGAACAGGTTGGTCTCATGCTCCGAGGAATGGGGTTTGATAAAAACACATCTATATATTTGGCCTCGGGGAAGATCTATGATTCTGAGAGAAATATGGCTCCATTACTTGAAATGTTTCCTCTTTTACAAACAAAAGAGAGGCTGTCATCCGCAGAAGAACTAGCACCTTTTAAGGTTTCATGTGCTTTGCTTATCTCCACTATATCTTTCCCAATTCTGATGTCATGTCAGAGTATGACCTGGTGCTGACAGTATATATTTTTTCCAATAGAATTATTCATCCCGGATGGCTGCTATAGACTACACTGTGTGTCTACATAGTGAAGTGTTTCTTACAACTCAAGGCGGAAACTTTCCTCAGTTTCTCATGGGCCATCGGAGATACATATATGGTGGACATTCGAAGACTATCAGACCTGACAAAAGAAAGTTGGCACAACTGTTCGATAATCCTAATATTGGGTACGCATTTTCATATATATCCTTTACTATTGCCTCCTTTGCCTAGTAACCCAACGAAGAATAATATGGTATGTAGTGTAAATTAACCTTGAACCATGAAGTCTACGATATCCATAAAGAGTTGCTCAAATCTGTGCATATCATATCTTGAATCTTGAAGCACCTGTTTATAACTGCTTGAAGTATAATGAAGGCCCATAAACTATTTTCCCGAAATTGTGCAAAAAATTAATACACTTATTTGGTTCTTTGTTCCTTCGTCTTCCTTGCCTATAAAACGCACAAGTCTTACAATTCTTCTAGTACTGCCTAATATAACGTAGTGAATTTCCCTGGAGATGATATCCCATCCCATTCTTTTGTTTATTAAATAATTGTTGGAACTATTGCTTGTATAATAAACCTACTAAAGTTGCTCCATTTTGTGGCGGTGAACCTACTCAGATGGAAAAGCTTCAAGCGGCATATGCTGAATATGAGATCACATAGTGATTCTAAGGGATTTGAGCTCAAAAGACCCAACGATTCAATATATACCTTCCCATGCCCTGATTGCATGTGCCACAAGAATAAAGCAGAAGATTCAAGATCAAAATCTGCTACGTGATTTGCAGTTGAGGGCAAATTATGTTGGATGCTTCATTATAGTAAAATGATCACTGGGGAACATGGTATGTGGCTTCTGATTTGAAATTTGGAGCACCAAGGACTCTCATGGGAGCATACTGCACACAGATCCCATTTCTCCAGGATGGACCGACGGAATTCACTTTGTTGTATTTGCGATCACAAGGGAAGAAGCTGTAGAAATCAAATTAAAGAAAGGTAAGAGGGGATTCTGGGCATATTGACTCTCTGATGCCTGCAGCTGCTGTATCTCTAACAAGCTGTGGGATTGACTCCATTGATTGTTTGGGGCCTGATTTTTCATGCCTCTGGTTTGTACATTGTTTTTATTCATTCTGATTGATATCAAAAGTGGGGTAAAAAAGCAGGGTAGATTTTTTCAAAAATTTTAGTGTACATTGCTCACATTTGGGGTCTGAATATTTGTTTGGTGCCGTCTCTATCTATCTGTACGCGTTTGTTGGGTCATATAGGTTTCTTGAAATTGTATGTCAAGGCTGAAAACAAGTGTAAGAATCAAGGCTGACGAATTGTATTTCATACTTGTTCGTGTGATTGTTTGGTTCATATATGCTGTTTGCCGGCGTGATATGACTGAGAAGCATTTCCCCAATTACATCTAGAGCGAGCCACGAATGCCGATTATATATATTGTCATACGTACATATGCAGTCCCATTTAAGTAGATGGGGCAGTGGCGGATTCTGAAACTTTTTGAGGGGGCGGAAAATTATCATCGAAAAATTGTCCGAAAAATTAAAGTCTATTTTTTGGGTGTTGCTATATACACCGCAAATCACAAGGTTAATATTGCACGTCCTTAAGGACGTGCAAGCCTTGTGACTAATATTGCACGTCTTTAAGGACGTGCAAGCCTTTTAATCATGCACGTCCTTAAGGACGTGCATGATTTGGGGTGTATATAGCCGGAACGTATTTTTTTTAAGGAATCGTCAATATTCAATATGGATCATGAATGTATAACTAGAATAAAAACATTAATTGCATACAAACAATAATTATGTTAGAAGTACTCAGTTTGGAAAATGATGTCGGAAATAATTTATCTTTGTTCAGTCTTGACACATTTATAACTTCTTGCGCAGACGTCGAATTTGAGCTTATAATATATCAAATCGAAGATATCGACGAGAGAAACATGTATATTAAATTTTATTTTCGATTGAGGGGGCCGACTGCCATCCCTAGCCCTAATATAGATCCACCTCTACCCATGCCTCTTTTGGCTCCGCCTCTCCAAGATATGTGATATGTCTCATCACATTGTATTAATGGCTGTCATCAATAGGTGTCATGGAGAGTATCACTGTGAAAGCAAGGAGGACATATCTTTGTAAGTATTAACCTGATCTGCCATTGCCACATTGTTAACTCGACACTCGACAGTGGTTGGTTTGCACGAAAACGCTGGAGCAGTAACTCGTAAAGAAAGGTTGAAGACAAGTAAAATTGACAAATCGATAGGGGGCCGGAAACTCGCAAGTTAATATGAACACTGCATCAGTCAAACTTATATAAACAGCTTTCCCATCAACTACTACGGTGGATACATAGGCTAATGGGAGAGTGGAAGGTTAAGAAACTAGTTGCAACTTCAAAACTTGACAATCTATTTTTTCGCATTCATCGTTTATCCTTGTGTGAGAAACAACGGCTGTATATCTCTATTTCCAAACATCTGGATTTCATTTGTGGACAACAAATCCAGCTCTCAGTTCTTCAAATGAATACTCAACAAACTCACCGATTCCAGGAACAGCTTTGTCAGCAGAACAAGGAGTGCTAGGGGTTGTGATCGTCTGCATATGGCCAAAGAATGACAGTGGAGTCGTAGGCAGCGGAGAATGCATCTTAACTGGGATTGTATCGACGTGACCCAGATCAGCAGATTTGGGTTTGGGTGGTGTTCTTGTCGGTGTCCTAGTGCAAGTGGTTGAACAAGGTGTCATCTGAGGGGGGGTCTGACTGTTGGATGTTATGTTCCTTTGGTCTTGTGAGTTCTTATTATTGATCTTCGGTGAAGCTGAGGATGTAGAAACTGGAGAGAATGGCTTCCTTGTCGAAGGTTGTCCAAGATCTCGCGTGTTTGAAGCCTTGCCTTGCTTCTTTGGAAGAGTACCTGCATATTAGTGTCAGAGGCGGCCTGGCTAATGAAGAAATGCAGGAAAGTAGTACTAAGAAAGTGATCTTTGAACCCGTTGCAACCTTGTTGGTTATTCAACAAATTGCTTTGGGGACCACGTGTGATCTTATTGATAGGGTGCGAATGGAGGTTGCATTTTTCAGGCTTCGGCTTTTGCATCATGGAGCCACCAATGGAGTATCTAGGAGCTTTTTTTATGCTCTTTGCAGGGCTAACTTTTGATCCAAACCGAACTTCCTGCTCTGCAAGAAGCTGTCCTTGGAGCTTCTTTTGGTCCTAAGACATTAAAAGCACATAAAAACGTTAACAATTGATACATTTTAACCTGAAAACAAGACATGTAATGAGCACTGCTTGTAGTATAAGTGTGCGTACTCTCATTCGCTGTCGTTCTAGTTCCTTTTCTTGCCTCAGAATGTTGTATTGTTCGAGCATAGAAAGCAGCTGGACCTGAAGCATATCAGGACAATGGATAAATAGTGATTTTTGTAAGGATACAGGGAAGGGAAATGAAATGAACTATCCAGAATCCGACTTTCCATTTGCAGTGGAGTTAAAAACTATAGCCTTTTATGAAAATCTAGAAGGAAAGATGCTTACTCCGTCATATAAGAAATCGGTTCCTCTTTCATTCTCCCACAACCTAGCTCTTTCTGCCAAAATCTCCACCATTGCTATTTCAAACAATAGAATTCAAGGTGAGTTCCGTGGAATGAATCTAAGCCTTACTACTGCTAAATATAGTGTTTTACCATGAAAAGGGACATAATTACCAGTTGACGCATAGGGGACGAAAGTTTACCGATAAACCATAAAACTTACAAGGAAGTTTGTTGACCATCGCACGAGCTTTCTCAGCACGCTTAAGCATAAGATGTGCACCTCTACCAGCATTGTACCGATTATCATCCTGAGATAATTGCAAGAATGGAATTAAAAATGGACTGAAGAGTGAAAGAAACCATACATATTATGCTGAAGAAAAAAACAGCTACTTCCCACCCTATTGAATTCCTCTAACCAGGTTTCCTCTTCACATGCTGCCATCCATTTCTCAACACTTTCAAGAATCTCTTTTCGGCTAAATGCCTGCTCTTTAGCATCTGAAATCTGGAGATCAATTTGATCCAGTAAATATCCAGGATTAATAGCCCCTGCAAGATGTTAAAATATTAATGATATTTTCCAAAAGTTTCACCTTGGTTCTTTAAGCATTTATTCTCCAATATGTGCCGTAGGAAGGATAATAAAATCAATAACAGATAAGTAATGTTGAGATAAAAGTGTACAAAAAAACAAAGTATTTCAAGCACTTGCATATACTTCAATGCATATAATAACTAAACATCAGAAGGAAACCTTGAAACTTCATAGTTAAAAATGTGCAAAGGCCATCATTTTGTTTAATGGTACCTAAATACATATTGCTGAAATATGAAATTTTAATGAACATAATATCATGTTCATTTCCGAGAGTAATAAGTAATAACCATTACCTGACTCGATAGCTTCAACAGAGTATTGAGCCGCACTCCATACATCAATAATCATGTGTGACTTCCGACAAATCTCCTCCAGTTCGGACCTCCTTCTCAGAATGAGCTCTTTCATTTTGCTTGACTTCAGAAGTTCCAATCTTAAGACTTCATCCTCAACCTGTAGATAAATTTTAAGAGAACTGCCAAATTATAGGATCTTAGCACAAATGCAGAACAGATTTGCTAACATAAAAATTGAAATGCATACAAATCCAATTGTGTCTATCGATAGACAGTTTGGCTCCACGATTTCTAATTCAGAAGCAGCTATCTTGGAGGTGACATTATGAAATCTATGCTGCTCCTGGGGTGGAGTATCCATCAAATTCCAAAGCTCCAGCAGTCTGCCTGCAAGATCTTGAAGCTGGAACAATTTCAACAGTCGGTATGAGAAAATAAGCTAAAAAGAATCAATCAAAGTGTGCATGAAGACCAACCTTGCACAATCTTTGTATCTTGACATCCTTTAAACTTTCTACAGTAGCAGACAATTTCTGAATTGTATCATTATCTATGCATTTGGTGCCTTTGTTATCATCCAAAGTTGGATGTATCTCTCTGATCTTGTCTTTGAAATCAACACCGAGTACCAAGCACAAAGAACGTAATATATTTAGGTGATCCATAATCTTCTTCAGTCGGTCACTCTGCCAACATTCGAAAGAACACACAATGGCATGAGTTGAATATTGGTTTGTTTTGACCTTTCAGGATCGTAGTCTGAATTTGAGAAAAAAGGTATTAGATAATAAATACCTTTTCTTTCTGTAAGGCATCCAGTCGAATGTGTAACACTTCCAAACTTTTCAATGACAGATCCTTAGGATCTACTCTTTCCATGTGGAGAGCCTCTCCTGAAGACTGACAAAGCTCACTCAAAATGTTATTTATTTGATCTAGAACTTCAAGAAATTGCTTCTCTCTCTCCCTTTTCATCTTCCTCATATCATCTAGACAGGATACGATGGCATTCAATTCTTCCTTCAGATTAGTAGCTTTCTGATCAGAATGTACATATAACAGATAAGTCCATAATATGAAACTAACAAAAGGAATAATAGAGTATTTAGAAGTCCGAAAATTGTGACTGCATAGAGATTTTTTCCAGTTTGATTCCAACCTGCACTATGTGCATTGGGTGGATGCCCATAGTAGAGTAAATTTTTGCAAGCTCAGCCTCAGAATCAGCAATCTCTTGACGCAGCTGAGCTCTGCATTGATAGGCATGATCCACTTTTCTCCTATACACATCCAAACATTCTCGTTCAATCTCAAGAAGCATACTCTCCCTTGTGTCATCAGTTTCTCCCACTTCATCCCATATTTCCTACATGGATTCAGCAAGAAAACAAGAAAAAATTATCAGCCTCAAATCTCAGAAATCGTAAACTTGTAACTAGAAATCACTGTTAACCTTGCCCTATACACTGCACTGCGGTTTTTGGCACAATCGTAAACTTGCAACTTCCAAATCAGAAATTTTCTCAGCAACATAGATTCATGGGATTAAGGCTTATCACAGTAACCGGATCAAAAGCAAGCACACAAAAAAAAAAAAAAAAAAAAATCCTAAGCAAACCTGGAGTTCAATAAGAAGATTTCCGGATGCAATCTCCAGTTTGGTAGACATTGATGGCTCCTGCGAAGCAGTAACCCTGGGAAAATGAAAAATAAGGATCCCGCACAAGATTCCATAAGTTGATCAAAACAGGAAATTGAATGATCAGCAAAGATTATTTCGAGTTGTAAAGCAAAGCACTTAAATCATCAGAGTGTAATTCTACAAAGAAAAAAACTCGATTTCATTTGCGATCATAACCAGAAGGGAAACCTGAAAAAAAAATGGAGATAGAAGAATTGAAGACGGAATCATAGGAAGAGGGAGATGATTACATGATGGACGACAAAGAATCGAATTTCCAGAAGAGAAGGAAATTGGGAAGGCATAAAACCCTAGGAATCTGGATAGCGATCAAGCTGCGACTGAGAATGAGAAAAGAGCCGTTTGATTAGGAGAAAGGAAACTCTCAGAAATTTCGGTTGCAGTAATTACTGAATGATGATATTTGGGGATATGGTGGAAACAGAGCGCGAAACTCGTGGAGTTTTCTCATTTCAAATTTCAATTTCCGTTTTTATACTCCACAATCATAACTTTTCTAGTTGGTCCTGTGTTTTAAAGTTTTTAAATAAAAATGGACTGATCTTGTAGTTGTATCCTTGTATGTAGGGGTGTTATTCGAGTTGAACGAGCCGAGCTTGACATGTTCAAGATTGGTTCGTTTGTCAAACGAACTCGAGTCGAGTCAAGCCTAATTTTCAAACGAGCTTTTTATTTTGTTCAAGTTTGGCTTGTTTAGGAAATAAACGAGCTCGAGCCGAGCTTTTTTCGAGCTATAAGTAGTTCTACTTGGTTATAATATGTTAACTTAAAGGAAATTTTAGAAATTTCATAGGATTCGAGCTTAATTTAACAAGCCGAGCTTTCAACCGAGCTTAAAATTTTGTTCAAGCACGGCTTATTTAAAGGGCGATTTGCAAAAGTAGACCTAAAAAAATCCCACTTTGCAAATGTAGACCACCACTTGTGAATTTGGCAAAAGTAGCACTTGGTGTACTTTTGCAAAAAAAATTTTGTTAACGGCTTGGGAAGTGGCAGGTGAAGGGATACTATAGCATCAATTTGGGAGAGATTTGGATGGGGGCTGTACTGTAGCGGTCAGGGGTGATTTGGCACCAAAAAGCTTCATCCATTAGGGAAAGGAGGGACCATTAAGGAGGGAAACAGAGAATGATTGCATTTAAGGGTGTCAATCAAAACATATATAAGCTGGATTGATGGACGTAAATCACCATTAAATGTTCTGCAAAAATAGAGGCAGAATAGGAGAGGAATGGGAAGGCGAGGGCAAAAGTCTCCCGTTCATTTCAGGAAACTGCACACTTCCCATCTTACCAATAGAAGGACATGGTCCTCCCAATATGCTAAAACTGGCCTTCCATTCTTGGAGAGATTTTGGAGGGGATTCACTGTAGCTGATGTGGCGGACTGTCAGGGCAGTTTTGGTGCCAAAACAGACTTCCTCCTTGGGGGAAAGGGAATTAAGAGCATTTATAAGGGGAAAATGCAATGATTGCATTGATGAGTATCCCCCAAGAACATATATAAGCTGGAGAGGATGATGTGAAACACCATTACATGCTCTAAAAAAGTGAGGCAGAGTAGGAGAGGATCGGAAAGGACGGGGGAAAGGACGTCCGTTCATCCCAGGAAACGATATAGTCCCCATCCTACCATTAGAATATTTCGGTCCTACCAATAGTGTACAACTGTCCTTTCATACCTGGAAAAGTGCAAGAAGTTTGTCCGGTGGTATTAGCAGCGATGGGTAAGTGATCTTGTACTTATCCTTTGTAGTTGTTCCTTTTTCTTATAACAGAACTATTCCCCCGGGATGATCCTCTCTTCACGTGTCGTACCCCAAGTGATAGGGTTTGTCTGAAGGCTATCTTCGACGATTGGTGGGCTCCCGAGAGTGGGAGCTTGGTGTTCAAGGGAGAGGCACGTAGTGCAGCTATGGTGGTGCCACAGAATATTGGCTACGACCAACTAAAGGAGAAGATCATTTCCAAATTCGACGTTGACATGTTCTTATACGACATTGAGCTCACCTACCTCCCTCATTCGATGGGGCGGGCCACTCCGATTCGGGTTCGGGACGACGATGACCTAGAAGCCTACAAGTTCTACAACACTGAATCCGGCGCACGAGATTGGCCAATCGCACTGCACATCGGTGCAAAACGACAAGCTCATCCACTCCCTCCCATGGACATCAGTCGGAAGACTCCTTAGGGGTGGACGACGTCTCGACTCCCACCCAAGGGGAAATACTCCTAACCGGGTCTCCCACCACTCAGGATGACTTGGATGATGGTCTTGATGGAGGAGGAGGGGCGGATGAGAAGGTGCGAGGATCGATCGAGGAGAAAGGGATATTGGATGACCTTAGTAGTGAAACTGAGGGGCCCTGTCTGTGTGATGAATGTGTAGCGGGAGAGGGAGACTGTTGTAGGACTGCAAATGAGAGCGTCAGTGGGAGGCAGGGGGGCTTGCTGGGAGTGCTATACAATCTAGTGTTGGTAGGATGGATTACAACGTAATGGTAGCTAGGACAGAATTACGCAGTTGGCAAGCTTGACAATCTGGATGCTCGAGAGGAGGGTGGCGACGCGAGCAACTGGCTGGGCTGATGCCATCCGACGTGGAAAGCAAGTTGTGATCTTCGGAAGCGACGACGATGTCGACGTCGTACTCCCCCGTGGATTTAATGAAATAATAGGCATAGGAAGCTCCGATGATGATATGATCGCGGGTGGGTTCCCCGTGAAAGTGGAGTGGATATGATCAGATGAGGTGGAATTGATTTGAATATCAAATGGCTGAAAATCAAGGCTATCGATCTGAAGTTTCTGCAACCTATAAAAAAGAGTTATAAGTTGTGAAGAAATACACAAGCATAAGCATTGACCACCACTGCATTCTCATAAACACTATCTACATTTGACTGTTCATTTAGTGTTTTTGGTTTTAGATTTCTCATACATTTTGTAATTGTGCATTGCATATAGTTGAGAGATCAAGAAAAACAAGAGAGCTTCATTGGATATATCATGTGTTATACTAAGAGTATCATATACTCAAATGTATTTACACTACGGTGTAGCTGAGTTGTTATTTCACTAGGATCTAAGTTGACTAGATAGTAGCGGAGTAGGCTATGAGTTGATTAATTAGAAGAAGAGAGAGTTCTTCTAGGTTGTATCTAAGGACTCTAAGGAAAGTGAAATAATAGTGTTAAATACCACGGGTTGGACAACCCTAGACGGAGACGTATGCTGGTTAAGAGCCGAACTTCGTAACAATATCTTGAGTTCAAATTGCTTTACATTCCACATTTTACATTTACATTTGAATACATCAAATTGAATAACAGTTTTCAGTGATACAGTTCAAGACCTTGAGATCCATTCCAAGACCTTAAGATCGTATCTGCGAAAATTTACCATACTTTATTATCCCCCTAGCCTTCCAGAGTATTTCGATCCTGATTCTATCTCCGACTCTGATCTTCATAAGTTCTCATTTGTAAGTAAAGTCCGATTCATCAGAGTCACACGGAAGCTAGCCTTTTCCCCCAACAAAAACTTTTTGTTAGTGAGCATTATAGCTTCGCCTTCGCCTATCCTGTGATCCGACGGACCAACACTAGCCTATACGATAATTATCATATCTATGTTTGAACGTACATGATCAAGATTTTCACGGATACTCTATATATAAATAACATGCAGTTGGGAAATTAAATCATAATATTTTCTTGAAAAGGCATCTAATTCCTACCTTAAGAATCTCTTACTTCGTTTCTTATATGTAATATTGTAATCCATGAGCTTCAAGCTTAGTCACATACTCAAAGAAAGAAATAAACCTGATATTAATTAAAAATAATAATAATAATAATTGTAGAGAAGTCTCGTTTCGGACGTGGGATGATCACATGCTTGCAACCACGTCTTTGGATATGAACCGAACGGGGAAAGACATAAATTGAAGCACGTCTTCAACCACGTCTTGGGATTTCAATAAATTAATCTAGAGAAGGAATCTTTCCTTGAGCTTTCTTGCCAGTTGACATATACTTTTGCATACTTCATTGGTGATTCAGCAATTCATTGATTCCAATTATCTCCGCCCTAAAAATGGCTGAAGCTGCGTTGTTTGGAATCACTAAATCTGTCCTGCAACAACTCGCCTCCCTGCACTCAATGAATTCCGACTTCTATGGGGTCACAAGGAACAATTCCAGAAGCTTGAGGACACCATCAACACCATAAGAGATGTCCTGGAAGATGCTGATCGCAAGCAGGCCGCCGATGCTACACTGTTCGAGGATGGCTTGCACGACTCAGGGTCGTGTTGTACGAAGCTGACGACTTGTTCGACACCATCTCCGCCAAAGTCTTGCTCGAGAAGAACAAGAAAGGCACTATGATTGGGAAAAAGGTACGCCGTGTTGTTTCGAAACCGTACCGTTTCGCTTTCTTGGTTAAAAATGCTTACAAAGTGAAGGAAATTAGGGAGCGTTTTGATGATGTTGCTCATGATATCAAGAGGTTTAACTTTCTCCCAATTCAAACCGATCTAGCTCAAATGTCTAGACTCGTGAGAGAGCCAACCCACTCTTTTATCCCAAGAAATGAGGTGGTAGGCCGAGAGCAAGAAACAGAGGATCTAGTGAGGATGTTGTTGCCCGATCGTTCCCAGCAACAAAGGGATATTTCTGTCATTGTGGTTATTGGAATTGGGGGATTGGGGAAAACCACCCTTGCTCAGCTTGTTTATAATGATGAGAGAGTTCAGCAAGGCTTCGATTTGTGTATGTGGGCTTGTATTAACTACTTCTCGTCTCTACAACAAGTCTTGATCACACTCCTCAAATCAACCACAATTCGTGATATAGATGAGTTGCAATCTTCCTTTAGGAAAAAGATTGAAGGGAAACAATTTTTGCTCATTTTGGATGATGTATGGGATGAGGATCCACAGAATTGGCGTCAGTTGAAACACCTATTGTCTAGCGGGAAGGATGGAAGCAAGGTTTTAACCACAACACGTTCTGAAATTGTTGCTCAAAGTTTGTGTGCGGCCAAGCCTTACTTTGATCTAAAGGGAATGTCCGACGAGAGTGCTTGGTTGTTGTTTAAGAAGGTAGCTTTTGGGGAAGAGGGTGATCAGAATAGCTCAGAGTTTGAACAATTAGGTCGACAAATTGTGAGAAAGTGTGCAAACGTTCCGCTTGCTATTGTCACTATAGCAAGTTTATTGAGAGAGAAACAAAAGGAAAAATGGTTTTCTCTTGTAAATGATGAACTCTCCAAAGTGATCCCGGATGAGTACAAGAAAATCACACATGTACTAGAGATTAGTTATAAGGAGCTACCGTATCCAGTAAAGCGTTGCTTTGGATATTGCTCTCTCTTTCCCAAGGATTATGAATTTGAGAAAGAGAGTTTGGTCCGTTTATGGATAGCTCAAGGGTTTGTTGAACCTTTAGTGAATCAAAGTGTGGAGGATGGAGCTGAAGAATACTTCTTCTACTTGGTGAAGAGATGCTTTTTTCAACTTACTACTATAGATGAAGATATTGTAACTTACCAAATGCATGATCTGATGCATGATTTGGCTACAACAGTTGCTAGATCTGAAAGTGTTTTAGTTGATCAAACAAATCATAGCTCTTGGGATAAGACAATTTGTCATTTATCAATATGTTGTGAATCGGAGTCCATGGTGGATAGTGTATGTTCTTTTTCTCATTCAAAGAGTCTAAGAACTTTTCTTTGGCATTGCAAAATTTCACTGGGAAAGAATGGTTTGAAGAAGCTAATGTCAAGTTTTAGATCTCTACGAGTTTTGGATTTAGCTGACTTGAAAATTGAGAAAGTACCAACTTCTATCGGAGAACTGATTCATTTGAGGTTTCTCGATCTCTCACAGAACCGTATAGAAAGGCTTCCAAGTTCAATTTGTAGCTTTCACCATTTATAATCTCTTATTCTTCGAAAGTGTAGATGTTTAAATGAATTGCCAGAGGACTTGGGGAATTTGTTAAGCTTGAGACACCTTGCGCTTGAAGGTTGTAATAAGCTAGTGAAGATGCCACCTGGATTAGCAGCTTTGACGTCTCTTGTGACTCTAGATGAGCTAGTTGTGCACAATCCTAGTGGTGGACTACAGTATTTGGAGGGCCTTGACAACTTGACCGGATTTTTGCGCATTGTGCTTCCAGCAACTGAATGGGAAAATTCTAAAATAGATGCAGAGAGATCATTCTTGTCAAGGAAGAGCAGACTCCGTGTGTTAGAGATCATCCATGGATGGGCTGAACCTGACACAACAGCTAACACTGGGATGAATGCCCTTCAACCACCTCCTGATATTGTGGATTTGAGCATCAATAATTTTGGTGGCAAGGAAATGCCACAGTGGATTTCGTGCCTCCATAAACTTGTTTTTCTCGTACTTCATGGGTGTGACAGTTGTATTGAGCTGCCGTCATTCAGTCACCTTCCATCTCTCAAGGAGTTTTATATTTGTGATATGTCTTCAATGGTGGCTATCGAGGACATCATATTCTATGAGCCTGATTTGTTCTTCCCATCTCTAGAAATTCTTTCGATCGAGAAAATGCCGAAGTTGACGAGCTGGTGGCTTCATGCACCGACAGTGCAACCTGCATTCCCTCGTGTTACCAATGTAAATATAGGCAGATGTCCGAAGTTGACAAGATGCATGCTACTGTTTCCACTAGTTGAGGATTTGCGGTTGAAAAATGTCCGAGAGGAGATTATTTGGCCAGCAGTTGGGAGCGAAGCGACCTACAGTGCATCTCATGGAAATAGTGTGCTAAAGAAATTGAAAATAAAACAAATTGGAGATCTAAGTAGCATTGCAGAAGCCCAGATAAGGCATCTTTCTGCTCTCCAGGAACTACGTATAGGGGAATGCAAACAGCTGAAATCAGTGTCTTGGAATGGCCTTTCTTATCTTACTTCCCTTGAACTTTTGGAAATCAAAGGGTGTGAAGAGTTCAATTGGGATGGTCAAGAGGCAGACGTTGGAAGAATACACTTGCCGAGAGTTAAGTATTTGGAGATCCCAACTGCGAATAGGAACCTTTTTAAGGAGTTGAAAGATATGGCTTCTCTTGAAACATTGATCGTAGAGCAGAGTTTTAATCAGGTGGTTCAAGAAGAAGAAGAAGAAGTTTCGTGGAAAAAATTGCAAAAACTATGGTTGTTGAGACTTGGATTTGAAGAGACATTCAGTATGAGAAGCAATCAACTCCTTTTACATGGAATTGAAGACCTTACCTCTTTAAAATCCCTGACTCTCCAATACTGCAAAGAGCTATATTTGTCATGGAGAGCGCTTCTACGTCTCCCCCATCTTCAGTATCTGTGGATTGTTGAGGTAGAGAAAGTGATTGATGTTGATTCAGATCCCACGATGATACAAACACAACCGATCAGCCATTCTATCCGAAACCTGACGATTATTGCTGGGTCGGGAGAGTGGGTAAAAGACATACCATGGAATTCCTTTCCCTTTCTAAAATATCTGAGCCTAGAGAGAATAAGAAACATGGAAGGCCTACCAGAAGGAATCCAACACCTTGCTGCCCTAGAATCCTTCTATATTGAGGATATTACGGATGTGGTGTCGTTGCCACATTGGATGAGCGCACTTTCGTCTCTTAATATTCTTCAAATTGCGGATAGTTGTGAAGAACTAGAGAAGCGATGCGAAAGACTAATAGGGGAAGATTGGCCTAACATTCAGCACATTCCTAGAATCGAGATATGGTGAATAGAGCACTGCGGCGTCTTTGAGACAGGTATGAAATACTCAACCAAATAAAAAATAGATGGAACACTTTCTTTCATTTCATTTTACCTCCAAGATAGGCTTTGAATCAATTTCCTTGTTCAATTTTGTCTTTTTTTTTTGTTTGTTTTTTTGGGTTTCTAGTTTCCAGCACCACTTGTTAATGTTTAATCTCTTGTGATCGCACCACCACCCTACCGCCTCCACCTACCCTAAATCCTGTGAACACTTGTGTACTTTTCAAGCAATTTCCTGTGAACACTTGATTATTGGTTTGTCAAATTCAATTTTAAACATTCATAACCCTTGTGGGAGCCTCGCAATTTTTCTTATATTCTTTATGATGATTCCGCAAGTTTATTCTTCAGTTATCCGAGTATTAATTATTATGCTTTTCTTGATATTATATTTTGATGAATAAGCATGTCAAATTATATCTACAATGTTATTACATCTTGCTAGAAAAAAGATATATGGTTGTCTTATATGTTTTTTAGAATTACTTTTGGGTATCGTAAAATATTTCAGGTGAACAAACTGGCCAATGCATAAATTCATGAACATGTGTATATAATGACAGAAGCTTCACCTACACCCTTGCCCCCATAAGCAACACGGAGCACACACTTGGTAATATTACCTGTTTGTTGTCGTTGCGCCAATGTATGAGCTTCCTTTCATCTCTTCATTATCTTCGGAAACGCCAAAGATTCAACACACTATATCCCCATATCTGTATTCCGTTAATAGAGCACCGCCACTTATCTGTCAGGTATGAACTACAAAAAAAAAAGTACTAGTTGGAGTGCTCTCTTTACTTGTCTACAAACTTAAATGAAGTCATTTCATTTCATTTCATTTTTCCTGTATGTATGTAGCTACAACACTTGGTATCCTCCCTGGGCTCTCTTTCGAAGAATTGTTGGAGCAAAGTGCTCCCTCCCTTGCTTATTTGGTTCTTGCAATCTGGCTGCCCAAAATCATATAAACACAATGTGACTTCTTAATCTTGACCTCTGTTTGCAACAGCAGTGCCCTTGTTGCCTGTTGATGTCCGTATGCAACAGCATTACAATGGTTCAGGCTTGTGTCCTTGCTCGTCTTACATTGCTTATTTCCATATCTGTGCTTAATTGGACATCAAAACTTTCACACATTACCGTTTTCCATAAGGCTCATATCCTTAGTCTTCACACATTACTTGATTACTTCAAAGAGCTGCCATGGAAACACTTGCAAAAATTGCGGAGTATGACACTTGGATTTGAAGAGACATTCAGCATGAGAAGTAATCAACGGCTTGTGCATGGAATTCAAGACCTTACCTCTTTAAAAGACCTGACTCTCCAATACTGCAAAGAGCTGTATTTTCCATGGAGAGAACTTCTACGTCTCCCTTGTCTACAGACGGTGACTATTTTCCGAGGTAGAGGAAGTGGTTGATGTTGATTCAAATCCCATGATGATACAAACCCAACCGATCAACCGTTCTATCCAAAAAATGAATATTTTTGGTGGGTCGGGAGAGTGAGTAAAAGACATACCATGGAATTAAGTCCTTTCCCTTTCTGAAACATCTAAGCTTAGAGAGAATAAGAAACTTGGAAGGCCTGCCAGAAGGAATCCAGCATCTTGCCGCCCTCGGATCCTTATTTATTAGGGATATAAGGAATCCAGCATCTTGTTGTTGCCTCATTGGATGAGCTCCCTTTCGTCTCTTAGTTCTCTTTTGATTGTGAATAGCAGTGAAGAACTAAGGAATTGAAGCGATGCTACAGACTAATAGGTGAAGATTGGCCTAACATTCAGCACATTCCTAATATCCACATATGGCGTTTTCGAGATAGGTATGAAATACTCAGCCTAATAAAAAAAAATAGATGGAGCACTTTCTTCCGTTTCACCACCCCTAGTTCCGCCACCCTACCAGCTACCACCTCCACCAGGTTCCGCCACCAACCCTAAATCCTACCCCCTAGTTCAATTATAACCTTTTTTTTCCTTTTTCGAGAAAATTGAACACATATTGCATTCTTAGTGAATTGATTGTCTGATTTGAATCAATAAAATTATGAATTTGACTCAATTTGATTGCACGTGCTAGCTTGCTGTTGGTTGAGTACAAAATAAAAAAGAACATGCACTTGAATTCGGATTGAAAGAAAAGGGTAGCAAGATCAAACAGAGAAAGAAAAGATCGAACAGAATAAAATTCAATTTTAAACATACATAACTCCAACTAAACCTTGTGGGAGCCTCACAATTTTTCTCTTACTAGGTCAGAAACCGCGCGCATTCGCGAGCGGTCTAGTCAAGGTTCGCAAAGCGTTTATTGATTTTCTTAACTTTACATTACATTGCTGAATTTTGCACAAGCTATGAATGTAGATTGGAAACATATGATAATGTTTTTAGTGTTTGACAATAAGTTGGGGAAATTAATATATTCCTTCATGATAAGATGGACCAAAGAACTATAATCTTTGCTACCGGAAAACAAAGAATTTGATTGAAAAGCAGAGACTTGAATCCTTGGACACCTGCAAATAAATTAGGATATGGTCACTCTCTATTGAATGTTCAACCAGTCCATCTATAGCAGAACCAAAACAAGCCAAGAGGGTTCATCTACCTTTGCTGAAGAAACTTTGCCTTTTGAAGATCCTCGTCAGGCATACCAACAAGAAGTAAAAAGATGCCATCTTTTCTTGAAGAAATCCTTGTGCCCATCAATTCTATTCAAATAAAACTGATAAGGGCCAAGAGGTCAAGATTATCAAAAACCTGGTTAGAAAATGAAGAAAAACAAGAAGGCATTTTATCACTGCACTTCCATGAAAAGATGGCACTTTTAAAATTTCATCATGTTAAAAAAAATTATCAGTAACAATCTGAGCACAAAATTTGCTCCTCACGTGTATGACTTCAATTGAAAACTAACAAGACTCAATTGGGCATAAAATGTAAAAAAATTTGCAAGGATCTAGCAAGTCTCACTCTCACCTGAAGCTTCATAGTATCAGCAGCGGTAGCATCAATAACTTCAACTTCTCCACTTATTGTAAACTGCCCCCAAATAACACAATGGTTGGCTTAGAGATGATGCAAGAGATGGAAATTTTCAAAATAACTCAAGTCTGACAAACAAAGAAAACCTGAGTTTCACCACTGATGTTAATACCTCAGCAAAAGAACAGTGCTTATGATCTTCAATCTGCAAATTTAGGTTCAACAGAGATCAACTCTAGGCAGTATATATCAATGAAATGATGAACTCTTTGTGTTGCCAAACTCTATTGTTTGTGTAATGAGTCTAATAACAAGGGATAGTTTCACTAAACAACCCCATCTTTTAGTTTATTTAGTAAGCCACCTCAAATTCCTAATTTTAACACCTTAACACCATATGGCACACCTATTTATTAAAGCTCCATTGGTAAATTGATTGAAACATCATCACAAGTAGGTTTTGAACTTCAAACAACATACATATTCTGTGTTTTTTTTAATCTCAAAATTAACTGCTCCATATTAACTATTAACTATATATCTTATTCTAAATTTCCTAATGGTAGAATGTAGGATATTATTTTCTGCAATTACGAATCAACAATCAATATGACTACGACAATCAGTGTTGATTTGAATCTTATCAATATCCGCTTCTGTGAATGGGATTTATTAGAATTCAAAGCAATTATAAGAAAAAAACCCAAATTGCAATTGATATTGTGGCATTTCATTAGGAAGAACCCTAAACCTCAAATTCCTAAAATCGAGCCAAACAACACAAATTGAACATAATAAATAGCATGAATTACTCAAATCGAAGGACAAAAAATGCTCACCGAATCAAGCTCTAAGACACGCAAAACTAAAAATGGGATTCCTTATATTCTTGATGATTCTTTGTAAACAAATGTGGCCTTACTTATACACTAACAAATTGAAATTGAGATGCTAAGGGGTAACCTTTCTGGTTTGATCTCCAATCTCCATGCTTTAGCAATCTAATATGAAATCCAGTATTCTTAAGTTGACTATTGAGCTGTAGCATGGTATACAGGTTACAGAATTAAAGAAAAAACAAGAAGCTCAGGCTCAGCTTCAAGAATTAAGATCAAATTCATTTCCAATCAATTAAATTTAGATTCATTTTGGGTCTCTTTATAAATAATAACGTATTTGCATATCCCATGTAACAAATCCAAAGTGTAATTTTTTTCAAAATAATTGAAATAATTAGAAATCTTGTTATAGGCATTTTGTCAAACACTTTTGAGTGCATCATTAACACATGGAAGACAAGGTATAGTGAAAGGAATTTTTCTCTATTCAGAATGTAACGGAGGTCCCTAACTGCAAATAAACAGAATCCTTTCCCCTAAATCTTCAATTCAAAGGTTCAAGCATACCAATTATGGCATTGAATAATGCATCATAAGATTAGCAAAGTTGGTAACGTGGAGAGTTGTAGATATTACCTTTCTGATATCATTGTAGATCTTAGAAAAAGGCTTTCTTCCTTGTGATGTGAATGTATCTTTGGTTTCTACTTTTTTTTTGCTGATCCAAAATGGCAAGGTAAGCATTATGGCACTTACAAAGTCTAATATTGCATCTCACTAACAAAGAAAGCATTGCAAAAGCGCAGGAGGCATTTACCTCAAGAGCAAGGTTATCAGGAATGTCGCCTCAATTTCGAGAGTAACTTTCAATTTCTTCTACAGTAGGGCAACCATATCTAGAATGGACATTCATATGAAGTCATGTTTCAAGAACTTTGTACCGAAAAAGCCAATCCAGATGCTTTTTATTTTTTAAATTCAAACATAACTATATCTAGTACAGTTCAATATAATTTCATTCCCCACAAGCATAAAAGATAAATGCAGAGTAGCAGATAATGCAAACCCTGCATAAGATAAATGCAGAGTAGCAGATAATGCAAACCCTGCATCCGTCCATGATGCAAAGAACATATCCATCTGTAAAATTATTCAATCATTTTGATCATTTGGATCAGAAAGGCAGAAAGTGGATCCCATCCCTCAGACTCATAATGATCATAATATGGCAACTCTTGAGAGGCAATGAGATTTTCTCTTACATATTTTGTTAGAGATGTGAATGAGACCAAAGTGTCCCACATCGGAAAGTTGAACATATCAAGCCCTAGTATATGAGTCGGTGGGCTACTCCTTCTATGGCCAATTGGTTTTAGAATGGAACCTCACTCGGCTTGTGTGCTAGGCTACTAGCGCATGTGCGCCTGTGCACACGACCCCCAGTCATCGGTCCAAGTCGGACTTTGATATGGTATCAGAGCGGTTAGCCTAACGGCCCGTCTTTCGATCCTGGTCTGGGTTACCCAGTTGTCCAAGTCTCAACTAGATGGTCATTCCTAGTTGGACTTGCGGGGGCGTGTTAGAGATGTGAATGAGACCAAAGTGTCCCACATCGGAAAGTTGAACATATCAAGTCCTAGTATATGAGTCGGTGGGCTACTCCTTCTATGGCCAATTGGTTTTAGAATGGAACCTCACTCGGCTTGTGTGCTAGGCTACTAGCGCATGTGCGCCTGTGCACACGACCCCCAGTCATCGGTCCGAGTCGGACTTTGATATATTTGACAGATAAGCTTCACTGTTATATGAATATAAGCATGGGTCCAAAAAGAAATGGTAATTTGAATAGACAATAAGAACATACTTACATTCATCAAATTAATCAGCTTGATCTAAGGTCATTCATATGGGCTTTTAGGTTTCCATCAAGGCCTCGATGGCGATGCCCGTACTGTTGAGGAACGTCTTCCGCCACGGACGCAACAATGAAAGCGAGCGCTTCTTCTCTGGCTGCCATGGTTCCTCTTCCTACTACTCAGTCCGAAAAATCAAAATCCTAATTCCCACGGAATAAACAACAAGTAAAACTCAAATTGATTTCTTAGATCAAATCGAACCAACATACCTATGAAAGAACCAAATCTCAATCCTCCTAATTCACCAGCGCAAACCCTAATTTTGGAGGCGGCAACGGAGCGGCGATTGGATTTCACAATCCTCTTCATGACCAGCGTATCCGGGGGTCAGGGACTGGTGGCGAGAGAGGAGAGACGGAGGCGAAGATGGAGGACAGAGAGACAGGAGGAGAAAAGTCGGAGGAAGAGAGATAAAAGAGGAGCAAAATCTGGAAATCAGAGGAGAGCGCACGCGGATAGAACGACGAAATTGAACTCCTTCAATAAAACGACATCGTAATGTTTACTGTTCATTCGAGCCTTTCCCTCTTTTATAATACTATAGATATTCTTTATGATGATTCTGCAAGTTTGTTCTTCAGCTATCCGAGTATTATTATGTTGGGCCCAAGCCCATGTGTCCAGCCCAAAGTGGAGGCCCTCTTGGAGGCTTCCTTTGTAAGACAAATAATAGCCTTTTTTTTTTGTCTTTTTTGAAGTAATGTACGAGAGCAAGAAGCAAGAAGCAACATAGCTTTCCTCTTGGAAACCGAATGGTGAGCCCCAAACTAGGAGCACGAAAGTGAGGAGGGAGAAAGGAGAAAGAGGGGAAAAAGGTCGTGAGAAAGTGAGTGGATCTTCCTTGTTTCATCCGGGTTCTTTCACCTTGAGTTCTTGGTAAGCCTACTCGTGTTTGTCGGCTTTTATTCTCTCATTTAGAATCCTTAATCTTGGTGAAAATGATGTTATACCAGTTCGAGTGAAATTGGTGGTGGTCTCCTTGTGTGAGATTTGTAAGTGGTGAACACTTGTATCCATTTTTGTTGATTAGTGGATTTTGGTGCTCGTGGCGGGCGACAATGGTTTTTTATCCTCCGGGTTAGGGAGGGTTTTCCACTTAAATCGTTATTTTCTTACTTGTGATTGTTTGTGTGCTTGTATTGCTTGGTTTGATTGTGTTTGTGGTTCCGTAAATTTGTGAACTTGGTTATTGGCGGGATTGTAGCTTGAGTTGCTAGGTTTTTTATTCATCTCTGCATTTGGGTCTTGTCGAGCCCAACAAGTGGTATCAGAGCCTGGTTGCTAGTTTGGAAGCGAAAATTACGACCATGTCAGGTGATTTTGCTGGTACGATGATCAAGTTGACATCTTCCAACTAGTCGATTTGGAAATCGAGAATGGATGATTTGTTATACTGCAAGGATTTGTATGATCCGATTAAGCTTGGGTCTTGCAAGCCGGCTGATATGTCCAAAGGAGACTGGGAGAAGCTGCATCGAAAGTCTGTGCGAACCGTCAGACAATGGGTTGATAACAATGTCTATCACCATATAAGCAACGAAATTGATGCACAAGTCTTGTGGAAGAAGTTGGAATCCATGTATGAGAGGAAGTCTGCACAAAGCAAAACCTTTGTGACAAGGAAGCTTGTAAATTTGAAGTACAAGGATGGAAGGCCTATAGCCGAGCACTTGAGTGAGTTTCAGGAGCTTGTAAATCAGCTGAATACTATGAAGTTGGTCCTAGATGATGAGTTGCAAGCCTTATTGCTTCTTTAGCTATTTGTCTGACACTTGGGAGACTGGTGGTGACCATTAGCAACTCTGCACCGAGTGGTGTTGTGTCCTTATCGACCGCGAAGGATAGTCTCTACAACGAAGAGACTAGGAGAAAGGATATGGGCAGAAGCACCTTACATGCTTTGGCCACAACTGCTGAAGAAAGGCTCAGAGGAAGAAGTAGAGACAGAAGAGGTCGTGGAAAATCTATAGGGAGATCGCAGAAGAGAGATGCTTCACAAGGTAAAGAAAAGTCTGTTTGTTATCATTGTGGCAAAGAAGGACGTATAAGAAAGAATTGTTATGCGTTAAAGAGGAAACAAAAGGAAGAGAAAAATAAGAAAGATGATGAGAAGAACATTGCTGCAACTGTCTATGGTGATGAAGAAGCTATGGTGGTTCTCTCCTGTGTTGATGATCACAATCAGGAATTTGATACCCATGTAGAGTGGATAGTTGATTCAGTCGCATCCTACCATGCTACACCGAGGAAGGAGATCTTCACCACCTATGAAGCTGGAGACTTTGGATTAGTGAAGATGGGGAACTTCAGCTGTGCAAAGATTATTGGTATTGGTGATATTTTTGTTTGTTAGGAGGGAAACTAGTTATCAAAATAAATTGAAATATAAAAGCAAACCAACTCCCTGTCCAAGCAAATAAAATACAAGAAATCCTCCCGTTGTAGTGGTAGGGTATTCAGGATCGTATCCACGAGGAAGCGTGTCAGCGCTCGCCTGATTAGTTCCAAATTTCCTCTCGAAATCGACCTGAAGAGTACTCGGTATCGACCACTGCCGTCGACTAAACCTGCAAAGCTACACCACAGAAAACGAAGCAAAGCTGTGTCGAGTAGGGGAGTACTCGATATAGACCAGATTACTCGATATTGACTAGATCTATAGTCGACATCGAGTGTGTTCGCAGAATAAAAACGTAACATTCCAATGAAATAAAGTAGGGGTGGGCACGGGACGGGATTGAGCCGGGACGGGACTCGTCCCGCGAAATTTTTACGGGACGGGATCGGGACGGGTTTGACACTTTTTTTTCAGGACGGGATGGTGTTTGGACGGGACGGGATCGGGACGGAACGGGCCTTGTCCCGCAAATAAAAATAATAAAATATTATATAAATTTGCAAAGTGAAAAATGCTTTCATAATTCATTAATCTGTATAATATGTTGAATACGGTATTTTTCTCAACTATATTTTTCAATAATATTATTATTATTAATATTAATATCAATATTAATTATTAATTCATACAATGATTGTATAATTAATTATAATGTTCAACATATTTGGCTACATTATCTTACTAGATCGGGACGGAAAGGGATTGAGACGAGATTCACCCGATACGCAGATACTGTCTCATTATCGATTGATAGTTAGGAAGAATACCGTATTCTGTTCTACAACTGGTTCCAGGGCAAAGACACTTGTGTTGACATTACCGGAACTTCTATCTTCAGTTCGGCTGGTCTTTCTAGTTTCGTTCCGGGTAAAGCGGCTAGAGTGGCTGCTGATAACAAAAGGAAGAAGTACGAGGACATCTGCAAGGCCAAAGGTTATCACTTTCTACCGTTTTCTTTTTCCACTATTGGTGACTTGGAGGATGATGCTATGGGACTCCTCAAGCGGGTGTGTGGGGTCGCTAAGGGGGTACCTGGATATGGTAGGGATTTGTGTCACACTCTGACTAAAATTGCATTTAGTATTCAAAAGGGATGCGGAGCTCAGCTTGTTAGCCGGCTCCGATCCAATTTTATGTAGACACTTTTATTATAATAATAATAATAATAATAATAATAATAATAATAATAATATTATTATTATTATTATTATTATTATTATTACTTATTTTTACTGTTATTATTATAAAATAATTATACTTTACAAGAAAAAATATAATATGATATAATAATAATATAATAATAATATTATTATAATCAATTATTATTATAAATGGAAGATTATGATCATAATTATAATTATAATATTTGCTCAAAATAATAATACTAATAATATATTATTATTATTCTATAATAATAATAATAATAATATTATTATTATTATTATTATTATATGCGGGACGAGACGGGATTTGCGGGATCCCACCTGGATCGTCCCGCGTTTCGTCCCGCATAATTTTTGCGGGACTGGATCGGGACGAGATTCACTATTTTGTCCTAAATTCCACCGGGATCGGGACGGGACCGAGACGGGAACGGGATTTGCGGGATTTGTGCCCACCCCTAAAATAAAGACAGAAACAACACGAAGTTGGTGGGATTGAATTCAATAATATAAAAGCTTCCAGAATCAGGGTTTCAATGCCACAACGATAACCATATGAAAATAATGCCAAAGGTATAAAAGATCATGCTTTTCCATCAAATAACTGTCGTCATTAACAAATAGGAAGGTAGAGACTTTCGCATAAACCCTAACTGTTACTAACCCTTTTCACATAATTAATCCAAGTTGTATTAAGATCACTTTCGCTTCAATAATACAAACCAGGATCACCTTCGATTGTCGCAGAAGAATCGTGCAATTAGGGATAGAAGATGAAATCGCAATAAAGATTGTACATTTAGTCCATTACCTTACATGACTACCGTCGGGCTCACCTCAGCCCTAGAAGTTGGGTAACTACTTGCTCTTCATCATCAAAACACACATCAATAATTTAAAGGAAACTACTTGCATTAAATCAAATAAAAACTTACAACCGAATAAAGCCAAATCCGCTGTCGCCTCTTACAACTTCACTCGGCCACAACCTCTCTAAACTCTTACCTTTGAATGTAAATTGTGTTGTGGAATAGAATAGAATACCTAAGAACCAGCCCCTAGGGCCTTATTTATAGTGTTCAATCCTAGCTAATCTAGGAAAGAATAATCTATCTATATCTAAAACTATCTATCTTTTTTTTTTTCAACCGGAAACAAGTTGGCTTTAGGGGAACCCTAAGAGCCAAGGGCATCCATACGGATGAGAGAGCAGAGCAAAGAATCGTCAGGGCTAATATGGTTGTGCATGGCAAAGTTCAGTTGCGATAAGCGATCCGCAACTTGGTTTGCCTCGCGATAGACATGACGAATCTCAACTGAAGAGAAGAAACCCAGCGAGACTAGATTGTCCGAGACAATCATTTCAGAGTCTCCCGTAGGCTTCCCAAGACCTTTTAGACTATTGATGATGGTTAGATTGTCTTCTTCTATTTCCAAATCGGTTATGTGTAGTTATAGTGTGGTCATGATACCTTTCCAAACCCCAAAGTTTTCAGCTCCGACAATGGAAGGGATTGGGCAAGGACCACAACCAAAGAAGGTCGGTGTACCATTATGGTCTCTGACTATAAAGCCATAGGAGCTAGAGCAGAGGCCGATAGGGCTCCGTCGAAATTAAGTTTGTGTTTCCCAGGTGGTGGGGGTTTCCCATGCCGATATGGCTTGGACTAGTATGTCTGATTATGAAACCCTTGTTCGTCAAGCATGGCGTTTTGATACCCCTGAATCTCATATGTTCAAGCTAACTAGGAAACTACATGAAGTAAAGAAAAAGAGCAAAACATGGAGCAAGGTCACCTTTGGAAATATTTTCCGACAAATTGACCAAGTTGAGACAGAACTTCAAACAAAGCTATACAACTGTTATAACATACACATGGAAAACAAAATTAAAAGACTTTCCACCAAGCATGCTTCTCTCTTAAGCTACCAACAAAAATACTGGGGACAAAGGGCAAAGCGAAACCATGTAAAATCAATAGACACCAACACAAGATACTTCCATAAAATAGCTACAGGAAGACAGAATAAAAACATCATAAAAACAATACAGACAACAGCTGGGATCACCCTAACAAATGAAAATGATATAAGGGAGGCCATCAGAAATTACTTTTCAAAACGCTACTCCCAACAACCACGACGCCATCACTCAAGCAACCTGCTAAATAACATAAATAAAGAAATCACAGATGACGACAACAATTGGCTAACACGCCAGATTACAAATTCAGAAATTAAAAAGGCAGTGTTCAGTCTAGCAAACGATAAATCACCTGGACCCGACAACAATTGGCTAACACGCCAGATTACAAATTCAGAAATTAAAAAGGCAGTGTTGAGTCTAGCAAACGATAAATCACCTTGACCCGACGGATTCCCAGCAGGTTTTTTTTTTAATATTGGCATATTATTGAACCAGCTGTTATCAAAGAAGTTAAGGGTTTCTTTCTTAGTGGGAGAATACTCAAACAAACTAATCATACTTTCATCGCACTCATACCAAAATGTGAAAATCCTACAACCACATCCCATTATAGACCAATAAGTCTATGTTCTACTACGTATAAGATCATCTCCAAGATTCTGGCCACCAGACTGAAAAAACTAATCCCCAAAATAACTAACCCGTTACAAAGTGCCTTTACATTAGGAAGGGCCATACAAGACAATATTCTAATCGTAAATGAGATCTTTCATTCTTTTTCAAAGAAAAAAGGATCCACTGGATGGATGGTAGTAAAACTAGACATGGAAAAAGCTTTTGACTTAGTAGATTGGAACTTCATGCTTGTAGTTTTAGACAAATTTGGCTTCTCTGATCGATTCTCGGCTTGGATCAAGGAATGCATAACTACAGTAACATACTCGGTCCTAGTAAATAACGAGCCCAAGGAATTAATAACACCCCAAAGAGGACTTAGACAAGGGAACCCACTTTCAGCGTACCTATTTCTTATTCTATCAGAAATACTTGGTAGGGGATTACAACTAGAATATGCAAATTGCCCAAAGTCATTTAGGAATAAGAATAACACGAAACGGAACAAGAATTCCTTACTTGGTCTTTGCAGATGACATTTTCATCTTTGCCTCAACACTCACAGCATGTCATCAGATTAACAACATACTTACGGAATACTCATCGATTTCAGGTCAAAGAGTAAAATATGCATAAATTCCAATTTCAAACATCAATAAACGTAGAAAGATACCAAAACCAGCTTATCGGTAATGAATTGGAAATTTCCTATACAACTAACCTAGTGAACTTTGCGTAAGTAACAGCAAAGGCATTAGGCAATCGAGTAACTTCCATTCCCATAAAATAATGGAGATCCCCAAGATCTTTGATGCTGAATGTCGAATGCGAAAAATCTTTGAGACAAGTTATTTCAAAAAGATCAGAACATGTCATAAGGACATCATCAACATAAACATCCAGAATAATGATAAGTGAGCCATTGTGTTTGATGAAGACAGAGTAGTCGTTTTTAGACCGGACGAACTGCAGAGACTTCGAGGTGGCAGGTTACTTGTAAAACCACTGCCTCGAAGCTTGTTTAAGACCATATAAGCTCTTCTTTAAACGACATACATGATGAAGAGGGCTTGGAACACCTTCTGGCATGACCATATAAACTTCCTCATGGAGATCTCCATGAAGAAAGGCGTTGTTGACATCCAATTGGTGTATGGGACACTGTTTAGCTGCAGCAACAACTATAAGAGTTCGAATTATGGTCATCTTAAACACGGGAGAAAAAGTCTCATGGAAATCAATCCATTAACCGTAAATATGATGATTCGTGGAACCATTGACCGAAATGATCGAGCTTATGGGTGTGCTTAGGGGAAACGAAGCAAAGTGAACAAGTTGCGGTTTGCAGTTATATACTTATATGTTTCTTACATCCTCAGAGAACACTCCTCAGTCTGAAGTGGATATCGTAGAACTAGAAGCGGCATTAAGAGAAGCTCAAGCTGATACGAGTGCGTTCCAGTATGTGAAAAAGATGAAGCATATCATATACGAACGGGACAACAGAGCTTCTCACAGGAGCCGAGTTCATGGATCGATCAGCTTGCTTTGCTTGGAACGAATATGGGATTTGGGTGGTATTGCTGCTGTTGCATCAATGCCTTAAGATGCTTCGGTCTTCCTCGGAAGGTAAGCCCACTTAGTGATACTTTGGTGATCAACCAATGTTTAGAAAATGGACAAACACCTTGATGTTTATAGTAGGGAAAAAAATGATTGGATGGGTTCTTCCATTTGTGGTTGATTGTTATGAAACTTAAGAGAGTTTTACATTAAGTTTTACACAAGGTCAGGTGTGGTGTGGTGTGGTTTGGTTTGGGGGTTTCTACCTTTCCAGTTGGTATATATGAATTTTGATTATAAAGTTATAATGCATATGATAATCAGATAATGCATTAGATACCTTTCCAGTTAGTTCTGTAGTTGAATTGATCAAGCTGAGATAATCAGATTGCATTAGATACTTAGTTAAAGGATGAAAGCCAACATTAGGGTATGTGAACACAAGTAGCTCGAATTTGACTCCTACTCGCTTGATAAAACTCGGTTCGAGCTCGTTCATTTTCTAAACGAACCGAGTATATGAGCACATTTTTAAGCTCGGTCCAATGCTCGGCTCGTTCGAATTAACCGAGTATGAGCACATTTTTAAGTTACTATATAATGAGCAAGTAGAACTGCTTAAAGCTCAAAAAAAAGTTCGGCTCGAGCTCGTTCATATTTTAAATGAACTGAATATGAATAAGCAATATTATTCGGCTCGTTCGACTCGAACAACAGCCTCGTCAACATATATATGGTTGGTGAGATGCAGGGTGGAACTTGGAAGGGGCCACATGGGCAATAGTGATGGGACCTTTTGTGTGGTGTGGGTCCAAAATTGGCCCCCCGACTCAACGGGCAATGGCTATCTATCAATCTCTCCCCCACCCATAACTAAAATAATTGAATGCAGCTGCTCCCAAATCGATCAGTATCAGTATGATTTCTCATTTGTGGCACACAAAAAAAGAAGCCCTTTCTGAACTGTGAAGGTAACCCTACATTAATATTGGCCTTGATGTTAGGGACATTGAAATTGTAAATTGGCTACTCGTCTTGCTCAAATGCCATTGCAATTAAAAGTAGACAGTGCATGAATCATGTATAGTACTGTATGTAATAATGCAGGTGAGTGTTCTTGCATCTGTTTTTTCCTTCTCATTGGACCTTTCAAAACGATAATAATTTGAAACTGTTAGGGATAATTAATGTTGAACGCTTTTCTAACTTGCAACACAAGATTAGAGGTGATAATGAGACTGTTCGGGTAATCGGGTCGGGTATAACCTTTTGAATCCGGTCATATATATATCAGGTCGGGTTATATGTCGGGTATATTGTATATTCGATCGAGTTTGGGTCGGGTAATTTCGGGTCAGATGGATTTCAGGTTGGATCAGGTTCGGGTGGAATTGGCTCAAGTCAAGTCGCATTTAGTTTTATTATAAAATGATTATTATTATTTATTTATTTTAATTATTGACTATTAAATATCATTTATTTAGTTATATTAGATCTTATTATATGTAATTACAGTATTTGAATGTTTAACATTAACATAATTAAAGTAATTACGAGGATGAGTCGGGTCTTGTTCGGATCGGTCAAAGTTTGTCTATGTTGGTGTTCATTCGGGTATCAGGTCAAAATGGGTTGGGCTCATTATTTTAAACCTAAAATAACTTGGTTAAAAAATCGGAAAAATATGTCACAATTGAATTTAGTTTTCTAGCTTATTACTTCGTCCTCTTTCTAAAATACAATCTCAATTTTATTAGATAAGGGATCTCCTAAACACGGGTAGACTACATACCTAGGTGGTGGCTCTATAAATAGGCATGAAACCATTCTAAGTTTGGCAAACAAAACACACACAAGAAAAAACACTCCATCCAATATCAAAAGAAAAAGAAAGAAGAAGAAAGGAGAGATGGAGTCAGCAGTGGCAAAAAGGGCGAATGGGAAGCACACAAGGGAAAGGGATGAATGCATTAGAGGAGGAGGAGGAGGAGGAGGAGGAGGAGGGGAGTTCCAGATGCCACTGCACTACCCAAGATACTCCAAGTCTGACTATGAGACCATGCCTGAGTGGAAGCTTGACTGCCTCCTTACCCAGTATGGCCTCCCATCCTCTGGCTCCCTCCACCACAAGAGGACCTTTGCCATTGGTGCCTTCTTGTGGGCTTAATTCCTCCACTTACCTTCGAATTCATTTCTTTCTTATTGCCTCTCTCTTTCTCTATAGTGTGTCATTTGATCCTTCAACTACCTCCATCACTCTATCATCGATCACTACCACTATTGTTGTAATAATACTAATAATATGGCAATATGAATTATAATAGTGCTTGAGTACCCTCCCTTGTTGAGAAATTTTTACCCCTTATGTCATCGATCTTTATCGATAGAAAGACCACCTGTATTTTAGAGTTTTGGTTTCATTTTTTACCTATGAAAGATTAAGTTTTTTTTTTATATATATAATAATTTCGATGGTCGGCTTGGTGAAGAGTTGTATGAGATAGGGGTGGTATTTATCATCATATGTAATATAACGGGTGGTTTTGTTGAAATGGGTTATTTAATTAGAGGGCAGGTCCGGCCCTGAGCATGGGTAAGATGGGCGTTCGTCCAGGGCCTCCGATTTTACGGGGACTCGTTTAAATAATTTTACTATATAATTAAATATTTTGCCAACTTGAACAATGTGTTTCAATGGCACAGTGGTTGCTTCAGTGGCCAAAGAATTGGCCTTTTACTGCTCGCCTTGGTTCGATCCTAATTAGCAGCAATTTTCCCAGCTATTTTTTTTAAGGATTGTTGGGCCTTTTCCCACCTTTTTTCCTATGGACTTGTTGGCCACTTTTTTTAAAAAAGGGTACTTTCATGTACTCAATACTCTCTTAATTTGTTTATAAAAAAAATTAGGTTAGTTTATATACTCAGGCATCTATTTTTAACTTTCTTGTGGCAAATCTACTTACCCTCATTTTTTTTTCTTTAAAAGCATCTTTCAAAGTATATGTTAGTATACTTTTACTTGTATTTAATACTCCCTATGTTAATTAAAAATTGTCGTTTACTATTAATGCACATTTTTTTCGAATAATAAAAACTATATAAAATATTAATTTTTTTTTACATTTGCTTTTATAAATTCATACTTAATTATAATAAGTATGTATTAAAAAAAAAATATTTTATATAGTTTTTAACACCTAAAAAAACATACGTTAATAGTAAAACGTCAAGTTTTAACTAAAGAAAGTGGTAATATTTTTTTTATAATTATTCAATCATGAATTATTATATAGATTCTTGTTGACTATTTGTATATGTTGAAAGAAATTCCTTAAGGTTGAAGTTAATGATATTATACCTACCTTATATTTTTTTTTTTATTGTCATATTTCGTCTAAAAATTTAACAATAGTACCATCTTATTTGAAGTTTGGCACATGGCCTCCGAAATTTATTGGACGGCCCTGTTAGAGGGGATGTTATATAATTTACCTATGAAGTTATGTACCAGTTTGAATTGATGAAGTCATGTTCACAAGGGAATGAAAATGCTTGTTGTGCCGGTTAGTTATTTCTGTTCCTTGTTATTGGACTTCGAATTTTCAGTTCATTATTATAATATCCACCGGTCTGATGTCATGTTCACAAGGACTTGGGTAATTGTGAGTTAGCCGACCTAGGTGGCCTATAAATAGGCATAAGTAGCACATGTTGTAACTGAGCGAGCAAGGTGAGTTTTCCTCCAAATGAGTGTGAGCATTTGAGGTGTTGTGTAGCCTAGTATGTGATTGATCGAGCACGAGGGTGTCTCGACCACATACTAGTGAGTGTGAGTGTGAGTCCTAGTGTGTGATCAATTCAGAATGAGTGTATCTCGATCATACACTAGAGTGTGTGGGTTGGTCAATAAGTGTGATCAATGGAGCATAATGGTGTCTAGAGTCAAGTGGTGTATGTGAGTCTTGTATTTGTGAGAGGTATACTTATGTACATAATATATAATACAAGTTCTTATTTGTAAGTGGAGCCTGATCCATCCGAGTCACACGTGATCGAGTGTTAGCTACCTGTGTTTTCCCCAACATTTGTGAAGTTAGGAACACTCATTTCTATTTCATCCATGATCTACTAAATGTCGTGAACCCTCCTAATCCATCCATCATGCAATGATTCGATCGTGTAAGAGTTCCAAGCTCAAATATTCTGTAGGAAAATTAGATGCGCAGCGAAAGGGTAGAAAACTATTTTCTAACATCTAATTCGGGATTTCATGCATGAATTGATATGAACAATATAGAGGGAAAAAGTCGTACCTTTCTTGTGCTGAACCTTGATTCGAAATCACCCTTGGAGAAAAGAGCCTCAAGCGCGACTCCTCTACCAAATCCACACGAGCACGGGATTGGATTTCTTTGTCTCCGTTTGCTAGAACGAATGATCGAAGGATTGCAACTCACCCTACGGGTTAGGGAGGCAAGCGATTTGTGGTGGGAGAAAGTTTTGGAGACACGTACAATCCAATCAAAAGTTAAGACTTATTCTTAATAAGTCTCCTTATATATTGTAGAAACTAGGTCAACTTATTCCTAATAAGTCACCTTTATCTTTTATCTTCTACCCACAAACTATATCAATAATAATAACTTATTATTATTATTAATCAATTATCCAATTCCTAATACTCTTTGTGTGTGACCTTATAGGACCTGAATAAAATAGCAATAGATTAAATATAATTTAATCTATAAATTATAGTTGGCTTCTAGCAAAGCACTATAATTACCTAAATTATTCAGATTATAAATCTCCATTTTAATCCTATTATATCATTAGTATTTTACACATCAATTAAAGGACACCAATTCCTTCATATTCCAATGCTAAAAAATCTCAAAGTGACTTCTAAATTCTAACTACCATAAGTCAAATAGGCGATGAAGTTCAACAACAATGAAAATCAGGTCCTTCGCCAATGGAAGCTCATTTTTTGTCATGTTGATAGAAAGAAAAAATATTCTAATTCGATCATAGAGTCACTGAAAACAGCTAACTAGGTTAGGACAGAAAAGTTAGACTAATCACGCGTCAAACATGCTCTTAATCTCTGCATAAGCCTCGAAAACTTCTATTTCCTTATCTGCACGTCATAGAACACCAAATACATATGCAAACCCACATTCACAATGTTGAATCGAAGCGACCAAAATCCCCCAAAATGTGGCTAAAACCACGGAACCCAATCACATTCTGATCTCTCACTTGATTCTCCAATTGATTCAGCTCAATCTTGACTGCATCAAACCTATGGAGTAGATTGATGAAGTCCCTTGGCCACCTTGATGGTCGCCTCCTTGAAGAACTCTTCCCTTAAACGATCCCGACACAGTCAACCGCCTTGACCTCTCACCATTGACACGTTTTTTAAGAACGCTAGAAACTATATAAAATATCAATGATTTTGTTAATTTTAAAATTAATTTCATACTTAATACAATTATCTATTAAATCATTAAAAAAAATTAATATTTTATAGAGTTTTTAACTTCTTAAAAAACGTGTTAAAAAATTAAAAAATGTGTCAAAAAAATAAAACTACAATTTTTTTTAGACGAGAGAGTATAAAAAGTAAAAAGGGATGGATCATATTCATAAGAGCGGATCTACTCTCACAAAACTCTCCATGTGTCCTCGTGTCTTCTCACAAACTTTCCACTTTTTATAACCTTTCTTTTGTTTTTTTCTTTTTTATTTTTTTTTTTAATTCTGGGGGATAGGGAGGGAAATTCAGGGGTCTGTCTCTTTGGGAACAAGTCCCATCCGCAAATTCATGGCTCTCATAATCCCATTTCGAGTCCCATCGGAGCAAATCTTCTGCCCCAAGTTCCCACCCCACAACCCCGTCCCACGAAAATATTTTACCACTAAATTAATATTAAAAATATATATTTAGATTCTACATACTTATTATATTTTTTAAAAATATAGTATATTTCTATCTCTTTTGAATTATTATAATTTTCGTAAGTTGGTTTTTTAAGATTTTTTTCCAAATATGTTATAATAAGTTGGTAGAAGCTAAATATATTTTTTTAAAATTTTTAGTGGTAAAATATTTTCGTGAGACGGGATTATGGGACAGGACCTTGGGGCAGAGGATTTGCTCTGTGGTCCTATTACTCCCATAGTCGATGAGTGAAAATCCTCTACAACCCCTTGTACACCCCTATGTGTGACACAAAATTAATTGTGTTAATTCTTTATGATAAAAAAAATTCAAAAAATTATATTTATGTTACAAATAACTAATCATATATATATTTGTATAATTTTTTCATGAAAAAACATATTTTAAAAAATATTAAAATTATTATTATCAAATCATCATCCTTTCAATTTTAATATTTTTTAAAATATGTTTTTTCATGAAAAAGTTATACAATCGCCATAGGAGTATTAGTTATTTGTAACATAAATATATTTTTTGAATTTTTTTTATCATAAAGATTTAACATAATTAATTTTGTGTCACAGATAAGGGTGTATAAAGACACACTAAGCTTAAAACATAAATATAATTTTTGGAATTTTTTTTATTGCAAATTTATAGCATAACACCTAATGTCACACAAAGTGTTGTAGGGGATCTCCATTGCACAACAATACCCTTCCCTCTCCGCGTGAGCCAGCTTTGCGATTCGCGACGAAGCTCCATCTCTGCTCCCATGGCAGTCGACGTGGTGGAAGCGGCCTCTCCCTCCTCTCCGTCGCCGTCCTATTCAAGGTGGTTTACTCATGATCTCCTTTTGCCTCTTTTTTTATCAGCCTGTGTAAATCCCTCTTTTTCACTCATTCACTTTGAGATGAATGATACGCATCTTATGCAGTCAGCAGCGCCATTTCTACCTCGCCGTCGACCGTCTTCAATTCAAAATGGTGAATCTTTTGTTGCCTGATTGAATTCCGTTCATTCCTCGCCATCCACTTTTTTCCTGAAACTAATTCGACGTTATTGCGGAAAATTGGATGGGGATTGTAGGAGACGCTGGTTGATTTGCTGGGAGTGGTGGGCCGACGATCTGGCCTTCCGGTGATTGTCTGTTGCAGTTCGCGCGACGAGCTTGATGCCGTCTGCTCCGCTGTTTCTGGCCTTTCTTATATTTCTTTGGCCTCATTGGTATATTTCTTCCCTCTTCAGTTGATTTCACCCAACTTGGCATTGAACTGTTCGCGATTTTTGTAAATCTAATGCCAGTTTGTCAATCTTACGAACTTGGGGGTGAGGCACAGTACAGTGATCTTTCGGAGGCTGAACGTGCAGCAATATTGGAGAACTTTCGGCAGGTAACCTCAGAATGGAATCATAATGTGCCCATTCAATTAGAAAATGATGGAAACCCCATGGAAGATGACCACAAGTCTCACATGATAGTTGTAACCGATGCTTGCCTTCCGCTTTCCGCGCCTGGCGAATCTCCACTTTCGGCTCGAGTTCTCATAAATTATGAGTTACCTGTGAAGAAGGTCACCCCCCTGCTCTTAACTTTGAGAATTATAAACATATGCAAGATGCTGCACCATTTGACTGTTGTGGGATTGTTGCTTCTCCCTTGCTCTACATTTGGAATATTTTTGGCTCTGAATGCAAGATGTTGGTCTAGATCATTGAATGTCTGATTGGTTGATGATGTCCCCATGCTGTTGTTATCATTGCTGTGAATAGAATTATCAGCTTTTTTTGGTGTATTGTTTATGAAGATTTTAGATTCGGGGATCATTCATAAGGTGCGAATGGCTTGTCAATGTTGGCTTCCTTTTCTGTTTGAATTCATTTCTATGGAGATTTACAATCATGCCAAGGAGAATTATTTTCTTGCGTTTTCCTAATATACATGTAGTTCTTCTAGTAATCTGAGTTAATTTGCATGATACGTTGTTAAATTTAATGCACATATTGGATTACCATTTTGTGCAAACTGTCAATATGGTGCATCTTAGCATTTTCATCTGTAGCACAGAGTAAAAAATAAGAAATAAAATTATGGATAGCATTGATTCCAACAATCAGACATGGTCAAAACTGAATGGACAGACCAAATCACCCATCAGTATGTATACTCTTTATGTTGCTTATTGCTCTTACTCTTCTTCCAGCTATCTATCTTCAGCCAGACCTCGATATTTTTTCTTTTCTCCTATGTCATTATCCTTGTTCTGGTACATCCCCACATTGGTGCATTATCTCTTTCTAGTCTGTAATTGTCATAGACACATTGCTACCAATCGCAGCCTCAGTCACAACCAACACATAAAAAGTCGTGGAACATCGAGTTAAGTGACCAAATGATGCTATTGTGTAATGAGATTCAGCTAAGAACAAACAAACAAACAAACAAATACAAAGGAAAACCATTGTGTCAAGAAGGATAACATCAACATCCTATCCAGAGGTTATGCTGAAAAGACCCCAAATTAATGGTCGATGGAAGTGGAATGCAATTACTTATATGCTACTCTTTCTCTTTGATGCCATCCCTTTATGCCATTTGGGTGCTGGGCCTGCACTCTAGCTATGCGATAAATCACTGCTGCCTTGCTGGTCCTTGTGCTGATTAATGTCTTGCAATAAACTGCTCTATTTTTTCTAGTTAAGATGATCTGTGACAAGCTACTTTAATGGCACGAGACAGTATGCTGTTCACATCTCCTGTGTCCCCATCAGAGGGGGGCGCTAGAACTTGTCTTAGAACTAAGAAACCTATAGTTTATCAACTCTAGGTTTGGAATGCTACTTGTTGACTAGTAAGTCCCACTGTGCCAGAAGCTGAATAGTGGTCCTTAAGCTGTGATTGAATATTCAGGCAGGAGCTCCATTTTCAGATTTCTTTTTGGGGTAAATTAAAATCTAGAAAATTCAAAATGTGTATATTTCATATATTAGTGCATTTATGAAGTTACAACATAATGTCAGTATACTTTTTAACTAGGCAACAAGTATTAGGTTTTTCTTTGGTTGTTCTTCACTTGATAGTTCCTTTCTGGCAGCATAGAAAACGGGCGAATTTGATCGTTTACCTCTCATAAGATACAATATTATTTGGAATTGAACAGCATTCTATGTAAGCTACGCTTGTGTTACACTCAGTTGGGTTAATGAAAATTGATAAGCATCCTCTCGTGCTATTTGATTTTGATCTGCCTTTTTACTTTGATGTTTACTTGCAGGAGACTTATTCAAGGAGGACAGGAACATGTTTAGCTGCAGGTCTATTTTTTTAAACGTATACATTATTGCCAAAATTGTAACCAGTGATTTTTTTTTCATAAAACTTTTTAAGGAACTCAGCTTTGTAATGTGTTGATCTCAAAATGGATATTTTTCAGATGGGATAGTGATTAACATGGTGGTTGGAGGAGAAGTAGTTGCCCTCAAGAGCATTGAAGAAACTAGTAACCTCGTCGTCGCTGAGATGCCTATTCAGGTAATTGTTTATGTAAAAAGAAGTGTTTTCCACATTTCTCTCTCCGCCCTTAGATTTATATATAAGAAAAAGAAGTGTCATCTTGTAATTCGAGTTATATTTTATAATTCTTCCAATCAACTTTAAATGTTTTTAGGTTAAAATTTGATCAACTTTAAATGTCATTTTAGACTCTTTAAGCAAATAATTAGCATTGAGTTATGTAATTTTTATTGAAACTTGTTCTTGCTGACTACTTGTTCTTAAACCTTGTGATCAAATAAAAAATGACACTTGTTGATCAGAGGGAGCATGATATAAAAGTTTTTGGACCGTTATATTAGTAATGTTACTAGTTGCATTTTTATTGCTCATTTTTTCCATGACATCGTAGTATCTTCTAAAAGGTGCATACTTTTCTTGTGGAATGTCGCTATGGGTTCTATTACTGATACGGAATTGAAAATGGTTCAGGTTTCTGAGATACTGTGAAGAATGGTTTTGTTTCTGATAACAAACGACGACAACGTCAACACAGTAGACCCCAGAGCAGGGGCCGAGGTGTACGCATTCATTCTCCGAACCATTCAAGAGTATGTTTCTGAGAAACCCTGTGCTAGTAGGAACAAAGATAATAAAAACAAAAACAATGGTTCTCTGTTGGATGAAATCCTTCCTCGGAGTGGATACTACTCGTGTATTATTGGACAGTGTCTGCGAAACTGGACTTCTTGTTAGGCTATTATAAACCACGACATTTTAGTATTTTAGACCTTGCCTACTTGCCATATTATGTTCAATCTGGAGCAACCAATACAAGCAGATTGGACACCGTCCGTTCTTTGTAGTTTATACAGCCGACCCGGTCTCATATGTTCTTGTTTGATGGCTGCCACATTGCTTGCTGTAATTGAAGCCATCTACTTCCGGGGGCAAATGGCATCAAGAAAGCTTTTCCATTCCCTGAATATGCTCCCACCGGAGCAACGTTTCTCTAATATTCCAACCCCTTCCCTATGGCTTATTGGATAGTGAGTCTGCAAGTGACCGCGAGAGGGCGAAGGAGGGCTTCAGTGGGTTGGTGGGTTGGTGCAATGAGGATGGCCAGCCAGCATCTTCATTTGATGACCATTTCTGAGAGCATATAGATGAACCCAGTTGCAAAAAACTATGGGAAGATGAAAGGAGGTCCCTCTGGTTGCTCTGAGAGCTTTCTCGTTGAATGGGTTGCAACACTCATCAAGCAAGAACACACCAATCTTATATATGATGATAAGGTACATTAGAAGAGAGGAACATTACGACTATATTTGTACGTGTACAACATAAACATTGCTATCACCTATCATTCCACACAGATATTAATAGCAATCTACGAGAAAACTACGATCATCTAGAGCCCAATGATTCATTGGGCTCTTACAAAAGCAAATTATACGAGAAAACTGCGTGTTCATTGGCAATGAACACGCACACGCACACACGATTAGCAATTACAAAAGCAAATTATATATAATATTCTTTCATCAATTGAATAAGCAATTAGATGGTTCAACCTTCAACGGATAGCATCACATCATTCCAATCAAATATTTGTCAAGTCACACAATCTCTCAACTTCTCACAGTGTTGAAATTCACTTTAGTTTGATCTGAACAATGCCGAAAAGGCTTATTGTTTAGGTTTAAATGCTCTTATTCAACATATACTTAGACAATTTAGATCATACTCCGTATATAGAAGACTTAATTCAAACAAAACAATTCATTGGTCATGCCCAAACATTAGCTAGATCTCCTAAAACCAATAAAACTACTAACGCATGATTGAAATAAACAAACTCATAATCAAAGTATTCATAAACACAGATATAGGAAACTTACTTGAAAGTCTAATTTTTTTTATTTTTTTTTTATGACGACAAACCCACCTTTGGCAGTAAACACGGGTAAACTTTTTATAGTGACTGGCCCCACCGCTTCGCAGCCCCATACCCCAGAAACCCCTTGCAGGATTTTTTGAGGAGGCTCAGTACCACTTTCGCAAAGTGCAATCAGCGGTAGCAACCTCACCTACCTGCACACGGATCACTTCACCACTTCGGCTTGGCCCTACGGATTAGTATATACCATTTGGCCGTACGCGCTTGTGGGAATTAATATGGTCTAAATGCACCAAGTGAGATTCGAACCCGGGACCTCTCCTTTGGGATACCTCACCCTTACCGCTAATTTGAAACAATGATCAAAACCCCAATCTTGTAAATCGTCTACAAACTATAATTGAAATTGTAATCACCCAACACCTTCCGATATGTGCCTACAAATATATGAATTATGGATCAAAGCTTTGAGATTAATAGTACAAAAGATAAGTTTTTAGAGCATCCATAGTGGATTTCCGATTTCACTTTTTCTTCCGATTGGGAACTAACTTATGTGGACAACTTTTCCAAATTTGAGATGTCCAAATATATTAGGCACATTTCCATATCTAAAACCAATAAAACGATGACACGTGTACAACTTAATAAATTATTTCATTTTTTATTTTCCTTAATAGATTTTAATTACGAAATTCAAAATTATTAACAATTTAATTAAAATATATTTAATTATTAAAATTAATTAACAAATATAATTGTATAATTACATTAATAATTTTTAAATTGTTGAATTTATTAACAATTTATTTAAAATATTTTAAACTATTAAAAATAATTATCGGATATAATTATAAAATTAAAATAATATTTTGTAGTTCTCAGATTTATTAACAATTTAGTTTAAAGATTTTAAATTATTAAAAGTAATTATAAAATATAATTACAAGATTAAATTAATAATATTTTGAATTTTCAAATTTATAACAATTTAATTTAAATATTTTCAATTAATAAAAGTATTTATCAAATATAATTATATTATTAAATATCTGTTTCCGCCATCATCCACCAATCTAGATCTTCTTTTGCCATTGACTTTCTCTAAGCTCTAGATCAAACTTTTCTTGCAGATAGATTTTTCCTTTTCGATGATTTTTATCCGCCCCATTTAGTGAGATTTTCGAATTAAGAATTTTTTTTAAGGTTTGGCCTATGATTGAAGGTTTCTTACTTTTATTTTGGTGTTTTAGTTTGGTTGATTTAACACTTTGTCAATGGGTGCGACAATGAAATATCTGAAACTTTATTTTGAGAGATTCTATTTCTTCTTTCTCTTTCTTTGGTTCCATTTTACATTTCTTTCCCTTTCTTTGGTTCCATTTTACACTTGGTTTAGTATTGATAATAAGGTAGAAATCATAAAAAAATTTAAACGGAAATTTCGCGAGTTACCCTCGTAGTATTGCAATTTTCGCCGGGTGTACAGAAGTTTGACATATTTCGCGTGGTACCCTGACATTTGGGGCTAATTCGCCTCGCGCCCTCCGAGGGTTAATTTTAACAGTCTTTCTTCCCCCTCCGTTACATTTGAAATAAATAAAAAAAAAAAACAAGGAAAGAAAGACAGAGGAAGGCACGATTTCAGTCGGAACGAAGACGAAGGAGCAATTCCGTCGATGAACTGAAAAGCGATCGACGAAGGCATGAATTCGAGTGGATTCCGGCAATAGGGAGAAGGACCGGCCTAGAGCCCGGTGTCTGAGCATGGCGGCACTGTATCTAGGCCGCAACTTGTGGAGATGGAGGCGATTGAGGGAGGAGAAGTCGTACACCGAACCCCCGTAACTGAGAGCGAAGGCAAATGGTGTCCCGGTGTCTAGACTGCCGACCAGAGATGGAGGCGATGGTGACATCAGGTTAGTGCTTGAAGTTTTCCCCTTTACTGAAAATTAATTAGGGTTTACAGAGAAATGTAATTGCTCAATGTAGCCCAATGTAGTTGTAGAAAGCAATAAGCTGAAATAGAAAAGACCTATTCACAGAGAAACGTAATTGCTCTTTTCCTCTCTTCTCTTACATTTTCTGTCAACTTACATTCATCTGCAATACATGAATCATCTGGTGGCATAATTGTTGAAGTGTTGAACACTTCAAGACTTGTTTACTAGGCAGTGGAGTATGTAAATTGCAGCAAGGGAATGCCTGCAGATGAAATGCCCACAAGATAAATGACTCTTCTATAATAAAGAAAATTCTTTCCATTAAAAATGAATTGCTAACACTTTCAGAGTTTGAAGGAGGAGCCTTACAGCCGCTTAACTCGTGGTACTCCGGTGGAAAATTCAGAATTCAAAATGCTTATGGGCACCTCAGAAGGACAGCTCCTAGGATGGCTTGGAGCACTGTGGTGTGGGACAACTCCATCATCCCCAAACACTTTTTTATTTATGGCTAGTTGTAAAGAAGAGGCTTGCAATGAAAGATCTAATAAAGACAAGGGAAGTTGATCGATCTCACATGTTGTTTTTGCAACCAAGCTAATGAATCACATGACCATTTATTTTTTGCTTGTGAGTTCTCTTCGAATATATGGATGCAAGTGAAGAATTGGATAGGAATTTGGAGAGGGATGACCACTCTGCAGGGTGCCCTCAAGTGGCTGAAGAAAGAAGCTAGAGGGAAGGGCTGTCAATCCAAGGCAAAAAGAGTCGGGCTAGCTGCAACAACATATATACTACCTCTAGAAAGCTAGGAATGACATGGTCTTTGAAAACAAGGCTTGGAGCATGGAAGGGCTGGTTCAATCTTATAAAGATACATGTTTACAAAGTCCTCGGCCACTCCTTTTCTCTACACTTCACACCACTGCTGCTTCACTACAAGATGGCCTCCTCCAAGAAGAAAGTCGAATAGAAGATTATGAGAGGCTCCTCTAGCAGCCAAGTGTTCAAGGGGTTACACATTTCACAGCACCCCTCAACTCATTTTGTTATGCAATTTGATGTTTGTTAGCTTTGAGTGTTAGAATTGGATAGGAATTTGATGTTTGCTAGCGCTGGGTGTTAATCCTCATTTTGTTATGCAATTTGATGTTTGTCTAGTAACTTTTACACATCGTGAAAATGCTAGAACAAGTTGTATCCCCATTTTGTTACTTCCTATTTTGTTATGCAATTTTTGAAGTATGGTGTTAATCTCCATTTTATTATGCAACTTTAAGCATTCTGGAATCCTCAATTCTTGAATTATAGTAGCAGCTACTTAGTTATATCAACCCTCGCAGATTATAGCAACAAATAAAGTGTATAACCAATTCCATTGCAGGGGCAAATTGCATAACAAATTCCAGCAACATAATGTTATAGCAACTTGCAGCAGCAGCAAAAAAAATCCAACAGCTGTAAAAAGTTACAGCAGCAGCAAAAAAATCAGCTGTTTTATCAGCATAATGTTATTGCAAAGAAGCTGTTTCTGCAGCAAAAAAAAATTCCAGCAGTATATTGTAATAGCAAATCAGCTGTTTCAGTTGATTCTGGACACAAGAGTATACACAAGATGATGCCAGAAAGCCATGGAAAATACAAACTAAGATGGATAGCAAACTGTCAACTTTGAAACTCCTTCCATTAATCATTGCAGATTCAACAATTACAATAGCAAACTAAAATTGTCAACCTACAAACTCCTTACATAATACACAACTACAATTACAATGTAAAAGTACATCGCAAGTCTATTTTTCAGTACAATTTTCATTCTTTAAGAGCCAATTTTCAGATTCGAGTCTCTAAACCTCATCGCAACATCTTCCTCTTCTCTCTCGGCCTTGTAATCTTCTTCTCTAGCCCGCTTTCTCCTACTTTCAATTCTCCATTGGCATTAGAAGTCGATGATATACTTGAAGCCTCAATTCGGAGCCCCAATTCGCAGCCTCAGAAGCCCCAATTGCAAACCCTAATTTTCGAGGAGGAAGAAGTGCCTTTTTTAGTCGCTCTTCCCCAACTCGAATCAGACTTTCATAGTCGCCTTGGCACTGCTCGCCTCGGCCTCGTTCACTGGCTAGCAACTCGAATTCATGCCATCGTCGGTCGCTTTTCAGTTCATCGACGGAATTGCTCCTTCGTCTTCGTTCCGACTGAAATCGTGCCTTCCTTTGTCTTTCTTTCCTTGTTTATTTATTTATTTATTTCAAATGTAACGGAGGAGGAAGAAAGACTGTTAAAATTAACCCTCGGAGGGCGCGAGGCGAATTAGCCTCAAATGTCAGGGGTACCACGCGAAATATGTCAAACTTTTATACACCCGGCGAAAATTGCAATACTACGAGGGTACCTCGCGAAATTTCCGAAATTTAAAAGTGCATGCTATTATTTTTATTTTATTTTTTATAATTATACAAGTAAGGATTTGGGTGGAGACATATTTTTTTTTTGGTGAAAAACCCCCACCTAAAAGGTGAGGAATAACATTAACAAATGGAAGGGAACAACATCATCGGGAGTACAACCGGGGCCTCAAGAGTCCCAGTGCATCATCCCGCAGCAAGGCGTAGGCGCCAGTTGGGGCTGAGTTCAAAACAGAAAGGCCTAATGGAAAGGAAAGAGCAAGATTAGCTACAAAATCAGCAAGACGGTTCCCCTCGCGGAGGGTATGGCGGAGTTGGACAATCCAATTCCTACTAAGGAAGCCTTGGCCGATAGCAACCAGGCTCGCACACGGGTGGTAAGGTCTGACCCCATCCCGTAGCATCTTCAGAGCGGCCTCTGAATCAGATTCGCACACAATCTTCTTGTAACCTTGCTCCCAGGCGAGCTCGAACCCCTTTGTAATCGCTCCAAGCTCCGCATAAACCACCGAACAGATCCCAATATTATGAACAAACTCGATTCTCCAGTCCCCATCTTCATTGCGCAGCACCCCTCCAGCCGCAGCTTCCCCGGAGTTCTTGACCGTCGCATCCACGTTAAACTTCACCCACCCCGCTTCCGAGGGCACCCATTTGACATTGATCTTGCTCCTGATCCTGGGTCTTGAGGCTCCGATCAAGTCGCCTCTAGCACCCTTGTACTCTAGCGTCAAAGCCAAGCAAGCACCAGACGTAAGGGGTGGATCCCTGTTACCTTTGAAACACCATTCATTCCTTTTGAGCCATAGGCGCCACAGGGCCGTAGCAAAGAAAGCATTCCACTCCACTCCATTGCCCAGCTTGTGATTCTTCAGAATGTTACACCTCAGCCATGAAGCAAAAGGCAAGCTGAAGAACTCCGAAGGCTGTCCGACGCCTTCAACCTGTAACCAAAAAGATTTAGCAGCATCACAGTCCCTAAAAAGATGGATAAGGGATTCATCAAAAGATAGGCAGCAGGGACATAACTCAGAGTTACCCAAATGACGCCTTGCCCGTTCCTCATTCGTCAAGATCCCGCCCTTGCTGGCCAACCAAACGAAATTTTTAATTCTCTCGTTAGCTTCCAGCCCCCAGATCTTGGAGAAGAACCCTCTATCTGTTGAAAGTACAGCGTCCACGCTCAATCTGGCGTCGTATCCAGATTTCACAGTGTACTCACCATCCTTGCTACCAGCCCATCCAACGGCATCATCCCTGTCCGTGACCAGAATGGCGGCCATCTCCAGGAGGGTGGTGTTAGGAAGCAGGTGGGCGAACTCCTGCCATCTCCAACCACCACCCGGGTTCCAAAGATCCGAGACTTTCGCCGTCTCCATGCTAGGCGAGATATCCAATCCAGACAACTCCTCCAAAGGCTCCTGTCCGAGCCACTTATCCCTCCAAAAGAGGATGTCCTTCCCATCTCCGATACGCCAAATAACGTTGGGCTTATTCAGGTCTCTCATCACACCACGAATACCTTTCCATATGTGCGACGCACACGCCGAGTTCCCTAACGCCTTGTTGATATACTTACTAGATAGGACAATCCCCCACAGCTCATTCTCACTGTTGAGAAGGCGCCATACCAACTTCGCCAGGAGAGCAATGTTAAGGTCTTTCATCCTTTTAATACCAAGCCCTCCCAAGACCCTTGGCAGAGTAACCTCCGACCAAGCCACCTTGCTCATACGTCGCCTCCCTGGCGTAGAACCCCAAATGAAATCCCTGCAGACTCTTTCAATTTTCTTGCACGTGCCATCCGGGATAAGCATGGTCGACATGGAGTAGACCGGGATTGCTGAGAGGACCGCATGAGTGAGAGTTGTTCTGCCAGCGAAACTGAGCGTAGAGGCCCTCCATCCAGACAGCTTAGACGCAAACTTCTCGAAAATAGGATCAAACAACTCCGTAGAGACTCTCTTGTGGAGGATAGGCATTCCGAGGTATGAGCCAAGATTCTTAGTAACCTCGATACCACCTACGGCTTGTATTCTGTCACTCAGCCCTTGATCAACATTCCGAGAGACGAAAACTTTGGACTTTTGTAGGCTCACCTTCTGACCAGAGGCACTACAGAAGACGTCCAGGCATTTCCGGATAACATTCACCTGTGAAACAGACGCTTCGGCGAACAGGAGGATATATATCGTCCGCAAAGAAGAGGTGGGAGAGCTTCGGTCCGCCTCTCACAATCCTGATAGGTTTCCAATTCCCACTCTCCACCGACTCCGAAATCAAGTGATTCAGTCTCTCCATACATAAAATAAATATGTAAGGCGAAATAGGGTCACCTTTTCGGATTCCACGAGAGGGAGTGAATTGTTCAGTAGCTTCCCCATTCCAAAGCAATTGCATCCTCGGAGTTCTGATGCACTCCATAATCCATCCAACCAAGGTATCGGGCAACCCAGCGCCCCGAAGGGTCTCATCAATGAAGTCCCAACTCAACCTGTCGTACGCCTTTTCAAGATCAAGTTTTAAGCACATCCACCCTTTCACCCCTTGCTTCCTTCTCATGGAATGTACCACCTCTTGAGCGACTATTATGTTATCGGATATGAGCCTACCCGGTAAAAAACTCCCCTGGGTCGGCCCAACCAGACTGCACATATGAGGCTTAAGGCAAGTCGTCAAGATTTTGGTGATAGCTTTATAAACCACGTTACATAAGCTGGTCGGACGGAACTGCTGGATCGTTTCAGGCTTCCCCACCTTAGGGAGCAGCGCTATAAGGGTGTCATTAACACCGAGAGCGAGCCTCGATGAGACGAAGAAGCCCCTAATGAACTCAGCAGCCGATCTTCCCACCGTCTCCCAACACTTTTGGAAAAAGATAGGCTGGAACCCATCAATTCCGGGAGCCTTATAAGCACCCATGCTTCTAAACGACATCTTAATCTCCTCACTCGTGGGCACCCTACACAGGCCTTCCCCCACACCTTCCTGTAATGGTGGAAAGGCGCAAGGGAGAGGTTCCATGGGGCTACCGCAGCTGTCCTGGCTGTAGAGGCTTTTAAAGAAATCGATCGCCATCTCTTCCACCTCTCTGCTCCCCTCTATCCAGTCCCCATTAGTGGCCTTGAGACCTTCCACCCTGGTACGTTTGCGCCTAATCACCGTGGTGGTATGGAAGTACTTGGTATTACGATCCCCAAACTTGAGCCACTTCTCGTGCAACTTCTAAAACCAAAGTATCTCTTCCTGTTCAAGAGTTTCATCAAGCCTCTTTTGGAGATTAGCTTCTCTTTTTCTGTCAGCAGAATTAGTCCGCCTAGCAAGCTTCCAAAAGCTCTTTCAGGATCGTGCTCTTCCGCCCTTCAATTCTCCCAAATACCTCCTTGTTCCACTTGGAGAGATCAAGGCTGAGTTTTTCCAGCGCCTCCGGCGTCGGGCTGTCCTTCATCCATTTAGAATCCAGAAATTCAGGGAAGAGCTCGTGAGTAAGCCAAGCTGCTTCAAATCTAAACGGGCGACGCCTAACATCCTTCCGAATAGACGGGTTTACCTCAAGGAGAAGCGGGCAATGATCAGAAGAAAATCTAGGGAGATGACGGACCCTGGCCTCCGGCCACCTAAGTCTTCCGTCCACATTCGAGAGGACCCTGTCCATCCGTTTTGAGATAGTGCGATCCCCTAGCGACACCTTACTCCAGGTGAACTCCTGCCCGGAGTAGCCTAAATCCACCAGCCCGTACTAATTAACAATGCTCCTAAATTGCGGCGCGTCGCGATGCACAGCCCCAGTACCCCCTTGAGTCTCCTCCGGATTCATAATACAGTTAAAGTCCCCACCGATGAAAAGAGGACCATCGATGGTGTCCAGGCAAGTAGATAAGTTGTTCCAGAAAGGGGTCCTCCTAGCCACCGTAGGAGGTGCATAAACAGCGATTAAGTGGGCTCTTACCCCACCCGTTAGCCATGAAGCATGAATAAAATCCTCAGCACTCTCGTGTATATCAAAGTTGCAAATGCTAGCATTCCAGAACAGTCAAACTCCTCCGGCAAAACCAACAGCTTCGATCCGGACCCAGTTAGAGAACCCCAGCTTCTTACAGACCTTCTCAGCTCTATCCCCCGAAATCCGAGTCTCCATGAGGGCTAGCACATCGAGCAAACACTTTTTCAAAATAAACCGGATTGCTCTACCAAAACTCTTTTTACCTGCACCAAAACAATTCCAAAATAAGACATTAATTTTGTTTGTGGAAGGATAAACCATGATAACAAAGGGAAATTGAAGGAAAACAAAAACAAGGCAACTGCAAACAAAACAGAACAACACAGCGAGATCAGAATCTGTCAGTTAAGACTCCTTTTGGAGGGCTACCGAACCCCCCTCGCCTTCGTTTGTTTCCATGTTAGCCACCATCAGGTTCTGCACTGCACTCGGCTCCGACACCTGCGTTGCTTCCCAAAATTTTCCGAGCACGGGTGTAGAGGAGACAGTCTCCTCCCTCTCTGTCCAAGTGACCTGCTGCGTTACCCCGGCGCCAGGCACCCAATTCAAGGTATCGGTGGGCAGGACCCGTCAGAACTGCTTTTCCCCGCGTACATCCCATGATCGCCGATGGCGCCCAGGTTGGACACCATCGCACCCGCCTCAAGTAATTGGGATTTGTCGAGGGAACCCCTCCTCTGGGATTTCTTCTTGAAATTCGACGCTTTTTTGCTTTTGAGATTAGTTCCATTCCGGGTTCCATTCTTCACTTGGGCCTCAGCTCTAGATTGTGGGCCTAATTCTCCCCCCACTATTTCAGTCTCCGGCTTATTGGGCCCTTCCTTAATCTTCGTAGGCGGATCTCCCCCTTTCTCTTGCTGATTCTGCAAAATCACAACTGGCGTAACCTTTGGGGAGTTAACAGCACCCGCCTTTATCGCCTCATCATTATTATCTCCCTTCTTCATCTTGGAACTCACACGAAACTCAAAAGACGGCTTACTACCCCCAATGCCATTACTACTGTGCGTGCGTGTAACGGTCGGATAAGATTTCTGAGTTTTGGCCGCGCGTAGACGTCGGCTTTCGCAGGTTCCCCTCCGGCGGCTGATTGGGTCTCCCCTGTGGGTTCGCAGCGGATCTGGCGTGCCTGCCCTTCTTCTTCACAACCATCCATGGGCCATGTGCCTCCTCCCTGTTAATGGGGATTCCTTCAGTGCTCTCTTGGACCTGGTTATCCCTGTCCTGGGGCGCAACCACCCCACTCTTCCTCGGTTCCTCGACGGTAATCACATTCGGGCATTGTCCTTTCACGTGGCCAACTCTGCCACAGTTGAAGCAAATACTGGGAATTCCTTCGTATTCCAACAGGTATCTCTCCCCATTGATATAAATCGAACCCTTTAACGGTTCTTCCAGGTTAACTTCAACGCACACCCTCGCAAAGTTCCCCCGGTTAGTATACACCGTCCGGTGGTCCACCCTGATCGGATTACCCAGGCCCTCCGCTATCTTCATAAGCACGTCCTCTTGATAGAGTATCATCGGGAGGTTGACAATCCTAATCCACGCCGGCACTGACTTGATGGCATCCGAAGGTTTGAACGCTGGCGACCAAACCTTGATGATAAGGCACCTACCAAAGACCGACCATGGCCCTTCGGTAAGAATCTTCAAACAATCTTCTTTTCTTTCAAGCCTAACCAGAAAATTACCAAAAGGTAGGTCAATCACCTGCATTCTACCACACTCGTTCCACAGTTCCTTCAATTTCTTCTCCATGATGTAGATAGGGATCTTCGGCCTAAGGATCCTGATTATCAGGGAATTTTCCCAAACTCCGGCCAGCGCATTCATCACCAACGGGTCTATAATAATCGCCGGATCACCACCCAGCCCTAACGAAAATGACACCGCTATCTTATCTTTCACAAACTCTCTTTTCAGGAGGGTTTTCCTCTGGGTGATGCCCCCCATCACCACCTTGTCTCTCCATGAGCCCGTCTCCATGGTTGGCGTGGATATTGTGGCGGAGCCATCAGCTTGGGGCACTATGGGTTCTTGTGGCGGCGCGCCCCCACCGGAGTCGACCCCGGTTCATCCGGAAGGGGGGAGGATCCGGGGAGAGGTCAACCTGCATCTCGTCGGAGCCTTTCCTTGACTTCGCCTGGGAGCTAACCATGAGAGCGTTTTTTATTCCTTCGGGTGGAGACATATTATTGAACTAGTTGGTTTAGTTTAAAAATAAAAAAAAAAAAAAGAAAAAAAAAAAGAGAAAAAGGAAAGGGAAAATAAAAATGAAGTCGCCTGTTCTCTTCTGTTGTGGTGGTCTCTCGGCTCTCCCATAAATTTATTATCCTAAACCCAACCAAAATCATCCTCAGGAACAAACGGGGTTCCTCCTCCATCCGCCATTGATTTTCTGCGTATCAAACTTCAACCCAACGCTTTTACGCCCCCTTTCCGCCTTTGTTTCCTCATCTGCTTACAGATACCTTAAGCCGACCGCGGAGATGGGTAAAAATCAAGCGTACAAGGCTATGCAGAGATCCAGATTGGGTTCCACCTCTGCTGGTCCCGAGGAGATTGAGGATGGCATGGTTCGTACCTTTTCATACTACAAGATCCGGAACCCTAATTTCCTCTTATTCTTTCCCCTGCCTCTGTGTTGCTGTTGCTGAATTGATTTTGTTCTCTTCTTTATTGCCTGGTTCCTGAAATTTGCTCTAGTTCGTACTTAATTGAATAGAGGAGCCTCAAATTTGCGTCACTTTAACGCCGATTTTGTGAGAGTATTTGGTTGAAGATGATAAATACTAGTACTTAACCGGCTGCATCTGCGTCTACATTGAATTGAGGTTCCCGAAATTATATTTCGAAATATTTGTTAAGATTTTGACGAGGCATTGGAAAAGTTTACAGCATTTCTAGGGTTCTTGCAGAAAAGTGAAGATAGAATCTTGGATTAGTTTTATATTCACCTAGGTGCTTTAATTTTTTAGAGTTTGAGCGAGTATAGTTATTCATCCTATTGAAATCAGTCTATACTATCATTGGAAAAAGGCAATTAGGAAAGTTAAATGTAACTTTAAACTAAAAATTATGATCATAGTGCACTGTTTTTGAGAATATTTGATTTTGGGTTAACTGCTCTGTGTATTGGAGCATTGAAATCTTCTCAAGTGTTTTATTGTTGTTGCTACTAGTTTCATGAAATGCATGTATAAGCTGTAGTTGTTCTATTCTGCAAGCTCTATTTATTGAATTGTTCACGAATTTTCCCCTAATGACATAATATTTCTGATGAATTATTTTCTTGATAATTACAAAAAATCTAGTAGGGAAATTATTAGGTTTTCCGCTTGGAGAGGACATCATCTTGCTTTCTACTGCTTCCCTGTCTTGGAAATTAAAGCACTTAGTTATATATTTAAAGAAACCAGGAAACTACATCTCTCTAGGTGCTGAATTTAATCTGTGTTCAAAGCAGCAGTGTGATGCTCGTAAAGTATGGATTTGTTTGGAAATTAAAATATGAAAATTGAATATTAGACATTTATTACAACTCATCTTACCTTTTGAGTTGCAAAAGTTGCCTGATATTTGTAAATTGCTGATCTTCTCCTGGTAGTGAGAAATTATGTCCATATGCTCTTGTTTCGTATACTTTTACTGATGAGGATGGGCACAGGTGGATGGTTCATTTCATTCACCAGAATGGCATGCTGCACGTTTGGCAAACCTTAAAACTTCTCACACCGTTACATGGGAAGAATATAGGAAAAAGCAGAAGGTAATGCTTTGGCTTATCACCTTCCTTGTATTTCTTCTTATACTTGCAATTTTCTTTTCTGCAGAAGTGTTTGTCCCTTTCCTTGGCAATTTTTTCTTCACGTGTATCATTTGCAGTACTTCTTCATGTGTATCATTTAAAGTGCTTCTCTAGTTATCTGCAGCAGTGTTCCTTGGCAATTTAAGATCTTGTAATATATCATTTGCAGTACTTCTCTAGTCAAGTTGAATATGATAAATGAGAAACGAAGACATTAAAACACTGCCAATGGTAAATCTAGCTTTGTGATGTAGTTAGAGATTCAGTGCCTTTTGCCTACCCTGGAATAATAATTTAGGCAGCGATTTGCTACAGCGCTTGCTTTCTATATAACTTGTCTTGTTCCCAAATCGTTGAGCCACATTTGATCTGTTGAAAATTGAACGTGTGGATGCTTGCTTTCGATTTGTGCGAGTGCTAGTTCTATTCTCTTCTTTCTAATAAATAAGGCTTGAAAAGGAAAGTCAAATATTTTAGGGCAATTAGATTTCTATCATTGCAGCTAGATCTAGTATCTAAAGTGTTTAGGTAGTATCTTAAGTGTTTGCACAAGGAGATGAGGAAGTTAAATGGCTGAGAAGATTGAGAGGAACGGGATGGAAGACTAGCTGTTCTATGAGGGAAGTATGATTTCAATCCTTGTAGTCTGCTTCTGTGCTCCATATTTCCTTTCCTCAGTACCATGATCATTAGTTATATCATGAAGGTACTATGAAAACTCTTTGTGTTGTTCTTGGACTGGGTGAATTGAAGTATGATTCAGTGAGGTGGTGACCACCAGTCAATCATCCAGTACAGAAAGAGACCTTTGCCTTAAAGATTCTCTAGTCAAAAGCAGTTTTCAGGATTCAAAAAGAAATTCTTATTCTCATATCTTCTCCAATTTGACTTCAGAGGGAGGTCGTTAGGCACTATGAGATTCTCTTTGGGGTGTTGTGTTTGTGGGTACAGAGATTAGGCACCTAACGCTTGATTGTGTTATTTTTGGTTTGGAACCAATTTCCCATGGGGATACGGCGGGTTTGGACCCAAGAATGAGACAAGATGGCAGAGTTGGCGTGGTTCTTGAATGAAGGGTGCAGTTTAGGTGGCGACAAGGGCATCAATGAGGAAGGAGGGCTGTAGTGGGAAGAAGAAGAGATGCCGGTGAGGAAGTAGTGGTGGTGGCAGTCAAAGGCATCGGGAGCTGGTGGAGATGAGTTTCCCTTCCTCGTCTTCCCTCTAATTCATTGGAAGCCTGTAACTATTTATTTAGGAGTTTATTTGATGTTATTAAGGATGCCTAGTGTATGGTTAGAAATAGGCAAAATACCACATACACCACTAACATTTCCTACTTGTCTCTTAAAGATTCCATGTAAGCTATCTCTGTATGGTCAAGGGAGAATGTAAGAGCATTTCTATGGTTAGTTAGATAAAGGGTGAAGTGTCTCTTCAGTCTAGAGGGCGCTATGAAAGGTGCTGAAAGGATGAACCTATAAAGAATCCCATTAAATGAGCTCCCGCCAATAGTTTGGTTACTGTGGGCTATGATCTACTAACTTCACCAACACTTGAACTTCAGCGGCTCAGCTCCAGCCCGAAAGAGAGCTGAAGAATGCTCTGAAATCAAAGAAAGAATCCTAAAATCTGTTGCAAAATAAATAAATAAAAAGAGAAATTAGTTTCTTCATCTAAGAGTGGAATTGGATGAATATTAATCGAGCATCATTTGTTTGCAATGACTTGTGGTATAGTATAATATATTTTGCTAAAAAGAAAGTAAGAGAGCCCCCAAATTGTTTCTTTGCATCTTATAGTTCTGGTCTTGGTTTTTTTTTCATGCTCAGTTGTGTTAAACTCAAGTTTGAGGTAACATTAGAGGTGGAGGCTGTTTTTTTGGCCGCTGCTGCTGGAAAAAAAAAAAACAAATATTATGACGTGTTGCAGAATTTTGGGTTCTGAAGCTTGACACAAGTATCTAATAACATTGATATTAGATACTTATGTTCCTTATATTTGGAGTGTTGGGAGAGTTTAATCATTTTTCTTCATGTCTATGTCTTTGGTTCACATTTGACATTGATATGAGGCTCAAGATTGTGTGGCTAACATGGGAATCGACCTCCAAGTTCAAGTGAAATGGATGGGTTTCAAGAGTCTTCCTAATGCTCCGCATAGACTTCAGGATTTTGCAGCTGGGTCTTTTTGGGACTGTAAATTTATTTGTAGTTGAATCCTTCCTGTCTCTTGAACATGTATGGTACTTAATGACTTGTCGTGTACAATTTTTTTCTTGCTACGAAGAGAAAAGCTGCATTTCCAACCATTTAGTGTATGAAATTCTTGTATTATTACTTTAGGGAAAAACCGATGGCAATCTGCATACATGATAAATTATTCAGAATTTGCTAGTGGTGTTCTGTGGCTAGATGTGATTTCTCTTCATTGTTAGTAGATCACTTTTGGATACATTTCCCCTTGTTTCAGGAAGAGGAATTGAAAAAGGGAGAGCTGGAAGCTGACAAGGACAAAATGATGAGAGAATACAGAGCTCTTCTGGATGCAGAGAGAGAAAAGAAACTTTCCCAAGGAAGAAACCATGCAGACAAGTTAAAATACAAGAAAGGTTTGTGATCTAACATAATTTAGAACAAAATGAATTTGATGAGCACATAATATGTTGTGTTTGTATAATTATTCCTTTGCCATTGTTTGCCCACTGCATCTTTAATTTTTGTTGTTTTGAGTTGTATTATTTATTTATTTGAAAAAATTTGACAAGATATTGGTGTTTGCAGACAAGGATAAGAGCTCTAGGAAACACAGCAGCAGAAAGAGAAAGGTAATCTCTGGTGTCTTTTCTAAAGTTGTTAACTTATCTCTTGGAAGAAGATGTCAGCCATATTCCCAATCTGATTTTCCAGTCTCCCCTGTCTCACTTGATCACACATATTCAGTTGTGCTCTCAGTCTCCTGAGTTTACTAACAAGTTGAAACTGTTTTGAGCTCTCATTAATGCATTCCATGTAGTTTCTATGGTCTGTTATTGTCCGAAATGGTAATCAGACAAGGAGAATGGTCAGGTAGCGTGGGAGAATAAAATGAATGCTGTTGGGCTTCTCAAAGTTTTCTCTTGACATGCCATTCGTTAAGGCTCTTTCTGGTTTGCATGCCACATATAATTCATTTGTTGAGGTTATGAAGTTCATTCTTTACAGGAGAGAGCATATCATTATTAAGTTTTGCATCATGTAGTACACAGGTAAATCACACAATTAATAGCCCCTCTAACGCAAGTGTGTTGAGCTAATTCATTTAAGGTATCTTAGGCATGCATACTTGTGTTCCTTATATTAAAAGCATGCTCAAGTTAGTATCAAATCTCGTCCTAGCTTCTTTAATGGAGATATGGCAATGAATAAAATGAGAGGAAATTCTACTTTTTTGAGGAGCTCTGTTTTCATCAGTTTGCTGCAGTCCTGGGTTCAGTAGACATGGGTGATTTGGGTTTCTAGGATTTAAAGAATACAACATTCTTAGTGTGACTGTGTTGGTCATTACTCATTAAGGCCCTTAATACTACAGCTGCATATTTGAGACTACCCATGCAAATGAGGCTTATAGAGGAACCAACTGAATGGCTCTTTCGATTATCTGATCCCCCATTGAGATAACGAATATCAGCTGTTCTGGTTCTTGTATTTGACTATGATCCTTGCTAGAAGATTCAAGCTTCATCTTTCCTCAATTGGTGATTGTGGTCCAGTTTTTCTATTCACAGCCCCTTACAGTTTGCCAGCCTCAGATAACTCTTTACCAATGTTCATAGGAGGTGCACAGATTTCAGCTGCCACCTCAGTGTCCTTGTCATTATTCTTGTTCTTCTGGAGCCTTACCTTGCTATTTTTCAACCCCCAGGCTTCTGAGTAGAGTGTTAATGACCCACAGTGGGACCAAGTCACTGGTGTCGTATTGGTCGTTTGCTGGTCGTTTGCTGGTCGTTTGTCTGATAGCATCATTGGTACCCTAAACCAGTCAGCACAATCACTTCAAAACACTCCCCGGCAAGCTCGACATCGCTGACTTCGTCGCAGCCTGATTCCTCCCAGATTCATGGTTTGCATTTGACCTGGGTGCTGCTGTTCCAAGGTCCAGAACAGTAGATAAGTTTCATGGATAATCACTCGCTCCCTTTTAGTTTCATGGATAATCACTCTCTTCCATCTGATTGTCATTCATAATTTTTATCATCCTCCCAATGACAAGAGCTAGCTTTAGGTTTTGCCCGAGTGTCGCTAGCCTCATGAGAACTTAAGATGTTCTTACCTGAATCCTTTCAAATATTTCTAGGTATACATACTTTTTCTATCAAGTACTTTTTGTTCATTAACCAAATATCATCCCAAGCATGCGGATTTCTGCGTCATCAGTGTTTTGTATGGATCAGTTTTTATTATTCCTCCATTAATTTTGTAGATTTAGGAGGCCTAAATAAAGTCTTAAACCAGATGTATCTTAAGATCCTTTGAGGTTGGCAAGAACTGAGTTTTTCCTTCTTCTACTCAGGTCCCTTAGAGGTGGCTTTTGAGTTAATGTCACAAGTACTCGGTGTCCCTTAGAAGTACTCCTGATGATTTTTGACCTGTTTTAAGCATATTGGGATGGATACTTCTAGTTATAGTCACTAGGACTGCGTCAGCCTTAGAAGGACTCCTGATCATATGATTTGTTGGAAGGATCAGCTTAAATGGAACACTTGATATTTGTCTATTTGCACTGGAGCCAGCCAGTTTATCTGTAGACTAATATTTCAACTTTTGGTCTTAATCTTGTAAGCAGCATTCCAGGAAGAGATCGTCTGATGAGTCCAGTTTCTCTGATTCATCTTCAGAGTCTTCAAGCAGCGACGAAGCGAGAGAGTCTCGAAGATTGAAGTCAAAATCAAAAAGAACAAAAAAGGAGAGAAAATGCAAGTCAAAAAGAAAGCATTCCAGTAGTAGTGAAGAAGCAGCTGATGGGCCTTTGCCGCTATCAAGGTTCTTCGGAAACCCGAAGAGCTGACTGCTTCAGCTATTGGTATTTGGTTAGATCTTCTCTATCGACCTGCTTTTATGGGTGTTTTTCTCAGGAAGGGTGTCTTGTGGTAATTTTTAGCATTCAAAACATCCTTATTTCAGCAGCTTCATGTTGTACCACATTGACAAAAAGTTGTATGTAGAGATTTGAACACCCCCAGTCCCCACCCCCATATTAGATTTGAGTGTTTACTTTCTAAAATGTAATAATACCCCACTTTTTTTTTGGCGATTATTCGGTGTAATGATTTGATTCTGATTTGACCTGAAAACTTAAATCTGGGAAGGTTATAGGTTACCCTATACCAAGAATTGATGGATTTGAACCATTTTCTATTTCTGGGGGACTGCTATGAGCCGTAGAGATCATTGTGTGAGCTTAGCGTTTGGCGTTTGCATCCTCAGCAACTGAGAATCTACTCTGCAGTTGGGCTGCAATTATCATCAACGTATGTATGTTAGTAAATGAGATCCCTTCTCTATCAAAACCGTTCGAATATCTTAACTGCAGGATGGTTGGTTGGTATGTTTTTACATATCTACATGTCGAGAAAGTATATAGATCAAAAGACAGATTACATGGATTCAGGGCATGCCTTAGAGAAATAAAATATCATAACATAGTCTTGTCTTTTCGAAGCTCGTCGAAAAGTGGTGGTAGAGTTGTTCCTGTAGGTAGAGAGGTGGCACAATTGGCTTAATCGGGTCAAGTTTGGATATACCCACTCATTCGGGTATGGTTAATATTTGGTTAGATCATATATCGGGTACATTGTGTTCAAGTTGGGTAAGTTCGAGTCAAAATGAATTTCAAGTTGGTTGGGTTTGGGTCACAGTTAGTTTTATTATAAAATGATGATTATTTTGTGTTTATCTTAATTGTTACGGAATTATCAAATTTAATCTATTTAGTTATAGTATGTCTTATAGGTAATTCAAATTTTTGGCGTGTTTAAACTTTAAACATGAGAAAAGTAAAGTAATTACATGGACGAGTCTGGTCTTGTTCGAGTCAGGTGTGGGTTGGGTCGGGTTTGTTTATGTATGGTGCCCATTTGGGGATTGGGTCAAAATGGGTCGGGCTCAGGTCCAAATTCGAGTTGTGGATGGTGCTAGATTTTCAGGTTCGGCCAGGTTTGGATTCGGATGGGTCAGGTTGGGTTCTCCGGCCAGGTCCTATTTTGCTAACTCTACTGGTAGGGATTGGTTTTTAGTTTCTCTTAACCAACTTGTTTAGCTATCGATTTATCCGGTTATTGCTTGTACTCATATGCTCATGTAAAAACCAATTATCATGACCCTGTGAACGAAATTGAAGAATATTTGAAGTAAACGGACTTTATGCATTTCATGAGCAAGGCAAGCAAATAATAAACTCATGAATCTCTCCCACTCTTCATAATAAGTTTCGTAAGCGGTCATTTGGAAAGTTGATATTGACTCTTAGCTTTACAATCTTCCTCGGGTGGAAGAACTTTTTCATAAATTCTTTCATAAGCTTGTTCCAAGTATTGATTAAAGGGAGTAGAATGATACCAAATTATCACCGATGACTTCAAAAGACGTGAAGGATAAGATGAAGGTGTCATTTGAAGGTCTGATCACTCTAGCTAGGGCCAAGATTATTCATGATCTTAAACATGCTCTTCGTGCATGCTTAGGAGCCACCATTAAACAACCAAGACGGAAGGAGGCGTTGATCATGCACAAATGGATTCAAACATGGGCACCCAATCGAGTTCCTTAACTTCTTCATCACACTAACACATACACGCCCACATAAGCATCTAGGCCCTAGGCAGTAGGGCATCCAAAGACATGGTTGTGCATAGGGTTCAGTTTTCACTTGGGTCTTGTGTTATTTATGGAGATTCCTATATTTGTTTGAGTCTTGTATTTGGAAAATTCTATTTTCAGTATTACTTAGTTAAGATCAAACTCTATTTACATATAGAGTTTTTTAAAAAAAAAAACGAAAAAACAAGTGCCCCATTCCTTGGTTGCTAGGGTTTTGATCAACCACTTCATTAGGTTTCAAGGTATCTTTTCTTTATTCAAGTATTGTAAATTCTATAGAGAAAATCATATTGGAAGAGTACTTAGCTAAGTGTTCTTCAATCTCAATCCAACCCAACTCTTGCTATCTCGTTGTTGTATACATGGCTAACATAAGTCCCTTCGGTCTCTTGTGCTTGAAAACCCTAAACATTACACCATCACCACCTTCCATCATCGACGCCACTGCCTTCCTTCACCCAACACTACCACCATCACCATCGACATTGATTGGTTCAAGACCCTTCTTCAACTCGGAATAACCACTCAAGAAGAAAAGAATATGTGCAACATTGGATCACCCTTTGACCTGACGCATAGCTTCGCAACCTTTATGGTGATCAAGGCACTATGTACAACAACTGCTTAGGGGGTCACTAGATTATGGACAAAATCATGACTATGCTAGACATAGAGATGGCATGTATAATTTTATCATAACCCAATGCACACATATGAATATCAACAATCACCTCAATGAACTGATTTATATAACATGCATTCACAAACCACTTGTTATTAATTGAACAAACATTTCAAATAGGTTAAATTCCAACTTCTATTTTCACATATAATCCTAGTCTTACAATGATATACGAGTAGTTGATAGTCTTCAAAATTAGGGTTAGGATCTCTTGTTCAAAACATATATTTATTCAATTCTTCATAAACCAATTACCTCATGAATCAAATCATCAATCATTATGAGACATCAAGATCACTTGACTCCATAATTATAGGATTATTCATTCATATTTAAACAAAGAATCAAAACAATAATAGATCTCCAAGTAAAATCGGAATCTTCATCTTTGAATATAAGTTTCTCCCAAAATTCTATTATCTAAAAAGCCCCACGATGTCGAACCCTCTAGGATTTTATTTATGCTAATGGCTAATAGGAGATGGAACTCGGGGCAAAAGTGAGAAATTCAGCATTGGATCATTACGACTAGTCACCTGCATAGTAATGACATGTGTTTCAAAAAGTAAAAAAAAAAAAAATTATAAAAAGCAATGACAACTACGGCGGTCATTGAGATTTGTCTCAACCGGGGTCTAAATTGCCTACATCTTTGGTCTCTTATTTTCTACATACTGAAGTAAAAAGTAAAAACACATTTTTGGCTGCAGCTGCAAACTCCACTTTACATTATGCTCTTAAGAGAATGAAGATATGAATATCCTAAGCCTTAACCTGGGCAAGCATTCATTTCTTTGGCTTCAACCTCAAAAGATCAAGAATCATGATTGTGTTGAATGACTTGTGCTGGGGAGAATGGAGTTGGCAAGCTCTTCGTTCAACTTCACAGGAAGTGGCGGCATTTGCTTCATTATTTCTGGTGAATCATTTAAGCTACAAGATGCAAAAGACACTATTATATGTAATTGCAAAAATGGTTACACATTAGGAAGATTTGAAACATGATCCACAATTGTATCTTCTGCTTCCATTCAGTACTGGATCATGTTACAGATGAACGTTACAAATCAGAACCATTTACAGCTAAAGCAGAGAGTGCAAACTGACTTCCTGTCTTAATACATTTTTTTGGAGGAGCAGTGTTCAATCAATTAAGGAGGGAGATAGGTAGTGAAGGAAGATACACCCATGAATTACTTGTTTGATGTAGGGAAAACTACACTTGACCACGGCTTACTCGGTAGGTTTTACACTTTTAAGCCACCCTTCTTCTAATTAATGGTGGTCGGTCTTTTCAATACCATCTTTTAAGAGGCTTTTGGCTGGAAAAGGGACATGGGTGATGAAGTGCTAACAACATATATTAAAGGGTAGTTTTTTATAATTTTGAATATAAGGGGTGGTTGAGTGAAAAAACTACTGAATAATGTGAAGAGTAGTTTTCCCTTTGATTTATTAGGGAAATCTATTTCCCAACTCCAACAGCTTTGATTCCATTTATCTTTTTTTCCCCATACAAAGTAATTCCTACCCCCATAATTTTTTTCGTAATCCTGGCAGATCCTGCAAACATTAACAGAAGACAGTGCATTAGACCCTAGTGCACAAATCTCGCTAAAGCTTTCGATAAGCCTTGTTATGTAGTTGCTTTGATTTCAGCAGCAAGTGTTTCGAAGTTAGTGTTCCTAATCCTCTTCAAACCTTGTAGCAATCGTATATCAGAGTAGGATAGGATCTTAATATCTTCGTTCTTAACCATAAACTAACAATTTTACAGTAGTTGCTGACTGTTCTGACTTCATTGAAATACCCATTCATATCAACCAGAATAACACCAAGGACATTTTTACCGCATTTTTTGTGCAATTTAAGTATCAGCCCACAAACTATTTTGGATTTTGGCAACTACTACAAACTTTAAATTTCACAGGGAATGGCACCAACTGAACTTCATTTTATAAAAACACAAATCAATATTCAATAGCAATGGCATTCCATTACCGCCACATGTCGCCTCCTTACACACCGATACTTTTTTATTTTCATTTTATTATTTAATTAGATAATTACTATCGCCATATGTCTCTTTATGCAAAGATATTTTTGGTGTTTAATTTAATCCATTAAATACTCCATTTTCAAATCACATTAATTGTAGTTTTTTTATTAATATATTATACATTTTCTACAACCAATCAAATTATACCTTTCTAATCTTATGCTACCTTTTGTTAATATTTTATTTTTTATATTATTATGATTTTATTTATAAAAACACGCCAATTTATCTATATTTTGATTCTGAAGCATAAAAGATAACTGTAGTCAGAATCCTACATTGCACACATAAACTTCTATCACATTTTGGGTGAAGGCACGTGGAGTATTGGTGAATTTGGTTCAAGTCAAAAGCCATTATAGGGTTATCCGAGAATCGCTGGCCAGGTAGAATTGGGTTTCATCAGCTGATGTTATCTTTCAGGTCTTTTTATTTATGCTTTCAGCCAAGTTTCCATCATTCCATGCAAGTTAGTATATATCTCAACTATGACCAGACAAATCACATTAAGCATAGTCTAACACTTGAAAACAAAGGCGATAGATAAGCAACATACCTGTTCAAAATTTTTACAATGTTTTCTCGAGCTCGACAGAAAAGGTTAAAGTTCTCCTGGAACTGCAGAAGAAAAGAGAGTCCAAGTCAACTTACTTTTTCAAAATATCCATTAAAGAAGAGTACTAAAAAATTCCCACAAAAGAAACTCAAACAAAGAAGAGAAATGGACCAAAAGAACTCGCTCAATGTACACAGGAAGATTCCAAGTCAACTTATGTTGTTGGAAATTTAGGGTCTGCAAATTGCTTCGAGCCATGAAAGATCACCATCTTTAAAGTGATATTTGTCTACTATCAGACAAATTCACCTCCTAGTATACAGCAAAGCTCTATCAGAAATCTCAGACAGCAAATATGAATTTCTTCTTATTTTGTCTTGTGAAAAAACGCCTGTTATAAAGAGAATGTTGTTGAAACTGCCAAGCAGTTAATTCAGTTTTTTAAAGTTAAAGAAACTTGATGCCATCGAATAGGAAGAGATCACAGCCACTGATCTGTGACAGATCTGTACTGCTACTGATATGTACTGCTACTGGTCTGTGACAGATCTGTACTAGTCCCTCCGTCTCGCAATACTTGTTGTTTTAGAGTAGTAAAGTTGTATCAAAAAACATGTTGTTTTAGCTATAATTATTATCTTTATAGGTAATGATTGCTCTTTTTATAGGAAAACTGCTTTTAGGTATTTCAACCTATAAAAGTAAACATAGGTTTTGTTAATAAGTGTGCATAGAGCTAAAACAACAAGTATTGCGAGACGGAGGGAGTATTGATTTCTAAGAAACCAGATCCATCTATCACCAAAAAACTAATCCCTCTTTAATTGAATAAACATGAAAATACGCTTATTATTTATTTCCTTGGTCTTATTTATAGGCTTTAACCAACATATGTAAATTATACACTTCGTTCAACAAAACACGTAATTTTAGCTTTGAGCACACTTATTAAATAAGTTATTAATTCAACTAAAATATACCTTAAGTTTTCCTAAATTTAATTGCAAGTCTAATCGTGAGACTACGAATGGAGAAAGTTGGCATGAAAAGTCTCCATATATGCAATTTTCAATAACAAACATCATAACTGACCAATAACTATTGCCTAAAAACCTAAAATGACCCATTTTCCCAAATATACAAGAGGCTAAGTTGACATATTTTAATGAATCAAGGGAGTAAAAGAGAACATAGTAGATTCAAACATGTAACCAATTAAAGAAGAACTAACTAGTCAGTGATGAGATATGTAACATTTCTAAGCCAGACAAATGAATTCAAGAAAAAGAGGGATTAATGAGACGACATATACCTGGTATGCTGAAAAATTTGCAGAAATTTTTTGAAAAGCTTGTGCATTTTGCTCAAGCATCTCCCCAGTAGGACCACCAATGTCTGGAAATAACCAAAGATACAAATGTATGAGTAACTGCATGTCCATCTTGAAAAAACAATAATATAGTGTATGTAGTGCATATATATTATGTCTCTCATTCCTTGAATTTGCTCTTCTTTTTTATCTTACAGAAATGCAGAGACAATGTGAAACCCTAACAATTAAATAGCCTACATCAATTTTTGTCATGCCCAGATTATGCAGAGGCTCCAACTTTTCAGTTACCATACATGGTAATGATGGTATTTAGTTCCTTTCAATTAAATAGAAGAAGAAATCCACCGAAGATCATTCCCTGTTGTCTGACACCAGATTTGTATTTGCTCAAAAATGGTAACTATGGTCTCAGAGCTATTTTGTTTATGTACCATCACTGATGTACAATGAAAAATTGTTTTTAGTGAATCAATTATTCAATTCTAGCATAATCACAAGAGAGTCCTTATTTAACCTATAATCCAAGGAGAAAAAACTTTGTAGAAGCTATAAAAAATCCTAGACAGGAATACAAATTCACATTTTCTATTGACATTGTGTTGCTTGCTCAAATCTCCTCCTACCGCATACTTCTCAAACACTGTTCACTTGAATAATATCCTTATATAGTAACATGGAAATTATGGTGATAAATCAAGTCATCCATAGAAAGAAGTAACCAATTCTCAAAAGCTGAGTCTCAAAATCATAAACCTGAAAATAGAAAAAATAAAAAACCATATATATAGCCAATGGGCAGCTGTATTACTGCAGGTAAAATGTTGTGGACGGGATTTTACCTTTGAATGAGATGCCATCATCATCAATAGAAACAGGTGGCCCAGAATAAGGAAGATATCCGGGCCGAGATGGCAATTGAGATGACTTTGATGACGATTCAGTGACCTTTTCCTGAAAAAAGAAGTTGCATCAGCTATCAGGGCATGAATATGACATCTCTGTAAGCATTTTTGCAGTGTTCCGAATAATGCACTTAATACTATTAGGTTTCTGATGCATGTTTTTGCTGGAATATTCCATGAAGAAGTTATGCTGCCAGGCTGAGGGGAAGTAATGATGCAGATGCTTTTACACGAAAGCAATATACCAATTATAAACTAATGTTAGTTTACCCAATTAAAAAGAGAAGATATTATATTTCTCTTCTAGTTATCTTAAATACTAGCTTATAAAGACAATCTACAGGCACACCACAAGCTCACCTTCCAAAAACTATTAATAAAAAAATAGTTCTAGGCGTTCCAAATCTTGTAAGTCCCTCAAAAAAATCTCAAACAAACAATATTGTTTCCAAATGCATCTGAAAACTGGAGGATGGGGAAAAAAAGAAATGAAGAAATACTACCAACAAGATGCTTAAAAGGGTCTAGAAGACTTGTTCTGAAACATAAACTTTCATGAGGTCATTTAAAAAAACTGACCTTTTTTTTATAGAAAAGGGAGAGAAAGGCAACAAGAAATACATGAAGAAATCCAAATTCCGAAAACTATTTTTAAAAAAAAGTTATAGGTTTTCTAAATCTTTTCAAGCCCCTCAAAAAATCAGATGGAAGCGAAAACAAGACAGCTTACAAGTATATTGTTTCAACATGCTCCTGAAAACTGGATCATAGCCAAAAATAACGGCAGAAAAAAAATAAAAAAATATTAAACAATATGCTTAAAGGGTCAAATAATATGGCATATGATGATAAAAATTAAAATAATATTTTCTGCCACTTTGGGAAGAAAGTCGCCTTCTGCCCATGGAAACCTCAAAAGTGTGTGCCTATGCCATAAATTGATGCGTTCTATTCATATGGCAATATAATCAATGAGAACTGTGAGGCAAAAATAAATAAAAAATGGTAGGGGGTGGGGACGAAAGGCTCAAAATACATACAGAAATCCAATAACAAGCATACCTTCTTGTCCCTGCTTTTCCTTGATGGTTCGTCTTTCCTTCTCTTGCTGATCTCTTTTTTCTGAAGAAAAATGGCAAGTAGTTACAAAGTACTGATTTTATAAATGTTAATTGAGCTGTGGCATGTCCTTTTTCGGCATATCATTTTTCCATTTGGAAGAGAGGTTTAGGAGCCTAACTAGATTTCAAAATATATAGGTTTTACATATGGTAGGAATGTAGGATTCATACATGAAAGTACATTAAAGGAAATCAGACCAGAAGGTAGTAGATCACATGTGAAAACAGAAACTATCCAGCAAAGAGTATCAAAGTTTAATCTTTTCCACCACAATATTCTATCCAGCAAACAGTTTCAATCTTAAATCTTATGCATCAATACAGGAAGACATGATCAAAATTTTAGTTCTCTAGCTGGAGTTTACAGCTGCAGGTTTCATGATTTAACCTCTGCATTGATATTTAGTTGTCAGAATCCTCTAAAAAACAAAAGCCAAAATAAATAAATAAATTATCCAACCTTGAATTGGTAAATAAAGAACGGCCATTCCGGGGTTCGAACCGGGGACCTATGGGTACTACCCACAAGTCCTTTCCGGTGAGCCGTTCCGGAATGGTTAATAAATTATCCAACCATCCAAATGAAAAAGACAAACTTTTTAGTTAAAAGCATTCACACCTTTTCCCAGTCAAAAAGAAGAAAATTAGTTATCATCATACACTTTGCAGCTATGAATTGTTAACCATCAGCATAAGAAGAAAACCTTTGTAAATACTTAAATGAGGGAAAATTGCAATAAATATCACCAACTGTATAAACGATTGCATTTAGCATTACCAACTTTTAAAGTTGCGGTAAATATCACCAACTATTAAGTGGGTTGCAGTTTCTATCACAACACTCATCAGCCATCCGTTTTTCCGGACAAAGTGCGACATGAAATCTTAATATATATGACATGCCAGATATGGCTTAGCAATAAAGTAGTTTAAATGTAAAAATAACAAAATAAATGAAAATAAATGCACTCTTAAATTGGTTTACGAAATTTAAGAGGAAAATATTTTCCCCTTTTTCCATTTAATCAAATATATACTGTATATGGGAAAATATTTGTAAATTGGTCTACAAATCTTCATTTTGAAGAATTATTTGTCGAAATGTTTGCAAGATTTCGTCCACAATTTAAGATTGTGTTTTTTTTTAAATGTTATTTTGAAATTTAATAACTACATCACCAAGTCACATATGTCATGTCATACATTTTAAGATGTCAAGTCACACCTTTGCCAAAAAAATTGATCACCAATAGGTGTAATGACATGGACCACATCACTCTTAATAGTTGATGATATTTACAACATTAAAAGATGGTGACGCAGGCACAATTGCTTATAAAGATGGTGATATTTGCCACAATTTTTCCTAAATGATACTCTATATAATATTGCAACTTGCAAGCCAACAAACAAACAAACTTATAATCACTTTTGTTGAAACAATCAAATAAATAGAAAATTGGATGCAATTTGGGAAGCTCAAATGCACAACTGGCCATTTTGAAACCAAAGAGAATGTTATGCTGAAAAGGAAGTACCTAAGCCATTATGAAATAGGTAACTTTACAATCATATTCTATTGCTATTATTATTACTCAATCACATATTTCCTTACTCTTCATTTTATTGACCCAAGAACCCTTCGACAAATAATTTCCACATTTAAATTGCAAAACAGTTGAAACACCTATCACTGGAAACATATTAATGCCACTTTCCAGTTATCGTATACAGCGGTTGCTCAGAGTTAGGATGTGTTTGGTGGACGGAGATTTGTGGGTAGATGTAGATGTGTGGGTATTGTATAGGTATGTGGATAGTTGTTGAAAGAATGTTTTTTTTTTACCAAAAAAAAAAATCTTTTGTTGTTTGGAAGGCATGTGGGTAGATCTTAAAAGGCAAATTACCAAAGTGGGCATCTGAGAAGGACGTAGAGAAGAACCCAATATGCTCCATGACCCCTGACTCATCCTTTTAAACCCGATTCCTCCTCTAAATCAATAACAGATAAACCATATAAACTTGGGAAAGTTCACCCTGACCCAGATCTAACACATGAAGTTGAAAGCTCTCAACCCTAAGTAGCTCATACGCGAATTCGTCCTTTTAAACCCAATTCGTTGGAAGTCATGTTTGAATTGAAGTTGCCTTGATCGATTTGTCTTTTCATGGTGAAATTTGAGCGAGTTTGTGTTGCTTATGTGCGTATTCGTGTTTGCGATTGGGTTGCTTATGATCAAACATACAAAAACAGAAATATATCAAGATTTTTTGGAAAATATAGAATACATCTAAGCAGTGCCACAAACGGGAGTATAAGGTTTGTACTTATTTGTGCTTAACTGATTTATTTGTCTAGATAAGGTAATTATTGTGCACCAAACGAAGCCTTATTTCTGCCTAAATAATGAAAATTCAGAAGCTTACATTCATATATCTGCAGCGTAATGCTACATCGCGGACTGTTTTTTTGGGTAGTGTTTGAGCAATCTTTGCATACCGCATTATAGGTGAAAGGGTAGAATATCTGCAATGAATTTTACAAGCAATATAAGTTTTGCATGGACAAAGACAAGGATAAGAGATGAATGCAAGATAAAGAAAGAACAAACATTCACGCCAAACATGGAAAATAAACTTGAAACAGCATACATGATCAAAATATCTATTGACAAGATTTGTATAAGTCAATAAATCGTGATGTTTTTCTATTGAGTGTATTGACAAGATAGAAAATATCTATTGACAAGATTTGTATAAGTTAATTGCATCCAAACCCTTTTTCACTTTAGAAAATAATTACAAACGAAACTGTGAGCTAAAATCAACCTAAACAAATACATCTAAATACTCAATTCATTCATCTATCAAACTGTGTTAATTTATTGCTTACAAATAATCACAGTTCCCAGTTCGTTCATTAATTGTGATTTTAGGGTCAAGTTCAATTAGAGATTGACAACTAAATGAGTTTAGGATCTTGGGAAAAATATGTAAGTTGTTATGTACCGATTTCATGATCAAATTCGAGATTTAAAACTAATTGAACTTGAATAACTATTGACGAATCGAAAATCACATTAAATTGATAGGCACTTACAAACATAAAGTTTATGTGATCCTCACAATGAATTGTAGGTGATCCACTCTAATCCTAAGCCAATAGCGAACCCAAGGCCACACGCCAATTAAAGCTGCTAGTTCAGCCAGTTCACCTCTGCCTTCTATCTCCACCACCGCCAACGGCTTTGACGCCTTGAGCAATAAGGAATTGGTGGAATAGCAAACTACAACTCCAATCACTCCCATGTCAATTGATTCTCATCTTCCGCCAATAATCCTTTTGAACACAAATTGAGATACTCCTTCGATATATAATTCATTTACACTAATTGATCCCTAAATGCTTCTTTTGATACCAAATTACCAATTATTGATCATTCTATAGGCATCGTGGGTAACTATTCTAGGGAAAAAGTCAGTTCTCATCCGTGGAGAGATAACAATTAACTCTAAAATTCAACTTGACAATAAAATTACACAAGAAGAAAGATTTAAAGAGACTATTAGAGAACAAGGGGAAAAAACAGCAATATTGTAAGTCCTAACAGGTTTAGAGATCAATTGCTCTAATGGATTCTCACAAGATCTAAAATGAGAGAAGGTTTCTTTAGCTTTTGGTTTGGTTTGTAAATATATTTTAAAGTGAAAAAAAAAGACTTGAATACAATTTACTAAAATTTATCTTGCCAATAGATTATTTTAGTCTTGCCAATAGGCTTTAAGTTTTATATTTTACTTAACTTAATATTTTGATACTTTAATTCAGATCAAGAGCTTTGAGAAATTAGATGTTATATACTCTATTCAACAATTAGATAAGAAATTGCGCAAGTTTAAAGTTTTATATTTGGCTACACATTATTATATAACAGATTAAATATTGACCAGATAGATTTCAAACGGTGACTAGAAAAAAGTTGGGTTCCCACCGAGGTGACTTTAGTGTAATTTTCAGCACACCCTATAAATACACTTTTAGTGCTTTAGGACCTAACTTTTTCCTTTTAGGACTTCATATGGAGAGACCTTTGTTTTCCTAGAAGGGTTTCTATTGTGTAGATGATATGCTATCAATAAAACTCCACCCCGTAAATTTGAGGGAAAATTGGCAAATTTAATTTCTCAAATGCCTCATCTTTTGTTTTCAGCAAATACATATTACTATATCTAGAGTTGCCATCTATGAAGGTAATAAAATATCCTCTTGTTACTACAACATTTAATTCACAAATATCATAATGAACTAATCCTAGAATATCATTTGTCTTTTACACACTTGGAAAAGGTTTCTTTGCCATCTTTGCTTGAACATAGATTCCACAATCCTTATCAAATGCATGACTATCACATTTAATCATTCCATGTTTAGACATAAATTTCAGTCATCTAAAATTAACATGAGCAAGACATGATATGCCATAAAGTAGTAAAAGACTCAATAATATAAGTAGAATCATTTATAATACTTAGTTTAAACATACCATCTAAAGAGTATCGTTTGCCCATGAATACACCACTCTTAGTAAGTATCAATTTTCCTAATCCTAAGACACCCTTTATGCTCACCTTACACACGAGATCTACATAAACAAGATTCTTCCTAACCTCTTGAATATGTAAGACATTAGTCAATGTCACAATTTTCCCGAGGCAAACTGAACTTCGACACGACCTCTTCCCACGACCTTGGCAACGTTATTGTTTCCCGTCAGAATGCCATCATCTTTCACAGTAGCTTCATATGTTGTGAACTGAGACACGTCATTGCAAACACGTAAAGTGGTGCCTGAGTCATTCAACCAATCTCCGGATATTAACATTGGAGCCATGTTTAACTCAATTAGCATACCAATATGCGGGTCTGAAACCATAGCAATGATTTCATTTGTCTCCTTCTCTGCCATATTAGCCAGATTGTTCTTCATCTCATCTTGTTTCTTCTTCCAGAATCTACATCTACGTGCTTTCTTAAAGTGGCCTAGTTTGTTCCCCTGTCCACAAATGTTTTTGTAATTGCTCCAAGGATAACTCTTATGGGGTGTGTTGGAATTGCTTTCTGTAATCATTCCAAGTAGTTCGTAATTTAGGAACAATAGCACCTTCTTGAAGTGATTCAGAGACCTCAACATTCAACTCTTTGATCTATGACAGACTTATGAGTAGTCATAAAGAATTCAAAGTATTTCATGATCAGACCCTTATTTTTCACTTTTGTATCTCGTTACTACCGTGGTACATATCTCCTTCGGCGATTTGATGGCAGTCAACAGATTGTAGAGACAGTCTGAGATACGGTTCAGGATATGTCTTCTACACAGCACTTCATCTTCATCTCGTTTCTTTAGCTTCCTTGATTTCCTCTTCTTAACTATATTTTGGATCAGGGATACTAGCAGGTTATCATCCAGGACATAAGAGATCTTCGAAACAGTGAGAAAAGCATCATCTGGTCCTTCCAACGATTTAAGTTGGTTCAAGCAAAACGATCCAGTTTAAATAAGTTTTGATGCATTAGGGTTAATGTTGTTGCTTGTGATCTGGCCTCCATTACGAATATCACTTAAAAATTGTTGGTACATATGGGTTTAATCAGTGCTTTGAGGCGTGAGAGATCACTTTCTTTTAAGTGATATTCGTCCCCACTAGTTTTTGCTATTGTTTGGTTAGGATACAACAAAGCCCTAGAACAATCAAACATCAAATCTAAAGAGTTTCATCCAAGTTGTTTGCAAAGGAGAACAAGCCACTCCCAAGGAAGATAGTTCAGTTATGGCAGTTGACGGAAAATCGGCCAACTGAAAGATCTGGACCGCAAATCTCTGCGCCACATGTCTAACTCCCGTTAAACACAAACAATCCCCAAATCAGAGAATATCTAGTCCCCTCTCCTAACCCTTGTGGGATACTAATTATTAGTCTAATAATAAAGACTTTCCAACATCTCATTCAGCGGAATGTTGATATTTAGGATTTTGTTGATGTTTTTTTGGTTACATTGTGATGTGTTCTGAATACTTCTTCAAATAAGGCAAAGAAGTGAGACAGTTTATTTCAAAGGAAATAGAGAGAAATAAAATGATAAATGATAAACAACTCATTACAGGAAAATTACAAATGAATCATTCGGGTCAAGGCCAAAGCTTTATCACAAGGTCAACATAGCCATTTCAGCCTAAAGGAAAGATGACTCACGGAAAACATAACAACCAAGGTGTCCACGAATTTGTTAGGATTGAAAAGTTTAAGAAAATAAGTTAACAATAGAAGTAAGATCCTCTTATAGGTACACTTGATTCTTGACCACAACAAGCACTGGATCTCTAGAATATTTCAACCTAGCAAGGAGGTCCACAAGTCCAACTTTACATCCTAATTTACATACATACAACTATGAAGGAACAATTGGTGCTTTTCTCCTTGAGTTTTAAAATATAGTAAGCTAAATTGTTTGTGGCCAATAATATGCTCAGTGTCAACTGAAATTATGAAACTTACACCAAAACGCTAAAGCCAATTAAACAAATCGGAGATTCAACCATCCAAAATTACAAGCAATCAACCACATTCAGCCAGAATTCGAAGTACGGATTTGAGTTTTGCACAAATTGAAACTGGAAACGAAGTGCCAATTAGGAGAAGTAAGAAAAGGGGGGGAAACATACTTGGCGAGGGCCTCATCTAGGGCAGAAAGCTCCTCGGGCGTCCAATCGGTACAAATACCGGGAGCGGGAACATGATTCATCCCTGAATTAGGCAAAGTGCCATTGACGGTGGCTGTGGAGGCAGTGGGACCGGAGACGCCATTGAAAGAGGAATTCTCTTGGTGGTTTCCGGAAGGAGTCGCACTAGCCGCCATCCAATCAAAACAAATGAAAGCTCAATTCCGAGCAGAAACAGAAAGAGGGGAACAAGAAGAAGACGGATGTGAGAGGTCTCAGAGCAGAGACGCTAGATGTCACACAGGAGGTGGAGTTGCCACCATTAAAATGGACAGGTCGGAGCAAGGAAGCTGAAGAAAACAATGGGGGTGGGATTTCTTGCTCAGGTAGCTGTCAGTGACAACGGCTGCATGTGAAATCAAGCGATAACCCTCAGAGAGAGAGAGAGGCAAAAGAGGGTTTTGAAATGGGTGTGGTTTTGGGGGAGATTTGGGTGAGGCAGTTGTTGTGCTCGTCTGTGTCCGGAGCCGAAATCAGAGATGCGTCGTTGAGAACAACATTTATCAATGCCAATTCATTGAGTGGGTGAGTTGCACGCCCCCCTTCCCTTGAATGCCTACGGGATGTGTGTTTTTTGGTAGTCGCTACGGGGATGTGTGTTGGGAATTTGTCATTTTTAGAGTCGTTCCATTTACTAAAAATAATACTTTAGTATAATTTATGTATATGAATAGATTGAAATATATTTTGGTATAAAGAAAAATTCCCCACTGCTTTTTATTAAAAAAAATCGATTTATGTTTATGTTTTATATACTCCATTTTATTTTACATTAACTTAAAAATAACTAACATAATAAAGTGTTGGAAAATTGAAGCGTTTTTTTAAAACAAGGGAATTTTTGAATGGAATGTTACACGATTACAAAGGGAAGTTGTAAAAAGAAATTATGTTAGATCTCTCAAACTTAGTGACTAAGTGGTGTTAATTGCATTAATTTATCTGACAAATGTCATACATCAATCATACTGAGAGAAGTAACATTGTATACTCATCATCACATTCACATTCATACTATGAAAAGACATACGTTCGGATGAAAAAAAAGTAAAAAATTGAGAAGATCTAGATCATTGTGCTGCGCTTATGGATTGAGTTCGATCTCGTTCACCACCAGTGCCGACAGTTCAGGCACTGCACCACCAAACGAGATCCGATGCAGCGAGCGAGGAGGCGGAGGAAGACGTAAATGCTTGTCGGAATGAGGATGAGGAACCAATTTTTGTGGTCTTTGGTCCATGCGACCACCGCCATGGAGGTAGAGACCGAGGTTACGGTTGAGGTGAGACCGATCTACGTGGCCAGCTCGAGGGCAGTCTCCATCGACCATGCCCAAAAGATGAATAAGCATGAGGTGATGACTCTGATCGCTCGGTTCGGAGTCACCAGTGCGCCTGTGACGGATAGACTCGTCGAACCAGCAAAGAAAACAAGATCCAGCAACACCGATCCATTCCTTACGAATACAACACCTATAATTAGGCATGGCCACGGGTCCAACTCGGCAAGTCGACGGGTTCGACCCGCCGGGTCAAGGGGTGGGGAGGGGCGACCCGGACCCTAACCCGGAAATCTCACGGGTTCGGGTCACTCGACGGGTTGGCGGGTCAACGGGTTGACCTGTCGGGTTGGGAAAAATCCTAAAACCCGGAGGGTTTGGCGGGTCAACCGCTGAGTCAACCATTTTAATTTTTTTTTTGTGTGTGGTTTTGAAACAAAAAAATAAACTCAACCCATCGAGTAAATTACTTTTAATTTTCACCACACTTTCATTACTTTTAATTTTCACCACACTTTCGAAATGGAAAGATTTAAGGTGGACAAAACATGGAAAGATTTAAAATGAACAAAACATGGTATGTGAGAAATATATATATACCTTCATTCCACTTCATCACACTTTAGATGTGGGAAAGAAAAAGTTGGATTGTGAGAATGACAAGTAAGGATATGGGAAGATATATGTATATATCTCCAATGCACTAAATTACTTTGTCACACTTTCGATGTGGGATAGAAATATGAGATATTAACAACCAATACTACAACAACAAAAAATAATGGGGATTAAATGATGGCAACATACCAATATTTTGATATTTACACTCATGCAAAATTTATTAAGTTTTCCTCTATCTTTATATACGTATAAAATAAATGAATTTTACTAAAAATGTTACATACTCATATTTGACTAAAGTTGAAGGTAGTATATATATATATATATGCGCTCATATTTGTATCTCTACCCCTGTTATTATATATACATGAAGATGCCTATTTGCTATAAGTCTCATGTGCTATGTCCAACACTTGTCTCAAAACAGATGACAAATGTTGTTTGGTTCGGGACAAGTGTCCCTCATATGGGCTTGATGGGATTTCCCATACTTAGGGCGTGTTTGGCTAGGGGTGGGAAGGGTGGGGGAGATAGGAAATTTGTCCTGGGGAATCGTGCCGGGGTGTTTGGCGGGGGTGGACGAGATGGAGGTGGAGGGGATGGCGGGGGTGGAAAATGCCGGATTTTGGTACCTTCATTTTTTGAAGATTGGGGGGTGGAGAAATTTTCCCACCCCCAATGCCCTTTTTGCCCTTCTTCTTGTTCCCCTTCGGAAAGCTCGTGCTCCATCGCCGGAGCAAGCTCGTGCTCCACCGAGCCAGGCCACAGGCGCTAGCGGCAACGGGGGGGGGGGTTCGTGAGGGCGGACCAAATTGATCTGAAGAGGCCGAGCAGTTGGAGAGGCACCTCACTAGGGCTTGGACGATGGAGAATGCCAAGAACGGAGACGAAGCAACAGCTGCTGCAGCGGCGGCGGCGCAACCACCATAGCAAGCTATTGTATACTCATCATCACATTCACCTTCATACTATGAAAAGACATACGTTCGGATGAAAAAAAAAAAGTAAAAGATTGAGGAGATCTAGATCATTGTGTTGCGCTTATGGATTGAGTTCGATCTCGTTCACCACTAGGGCCGACAGTTCAGGCACCGCACCACCAAACGAGATCCGATGCAGCAAGCGAGGAGGCGGAGGAAGACGTAAATGGTTGCCAGAATGAGGATGAGGAACCAATTTCTGTGGTCTTTGGTCCATGCGACCACCGCCATGGAGGTAGAGACCGATCTACGTGGCCAGCTCGAGGGCAGTCTCCATCGACCATGCCCAAAAGATGAATAAGCATGAGGTGATGACTCTGATCGCTCGGTTCGGAGTCACCAGTGCGCCTGTGACGGATAGACTCGTCGAACCAACAAAGAAAACAAGATCCAGCAACACCGATCCATTCCTTACGAATACAACACCTATAATTAGGCATGGCCACGGGTCCAACTCGGCAGGTCGACGGGTTCGACCCGCCGGGTCAAGGGGTGGGGAGGGGCGACCCGGACCCTAACCCGGAAATCTCACGGGTTCGGGTCACTCGACGGGTTGGCGGGTCAACGGGTTGACCTGTCGGGTTGGGAAAAATCCTAAAACCCGGAGGGTTTGGCGGGTCAACCGCTGAGTCAACCATTTTAATTTTTTTTTTTGTGTGTGGTTTTGAAACAAAAAAATAAACTCAACCCATCGAGTAAATTACTTTTAATTTTCACCACACTTTCATTACTTTTAATTTTCACCACACTTTCGAAATGGAAAGATTTAAGGTGGACAAAACATGGAAAGATTTAAAATGAACAAAACATGGTATGTGAGAAATATATATATACCTTCATTCCACTTCATCACACTTTAGATGTGGGAAAGAAAAAGTTGGATTGTGAGAATGACAAGTAAGGATATGGGAAGATATATGTATATATCTCCAATGCACTAAATTACTTTGTCACACTTTCGATGTGGGATAGAAATATGAGATATTAACAACCAATACTACAACAACAAAAAATAATGGGGATTAAATGATGGCAACATACCAATATTTTGATATTTACACTCATGCAAAATTTATTAAGTTTTCCTCTATCTTTATATACGTATAAAATAAATGAATTTTACTAAAAATGTTACATACTCATATTTGACTAAAGTTGAAGGTAGTATATATATATATATGCGCTCATATTTGTATCTCTACCCCTGTTATTATATATACATGAAGATGCCTATTTGCTATAAGTCTCATGTGCTATGTCCAACACTTGTCTCAAAACAGATGACAAATGTTGTTTGGTTCGGGACAAGTGTGCCTCATATGGGCTTGATGGGATTTCCCATACTTAGGGCATGTTTGGCTAGGGGTGGGAAGGGTGGGGGAGATAGGAAATTTGTCCTGGGGAATCGTGCCGGGGTGTTTGGCGGGGGTGGACGAGATGGAGGTGGAGGGGATGGCGGGGGTGGAAAATGCCGGATTTTGGTACCTTCATTTTTTGAAGATTGGGGGGTGGAGAAATTTTCCCACCCCCAATGCCCTTTTTGCCCTTCTTCTTGTTCCCCTTCGGAAAGCTCGTGCTCCATCGCCGGAGCAAGCTCGTGCTCCACCAAGCCAGGCCACAGGCGCTAGCGGCGGCCGGGGGGGGGGGGGGGGGGTTCGTGAGGGCGGACCAAATTGATCTGAAGAGGCCGAGCAGTTGGAGAGGCACCTCACTAGGACCTGGACGATGGAGAATGCCAAGAACGGAGACGAAGCAACAGCTGCTGCAGCGGCGGCGGCGCAACCACCATAGCAAGCTATTGCTGCCAGTCAACCCCTCAAATTGGCCGGCAATGGGACCCGACACGAGTGGGAGATCGATCCTTCCAAGCTCGCCATTAAAAAATGTTCAATTTTTTATGATTAGCCTTTAATTTTGATTTTTTACGTTGATTTTTTATGAGCAACTAGAGATGTTTGTTTGATATGAATGGGGTAGGAAGGAGGAGGGTGTGAGGACATTTGTGTCTTTTTACTCTATACAATAAAAAAAACATCCATACCCAATGAAACACGCATGAGCTTATTTTTCAAAAAGTATCTCCACCTCATCCACCCCCAAAAAGTATCTTCATCCCATCCACCCCAAAAAGTATCTCCACCTCCTAAAAAATTTTCCCCAGCCAAACACGCCCTTAGTGAGTTTAAGTGGAGTTGGTGGGATTATTTACTATTTGGACGACTCATTATTAGTATAATAGACGCGAGTTTATTTATATAGCGGGAACTCAATTATTTACTCGTGATATTGTATATGATAATTATATAAGTAATATTTATACAAGTGCCTCGTCATATGTTAGGGTGTGTTTGGTAAGGGGTGGAGAAGATAGTGGGGGTGGTGAATTTTTTTGGGGGAGGCGTGCCTGTGCGTTTGGCAAGGGGTGGCGGGGATGGGCGAGGTGGGGGTGGCGGCACACCCAAATTCTCCACCTTCAATTTGAGGGTGGGCGGGGTGGAGGGGATTTTCCCACCCCGATGGTCCAAAATTGCCCTTGCCCCTTTGACCGATCGAACTAGTCGTCTCCCTCCTCTCTCCCACTTCCAGACGCAGGAGATCTGAGCAGTCTACCACCCCTTTCGCCAACCGTCACCCCGTCGGTAAGCACACCCACTTGTCACCGTCTCCCAGTATGTCGAATTCCAGTGTTGGATTTGCTTCTAAGATGGATTTCTCTCACCATTTACTGTTGCATCTAATTCGGTATAACTTCAATGGGGTTTAGAGTTGAAATTGCTAGTTCATCGGAACCCATCGTTTGGAGTTGAAATTGCATGTTCATCATTCATCTGCTAGCTTAAATACATCAAATTGCTTGTGGTTAGCAAATGGGTTCAATTAATTTCCAAATAGAAAAGCTAGTTCATCGTATTAGCCCCAAAAAGAGAAGCCTTCGGCTACCGGCGGTGGATCCACCGTCCTCTGTCACTGAAAACAACTAGGGCGAGACTCAAAGGGTTCGAAGCAACAAATTGAGCCTTGGGTGGCAGAAGACGCGTTTACAATGAGAGCATTTGGAAAATGAGGGGTATTTTTAGGGATATTTTTGTCTTTTTATGTCGAAAATGAGAGGTATTTCAGACATTTATTGCAACAGTCTTACACCACCCATCCCCATTAAACTAAACACGCAGATGATTAGTTTCTACAAATAATCTCCATCTTCTTCACCCCAAAAAGTATCTCCATCCCAAAAAAGTATATCTACCTCCTAAAAAAAATCTCATCGCAAACACGCCTGTAGTGACTTGGTGGGTTTTCCCACATTTGAACGGGTCTTCGGTCTGCGGATGTTTTTACATCCGAGGATGCCTTGGACCTGAATACTCGATTATGTATTTTTATGTGTCATAAATGTCTTTGGATAATGTCTCCATTAATTCAGCTCTGTTTTTCAATATTCTTTTTTCTATATGGGTCGATTGTTTGCTGGACAACAACAACAACAATCCCAGTGTGTCCCGCAACAAGGAGGGTCTAGGGGTCGAATTGTACACACTTTTATCTCGACTACGGCGAGAAGGTGTTTCCGAGAGACCCAGGATAATTATTAAAAATAAACATACAAATAGATAGATAAATAAATAAGTAAGCTAGAAAGAAAAGAGTATGGGTATAGAAAACGCCTCCATACACTTCGACGCCACCCGTAGCTAGCCCTCCTTAACGCTTATAATGCTCCACAATTGTCTTCTATCACACCTCACATGTCATATCCTCGGTGACAGTGAGTCCTAAACCAATCAGGTCATGAATAATCACCTCATTCCAATTCTTCCTAGGCCACCCTTTTCCTCGTCGGACATCCTCGTTCGTCAAGCTATCGCACTTATGCACAAGCGCACTCAGTTCTCTCATCTGCACATGTCCAAACTACTGATGCATCGACTCACATCTTTTCTCTAATACTGATTACCTCTACCTTTTCACAAGTAACTTCATTTCGAATTTTGTCTGAGTCTGGTGTCCACACATCCATCTGGTTATTCCCATCTCTGCAAGACTGCAATAATGACTCTCTGCTTTTGTGCTTTCTTAATCGCCCAACACTCCATAGAGCTAGCAAAATCTGACTTGACCCGAGAACCCGATTCGACCCTCTCGAACCCGGACCCAACCAAACCTGAAAATCTACTGTCATGCGCAAGTTGAAGTCAAACTCGAGCCCGGCCAATTTTGACTCGATGTTCGAATGGACACAAACAAAGACAGACCCGACCCGACTCATATCCAACCCATCGTTGGCCCGACCCGAACAAAAATCGACTCATCCTTGTAATTACTTTAATTTTTTTCATTTTTAAACACATCAATAATGTGGATTACCTATAATATTGAGACATAATATAACTAAATAAATGAAGTTTAATTGTCAACAATTAGGATAAATAAAAAATAGTCATCATTTTATGATAAAACACATCGTGACTCGACCCGACTAACTTGAATTCCATTTTGACTTGAGCTTACCCGATTCGAGCCTGACCTATCCCGAACACATAATATACTCGATATACAACATGACTCGACATTGACCAAGCCCGAATGGGTATACCCAAACCTAACCCGATCAACCGAAGTGCCACCTCTACTACTCCATATGGAAAAGTGGGTCCTACTACCGCTATATAGAATTTACCTTAGGCTTTAATGGAACTTTTTTGTCACACATGTCTCCCGATGTATCTCTTCTACCACCCCATCTGAATTTGATGCTCGATGTCCTCGTCTATATCTCCATCACCCTGCATCACCGATCCCAAATATTTGAAAATGTCTTTCTTTGGTACAATATCATCACCCAACCTCTAGTCCTCACCCCTCTTCTTCCCCACCTAAAGTAAACTCCACGTACTCTATCTTTATCCTGCTCAATCTAAAACTCTTCTCATCTAAACTTTTCCGCGAAAGCTCCATCTTGTTACCAACTCCTGCTCTCATCTCATCCACCAAAACAATTTCATCGGCAAAAAACATACATTATGAGACCTCACCTTGGATAGGTCCTGAAACCACATCCATGACTACGATAAAGAGAGACGGACTCAATGTTGACCCTTGCTACATACCCACCCGCATTGGGAAGTACTATGTATCTCATCTGGATGTGTAAAGATTTGTTAACATGCTCTTGTACATATCCTCTATGACCCTCCGGTAAGCTCCCGACACACCTTTTGCTTATAAGCATTCCCATAAGAGGTCCCTCAGTACTCTATTATAGGCCTTTTTCAAATCAATAAAAACCATATGTAAATTCTTTTTCCATATATTCTTTGTGTTTTTCAACCAACATCTTCATCAAATAGATAGCTTCTGTGCGTGGTCAATCCCCCTGAAATAAAACCAAACTGCTTCTTTGTCACACTAATAATGCTTCTCATCCTCATTTCAATAACCATCCCTCATATCTTCATGGTATAACTCATGAGCTTTATACCTCTATAGTTTCCGCATTGTTGCCCGTCACCTTTGTTCTTGTACAATGACATTAACTTACTAAGTCCACTCTTTTGGCATTCTTGTTGTCTTCATTATATTGAAAAGTTGTGTGAGCCACTCCAAACCCCGACTTCAATGCACTTTCAGACTTCCACCTGAATCTCATCTAGACCCACCACTCGCATACTCCTCATTTGACTAACAACCCACTTGACTTCCTCAAAGAAATGCGGTCGCAAGGACCAACATCACATTGAGAGGATCACTAGATTCCCTATACCCCTCATTGAGCAACTCGTAAAAATACAGAACTCAATCTGCCATTTACGGGCATCAATTTCAGCCACCTCTAACGTAATAGATGACATCAGAGCATATGTGGGGATTTCTTCTACTAATTCATCAATGGGGAAGTCTATCGGCAAGATGTGTTTTATCAATTGACAAGACAAATTTGTGTAATTACGCTAAGCATTTCCTGCTTCCTACTATGGCCTCTTCGTCACCCAAACCTGGGCTTTCGCCGACAGTGGCTACATGCCTCTTCAGTACTCCCATGGCTCCTACAATGGAGTTGTGAATTCGGCGCCGATCTTCCTATCGAAGAATCCACTAGATCTGGACTCGTACATGGCGGTTGAACTGGCTTGCATCTTCAAACCCTAGCTAGGGACGATCCGTGACTCTTGAATTTGAACTTAATTGGAAGAACGCTCATATTCCCGGGGTCGTTGTTTTCATATCCGATCAAATTCTGTTTGAATTTCACATCAATCTTTCCCAAATCAAAACCTTTCTCCTCCAAATCGTCCCTTTTCACAATCTTGAGGCCGAATCCCTTCTGGTTCCCAAACTAGGGCCGGATCCGCCGTTGGAACATGATCCGATCTCCATGGAGTCCATCCGATCGAAGAAAAGCGAGGAGGAAGCGAAGAACCGATTAGAATGAGTTAGGGCTCGCTGGGTTGAAGCCTTGAAGGAGGCATGACTGGGTTGAAGCCTGGAAAGAGGAGGAAGGGTTGTAAGTTGTAACAAATTAAGGACTTGAGTGTAATTGAGTAAAATTTATCTTGTTAATAGATAATACGCATCTTGTCGGTAGATTTTGTGTTCATCAATCGGTCATTGGTGTCTTTCCTTCTCGGAAGAACAAATCATTGAAACTCTGAAGAAAAATCAAATACTAAGGCTGTGTTTGGTGAAGGGCGTAGGTCAGACCGTGGGGGTTTGTGAGGTTTGAGGGGTTAAAAAAAAAAACCTGGAAGTACGATGTTTGGTGGGAGGTGTAAAAGGGGATGCGGGAGGTGCAGGTGGGGTTTTTTTTTTCCAAAAAAATGGAACTTGGAAGGAAAGGTTTTGGAGGTTTTTTTTGGAAAGGAGAGAGATGAGGGGCATTTTAGAGAGAGTAGTTTTGTCTTTTTCGTCACAAAAAACACCTTCCAAACCTTATAAACCCCAAAAACCCTTCAGATATTTTACAAAAAAAATATCTCCACCTTTCACATCTCTATAATCTATAAAAAAAAAAAAAAAAACTCAACCTCTAAAAAAATCTCTACCTCACAAAAAACCTCATTGTTGGCAAACACAGCCTAAGTGGCATTTCCAATTGAATCTGATCGATCATCATCTATTTTGCGGTGTAATCTAAAACGCATACTAAGGCATGTCAGGACAAAGGGAAAAACAGTCAAATTCGTATTAACAGTGATCCTTTGTGCAAAAACAACCCTATTCCTTTACCAAATCAAACGATCATCAAAAGAAGTCAATGACCATAACTATTTTCATGGTTCAACTGCCATTACCATCAAGTAATCTATGACGATGCCCAAATGCCTAAGTGGCATTTCCAATTGAATCTGATCGATCATCATCTATTTTGCGGTGTAATCTAAAACGCATACTAAGGCATGTCAGGACAAAGGGAAAAACAGTCAAATTCGTATTAACAGTGATCCTTTGTGCAAAAACAACCCTATTCCTTTACCAAATCAAACGATCATCAAAAGAAGTCAATGACCATAACTATTTTCATGGTTCAACTGCCATTACCATCAAGTAATCTATGACGATGCCCAAATGCTGTTTAATGACCCTGATATTCTTAGTTCAAGACTCACCACAAACTGGATCCATCCGACTACGAAGACAAAATAGTTACTCATATTCAGATAGAGGATACAATGGATGCAAACCATATACTTCAAAATGGCCAAGTTTGCAGTGAATCATACTTTCTTGATGATCTGGACAACATCCTCATCCTCAAGTTCGTGCTCCTGAACCCATGACAGCAATTCAAAAACAAAGTACTTCATTAATTACAATAAAAATATAGTTAGTGACTACAAATCAAACAGGGTTGCATTTTGTGAATTTCATTTATATAAGGTAATAATCATCTCATCATGATGACTCCGCTGGCAAAAGCCACTTAAGGTAAAAGTTTGATTTTGGAGGATGGCCACTGGGTACCCGAGGATCCCAACCTGCAAAGGACTAGTTGGGACAGGACAACACAGGTGTGAATTCCCCCCATCCGTAAGATAAGCATGAGGACAGTACTGTAAGGAAATTTCCATATCCATGTAAAATAATCATGAGGACAGCACAGTAAGGAATTTTCCATATCCATGCAATATTTTCTAATTTTCTGGTAGCAAGTCACCATATAAAACAATCTGAACTCAATGACACCATGCACATTAATTAATTTCCCAAAGCAGATCCACTAAACAAGAGCAGAATGAATGAGGGATAAACTAATCATAACAGTTCAGAAGGTCTCCCACAGAAAAATATGATAGCAACATCAATGTTTTGGACCAGATTTCTTTTCAAATTTGCATCTAGTACCAAAACTTTGGATAAAATGGCATATAAAATCAGTGATACAAGGTTTAAACTTGACAACTTCATCAATAATAAGGTTGAATGCAAGAGATAATAGTTCTAAAACAAACAGAATTCCTTAGTCCTGGAAAAAAAAATTAAAGGAACTACATCACATACCTTTCCAACTCTTTGAGGTCTGTGTTTTGCACTGGATCCCCAGACGAGGGCACTACATATCAGAAAAGTGTTTCATTAAGAAATTCAGTGCCATGAAATACAATTGGAATTAAGTGATGGAAAGGAACAAATGGAACCGGCATCTAACTGGTCAAGGCATAAATTCGACTATGTGGCATGCAAGCTCCTTTCCTTCATGCATCACAACCTTGAGACGCACTAGGGATGCACCCTCTTAACTAGTTTAACTAATACACAACAAGTTTTAGTTCCAGACATAGTAACTTATAGCCTTAAAAGGGGAGAACGTTCTCAGATATCCTATCCAGTCCAGGTAATCGGGTCGGACATCCAGAAGTCTCAGTTTCTATGTTTGGTGACCCAAATTTGGCCAGGTAATCCCTGGAGATTGAGTCCTCCAAGTACTATACTTAACAAACATGTTTCAACTTTCCACCGTGACAAACTTTTCTCAATTAAAACATTTCTGAACAATCGACACAGACAACCAAAATTTAAAAAACAGGCAAATTGTACCATAGATGTATATATTTTTCTTAATGAGCAATGGGAGCACTACTTTCCCTAATTGGTGCACCATGGGAGGCATGGCTGAGGGAGTGGAAATAATGATATCCACATTGATTTAAAGTTCTGAAGCAGATATACAGCTGGGGAGACTACAGAAAGATAATAACTCCAGAAAACACGCCCACCATGCTGCATTGGTGCATCAAGCACACAGAACTGTTCTTACTTCTTCGTTATGGTGACACTCCACCGAAAAAAGAACAAAAATAACATGAGAAACACTTACTACTTGAATTGCTTGAGCATATCTTTGTGAATTCTGGTGCAAAAATCCTCCACTGTTCTCCTTTTAGATGAGAGGATCACAGGGTCCTCATAGTCAGGATTCATTCCCTTAGGTTTTGTGTAAATTCGTGTAAGATTGAGGTATTCCCATACTTTATCTAGGAGACCATCAAGGTTCCACTCTAGATGAGCACTGCAAAATTTGCAACACAAATGCACACCTTACTGGGCAATAATTGATGAGTTCACAACATAAATACATTTGACAAAAAGTGAATTATAATTAATCTTTCACAAAATAATAACCCATAAAAACATTTCATACAATGGCAGATACTTTAACAAGCACATATACATTTGTATGAGAAATTTAGTACCTTACTGGGCAATAATGAGGAAGCTTATCAAGAATCTCCAACTCCTCAAGAGTTATCTGATCAATTTTGTTCACTGCATATATGCAAGGCATGTACACCCTGCTACCTTCAATAACATCTATAAGATCATCAGCTGTGGCGTCATAACGGAGAGTGATATCAGCATTGTGAGTCCTATATTCGCTGCATATTGCCTTCACTGTTTCCAGGTCCAGAAGTGTATTTGCTACTGTTGATGTGAAATTAATACCACCCTTGTCTTTCTTCCTAAAAGTCAAATTGGGTGGTTCTTTGTTTAATCTGTACTAGAAAAAAAACACAAAAAAAACCCACAATTTAGAATAAAATCCAGAAGACAAATAAACATGCATAATTATATGGCAAAATTGCAGCAACCACCCTTTAAATATGATGTTTTGCCAAAAACCACCCTTTAAAACTGTAATTACAGAAAACCACCCTTAAGATTGATTCTGTTTGCATAATACCACCCCTTGCACTGTTCCACTCCCCAACAGTCAAAATGGGGCCCATCCACCATTATTTTATTATTTTAGGTTAACATCTAATTTTTTTTATAAAAAGAAAATTGGAGAAATTCTTTATATTTTTTTTTCTTGCTCTTGCCCTCTTCCCCTCTTCTTCTCACACTCATACCCAAACTAACACGGTATATCTTCTCTTTCAAAACCAAACCCCATAAATGTGCCCCTTCCTCTCTCTCTTTCTCTTTTCACAATGTACTTTAAATAATTTTCCACCACCTATCAATCGATTTCTATATATCCATCAAACTTTAGAACCAAATAGTAATGGAGCCCTATAATTTGTAGTTGTTATCTTAATTCATCATTGAATCCATTTATTTCAAAACAAACCCCCAATGTGGCAATGTCTGTAACTAGGGGAGGGGAAACTACCGCCTACAGGAGTGGGTGGGAGTGTAGATCTTCTTTTTTTCCTTCCAAATTAATAATAATTCAAGAAAATAAATAAAATAATAGTGGGTGGGGCCTATTTTGACAGTTTGGTAACGGAACAGTGCAGGGGTGGTCTTGTGGAAACGGAATCAATCTTAAGGGTGGTTTCCTGCAATTCCATTTTTAAAGGGTGGTTTTTGGCAAAACACCTCATTTAAGGGGTGGTTTTCTGCCATTTCGCCTACAAAATAACATGTGATATGCATCCAGCAGAGGTGTGCAGAAAAACCCAACACCACTGACACGACACAAAATTCCAGTAATACAACATGAAAACACACGGAAAAAAAAAATACAACACGAACCGGTTAAGCACATCAGCATGTAGTGTTCAAATTAGGCATTTTCGCTTATCGGATATCCAACATGACAAATATTCGAGACTATCAAAGGAGAGGCATTTGGGCTATCAATGTTTAGCTCCTATTGGTGGTTGATTCTATGTCAGTCTTTGCTTGTTTTGTTTTGGCACTTTCTGCTCTATTGCTAGAGCGTAGGTGTCTTTGGGCCTTATTCGCAAGTTGCTCTCCTTAGCACTCTGGGTGTACCGAAGCACCCTCTTGGCTTGTTCGGGGGGTAAGGGTGTGCATGTCTCGACCCCTAAGAGGCTAAGACCCTGCTTCTTGGCAAGATACACCAAGATGTTGTTGTTGTCTTTTTTAAACATCCAATACAACACGTTTATTTTTAAAAAAAAAAATAAAATATGCCAGTAATATAGTAGTATTATATAATCCCTCTTAAACCAAGTGAAACAGCACACTTGGATTAGGACTTGAGTGATTCTATTAATATGAGAACATGTCCAGGGATTGATTCCCTATTCAATCCAATTCTGACAGTTCTCCTTCCAAATTCGGCGACCCTATACTCCTCTCTCTCTCTACCAATCCTCTCTGGATGCGACGCACTGTGTGCACTCTCCATCTCTAGCAGCTCAAAGGTCAGTCTTGCATCAGCTACATACTGACAAGCTCTCCATTTCTCCATGGTATCCACCTATTCTTTTTTTGCGCTCCCTCTCTCTCAAACTCACAGTCCTAAATCTATAAGATCTAAGTTAGTAGCTTTAGAATTTCAGATCTGCAGTTGCAATCTAGTTTTTCAAAACCCTAAAGGCTTAAATTCAGAGGACCGACAATTCCAAGGCAAAATTAATCAGTAATGTCTAATAAAATTCAAAGGCCGAACCTCAAAGTTGCCAACTGCCATAGGTACCTCTAGTTATTGATAGCCTCTTTTGAAAAACCCTCTTGATGTAGTTGGGGAAAGGGTGCGCACATCTCAACCCCCAAACACCATGCTTTGAGTGGAAAAAACTGGGATTATTGCTGTTTTTCTTTTGAAAGATCTGTTCGAGAATGAATCGGTATAAAGCTTTAAGGATTATTAACCCTTGTTATTGAATTCTGAAACCACATTCAAATACAACCTCGGCAATGCGCAAGATCTGCTTTAGAAACACCTTCCCCTTCACCTTTTTCCTGCATGTCCACCTCTCGATCTGGTGCCTAATGTTATGTTGAGTATTTTATATTTTAACATGTAATTATTTCCCTTCAAGTTATACGATAGCTAATTTACACAAAAGTAAAATAGGTGTATATTTTTGTTTCTAGCTTTTGAAGCCTTTTGTGCTTTCAAGCTTTATAGCTTCCTAGGATTTTTAGTCCTTGAAGAGTTATCGTCCTCTTTATGTAATGAAACCCTCAACTGAATAATCAAATTTGATTTTTTCCCATTCTCCATCTCTCTCTCCTTGACTAACACCTAATAGGCTGCACCTAGGAGGATGGGGAGGCATGCCCATACTCAAGCTGCAACGACCCAGATACATGTCAAAGAGTTGTCCCTAGACTCACCCCAAACAAGAACTGTAGCCCATATTTTGAAAATGGCAATCACTACTCCACTTCCTCTTTAGTCAATTCATTAGGTTTCTGATATTTTATTGTTGCTTTAACTAGTTTGGGTTTGTTCAAGGCTTGAATGTTGATTTTAAAACCACTCGCTGGTGCCATGTAAGCAGCTGACAGATGAAATTAAAAGCTAGTGTAAGTTTGGTTAGGAAGTTGTATTTGTCCAAACCTAGTTTGGTTAGGAAGTTATATTTGTCCAAACCTCTTGGTTACCACCCAGAATTTCTCAAAACAATGTGTACCGCAAGGAATATGCAAAAGCTCATGGTCACCAATAATCCAATACCATATATAATTTCCCTTATTGTCAATCAATGGAAGAAATCTCTCTTTTTTAATCTAGGTACGCTTTTGAAGGCTACTAATGTCATACACTAGAGTCTAGACTCCAGCCTTCGCTGCTTAGGATAAACATTGCCCAGCTTATGAATCAATAATGTTAGGATCATTCAAGAATTGCAAGGACAGTATGGTGTATAACATTATGCATTTGCAGATGGGATATCTCCTAGGCATCTGTTGATGAAAAGCTAGACCAAGGTTATTTTACAAACGAAAGTAATTTATTATTATTAAAAAAAAAAGATGAAAGAAAATAAAAGGCTCAACTACTGCAAAGAAATTGCAACTAATATGCAATAAAGAATCAGATAAATTTAAATTACCTTATGCCAAAACCTTCCAGCTCTTTCTCTATAAGACGCTTGTGAGTTATTGGTTTTATAGCATCAAGAACAATTATTATACAATTGCATGTCCGAGCAGTGCTGATAACCTGAATAGTTGAATTTCAATAAATAAGGCAGCATTTATACTTTTACAAGGACAAACAAACAAGTAAAATGCCAGAAGTCCTATTACTCGAGAGGTAAAAGAGATTAAGTATGTTAACACCAATGAAAACTCTGGAATTAAAATGAAATGAGCTGTAACAAGTAGTGATCAAATGTCAATAGGTTCTCCTCTTTAAAATATACATTAGGTTGATTTAATTTGTGTATTAATATACAATATACTAAGGCAGAAACCTCTAATCCTATGTTTCGATCTCTCCTTAATTCTCTCAATTGTAAATAATAATTAAAATAATTCTGTAATTGTTAAATAAAAATTGAAATAATACTTTCCTGCCTGAGGGTCATCCGTTATTGTGAAATAATTCTCTCAATTTACCAGAGAACTTTCATGATCTTATTTGTGCAACTTTAAACACAACTTATATAGGTGAATCCCTCGAGAGTCATCCGTTATTGTGAAAACCTTGGCTGACCTGCCCGATAAAATGGCTGGATTGGCCTAGATGTCACAGAGCCTAGCCCTTTTTTTCAATTAATAACCTTTAAGGTTTGCAGAAGGTGATATTTGAATGTAGCTTGTTATTTTAATAGAATAGCCCTTTTCCATCTGGGGAAACTTAGCTCTCTTTTTTATATATGAATTTTAATTTACTATCCAACACAATTAATAGGTTGCTTCCCACCAAGTTGTTGCTCAGTTCTACGCTCTACCTTAGTCCAACCCCATCCCAACCTCCATAGATTTAAACCCTAAACACCTTTCCTCTCCCTAACTTCTCGTCCAAGCTATCCATCAACGGAGAAGGCGCTTGACTCCAAACCACATTCCTCCTCCATCGTCATTCATGCAAAAAGGCTTCATTGAATCACCTCCTCTCTCTGCATCCATACTCAGTGACAGCGCTTTCACCGCCATTCTCATAGCATCCCAACAACTTAAAGAAAGTTACTGATATTCACTGAATCCGTATCAGAGTATCCCAAGAACTTTAAAGAGGGAATAAGACAGAATTATTGGAAGTAACTAAGCATAGACCACAATTATTACTTTGTGTCAGAAAATGGTTGCACAAATATGTCCTAGTAGCACAAACAACTTATTCATATTTATTAAATCGGTTAATCTCTTAAGACTATTTACAAAGTACACATTACCTGTCTTCCTCTACCCTTTCCATCCTTAGCACCTTCAATGATACCTGGAAGATCCAATAACTACCAAAAGAACAAAAATTAGAAGGTCAAAGAAGGTGAAGCAAGAGACCATATCATTTTAGCAAAGAAACAGAAAGTCAACTATTGGATCACTAAGAAGGATAACCGATTGATAGTCACTATATATCCATACAATATGAGTTAAGACCTTAGCAACATAGATCCACTTGCAACAACCAAGGAATGCATGCCATGCAAATAACTACATGGTAAACAAATTGCGAATTCAACATATCCATTTGAAGAGATAACCATGATGGAATCGTCAAAGTTAGGTACTCAGAAAAAAAAAATGGAATCCAGAAAAACTGAATCCAAACAAGAGGATAGATGTCAGACACAAGCATAACACTACTGGTGCAGAACTATCTATGTACATTAAAAATCAGAAAAAAGATTAGCATTTGTGTTGGTACCTGTATTTTAGCACCTCGATACGTGATTACACCAGGAATGCAAGTTAGGGTAGTGAATTCATAGGATGCAACCTGTAAATAAAGAGATTATGTAAACCCAAAGTAAGCAATGCTAGAAACTCAGCGGAAAAAAAACGACAAAACAATACCCACTTCGTTTTATGGTTCAATACCATAAAAAGGTGTAGTTCTAATAAATGACCCACTTATAAATGTAAAACCTCAAGAAGGTCTGCTAAGTCGAGAGCTGAAACTTTAAACAGAAATTTAAAATAAAATATAAAAAAAAATTGTGAAATAACATCAGCAATCTGTCAAGATATTGATAAGAGATTGTAACAGAAACCCAAAGGCCTAAAGTAATGATTGACACAATTGTATTGAAGGGGTAAGAAATCAACCCAAACATAGACAATTCATTGTCTAAAGAAATATCATATGCTAGAGATCGAATCATTGAATGCTTGAAAAGAGATAATACAAGCAAATAAAATGGGCTGGTAGTGACATCTGATGCATCCAATTTTTCAAGTTACATTCAATGACATTAAAATGGGGCTAGTATATATCGTGTATATTAAAGGATCGAGATTCCCATACCTCAGAGAAAGTTCCTGTCAACTTATTCAGAAGTGTTGATTTTCCAACCGATGGAAATCCAACCAAACCCACTCTCGCATCTCCACTTTTGGTGACATCGAATCCCTCTCCAGCTCCCCCGCCTCCTTTCGTTGGAGGTTCCAACAGTTCCCTTCGTAGCTTTGCTAGCTTGGCCTGGAAATAAAAAGCAGACATGTTGAGAACAAAAACTAGGAAGACATAGCTATCAAATTTTAAATAGTAATCGAAAACAAGCATCCATGAAATACATCATGGCATAGGATTATTAAAGTGATCCCAGATAATAAATTGGAACAGGCTTCTTAGCATAGTAATCCATTTGAGAAAGAAGATAAAAGAAGAGGTAAAACTGTTCTTTTAAAAATAAAAAATTAGATATCCAAAGAAAAACTGACCCCCAGAAGAATAGAGTTCATATGAAAATATGTATTTATCTGACTATCCAAGGCAACATGAATATGTCTTTATCTGACTATAAAAAAAAATCTCTCCATCTTTATCTGACATGCAAAAAGATGATTTTTTTTAGTAATGAATCTGTCTCACAAAACTTTGTGGCTTAGATATGATTATTATTAATTTTATAGGCAATGATTACTCTTTTTATAGGTAATAGGTAGTAATTACTCCTTTAAGTATTTTGGGCAGTAAAGTAAAACAAAATATATAGGCTTCTGAATAATAGTGCATAAGCCTAAAACATCGAGTTTTGTGACATGGAGTAACAGTTATCTTTCTTTAGAAGACGGCATCAGGAACAAAAATAATTTAGCAAAGGAAATAAAAAGAAATAAAAAGAAGCCACCACAGCTTCTCACAGAAGATAATTTATCACACATTAAAGTTGCAAGAAGTACTTGACAAATAAGTCATACCTTGAGAAGCCCAAGATGATGAGCCGTTGCCTTGTTCTTTTGGGTCTTGGCCATCTGCATAAAATTTGAAAACAATATTAACTTCTTCCAAAAATATGCAAACCATCATTGTGGTAGTCTGCAATCAAACCAAAAATCATAATCAAGTTGTCCCGTATTTGATATGTATGTGCATGTCAGTTAGGATGAGATCGCATTGGTGATCTCATTCTATGTTGATATACTGAGACAAAAATATTGACAAATTAAATCCAAACAACAACAACCCAGCAAAGTATATGCAGCCATTCTTCTTTAAAACACTAGAGTTTGTTTGTTGCTGTAATATATTGATGGGTTATAAGGACCAGCCAAGATTTCTTGATAAGGAGCATATAATGTATAAGTCGGGAGCACCAAACAAACACTTTCACCTCCTGCTCTAATTCTAGCCTACTCTTTGCCAAATAATTAACTCCTCAATCCTCATGTAAAATCCTAGAACACTTTAATATTTCCAACATACCCAATTAAAAGTTAAACTGCCGTAGAAGCAACGAGTTTAATTAAGCTTCTGAGTTTCTTCATCCTCTAAAGCACTATAAGCCAATCTGTTAGCCCTGTCAGTAGTAACCTGCAACTAATTTATAACATTTCTCTGTACTACTAGGGGATACTTGCATCCAAACCTGATATCCGTTTAGAATCCTTAGGTTCATTTGCCATCCTTGAATCCTTACTTAAACATTGTCTTCATCATCAAACTAATGTATATTCTTTGTTTAACCATCACCCATCAAATTATGGGGCGATGATCTTGGCTATTGTATATTCTCACTTACTAGAAAGCTTTTAATTGTTTTCATTAAACCAAGTTGATATGATTCTTTGAGGACAATTTCTAATAACAAATAAAACCAAAATTCTTTGAGGAAAATTTCTAATAACAAATCAAACCCCCCTGGCGACCCGAGTTCTAAAATTCACAAGTAACCTAGATACTTCAAACTATTTGCACACGGCACAATCATGGATTCCACCGCCCTTAGCTCAAATTCTCTATGCTATAGCCAATCCCCACAAAAAACACACACACCCCACAAAAACAAAAAATATCGTTTTTCCAGTTTCTGAAAAACAAAAATGGCTCCCTGCAAAAAACAAGATGGAGGAAACACCCAGTCTTTATACTCGTAATAACACTGAGGGTTCATCTGAGCCGAATCTACCAAAATTTCCAGTAAATGAAGGTGGAAGATAGGAAGCGATACCTCATCTTCAATATCCTTGATTTTCTGCATCACAGTCGCCATTTTTGCCGAACCGAGGAAGTCCAAAAACCACTATTGTGAACTGGAATACGAAGAAGATCCACAAAGATCTTCTCTGCCTCTCCGAGGTCGACTCGCAGGATTGCTTCTGGAAGAGTGTAAACGCGAAACAGCAATAGAAAAATCGCGAATCGCGTCGCAAGCGGTGTGCGACACTGACAAGGAAGGGGCGAGCCGGCGAGGGATGAACCCTGAGAGGGTTTAACCGACCCGATCCGCGGCCCATTGGACTAACCCCAGCCCAATCCACCAAACGGTTTTATTTTACCCGACACATCTATATGTTACTATTATAAAAAAAGTAACATATAAAACCAGATAAAACCAGAAGCATTTCTCACCTACGTGGTTTTACTATAAAGATCCGTTCTACATGTCATCCTCTCAATGAATCCACATCCTCACTCTCTTTTACATCTACATGTGGACCACTAATCCACCCCTTATACTTATAATTTTAGAAGCAATGCCTTTGTAAAAATTTGCGCCACGTGTTATTCTCTAAGCAATGATAAAAAATACAGTTTTCAATTTCTCCCCCACGTTCTCACTTTCTTCCCCATGTTCTATTGCTTGCCAATACCAAAAAATTGAAATTGGGCGTATCAAAACTCTCTCTTTTGGGCGATTGTTTGGGCGTTTCTTCCGTACCCTGCGCGTGGCTATGTGCCGCCCGGTTCACCGGCCCGGTGGCCGTCCGATGGCAGTCCCGTTATGCCGAAGAAGAAGGGTAAGAACAGTGGAGCCAGATCTTGATTGGAGTTCGAGGAAAAAGAGAAACTAGAACGGGATCTCCGCTCGACGCTTTTCAAGTCGGCTGCGAAGTTGGGTTCTCAATCAAACCAGGGGGATGGCGCCGCCACCAAGGGGTTCCAGGCCGGTGTGGGTTCGTCGTCGACCTCGGAACCTGTTGCTCGACGCACTCGCTCTCAAAAAGAGCCTGTCTTTCCTCCTCCGCCTTCTACTGATGGTGCGGGTTTGGAGAACTCGACGGCTGCACCCTCTTCTTCTTTGGATCCTGGTGCGAGTTCTGCCCCTGGGGAGCCGGGAGTTGCAGCAAATGATGGTTCCTCGGGGTCTGTACTCGCCGGAACTAGTGGTTGTGCCCGTCCGGTGACCGGGATGCGATCCATTGCGCAGGTGGCTAGAGGAACTAGAAGAGCGACGATCTCAGAGCGGCTGAACTTTATTCCAAATGTGGACGGCGATTGTATTCGATACAAGCGAACTTTGTTCCCTCCCTGGTGTCGTCATGGGGCCAAAGATTTCCGAGCGAGCCATCTCCGAATTCATTGCTCGGTCCTGGAGGGTTCAGAAACCGAAGCTGTTCTTTAAACCCTCTGGGATTTTTGTGATTCGATTCGAATCTGAAGCTGATGTAAACTGGGTGCTTGAGCATGGTCCTTGGTTGATAGGTTCTTCTCCCCTCCTCTCAAAGCAATATGTTCCTGGAGCTCCAATGGATTGGAATTTCTTTAAAACGGTGCCGAGTAAAATAAGGTTACAATGATATATTGTGATACATTTTCAATGGTGTGAAATATATTACGGCGAGTAAAATAAGGTTACAATACTAAATAAAATAAGAATAAAAAATCAAAACGTAAAAACATCTAAAAATAAATCGTATATTGTATGCCATTTGGAATAATTGGACTCCCATGAAATACACACTGCCTTAAAACAAGTAAAATATAAATCATTCATTTTATTCAGTCTTATTCACGGGCATGGTGTGAAATATATTATGACAATGAAAATTAGGTTCCGATATTAAATGCAATAGGAATAACAAGTACCAAAAATATTTTAAAAAAATATCTAAAAGATAGTCTATTAGAGGGAAAAGTGGAGTAATTGAGTTCTGATTAAAATACACACGACCTTAAAACAAGTAAAAAACATAAATCATTCATTTTCTGCAGCCCATTTCACAAGCATGGTGTGAAATCTATTATGGTTATGAAAATTGATTTTCAATATTAAATACAATAGGGAAAAAAACAAAAATATTTGATGCTTAACCTATCATATATTTAAGCCTGGAGTTTGACAAGGGTTCCAAGTGTTCTAAAAAGCGCTAGGCGGATCCTAGGCGGTGAGGGGCCGCCTAGCGCCTAGGCGGCGCCCAGGCGGTCAATGTGGACGCCTAGACGTGCTTAGGCGGCCATTTAGCTCTAGGCGGAGGGGGTCGCCTAGCGCCTAGGCGGTGCCCAGGCGGCGCCTAGGCGCGATTTTTAGAACAGTTTCCAATATATTTCTGTTGTGCAAAATATTTAGATAGTAATGAATAGTTTACTCCATTGATGAAATTTGTGAAATTGAATATTATAAATTATTGATAAAATTTCATCATAAGATATTGATGTTATTCAAGCGAAATAGAAGGTTTCGATTGTGATTTGATGGGTTTAATCATTGCAACTAAGTATTTAATCATTGTGATTTGATGAGTTTAATGTTTTGACCTCTTAGGGTTCATACTTAAAATAGAGTACATTTTTCTAATTAAGGGTCTAAGACATTACTCCCTCCGTCTCGAAATAGATGTCGTTTTAGACTAGTTGAGTTGTATCAAAATAGATGTCGTTTTAGGTTTTCTAGGTAGGGGATAGTAATGATTTGTATTGATTTGTGTGTTGTTGACTTTTTAAAAGATTTTGATTGGTTAAAAAATGTAGTGGGTATTTAAAAACAATAAAATTTATTAAAAAGGTTAGTGGAATGATGATGTTGATTGATGGATGAGTGTTTTATTAAAACTTGTGTAGAATGCTAAAGTGACTTAAATTTCGAGACGGAGGGAGTATAAAACACACACACTAAATATCATTTTTTTTATTCTTTAGCTATATAGGGTTTATACATTTAAACTTAAGGTATCTTTATCAAATCATTTGATAATTTAGACCAATTTAAAAGGTGCAACATGATGTGTAATAGATAAAGTATCATAGAGGATCCAAACTCAAATTTCTTAAGTAAAAAGGTATAAGGTTTCTTTTCTTTGCCTCGATCAGGACGGATGTTAGGAGAAGCGTGGAAGGGGCTGATTTACTATTCCTTACCAAATTTGAAGTATCGATTATCTCAAGAAAAGAAAATTTCAAATAACAACATGATAAAAAGCATGGGAAATATGTTAGTAGAAAATTGATGTGTCGAATATTTTGTTTAATACACCAAACTCGATCGAAAATATTATGAAAAAACCCGAACAAGGTTCGGGAAAAGAACTAGTATACATCCAAATCATTAGTTTTTGCCACGTTTTAATAACCACCACCTCCACTAACCACTCTTTGTCACGTGTCCACGTCTTAGTAACCACCACCTCCACTAATCACCCCTTGAAACGGTAAATAAATAGATAATGGCATAAAACCAGGTGATTTGATGATTAATGAAGGATGAAGCTACGGTTTACCATTAAAAAAAAACAAGAAGTAAGACCATATCAAGAGTCTTACATAAAAAGGGTGATACATCCACAAAAGTCCTACTACAAGGAAACTACCACAAAGCTACCACACACAGCCTAACACAAAGATGCAAGGAGAGTCGCTTAACCGAATGCACAACACGCCAACAACCCAGCCCACACCAGGACAAACGTAGCATTCAGCACTTCATCTTAAAATGCTTGCCGATGTGGCGATGTAAACGCATTGTGAAAACGACAAACAAACACAATCTAACATTTACATGAATGCCCCGCACCCACAAAAGTCCAACAACACACTCACGACACCTTTCTAAACTCTCCTAAAATTTCCACCTAATGCTACCCAATTACACGTCATTCCCCACCCACGGTTTAGAAAAACCACATATTACTCCACTAAAGTAAAACCACCAGCAATAAACCACTAGCCTGTTCCTACAAACACACGTCAAGTCGTCCCATTAGTAAAACTCCCACCTGCCAAAGTTAAAAAGCAAGTTGTGCAACTTTAACAAAAGCAACGTGGGACCACACAAGAGCTGCTCACGCTTGAGAGTGGGCCCACCAACTCTTCATCAACCTCAAACACTCACCAACGCCACCACTAATATACACCCAATTGTAGTAAACGGGTCAGGTTCGTGACGAAGACCCCCCTAGAAAATCCCGATTTAATGAGATCCAAGGAGAACCTCCGGGATCCTTCATGACCAATACGGACTTACCTGGCCCACATGGCGTTACTACCGGTGGTCTGACTTGTGCCGCAGTGACGGGATCAAAACAGATCTCGGAAATCCCCCTTGAGGGACCTCACCCAAAATTCATTCAGACCAGGAACTATACATGTTCCACGAGCGGTGAACTAGAAGTGGCTTGCGAATATAGATTACCCCCTATAAATGAGTAGGGTGGCTCATCCGGGTCGACCCGACCCGACCCGACCCGAACATTCCGGGTGGGGGGTCAACCCGAAGGCCCGGGATTTTTAAAAATGTGACCCGCCACTCGACCCGAACCCGAGTTTTGAAATTCCGGGTTTTCCGGGTCGGGTGACGGGTTCACCCGAAAACCCGAGTTTTAAAATTATGATATATTTTATGGTTTTTAAAGGCGTAACACATATAGATTTATAATATTTTTTATATTTTATTATTTTCCTTATATATACTATACAATATATATATAATACCCGGTATGTAAGTGTGCATATAATATCCAGTATTCACATTTCATACATACAAATTAATATACTATGCTAATATATAAATACTCTCCCTTGAATTGAATGCAGTGTATATGCACTAGCTTGTAGCTTGCGATATACATACATATGCACACACTGTATACATATTAATTATACATGGTATATATACTGTATACATGGTGTATACATTAATACATATACTATATGTATATTTATATAATAAAAAAAAATCCGGGTCAACGGGTCAAATCCGAGACCCGCCGGGTCTGACCCCGACCCGCCCGTTAACCCGGGATTTCCTAAAATTCGACCCGAGACCCGACCCGTAGGGGTCTCGGGTCAACCCCGACCCCGTGTTTTTCGGGTAGGGTCGGGTGGGGTTTCCGGGTCGGGTCCATTTTGAGCCACCCTATAAATGAGGGCCCAAAATTCAATGTCCCGCAGAGCTGTTTTTTAGCTTAACTAATAAAGTCTGGTCAATTACCGCTCAGACTTGTAGCTCTACCCCTCTCTCTCTCTCTCAATTTCCCCCAAAACCTCTTCTACTATGTTCTCGTCGCCCTTAAATAGTGGCTTAGTTGTACGGACCAATTTTAGTTTTAAGGGGTAGTTTCTCTCTCCAGGGCTTCGAGCAAGACATCTACAAAATCCTTCATTGTTTGCTCGTATTCTTCTCTATCCCCATTGCTTTCTCTATAAAGATTTGAGTAAACTTCGAGTATTCTTTATAGAAAGAGATCAAATGTGGTCGCCTTAACCCCATTAATATTATAAATCCAACCCAACCAACTTATGTAATCTCCTATATAACTACCTTCTAATAGTTTCATCAACCCATCCAACATCTTAATAAAATCAAATTCGCCCACCTCTCCTCTATATTTCCTTTCAAACCCCACCATACACATAAAATCGATGGTTAGTGATAACAACATATCACTCAATATGTATATGTGTGTATATATATGTATACATACACACACATATACATATACATATACATACACATACACATACACAAAACACCCTATTTAAAGGGTGGTTTTCTGAAATTTTGTCATTATAAAATGCAAGAGCTTAACTCCCCCCCCTCCATTCTTAGCTCAAGCATGCGTGCTTCCTCATACTTTCTTATTCTCTCTCTCAAGCTTCGTCATCTCCTACATCACCGTCTCCCTTGAATTGGTAAATAGAGAACGGCCATCCGGGATTCGAACCGGGGACCTTTAGGTACTACCCGCAAGTCCTTTCCAGTGAGCGATTCCGGAATGGTTAACATCACCGTCTCCCAAGCAAACATGTATTTCACCCACTTCACCATCTTCCTCCACGCAATTATTCAATTCACAAAGAAGATCACAAAAGTCATACTAGTGAGCATCAACCATTATAACAGACGCTTTGTCATTAGAGCGTGTTAACCTTAAATAAGGAGAATTTTGGATCTACTTGTAAACCTGATCCTACGACCACCATCAAATGAAAACGATTTCTCTTTGTTCTCTTAAGAAATTTCTAGTTGGATCGAGGACACTTCTCCCCAATATGCGATGGGTTGGAACTATAGTCAGAAGAATACGTTTCCAATACAGACAACAACCTCCACTAAAGCAATTGTAGCAGCTCCGGCACTCATTGATTTTGCACCTTCTAACATCTCAAGTTGAGAATTCTCGTCACACTTTTGAAAACACAGTGCACCTATCAATTTTAACTATTAGATAATCTCTTACAGGAATCAACACCAATAGAACAGAACGTGAATGCACAACACCCAGCAGGGGAGGTGCACCAAAAGCATATAGACGTAAGTAGCACTGTTCCACATCCAAAGAGACTCTGCCCAGCTCCAAAATTCAGCAAAATTAGCGACACAGAAATCTCCCGCCATGCCTTTCAGCAGAGAATGCAGCCGGTGGGAATCCAACAAATCCCAAAACTAGATTGCAAGCAACCCGGGTGTATGTTCTTAAGCTTCTAGCTCTGAGATCAGATCTGAAAGGCTGTGCCATTAGACACATTGGTATCAACAGTAATGCCCCAATCTGTTCCGTGACATAGTTGACAATGGACATGAGACAGAGGCTGATAAAGGCAGCTGAGATCATCACTGATTTCAAGATGGCCCATTCCTGATTCTGCGGCTTAGATGCACGAAGATGCAAGGAAGGAGAACCCAACATCGAGTACAAGAAGTGAAAGCTGAACAGCGAAAGGAAAATCCAAGAGAGAACACTTGTTGTTTGGGTGCGGTTAGGTATCTGGCAGATCAAATATGGAAGTAGCGATACAATGACAGCCCATGAGTGAACAGAGAAGACCAGTTTTGCCGCATGGAGCCATTTTCATGATCTACTGTGAACGCTAGGTTTGAAGGAGATGGAGCTAGAGGAAGTATTTTCTGGTTCTTCTGTGGAATCACTTTTCATTGCCTCAAGAGTAGAGTGAAGCAGCAACCACGGGTAATGGTGCAATAAGGAGAGCAAAAGCGATCATGTAAACTCCTACTGACACAAACTTCTGGGACCTGTGAGAAGGTATAGGAAAAATGACTGGTGAAACTTCTCGAGGAGATTGTTCACTGATCGTATAACACCTTCAATCAACCTGAAACCAATAAACAAGAGAAAAGAAAGAAAAGACATCAGCATCAGCCATGCTTCAAGGTTATTTTTCTACATCAATATATCAGCTGAATATCATCATACACATGGATTCCTTCTGCTATAGGCGTGTTTATAAAAAAATCCATTTGCATTATAACTTATAAGGCATATCATCTCACTCAGATCTTAACAACCCAAGGTATAAGCTACTTATCAGCTACCTTATAAACACAAATAAGCTCGTTAGCAACTACCTTAGCACATTGCGCCAAATAAACCCTAAGAATCACCAGCTTGTGACAATGATATGTTAACTATACACATAAAGTTTTAAATTTCACATACAAAATTTCTTAACTGCAATTTTCTGTTTCAACTAAAAAGGGCCATGACCAGAAGAATTCCTCATCCTTGAAAGTAGACAAAAACATAAGAATTATGACGATGATTAAGAGGCCGATCACGTCTTCTTTGCCATGAGTGAATAGAGTAAGAAGTTCACTTCCAGCTTGAAAATCTTCAATGCATATATATTGTACAGAAAAAACTGTCGAGCTCAAGCCTACACAATTGGAAAGACTATCTCATAAGGTCTACTCTAGTGAGTCTCATATGGAATAACAATAGATAAAGAAAGAATTAAAGCAACCAAAAAAGAGAACAATTCCTAAACAGCAGCAAGTATTTGCTCATCATCCCAAGCAGAGGTAATGTGACCATTGCTTGAAATTTGCAAATAAAAAAGACACTGCATGTTCAGCAAAAGAAAAATAAAGCTTATGATTACTTCTTAGCGTTTCTCAGTTTTGAAAAGATAAATATGCATTTATTACTAATGAATGGAGCATACATAAAAAAATGGCAGATATTTTAAGCAACTGACCCAAAAAGACAATTGGATATCCTAACGGAGTAAAAGAACGAAACTAAGAAATTCGAGGATGCAGCAAGCATTTGTCAATACTGTCTAAAGATCACAAAGGCAGTAGAAGCATGTTTCCACAGCATAACAAAAAACAGAGATCGGGGAAAAAATAGAGGCAAATTCTTATTTAACTTATATACTGCATTGAAGCAACCTCCTCTCCTTTAGACTGCAAATTCAGAAACTCAATTGAAAAATTTCAGGATAACTGAAAAAAGCAGGGTTTCTTCAGCAAAGCAAAAGCTGTGATAACACACCAAAACCTATGTGGGTCTCCCCTTATCTGAATGAGACAGTAACTAAGGTATATGATGACCAGACAGCGAAAAGCAGCAAAGGACCAGAAGTAACACGAGCCACAAAACAGATTGCACCAAGGCTGACCTGTCACTATGCATTAGAAATTCACTTCGCTTGGCAGTGATAATTCTCCCAAATTGCCTCTTGGATGACTCTCGTCTGCAGCCAAATATGGGAAGTAGCACATCCATAAGAGTAACAATATGCGATTCCCAAAATGGATAAAAACAAGAAAATGAAAACTTGCCAAGTGTGAATAAAAAAATATCTGACCTCTTGATGAAAACCATCTTCATTTTGTAAAGGATGACATACCGCAGTAAAACAACGTTACAAAAGTTAATATTCATGATATTGTAGAAATCGAAGGCAAAGGTGAAGCGCATCCATGCTCTACAAACCGCAACATAAGACTATCCGCCTCCTCCAATTTCCCTTCTAACATTAATCTCTTGCATAGCTTCTCACATAGCTTCAAGTCAGGTAGCAGATTACGTTTAAACATCCGGCATGCCACCTTATATGATAAAATAAGACTACCTTTGTTTAGAGATCTTTCCATCAACACATAGCATGTACGAGCATCAGTCATTGAAGCTGTCTTCAAGATTTCTCCCAAGAGTTTGTATGCATCATCAATAAACCCGAATTTACAGAGCATTTCAATCATTTGATTATATGCAGTCCTATAAGGCTGTCTTGAGAGCATTTTATCCATCAATCTTAACAAATCTTCAGTCTTCCCTTTCTGACAATATCTATGGATAACAGTTCGATAGGTAACAGGAGTTGGAAGTATACCTTTCCTAAGCATCTTCATAGTAAGTTCACTTGCCTCTTCAAATCTATCATGTGCTGCCAATGCATCAACTAATACTGTATATGTGAAAACGTCAGGGTGCTTATTGATCAAATACATATCATCGAGCAACGAAAGAGCAGCCTCCAGATCATCCCTCTTACAAAATCCATGAATGACAGTGGTAAAATTCACCACATTAACAGCACATCCCTTTCTCAGACACTCCTGCATGAACTTTCTTGCATCGTCTATTTTCCCTTCTCTGCAGAGTGACTGAATCAGCATGTTAATTTCGACTGGTGTTGGGAAAAAACCCTTTGCAATCATTTCCCTGACAACATTACAAGCATCGGACAGTTTTCCTTCCTTACGAAATCCATGCATTACAACACTGAACGTGATGGTGTTTGGGGTCCACCATTCCTCCTCACTCATATTCATCATTTCCCTTGCTTCGGAAGTGTTTCCACTTTGACATAGACCATTTAGCAAAGCAGTATACGAGACTGTGTTTGGTTTACAGCCATGCTTGTACATCTGCTGCAGCATCTTCTTGGCTTGATCAATCTTACCTATCCGACAGAATCCATCGACTACTGTAGTATATGTTACAACATCTGGGTTACAGCCCTTATCAAACATTTCATTAACCATTTCTTTCGCCTTGTCCATCTTCCCGTCATGACAGAATGCAGTAATTACAGCACTGTACCCAACTTTGTCAACACGAAACCCCTTTTCTTCTGCTTCTCTTACAAAATCAATAGCTTCGTCACCATAGCCGTTTTTGGAAAGCATATGAATGATAGTGTTATAAGTAACAATATCTGGGAACAAGCCACTCTCATTTTCCATTCTCTCCATCAATTTTCGAACATCTTCTATTCTCTTCTCCTTGCAAAGGAAACTCAATACAGTATAATAACTAACTTTATCAGGTGGACAACCTTTCGCAGGCATGTCCTCGATCAGCTCAATCGCATCTTCAACACACTGTACATCACAATAACCTCTGATCAAGCAGTTATAGGTGACGACATTGGGTTTTATGCCAACAATTTGCATCCGTTCTAAGAACTTCAATGCCTTGCCCAACCTATTACCCTTGACCAAAACATAAACCGCTGTATTGCATATAGACAAGTTGGGCGCAACTCCAGCTCTTTGCATCATGTTGAGAACCCGCATTGCATGCCTTATGTGGCCCGCCCTACCATAAGAAACCATAAGATAACCAAAAGCCTCAGGAGTGCGACGAATGCCCCTCCTGCGCATGAGCCGGAGGATCCTACGGGCACCTTGACACAACTTAGTCTTACTAAGAACCTGAAGCATTGCATAATGCACAATAGGGCCTTGACGATACCTCCACTGCCTATCAGCCCAAAGAAAGAAGTTCAATGCAACCCTCTCGTCTGCCTGCAAATGCAAGACAGCACAAACTTGACGGGGACTGAGCCTTCTTAATACATTTTTAAGTTCCCCTTCGAGCTTAGGATCCCATCTCCACCTAAGATCAATCAATCTACATGCCTCCCTCACCAAAGGGTGCCTAAATTCACTTTCATCCCTTTCATAGCATCTATCAACCACAATTCCTTTAGACACCCCATTACATGAATCAAGAACCCTATAATCATCGTCGCTAGCCTCGCCGTTTTCTTCCTCAACATCGGAACCCTCATCACTATCAGAGTGGCTAAAATCACTTCCAAAGGAACCAGAGCCACAGCTCTCATCATAACCTAACTGCTTTATCCGATCAAAACTACTTCCAGCCTTGGGAGGGCGCGGATCATGGAAAGTAGGCCTCAAATCGACAATTTCCTTCTCCCCTAACCGCACATCGCCATTGCATTCCCATTCATTACCGCACAAATTATCCAATTTATCAATTAAACCGGGCTTTGATAGGTAACGGCGGTAAGAATTTCTCAAAGATAGTGACTTGAAACGGTTAAGTGAGAGCAAAGTACCTGGAAATTCAATCCCCCAGTGCTGCTGTTTCAACCTGCGAATGGCTATCGATGCTTCCATGTTGATATTCATATAGACGGCAATCAAGCTGAATCAACTGCTCTTAATCGCCTGAAATGGAATTCCGTGAAGATTAGACGGGGAACTGTTCGTGCTCCGGCGGCGGCAAATGAGAGACTGGCTACCAAGTAGCAGAGAGAGTGGAGACGGGCTACCTAGTAACAGCGAGAGTGTGACCCCCGAAACCCCCAGGCCATCATGGCTAGGGAAATACTGTAAGGCAAATTGTGATTATACGATTTTGCCGTTTCCTCGGTAGGCGACGGGCTAAACTTTCTATCAATGTAAACATAAATTTTCACATTGTCGCTCGATTTTATCATCCCTATCGATTTGAATTAATAATGAATTCATTTCAAATATTATCATCATCTGGCTCTTCAAATAAAACCATTTAAATCAAATTTATCGACAAAATGTGTATTATCTATTGACAAGACAAATTTTACTTAATTATTGTACTCAAGTTCCTAAATTATTAGGGTCCTGTCAGCGTCGTTTAAGCATATATATACAAAGGATTCATATATATACAAAGGATTCAACTGTTCATCCGAACCATAGATCTCAAGTTTAAGTAAAGACATATCATCATTGGTTGATAACAACATATATTGAGATGGATAAAAACGATGTGGTCTTAAAAATAAATATTCCTATAAAACTTTTTACTCATATGATGAATTAAATCTAGTGTCAAATTCACCAACTCGATACGAGCTAAAACTTTTAAACCTCCAATATAAGCTGAAATTCCATCTCTAAAAGACTCATACCTTCATAAACACAATTTAATATCAAAAGATTCAGACATAATAGTCTAATTAAACAAGGGTGTTGATATATACACCGCAAATCCGGATTAAGGATTTGCACGTCCTTAAGGACGTGCAAGTGTGGGACTGTGCACGTCCACTAGCAGACACTTTGCAGGTCCTTAACAACGTGCATGCACGTTGTTAAGGACGTGCAAACCCTAGTTAGGGTTTAGGGTTTCCGAGGGTTTGTATTGTTAATTGAAAAAATTGAAGTGTTTAACTAGTGAAGTTGAAGTATTTAGGGTTTGGAAAGCAATAATTGTTAAGATTTTCATTCGGATAATATGCGAATAATGTTACAAGGAACGGAAAAAAAGGTTTACATCCATAATTTTAATAAACTAGTGGAATAAAATCTAGGAAAATAGTAAAGGGCGACCGGAATCAACACGTAAGGCTCGAAATCTCTGAAACTGGGCTTGAAACGGAGCATCCCATCCTTCGACGCTCGGTTGATGATGTGCGACCCATTCCGGCGGAGGCGGCGGAAGAGGAGCGTTATGACGCAACCAGATCTATGAGAACGGAAAATTAGAGTTAGAGTATTGACATATATATAAAAAGCAAGAATAGGTAATAAAAAAAGACGTTTGAAGTCGTACCGCGGCAAAATGGTATTGGTTTCCGATGCAGGCTACACCAAGGGTTGCTGATTGAGGGTTGTTAGCAGGTGTCGGCGAGGTCATGGGAAGACATGTGAACGGATGATGCCAAGCTAGGACGACGAGAGGAATCTGATATACCGTTGCAAATACTAAACCCATAATGGGTAGCTCTATCCACCGTCTCCTATCACCATGCACAGCTCCCGCCCATATCTGGTAGTCAACGAACTCCTGGAATGGGTACTCTCCCGTATAACAATCGGCGTAGAGATCGGCGTGATCCTCCAAGTGATTGCATAATAACGTTTTGAGTTCCGGGAAAGCAGACTCGCCGATCGGAGATGTCAATGACGCCAAAGCACGGTAGCCACAATGACCATCTCCAACAGTGTCCCTCACACCCTCAATATGACCGAGCATGAAGGGATCAACGTTGTTTCGACCCCAGTTGAACCCTCCGAACACATCATCACGTCCACGTCGAGTTGAGGTCGCTTGTGGACGATGTCGAGCAGCACATGCTTCTTCTCTCTCAAATCTTTCCTTTACCTCCTTGTATGGCAACGGGTTGGTTCTGCAGGCATTCCTCGACCCCGGAGGCCTCCCCTTCCTTTGGACGCTTGCTGATGAGGGTGGGTGCAGCTCATTGTCGCATACATCGTTGGAAGCCGTGTGTGAAGATGACAGCTCATACGGCAGTGGGGTGTCGTCGATGTCAGTCCATGACAAATCCATCCAGAACGGGTGGATGTCCTCGGCGGGTATCGGAGTACCGAAGTTGACGTATGCCTGAATCTCATGGACACAAGGGATCCCGTAACAAACCCTCCAATGTCGGTCCGTGCATACCGGAGGAACCTTTTGGTTCACGACATCCTGCCACATGTTGTACAGATAATCGAAGCACTTTTTGGAGATTAAAGTTTTTACCTCATCGAAAAGGTTGACTTTATACGCCGTTGTTGGCCATTTGAAGCGGTCGATCTCCAAAGCAGTTTGCAGCTCATGCAGTTGACAATCGTTGACTCTATGGATTGCATCGATCACGATGCGAAAGTCACCAGTCGATGAGTGCGGTGCCTCCTTCAGAACCTTGTGTTGACCCTCAACTCTGTACACATTGAAGTGCATACAACTAAATATTCGATGTTATATCATATTGTAATGGGATATATGAAGTAAGGTTGTACCTGTTTGTCGTACGGGTGCCGAGATGGAAGACATTATCTACGTAGCATCGTACGATGCTCCTGCTGTATGGAAGCCACACCGCCTCTAAATACGCCACCACACCTGGGAATGGGTGCCATGCAACGTATAGCGCCCGACGACGTCGGTTGAATGATTCCTCCGACCTCGATTCGAACAACCCCCAACAGTTGCCCTTAAAGATGCCAGCATGGTTTAAATTCTTTGTGATCTTCAGAGCAGCTTCCTCGCATCTTCTCTTCACGTGTAACCAGCAAAGGAGATGCTGGACGTCGGGGAAGACAACATTCAGCGCCGCCAAGAGACCTAGCTCCCGATCAGTCATGATAGCTTGAGGCTGAACCGTCCCAAGCAAGATCTGAAGCTGACGCAGCACCCAGGCGTATGTGTCTTCGTTCTCTTTCGACATGAAGGCATAGGCGATGCAGTAAGTATTGCCTGAGGGTGTGAACCCGACCACCTCGCACAATGGAATCCCATATCTGCAAGTGTAAATGTGTTACATGTAAAATACTTTATAATTGACTATATGCATAATAATGTAATCGTAATTAAGTAACCTACGCATTTGTTTTGTACGTGCTGTCCAATACGATGACGTAATGGAACCTTCGGAGAAGCCGTATCCCGTCAGGATGCGCCAGGAAGAGGTCGCTCAAGACGTTGTCGTCATCCAGATGTCGTCTGAAGTCGTAGTAGTACCCTCTTTCCCGCAGATGGTGCAAGGTATCTTGGGTCATCGTCCGACTACCTCTTTTTTCGGCGACCATCATGTTGAGTGTGTTGGTAAGGGTCTTCTTTGACGTGACCCTGGTCTCATCCAACTGCCTCAATCTGTACCCAATGGATTTTGGAGGAGTGCCAATTTCCTTCATCCACCTGGCCATCTTCTTTTCCCCCTCTGTCATCTGTCCGGTGATGGCGTGACCCTTCAAGCTCGTGGAAAGCCCGTGGTTATGAACACCGTGGGTTACCGTCATAACCCAGTGACCCGGCGGAGCTTCGTGCCCGTGTAGAGAGAATGGACAACCGTTTATCTTCGATTGCGTGCTTCGGAGCTTCCTCCCGCGTGGTCGGTACTCCCCATACTGCTCGCAAGCAAGGAGAATCTCGCCTGGACGGTTTGACGCTCCCGTCCAAGACCGCTTGATTACTAAAATCATGCCGTGTCTCCGACCCAAGTCCTTGAAATGCGTAACCATTTTGTCACGGTCATTCCAAACCCTTGGGTCCGAGAACTCAGACGTAAAGTCTCGAAACTATAATAACATTAGTGGAAATATGAACAAAACGGAAGGAATACGAAATATATTCACTATACGAAACGTATCCGTACCTGGCAAACCTGGAGACGACGATTGCTTTGCAGCTCGGCCATAACGATTCTAACGGTGAAGGAATATATCGAAACAAGTCGGACTTTGTTTTGGAGTGCGGAATCAAGTTGTCCCCCTTCGCTTCAAATAGGCACTGTTGCGTTAAAGGTACGCGGAAGTGCACGTCCTTAAGGACATGCTAGGGTTTGGCTAGGGTTTAGGGTTTGGCTAGGGTTTAGGTTAGGGCTAGGGTTAGGGAAAATTGCACGTGGTCAAGAACGTGCTTGCACGTGTTTTTATTGTCTTTCAATTTGAATTTATTTCTACGTATTTTAATATATTTTAACGTTTTTATTGTCTTTCAATTTGAATTTATTTCTACGTATTTTAATATATTTTAACGTTTTTATTGTCTTTCAATTTGAATTTATTTCTACGTATTTTAATATATTTTAATGTTTTTATTGTCTTTCAATTTGAATTTATTTCTACGTATTTTAATATATTTTAATGTTTTTATTTTAATTTATTTCTATGTTTTTCCATGAAAACTATATACTATCAAAATATACAAACTATATACAATCTATTATATTCTATCAAATTATACCCTATATTATTTTCTATCAAACTATATACTAAAACATATTATAATCTATCAAATTATATTATAACACTATATTACAATCTATCAAATTATATTATAAAACTATATTATAAAACTATAAAAATAAATCAAACAAAATAAATAAATCAAAGAACATACCGGTGGGGTCGAGACCGGCGACACCTCCATATATAGTCCGCCGCTTCCGCGGCAGTAATAGGGGATCCTCCACCTCCGCCGCCGCCGCCACCACCACCACCGGACTCCTCCCCCGCTGCTGCTCCACCACCACCACCGTCTTCAGCCACCACCACCGCCACCACCTCAGCCTCCACCTCCGGCGCCACCACCTCCGCCTCCATGGGCGCCACCACCTCCTCTCTCTCCGGCTCCATCTCTCTCTGTCTCTCTCTCCTTCTCCGTCAGTCTCTCTCTCTCTCTCTCTCTCTCTCTCTCTCTCTCTCTCTCTTTCCGGCAATCTCTCTCTCTCTCTCAATCCGGCGATCTCTCTCTCGATTGGCGAAGACGAAATGAAGAGGGAATGGATGGGGAAGACGAAGAGGCACGTCCTCTTAGTCTTTAGTAGACGGGCTTGCACGTCCTTAAGGACGTGCAACACATCCCTGAGGACGTGCAAGCACGTTTTTAAAAAAAAAATAAAAACGTGCTTGCACGTCCGGGCTCGGGTGGCTGTAAACCCACTTGCACGTCCTTAAGGACGTGTGGATTTGCGGTGTATATAGCCGAAACGTTAAACAACAACCTTAAAAGAAACTGAATCTCAATTTGAATTAATAAATGAAGCACCCACTCTATATATAGAGGAAAAAAAATGTATTCCCTCCTCAAGTAGGTTGTCTCGTCTTACCTTTCTCCCCTCGTGGTCACTGCAGATAAATATTTTGGGCGATGTACATCAAAGTCTCCAATCTAAACTACTTCATCCTTTTATGCATGAACCACCCCCATGGCCCCATCTACTTTACATAATACAATCTTATCCTTTATATAATTTATTTCAATAAAATATCAACTTTTATTTCTCGATCAAATATAGCCTAAAATACCCGATCATTTTAATGATTATTTAATCCTCACAACATCACTTAACCAAATTATTTTAATACAAATTTGTGCCTTAAATTGAAATTCAACCTCTTGTCATCATAAGCTGACATTCCGTCTCTAAAAGACCAATCCCTCCATAAACACAGTTTAATATTAAAAGATTCAGACATAATAGCCTAATTAAACCACAACCTTAAAAGAAACCGAATCTCAATTTGAATTAGTAAATGAAGCACCCACTCTATATATAAGGGAAAATAATGTACTCCCTCCTCAAGCAGGCTGTCTCATCTTACCTTCCTCCCCTCGTGGTCACTGCAGACAAATACTTTGGGCTATGTACGTTAAAATCGCCAATCTAAACTATTTCATCCTTTTATGCATGAACCACCCCATGGCCCCATCTACTTTACATAATACAATCTTATCCTTTATATAATTTATTTCAAGAAAATATCAACTTTTATTTCTCGATCAAATATAACATAAAATACCCGATCATTTTAATGATTATTTAATCCTCACAACATCACTTAACCAAATTATTTTAATACAAATTTGTGCCTTAAATTGAAATTCAACCTCTTGTCATCATAAGCTGACATTCCATCTCTAAAAGACCAATCCCTCCATAAACACAGTTTAATATTAAAAGATTCAGACATAATAGCTTAATTAAACCACAACCTTAAAAGAAACCGAATCTCAATTTGAATTAGTAAATGAAGCACCCACTCTATATATAAGGAAAAATAATGTACTCCCTCCTCAAGTAGGCTGCCTCGTCTTACCTTCCTCCCCTCGTGGTCACTGCAGACAAATACTTTGGGCTATGTACGTTAAAATCTCCAATCTAAACTACTTCATCCTTTTATGTATGAACCACCCCCATGGCCCTATCTACTTTACATAATACGATCTTATCCTTTATATAATTTATTTCAATAAAACATAAACTTTTATTTCTCGATCAAATATAACCTAAAATACCCGATCATTTTAATGATTATTTAATCCTCACAACATCACTTAACCAAATTATTTTAATACATAGTTGTGCCTTAAATTGAAATTCAACCTCTTGTCATCATAAGCTGACATTCCGTCTCTAAAAGACCAATCCCTCCATAAACACAGTTTAATATTAAAAGATTCAGACATAATAGCTTAATTAAACCACAACCTTAAAAGAAACCGAATCTCAATTTGAATTAGTAAATGAAGCACCCACTCTATATATAAGGAAAAATAATGTACTCCCTCCTCAAGTAGGCTGCCTCGTCTTACCTTCCTCCCCTCGTGGTCACTGCAGACAAATACTTTGGGCTATGTACGTTAAAATCTCCAATCTAAACTACTTCATCCTTTTATGCATGAACCATCCCCATCTACTTTACATAATACTACTACAATCTTATCATTTATATAATTTATTTCAATAAAATATCAACTTTTATTTCTCGATCAAATACAATCTAAAATACCCGATCATTTTAATGATTATTTAATCCTCACAATAATAGAAATTATATGGCAAAACCAACATCCCTAATCATAGGAATATATTTACACAGGTTTAACCATTTAGGACCACGATAATAGAAATTATATGGCAAAACCGAATTTCTTTAATGCTTACACATATTAAAAACGTATTCAGACATAAACTTCTGAATCGGTACAGTAACACTTGTTTTAGACCCCCTATATATGTTGGGATCCCTCCCACAAAATCACATGCTTTCCACACAGACTCTCATTGTTCTTTCAGATTCCATTTGTTCAAATATTTTTTTTTTTTATGATTATACAATACTCATGTTCAAATCTCTCTCTCTCTCTCTCTCTCTCTCTCTCTCTCTCTCTCTCTATATATATATATATATATATATATATATATAGGGGTATATGGGGATATATCAAGTGAGAAGTGAATGTTTTAATGAGAAATAAGAAGTGGGCTTTACAACCCTTAGATTAAGATCTAATGGCTTATATTGATTTTCATTAAAATACATCACGTGATCACAAAAGCCTGTTTCTTTTTAATTCTACCGTACTCTGGGATTCTCAAATCACATTACCCAATAAATATTAATTTAAATAAAATCCCTTTTATTTCTTTCTTCCTCTTTTATTTCTTTCTTCCTCAAGAATCAATATTAGTGCTGGGATTCTCAAATCAAACTCCATTTTGGGGGGCTGAGTCAAGTAGGAGTATTATTTTTACAAGTTACCTGTTAGCCTTAATTTCTCAGTTTTTGTTGGACATTGGATAGATCGGTGTTAAGAATTTTGGGTAGCATTATGAAATTAGAGGGGCAACACTAACTTCTTCAACCAGGCCAAACCTAGAAGTTGATAAATCCAATCGCTCTCATCAGAATTGAGCAAGAACTACAACTGAATTAACAAGCACAAAGCTACAATTTAAATAAATAAAAAATTTACATTCAAGACCCGTGGCCCTTTACCATTTCCAATAGCAAGCAAGCTTCCCTTTCGATTACAGTTATGTACACCAAATTCTCTACCTTTCTCCTTTGCCCAATGATGGTAGATAGAGATTGAGACAGTAAAAGCATTTGATTTTGAAATCAAAACTTAAAATATTGATTTCCATCAAAAGAATCCGATTTGAAGATCCCCAGCAGATTTTGGGTCTTGAGGAAGAAGATGGATTAAAGGGATTTAATTTAAATTAACTTTTATTGGGTTACTCCATGTTTTTTTTATTGGGTTTTGTGATTATATGCAGTCTGTACCGTAGCATTGGAAAAACACAGCGGTCACGTGATGTATTTTAATGAAAATCAATATAAGCCATTAGATCTTAATCTAAGGGTTGTAAAGCCCACTTCTTATTTCTCATTAAAACATCTACTTCTCACTTGATATATCCCCTATATATATATATATAGAACTCCATTTTATAATCCGCTATAAAAAAAAAATTACAACACCTCCTACTTACCAGTGAGGATCCACTGTCTCCAGTCCTCCCCTATCTCCCTATCCCTCCTCACAAAATCCCCCCTTTACTATATTTCTTCTTTTTTCAAAAAAAAATTATTATTTTTTCTTTAACCTTGGAGATGGGGAGGGCAAAACACCGAACCCTGTCCCTTTGGGGACATGTGATCCCGTTCGCCTACTTACACCTCCCTTGTGGGCACTCTCGTGCTCTAGCATCATGGTATGGCACCCCTTGTACTTGCCGTTTTTCCTTCTGCCTCCATATCAAACAACGGTTCCCTCGTGTCACCTTCTTTGCGATTGTCGTTCACCGCCTTACAAGTCCATCTTCACCTCCTCCTCAATTTCTTCATGCGGTGCACCGCCTTTACTTCCTCTTATCTACAAACTCCTCAACTGTCTATCATCCTCCCTAACCCTATCTTAGTCATCCTCCTCGTGTCAGCCTTGCAGATCCCCTATTCCCATTCCTCCCCTATCTCCCTATCTCTCCTAAAAAAATCCCCCCTTTACTATATTTCTTTTTTAAAAAAAAAATTAATTTTTTTCTTTAACCTTGGAGATGGAGAGGGCAAAACACCGAGCCCTGTCTCTTTGGGGATAGTAGATCCCGTTCGCCTACTTACACCTCCCTCGTGGGCACTCTCGTGCTCTAGCATCATGGTCTGGCACCCCTCGTACTTGTCGTTTTTCCTTCTGCCTCCATATGAAACAACGGTCCCCTCGTGCCACCTTCTCTGCGATTGTCGTTCACCACCTTACCAATCCATCTTCACCTCCTCCTCGATTTCTTCATGCGGTGCACCGCCTTTACTTCATCTTATCTACAAACTCCTCGATCAACTGTCTATCATCCTCCCTAACCCTATCTTAGTCATCCTCCTCGTGTCAGCCTTGCATATCCCGTATTCTCATTCCTCCCCTATCTCCCTATCCCTCCTCACAAAATCCCCCCTTTACTATATTTTCTTTTAAAAAAAAAATTAATTTTTTTTCTTTGTTTCTTTAACCTTGGAGATGGGGAGGGCAAAACATCGAGCCATGTCCCTTTGGGGACCGGTGATCTCGTTCGCCTACTTACACCTCCCTCGTGGGCACTCTCGTGCTCTAGCATCATGGTCTGGCACCCCTCGTAATTGCCATTTTCCCTTCTGCCTCCATATCAAACAACGGTCCCCTCGCATCACCTTCTCTGCGATTGTCGTTCACCGCCTTACAAATCCATCTTCACCTCCTCGATTTCTTCATGCGGTGCACTGCCTTTACTTCCTCTTATCTACAAACTCATCAACTTTCTATCATCCTCCCTAACCCTATCTTAGTGATCCTCCTCGTTTCGTCCTTGCAGATCCTCTATTCTCATTCCTCCCCTATTTCCATATCGCTCCTCACAAAATCCCCCCTTTACTATATTTTTTTAAAAAAAAAATTAAATTTTTTTCTTTAACCTTGGAGATGGCGAGGGCAAAACACCGAGCCCTGTCCCTTTGGGGACAGGTGATCCCATTTGCCTAGTTACACCTCCCTCGTGGGCACTCTCGTGCTCTAGCATCATGGTCTGGCACCCCTCGTACTTGCCGTTTTTCCTTCTGCCTCCATATCAAACAACGATCCCCTCGTGTCACCTTCTCAGTGATTTTCGTTCACCGCCTTACAAATCCATCTTTCCCTCCTCCTCGATCTCTTCATGCGGTGCACCGCATTTACTTCCTCTTATCTACAAAGTCCTCAACTGTCTATCATCCTCTCTAACCCTATCTTAGTCATCCTCCTCGTGCCAGCCTTGCATATCCCCTATTATCATTCCTCCTCTATCTGCCTATCGCTCCTCACAAAATCCCCCTCTTTACTATATTTTTTTTAAAAAAAAATTTCTTTAACCTTGGAGATGGGGAGGGCAAAACACCGAGCTCTATCCCTTTGGGGACAGGTGATCCCGTTCGCCTACCTACACCTCCCTCGTGGGAACTCTCATGCTTTAGCATCATGGTGTGGCACCCCTCGTACTTTCCGTTTTTCCTTCTGCCTCCATATGAAACAACAGTCCCCTCGTGTCACCTTCTCTGCGATTGTCGTTCACCGCCTTACAAATCCATCTTCACCTCCTCCTCGATTTCTTCATGCGGTGCACCGCCTTTACTTCCTCTTATCTACAAACTCCTCAACTGTCTATCATCCTCCCTAACCCTATCTTAGTCATCCTCCTCGTGTCAACTGTCTATCATCATCCCTAACCCTATCTTAGTCATCCTCCTCGTGTCAGCCTTGCAGATCCTCTATTCCCATTCTTCTGTCTAAATCACACGTACGAATTCGCGCGGCGGACTACTCTTTTTTTTTTGTCCCCTTCAAATTTTCTTTGTTGCTTCAATCAAATAGATTTTGGAAGAGCGTTCAATGCAGTCCGTTGGTTTCCTAACACTTAAATTTTATCTACGACCCTTGTTTACCCATTTGGGTTTTGGGTTTTGGGAACACCCCCCCCCCCCCCCCCCCCCCCCCGCGGCCGCTGCTTTCTGGATTCCATCTTATGCTCGACACGTCTCTCGTCCAGAAAACCAGCGCCATCTCTCGGTCGTTGGTTTCCCCTTCAAATTGGATTCTCTTTGGAATATCAAACACATGTTGAGAGAATTCCAATATTCCACTTAAATTGCAGCGCCCTCGATCCTTCCCGTATTGAGGGCTTTAGAATGATGGAGAAAACAATAATGATTTAATTTGTTTCTTTAGCTATACGAATCATCACTATAAGTATGTTTATATATTTTGTAAGTTGTTTACTACAAGAGATAAATTTCACCACTTTAGAATGATATATAAATTAAATATTTTATCTACTTAATGAGATAAAATTCATCGCTTTGGGGATGATATATAATTTTTATCTACTTTGGTAGATGTTGTTCATGTACTTCATGTCTCCATGAGATGAAAAATGAAAAAAACATATAAATAAATAAATAATAATTAATTCACCGCTACAAGGACGTGTATTAGTTCACATAAATATTCATGGGTTAAAAATAATCTCTGAGTTTTATGGGAAGTTACTGTCTCCGACTTGACCTCCATAAATCTCACCTTGCAAAAATTAAGAAAAAACTTGTAATTTTATTTTAGTATGAGATAAAAATCAAGATTAAGATAAATAACAGCACAATTTTGGTATGGTACTTGGAATCTTTGAGTTTAATAAACTGCACAGGATGGGGCTTTGGCCATCAACTAAGAAAGAACACGCAATTCACAGCAATACACCAAAAATACAGCAAAGGGCTAAAAAAAAAAGAAAAAAAAAATTATCCAAGAAACATTGGAACAATGCACAACGATTCTAAGGATTAAGAAAAATAATTGTTATATCGCGTTAGCAAGTACTCAACCATTCTAACGATTAGATAATCTACTACAGGAATCAACACCAATAGAACAGAATGTGAATGCACAACACCCAGCAGGGGAGGTGCACCAAAAGCATATAGACGTAAGTAGCACTGTTCCACATCCAAAGAGACTCTGCCCAGCTCCAAAATTCGGCAAAATTAGCGACGCAGAAATCTTCCGTCATGCCTTTCAGCAGAAAGAATGCAGCTGGTGGGAATCCAACAAATCCCAAAACTAGATTGCAAGCAACCCGGGTGTATGTTTTTAAGCTTCTAGCTTTGAGATCAGATCTGAAAGGCTGTGCCATTAGACACATTGGTACCAACAGTAATGCCCCAATCTGTGCCGTGGCATAGTTGACAATGGACATGAGACAGAGGCCGATAAAGGCAGCTGAGATCATCACTGATTTCAAGATGGCCCATTCCTGATTCTGTGGCTTAGATGCACGAGGATGCAAGGAAGGAGAAGCCAACATCGAGTACAAGAATTGAAAGCTGAACAGTGAAAGGAAAATCCAGGAGAGAACACTTGTTGTTTGGGTGCGGTTGGGTATCTGGCAGATCAAATATGGAAGTAGTGATACGATGACAGCCCAGGAGTGAACAGAGAACACCAGTTTTGCCGCATGGAGCCATTTCCATGATCTACTGTATATGCTAGGCTTGAAGGAGATGGAGCTAGAGGAAGTGTTTTCTGGTTCTTCTGTGGAATCACTTTTCACTGCCTCAGAGTAGAGTGAAGCAGCAACCACGGGTAATGGTGCAATAAGGAGAGCAAAAGCGATCATGTAAACTCCTACTGACACAAACTTACTGGGACCTGTGAGAAGGTATAGAAAAAACGACTGGTGAAACTTCTCGAGGAGATTGTTCACTGATCGTATAACACCTTCAATCAACCTGAAACCAATAAACAAGAAAAAAGAAAGAAAAGACATCAGCATCAGTCATGCTTCAAGGTTATTTTTCTACATCAATATATCAGCTCAATATCATCATACACATGGATTCCTTCTGCTATAGGCGTGTTCAGCAAACATCCATTTGCATTATAACTTTACAAGTGCACATCATCTCACTCAGATCTTAACAACCCAAGGTATAAGCTACTTATCAGCTACCTTATATAAACACAAATAAGCTCGTTAGCAACTACCTTAGCACAATGCACCAAATAAACCCTAAGAATCACCAGCTTGTGACAATGATATGTTAACTATACACACAAAGTTTTCAATTTCACATACAAAATTCCTTAACTGCAATTGTCTGTTCCGCATAAAAAGGGTCATGACCAGAAGAATTCCTCATCCTTGAAAGTAGACAAAAACATAAGAATTATGCAATGGTTAAGGCCGGTCTCGTCTTCTTTGCCGTGAGTGAATAGAGTAAGAAGTTCACTTCCAGCTTGAAAATCTTCAATGCATATATATTGAACAGAAACAACTATTGAGCTCGAGCCTACCCAATCGGAAAGACTATCTCCTAAGGTCTACTCTAGTGGGTCTCATATGGAATAACAATAGATAAAGAAAGAATTAAAGCAACCAAAAAAGAGAACAATTCCTAAACAGCAGCAAGTATTTGCTAATTATCCCAAGCAGAGGTAATGTGACCACTGCTTGAAATTTGCAAATAAAAAAGACCCTGCATGTTCAGCAAAAGAAAAATAAAGCTTTGATTACTTCTTAGCGTTTCTCAGTTTTGAAAAGATAAATATGCATTTATTACTAATGAATGGAGCATACATAAAAAAATGGCAGATATTTTGAGCAACTGACCCAAAAAGACAATTTGATATCCTAACGGAGTAAAAGAAGTAAAGCACGAATAAAAGAAATTTGAGGATGCAGTAAGCATTTGTCAATACTGTCTTAGATCACAAAGGCAGTAGAAGCATGTTTCCACAGCATAACAAAAAACAGAGATCGGGGAAAAAATAGAGGCAAGGTCTTCTTATTTAACTTATATATTGCATTGAAGCAATCCCCTCTCCTTAGACTGCAAATTCAGAAACTCAATGGAAAAATTTCAGGATAACTGAAAAAAGCAGGGTTTCTTCAGCAAAGCAAAGGCTGTGATAACACACCAAAACCTATGTGGGTCTCCCCTTTTCTGAATGAGACAGTAACTAAGGTATGTGATGACCAGACAGCGAAAAGCAGCAAAGGACCAGAAGTAACATGAGCCAAAAAACAGATTGCACCAAGGCTGACCTGCCACTACGCATAAGAAATTCACTTTGCTTGGCAGTGCTATAAAGTAAAGATTTTTGAGAGATCGTCAGTGTTACAGCATCAATTTGGTAATCACGAAAAGCACCATGAGGGCCGGTTGGAATGCCTAAGGCCTGATAGGAAGAAAAAGGAAAAAGATAAATTAACAGATATATAAAGACGAACCTTCGAATGACTGCTTATGCAAAAGAAACCAGAAAATAAATCAGCACCTATTCATGCATGCGCCTGATAGAACAATGGAATATGAAAAAAAACTGGATACAACATAGCAAGAAGTCCCCACCTGAGTATACAGTGAACTTGCAAGTGTGGCGGTCCCCTCAGCATACTCTGCAACAGGAATTCCAAATCTCCAATCAGGATTTAAGCTCCCAGCTATCTTCCCTAGTAATTCAATTGTTTGACCAACTATACGGATATATTTTGACCCTATCAAGGGCCAACATTTGGCCACCTTTACACGCAAACCTTGCCTGTGTACTGCTAAGTAGTTCACAACATTGATGAGATCGAGGTTTGGCATCTGCCCGTTTGTTGCCTCAGCATAGATGCTAAGAGTGTCTTCCACATTTTTACTGTCATTCACAACTTTAATGACAAGAGCTGCACCCATGGTACCAGCACGTCTAAACCCACCATTAGATCGTGCTGCATTTGCAGCCCGGTCATAAGGATTACTGCTTTCAGGAGTCAGTTCAGCATATGCGTTTCCTAAGACCCCAAATGAAGGAGAGAAATATTCTTGCAGCCATGCAGAAACAGCATCATATTCTCCAAACCGAGAATCTGCAGCAAGCCATATAACATCCTTGGCCAGCCAAGTAACTTTTGTTAGTAAAGAGAAAACTGAATACGCCACATCCAATGACAATACTTCACTAGTGTCAGTGCCCGAAGCATTATAAGGCGTCACCAAAACAATAGCTTCCTTTCCATCACCACGAGGAGCTCTGATTATCCCAAAAGTACTAATTGCACGGGCCGCACTGGTCATGTTACCTCGGATCAACTCAGGACCAGCATTCGAAAAGAAATTCAGAGGATGAAACTTGCTGAGCTGTGGATAAGCCTGGAATTGACCAACTTCAACACCTAGCCTGGCAATATGGTCTGCTAACAGTATGGATATTTCTCTGCACAGTAGATTATCACAAAAGAACCAAAGTAATGAGGGTATTAGAAATAAACAAATAGAGTTCATTTAAGCATGCAATAACATGCACAAATGTTAGGTATATTATGTCATAACCAAAAATACATCACATATATAAATATTATTCTGTCTGGTCATATTTATAAGGTGTTTTAGAAGGTGATATTTAATCTACAGTATAAGGTGCTTTAGTTAATGGAGTTTTTTTTCTTTTAATTTATTTATATTTATCAAACACACTTCCCAATTCCTTTTTCTTTCTATCCCATTAAATAAGAAACAGTTAAAAATGCCTTTTCACTGGCTCATCTATCCTTGGAGCATTCGAAATTGCTATACTTTCTCCATAATCTTGGGAAGAGACTACATTATGAATTAGATAGAGGCGTTAAAGTCTGATTTTGTTCCCTTTTGAATTGTGCAACTCTCTTCAAAACCTAATAAAAATGAACAGAGGGGTGTGGTAGTACGTCATAATAACTCAGAAAAGTAAGCTATAAAATATATAGTATATGCATGGTATAGAAATTAAACAGTAAAATAAGAATGTGTAAAAACTTCTTGAATTTTATGAGATCATTGGTGAAGTGGAAAAGGCACAGAAATGGACAAAGGCCCAGCATAGCACATATGGGTAAAAGTCGACAGCATATTTTCATCCAACCAGCTCAACAAAGCATGTTTCCATTTAACACATATGGAATGTTTAGAAAGCAAAAGCCAAAAGATACTAATTTAGAAAATAAGAGGCAATAGAGAAGAAATTTATTACAAACAGAACAAGTAAAAAAGCATATACATCGAATGCGTAGACCTTCCCTAGATCAAAATTAACAACGAATTTTAAATTTCCAGAGCCACCCTATCACATTACATTCCATGAAAACTTCATTTATCATTTTATCCTGAATTAAGTTTTTCCAAATTCACTTATCTAGAGCCAATTTGCTAAGCTATTTTCAATATCTTGAGCTCCCTTCAGAATGAACAAAAGTTGACAAAATACAAATCTTTGTCCTAGTTTAAAGAAAATAAGTGGTACTAGCTGGGCCTAAGGAAAGGAGGTGACACTAGAAGGGGGAAGGGAGAGGGATATACCTCCGTTATGCGTGATCTATTTAAAGTTAATTGATATTGGTTCCCCTTCTCTCTTTGGCAGGGAGATCAGGGCTCCTGCATAAGTTGGTGCAAGTCTAGTCACAATTTCAAAAAAAGTATAATGAGATACAATAAGTCATAGTCCACTGCATTGTCCAGGGGTGAGACACTAAGAAGAATCACAGGTTGGGTTAAAGATTCATGGACACATAGTTAAAGTCTCTTTAACTTGATATGCTGCTGCTTAGTTTTCTGATTTTCTACATATTGCAGATTTTGTTAGAAACCTAGAGGATGATTTATGGGTTTCTCTAGGATTCCTTCGTAACATCCAACTTTTGTATTTAATGATTTTAATCATGCTTGAAATAAGGCTATTACCTGACCAAAAGACAACACTAGACAATTTTTGCAAAATAATGACTACAAAAGAGAGAAAGAAGCCTTGATAGAAAGGAGAAAAATAAACAATTTACAAAGCAAGAGTTACTGCTTCATCCTCTTTAAACAATGTTTGTTGATGCTCATTTTTCGTAAAGAAGATAACTATATTCAGCTCAGTGAAAGAACCCACCCACCAATTCAACAAGCACTTGGTTTTAAGTTTTACAGGTCGGATAAAGATATTAAGAGGTCAAAGGGAAGAATTGCTGCTTGAACCTCTTCAAGCAAAACTTGTTTATGCTCCTTTTATGAAGAAGGTAACAAGAATTACTAGATTCAGCTCAGTGAAAGATTTCCCACCGTTACAATTCAATGAGCACTTGGTTTTAAGTTTTAGAGGCCAGACTAAGATACTAAGAGGTCAAAGGGAAGGTAGCTTCAAACTTCCATCAATTTGAAAGTTGGCAATAATGGGTAGAAGCATAACTTGTAGAAGTTTTTCCAAATTCAATTTGATGTGATTTATCAGGTTGTGTTGCCATCTACTTGACTGCATGTACTTGTAGAAACCTCTAGTACAGAAACAGTTCGCCCTCTATCGGTAAGGCTTGGATGTTCCAAAACATAACATTCCGGACCCTTCAGAACACTTGCTCACATACAGTTACACAAGGCCATGGGTCATATCATATTGAAACTCTTTTTACCTAATAAAGTATTGAAGCTTCTGGAAGTGAGACAGAGCCCACATACTTGCGTACAAAAGAGTCCAAACTCTAGCTCAAACGCCCCAAGACACATGGCTATTTGGATGACTCAAATATTTGCCCCTAATAACTCACATTTTAGGAACCACTTCACTAATTCAATAGAAGACTTAGCGCTTTTAAATGCAAATGCGTGCCAAAGAAAGAAGGCAATGAGCTCTTAAGTCACAAATTTCTCTAAAATTACACAAAATCAATGAAGACAAGTCCTGCTTCACAACTTATCTTCGTTAAAACTCACCAGTTAATCAATCACCTATAAAAAGAGTCAAACAAAGTCCATTGTTGCACTGGAAGTTCTAGGGCCATATTGATTCAGCAATCAACAAGACATCCAAGTAATTGATATAATAAACAATGCCATCGGAGATAAAGTGCAAGATCTATACAGACACAGCACATACCTTCCTGAACTCTTGGCCTCTAGATCCAGCCCCAATATGTCTGACACCAAATTACTTGCTTCTGAAACTTCAAGGCTTGAGAGCATAGACGTTGCAGAGCCTGTGTTAGCTCAAACCAAAATATTATTGAAACGAGACAGAGATAATCTAATACACTGGTATAACCACTAAAATATAAAATAACCAATTTAAAGGGAAGGAATTCTCAGCTCTCCCTAAAAAGAACAAAAGATTAACACCGAAAAAAGCTCTACGCCTCGAATAAAGGAAAAGGGAAAGCAACTTTGAGGAAACCATAAAACAAAAAGAACATAAGTTGTTATATAGGAGTATAGGGCATATTGCTGCTCAAGAATAGTAAAAAAAGGGGAAATTTTGCAAGGACTACGTATAATAATACATAAATATCTGAGAATGAACTAAACTTATATCCCATGCTCTTATGCCCCATTCTTAACAGATAAACCATGCACCAAACACTTAATTGCTTTCAGGGTAAGAGGGGATTGACTGACCAGGCATAAGTGCATTCTCCGAGATGTAAGTGTTCTTCGCTAAAGCAGGCAAAAGCAAGAGACCAATAATCCCAGAAAAACAGCAAAGGAAGCTGAAACAAAATTTAAAATATATAAGTAAACAGAACAGTTGCAAATTAAACAACACAGCAATGTTAACAGGGGCACTTTTCCAGTTTCCTTCAAAAAAAAGTACAGCAAACTAATTATAACATATATGAACCAACCAGAGAGAGAGAGTGTGAAGAGGAGGAAGGGAACCTGACAATGACGCGATGAGACATGAGAAGAACTACCAGGCGCACAATGGGACGAGGTTTGACCTTCGATTCAGCCATTTGACAAGTTTTCCTCCACTTCTTATGGTGCTAAGTTGGTAGAATTCCAAACACACATCTAAAAATTGAAACAGACCAACAGTTGAAGAGATTTTTTTTATTAAAATAAAATTAAAGCAGGGCATGTTCTGTTCAAATTGAAAGTTAAAAGATAATGGGAAGGAACTCTAAAAACAAATTGTACTTTGGTGGATAATGAAGCATGGTTTCCGTATTACATTGTAGACATACTTAGTTGAAGATGCACACTAGCACAGAACAGAATAAGAATAGATTAGTATCTTTGATTTTCTTCAATGTACAATACATATTTACGATAACACTAGTCATTAGCAAAAATAATCTCGGAGTTCTACACTTTCAACAACAAACCAAAGAAATCGATAGTAAAAACAAACAAACAAACAAACAAAAAGCACAAACACAAAACACAGAAATTCAATTTCAGCAGATACAAGATAAAAAATCCACCAAAATTTGAGCATAGAACACACTAAACCAACAAATGTCAGCAAAAACCAAATGATGAATCCAACAAATTTGAGCAAAAAGGCCGTAAATATCAGCATAAGAAACGATGAGCAATAAGACATTGAACGCTAGAAATGACAATCGAAAAACAAACACAAAGCGTACCCCCAGCAGCTGGAAACCCCTTGTCGGCGTCGAATGCGTTGTCGTAGGACGCAGATGAAGATCGACGGAAATGAGGGTGGGGGGTATGGCTTTTGATTATTGAAATAGATTACAAAAATTAGACACTTATTTCTCCGTTGGCACCAGTAGGGTGCAGTGGCCAGTGGCAGTTGGCTTCTTCCGATTGTGATTTGTGAACAAGGAAGTTGTTTCCTGATCCAATCAAAGCTTGTGTCAATTTTGGTGGAGGTGTGGGAGGAGGAAGCCGAACACATACTGTATTTCACAGAAGGAACGGGAGGGAGGATAGTTATGAGATTCGATTCGAAACGGGACACGGTCGATTCGAAACGGGACACGGATACGAATACGCGATTCGCTATCCTGACCGAATCCTTGAATTGGTAAATAAAGAGCGGCCGTTTTGGGGTTCGAACCGGGAACCTATGGGTACTACCCACAAGTCCTTTTCGGTGAGCCATTCCGGAATGGTTTATCCTGACCGAATCCGATATGATGGATACGATGATGTATTTTTCTTAAATAAATTCAATATATAGATTGATTTTACAATTTATAGGTAGATGGATTATTTTAATGTTATATAGACTGCTTTAATTTATTGGGCCAGATTTAGGGTTTTTATTTGTGTTATTTTAACTAAGTTGGTCAGATTTAGCCTTTAAGTTAGAAAAATCTTCCTCTTCCTTTCTGCCGTCTGTACCATGTACCACGGTAAGTTCTTCTCCTTCTCTCTTCTGTGTCTCCTTCGTTGTTATTCCATTCGCACGCTGTTGCGCGCCTCTATTAAAGTGGCACACCTGATATCAGTCGATGCAAGTATCGAGGATTCGATGCTTGTACCGTATCGATACGAGTATCCTCTCGAATCGGACACTAAGTATCCGATTCGAGATTCGCACCACCGTGTTCTAAAGACCGAAAATTTTAATTATGATTAATTAAGATTTACTCCCTCCGTTTGAATATAATTGACGTTCTAAGTAGATATCACATAAATTAAGGAAAGCAGCTACCACTATACTGTGTATGAATGACCACATTTTTTTTGATTTTTTTATATCATATGTATACGGATGAGTGCAAAACCCATTTGAATTACTCTCCGTATGAGGGAAAGAGCAATGATTGCTTTCCCAAATTACAGACATTTGGTACTACATATATTAATTTTTAATTGCAGGAAAAGAAAAGTACTCTGTAAATTAAAGGGAGTCATGTCATGTGTTCTCAAACGACATTTATTTAGCAACACAAAATAAAACACTAGAACGACAATTATATTCAAACGGAGGGAGTAATTAATTTCCGAGGGATAATTCGATCAATTATCCTTCTTTTGACGATTTTGAAAACTCAGAAAAAAAAAAATTTAAAATTTTTTGATGACATATTTTATATGGAAATAGGATTACAATTCCAATCTATTAGAATTCGTATGATAATTTTCCGAGAAATATTAGTGAGGCAAAAGTCTTGTCATCCGTTTATTTCGGTAATTTTCGTAACTTGTCGCGACATTTCGGGACGTTGTTTTAACATTAAATTGCCGCTCAAACCACCCCATTTCAGCCCTTTATATGATCAAATATGAGTCATATGTTTTTGCATTAAACAAATAGAAGCCATGTTGGATGAATGACTTGTTCCTATTTGGCCACTATTCTACCTAAGCCTTACCAACTCCTTGACCAACTTTGGCTTCACTTTTTGGCTCTCTTAAAGCCACATTTCTGGCCTTATTCAGCCACTCCACACGCCAAAAATCAGAGAGGAAAAGAGAAGGAAAAAAAGAAAAAGAAAGAGAGAAAGTTTGCCCTAGCAACCGTGCCACCTTCAAACACACATAACTCGTACTCGGTCGTAAGATCCAAAGCTCACGGGAGAAGATCAAACTTCTCCTATAACGTTCCCCGATAATCTAGTATTCCGAACCTTATTTACCTTCTAAGTAGGTTTATGGAGGTTAATTCGGGTACTTAAATTTCGGGTCGTTACAAAGTTGGTATCAGAGCCAAGGTTGTTCGACTTGAGTACGCACGAGTTAAAAATTAATTTTCAAAACCCGCCCACCGTTTTGGAAATTTTCAAGGATTTCGAAGTGTTTAAAGGGCAAAGATGAAAACCCTTTGGAAAATGAAAATGGTTAGGATCTTTATAGACAAGAGATAAGATCGACGGGTAGAGACAAGGCGATAGGCATCCTTAGAGATGTAGAAGGGTTCGGGTAGACTGCCTAGCTTTTCCTTACAGACGGTACTGGAAGACTCCAAGGGAGCAACCATGGTGGTTGGAGTAGGATAGGATTTAAAGGCGGGCTCGCCAAGCTATCCCTCGAAGGATAGCTATCTAGTTAGCTTCCGTGCGATATAAAGTTGTGCCCGCGGGCCATCCCCTTGAAGGGATGTAATTATGTGAAATGAATGTGCCTGAGGGCCATCTTCCTTGAAGAAGACGTTTTATTTAGTTGTATATTGAGTACACTTAAATGTCCAGTTGTCAGCATGGTCGACACCCAGATTAGTAGAGGACGCGGGAGACCACATGGCCGAGGTCGTGGCCGCATTCCCGAGACAGAGACTGAGACCGATGCTGAGGTCGAGATCCCCGAACAGCACGAGGGAGAGGCTGATAGGCAGCAGCAGGGATCGGCGATAGAGAGGGCATTACTCGCGTTGCTGGAGTGAGAGAGATCAGCTGGCGTCACCGACTGGGTGAAGAGACTATCACATAGTAGCCCGCCTATTTTCGAGGCCGGACCCGGAGAGGATATCGAGCAGTTCTTCAGGGGACTCGAGGGAGTTTTCAGCTTGATTGGAGTACCCGATGTGGAGAGACAGAGGCTTGCGACTGGGCAGCTTCGAGGAGATGCTTTTGACAGATGGCTTGTCTACCGTGATGATCGTACTGCATGGACCTACGAGGAGTTCAGGAAGTTGATGCTGAGAGAGTATTGTCCATCTGGGACACAAGCAGCACGAGAGGTTGTGTTCTTCAACACCTGCTATGACCCACGGCTATCTATCTCCGAGATCATCTGCCAGTTCAAGAAGGAGCTCGTCTATTGTGGAAAGGTCTGTAACACCGAGGAGATGCGAATCCACATGCTTTCTATTAGGCTTCCGCCAGACGTTCTTCTGATCTCTACCACCATGGAGGGAATGACATATGACAGATTTTTAGAGATGATCCTCCGCTATGACCAGCAGCTACGTCTGACAGCTACCACGTCTTCAGCTTTCCGCACTCCATCTGGCGGAAGGAGGCCACGACCCGCGGAGCACATATTTGATAGGGGCCCATGGAAGGGGCTAGAGAGAGGAGGATCGACTAGCGGGACCACTTGGAGCATTCCAGCTGTACCTGTATCATCATACCGCGAGGCTAGAGTGAGAGCTATTATCTGCCACAACTACCGCGAGGAGGGCCACAACTGCCGCGAGGAGGGCCACTACCAGACAGACTGCCCTAGGAAGTTCATTTCCTGCTACACGTGTGGAGGGGTAAGACATCGTGCTATCATGTGCCCGCAGGGCGAGAGATCTTCAGTCACTCCTACAGCTTCAGCTTTACGCCTTCTAGAGGCACCGAGACCCGCTCAGATTTCTTATGCACAGGGTCAGGGGAGGGGGACTCCCTCGGGAGCTGGTCGAGGAGATAGTAGCTACGAAGGTGGCCGAGGAGACATCAGCTTTAGAGGAGGATGAGGCCGAGGTAAAGGTAGAGGAGGAGGTAGAGGCGACCGAGGATCTTACCAGGATGAGTAGGCACAGTCGTCGGCAGGGTCGGCAGGACCAGGCCAGGGCAGAGGTTCTGCACAGCTGGCAGCGATAGCTGTAGACACTGATTTCTTACCACCTCCATCGCCCCGCGCGTTCCCGATGCGAAACAGCGATTCGACAGCTTCGACTTCCATAGGTACGATATCGTTCTGTGGCTCTAATCTTCGCATTATGTTCGATACCGGGGCAACCCACTGCTTTATATCAGATTCATGCGTAGCTAGATTTAAACTTGTATGTTCGATATGTCCCGCGTTAGTAGTACGTATGGCGGATGGGGCTAGGGTTAGGACGGGGTGTGAGATCATAGGATGCCCCAATCGGATAGGAGAGCGAGAGTGGCCCACTGACTTGATAGTCATGCCACTGCGGACAGACGAGATGATCCTGGGGATGGATTTTATGAACTTCTACGGGGCGATCCTCAACCTGAGGACCCGTACAGTTTCCATCCTCGCGGAGGATGGGACTGAGCACGAGGTGTGGGGGAACGACCCCAAACGGAACGGAGCCCAGATCAGCGACTTTCGAGCGGCGAGACTTCTAGACCAGGGATGCACGAGCTACTGGTGTTACGCTTTAGAGGTGGATTGCGAGCGACCCAGCCTGACAGATGTCCCCGTTGTTAGTGAGTTTGCTAACGTTTTCCCAGACGAGCTACCAGGACTTCCACCACAACGAGATGTTGATTTCGCTACACAGTTGGAGCCGGGCACCAGGCCGATTTCAAGGGTCCCGTACAGGATGGCGCCGACAGAGATGGTCGAACGGAAGGCACAGTTGGAGGAGCTAGCCGAGAAGGGCTACATCAGGCCGAGTGCTTCGTCGTGGGGAGCACCAGTGTTGTTCGTGAAGAAGAAGGATGGGACGTTGAGGCTATGCATAGATTACAGAGAGTTGAACAGGGCTACGGTGAAGAACCGTTACCCGTTGTCGAGAATAGACGACTTGATGGATCAGCTATAGGGAGCTGTCGTCTTCTCGAAGATAGATTTGCGTTCGGGTTATCACTAGCTGAGGGTGAAGGCAGAGGACATCCCGAAGACGGCCTTCAGGACTAGATACGAACACTACGAGTTTGTGGTTATGCCGTTCGGGCTAACCAACACGCCAGCCGCCTTCATGGAGTTGATGAACAGAGTGTTCATCGATTTTCTTGACAGATTCGTGGTAGTATTTATTGACGACATCTTGATCTACTCGAGGAGCAAAAAGGAGCATGTTGAGCACCCGAGGATTGTGCTGAGGATTATGCAGAAGCATAAACTGTTCGGGAAGTTTAGCAAGTGTGAGTTCTGGCTCTCCGAGGTGATTTTTCTTGGTCATGTTATATCCGCAGCAGGGATACTAGTAGACGCGTCGAAGGTTGATGCTATCGTTGCTTGGGAGGTCCCCAAGAACGTCAGAGACATCAGGTCTTTTCTAGGTTTGGCTAGCTATTACCGACGGTTCGTCGAGGGCTTCTCTAGCATAGCTAAGCCGATGACGCAGCTGACGAAGAAGGGAGTACCCTTCGAGTGGAGCCCGGCGTTCCAGACCACTTTTGATCTGCTAAAGCAGAAGTTGACATCCGCGCCAGTGTTAGCACTACCAGAGGGGACGGAGGACTTTGTGGTCTACACGGATGCTTCGAGTTCAGGTTTAGGTTGTGTGTTACAACAGAGGGATCGGGTCATTGCTTACGCTTCACGCCAGCTGAAGCCAGGGGAAGAGTCATACCCCATGCACGATCTTGAGCTAGCCGCAGTGGTACATGCGCTCAAGATCTGGAGGCACTATCTGTATGGCACGTCAGTGAGGATCATGACCGATCACAAAAATCTGAAGTACATTTTCACGCAGAAGGAGCTGAATATGCGTCAGAGGAGGTGGCTGGAGTTGATCAAGGACTACGAGTTGGAGATTGAGTATCACCCGGGGAAGGCCAATGTGGTGGCCGGCGCCTTGAGTCGGAAGACTCGTCAGAAGATTGTTTTGTCCAGATTGACGACTCGACCCGAGTTGCAGCGGGATCTGATCAGTTGTGGGATAGAGGTCTGGTCACAGCGAGAGAGTGGACAACTGATTTTCCTGGAGGTTCAGTAAGAGTTTATGGATGAGATCCGACGAGCGCAGGCAGAGTGTCCACGGATTGCCGATATCCGACAGCGCATGGCCCAGGGCCACTGTAGGTCTTTTACCGTCCGAGATGATGGGATGATGATGTTGCTGAGACGAGTTGATGTGCCTGATGTGCACAACCTGAAGCAGAAGATCATGATAGAGGCACATTCCACTCCTTATTCGGTCCATCCGGGATCGAAGAAGATGTACCAGGACTTGAGGAGGACGTTCCGGTGGTGCAAGATGAAGACTGACGTCGCTTTCTTTGTAGCACGATGTCAGGTCTGCCAGCAGGTGCGGATAGAGCACCAGAAGCCCGAAGGGATGACACGATCACTTCCCGACCCTGTGTAGAAGTGGACGGATATCATGATGGACTTCGTGACAGGATTGAGGAGAGATGTACGAGGCTTTGATGCGATTTGGGTGGTAGTCGACAGGTTGACCAAGACCGCCCATTTCATTCCGATTCAGGAGACATGGCCCGTGTCTGATTTAGTTCGAGCTTTTATACATCATATAGTGAGGTTGCATGGGGTTCCCGAGAGGATAATATCTGATAGAGATGTCCGCTTCACTTCGAGATTTTGGAGGCAGGTGCACGAGGCTCTGGGGAGCAAGTTGCATTTCAACACGACCTATCACCCGCATACGGACTGGCAGAGCGAGAGGACGATTCAGATGCTGGAGGATATGCTGAGGGCTTGTGTTTTTGAGTGGGGGAACCTTTGGGTTCGGCATCTTTCCCTAGTAGAGTTCTCGTACAACAACAGCTATCATTCATCGATCAGGATGGCTCCTTTTGAGGCGTTGTATGGGAGGCGATGTAAGTCGCCTATCTGCTGGGATGAGCCTGCAGACCGAGTGGGGACACTACCACAGTACGTACAGGAGGCGACAGATCAGGTCAGACGGATCCGAGAGCATCTGAGGGTTGCACACGACAGACAGAAGAAGTATGTTGATAGGCGCAGGACTGAGTTGGCCTTTGAGGTTGGAGATTATGTCTGGTTGCGAGTGTCACCGACGAGAGGGATCCGACGATTTGGGATGAAGGGAAAACTGAGCCCTAGATATGTGGGCCCCTTTGAGATCCTCGAGCGAGTAGGAGAGGTTGCTTACAAAGTTGCTTTACCGCCCCGTTTGGCTGGTATACACGATGTCTTCCACGTGTCACAGCTGAGGAAGTACGAGCCAGATCCGAGTCACAGATTGGACTACTCCGGATTAGAGATAGCACCTGACCATACCTTCGTGGAGCATCCGATTGTTGTTCTTGACCGCCGGGTCAAGAAGCTGAGGAACAGACAGGTACCGTTGGTACTTATACAGTGGGCTAGGAGGAGTCCCGAGGAGGCTACTTGGGAGACAGAGGAGAGTATACGGGCGAGCTATGAAGATGTATTAGATGAGTTGCTAGCGTCGTATGTATAGCCACGGGCAGATATGGTTTTGACTGCGTGAGTGGCCGGTGAGTACCTGGGAAGGAGACCCTTAGCCGTACTATGTGTGATACTTTATGATATATGACTGATATGATATCGTTATGATTATGTGATTGTTGTGAGTATGGTTGACAAATGATGGTATGTCGGAATGTTGAACCTAGGAAAAGGAATAAGGCATAGCCTTAGAGGTGGATGTTAATCCACCCTCTGTTTTGATTGAGTCGTAATGAGATCATATGTTTGATCCTTAGAGGTTGATTTTTTTATCCACCCTCCCATTGGGAGAATAGAATGTCGGGAATCGGGTTTGAACTTTAGAGGTGGATGACCACCTCCCGAGAGAGAAAGTCGAGCGGAGTCTAGAGGAGTCTAGGCCAAGTCGTGTCGGGACGCCAATGCCTTTAAATCGAAATTGATTGAGGAATGATTGAGTTTACGCTTCCATGATACGAGTAAGCTCATTGTGCTTCGCGAAGTGGATACGGACTTTTCGCGACGGCCATCGTGGAATTTTCGCTAAGACCTAGCGGTAGTGTGATGATTCTCTCGAGTTGTGATACTTTTGGGGTTGAGGCGAGATGTGACGGGGGCGCTCGTTCACATGCTCGGCGACACCGTTCGAGATTATTACGATCGTGACAAAAGCATCATGAGATTCTTGGACGACGCATCCGAGATGATCGCGTGCCTTTTGTTCCGATCCAAGGACTCAAAGTTTAACACCTTCTCCACCGGTTTGAATCTTTTTGGTCTCAGGGACGAGACTTGTTTTTAGAGGCGGATGATTGTAAAGACCGAAAATTTTAATTATGATTAATTAAGATTTAATTAATTTCCGAGGGATAATTCGATCAATTATCCTTCTTTTGACGATTTTGAAAACCCGGAAAAAATTTAAAATTTTTTGATGACATATTTTATATGGAAAGAGGATTACAATTCAAATCTATTAGAATTCGTATGATAATTTTCCGAGAAATATTAATGAGGCAAAAGCCTTGTCATCCGTTTATTTCGGTAATTTTCATAACTTGTCGTGACATTTCGGACTTTGTTTTAACATTAAATTGCCGCCCAAATCACCCCATTTCAGCCCTTTATATGATCAAATATGAGCCATATGTTTTTGCATTAAACAAATAGAAGCCATGTTGGATGAATGACTTGTTCCTATTTGGCCACTATTCTACCTAAGCCTTACCAACTCCTTGACCAACTTTGACTTCACCTTTTGGCTCTCTTAAAGCCACATTTCAGGCCTCATTCAGCCACTTCACACGCCAAAAATCAGAGAGGAAAGGAGAAGGAAAGAAAGAAAAAGAAAGAGAGAGAAAGTTTGCCCTAGCAACCTTGCCACCTTCAAACACACATAACTCGTACTCGGTCGTAAGATCCAAAGCTCACGGGAGAAGATCAAACTTCTCCTATAACGTTCCCCGATAATCTAGTATTCCGAACCTTATTTACCTTCTAAGTAGGTTTATGGAGGTTAATTCGGGTACTTAAATTTCGGGTCGTTACACGTGTCGCGTATCCCGCTTCTATGGGAGAGAGAGTCAGGTACTCAAGGTAGACGGGAGAGACCATAACACACGTTTACCTCGAAAAAAGAAATACAACACCAACATCATTCCTAGTTTGTCCCACTCGTGCAGGGTCAAGGGGTCAAATTGTACACACTCTTTCCCCAACGTCATCAAGAGAGTGTTTTCTAGTGGCCCAGACACCAACAAATATAAACTCATAGAAAAACAAAATGGCAAATGTAACAAACGAAACTAAAAAAGATGATGACATGGTGTGCAAACGGGGATATGGTCGCTGTTACTCGTTTGAGGCACAGTCTAACCCTCTCCAAAAAAAAGAAATAACCTATATATTTTAGCAAAAAAAGGTCTTTCTATCCTATGTATGTCCTTAAGACATAAAGACCACCCTACGCTGGGCCTGGAAGCTTCGGGTGGGAGGTTCGTTTCTCATGAGGAGCATTATTTGTTTCTCTTGTGGAGTGGGCCTCCTGGAGCCAAATGGTATAAAGGGGGGTTGGTTAGACCATTGCTGAGGCACATCCCGCGGTTTACCTCCCCAAGTCGATGAGGGGTCGGGGACTTGGGGTCCAGGACTAGTCTAAGTGTAAGCTTGGGATACCTAGATATATAAAAAAAAGACATAAAGATAAGATCCTAATTCGAAAAGATACCTTATAAAAAATAAACAATCATAGGAATTTAATTTAAAATTAGACTAATGCATGAAGAATATTTTTTTTTCCTATAATGAGAATCTTATTATATACCTCAACTCTTGGGGGCATCGAATAGAAAAAGTGAAAACCCGAAAAAGAAATACTTATACATCATATAATTCATAAACCAAATTTGCATGGAATCTTATATTCTTACTAAATAAAACAAGGTTTACTATAGCATTGCCCACAGCCCACAAGTTATAAAATTTAGGGTTGGGCGGTGGTAGGAAAATTACCATACCAACCGATTACTAATCGTATCAATCGGACATTGGTACCAAGAAGTCGGTAACCGACTGAATCGGTAACCGAAATCTCGGTACCAAGGCTAGTCGGTACGGTACACGGTATGGGCAACCCAAATACCGTGGTACCGTCGGTACCGAATATTTATTTATTTATTTTAAAAAAAATATTGTGTAGGACTGTAGACTACATTCGGTACCGTCGGTACCGTGGTACCGAATATATATTTATTTTTTTTTAAAAAAAAATAAATATCGGTAATGTCGATAGCGATTGTAGCACAGTGTATAAAATGCAAATTTAGGCATGAAAATAGTGTATTCGGTTACCATGGTACCGACATTCAGTAACCGATAGTTTCGGTAACCGAAACTAGTCGATTGGTACGTGGCACAGAAAATCTCATACCGAGTGGTATCGGTACAGTACGTGGTAATCGAAAATTTACCATGGTACCTTACCGTGCCAACCCTAATAAAATTAATACTATAATTGATATTTAGTGATGCGGAACCATCCAAGACACCTTCGGATGATGTCCTTCTCAAGAGGAAGAAGAAGGCTCCACCTTGGGAGAAGATCCAAAGGTGCAAGTGACGTTTTAGACTCTCGTTCAGAATTTTGACAGCTTTTCGACGTCTCTGTAAAATGGGTCGTACGGATTCAATATTAATCGGATTGAGGCGTGCCATACCTTGTTGGAACGAGGACGAAGAGATCTACAACTTTGCTGTTGAAGGTTTTTCCAGATTCGACATGGAGCTTGGCCGAAAATCACCATCTTTGCAAGTCTGTCACTGTTTTGACGGGAATGGATCCTATTGGGCCGAATTGGGCTATTTTAAGTGTTATTTCTAGAGACCTTATTTACTTATGTTTTTAGATGTTTTAATTAGATATTAGATTTATCTTTTTATCATTAAACTCGGCCTATCAGCTTATCTAAGGCCTATATATTTCAATTCCCCCTTTGTAATTCAGTAGGAACTTAATGAATAGAATTAGTCATTCTTGAGTCTTTCTTTGAGTTTCTTGCTTGTTGTCGAAGATCGGACCATCTCACGGCTAACCCCGTATCATTTAGAATTCAATATCAAACTAAATGAGGTGAACTTAACCTAATCACAAAAAAAAAAAACCGTAGTTATAATAGTTGATATTTTATATGCAGACTACTTATATATCAAAATATGTGATTTTTTACTATCAACGTGCTTTTTAAATTTTGTAAAAACTTTTTAAAATATCAATTTTATTTTGGTAGTGAAAACTGAGGGAAATCCTCGAACCAAAAAATACTTGGGCTACACAGGAATTGAGCATAGAGTAGCGTTTCTCCAAGTCTTGGCACTGTCGAATTAGATAAAATATCAATTATTATATTAATGATTTTATAATTTAATACTTAATAATATCCGAATTAGATAAAATATCAATTATTATATTAATGATTTTATAATTTAATACTTAATAATATCATCTACGAAATTATTAAAAAAGATTATTTTTAAAAATTGATATTTTGTAGAATTTTTATATTTTTTAAAAATGTATAAAGTCAAACATCTACTATTTTGATACGGAGAGGAAGTATAATTTTCCATCAAAAGATAGTAGAATCTCATTCTGATCCTATCAATAAATCATTTCAATATACAATTGTAATGATCTTTAAGAGTTTTATTGCGATTATGTAAAATTATTATTATGATCTTTAAAATTATTATTGCAATTCTATAAAATTATTTTGTATGATTCTATTAATTGTTATAGTTTAGATAAAAAAAATAATTTACTTATAAAATTTCAATTTGATTTAATTTGGATATATATTGGCAAAATCGCAATAGAAGGAGAAATAAAATATTGCAATATATTACATCATAGAGTATTTATAAGCAATAACATTGTGGGTATTTATAACCAATGCTCAACTTTCTACTAATTACATTTATGATCTTGTGGGTATTTCTTGTGGGTATTAGCAATAACCTTGTGGGTATTCCTAACACGTTCGCCTCACGGTAGACATAACGGAATTGGATACTCCAATCGCTACTAATAAATGGGGGTGGAAATGGGTTGGGTGATAGATGGATGAACCCATTTTTTCACCCGACCCATCACAAAAAAAATTCACCCGATCCATCACTGATCGTCTAACGATTCACCCATCACCTGATTCGTCGGGTGGGTCGGGTGGTTAATCGGGTGAAAGAAACTAAAAATAAATGAATTATAAGACATACTTAAAAATCATTCGTATTCGATTCGATAATTTTATACACCATGTCAACGTATGAATATTACTAAATGAATAAAAGACTTATTTATATATTATATCACTATCTTTAACTTACAAATTAGTATGAAAAGTTTAATATCAAACTAGATAATCAGTTACTAAACTCAACATAACAAAATATATATAGAAAAACTACAATGTCTTTAGAAAATAGACTCAAGTGTCTTTCTTTAATCTCCTTGCATGAAAATGATTATTGTTACTCATCTCTTAATAAATTGGGAAATACAATTTGGTTAATCATGCATTAATACACTAAATGCTAATAAAGTCGTTGGAAAGAGCCAAATTGCTTACACTCTATCAATATATGCAAAACAAATAAAAAGAAATTTTAAAAAGACATGAAGTTGAATAATACAAGCTTATTGAACTAGAACAATTGGAGAATGGAGAAAAAATCGGGTGGGCTAACGGGTGGTTAAACGGGTCGGGTGATGGGTCGGGAAATAGGTGAAAAATGTATCACCCATGACCCGTTTCAACTGACCCATCACCCATGCGTCACCCGGGTTTTTTTCGGGTTTTCACCCCAATAATCGGGTCGGGTGGGTCAAGTGAGTCGATCATCCATAGGTGATTTCCAACCCTACTAATAAAGCCTTGGCATTGAGAGACCAGGCTAGAGAGCGGATGACTTCTGTTGACCCTCGACTTCAAGAGGCCAATGACAAGTTGAGTTTAACTCAATAATTACCTGTCGAAATCCTTTATCCCAAGCCATCTTTAGTCCATTTAACACACCCCATAATTCCGCCATCGACACCGAGCAAGTCCCGAGGTGGTGGACGAAACCGCATATCCATTGTCCTCTATTGTTTTGCAGAAGACCGCCACTCGATGCCCTCCCATCCCTCTGCCCGCTTCGTCCGTGTTAACCTTAATCCAAACCTTCATCCGGGTTGATCCACGAAACCTCCTGCACTCTCTTGTTAGCATAATTATTCAAAAGAATCTTAGAGTGGGTTTATTGATGAGCCTTTGGGCTCACCAATAATACACCTCATTAAAAAAAATGCAATAAATGCATACCTGGAAGTGAGCCCGGTTGAAAACACCCATGCAGATGAGCCCTTCCTTTATGTCAGATGTGGGCCCATTTTTGCCTTTTTTTTTTGTCAAAGGTGATGCGTTCCACCTTCTGGGAGCAAGGATGCGCTGCCACATGGCAGCGGTGTTTATTTTTTTTAAATGCATTTTCCCGGTTATTCGTAATATTAAAAAAAAATTATTTTCGAATATAATTTATTTTTATCTACCCATAGACACCAATTTTGCATATGTTTGTTTAAAAAAATCACACATTTAAATACCCATATACTCACACATTTAAATTCACAATAATAATAATAATAATAATAATAATAATAATAATAATAATAATAATAATAATAATAATAATAATAATAATAATAAAATAATAATAAAAATAATAACTTTTTTTATTTGAAGGAAAAAAGGAATAGATAAAGAAAAAGGTAAGCAGTGAGTCTGGGACGGGGCTCACTAATAATTTGCTGAAAAAGTGAAAATTTGGGTTGGGTCTCATAAGCTGATGTGACAGTTAAAAAGTGAATAGTGAGCCTCGTCCCGGGCTCACTGATAAATATGCTCTTACACGTGACATATTTGTACTCTTCCACTCTATCTAAAGACCCCTTTGTTCACAGTAGCTATCTCCCCATCGAAGGTCTTGACATTCCTCCACTTGCATATCCACCAAAGGGTTGTTGCAAACATGGCACTCCACTCTATTGACTCCACCTCCTTCTTTTCCATGATGTTAACTCTAATCCAGCTCGAGAACGAAATCTAAAAAAAGGAACCATCGATCGATAACGCATTAAAATTAGTCCAAATTAAACTCACTTGGGGGCAGTCCCTAAAGAGACGTTCTCCTCGACGGCATTGCAACAACCGTAGTTGATAAGGCATATTTAGATAGGCAATATAGAGTAGTTTTAGTTGAGTTTTATGGTTGTTTGGTTATATTTTAGAGTTAATTGCGTATTATGCTCTTTTAGTGGTAAAGATCGGAAACTACGTTATTTTATTGGATTTATGCAGATTCGTAGTGCCGACATGGTGAGGAGCTTGGGAAGAGACCAAAGAGGATGTCAAAAGAGCATGTAACAAGCTAAGTGTAAAATCTAAAGATCGAATACGAGATAGGCAAAAATGAGGAAGCGTATAAAATCGAGCAAGAGAAACACATATCTAATCGAATCAAGCAAGCCAAAGAACGAACACCAGAGATTTTACGTGGTTCGGCTATGCCTACATCCACGGGGCCTCAAGAGTTGGCCAAATCCACTAGAATGAGTTCGTACAAGGACATATCAAGTAAAGAGATACAAAACTCCTAGATCTAGACATGCATGAGATCAGAAAGCAAGAGAAAAGAGAATTCCCCTGTGTGGGAACCAAAAGATCGAAGAAGTCTTCGATCTCGAACCCTAGATCGCCTGGAAAGGAGAGCTGCCACCCTACGCTTAGAGCGCTGGATACCAGAGAACCACCAGGGACACCGTCGGCCACCTTCTTCGCTTCCTCACTCAGAAAACCTCAGGCTAAGGGAGAGGAACACCAAACCCTAACAAACCCTAGAAGAGAGCGTCTAGAAGATGAAGAGAGAGAGCTCGAAACAGTACGACAACCAACAAGCTCCACAAAGAGCGTTTATAGCTAGGTCAACCTGGGAGAGCTCCAACCGAAGCAAAACGCTGCGTTCCACAAAGTGACGAGCTCAAGATGGAACCGGGCTCTAGCTATGGGCTCCTCAAGCTCCTAACCGGCAACCATGGGCCTTTCCTCTGTAATGGGCTTAAAGCCCACAACCGAGAATATAAAGTCTCTCTTACACTTATACATATTAGGAATATAATATAACATATATCACTTATGTATTATCACACCATATATTATACTTATACTTGTTAGAGGATCAAGCTCTCATAGCTCAATAAAACTCAGTCGAGTATAAGCTAATATATGCATCCATACATAGTATATATGTTTCTTATATGCAATATGTATGATCATCATATACATACATGTTACAAGCATACACACAATAATACAAGTAACAAAACAAGCAAACAAGACATTGAAAAAGCCTCGACGCACTAGAAGCCACCATTTTTAATGGGGCCCGGGAACTTATTGAAATAACCTAACTTCCCAACGGACTTACCTGACCCGCGACGAAAGAATCGACGCGGCCCAACCTGTGCCGCGGGAAGTCGACCTATACTTAAAGAAGAAGGACCGTTCCCTTGTCGAGTTTTTTCTAGACTATTTGGAAACTTGGTTCGTTTACCTGTCGTTCTTTGAATGTCTTGAAGCCTATTAACAACAATCTTTTCCTTAATAGAAATTTACACTAAAAGACGAACATGGTTTTTATCCGCGGAATTCGGTGTAGTGAACAGTTCATATCTTTCCACTTGACGAGTTCCTTTTCCACGCGTACGATCACTTCTTGTTTTTTGTTTGAGTTCACCGTTCCGAGATCCGCCCTCTTCTCCCCTTTTTTCCAAAAAAGTCCCCCCTTTCTCTTTGAAGTTCTTTCCTATTTATAGACTCTAGACAACTTAGTATGGTGTGCCACGTGGTGTTCGGTTTTCAACACGTGTTATACTCGTGGGGTGTGGGCATGGCTGCCACGTATCTGTTTTTTCATCCGCGGATGATTGTATTTGAGTGGATTTTTCGGACCTGTGTCCGCGGATGAATGATAACATTTTTCTTGTTCGTTTTTTGTCAATTGGTTGGTGCTTTTTATGTTCTAACAGATGTTTCCAATATTGGTTTAGTCACAGCTCCTCGGGCCGTGTTGATTCCGTCTAGGGATTGACGCGGATCGATAAAAATATAAACATCTGTAGCTTTGTTACCGTTATTGTTTCCAACTTAGGGTTGATATGAGCCTTTCCTTTATTGAGTTACGGCCCAATTTGGGCCCATTAGGCCCATTTATGTTTGGAATTCTAAACGTCAGTAATTTTTCTATAAGTTACCCCGTTCCGTTCTCTTTTTCACCCAACATTTGTCTTCTTCTACTTTCCGCGAAATTTAATCCTTATCCTTATCTTTAGTTTTCCGGCACCGGTTTCCTAGGGTTCCGGCTGTTTCCTTGAGGTTTCTGGTGGTTTTCTTCAATTTCTTCAAGGTATTTCTTCTTGCTCTAGGCTGTTCTTGAGTTTTCTTTGTTGAATTCTTTGATTTTTTGACCTTTAGATCGTAGATTTGGGTATGGAATCGTCTCAAAGGTGTTTTTTGGATGAAATTTTACTTTGTGTGAGTAAAACTTCGTACAATTTTCTTCTAGTTTCTTTTAAAAATGGCTAATCTCAACAAGGAGGGTGATTCGCTAGAAGATTTTGAGAGGGATGAAGGATGGAGAGGTGGTGTTGCTTCATCCTCTCAAGCGCGTCCGTCCCCAGAGACACTTTCTTCCTCCTCTGGGAGTTCTTCTTCTACCTCTGATGATTCCTCGTCGGAGTCATCTTCTTCTACATCCGCGTCTATCCCGGATCGAGTTGGTCCTACTGGTAGCCCTATTAAGGTGAGAAGGCGTCGGAAGCGTTCTGACCCTGATTACTATTCTTCACCTTACTCAGTTTCTTCTTCTTCGAAGGGATGCGCGGAAGATGAAAATCCAAAGGCTGTGGATGACTCAGGTGCTAGTTCTTCTGTGGACGCGGGGACCTCGTCCGCATCTCAGTCGGCGGATCAAGGGTCGGAGGAAGTTTGGATTCCTTATGAGCTTCCTCCAATTGGTTTAGCAGAAGACCCTAAGGTAATTCGTTCTAAGGAGAACTTGAGTGACTTGGACACCCCTGTGTACGACTTAGGGGATCTTGATTCTTGTCTCTTTTTGGGGGATTTCAAACCTCTTTCCCCTCCAACCAGCCGTCCACCGGTTGTGCTTGAAAGGGTTCATCCATGGAGGTCCCCAGTGAGTAAATTGAGGGGTTGTACTACTCTATTGAATCTTGGAGATCTTGATGCTCTTTCGCAAGTCTTCCCATGGCCAGCGGGTGTTGAATTCTGTCTTCCCGAGGAAGGAGGTGGTTGTTTGGACGCTTACGAAGATTGCTTAGTCGTATATGCAGCTAGTCTATCTCAGGGCTTCCGACTTCCTCTTCATCCCCTTTTCTCGAAGTTTTTGGAGGAATATAACCTGAGTCCTGCTCAGATTGTTCCTAATGGTTGGATGTTCTTTACAAGTTTTATTATGAGATGCAAGGAGATTGGTGTTGCCCCCTCATTGAAGTTGATGCTCAGTATTTTTTCCTTAAAAAAGGGGACTCAAGACACAAGATTTTATCAATGCAACTCAAGTTGTAAGTACATGGAGAGATTGTCTAGTAAACCAAATTGGAAATATAAGTGGTTTTTGGTCCGTGACAGAACCGGGCAAGGCTTTAATTGTTGAACGGTCCCAAGGCCTTTTTGCTCTGCCTCAAAACCAAAAATTTCCAATCTTTCTCAGTTCAAGCTGTCATTTTCTCATATTCCTAGATTTCCGTGGGATAAAATGTTATCCGCGTTTCGTCTTGAGATGGCTGGCTTGAGCATGCCTCATCCGCGACTAGGTGGCTTCTTTGTTTATTAATTTGTGTTTTCATACTTTACCTTTCTTAAAATGGATAACTTATCGGGAAATGTATTTTGTTTTTCAGACAAAATGGATCTAGATGCACTTTTGAAGCGGCACAAAGCCAAATCGGGAAAGAAGAAGAAATCAAGTTCTGTAGCCAATGATCCTCCTGTTCCTCCTCCTGTTTTAGAAGTGACGTCAAATGTTGATGTAAGTGTCGCGGACGAGACTGGCGCTTTAGTTGAATCTTCATCATTGGTTCCTGCCTCTCGAGAGAAACGCCCTTGTCCATCCGCGCCGGAATCTTCGAGATCCAAAAAGAGGAAATTTGCTATGGCTGTCGGACCATCTGCCTCAGATAAAAAGGGGCTCTTTTTGGAGGGTGTGGCAACTCTTCGTGAATTTCCTATCCCAGGTTTCGATCCGGTTGACCTACAAGGTCTTGCTTTTCCAGCCAAGAAACGTTGCTTCCCAGAGCAAGGATATGTTAAACGCTTGGACCCTGTCACTCTTTCCATTAACTTCGATCGTATAATTCAGTGGGTAAGTTAAAATCCTTTTATTGTTTCCCATTATCTTTCTTGACTTTCTTGACGCGTTCTATTTTCTTACTTTTACCCCGATTTTTATAGTTGAGGGTGATTCAACCGGATGTTGAGAGACGTATGGTATGCGGAGAGGAAGATCTTAAGAAGAAGGATGAAGAAATCAAGAAACTGAGCCACCAGCTTCGCATATTGGGGAATACAGTAGGGGATCCGGCTTCAGTGGAAAAGTTTAAGAAAAGATCGGTTGACCTTCACGAGGAGGTGCAAACCCTGAAAGAGGCCATGGCAGTTTTACAGAAGAAATACGATGATTTGAAAATTTCTTCAAACTCTGCTGCCTCCCGCGTCAAAGAGCTAGAGGCTTCTGATGGTGTCTCGCGGAAGCTTCTTCAAACTAAACAAGCTACCATAGATAAGATGGAGGAGGACTTCTCCATTCTTCGCGAGGAGCTATCCATCACCAAACAGGAGCTTGACACTGTTAAGGCGCGCTCAGATCAAGACTTGGCTCTGCAATGGCTTCAGCGTCCTGAAGGTTTGAGCTACCTCTCCTCTGAGTGGATCAAAACCGAGGCCGGTCTATCTTTTCTGTCCTCCGCGGCAAAAGCTTGCCTTCAAACTTCAAAAGGTTCTAGTATTCTGAAAGATAAATGCTTTAGTTATTTTCGGAAGGGAATGGTTGCAGGGATCAACCAGAGTGTTACGCGTTCATCAAATAACCCAGGTGTTCCTTTGGAAAAATTTGAGCCTAGCTTGGAGAGTGCTGACTGGGGGCTTTCGAAGGAGGAGATGGACGCGGAAGACTCTTATTCCGAAGATGACGATGATGAGAACGCGGAGGAAGAAGTTGAGAAGGCAGTCACTCCTTAGAAGTTTTTGATTTTTGTGTGCGGGATGAAACTTTTGTAAAGACATTGGGAATCTGTACATGGTTTCCTGGTTTTTGGTACATTATTGAGATACTTCTTTCGTTTTGAAAACGGATTGAAGATCTCTTTGGCTAAAATATTGGTACTGCTTGCATGTTTTATCTATAGTAAATATTTATATATTTATATTCCAAATTCTCCAAGTGTTGAATGGGTTCATCCTGGTGTTCAAAATTCTTCACCACTTGTCTTCATTCTCTCGGATGAATTTTTCTTCTTAAGACCTTAATCTTCATCTTTTTTGCTATCTCCCGAATTGTGTTTTTCGATCGTGCTGCTGCAAGCATCATGTCTTCAGGAAATTTTAATCCTTGGGCCTTTTTTCAAAAGATTGAGAAAGTGGAACAACTTTCTCGGCTAGTGAGTTTCTTTTAACTTTGTTTTAAATGAAGTTTGAGCTTTTTAAACTTAAGTCTTGATTTGGTTGACATGTAGGTTATGCCTCCCCAGTTTGAGGCTGAGTATGGACCTCTTCCACCTCGATGGGCTTTTCTTTCGTCTTATCTTGTCCGCGACTTTCCTGTGGCCGTATCTTGGAGTGAAAACGGTCTCTTCCAAATTGACAATGGTTGGGATGAATTGCCATGATGTTTTTTCATAAGGGCAATGTTTCCTTTCAAGTCTGTCCGCGTCGTGACGTCAAGGATGAACCCCAAGCTACTTCGGACTCAATTTCTTCATCGTGCAGTTCTAATTGAGTTATTTTCGCATTATACCTTTGAAGTTTTTCAAGCTTGTCTCTTGATATAAACTTTTTCATGGAATAAAATAAAGAAAAAAGGGAATCTATGATTTCCTTAATATTCTCATGTATTTTCTCAAACTGAAATAAGAGGAGGGATCCTTTATTATTAATAATAGCAACTGCATACAGAAACCTTTCACAGGGGCTGGATCCCTCTAAGATCGTTACATCGTTGTCGCGGAGAATTTTGTGGGGAGATCAAGGATGGCCTATCTCTCCATTTTCTTCGCTATCCGGGCTGACGACGTCGACTTCAAAGATAGAATCACCCATGTAGGTGAAAATCAACGCGGACCCGACATTGACTCGATTTGCTTGTGTGAAGTCGCGCCATCCTTGGGTTAGCCAGAAAAGGCCATCTTCATCTTTGTCTACCTTCACCTCGTGTTCCTGGTAGGAGCGGGACTAGAGCCTAGCCTGAGTATGAGCGTCTTCGTCGATTAGAACATACATGAGGGGGAGGCGAAGGGTTTGAAGTTGTTCCTCCCTCATAATGACTCTGTAAAAAGCCCTAGTCTGTGGATTTGGATCCATTTTGTTTTTAGGATTGCTTACTACTTATGGACACTTTGAGCATGTTTTATACTTGTCTTATGAGGCTTCCCTGTCCTTGGTTTCATCGCTTTTTACCAACAAGTAACTTCAATTTCCCTTACTGCAATTTTACTTTTACCGATCTTGGGAAAAGGTTTTACTATCTGTTTAACTTTTTCTCGGAAAAAGTGTGACGCGTGCCCTTGGTGATTGTGTCACCTGTTGCATGTCATGCATGTGTTCCTCTCCTTCTTTTCTTGTTTAACTGTTCCCTTGTGATTGATAAATAAAGAGATTTTTATATATCTTTTTTTTTTAAAAAAAGATCTTATCGAGATGCGGGGATCCATTATAGTTCCTCCCCTGTCATTTAGAGCGGACGGAGTTGTTGGGCCGGAAATCCGTTGGGCTTTTTTTCAAGCAATCGATTATCCAGAACAGTTCTTCCGATTGGTGAGCTAAATATATTGGAAATCTTTAGAGTGATTACTTTTAGCTAATACTTCTTTTATTTTTTTTTAGTTACTTCCACTTCGGTTTGAAGAGGAGTATGCAGATACTATTCCTGGTCAGGTCTTACTCTCATCTTATCTACTGCGCAACTTCCTTGTTTGCATAGAGCGGCGTAATGGTGGTCTTCTCTACCTTGGCCGCGGATGGAAAGACTTTGTAGATTCTCATGGCTTTGAGCAGGGGACCTCTATGATTTTTACTTATATGGGTGAGGCTCATTTCGAAGTTCAGGTGGTGGATCCGCGTGGGGGAAATAATGATGATCCTGCTCCTCAGGAGACAATCTCGAATGGTGTTTAAGATATCCTAGCCCTAGAGGAATTAGGTTTTAGATTCCTCCATTTGTTTGTAATGCCGATGTTTATCCAGTCTTTAACAACTGTTTCTGGGGATCCCCCCTGTTTATGCATGTTGATTTTCAGTCTTTCGAGGTCTGTTTGTCATGATGTTCTCCTCACGGGATTTCTGAGAAGTCCTAGTAACAGTATTTACTATTTTCCTTATGCATGACGCCTGTGGTTTTTTGTCTCCATGATTTGACCTTTCAAGTTTATTTGCTCCATATTTCTATTTTTCGACACATGTCTAGATTCGTGCTATATATAAGAAGAGTAAGAAGAAACAACCGCTATTCTTGTTATGTGCTTATATGATGCCTTCCCCCACTGGTTTACCTTGGTCCTTTTTTGAGAGGATTAGTTTTCCTGAGCAAGTTCTTCGTCTGGTTAGTTTCTTTCTTTATTTTGTTTGACCTTTCTTTCTATGGAGTTAGTTTGTTTTTTAACACCCTTTTAAAAATTTTGGTAGTCTTTGCCTCTGTGTTTCGAGGATAGACTTCGTCCAGATCTTCCTAGGAGTGTACTTTTGACAACCAGGATTCTTCGTGATTTCCCGGTGGAGGTTACGCGTGGAGACTATAGGGTTCCATTTTTGAGGGGTGGCTGGAATGACTTTGCTGAGACTCACAGCGTCCATATTGGTTCTTCTCTCACTTTTATTCACAAAGGAGGGAATCGCTTCGATGTCCAGATCTTAGATGTTGTGGGGGATGAGGTGGACGCGGAGTGGGCCTCTTCGGAGCCAGATGGTCCCCCTTCAAATGGATTTCGTTTCAGCCAGGGCAGAACTCGTATCATCCCTGGGCGTTTTCCGCGGATATAAGTTGATGGATGTTTGTTTTCTCTTTATGTGAGATTGCCAACCCCTTTTAATCATAGTGTCCTGCTTTTTCCTATGTTTCTTTTTGCTTTAATCATGTATCAATCGCTGTGATCTCTTTCAATAACTATGATACTTTTTGGGAATCCCAAAAAAGCATCTCTTTTGTAATATCTTTAATGGTGATCCACCGATGAGTTTGGATCTTGGAAAGGTTGGCTATATTTCAAGCTCTAGTATTCTGATTTTTAATAATGAAGTGTCGTCTTTGAGAACGTAGATTCAATCAGAGGTTTGACGCGGAGACAAGCTCCAGCGTCTTAGGTCTTTATACGAAGTTTCATCTCTGAGGATGCAGATTCGATCAGAGGCCTGACGCGGAGCCAAGCTCCAGCGTCTTATGACTTTATACGAAGTATCATCTCTGAGAATGCAGATTCGATCAGAGGCCTGACGCGGAGCCAAGCTCCAGCGTCTTAGGACTTTATACGAAGTATCATCTCTGAGAATGCAGATTCGATCAGAGGCCTGACGCGGAGCCAAGCTCCAGCGTCTTAGGACTTTATACGAAGTATCATCTCTGAGAATGCAGATTCGATCAGAGGCCTGACGCGGAGCCAAGCTCCAGCGTCTTAGGACTTTATACGAAGTATCATCTCTGAGAATGCAGATTCGATCAGAGGCCTGACGCGGAGCCAAGCTCCAGCGTCTTAGGACTTTATACGAAGTATCATCTCTGAGAATGCGGATTCGATCAGAGGCCTGACGCGGAGCCAAGCTCCAGCGTCTTAGGACTTTATACGAAGTATCATCTCTGAGAATGCGGATTCGATCAGAGGCCTGACGCGGAGCCAAGCTCCAGCGTCTTAGGACTTTATACGAAGTATCATCTCTGAGAATGCAGATTCGATCAGAGGCCTGACGCGGAGCCAAGCTCCAGCGTCTTAGGACTTTATACGAAGTATCATCTCTGAGAATGCAGATTCGATCAGAGGCCTGACGCGGAGCCAAGCTCCAGCGTCTTAGGACTTTATACGAAGTATCATCTCTGAGAATGCGGATTCGATCAGAGGCCTGACGCGGAGCCAAGCTCCAGCGTCTTAGGACTTTATACGAAGTATCATCTCTGAGAATGCGGATTCGATCAGAGGCCTGACGCGGAGCCAAGCTCCAGCGTCTTAGGACTTTATACGAAGTATCATCTCTGAGAATGCAGATTCGATCAGAGGCCTGACGCGGAGCCAAGCTCCAGCGTCTTAGGACTTTATACGAAGTATCATCTCTGAGAATGCAGATTCGATCAGAGGCCTGACGCGGAGCCAAGCTCCAGCGTGCTTAGGTCTTGTTATAAAATTACTCAGAGACAAGTTTGTAATTTAAAAAGCGCCCTCTAACCGCTTTATTTTATTTTCGCGGGGGAGACTAAATTTCAAGTAGCTACTTAGTGATTACACAAAGTACTTTTTTAGATTGTCCGCATTCCAGGTCTTATTTAGAATAATACCTTCAGGGGTGCTGAGTTTGTATGCGCCTTCTTGAACTTCCTTAACGATCACATAGGGCCCTTCCCAGTTAGGGTCCAGCTTTCCTCCAGAAGTAGCTTGTCGTAGCACCAAATCCCCCTCCTTGAGATGCCGCGGAAAGACTCGCCTATCTCGATACTTGGAGAGTCTCCTCTTGTATTCTTGCTCTTTCAAAGCTGCCGTCATTCTGCGTTCTTCAATGAGATGGAGCTCAAACTCTAAAGCTTCGTCATTGGTGTCTTGATCATATGCCATTATTCGAGCCGAAGGAATCAATCTCTCAATTGGGATTACCGCGTCCATGCCAAAGACTAAGGAAAACGGGGTTTCTCCAGTTGGAGTCTTTGCTGACGTGCGGTAGGACCACAGTACCAGAGGTAAAAGTTCTGCCCACCTTCCTTTCGCTGTGTTGCCAAGTTTTTTCTGTATTCCATACAACACTTGTCGATTGGTCGTCTCTGCTTGTCCGTTTGTCTGCGGATGAGCGACAGATGAGATTTTAAGATTGATGCCAAGACCGACACAGAAATCCCTGATTGTTTCGCAATCAAATTGCGGTCCATGATCTGTAATTATTGAGTCAGGTACTCCGAAGCGGCAGACAATGTTTTTCCATAAAAATTTCCTTACTTTCTCCGCGGTTATCAATCCCATTGCTTCGACCTCCACCCATTTCGTGAAATAATCCACCAAGACCAAAACATATCTCAACTAACCAGGAGCAGTGGGAAATGGACCTAAAATGTCCATTCCCCAGACAGAAAATGGGCAAGCACCTGTTATACTCTTCATTGTCTCCGAAGGTCGGTGATTCAAGTTCCCAAACCTTTGGCACGCATCACATCTCTGGATATAACTTTGAACGTCATGCTTCATAGTTGGCCAATGATATCCTAGTCTGGTTGCTTTGGCCACAACAGCCCTCCACCCCTGGTGATGTGAGCAAACTCCATCATGTAATTCTTCTACCACAAGACTTCCTTCTTTTGATGATATGCATAATAAGTCTGGCAAGCAATACCCCCTTTTATACAGCTTTCCTTCCCTGATAGTGAACCGAGAGGATTTAACAAGTATCTTTTTGGCAGCGTCTCTATCTTCAGGTAGGGTACCCTTGCCCAAATAATCCGCGATTGGCGCCCTCCAGTCTTCTATCTCAATTTCTTGTACCTGATAGACTTCTTGAATAAGTCTTCGGTTGCTCATCCTCTCAAGAACTACTTCTCTTCCTACTTCTTCAGGCATTACAGCTCCCAACCGTGCTAACGCGTCTGCCTGCTGGTTATCATCCCTGGGAACAGCCGTTAAACAAAAACTTAAGAAAGCCTTGGATAGTGCTCGCGCCTTTCTTTGATAATCAGGCATTAACCCAGTTCTTGCTTCATATTCCTCTGCTATTTGCCGCGTCACTACTTCTGAATCGGTATAAACTGATACTTGCCTAGCGCCTTTAATCAAAGCTATCTCCAGTCTGGCTAACAAGGCTTCATATTCGGCTTCATTATTTGTAGCTTGGAAGTCCAACTTGTAAGCATAATTGTACTGCCGTTCATCAGGTGCTGTCAATGTGACCCCTGCTCCGCACCCATCCTTGTTAGTTGCGCCATCTACTCTGAGTGTCCACTCACTTTTCTCTGTTTGAGAACCTAATTCGAAACTTGTTTCACTGATGAAATCAGCTAGAGTTTGAGCGAGGACTGCTTTCCGCGGAGTATATTCTATTTCAAATTCTGTGAGTTCGACTGCCCATTTCATCATTCTTCTTGACAAACATGGCGAGTGGAGGATTTGTCTCAGCGGTAAATCCGTCATAACTCGCATAGGATGGTCCTGGAAATAAGGCCTTAACCTTCTTGCCGCGAATATTAAACACAGAATCATTTTCTCCACTGGTTCATATCTTGTCTCAGCATCTTGCAGAACACGACTGATGTAGTACACTGGGAATTTTTCTTCTCGCGTCAAGACTGCACTGATGGTGACACTCTTCACTGATAAATGCAAATGGAGGACCTCTTGTCTCTCAGGTTGGTGAAGGGTAGGAAGCGATGCCAGAAAGAGTTTTAAGTTTCCAAAGGCTTCCTGTAATTCGGGAGTCCACCGTATCGGCCCCTTTCTCTTGAGCAGGGCAAAGAAAGGTAATGACTTATCCGCCAAGCAGGAGCAAAAACGGCTCAAATAGTTTACCGCTCCATTTAAAGATTGTAATTCTTTAATCGTTCGCGGCGGTTGAAGGTTTTGAATTGCTGTAACTTTTTCAGGATTTACATCAATTCCTCTATGGCTAACCATAAAACCAAGGAATTTCCCAGAATCAACCCCGAAGACACATTTTTCCGCGTTCAAATTCAAACCTCCTTTTCGTAGAGAATCAAAAGTCTCTTGTAGATCTGCCGCGTGATCCTCTGCTCTTTCACTTTTGACTACGATATCGTCAACATAAATTGAAACATTTCTGCCAATCTGACTACGAAAGATCCGGTCAACTGTCCTCTGAAATGTTGCTCCAGCGTTTCTGAGTCCGAAAGGCATGACGCGGTAACAAAAAATCCCTTGATTGGTGATGAAAGTTGTGGCTTTCTTATCTGAAGGGTTCAGGTTTATCTGGTTATATCCTGAGTAAGCATCTAGAAAACTAAGGACTTTATTTCCCGCAGTTCCATCAACGAGCTCATCTATGGATGGTAATGGATAACTGTCCTTCGGGCAGGATTTGTTAAGATCAGTGAAATCGATGCACATTCTCCACTTCCCATTAGATTTCTTCACCAAAACTACGTTTGAGAGCCATTCAGAGTCTTCTACTTCCTCTATGAAGCCTGCTTCTAGAAGCTTATCTGTTTCTTCTTTTGCCGCGGCAGCTTTTTCCGGAGCCATTTTTCTCCTTTTCTGTACTATGGGTTTCCTTCCTGGACGAATCCTTAAGGTATGTAAGGCTATCGCGGACGGGACGCCTAGTAGGTCTCGAGGATTCCACGCAAAAATGTCTCTTGACCTTGCTATGATTTCTAAGACTCTAACTCTTTCTCTTGTCTCCAGTGCTTGTCCCAAGTAAACTTTCTCTTCTGGGTTTGGGAATGGTGTGAACGCAATCCTTTCATCCGCGGTAGGTACCTTAACTTCTGAAGGCCGGACTTCTAGTTCAGCTTCTGAAAGTTCAACTGAGTTATTGTCTCCGACTACGGATTCACAGTTCTCACTTATACACATCACTTCTTTATTCTTCTTGATGGAGGTTAGATAGCAGCTTTTACTTTCTGGTTGTTGTCCGCGGACCTCGCCAATTCCTCCACCGGGCAAAGGGAATTTTCCTAAAAAGTGGTAGATTGAAACTACCATTTGGAATTTATAGAGCGAGACGCGTCCCAATAAAGCATTGTACACAGTGAGAATTTTTACCACTGTGAACACAATATCTTCCATACGCCGGTTTGGGGACGTCCCTAGGACAACTGTAAGCTCGATTGTGCCTGCCACTTGTACTTCCCCTCCTGAGAATGTGATTAGCGTTCCGGAATACGGTTTCAATGAAGCCGCAGAGATTCCCATTTGAGAAAAAGCCTCCCATGACAAGATATCTACTGAAGACCCAGTATCAACAAACACTCTCTTTACTGTCTTAGCAGCTATCTGCGCGTAAATGACCAATGGGTCTGAGTGCGGCATTCTTATTTCCTCTGCGTCTTTTGGAGTGAAGGTAATATTCTCGTGTTGTGTGAAGGAAATTCTTCTACTTGACGCGGATGGAGGCTGTCTTCCTTCCCTTTCATAATTTCTTTTCTCCTGCCTACTGGACCCGGCCATGGACAAACCCCCCGCGAGGGTGTTTATGAAGCCTTCCGGTTCTGGTATCTGTCCTGCCTCTGTTCTTTGAGCTTCTCTCTGGTTAACAGATCTCTGAACTGCAGGCGTGTAATTGTTTCTTCCCCCGCGTCCTCTCCTTCCTCTTCCTCTTCCCCGGTAGTGGAATGGGAGATCTCTTCGCTGATCTTGTTGCCTATCAAACCGCTCTTGTGGATGACGAGCTTCGTTAAACCTGGGGTTCTGGTTCTCCCATCGAAGTCTGTGATCAGGTCGATTCTCCCTTCTGGGTGGAGACCTCATATCACGGTCTCCGTGTTGATATTCTCTTGGATGATAAGAACGCGGATGATTTTCTCTATTGCGAGTTCCTTGTCCCCTTTCTGAGTTCATATGCACTTCGTCGCGGTGAGGATGGAAATTTATTGCTTCTTAAGGATGTCTAGGAAGCTTGGCTTTTTCTTTTCTGAATTTTCCCGCTAACTTTCCAAAAAGACCTGGATTCCCCGTATTTGCCTTGGAGCTGGACGCGGCTGCTTCTTCTGCTTCAATCTGTCTTGAAACCCGCTCTCTCAAGTCATCATAACTAGTTGGCTTTTTCCGAAACAAGTATGTCTTGAAATCTCCCTCAGCTAAATTGCCCATGAGTATGATAATAGCCGATTCATGATTGAAATTTGGGATTTGAACTACCATACTGGTAAACCGAGTGAAAAAATGCCCTAAGGATTCTCCAGCTCCTTGTCTGATGGAATTCAGGTCGAGCATAGTCTTCTTTCTTGATCGCGCACTCTCAAAGTGAGATGTAAAGATGTGGGACATCTGGGTAAAATTGGTCACGGACCCTTTTGGAAGGTTTGTGAACCAAGTTAGCGCAATCTTCGTCAAAGTTGAAGGGAATGTTCTGCACATCATGGCATCATTATACTCGTTTATCCCCATTGCGGTAGCGAAATGACAAAGATGGTCTTCAGGGTCAGTTGTCCCATCGTATTTCATGAGGCTCACATCTCTCCACCGCTTTGGTACTGACGCGGAACAAATTTCTTGAGTAAACACTGATGGGAACCCCACCGGTGCATTTTCGTTTCTTTTTTCTACAGAGTCAGATTTTGTAGAAGTGGAAACGTCTGTTGATTTGTCGCCGCGTCTATGTTTATTCTCTCGGTGCCAGTGATCATTCTGCCATGTCTGGCGCGGTATTTCCTGATTCTGAAAGCCATAGTTCCAGTTGCTGGGATTGTCATATGCAGTGTTACGTCTATCAACATTTCCATACTGCTCTTCTGGTTGGTAATTCCCCTGTTGACGCGGATTCTGCCCCCACTGATCATAATAGAAGTATTGAGACTGCTCCTGCTGAAAAAGATTAGGTTGTTCGTGTCGCGTTTCATAATACCAGAAGTTCTGTGGGATGAATCCTCCGTCCATTCCATATTGATAGCCATAATGATGGGGAGGAGTTCCGAGGTTCTGTCCTCCCATCTCTGCATCAGGAATTGTTGGCGGTGTTACCGGGACATACATACTAGAGGCTTCCTGATCTTGGTGCACTCCTTGGCTCATGTCTTGAGTTGGATAGTTTTGGCTATCACTCATCTTCCTAACGTCGGGAATCTGTCGTGAAAGTTTAGTGTCAGATATCTAAAAACTTGTTTTTATAACTTTAGTCGCAGACCTCAACTTTCTCAAAAGTTTTGGGGATTTTTGTATATTCTTAGAAAGGAAACCCCTTAGTGTGAGGGGGTCCCCACGGACGGCGCCAGTGAAAAAGCCTCGACGCACTAGAAGCCACCATTTTTAATGGGGCCCGAGAACTTATTGAAATAACCTAACTTCCCAACGGACTTACCTGACCCGCGACGAAAGAATCGACGCGGCCCAACCTGTGCCGCGGGAAGTCGACCTATACTTAAAGAAGAAGGACCGTTCCCTTGTCGAGTTTTTTCTGGACTATTTGGAAACTTGGTTCGTTTACCTGTCGTTCTTTGAATGTCTTGAAGCCTATTAACGGCAATCTTTTCCTTAATAGAAATTTACACTAAAAGACGAACATGGTTTTTATCCGCGGAATTCGGTGTAGTGAACAGTTCATATCTTTCCACTTGACGAGTTCCTTTTCCACGCGTACGATCACTTCTTGTTTTTTGTTTGAGTTCACCGTTCCGAGATCCGCCCTCTTCTCCCCTTTTTTTCCAAAAAAGTCCCCCCTTTCTCTTTGAAGTTCTTTCCTATTTATAGACTCTAGACAACTTAGTATGGTGTGCCGCGTGTTGTTCGGTTTTCAACACGTGTTATACTCGTGGGGTGTGGGCATGGCTGCCACGTATCTGTTTTTTCATCCACGGATGATTGTATTTGAGTGGATTTTTCGGACCTGTGTCCGCGGATGAATGATAACATTTTTCTTGTTCGTTTTTTGTCAATTGGTTGGTGCTTTTTATGTTCTAACAGATGTTTCTAATATTGGTTTAGTCAGACATAGGAAAGTATCACATAACATTACACTAAGGAAGGATTAGAAGGCGATTTGGGAAGCAAAGGAGCACAAGAACAAGAGCGGAAATGAAGGACATGGAGAAATCGTCTCTTTAAGGTTTTGAGAAGTTGGATTCAGCTTCTGAATTTTTCATGAGAGTTGTAGTCCTTAAAAAGATCTTTCCAACGCATATTCATATGCATCAATCGGACGAACGAAGACTCCATAAAGTGCATTACAAATTCAGTCTGCGAAGCTGTCAAGGCGGCGTCCGCCGTGGTTTAGGCGGCGCCCGCCATCCCTTCAGACCCGGATCTGTGCGAGCGGCCCAATTACTATATTTATGGAAACTCTATTATGGGGTTTTTCCGACCTCTTTAGGTTATATAGGAGGTTTTTCTCATCCGTTTGAACAATTATCTAATCAATCTAACATCAGACTAACATTGACATTCATCCACTTTTCTCTCTTTCCATTCATTAGTTTAGGTTTTATTTTCCATTCAAGAAAAGGACTTTAGGTAAGCTATGCTTGGCTAATTCTCCGTTGTTTTCATCTACACTTTCGAGACTTAGTTGGTTGTTTGTGAGTTTCTAATGAAGTATTGTTTCTCTCTTTAATATCTTTCAATCTCCCTTGTGATTATTGATGATATTATTGTGATTAGCTACCATGATAGTATCTTGCTAGATATTTGTTCTTTCTTCATTGAATGAAATCCGTAGTATCATGCTTAGGATTGTGAGAACCTTCGTTTGATCATGACTAAGTAGGGATTTCGACATATGTCTTAAACATCGGTTACCTTGCATACTTGATGTTATTCATATGCCTAGATTCTTAGGAACTTGTGCTATCTTTATGTTAAATCTTTGTCCGTGCTTAGGTTGCATAAATATGTAAGGGATTAATTGTGCTCTTTGTGCTTTAATCTATTCAAACTAAGATGGGAGAAATTAGTAGAGAACACTTTAATTGGATTCAACGATCAACAAAGTCAATCAATGTCGAGAACTTGTGGATGGTAACATCTCTTTTATCTATCTTTGCATTAGTTTAGATTAGTCTTTTATTTACTTTATTCCCATATTTTGCCCTTCAATCAATAAATATACAATTCTTGGAAATACTTGTTTCTCTGTGGGATTGACCCCTTACTTGCAATCTATACTAGTTTGTTTGTTTGTTTGGGAATTATTTTGATAAGGGAAATCAACGACTTTACCTCCGTCAAAATTGACGTCGTTGCCGGGGAATCAAGTTTATTTCTTTGTTTTGTGTGTTTATTGATTTGTATATATATATGTAACTCCGTCGTGGACCTATCTTACGGTTCACGACACCTTACTACTAATCTTTGAAGATGAGGTTATTTCAGTATGAAGGAGAATACTTTCACCAATATCTCGAAAGAGTGGAAGATGAGGTGGCCTTCCGTTATTCATTGGGTATTCCATGTAGTTGGGAAGAAAAAGTTAGTTGCGTGCTTGAGGACATGACTCTTAGCTCCAAAATTAAAGATTCGCCGAATCCGTCAATAATGGAAGCCTTGATTGGTTGGGTTGGTCTGGTCCGAATTATGGGATATGTTCTGTTATATGGGTGATCTAGCGGCGGAGGAGGAAAGCAAGAGATTCTGGGAGCAAATAAGTCAAACTGTTGATCGAATTTATGACATGTGCAAGAGAATTGAGGAAAATTTCTCTACCGATGAGCGTACTGTACAAGCGGCGCCCGCCGTCCTTTCTGCGGTTAGTTCAGATGAAAGTAGAGATGAGGAAGGTGCCCCGATGCACATTGATGTGGAGTCTCATGAGTCGACGAATGAGGAACCATGTGTTTTAGCCCCTGCCCCACCCGAAGAACCCATTCCCAACCCACCCATAGATGCATGCCCAATTGAAAAGAAAGATGGAAGTCCTATGGATACAAGCGTGGAAGAGCCTTTTACCCATATTTGGTCGAACTCATTCCCTCCCTACTTCGCAAATTGCATTATGCCACCGGAGAAAGAAGATATCAATAAGAATGGCCTCTCTAGTGAGGAATAGGATGAAGAAGAAGAGCTAGTGTTTCTTGAAGTGGAGTCTCATGAAAGCGTGCATGAGGATTCATTTGTTTTTTCTCCTGATTCATCCAATGAGCTCAATTTCACCACATCCATCGAGGAAGCAAGTCCAGAGCCGATCTCTAAGGCTCATGAGCAAGGTAGCGATGCTTCTTACACTTTTGTTGATTTCGGTGAGTATGTTGATCCTTGGGAGCACTATTTCTACAAACCACCAGCGGAATTGTGTTGGTGGTACTACATACCCTCAACGAAAAGTCAAGCTCAAACACATGATAAGTTGAATTCATTCTTCAATTTCATATCTTTAGCTTTCAATTTTTTCATGGTTAGTGTTCATCCAAATCTTGGGTGGGCACAAGAGTTTGATTTGCTTTTGAGGGCATTGACGATGTCTAAATGAGTCTTGAAGGAAGGTAAGAACAATAAATCATCGAGTCTTAGACGATAAACAAGGACGCTACTTGGGAGGCAACCCAAGGTAAGTTTGCTTTTATTTTTTTTGCTTTTTAATTCCTAGTTAGTTTTTCAACATTTCAATTTCAATAAATTTGAAACCCACAAGTCACGGCCGCGAGCTTGTCTAGTTCTGTCCGCCGTGTTTTGCCACGGCAGGCGCCGATTATGTAGAGGCCAGATACCGACTCGGTACTTGGAGGTGTTGAGTCGGAAGTTTTTCACTCAAGTCGTCGCCGCGAGACACCATGTCGCGGTCGCGACTCATCCTATGTCGCTGCCATGCCGTCGCTGACCAAGCCCTAGTGACTGCCCTCATCTCGCCTCCACGAGACTACCTCTCCCGGCCACGAAAACTTCCACACGCCACAGTAGACCCCCTCTCCTCGCCGTCGCGACTTCACCTCTCGCGGTCGCGACAGCTCCCGCACCCGAGCCCCAGCGATAGCACTCGTCTCGCCGCCACGAGCCTACATTCCACGGCCGCGAGTCCATCTGTTCTGGGCATTATAGCCGTCACCACAAGAGTGTTTAGTAAGTTTCCTCTTCCCTCACCTCAAGTTTATTTGTCTATTTTTGTTGTCTTTTATGTTTTATTGAGGACAATGAAATATTAAAGTGTGGGGGAGGGATTTAGTGTGTCTAGTTAGGTCATGTTTCAATTTCAGTTGTGTCTTTACTTTTATTTTATGCATTAGAAAAACAAAAGAAAAAAATAGAAAATGTCAAAAATCCCAAAAATATCATGCATTGCATATATATGTTGTTATTCAAACATCCACCTTAGTTAGCGAAACTCTATGCTTTCTTATGGCATGAACTTGTAAATCCTACGATTAGTTTGAATTGCTTAGCCTTATTGTTCTTAAAATGTTTTCTTATGGAGCATGATTGGTGATGTAATGAAGCATGTATGATTGAGCTAAAGTGTGACTGAAATCTTACAAAACATGACCCTTGTGAGATTGTTTTAGCCTTATTGGATTCATTTATAATCCTTTTGCTTAAATGTGTGATTTACTCTCCCTATGTTTCTACCTCTTGGTATTGCATTCATTATCTATTGTCAAGACTGACTCATATGTTTGCTGCTTGCGGATTCTATGCTTTTATGTCATACATTTGGCTTTAGTTGCTTGTCTGTTTTTGAGTGAAATAAAGTGGCAATGGTTGATACACTTAGTAACCGGATCTACGCATGACACCCATGTGTATGATTCGCGCAAAACGGTGTTGAAAATTATCCATTAAGAAAGGAAGCCTGATCATTGAGTAACCGGGTTCATTCATGATACTCATGTTTGCAATTCGCGTCAAAAGATGTTCAAGTGAACTTTATTCAAGTAAGTTGAGGTGTTGATAGACCGGTCATTCATGACACCCATGTTTGCGACTCGCGTAAGGAATACACCAAAGCCGAAAGAAACCATAGCAAGAAAAAGAAAAAAATAGAAAAAATTAAAGATGACAAAAAAAGAAAAAGAAAAAAGAGTGAATTCTAGAGCCAAATCGCTTATTTTTATTGTTTTCCGCGAGTAATGGCATTTCGGTAGAGATTTAATTATATTGTTGTCAATGTCTATGAGCTTAGTGCATTTTGGATCGAGTTGAGAGTTGAACTTAATTGCCTAAACACACAAGAGCATGAGTGAAACACATATTCCTTGTGAGGTTGGATGATTTCTACTTCTATGCTTTGATCGCTAAATACATGCTATGATGTTTATTCAATTGATCATGTGCTCCATTTCATATTGATGTTGCTTTTGTTTAAGGCTATTGCATGGATGATGAACTCGTAGGTATATGTTGCTTTTTATTATTCGCTCGAGGACTAGCGAAGCTTAAGTGTGGGGGAGTTTGATAAGGCATATTTAGATAGGCATTATAGAGTAGTTTTAGTTGAGTTTTATGGTTGTTTGGTTATGTTTTAGAGTTAATTGCGTATTATGCTCTTTTGGGTAAAGATCGAAAACTACGCTATTTTATTGGATTTATGCAGATTCGTAGTGCATAAATCGGAAGTAATTTGCCCATATCGAATTCTTACTTTATCAAAAAAAATGTTATATTTAGATTATATATCTAATATTTTCTTTCAATATTGTTTTAAAAATAACTCTTCTTGATTTTTTCCTTTTTTTTTATTTCTCTCATCTATTTAAATAAAAAAAATATCATAAATAAATAACATTTTTAGTTTTTTTTTTCAATATTTGGTTAAAAAAATCTTCTTAATAGGTATACACCAAAAAAAAATTCACGATTTTTTAGCACCTCCCGACCGAAATACTAGCTTCGTCACTACTCGTGGCTACACAAATACCCCCACCCCCTCGATGGGTACATATACACCATTGTCGGTGGGCCATCGATCTCTGGTTCAAGCAATCAAGAACATAGAAACTATGAGAGAGAAGGAAGGCAACCTCCATCCGCAGATAGTATGAGACGGGTTGGGCTCCTTAATATCTTTTTCAGGAGATGGAAGTAGAAGTAGAAGGGACAATCGATCTCACTGAGGTCCTCAGAACCGCCCCCCTCCGGCAGGGGGAAACAATCATCTTCACCATTGTCCGCATGCCCTCCATTTACAATGCCATCTTGGGTAGGGTCGCGTAGTACAAGTTCTAGATGGTCATCTATGTGTATCATTTTATGGCCAAATTTCTAATTCCTTCAGGGGGAGTTAGGGAAATCTGCGGACAACAACATGAGAGTCGCAAGCTCGCAGCTGCTACCTTACATTCGTATAGAGAAATGGATAAAAAGGGTTGTACGTAGAAGAGTCATCAATTTGTACAATGAGAAGCGGGACACGGGCGGCCCGGGAGGTTCTAAAGTTGGGGACAGTCTGTCGACTTTACACGAGGAAGTTGAATTAGAGGTACAATAGACGACCATAGGAACCCTAGCTAGTGTCAAAAGGACGACCCACTGACTTTTGAAGCCTAATGATTCAATATGTAACTTGTTATTTAGCATACAATTTCGTGTAACAAGATATTAAAAATTTTAACTTACGAAATTTCTTATCTAATTGATTAATATAACATCTGGCTTTGAAGCTATTGGGTTGAATTATATTATCAAAATATAAAATTAGTAAAATATGAAAACATCGTCCTTTATTAAAAGACATTTCATATAATTAATCTGTTTTTAATTTTCAAACTTTCATAACTCTTTACACGGGTATCGGATTGAGGTTTATAATATGGAGTATATCGATCAAAACAAAGTTACAGGCGAGTAGAACAAGTATAGGTAACTCATCAAATGAAAGAAAGGGTGAATGCTCCCCCTTACCCCCTCCCCAATTCCGCATATGCCTCGATGTTCTTTAGAGTCATCATATATCCTCTTGTATAAAAAAATATTGAGCAAGTTTCCAAGGATCAAATTCTACGATTCTGAACTTTTCCCACCCTTGAACTCTTTTTTCCAAACAAAATTGAGACGTTAATCTTTCTCTTTGATTTGTTACTTTTCTGTCGAGCAGATGATGAATCTGGCTTTTGCTGATGATTTGTTACTTTTCTGTCGAGCATATTCTGGTTATGTCAGAACACTACAGAAGTGTCTAGATAGGTTTTTTGAGGCTTCGGGGCTACGTATAAACGCAGCTAAGAGCACTCTGTTTGTAGGGGGCGTGTCAAGTGACGATGCAAACAACCTGTCAACTCAGTTGGGTTTCCAGCTTGGATGGTTTCCTGTCTCATATTTGGGTACCCCTTGCACTTGAGGCGTATCTGAGTGGATGAGTACAGAGGGTTGTTTGAGAAAATTGAGAGCAGAGTGAATGTATGGGTTACAAAGCAGATTTCTTATGCAGGCAAGATGCAGCTAATTAAATCAGTTTTGGAAGGGATTTTTGCTTTTTGGGGGCAAACTGTTTTACTCCCTAAAGGTGTGGTGGAGGAGTTGAATAGGATATGCCGCCGGTTCCTCTGGAATGGCAACATGACGGGGACCAAGTGTGTGGTGGCTTGGGATACAGTGACTACACTGTTTGATGAGGGAGGACTCGGCATAAAGCAAATTGAAGGACTGAACGGGAGTCGATTTGTACACCTGCTAGGTGATATTATCCTCGATAGAGAGAGCATCTGGACGAGATGGGTGAAGGATGTTCACCTTCCTCATGAGGATATTTGGGGGGTGCGTCAGAAGGTGTATGACTCCTGGCTTTGGAAGGAAGTTCTTGCCACAAGGGAAGATATGCTATGTGCTAGGGTCCTAGGGCCGAATGTTGTTATGCAGCCGATTCTGAATGTTAAGGGAAGAATTGACAGTAGGAAAATCTATGATAGCATTCGACGTCGGAGCTCTTAGGTTGATTGGGGTGGGATGCTCTTGAAGGGAGCTCACTCGAAGAGATGGGCGTTTGTGGGCTGGACCGCTATCCACGCTCGGCTTCAGACTGGGCGCATAGTGAAGCATTGGAAGAGGCCTGAGTATGCAATCTGTCCACTTTGTAATTAAGCAAGCGGAAGAATTTGAGAGCCACATTTGGTTTGAATGCCATAAAATTGGGAAAGCGAGAGACATTGTCTAGTTGGATTGCCGAGAAGACAAGGTGGGATTGAGGCTTGGCTTCAATGGTTTGCCAGTGAGAGCCAGACCGTGCAGACGTCACCTGTGTTTGGAGCTAAGTTACTTGTTTTCTGTGCCTTTGTTTATTTCTCATGGATTGGGAGAAATGAAGTAGTCTTCAAAGGGGAAACTTGTACGCCTATTGCTTGGGCTCATCGAGTCATTAAAAATTGTAAGCTTAGAATCTCCCTGTGATGCAAGTGCAAGTCATCCAGAGAGAAGTGATGGTTGAAAGGGATCATGAAGTAGTTAGTTAGAGAATTCTTTTGGCAGATTAGGTGGTATAGAGTGGATGTGTGATCTCCACTTTCTTTAGAGATAGAGTATATTTTGTTACGGTTTTCACACCGGGTAGATAGGTGTGGGTGGTGCGAGCCACTTAACAAGACTTTCTGTCTTGTCCTTTTGTAATTACGTATTACCTTCTATAGATTTACCACTTCAAAAAAAAAAACATGGTACCCTTGTATAAAATGAAAAACTTAACAATCAAAGAAGATAACAACTGCATTGTTAACGCATTGAAGGATATTTTATCTTACCACTGAAAGGTAGAAATGATTATCTCAAGACTTTCAATTAGATCTTCAAAAAATTCCAATTGTTTTTTACGGTCATTGTCTATGTTGGGATTCTGGCGTCCGGTGTCGGAACTGGCTGGGGTCGAGACGATATGCATCGATGCGACTCTGTATTCCGGAAATTTCCTTGGAGATTCGTCTTCATCGCCCACATGGACTATTAATATACTGCTGTCCAGCGGTGTCATCGCTTGGTGGCGCTTAACTCTGGGTTTAGTCTACGTTGTCCTCAGCTTTTTTGGGTTAGACTCGTTTGTTCGATTGGAGCTGTTTGTTTTCCGTTTCTTATATTGCACCGGTTTTATTTTACGTTGTATGTTTGACGGCTCGCCGTCTGCTGAATCGATCGACCTCTCGAAGTGTCAGGTTTGGCTACTTCTCGAATTATTACCTAATAATAATAATAATAATAATAATAATAATAATAATAATAATAATAATAATAATAATAATAATAATAAAAAGATCTTCAAAAAATTCAGTAACATCTAGTTTTCATCAATTTTATAAAATTGAACTACGTAAGCAATTAAATAACACACTTGGGTCATTCTATTTGTCCCGATAATCTTCTCATCTCATCCATAAAAAAAATTCTTTCCTGCTAAAAAAAAGAATGGATAAAAAAACAGCAGTAAAGACTAAAGACATCTTTTATTGTTGTTCCACGTATAAAGATAAAAAAGAAGAAGTTGTAAGTGATGTATAGAAAGAAACACAAAGAGGGAGCGAAAGCACAAAATCACATGTCACCATAATTGCCATTTTGTTATTTTATTGGCCGGTATCCCATCTTAATCCAGCCCTTCGCAAGCCTGTACCCAGCTGTAATCCCGGATACACATTACACACACATCTTGTAATTACACCTCCCTACCCCATCTCCTATATAAGTAGTACTGTATATACTATATATATAGTACTCTTTAAACACCCCTTGCATATTCTTTATGTAGTATTATTATTATTTTGGTTAAATGATTATACTTCCTTCAACTCTCAAATATTAATAGGAACTAAAATCACCTCTCGACTGAAATATCACTGTAATACCATATACTCATCATATAGATCATCATTATACCAGTCTATTTGTAGTCTTTGTAGACATGAAAATCAAGCATTAGAATCTTGTTACCAACTCCACGTCACCATATCAGTTTTGGATCTGACGCAATTAATAACAACCGACGAGACATATATCAATAATACGTATTATTATTATCAGGCAATAGCCCCTTTAAGACCAATAAAAAAAAAAAGGAAGGCATCCATTCATCAAACCAAAATCATCGCTGTCATATGTTACACTTTAATTCACATCATCCACAAGCATCAACAAGAAGGCATTACTTGATTTAAGAGGAAAAAAAAACATCCCTAGAGTAGAAATTACAAGGCCTTATAGAAAACAAACAAACAAACTTGGATTAAAAAGAATTAAAGAGTAATAATACTGTAATAGATGGGGAAAAAAAAGGAAAAAGAAAAAAGAAGATAGTAGTACAGTAGAATAATAACATACACAGTTTAATCAGTGAATGAAAGTATGAACTGCTCCAAGGAATGAACAAACAATTGGCAAGAATCAATATAGAATGCACCCCTGTGATGTGATGCAGTAATGTGTTGTTTCATCTCTTCTCAAACAAAGGCCACAGATATGATTCAGATTCATCTGGAACAGGTAGCTTCACTTACCATTTTATAGTGACTCTTCCAGATCTGGTTCCTGTGTTTTAGCCGAGGTGGAACGACAAATCTCCTCAATACGGGCTGTTACATCTGCCATGGTTGGACGGTTGTCTGGGTACTGGGCTGTACAGTCCACTGCTAGTTGTAACAGCTGAACCATCTCTTCCTCTACATTCTGGTATCGCAGAAGTTCAACGTCAAACACTTCTGAAGACCATTCCTCTCGAACCACCGACTGGACCCACCTTGGGAGGTCCACTCCTTCCTCGTTCACTATTGGGGCCTTTGCAGTGAGTAGCTCAAGGAGGAAGACACCAAAGCTGTAGACATCAGCCTTCTGTGAGACCTTGCGAGGATCTGTGACCTCAGGCGCACGATAGCCAGCAACTCGGTTGGGTGCAGCAGCAGGGCTCACCACCTGGGCAAGCCCAAAGTCGGAGACACGGGCTTCATAATTGTTGGATAGGAGAACGTTTGATGACTTGATGTTGCCGTGGGAAATTGCTGGTCCCTGTGAGTGGATATATTGGACACCACGAGCAGTTCCAAGGGCGATCATAGACCTTGTTTCCCAGTTCAGTGGTGTTCTGCCACTCCCTCTGTTACCTGTTAAAGGAGCAACAGAAATTAAAGCAAGAATAATCAACTTCTAGGACTCAGCTAATTCCAATTTCCTCAAAAACTACTAGCATTCTAACAATCCATTAAAGGAGCAACAGAAATTAAAGCTCGAATAATCTGCTTCTAGCACTCAGCTAATTCAATTTGCTCAAAACTACTAGCAGTCTAATACAGTCGAGTTCCAGGGCAACCGAAAACACTTCCCTGCAAGTTCAAATTTTTACCACCGCAACACCACAGTAAATGCTTACAGCTCTAGTTTAAAAACCTGCATCGGGCCAAAATTTATGCAATGTGAATCATGGGTTCACAAAAAGATGCCAAATGCAGGACGTGGGCACGGTGGGCCGAGTGCACAAATTGAAGTACTCCGTATTGAACTGCAGGCACATGGCAGTAAAGAGACAAAGAACTCAAATAGATAACAGTAGCAGCAAATAGAATTCAGGACCATATCACATCAAAAGCTTCAGCCCATAATCATGTCTCCAGCAGCATGGAATAACAACGTTATCAATTCAAGGTATCTGTAAATTAGATACAAACTAGAAGCAATATTCAGATGACAAAAAATATAATATTGTACAGAAAGGTTTACATTAGATCCTAATTTTGCAAAATAGGTAAGAGCAACCCAACAGCTTCTCTATGCCCAGAAAAAATTTTCTACTCTAAAATTTAATTCTCCTCAATACCTATACAAATTCGTGGGAATTCATCAACAATTGGACAAGTTTGTTATATTTATACAAAAATTAAGTTAGAGTTTTTGTTGTAATTAAATTAAATTAGATGTTTTTGCTAGAATTAACAACTGGTTGAGTATATGAATTTTTGTCATACTCATTCATCCAGGAAGAAATCAATTCCATTCCAAATTGATTAGGTAAAAGGAGATAAGGAAGGGAGAAGAGAAAGAACTGACCGTGTAAAAGAGCAGATAAGCTTCCGAGAGGCAAGTAATCGAAGACGAGAAGCCTCTCATTGCCATTGGCATGGTAGGCTCGGAGGGCAACCAGATTGAGGTGGTCGAGCCTCCCGATCTCCTCCATCTTGGACTTGAACTCCTCCTCCGAAACCACCACATCCTTCAACCGCTTCACTGCCACAGCAACCCCGGACTCCAGTGCCGCCTTGTATGTCGTACCGTAGGTCCCCTTTCCCAAAACCTCCGCCGAAGCCCTCAACAGATCCTCCAAATCGTAAACCCTAGGCGCGTTCCCGAAGAACACCAGGCTCCTGTTGACCCCCGCGCCTTTCGCTGAAGGTGGAGGGGGCGTCGGCGTTGATACCACGGCGTCCGAGCCGAACCTATCCTTTTCCTGCTCCGCGGCGGATTTCTCCCCTGCCGCCGCTCCTGCGGCTGCCAATTCCATGTCCAATTCCTTGGCCGGTACTGCATTGACTTCCCTGGACTTCTCATCGCCCTTCCTCTTCCTACAGCAGAGGCAGATCAGGCAGAGTAGAAGGGCTAATGCCAACACCACAGCGGCAATAACAATGCCGGCGATTGCTCCGCCGGAAAGCTTCTTCTTCTTGTGCTCATCTCCGCCGGATCCGGAGGTGCCGTTGCCGTTGGAGCAGGAGAGCAAAGGAGGTCCACAAAGCGAGTTTCCATCGAAAGAGCTAGAAGGGAAGATGTTCAACTTGGAAGGAATGGTCCCATTGAGCAAATTGTGGGAGACATTGAACTGCTTGAGACTAGGGAGGTTCAAGTCCGGGATCTGGCCGGTGAAGTGGTTTTCCTCGAGAAACAAAGTGGCAAGCTGGGTGAAATTGTTGAAAGAGGAGGGGATCTGGCCGGAGAAGTTGTTGCGGGCGAGGTTGATGCGGAGGAGGCCAGGAAGGGAGAAGATAACGGAGGGGATCTCGCCGGAGAGGGTGTTGCCCTGGAGGTAGAGGTAGCGGAGGTTGGTGAGGGAGGGGAAGTCGCGGGGGAGGGTGCCGGTGAGGGAATTGAAGCGGAGACTGAGGAAGTCGAGGGCGGTGAGGTTGCCGAGAACGCCGTCGGGGATGGAGCCGAAGAGGGAGCGGCCGGGCATGTGGATCTCAGTGACGCGGTTGTTTTTGCAGACAATGCCTTGCCAGTTGCAGAGAGAGGTCGTATCGTTCCAGAGGAGAGATCTGCCGCGGAGGGCCTTCTGCAGGGCAAGGAGGGCTGCGCGGTCGGACTGGATGTCGGCGGAGAAGGCGGCCGAGAAGAGGAGGGAGAGGAGGAGGAGGAGGAGGATGGGGGGTTGGTTGGGGCGGCGCATCTTCACGGCGGTTTGGGGAAGAAGGGAAGGTGGGGAGGGGGTTAGACACACAGAGAGAGACTGACAAAGAGGGAGACTTAAAAGGAGGCCGGCAAATGCCGAACCGAAGTGGTCGGAGTTTTTATTATTTAATTAAATACTGCACTACTGTTTTTCTTTTATTAAAAATACTGCACTACTGTATTTCGGTGTAGAAATTTCATCAAATATTCATTCAAGGATTTTTATTTTTTTTAAAAGATAAAGGGAATTTATTGTCGGGTCAATCGAAAAATAAAGAAAAAATCAAGGCAAACATAGAAATTGGTAGAAATCAACGAAGTGTCAAACAACTTCATCATGAAATGAGTCTAGATAAACTACTTTCAAAATCAGAGTTGTTTGAAATACCCACTGTAATCCTAATAAGATACGACTAATACCATAACAACTTCGTCATAAAAAGATGAAAATCAAGACACACAAAAACTACCATCCTCCATTGAAATCTCGATAAGTGATCCATTCCTTTAAATAATTTGATTGGTTTTATAATTTGTTATAAAAGGTAAGTTTTTTCAGTTTCTATTTTTGCACAATTTAAAAGGAAGCAAAATATGTCATTTTAAAATTTTATCCTTCTGGAGCATGCCTAACCTAATATAAAAATCTTTCAAAGAAAAAGATATTTGTTACTCTCTTTATTTTATTGTTCTTTTTCCATAATATACTAAACACAAGCTTACAAAGTAAGCTTTTCACACCGAAGTCGGAAAAGAGGAACAATAGCGGGGAATCGATGATGAGCATTTTAAGGAAGATGATTGTTAATGTGGTTAAAAGAAGTCATGTGGACTAGAGACAAAAGTTGGTCACTAGAGTCACCCTAACGATGGGGTCATTAGGGTGACAAGAACCACCAGTAAAAGTATTCTCAAAACATTAATGGGCTTGTTTTCAAAAGTTTTTTTATGGTTGAACTTCTTGTTTCTCATGTATGCACACACAAGATCATGATCCAACAAAGGAAAATTAAACTAAGTTATAAACACACCTAGAGTATTGATATATCTAATTTAAATTTTCCTTTACCCATGGAGGAAAGGGCAACGAGGATCGTCTAGTCCGTTATTATAGTCCATACCGTAGTCCAAATTATTTCATTGGCTAAATTGAAATTTCTAATGATTTTCTTATTTAAGTGTTTGTACCTTATAATCTATTTTAATGCTTATCGACCAATGAAATTTAAGGGACCATAAAAATGGACTACGGTGTTGGACTAGACGATTTTCACCGAGGAAAGGGGGGATCAAATCAATCCTAGTATCACAAGGATTTAGTGGTGGCCGAGGTCCGAGGGGATCAAGGGATTACTAGTTGAATTTCCTTTATTAAAGGGAAAATGAAAGAAAGTCTCTCCTTGAGGCAATACAAAATCCTCCTTTAGGTAATTACTGGAACTCAGAACCTTGAAAGAGAGATTACAAAGATTTTGAGAGAGAGAATTCTTGAGGGTTTTGTGTTTTTCAAAATTTTTTGATGCCCATTTTTTCCTTCTGAATGCTCCTTATATAGGCAAAGGCTTGTAAGAGTTGGCCTTCTCTATGAGTTCATTTGACGTCATTGCTTACGTTTTTAGTAGATCAACGGTAGACATGTGATGGATTTGTTTTCTGAGTAGAGGATGAAGTCTTCTTATGTTTTGCTGTCAGCAGAAATTACAATAGATTTTTTTTTTTTGATTGGGTAAGAATTCGGATGCGTTGAGCTACCCGATGGCATCCTTTCGGACGAGGTCTGCAAGACCTGGATCGGAATCAAAGGCGGTGGTGGTGGCAACTAGAGCAAGGTGTGCTACCTTATCTGCTACAGCGTTGCCGCTTCGAGGTACGTAGGAGAACGAAACCTCGTTAAACCCCGTAATGAGGAAGCTAATATCAGACATAATTAGCTCAATTTTCCAGGGACATTTTGTTTTGGACTTCATATGATCTATGATGATCAGCGAGTCACCTTCAATAACAAGACTAGTGATTTTCAAATCGCGAGCCCTAAGAACTCCTTCTCTTAACGCTATTGCCTCTGACAGTAAAGGTTTCTGTAAACCGATTTTTCTTCCTCCTATTGCTGTGACTGAACCGTTGTTGTCACGGATAATATGTCCAATAGTACTTTGTGTATTCCCTCCTGCTGCGCCATCAAAATTAAGTTTCCATTTACCAGGCGGCGGGGTTTTCCATTTCTTGTCCTTTTTTGTCCTCTGATGTTTTGAACTATTGTTACCAACAATACTTGTAGCATCAATGTCATCTTCTAGTACTTTTCCCGCCTTTTCCCATTCTCTTATAACCGAATTGTACATTTTCAGGAATCCTTCTGTATTCGGGACTTTTATCTGTTGGAAGATGAGTTTATTGCGACAAAGCCAAGAAGTCCACCAGTTAGTTGCCATTTGGGATCTTTGCTTGGGATCAAGTTGCCCCGCCGCAAAGGCCATTAGTGACTCAATGTTTCTTGATTCTCTGATTTTGTCATGGATCTTTGCTTTAACTGTAGAGGGGACATTTAGCCCACACCACGAAAATTTGCACTCAAACAGCAGATGGGTTGTGTCCTCTTCATGGTGATTGCAGACTGCAAAGTAAGGGGGGATGGCCACCCCCCTTCGCGCGAGACGTGCAGCTGTTGGTAGGCCATTGTGGCAGACTTTCCACATAAAGTTCTTTATCTTTGGTGACACATCGAGATTCCAGATCCAGTCATTGATATCATTGGTTAGATTTACGGATTTTGTGGTTAGTTTATATGCGCTGGACGTTGTGAACCAACCTTTTTTATCTGGCCACCAGTACATTCTGTCGCGGATCTGGTTAATTGGTAGCGGAATATCTGCAATCTGTTGAGCCGCTTCTCTTTTCAGGGTTGCTGCCAACTTTGTCCAATTCCAGGCACCGTTAGTGATATATTGGTCCACTGTTTCATCTTTGTTGATTTTTTTCGGGTCTAGGCTTGCCGAAATAATGTTCGAAAAGGGTGTCCATTTGTCTTGCCAGAATCTAATCGTTTTCCCATCCCCTACCAACAATGCCACCCCTTCCTTGAATGGCTCGATAATTTTCCTTAGTTGTGACCATTGCCAGGAAGCATTTCCTATTTTTGTGTAGTTGAGAACAAACTCTGTTTTAATATATTTATGTTTGATAATTTTTACCCACACGTTATTTGGTTCCGCAATGATTTTCCAAATAAGTTTCATCTGAAGTGCCTCGTTCATTTCTTTTGTCTTTCGTAGACCCATACCTCCTTTCCCTTTAGGTCTGCAGACCTTATCCCATCCAATTAGTGGCTTATACTGTAAGTCTTTATTCCAGAAAAAAGTTCTGTTGATTTTATCTAACGATGAGTGTATTGACGTAGGTAGCATGAAGCTCTGCATTGAGAAAAGTGGCTTAGCCGCTAGGTTCGAATTTATTAACACTGATCTCCCATGCTGGGAGAGTGAATCGGCCTTCCACTTTGATAGTTGTCCTGTTGCTTTACTGATTAGACCGTCGAAAGTGGTTTTATTCACCCTGCCATTAACAATTGGGCATCCCAAGTAACTATATAATTTTGTTTGTCGTGCTATATTAAGTGAGCCCTCAATGGTTCTAAGACGTGAAGGCGTAATCCCTAGTGATGTTTGAAAGGCAGATTTATTGTAGTTCACTTTTTGCCCCGAAAGTCTACAGTAATCATCTACAATTTTGGTGACTTTTTCACAAGCTGTTTGGCTTCCTTTGGAGAATATAATAATATCATATGCGAAAGCAAGAAAAGGGATTTTGGGACCTGCATGGCCAAAACGGAATCCAATCTCAGATTGATCAAGATTGGATTCCGAATGCAGTTTCCTTGCCAGGATTTCTGCGCCTATAATGAATAGAAAGGGGGATATCGGGTCACCTTGTCTCAAACCACGGGAAGGTTTGAAAACCTGCGTAGGCCCATTGTTGACAAGCACTGAGAATGATACAGTAGTTACACATTCCATTATCAGACTAATAAATTGATCATTAAACCCAAATTTTCTCATAACTGCCTCTGTGAATGTCCAGCCGACTCTGTCATAAGCCTTCTCCATATCTAGCTTAATTGCTAACCATCCCTCCGCCCCTTTCCTCGTTCTGAAAGAATGAAAAATTTCATGAGCTATTAGAATGTTGTCCTGAATAGCTCTATCTGACACAAAGGCCCCTTGAAACGGGTGAATAAGCTTACCCACCACGCATTTGAGCCGCTCAGTAAGGATTCTTGAAATTATCTTGTATATCGTTGAACACAGACTAATGGGTCTATAGTCTGCCGTTTTCGATGGATTGTCACATTTAGGTAACAGGGTTATGAAAGTGTGGTTAATCTGCTTGAGTAGTTTTCCGGAATGAAAAAAGGCCTTGACTGCTTTGGTGACATCACTTCCCACTATATCCCAGTAACTTTTATAGAATTCGGTTGTCATACCATCCGGACCAGGGGACTTGTTTCTGCCTAGAGACCAGACAGCGCTCTTAATTTCCCCATTAGTAGGTTGCTGGGAGAGACGACTATTTTCTTCATCAGTTATTGTTGTCGGAATTAAATCAAGGTATTCATTAAGTAAATTCATATTGACTTGCTCTTTAGAGAAGCGCTTGTTAAAATCATTTCTTATTTCTTGTTTATTGTTTTCGTCGCCTATGACCTGCGTCCCTGTGGTAGAGGTGATACTCCTTATTATCTTCCTATTTCGTCTTCCAGATGCTATTTTGTGAAAATAAGTAGTGTTGGAATCTGTCAGCTTGATATGTTTTGATTTCGCCCTTTGTCCCCAATATTCTTTCTGAAATTTTAGTAACTGTTCCTTTTTCCGGATCAGTTGTTTCTCCACAATGTATTCCTTTCCCGTTCTAGGAGTCGCTTTTGATTGTATGCTGATCAGCTCTTCCTCTACCTTATGAATTTGTCGAAAGATGTTTCCAAAGGAATTCCTGTTCCACACTTTGATTTTATCTTTCAGTAATTTTGCTTTGTATGATAATCTATACATTGCTGATCCTGAGCATCTTGCTCTCCAAGTTTGCTTAACGATGTTTCTCAAATCCTTCCTCTGTAGCCACATATTTTCAAATTTGAACGGTGATGGTGTGAATTCTCGTCCCGGATTTAGATCAATTGATATTGGGCAATGGTCTGATCCCGAAAAAGCACCATTGAAAGTAACTAAATCGGGATAAGAGCTAAGAAACTCATGTTGTACTAGCACCCTATCAAGTTTTTCCCATATATTATTTTCCCCTTCTCTTTTTTTACGCCACGTGAACTGGTTGCCTGAAGACGGAATTTCAGATAGATTGCATCGGTCTTTAAACTGATTCAGCCTCGAATACCTAACGATGTTGTTTTCCACTCCACCAACCTTCTCATTACTGTTGCTTATTTCGTTAATATCTCCGATTACTAGGCATGGTAGGGGTTCACTAGTGATTATATTAGTAAATTCTGACCAGAAGGCGTCTTTATCACTTTCGTGTGGGGGTGCATAAATTAAGAAAATCACACCTCTGAAGTTTTTATCGTAGCATACGTATTTAACTTTGATTACTCTAGGGAGAATCACTTCAGCTTCAATTGTTTCATTACAGAGGGAATTCTCATTCCATAATAAACCAATTCCACCCGATCTATCTTCCCCTATCGACCAGATGGCGTGATTGAAACCTGTTGCTTTCCAGAGTCTTTCATAGAGGATTTTACATGTTCTCATTTCCGCAATTGCCATAAGATTAATATGCTCATTAATTCTCATCGCTTTTAAGTCTGTCCATATATCTACTCTTCCTAAGCCACGAATGTTCCAAAATCCTAATTTCATTTTATAACTTCTTGGACTATTAGAAGCCTATGGTTGGGATCTTCTAATAGAAAAAAGATATGTTCACATTTAAGCATTATTCTTGATTCAATTTTAGTTTCACTAATCCCAATCATATAGGTTAGTTGAATGTTGGAAGATGTCAACCATATAATTTTCCTTATGTCAAACCCACTCCTCATCTTTATACTCAATTCATGTCTCAACTGCACCCGATTTAGGCGAGCAAGACTGTGACACTAGTACCTTTTCGAGGATGGTAATTGATTGCAGGGTTATATGAGAATGAATCTAAGATGTTGAGAGTTTTGAATTCTTCCCCTGAATGACAATTAAAAGTATTGCTTGAGGACAAGCAAGCTTAAGTATGGGGTGTTTGTTGTGAGCTGAATCTGCCATGTTTTACATTTACTTTTATATCGATTTCTGCATGCATTTCATTCATTTGGGCTAAGATAGTACAGAACTTATGTAGTTAATGTTTATTTACCAAATTATGGAATCTACACCAGTTTCTGTTTAATTCGCAGAATTCGAGGCATTTTACAGCAATTCTACAGAAGGTCGGAAAAGCTCGGAAAACAGCTACAGAAGTCCAAGGTCAAAGCAGCAACTGAACCAGTCGAATCGAGCCGAGAAACCAGACTACTCGACCTCGAGTAGCCCTTACTCGATCTCGACAAAGATGCCCTAGCACAGCCTTGTCGACAGGAGCAACATCGAGAACCAGACCACCCGACTTCCGGAGTCTTATCGATCTCGACAAGACCTGGTCGAGATCGACGAAGCCCAGCGCCACATCCGGAGTCGAGGGGAGAACTGATCGAGGAGCCAAGGACAAGGACTATTCTACTCGATCTCGACAAGCTTCTAGCCGAGATCGACGAGGCCCACAGCGCCAGTCCGAGTCCATGCCGAGGAGAAGCTGCTCGACCAGAGAAGGCCATACCCTAGTCGATCTCGAGGAACCCTAGTCGAGATCGACGAGCTCCGAGTCCAGATCCGAGCTTGTCGAGTGGAGCCACCCGAGAAGACCCAGTCGACATAGCCAGGCTACTCGACCTCGAGGAGCCCTTGTCGACATCGACGAGCACCGTGAGCCAGAGTCCGAGCCTGTCGAGCAGAGAAGCCAGCCAAGACCAGTCGACCAGGATTCCTACTCGAGATCGACAAGGCTCTTGTCAAGATCGACCACGCTTCCAGAAGCTGTTCGACGCGGCTTGACGAATCCTACTCGGTTTTGCATTGCTTGGACGCGAAGATTGTCGATTCTATCCAAAACTATCAAGATCCATCATGAAGAGAAGGAATTCTATCCATAGAAGACTTTTAGATATATTTCCCTAATTTAGATTTAATTATGTTATAGCTTTTATTTATCTTTTTAAGTTTTAGATAAAGTTTTAGATATAGATAGATATCTTCTTTCCTAGAATAGCTAGGGAATGAAGCCTATAAATAAAGCCCATGGGGCTCAGTTTTATTCATTCAATTTTCGGTAGGAGAAGTAGTAGGAGAGAGAGAAAGAGAGAGTGAGCGGCCGATTGGAGTTGTGAAGCGAGAGCGGAGTTGGCTTCAAGCGGTTGTAAACTTTGGTTTATATTTATGCAAGTTATTTCTTTTCAATCAATGATGTCTGAGTTTGAAATGAGGCGCGAGTAGTCCACCCACTTCTAGGGTTGGGGCGAGCCCGACGATAGCCATGCATATTTGAGGTAAAGATCCGACCTTTATCATGTTTTGAGCATTTTCCTACTTGTTGATGTGTTTATTGCCCATCTAATGGAGATCCATGCTAACCACTTGGATTATAAACATAAAATCGGTAGAGACAATTAGGGTTTCTTGAGAGAGTTGTCTAATTGTTGGAAAAGGCGAAAGCTTAGTCCTTTAATGCGAATTATATGAATATCTGTTTGGTTCTGCCTTATGCATGCTTGGTTATTGTCGTTGCAAACCCCAATCTTGGAAGTCTTTTACATTCAGTTTGGTTCGAACCCTAAAAGCATTTGTTTTTACTTTCTTTATTTTTATTTCGTTTTGTTCCCTGCCCCACTCGATCTCGACCAACTGTGGTCGACCTCGAGTTACTGATTCTCGATCTAGCATCGTTGTAGCTTACTCGTGCAGGTACTCGACCAAGATCAACTCGACTTCGACAAGCCGTACTCGACCTCGAGTAGGCCCTGGTCGATATCGACCACCCTTTGCCGAGAGCTTTTGCCTTGTTCGACTGTCCGAGCTTCTGTCGACTACCCTTGTCGAGCTCTAGGACCCTGTTGTCGACTTCTGATCGTGAGATTTCTCCGCTGCCTGGGATCCGCTGACACGCTTCCTCGTGGATCGATCCTGACTTCCCGCTGCTACATCAGGAGGAGGTCTTGTAATTATTTGCAAGGGACGGAATCTGGTTTGCTGTGATTTATTTATATTTTAATTTTGCATACTCGATTTCCTCCTAACAACAACAAACATCTCAAAAGCAGCTAAAGACTCCTTACCTAGACAAGCTTGGATAAACATCAATTTACAATCAAAGGATACCCAAGACACATTACAATACTTCATACAACACTTCAAGACACACCAACCGGTAATTTTAATCATAATAACCATAACAAACGTCTTCTTTGCTACGGCTGTATTTACAAGTTCATTTTTTGCCCAATCAAACTTTGCTATGGTTGTGTACACATTTGAGCTGTTGCCAATGATATTCGATCGACAACTCCATTTGTCAACATAAGAAAGGGGATCAAAGTAATTAATCCAACCAACCCTACCATATATAACCATTAATACAGCTAGGAGTCCATCCTTACAAGGCTTTGCAATTCTCTTAAAATTAACATTATTATTAGACTTAGTTCCCCAAGCACAGTGAAGGACATCAGCATATGATAACTGCTTAGAAAAACACTCATCCTCATACCAACATACCAATTCCAAATCAGTGTTAGACAGATCAATGACATGGGATAGCCCATGTTCTCTAAGACAACCTGTTGCCATGAAACCTTCAAACAGAAAAGATTTTCTAGACAAGAAATTTATAACCTCAGATTTTACTTTGTGGTCATGAAATATATCCACATACTCATAGTAACATAGGCCTTCCCATTGCAACAGATGGAGAACCGAGGCAAACCAAGCAACGATTCCCAACAAAGTCCACCAGATACAGGCGATTAAAGATTTACACAACTAATTCCAATGAAATTGAAGAGGATCCGAAGCAATACACACATACCTGATTCGTTTCCGAATTCTACCTTGATACACTAACAGCTTTCCCCTATTGACTGTGCACATTCTGAAATCCTTCTCCTTATTAGTTTTCAGCTTAGAGACTCGTCTTTCCTTGAAGCAAGGCTGCTCCTTAATGAGTTTAATGCCCTCCGGCAGTTTAGAGCCCTTTCGGGGGGTAGACTTTTGAGAAGCAGGATCATCTGCTCCCATAGGTGTTTTTCCATCATCAACTCCATGAGGAGTCATGAGATTCACAAGAACAAGATCCAACTTAGAAAACCAGACAGTAGTTTGTAAAAAATAAGAAACGAACGAGAGAAGGGAGAGGAGAAGAGACCACCGCTCCACCAACCTCCCTAGAAAGCGGTAAGCGCAAAAAGACGGAAAAGAGCACCCCCTGTAGACGCTCACCCAAGACCACTAGGCCGATTCCACATAGCATGGAGGGAAATCGGCCACTTCACTCCAATATAGATCGGAGTCCGACATCATCAACTCGCAGATCTTCAATCTCCGACCAGAACATGGCGGATTTGGCCACGGCGGGGGGCGAGGAGACCAGATCCACTCACACGCCACCATCAAGACACACAGAACCTTCCCCTCGGGGCGTTGATCGACCAGAAGAGCCCTAAGGCAAAACCAACAGACTATCCCCAAATTTGAGAAATCATAACACTCCTCTCCAAATACACCATCGCAGAGCACCCCAAGGTACCCAAAGGCCAGAGATCGGCTAGAAATAAGGCCATCAACAATTCGAAAAGGGTGGAGCAAGGACTCAGACTGAATTTTGTACTGGGTGAGTTTCGCTTTCCCAACCAATCTAGGGTTTTTTCGGAAGAAAGAGTACTCAACACCAAAGGAGGCGGAGTCACAAAGGGGGTTCTCAAAAAGAGAGTTTCTCTCTCTTATTTTCTTTCTCTGACAATTTCGAAGCTTAGAAATTACAATAGATATCTCTTGGCTTGTGTGAATAGTAAAAGTTTGAATAGTGAATAGTGAATAGTAACTTTTGTCTTCTTTCTTTCCATCAGTGCATGTCTCCTCCTGATGGCCTGAGTGGTCTGTTGATTACACCATAAAAGTCAAACATCGTTTATTTTCGACCGGAGGTAATATATAAAAGCGTCATGGTGCAAAGATTCTATTAGCTATTATATTATAGATAAGTGGATAGATTGATGGTTCTTATACATCATAATCGGGTTATTTGAGTCGGATTTGGGTTCTAGATAAATCGGATTTTTGATTAATTTAATCCCAAGATATTTTGTGTTGAGCCAAATACCACGAGGTCAATAACATAAACATTTTAAAGATTTTTTTTAAAATAATAATATTAAAATAAATTTTTGGTAGGAATAATATTAAAATAAAGGGAAATTCCGTTTGGTGCCTCTGAGGTTTTGACAATTTCGCTTGGTGCCCTAAGGTTTTATTTTGTCCAGATGGTACCCCTGAGTTTTGTCAAAAGCCCGCCTCATGCCCAAAACTCATATTTTCACTTTTTTAAATCAATAAAATGGCCCATTATTTTTCCTTATTTCACAAAACCTCTTTTACTTTTAACAATGAACAAAATTACCTATTATTTTTCTAAATTCAAGATAAATTTGAAAAACCCACCTTTATTCTAAAATTTAACAAAATCACATATTATTTCCAAAACTTTTATCACAAAATCACCCTTCTTCCAAAATTTTTAAAACAAAATCACTACGGTTTTTAAAATTATACAAAAGACATTAGTTTCCATACTTTGAAAAAAATAAAATAAAAACATTCGTTATTTTCCAAAATAATATTTAACACCTATTGTTTTCCAAAATAATATTTAACCTATAATTCACTAAATTTTAACAATTGTAAATGTGGTTGATCATATGGTAGCTCAATATTTTGGTAGTATATTTTTTTTCCGGTTCAATCTGTAAAACCGGAATTATTATTTTTTTCAATTTAATATTTAGCCACAATAGTTCATTGTATAAGAAAGAAATACATTATAATTATCATTTTCTTTTAAAATCAGGTCTTTGGGTTTCACGTGACCCAAAAATGTCAGATCGGATCGAGTTGACCCAGCATGAACCATCCTAATTGATCAATCTAACCCAATACTCGATTAGAATTTTATTGAAAAAGTAATGTAAAAAATAAAGGGTGGATTGATGAATAAGAGGGTGGATTTCTTTTTACCCAATACTCAATTAGAATAAAGAAGATTTTTTATATCAAAAGTATGGTTTAAGGATTTTTTTTTCCCTTTTTGTAATTTATAGGTCAATTTTTTTTTCAAAAAATATGAGGGTGCATTGATGCAATATTTTTTTTATAAACAATGGGTGGTATATTATGTATGTACAATGTTTGACAAATAATGAGATTTTTTTTTGCAAAATATTAAAAATAATGAATCTTTTGTGTAATGTTCAAAATAAAGGTTGATTTTCTTCTAATTTTTTTTGTAACAATGGGTGAGTTTTTGCTAAAATTTTGAAAATTATGTGTGATTTAAAATCTTACAAAGAATCCGAGTCCATAATAAAAATTAGGAATTCGCCGGGCCCTTTTGGAACAGCCCTTTAAATTTCTAATTTTTATTCATTTTACCGTTTAATAACTAAGAATCAGATCTTGATAACTAACTATTTGCAACTTGACAATTTAAAACAAACTTTTCGAGTAATGAAATATTATTTAATCGATGAAAATAGGAATATTTATAATCCCGATCCAGTAAGTAGCATTATTTTGAATCCGTTCAAATTGAATTGGTATTGGCTTCATCAAAATTCTTGTGAAGAGACCCCCACAAAAATAAGTCTTGGACAATTTCTTTGTGAAAATGTCTGTATAGCCAAAAATGGACCACACTTAAAGGCAAGTCAAGTTCTAATTGTTCAAGTTGACTCTGTAGTAATAAGAGCAACAAAGCCCTATTTGGCCACCCCAGGAGCAACAATTCATGGCCATTATGGGGAAATCATTTATGAAGGAGATACAGTAGTTACATTTATATATGGAAAATCGAGGTCGGGTGATATAACGCAAGGCCTTCCAAAGGTGGAACAAGTCTTAGAAGTTCGTTCGCTTGAGTCAATATCGATGAATCTGGAAAGGAGGATTGGTACTTGGAATGAGCGTATAACAGGATTTAGTTAAATATATAAGGTGTTTTTTTTTACTTTTATGTTAGATTTAGTTAAATAATAGGTAGTTTTATTCATTGTTAAAAATAAAGGGGGTTGACGAAACTCGAACTAAAAAGGTCTCCATTTTTAGTGGGACTCGGGAATAGACCCAGTGGGGCCTCCAACATTCCCAACGGACTTACCTGACCCGTACCGAAATAATCGATACGGCCCGACCTGTGCCGCGGGAATAAATTAAGGTCTTTGAGACATTATCCCCTCATCGAGGTTTCATCAACGAAATGGGAATAAATCATTTACCTGTTACCGTTCGCTTGCTTAGGGTTTGACAGTTACAAATTCTTGATTCTCACTTCAGACTCCCAAATAAGAAGGGAGAGTCCAAATAGCTACTCGCGGATGATTTTTGACACCTGTCCGCGGAGCGGCTCCTTATCCTGGTAAGAAATCCTTGAACACTCAGTTTTCTGCTTCCTTTATCCCTTTTCTCTCTCTGAATTTTGTTCTCCTCAGGATACTGTATTAGGTCCGCTCATTTGTCCTCTTCCCCCTCGTCCAAAAGTCCCCTATCCTATTTCTTTTCTTCCCTTTTATAGGTGACGAGCGTTCTTAGGATATTCAACACGTGGGGTTTCCTGTCCGACACGTGTCTGACTCTTGGGATGAGGGCATGTTGGCCACGTACCCCCTCCTTCTGTCCGCGGATGATGTGACTTTATAGATGGAGGTTTTGATTCTATTCGCGGTTGTTTCTGTGATGTCTTTATTTTTCCTTTTGTTTCCTCTATTTTTACATTTGCTTAGATGTTTTTATTGTTGGTTTCATCACAGCTCCTCGGGCCGGGTTAATTCCCAACGGGATTGACGCGGGCCGATAACCTTAGTACGGAAAACATCTGACTGTTTGTGAGCGTCTCATCTTCGTATAAGCTTACCGGTAATGGGCTTTTTGCTTACTTGTGTCGGCCCATTAAGGGCCCATTAGGCCCACTCCACCTTTGGAAGTTCAACAGTTGGTCCCGTTCCGTTCTTTTTACTCCACATTTGTCTTCTTCTGGTTTCTAAAGATTTCTTGTTCTTATCTGCTCTTTGGTTTTCCGGTGGTGGTCTTAGGTTTCCGATTGCAGTTTGTTTGAAGTTTCCGGCGAAGTTCTTCCAGAAATTTAAGGTATTTTTTCTTGTTTTAAGCTATTTTTAGATTCTTTTTCTTTTCAAACTATTTCAATCTTCTTGATGTGTAGATCGAAAATTAGGGGGGAATTTTGTTTTTGAATCTGTTTCTCCTTTGATCGAGATTTTGTTCCTCGTATGTAAATCTTCATACGATTTTCTTTAGTTTCTTTGGGAATGGCTAACCTCAGCGGAGAGCACGACGTATTGGATGATTTTGAAAGAGGAGAAAGGTGGAGAAGTGATGTTGCTTCGTCTTCTCATCCGCGTCAATCTCAGGAGATTCCCTCCTCTTCTTCCGAGAGTTCTTCTTCTAGATCCAGTGGTACCTCATCAGAGTCATCTTCTTCTACATCTGCATCAACTCCAAATCGGGTTGGTCCTATAGGTAGCCCTATTAAGGTGAGAAGGCGCTGGAAGCGTACTGACCCTGATTACTATTCTTCTCCTTACACAGTTTCTTCTTCTTTGAAGGGATGCACGAGAGATGAAAATTCCGAAGATGGGGGTGAATCGGGAGTCCGTTCTCCTGAGGACGCGTGTCTTTCCTCGACCTCTCACCCTGTGGACGTTGGTCAAGAGGCTGAAACGGTTTGGATTCCTTGTGAGGCTTCTCCTATTGGTGTGGCAAAATCCCAAAAAGGATTCGTTCTAAAGAAAACTTGACTGATTTGGACACTCCGCTGTATGACCTCAAAGATTTGGACACTTGTCTTTTCCGTGGAGACTTTAGGCCTCAATCGCCTCCTTCCGCCCGTCCATTGGTAGTAGCTGAAAGAATCCACCCGTGGCGGTCTCCTGTCGAAGAACTTAGGGGATGCACTACTTTGCTTGGATTGGCCGATCTTGATGCTATTTCTCAAGTTTTTCCATGACCTGCTGATCTGGAGTTTTGTCTTCCTGAGGAGGGAGGAGGTTGTTTGGATGCTTATGAAGATTGCCTAGTTGTCTACGCGGCTAGTTTATCTCGGGGTTTTCGGCTTCCCTTACACCCCTTTTTCACAGAATTTCTGAGTGAATACAACTTAAGCCCTGCCCAAATCGTCCCCAATGGTTAGATGTTTTTTACCAGTTTTATGATGAGGTGCAAGGAGATTGGGGTCACTCCTACCCTGAAGTTGATGTTTAGTATTTTTTCCGTAAAGAAGGGAACTCATGACTCAAGGTTTTATCAGTGCAATTCCAGCTGTGGTTATATGGAGAGGCTTTCTAGCAAACCAAATTGGAAACATAAGTGGTTCCTGGTCCGCGACAAATCCGGAAAATGTTTTAATTGTCGGACTGTTCCAGGGCGTTTTTGTCCTGTGAAAAAACCGATTGTTCCTAACCTTCTCGAGTTTAAACAATCGTTCACCCATAAACCTAGGTTCCCCTGGCCTGAGATGATCTCTACATTTCGTCTTGAGATGGCTGGTTTGAGTCTTCCTCATCCGCGACTAGGTGTCTTCTTTGTTTTCATTATTTCTTTGGGAGTTAATATTTGTGTCCCATGTTTTGTTTGTTTTGATGGTTTACTTATCCTTGGACGTTCTTGTATTCAGATACGATGGATCTGGACTCCCTTTTGAAGCGTCACAGAGCTAAATCTGGGAAAAAGAAGAAAAGTTCTGACGTCCGCGACCTTCCTCCAGTCTCTGACGCGGCTCCGATTATCGACACCGCCTTAGTGGAAGAACCTGTGCTCTTGTGGAGTCTTCTTCATTGGCTCCTGTACCCCGGGAAAAACGTGCTCGTTCATCTGCCCCAGTAGCTTCTAAGAAGAAGAGGAAGGTCAATACGGCAGTTGAGGCATCCGACGCGGATGAAAGAGGACTTTTTATTGAGGGTGAGGCAAATCTTCCTGAGTTCCCGATTCCTGGTTTTGGGATGGTTGATCTTGCGAGCCTTGCCTTCCCTACCAAAAAGCTTTGCTCTAACGAGCAGGGTTACATTAAGCGGTTGGATGCTGTCAATCTTTCAACGAATTTTGACCGTCTGAACAAGTGGGTAAGTTGTCCTTATTTTTTAGTAACCTTAATTTTGTTCTGTTTCTTCTTAGAAAAAACCTACGTGGTTTGATTTTTAAACTCTTTCCTTTTACTTGTGTGTTTACTTTTGGTTTTAGCTGAGGGTGATTCAAAATGATGTGGAAAGACGTCTTGTGTGTGATGAAAATGATATTGTCAAAAAGGACGCGGAGATTAGAAAACTGTCGCATTAGTTGCGGATTCTGGGGAACACAGTTGGTGACCCGACCTCAATTGAGAAGTTTAAGAAGAGGTCCGCGGAACATCATGAAGAATTGCAGGTGACAAAAGGGGCTATGGAGGCTTTGAAGAAAGATCGCGACGATCTGAAAGCTTCACTGGATGTTATCAGCTCGCGTGTCAAGGAACTCGAGGTCACGGAAAAGCGCTCGCAGGATCTCGTTCAAACAAAACAAGCTAGTATTGACAAGCTGGAGGAGGACTTCTCGATTCTTCGTGAGGAGCAATCCATTACTAAACAGGAGCTCGATAATATCAAAGCACGCTCAGATCAAGATGTGGCTCTTCAATGGCTTCAACGCCCTGAGGGCTTAGCTTATCTGTCTTCCGAGTGGGTCAAAACTTAAGCTAGCGCATCCTTTTTGTCTTCTGTAGCCAAAGCTTGTCTCCAGACTCCAAAGGGCACGAGCATTTTAAAGGACAAGTGATTTAGCTACTTTCGAAAAGGGATGGTCGCGGGGATTAACCAAAGTGTATCGCGTTCAGCAGCTCATCCTGGAGTTCCCTTGGAGAAATTTGAGCCAAGCATGACCAGTGCAGATTAGGGGCTCTCAAAGGAAGAGATGGCCGCGGAGGAGTCGTATTCCGAGGATGAAGATGCTGAAGATGTTGGCAACGAAATCGAAACAACGACCACCACTACTTGATTCTTGAGGTTTTAACTTTAGTTGGTAACTTGGAAATGAAACTTTTCTTGACTTGGGCGCCTGCAATGGTTTTTTTTTTGGTGTTTCTATGTGATGCTTGTTCTCTGTGAAGCTGGGCTTGAAACTTTTAGATGAAACACTATATTTTTGTATACTTTTTGCTTGCTAATGCCTTGACATTTCTCCAAGTGTTGAAAGGGTTAGCCCGAATGTACAAAGCTTTCTCTCCACTTGTCTTTAATCTGCAAGATGGGATTTTCTCCTTTTAAGGACCAAATCCTCCTGTGATATCTACCTCTTTTCATGTGTTGACGATTAATCACGTTTTCACACGCATCATGTCTCCGGGAGGTTTTAATCCTTGGGCCTTTTTTCAAAAGATCGAAAATGTGGACCAACTTTGTCGACTTGTGAGTTTTCTTTTCGCCTTTTCTTAGAAAGTTCAGGCTAGTTTTCCGAATTATATTTCTTGATTGTACGCAGGGTTTACCACCTCAATTTGAGGCTGAATATGGGCCACTGTCGCCTGGATGGGCTTTTCTTTCGTCGTATCTAGTTCGTGACTTCCCAGTGGCAGTGTCTTGGAGCGAGAACGGCCTTTTTCAGCTTGACCGCGGATGGGATGAGTTCCTTGCCCTTCACCATCTTGGGATAGGTAGTGCTATGATGTTTTTTCATAGGGGCGATGTTTCTTTTAAAGTTTGTCCGCGTTGCGAGATTGGGAATGATAATGAGGCTAATCTTAGCTCTGCTTCCTCTTCATGTGGTTTGAATTGAACCTTTCTAATAATATGTTCTGAGAGTTTGTAATTTATTCATGTATTACACTCCGCGTGTGGCTCGGAGGGGGATCATGACTTTTTCTTACTATCTATCATATTTCGCGATTTTTATCAGGCTTAAAGGGGGATCTCTTATTATTCATAATAAAAGGCAACATGCTAGAACTTCAGGAAGTTTGATCCTTTTAAACCTAATACACCATACTAGGGATGGTAGTGCGGTACACGAAATAAAAACTTAAGGACGTCCTACCTCTCCGTTCTCCTCGCTGTCAGGGCTGACGACATGGACTTCAAAGATGGAATCTCCCATGTAGGTGAAGATCAGAGCCGATCCTACATTGACTCAGTTTGCTTATGTGAACTCATGTCACCCCTGTGTTAACCAAAAGAGGTCGTCCCCATCTCTTTCCACCTTTACTTCTTGTTCCTGGTTGGAACTAGACCAGAGCCTGGCTTGAGTGTGTGCGTCTTCATCAATTAAGACATACATTAACGGGAGTCGGAGTGTTTGGAGTTGTTCTTCTCTCATGATGACCCTATAGAAAGCTCTTGGTGGCAACCCCAGATCCATTTTTTCTGAGGGTGTTTATCACCTTGGTCCTTCTTGTGTGTTTTATACTTGTTGAGTGAGGTATTTTGTCTTTGTTTTTATCGCCCCTTGTCGATGGGTAACCTATTTAGTTTTTCTTTTTCGAACTACTTATGGTCATTTAAAGGACCTCTTTGAAAAGATTGTTGGGTTCCAGTGAGATGGTCAATCGTTCAGTGACAAGATAAATCTTTGTTTCAGAAAAAAGGGACGCGTGCCTTGCATTACTGTGTCACTTGTTGTGCGTCATGCATGCACCTCTTCCTCTAATTCTTGACTGTTTCCTCATGAACGATGGGACAAGAAAGAAAAAACTATTGTTTTCCTCTTTTTTTTTCGAGATGCGGGAATCTGCCATAGTCCCTCCTTTAGTATTTAGGGCTGACGTGGCCTTTTAGCAAGGATCTCGATGGGCTTTCTTCCAGGCGATTGATTATCCTGAGCAATTTACGCATTTGGTGAGGTTTTTATGTCTAATTTCTCCCAATTCCTTTGCGAATTATTTCCTTATCTTTATCTTCTTCTATTCTATAGCTGCTGCCACTCAGATTTGAGGAAGTGTATGAGGATGCTGTCCCCAGGCGAGTCTTACTTTCTTCTCATCAGATGCGAAATTTTCCCGTTTGCATAGAACGTCGGGACTGTGGTCTTCTCTACCTTGGCCGCGGATGGAAGGATTTTGTAGAGTCTCATTGTTTTGAGAGGGGCGCTTCTATGATCTTCACTCATATGGGTGAGGCGCATTTTGAAGTCCAGGAGATGGACTCTCGTGGAGGAGAGCGCGAGACTAATCGTAATGATCCCCCCTTCCATGGTTCAGCCTCAAACGGCTTTTGAGCTTGGTATCTTATGTCTGTGCTAATACTTTAGCTTTTTCTTGTATGATAAAATAGTTTCGAAAACTTCTTTTGCGACTTTTTGGTCTTTGCTACGTTTGTTGTGTGTACTACATGCAATCTCTTTTGGCTTGTAATCTGTATATTTATGTGCGTCAAAATAGAGTTCAAAGTTTGTTTAGTGATTTGTTGTGTCAGCGGATACGTCCGCGGTGATGTTTGATAATACATGTTTTACCGCTAAGCTAGCTTCTTTCTTGGGATTATCCTTGAACGCGAGCTCTTATTTTAAAGAGGGAGCAGTCGAGATGTCTGTTATAACCACTATTAATTATGAACTTTTAGTTCTTATTTTGGGGATTTTTGAGATCGTGCATGCTTGCCACGTGAATTAAATTTAGAGTTTAGTTTTTCGATACCATTTTGTCATCATATGCTACTTCACGGGTTTCCCAGATTTATCTTCAATATCGGTGTTTTCTGTTGCCTCGTGCACGGCGTGCCACTTGTCAGGTTTGGTCAATGACCTTTCAAATCTTCCGAGTACCTGTCTCTGTCTGCGTAGCGTGTTAGCACAGACAAGGTGTCCTATATAAAGAGAAAGTATTGGGGGGGGGGGGGGGGTGTAACACTTGATTTTTCTTTTCAGCATGCCTTCTCCTATCCAACCGAATTGGTCATTTTTTCGAGCGTATCAGTTTTCCAGAACAACTCCGCCACTTGGTTAGTTTTTTGTTGCTGAGTTTACCCTTTCTTTATCTTTATCTTCTCTTGATATCCTCATTTTTTCATGTACTTCTAGTCCTTGCCGTTACGCTTTGAGGATGAGCTAGGCCCGGATCTCCCTAAGAACATCCTCTTGTCAACTAGGATCCTTCGTGACTTCTCCGTGGAAATTTTACGCAGTGATTATGGGGTTCCCTTTTTGAGAGGCGGTTGGAACGACTTTGTTGAGTCGCACAACGTCAATGTTGGTTCTTCTGTGACTTTTGTTCACAAAGGAGGAAACCGTTTTGAGGTTCATATTTTGGACGCTGTGGGAGATGAGGTGGATGCTGAATGGGCTTCTCCCCAATCAGAGGGTCCACCTTCGAATGGATTTCGCTTGAGTCAAGGTAGAACTCATCTTATTCCAGCTACGCCTAGGTGGGTATGAGCCGGTACTTGTATGTTATCAAGCGGACTACTTCTTGAACGCGTTGCCGCACTTTTGCCATCTGTTATCTACCTTATGTTAGTCGTTAGATTATGGTTGCATTCTTTATGATAGCAAAGAGTCCATGTGCCCTAAAGACTTATGCAAACTTATCTTCAAAATTTTGAAATGTTTTGATGAGAGACCCGACGCGGAGAGTAATTCTAGCGTCCTTGGGTCTTACTAAAGAACTTATCTTCGAGAACTGCTTCGACTGGAAGCCTGACGCGGAGCCAAGCTCCCGTGTTTTTGGGTCTTTATTAAAGAACTCATCTCCGAGAATTGCTTCGATCGGAGGCCCGACGCGGAGCCAAGCTCCAGCGTTCTTGGGTCTTATTCAAGAACTCATCTCCGAGAATTGCTTCGATCGGAGGTCCGACGCGGAGCCAAGCTCCAACGTTCTTGGGTCTTATTCAAGAACTCAACTCCGAGAATTGCTTTGATCGGAGGCCCGACGCGGAGCCAAGCTCCAGCGTTCTTGGGTCTTATTCAAGAACTCATCTCCGAGAATTGCTTCGTTCGGAGGCCCGACGCAGAGCCAAACTCCAGCGTTCTTGGGTCTTATTCAAGAACTCATCCCCGAGAATTGCTTCGATCGGAGGCCCGACGCGGAGCCAAGCTCCAGCGTTCTTGGGTCTTTATTCAAGAACTCATCTCCGAGAATTGCTTCGATCGGAGGCCCGACGCAGAGCCAAGCTCCAGCGTTCTTGGGTCTTATTCAAGAACTCATCTATGAGAATTTCTTCGATCGGAGGCCCGATGCGGAGCCAAGCTCCAGCGTTCTTGGGTCTTATTCAAGAACTCATCCCCGAGAATTGCTTCGATCGGAGGCCCGACGCGGAGCCAAGCTCCAGCGTTCTTGGGTCTTATTCAAGAACTCATCTCCGAGAATTGCTTCGATCGGAGGCCCGGCGCGGAGCCAAGCTCCAGCGTTCTTGGGTCTTATTCAAGAACTCATCTCCGAGAACTGCTTCGATCGGAGGCCCGATGCGGAGCCAAGCTCCAGCGTTATTGGGTCTTATTAAAGAACTTATTCTAAAGGAATATAATAAAAGTGCCCTTTAACCGCTTTATTTAATTTTTGCGGGGGCGACTAGGATTTCCATTCTTTACAAGCCTAGGCCATTACACATAATATTTATTTAAATTATCTGCATTCCGAGTCTTATTTAAAACTGTGCCTTCAGGGGTGCTATGCTTGTATGCTCCTTCTTGGATCACCTTCACAATTATATATGGCCCCTCCCAGTTTGGGTCTAGTTTTCCTCCAGTGGTGGCTTGACGGAGCACTAAATCTCCTTTCTTGAAGTGTCGCGGATGGACTCGCCTGTCGCGGTATCCGGATAGATGCCTCTTATACTCCTGCTCTCTTAGGGCTGCCGCCATCCTACGTTCTTCTATAAGATGTAGTTCGAGTTCTAGTGCTTCATCATTGGTTTCCTGGTTGTACGCCAGGATTCGCGCTGAGGGGACCAACCTTTCTACTGGAATGACTGCGTCCATTCCATAAACTAGTGTAAATGGGGTTTCTCCTGTTGGGGTTTTTACTGACGTACGGTAGGACCATAAAACTAATGGTAGAAGTTCCGCCCACCGTCCCTTTGCCGTGCTTCCAAGTTTTTTCTGTATCCCATGCAACAACTGCCGATTGGTTGTTTCTGCCTGTCCATTCGTCTGTGGATGGGCCACGGACGAAAACTTGAGGTTTATGCCCAACCCTGCGCAAAAATCTCTGAGCAATTCACTATCAAACTGTGGTCCATGATCTGTGATTATCGAGTCAGGCACCCCAAATCGGCAGATGATGTTCTTCCACAAGAACCTCCTCACTTTTTCCGCGGTGATCAGTTCCATTGCTCCGGCTTCTACCCATTTAATGAAATAGTCTACCAAAACAAGCACATACTTCAATTATCCTAGGGCAGTCGGAAATGGACCAAGGATATCCATTCCCCAAACGGAAAACGGGCAAGCTCCAGATATTCTTTTCATTGGCTTTGTGGGGCGATGCATCAGATTTCCAAACCTCTGACACGCGTCACATTTCTGAATGTAGGTTTGGACGTCCTGCTTCATAGTAGGCCAGTAATATCCAAGCATAGTTGCTTTTGCCACCAAGGCTCTCCATCCTTGGTGATGCACACAAACCCCATCGTGTAGCTCCTTCGTGACAACACCTCCTTCTTTAATGGGTATGCAAAGCAAGTCAGGGAGGCCGTAACCTCTTTTGTAGAGTTTTCCCTCTCTGATGGTGAAACGAGCTGCTTTTGTGATCACTCTTCTAGCTGCGTCATTTTCCTTCAGAAGCAAACCTTTCCCAAGATAGTCCGCGAGCGGTGTCCTCCAGCCTCCTTCCTCGTTTTCTTGAACTCGATAGACTTCTTGGATTAGCCTGCGACTGTTCATTCTTTCGAGGAAAACTTCTTTCCCCACTTCTTCGGGCATAACTGCCCCCATTCAAGCCAATGCATCTGCCTGTTGGTTGTCATTTCTGGAGATCACTGTCAAGCAAAAACTCAAGAACGCCTTTGACAATGCTTGTACTTTTCTCTGATAGTCAGGCATTAATCCAGTTCTGGCTTTGTACTCCTCTGTTATCTGTCGCGTCATAACCTCTGAGTCGGTGTAAATGGATACTTGTCTGGCTCCCTTGACCAAAGCTATCTCTAGGCCCGCGAGCAGGGCCTCATACTCAGCTTCATTGTTCGTGGCTTGAAAATTCAGTTTGTAAGCGTAGTTGTACTGTTGCTTATCAAGTGCAGTGAGAGTAACTCCAGCTCCGCATCCATCTTTGTTGGCCGCGCCATCTATCTTGAGTGTCCACTCGCTTTTTTCTGTTTGAGCGCCTAACTCAAAACTTGTTTCACTGATGAAATCGGCTAGTGTCTGAGCCAACACTGCCCGCCGCGGGGTGTATTCAATTTCAAATTCTGTCAACTCAACCGCCCACTTCATCATCCTTCCTTACAGGCACGGGGAGTGGAGAATCTGTCGCAAAGGTAGGTCGGTCATTACCCGGATGACATGATCCTGGAAGTAGGGTCTCAATCTTCTTGCCGCGAACACCAGACATAAAATCATCTTTTCCACTGGCTCATACCATGTCTCAGCATCTTGCAGCACACAACTGATGTAGTATACGGGATACTTCTCTGCTCGTGTTAAGATCGCGCTGATGGTAATGTTTTTGACTGATAGGTACAGATGTAAAGCCTCCTGTTTCTCTGGTTGCTGTAGGGTGGGTAATGCCGACAAGAAAATTTTTAATTCCCCGAAAGCTTCCTGCAATTCTGGGGTCCAGCGTATTGGGCCCTTTTTCTTGAGTAAAGTGAAGAAAGGTAAAGACTTGTCTTCCAAGCATGAACAAAATCGGCTTAGGTAGTTTACTGCTCCGTTTAAGGACTATATTTCTTTGATTGTCCGCGGTTGTTGGAGATTTTGGACTGCCACGACCTTTTCAGGGTTCACATCAATTCCTCGATGACTGACCATAAAACCAAGGAACTTTCCAGAATCAACTCCAAAGACACACTTTTCTGCGTTAAGGTTCAATCCTCCTCTGCGAAGGGAATCAAATGTCTCTTGTAGGTCTGCCGCATGATCTTCTGCTCTTTTGCTCTTAACCACAATATCATCCACATATATCGACACATTCCTCCCAATCTGTCTGCGAAAAATTCGATCTATAGTTCTCTGAAACGTAGCTCCAGCATTTCTGAGTCCAAAAGGCATGACGCGGTAGCAAAATATTCCCTGGTTTGTGATGAAAGTGGTTGCCTTTTTGTCTTGTGGGTCCGGGCATATTTGATTATATCCAAAATAAACATCAAGAAAGCTGAGGACTTTGTTACCCGCGGTTTCGTCAACGAGTTCGTCTATGGATGGTAATGGGTAGCTGTCTTTGGGGCAGGACTTATTGAGGTCGGTGAAATCAATGCACATCCTCCACTTTCCATTAGACTTTTTCACTAGAACCACATTTGAGAGCCAATTTGAATCCTCTACTTCCTCTATAAGTCCTGCTTCTAACAGCTTATCAATTTCTTCCTTTGCCGCAGCTGCCTTTTCGGGGGGGCATTTTTCTTTTCTTCTGTACTATGGGCTTTGTTCCAGGATGGATCCTCAAAGTGTGCAATGCAGTCGTGGACGGGACTCTTAAAAGGTCTCGCGGAGTCCATGCAAAAATATCCCTTGACCTCGCTATGATCTCTAAGACCCGATCTTTTTTCTCTGGCTCTAACGCTTGTCCCATATAAATCTTCTCTTCGGGGTTCGGAAAAGGTGTGTAAACAATCCTTTCATCCACGGTTGGTGTCCTTGCATCTGTCGGTCTAACTTCTAGCTCAGCTTTCGAAGGTTCTGATGGGTTGCTGTCTCCCACCATGGACTCACACTTCTCACTGATGCACATTATTTCTTTCCTTCTCTTGATGGAAGTTAAATAACAGCTCCTGCTTTCAGGTTGTTGGCCGCGAACTTCACCTACTCCTTCCCCTGGTAAAGGGAATTTTCCGACAAAGTGATAGATTTATACTATCATCTGAAATTTGTAGAGCGAGACGCGTCCCAATAAAGCATTGTATACGGTTGGCACTTTTACTACTGTGAACACAACGTTCTCCATTCGCCTTTTTGGGGCTGTCCCTAAGACTACTGTTAACTCGATCGTTCCTGCCACCTGCACTTCACCTCCCGAGAACGTAATCAAAGTGCCCGCATATGACTTCAATGATGTCGCGGAGATCCCCATCTGAGAGAAAGCATCCCATGATAATATATCAACGGATGAACCAATATCAATGAAGACCCTTTTGACTGTCTTGGCAGCTATCTGAGCATGGATGATCAAAGGGTCATAGTGCGGCATTCTTACTTCCTCGACGTCTTTTGGGGGAAAAGTTATCTCTTCATGTTGTGACAGATAGATTTTTCTGCTTAACGCGGACGGTGGTTGCTTTCCCTCTCACTCGTAGTTCCTCTTTTCTCGTTTACTTGATCCTGCCATGGAGCATCCTCCAGCAAGGGTATTTATAAAACCTTCGAGCTCTGGTATGTGACCCTCTCCTGGTCTTCGGGCTCCTTCCTGATTAACAGATCTTTGCATAGTGGGTGCGTGGTTGTGTCTACCTCCGCGCCATCTTTGTCCCCTACCTCTTCCTCGATTGAAAAATGGGGCATCTCTACGCTGATGTTGTTGTCCTTGGTATCGGTTCTGTCGATGGTGGGGGCCGTCAGGTCTAGGGTCACGAACTTCCCAATCTGGTCTCTGATTGTGTCGATCTTCTCTCCGTAGCGGAAATCTCAGTTCTTGATTCCTATAAAGGTTCTCCCTCGGATGATAGGACCGCGGATAGTCTTCTCTTTGACGGGACCCTTGGCCCCTTTCGGAATTCATGTGTATTTCGTCGCGGCGGGGACGAATAGCTCCTTCTTCTGACTGATGTCTGGGCAGCTTAACTTTCTCTCTTTTGAATTTTTCGGCGAGCTTCCCAAAAAAGCCCTGATTGCCCGTGTTTGCTCTTGAGCTGGATGCGGCCGCCTCCTCGGCTTCGATTTGTCTTGATACCCGATCCCTTAAATCATCGTAACTGGCCGGCTTTTTCCGAAACAAATACGTCTTGAAATCTCCTTCTGCCAAATTCCCCATGAGAATGATGATCGCTGATTCATGATTAAAGTTGGGGATTTGTACTACCACGCTTGTGAATCAAGTAAAAAAGTGTCCTAGTGTTTCCCCAACTTCTTGCCCGATTGAGTTTAAATCAAGCATCGTCTTCTTCCGTGACCGTGCACTTTCAAAATGGGACGTGAAGATATGGGTCAGCTGGGTGAAACTGGTCACGGAGTTTTTTGGCAGGTTAGTAAACCACGTGAGGGCGATTTTTGCGAGGGTTGAGGGGAAAGTTCGGCATAACATGGCATTGTTGTACTCATTTATTGTCATCGCGGTTGTAAAATGGCAGAGATGATCCTCAGGATCAGTCATTCCATCATACTTCATAAGGCCCACATCCCGCCTTCTTTTTGGTACTGTCGCGGAGCAGATTTCTCTGGTGAAAACAGATGGGAGGATCGCCGGTCCTTCTGCTTTTTTATCAGCTGAATCAGATTTGGTGGAGGTGGAAACATCCGTAGATCGCTCTCCGCGTCGGTGTTTGTTCTCATGCTTCCGCTGATCATTCTGCCAAGGTTGGTGTGGCATTGCCTGACCTTGAAAGCCATAATTCATGTTGCTGAATGCATCGCCTGGGTTGTACGCAGTATAACCTCTATCAAAATTTCCATGCTGCTCACCACGGTGGGCAGTCTCTTGTTGACGCGAGTTCTGTCCCCAGTGATCATAATAGTAATACTGAGCTTGTTCTTGCTGTAGAGGATTATGCTGCTCATGATGAACTTCATAATACCAGAAATTCTGAGGTGCATGTTCTCCTCCTGTTCCATGCTGATTATAATAGTGATGTAGAGGGGTATCGTGGGGCTGGCCTCCTGTTTTACCATCTATATCAGGTTGAGGTGTCAACAGGACATACATACTTGAGGCCTCTTGATCGTGGTGGATCCCATGGCTCATGTCCTGAGTCGCGTTGTTTTGATTATCACTCATTCTGTCACTGTTACAATTCTGTTAAGTCAATAACTCGTTGATCTTTATTTTTTATACATAGACGCGGACCCCCCACCCTTTCCAGGAACTGGGGGTCTTTACTTGATTTTCTAAAATAAAAGCTTACAAAGGAACCCCTTAGCGTGAGGGGGTTCCCATAGACGGCGCCAATGACGAAACTCGAACTAAAAAGGTCTCCATTTTTAGTGCGACCCGGGAATAGATCCAGTGGGACCTCCAACATTCCCAACGGACTTACCTGACCCGTACCGAAATAATCGATACGACCCGACCTGTGCCGCGGGAATAAATTAAGGTCTTTGAGACATTATCCCCTCATCGAGGTTTCATCAACGAAATGGGAATCAATCATTTACCTGTTACCGTTCACTTGCTTAGGGTTTGACAGTTACAAATTCTTGATTCTCACTTCAAACTCCCAAATAAGAAGGGAGAGTCCAAATAGCTACTCGCTGATGATTTTTGACACCTGTCCGCGGAGCGGCTCCTTATCCTGGTAAGAAATCCTTGAACACTCAGTTTTCTGCTTCCTTTATCCCTTTTCTCTCTTTGAATTTTATTCTCCTCAGGATACTGTATTAGGTCCGCTCATTTGTCCTCTTCCTCCTCGTCCAAAAGTCCCCTATCCTATTTCTTTTCTTCCCTTTTATAGGTGACGAGCGTTCTTAGGATATTCAACACGTGGGGTTTCCTGTCGGACACGTGTCTGACTCGTGGGATGAGGGCATGTTGGGCACGTAATCCCTCCTTCTGTCCGCAGATGATGTGACTTTGTAGATGGAGGTTTTGATTCTATCCGCGGTTGTTTCTGTGATGTCTTTATTTTTCCTTTTGTTTCCTCTATTTTTACATTTGCTTAAATGTTTTTATTGTTGGTTTCGTCAGGGGTCTTGTGAAATAAGGAAAAATAATGGGCCATTTTATTGATATAAAAAAGTGAAAATATGAGTTTTGGGCATGAGGTGGACTTTTGACAAAACTCAGGGGCACCATCCGGACAAAATAAAACATTAGGATACTAAACGGAATTGTCAAAACGTCAGGGGCACCAAATGAAATTTCCCTAAAATAAATTATAATATCAATATGTGGTGCTTGTATAACATCCACCTAACGTTAACTCTTAGAGTCAACTTTGACTTAACTTATTATTGAGTTTCACATTTAAATTTTAGGGTAAATTTTTATTTCACTATCTTAAACACTCGATTTAAACTAGGGGTAAATGCGAGACGAGACGGAAATCGTCTTGTATCCCGTCTTGGATCGGGATTCACTATTTTTAAGACGGAATCAGAATGTGATCGGGATATGCGAGATTTGTGCCATGAAGGTTTATTACGGATGTTGATTAACACACCAACAACGACCAACGGTTGGGGATACCTCTTACGTCACCCATTTGACTACAGTGCCTTGGAAATCGGAAATTCCTATTTCCTACCGCCAACCCTATCATCTGTTCTCATCCTCCACCTCCACCGCCTTATTTCTTGCTGTAATAAATCCTGCCCCTCTCCCCTTTCCCTTTGAGGATCAGCTTCTTCGAATCGACTCCCCTCCCTTCACTGTTTCCCTCTCTTTCGAGCGGCGTCGACGGCGACTGACCGGCGACCAGGTACCATCCTCTGTTCTCTCTCTCAATTTTGTGACGTTTTTCTTTTTTTTCGGCTGTCCACCTCTTTTCAAATGCCCTTTTTCGATTGAAAATCGCGGGAATTAGATGTTAGGTTTTTGTTGTATGATGTCGATTGTGGCCCCGGACCTCCGGACCTCTTGTTCTTCCAATTTTCGGTTCTTTATCTCATTCTTGAGATGGCATTTTATGATTGATTGATTGATTCAGCTGAAATGCCTGCACTGGCCTTTTTGGTTATCGTTGATGCTCTAAATACATGCTACACTCACTGTGTTTGATTTTGTGTTCTGATATGTTGTGTCCCACTGATATGTTTTGTTAGATTTGTGGTTGTGCGGCAGTTGCACCTTGCACTAATCACTATCTTGGGGCTAATTGCTGTTGAGATTTATGTTGTTTGGGATTGATTTGTTCTTGTATGATAAGTATATTTCTGCAGTATAGAGGTTAAGTTCATACTATTTTTGGCAAAAGTTTTGGATCAAAATCTTCTTGCTTTAACTTCTCTTTGTTTATTGAGCTCAACATTCCACTGCTGATTGCTACTATAAAAAATGAAATATGTTAGTTGGATATGTTTTTACTGAATTTCTTTTGGTAATAGATATTCTTTCAGATTGATGAGATTTTCACCATTATTTCAGGCTTGAACTAGTTCATCTCAGGATTGGACAAGTTAGTGCCAGAACCTGGAATGATAACCGACATTGAAGATGAGAACTTCTTCTCAAAGCCCCTTGGGAGATGGCCCATCTTCTATTATGGAGTTGGACACATGCTCAATGATATCACTTCTGCTTGCTGGTTTACCTACCTCTTGGTCTTCTTGACAGATATTGGACTTTCACCTGGGTATTTTGGTTTCTTTCCTATCTCTATGTTTGTCAAAATATAAGCAAAATATAGACGGTTGATGGTGCTTGGATATACTTGAGTTGCATCAGACACTACCTTAGAAGTGTATTTCACCCCTTACAAAAGAGTTACATCGATATCACTTTCAAATTAAGAGGAATCAATCCTTTCATAAGCATGCTCAAAGAATCCATGAACAAACAAGAGAACAAATTTATATATATCATACAAATTCGTTTAATGCATCCAATATGCATTTATGCATGTCTCAGTGTGGCAGGAAAGCAAATCTGACAATGCCACATTGCATGTGTAGACACAATTAACTTGTGCATCTCTAAGGGTGAAGAAATGATCTCCTTTTTTTTTTGAGCAAGGGAGGTTAAGTGTACTAGTTGTTTTAGTTCAGGAAGATAGGAAGCGGTATTTGTGTCAAACTAGCTACTATTAGTATTACTAGCGTGGGCCCCGTGCTTAAGGCATGGGTATTTGTTTAAAATTTATCACAAAATCAAAAATTATCATTCATAATAATAATAATAATATATTATTTAGAAAATTAAAAGTAAAAATGCAAAATTTTAGTATTTGATGCCATCTCGTGATATTATTATAATGATACAACAACAACAACATTCCCAGTTAATCCCGCCTAGGCAGGGTATGGGGGCCAAGATGTACGCACTCTTTCCCCGACTAGGTCGAGAGTGTTTCCTAGATATTATAATAATGATAGAACATAATTAATGACATAAGAGATATAAAATAGTTTGGCAAAAGAAGATTAAGTAGAAGTACAATTTAAAAAAATTTACAATTGGAACACCATAAGACTAAGATCATACAACACAAAAATTAGTAGGTATCAACTAATTTTATACTTGAATAGTGGGGTTAGTGGGGTGGTTAGTGGATCCGCGACGGTTATAATGATGATGTGGTGAAAACAAATGAAGTGGAGGTTTTTTAGACCATCACATGGAGATGGAAAGGGAGTGGATGATGTGGCAGCCTTCATGTGACGACATGTGGAACAGAGGTTTTTGATGCTCCACCTAGGATAAACCCTGCATCTGCTTTTGTAATAGTAATAGATTGTTATCCTTCATGTTGATTAAAAAATATTGTTTTGTATAGAATTCTCATTGAACACTGCTGTCATAAACTTATGCAATGTTATAAAGCAGAAGAATACCTTTCATATATGTCTTCCTGTGGCAGTTTAACTCCACCTTCTTTTGTCCCTATTTGTTTATTTACTTTTCCCAAAAGGTTCTGGTTGGATGAATTATTCCTCTTTATGTTTTTTTTTTCTTTTTAAGAATGGGATGGTTACTCAGTTTACTTTATTTGGAAGACAGTAGAGGGGATGACTATCAAAAGAGGTAAAATTCAAGCGACGAGAAAAAAACACAAGAAGATTTATCTGCCACTTACCTTCTTTCATTTTCTACAGTTATACCAATGTAATAGTGCTTCATTTGTTCTACTTTATAACATGGCTTGTGTGTCTCATGGAATCCTTTTATTTTTTTTTATTGAAAATTTTGAATCCCATTTGAGCGAGTTCTTCATAGCACCGTTTGATAGGCTTGTTTTGTGCTTCTGAAGTAATGAGATCTGTAATTGCATGTTCTGACAACTGAGCAATATGGCAGAAGCATTGGTTTGGTTGAGTTTGTTAACGAGCATTTGTGGGATCAAGACTGTCCCTACAATGTTAGACACCTTCTTGTTCACTATGGAGCATTCTTTCTTTATATTCCTTTTTTCTTTTTGAGAAAAAGTGATCTCATCTTTTCAACTAATGTTTATATATTTAGGAAACGCTTGTAAGGTACTGTCTGTATTTTAAATATGAGTTGTTCCTTTTTAATTTTTACAGGAATGCAGCTATCGTCATGCTTTCAGGTCAAGTAGCAGATGGGTTTATGACCATATTTTGTGGTGAACTGGTAACTTTGAAGCTTATATATCTATTGCATTATTAACATTACATGTCATACTTCACCAATTTATGGGCAAATAAGCATCTACTTCAAAGAATGGAACCATAGAGTTGCCATCATCACCGTGGTTTACAAATCTTTTTAATTCTCTCCCTACATACACCTGTCACATTGTCACCTGAAACTAGTGGAAGTTCATGAGACCTATTCCTCAACTATGATGTACCTGGAAATGTCACTTCGAGTGTGCTTCCTGTTTCGGATTCATAAAGAAACGGCCCACCCACAGGGACATGTTAGAAGTGCAGGGGAGACGCCCCACCCACTGCCCAGTTCACCAGCCAGCACTGTTCAACCCATCAGCAGCAAGTTATAGTTCCCAATCTCATCTGCTTCTTCCTCATCGTTTCTCCCCATCTTCTTCTTTTTTTCCCTTCTCCACTTTGCAGTGATCTGCCGTTAACTGCCAATGATCCACCCACTACCACTGTGAAACGTTAATGACCTCACAAATTTTGCTTTCATTCCTTCATCTGTTTGCTGTATTGTTCAGCATATTGATGGATTTAGTTATTGCTGGTTCTGCCCTTTCTCTTTCCTTTCCTTGGTGCTTCACTGCTTGAGTTACTACTGGTGACTGCCAATGATCCACCCACTACTGCCATTGGCCACCCTACCACTGTGAAACGTTAATGACCTCACATGTTTTGCTTTCATTCCTTCAACTGTTTGCTGCTTGTTCAGCATATTGTTGGCTTTAGTTGCTGGTTCTGCCCTTCTCTTTCCTTTCCTTGGTGCTTCAGTGCTTGAGGTCTAATCCGAGCTCTTTCTAGGGTTATGGCTTGTGGACTACAGGTCTGAGTTTCAGTCTCACTTTTCCCCTATAATAAACAGGAGTCAAAACTTTAAATTTTCCAAAAGGCCTTTGTCAACTCTGTACATGCTTTCTTGTGGTGTGTTCTACTTATTACATATTTTCTTGGGTTATTAAGTTTATTTGCTTGCTGGTTGTTAATCTTTTGAAATATTATGTTATAGCTTTGTTTCATTCTTATTTTGGTTTGAAATTGTCTTAAAATATTAAATATTTTGATGTGATAAGTTTATATTTTGGTAATATATATTTACTCCTCTTGTTTAGACGTGTAAAATAAAATACTCCCTCCTTAATTAATAGACCGTAAGTCCTTTAAGCTTCTAAAATTAGGATGCTTGTGAAAGGATTGATCCCCTGTTGATTAATTGTCATTTTGTTGTGAAATTGAATTAACAGATGATGATAAAATTGGTAACTTACATAGTGAAACTATTGAGTCCCAGGAATTAGGACGGCATTGTGAATTTAAAAAATTTGTTTTCCACCTTCTAGAAAAGGTGAATCCCTAGTCACAAGTTAATTACTGTTTTCAGGGTTTACATGTGTCTAACACTGTTGAGAAACCTACATAGAGGAGAGATATATTATTTTGCATTGTGTATAAGAGATAAATAAAATCTACTTTTGGTTCATTCTACATGCATGTCCAAAATACAGTGAGGAATGGTGTGGCCACTTTAGTCTGCCTCCTCTCCCACATCAATTTTCACATAAGAATCACATTTGAATGCTCCAGTTGTTGAGTATACAAGTGCGAGGGCTTGGTCGTTGGTAATGTCTGTCATAGCTGAAGAAGAGTTGAAAGGAAGTTGTCAAGCAAGATCTTACCCCCTTTGCGCTCACAAAGGACATGGATGAGGACCGAGCACACTCCAGGCACACATGAGAGGGAGCATTCAGGTGGACGACACCTAGGCAGGAGTTAGAGAGGGAGCTGTCAGGTCCTAGGGTTTAGGATTTCGGTAGGTAGAGTGAGTTCATTTTAGGGTTTCACCTTATGCATTGCATGTGTTTGTTTTGTTCTACCTGATAGGCGAGTGGCACAGATTTAGGCTGTGCTTGTGTGGTTCTGCTTGGATGGTTGTTTTTGTAAAACTGCTAACTTTAAAGTCTCTTTTTTTTTGAGAAAAATTTGTCTAATATACATATACATCAATGTTGCATGTCTTGCATAATGTAATTCCATAGTAATTATTAACATCATTTATTAAGATCCTTTGGTTATTCATGGATTGAGGTGCAAAATGGATTGGGTTTAAGTAAAGGTGAAAGAATAGTTTGCTTTGTGCTCACTTCATGGCTGTGTATAATGGATTGGGTTTTGTAGATCGTAGGGTTGGGTTGCAGGGATGTGCATCAACGTACAAACTTTGCTCTTACAAAATCTTTGGAATGGCCAAGGTGACAAGTAGAAAAAAAGAAGAAGATTTATCTAACCCCTTCGTTGAGCAAACAAGCCAAATCCATGAACACTCTTTGGAAAAATAGAAGAATTCCTGTTAAAGGATTATGTTCTGAGTTGGAAAAATAGAATATTTATAATACGTGTCTTTCTTGGCTGTTGTGTGGTCTTTTTTTGGGGGGAAGTTATACCCATTTTGACTTGCAAATAATTGAGGAACTTTAGTTTGTTTCTTTATCGGTTAACAGATTCGTATCTCTGTTGTTATTTTTCCTTCACTTATATTTTCATATTGTATAAGGAAAAAAACTATAGGCAAGTTTTGTGGCTAATAAATCCAAATAATAGTGATTGCTTGGTCACTATTTATGAAGCACAACATTGTTATTTTTCAACTTTTGTTGAAACGAGTTTGAACATTTAATTTTTCAGATCCTTTTTAATATTTATGCTCAAATCGCTCTTCCAATGTATGTGACAGATTGATAGGCTTGGACATTTCAAAATATGGCATGGTGCTGGCTCCCTGTTAGTTGCTGTTTCATTTTCTTCTGTTTTCGGTGGCTGTGTCCTATGCCAAATCCTAGGCTCGGATTCTTCGGTTTCTGAAACTATTGGATACAGCTTGTTTGCTGCCATCTTCAATGTTGGTTGGGCTGCTGCTCAAGTTTCACACATGTAAAGTCCGATAGAAACACCTGTAGATTTATTCGTACTTACACATTTGAGTATAGTTTCTGTTTGGGCATATTATATCATTCATTTGGGATCAAATATTTAATATATAATTCTTGCATTCTTTGTAATTAACAATTATGTTCTGTTCATGATGTGTGCTTATTGAGCATGAATTCAGCAGTCTATTTCTTGTTGATAGATTCCTTTTTTTTTCCCTATCCTGAAGGTCTATGGTGAACTGCATAACATTAAATTCAACGAGCAGAGTAGTTTTAGCTAGCTGTCGCAATGCCTTTACTATGGTAAGTAACCAGAGCAATTCTCAAAGGTTTGCCTATGATTGTAATATTGATTTCTTTTGAATTTCATTGAGAAAGATATCTTTCTATTTTATTGACATATTTCAAAGGTTGCCAACCTAGGTCTATATGCAGTTGCTTTTATCGTTTTTCATTTGAGTACTCCAAGGAATCTTGTTGATATTGAAAACCAGGTAATTTTATCAAGCAGTATCTTCTCCCTTAGTTGTTTAATTATATCTTTTTTGGTGTTCTAAGTCTTTTTTATTCTTATTGATCAGTATCGTTGGATTGCTTATACATCAATTCTCATTGGATGCTGCTTTGTTTGCATCTTCCAGCTTGGTACAAAGGAGCCCAGGTACTGTATGATTTATTAATTCCTCTGTTATTAATGTCATTGCAGTGAACACATGGCTTATCTTTGTGCAACGAATAATTTGCTTTACATCTGTTGGCAAGCTCACTATAATAATTTCTGCATTGCACAACTGTGATGGGTCCTTTGAAGAATTTGATTGTGATTCATGCATTTTTGGTTCTCATCATGCTTTCTATAATTCCTTCTATATCCTCTTTCATACTTCATATGGCTTGATAAATTGATATGTCAGTGGAACAAAAATCTGATGTACTTGTACTTGAGAAAACAACTAGAATATGAATTAATTGATGAACTGATAAAATCTTAAATGAATAAAAGTCAGGAAATAAGAATTAATGATAGTATCAAGACCCAGATACTGTTGAAGTATTTTTTATGTTTTGACGAGGGGTCCAATAACAGATTAACAGGTTTTACCTCAGGGAGCTTGGTGATTATTTTCAGAAAAGTATTACAACAGGAAATTGGTCTCACTCAGATATCCCAGAAAGGTTGTGGTGTTGAACTAAGCAGCCCTTACATATGTACTATAGCAAGAAATTTGAGAACTCACATTCAAGTCACTTGACATCCTCTCAAGTATCTAAATACATCTCCTAAGCGTCATCTTTATTCTATGCGACTATTAGTCTCTAGATATCTCTCTTATCATCCTTATCTAATCTAGATATTTTCATTTCATCCTAAGGACTGAACTTTTGTCAGATTCGTGCACATCAACTTCATAGATCCTCTGATCCTATCGTTTGATATTAAAGCCACGTTGATCCGACATGGTTAATACCCTAGTTTCTCCTTCCCTCCCCACCAATCTTCCAAACTCACCCACCACAACCATTACTAACCCCTTCCTAGATGCCTTGACCAAACTATTAGCAAAACTTAATATATATTTCACTAGAAATCACACATTTTTTTATAATTAAATTTTTTATTTCAAAATATGATGGTAAATATATTAAACAAAAAGAAATGGTCCAATCTTTTACTCACATGTGGTTAGAGATTTTAAGATGATGTGGTTGAAGTTATTAACAAGAAGTGGTTTAAGCTTTTACTCACATTGTGGTTTAGGACTTGTATAACATATAGTTCATGAACGATGTGGCGATCTCTCTGATGAGGTTATTGGTGATTAGAAGCTTTGGATAATAGATGATGCGCTAGGAGAACAAGTAATTAGAAGAAAGAGACAGACAAAGGTTAGGGATAAAGGGGAGCGCATGAGTGTGTGTTTTATTTCAACCATTAAGAATGTTTCTTTTGTTCACATCGGGACAACTTGCTCTCACCCGAACCAAAACCTATATTATATATATAGGAAAAATGACTAAATAATACGAACTATTTGCATTGAATAAAAAATAATACAAAACTATGCTCATACTAACAAAAAATAATACAGTCCTGATTTTCGATGAAATTTCCAACCAATTTTGCCAGATGTACCATGGAAGTTGGATTTGTGGTACGTGGTATATTTTTCTGTCCCGGAAACGTCGTACCGAAAACAATCGGAAACTCGAACTAGTTCGATGATGGGGGCGAACCCAATCAGTGTGGAGCTCAGTGAAGAACAGAAACCAAAGGAGACGGAGAACACGCGAAGAAGAGAAGAATTCGACCTTTGAATAATAAAATGTCAATCTTCAAACAATTTTAAGAAACGATCACTGTAACTTTACCGATGTCAATTTTTTTGAAATTTATATATAAATATATTTGTGCTAATATTGAAAAATTGAGAAAAATACCATGTCCTCCTCATCGTACCAAATTCAATTGAGGTAGCATACCACGTTTCCATTCTCGCACCTCATTGCGAATCGAATTTTGAACCTTGTAACACTGAGCTGTACACTCGAAGACCACATGTCAAAAAAACATTGCCACCTCATCTGAAAACAAAAATAATATTTATCAAAAAGTTAACAAAGAAAAAAAATGGAAGTCACAGATCTGTAGGAAGGAGGAAGAGCGAAGACCGTTGGTCCTTCAAATTTAATCATAATCTTTTTCGAACTAGAAATAGAAAAAATTAATCGTAAACCCAATCACCGTGTTGCAAAATCTTATGAAGGTTAGGTAGGTGGCCATGGAGGAGATTTTGAAACTGAACTCAACAACAAACAACAAACCTGACCCAAAACGATTCACAATCACAACCTATATCCAACAATCTCAATCAAACTAGTCTCTAGTGTATATCTCTCGAGTTTCCATCAAAATCAAGGATTAGAGTTTCATGTTTCGTTTGTTGTGATTTTCTATGGGCCATGCTTTACCTTTATGTTAGTCTCTGGCTCAAGTAATTATGCTTGATGCAAAGGTTGATACATTCTTATTATACGATTTACAACTCAAGGGAGGTTAATATTATTCACATGAAGCATTAAAGAAAATGTGTCTTACAGGATGTCATTAATAAGCAAATATGTCAACTTTCCACCAAAAACAAGTGGAGGCAATAATCATGGATTGAGTGAGAGTTGCCAATTTACTTAAAATAGGGAAGGGTGAATGTATTACTACTTTACCGTAAGATTTTTTTCAAGTAAATTGCCTTCTTGCCATATCTTATTCTCATCTCTTCTTTGAATTTGGTTCCTGTGTCTTATGCTTCAAAATTTTGGTCACTTTCTATGAAGCATCTTCCTTTCATTGTTATTCACCCATGCCAATTTTGTAATGTCCATTTTGTTCGATGTTCCCTGATAATCAAATCTTACGAAAATGACAAATCTCTATCCCCCAGATCCTCCTCCCAAAACTTATCTTCGGCACTGTGACTCATTCAATGATTTTCTTAGCAGCTTGATTGAGTTAACTTGTGCTTCTTCTTTTCTTTTTTCTAGCTTGAAACAAGACGTTGAAGGAAAAGGCTACACCAGAATCATGTGGACTTATTGGTTCCGTAAACTTATTTATCACCAGGTTGCTTTTGTTTATGTGTTGACTAGAATGGTCACAAATATTTCACAGGTGAGTGTTGTCTTTTACATTTTATGTTTATGTTAAGTGATAGTGTGAAACGGGTCTAGGGTCATTAGATTATATAGATAGCTTTTGACAAATGTGAATTTATGTGGGTTCCTTTTGAGTTATTTGGAAAAAGAGAGTTATGTAATAATGACTTGATAGCTTTCCTACTTGATTCTTGCAGGCATTTCTTGCATTTTATGTCGTCAATGACCTACAGATGGCTCAATCATCTAAAGCTCTGGTAAAAAAAATGAACTCTTTGAATATGTATTAGATACCGTTTGTGTGCTCTTGTTTTGCTGGCTTGTGAGAGCTGATTAATTTTTCTAATGTGGGTAGGTTCCCGCAATCATCTTTATCTGCAGCTTCATTGTGTCAGTCCTCTTACAGGTATGAAATGTAAATGTTATTAATTTATTAATTATTTTTTTAACGCTGTTAGAAACCATTTAATATCCCTAGCTTTCCCCCCCCCTATAAACCAATTTCCCCCGTTTTGTTATTTTTACTTGTAGGAGATGACTTGGACGTCCCATCGCATTAAAATAGTTTATGCTGCTGGAGGTGCTCTATGGGTATTTTGTGGAGTTGGGATTCTCTTTCTACAGCCAAGCTTGAGTCCTTTGATGTACATCATCTCTATTATTATTGGCATTGCAAATGCTTTAATGATGGTATGTTTAAACTTTACACTTCCAGGCTATAAAGTAGTTTGGATTATTTCCTTTAGCATGTACTTTTCTGGGTGGAAATGTCAATTAAGAGAGATATCAGACAACACAAGGGACATTTTTTTAAGATATGTGAATACTTGGAATTGGATTAAGATCCCTCATATAAAATCATTTAATATAGAGGTTGTATATATCTGTTATATGTTTTACAGAAACAGAATAGTTGATTCTTTTAGATATGTTTTATGTTTTTCCTCTCGGTTTTGTTGACCCTACAATGTTGTTATAGGTCACAGGGGTGAGCATGCAAAGTTTTCTGGTTGGCCAAGATCTAAATGGATGTGCATTTGTTTATGGATCATTGAGCTTCTTGGATAAAATGTTATGTGGGCTTGCATTGTACTTTCTGGAATCTTACCAAAGTAAGTCAATATTCTGTTTTAGAATTTCACTTCTTCCCCCCACCCCCCCCAAACCGATCCTATAGCTTTACTCTCCTGTTCATCAATCAGTTCCTCCCTTTATGTCTCGTATGACATGAATTCTCTATTGTTCAATCTTATCTACCGACTATGCGATATGAAAATTCTACCTTGAACAGAACCTGTCAAAGCAGAAGAATTTGATTACACAAACTAACATATTGAGGTAGGGATCAATTTTGAAGAAACTATTTGAACTTTCTAACACAAATTTTACAAAGAGGATTCTTAGGATTTTCAAGCTGGTGGTCTATTTTGGAACCATTCCCATATCATTGTGTTTGGAATGATCCTCAAAACACATGTACTTTCAAAACTAGACTGTAGATTCATTCCCTTAATATTTGTTCGTTGCTGCTTATTGTTTCGTGGAAGGAGGATTGGTGTTTGGGGAGGTCCTACTATTAATTATACTCAGACTGCACAACACATTTTTGACAAAGCTACCATTATCGAAATGATGGGTTATCCACATTCTTTCTGCTGAGCCCATTAATCATAGGAACTATTAACATGCTATTTGTACTTTGTACATCTATATATTCTGAGAGCACCTTCACTGGATTTCTGGATGATAACCTATATGCAAAGAAACTTCTATTCATCCTCTTTTATTCTCATTCTTTTTTGATGGAGTATATGCACAGTAAACTGATATCAAGTCTTTACTTCTTGATAACTTGCTTATCAATATGCGCATAAAAATTCGCCTGTGTCCATTAAAATGCGCCTGCATCTGGTACTAATTGTGATTTTTTCTTTTCACCATGGTGTTGTAGTTGATTATCGAAATGTTGGAGTGTCTTCAACTGCAAGCTTTTCGATTACAAGATGCGCCGTTGGGCTAGTTCCGGCGGCATGCGCTTTTGTTGGTGCTGTGGTGACTTTCACGATGCAACTCGAGAAGCCTGCCCCAAAGCCCTTGATGGATCCCCTCTTATCATAGCATTACACAGGAACAAAATTATACAGGAACAAAATTTCAAAATTCATCAGGTTCTCTTGTCATGTGTATATTGTTTTGGGCCATCGGTTACATAGATTATAGAATGATTTGTAATGTTTCATCACAACTTGGATTTGTATAATCTTTTCTGTTGGTTCTTGCTAGGGAAGTAAAGAAGAGAAGAAAGCTACTGTTCTTCCAATCTTCTCTTCTTCAATCTAAACAGTCTTTCATGGCAAAAAACCTGACTCCGAGTTCTCGATCCCGCATCACATAGTAACTTTCATGGCAAAAAACTTGATTCCCGGTTCTCAATCCCTCATCACAGTCAGGTTTTCATTTCATGGAAACTAGTATAAAAATGAGAAATGATTGACTTTCAAAGTGGACTAAAAGGAATAAGGTAAATCCGAAGTGGTTCATTATCAGTTTTGAAAACACTGAAATGTTGTAAGGATTGTTTCTTGTTTTGATGTGTCTACTTGTTGCTTGTATAACTTTGGCATTAATAAGGCTAATGGCCTAAATGAGTATGCATTCTGAACCTCTTGATCTTATTTTGACCATAATGCGACCTATGTAAGTTTTTACCTTGAACCTGTGGTACAACCCACTTGTAACTAAGGCTATCTATAGGGATTGGATCATTCCTCCTCTTATAAGACCATGAATCTTGATGTTTTACATACTTGACTAGGTTTTGCTACGGATGGTGATTATTGGTGGCAGGGCCGGCCTTGGGCAGGTGCAAATGGGACACTCGCCCATGTCCTTTGATTTTATGGGGCCTCATTTTATTAATTTTATTATGTTATAAATTGTTTTCTAAAACTGTTAAGAAAAACCTCCATGTCATATTGGTTAGGTAAGAGGGTAGAAGTGAGCGTTTGCCCATTATTCATGGTTTGAATCATGGCTATGTAAAATGTACCAAGACAAATCAATCAATTGCTTACCAACCGAACCAATTTAAATTGGTATCGGTTAAACTGGTAACCAATTATATTGGTAAGGTATTGCCGAATCAATTCATTAAAGAGAGAATGGTCATAGATAGCCTAAAAAAACTTTGCACTTTTAGCCATAACCCTTGAAAATTTGCAAAATTCAAAATATTTGCACAAAAGTGTAGGTCATCTCATTCCATCTCACCTATTGTAGAAGGTAAGTGGGGCCAAAAAAAGGGAAAAGAAAAGGAAAAGGCGAGAAAGAATAGGGAGGTGTGACCTATGCGGCAAAGAGGAGCCAGGTTCGAACCCCATAAGTCCCCGGTTCGAACCCCGGAATGGCCGCTCTTTATTTACCTATTCAAGGCAAAGAGGAGCCAGGAATACATGCTCTGTTCGAATGCAAACTAGTGAGGAAAGTGTGGAGCAGAACCCCAAATCTCGAGCGAAGCTGGCTCCGATCAGGATCAGTCAGGGAGGCTTTCGATGCAGCGTTCAATGAAGGGTCGATTAAGGAGCGGAAACGATGGGCAACAACGATATGGTGCGTGTGGAGAGCTAGGAACACGCGCATCTTTGACGGGATTATGAAGCTGCCAATGGAAGTCATATGGGAGGTCGATGAATTACTCACTGATTTTGAGGCATACAGAGATGTAGTAGCACCGCCGAGGAAAGATTAGCAGCAGGGCGTAGGTAGCAGGAGCTGGACAAAGCCGCCACCGAATATCCCAAAAATTAACTGTGATGCGAGTGTAGCTCAGATAGGGACAACATCAATTGGGGTGGTATGTAGAAACCATCGAGGGGAGCTGCTATTCGGAGTTCAACGGAAGATCCAACCGACGAACTGTGTCGAAGTGGCGGAAGCAAAGAGCGTTCGCTGGGCACTGCAGCTAGCAAAAGAAAGAGGTATGCGGCAAGTCCTCATGGAATCCGACTGCCAGTCTTTGATAATCAAGCTGCAGCAAGAGCGTGATGGGATAGGGGTGCTCTTCAACCTCATCTCAGCGATCAAGAATCTGGAAGAGGGGTTCGATTCAGTGGCTTGGAACTATGTGAGGAGAGAAGGGAACAAAGTGGCACATGAGCTTGCAACTTTGAGACCTATATGCCATTCTTTATTTTTCTCTGCTCTTGAACTTCCGAACAGTATTGGTTCGATTTTGATGAAGGAGATGGAATGAAGATTTGGTTGTTGCTAAAAAAAAAAAAAGTAAAAATGAGGGGGTGGAGATGGGTTAACATTCCCGCCTAAAAAGCAAGCATAAATAATACAGTTTCGTTTTGAGTGACATGGTATTTAAGTTTAGGTGACATGTTGTTTAAATTTGGGTGACACGGGAAATTTAGGTTCCAGTTTAAAGTGACATGGCGTTTAAGTTTGTCTTACATGATGGTCATCTTCTCCATCTCTTTTTTCTTAGATTATGCAGGTGGATGAGAACAAAGGTTCATGGGTATCTACTTTTCGCCATAGATGAGGAGTACTTTGTCAAATAAACTTACCCATTGCATATGAGAAGTGAGAACAAAGGTTTCCGGGAAATCAAGGTGACACGAGGATTCTGATCACTGACAGGGGAACCGAGTGAAGACGACAAGTGCTCTGCAATTGGAACTGCAAGTCGAGAGCTTGGGGGAAAAAAAGAGAGGAAAGCGGGCGTAAAAAAGAAGGGGAATCTGGGTTCCAGTTTCATTTTGGATGGCATGGTGCTTAAGTTTAGGTGACATGATGTTTAAGTTTATGTGACACGGGGAATCTGGGTTCCAGTTTAAAGTGACATGGTGCTTAAGCTTGTCTTCCATGATTGTCATCTTCTCCATCTCTTTTGTCTTAGATTATGCAGGGAGATGAGAACAAAGGTTAATGATTATCTACTTTTCACCATAAACTAGGAGTACTTCGTCAAACACTTACCCATTGCATATGAGAACAAAGATTTCTAGGAAATCAAGGTGACACGGGGATTCTAATCACTGACAAGGGCACCGAATGAAGGCGACAAGTGCTCTGCAAGTAGGGGTATTATTCGAGTCGAACGAGCCGAGTACATAAGTGCTCATGTTCGGCTCATTTTTTATCGAGCCGAGCTTGAGCCGAGCCTGATTTTTTTACGAGTTTAAAATCATGTTTGTATTCGGCTCGCGAGCCGTATAAGGAGCTCGAGCTTGAGCTCGTTTTGCTCGTTTTTGTTCGAGCCGAGCTCGAGCTCGTTTTGCTCATTTTGCTCATTTTCAAGTTTCCAGCTCATGTGAAGCTTAATTTGTTGAAAGCTCGAGTTGGGCTCGTTTTTAGCTCGTGAAAGTGATGGAGATTAGAAGCGGCATCAATCAAGGAGATAAAAAGCGGCATCAATCAAGGAGAAAACCTAAATTTGGGTGAAATGCGCAAAGGAAAATTACGTAATTACCCATTTAATACGAGTTATACGAGCAGGCTCATATAAAGCTCGAGCTCGGCTCAAGCTCGTGACGAGATCGAAATTCTGCTCATACTCGCTCGTTTTTAAATATGATCGAGCTCGAGCCGAGTTTTATACGAGCCGAACCCGAGCCGATCACGAGTAGCTTGTCTCACATAACACCCCTATCTGCAACTGGAACTGCAAGTCGAGAGCTTGTCTTCCATGGTGGAACGTTTTCCATCTTTTTCTCTAATTTTTTCTGCTGCAGAAGATGTGAGAGAAGGGAGAAAATGAAAGGTTTCTCCTCTTCTTCCCTTTTATACCATGCAATTGGACATCACCATCCCCTCACCTTGTTTTTGTTTTGGCGCCAAACCCAAATTTCACCAAATCTCATTCCCTCCTTATGTGTTCCATCCACAGCTCCAACCTACAACTTGCCTAAGTGGTCAACTTTTTTTTTTTGCAAAACTAGACCCCTAGTCCACTTTTGTAATTCTCCCAAAACCCATGACATTTTTGCAAAGTAAAAAAAAGTGTCTAGTTATGCAAAACCCCCATAACTGGCCCAGATTCAAATGAAAATGGGACTTAAAATAAAAATCTCTTAAAGTGAAAATGAGCCTATTTCTCGAGTGGGGCGAACTGGTCCAACATGAAAAAACAGACCTTCGTTTTCTTCTGCTTCCTAAGACCACATGCATTGGCGTTTTTAAAGAGTTTTTTAGAAGCAAAAACTAATATAATATAAAGAAGAGAGAAATTTGGGCTAAGAAACCCATGACAGAGTTGCCCCATACCAAACTCTTCTAAAAACTTAAAAAATCCATTCCAGTCAAAATATACATAGAGAAGTGGGGTCTTTTTTCTGAAAAAAAAAACAAAACAAAATTGGGGCAGTGATTCTAGGGAATTGACATTGCATGCATGTATGCAATTGCATACAATTTAGGCATTTCCCGTTCACAAGAGGTGTTTTAATAATTACAGAAAATAAAAATAATAAATGTATTGCATATAAATAAAAAAGGGAGAAAATCAATTTATTATTAAATTGTAAAATCATATTTTATTTTTATCTACATATTGACCCTAATATCATATATATTTCCTTTGATTATTTTTTTCAAAAAAAAAAATATCAGAATGAGTTTATTGGTAAAAAAGATGTTTGCCTATAATATGACTTTCTCTATTTACTTCTTCCACCCCATCGGATCCAGATCCTCTCCTAATGAGAGATCTCCTCATATCTTCCTAATAAATTAACAACCGCCGTTAGATTTAATGTAGGGCTGTGATTAAATATATTATTAATTAATTAACAATTAATTAATTCAACATCATCCCTCCGCCTTCCCACTTTCTATGAATCCTATCCATTTCGTCGATTTCGATAGATCAGTAAAAATATAGGTGTTGTTTTTGATCGAAAAGACTATAGGTGTTGATTCTCACAAACAACTGCTTTCCGATCGATTAATTAAATAAGCATCTTCCTCCTTGCCTTCAGTATACAGTAAAATCAAAGTGGCCGATTCTCACAAATCCCCTCATTGTGTTCTTTCCCGTCAAGGTGGTGGTAGGGGGCTCGGCCATCGATTCTTGATTCCCCCGATGGACTCGGCAAGGGGACCCCGGTGGTGTGCGTACGTGGGGAGTTTGAACCCGTGGTTGACTCTATCTTCCGATCTGCGCTCCCGCTAGGCCTCAATGCATTTTTGGGGTTCCTGCCGTCGAAGAGGTGGTGAGTAGGTTGGGGTTGTGGTGGTACGATGGTGGTTGCCACCGACCCTCAAGGGATCCAACCATTGATGGAGTTGACGAGGAGGTTGGGATTGTATTGGTGGCGGTGTTTAGCCGAGCGTCGGAGTTGGAACAAGGAAAAAAGGTTGAATTTGATAAAAGTGGGATTTAATTTTCTTTAAAAATTTTAATTAATGAGGAGAAGATCTGGACCCTCCATATTTATTAGGAAGATATAAGGATCTCTCTTATTAGGAGAGGAATATCCGACCTCTCTCTCTCATCTATCTTACCATCTTTTTCTCATTGATATGGATCCGAATAAACCAAACCATCCTTACAGTTTTAGAAATTTGTATACGAGTATGGGAGATTCTCCAAATCCAAACACTCAAAATTTCTCATATCCGAACATGTATTTACCACAATCACCAATTACCCCAACATCTCATGGGAGATCTTCTCTCTCATCTATCTTACCATCTTTTTCTCATTGAGATGGATCCGAATGACCCAAACCATCCTTACAGTTTTAGAAATTTGTATACGAGTATGAGAGATTTTCCAAATCCAAACACTCAAAATTTCTCATATCCGAACATGTATTCACCACAATCACCAATTACCCCAACATCTCATGGGAGATCTTTTGGAAATAATATGTGGCCACAAGTTGAGGAAGTAGCTAGCAAGCCTCGACGGATTCAAGAATCACCACTCGAGGGTTACCAAGAGCAAGGAAATCGCAGGAGAGGCACTCGTGCTAGAGGCGCTCGTGGGAAAGTTGGACGTGGGAGAGCCTCTCACGGAAGAGCCACTGGTGAAAGAGGAGTACGAGTGAAGTGGAGTTAAGATGAAGATTTATTGCTCGTTAGTTGTTGGATTAAAACTACCACCGATGCTTGAACAAACACTCAACAAACGGCAGGAGCATTCTAGGAGAAAGTTGCAGAATACTACAACACAAATAGGGAGGACGATTGGCCCAAGAGGATTGTTTCCATTGTTAAACCAAGATGTTATACACTATCCCAAGTTGTGTCCAAATTCGTTGGTGCTTATTCGAGTGCCAAAAATCGGCAAGCTGGTGGGGAAATTGACCGTGATGTCATGCGGTACACACACGTTATTTATAAGGGTGATCTTGGGTACGACTTCTTGTTTGAGAATGCATGGAGTGAGCTCAATACTGAGCCTAAATTCCATATGTGGGTGGCATCAAATTCTGCATCAAATGGAGGAGGATCAAGGTGAATGAATTTGGAGTGTACACATCCAGTGAAGGATCGGGCACCCCTTCAAGTGTTTCTGGAAGTGAGAGTGCTCCAGTGCAGTCGGAAGGCATAAAAGCAACAAAAAGAAAGGGCAAGTAGGTTATTGGGAGCTCAAGTGATCAAGCTAGCGAAGAGGTTGAAGAGGCGGTTCAATTCTTTTTTGAGCAAGCTGGAGAAAGAAACAAAGAGATGGAAGGAGATAAGACATGCAAAAGCTGCTCGTGATAACATGATTGCGCAAAAGTTTGCAATGCTTAACAAGCTAATAATGGAGCCTAACCTTGAAGATTGGCAGATCAAATGCACAGACGGATTTGTGAAAGAGTTGTTTCTTGACAATTGACAAGGTCTTGACGCAACTTGTATGTTTGGTAATGTGGCTTCAAGTGTTTCATTTTCCTAAGTGAAGTGGAGCTTCACATTGTTGTATTATGTATGTTTTCAAGTGTTTCACATCGTTGTATTGATATTTGTATTATTATTATGCATTAAATATTCAATTAAGATGCTCCGTAGAAAGAAGATAAAGGTTATGCACTCGATACTTTGAGAAGATGCTTTGTGAGAAGAAGGTAGAGGTTAGTCTTTCGATGCTCTCAAAAGATGATCTGCGAGAAGAAGACAGAGGTTATTGTTTCGATGCTCTGATAATATGCTTTCACAAATCCCTCATGCAAAGATGTTTTTTTCAAGATGCTATTTGAAGTATTATAAATTCAACGTCATTCGTCCATTGACTATCATCCATTTCAACTATATTACTCCATTCACTACCATCCCTTTCATTTTCCTATCATTGTAAACACAAATCCCTCATGGATCCTCAAGAAATGCATGAGTTTCTCGCCCATTATTCAGGCTCATCTTCCGATGAACTTGACAAGGTCTACGCAAAATGGTTGTATTTAACTACAAAAATAAGTCATGAGTCAAGGCCTCAGGTTCTATCCCAAGGCGGCCACGTGCTTACATAGATAGAGAGCGTGAGAAGGGTCATGATCGGCTAGTTGCAGATTATTTCTCGGAGAACCCACCTCCATTGTATCCTGATGCTATTTTTAGAAGACGGTTTAGGATGCGTAGACCATTATTCTTATGCATTGCGATCCAACTAGTAAGCAAAGTCGATTATTTCATCCAGAAGCCCGACACCACTGGAAGACTTGGGTTATCTGCACTACAAAAGTGAAATACCCCGATTATATTTTTCCTTTTTAAGGGATTGTGTAAATTAATAAAATGTCGGGGATAAAGTTTAACGTAAAATTTTAGAAAGTCTTATTAAGTTTGGAACTTAGTGAGATCTAGGGAAGATCCACTTGCATGTCAAGGGTTAAGTAAAGAGGCTATACAATTTATTGGATATTTAAGACATTTCTAGGAATAAGTTGGTAAAATATTCCAAAGTGGTAGAGTGAAAGATTGATGGAAATATATTTAAGGAGGACAAAATATGTAAATTTATTTAAGATGAGACAATTTTCGCAATTATAATGTAAAATAGGCCAAAATGGAACTATGCTCCACGTCACACTAGATTAGCTTGAAATCAAGATGCAATTGCTGATACACATGCCCTCCCACGTATCTCATTCCTATTGGATGGAATTCACTATAAATGGGGGAAATTGGGTTTCCACTTTGGAGTACAACAACTCTTCCATCCTCACTGTATATCATTCATATATATACACTCCGTACGTACTTATATACGGTACAAGTTGCAAATCCTTCCAGTACTGATTCCGATTCTTAATCAATTTATCCGATACGGTACAGACATTGTAAGATATCTCTCGTTTATTTTAAAATTATGGATATTTTATATTTTTATAATACTCGTTTATTTTATTAGCCATTATGATGCTCGTTATTATTAAGAAATTTGGGTATTTCTTAAGACGATATAACATTGGATAAAATGAGTATTTCTTTTAAGTCGAGATAATGCCCAATTATTTTGGATTATATGACATTCCTAAAATGTTATTATAATGCCCTGAAGAATCGAGTACTTAATGTAAATAATAATAAGACAAACACTCTATAAGGGGGTTGAATAGAGTTTGGAAGATTTTCGCAAAGTCTTTCTGCAATGGCAACTTCAAGGCCTTTAAACTGGATCTCAAGGTTTTGACCTGGACTTCCAAGGTCTTGAAATCGTTCCAGAAAGCTGTTTGTTTCTGCAGGCCTGTTAAGCTACGAAAATACAATGTCAATTATAAGTGCGGAAATAAAATATAAAGGACACATGAATTGTTAACGAAGTTCGGCTCTAAATCAGCCTACGTCTCCGCCTAGGGTTATCCAACCCGTAGGATTCAAACAACTATTATTTCACTTCTTATGTATCCTAGATACAACTGAGAAGATCTTTCCTTCTTCTAAACTCTCGAAGCCTCGCCCACTCCTATCTAGTCAACTCAGATCCCTTAGAGTCCTAGATACAATTTAGAAGAACTACCCTTCTCGTAGCCTCACCCACTACTATCTAGTCAACCCAAGCTCTTGTGAAATAATAGCCCTAACCACACCAACGTGTGTATACGTTCGAGTATAGGGATACTCTTAGTATAACGAAAATGATTTATCCTATAACGCTCAGATTTTTTTATTCTCTCACAACTAGAAATAAAAGCAATTACAATGAGGGAGAGAAAGAAAATAAATAAGCTTGAAGATGATCGCTTTGGTTTTGAAGTGCTCGCTTGAATGATGTGCTTGTCTTGTGTTCTTTACCACTTGCTCGTTCCCTTTTATATGCTGTAGGGCTGAATTTTGAAGCCATTTAAATCCCACCAAATCTGATTTTTGGTTATATAAAAATCAGCCTTTCAAATTCAAATGTTGGAAGCCAATTTGAATTTCTTTTGCCGTTGAATTGGAACTCCTTCCTTAAAATTAGCCCACTAATCTTCATATTTGATTTGCTCCCAATTAAATCGGTGCACAAGAGCTTCCTTTGAATTTATTTAAATTCAAATGATTATCTCCATGAGAATAGGTACATGCGGAGCCAATCTTAATTGCCGAAAAAAATCTGCTCAAGTTAGTAATATTTATATAGATATAACTAGATATATTTAAATTATGATACTCCATAAGAATATCACATGCATACGTTAGTTTCAAAGCAAATCCAAATATATTTTGTTAAGCAATTAAGAAATATATCAAGATTACAAACAAATATCTACGTAACCACTTTTCAAACAAATCTAAAATCAATTTAACTACTTTGAACAAATTTTTCCATCCATAAATTCAAAACGAAATCTCAACCACATTTAAATATTCGATATATAAAAAATAAAGCAAATAAATAAGCATAAATTCAAAAACAAATCTTCTAGAACATCCGCTCAATTAAACATATAACGTATATAATTTTGTGCGCCAAATAAATATATTCCGAGAATAATAAATCAAATAAAACAACCACTTAATATAATTGGTATTTGCATAAAATACTACCTTATTTTTCTTCCATCATACCTACAAAAATATATCACATATTATCATCAAGGTGGAGTCAACATGCCCAATTATTTTGGATTATATGACATTTCTAAGTCGTTATAATGCCTAATTAAATTTAGGAAAGGAAATCCTAAATTAAGTTTGCAAGTCCTAATACTGCATGGACATTTTAAAAATGGCGTTGGACAAATGATTACCAGAAAGTGAAGGGTATATGTTTTATCAGATCAATTAAATATTATTTTAAAAGGGAGACTCTGCCGAAGTTTAAAGATAAAATTATTGGACATAAGCTATTTAAGTTATTATTTGTCTGCTATGTACGACGTGGCTGGATGCGCCTGGTTATATAGTTGTTGACGTCAATCGAGATCCTATGTCTTCAGAAGGAATCAAATCTCTTGGTTAATCCTAATCTTTAATATCCCCAAACTTCGGGTCTATAACCAAGGCAAGTGACTTTGTCCCATTTGCTCTTCTTATGAGACTCAATGTGTTTATTTTAATATGTCAGTTATTAATTATCAAGTATATCCATCCCTTGAAAATAAATTGCAAAGTCTATTTATTCTTGCAATTTCTGTTCATTCCTTCTCTATTCAAGCTAGTGAGTTTTAATATATTATATTCTTGCAATCTCTATTCGTTCCTTCTCTATTCAAGCCAGTTATATACTTTCCAGGTGTGGACTTTGGTTGATTTTTAGACCATATCCTTATTTATTATGTAAGTTGAATATATGTATAAATTAATGTATAGCTTGACAGCTAACGAGATAAATTTATATAGTGGGAAATACACGGGTTCATCTAATGAATCCTTATAATGTGACACGTGTGTGTTGCTAATCTAGTAACAAAAGGAGTGTTAAGCGTGTGTGTGCGTGAATATGCGTGATCATAACAGGTCAAAACTCGTTACGTCTTGCTCTATAAGCTTTTCATGAAAAGTTCATTTTGAATATTATCAAAATGATACATTTTACCAAGATGAGTGGTAAATAGGCATGTGCCGGTATGACGTTGCTACTGTTACGTCATGCACAACGTAGTTCAATAAAGATATAAGCGAGTGATAAATAAATGTTTCGTAAAATAAGCATCAATGCCTTGTAGTGGGAATTAAGTAATCATTGTTGATATTATTCGAAGAATGATATGTGTTAAGTAAATATTTTATCCTTATGAATTATCCAAGTCATGTATGTCAGACAAAATATTATGGAATCAATGTGTAACCTAAAGTTACGCAGTGTAAATATTCTATATAATTTACTACTTTGTAAATTATATATCTTCTTAAACTCATACCATATTACGGATACTGGGTTTTTAGTTGTTATCATGTATTCCGTTCCGTCATTTGCTAGTTCTTCACCGAACTAACCGACCATGTTGTGAAATGGTTGGCTGGTGTGCCTCGTCTGCATACGATGTACATCAGTCAAATTTTTGCAGGTAAGGAGGCCTTGAAGAGTTGACATCGTACAAGTAAATATTTTAAACGTTTTGTTATATAATAAAGTATTTCAAATTTCTATACTTTGTGTATGAAATTTCACTTTATCTTACGAAAATATATGTAAAAGCTTTGCACCATGTTTAATGATAAAAAAAAACCATACTTCAAGTCTTCTGCTATAATATACTCCCTCCGTTCGTTTATAATTGACGCTTTGGATGCAAATTGAAGATTGAATTTAATTGACGTTCTCTTGTGGATAGTGGGTTGATGTAGACATATTTGCAGAGAGAGGGGGGTTTCCTCATTACTTTTTGCAGTAAAAATAATATACTTTAATTTTATGTGAGAGAGATTTTTCCTCAGTACTATTTGCAGGGAACTTACTTCCTTTACTTTAAGTGGCCTTTTGCATTTCCTTAATTATCGAGCTTTTTGTTGAAACGTTAATTATAAACGAACGGAGGGAGTATTATTTATCACCTTGTTTATAGAAGCATGGTTGCATGTCCCTATAAGCCTAAGGTAATTATGAAGACATTCAAGTCTTCATAATTACTGGCGCTGCAACATCCCTTTTGGATTATAAAAGGGGGTGTTATAAAAAGTGTACCGCAGCTATACGCATGTTGGCATATAGTGTGGGTGCTGATGCGGTCGATGAATATCTCTGACTAGGAGAAAGTATAGCGAGGCTATGCTTGTCCAACTATGTGGATGGTGTAATAGCTTCTTTTGGTGATACATACCTCCGGAGGCCAAACACAATAGACATACAACATCTTCTTTATGTAAGTGTACAACGGAGGTTCCCAGGTATGATCGGTAGCATTGATTGTATGCATTGGGAATGGAAGAATCGTCCAATTGCATGGAAAGGTTAGTTCGAAGGCAAAAACGACAAACCAACCATCGTGTTAGAGGCGGTTGTATCGTATGATCTATGGATCTGGCACACATTCTTTGGCACCCCAGGCACGTGTAATGATATCAATGTTTTTGATCGTTCTCCTATATTTGATGATGTATTGCAAGGTATATCTCCACTAGGGCTGGACAAAATTTGGATCGAATCGGAAATTACGGTCTTTGGATCGGACAGGAATATTACGGTCCGGTCCGCGGTCCAAGAAAATCCTATTTCCGGTTTCCGGTCCAAATCCGGGAGCAGACCGGAATTTCCGGTCCGGACCGGAATTGGACCGGAAACCTTATAATTAAAAAAAAAAAGAAAAGGAAGAAGTGAGGCCTGACTAAGTTTAATATGATCTCAGTTTAATTTGTCCGTAATGAACTCATAGCACATGTTGTTTCTTCTGTGAGTTTGTGATGTTTAATATTTACATTGTATTGCTTGTAGAATGATAAAACTCTTCAAACTAGATCCTCTAGTTCTTTCATAGGTGCTCTAATTATAGATATTAGATAACAATGCAAGTTATGTGAAGATGCACGTAGTTATTTGTTGAGAATTTCCACGAGTGAATATCGTGAAAGAGAAGGAGATTGAACAATAGGACACGAAGGATTTCCGTGTTCTGGCAAGAACCACATAGAACACCCTGTAGAGAAAAACCTCTCTGCAGCTAGGGTTTCTTATTATTGTGATGCTTTGATGGATACGTGGGCACATCATAATTCAACCCTACTCCCTCTATTTAGAACCTCCTATAGATAATTTATACAGATAAACCTATTCTATCTAGATAAATCTAGAAATAGATAAACCTATCTTATCTAGAACCCATTATAGATAAAACTATCAATAATAAACCCCCCCCCCCCCACACACACATATATAGATAAAAACTTGCTATAGATAAATTGACTTGGACCCCAATCTAATTTATCTATCTACCTAGGATGATTAATTGTCTCCTACAACAATATCCACCTAGACAAATAATCTATCTATAACAACGAACAAAGAAATCTTTAGGACCTTGTCTGCTCCAGGTCCTCCCGTGCTCCGCTCCCTGGGGCTCCTCACTTGAATCTAATCAAGTGATGTTGATCAAGTCCAAGTGGCGCTCCTTGAACTTCCTCCTGGTGGCATGCATCACCAGTTCGGTACCCTCCACCATCTTCCATCTTAACAACCTTTGCAGTAGATACAACTTGTTGGACAAAGACTTTGACGTATACCTCTTCTCCGATTGAACCCGAATCTCCTTCAAAGATTCTATCTCAATCATGTGGTATATCACTTTATCCGCCTGACAAAATCGAATATCCAACTATGCCTTCCCTTGCATCTTCTCCCATTCATCATCCCTCAACAAAACAAGTTTCGTCTCTTTCGTCTTCTTTAACATCCCCTTCCATGTCAGGAGACTCTTCACTCGCCATTGCCAAAGACTGAAATATCTAGTGCCGTCGAATTGGGGGGGCCTCGAATTCAGCACTAAATGTCATCGTCTAACCTGGCTCTGGTGCCAATTGTTGTGAATTTCCACGAGTGAATATCATGAAAGAGAAAGATATTGAGCAATATGACACAAAGGATTTCCGTGTTCTGGCAAGAACTGCGCAGAACACCCTGCAGAGAAAAACCTCTCTACAACTAGGTTTTTTTTTTTATTGTGATGCTTTGATGGATACGCGGGCACATCATAATCCAACCCTACTCCCTCTATTTATAATAGAGAACCTCCTATAGATAACCCTATAGATAAACCTAGATATAGATAAACATATTATATCTAGATAAACCTAGAAATAGATAAACCTATCTTATCTAGAACCTATTATAGATAAAACCATATATAATAAATCACCTATATATAAAACCATATATAGAAAAAACTTGTTATAGATAAATTGACTTGTATCCCAATCCAATTTATCTATCTACCTAGGATGATTAATTGTCTCCTACAACATTATTCTTTCCCAACTAGAGAACCAACTAGATTCTCTAGTTCTAATTCTTTATTCTAATAACTAGATCCTCTAGTTATTTCTGCTGATTGATCATCTCTTGCACAATAGGTTGAGTTCGTTACTTCATTTTCAATAAGTGATACTAAATTCATTAATGTCCTCATTCACATGCGACGATTGCTCGCGACTGTCCGCCTATCCTATCACTTTCTTAAATCATTCTTTATGCTTGTTTAGCATTTTTATTTATCTTATCTAGTTCTCATTTATGTTTATATTAAACAGTATTGAAACAAAGTTCCCATACCTGGCCCAAAAGAAGCTTAAAAGAAGGTCAAGAAATAACAAGAGTGGCACAGCTTGATTGGAAGATAATCGAAAGCAGTTGCCAGTTGTGATAAACCTTTTGTCATATCAAGGCTGCGATTTGTTCCTTCACCTGTAATTTAGTCTGGATATAATCCATTCCGCAAGTTCTAGGAATTCGTTTGAATGGATAGATTATGGTGAAGAACAAAAGATGAATGCAAGTTATAGGCGACGATCGAGTTTTGCCTTTGCTTGTTTGATTTTGTCGCTTGCTAAAGCTGCTATTCAACTAATTTTTTCAACTCCTAGCTTTGTTTCTGGACGTTGGTGATGATTTGCGTAGCCTTATGGTTTTGATGAGAGTTTGAGCTAGCTATGGATCTGTCAAGAAGGGATTTTATTCTGATTTTTCCACTTTAGTGGCAAGATTTCAAGGCCTGGATTAGAGGAAGCTTTCATATAATTTATCATTCTTTAGCCTTTTGCATTGCAAGGTGCGAAATCATAGGTGCTTTCGAGAACCTGTGGTCCGTCCTTGGAACCTAGGCATGGCAAAATTCCTATCTAATACAATGTGCAATTTTAGTTTGATAAAGTGCATAAATAAGGTGATAAAGTGTAAGAATAAAATGATGAAGTGTATGAATAATAATATGAAGTGCATTGATAAGATTATGAAGTACACAATTAAGATTATAAGTGCATAAATAAGATGATAAAGTGCAAAAATAAATGATGAAGTTATGAAATGCACAATTAAGATTATAAAGTGTAAGAATAAAATGAAGTCTAAGAATAAAATCATGAAGTGCATGAATAATATAAACTAGTTCCAGCTAAAAATAAAAACTAATATGTTCAAATTTAAGGGAATAAAATCATGAAGTGCATGAATAAGATTATGAAGTGCACAATTAAGATTATAAAGTGCATAAATAAAATAATTAAGTGCAAAAATAAAATGAAAAAGTGCATGAATAAGATTATGAAGTGCACAATTAAGATTATAAAGTGCAAGAATAAAATGAACCCATACCATATGTAATAATAAAATTTTAAAGTGTGTAAATAAGATTACAAAGTGAACATTTCATAATTCAAAGTGCATATTGGCATAAAAAACCCACTTTATCTGTAGTTGCGTATTCACATAAAAAACAACCTCTAAAGTTGATTTTAAGGCCCCTGAAGACATCACCACCACCAAGTTGATTATATTTCAGTCTTTAGTGTTTGTTGCTCTACTTCCGCTTCGTCTGCAGGGGGCGTATTGGAAATGTATTAGGATAGATTTATTTTATGATTTTGGATAGAATCATTGATATTATTATATTATGATATATATGTATATCATTGTTAGGTGTATATTGTATCCTTTATCTTTCTTATTCTCTAAGCATTGTAATCTTCCTATATAAAGAGTTTAATAATAACGTAGATGTGAGTTTTACCTAACCTTCTCTGATATGAGGTTTCCTCCACCAAATTAAGTATTAGGGTTTTATCTCTCTCTAATTTCTAAGATGGTGATTACTTGGGTACGAGAATGTGACACATGCTAGTTAAACAGGTTAGAGCATGTTGCATATCCATGTTTATTGCAACCATTGCACATCCCTTTCGAAGCCTGGAGTATCGTTTCTATGGACTTCATAGAGGGTTTGGCGAAGTCTCAAGGAAAGAACACAATCGTGTTGGTAGTATGTTGGCCGTTTCACCAAAAATGCCCACTTCGTACCCTTAGTGCGAAAGTAGCTCACCTATTCATGGAGCACTAGCAGGGCCGACCCATGGCATGTGCGAAACGTGTAATCGCACAGGGCCTCAAAATTTTGGGGGCCTTGTATAGGTTTCTAATATATCTATATATAAAAGTAAATTGCAAGGTGTTGACGTTGTTGTAGTAGCTCAGTTGGTTTAAGGCATGTGTGAGGTCCAAATTTGGCTGAATTCGAATCCCCGTGATAGCAGCCCATCAGTCCCTTTTTTTTACAGCAATCATATTGTTCTTTTTTTTTCCGCCATTTTTTGTTCCATATTGTTCTTTTTTTCCTGTCATTTTTTGTTTTTTTTTGTCACAAATATGGAAAAAAATTACAATAGCCCATCAACCCTTTTTTTAACAATTTGTTTTTACAGCAGCCACTTTTTTTTCTCACAAATATTTAGCACTCAATAGCCATCCTTATGCTATTTCGCCCCAGAAAAGAAAAAAAAAATTTGTTCTTTTTTTCCGTCATTTTTTGTTCCATATTGTTCTTTTTTTTCCGTCACAAATATGGAAAAATTACAGTAGCCCATCAGCCCTTTTTTTAACAATTTGTTTTTACAGCAGCCACCTTTTTTTTTCTCACAAATATTTAGCACTCACTAGCCATCCTTATGCTATTTCGCCCTAGAAAAGAAAAAAACTAATGTAGGAGACTCAATTCAACTTATTCAACCATTGCAATAGTTTCTTCAATCTCAAAGATTTCGATAGATAATCTAAAATTCTAACTATATTTTTTATTAGTTTTTATTTTTTAGTTTCTTAGATAATCAAAATTATTATTTTTTTGTTATTTTTTTTATTTTTCTACCTTAGGAATCACAATAAGTTGGGATTTAGAAAGATAGAATGCCTCCTACAAGATTCAAAGTGGTTGTGTCGAATGGAACGACCCGGCTTTATTAGTTTAAAAAAAAGGTCTCAATATGTAAGTTGCATAGGGCCTCAAAATATAATGGAACGGCCTGTGGAGCAGATGTGAAGATTACATCGTTCGGTTAAACTTGTTGTTCGATATTTTAGTTTTGTGATAGATTTAGAATAAACATGGTGCAAAATTCTCTAAAGGAAGGGCCTATGGACCTTAGCCTTCATTTTATTGTCGTAACTTAGGTAAAAGAGTTTATTCAAGGCCAAAATCTTAGTACACACTAAAAATTCCACCCCACCTTTTGGAGGATCATGCGGCCGCCACTGAAGCATGTTTCATATCCAAGTTTATTGCAACCATTGCACATCCCTTCCCAAGCCTGGAGTAGCATTTCGATCTATGGACTTCATAGAGGGTTTGGCAAAGTTCCAAGGAAAGAACACAATCGTGTTGGTAGTACGTACGTTGATCGTCTCACCAAAAATGCCCACTTCATACCCTTAGTGCGAAAGTAGCTCACCTATTCATGGAGCAGATGTGCAGATTACCGAATTCTCTTTTCTCGGACTAAGACTACTTGAGGTTACGATGGTTCGGTTAAAATTGTTGTTCGACATTTTAGTTTTGTGATATAGTATAAAAACACTTATTAATATAGTATAAACACTTATTAATAATACATGTCATATATATATATATATATATACCATTGTTAGGTTTATATTGTATCCTTTATTTTTCTTAATCTCTAAGCATTGTAATCTCCCTATATAAAGAGTTTAATAATAACATTGTAGATGTGAGTTTTACCTAACCTTCTCTGATATGAGGTTTCCTAGCCTCCACCAAATTAAATATTAAGGTTTTATCCCTCTCTAAGATGGTGACTTCTTGGTACGAGAATGTGACACATGCTAGTTGAACAGGTCAGAGCTTGTTGCATATCCAAGTTTATTGCAACCATTGCACATCCCTTCCCAAGCCTGGAGTAGCATTTCTACGGACTTCATAGAGGGTTTGGCGAAGTCCCAAGGAAAGAACACAATCGTGTTGGTAGTACGTTGATCGTCTCACCAAAAATGCCCACTTTAGTGCGAAAGTAGCTCACCTATTCATGGAGCAGATGTGCAGATTACCGAATTCCCTTTTCTCGGACCAAGACTACCTGAGGTTACGATTGATCGGTTAAAATTGTTGTTCGATATTTTAGTTTTATGATAGATTTAGAATAAACATAGTGCAAAATTCTCTAAAATTAAAGTTGCCGACTTTTCCATCAAACGGTCATCGATCATTAAATAAATATCAAATTACAGGATATATGATATGATGTTCAAAACGTACTCTTAATTGTTGTGAGGACCTTAGCCTTCATACTTCATATTGAATTGTATGATGAATTAAAATCATATCCATAGGTGAACCCACAAAAGGGACTATTCGAATAAATATCATACATGTCGATCAAGATTTGTTGTTTTTTTTCTCCGGGTAGGGGTGGAGGAGGAGAAGACATGTAAATAAATATAAAATGTAGAAATAGTTGAAATCATGAATGATTTGGATTCGCATTTGATGTCGGCGTTCACAACCATTTTAAACGGTTAGAAATGTCAAATGGGAGGACTTGGTTGATTTCCAACCATTTGAAATGATTAAATGATATCTTCCTCACACCAAACCTCCCTCATATATAAATGCATATTCACCTTTAATTTGTATTACCTCTGTTTAGAAATAGATGTCGTTTAATTTTTTGACACGTTTTTAGGAGTTAAAAACTATATAAAATATCAATTTTTAATAATTTTGTCATATAGTATAAACATTTATTAATAATAAGTGTCATATTATTTAAAAAAATTGTTTAAAAAGTTAATATCTATTTCTGAACGAAAGTAGTATGTACTTTCTTATTGGCCGGTTAACAAAATTAGGGGAAAACCCGAATCTTTTTAGTATATCTTAGTCCACATTTACTATGCCAAAATTGGGGATCGATGCTAAAGAATTTAATCACTTGATATTGAATGTACATTAAACATTTTTGAACCACTTGTAATTTCTCTATATATCCATCATACATATAACATGATATGATATATCCAACTCATGTTATATTGTTATGTAGTACACTTTTAAATTAAATTTATGGAGGTAAGAAAATGGAGACTAAGGGAGACGCGTGTTCTTCTACATCATCATACACTCTCATTCCTCAATCTCTCTCTTTTGAAACGGAATAGTTCGAGTCGACGCACCAGATATGTCTAGTGGGTCGAGGGGTTGAAAACAACAGAAAGACTAACAGTCATGATACAAGGGATCTAAAATAAAACACAGAAAAAGAAAGACCCGTCCCTGTCCCTAATCGATCACAAAACACGAGCAGCTCAACCAGCATAGAAGTCATCACTAGTACAAATATAGAGGGTGGAACACGGTAAGTTGGGTACGGTTTTTGACAAGCGTGCTTATATTAAAAGTGTGTTCCCAACCCCAAATTCAACTAAAGCAACACACTTTTTCATAAAACTGTTCTCGTTCATTTCTAAAAAAATATTTAGACCGGTTTTCGTGTAAAGCGTGATTAAAAAAACTTAAAACGAGCACAATTTAATTTTCAAAGCGTGTTCCCAAAATCAGATTTGACTAAAACAAACACGCTTTGTCATAAAACTGTTCTCGTTTATTTCAGAAAAAATATTTAGATGAGTTTTCGTGTAAAGCGTACTTAAAAAAACTTAAAACGAACACAGTTTAATTTTCAAAGCGTGCTTCCAAAACCAGATTTGAGTAAAATAAACACACTTTGCTAAAAAACCGTTCTCGTTTATTTCTAAAAAATATTTAGACCGGTTTTTGTTTAAAGCGTGCTTAAAAAAAACTTTAAACGAACACGGTTTAATTTTCCAAGTGTGTTCGCAAAACCAGATTTGACGAAAATAAACGCGCTTTGTATAAAAACGTTCTCGTTTATTTGGAAAAAAATATTTAGCCCGGTTTTCGTGTAAAGCGTGCTTAAAAAAATTACAACGAACACGGTTTAACTCTCAAAGTGTGTTCCCAAAACCAAATTTAACTAAAACAAACACGTTTTTTATAAAACCATTCTCATTTATTTCTAAACACTATTAAGCCCGGTTTTCGTGTGAAGTGTGCTTAAAAATAAATTGAAACGAACACGGTTTCATTTTACAAGTGTGTTCCCAAAACCAACTTTAACTAAAATCAACACGCTTTTCTATAGAACCGCTCTCGTTTGTTTCTAAAGGAATAATTAGCTCGGTTTTCATGTAAAGTGTACTTAAAAAAAATTAAAACGAACACAGTTTTATAAGAAAATTGTCTTCCGATCCCAAAACCAAATTTAACTAGAGGGAACACATTTTTCTTTTAAAGCGCTCTCATTTATTTTTATAAACTGTTCTCGAAAAAAATATTCTTTTTTATATTTAAAGGTTTTTTTAGTAATTAGATTAAATAAATGCACAAAGTTACAACAAAATTTCGTAGCTTAGGTGACAGGCATGTGAAGCTGCTGAATTCAGTATGAGGGTGCAAGAGGTCTTGGTCGGGTATGATTCTTGGTTCGAGAGGTAAGGTATTGCATTGGACCAGTGTTGAGATGGATATCCGTTTGAGAGATATATGAAAGAGCTTATTATTAAGCACGGTTTGAAAAAAAGTGTGCTAAAACTTTTTTTTTAGCATGCTTCAATTGAAGCGTTCTTATAATTCCAGTAGAACGGATATTGACTGTATGACAATTTTAAGAACGCTTCAACACAAAACCGTGCGAGAAGTGTGCTCCCATGTATTAAAAAAGCGTGCTCTGATCCCCCTTTTATACTAGTGCATGGATAAACTGTGAATGTCGAGAGCACGGGAGAGCCTAGGGACTAATACGAATTTCTCAATCTCTTTATATACATACACACTTGTCATCAGACAAATAACCAAAAACTAAAATTTAGATAAATTAATTAGACTAAATTATTCTTAAACACATAATTTTTATTAATAAAATCATTAAATAAATATTCTTAATTTTGTTTATATTATTTTATTTTAATTAAAATGAGGTAGGCGGTAGCAGGCCTACTAGCTAGGTAGCTAGCTCATGTGTTTGTGTATAAATATAGCAAATCCACATTTCTTGGTTGCCCTAACTTTTCCTACTAAAATATCTTTCTCACATTTCTCACATACATACGCATACTTGCAAATTATCTTTGGATCTCATCTCATGTAAGCTAATGTTCATATATGGTGCATTCTATATATTTCTTTCTAATCTCCGAATTGAAGTGCGATACTTTAATTTGATGATCTTAAAATGGTATGTGATAGTTATAGTTGTACGTTGTGGTTAATGCATGCAGTTGTATTAAGGTGATAAGAATCTGTAGATCAAGCAAGCAAATCAAATGGAATACCAATACAACCATTATTGATTATTCCATGGAGCTCTTGAAAAGGGTATGCAAAATTTTCCCACATATTAATTAAATTAAGTATTGTTTCTTTTTCTTTATTTTTGGAAGTATATATTGGTATAGCTTAAAGTTGTTACCCTTTACTTGAAAAGAAATGACCTCAAATATCTACATTACAATGTGCTGGTTATGTATTCCAGCGACGGACTTAACCCATCGCCTAATAGTCGTTATGGTCATTGAGACATTCCAGCGACAGATACCCGTCGCTTGAAGTGATGTCCCAAGAACACTATCCCTAGAGGTATTAGGCGACGAGGTAGTTAAGTCCGTCTCCTAAATTGTATTGAAGCGACAACTTTGGTCTCGTCGCTTGGAAATACAAGTCTTGGGGAGACCCTATATTGATGTCGACCAAGTGACCATTTACCTCCGTCGCTTATTTACGAGTGACCGAATATATTTAGGCGAAGAACCTAGAGTTCCGGAAATTGAGCACTTCATTAGTCTCTTCAGTTGCTATGGGCCAACCGAGTTCGTCACTTGAAATAGTTGTTCGTCGCAAGAATGTAACAACATTGTTGATTTGTAATGTCGCGACGTGATTGTATTAATCCGCCGCCTGAGTCTAGTTTGTTTTTTTAAAAATTAAATTAAATATGTAATTCCCACCTTTACAAATGCACATTCACAACACAGCCTATCTATTTTCATTTTCCATTTAGACAACCTGCACTTCATACACCCTTACAAACACACAGCTTGCCACAACACAACATACATTACATTCACAAACACCGACTAAAAAATTGCTAGAACACAATATGAGATTCAAAAAACCTGCACTTTACATTTTGCTTTTTTTTTTTTGCACAAAAACCTGCATACAATTTAAAAGATTTTACACAGTTTTATCTATTTTCACCAAAAAACCTGCATACCCAAAGGCTTAAAAAACTGAATACCCAAAACCTTCATATAAGTTACACATATGTAAGGGCTCTTTTTTCACCCAAAACCTCCTATGTTCAATGCAAATGTTCACCAAAAGGTAACTATCTTTCGCGACCGAAACACTTACATGTGAATGCTGAGTTCAAGAGTTAACTACTTCAGAGACTAGTTGTGAAGGGAGAAATTGTCGCACAAGCTGCTCCAATTGGGCTCCATACGTTTCTTCTTATCTTCACCCTCATAGATTAATCGGTCGCATTTGTTGTTAGCCTGCTTAGCATCCTCCTCTGCCTTCTTGGCTGTCTCTCAACCTTCTCCGCTCTCTCCTCAAGTTTCTATATACTCTTTATTTTTTAATTTAAATAAATTTGACACTAACACTTGTTCTACTATTTACATAGTAATTCATATCAATATTTATTAATTTTTATATTCTATACTCTTGAAATAGATTTAAAAATTAGATTCAAAAAAAAAATTCAAACTCTCCAACAATTAAATTTATTAATTTTTTTCAAACTATCATTCTGTTATGGGAGAAAAAAATAATTGTCTATATAATAACACATAATTAATTAAATGTCCACCATCCAAGATTTATTAGTTAAATTAGGGTTTTAGCCCGTGTCCTACATACGAGACTAATTTTTTATATATATAAATTATATATAATAATATTTCATATTATATAATTGGTTTTGATAACATATTACCATTGAAAAAGTTTTTATACAAATATATTAAGAGTTTTTGTAGTTAATATCGATCGCCCCTAACTGATGCCCACTTTTCTCAATTCAGATCTTCACGAGTTTTCTAATTCAACGAGCTCCAATTTCTCTCGCGATTGTCCGCTTCACAATTTCGCTCAGTTATATTTCAATTTCGCACAACAATTTCGATTGTATATCGTTTGTCATCATAATATTAGCACATATTTTCTAATAAATTAAATTTTTCAGCATGGTCAGCACATATTTCTAATAAATTCGTTTATCAGTATATATATTTATTAACATATATATATATATATATATATATATATATATATATATCAGTATTTTTATACATATTCGCTTGTCTCATCATATTTCTATGAAAGTATATGAAATCAAATGTCAGCTTATATGCGTATTTGCCATAAAAAGGGAAGCTGACAAATCATATTGAAAAGATATGCTAACAAACTACAATGCTAAAAAAGGGAAGCTGACAGTTGCATACATTTGTTGATAAATTTGTTTGTCAGCGTTTATATGTATTTATCAGTACATGTATTTACACTAATTAAGATTGAAAAAATATGTTGACAAATCACAAAACCATGATAGATAAGTTGACAAACCATGATAGATAACTGATTTTCAAAATGACAGATAGCTGAAAAACGATTAAACATAATCTAACAAAGGATAACAATATCAACATATTCCTTACTGGATATTTAACAAATATCAACATATAAAATGAAAACTAAAAATCAATCAAACACTATACATTACATCATATGTAACACAAGAAGCCCAGCGAGGATGTTCCAAAATACATAACCACTAAGGACGTTTACAGAAATACACCCAGATATCAGCATATTTGACAGATGTTTTTAAACAAATACTAAAACTAGAAGCTCCATTTTTCCTTCAATAGATCAGAACACATGAGTTCCCGATACCGAAACAGTCTGTCTTGATTAAATGATCTAACATCTCCCCCAAACACTAGAGTTTCGATAGCTTTGACAGTTAAAATCCCACAACAAGCACTGCACAGTGCACAACACATGAATAAAAATAGGTAAGTGCATATACATGATGTCAATTCTGAATAAAAAAGTGAACAAAAATAAAGATTTATTATAATATAGGTACATACTCAGTTTCATCATGCATGATATCTGGTGCCCTCTCTACGGTAAATGCAGGATTTGCTCCAAAATCCTTGTTTATGCCAGACTTTCTCAAATGAACAGGTAGCCACATGACTAAGCCCCATAAAATTGCTTCAATTTATAATCATCAGCAACATACTTGTTACAATCATATAAACTACAACTTTGCTTTCTGGGACTTGAATGTCTAAAGCGACCCAATGAATGTCTTTGATATTTAATGGAGTATAAATCATGGTTTTATTCATCCAATCTTTGCCATACTCTTTAGGATATAACCCAATAAAATACTTAAATATAGTATGATCAACAAAAGCTCCTACATTAAGAAAGCAACTGATTGTGGTAAATACCACTGGTAAAGCAATCAGTCTAAAATAACAACATCCTCGAATTTAGAAGCCTCGTCTAATATTCTCTTCCTCATATGACAAAGAGTTTCTCCATATGTTGAAAATGCATAATACATGTTTTAGTAGATTATAATCAAAACTATTTTGATTAAAATTAAAAATATACTACACATAAATTTTATATATATATATATATATATATATATATATATATATATATAGAGAGAGAGAGAGAGAGAGAGAGAGAGAGAGAGGGGTTGGGTCATGTGTTCACATCCCTTACGGTGTTAAATGTTAACAAATCTGGGCCTTTGATTGAAGGAAATGGGTGGCTGAGATTATTTGGCAATTTTGATTTTTTCTTTAATTAAAAATCAATGGGACCCACCTCTTTTCTTGCCCACTTGCAGAATTATTTGCGCGTGTATTGTACTCCTTTTTTTTGTGGTGTAACGTTTTTTTGGCGGAGGTATAAGGTTGTTGTTGTTTTTTCCCCTCTTTGAACTATTCGCTATGTTAATAGTAATTATTCGCTAAACAGATAGTTATTATTCGTCTGTATAGAGGAGTTATCATTTAGATCATAGCAAAAGGATTGCTCAATTTTGCAACTATTCACTAACTTGGTAGTAATTATTCGCTAAGTTGATAGTAAATATTCGCTAGATTGAAAGAGTATGTAAATATAATTCTTGATTTATCACATCTAATTACCCACTTACATATGAATAATTCCTTATTATTAACGAATAGTAACTCTGAACTTGCCGAATAGTTCCTTTATTATTGGACAATATATATTTAAATGAAATTGTCATTTTAAAAAATCTCACATATATATTTACTCTCAACAAGATTACGGGGTTGTCAATTCAAACCCCCAATATTCATCATCCTCTAGAAGAATTCGACAATTCCTTATTACAGGGTTGATTGCATTCAACATCTCATCTGCTACAAAATCAACGAATAATAACAAACGACTCTTGCATACACCTCATCTGCTACAATTCTATAGATTGCATTCAACATCTCATCCAAGGATAAAACAGACACGAATTCGAGAGAGAGGTTTACCCTATCGGTAATAGAGTAGTAGAAGATCGAAGCTCCTTACGTCGTTAGCATCATCTCCGATCTGACCGGTGGATTGATGGTGACTCCGATGGTTCAGAGCGGCAAACCGATCTAGGGATGTCGCAATCGGTCTCCATCTGATCGAAGAAGGCGATGGCTTGAGCGGGGCGGCGGGACCATCGCTGAAACCCTAGCTTGATTTGATCATCGACGATTGGCTCAACGGCGGTATGGATGTTGGAATAGAACTCCAATCACATCTCCGGGGCACCCCTGCACTCTCGATCTCCGATTTCACCTTATCGGACGACTCATTCAACGCCTCTCGATCTCCGACTTCTCCGTCCTCGCTGAAGAATCCTCCATCGCCGGTGCTGGCCACCATCTCGATTCCGAGCGAGGGAGGCCGTGGGGAGTGCGTCGAGGCAAGGAGGGCGATAGAAGAGACGGACTGTGTCTGCAACTGTTCCCATCGCCATCGATTTGGCCTTTTGAAGATGATGGAGTGTGGTTAGGGTTGGGATTGTTATACACGCGAATTTATAGAGTCATGGGGTATATTTTTTCCATTTTTATTTTTAATTAATAAAAATTATAGATTAATCTCAGCCATTCAATTACACTAAATCAACAGTTAAGATTTGTTAACATTTAACACCGTAAGGCTTGTTAACATTTGAACCAAATTCTATGTGTGTGTGCGCTTACTATGCCTTCAAGCCATTTGGTTTTCCCAATTACAAATGAGAACTTGTTCCCATTAATGTAAGAGTACAAAAACACATGATCATCTTCGGATACTATTGACTTTGAGTGATTGTATTTTGGGACTTTCCCCTTCTTCAAATTCTCACAAGGGCTCAAAGAGAGACTACTAGATACTGGAATAAGGTGAGAACGCTTTAATAATTCAATTTCAGGAAGGATGTCAGCATGATAATCAAAAGGGTTACACTGTTAGCTTCATTCACATTGTCAGCATCCCCTGATGGAATGTCAACATCCAGTGCATAATCCCCCTCTTGAATTTTAGCATCTCTATTCACATTGTCATCATCCCCTGAAGCACTGTCAATATCCACTGGACACTCCGCCTCATGAATTTCAGCATCCCCTACCCCCTCATCAACAATATTTGTTTTCTCCTTGACATTATTTTCAACTTCTTTCACCCCATCATTTTTAACTCTTTTTTCACACTAGATATCATCAGCAACTCCACTAACTTTTTCTATAGATCAATAATCCCTTCCGCTAAAATTACAATCCTACATGTAAGCATTTCGGACATGTTCTCCCACTCCAAACACAACTTCTTCACCCATTTAGGCATCTCCTCTTTGTCAGCTCTGAAATTGTCTGCACCCCCCCCCCCCATGTCAGCTCACTTATCCCCTTTGTCAGCTACATTCTCCTCTTTGTCAGCTCCCTCCTTCTTTTTGTCAGCCTTTTTAGAACCACCCTCATCTTCCTAATAATAGTCTCTAACCTTTTAGAGAGACCCCTCCTCATAATGGCACCCGGGAGTGGCTTACTCTTTTGTCTCTTTTTCCCTCCTTAGAAACACCCAAATCATAAGCCTTTCATTTTAAAGTAAAGCGCGACAAAGGAACTACCAAAGGGACTTCAAAATCTGCAGGATCAAGGGGAGGGAAAGTAGAAACATGTGCAGAACCCACACTAGTAGCCCTTCCACCCATCAGCATGTGAAAATCCTTCCTAACATGCCTCACATTATAATGATAGCCTTCCCGGGGTTGGGAAAAAAAACAGGCTCGCCCAAACAGTCAAAAACTTCATCAGCAACTACTTATAGAAAATCCATTCCAACCTTCCTTGAAAATTCTCCATATAAACAGGGGCTTGTTCGAAAATACAAAGAATGTTGATAATCAAATGAAAGGAAAATAATGCTGACAAATGATCATTACACGAAATAATGTTGACAATCAATGAAATGTACAAATAACAAGCTCACCACTTCTCGGCTGAATAGTGACACTGATTGTTCATGACTACTTTTGACATTACACACCCAATGTAAAGAGGTTAGATCGTTGTGAACATATTTAAAAGTACACCCCAGTTTTACAACAATAGAAGAGAAAGCTTCAAAAGAAAAAGAAAAACCTATTGAATACACACACAACAACAGATTTTTAGCAACAACTGGCATATAAAACTAATTAGTAATATCCAAAAGGAAGTAAAAATCATCTGGAATGCTAGAGGATGTCCAAATAACTCACATATCCCCCTAACTTTGACACCTTTCTCAATAGAAGAAACCTTTCTTAGGCATTTAAACAAGACACGACAACATTCGCGGCCCCAATGAAATCTTTTAAATTTTTCAGCATCACATGAAAGCGCTAGATGATCCAAGCTCACAACCTCAGAACGTTTAAACAACAACACTACCTTCCCGATAATCAAAAGCTTAGCCATCCCTAACTTTTTGGAGATTTTTTAGATTCAACTTTAAAAATCTCAAGTATATCTGCATAAGAGATCCTGGCCTTGAAAAAAAAAAACTCTTTAAATGTAACAACCTTGACAGGAGAAGGATCATATTCAATAACTAGAAGACCGGTTATGACATGAAACTCAAGGAAAGAAAAATGAGCAACCATCCCATCAACTTTAAACAACATTTCCATCTCTTTATTTGTTGCAATTTCATACATTACCATCTGATGTTCTAATTGAAAATTGAAACGCAATTTTGACCCTTGAAGAAAGACTAACCCTAAACAGGTATTCTTAAGCTGCTAAATATCAGAAGCTGACAACCCTCCCTTGATGATTTTGCATACTTCAGGGTAGGAGTAAAGATTACTCCATGAAGCAGACCTCTCTTCAACAGATAACCAATGTCTTATTTCCTACAAAATATAAACATGAACACATGACACACAAATAACTATCGATGAGTGCTTGAAGGTCTGGAATCTCTGTATGCCTCTCGATTATGCTTTTCTCGTTTCGAGGTTCCAGACCTTCAAGCACTCATCGTACAAAGCATCACGCACCACATTATGTCGATGTTTAACATCAATATCAGCGGCACAAGCAAGTGCGTGATCTCTCCACACATCCAATATGCCTTTCTCACAAGCAGGGCATTTGGAACCCGCACTAAACAACTCAATTCTCATACGATATTTAATAACTAAGCAAAAGGTAACGAGATTCATAACCTGACCAAGACCGGGAATAGGAACAGCCTTCGGCCACTGTTGGGCCATCGGGATCTTCAGATTCCCAATAAGAGCTTCTTCTCTCCCAGTAAGAGCAAAGTCTACCTTAAGGTGCTTGTCCACATTTTTGTAGTAGCAGCTAGCCATTTTCTTCATTAGGCAAGGGGCTGGCTGTAATACACACATGTCCAAGTCATCCTTATCGATAGCACTAACCCAACTACATGGAGACTGCTAATTCGAAAGAGGTCCCATCACCAGTCATTCCAACACTCCTCAAAATGTGATCATGTAAACCACAGGATTGGAACCTCAAAACGAGAAAAGCATAACGCAATGTGTCTGCAGTGGTGTAGACCCCAAGACCACCATAATCGAGAGGCATAGTAGACAGACACCACTGTAATTAAAGAGCCAAAGCCTGATCCTCCAAGTGTAACTATCTATTCCACTGAAAGCCTCAAAGAATCATCAAAAACGCGGTGGGAATCTATAAAACATGGGGAATGGGGTTGTCCGCATCGCAAAGTAAAGATGAGAGACTCCTAAATAGGCTCGTAGGAGCAGTAAATCACATTGAGGATCTTCCAACTTTTTGATGGCTTCCATCAGTGTATTAGTTTTCAAAACTCTCCTCGTCGTCACCTCGTTGCAGAAGGAAAGATCCAAGCTAACAGCTCCACCAAGGAGCTTCACTCCCCTCCCCACCGGGCGTGAAATATGCTATGGGAACAACCCGTCTTCCCTACAACGTGGGTCCTCACTCGGCTGGAATGTTTTCGTTTTATCAACATTAATGAGGTGGAGTCCTAGGGTCGGGCCATCCTCCTAGACCATGGAAAGCGCATTGCTAACCATCAAAGTGTCTCCAATCAGTGTCCCATCATCGAGGTACCAAGCATTAAGCTTCAGCTCACAACTATCCTTAACCTTACGAATCAACGGGTGCAGTGTAAGCAAGAAAAGTAGAGGTCCTAGAGAGTCACCTTGCTAAACTCCCTGACACGAATATAGAACGTGACCACCATAATATAAGCGAGTAGGGCATGCATAGCAAAACTCGACCCAATGGGATATGAAAGGGCACAAACGACGAACCTCCTTAATCATAGCATTATGATCAACGGGATTAAAGGCATTTTTGAAATCAACCAGAAGCATAGACATGCTATTATCATACCCTTGAGCTTCTACTAACCTGTTAATTGCATGCAACACCGCTTCTCTGCCTCCTGAAACACCCACTCCAAATTGCATATCCTCCAAATACGGCCCAACGGTTTTACCAACCGACAAGGCATCCACTTTGGACACCAAGCGCCTCCAAATCAAACTAAATGCTATGGGTCGAACCCCTCCACCCGGCTTAAGGAGAGGCGTGAGAGGAGCACTCTCGGAAAATTCACTCAAGGAAGCAGGACAACAACCAGTAAGAAATAAGCTAACCACATTTGTAATAGAGTCAACTACATCTTCAGCGATGGCCACTGTCGCACCGCTAAGAGCATCCAACAAATATTGGGCGCGAAGCCCATCTTTTCCACATGATTGAAGTGCCCTTTGGAAAACTTTTAATTCTGTCTAAAACCAAATTCCTAGAAACCGGCAAGGCATCACAACCAATAGGTTCAAGAGGCAAATAAGGCGCCGGAGAGACCGAATTTTTGACTGCAAGCTCTTTTAGGGTTTCATCAGTTCGAGGAGCAATACCCAAAGACGTGAGAATACGAATGGTAGCAGAAAAATGATCATCACCAACCTTTCTCTTGCATAGCTTAATGGACTTCTCCACATGACTCCTCTCACTACCATTAGAAGAGAGATCAAAATTAGTGGACAACAAGTTAGTCACTAGACGATGAATACCCCCAGGCTCCTTCCACACTCGGATAGCCTTTGAAATATTATCAACGTGTAAACTCCTCCGCATCCCTGACCGATTTTCAGCACTAGTTTTAGGCTTGTACATGTGAAGGATACAAAGTGGCATAATGAAGAGACACACCCACACTGACAAATTGGTCAGATCAGATGTAACCCAGCCTATCCAGGGCCTCCTTGAAAACTCTAGCAAGGCCAATCTACACTCCAATACCGTGTGAACTTTAACATTAAACACCCTTTCTAATAAAGCGACATAAAAAAAGCCACTATACCAAGTTGATATCCATCATTTAATGCAAAAGGTTAAGTTATTGTATACCATTTTTCTCTCTCATGCCAATATTTTTAGTCTTTTATATTCAATGTGGGAAATAATCACATACCAAACCTCTCAACAATAATTACATATGCATCATCAACGTACGTTAATAACTTGCATGTTTTTCAATTTATCACCACTATAATGGTATGAATGGAGATGTTAAATGAATAGTGATTCCCCAAAAAAATACGAAGCAATGGTGCTAAAAAAAAACTCATATGGCACGATCAAACAACTTACCAAAGTTCACAATACAGTAACAGATCTATAACAACAACTCTGAGGAACAATGAATGACTAACAAGCAAATAAGTGACAATGTCTAGAAAATGCACAAAACCAAATATTAGCTTTTAACCACAATTTCTGGAAAAAAAAGAGCTAAGACACATTAGAAGCGAGATTACAGAAGAGTAAACTATAACTCTAATAAGGCCACCCACTGATAAGGAAATCAAAGATACAATATTTGCAATGTCATGCAACAAATCCCCAAGTTTGAATGGATTCCCACCGAAATTTTATAAACATTACTGTTACTAGCATATATATAGTAGGCAACTCGATGAAGAAAACAATCAATGCCTTTTTCCACTCGGGCAATATGCTCACATATAGCTCAATCAAACCTTTATTGCACCAATACCCAAAACTGACAGCCCGACAAATATCAGCCATTATAGACCTATTAGCTTATGCAACACAATGTACAAAACTATCGTTAAAATTCTCGCAAATAGACTTAAGCACATTCTTTCACGAATTATTAGTCCCTTTTAAGATACTTTTGTTGAAGAAAGATCAATACAACACAATATGCTTATTGTCCATGAAATCTTACCAAAAAGGTAAAAAGAGTGGATGGTTCTAAAGCTTGATATGGAAAAAGCATACGATGAGTTTTCACTCACTTTGGATGAAGTGGGTCATGAATTTTAATTTCTGATGGTGTGCCTACATGTGAGCCTACATGTGACCTCTATCCAAGTGCTTCACTTTAGACATTGTTTTGCGACTCAAGTATTTAAAACAAATTAAGTACACACAAAGTTTATCCTTAATAATGAAATGACGTGAAGATTATAAGAAACTCTAATAAAAAATAATGTATTATATCATGATATTTTCGTAAAACTCTAAAAATATATTCGGGAAATAAATCATAAGTATCCGAAAATGCACATCAGACCAGTGACAGATTCAAGAGTGGGCGACACTAGGCCGTCGTCTATCTCGATCCGGAAAAAAAAAAAATATGTGTTATGTAAAAAAATTAAAAGTTAAAATACAATTATCTTTAGTAGCTAAGTGGTTAAATCCACCTCATTTTAAATAGAATTCAATCAATTCTTATTCAAATCCCACTAGGCACATATTTTCATTTATTTTTCCTCAATCCGTTTTTCATAATTTTAAAATTCTTATACTTTATTTGGTATTTTACAACTAAATAATAATAATTTTCCTACAAATTTAAGATATTCTCTTCAAATATTTTTTAAAAAAATTATTTCTAATAAAAAAATTATAAAAAGTATCCATAAAAAATTGTGCTCACCCCGAAAAAATTTCTAGATCCGCCCCTACATCAAACTATTGACAATGCACGAGCTTAGGAGAATGTGGGAAATGGGACAGAATATATGTACGACGTAACAACTCATCAATGGGCTTTGGACTCCATCCACTGCTTTGTTAGTTGTTACTTTGATTTGTTTTCTGGTCTCCCATCCAGGCCATCCTTATTCCTTAGTTGGTGGTTTGGTAATGTAATGCCAATTCATTAGTAAGTGTGTCGGGATATATATGTACCCTATTACGAGTCCCATATTGCTATATATTCCATGCGCTAATTAAAATACGGGTCATTGAGGGACATCTGTAAACACACGCGGGGTACGTAAGTATACTAGTTTTTAACTTCTTAAACTATATGTACAAAAGTAAAAAGTCTTATATTTATGATCGGAGGGAATACTTATTATATATCTCATTGATGAAAAACGAAAATCATACGTACTTAGACTGGTGGCCGATAATCGACATAGGAGAATCGATTGACGGCGGCAGACGCCAACCAGTGGAAGCAGATTGACGGTGTCAAGGACTCAAACCGCGGGGAAACGTTTAATTTAATCGAATCTAAACCCTAACAAAAAAAACAAATTTAACATTTATTAGTTGAATTCCAACTAGAATGGTTTGAATCTGGTTAATCAAAAGAAAAGTGCAACGGTGAAATAAATGAACATTTTATTATATTCATATTATGTTATGTTTTTTTTTTTTACAGTGTGCAAACAGTCGGAGCTGCTACAGAAAATGTAAACGTGCTCCGGGATCATCCTTACGGATGATGGTACAAAGTTCCCTATTAAAAGGGATTGTAGATCTATCACTAATGATGCCCCTGGTAAAGTAACTATATAATCTGCAATTTTGTTCGCTTCTTTGTAGATGTGTCTGTACTCAACCTTTTCAAAATTTGTTTCCATGATCTTGATCTGTTCTGCTTGGCGCAAGATCTCACATCTGCTTTCTCTTCCTTTCGATAGGATCCTCATCAGCTCTTGGTTGTCACCTTCTACAATAATTTGTCTTAATCCAAGTCTTGAAGCTGCTCCCATTCCTTCTAGTACTGCTTCTGCTTCCGTTTGAATGACAGTACTTTGATCTATTTCCTGGTAGAAAATATCAGTTAAATGGCCCCTTGAATCACGAATGATTCCCCCCACCCGACGAGCGTCCGTAGGTTAACCATCTATGTTAATTTTGTAGATGACTCTTACTGGTCTAGTCCAACTAGCTCTAGACCTTTTCTTCCTATTGTTGGCATCTTTATTTGTACTTGTGGGATTTGTAGCTCTCCAGTCCTGGATATCTTTAATAATATGGTTAATTAGATTACGAAAAGTGTCCGGGTTAGTATGTTTGAAAATTAAATTATTTCTAGTTTCCCAGATTATTTCCCAAATAACGACTAGATCTTCAAAAAAATTGGTTCCCTTGTTTAATTTGGGTAATATTATCACACAAGGGTCCTTGTAAGGAGAGGTTGTGAAAGAGCTTACCTGTAGTATGTTCATACTGGGCTATAAATTCCTTTGCAAAGGAGCACTTTGTAAAGAGATGAGCGGCATCCTCATTTCCTTGATTACATAGAGAGCAGGTGTGGGGGACTCTATTAATGTATCTATTGAGCCTGCTAGTCATGGGGAGAGAGTCTATTTTAATTTTCCAAATTAGGTTTTTAAGCCTAGGAGGAAGATTAAGATTCCAGATCCAATTATGGTTTTCAATGTTGTGGTTATGAGTATTGGTAACCTTTTTTGCCGATTTGGTTGAGAATTTTCTTGAGGAGTTAGGCTTCCAGATTAGCTTATCTTGAGCTTGCCATGAGGGGATCTTAAGGGATAAAATACAATTTGTTATATCTTGGGGAAAGAGACTCTGGATAAGGGGCGTATTCCAGAGCTTTTGGGGGGTAAGGAGGTGGCTGACTTTCATGTTTGGATCATTGTTACCTATGAAGGTTTCGAGGTATTTATCGGGAACCCAAGGATCTTTCCAGATATTTATTTGGTTACCATCTCCTATAATCCAATGTAGGCCTTTCTCAAATTTATCTCTAAGGGATAGGAGCCTACCAAATTGCCAAGAGGTAGCTTGATTAGGTTTGTCTCTGATGCTGCTATCTTGTAAATATTTTTCTTTGATGACTCTTACCCAAATATTATTTTCATTAGTGTAAAGTTTCCAAAGAAGTTTAAATTGGAGGTTTATATTTAGATCTTCGGCCTTCCGAATGCCCAATCCGCCTTGGGCTTTACTCTAGCAGATGTTATCCCAGCTAATCAGAGGGGTATATCTTTCGGATTGAAGTTTGTTCCAGAAGAAATTTTTGTTTATTTGGTCAATTTGGTTGAGAGTTCATTTGGGGAGCAAAAAATTTTGCATCAGATAGTTAGTTTTGGAACTTAGATTGGCTTGAATTAAGGTGGCTCTGCCTGCTTGAGACAGGTTTGAGGCTTTCCACTTCGACAGTTGTTTTTTCAAGTTTTGGATAGCTTCCTCAAAAACCGAGTTACGAACTCGGCCATTGATCATCGGGATACCTAGATACTTTTCAAGAGTGCTAGAGATAGGAATTCTCATGCTCTGAGCTAGGTCTTTTGCTAAATTTTGATTCACATTCTTAGAGTTTTGAATAGAACTTTTACTATAGTTTATGGTGAGACCTGAGAGATTTGAGAAGTTGTTTATCATATTTTGAATGGTATTTAGTCTAGTATGAACAGCTTTAGCAAAAATAATTGTGTCATCTGCAAATGTAAGGAAAGGTATAGGGTTACCGTTTTTAGTGAGCTTGATTCCAATTAGCGCATCCTCTTGCAAGGCTTCCTTGTGCATTTCTCTTGCTAGGCCTTCCATATTATGTTATGTTAAAATGAATATATATGGATAGGGTCTTACTATTTACACGGTGAATTTTTCGTCATTAATTACACGCTTTGCAACCGCGGATTCGCAGTACGCGGTTGCGGGTTTTTTTTAATCCTTCTTCTTCTCAAATACGCGTGAAGTTAAGAGGTCAAGTTCCCAATGACTTGCAGAAATTATCCATCTCCAGATCTAGAAGAAGAAAGGGGCTTCGATTTGGAGAATGATTTTGAGGTTCGATTTGAAGAAGGGTTTTGATTTTGAGGTTCGATTTGAAGAATTGCTGCAATTTGCCATGCCAGGGCTTCGATTTTTAGGTTCGATTTGAAGAATCGCTGCAATTTGCCATGCTCAGGGCTTCGATTTGGATCAATTTGCATCTGGAAGGCCTTGTTCTTAGAGGAGGAGGGAGAAGCAGCTAGAGACGAGGCTATCGGCAAATTTGGAAGCCGGCCTTAAGCGTTATCATCTCCAGATCTAGAAGCCACGACGTCAAGGCTAACGACGGGAGGACGCGAAAGGAGAGGAAGAGGGAGGAGATGAGGCCGGAGATGAGGAAGGCGGAGTACTGGTGGAGGGGGAGGCGGTTGAAGATGAGATAGTGGTAGGAGGTACGGGGATTGAGGTCGGCGGCTACATGGTCGAAGATTTCTTCGAAGAGGCACGGTGGGAGAGGCGGCGGGAGATACCAGCAAGGGAGACAACGAAGATGGCGGCGCCGATGATGATGAGCAGCCGCTGGAGGAAGCGGAGGCAGCCGGTGGAGGTGGTGCGGGTGGCGAGCCAGATCCCGCCTCTGAGGATGACGATTCAGAGGAGGAAGGTGAGGAAGTTGACGAGGCCATTGTTGAGTTAGAGAGAGAGGCATGCGCAATCGTACTCTGCAAACGCAAAATAATTTTTTTTCTACCGCGAACTCGTAATACGCGATTGCAAATGATTTATGTGCAAAAGGCGAGAAAATCACCGTGTAAATAGCAATTCTTATATGGATATTAGGGGTCTGCTTGGGAACGCGTAACTGATGGGGTAGCTAAACTGATAGAATAGTTGAAGCTGATAGATTCAGTGTATTAAATATAGTTAAATTAGAGTGTTCATAAGCTACTAAGGTATTTGGTAACCCAGCTGATAAAGGAACACAGAAACTAGCTAATTGGTGTGTTAAAATCAATTGTATGCAAATCTCAAATATGCAATCATTCAGCCCTTAAAAACATAAGCTTTAACCCTGGTAAAAGATATCCTTGTTGCAAAAAGATTAGAAATTTCCCAAATAGAAATTGAGGGAGATAGTCTCATTGTCATTAACTCCCTCAAAATAATATGGAAATACCCTTGGAAAAATGAGATGATCATCTCGAATTATATTCCTTGGTTCACCTTGGAAAATTGAGATGATCATCTCGAATTCCTTGTTTCACCTTCGGTCGCTCCAAATGTTATCATTTAATCATGTGTTCCGTGAAGGCAATTTGGTAGTTGATAAGGTTGCATATCTTAGCCACCAAGCCAATGAGACACAAGTCCTAAATAAAATAGGTCTGACGTCATCTAGCAAGATGCTCTCGATTGGCGCATGATGCTCTCGATTGGCAACTATCTCCTAACTGCCACCCAAAATTTTCCCTTATTAAAAAAAAATCATTTCATGTTGATATTATAACATATATTATATAGGGTAAAAACTAGACCCGTCAAAACATGACTCAACCTACAAAACCCGATTTGAACGCTCATTAATATTTTGGGTTTGAATGCAACGTTTTAGATTCAAGACCCGAGAATGACCCGAACCCAATAACCCATTGGATCAAAACCGAATCAGTGAGTCAGTACCATGTAGACGCCACACAAGGACACATATATATTGTATATTGTTATAAAGCCTTTAAAAGGAAAAAGGAAACCCAAAAATGATTTTAGGGTAGTACCCACTGGTTATCGATTCGAGTCCCAAACATGGTCGCTCTCTATTTACCAAAACAAGGAAGAAAAAGAAAACCTAACGACCTGCGACAACACCCCTACAATTGTAAGTGTTGTGGGCCGAGTCGCTCACAAACCATATGCAAAAGATTGGGCAATCTATAGGGGACAGCGTACAAACATGACTCAACCTAGCTACAAAACCCGATTTGAACGCTCATTAATATTTTGGGTTTGAATGCAACGTTTTAGATTCGAGACCCGAGAATGACCCGAACCCAATAACCCATTGGATCAAAACCGAATCAGTGAGTCAATACCATGTAGACGTCACACAAGGACACATATATATTGTATATTGTTATAAAGCAAGGAAAAAGGAAACCTGAAAATAATTTTAGGGTAGCACCTATTGGTCCCCGATTCGACTCCCAGATATGACTGCTCTCTATTTATCAAAATAAGGAAGAAAAAGGAAACCTAACGACCTTCGACAACACCCCTTCAATTGTAAGTGTTGTGGGCCGAGTCGCTCAGAAACCATATGCAAAGATTGGGCAATCTATAAGGGGACAGCGTACAAACATTATCGCCGGGGGGTTAATTTGCTCTTAAACATCAAACAAAAGGACTAAGCAACGTACATTTACATTTGTTGGGGTGTTGGGAACATCGAAACAAGGCTGCGTTTCTATATGTTGGGAAAGTTTGAATCATTTAACTACCTATGTTTTCGTCTGTGTCTTCGTCGTTCATCCTTAGCCCATGATTTTTGACACCCAAATCCCTACATATTTTCTTTTTGTTTCATATATTTATCAACGGTATGCACCCACAACATACAGATGCTAAATGCACTCACGAAAATGGATTCAAGATTTGTTTAACTCACATCTTGACACGTGTGAACTGTGAAGTAATAATTGCATTTGACTGTGGAAAAAACTATGAACAGTTGTATATTCCGTTCTTTAGAATTCAAAAAAAAATACAATGGATTTGTAATCCGTTCTTTAAATTAAATTTATTTTTTAAAAAATTCATAATTTTAGAAAAAAAATATTCAATTTTTTTCTCTAATACCCTTCTTGTTGCCTTTTTAAAATGAACTTTTCTCTTATATATTGGAGTACAATATTACATGGAGCTTTCGATTTTTTTATACGAATGGATTATTAATCTGTTCGGGACTATTTTTTTTTACTATCAGAAGCATTTAATGCAATATACATGTTAAACAAATTGCACGAACGGATCCTTAATTCGATCTTATAAATGTATTTAGCATCTGTTATAGGATTTTATACGACGTAATATATATAACTTACTATTTTTCTTCAAATAGGTGCTTAATTATGAATCATTCAAATATAAATATAAAGAAAAAGGTGTAAGGTGTCAAAAGCTATAATCTACTATCTAGGTGCAAAGTGCAAGGTGCATGTCGTGACCCTTTCGTTTCCGAGACCAATATTTTTACAAAATGTGATTTCAACTATATAAATTGTTGTATTGTACTTGTACATTGTATAAAACTATAATTTTATGATAAAAAAAAAAAAGAGGAACAATATCAGCTATATACAATATGAAACATATATCACATAATCAGAAAAAAATTGTAAAATTATGAGTCGTATATTATTAGATAGGATACCATCCAATGTATATCATCAACCCATAGATCCTCTACACACCCAGAATTAGTATTTAACATATTGTAATCGCTAGTTTAGGAAAATAAGTTTTTTTTTGTTGAAATACACTAAAAATAGTTTAATAATGAAATAATAATTAATTTAGAATTTTATTTTAAAAATTAATATTTTACATTAATTAATTATCATTCACCACCAGTTAAAGTTGGCAATTGTTTATATTTATTATTATAATAAAATAATATTTTTTTATTTTACATGAATAATATTATAAAATAACATATTTTTATAAAAAAAAAATGTTTATAATGAAAGAGTTATATTTATATGATTTTTTTATATAGATAGAATTTATTTTTTACATAATAAAATTTCACATGTATACTTTTATAATTATTAGTTAAATAAAAGACTACTTTTTTCTTTTTAAATAATAATATGTATATATTATTTTTGTTATTATTATTATGTGATAAATAAATTATTATTTAGAATTGAGAGAACAAATAACGTATACATAGTACTCCTTATTTATTTAATAGAGTATATAGTGAGTATTGAATTGATGAATTATTTGATTTATGATTGATGACAACTCGTCCTACATTGTCATATCACTAAATATTGATATTTGATTGATATTGCAATACACTTTTTCTTGTAATGTTTAAGGTAGGACGGCTAATTCGACCGATTCCTTGTGATGGGGATATTTGATGCATAAATCATATTTTAAGTGATGTTTAATCACCAAATAAGTCTTCACAATTTCTTATTTATTTACCGAAAATAGGCTAAACTAGGAAAAATTAATTATGATTGTATTTTTTCCTTGAATAGACAATTAACTCCAAAATAATCCCTAAATTATGATTGCCGAGCATTGCTCATTTTATCATTATGCATCACTAAAATGCACTCATAGCCATGTGAGGAAATAATATTTCCAAAAGGGATAAACAAATTGTTCGAAAGGGTTTGGACCGAAAGGATTTGAATTCTAATTTTGAAAAGGCTTGATCAAAATTCTAAAAGGGTCCTAACAAAATCCCGAAAGGGTTTTCACGTGCGATTTATTAGAGTGGTTTCTCGGCTATGATTCTGACTGGTCGTTGCGATCCTCTTTTTAGTTGGAGCTCTGGTGCCTGGAATTAGGTCTGGCTAGGGTCGATGCGGTGTGTAACGTGACAACTCTGTGATCCAGAAATTTCCTTAGATGGTCGTCTTCACTGCCTCTCAATGCGCTGAACCTCTCGGAGGATATGACTTCGGATAGGGACCACTGGAGGAGATGCATTCGGACTTCGGATGTTTAGAATCCCTAGGATGGGTGCTGGGTCATTTCTTTCCGCTTCCTTTCTACCTCTCTTTCTGCTTTCTTTCTGTTTTCTGTCGGTTATCTTCGTATCTGTTTTCCGTCTATCGGTTGTCTATTTCCTAATCTCCTACTAGGTGTCCTGGGACGTGTTTCCTTTGCTCTATTTTTTGGGTCTTCCGGAAACACTCTCCCGACTAGTTCGGGAAAAGAGTGCGTACATCCCGACCCCCCAGACCCCGCTTTATTGCGGGATATACTGGGTTGTTGTTGTTGTTGTTGTTGTTGTTGGTCGGCTTCACTGCCCACGGCCTACAAGGACTCTTGATGTACTGTTGGTCACAGATGCCACTGCTTGGAGGTGATTGGCTTTGGTTCTTAGTCTGTGTTGTCCCCAGCGTGCTAGGGTTAGGTTTGATTCTTCCCCCGGAGTTGGGTGCTTAATTGCCACCGTTTGTATTGCATCTTTTTTCCTTTACGTTTGACAGTTCACCGTCTGCTGACTTTATTGACCTCTCGATGTGCCAAGTATTCTAACCCAAATGCTTTCCTAATAAAAACATTAAATAATGTTTTTGAGATATGAATAAAGAGTAACTAAATGCAGCAATGTAGTAATAACCCCAAAAAATTTCCTTAAAATAACCCCATAATAACACTAACATTACAACTACTTTTTCTTTTCATACAATATATAAATTTATTTAGGCAGTGTTATACTCTGCTGATCCTCCAAGGGAGTTCGGGGTATTTGTAGCCCCTTAACTCGGAAGAAAAGTTAAAAATAAATATATGATTTTTTGGCTAATTTTTATTAATTTTAGAGATAAAACAATTTAAAAAGAATTAGTAATAATAAAAACAACTTTTAAAGTGTGTTGGTATGGGTTGAAATTTTAAGGGATCGGAATTATTTTTGAGAATGGAGGGGATCGGGATTATTTTTGGTAATGGAAAGAACGGAGGAGATGAAGATTATTTTTCAAAAATAATCATTTAGGTGTTTGGGTGATAGGAGATTTTTTTTTATAATATTCGAAAAAAAAGTATCATTTTACTCAATTAAAGGGAAAATAGGTAAAAAGAGTATTTTTAGACGGACAATTTTGGTCCCAATTTCCACCCTACCCACTCCATCTCCATTCTCCTCTCCATAAGATGGGAAAAAAAAAAAAAAAAAAAACTCAAATTCCACCATCTTCACTTCCCTCCTTCCAACCTACCCTCACCCAAACACTCCAAATACCTTTTTACCCATTTTCACTTTAATTAGAGGTAAAATAATAATACCCTGAAGTATCATAAAAAAAAAAAAAAAACTCCAAACACTTATTTTCACCCCTAAAAATAATCTCCATCCCCTCTATTCTCTAAAATTTCATCCCCAGCCAAACATACCCGTATTACTATTGTGAACATTATTCAGTTGTTGATAAAATATGAATAAAGAGTAACTAAATGCTTAAACAAAAAAAAAGAGTAATTAAATGCATCATTAAAGTAAAATGAAAAAAAAAATTGTATAAATTGGCTTTTAAATAAGTGTGGTTAAAAATAATAAAAAAATAAAAAATTGTCCGGTTCAAAATTATCATCTTGAAAGAGAAGATTGATTTGTTGTGAGGTGGGGAAGGAAAAGGTGATTGGTTGGGCCCTTTGGGCCATTAAAAAACATAGCTTTCAAAAGTGGGGCTGGCCCAGCCCAGTTCAGTTCGGCAAAACCCTATGGCCCCGTTTTTCTTCCTAATTATAATTAACCGCCTCTTTCTTGGCCTACAAGCCACAAGCGTAAACCCCGATCGTTTCTGACTTCATTTACGGATTTACCCCCATCCCCACCTTGGGGCCCACCCCCCAAACCTTCCAGTCATTTTTATTTTTCACCGCCACGTAATCAACCAATATAAATAGCCATCAACTATGAATGAATTGAACGACCATTGCACACAAAATTAAAAACACTTTATAAATTGTAAATTATCATTCAGGTGTAGTCGAGGCAAATGGATCCTAACCCACCCTTCGAAGAGGCATACAAGGCCCTCTTCGAGACGGCGGAGTCGGATGCCGGAGTGGTGGCGGCGGCGGTGGAGGTGGAGGAGTGGGAGCTTCCCTTGATAGACCTCGGGGAGCTGAGCGGCGAGGACGAGAGTGGGAGGGAGGAATGCAGGAGGAAGATCGCGAGGGCGTCGACGGAGTGGGGGTTCTTCCAGGTGGTGAACCACGGGGTGTCTTGGGAGATACTGGAGGAGATGAGGCGGGAGCAGTTGAAGGTGTTCAGGGAGCCCTTCTTGAAGAAGCAAAACGACGCGTTTATGAACATGTCTCCGGGCTGCTACCGCTGGGGGACGCCCACCGCCACCTGTCTCCGCCAGATCGCCTGGTGCGAGGCCTTTCATATCCCCCTCGATGACGTGTCTCCTGCCGCCGCCATGGTCGACGGTGGTGTCACCTCTCTTAGGTGCGTTAATTAGTTTCTTCCATTTATATTTTGATTTTGCTTTAATTTATACCGTTATGGTCTGCTCCATTAAATAACGGGATTAGTTATTTTATTACTCCCTCCGGTCGGAAATATTTGATGTTTGACTTTTGTACACGTGGTTTTAGGAGCTAAAAACTATATAAAATCTTTGATTAATTTTTTTCATAGTTTAATATATTTATTAGTAATTAGTATTAACGTGTGAAAAAAAATAATTAAAAAATTAATATTTTATATAGTTTTTAACTCTTTAAAATACGTACAAAAAGTCAAAACATCAAATATTTTCGATCGGAGGTAGTAATTTATTATTATATTGAGGGATTTTTCCAGTATGTTTCCTTTGGCTTCTTGTCTGTTAGGTACATATATTGAGGTCGGTGCTGACTTCCCATGCACATAAAATTAGATTTATTTCGTTTAAAAATAAAACAATTAATGCACGATATTAATATGAGGTGTGACTAGACCTCAAAACAACATGATTAAAATTTTAAAAAATATTTATAAATTGAATCGAGAGTAAAAGAAAAAAAGTATACCATATTCGAATATTCAACTCGATCTTTCAATAAATTATTATCGAAATCCAACAATTAACAATTCTGATAAAAAAAAAGCAAAATTAGTAAAAATACCAAACTACACGTTACTTATTTGGTTATTTATATCTTTTAAAAAGTATAAAATTAGTAAAAATACCAAACTACACGTTACTTATTTGGTTATTTATATCTTTTAAAAAGTATAAAATTAGTAAAAATACCAAACTACACGTTACTTATTTGGTTATTTATATCTTTTAAAAAGTATTTTTCAAGTAAAATTAAAAATGATTCAAGGCATATCTACTCATTATATTCATCATTGGGATTTGGAATTCAAGTCGATTATTTATACTTTTATAATTTAAGGATTGGTTGTTGAGAAATTTTTGCAAAAAAAAAAATTATCTTAATGTATTTTGTTTAATTATATTAACGGGTTGGGAGTCGGGTCGAGTTGAAAGTTGATTTGGATCTGGGATGGATTTCTGGTATCCCATTCGAAGTTCATATCCGTCGTTTCTAAGGATAACATTAAGTGGTGGGTCAACAGGGTTCGACACCACTCAAAACATTTCATTTAAAATAAGAAAGAAGATGTCCGAGCAAAAATAAACCGAGTGCCACTAATTGCATAATGAAAACTTCAGGCCATGCAAGTCAAAGATAGGTGGGCTTGTCTAATAATGTTGGAATGAAGAGAGTACACACAACAAAAAGGTCAAGCCTTCATTGGATTGGATGAGTCTGTTTAGTGGTTTGTCACTTGGTTTAACCGGTTCACATCATTTACATGTCAGGGTTCAGACCCGTGGAGGACTAGTCGATAACCTCGAAACCCCACGTCAAAAAAAAAAGAAGACAAAAGGACTTTTTTTTTATTGTATGCAAAATTTAGAATTAGAATGTCTTCTAAGAAGATCATCCTTTCAAATAGTTATAGACAAGTCTCTTAAGAGAGATGACACATAGAACTCAGATTACAATCATTTTTAGCAATAAAATTTGCAACTAAATTAAGCCACTATTAAGATTGGGCCATGGGCAAGTGCCCCTGTTGCCCAACCTCATGGACCAACTCTGTCCACAACATATTATTACATTTTCCATAGATATATCGAAATTAAACCTAATAGAAAATATACATATAAAGGATTAACCAAATCTATAATCGATAATTTATCAGTATATACTAAATTCAATGCATAGTATTTTACGTGATGTTCTGTGATGATTCTTTAAACATTTATCCCATCAAAAATAATTATTAAAATAATATGTTGTCATAATTTATAAAAAACTATCACAAACATATATATATTAGTTAATTAATAAAAATATAAATAAAACTATTTCTTAATTGTTCATACAAAACATGTTAATAAATAAATATTTGATAATTATTAATTTATTTATATCTAGATTAATTTTTATTGAAATATATATAACCATAAATCAATTCAATTACGTTGTAATTAATATTAATTTATAACTCTATTAGAATAATGTTTCTATCACTATTATATTAATCAAATAAAAATTTTAATTGTATGAAAAAATAAACTTAAAAAACTAGTTTTTAAGAATAAGAAAACAAAGTTGTGGTTTACTTTGTTAAAAAATTTTAAAAACTTGATAAAATATTTCTTTAAAAAAATTGACAAAAAATTTAATGTTTAGTTTATTGTGAAAATTATTATTTTTGTATATTCAAAATTTTTGCATTCATTATAATATTATTAGTAAATTTTTATATATGATTGATATACCTTCTATTAATTAAAATATATCACTTTACTGTTTGTACACGTTATTTTAATAGATAAATATTATATAAAATATTAATTTTTAGAAATAATTTTATACTTTTACTAGCTAATAAGTATGACATTATTTTTTTTAAAAAAAAATAATAATCTTAATATAGTTTTATCATCTTAAAAAATACATAAATAATAAATGATATACCCGTATTTTATTAATAAATGAAGTATAATTTTAGAATATATTGTGGTGATAAATTTCCGCACAGGATACGACATTAAATAGTTTGAGTTTAATGTGTCATCCGTACATATAGGGTGTTGTTAGATACACCGCAAATCCCTCATCAAAAGTGCACGACGGAATTAACGTGCAGACCTTTCTAATTAATTCACATGCTAAAAAATTTAATCAACCCACCTCAACCTTGCACGTCAATTCCGACGTGCAGGATTTGGGGCGTATTTAGTTTACACGCACGTATATAGGACCGAACCGACCAGTGAAAACATCCACTGGGAAGTCTTAATTAGTCCATCAGCCAGTGTAGGGAAAGGATGTACCTGAGTCCTGGGATGGGACTTGATTTACTAAATGAAAATGCAAGTATAAATGAAGAATTGAAGATGCAAAATGAGGATAGTTAATGTTAACAAGAATTTATATTTATATAGTTTCCATATTTATTATTATTTTTTTTATCTAAAAGGTAATATATCTAATTTTCATAATACATCTAATTAAGTAAATAATGCGTACATATTTATTATATTATTATTTATTTTTTAAAAAATAAGATAAAGGGAGAACTCTTAATATATATCGCTTTATTCATTCCATTATTTATCGAGTATGCTATCCACACGGTGAGATCTCGCCAAATTTATAGCGAGATCACTGATTTTTCAGTGTCAGTAAAAGGTATATCGACACTGAGTTTCAGAGCTGATAAAATTGTCGAGTTGGAGGACTGCTAGATGGCTCTAGAGGGGGTTGGAGGCTGCTGGAGGATGGAGGCTCTAGAGGAGCGTTGTAGACACCGACTTTCGGAAATGGTACAGACGTTTTCGTCTCCGACTCTTCGTGTACGTCGGTGGCTCGGCCGAGTATTTGACGAGAATTTGATCGTCCCTATAACATGCCCCTTATTTATTGTTGCAATTTCTTCTAGAGAATTCTTCACCGTCTTCTTATTCGATCTTCAACACTCTCTTATTCTTATAAATTGTAGGTTTTTTGACCTTTGAATAGTTAATGAGATATAAAACTATAGATATTTACTCGATAATCCAATTCGAAGGCAAATCGATCTTAATTCCACCACTAGTACTATTAGAATCTAATTGCGGTGGCATGCAATGATTGCGTTGCATCCGGGGAGGATGATTGAAGTGGAATGACCTGTCAAAATAAATATGAATACAGTCACATGGTGAGAGGATCGATCGGAGGATGATTGACAATAGCAACTAGTACTAGTTGCATTGGAGTTTTACTCATTAGAAGAAGAAGAAGAAATATGAGGATTTTAGGGAAACATCACTTCGCACGTGCCTTACCCCACCTGTGCGGTGTGCCTCTTGCCTAATAATCCCCAATTACATTTTAAAAAAAATATATATAACCATAAATCGTACACGTGAGTACACGACGCATTGTGGTTGATCACTGAGAAAAATTAATAAAATAATATATTATCATACTTTATAAAAATGTTATGTAAGCGATTTTTATTCAAATTAGCCAAAATTTCAAAAAAAAAATTGCAAAAATGGTTAAGATTCGAAACTATTTTGGAATTTAGTCAAAGTAGGAAACAATGACTTTACCCCAGCTTTAAATTTTTTTATTAATATTTTTTAAAAAAATATCGGAAAAAAACTATCGAATAAAGGTTAAAAAATATGAAAAACGTAATAATGATGGGAGGGGGGAGAGGATTTGTTAAGGGGGAGGGAAAAATATAAATAAAAAATATTTCAGAGTCATACTAATTACCAAAAATATTAGTACTAGATTAATATGTAGTATTTGATATGTGTTATTTTATTTATATCAAGATTATGTTTTGATATCAAAATTAATTATTTAATCACTGTTATTTTATTTATATCTATATTGGTTTTAAAGTGAAAATAAATTATTAAAATATTATGTAGTCATAATCCATTTGTGCGTAGATATTTTAGTAAACTGCGTAATAAATATGTACTACATATTTAATAAAAAATAATATTAAAATATTTTTAAAAATGAACTATCTATTATATTACATGACATTTAATTAACGATAGATTAGAAAAAAAATATTTATATATAATATGTCGGACTAATTTTTATTTATATCCATGTTATTTATTGGTGGAAAAAATTATTTATATCTAGATTATTATTTTTTATTTATTAGAATCTATATAGATTATTTATAATATTGTATTAATATATTCTCTGTGCACGGGACGGAAACTACACTAGTGTGTATATAAATATAAAAACAGAGAGAGAGAGAGAGAGAGAGAGTGTGAGTAGGGTTCTAGCTAGTGAAACATAAAATAAGATGCAATGGTAAAACTGGAAAATTAATGAATATTGTGTTATATAATTAATACTACATCCGTCCTAAAATACATGAGTTTTTAGCCTTTTGCACAAGTTTTAATAAAACGCTTTACTTTTCAAAAATATCATCATTACACTAACTTTTTCATAAATTTTATTATTTTTTTAACACCAAATACAAATTTTAACCAATCAAATTATTTTAAAAAATCAACAACACACAAATCATTACAATTTCCTACCTATAAAACATAAAAGCTCATCTATTTTTGGACAAAAATTCGTCTCTAAAACCCATATATTATTGGACGGAAGGATTATTATTTATATACACATAAAATAAAATGAATAAGATCATATTCATCTATGATAATATGAACATAATGCAATATTCAGATTAATATAACACAATATTAATATATAAAAAAAAAGCAAGTTGAATAAGATTCAAAGTAACTAATTAATTTAGGGAGGCCAGCCGGCCATGTTGACAAGGTACTTAACTTATGGTGTCTTTACCACTTAAGTAATATATATCATAATTTTTTTTATATTAATATATATATATCATAATTTTTTAGGGTGCTTTTATATACACCGCAAATCCAACATCAATAATGCACGTCCGTTTCGACGTGCAAGCCTTCTGACTAATTAACGTTTCTAAAAAATTAATTAACCCCTTTTAACCCAGCACATCGGAATTGACGTGCAGAATTTGGGGTGTATATAGCGAAACCGTTTTTTTATAACATTCTATAAATCATGACAACATATTATTTATCGATTTTTTTTGGCAAGATTTGTTTTCCCAAAAATCAACCACAATACGCCGCACATGATAACTAATATATCGATTTTAGTGTGTGTATATTTTGATAAATAACTTGTTAAAAAATCTTGTCGAAAAGTCATATGATTTATACCTCTTTGCCAAAACATGTCGATCATTTTAACCTCATACACAATTTTTAAGAAAATGATCAATACACAACTACTGAAATATTGAAAACTACAACTAACAACTCATTAATCATTAAATGACACTCGGTATATTTTTTTGAAACAAAAATTAACACTAAAAAATAACCCGTCTTTCCAAGTAAAAATTGAAAACGTAGAAAGGATATAGGGAACATGGTGCGACTGGTCGCCTACCTCCGATCCCCACCAGCCAAGGCAAGTGTGACGAGACGAGACGAGACGAGTCCCCTGCCGTACATATATGTTACTATATAATACTCCAAGGGGGTGAATTAGAGGATAGGAGGATAGGAGAGCCCTCACCAGTCACCCCGGAGATCCCCATTGGGATTGAATTGTAGAACTCAACCCAATCCAATCCTTAAGGGAGGCCCGCTGTCTGTTATATTGGAAACCATGGCAGGACAATTAGTATTATCATCATTCATCATTCATCAAGCTGAGTAGTACGTAGGAGAGAGTGCATGATATCCCCGGCCAGCCGAGTCCGATCCTGTCCTGGGGCTCTCTCTATCTGCTGCTTGCTTGCTTGCTGTTAGTTTTAACTTATTTCGACGATGAGGATAATTACTGGATCCCAGTGCTCCCCCACTTGATTGCTGCCTCTCCTACATAACTAGTACATCCATCACCATCTGTCCTTTCCTTCTTTTCATTCATTCATCATTCATCAACCTGCAGCACCTATACCTATATAGGTACTTTTTAATTCATTACAGAGTACTATGTACTACTGGTCTACTCCTAGAGGCCCGGGTTCCTGCCTTTTGGATTTCTATTTTCATTTTTTGGGAATTTTACATAAAATCACCTACATTATTTTTACATTTGAAATTGAAAAATTATGTTAAATAAAGGTCGAAAGATTATGGAATAATATAAACACCACATGGGACGAATGTAGGGGAGTTAGAGGGATAGTAGGGTTGTGGAGAATGTGGCATGATGACATAGATTAACTTACAAAGAGGATGTTTTTTATTGGTTCACTTACAGCTTGTTTGGATGGTGGAATTTGATGGGATTTTTAGGAAGGGAAGTGATAGGAAAATAAAATTGGTGTTTGGATGGACAGTTAAGAGGAAGGGAAGGGATCACAAAGGTAAATAACTGAACAATTTGATGGGATTTCACACCCCATCAAAAGGGTGGAATTTGATGGGAAAGTGAAATCTCTCCCCTCTCCTTCACTCCCTTTCCCTTTTCCAATTTCTCACCCCTTCTTTCCCTTAAAAACCCAGTTTCTCAACACATTGTTAGTGATGGGGAAGTAATTGATTGACATGATACATCTCAATCAGACTGCACCATGTGGAACCGAGACTTTTAGTGATGCCATGTGAGATGGATATGCTTTAGATTTAATACTTAGTAGTAGTAATATATTACTCCTTTATAAGTAGAACAAAATGGAGTTGAGCTGCCCTTGATGAGGTGACTCAATCATAAAGAGTAAGAGGGGTTAATGGGAGGTTTCGGGTTCGATCCCTTCCCCTGCCCTCTCTCTTAAGGTGTGTTAGGATTCCATAATGCGTTAATTATATATAATGCAATTATTTTACCAGTAATTGTAATTCATTTACTATTTTATCTCAATTTTTACGAGAGTTTTTATTATATGCTTAATTATTATGATGAATTTGATATTTGTTTTAGCTTTCTAACTAGTCTAACTAATTAATTCCAGCACAACAATGAGCAAATTTGCAATCACAGTGTCGGAATTAGGGTTGCAGTTAGCAACCATTTTGGCTGAAAATCTGGGGCAGGAACCCACTTTCTTCCAACAAAACTGCTCACCAAGCACTTGCTACCTGAGAATGAATAGATACCCTCCATGCCCTAAATACTCTCATGTCTTCGGCCTCGTGCCTCACACCGATAGCGACTTCCTCACCATCCTCTACCAAGATCAAGTTGGGGGGCTGCAGCTTGTGAAAGACGGTCGATGGATCTCTGTCAAGCCTAACCCTCAGGCTCTCATCATTAACATTGGAGACCTGTTCCAGGTGAGGTCATTACCTCCATTTGGTTTTTCTATCTATCTAATTACCAAACATTAATCACATCTGCAAATTGTGAAATATATAGGCATGGAGTAATGATGTTTACAAGAGTGTCGAGCACCGGGTGGTGGCTAATCAGAAGGTGGAGAGGTTGTCGACTGCGTATTTCCTATGCCCATCTCAAGATGCTAAGATTCGGAGTTGCAGTGAGCCGCCCATTTACAAAGATTTTAGCTTCAGAGAGTATCGACAACAAGTTCAAGACGATGTTAAGACTCTGGGTCATAAGAGAGGCCTCTCCCAGTTTTTGCTTGCAACAAACAACTGATTCTTGCATTCAATCCAAGACTATCTAGCTAGCTAGCTATACCATGTTTGCTCAGTGTCGACTATATCTATATCTATATCTATATATACTCCATTATTTAAGAAATTAAAGGAGGGGATTTAATTAAGTTGCTAGAAATAGTTGATGTTTTAGGGAAAGCAACATATATATTAGTTCCATGTATGAAGTGGTGTTGTCTTAGTGTCTTTGATTTTACGAGCCTCATATTTTTCATCAACAATTTATATACATTGGGATTGTTGCTAATAAAGTTTTACATTTCCAATACATATGATGCGTTTGAGATTTTGGGAGAGATTTTAGGAGATTATTTTATGGGCGAAATGGAAGCTAGGGGAGGCAAGCTTTTGGAGCTTCTATCGAAGATTCTTATTCTCGTTCTCATTCCTGCCCAGGGCAATATCGATTTTTTGCTAGTAAATAATCCCTTAAGATCTTATTCACACTAAACACCTCACAAAGATTTTTTTTTTGAAAAAAAATCTCAAACTTTAAAAACTCCACAGTTTACAAAAATAATCTCAAATAATCCCCCATTTATAATCTCCCAAATTGTTGTTTTAGATGTTTATTTTTGTGATGGCTTTAGTGTTGATGTATCTAATTACTTCTAGTGAGATAGGATATTTGAAAAGAGTGTGGAATGTGTCTTCTTGGGGGGTGATTAGATAACGTTGCATTTGTTATATGTCCATCTTTAGTGATTTTCCACTTTAAGTTTTTAATCTTTGAGTGTGTGTGGAGTCTCCAAAGCCATTTGAGCTCATATTTAATTTTTGGTCGGTTAATGAGTGAAGTGTTGTTGCCCTACATATCATGCTAGAAATTGATACTCTCCCCGTTTCTCACCGGCCATTGGAGTTCCTGTTTGAGTTCTATGATGAGATTGGTCAGTTTGGTTCATTGCTACGAGGCTATACCTTTTTTAACATATTGAAGGAGATGTTGATGTTTTAAGATTCTATAAAGATAATTTTAACTTACGGATTCTCAGGTTCCACTAAATTTTTTTTATACAAGTTTCATTTGTAATGCAATATTCACGTCTTTTGCATTTCATTTTCCAAGGTCTCCATTATTGCGAGTTTTAGACACTTCAAAACAATTGATTAGAGACTTGTATTTGGGTCCTTTGTTCTAAAGAAAGTCCTTGTTGATTTTATTGAGTTCCTTGTGGGCTTTGGTTAAGAGTATATAACACTGCATATAGTGTCATGGTTTGGCTGCTAGGTTTGTTCTAATTAGACTACACCTACCTTATTGTCAAAAGAATTTCGCCACCACCTCAGGAGTTGTAACTTTGATTTCTTCACAACCTCCTCAGAGGTTGAGTTGTTCACTTTTCGTTAATATAATGAAGCATCCGAGATACTTGTCTAGATTGATTATGATGTGTATTCCTAGTTCATTTTTTTTTAAATCAAATTCTTTGTTCTAGCAATGGTATTGTGTGTCGGTTGGTCGACAAATTTGTGCAAGAATATGAAATAATATATTTGCCCTTTGGTAGGTGTATGGAGCAGAGATCAAGACACTGCTGTGCAGGGATCAAGACAAGCCATAAGTCTCAAAATAGGATGCTGCTTCCTAGAATAATTATGCTTGGACAAGAGTTTCTCTAGTAATTCCTTCATATGAAACAAGCGATGGGTTCAGAAGGAAGGAATAGAGCTACTTAATTAGGGCTAAACATGAGATGCACAAGAGTTGCGAGCAGCATGTTTCAACTGGTCAAATAGTAGCCATTCTACTGAGTTCCCGCTGTCCATGGGGCCGCGGACATCACTTCACCCAATGACACCAATTGTTCATCCTTGTTTATCTCCTTTGTTTTCATCTTCCTTGGTCTCCATTCATTAGTGAAAATCTTTCGTCAGTCGGCCCACCTTGTTTGTCTCCTTTGTTTTCATCTTCCTTTGAATGCAGTGGGAGACACCTTGAAAACCAGCGACGAGGCAATTTACAATTTACATGACATCAAAATCAAATTCCTTGTATTTTGATTGGTACATGACAGTAAATTCTAACATTCTAACATGACAGTAAGTTGAACGGCTTTTGGTTGATATCTTTTGTAGCAATCTCAGAAACATAATGCTCTGCTGCAAATTCAAGATTAAAAATAGCTTGACAGCAGCTGAAATGGCATGACAGAGTGAAGCGAAAATACAACTGTAGGACTGAACTGAAAATACAAAATACAGAACTGAGTTCAAGATGAACCAGAATACAGAATTGAATTCAAGACTACCCACCATACGCAGGTCAATCAAAGATTAACCAGCATACATAAGTGAATTCAAATTTAACCAGCACACAGAAGTCCCTCTCTCTGCAAATTCAGTTCAGTATTCATATATAATAAACCAGGGAGTAATTTTATATAATAATCTCGTATATAAGTGAACATGACTTTTATAATGCTACTGCTTATAAGGTTGACTGTTATAAGCTAGACTTTCAATTAAAACTCTTACATCCAGGATCAAAATATAGAACTGAATTCAGAAACAGCAGTTGACTCTTATAAGTGCACAAATTCGACATATTCACAATGAATATAATGCATTTAGAACACTATCTTATCTCCCATCCTAAAAAGCATAATCAAAACAGACACAAATTTACAAACTACATAAACCCTGACTCAAAATAGTTCACAGCTACATAAACCCTAACCCCAAAATTCACATTAGAAAACAATTGAGTATAGAACCAATGTTCAATTTTCAACCTAAACCCTAAATGTCGGAAAAGGGGAGAAATTTCAGACACTTACTTGCGGTCACTGTCCCCTACACTTCCGGTCAATGTCGCCTCCGCTCTCAGTTGTGGGGGGACTTTGTACATCCTCTCCTCTCTCAATCGCTTCCGTCTTCAATCGGGATCCACTCTTAGCCTCTCTCTGTCAGGGGTTCTCTGCTCTCTCTTGCTTTCAAAGCTTGAATTGTCCCTTCTTTTTTTAAAAACAAATTTAAAAAAAATAAAACAAACTGATACAGCCATCTCTGTTAAAGTTAACTCCCCAAGGGCATGAGACGAAATACAAATAAACGTCAGGGACACCATGCGAAAAATATAAAAGTTTTATACACCTTGCAAAATTTCCGATATTTTTATAATCTAATAAACCGTCCAAAGAACAGGTAATCAACTAGTTATGGAATTGAAAAGGAAATGGCTTCAAAAAGAACATAGAAATATCAGTTTTCGCTGCTATGATTTTCAGCTAAGAGAAGAAGAGGTTAGTCTTACTTTCATTAGAATCCAAGTTCTTAAAAAGGCAAGGCAACAGACAAAAAAAAATGCCAAGGGAACTCTCCCCGTTGGCTTGATGACTTGATCTCTCAAATACCGAGCTGCTGGAATCTACCCTATTGTTCTTGCTTTTCAGGTTTCACCAAGTAATATGCCACAATTATCAGTTCTCTATAGTGAAAAAGCGTTGGTTCTTCCCTCTTCAATTTCCTTGATAGGGGAACTTAAAAAGACATCACCTGGTTTGCCGTGATTCCTGAGGGAGAAAACCACATTGAGGCCACCAGCATCTAATTGGTTTGATCACACACCAGTCAGAATCTTCAATATTGGCCGCCTCAATGACTGAACCATTAAAAAAAACAGGTTCATCAGTCGTGCCCTTGAATTTTGGGATTTGCATATAGTAAATCGGTATAAATTGCAAGGGAATACAGTCACTACACCCATAATCAAATTGTCAATTATACAATTCACACTGAAGTATTTAACTATCGAAGCATGTCTGTCAAGAAAGGGTCTGATCAAGCTGCATTGCAGAATTTATAATAAGAAAAGGGTACCAGTGACACTCCAATAATATGTTGAGCATGCTGATAAGTTCCAGACTGGAGTCTAATTTCCTAAAAACAGAAAGAATTGACTTTACAAATATTTTTAAAAACTGATTATTAACTCGCTTGTAAAGATTTGGGCAAAAGGAATGTCCAGAAAGGTAAAAGTAAATATAACCTTGCATCTTAGTTGACGGCGCACAAAGCCTAAGAGACTCAAGACACAAAGATCACACAGGATATGTCTAACAATCAGCAGACGCTACAAAAGTAAGGGGGGAACCATTGGACCACGTTGAGGTGAGCACAGAGTTAACAACACAGCATCTATAGAAATTCATTCTAGAGAAGAGATGCACAAATGCACAGCGTGAATTGCCAATGCAGTCAGACAAAACTTTTCTAACTAAGTGTACATGTATCCTTAATGCCTCTAATCTCCTTTCAAAAGCAAATTTTGGTTCATCTCCTCCCTTAGCTTTTCTGCCACATCTGTTTGCCCCAACTTAATATAACCATCAACAAAAGCAGCATAGACATCATAATCTGGCTCAAACCCTTTCCCCACCATCTCTGCCTGAAGCTTTAGTGCCTCCTCCATCTCTCCGTTACCACACAAACCCTTTATCAAAAACTCATAACTTGACCTCCTAGCACCAAAATTAGCCTCCTCCATCATATGTCTGAACACTTCCAATCCCTCAGAAACCATCCCCACCTTACAAAGCTCTCCAACAAGCAAATCAACTATAACTACATCCGGGGTAAACCCTTTCCTGCGGATTTCTTTGAAGAGTAACCAAGCTGATGTAACATCCCCAGCCTTGCAATGCCCATTAATAAGATGCTGATAAGTCATAACAGTACCCTCAATTCCACCCATCTCCATCTCTCTATATAGGTCCTCCCCAATCTCAACCTTGCCGACCTTGCACCACCCGCCAATCAGAGTGTTGTAAGCAACAATGTCGCGCCTCAAACCCTTCGACTTCATCTCCTCCCAGAATCCAACAGCCTTCTCCAGCTCACCCTCCTCGCAGTAGGCAGCCATCAGAATGTGGTAACTCGTGGAATTCGGATCGCACCTCAACCTCTGCATTTCCATCCAAATCTCCTCAGCCATATCACACAACCCCTCCCGAAAACACACCATCAACATGCCGTTAAACGTGGCCGCATTAGGCCGAACCCTCCCCCTCCCACTACCACTACCACCACCACCATCATAATCATCAAGAACACCAAACAGCTCCCTATACAGATCAAACCCTGATCTAACCCCTCTTAGCTTCGCAACTCTAGAAACCAACGCATTGCAAGTTTTCAATTCGAGCTTAAATCCGCCGAGCTTCAACAGCCTCACCATCTGCAGACACGAATCGATGCGATTGAGCTCCAAATAGGCCAGAATCAAAACGTCGAACACTAAAGGGGTAGAATCGCAGGACCTGTAGGTCTGCGTCAGAGCTCTGAAAAGCTCAGGGGTGTCCCCATCGGGATCGGAGGAGCGGATGGCGGTGCGGATGAGAGTGTGGGCGCGTGATCTCTTGCGGGCGCGGGCGACGATGTGGATGATGGTGGAGAAGGAGCGGAGGTCGTGGCAGGTGAGGGCGTTCTCGGAGGTGAAGCGAAAGAAGGAGGCGGCGAGGTTGGGATTACTGCGAACGCGGAGGAGGATGAGGGAGACCTGGAGAGGGGTGAAGCCCTGAGGGAAGTGAGAGAGGAGGGTAGCCCAGCGGGACTTGGAGCGGTAGTTAATGAGGATGGAGGCGGCGGAGGAGACGACGTCGTTGGGGTCGGCATTGGAGGAGGAGGGGATAGAGAGGGATCTGTGGAGGCCGAGGGTTGGCTTCAGGGGGATGCTCCGTTTGAAGAATAGGGACGCCATTAGAAGAGAGGGGTAGTCCGGCGTGTGGGAGTGGTAGACGACGACGATACAAGAAGGCCCGACCCGCGGAGGACGTGCGGTTATCCATATCCCTCGTTTTCTTTCCGGTTTGCTTTATAGTTCCTCATTTTTATACGGTAAAAATATCGTCAAATCTACTGGTGCTACGGTGATCAGTAGAACCCTGTTCAATAAGTGGAACGCATTAGCTGTCCGCTCTCCGGTTAGGCAACATCCTCTGAAAGCCATCCTTTTAAACCAGCAGTGACGGCCGTAGGATCCTTCGAAAGGTGGGGCAAAATTTCTAGTGTATACTAAGATATTGGTCTTGAATAAATTCATTTATCTAAACTATGACTTTCAACTTAACAGTGGATTGTAGAAAAGTAGACTTTCATTTGCTTGGTTGCTATGGTAGTGGTTTCTTATCATTCATTGGAAATTCAGGTATTTGTCATATTTAGAAGTGTAAATTTATCGAAATTCAATCATGCTAAATTCAAGGCTTTTTGCCTTTTGCATATTAGATAGGATTGTAAACTCGTCAACTTTATAATATCTTTTGGTTCCCAAAGACATGATAGAAATTGTGATTTGAATATGTAGGGTACGAAAATACAAATATTGCATAAAACTTCACAAATTCAATTCACCAACCCCAAATTCAATTCATAAATTTCATTCTCAAAATCACATACACAATAATTAAAACACAAAATTATTCTCAAAATCACAAACTCTAATGAAAATTTCACAAAATTTATTCTCATAATCAAATCCTGATTTCACCAATTTTATGAGGTTTAATTAGATTATAACTAGATAATTTGTATATAATAGGAAGCTCATGAAGTGGGAATATAATTAAATAATGGGGTAGAAACATAGAAAGTGTGTGCAAGTTGAACAAAAAATAAAAAAAACTTTTTTGAGGGAGGTGGAATTTTTTATTTTTAAAAGGAGGCTAATTTCACCAATTTTATGGGGTTTAATTAGTCATAGCTAGATAATTTGTATATAATAGGGAAGTCGGGAAGTGGAAATATAATTAAATAAGGGGGGTAGAAAATAGAAAGTGGGGTGTAAGTTGAACAAAAAATAAATAAAAAACTTTTTTGGGGAGGTGAAAGAATAAAAAAACGTTTTTAGTTTTTAGGGGAGGTGGATTTTCTTTTTAAAAGGGCTAGTGGGAATTGAACCCCCAACCTTTTGTCTCATTTTATTTCACTTTCCTTCCTTTCCACCAACCAACTAAGCAAAGTAGACTAATTAATTATATTTTCATCATAATTTTACTTATTACAACATTGCTATATATAAAAATAATTTTTATTTTTTTTTCCAAACCCCGGGGTGCGTGGGTCGAAGGGTGGGGTCGCCACCTACGCCCGCCCCACCCTGGGGCTGCCCCTGACGGTGATCAAAATCACGGGGATACTCATTAACACGGTTTTAAAACTATAAGAACTTGGGTCGCCAACAATTCCTAAAATCGAAGAAGTATGAGGGCCAACCGACCCGCTCGCCTATAAATATAAGTCTAAGGCTGTGTATGGCTGCCAAATTCAATCGGTTCACATTAGGAACTTGTAGCTGTTAAAAAATTCAACCGGTTTAATTGGGGTATGGGAGGCAAAATAAGTCAAAAACCGGTTAAAAAATTTGGTTTAAATATAAGTCGGACAATGCAGCTTATTTAGCAGTTTATTTTTCCACAATTACAAATTTACCCCTCATATTTTAGCAAATTCACAACCCGCCCAGCTTTTACCAAAATCACAAGCGCTTAGGGTTGTTATCGCTTAGGAGCAGAGGATCGGCGGCATCTCCATCTGTGGCGCTGAAGACGAAGATTCAACCGGACCGGAGACGAAAACCGGCGGTATGTAACTCCCCCTCATCTTCCATCTATCTTCCATCTATCTTCCATCATTCTCCCATCTTCCATCTATTTTCCATCTATCTTCCATCTGCGGCAGGAGACGAAAACCGGCGCCAGGAGACAAATTAAGGGTTGCTCCGGCGTTATTCCGAGGCGGTTGTGAGGGCTACGAAGAACGAAGATCACTAAGGTACGTATTAGGGCTGTTCATATTCGGTTTGAATCGAATTTTTGGGCCGAACCGAACCGAAAAAACCGGAACCTAACCGAACCGATCTATTTCGGTTTAGGTTTTCGGTTCATGGAATTTATATTTTCGGTTTTAGGTTCGGTTTAGACTCTATTCGGTTAAACCGGGAGAAAACCGATTTTTTTTAAAATTTTTTAATTTGCCCTTGGTCTGTTGGTCAGTTCGTCCCTTCCCTTGGTCCATTGGTCAGATTAATTCTCCTCACCCGTCAGTCTTCTTCGTCTCGTCTCGCCTAGCCACTCCTGATTCTCCTCTAGTATCGTGCTCCACTGGTATTATTGTATGCTTGTAGTGTACAAGGTTAAGTTTTTATTTACTCAGCTGCTAATTTGCTATGTGCTGCTGCTATACAGTGTACATGGTGCTACTATTGTGTATGTAGTGCTGTACAAAGCAAATTCAGCAATAGGTTGTTAGGTTGATAGGTTCTCTTTTGACATTTGGTAATTGATAGCCCAAATGTTAATAAAATAAAAGGGTCATGTGTATGTGTAGTTCAGTAGTTGTCTATGTAGGCTATTTTTTTTTAAATGCTCAAATAAAATCGGTTCACTTAGGTTCATAACCGAATCGAACCTAAACAAAACCGGTAAAAAAACGAACCAAACCTATTAGTTTAGGTTCGGTTTTCGGTTTTCATTTTTGGGAATTTCGGTTTTCGGTTCGGTTCGGTTTGGCCAGGTTCGGATCGGTTTTGGGCCGATGAACAGCCCTAGTACGTATGTCACTCACCTTGATCCATTAATTTCGAATGTGTGCGAAATAGGGTGTTTATTTGTGCGAAAATGTGGGTGTTGGAATGAATTAGGAATTGATTGTTGATTTCATACTTGTTGAAATTGGATTGAATTAGAAATTGTGGATTTCGTTTTTGTTGTTGTTACTGTACAGTTGATGGTTGTTGTTGTTGTTACTGCAAGATTTTTTGCGTCTAGGAATGATTTCTGAATGCTGTTTGTTAGAACACGATGCTATTTTTCTGAATGATTTCTGAATGCTGTCCTTAATGCTATTTTTTCTAAATAGACACAAATCTGAATGCTATTTTTACTTGTTGTGAATGCTACTTTAGACGGTCATTTGGTAAAACTTCGTCACCCAAGCCAGAATAAACACACTTCCTGTTCTTTTTTTTTTTACCAGCTAGAAGCCAGCACATTGAAAGTGGAAGCTGATATTTCCCCCAACAATTTCTTTATCCATTAGTACAATTTATTCAAAAGAAAGAGCTTGTCCTTTTATATGTTTGTTGTCAAGTGTTCATGAAAACCTGTTAACAATGCCGTATCTAATTGACTCTGGCTAATGAGAAGGGATGACAATGAAATTAGACATCAGTTTCAAAATTTACACAATATTCATTTGGTGCTATCTGTTGTTTGGAAGTTTATGTTTGAATTATTTATCCATTTTTTCTAAATAGCATTCAGACACAAATCTGAATGCTATTCAGACACAAATCTGAATGAGAAATCCAAATCCCTCGGTCTAAATTGCCAATTGATTTTACATTTCATGTATGCCAAGAGTAATTGGTAGGGAGTAAGTGCACACTTGATGCATGTTTTGAAAACATTTGCCTTGGATGAGAATGTTTTGGTTGTTAATGACAAAAAATGGATGTCTCACAAGATACCGATAACACGAGCAATTGTTCCTTCACTTGGAACGACGATGTACTTAAACAAATGGTTCTACTGTTGCTGGATTACCGCAAGAACACGAATCCGACAAGCAATTTCAAGTGGGGTGAATTGGCACTTGCATTTTCCAAAAAGATAGGCCGTACAGTGACGGTTGTGGTAATGAAAAATAGGTACCAAGGTTTGAAACGCGAGTACTCGGCTTGGAAGATGCTAAAAAACCATTAAACTGGATTAGGTTGGGATCCGGTGAATCGAAGAATAATGGCTGACAAGGAGTGGTGGGATAAGAAAATCAAGGTTTTGCCTAAGCCTTTTTTCTTTATAGATGGATTTGGGTTATTGGATTTATAGTTGTGTAAAATTGAAATCCTGATTACTTTGTTTTACTCGGCTATAGGAGAAAAAAGAATGCGCCAAATTCAGGCACAAGGGCATGGATCCAGATTGGGAGGAGCTGATGGATAGGTTGTTTGGGAAGACCGTCGCAACGGGTCGATTGGCAATGTCACCTTCTATGAATCCAACTCGCGTTCCCGGGAGAGCTACTGTGGAAGTGGATGATGATTCAGTAGGTACCGAAGGGGCTGCCCTGAATGACTTCAATGTCGACGAGGAAGGTGAAACCTTGTTTTAGAATTTCACTAGCCTGCTGAGCGAGGGATGTGTTCAGACTCCACCGGACAACTTAGGCACTCAAACGCAGCCTCAAAGGAGTGCATATGTGGATGAAGGTACGCCAGAAGAGGATACCCCTAATGCATCCCCGATGACTGGTACGCCTCCTATGGGTGCCCCACTCGCACCAACTGGGCTACCAGAGTCTAGCAAGCGGCGTAGGTCTGGAGGAGCTGCAATGTTGAATTCACACTTGTCGCAATCAGCAACCTGTGGTGAGAGGATGATTGCAATGTTAGAGCAGGAGGCGTCTTCAATTGCAAAAGCTGTTGGAAAATTGCCACCATCGATGGATGAGGGACTCGAACTACTTGGAAAAATGGCTGATGAGGGCGTCGTTGATACTACTTGGAAAAATGTTAGAGCAGGAGGCGTCTTCGGCAGCTTTGCAATACCTTGGGAAACCGCTATGGGTTAGCAGGGTCACGGAACATACCCATCCATGAAAAGGTTAGAATGTTTCTGTATATGGTTTCACAAGGGGCTTCGACTAGAGTGATTTGCGAGCACTTCCAACATTCGCCTGAGACAGCCAATCGAACAATCCATCAGGTGTTGGATACAATAACAGGTCGGAAGCAGAACTTAATCGGCTTAACACGAGACATGTTGAAGCCTCGTGACCCAACGTTCAGCGGAATACCATCGCGTATTTCATCCAATCAACGATTTATGCCGTTCAAGGTACATGTATCGTATTGCCGTTAAATCACTTAACAACCTATTTGGGACATGAAGGTTTCATCCATATACTTCCTTTTGTAGAATGCAATCGGAGAAATAGATGGTACCCACATAGAAGCAACCATCGCGGAGGACACCCAAGATCGCTATAGAGGACGCAAGCAGACCGTAACGTTTAATGTCCTAGCTATGGTGGACTTCGACATGCTTTTCACGTACGCACTGGTTGGATGGGAAGCATCTGCACATGATGCGAAGGTACTTGACAGTGCTACCAACGATCCGAATATGAATTTTCCATACCCCCCACGCAGTATGTTTGTGAACTACATAGCTTTACATGTCATATACCGTTTGATTTTGATTGAGTTTGGTTCAGGCAAGTATTATCTATGCGACAAGGGATATGCTTGTCGTGACGGATACATGGTACCTTACTCAAGGTCGTACTACCACTTGACCCACTTCCAGCGTGTGGCACCAGGAAATATGCGAGAGCTATTCAACTACAGACACTCGCAATTACGTAACGTTGTGGAACGTACATTTGGCGTGTGGAAGAAGAAATTCAAGGTGTTGTCTACAATGCCCAATTACGATGAAGAAACACAGATTGATATCATCCTAGCTACCATGGCACTTCACAACTTTATTCGCCTACACTCGGAACATTTTTCGGACGACGAAGACAACAATCCAAGGCAACAACCCATGCCCAACAACGCCCCTACAGACGCTGATACCGCTGGGGTCGAGGGCCCAAGTGGTGCTCCAAGCGATGTTATGAAGAGGTTGCGAGATGAGATCGCAGACATTGTTTGGGCAGCTCGAAATAGATGAATAGCCACCCTTATTAGGGTGTACCAATCCCAGACAATGTACGTGTTATTGTAAGAGTGTCTATTGTTGTAAAAATTGTCGACTATTCGATGATTAACTACCTTTATTACGACGTAGTCATCGCAGACATTTGTACGTGTAATTGTAGGATTGCTCATTGTTGTAAAATTTATCAAAGGTTATCCCAAATTATTAAGCTAAAAAAATCAAAACACCCTTTTCACAACTACTAAATTCATATATCAAAATTAAAACATTTGTGCCCTATACGCAGCTTATATTGTAGTTTAAAATTTTAACTACTTTTACCATCTGTTTATAAATTTTACCTTGTTTATAATTTTAGTCAGTTTATTAACCCCGTCCCATACGAACCCTAAGTGTCTAACAATTTACATCTTTTTCACTTTAACAAGTACAACAAAATGAAGTTACCAAAGAAATAGAATTATGAACTTTTCGAATTGTTGTGATCATGTCGACACCAGAAACACAACAACATGAGGTTATGGGCACTCTTATAGTGATCCCGAAGAACTTGTTTAGAACCTGTCGAGTATGATGTTGTAATGAATGTATTTAGGAGTTAAACAATTCGGCCTATTTGTTTACCTCCCATGAATTTGTTTACCTCCCATGACGGTCGCCTTTACACATAAGAGAGATACACAATTTAATTACACAATTCAATTACACGTACAACCAATGATCTAGGCTCACAAACATCTCCTCTAAATACAACTCCATTTCTAACTAACCAAGTATTATAGGTGAATGCCATGAACATTAAAAGTTTGGCTTGGAAGATAGCCCCTTCTTGATCGGTCTAGGCTAATGTGCAAACTAATCAAGTCACTCCACAACATCCCATGTCTTTGCAGTAATCCGGCCCATGCCCACACCACAACACGAGACTCACATATAGCCGCGCACTCGAACCACAAATGCCTTTCCGTTTCCTCATGCAACTTACATAATGAGCACAAAGCCGCATCAGCTCTCTTCCAATATTGTTTTATGCGTCGACCCGTGTATAACATTTTTTTAGCAGCCAACCAAGTATGAATAAATTCGATCTTTACCATAACCATTTTTAATCACCACTCCACTTTCAATCCTTTTGTTACCTTCTACTTATCCAAGATCCATTGAGTTTTTTTTTTTTTGGATTGGGTAAAATATTCTGATGCGATTAGCATCCTTGCGAATGAGGTTAGTAAGACCTAGATCATTGTGTAGAGAAGGGTTAACGGAAACATGAGCAATGTGTGCAACCTTATCTGCCACACAGTTACCATTACGAAGAATGTGAGATAATAAGACTTCGTTAAACCCTTTAAGAAGAGAACTAATGTCAGACATTATTAGTTCAATTTCCCATGGACATTTGGATCCATTCTTGAGATAGTTAATGATAATAAGGGAATCACCTTCTATAATAAGGGTTCGTTTGGTTTAACACGGGAAGAACAGTTCCTAGGAAGTTACTTCCCGGGAATTCAATTCCCACGTATTACACTTCCCGGGAATTGAAAAAATATGTTTGGTTGGATTTTAAATGGTAGGAATTAAAATAGGGAAATTGGAAATTTCTTTTTTATAAAAGGTGGAATTGGAACTCACCTAGGGGGGAAGTAGATAAGTTAAATTCCTTTTAAATGGAGGAATTTAAATTCCTGGGTTTTCCTGTAACTAAAACTCCAACCAAACGAACCCTAAGTTTACTAGTCTTCATTTCTATTGCTTCAAAGACCCCATACCTTAACGCCAAGGCCTAAGCCATGCGTTTGCTTCCCAATTAAACTACACCCCATTGCTTCTGGTAGACCCCTATCACTGCGAATAATATAACCGATAGAGCTTTGTCGTTGTGTCGAGGTCGAATCGTCAAAATTTAGTTTCATTTTGCCGGTGGGCGGTTTCTTCCATTTGTCTGTCTTCCTATGTCTAGAAGTTTTACTCCGAGGGTTATTGTGGTTTCTTGACTCATTTTCGCACCTAATATTGTATTTTTCTGCTTTACTCCAGGCATTTACGCTTGATTCAACCTAAGCAAACATTGAGTTTATTTGTATAATTGGGAGATGAAGAGTTCTTATTTTACAATTTTCTTATTAATTCTATTTTGAAACTATATTAAAATTTTATTTTTAACTTATGATCAATCTCTAATATTATTTTAATATAATTTATAGTTTGTATATAAATTTATAATTTTTATAATTTGTAATATTATTTTTTATTTACAGCGGATAAATATTTTTTCATTTGAAAACAAATCGAACATTTTAGTGAATAAAACTAGTTTACGTTGACAAGTGACAACCCTAACATTTTGAAGTCAAACCGGTGCCAGATTGAATCATTTTCTCGTTTTGTGTGTTGTTTCTCCGTTCCGAAGTGGTGGAGGCGTGGTGGAATTGATCTCTCTTAACGAGATCGGATGCTTCTTCGATCTTCAAGGAGAAACCGTCTCTCTTCGTGGCCACAATCATCTCGGACTTTAGGGCTTCATTGACGGCTCTTTCTACATTCCATCCACCTCGCTTTGTCAGGTGCGTATTTAGATTGTTGCTTCTTCTTAGACAAAGTACGTGCTAATGGATTCATATTCTTATGAACGGAATTTGCATTTAGTAGGTTCAAAATCGTGTTTTAGGCTTGTTTACGGTTACTTGGGAGTGGAATTGGAAATGGCTTCTTCTCCGGGATTATTATCTTGTTTTTAGTTGAATTCCTTCGTCTTTCGATCTGCTGATGGAAAATTGATTTTCTCTGTCGATTTCGTTCGATTTTGGTCTTCTTTCGCTTCCTCAAGGAGATGGTGATCCTGTTGGATGTGAATGCAATGGTGAATCTTGTTTTGTTTCCATGCTTTCGCAAAGCAATCAAGTTTCTAGGTTTTCTAGCTGTGACTAGTCGATGTGTGACTATCAAAATTTGAATTCGTCTGTTGATTCTGAGCATTGAAGCTTGAATCTTAAGTTAGTTTTTCTCTCTTGCCAACTTGACTGGCCCCGATATATAGATATCAGTATCTAATGCATCAGTTTCTATTGCAGGCTTAGGAGTACTTGGTTTTCGATTTTTTTGGCAATCGCTTGTTGGTTTACTGAGCTTCAGCCTTCAAACAATCTAATATAAGAGTACGGAGGAGAGCTGCTAAAGTAGGGCTTTTGATGGCTTAATACTGTTTGCCTTAGCTGGAATCCTGAGTTTTGGTTACTTATTTGGGAGCAATGAGTGCAATAGGACTTGATATTGGTAATGAGAACTGTGTCATAGGTGCTGTGAAACAAAGGGGTATTGATGTATTGTTGAATGAAGAGTCCAACCGCGAGACACCGGCTCTGGTTTCGTTTGGCGAGAAGCAGAGGTTTCTGGGATCTGCTGGAGTCGCATCAGCAATGATGAATCCCAGATCCACCGTCTCTCAGGTTAAAAGACTGATTGGCCGCAAATTTAATGAACCTGATGTGCAAGATGATTTGAGATTGTTCCCTTTTGAGACTTCGGAAGGGCCTGATGGTGGAATTTTAATTCATCTGCAATACATGGGAGGAAAACAAACCTTTACGTCTGTCCAAATATTGGCTATGCTTTTGTCTCATTTGAAACAGACAGCAATGAAAAGTCTGGAAACAGCAGTTTCTGATTGTGTGATCGGGATTCCCTCGTACTTTACCAATTTACAAAGACGCCATTATCTGGATGCTGCAGCCATTGCTGGTTTGAAGCCATTAAGATTGATGCATGACTGCACGGCCACTGCCCTTGGTTATGGAATTTACAAGACTGATTTCCCAAATACTAATACAACTCATGTTGTTTTTGTGGACATTGGACACTGTGACACACAGGTGGCAGTTGCTTCTTTTCAACCTGGACATATGAAAATTATTTCCCACGCTTTTGATAGTAACTTGGGAGGACGAGATTTCGATGAGGTTCTAGTTCGCCATTTTGCTACACAGTTCAAGGAACAGTATGATATAGATGTCTACGCTAATAAACGAGCATCTATCCGCTTGAGGGCATCTTGTGAGAAATTAAAGAAGGTCTTGAGTGCCAATGCAGAAGCTCCTCTGAATATTGAATGCTTGATGAATGAGAAAGATGTGAAGGGATTCATTAAAAGGGATGATTTTGAAAGGCTGTCATCTAACCTGTTGGAAAGAGTATCTGCTCCATGTCACAACGCCTTGGTTGCTGCTGGTTTGACTGTTGAGAAGATCCATTCAGTTGAGCTCATTGGTTCAGGTTCTCGTATACCCGCTATAGCTAGGGTTTTATCTTCCTTTTTCAAAAGAGAACCAAGCCGAACATTGAATGCTAGTGAATGTGTAGCCCGCGGGTGTGCTCTGCAGTGTGCTATGCTTAGCCCTATTTTTCGAGTGAAGGAGTATGAGGTTAGTTATTCGTTAATTGATGAGTTTTACTAATGAAGTTTGTTAGTTATATTCTCAATTTGTTATTTTTTTTAAAATCTTTTGACGATTAAATTTATACACCCACCACTTTTTAGTTTTTACTTTGTTTGGAATCACATGTTTGTGTTTGCCCAGTGTAAAGAAACACAAATAGTTTTAGACCCAAGCTTGATTCTACTAGCTTGAAATTGTTATTTTAATTTTCCTCCAGTAGCCACCTTCTCTTTTGTAGATTTGTAGAAATCTGGAACCTCAAACTTGAGCAGAACTTCTCATGTACGATTAAGGCAAATGTGCAGAATTTCATGCTTTCAGTTTTGTCCACTATTAATTTGCAGGTGCAGGATTCATTGCCTTTCTCCATAGGATTTTCATCTGATGAAGGCTTGATAAAAGCAACAACAAATGATGTGTTGTTTTGTCGAAATCATCCAATTCCAAGTACTAAGTTGCTCACACTACAGAAAGCTAGTACATTCCATCTAGAAGCCTTTTATGCTAACCAGCAGGAGTTGCCTCTTGGTACATTTCCAAAGATCAGCATGTTCACGGTATGTTTGCAATTATCAAAGGATAAACTTGGGATTTATGTGGTTCTGGACTTGTTTATGATTGTAGACTTTCTATAGCTTATGAATCAAGTAAGTATATCTATTATCTAATGCAAGTGCATTCGGAGTCTTGTTTTTTTTTCTCCTTGTTCAAATGTGGTGAGTTTGGGTACTTGTGCTTTTGCATCTGCAGTTCTTCTTGTTTTCTATGTAGTAGGATAAAAAAAGCACTATTTGATAGTATTAAAATTGCATAGTAAGTTTAGCTATTGTTTTATTACAGTTGTTGATTTTAAGAGCTATGCCTTCCTACTATATAATAGATGAAACTACATGCGCCAATATAACTTATACTCTGGCCAGTCTAAGGGTATATTTTTCAGCCGCATCTTTTCCTGTTATTTGTCACGGAAAGGAGAAAGGATGACTAGATATAGTGTGAGCTGAAGCCCCTACACATTGACTTAATCTTGTGTTAGAAATCGGTCCAATCTTATAATCTGAAAAACAAAAATAAACCTGACATCCTGACATACTCCCGTTTCATATGGCTTGACTAGAGATTCCCGAATGTAACAAAGATGATACACATAATTGGAATATAGTGGAAATGTGAAAAGAAAGCTTCAAACCTCTAGAAGTAGACGGCTAGAAGGGATTGCCAAGGGGATGGAAGTTAGTATAATTAAGGCATTAGGCCTCTTAGTCATTTATGTAGTGAATTTCCTTGTTTTGAGTGTTACACATACTCACTTCAGAGTGAAATCGCGAAGCATCTATTCCTTGACACTACTTTGGATACAAATGGTTTAACATACGCGAGAAATGAGTACCAAGGCGATAATTGTAAAGCCAAATAGAATGAGGTGTTGATAGACAAAGCATTAATATGAGAACTATCCTTGGGTAATTCAAGGTTATAGAGACCATTCTTCTCTGTAGTGGTCTTCTCCTTAGTAAGCACAAATCTAGTCCCTCAATTGTGGTCCTGTAGAGTGCAACAAGAGGGTGTGAATGTAATATGATAATTAAGATATTTTGTTCAGCTTTTCAGTAGAGATCAGCTTGATCTCCAATTTAGGGACATGAAGCACATTCTTTGGTGGTGGGTCCTTGGCCAACAACAGTGGCAAAGGAACCACTAACTGTAAATACACACACACACACACACATTTTTTGGTTCCCGGGCTTGACTGACAAGTATAAAACTATTGTGAGGAGTTCATCATATTGTCAGTGACACATGAGTCTATGATCCGTTGTGAGGACTAAGACTGCCCAGAATCTCCAAAATGTAAAGAATGTGAGTTGTTACCTAACCAAGCAAGAGCAAGTGGATATATTGGTTCAAGCAACAAAATGTAAAAAGCTTAAAAGTTCTGATACCAAAGGAGAAAGGATGAGGTAGAAAAGAAATATATTCTGCTATATTTTTCCATTGGAGAGAAAGCTACTGAATAATGCAAAGTAAAATTAAAAGCCTATTAACAGCAGCCTAGTATAGTAAAAAGGCTTCTACTTTAACATGATAATTTTGACAAAAAAGCCTAGGATTCTAGGAATTCAAGAGTCTTCTAACAATCACTGTATTTAAACCTTTCATCTGGTTGATTTTTCAGATTGGTCCTTCCCAAGTATCCAACAAAAACAATGCAAAGGTTAAGATAAAGATTCATCTCAATCTTCATGGTATTGTTAGCGTTGAATCAGCCTCGGTAAGATTGCATTTTTTTTCCCTTTTTTACAAGTATCACATTCATTATTGCTGACAATCTTTGCCAATTGAATGAAACCTGTACTTGCGTCAGCTACTCGAAGAGAACAAGGATAATTTAGAGACGATGGAAATGGAGGTTGATGATGGATCTTCTGCTGCAGGAAATGACACTGGAGATGGACACTTTTCACAATCCAAGCATGTTAGTAGTTTTGTTCTACATGTGTTTGCTATTGTTTTAAATCCATGCATCTTATCCTGCTCTGTTTCTTTATTTGCCGAACATCTTCATTTCAGTTATGCTATAGAGCGACCAGTATTTGGTACATGATAGTTCCCCTTTGTATTCATTCCTTGTAGCGTATCCCTGATGTTCCCATATAACCATAACAGTATAACACTCTTCTTTTCACAGGGTAAAGGAATGAGTAGCAAAGTTATGAAGAGGTATGATATTCCAGTAAGTGAGAATTTATATGGTGGATTGACAGAATGCGAGCTTTCAGAAGCTATGAAGAGAGAAAGTCAACTTGTCCAACAAGATATTAAGGTGGAGCAAGCCAAGGATAAGAAAAACTCTTTGGAATCTTATGTATATGAGACCCGCGGCAAGGTATGCCTTCATCAGTTCCTCATCAATATGTTTCCTGCCTAAAGTTTTCATATTGAGTCATGTTGCTGAAATAATAAATCTCACATAGGAAAATATGTATAGCCTGTAGGTATATAGTGTTAGTAAGAGTGATATGTTTATCTCACTACCTTTTAAGTTATTGGTCTGAAACTTACTAAATCATTGGTCTGATTCCTTATAGCCATCAATCAAGTGATATCTGTAAATCTGTAATTGCTTGACTAGATTTTAAGCACATACCAGAGCTTTGCTACAGACCAGGAGAAGGAAGGCATCTCACAGAATCTGCTGGAGACTGAAGAGTGGCTTTACGATGATGGAGATGATGAAACTGAATATGTTTACAATGAAAAAATGGAGCAGCTTAAAAAGGTAACATTTGCTCTTGGCTAATTAACTATTTACTCACTTTATTGTTATTGTATCAGCCATGTGACCAACTTAATTTTTTACATCTAGTTACTGGATCCAATTGAATGTCGATATAAAGACGATGAGGAGCGTGCACAAGCAACTAATGATTTGTTCAATTGCATTGATGAACATCGGAAATCTGCTGGATCATCATCAGTTAATGAGAAGGAAGCGGTATGAAGACTTTATGGGTTTCTGATTTGGAAGCAACCAATTAGTAAAAGAATATGTCAGGAATCTCTAGCTGTTTGTATATTTTATAAGAATCTTTTTGCTTTTCAGATTCTCAATGAATGCAACAAAGTAGAGCATTGGCTGCGAGAAAAGAAAGAACAGCAAGATTCATTGCCCAAGAATGTTGATCCAATTCTATGGTCAAGTGAAATTCGAAGAAAAGCAGAAGCTCTTGATGGGTAATGTCCCCGTATCCTTTTATATCATTTTTATTTATTATCTAAATGATGGTTTTGAATCCCTTCTTCTGTATATGACTCCCTACCTTGATGATTTTTTGAACATCACTTCTACTTGCATGCCAAGAAAGTTACTGGTAAATAAGAGATCTTATTTAATTATATTTTTACTAAAAAACATTGTATTTCAGACCTCAGTCTGTGTGAATATCCCTTAATGACACTGCCTCCAACATGAAGAAGATATCAAATTCGTCCCATTCCACACTAGCACCAAAGATTTTGTGACTGTTATTATTGGATATTTCCACCCGTTTTGTCGTGGGAGCAGGATACAAACTGATATCATTCTAGTTACAGGTTCCATGTTTCTGTCAGTTGGGTTTGCCAATCCTGGTCAGATGAGATTTAAGTGATCCATGAATGCTACTTGACGTCAAAGATTAAGTACTGAGTTTTGGGGGGTGGTTAACTAGTTAGGAAGCCCCTGCAAAGCAATTTATCAGCTTCCCATTTTAGCAGCTGTAACTTTTGAATGCAATATTGCATTTTCTCCTTTTCCCATAGAATGATTTACAGGAAATGATTTCTGAAGACGACAGTTCTGAATTATACCAATGCTTTTTCAGGTTGTGCAAGCACATTGCAAGTTCAAGCTCAAATCGAAGACACACAGGAGATGACATGGAAGTAGATTAAACCATTCCATAGATGGATGAGCTATACACATTTTCTACCCAGACTGGGTATTCTTTTTACATATATGATATAAACTAATGATCTGCTTTTCCTGGGAAGTATCTTATTAACCAATGTCAAGTTTGAAAGATCATGGACTAGCTTATTGTCGTCCAAGATAAACCTTCAAATTTCGGTAGCATTTAAGGTAGCAATTTCTCGTAGTTCTTTTGCAATTGAGTATTATTTTTTCACTCTTACTGATGTTTCATATTCTTACAAGTATCTGTTTCTGCAGGTTGGCAACATTATGAATGCAGTGTGACCGTTTTGTCTGAATCCTGAATTTGAGGATATTCAGCTCATCTTGTCGATATTTCTGCGGGTGTAAGAGCTTTACTGAGCTTGTATTCAATTTGACTTGTGTTTTGCTTGAATGGTTACAAGGAATTCTCCTTGGATATGAACTTCTAATGAGCAAATCAAAATGCATTCTGGCCAAATTTGTTAAGACGAATTCATTAGACGAATTCAAGAACAGTAGGGCATGCACAAGTAAATATGAAGATATAGAAATTGTAACAAAGGAAGAAACACATACCTAAACACCAACGGAACGGAAGAAATAGAGAAGAGAACAAATACCTGTACACACCGTACTGTTTTCTTCGTTATGGCTTAAAAAATTAATGGTGGGAATTTTGAAATATGTAGACTTTTAGGAAAGATTGTAGAAGTTTTGTTAACGAGAATCAAATTCAAAATTAAATGCAATGTTTGTCTGTTAACATTGTTTTTTAAAAAATTAGTAAATTAATTAACAATCACATGCTTATCTTCTTATAACAAACAAACATATTTTAAAATAAATAAATAAATTTAAGCAGTTGGTAATATATGACTCGTTTCAGCAATTGGCAAAATAACTAGGAATAAGATTTATGGTGAAAAATCCTCTGTTTACACGCATGCTGTGAAGGATAAAAACTATCATCTCCCGTCGCCTTGGGAGGATTTTAAATAGGCATACTTCTTTTTATTCATAAAGGACACTTAAAGCTCTCCCTTAAATTGGTAAATAAAGATTGGTCATTCTAGAGTTTGAACCGGAAACCTATAGATACTATCCACAAGTCCTTTCCGGTGAGCTATTTCTAAATGGTTAGTTAAATCTCTCCCAAACATAACTAGTAATGCATGTGGGCTTGTGGACCTCTTTGATAACATTGTTCACACATTGGCTCATTGAAGAGTTGGAAGCCTCTTTACTTATTACCATAATACTCCAAGGTGGCGGGAATGTCTATCAAAATCGAGTAGGATTCGCTCAATCAAAGACAGTTCACATCAACTTAGTTTGAACCATCTTCTTGATCATCTTTATTGCTTGAAACATAGTGTTCAGGTCAGGTAGCGTTATCTATATATGCTCGTGATGGAACCCTAGCTGCTCACTTCATCTTTACTATTTAATTAACATGGAGAGGGGGGTGGGGGTAGTGATCTAGGGATTCAATTCCTCTCCTTGGATTTTGAGAGAGAAGACGAAGAAGAAGAAGAAGATGAAGTCTCTATCGATGAATCTAGCTACCTCGCTTCATCTCTTGGTACGTTGTCGATCAATGTGATTGGAGCTTCGTCAGTTCCAGAAAGCGAAGAAACCTTCACTTGTCTTTGATCCACTTGTGGTTCAACAAGAGGCCGGTTCCCTCATCTTTTCTGTTTGTTTCCGTATATACTCCTTAGATTTGTTTACTCTGTTTGACATAGTGGATTTAGGGCCTTAATCTTGAGGCCCCGAGGATGTACATACGATCATGGATCCAAATCTCGCAAACAAACCCCTGTGTTCTTGTTAATTTACTCGAGTTTGTGTGTTGATCTTGCTGTTTCCTTTCGTATCCGTTTATATATATCTTCCAACCACATGGAAATACCAATAACACAATATTTATGAATTTACGAATTACAAGCAAGTTTAGCAACTCACAATCTACTAATACAGGATGTAGATATTTATAATATATATCTATGGATTATCAACATTGTAATTGGATGGAACAACAATCCACACATTATTAATCAATACCTTATTATTCACCATGAAACCCGAAAAACAAATCAATAATTGAACTCAATCATACTATACTGTATGCATAACAAACCTTTGAAGAACGCTATCAATTCAAGCATAGTTGCACATGCCATAGTGACAAACATCTCCATTCCTGCACTTATTTCCGCATCCACCGCAATGCTTCCTGTCGCGCAGCAGGTCGACGCACCTCCCGTTGCAGCACGTCTCGTGGTGTCCGCACTTGTAGCCGCACATCCCGCAGTTGAGGCCGTCCGTCTTCACGTTCACGCACTTCTTCTTGCAGCAGTCTGGCCCCGGACTCCCCCTCACATGGCACACCCTCGGGTACTGGTTGCACGTCATTCTTCCGGCGTCGACCACCTTCCCTGGTGGAGAGTAGTGCTTACTGCCCGATAGCTTGCTTGTCCCTCTAAGCTGCGACGGAGGCTTCTCCGATGACTGTAGTGATTCCGCGAAGATGTCTTGTTCTTGCAATACTACTAGTATTGCTAGTGCAAGGACTACTGTGGCGGTCTTGAGTTTCATTTTGAAAACTTTTTTTTTTTTTTTTTTTTTGGGTCTGCAATCTGCATGGGATGAAGGGAGAGATGGGAGGTTAATTTATAGGATGAATTTAGGGGGGAAAGGTAGTTGGTAGAGATGAAAATAATTGATCTGATATTAAAAAGGAAAAGGAAATAAAAAAGTATATATGATGGTGGAGTGGTCTAAATTCAAATGGATTGTTTTTTCAATTATCAACCTAACTTTAGGTATTTGCTGTTTTTGTCCATCGTTATATTATTTATATTTTTTTTAATGTTACTATACGTATACTTGTGGAACAGGGTAGGTTGTTTCAAGTTTCAACTATCAACTATGGGTTAAATAATTTTTTTTTTCCGACCCGAAGAGAGAGAAGCTCTGATGAGAGAGAAACTTCATGTTCCTCGCCGCACACCATCAAACCCTAGATTGCATCTGCACTCCAAATCCATTGATTGTTCTCTCCAATCCTCGCATTTATTTGGGGTTTTCAGTCAAGCCATACCTAGTAATGGAATCCAAGTGCAAAATTGGAGAATCGATTCCAATGATAGCCTCTTTCCGGCTTCGCATGTGCGCCGCTTCGGAGATTCAATCAAATCCAAATCTCGAATCAGTCACTTCGGCATTCAATTGAGCATGCAGGGTGAGGGGTTTGGAGTGCAAAGGTGCAACTGGTGGTGGTGGCTGGAATGGTGGTGCCTTCCGCCGCAAGGCAAAATTAAATGGAGGTGTGTGGGTGTCGCCATGGGGTTCGTCCATGGTGTTCATCTTGGGTTGTACGATCGGATTTGGAAAGATTGTGTGAAAATTTGGCGATATCAGAGGTACTGTTCAACTGACTACGCATTCCCTTGCTTTCGATCTGAATTCGATTATAAATTGAGGGTGGGCTTGTGTTTCTGGCACAAGCCGCTCCTCTCTCCTTCACCTTACTCTTTCTCTAACCAAATTTCTTCTCTGTTGATCATGGTGGACAAGAGCAACCCAAAAGGAAAACAAAAGTTGGATGAAGGGGCCACTGCTTCCCCTTTGCCCGACCGTCTCAATCTTGGCTCTGCGTCTGGTGAGGGCGCTAGACGATCTCAGTCCAAAGGGGTACCAGGCCCGGAGGACAGGGGTGTGCACCCAAACAACAACTGCAAAGGGAAAGCTAAGCTTCCCTTTGACATCGAAAAATATAAGCTGCGCCTGGCCGGGGTCAGAGACAACATTGCCTCTCTTCGAAGCACCACACTCTATGCTACTATCATCGGAGACCCCTTGGAGCTGAAGGAGATTCGCAAGAAGATAAGGTTCGATTGGAAGTTTCTGGAAGGCAGTTTTCAGGTGATCCCTCTGGCTAACAATTGGTTTGAGCTCAAATTCTCGATGGCGGCTGATCGTGATAGGGTGTGGTCCGGACGCCCGTTCCACATCCAAGGGCAACTGTTGCTGTTGAAGCCCTGGCGTTAGGGTTTCGATCCCATGTCCGAGCCCATTTCGGTTCTGGATATGTGGATCCGTATCCCTGTTTTGCCGGCTGAGTACATCACAGAGGAGGTGCTTACCTCAATCATCGAAGAGAATGGGCTAGGCTCGGTGTTAAAGCTGGATGCCTTCACTGCCAAAGGCAAAAGGGTTCGTTACCCTCGCATCTGTATTTCGGTGGACATCACCAAGATCCCAAACAAGAGTGTCATGGTACTCAATGAGAAAGATGAACTCGTCGAGTACCCTGTGTGGTTCGAAGAATTTCCTGAAGGCTGCGGGAGCTGTGGTGATCCAGGCCACACCTTTGTGGAGTGTCCGCACAGGAAGAAGAACACTGGTTTGCAGGCACCTCTTGATGCTCACAACTCGAGCTCTTCTAAGAGCAAGTAGCGGAATGGCGATGATGACACAAATGACTGGGTCGAAGTGGCTGTCAAGAAGAAGCATGATCAACCTATCATCAAAATAGGTAATTCTAAGTCTGAGCTATTTAAGTTTGTGGGCATCAATGCTGCCTTCCAGCCCGATTCTTCTGCTTCTGGTGACTGTGATGTTGGTGGGAGCTCCCCACAGGCTCAGGCTGCTACTGCTGCCACTGTCACGGAAGTGTAACCTGTTGTTGGGAATCCTTCACCTCCCACGCCACCAAATTCTGATCATCTCATGCCGGAAGTCCCACAGGATGAGTCTTTCCTTGAACTGTTTGCATCTCCGGAGCCCCAATTTATGTTTGAAGACGATGATGAGGAACCCATGATGTATGAGGGCAGTGAGGCGGAGCTGCTGGTGGATGGCTTACCTCACCTTAATGGTTTCTCTCCGGAGGCCCTTGAGGTGTACTTGCAAAATGTACCTCCGGGAGAGGAATTTGATCTCCCTGATCTGAGCAACCCGGCAGCTCTCGCAGCCTCCCTCAAGGCTACCCCTGGATTACTGGCGATCCGCACCTCTGTTGAGCGACAGATGGCAAAGCTGGAGGTTGAATCCTCTACCTCTGAGTCTGGAAAACGCAAATCGGGCGCCGGAGATGACGATACTGCTTCATCGACTCTGATGGGTAGCAGTGTGAAGAAATCGCGTCATGAGTGATCAGCATTGGTGGCCTGCTGCAAGCTCAGGGGGGGTGTGGGTTTGTGCAGCTTCTGGGCCGTGTTGGTATCCCCTGTTAGTGTCTTTTATCCGGTCTGTTAAGGAGTCTAAATCTGTCTGTGTTGGTAGAAACTATCTTGTTGCTAGAACTGCTCTGAAATTGTCCATGAGGGCTTATGTACATATGCCCATGAGTGGCACTATTAGTCTGCTGAAGTGGTGGCTGTACGTTTGGGATGGTCGGCTAGCACCTTGTGATCGTGTTGGTGCTCGCCCTCCTTTGGCTGTATATCCCAATTGGAAAGTTAATGCATTTAACAGTACCCAGTATGATTTCTGTTGTTACATTCTGCAAACAAACTTCATCACAGTTAATATTTTGTTTTATACTCATACAAATCTGTTTGTCGTTTCAAGTTTCAGCTTGGATGCAAACACAAACAACCCCTCTAAGGAGGTTTATACACCTTGTCAATGGAAAAAGATGGAAACAAATGATACCAGCATCACGAAAATCTGGACCAATATATCCAAATTGAGTTTCATATCACTAAATCTGAAAAATCCAGTTATGATCATTAAACCTATTGAGCAATTATGGTCTAACCCAGTCAAGCTAAGAACATGTATTAGGTGGTTCTTAGTTCTCAAAATGGTGGACAAATGAAGATCTGTGCCTGGAACTGTAGGGGGTTAGGCAAGCCCAATTTCTGGATTGAGCTTGAGGCTTTCTGTAAATCAGAACACTTCCAAATATGTGCTCTAATGGAAACTAAATCACCTAATATCCCGGATGACACTAACTGGAAAAGGGCTGGTTTTGATCACGCTATCTGGTCACCGGCTATTGGTCGAGCTGGTGGTATAGGGGTCCTATGGAAAGACAGGCAACTAATCGATGTCAAATTAGTAGTCGAGTTTCAAGACGATAGAATTATTATGCTCAAACATACCAACAATACAAGTAACAACACAAATATGCTGGTATTCTGCTATGCCCCACCACATGACAAAGATAAACTTGAATTCTGGAATAGATTAACACATGTTATAAATCAATCTCAGTTCCCCTGCATAGTGCTGGGGGACCTTAATGAAATTGTGGCATCAAATGAAAAAAAGGGAGGAACTATACCAAGAAATGAGCGATTTAACCGTCTTATCCAGTTTAAAAATGAATGCCAGCTTACTGACATCCCCTCGTCAGGGAATGAATTCACATGGAGAAAGGCACAACCACATAATGAATGGATGTATGAGAAACTAGATAGGGTTCTTGTTTCTCATGACATTATTGAAAGATATCCGGATATTCAAGCAAGAAATTATGCGTTCACATCATCGGATCACTGTCCCATTGGGATAGAAATCGAAAATAATAAGTTACACAAATCACCCCCCTTTAGGATGGAAAACATGTGGCTTAGTAGGAAAGACTACACCAATTTGGTTAAACAAGCATGGAGACTCAGGATAGATGGCTCTGCTATGTTCCAGCTAGTGCAGAAAATAAGACTGTTAAAACAACTATCTAAGGATTGGAACATGAGAACCTTTGGAAATATTTTCCAGCAACTAAAGAAAACAGATGAGCTACTATTACAAATGCAGATAGATAATGGTAGAACAAACACCAAAAGTGGATGGGATAGGCAAGTTAGATTAATAAAAAAGAAAGAAATGCTTCTAAAATTTCAGAAAACCTATTGGAGGCAGCGATCCAAAACACGCCACATGAAGCTAAAGGATACAAACTCTAGCTACTTTCATAGAATTGCATCGGGGAGGAGGAATAGGAAAATAATTCGGGAAATCACAAACTCACATGGTCTGCAGATCATTGGCCAAGAAAATATAAAACAAGAAATAAAGCAGGAGTTTCAAAAACGCTTCCAGGAAGAAAATCAAAATAGAACAATCCACACAAATTTTTTAAATCTGATTTCGGCAGAAATTAATCACGAAGATAATGAATACCTGATCAGCCCGGTATCTAATACAGAAATAAGGGATGCTGCTTTTGCTTTGGGAACTAATAAGTCTCCCGGTCCTGATGGTATCACTGCAGAGTTTTTTAAGAATTACTGGAACCTTATCGGACCATCGGTCATCAAAGCGGTGAAAACTTTCTTCTCGTCTGGTCATATGTTGAAACAGATTAATCATACATACATAACACTGCTACCCAAATGTGACCAACCAACCATGACAAGTCATTATAGACCCATCAGTCTGTGTAACACAAGCTATAAAATCATTTCAAGGATCATCACAGAACGACTTAAGAAAGTAATAGGGAAGCTTATACATCCTCTACAAGGAGCCTTTGTGGCGGATAGAGCAATTCAGGATAATATTCTGATCGCACACGAAATTTTCCATTCTTTCAGAACAAGAAGGGGTGCTGAAGGATGGGTAGCCATCAAGTTGGACATGGAGAAAGCATATGATCGAGTGAGCTGGAAATTTCTAAAAGAAGTTCTGGAAAAATTTGGTTTTCATCCAATATTCATCAAATGGATTGTTGAATGTGTCCAAACAGTATCTTATGCAGTTCTGGTTAACAATGAGCCAACATAAATTTTTCAGCCACAACGTGGGCTCCGACAGGGGGACCCGTTGTCACCTTTCTTATTCATCCTTACTGCTGAAGTGTTAGCTAGAGCCCTCCAATTCGAGGCCATCCATGACAAAAGCCCAATTGGTTTCCAATGCGCTAGGAATGCTATGAAAATTCCCTTTCTTTCCTTTGCAGATGATACGATGCTCTTCTGTAAAGGAAATGCGGAAGCTTGTCAAAAAATTAAAAGTATAATTGATGACTACTGCGCAATCTCGGGACAGCAAGTAAATTATCAAAAATCAGAATTTCAAACAACTACGGGTATCACCGCTCAAAGGAAGCTATTAATCCAAGGTGTATTGAATATACATAATTCAACCAACTTAGAAAAATACTTAGGTTGCCCCATTATAAATGGGAGAGTTAATAAGGAAACGTTTGAAGAAACCATTATCAAATCAAAGCAACAATTATCAAAATGGAGGGCTAATTCACTGTCTCAGGAAGGGAGAGCTGTACTCATAAAATCCAACCTTATGGCTAAACCAAACTATCTTATGCAGAGTTTCATGCTACCAGCAACGATCCATAAAGAATTAGATAGAATTAACAGAACTTTCTTCTGGAACAAAGACTTACAGCATTGTCCACTCATTAGCTGGGATAAAATATGTAGGCCAAAGAAGGCGGGAGGTAGAGGACTCAATAAAATGAGTAACATCAATGTCGCTTTGCAATTAAAACTGATATGGAAGATACTAGCGGAACCGACTAACATTTGGGTAACAATAATTAAACAGAAATACTTAAAAAATCAATCGATCCTCGAATACCAGAAAAGGGGCGCTGCTTCATGGCAGTGGAGTAAGCTGAGCAAACTCCTTCCTCTTTTTGGCAAAGGTTTGGCATGGAATATATGCAACGGTGAATCAGTCAATTTCTGGCATGACAGGTGGTGTGGAACAGAATCGTTTAGCATGAGGGGAATTGTTCCCCAAACCAATACAGAGAATTTTAAAGTAGCGCGATTCATTACGAATGGGAAATGGGATGAAGAAGCCCTATCGGCCCATGTCTCACCACAGATTGTTAGTGAGATCATGGATGTATATATATCTTCAAACCATGGAACAGATCGCTTATACTGGGAACCAGACAAAACTGGTTGGTTTACAACAGCAAGTGCTATGCGAATGATCACTGGAGAAAACAATATAACAAATGATCCACAGGCAGGGTGGATGTGGAAATTAGATGTGCAACCAAAAATAAAGAATTTCATGTGGAAAATTAGCCTGGACGGCATAGCCACAAAAGATAGGTTGGCAAGGAACCAAATACCGGTACCTAGGAACTGTGTGCTATACAACTATCACAATGAGGATGCGTATCATTTGTTTGTTGAATGTCCGATAATAAGCTCGGTTGTACTAAATGAGAAACACGTACAACGTTTTCACCACAGAAATCCCAATACGAGGGGGCAAATGATACCAATCATGAATCACATAAGTACGCTACCCGCAGACGTAAAATCTTCGATTGCCATCAAGTGGTGGTCAATCTGGTGGTTCAGAAACCAGGTTTTATTCCAGGGCAGGAAACTGCCAACACCAGATGTAATAAACCAATTTATAGTTCACCAAAAAACAAGCTGGGCGAGCACTAAGATTTATGAGAAGGAGGAGCATACTATACAGGCTAGTACACCGGAGAAAAGTTACGCTAAGAAGAGGAAGAAAAAAGAAGAGAGATGGACCAAACCAAGAATGGGCTCGCTCAAAATTAATGTAGATGGCTCTACCCCGACAACTGGTCCCTCTTCGGTTGGTGTTATTATCAGGGACCACTCCGGTGCTCCCTTGGTGGTTCATCAACAGTTTGTGGGACACCAAACCCCGGTGGAAACAGAAGCAAGGGCTGTACTAATTGGACTAAATCTGGCCATATCAGAGGGGATACAACAATGCACCATTGAAAGTGATTGTTTAACGGTTGTTAATGCCATAAAAGGTATCTGGAAACCCCCTTGGCAAATAGAAACGATAATTTCAGACATTCAATCTCTCCTCCGTCCTAGAGGGGAGTTTAGAATCAATCACGTCGGGCGCCTTCGGAATACTATGGCTGACAAGGTTGCACACCTTGGTCACAGTATTTCGGCCTCTCAGATATAGCACCATAAAGATCTTTATGATCTCATCCGTAAGGATGCTCTCGGTTCGCCTGGGTAATCCAGCTGACTGAATTCTTACTTAATCAAAAAAAAAAAAAAGGGTTAAATAATTTTGGATTACATGTCATAAAATGCTCAACCCATATATTTATAATTAATAGGGGTGTTATGTGAACACGAGTAGTTCAGATTCGACTCATACTCGCTCAATTAAAACTCGACTCGAGCTCGTTCATTTTCTAAACGAGTCGAGTATGAACACATTTTTAAGCTCGATCAGTATAAAACTCGACTCGTTCGAATTAAACTTGAATAGCTAGCTCGAATTTTACGGAATTTCTAAAATTTCATTTAAGTTACTGTATAATGAGCAAGTAGGGCTGCTTAAAGCTCGAAAAAAGCTCGACTCGAGCTCGTTCATTTCCTAAACGAGTTGAGCATGAGCACATTTTTAAGCTTAAGTCAAAATTTAGGCTCGGTTTGAGCTCGTTCATATCCTAAATGAACTGAATATGAATAAGCATTACTCGGTTCGTTCGACTCGAATAACAACCCTCATAATTAATGAGTTCGGGTCAATATAATGGGTCACGGATTCTATTTTTTAATAATGGATACTTTAAATAGTTTTAAAAGCTAAAATTGTTATATTAATATAATTGTTATATTAATATATTTCTAGTTAACATTTACTGTATTATTGAAGAAGTAATTAATATTGTTATATGATAGTAATGTATTTTTTTATATATATGTTGTAGTTTGCAATATCTATAATATTAAATTATAAAGTCAAGTTGATAGCATTGAATTGTGGACGTACGATTTTTATAGGTAAGAGTTCAATTTTTCTAGCTTTGATGATACTTAGACTAAAGTTTAACTCTAAGAGTTCAACCAAACCAATGTAGAATATGGGAGTTGAAGATTTGGATTATTTTGAATTGAAGTACATATTTTCACAAAAACAACATTGCTATATATAGTTTGAGTTAGACCAGATTCTAATTAGATTGGGTCACATATTGCTACATATACAAACAAAGTTGGACCTTTATATAATATAATTAAGGTTATTAAGTCAAACTCATAACTAATTGTTTTTGAAATTATTTAGTTTGATTTGCGTGGCAAAATTGAACATGGCATTTTATATGTAAAACTTGTCAATATTAATTAGAAACTTCTTAAGTCATTAATCAAAACTGAACTGGATAAATGGGTGCTGGCCAAATTGCCAGAAATTGTTGAAATACATATCCATCCATCCAGCACACTAAAAGAGAGTTCTGAAATGAAATCCCTCCCTAATGTACTTATAGTTTTTATAAAATTTTGGGTGGTCAAGATTTATTGATTGTTGTGTATTGCCTAATTTCACATTCTAAGTTTGCATTTGAAATGATATTTTTTTTCTCAAGTGTATATTTTTTCTTTTTCATGCTTTTATTTTAGTTTGTAGAGCCATTTCTTGTAGTAGATGCAAATCAATTCAAAATGCCACAACCACAACCCAATGAATACATGATATATTTAAAACACTGGACAAGAAACACATAGCAATCACACAGTGAGAATTTTAGACGATAAGAAACAAAATACGGAGTAATCTTTAGGGAAAATGGCAGAAAACCACCATTTAAATATGACTCTTTAATTGCAGACAACCACCCCTTAAAATTGAAATTGCAGAAAACCACCCTTTAAATCCATTTTGTCTGGAAATCGCCACCCACAACCTTTTTTTACTGTTAGTTTGCCGTTAAAAATGGTGAAAAGTCATTTTTACCCCTCCCTTTTAATGTTATTTTAATGAGAGAAAAAATATGAATTGAAATAAATTAATTAAATCTATTTATCCACCCCGTTTAATGAGAGAAAAAGGTATGTTATTCTATTAAAATAACATTAAAAGGGATGGATAAATAGATTTTTATTAATTTATTTTAATTCATACATTTTCCTCTCATTAAACATTAAAAGAGAGGGGTAAAAATGAATTTTCACTGTTTTTAATAGCAAGCTAACGGGAAAAAAAGGCCATGGGTGGCGATTTACAGACAAAATAGGTTTAAGGGTGATTTTCTGCAATTTCAATTTTAAGGGGTGATTTTCTGCAAAGAGACATATTTAAGGGGTGGTTTTCTGCCATTTTCCCTAATCGTTAATGACCTATATACACGATAGAGGAACGATGCTAGAAAAAATATGACCGACAACAACTAATAAACTAGGAAACCACCAAGGTCATCTTCGAAGAAGATCAAGTACCTTAAAGATATACTGTAAACCTACGAAAAAAGAAAAAAGAAGAGTATAAAATGAAAACCTCTGACCGGAGGAACCTATAAAATAAATTTGATGGAGCAAAATTCAACTTGTTTCTAGTTAGAGAGGGTACAATTGAATTTGTTATCCCGGCCATAACCATTGCATCGCGGTTGTTGCTTGTGATGCTTGTTCTTTTAGATGTACATAAGCTATTTGTTCTAAAACTCTCATACTCCAAATAGGTGCTGCTATTGCCAATTCAAGGCCCTAAGTGTATACAACAAGTTATGATGGAGGTTGTAAACTTATCAATCATGAACGCCGTTAAGGGAGTTTGGAAGTGTGATGAAATTGTTGAGAGAGATAGATCCTTTATTCGGATCTTGGGACCTGATTTGACCATCCCTTAATTAACCTTAACTTTGGAAAAAACGTACTTGTGGTTTCTTTCACATGTGTGTATTAGGTTAGACTTGGATTGCCCGCGAAGGAATTGTACTCATGTTGCCAAATTCTTAGTCGCGGACAAAGTGTGAAGATCCTTTGATTTGTGTTTGATCGTGGATGTAAAGCTCTATTATCTTTCTCTCTACTGAAATTTCTCTCTTCTCACCAAAAAAGCCTCTTCTAATAGGGGAGTGTGGGATGAGGACATGACCTCTACCGTACGTACGTGTATCCCTTTGCATATATGTAATGAACCTTCTTTCAACCTATGGTTGGTGTTCGGTACTTTAGGCCTTCCTTTCCTGTCCACAATCAGGGATTATCTTTGAGTTGGGATGATGTGTCCTTTTTCAGACGTGGTCTTGTCATAGCTCCTCAATTCGAGGTTGGTTTTCCGTTGGGATACCTGCCGCGGGTTGACCGTTTCAAGGTTCATCCTGTTGAAAAGATAAACGTTCCTTGTAGGCCCAATGGGCCTTTTGATGTTTACACTTTTTACTCCCATTCCATAATAGCTCTTTTTCAGTCCTTATGTGCTCCTCTGAGCCACAATCTACCTTGATGTTTCTTACGAGTTCTGCAGCCACATTCAAACTTTCAGGCGAGTTTCTATATGTGTTCTTCAAAGTTCATCTTCTTTTTGACGAAAACCCACCTAAAGATCCCGTTTTTAATGGGACCCATGTTTAACCAGGAGGGATCATTCGCACATACTATGGGCTTACCTGAAACACGTGGCATAAGGCCACATGGGTTTACTTGTGCCGCGGTATCGCAGTTGGAGGTTCCTTGATCTTACCTTGAGGGTTATTGCCCAATCCACAAAAGCATTTGAAAGCATACTTGTGCCGCGAGGAGAGCATCGTACGTAAGATACTCGCGAATGGATGTTACTTGCTTTCACAGAGGCCTTTTGAAATCTATTTTTACTTAGCGTGACGCGGAAGGGAATGATCGAGATTCCACATAGCACTCTGGGCAATTTTGATTGCGGTCCTAAGAATCTCCTAACAGAGGGACTCTCTCTCTCTCTCTCTCTCCCTCCCTCCGTCAGCATCTGTGTGATTTCCAAAAAGCCCCTTGATCTCTTGCTTGAGCTTAACTTATATTGTGACTAGTTGTACAGACAAGGGGTGGACAAGTGTCCGACAGGTCACTTGTCCACCCCACTTCATGTCAGGTCTTATAGATGGTATCAGAGCAGACTCCGAGCTCAAAGGTATTTCGACAATATGCTTGGGTATACTCCACCAATAGGGTAGTTCTTTGGGCATGACAAGATTGTCAGTCCTTTAAGTGGGGAAGATTGTAATACTCCCGTCCTGCATCACATATAATAAGGATGTTGGGAATGGTTTAAGCCATACTCATGTCACAAAATAGCTCTTCCTTTTCAGACTCCAAGTAACGACATCGGACGTGAGAGGGCTAGGTGACATGATGTGGTGCCTCTTATGACCATGAGTCTTATAACTTTTAAAAAATAACTAAAAATAATCTCAACTGTCAATATTAAAAAAAAATTAAACAATCCAACCTTTAAAAATAATTAATTACTATCTCAACTATCTCTCTATATACCAAAAATAATATAACTCAATTTCATTTATCAATTTGATTACAAAATATTCCTAACTTTTTAAAAAAATCACAAAATATCTCTTACCCAAGCCCTCACTGGTGGAAGATTAAATATCGTGGTTCAATTATCCCCAAATAGTACCCAAGCCCACTTAATTAACTAACATGTAATATAGAGTAAAGGAAGGAGTGTCGATCTCACAAAGAACACGTACGACTCTTAAATATGTATGCAATGCAAAGTAATAAAGCAATAGAATAATGTAAATATAAAGCAATATGAATCTAGACTAGCAATGCTTGAGATATGAAATAAGAATATGATGAGTAATATAACTTCACTTACATTTGCAACAATGGTAATACTATTATCATTGGGCTATTAATATCCTATTATGCAATTATAGTTATGCATTTATCTTAAGATTGGTTTAAACACGTACGGAAATAGATAGGCTGACATCTCCGATACACCATCCAAATCCCTAAACTCTTGCATATTAGGGCGAGTAGTATTAAGTCGATCCCTAACACCTAGCAAATATACATTATTTCTCCCATATATTCGACTTGTTACCTGGTTCTCATCTCCAATTATCGCTTCCACTAAAAGAAATAACCTTTACTTGTCAATTCTGCAATGTCTGAGTCCATACTGGTTGCTACATCACATGCTGGCTACTATCGGATTAAGGCCCGCAATAGTAGAATGAAGGTATAATCCTAGCATAATGCAAATCTATCCTAATAGCTAGTTAAGATAAACAAACAATACTTATGCAATATCAACATGAAGAGAATTGAAATAATCATAATGCATAACTTATATATATGAATCAAAGAAACATAATAAAACACACAAAACAACCCTCACATGTCTTAACCATTGTATTGAAATGTAAGCAAAACTATAAAGCAAGGTTAGCCGAGCATGGCTCACCTCGAAACTAAAACTAAATTGAAAGTTGTCTGTGATCTGTGTCTAACTCTGAATGTGTTGTGGATATTGAAAACCCTAGGTCTAAAGGGGTATTTATAGGCCTTGAATCGGATGGAAAAAACCATAATGCGTCGTCCTTGGAGGCTAAGCAATATCTCCAAAGGATATGAAAGAATATTCTTCAGATAAAGATCTGACTCCGCATACATATCCTCTTGCGGTGGGTGCCTAAAATTTCCCGGTGCATGCCTAAGATCTTCGTGTAAGTGCCTGGCTCGGCGGCCGCCTAGGAATTCTGGGCGGGCGCCGCTCCCGCGTCCTTAGCATTTTCTCCTCTTCTCTTCACTTGGCTAGCTTCTTCCTATAGCTTATTCTTGGTCTTTCCCCTAATTCTTCAAGCCATCATAGCTAGCTTTAGACTCCATCACCATCTCTTCGAGATCGGGCTCATAAATCTGCATAATTAACATCGAAAAGTGTAGATTCCGAACTTCGAATATAAAATGTATAAAGATGAAACTTAACTCTAAACTCCTATCTAATACAATCTTTTTTAATAAGAAAGAAGGTAGTTGGTGGCATACGGCTTAACTTACAGAATAAAACGGCAGACCCGACGCGACTGACAGATAACCATATGAAAGCATTTGATCGTCTCGAGTGCGCGATCATGAAAAATGTATTGGTTAATTGCCCTAAAACTACCTAGAATGCCCATACAAAATATGCATTATCACTCATCCGCACCAAAACAATTACCCAACACTCCAACCTCATCTCTATCTCCCAAAATTGAATGAAAATCAAAACACTTGAATTTCATTTTTTTCCCATGCATATGAGTGTTTTGGATGTTCATGGGGCAACTATATCAATGGCTTCTCATGTCCTTCTCTGTTTCACTCCCATCTTCAACTTCAATCCTTAGTCTCTCTCACATTGCTCGCTCACTCCAATTTCGGCAATTTCGATCCGGCACCGGAGGTCTCTTGACTCTTCTCTAGCATGGCTTCCCTTGGTTCTTCCGTAGATCCGCAGGTCGCCTCCATCTAGACTTCCTTTGTAATTTTCTTGTATTTACCAATATATCCTTCAAAATGTATATGATGGAATTTATTCATCTCGTGTTTTTATGAAGGATATATTGGTAAATACCCAAAAAATTGAATGAAAATTTACCAATATATCCTTCAAAAATTGAATGTATATGTAAATGATGGGCGAGAATTTGGGGAGAGGACATTTTGTGAACTTTTGAAAGTTTTGTGTATTTTGGAATTAAGGGCGTGTTTGTTTTGCAGAAAAATGCTAAAGGAAAGGAATCATTGAACCCGTTCCCTCCCTTGTATGTTTGTTTAGACTCCTCAAAGGAATATTAGTGTTTTAACCCCTCAAATGGTTTACCCCCTTTATTACCCTACAGCAAATGGCATGTATCCCTAATATCCTCTTTGTAAAAAGTTCACAGACACAATTTTATCACATAATTCATCTCTCAAAAACACCAAATCACAACAATAATCAATTGATCAACCAATTAGCCATGGCAGGACACAGATCGACACCAAGTCCGAGGACGATTACCGGCGTCGGCGGATTGGCTGGGCGCCGAAGCACTAATTGGAGAGCTCTGAGAGAGGTTTCAACTGCTAGGGGGGCGTCATCTCGATTCTAAAGAGGAATTCTCCTTGTTAGGTACCACGGCATGTCAAATTCTGATCTAAGGTCGATCATTGCCACCGGCAATTTCGTCGGCGAGGAGCACTGTTGGAGATAAAGTTGATGAAGAAAAAGGCCCAAAATTTATATTTGATTCTTCATAACAGTTGACAGCAATGGAATCTCTATTCAGATCGAATGAAAACAAAGCCATAATTTATGGAGATTGAAGGGAAGTCAGTAAATCGATTAATTGACTGGCAGATCGATCGAGGGAGAGAGTGAGGGTTTGGAGAGCATGTAGGGAAAATGAGTAGAAGAACATAACTATGTCAATCACGGAAGCAGAAGAAGACAAAAAAAAAAAAAAACACAAATAGGCAATTTCATTAATATCGTTAGTTTATCTATACAAAAAGTGAATGATTTCTTTCTTTAATTAATCAAACAAAAATTGGGTTTAACTATTTCCTTTTACTTACCTTTCTCTGAAAAGTAATCATTTCCTTTCCTTTCTATCTGTTTAAACAAACCGGCCCTAAACGTCAACAAAAAAAACAAAAAAAACAAACCGGCCCTAAAATTGAACGAAATTGAGATGCATTATTTTTAGTCCCTAAAGGGATGGTTGGGATATTAATTGTTTATTTTTAAAGTTTAGATTATTTTCAGTTATTTTTTCTTAAAAAATAAATGAATGATTGAAAGTGAAAACAAGTATAGAACTATAGAAGTGATCATTAATTATGATAAAGTTGAATAACAATTACCCAATTATAGAAGTGTCTCTCCTTATTTACCTCCCTATCTTTTCTCTTTGACGTCCTTTTTTTTTTCCGCCCAACACAATATTCTTACACACAACCTAATGATCATTTTCTTAATATCCATCTTTTTCCCTATTCTCTCCATCAAGAAAAAAAAAGATTGATTCAAAATCAAAGAAAACAACACATAGGTAACTAAATATGTTGCTACTTTTGTACGGCATGATCTCCATGGAATCAACGATTATTCTGTCGCTAGTGTACAAGACACCAATGAGGAGGCTAGTGATCATCAGCCTAGATAGGATAAAGCGCGGTCGCGGGCCCATCATTGCCAAATCCATCGCGGGCACCGTGTTTGCAGTTCTTGCCTCCTCCCTTAACAATGCTAAAAGAGTTTATAGTAGAGCGTTGCACGACGGTGGTGTTAACCCCACAGATCAGGTTCTCCTATCTATCCACCTTCTCGAAGCTTCTCTGATGGGTAAATCCCTTACCATCTTTTTTCCCCTTTTATTTTGTTCGTTTTCGACCTCTCTCTTTTTCTGTAGTAACTTAATTAACATACCTTGATCCCTGAGATCAGAGTAGCTGAAGTTTTGGATCTTCTATTCCATGGAATTCGATCAGCAAGTGAAAGAATAGAGAAACTACTTACTAATTGATACATTATTCACATTTTATGTCTTTATGAGAGATCTAAGTGGGAGGAGCAATGCCAAAGGATGAAGTTCTTAATTTGGAATTGTACGTGTATTGTGTATTATTTGGTGTCTCACATAGAGAGGATTAATACTTTATAATAGAAATTAATCAAATAGCCTTAACCGCTATATAAGTTTTATCCCTTTATCAAAATAATCTCAATAAGAAGATATGTTTATGTGATAAGGTTAAACCAAACTTATCTTTTGGGTGGAATATATATTATATATAATAATAATATTAACATCTCCCACTCACACCAAAGATATATTGTTCCTCTGTCAAGCCTTGCTAGCTTAGCTGATAAGGATGACATGTAGTGACCAACAGGTTATGAGTTTGAATCCTCCCCTCCCCATATTGTAATGCCCTACCTATGAACCCAAAAAAAAGATTGTTCCTCTAATTCTAATCCTTCCTACTAATGTGTATAGGCCATGCAACCTGACATTACTACTTGCAAATAAAAAAACTTCAATAATCGAAAACTCATTAGGGACCAGTATGAAAAATACCCCTTTAAGGGCCAAAATTATTTCAAAGTATTGTTGCACCCTAGTCATATCTTTCGTCAAACTAGTTATCATACACATTGGATCCCTCAAAAGTCCATCAAAAAATTGTCCCTCCAATTCTTATCCTTCATATATTTGTGTATAGGTCTTGCGACCTAGCAATACTACCTGTAAAAAAAACTTTGATGCCTAGAATCTCGATAGAGATAAGCATGAAGAATATCTCAGTAGGAACCAAAAATTAGTTAAAAGTATTGCTGCATCTTTGGCATGCCTTTCACAGGACTAGTTGTCAAATATGCTACACATACTAGGTATTGATTAAGTGAAGTAGAGAATTTTTTTTATATAGTTATTATTGAGTTCTTATAAAATTTGGTAAACTCTATACAAAATATATCCATATCTAGAAAAATTAGGAAAATTATTATGTTAAGATTGATTAAGGTAAGAATAGAAATTTTAATTAGGGTTCGTCTGGTTCAATGTGGGAGTTGAAATTCTCGGGAAGTTACTTCATGAGAATTGAATTTCCGGGAAGTCCAATTGATGGGAATTATAAAAATGTGTTTAGTTGATTTTTTTTATTTTAGTGAATTAAAAGGGGAATTGGAAATTTCCTAATACAAAATGAGGGAAGTTGAACTTACCTAGGGTAGGTAAGTGAACTTCCTCCATTTTGGGAGAATTTAACTTCCCAGGAAGTTAAATTCCTACGTTTTTTAATTTGAAAAATACCAACCAAACACATGAATTTCTCTACTTCCTAGGAAGTTGTACTTCCAATGAAGTTTTACTTTTTGGGATTTTGGGTTGCCAACCAAACGAGCTCTAGTTAATATTACTACGATTAAAGAGAATGTGCCATATATTATAGACTACTTATTCTTTATTGTATACTCCATCTGTTAATTAAAACTTGTCGTTTACTATTCATGCACGCTTTTTTAGAACGATAAAAACTATATAAAATATTAATTTTTTTTACATTTTTGTTTTTATAAATTCATACTTAATAGTAATAAGTATGATATTATTTAAAAAAATTATTAAAAAAGTTAATATTTTATATAGTTTTTAACACCTAAAAAAGCGTGTGTGAATAATGAAACGTCAAGTTTTAATTAGCGGAGCCGGAGGGAGTATAAAATAGATAGATGGAGCCATGGAGGGGTTGTCTAGTTAATAAACGTGTTCGCTATATACAACCCAAGTCATGCACGGTTAAAAGGGGTTAATTAATTTTTTTAAAACGCTAATTAGTCAGAAGGGTTGCACGTCGTTAAGGACGTGTATTTTTTACTTTTGGATTTGCGGTGTATCTATCAACACCCTTAACAAATAACCTTTACTCTCTCTCTTCTCTTCTGAACTCTACACCTTAACTTTCATCCCTTTCTTTCCACCTTCCCAAATTAAATCCTAAACCAACCCTATAATCACCTCGAATTCCTTCGGGCCTATTTGGAGGTAGCCAAAGTTTGGTGAACCACCATAAAATTAATTATGTGTTGATATTAATTATTTGTTTGAATATTCGTTCTTTCATCCCAACAAAATCCATTAATACATTATACATCACTTGACGTTATGTTTTCATTATCCAGGGTTCTTCCTATTCCTCGCACTCCTAACAGATCGGCTGCAACACTACATGAGGGAGCTTCGCCTCCGAAGAAAGTCAACAATGGATGCAGTTAAGAAGAATGATGGAAAGTTTGGCGGTGTCGAGGAGATTCTAGCCAGAGAAGAGCAAGTGGGCACGTTCAAGGACATTGTTAGGCAACTTGAATCCGAGCTCGACGACAAATCTGAGGAGCTTGTCAACAAAGAAGCCAAGATTGATGCTTTCAAGAAGCAATCTGAAGGGCTACTTGTCGAGTATGACCGTTTGATCTCCAACAACCAACAGTTTCGTGCTCGACTACAGTCTCTAGACAAAGAGTTGCCACTTACTCCTGACAAAACCATCTCTTGAAGGTAACAAATTTAAATCAAAGAAGGCGTACAATTTCTGTTTATAAGCCCAACTGATGAAAGATTGTGGTCATGTGTAACATATGAGAATAATGTTCAGGGTGTAATACATGTTATCTATAAAAAAAAATAGTGTTAATTTGATTTGATCAACGATAGCCTTCATAATTGCAAATATTTTATGTGTTAAAATTTAAGGGGATAAACACATTACCTTGATTAGTTGAAGCAAAATTAAGGGGTTGTTTGGGACTTTGGGATGGGTATATAGATATAGGCTATGGGTATAGAAGACACAATATCTATATTCTCTGTTTGGTATATTTCTTCAAATTGGTATATAGATATCAATCCTATATCTCCATATACTAATTCTATAGCTTTCTTCACTTTTGGATATCCCAAAAAATTGGGGGCTATAGCTTACAGAGAGCAAACTGAGCGAAGCTACTTCTTCTCCTCCTCTTCTCTATTCTCCTTATTTTGCATCTGTTCAAACTATTTGCTTTACATCTCTTCACATTTCTACTCGAAAATTTTCGAATTCATCGTCACTTGCATCTATTCGAAATTTTGTTTCTTTGCATCTGTTCGAATTTTTTTTTTTTTTTTGAAATTGAGGAATTTTCGAACCCTAAGGGTATGACATAAATACCTTTAAGGTCAACTATGGCTGTAAAATCCCATAGTCAAGAAGCCCAAATTTCCCCCTTTTTGTTTGATGAAGGGATTGAAAAATTGCAAATTTTTTGCAGTGACATGAGAAATAGAAATAGGATACTTGTTCACTTGAAAGGGGAATAGGTATGGTGCAACGGAAGCTGAAGAACATGGGGATTCACAGTTATCTTCAACTGGCATTGGAGGAAAAATTGGGTTCGATCCTCCTCTTCAGTGCCCACCATGTCTGATTGAGCTTTCAAATTAGCTATGTCTGAGGACGATTGAAGCAAAATTGAGAGCAAAAATGGGGGAACTGAGAGGTAGACGACCGAAGAGCAAAATTGGAGACCGAAGAGTTTTGAACATTTCATTTTTATTTATTTTTTTTATTAATTTTGATATCTATATACCCTTTCCAAACGGTAGATATAAGATATAGATATCAATCTCATACCCATACCTAATACCCATAGATTGATATCTATATCTTATACCCATAGCCTATATTCTATATCTATATACTCTTTCTAAACGAGCCCTAAAAGGTTTCGAATTTGGATGAATATACTGTGGAAAGATGTGAAATATAACATCCCACGTTGATTAAATGATGAATTCAAGCCTTGCATATAAGTCGGTGGGCTACCCCACTCGACTTGTGTGCTCGGCTTGGTTGATCCGTATTGCGCTTGGGCGTGCGTGACCCCCTCACGTCAGAAGGGGTGATCTTACAACAGCATACACACTAAAGTTAGAGTAGACCGATCAAATTGATCGAGTGGGGTCGGTTTTAGGTTGGGGTGTGTTGAATTTGAGTCTATTATGGATTGAATCGTTTTGGGTTATGGATAATGAAATGAGGCAACCTAATATGGATTTGGGTTAACTCGAGTGGGGTTGGATGCCATGGTGTCACTCACTTGCTAGTTTTGTGAGCAGATGCTAAGACTGTATTAGTAGAGACTAGACTATCCAGTTTCGACATGTTTTTTGCCAAGCCAATTTTGTGGTGGACTATTTTGCTTTCTCTTACAACATAATTTTGAGTGTAATGCTTGACTCTCACGGGGTGTTTTAGATTTCTTGCAGAATGATGTTAGGAGTCAGACTATCCTCTGCTTGATGACTACCTAATTAGCCCTTTTAATTATCAATAAAGCGCATTAAAAGCGCGGAGAGCTCTGACTCTCCTTCTGACCAAAAAAAAAATAAAAAATTAACACTATTTTTTTTAATAGTGGACTATTTACATAGTCACCAAAAGCAAATTTGATATGTTATCCAACTATTAGTTAATATTTATTAAAAAAAAGTAATTAATTTTTTTTATATATATAATAGTAATATGGCGCTAGTAGTCCATTACATAAGCGTATTGAAATTCCACGCTAAAACTAATTGACAATAAGAGGAGTAATCCACAATGCTTATACATTATTCAAATCATATCACTACTTTTCGGCGTGGGACAAACACATTCCAACACTAATTGATCGTATTCAAAGCTAGGTTTTCAACTACCACCATTGTTGGTGTATGATGATTTTGATTAAAGGCTTGCATATATCCTCATTGCAATAAATATCATGAATTGACAATACATTCATTACAAACCTTGAAGAGGATTGATTATATTATACCAATTGAGAGTCAGAATAGGAAGGGTGATGGGATGAATGCGGGAATCGCCATATGGAACCTACTCACTTCCCTGAAATCACAACACATTTCCTATCACAACATGTTGTGGAAAACAGTCAAGCATCTTACTATTTTGTGCCATTTCAACAACAATATGATTCCAAAATATGACATTTGTGACTTACTTGATCTTTGGCCTAGGCGACGATGAGTAGTCGGTCTTCTTAAGCTTCATCTGAGACTCCAATTGGTCCGATCGAGTTATGCCCGAAACCTCCAAGCTCATACCGTCTTCTGATATAATCCCTAGTGAAGGTTGCCAATGAGACCCGCCGCCCATCCTCCTTTGCCGTTGGTTTCTTCGGGTTCCTCTACTAGTTTGATCCCTTGGTGGATGACAAGGCGGTGGCGGTGGCTGTGGTTGTGGTTGTGGACACTCTAGGGGCGCACAACATAGCACCGCTCCAAGGTGAAACTTCATAGAAATCCCTTTTGAGTGATATCTGAAAGCAAAGTGCCTCTCCAAGTGTTCACAGCAAAACACACAATATATTATTGTGTTGATCTATTAGCCATTTAATTTGATTGAAAAAAGAAGGATTCACAATGAAAGAGACGTACATATATAGTGCATTTAGCAATACAACTAAGCCCCTCGACACTGAAGACCAGATACATGAACTATACTGTGGATGCTTGACAATGATCCAAGGCAGATGGACAAAATGGGCATAGTGCTTTTCTTGTCCATTTATGGCTTTAGGTTCCTGAATGACATATGATTCTAACAAAACCACAATAAACAAGCATGTATTATTTGATAACATATGTCCAAATCACAAATAAATGCTCCATCCGGTCGAAAATATTTGATGTTTGACTTTTGTGCACGTAGTTTTAGGAGTTAAAAACTATATAAAATCTTATTTATTTTGATTAATTTTTTTCATAGTTTAGTATTTATTAGTAATAAGTACTCCGTATTAAACTGTGAAAAAAAATTAATTAAAAGAGCAATTATATTTTATATAGTTTTTAGCTCCTTAAAATACGTGCAGAAAAAGTCAAAACATCAAATATTTCCGATCGGAGGTAGTATGATAAAGTTTCAATGCATTTCAAGCATGTATGTACATGATATATGTTCCCAGCACACGGATGTGTTGTTATCCCACATGGTGCTTGGATGCAAGGCCCATCAAAGGAGTGTCTTGGGACCTCCTGCCATCTTTTGTCAACTGATCGAGCCGAACGAGCCGAGCTGAGCCCAGTTTAGAGTTTTTTTTCAAGTTTGGTCAGACTTGTTTAGTAAATGAACGAGCTAGGGCCGAATTTTAAACAGTTTTACTTGGTCATAACATATTAACTTAGAAAACTTTAGAAATTCCATAAAACTCGAGCCATTGAAGCTTAAATTGAAAGTTTTGAGCTTTCAACCGAGCTGAAAATCTTGTTCAGATTTGACTTGTTTAGGTAAGTGAACAAGCTCGCCTCAAGTTGATCCTGAGCCGAGCTCGATCGAGCTGTTCAGACCTAGTAAATTCGTAGTGAGAGACTTTTGATTGAACCCTTGGTGATACCTTGCAAATCGATCTCATGGATTAGTTGTCATATGTAAATTGAATATAAACACTAGCTGGACTGTCCTAAAAATTTAGCAATCTGTATTTCATCCAATTAAAAATCAATATACATCATCACTTCTATACAATTCAATCAGTGACAAGAAAGTACTGATCGATCTTTTTAGAGAGCAATTTAATGCACTTGGATCCATTGTGTTGTATTGATGGCCTGCAGTTAATAAAATTATATTTCAGATTCTACATTGCTCATGGATTCATCTGCGACCAACATGAAATCATGGGTGACCTGTTTATTAAAAAACTGATCATTCAGGAGCAGGTGGCTTCATCATTGATGATGATGTCTCTAGTGTGTTTGTTTTGCATGCTTATTCAATTCATTCTTTTAGCTTTAGGTAAAGTTTATCATTTTCCTTGAAAAATAAAAATTCAAGGCTATTTTTAACACATATACTATGTATATAGTCTATATAGAGTATGCATGCTCACCAAAATATTTCCTGATTTCAAAATTAACTTTTTTTTTTTGATAAAAATAGTTTTTTTTTAATAAGGCAAATATTTGAGTGGTGTCATACTCACCGTTCAATAATATCCTTACAGATGAGAGCAAGAAACTCTGAAGGGGAAGCAAATAACCCTTGGACCTAAGATGGACGGAACATCACACAAATTCCTACACACACTTCCAAATTAAAGCCCTCTGATTGAGTTGATAATCGTCAGACCATCCCCTTAACCTCAATTAGCGACAACCACTGGAAAATTGAATTGTACGTTGTTGTAACACTCCCTTAATAAAATCCAAAGGAGTGTTATAGCGCTATAGAGGCGACGGTAGGTTGGCACAAACAGCCCAAATCGAACTAACCTAAACGGTTCGGGCCAGAACCGACGACCCGAAAAATTTGAAGGGTCAGACCGAAGACCGTACCAAAAACCGACCACTCGGTTTCAGTTTTTTCGGTTCTAGGCCCGAAAAACCAACCTGGCCAGAGTAGGGGCTAGGCGGCGGCATGTGCTGCGAGACTGTGGGAGCGGGGGCTGAGCGAGGGCTGCGACGACGAGTTCGAGGCTGGGTGAAGGTCCTTCACCCAGCCTATGGGGTGCGGTTATGCTACCTATGGGGTTGTTGGGGTGCTGGGCGGCAATGGGGTCATGGGGGTGTATTACTATGTTGTTGTGAAGTGTTATGAGAAAGTGAATGAAGAATGGGTTAATTGCCCTACCTACTCTCACATACTATAAAGTTCACATTGGTTTTTAGGTCGGAACCGAAATTTCCGTTTTTGGGGGCCTAGTAGTGCAGGCCCATTAGATACAGATCGAGAGCCCAATATAAACAAGATTGGAAGGCCCAATGAGCCTCAGTAGCTTAGGAGCTATCCGGGACTGAGAATCCCTAATGAGTGCACATATGCTTGTATATATATTGTTATCTTCATCATCTAGAATCAATGAATGAAAGACAATATTTCACAGATCCCTAAACTCGTTCTATGGTATCAGAGCCACCAGACCCACGTCACTAAGGTGCTCCATGGATCAAACACAGTTAGCCACTATCATTTCTCAAATTCAAACAACCATGGCCAACAACCCAAATCCCCAAATTTCTCCTTCTACACCAAGTTTCCACACCCTAAATACAGTCAAGCTTTCTTCTGAAAATTTTTCTATTTGGGTACGGCAAGTCACAGCCTACCTCCGAGCCCAACGGCTCTTCTCATTTGTCGATGGATCATCTCCTTGCCCGGATCTCACGCCGGAAAAAGCCAACGAGTACACCGATTGGCTCTCGAAGGACCAACTGGTAGTGGCCCTGTTGTCTTCCTCCTTTACCGAAGCTGTAATGGTGCATACGCTGGAGTGCACCACATCCAAAGAAATCTAGGACCGAGTCCATGAGTTGTATGCTGCTCGATCCCACGCTCAAGTCGTTCAGACGAGGCTCCAACTTGCCAGCTTGAAGAAAGGCAGTGAGAATGTCACAGACTACTACAATAGAGGTAAAGCCCTTGTCCTCTCTCTTCAAGCGGTTGGGCAACCTGTCACTGATGATGAGTTCGTCATTTACCTATTGGCTGGCCTTCCCACTGATTATGATGCCATGGTCACCACCTTGACCACACTTCATTCAACTGTTGGCACAGGTATGATAGGGCGTTTCAAGCACCGCCACCTCCGTCATTTCAAGCTCACCACACCACCTCCCACTGGTTTCCCGATACGGCTGCCATAAACCACTTCACCCCCGACCTTGCAAATCTGAGGATTGACAATGCTCCCTATCATGGAACGGAAACGGTGTCCCTTGGCGATGGCTCATCAATCCCTATACAACATCACGGTTCCTCTTCCCTCTACTCTCCACATCGTATCTTCAAGCTTTCAAATCTTTTACATACTCCTGCTCTCAATAAAAACTTGCTGTCTGTGAATCAATTTTGTCGAGACAATCAAGTATTTTTTGAATTTCACTCTTCTGATTTCTTTGTGAAGGATTCGGCGACCCGAGCACCTCTTCTCAGGGGTATCGTTGAGGGCGGATTGTACGTTCTGCCAGCCACCACACAACCACCACCACCTCTGCAACCCACCATCTCTGCTGCTGCAATAGTTGTCTCAGATTTGTCGTCTTCTCTTTGGCACTTGAGGCTAGGTCACCCGTCCAGTCGCGTCTCTCATCAAATAACACACAGGTTTAATTTGAGTCCAGTAGCGTCGGCCCAGTCAGGCCCATTTTGCCCGAGTTGTTCATGGGCTAAAGCTCATGCGTTGCCCCATCCCCATTGTCAATCCAAATCCACCTTTCCCTTGCAGCTCTTATTTTGTGATGTATGGGGTCCTGCCCACTTAGAGTCTCTTAATGGAAACAAATATTATCTTGCCATTATTGATGATTTCTCCAATTTCATTTGGTTATTTCCATTCCAATCAAAATCACAAGTTTCGGCCATTCTCACCACATTTATCAAATTGGTCACTAATCACTTTTCTCGGAACATTATTGCCATTCAAACGGATAATGAAACCGAGTTTCTTCCCATCAAGCCCCTTCTTCAAGAGTTGGGTATTTTACATAGACTCACTTGTCCCTACTCCCATCAACAAAATGGGAGTGTCGAGACTCGCCATCGTCGTATTGTGGACACCGGCCTCACGCTCTTAAAACATGCCTATCTCCCTCTTGTTTATTGGGAATTTGCCTTTCAAATGGCCGCTTATTTAATCAATCGCCTACCCACCCCAACCCTTAGCACTCGCTCTCCTTATGAGGTCCTTTTTGACTCGCCTCCCGACTACAAGTTCCTCAAGGTCTTTGGGTGCCTTTGCTTTTCCAATCTTCGCCCTTACAACAAGCACAAGCTTGCCTTTCGGTCCACCCCCACCATTTTTCTTGTATATAGCCCCAACCATCGTGGCTATACATGTTATGATTGGTTGAATAACCGCACCTACATCTCTCGTGACGTTATATTTCATGAAACTACCTTTCCTCTTGCCTCTTCAAACCCACAAACTCCTCCCTCCTCCACTGAATTAGCCGCCTTGCCCCTGCTTTTCAATCCCACTAGGCCATCCAACACAAATGCCCCACCATTATTACCCACCCCTAATTCCCCACGTGGCCCTGTGGCCCAAATCAATATCTCCCCTCAGCCCATTATTAATAATCCAACTCAACCCAATTTTAATAACCCACTCCGACACCCTGATGCCCCAACGGCGGCTCCACAAAACACCCATCCAATGCTAACCCGAGCCCGTGATAATATCCATAAGCCCATCACACGCACTGACGGTACTATTCCATGGCCCAATCACCCACATTGCTCCTCTGCTACCCTAATCCCAGAGGAACCATCGACATTTACAGAGGCTTCTAAACACATCCCATGGAGGAAGGCCATGGAGACTGAATTTCAGGCTCTCCTTGACACTCATACATGGGACCTAGTCCCCGCTACTCCGAAGCTCAATGTGCTTGGTGTCAAATGGGTCTTCAAGACCAAGAGGAACTCGGATGGCACAATTGAAAGAAGGAAAGCAAGACTCGTTGCTAAGGGTTATCACCAACAAGAGGGAGTCGATTACCAAGAAACATTTAGCCCGATGGCCAAACCTTCTACCATTCGGTTACTGTTTTCTCTAGCAGCGATGTACGGGTGGTGTGTGAAACAACTGGACGTCCAAAACGCTTTCCTCCATGGTACCTTGACCGAAGAGGTGTTCGTCTTGCAACCTCCAGGTTTTATCCATCCTCTCTTCCCCTCTCATGTTTGTAAACTTCGTAAATCACTTTATGGCTTGAAGCAGGCTCCCCGAGCCTGGTTCGCTGAGTTAAGCAATGCCTTGATTCAATTCGGTTTCACTCCTTCTCAAGCAGATTACTCCCTATTCTCTTATCGCCAAGGGCCCAATTCCGTCTTTGTGTTAGTGTACGTTGACGATCTTCTTGTTTTTGCAAGCTCTCCTAATCTGTCTTCCAAGTTTGTGGCAGCTCTCTCTAGCAGATTTCTAGTAAAGGATTTAGGCCCTGCCAGATTCTTCCTCGGGGTTGAAGTATCCCGGGACTCAAGCGGTTTTCACTTGTGCCAATCCAAGCACATCAAAGACCTTGTCCATCGCGCTGGCATAGACTCTTGCAAACCTGTCTCCACTCCAATAACGCCTGCTTTTGATGACTCCTCTTCAGCCCCTGCATTCGATAATCCCCAGATGTTCCGTAGTATTGTCGGCAGCCTCCAATACTTACAATTCACTCGTCCTGATGTGGCGTTCTCTGTCAACAGAGTTTCTCAATTCATGTATCGTCCTACGGCGGCTCACTGGCAAGCCGTTAAGTGGATCATCCGCTATCTCAATGCAACAGCCCATCTTCAGCTTCATATATCTGCTCACCAGGATCATAACCTCTCTGTCTTTTCGGATGCGGATTGGGGCGGAAATCGCCTGGATCGACGATCCATCAGCGCCTATTGTGTCTTCCACGGCCCGGATTTAATCTCATGGTCCACCAAGAAGCAGGCCACCGTATCTCGGTCGTCCACGAAAGTCGAGTATCGAGCTCTTGCTAATGCCACATGTGAAACTATTTGACTCCAAATATTGCTGGCTGATCTCAAGATATTCCTTCCTCACTCTCCCACCCTATGGTGTGATAATATTGGTGCCACATACCTTGCCGTGAACCCGGTGCTACACCACCGCATCAAGCATTTGTCACTTGATTACCATTTCGTCCGAGAACGAGTAGCTAACAAGTCCCTTCGTGTGGCCTTTATCTCATCCAAGGACCAGGTAGCTGATATGCTTACCAAACCTCTGTCTACTACAGCTTTCATCTCCAATCGCTCCTCCTTGTGCCTTCACTAGATCGGATCGAGGGGGGATAGTAGTGCAGGCCCATTAGATATAGATCGAGAGCCCAATATAAACAAGATTGGAAGGCCCAATGAGCCTCAGTAGCTTAGGAGCTATCCGGGACTGAGAATCCCTAATGAGTGCACATATGCTTGTATATATATTGTTATCTTCATCATCTAGAATCAATGAATGAAAGACAATATTTCACAGATCCCTAAACTCGTTCTAGGGCCTGAAGCCCGAACCCTTAGAGTGGGTTTCAGTGATGGCCTGATGGGTAAAGGTAGGCATGGCCACGGGTTACGGGTCAACCCGTGACCCACCGGGTCGTACGGGTCCGGGTTGACGGGTTGGCGGGTGGGGACGGGTAGCGGGTTAGGGTTAGGGTCGGGGAATCTGTGACCCGTGACCCGACGGGTCGATCCGGCGGGTTGACCCGCCGGGTCAACCCGCTTTTTCAAAATATTTTTTTTTTGAAAAATTTATTTTTAATAAAATAAATTTATAATATTATGTAAATTATTCTTAAAATAACTCACAATAATACATAAACTAATATGCAATGTGCAATGTGAGACAAATAAACCCCATCCTTCCCCTTTTATAGACTTGAAAGTCTTCCTTCCTTCCCCTCATTTCCAATGTGGGATAAAGGCTTTGTCCCACATCGAAAATATGGAGTTAGAATGAGAAGGCATGGAGTTATATATATATGTATCCCACAACCACATTTCTTCCACTTCATTTGTTTCCTACATTGGAAATTAAGATGGAAATGAAGTTTGAGAAATATATTCTCATATTTTTTTCTCTTACATCACACAATGAATTATTGTGGATGAAAGAATTAATATGGAGATATAATCTTCCTACATTTTTAACACTTTATATCAAAGTGATAAAATGTGTTGTGAAGATAAAATCTTTACATATTATTTATTTATTTATTTTAATAGTCATTTTTAAAAAAAAAGTTTTTTTTTTAAAATAATGCAACCCGCCGGGTCAACGGGTCGACCCGAACCCGTCAACCCGTAAGATTTACGGGTTAGGGTTCGGGTCGGCCAACCCTGACCCTTGACCCGGCGGGTCCGACCCGTGGCCACGCCTAGGTAAAGGAATGTTCGTCGCCCAAATGTCATTTTGGGGTATTGTTAGGCCTATCTGATATACTATTATATAAATGAAAACAAATTTTTTTAAGAAAAATATATTGTAGAGAAGTTTTGAAAGTCTAATGATAAGAAGAATATAATAGATATAATTACCCTTTCTCAAATGAATGATTGAAAGTAGAGAAACAATTAAAACAAATTTGGTATAAAAAATTGGAAGATGGGATTAATAATTAAAATTTTCTAATAATACATCTTAAGTTACAAATAAATTATATTTATCTCGTTTTCGTTTACATTCTAAAATTTATACTAACGTGTATAAGATTGGCACATCGTCAAACCTCTATTATGAGAATGAGATCGATCTTAATTAATTAAATAGCTTCAAAGTTGACTAATTATATTTCCATCCTAGCTTCCAGCGGACTACCCAAGTGCCCACGCTAATTATATTTCTACTATGCTATATATAGATCCGGTATAAACATCGCTTACGGCGTGAATTGTGAACAAATTGATTATTCACATGTACCACAATAATTGTTCGTTTGGCGTAATATAACTATTGATATGTGTGAATATTTTTTGCATATGAAAATTATTTGTCTGTTGTAACATGATTGTTCTTACTTATTCACATGAGTTATGTATGAGTAACCATATTGTTTAAGACGAATAATTTTGCTCTTTAACTTTTTCGTTAAATTTCAGTCATTGATCCTTCTAATCTAGCGTTCCAAATTTGTTCACAATGCAAATTACACCATAAAAGGTGTTAACAAACCTATGAACTTGTTGGAATGTAATTTAAAGTTCCTAGGCTAAGCTCAAGTTAGTTGAAGTTAGTTATGTGTGTGAAGTGTGCTAGCTGTGTACATAACAATTGAAGGTTAGTTTTCTTTTGTTTGTAAAACCACTATCTAGGGAGTTATGTTCGCAAGGTAGTGGTGTAGTGGGATTGTCTAGTAGTTAACAAGTTATGGAGTATGTAAGACGGTTTTCTAATCAATCAAGGTGTGAGGCAGTTAGAAAAGTTTTGTGCTCTGCAATTGTGCTCGGTTCCCTTATGTGTTCTATGGAGGAACTGTTTTGATTCTTCCTCAACTTAGTTGTTGTTCATTGAGTGTGGTGTGTGAATTGATTCCTCTCTTAATAAGATAACATTTGGTATCAGATCTAAACACGATTTCTGTGTTTTCTGGGTTCGAATTTGGGACTGAGAAAAGTGAGATTAACACAAAGGAAAGCACTTGAGTAAAGTTCCGTGTAAGACAATATGCAGAACAATAGTAATGGAAATCTGAGCAACCCGCATTTGCCTATTTTCAAGGGGATCAATTACCACATTTGGAGCTTGAAGATGACAACCTAGCTTGTTCAAATCTCAAGAGGTATGGAGTTTGGTTGATCAGGGGTTTGAAGACAATCAAGCTGGTGAACCTGATCAGCAACTTAGGGAGAAGAGGAAGAAAGACTCCAAGGCACTATATATGATACAATTAGCCTTAAATGATGAAGTATTTCCAAGAATAGTTGCATCCACCACTGCTCATGAGGCTTGGGAGGTTCTCAAGCAGGATTACATGAGAGATAGACGTGTGATCACTGTTAAACTGCAGTCACTAAGGAAAGAGTTTGAGACTCTAGTGATGCAGGAGAAAGAGACGGTTCAAGTGTTCCTGTCTCGAGTATCAGACATTGTCAACCATATGAGATCATATGGTGAGAACATGAGCAGTGAGTTAATTGTGAGCAAAGTGTTAAGAAGTCTCACAAAGAGGTTTGATCATGTGGTAGCAGCAATTGAGGAGTCTAAAGATCTGTATGTGTACATATTTGAGGAGCTAGCAAGTTCTTTGCAGGCTCATGAAGATAGGTTGACTAGGACCAGTGAACAAAAGGAAGAAAAGGTATTTTAGGTAAAGGATGAGTCTTCAAAGGGCAAGCCTGAAGGTTCATCAAGCAAAGGAGGTTTCAGAGGTGGCTATAGAGGTAGAGGAGGCCACAGAGGGAGCTACAGAGGTCGAGGAGGAAGAGGCCAAGGTTGATCTCAGGCTAGTGGCTCAGGAAGAGGAAATGGCAGTGATCAAGGAAGAGATCAGTGGAGAGATTCATCAAAGAATCAAGGCAGTGAGTCAAGATCTTACAAGAGTACGTAATATAAAGTGTTATTACTGTAAGAAATTTGGCTGCAAGGAGGCATTCTGTTGGGAGAAGTAAGAGCATGAACAGAAGGGTGCAAATTACCCTGAAAATTGTGAGAAAGATGACAGGTTGTTCATGTCATTGTCATCAGTTGGAGAAGAAGTTAGTGCCTTGTGGTATTTGGACAGTGGATGTTCAAATCATATGTCCAGTTCTAAGAGAATGTTTAAGGAACTGGATGAAGCTAAGAAAGGGAGAGTCAGGCTTGAAGACAACAAAGTTCTTGAAGTAGAAGGTAGAGGCACGGTTGTTGTCAGGAGTGTGCAAGGAGCAGAAAAACTCTTGTATGATGTTCAGTATGTGCCTAAGCTTGCTCACAATTTATTGAGTGTTGGCCAGTTTCAAGGAACAGGCTATTCTCTCTTATTTGATGAGGATTCATGTGTGATCAGAGAGAAGAAAACTGGTCATGAGATGGTGGAAGGTGTGCCTAAGACTGGAGAGCTAGAATTGAGTGAAGGATGCATATATGGCAAGCAAATGAGAGGATCATTTGCAAATAGAGAAGCATGGAGAGCAGGATAGTGCTTAGAGTTAATCCATGCAGATATGTGTGGACCTATCCAGACTGAGTCTCTTGGAGGATGTAAGTATTTTTTTCCTTCTTACAGATGACTATAGTCATATGAGTTGGGTTTATTTCTTGAAATTGAAGTCTAAGGCATTTGATTGTTTCAAGAAATTCAAGGCTCTCACAGAGAAACAGTCTGGGAAGGTGACAAAGGCACTTAGAACTGATAGAGGTGGAGAATTCATGTCCTATGAATTCATGAACTTTCATGAAGAGAATGGGATTAGGAGAGAGTTGACAGCTCCTTATACATCAGAGCAAAATGGTGTGGCAAAAAGAAAAAATAGAACTGTGGTAGAGATGGCAAGGAGTATGTTAAAGGCTAGGAGTGTTCCAAATCAGTTTTGGTGTGAAGTTGTGGCCACTGCAGTCTATGTATTGAATGTGTCTCCTACTCGAGATGTGATGAACAAGACACCATTTGAAATTTGGAGAGAAAAGAAGCCATCAGTAAGCCATTTGAGAGTGTTTGGATGTGTGGCTTACACATTGATAAACTTGAGATCAAAATTAGATGACAAAGCAGAAAAGTGTGTCTTCATTGGATATGCAGCTCAGTCTAAGGCTTATAAACTGTACAAACCTGTGAGCAAGAGAACCATTGTGAGCAGGAATGTGCCTGTTGACAGTTCAAGTGAGGAGATTGGAGATGATGATATGTTTGATGATGATGATGATCATCATGGTGAAAACTCTCCTGCAACACCAGTGCAGCAACAAAGTTCATCTAGCAGTGGGAATTCGTCACCCTCCAGTTCCTCAAGTAAAACTCCTCCAAGAAGGTTTAGATCTCTTGCTGAGATCTATAATGATTGTGGCTTTGCTCTCACTGTGACAGATCCAGAGAGCTTTGATGAAGCTAAGGATGTTAGCAGCTGGCAAATGGTTATGAAAGAGGAGATGAAAGCCATTCAAAGAAATGATACTTGGGAGTTAGTTGATAAACCTCAAGGCAAGAATGTGATAGGCCTGAAGTGGGTGTCCAGGACTAAGTATAATACTGATGGGAGTGTTCAAAAATACAAAGCAAGGTTGGTTGCTAAGGGGTATGCCCAGAAGGAAGGTATAGATTATGAAGAGACCTTCTCTCCAGTGGCTAGGCTCGAAACAGTAAGGGTTGTGATTGCCTTAACAGCTCAATGGAAGCTACCAATTTATCAATTGGATGTAAAGTCAGCTTTCTTGAATGAAGAGTTGCAAGAAGAGGTCTTTGTAGAGCGGCCTCTGGGATTTGTCAAGAATGGAGAAGAAGAGAAGGTGTATAGACTGAGGAAGGCTTTGTATGGTTTAAAGCAGGCTCCAAGAGCCTGGTACAACAAGATAGACACCTTCTTTCTTCAAAACCGGCCAGTTTGTGAGAAGTTAAAATTAGCCAACCTTGTATGTGAGGAAGAAGAGTACAGGAGAGTTAATTGTGGCTTGTTTGTATGTAGATGATATTGTATACTTCAGTTCCTCACCTGTGATGCTGAGACAGTTTAAAGAGGCAATGCCATTAGTGTTTGAAATGACAGACTTGGGGCTAATGCAATACTTTCTTGGATTGGAAGTGAAGCAAGGAAGTGAAGGTATTTTCCTTTGCCAAGAGAAGTATGCTACAGATATGCTCAAGAAGTTCAATATGGAGAACTGTGATGTGGCTCAAACACCCATGAACATGAATGAGAAGCTGAGAAAAGAAGATGGAACTGCAAAGGCCGATGAGAAGGTTTACTGGAGCTTAGTTGGAGGACTGAATTATCTTACACATAGCAGGCGTGACATTGCATACAGTGTAAGTGTTGTATCAAGATATATGCACAGTCCTACAAAACAATACATTGGAGCAGCTAGAAGGATTCTAAGGTATGTTGCAGGCACTTTGAAGCATGGAATTTGGTATGAGCAAGTGAAAGAGTTCAAGCTCAGGGGTCACACAGATAGTGACTGGGCTGGGTGTCTTGATGATAGAAGGGGCACATCAGGATCTGTGTTTGATCAAGGTTCAGGAGCTATAACCTGGAGCTCAAAGAAGCAAGACACAATTGCTTTATCATCCTCTGAGGCAGAGTATGTAGCAGCTGGAGCAGCAGCAAGGCATGCAATGTGGTTGAAGAAATTATTGTTATATTTGGGGTGTGATCACACAGATGCAATTGAAGTCTGGTGTGACAACAAGTCGGCCATTTCCATGACCAAGAACCCATCATTCCATGCTAGAACCAAGCATATAGAGGTGCAACATCGATCACTTCATTCGTGAATTGGTGGTAGAAGAGAAAGTGGTGCTCAGATTTTGTGGAACCAACAACCAGAACGCAGATTTGTTCACCAAGTCTTTAAGTGGTGCTAAGCACTACTACTTTATGGAGAAAATTGGTATGAATGAATTTAAATTAAGAGAAGGTGTTGGAATGTAATTTAAAGTTCCTAGGCTAAGCCCAAGTTAGTTGAAGTTAATTATGTGTGTGAAGTGTGCTAGCTGTGTACATAGCAGTTGAAGGTTAGTTTTTCTTTTGTTTGTAAAACCACTATCTAGGGAGTTATGTTAGCAAGGTAGTGGTGTAGTGGGATTGTCTAGCAGTTAACAAGTTATTGTGTATGTAAGACGGTTTTCTAATCAATCAAGGTGTGAGGCAGTTAGACAAGTTTTGTGCTCTGCAATTGTGCTCGGTTCCCTTTTGTGTTCTACAGAGGAACTGTTTTGATTCTTCCTCAACTTAGTTGTTGTACGTTCATTGAGTGTGGTGTGTGAATTGATTCCTCTCTTAACAAATTTGAAGCGTTAGATTAAATAGATCAACTACTGAAATTTATATCATATGATAATATTATATTATACTCCCTCCGTCCTAAAATACATGGTCTTTTAGACCTTAAACTTTTGTCAAAAATACATGGGTTTTTAGGTTTATAGGGTAATTATTACCCCTAAGTGAAATTAAAGAGTTCTCATCTCTATAATAATAATGAGATTTAAGTGTAAATAGATTTCCTTAATTAATGTGTAAGGGTCTAAAAGACTATGTATTTTAGGACAGAGGAGTAATAATTATTGTAAATATAAAGATGTGAATATTATAAGGCTCAAAGTTGCCTTCAGTACGTGAGGCTGATAGTGATTAGGGTGCATGCCTAGCAGTTCGATCACTTCTAGATCATTAACTAGGTATTGTATTTTCTTCGGCAATTTATATATTAATTCATTTCCTGGAAGACCAACAAGCAAAAGACAGTTTCTAGGAGTTCTTTAGAATCTGAGGCCCCTTATTTAGCTTCCTTTGTACCCTCGACAACTTTTGCCGAAACCCCTTATTTAGCTTAGCTCGTCATCTCCGAGGTTCGATGGAGTTTTCAAACGACGACCACAAATAACCGTTGAATGTCATTCGATAATCAGCCAAATTGATCGACATACGAAAGTGAGTGTCGATCAATTCGTTCCTTGATAAATTTCACCGATTTTAGCCAGTTTTGAGCACAAAAATTCATTTGACAGATTTAGGTTTTTTCCATTCACTCTGATTCGTAGATGAGAGTTTTGGTCCTTTTTGCAATTTGTTTGAAAAAAATAAAAAGGACCTGCTGAAATTACTTAAAATTATCTTGATAAATCTAGAGCTAGTGTTCAAATATATGAGATTTGAACACTTTTTATGGTGCAATTTGTGAACGAATATGGAGCTAGCGTTGGATTAGGAAGATCAATGACTAAGATTTGAAAGAAATTTTAAAGAGAAAAATTATTCATCTGAAACAACATGATTATTCGTATTCGTACATAACTCATACGAATAATCATGTTGCAAAAGAAGAAGAATACATATAAATAATTACATTACATCAAACAAATAATTATGTTGTTACATACGAATAATCAATATGTTCACAGTTTACACCATAAAAGGTGTTTACACCAGAATCATACTATATATCATACAATGTCAATTGACTGGATTCCATGAAACAAAATAAATTAATTTAGAAACGGAAATTAAGGTACTCATAGTTCACGAAATATAGCTATGTTGCATCATGAAAATTGTAATAACCTACTAGAAAAGTACAGTAACGCTTCCCATCATAAATGGTAATCCCTTTTCACCCTCCATTTGCATTGAAAATGTGAGCTTCTTAGTTCTTAACCATGTTATATACAGTATATATATAAACATTGACCGATCGAGCACGGCAACATCTTCCAAATCATATGAATTTGTGTGTGAACGTATACATTAACCATGACAACAAGAGTGTTCACAATAGTTTTGCATTGTTTCTGTCTTTCATTTCTTCTTCAGATCCTCTCTGTCTCTTCTACTGCGCAAGACCGCTCCATCTACATCGTCTTCCTCGGGGGGCAGAATCCTCTAGCGTTTTCCCATGGCCTGGATCCTTTCGATGCCCGGAAAACGCTTGATCCTACCAGGTATCAATCCGTATATTTATCTAGTATTTTCGTTAAAAGTAGATATAATTTATATAGTGATTGTGGTTACCATCGATATGATAGCATATACATGGTTACTGAGCTAGATTTCAACCACGATTATCGACGGTAACCATCAAGTTTATTGATGTTAAAAAACATTAATAATATATATTTTATTTTAATTGTTTAACATATTAAATGGTATTCCATGTAAAGGTGGCATGGCAATTGGGGGAGTCGGATCGGGTTATTCGATTTCGGGTCATATCGGACTCGGGTTGATACCGTGTGTGATGACAATTCGGGTCTAATCACTGATCGGGTTAGGGTTGGGTTTATTCGGGAATTATTTTATCGGATACAATCGGGTTTTCGGGTCCTATATTTGGTTCGAGCAAATCGGGTTTCGGTCTAAATGGTTTTGGGTGAATCGGGTTTCGGTCACAACAGTTTGGGTCAAATCAGGTTCAGTCAAATCGAACCCGCAAGAATCATATTGGATCAAAGAAATCAAATTTATTTAATTTTTTTAACCTATGAGATATTTATCCTTTTATATAGATTTAGCTAATGTTTATCAATTCTTAATGAATACTACATTCGTTAAAAATAATCTAAGTCTTCTCACTTTTTATAACATTTTTTTAAAAGTCAAAATTATATAAAATATTATTTTTTAATATTAATTTCATACTTAGTACTCATAGCTACAAAATTATGAAAATTAAAAAATGATATTTATGTAGTTTTAACGTCTTAAAAAATGCTAATTAAAAGTCAAATGACTTTTTTTAATGGAGGGAGTACAAAATTATATTTAATTATACTTTATACGTACTATATCCATGATAATATTACCATCCATTATTAAGTAATCAAATACTTAGATTGTTTTGAGTATTTTAAGGGAAATGCTAAGATTTTTGTTGGTTTCGAATATAATTGGGGTTGAGTTATTTCGGGTGTCAGTTATAATCGAGTTTGGGTAATTTCAGGTTTCGAATATGTTAGGGTCGGACAATTTCGGGTTTCGAGTTGATTTTGGGTCCCTCTATTCGGATATAATCGGATTTGGGTTATTACTGGGTTCAGATTGCTTTCAGGTTCGGGCTTAACTCAGATCGGGTTGGTCGGTCTCGGATCCAAACGTTTTTTCAATTATTCGGGTTGGATCAATCCAATCGGTTTTCTCGAGTCAGGTCGGCTATTACCAACTCTAATCCATATATAAGTAATTATTCATTGGAATGAAATTTATTTATTTTTTACACTTTTTACATATAAGTAATTATATATTGTTATTATAGAGTAATAATCAGGTGCATATTGATGAAAAATCATTTAAAAAAAAAGCAAACGAATAATTTGTGCGTAGACTATAAGGTTTGATTTGTATACATCATAAGAGTTTGATGCCATTGTATTTTACAATATTTGATTTGAAAATGGATTTAATGACAGCAAGCTCTACAACGATCATGCAAATAAGCTGGTAGACTCTCACCACCAACTTCTCCAAAGCAATCTACAGATTGGCAGCTACACAAAGCTCCACAGCTACACACACCTCGTCAATGGCTTCGCCGTTCACACCACTCCCTCTCAGGCTGAGAAGTTGGTAAAGGTGAAAGGGGTAAAGATGGTGGAAAGGGACAGAGGAGCGAAGGCGATGACGACCTACACCCCTGAGTTTCTGGGGGTGCCGCAAGGGGTGTGGTCTCAGGGCGTCGGAGGAGAGAGCAATGCCGGAGAAGGGATCGTCATAGGGTTTGTGGATACCGGAATCAACCCACTCCATCCCAGCTTTGCCTATGATAATTATCCTTTCAATATGTCGTCGTCCAACTTCTCCGGGGCGTGTCAGGAGGGGCCGCGCTTTCCGGTAACCTCCTGCAACGGGAAGATTGTCTCCGCCAAGTTCTTCGCAGCTGGAGCTCAGGTGGCGTTGAAGCTTAATGACTCCGTCGACTTCCTCTCCCCCTTTGATGCTGTAGGCCATGGCAGGTATGCTTTATTTTTATTTGTTGTGGCTCATTACTCATTAGATAAGTTTCAACTTTCAACCTATATATAATTTATCTTATTTATTTAGTTTATGGTTAAATATCATACAACTTACCTGTAAAAGTCTATGTGACATCTTGTAGTTGATTCTGAAAAAAAAATTTCTTGTCAAAAAAGATAGTATTAAATAATATTATAGTTAAAATTTCTAGAAAGTCAACACAAGACACAATCTATCTATATATAGATATTTTTTTAATAAAAGTATATATCTATCAATCTATATAATATTTTAGCAATTTCTAGCTAACTAGAAGATATCTCTTAATTAAGATGGTATTAATCAGATAAAAATAATAATTGCATAACAAAAAAAAAAAAAAAAATTAAACCATATTAAGGGTATTTGTTAATTAAAAAAAAAATTACAGTTCCATTTGACATTTGTTATATTTTTTTAAATAATAATTCTAACTTTTAAAAAACTACATACATATTAATCGTATGATAAAATATTAATATAAATAGTAAATGTGGTCCTTAATTTTAAATCACAAGATAGATATATAAATCGTTATTTGTCTAATTTTTTTCATTATAATTAGGATGTCTTAATTTCTCAGTCTCAAAAAACTTTACTTTCAACACGTTTTTTCAACACGTTTTTTACGAAGTTAAAAACTCTATAAAATGTTGGTCTTTAAAATAATTTCATAGATAATCAAGTATTTTAATTTTTGTCCCTTTGGTTGAAGTCATGTTGCATCAACAGCTGCCGGGAACTACGGAGTACCAGTTCAGGTGAATGGTTTCTTCTATGGACTCGCCAGTGGCATCGCACCTCGTGCTAGGTATATATCCTTCTTTCATTCATCTCCTTATTTCTCTTTCTTTTATATATGTTCCATCATCTCCTTATTTCTCTTTCTTTTACAATGTAAAAGAATTGCTGTTTACAAGGCTGCGTATCCATCGATCGCTACACTCGCCGACGTGCTGGCTGCAATCGATCAGGCAGTCAAAGATGGGGTGGACATCTTAACCTTGTCAATAGGACCAGACGAGCCACCAGAAGACACCATCACATTCCTCAACGCATTCGACATCTTCATGCTTCTGGCTCGCCGGGCAGGTGTCTTTGTGGTTCAAGCGGCCGGCAACGGTGGCCCCACCGCCCGCTCAGTTGTGTCCTTCAGCCCTTGGGTTGTCGGTGTGGCTGCTTGCGACACCAACAGGGTTTACCCTGCAACCCTCATCCTCGGGAATGGCCAAACCATTCGCGGTGTCGGCTTATCAGGACCGACGTTTGGATTCGGGGTGGTGCAACACAAGATGGTTCTGGCCAAGGATGCTCTCAAGGCGAATGGGACGTTCCCTAGAACTACAGACTATACCGACGAGTGTCAGCACCATGAAGCGTTTGAGCCTCGAATAGTCCAGGGTAGCGTTGTGATCTGCAACTTCTCGGATGGGTTCTACAACGAGACATCGACTGTTAATGCCATTGTTGACACTGCAAGAGCCCTTGGTTTCGCCGGTTTTATCCTTGCTGCCAATGCTGCATTTGGCGATTTCATCGCCGAGCCAGTCCCTTTGTCAGTACCTGGGATCATGATCCCAACAATAGCAGATGCCAAGGTAAGTACACGTTAAGCTTTCATCCATGTTTACAGATTGAAAACTCACACTGTATTTGCTTTCAACATGAATTGTTTGTTTGCACAGATGATATCACAGTACTACGAGCAGCAAACTGACAGAGACCGGCAAGGAGGTGTGATGACATTCAGAGGAACAGCCGCTATAGCCGAAGGAAGAATAGCCATTTTCAACGGATCAGCGCCTGTTGTCAGCAGGTTTTCAGCCAGAGGACCTGATATCATAGACAACAGTAGGAGGCCAACAGATGTGCTGAAGCCTGATATCGCGGCTCCTGGTCACCAAATATGGGCCGCCTGGAGCCCCATCAGCGCGAAAGATCCCATTGTCGAGGGTACACTTATTCGAAAAGCATGACATATATATACAATGTACATTATGGTCTCTGCAAGCTGGTGATCCAAAAGGCCTTATGTTACAGGAAATGATTTCGCACTGTTGTCGGGCACAAGCATGGCAGCACCACACATAGCAGGCATAGCCGCGCTACTCATTCAACGCAATCCTTCATGGACTCCATCTATGGTGCAGTCTGCACTTTCGACTACAGCAACACAGTACGACAACAAAGGAGAAATCATACAAGCTCAAGGGTTTGAGATAGGGAGCCTGTCTCCTTCGACGCCTTTTGATATTGGAGGCGGTGTAGTGAATCCAACCAGAGCACTAGATCCAGGGCTCATAGTTTCTCCCGGTATGTCGGCCCACATCTACATATGCTATACCTCTCTATATCATAATTCATTTCGTTTAAGAGTTTTTTGTACACAACAGTGAAGGGAGATTACGTGAGATTCCTATGCTCGTTGTCGAATGTGACATCAGAAGTGGTGGAGGATGCAACTGGAGGGTCGTGCAACGATTCCTTTGCACACCCATCGGACTTGAACCTCCCTTCGATAACTATAGCATCGTTCAGTGGAAGTCAGAAGGTGACGAGGAACGTGACAAGCGTAGGAAGCCAGGCTGAGACGTACGTGTGCTCGGTGCTTCCACCAGACGGGGTGACAGTAGATGTATGCCCGGTCTGGTTCAACATAGCTCCGAGCGGAAGCCAGGCATTGGAGGTGAGCCTGAATGCAACGAAGACGATGTCTAACATGAGCTTCGGAGCGATTATCCTCACCGGAAGTCTGGGTCACATTGTCAGGATTCCATTGTCACTGTTGACTGTTACAAATTGATAAAAACATACTAACTGATAATTAAGCGCCTTTAATTTCTTCATACTAGATTACAAGGTTGTTACAATTTATGGTAGAATGACTCTCAGGCGACGAACAAATATTTTGATGTCGAATCATTAAGACTAAAGCACCAGATCGACTTATGTCTTGTCACTTGATTTTACTTTAGGCGATGACCTTAGTTATCTCGTTCACTTGAATGTAATTGAGACGATGAATGTCACAAGCTGTGTTTTGAGAGAGAAAAGAGGGAAAATGGTTTCTGTGTTTATTGAATTGAAGAAGTGAATACAATGTATGCAGTGTACTGTATTTATAGACAATGAATCTCATCTATCAATCTATTCACAAGTGGTATAACAACCAATCTTTTCTAACCAATCTGTAACCGAAATTGGAACTGATTCTTGAACAAGTAAAATGGCGCCAAATCAAACTTTCTTCTTCAGATTGTTTTCAACAGCAGAAGCTGTATCCAACAGGCCCCCGCAAGCTGGAGGGTGAAACAATCCGAGCTTGGACAGCAACTGGTTTTGTTGAGCTGAAGGCATGATCTTTGTGAACACATCCGCTAGCTGAGCAGTAGTGGGAATATAGGACAATTCGAGAAGACCTTCCATGATCTTATCCCTTGTGAAGTGACAGTCCACTTCAATGTGCTTTGTCCTTTCGTGAAAAACTAGATTTTTAGCAATTTGGAGGGCAGAGCTGTTGTCACAATGGAGAGTGACAGGATTGAGAGATTGAGCCATGGCTCTATACTCAGCCTCAGCAGAGCTTCTGGAGACAACTGACTGCTTCTTTGATTTCCAGCTGATGGGAGAAGCACCTAGTAGGAGGATGTAGCCTGTGACTGAGCGCCTAGTGAATGGGCATGATGCCCAGTCCGAGTCTGAATAAGCACTGAGCTTAGGATGATCAGAGCCATTGAGAAGAATATCATTGCCAGCAGTGCCTTGGACATAACGGAGAGTGTGGAGAAGAGCATCATAATGAGACTGGCAAGGAGATGCCATGAGATGCCATGAACTGACTGAGAGACTGGACAGCAAAACTCAAGTCTGGACGAGTGTGTGTGAGGAAATTGAGCTTGCCCACCAACTTCCTGTAGAGAGTTGGATCTGCTAAAGGAGCATCCATATCAGGTGATAGCTTGCAATGGAGAGGAAGAGGTGTGCACACAAGTTTGAGGCCTGATAGATCAACATCTTTGATGAGCTCCTGGGTAAACTTCAGTTGGGTTAGAGCAATGCTAGTAGGAAGGTAGGAAGCTTCTAAACCCAAGAAGTAATGCAACAAGCCAAGGTCTTTGATACTAAATTCACTATCAAGGAATCCCTTTAGCTGAGAAATGGCAGCATGGTCTGATCCTGTAATAAGGAGGTCATCTACATAAATGGCAACAAGAGTGAGGTGACCACCAGAAGACCTTGTGAAGAGAGAATAGTCATTTTTTGACTGGACAAATCCCAGGGATTCAAGAGCAACAGTTAGCCTCTGAAACCATTGGCGTAAGGCCTACTTCAAACCATAGAGGGATTTCCTTAATTTGCACACAAGGTTATCTGGATTGGGGATGCCTTCAGGCATTCTCATATAGACATCTTCATGAAGGAACCCATGCAAGAAAGCATTGTTCACATCGAGTTGGTGAATAGGCCATTTTCTGGAAGCAGCAACAGAAATCAAACTCCTTACAGTTGCCATTTTTACCACTGGAGAGAAAGTTTCATGGTAATCAATGCCATGTTTTTGAGTGAAACCTTTAGCTACTAATCGAGCTTTGTATCTCTCTAAAGAACCATCAGCCTTTAGCTTGACTTTGTAAACCCATTTGCATCCAATAGGTTTCTTTCCTGGTGGAAGAACAACTAAATCCCAAGTGCCATTAGAAAGTAAAGCATCTATCTCTTTCTTCATTGCAAAAATCCAGTTTGGATCAGATGAAGCTTGGGAATAAGAAGCAGGTTCTTTATAAGAGGATACAGTGGAGAGAAAAGCAAAGTGAGAAGAAGGTAAAGTAGAGGAAGTTACCAAGTTGACTGATGCAGATGACGAGGGAATGTATGTGCAAGAGTAGTCACCAAGGTAAGAAGGAGGTCTGTGGAGTTTGTTGGATCTTCTTGGGGGAATAGCAGGAGGTATAATAGGAGGGGGTGAAGGGGAGGCTTCAATTGTATCATGGTTGCTGTCATGACTTGAGGGAGTGGCAGGTGGTGTATGAATTGCTGGAGGTGCCTCAGGTGGAGGAGTTGTGATAGGACAAAAAATATGATCAGGGTATTCATCAATGGGGATTGGCAGGGTGCTGTTGGTAGCAATGTGTTTCATGAAATGAAAAGGGAAATGTTGCTCATGAAAAACCATATCTCTTGAATGGAACACTTTCTTTGTTTGAAGATCCAAGGCCATGTATGATCTCTTGCCATGAAAGTAGCCTATGAACACACAAGGGCTAGCTCGAGGTTGCAGCTTGTCTCTTAAACGTTTAAGTGTGCTGACAAATGCTAAGCAGCCAAAAGCTTTGAGAAAGGAGTAATCTGGAGGTTTATGAAAGAGTAATTCAAAGGGAGTTTGTGTTTAAGAGATGGTAAGGGAGTTCTGTTGATCAAATATGTGGTTGTAAGGACATAGTGACCCCAGTATTCAGGAGGTAAATTTGATTGAAAAAGCAAGCTAGGAACGAGCAACCTCTAAAAGGTGTTTGTGTTTTCTCTCAACCCTTCCATTTTGTTGGGGGGAATCCACACAAGATGTTTGATGAGAAATACCATGAGTGGTATAGAAATGTTGTGCAGAAGCATCAGCAAATTCAAGTGCATTGTCAGATCTAATAGATTTGATGGAAGCATTAAACTGAGTAAGAATAGAAGCATGAAAGGATTTTATTATGCTCAAAGCATTACTTTTGTGAGACATGAGAAAAAGCCAAGTACATCGAGTAAAGTCATCAACAATGGTTAGAAAGTATCTAAAACCATTATAAGTGGTGGTCTTATATGGACCCCAAGTGTCAATATGCACAAGCTCAAAGGGAGATGAAGCAATACTGTTTGATCTAAAAAAGGGCTTCCTATGCTGCTTAGCCAAAGGGCAAATTTTACAAATGTATTGAGACTTGGAAGAAGAGGATAGAGCTGGAATATGACTGAGTTGTTCATAGGCTACATGGCCAAGCCTGCAGTGCCAGAGATCATGACTTGTGGAGAAGGAAGTAAGGGCAGTGGGTGATCCAACAGTTGAAGCAGAGGTGGTCATGACAGACTTGTCAAGCACATACAATCCTTTGTCCTCTTTACCAATCAAAATTGGCTTCTTCCTCAAAGGGTCCTGTAAATAGCAGGCATTAGGTGTGAAAATGACATTGGATTGTAAATCTTTTGTGAGCTTAGAAATAGACAGTAAATTGAAGCGAAATTCAGGAACATGAAGAACATTGGTAAGAGAAAAATCACCAGTAAAGGAAATGGTCCCAGTGTTGGACACTGATGACTTGTGACCATTGGGCATGGTTATGCTCACAGATTTTGAAATGGGAGAAAAAGAAGTCAATGAGGAGAGGTGAGGTGTGATGTGGTCTGTTGCTCCACTGTCGATGATCCAAGAAGGAGAATTGTAAGAGGAAAGAAGACAAGATGCTTTACCTCCTAGGAAGGCACAGGAATCAGAGGCCTCAGACGATTTCTTACCAAGAAGAGTCATCAACTGGTTGTACTGCTCAGCTGTGAGAGAGAAAGGTGCAGAGGGAGCTCCTTGTGTGGCATCAGATGGTGAAGCAAAGACATTGGCAGCGGAATGACCTCCTCGAGATTGCTGTGAGGAGGGATAGCCATGGAGCTTCCAACACCGGTCAATAGTGTGGTTTGTCTGCTTGCAGTGGTCGCAAAAAAACTGATTCCTCTTTCCGGAGCCTTTGTTGGTTGCAGGCTTATCAGGATTCTTGGATCCAGAGTTTGGAGAAGGCTTTGAACCAGAGTTCTTGGATGAATTTGTAGCCAACGCAGTAGAATCAGAAGTGAGAGATCCAGAACTGGAGCGAATTGATCGTTGATCCTCATCTTGCAAAGCCATCTGAAAAGCTTCATCTAGTGATGGAGGCGGAATCACGAGTAAAATATTCCCACGAACTGTGGAGTATGACTCGTTTATCCCCATTAAGAACTGGACAACCTGTTGATCAGTTAAGATTTTTGTGGCAAGAGCAGAAGATCCACAAGAACAGACTTGATCTTCGACAAGCATCAAGTATTCATCCCAAAGAGCTTTCATACGAGTGAAATAATCGGTAATTGACATAGAACCTTGATAAAGAGAAGTGAGTTCTCGTTGAACCTGAAAGATGCGTGTGCGACTGGGCTTGCCAAAGCGAGCGATGAGATCCTTCCAGATCTGCGAAGCTGAGCGGCAATAGAGAATTGATTCAGCGATGTTTTTGTTGACGGAGTGGATGAGCCAAGACATCACCTTGTTGTTACATCTCTCCCACTGCATCAGGAGAAGGTGATTGTCTGCAGGAGGAAGGCACGAACCAGTGACGAATCCCATCTTGTTCTTCGCTCGCATGGAAACTTCAACTGATCGCCGCCAGTGATGAAAATTCCGGCCATCAAGCAAATTCGTGGAGAGAATATAGCTTGGATGATCGGAATTGTTGAGGAAGAGCTCACTGAGAGGATCAATTGGATTGGGAGGAGGAAACCGAGGGTCTTGAGCTGGCTCAAACGGTCGAGGATCGGCCATGGATGAGGATCTGTGTGATGAAGAAGATCAAAATTTCCCAGCTGATACCATGTTACAAGCTGTGTTTAGAGAGAGAAAAGAGGGAAAATGGTTTCTGTGTTTATTGAATTGAAGAAGTGAATACAATGTATGCAGTGTACTGTATTTATAGACAATGAATCTCATCTATCAATCTATTCACAAGTGGTATAACAACCAATCTTTTCTAACCAATCTGTAACCGAAATTGGAACTGATTCTTGAACAAGTAAAATGGCGCCAAATCAAACTTTCTTCTTCAGCTTGTTTTCAACAGCAGAAGCTGTATCCAACAATGAACATAACTATGTTCCCTGCTTGAATGGGTACCATAGCTTATCCCATTTTTAGCATTGTCTTAGACGACAGATCGATATATCTCGATGTTTATCATTTCAATGGTGTTCGATCAAACAACGTATTTACTTATATATAGGTCGTGGGTTCAATATTGTTGGGACACTTGTGAATCCCACATCGGAAGTGGGAGGATTCTAAACCTAACATATAAGTGGATGGGCTACTCTACCTAATGTCAATTGGTTTTGGGACGATACCACTATGAAGATATGTGATGGTGGTTAGCTTAGCTAAATAAGGCCTTGATCATGCTCAACTCGGCTCACCTCACTTCCCATTCTCGTTTTCCTCATGTGCCGATCACCGGTAAGACTCAGTATATATTCAGCCTGCACCCTTCCCTTTCTTATAGGGTTTTGGGGATTGCAGCCGCCCCTAATGAAGGCATCATTTGCCATTCTTATCATCTGATGAAAATGTCCTCTGTTCATATTATTTTCATTTGATTTCTAACCATATTTTTGGCTTGCTGCTGCATATTACTCTTATATTTTTACATGGTATCAGAGCTTGAGGGCTTTATTTGGTGATTTGTTTCTTGATCTAAGTGCTATTAGCAAAGTTTATGTTTACTACTAGGGGAGGGTTTCATACAGAAGATAGATCAATAGAGGATATGGCTAATCAAGGTAATCCTGGGGATCCTTTGTTCTTATCTAACTCTGATAATCCAGGGGCTCAACTTGTAGCTATTCCTTTTGATGGGAAGAACTACATGACGTGGAGTAGGGGAGTCATGATGGCTCTTGGCAGTGTTCTAAAAAACGGCCTTGGCGGCCGCTAAGACGGCGCCAAGACGCTTGGCGGACCCACACCGTCCCGAATTCGGCCTTGGTGGTATAGCTTGGCGGGGGAAGGCCTTGGCGGGAATGGAACAGCACCTTGGCGGTCTTGGCGGGTGCAAGACGGAGACTTGGCGGCCTTGGCGGGTGCATATCGGGCTTGGTGGGGAAGAGTTTTGGTGGGCACGGGACGGAGGCTTAGCGGTCTTGGCGGTTTTAAATTGAGATTATTTAGTTTTTATGCTTTCAAATTTCTCTATTATGAAGTCATGATACTTCTTTGAATATATCTATATGATTTTATATTTGATTCAGACAACTTTAAAAAGGATCATGATGATTTTTTATTTGATATGCTATAAACTTAAAATTAATACATGGTTTATTACATAATATATGTTTTATACATAGTTTATGGGATAAATATAACAAAATAATCAAAAATCGTTTTATCTGCCAAGAACCGCTAATAAGGCCGCCAAACCGTCTTGGCGCATAGCGGCCGTACCCTGCCGTCAAGCATCCACCGAACGTTTTTTAGAACATTGGCTCTTGGTGCCAAATGTAAGCTTGGTTTCATCAATGGATCTTGTGTCAAACAGCTGCTGGCTCTGCTGATTTGGAAAAATGGATCTGTGCGGATTATATGGTGAGATGTTGGTTATTAAATTCTAAGCGAAAATGCATAAAATCACCCATTATTCATTGTTGTTTGCAAAGAACCACCCTTTATTAAAAAATTGTCAAATAACCACCCATTAAATATAGGTTGTTAGCAACTAACCACACATACTCCTTTTCTTGTTAAACCTCACTTAATTTAATATGAAAAGACAATTATACCCGAAAACTCGGAAATTTTCCAGGTAATCTTGGTTTCGACCCGGTGACCCGGTAATTTTGATTCCGATTGACTCAGTGACCCGATTGACCCGGTTGATTTATAATTATATATGATTAATTTTTTTATGGAGATTCTAATTTATTACATTTTATAATTACAATCACTTGATCTTTCATTTCCAAATCAACTTTTATATTTATTTTAATTGTGTAATACTCTGTCCGACCGATAGTATTTGATTTTTTATTTTTCAACACATTTTTTTAAGAAGATAAAATTTCTAAAAAAATATTAAAATAATTCTATGCTTATTACTAATTACATCAAATTATTTTTAAAAAAATATTTAAAATTTTGATATTTTATATATTATTATATTTTATTAAAAAATACGTGAAATAATAAAAACCAAACATTTTTAATAAGATGTAATGATATATAAAATATCAAAATTTGAAAAAAATTATTTAAAATTTTGATATTTATACATTATTACATTTTATTAAAAATTATGATAAATAATAAAAATGAAATATTTTAGATCAGATATAGTATATAATTACAAGCACTAGACTTTATGAACAATTTCTTCAATTTTATAATTTTAAAATTATCCAAAATTATCAAATCATGATTTTTTTTAATTTAAAAAATAAAAAATTAACAAACCCGAAATCGACCCGAAATGACCCGAAACCCGATTTGACCGGGTTCGAATCAACCTGGATATACCCGGAACCCGTTTTACCCGAGACCCGAAGTGACCCTACCTGAACCTGACCCGAATGACCCGTTTGACATGTCTAATTATAATACCTGAAAAATCAAACAATAGAGAGAAGTATAACTGTCTTTTTCCAAAAAAAATGAAACATTAAAGAATAGGGGTATAATTGTCTTTTCATATTAAATTAAGTGAGGTTTAACAAGAAAAGGATATGGGTGGTTAGTTGCAACCAATCTTGAATAAGGGGTGGTTATTTGACAATTTTTGAATAAGGGGTGGTTATTTGCAAACATCATTGAATAAAGGGTGGTTTTATGCATTTTTGCCTAAATTCTATGACTAAATCTGTTGCTGAAGGATTTATGTTTGTTGATTCATCCAAGTACTTATGGGATGAAATAGTGGAGAGATTTGGACAATCCAATGCTCCTCTCATCTTTCAGATTAAGATGAGACTTGGAAATATTGTCCAGGGCAACATGAATGTAGCAGATTTGTACAATGTGTTCAAGAGGAATTGGGATGAACTTCAGGTTCTTCTTGAAAGTGTGCCAGAGTGCCTATGTGGTGCTATTACTGCTTGTACATGTGATTTGAAGAAGTTCAATGAGATTGAGTCAAGGAATATATAGTTTGATGCAGTTTCTTGTCAGTTTGAATGACAATTATGATGCAGCCATGAACTCAATCTTAGCTACTGATCCTTTACCAAGCATTAACAAAGCTTATTATATACTTCAGTAAGTTGAGAGAGGGAATGAAGCTTCAAATGGCACATCTAGTTCCTCAGGGACCTCTATTGACTCTAGTGCTATGGCAGCTAACAGAGGAGGGAGTTCCTTTCAGTACAAACCTCCAAGGAATGGGAATTCCAATAACAACAATCCTCCATTCAAGAGAGAATGGAAGGATTGGAGTGAACTGAATAGAATCAAGCAGAACTCTAAGTGTTTTCATTGCAACACGAAGGGACACACGGTTGATCAGTGTTTTAAACTACATGAAATTCCCGATTGGTTCAAAGAGCTGAAAGAGAAAGAGAGGAGTGAGAATGATGGCAGAGGCTCAGCAAATGTAGGGTAATCAGATGCAAAATAGTCCCCTAGAAGAGGACAATGCAGATGAAAATGTTGACTCAACAATGATCAATGCAGTCTATCAAGAGGTGTTGAAGAGAATGAGAGGAAAGGGCCAAGCTGAAAGTAGCAATGGATCCCACTAGTTGCTAATTCCAATTCCCAAATCCGAATTTGTTGAAGGTTGAATTAAAAAGGTTAAGGTTACTATTTCATGCTTATAATTTAGGAAAATTTACAGAAAACCACCCCTTAAATATGTGTGTTTTCACTTAACCACCCCTTAAATTCAAAATTACAGAAAACCATCCTTTAAATGATGTTTACTTACAACTCACCACCCCTCCATTTATTTTCGTTAATTTATCATTATATATATCATATTTTAATATTTTTTAAACTTAAATTTTGATTATAAATATATTCCAAATTTGAATTTAAGGGATCGATTATATTTTATGGATAATTTTATTTATTTTAAAAAAAATAATAATATATATAACCTACAATTATTATTTTCATAATTATATTTAAGTTATATGATTAATCGATAACCTAATTTTAAAACTTTAGGGAAATTTAAAGAAAAAAGTTATCTATAACAAATAAAATGGATCAAACTCATATTTTAAGTTGAAAATTATTAACTATTTATTATTATTTTTTAAAAATAAATAAAACAATCACTAAAATGTAATCGAACCCTTAAATTCAAATTTTAAATATATTTATAATCAAATTTGAGTTTAAAAATATTAAAATATAATATATTTAATGATAAAATAATAGAAAATAGATGAAGGGGTGGTGAGTTGTAAGTAAACATCATTTAAAGGGTGGTTTTCTGTAATTTTGAATTTAAGGGGTGGTTAAGTGAAAACACCTGTATTTAAGGGGTGGTTTTCTGTAATTTTCCCTATAATTTATACTTGACACGCTCTAAATTTTAATTGATATTCGATTTATATGTAGAATATCAATCTTATCCCTAATTCATCTTGGAATATTGAGATATTCGATTTATATGTAGAATATCAATCTTATCCCTAATTCATCTTGGAATATTGAATCTGTTGAAAGTGGAGATGGTGTTATTAGTATTCATAGAGATAATATAAGGAGTGAAAAGGGGATTGATTGGAGAAAAAAGGATGATTATTAGTGATCCGAAACTACAAAAACTTATTAATAATATTATCGTTCCTTATATATGTTTGTAGCCCCTCATAAAAATCCCCACCGTAGGCTTTTTCACTTTTGATAGTTCCTTCTATAGAATTCATAAAGGTTGGCTACCATGCATGATCAGCTAACTTGCTTGTTGGGTAGTAGATTCTATAAGTTCGAAACTTCGAGTTGAAGGTCTTTTTAAAGGGGCGGTAAGTAACGGTCGGAAAATTTTAAAAATTATTTTAAAGAATTTTCAAATGAAATATCACAGAAATTCCATTGGAAAGCATTAAAAATGACATTTTTTGGAATATTTTGAATGAAAGAGAGGACTTGATCAATAGTCATTCTAGCATCTTTTCAATACCACTATAACTAGACCCGTCAATCGGGTCAAGTTCGGGTTCGAGTCATTCGGATTCCGGATACTAGATCTGGTTTCGAATCAATCGGGTTATCGGTCGTTCCGGATTGAGTCAAACCGGATTTGGGTCTACCCAACGGGTCAAAATTTTCAAACTTTTTTAAAGACTTTTTAAGAATATTAAAATATTATCAAAATTAAATTGCAATATAAATATGTCAAATTAAACTAAATAATATATAATTAAATTTATAAATATTATTATATAAATATTTAAGCATAAAAAAACATATTTATAAAAATAAGTGTTCATATACTATAATTATTATAAAATGTACTTTCATTATTTAACTTATGAGTGACCTTAATAAACACAATTGCATGACGAATCTGTGTGAGATCTATCCGGTGCCAATTTGACATCTATATAGTATTGACTCACTGTGTCAATTTTGACCTAAGGGTCATCAAGTCTCGACCTTCAAAATCTAAGGTAATTCACCTTCGAATCGATTTCGGTTCCCAAATCTAAAACAACGCCTTCAAAAATCAAACCTACAAAATTACTAGATATATGGATCAGATTTTTCGGATCGAATCATGTTTTAACACATGGTAAAACATTCTCTTTTCAGTAGTACACATGTCTATTTATTTTACACCTCCGAGGCTCTGACCTCTGTCTATAGCCAGCAGTCCACACCCAACGAAAAGGAATGCATCCGGGTTTAGTGCTACTCATCAGCATCAGCATCCACTTCCTGAAACCCCAAGTGGAAGTGGAAGGGGCCACCCACTGCAAGCGCGGCTGCGAAGTCGCCCTCGCCGCCTACTACCTCTCCGACGGCGACAATCTCACCCTCATCTCCTCCTACTTCGGCAAAGACTTCTTCTCCGACGTCCTCCCCTACAACCCCAACCGCTCCCAGATCCTCTCCCCCGATCAGTTCCTCTCCGGCTTCCCCGTCTTCATCCCCTTCTCCTGCGATTGCCTCCCCTTCCCTGGCCCCACCCCTATCCTCGCCCACACCTTCCCCTACGTCACTCAGGGAGGGGACCGCTATGACAACATTGCCGATTCCAACTTCTCTGGCCTCACCACCGAGGCCTGGCTCTCCCGCGTCAACTCTTACGCCCCCAACCGGATCCCTGATTCTGTCCCCATCAACGTTACGCTTAATTGCTCCTGCGGTGACCGCCGGGTTTCTACGGATTATGGATTGTTCGCCACCTATTCGCTCCGCCACAATCAGACCTTGTCCCGCGTGGCGGCCGCTGCTGGCGTGCCGGCCGAGTTGATCCGGGCTTACAATCCCGGTGTTGATTTTGAGGGTACTGAGGGGATTTTCTTTGTCCCTGCTAAAGGTTAGATTGATGCTCTTTCGTTAATTAAGCCAAGTGTTTCTGTAGTGATGATTATCTTGTTGGCCAATTGCTTACCTAATCAATTTTTTTAAACTTGTTTGAATCTAGAGGGACTATATTTTATATACCTCCTATTATCTTTGGTATATGCGTTACAAATAGTAGGTAAACATCCCACTACAACAGGTCAAGAAGATGCTTAACAAGAGAATTTATGTATTGTCTTGAGAGGTTTATCTCATAGTGCAAAATTAAATCATCTACACATTTTTGGTAATTGGGATTCTTCAATACTTTATTATGGGTCGGACTTTTCTATTTATTGTGGGGTTATTGAAGGCTATGTGATTTGTTTGATATTGAAAAGCTTGAGTTGACTTGGGAGATTCTGGGCTGACTTAATATACAGTATTAGATGAATCTCCATATCTTGTTACTCTTCAGTTTGATAAGTAAATAGAGACTTGTTTCAGGGTTGGTTATACTTCATCAATATGATAAGACTTGATTCAACTATATCGCTGCAAGATTGCATGATAGAATTTGACATCTCTAAGTCCTCCATACTTTATCCTGTAATTTTAGTGTCTCTTACCAATGTCCCGAATCAGATGTCTGATTTGCTGAATAGTCCACCTTAGACTTGGACCGTTCTGTCGAATTTACTGAATAGTCCACCTTAGACAGTCCGGTAGAATTTGCTGTATTGCTTGGTTTCTTATCAGGAATAATTCGATTCATCGTCTTCCCCTCTTCTTCGTTTTCACCATCATACTATTTTCAACTCTGTAACTCGAATCCATATCTTTTTCTGGCTTCCTAATATCTCAGAAACTCATCTCTATCAGCGAATTCTTTGACAAACAGATCTATAAAACTTCTAAATATGATTCTGAAGGTCACTAATCAAGCTTCATTAGAAAAAATGCATCTGATTTAAGTGTTCCTTCCTTCTGTGACTGCAATACTGCATCAATGAAAGTTTTTTAGGACAAGCATTCAGCTAATTGACCCAATTCTGTGAAATATCTGGCCAGCTTGCCTTGACTATATTAATGTTTCTGCAGCTGATAGGGTCAGTTGGGTGAATCCTCAATTCCTTATGCCCCATACCATATGCCTTCTATTTTCAATTCAAACTATAGTATACTGTACATGCATTGATGCACATACTTCCAGGATTATGGGTTGTTTTTCTTGTATTCTATCTGACCTGGTGGGAATGATACTTTGTGGTGGATGCTGGGGTTTAGGACTAAAACGAGGAAGTGTTTTCTCTTGTTGTTGAAGCCAGGAATAAAACACTTTCTGGCATGAGGGGCTGCAGTATGTTTAAATGTAGTCTAGGGACCTGAAAGGAATGGAAGTTTGTTTGAACTGTTTGTTCTCTCATTTATTTGTGATCTTGTTCGGGAATCTCTACACTGGAGCATTCACTGTATTCACTCATCTGCTTAATATCTAGAAACATTTTCTAGCAAAAGTCCTGTTTTTCCCTCTTGTTTCTCTCTTTCATAGATGAGGTTCTCTCTTTGATTTTATGAGCTTGTGGTTGAAAGTTTTCATTAGGTCTATTGTAGTATTGTTATATGACTTGTGTCAAAATTATGCTTACATTTTGTTAGCATGTGCATCTGGGAAATCTCATTTGTTTCCTTGGAGCTGTGGGTAAGATGTATGTGTTATATCTGTCCCTGAAATCTGCTTGCCATTTCCTTCATGCAGATCAAACTGGTACTTTTCCACCTCTAAAACTGAGGTATTTGTTATCTAAATTAGTTCCCTTGAATATCTTCTGGATCATTTTTTTTCTTTCTTGCTAGTTATTTGGTAACTGACAGAATAATTTTTTTCACACTCTTGCAGAAAAGGTGTTACTCTTCCATTGATCCCATCATTTCAGCTCTCGTCAGTTTCCATCAATCCATATATTTGATTTGGATCATAAGTTTGATGCCTCTAGTCCATTCTAAGCCTCCACTTCTTTTTGTTCGCATGATGTTGAAATTTTGAGCAGGAAAGCGGGTTGGAATACTTGTGGGCATTATTTCATCAGCGGTTCTTGCAGTCATGATTCTTGCTTTTGTTCTATATTTCACCCGTTACAGAAGGAAGAGAACCGGTATTTTTCAATACGTAGTATAAGATTGTTTGGCTAATCAAGCAAGTAACTATTTGAATACCAAGTACATCTCTGTTCACTATGTTTAAATTTAGGAGGGGGATACGTAATGTTTATGGTTGAATATAGGTTAAAGGCTCGATATTACGAGTATATTTGAGTGTGCTGTGATATGAGCTCTAAGAAGAATTTCTAATTAAATGCCTATCAGAGTCTGGCGAAAGGTTCAGTACTTTGGAGGATGTCGTTGAAGGTGAAGATGTTCCGGAGTCAAGACATCTTGCTTTAGGGAGGCTAGTGGTATTCTCTTATCAAGAGCTTGCTGGGGCTACAAGCAACTTCACATGCAATAAGATTGGTGAAGGTGGTTTTGGATTGGTTTATTTTGCAGAACTAAGAGGCGAGGTTTGTGTACATGTTTGCTCCATTATTATGCGAAAATTGATGTCTGAAACTCTGAAAGGAAATTGGATGGCACAATTGTTGTTTTATGAAATATGAATATGCTTACTCTTCCATTACAAAATATGCTTATTTCTTTGTTATAACTCCTTTGGATCCTTTGGAGGGTCAGTGTCATGATTTTTAGCATTAAATTGATCATTAATAGAGAATGATAAAATAATATCATAAACAAGTACTTCAACAGGTCAAAATGTTTTGTCATATCTTACATTCTTCTAAATGTTTTCCATCTTGAAGGCCATGGTGGTTGAAGACTAGCTTATGTGCTGCATCTGTTCTCATCTTTCTTCATTTATAGAATCTTACGGTTGAGCTTCTCATATGCTTGATGCAGAGGGCAGCAATAAAAAAGATGAAAAATCAAGATGTAAAAGGATTCCTTGCTGAGCTAAAGATTCTTGCAAACGTTAATCATGTGAACCTGGTACGTAGATAGATATTGTTTGATACACTGATGATACAGTAATTAAGATAGTTGATTTTTGTTTTAAATGTATAGTTTTATATACTATCCAAAGGTTTGTTATGGATTCTGAGTTTGATGGATATCTCAGTGGTTTTAAGAACTCTTAAATATGAATCTTGATCAATTTCCTTGCTATCTACAATGCATTATTACATAAATTTGTATTTTCTTTTTTTTTTTTTTGGTGCAATAAATTTGTATTTTCTTGGGAAGAGCTTTGGATAGCATCCTGTTTAGATCCATTAACACTTGTGCACATTGGTAATTTCAGGTGCGGTTAATAGGATACTGCATTGAAGATGGGCTATGTCTAGTTTATGAATTTGTTGATAATGGAAACTTATCTCAACATTTGCGAGATACAGGTAACTTCAAATCCTTCTCAAGATCAATGACCTATTTTACTCCTATGATTTTGTGTTAAGTAATTCTTCGCATCCTACATTTTCAGGAAGAAGCCCATTGTCCTGGTCTACTCGGGTGCAAATTGCTTTGGACTCTGCACGAGGACTGGAATATATCCATGAGCACACTTACCCTGCATACATCCACCGTGATGTCAAATCTTCAAATATCTTGATAGACAAAAATTTCCATGGAAAGGTAATTTATTTGCAATACTAGGAAACTACTGCACTTGGAAACACCAATATTTCCGAGGTCTGTTTTCTAGTTAAAGAATAAGTTGATCTACTGCAGGTTGCAGATTTTGGTTTAACAAAGCTAACACAAGCTCAAAATGATGCTTCACATACTAGTAATGCCAAGGGCACATTTGGATACATGCCACCTGAGTATTATCCTTTTCCTTCTCTTGGTTTTCTTCCTTTCTTGCTTGTCAAGTAGTTTTCCCATATAACTGTTGGTTAAAGTCTAAAAACAAGAGATGGAAAACAAACAAGCCAACATGGCTTGAGACGACGAGTCTGAATAACTTGTGAACACATTTGCAAATATTGTAACCTGGCAAACCTGACCTAAGAATGTTAGAGCTAAAGCAAAGCTGTTTTTCATCTATAACTGGAACTGTCCAAATCATAAATGATTGAACCTCAAGTTACTCAATCTGTACCCAACCGTCCAACCCAATTGGTCTATCCTAAGCCTAAGGCATTGAAAATTTAAAAACCTGCTGGAAGTTTTTTATTAGAAAAATTGAGTGTGTTGTTTGCTAATGGGCTGCAGATATGTTCAGTATGGCCATCAATCCCCCAAGATAGATGTATATGCATTTGGTGTTGTTCTCTGTGAGCTAATATCTGCAAAAGAAGCCATCGTTTTCTCTGGAGGAGACTCTATGGAATATAAGAAGCTAATATCCTTGGTATATTGATTTTAATTCCTTGTCATTTACACCCGCACTGATTTTGTTTTTTGTATTTTAAGCTATCCTACCTGGAATGAAAATGTAAATATCAATTTCCCTTTCCAGTTTGATGAGGCTCTGATGTCGCCTGACACAGAACAAGCTCTTCGTAAGCTTGTTGACCCGAGGCTTGGTGATGAGTACCCATTTGATGCAGTTCATAAGGTAGAACCTAACCTGAATTCAACTCGAATCACAGAAGGTTTTTTAGCCCTTTCTTTTCATAATACTGTGTCCTAGTTTCCACTCCCAATCAACATAATCGAACATATTTAAAGCATATGAGTCGAGTCTAGTTCTTTACCTAATTTCTGATTTCTTTTACTCTTGGAACAACTGCTGAAGGGCATAACTTATTGCTGAATGCTGATTTATGACTTGTTATTGAACAATTGAGGTGGTTTTATATTTTCTGAATAATGTAATTTTGGGATTGTACCAACTGCAGATGGCCTTGCTTGCTAGAAGTTGCACTCGAGGCGAACCAACACACAGGCCCTTGATGAGATCAGTGGTGGTTGCATTAGCACTGCTCTCTTCCGCAACTGAAGATTGGAACATTGGCTTATTTGCCGCCGAAAGTTGATACCCTAAGAAATATGATGCATTTGATACGTACGCAATAGCAACAATAACTTGTGACCTAGTATCCATCCATTTGTTTGCAGAGATGCATTTGCAATATTGTTGTAGAGATGGATACAGCTGTTGTAATAGTAGTTGTAGCTTCGTCTACTGTTATAGAATGACTTGATAAAGTTCTAAGACCAGATCAATATAGACGTTGATAGTTCATAGAGATGGCAACCGAGTGCTGAGAATCTCTCCGGCTGGAATTGAGCTGCAACGATCTGTCTAATTCTGGAGCACTCCAGCATCCTTCAAGTACTCGACTGTCTTGTCGTAGATCTCTTCAATTCCATTCTCGAAACGGAACCCCTCTTGGATCAGCTTCGCTGAGGAGATCGTCAACTTGGGTTTGGATGGAAAATCACCGAAGCTGCAAAAGTAATTGAACATCAGCTAGATATCGAATTTTCATCATGGTTGGCGAATGTGCTTAAAAACCGATAGAGATCTTACTCTGTTGGCACAGTGAACTCGGGATATCTGCTGTTCAAGAACTTTGCGAGCTCAGGAACACTCGTGTTCACCGCAGAGCAGATGTAACGCCCAGACGCTGAACTTTTCTCGGCTAGAAAGATGTGTGCTCGGCATACATCCTCCACATGCGTAATGGAGATGGAGCCAGAAAGCATTTGCATACCCTTCAGTGCATTGTTTATGAGGAACTGATTTCCTGTTTAGCCAGAAAGCAAATATAAGAAAGATCTAGCTTCCATAAAAACCCTTTATAACCCGGATATGGTCCAGGTTAAAAGTCAGCGGTGTATATTCTCAATAATACACTATATAACCCAGATCCTATATCTGGGTTATTTTATGCAGGTAACCAGGTTATCCATACAGCATATATGACAATTACCTGTTAATAAGCAAGTAGCCAAACCAATGCTGCTAGGGACGTCGGAAGTAAGGGAACGACCAGCCATCAAACTCGGGATAACAGTGATGAGATCAATGTTATTTTCCTTGGCAAACTCCCAAGCTTTCTTCTCTGCAAGCGTTTTAGACACAGGATAGCCCTGAAAGATCAAACCGGTTCCGGTTATCATCTGGATAACACAGGCATTAATAAGTTACTTGCTGAAGAGGTAATTAACATACCCAGGTTGGAGGCTTTGCAGTGGAGAGGAACTCAACATCGGTCCAGTTGTCCTCGGTCATGACTAGACCCGTCCCTTGCAGCGTGTTGATGGATACAGTAGCCGCTGATGATGTCAAAATAACGCGCTTGACGGATTTGGACTTTGCGCAGGCCTTAAGTACATTCAGCACTCCTTGGATGGCTGGCTTGATCATATCATTCTGCAATCCATAATAAAAATAAAGTTGGTTTTAGGTCACTGAATTCTAACATATATATTCTAAGTCCTTGATATAAATCATATGTTTTGCTTGCAACACATATATACCTCCGGATCTTGAGAAGCGAAATTGACAGGGGTTGCGACGTGGAAGACGAATTCACAGCCCTCAACAGGAGCATCAAAGCTATCCTCATCGGTTAGATCAGCGCGGAAGATCTTTAGGTCACCCAACTTCTGTAGCTCAGTGAGGTGAGAGGTCTTCTTTTGATTGTCTGCATTAAAAGGATTCACATATGAAAATTGTTGAAATTTATTCAGGCATATATATATGTTTGCCGTCTAGACAATTGCATCCTTGAGGAAGCAGATCTTTATTGTGCAACTTTATCAGTCATTCTGTAAGAGGACATACTAAATATTGATTATAAGTAAATGCAATAGATTATACTGCTAAATACATATTATGCTACTAAATATTCTCAACTCAGTAAATACTCTGACGAGATGTTTAAATGGTGGATCGAAAGCAGGTACCAGGATCTCTGACAGTAGTGTGAACAGCATATCCTTTGTGGAGGAGTAACTTGATAAGCAAAGAGGCGACATATCCAGACCCTCCCACTACGCACACGCACGTCTTATTTCCTACTGCTTCCCCGCTTGCCATTGATCGATTGATTTTATATATATTATGTGTGCTAAGTTACTAACTCAATGAATTGAATTAATAGCAAAGGCACTTGTGAGTATTTGCTTAAGCTCCATCGCATTCCAATCTTACTTATATAGTTATATATGAAGATTAATTACTGTAATAATTTTGGAGAAGGTAAAGCACGTGATCACCCACCCCCTAATTCCCCGGCCTGTCTCCAATCACCGGCCACCAACCCGTTTAATTATCACTCTACCACCTACCCCCTTCGATTACAACTTAATTAGTTAATTAATCAATTTTATATATAAGGGATACCAGAGTTACGTGGCTCAAAACAACAATCCAGCTGTAGAAAATGAAGCTTATAATGAGGTGGACAACATACTACAAATTCGTTTCAATCAGAAATCGTCGGGGCACCACACTAGAAAACCGGATTTACTGTGGGCAGAGCAATTGTATATGGGATCCACTCTTCAACTCTCTCTTTCTCACTTTTTGCTTTTCTCTATCTTACTTCTCTAAATGGAAAGACTTTCCCTTTTATGCGCAAAAGGAGGTAATCGTTACAGGGGTTGAAAAAAGACTCATATGATAACACTAGTCCAATGAACTCTTCCTCTATGTAGGATGAAAATACAACATAGCTCCCCTCACTCCTACATGCGTGGCTGAAGCAAACCCGCCTTCTAACGACATTTGATGATCTTCTCCTTTGATAAGGTCTTCATCAGCATATCAGATATATTGACATTCGTGTGATCTTCATAAGCTCAAAGTCTCTCATCCATATCAACTCCTTACCGGCTTCAATTGCAATCATATACTCTGCTTCTGTCGTCTACAAAGCAACACACTTCTACACGATTGCCAAGAAATTGCTAGCTCCCCATGCTCCTTTACAAGATTACGTGATAATCCATTTCACAACGGGCCAATATATGCATCTTCCCAAGACTACTAATGAATCTGCTAACAACCCCAACTCTACAGGCAATGCTTGGCCTAGTGCAAACCATGGCATGCATCAGACTACCAACAACTGAAGCATAAAGGACCTTGTTCATATCTTATTTCTCCTTCTCACTTATAGGACACTGATCAAAACTCAGCTTCTTGTTCACTGCAAGTGAAGAACTCATGGGTTTAACCTTGTTCATGTTGAACCTTTGCAACACCTTCTTAATGTATATTTCTATCATGGGCAATCTGCATACCTAAATTATGTCTTGCAAGGCCAAGGTCCGTCATAGAAAAGGACTTTCTTAATACATTCTTCAAATTTGCAATCTTGTTGGTGTCATGAAAAACAATAAGCATATCATCCACATAAAGCAAGAGAATTTAAAAGTCACCCTCAGCATAATTCTTCACAAATACGCAATGATCAGCATGTGTCTTGTGAAACTTGTGATCGATCATAAAAGATTCGAACTTCTTGTACCATTGCGGGGGTGCTTGTTTTAAACCATACAAGCTCTTCCTAAGACAACAACCATCTTCTTTTTTCCCTTGCCAAGAACAATTCGAATGGATGACATCTTCACAACTGGAGAGAAAATCTCATCAAAATCTATACATTTTTTCTGCTCAAACCCTTTCACCATAACTCTGGCTTTGAACCTGGGAGATGTGCCATCTTCTACAGGCTTCAAATAGAAAACCCATTTGTTTTTTAGAGTTTTCTTACCCTTAGGAAATTTGACCAAGTAATAGGTGTGGTTCTCATGAAAGTAACTCATCTCATCCTGCATGGCATATATAGTACCACTTATTTTGATGCACATCTAACATATATAGCTTCCTCATAGCATTTAGGCTCTTCTAAATCAGTCAATATCATATAATCTCTAGCTGAATATCATGAGGAAGTCTGTCTGATCTTCTTAACTCAACTTCAAGTTGCATAGGGGTTCAATGAGTTAATTTTGCTGGACTTCTAGGGGATCAACATCACCATCATCATGCTCATCTTCCTTCTAAATCTAAACTGGGCTTCTTTGAACAACTTAAGGAAAAGCAGCATAAAAGGTGATAAAAGTGGTAGAGGAAGACAATGCTTGTTGGAGCTTCTAGTCATCAATAGTCTTGTCTTCCATGAACACAAGATCTCTGCTTTTGACCACTTTCTTGTTTGTATGTAAAATCCAACAATCTATACCCAAATTCATTCTTTGAGTAACCTAGGAAAATGCATGGCTTTGTTTTGTTGTTAAGCTTGGATCTTTGATCTTTGGCGACATGAACACTAGGCATCTAAAGACTCAAATGTTAGAAGGAAACATATCTTCTAATCCAAACCCTCCCTAGAACATCACCAACAAGAGGAACTAAAGATGAATGATTGATGAGATGCACAATAGTTAACATTGCCTTCGCTTAATAGGATTTTAGCAGCTTTGTAGTCAACAACATATACTTCTGACTCTTTCTACTATGGTTCTGTTCATTCTCTTTGCAAACTCATTCACCTATGATGTCTTTGGAATTGTTTTCTCAAGCCTGATGCCCTCACTCTTGCAATACTCCTCAAACGGTCCCTTATACTCTTCACCATTATCCGATATGACACATTTCAGCTTCAAACCAGTTGCCCGTTCAATTATGTCTTGGAACTCCTTGAAAGGTGTCAGAACCTGATCTTTGCTTTTCAACACAAAAGCCTACAACTTTCTCGAATAGTCATCAATAAGTGTGACAAAATACTTCTATTTTGTTAAAAAATTAATTTGATTTGAAATTTTGGGTTATAAGTTTTAATTTGATTTTTTTACTCATATTTACATAATATTTTGTAACATATGAGATTTTTATCTTTTTATATAGAACAAACTAATATTTATCGACTCTTATTCAACATAATTTAACATTTAATTATACTACATGCATTATAGTATTAACATCTATTATCAAGTATTTAAATATTTAATCCATTTTGAGTTTCAAATATAATTAGGCTTTGGTAATTTCGTGTTTCACATATATTCGGGTGATGTGATTTCCGATTTTCAGTTAGTCTATTAGGACATATATAATCGGGTTTTTGTTGTTATCAGATTCGAATTGTTTTTGAGTCTTGGCTTAAATCGAATCATGTCGGTCAGTTTTGGATCTCTTTTTTACCATTTATTCGGATATCGTCATGATCAAGTTCGAATTAATAAGATCAATTTTCTTGGATCGAGTCGATTATTCAGTAGTTCAAATCGTGAATATCTCTATAGATGATTATGATTAGATGGGCCCATTTTGACTTGATATGGGCTGGACTATATTGCTCACTAATAAACTGGCCCAATCCTTACGCTCATTGACGTGAAGGTTTGCCACTTTGCCCTATAAACCCTAACCAACATCTCAATCTGCCGCCTGGAGTGAGAGATTCTGGAAAATGGGGCAATTCAGAGTAATCATTTTAAACTCTCTATGTTTCAATTTATTCTTTGCATTGTAGTTTACATTTCATATTCCGAATCTTGATTTTTTTTCTTTTAATTTGAGGATTTATGCAATGATTTCCCCGATTTGATTCACGAACTATGTTTTTTTGGGGATTCCACGCCAGTTTCACCAGTACCAAGTGGTTGGGAGAGCTCTCCCTACAGAGAGCGATGAGCATCCCAAGATCTACAGGATGAAGCTGTGGGCGACGAATGAAGTTCGTGCCAAGTCCAAGTTCTGGTATGCCGCTCACATTTGTTCGAATTTGTTTTCTCGACTTGAAATATTTTATGTTCGGAATATTGCGATTTGTTTCTGGTTTAATCTTTGTACCGATTATGTGTAAAGGTACTTCCTGAGGAAGCTGAAGAAGGTCAAGAAGAGCAATGGACAAGTTCTTGCCATCAACGAGGTATGTGGTTGTTCGTACCCTTTAGGATGATTAATGTGAAATAATAATTATATTGTTTGCGGAATGTGTTTGGATTTTCATTTTGTGGCAAATTCGTAACCTATTCCTTGCTGTTAGGTCATAGGGTGTGATTTTCCCTAGATGTCCTGTCATACCATAATTCATCAGGTCATACAAACTGTGTTTTTGTGCTGCGATTGTTCATACTGTGTATCTCTTAACCATTGCAAATCAAGTTTGCGTAGTAATTTACAATGGCAGCTAGAAGTGGTAATACAGTTCTAACCATTCTAATTCATAACCTTTAAATTAGATATTTTAGCTGCTCTATGTTTTTTGGAATTGGTGAATCATGAGTGTATTGGGGAACCAAGTGACCTAGTTACATTACAAAAAAAACCTTAACCAAACAAAGGGTTGAGTTTATAAGAGGACGTGTTCATGTTTCTCCTACTCAAAAGGAGAACAAAAATTACCGCCTTATATTCTACATCTTCTATGCCGAGCCCAACACATCTAAACTTTCCTCTTTCAATAAGCCAATGCCTCCCTTTGCCTAATAATGTTATTTTGAACTTATAAAATTTTCTCTAGTAAAGCTGCCATAGACCAGCATTTTGTATTTTGAATTCAGTCAATGAACATTGAACAAGCCATTGTTCATTCTGGCCCAAGCCTGTCCCTTTGGAAACTTCTTCAGTAGGTTAGGGTTTTTTCTTCCCTGGTTGTCAAGTAGTCTGCACATGTATTATTAAATTCAGTTTTATGTTGTTTCATTCTCTTCAAGTGGTTGGTTATAGAGTTATTCATTCTGCAGCGGGTTAGGTTTTTTCTTACCTGGTTGTTAATTAGTCAGCACGTGTATTATTACATTCAAGTTTGTGTTGTTTCATTCTCTCCAAGGGGTTAGGTTATGGTCCTTATGTTAGGAAAGATTTTCAAGTTATTCAATGCAGAAATATAGCTGCTTGATGCATAAATGTGGCATGGTATTGAGATTTGATGCATTGCCTCTGGAACCACAATGCTTATTTTCTCTCTGTTTTTTTCCCCTTTTGGTAACAGATCTTTGAGAAGAACCCTACAAAGATCAAGAACTATGGTATCTGGTTGCGCTACCAGAGCCGAACAGGATATCACAATATGTACAAGGAGTACCGTGACACCACAATGAATGGTGCTGTTGAGCAGATGTATACTGAGATGGCATCCCGTCACAGGGTCAGGTTTCCATGTATACAGATTATTAAGACAGCAACCATCCCTGCCAAGCTCTGCAAGAGGGAGAGCACTAAGCAGTTCCACAACTCCAAGATCAAGTTCCCCTTGGTGTTCAGGAAGGTGAGACCACCTACCCGGAAGCTCAAGACCACCTACAAGGCATCAAGGCCTAACTTGTTTATGTAAGCGGGCTCCTTCCTTCAGAAGTGTGATTGGATTAAAAGGGAGTTCTGTTTGTCTGGATCATGTGTCAAATTTTGTATTACATTACATTCAATCATCAGTCACGCTTCTCCTTATATTTGATGCTTTTGTTTCATGTATTAGATTGCAAAGTTTTGTTGGGCATGCCAAGAGTTTGTTTCTTCCAAATTTAATAGCATTGTGGAAGCCTTAATTATTAAGATCCGTCATTTTTTAGCCATTTTTTTTGTATTTTTTTTAGCAATGTGGAAGCTTCATCCCCTATTTATCATTCTTCCAGAAGAATTTTACGTTGATTTGGTCTAGTTCTTGGTGAATCGGAGCATGAAGTTTTGTATCACAGTTAGCAATTTTTTGTTCTTGAGTTGACTAAAAAAAAACACAACAATACATAATTTGGGTAATAATACGAATACATAGAATTTTTCAATCTTGATTGAGAAGGAAAATTTATGCAAATCTACAAACAAAATTCCTTTGGGATATGCACTAGTTTAAAACCAGCTTTCATCTCAGACTGCACTTCATTTTTTCTGCATAAAAACAAGTTATTACTCGTCAGATAATAATCAAGCTCTTGAAGAGCAGAAACAGAATTTGACTAAAAACTAGAAACTCACTCTTTTCTCCTCTTCCATTTTAGCCTTGATGAAGGAGTAGAGGGCTACTCCGGCAATCGCAATACATGTTCCGATTCCTGTTTGTGTCGAAATCTTGTTGCCTGTTTGAGGAAATGCAATTTGTCAGGCATCTGAAGAGAGGCATCAAGGAAACTTAGAAGGCATCGCTTAAGTGCGACGAACTTACCAAAGATTATTATGGAGAATCCGATCACGAACACACGCTTCAGAACATTGCCAACTGCGTGCGTAAGAGGTGCTACCCTTTCTAGGGTGTTTGTTGCTAGCTGAGGATTCGAAATGACGAGTTTTACTCATTGATGAACATAGAAAATGTGTCAACAAGATCGGGTTTTAGATGAAGACGGCATGGTATATGTGTTACCTGATTGTAGAGATGGTAAAACATTCCCACCCAGAAGAGGTCGGAGATGAATTTGGTTAAGCCGACTTGAGCAATTGCGTCGTTGAAGCCATGCTTCAAAAGTTGTGGTCCTTCCAACTGAGTAGAGACCCGAAGATATTATGATCTTACAACAGCAAATATGTCAAAATGGTTATCTGATGAATGTGTTATCGACTCACGATTATGGCTGGAGGAATGCAGACGAACAAGGCGATTATCGAAATGTAAGCATACACATTGGTGCTGTCCATGTCGGTCTGAAGAGAGACAGAAACAAAAGCCCGGATTTCAGCCTTAGAGGAATAACCGAGAAAGACGACAAGGAAGGAGGGTTACCATAGCCTTCTTGGAGTAGAGACTCCTGTAAGTGAAGGAGATGTTTGAGATCATAGCGTTGATGAAGCCGGTCCAGTTGAATGACAACTCGGTCAGTGATGCCATAGATACACCTTCATTTATGAATGGAAACATAGTTATTAAAGATACATACATCCAATTCTGAAAAGCTTAAATAGTTGATGAAACAGATTTTGCCCTTTTGAACCTTAATGAGAGTATGGTTAGGAATAGAATGCAATGGAGGAGCATGAAGGTTAGACTGGGCCTCATATGAGTGACAGAAACCGTATCCTTTCTCCCTCCGTTCTTACACTTTTATCTTTTCCTAATATTCTTTGCTATGTTGTTTGTTATACTTGTCTCTTTGGTTTCTTATGAATTTATGTCCGTGCTAGGCCACTAGGAAACATTCTCTCGACGTGATAGGAGAAAGAGTGCGTACAACTTGGCCCCACAGACCCTGCTTAGGCGGGATATACTGGCAATGTTGTTATTGAAACAGATGCATAAAGAGAGACTCAATGCTTACCAATCACGACAGGAGCCAGCGACAGCCACAGCGACAGAGGAATTGACTGCCCCAAGATGAACTGAGAAGCCGCGGCATTGAAGAAGGGCTCGAGAGCTGAACCAAAAACGCAACACAGATTAGAAGAAGAACACAACAATTACATTGAACTCTTTTAATTACTCTGGATTAGTAATTACCTTTAACTGTATGGGTGAAAGAGACAGCCATAGCTGCGAATGAAACATTGGCTGTAACGTGGCCTAAGGCGTGGCAGAGAGCAACAGGGATGAGCATCTTCAACAGATTGGCGTCGACAGGCTGCCAAAAGGATCGGAGGAACCCGAAATCAGTTGCATAAAACAAGCAATTCTAACTCCTAATCTGAATTGGAGAGGCCGAGGTTTCGATCAAACTTACTGCGCGTTTAGGAAGGCCAACTGCCCAGCTCACCAAGCAGTACACCACCCCGACGAGCAAATGGATCACCGAAACAAAACTGTATGTAGTACATTCACATTCACAATCCCAATTCTAAGCAAGCAATAACAATCCCTTGGGCAAATTTTGATTCCAAGAAGTGATGTATACTCACTAAGGATATGGGAAGTAGTTGTAGATCTTCTTGTTGAGTATGTTGAATATCACATTCAGGAAGTACCTGTGCCAAGCCCAAACTCGATCATTCAGTTCTCCCTCCGTTAATTAAAATTTCACCTTTTACTGTCGTAAACGCTTTAACTATGAATTTATAAAAACAAATGTAAAAAAATGTTCTCTCCTATCAAATATGTTAAATGTTTGACTTTCTCGCATGTATTTTAATGTTTTAAAAAATTGTATAAAATATTTTTTTAATTAAATTTTTTATAGTTTAATATTTATTACAGTAGTAAAAAGTATTAAATTATAAAAAAAAAATTAAAAATTAATATTTTATATACTCCCTCTGTTTCATAATAAAAGTCACTTTAATTTTCGACACGCATGTTAATGAGGTAAAAACTCTATAAAATATTATTTTTTTAACGAATTTTTTTATATAATTTCATACTTAATACTAACAAGTATGTAATTAATTAAAAAAATATATATTTTATAGAATTTTTACCTTCTTAAAATACATACACTAAATGTCAAACGACATTTATTTTGAAACGGATGAAGGAGTTTTTAACTTATTAAAATACGTGTCGAAAAGTAAAAGATGATTATAATTTCTATCGTTCTAAAAAGACGTAAATGAATATTAAATTGAAAAGAAAAAAACAAGCGGGAAATGTGTTTGACTGCAATTTGACCACACGAAGAATGAAATTGGGGATGGTGTTTGCCGCGGCAACGAATTTTGCGTCTGAGACTTACCACATGAAGAAGAAGAAGCCGGTGAGGAGAGCCGGATTCCGGTCAAAAAACCCGGTCCCGGGAGCGACCTTGCCGTCCCTGAACAAAACCCGGTTCAGCCGAAATATATATATTAGTCGGATAGTTGATCGGGTAAACCCGAACCGTGTCGGAACGAATGCAAAAACGGACCTCACCCGGCAGAATCCGGCGACGAGGAAGCGGCTAAGCACGGGCGAATAATCTCTCTACGGGACACGGCCGCCGACGCCGAGTCGAGGAGAAGGCATGGACGGAGCTGCCGTCCCCAGATCAGGTTGCCGCCGTCCTTGACGGCACAGGGCAGAGTTCGGAGAGAGCTAGCGGTGCGGAAGGATCGGAAGGCGGTTCGCTCCCGGTTGAACCGCGGGAGGGCGGGGATCGCGGGGGCGCGTGACAGTACGCGGGTCTCCATCAGCAAAAGGATAGGAATCGGAGGGAGAAGAGGAACAAAACCGAAACTTGGGAGTTTTTTTTATATATATATTTATAATATAGTGGCTGGATATTTATGGGTTTTACTAAAATGCCCCTGAAGGGAGGTGTACAGGGAAATGAAGGGATGAGATTAGAGGTGTGGGGGTGAGGGAGATAGAGAGCGATAGGGAGTGTTTGGAGGAGGGGAAAAAGGCAGCTAAATTGTGAGGGGGAGAAAATTAGGATTATCCCCAACTCCAAGCGAATGGTTAGAATAGAGGATTCTATATTGTCTGGTCCAAACATCTTTCAATTTATTATTTATTATCCACCAATCACAACAATAATGGTTTTTTCTCCTAATTTTATTTTCTAACAACTTGTGGAAAAAATGAAAAATCTCAAACTGTTAGCGGCATTATTTGAAATACTTAAAAATATTTCTTACATTTATTTAGCTTAATTTTGCAATGAACGAAAAAATAATAGAAATTTAGATACAAGTAAGGAGGACAGATGGTCAGGTATGCACGGGCACACATGCTCTAATAGTCTAGCACACAATACGAGTAAGGTTCTATTCTAAAATCAATTGACAATAGAAGGAGTGGTCCACCGACTTATATTACTACTATATAAACGATCTATTGTAGCGGTGGGTTGTGGCGGTTTAATTTACGTGGCGTTATAATTGGCGATTTTTAGGATGTCTCCCCATTCTAAATCCATTTTCTATTTCCAACGCTAAGGTAGCGGTTATTATTAGTCTAATATGGTTTTTTTTTATGAAAAACAAAGGAAATGTAGCGGTTTTTGATAAGTCATAGATAACGGTTCCAATAGCGGGAAAATTGGTGCTTCATCCCTAGAACAAATTTTTAGGATAATTTGTTTTTATAATAACACACACGAAAGAACGGTCGCGCTTGAGGTTTGTGAGCCTCCTCCTCCTATCTCATCGCTCCGCCAGCCACCCCTACAACACCGGCCATCGAATCCACCACCGGTTGTCGCCGCTCACCACTATCGTCGGAACAGTCGGCTACAACTCCACCACCGTACCAGCACAGTCCCACAACTACTCTCTCTTCTCTTAATCGCATCGATCTTCTGGTCCGACAGTAGTAGATCGATCTGGGCAAACACGGGTAAGCCCGCTCGGCCCGCCCCGCCTGCCCGCATTAGCGGACATGGGGAAAAGCCCACGCGGGGTGCTAGGCCCGACCCATGCCCGCAAAGGGTGCGGGGTTGGACATATCAATCAACACGTTAGGGGCCGCTATAGGCCCGTAACGGGTACCCGTCTTTTTTTAATAAAAATATACGTGTATATATATGTAATAAATAATATTAATTATTCATTTAAAAAAATAATAAAAACAATAATTTATATATATATATATATATATATATATATATATATATATATATATATAACGTACTATATAAGTAATATATACATATACAATAACTATATATAAAAAAAAACAGTAAGTATGTATGTATTCATTTTAAATACAAATAAAAACAGTAAGTATGTATTTAGAATTCATTATATACAATATGCATGTATTCATTTAAAAAAAACAGTATGTATGTGTATATAGGCTTAGTATAGCTTTAATAAGAAAAATTAATTAGGTTTGCGGGTATCTGCGGGCTACCCGCACCCGTATTTGCGGACGGGCTTGGACACGACTTTCAATCCGTGAAGCGGGCTTAGCCCGGCCCACGCCCGCAACAACGGGACAAAATCTCGGGTAAAGCCCGTCCCAAGCCCCGCCCGCACCCGAGTTTGCCCAGGTCTAGACAGCAGTCACTCCCACCACTGCTCCCGATCACTCCAGCTGACCACCGACGCTGCCCAGCCACCATCTCCGGCCTTTTCTCCGACCACAATCCTCCTCCTTCCTCCATTGAAACCTTGAGGTAACTTTCCCTAAATCCCCAAATTTCTAGGGTTTTTTTCGAATTTGATAAATTTTAGAAATTTGGGTATTAAGTGTGTGATGATGGGTTCTATTGTGAGGATTTTGTGATTATCAAGGTGATTCTTTGTAGGACCCTGCCAATCTTTTCGGGGGCCCTGTGCTAAAAATTTAAGCTCGATTTATATTGTTAGTAATTTAAAAATTTTATACAAATGTGTTTGATAAAATGTGTTATAAATTAAACTTAGGAATAAGATGATAACTTTTTATTTTTTTGCATAAAAATATTGTAAATGATTTTTGCAAAAACTTCCATATTTTGAAATTTTCTATCACAATTCAAAAAATTAGTAATAGTGAACTAATTTATATAATAATAATTTTTTTGTGAGTTTTTCCTAAAAGATAGGGAGAATCGGTTAGAAGCTCAAGTAAATAAACAACAAAAATGCAATATATTTTTTTCCTTTTAAAAAAAAGAGAAGCTCTTTGGAGGGAAAAACAAAAGAAAAAAAAATTCAAACGAATAAACACAATAATTTAATATATTCTTTCCTTTTTAAAAAAAAAAGAGAAGCTCTTGGAACTTGGTTGGGGGAAAAAACTCAAATGAATAAACTCCTGGGCACTAACATTTCTATTGAAGAACTTGAAAAAAAAAAATTAATACGTAGTATATTTTTTTCTTTAAAAAAAAAGAGAAGCTTTCTGGAAGGGGAAATATGGGTGAGATTCGAACACGGGTTAAGGACTTGAGGGGCCTAAAGATAATGTACACGCATACTAGTGAGCCATTTTAAAATATTGAAATATTATGGAAGCCTTTTATTATATAACAAGTGTAACTGATATTGGGCCTCAAAATTTTGGGGTCTTGTTCCATTGGGCCAGCTGAACTGCTCAATCCACGAGCCTTTCTTTTAGTTTTTGGCTTGGAATATTGAGTCTTTGTATTTTAACTACACGAATGAGAATGTAGAAGTGGGAATTGTGTACATTGTTGATGTTGTCTGATTATTGATGCTTGATGTATGGGTGATAAATTGATGCAGGATAGAACTGTTGGATTTGATCTTATTTGGGCATTAGGTCGGTTTGGTATTATCGATTTTGTGCTAAATTTATTATGTATTTGACTGTTTGGGTTGAGACGGAATTTCAATGCTTATCCGATAGAATATTTTTGAGAGATTATTGCTAATAAGTGTGTTGTGTTGTTCCTGTTTCATTGCATGTTCCATATATGCACGCTTTCATGCCATAGTTAGTCTTAACTTTTTTTGTTGAACCATATGTGTACACAATACTGGATTTTGGTTGTGGTTAACACCTAATTGTTTGAAGATTGGGTTTCTTGATTGAGCATTATTCTTATTATGTAACTTGGATGATCTATTTGTCTGGATTTTGCTTGATTGAGCTTACTCTTATCATGTAACTTGGGTTCAACTGGTATTCATATTCTATGTAACTTGGATGATTATGTTCATTCCTGAACTTGTTTTGAATTGATGCCATCAAGTTTCCTTAAGGTCAACACTTACTTCCTTGCTTTTATTACATACTTGCTTTGGATTATCGATTGGGTTATAATTTGTAGGTGCTTGCTTTGTAGTGCAAATGGATGTAATCATCTATTTAGTACTCTTTATAAACTACTCCTAATCAAGAAATTCAAGGCCTTAATGCCTTTTCTTCTTTTGGCAGATTTTGCTCAACTTCCATCACTTCCTTTATTTGCAAAGTACATGGGAGGAATGATATAGATAAGTTTAAGTGGTGTGGTAAATTGTACGTAATAAAAAATCATTTTACAAGTTAGCTTCATTAATTTAGTATATCTTGTGTAGGATATTTCAAGGACAACTAATCGACCTAGGATAATAAGTAATAAAGCAGCAAGATAGAGATTAAGAAGGTGTTATGCTTGTTAGGATTAATTTATGTTTTCAACTTCTTCTAATTGATTGATGAGTATTAGTTTCATGCAATATTTTTAAATTTCTGAGATGAAATTTGGATTTCTAATTCATTTCTTATCATAGGTGAAGAGAAAACCCCCTAAATTTTGATGTATAATTTATTCTGCATTATTTGTAAGTATGTTTTAATTGGCATGTTTGACTCTCATTTTTGCTCCTCTACTTGTAAGTGTTAATTCCGCCTCCTTTCAGCTATTCTCGCGACTGCCACTGTGTATTAGTGTAATGTAATATAGAATGTAAGTGAGTTATGCATGAGTGTAATGAGTTGATTGTAGTTTAATGAGAGGAGTGTAATGAGAACAGTGCAATGAGTTGAGGGCAGGGGCGGACCCAGAAAATTTTTAGCCCATGGTAGTTGACAATAAGATGGAGAAAAAAATCGCAAAACACAACGTGTTCGATAGTACAAACTAGTGTCAACCTATGGTTTCGAAAATACTACAAATATATAATACGAAAATAAGGATAAAAAACGAAAAATAAAGATATAAAACCCAATAAATAAACATTGCATTATTAACATGTAATAATGTATAACTAGATATAAAAAAAAATTAAACTTGCGTAACTTCTTACCATATTCTCAAAATAAATAATATAACTTATAGTTTCGAAGCTCTCGAGATGAATTATAATATGTGAATGTCAATTTAAGTAAAATATTAAAGTATTATAGTATATTGAAACAAAACTAAAGTGATTAATACTGCTGTAATTTTCAAATATTCATAACTTTTTACTCAGATGTCGGACTTGGGCGTATTATAAATCAAAACGAAGCTATCGATAAGGAGAATACACCTAGGTAATTTTTCGGATGAGGAGGGGGTCACATGACCCCCTAGGACCCCCTAGGTCCGCCTCTGGTTGAGAGGACTGTAATGAGCAGTGTAATGAGATCATGGTGAACTCTTCTTGATTGTGGACTACATCTAGTGATCCAGAATCATGTGGGCTATTACCGTCACCGCCGAGATCTGGTCAATGTTGTCTACCATTGAAAGCCCTGAATGAGAGAGAATCGAGAGACGAGAGAGGGCTTTGGTTTATTGATCTTCAAACTGAGCTTATTAGAGATGGACAACAAGCTAACAATTTTCTGCCTCCGAGATCAAAAATCATCACATTGGAAAAAGGGTAAGAACGTTTACTAAGCCCCCTAAATTGTTCTTTCACATCATAAATCAACACAAGTGGAAGCTGCAGTTTCTCTAGCTGATGAGTAACACCTTCTGCGTGAAACCAGTAGCAATGGGTTAACCTTGGGAATTTGACCTTCTGTAGGAGTCCCCACCCTATAGTTGTCATTATGAACGTGAACTCCTTGATTCATTTGGACAAAATATGACCACAATATCTTCAAATAGTTGCCATTATGATTGGGAGCTCTTTGATCCTCTAAAACACAAGCTAACCTTTTAACACAAACATGTGCAGAGCGAGAGATGAGAGGACGAAGGCGTGCTTGGTAGTGTAAATTAAACCTATGGATAAAACCCTACTCGCACCTTAAAACGAGCAAACTCGAATTCGGCTCGTTTTTAAGTTTTTGTTTTCAATAAACTTACCCCTCGTTTGTTTTAAGATAAAGAAAAGGTAATGGTTACCCTTCTGAATCTAGTCCATTTTTAATTTAACATTAATTGATCATTATTCTAATAATTACCCTTCCTTCCTCATTTTACATACAAAATCTATTTTCTTTCCCCCATTTGATTACCTACTTTGAGCATAGGGTAACCATATCCCTTAGGATGCTCTAACTATTACCCTCTCCTGTTCTCTAGACTCACAAAAAAGTGTTGATCATATAAATTTTCCATATAAAATTTGTTTCATTTCCCTTCCATTCCTTTCTATTAAAAAAAACAAGGCCTTAATATATTGAATTTTTTATTTTTCCAGAAATTTTAATATATATTTACAAAGGGATATAAGATATGTTCTAAGTTTTTGTTTTAAAAAATCTTAATATCAATTTTTTTATTTTTCCATAAATTTAAATATTTAGAACGGATATAAGATTCATTCTAAGTTTTTGTTTCAAAAAATCTTAACATTTTTCATTTTTCTAAATTTTAGTATAATTAATGAACGGATCTTAAATCCGTTTGCAACTTATTTTCACTTTGAGCGCAATGATTATAAACACGTGTCATCTTAAGGATGAAACCGATACTAAATCCACTAGACCAAACGTCTAAAAACATAGAACGAATAATTTTTTTTGAAACTGTCATGAGTGCATTTATTTCGCTGTAATAAACATTGGTTGTTATTTCCACTGAGATTAGGTGTTATATGCACTCAGATTGAACAAATCTTTAATTAACCATGTTGGGCCGTTGGGGTGGTTGAGCCGGAAAGAATTTCATAATAGTACCCAATGATTTCTGATTCGACTAGGGGATATTACCGCTCTCTAATTACCAAAATAAAAAAATGGATCTTTAATCTATTTAAATCTCAGTTTGACAAATATCTAGTATTATAAAAGTAACTATTGACCAAACAATAAAAAAAAGTAACTAGCGTATCAAAAAACGATCCGGCTGTTCCGTTACTTGGTAGTCTTGAAACGATGGTTTCTAGCTCTGCAGACATGATAGAGGACCACAAGGGACAGTTCACTTGTAGGTCGTCTTGAAACGATGATTGAATAGCTTTATAAACGATGATTGAGTACATTAATTAATTAATGGGAAATTCCGTCTGATACCCCTGTGTTTTGTGCAATTCCAGATGGTGTTCTAAAGGTTTTTTTTTCCGTCTGGTACCTCCGAGTTTTTGTAAAATTCCGGCCCGTGACCAAACTTGAATGTAAAATGTTTAGTATGGTAAGATGTCGTTAAGTGTGATGATTTTAAACCAAAATTACCCATTAACCTCTTTTAAATCTAATTCAACCCAATTTAACCCAATATAATATTTTACAAGTGGATTCAACCCAATATAATATTCAACCCAAATTTTTTTTCCTCAAAAAAAAAAACATCCCAATTTAACCTATTATTCCAATTGAAATATTTATTTAAAAAATATAATATTTAACGAGTGGATTAGTAAATCTTATTCCTAAAAAATTTTAAAATAAAACTTGTGATCCTATGTCTATATCATATACATGACTTTTTCAAAATACTAAGAGTAAATTTAAGGCCACATTTGAAACACAAAAAAAGAGTAAATTTAAGGCAACAAATTTGAAATTGTAGATTGAAATTCAACAAGAAATTGTAGATTCATAATAACATCCAAAGTTGTCAATTACCAAACTATCAACATAAATTCCAACTTGCTAGTTAGTTCTAACCCTCTAACTATTGCAACAAAAGGAGGCAAAAAGCTATCAATTTCCATAGAGTTATAACAAGCTCTAACATAACATTCTAGTCATCGAACATGTAAAACAAAGTGTTAAAGAAGATGCCTAATCTTCCTAATCTTGTTGACTTCCATCAACCCATGGTGTCGACCCTATTACATCATCTTCAATACTCCCTCCGTCCAAGAATACATGGCCTTTTAGGCTCATGCACGCTAATTAAGGAACCTATTTTGCATCTTAAATCTCATCATTATTATTAAAGGTTAAAATAGTAATTGGAAGTTCAAGGGTTTTCTTTAATTTTTCCAAGAGTTTTATTTAATTTTAACAAGTAAAAAAGTAGTAATTTTAGAGGTAATAATTACCTATACATCTAAAAGACCATGTATTTTTGACAAAGTTTTAAGGCCTAAAAGGCCATGTATTCTTGGACGGAGGGAGTATGACATTGTGAACCTTCAACTTGCACCTTCTTTTTACACCTTTTAGTTTGCCTTTGTTCAACCCGAATACCTTGTTCTTTTAGCTCTTTTGCGGTTGGACCACCTTTACAAGTCTTGACATTATGTCCAAAGGCCTTATAGCACATGTAATTGAAAATAATTAGAATTTATATCATGGAAATATTAGGAACTACAAAAGTTAACATACCTTGCATTTTCCACAACGCATTGTTTTAGACCTCTTTCCCTTTTGCTTTTCACCCTCTTCTCTTCTTCTATTCCTTGATGGCCTTCCTACTCCCCTTTTCATAAAAGGAGGTTCTATGTTTGGAAAATTGAATTTCGGCCACTGTTCTTCATCGGATACCGAGTGAAAATCAATAGAGTAAGCCATTCTATATGCTTGTACGGAAAACCAGCTTGATACATATGCTTCGACAGGGGCTTCTGTCCTCATATGACGAATAGCCCTAATTGCATGTTTGCAAGGGATCCCACTAATCTGCCATATTCCACAAGCACAAGTCCGATCGGTGAGGTTAACGGGTAAGTAAGAACCGTTGTCCAGAACCTCACACTCGGTATTTGATGCTTTAAGAACCTGTCAAATTAAATTAAATGGGTATACAAACTATAATCCATCGGATTGTACATTCAGCAACAAAGAATCTGTACAAAATTTAGTTTATTGTGAAAATGCAGCCCAAAGAATCTGTACGAAATGGTGCAATGTTCAAAAGACAAAATCAGCAAAAACATAAATAAATTCTGCACTGTTTTGCCACAAAAATCAGCCCACAAAATAAAAATTAAGCAAAATGTTAACCATAACAACCCGAAAAAACATACCTGTAAACTGCGTGACTCCTTTAAGCGAGTTTCCAATTTTTTGGCGATTTTTGGAGTTATCCCAGTGCTTGGCCAATGTTTTGATGCATCTTGCCTCCCGACATATCTAACCATGTGTGTCCGTCGAATGCCTACAATTGAAAAATGGCAAATGTATCTATCATATCATCAACATCTTCCATTTGTTCACTCTTGTAAACCCTTCCTCTTGTTCTACTAAATCTACCACTACCGGAATTCGGTTGACTATTAGATGAATCATTTTTTTCTTTTGGAACATAGACTCCTTTTCTTCTCGCAGAGGTGGCAGGAATTCTTTTTTCTTGCTAACTAAAAGACACATTCCTAGATTGCAAAGGGGGCCCAGTTGTCTCATGGTTGCAAAGGGGCTGTTGTTGCTCCCTCTCGGGCTGTGGTTGGGCTTGTACTTGTGGAGTTGTTTGTGGTTCATATGGCACTATGTGAGATGGTAATGGAGTTGGTGTGGGATGTGTTTCACCCATGTACCCTATGGATGGATTGGATGGGATAGTATGGTGGGAGGATGGAAGGTTTGTATCACCCGAAGACATCCTAGAATCAATCAAACCCTTTGCCAACAACAAATTTTCACACGGGGTCTCAGCAGAACCAATTGCAATATTAATCACCTTCTTTCCAGGGAGTAAATTGAACAACTCCATCAGCTGATTATCCCTCTCCAACTTATGACTTTTCGAGTCATGCATATACCACAAACTTGGATGTTCCGGAAGACACAACTCCTTCTTCGCAGCCCCTTGTAGCAACTCGATATAAACATCAAGCATATTACATTTATCGACATCATCCACTTCAACATCCAAATACTCCACACATTTGTAACGCAATCTCAATACTTTTTTTATCTCCCATTCTACAATAACAATTTCAGAAATTCACACATGAGCATTTCAAGCAACGAAAGGTGAAGCAAAGTTATTGATTTCTAAAACTAATATGAGAAACTTCAACCTAATCAAACCTTATATGAGAATAGAGAACAAATTTCACCAACAATCACACAAAAAATTCTCGAATTAAACCCTAATTGAACCACCAAAAAAAAATCTCGAATTAAACCCTAATTTCACAATAAACATCACCAAAAATTTCCCCTAATTGAACCCAACTGGGATTTAGGTAGAAAATTTCAGAAATTTGACCCTAAATCACCCAAATTCAGATCTAATTTCGACATTAAAATGGTGATTCAAACCTGCAAATTTTCAGAATTGAAGCAGGTAGAGTCTCCATGCGGTCTACATCCCCATTGCGAGGCTCCGACGATGGTCTTCGCCGCCGGCCGAGTCTCCGAGGGCTTTGTCTTCCCCACCGGTCGAGTCTCCGAGGGCTTCGTGCTTGTCCTGAGAGGGAGAACTCAAGTAATGGAGATGGGAGAGAAGGGTTTTGTGATTTTTTTCCCCAGGAGGTTCATTCGCATCTCTCTTTCTCTTTTCTTTTTTTTTTCTTTTTTTTTTCCAGAAAGGCTTGCCTTATTAATATTTTAGGGAATTAATTTTCTTAAAAAAATAACGGAGTCACCAATTGGTCACGGTCCGGAATTTTACAAAAACTCGAGGGTACCAAACGGAAAAAAAACCTTTGGGACACCATCCGGAATTGCACAAAATACAGGGGTAACAGACGGAATTTCCCTTAATTAATTTAAGTATAATTTTTATTTTTCATTAAAGAAGTCCTATTTGCGGGATAGTTGCCAACTTGGCATGTCAATAATTTATATTTTAATACTCTAAAAGAATAGTACTAGTTTTTTTTGTTTTTTGGGTGAGCAAAGAATACTAGTTTATTGTTATCCCGTAAAAGAAAAAGAAAAAGAAAAGCTTGTTTGGTCACTTTGGTGAATTGAATACAGGCAGAAATGGACGGAAAGAGGAGGTAGAAGACGATACCCAGAAAGGAACACCACACCCACACCCCTAATCCGGCCATGTTGCCGTTAAAACCAAACTACCCCCACTGGCTGAGGGACGCCAAAGTGAGTTTCCTGACGGGCCTCTCCCACCTCAAGACTCTATGGAAACACTGGGACCTCCGCACCTTCATCCTCGTCAGTCTCGCCCTTCAGGTCATCCTCATCCTCATCGCCCCCTTCCGAAAGAAGACCGGCAACTTCGCCGTCATCAGTGTCATCTGGCTTTCCTACCTGTTTGCCGACTACGTTGCCATTCAGGCCGTCGGCTTCATCCCCAAATACTCCTCCGATACCTCCCAGGGCAACACCCACGCCGACCTCCTCGCCTTCTGGGCCCCCTTCCTCCTAGTCCACCTCGGAGGCCCTGACCCCATCACTGCCCTCGCCCTCGAAGATAACGAGCTCTGGCTCCGTACCTTCCTCCACCTGTTGACCTATGGCTTCGCCACCGCCCGCGTCTTCTTCCAGTCCCTCCCCTCCAACATCCTCGCTATCCCCACCATCTTTATGTTCGTCACCGGAATCCTCAAGTACACCGAGCGTACTTTGTCTCTTTACAGCGCCCGATTGACTCAATTCAAGTCGTCTATGCTGGAGGAGCCAGATCCGGGCCCCAATTACGCCAAGCTCATGGAGTCGTACGACTCCTACTTGAACTCGTCTCTTCCTGCCAAGTTCGACACCAATCCGGAGCCAGATCAGTACAATGTGTTTGCAGCCATGGCAATTGAGGAGTCGAAGAAAAAGGAATCGGAATCGGAACCTGCAGCAGCAGCTGACGGCGACGACGGCGACATGGATGTCGACAACACCCAGACTTGTTGGCAACGGTTGAAATCTTGTGTTTTCCCATCTAAAACCGTCGACAAGAACAAAAAGAGGAAGCTGAACAACATCAAGCTTGTGAGGGAAGCCTACAGGTTCTACGAGAAGTACAAGGGCCTCTACGTAGATCTCATCTTCAGCTTCCATGATAGGAACGAGAGCCGCACCTTCTTCCTCGAGCAGAAACTAACCGCGGAGCAAGCCTTCACTGTGTTAGAGATCGAGCTCAATTTAACCTACGAGGTGTTCTACACCAAGATGATAGTCATCCACCAAAATCGAGGGTTTTGGATGCGATTGTCTTCTACCATCCTTCAATTGATCTCCTTTCTGACATGGATCTTGCTAATTAGGAAAAACGAGTACAAAAGAGTGGACATCGGAATCACATATACACTCCTCATCGGAGCCATTTTCATCGACTTCATCGCCTTTGTGATGGTCAACGTCTCCGACTGGCAGATGGCGTTGCTGAACAAAGAGTCCGAAAGAAGAGCGTATTGGTACGACTGGATGTTAAACGCTCGTAAGCGGACTTGGGGGGACGCCTGGGAGTCGAAACATTCAACCTGGTGGAAATGGACCCGGCGGGTGCTCTTCCGCCGCTGGTCGGAGTCCATCTCCCAGTTCAACCTGATAAAGTACCGCGTTGACCCGTGGTCAACCTCCATGAATATCTTCTTCAAGGTGGTTCCGCCGCTCGAGGAGAAGTTCGAGGGCTTGGCGTATGTCTCCAAGAAGTGGTACGCCAATGCGTTGAGGGACTTCATCTACGAGGAGCTCAGGTACAAATCCGCCATCGCCGAAGAACCGAAAGACGCCGATGAGATCTGCGATTCAAAGGGGGATTGGGTCCTCCGGTCTTTAGCAGGCCTGGATTTCGAGCCGTTTGTGTTCTACCAGTGGACTGTAGACGTCGAGTACGACGAGTGCTTGCTCCTCTGGCACATTGCTACCGAGCTGCTGTACCAAGAAGCTGCATACAACTATGTCGAATCTGAAGATAACGAAAGGCAAAACGACTACCGTGAGTTCAGCAAGACTCTGTCGGATTACATGATGTATCTCCTCAATCGACAACCAGTGCTGATGCTAGCCGTTGCAGGTTCCTAATTGGATTTAATTTATTGGAATTGAATCGACCGGTGTACTTAATTGTTTGTTGATTGCAGGGATAGGCGATGTTAGATTCAGAGACACATGCGCAGAGGCAACGATCTTCTTCGACAGGGTGCTACCGAAGAGGAAGAAGGACGAGAACATGAACGAGAGGGTAAAAACGGCTTGTAAGAGGATGATGGACGTGAACACGACGACGCCACCGAGAGACATAAAGGGGGATAGGAGTAAGTCGGTACTGTTTGACGGGGTGCAGCTGGCCAAGAAGCTTATAGAGGTTGGGAAGGCGTCGACCAAAAATAAAACAGAGGATGATGGGAAGGAGTTGACCGACGAAGAAAAAGCAAAGGTTGAGAAGCGGAAGGAAGCCGAGGCAGTGGAGATGATGTGGGAGCTGATGGCGAAGGTGTGGGTGGAGCTGCTGAGCTACGCAGCGACGCACACGAGGGCGAGCGCGCACGCTGCGCAGCTCAAGCAGGGAGGGGAGCTGCTGACGCTGGTGTGGCTGCTGATGGTGCATTTGGGACTAGGGAAACAGTTCAGGATCACTCAGGGGAATGCCAGATCCAAGCTCATTATCAGCAAGTAACTAAATTAGCCAGTGTCTTTCAATTTTCATCTGTCTGGATTCAATTCCACCAAGGTGTTTACTTTTTGGACATGTTTTGGCCAATGTATTGAAATTCGACGGTTGCTTTTGGACCTTGATCCATCTTCTTTGTTAAGTACCATACCTGTCTCGAATTTAATTCATCGGCTCGATGGCTATACATCACACTCGGGGTCCTGAATAAGCGGTGCGGATCCTCCGGTCCACAACGGTAGTCCATTTTATAGTCCTTTCATTTTGATTGGTATGAGTTTATTGAAATATAACTTTGATGATTAATAAAATAAATAAAAGATTTCATTTCACCCAATTAAAATGAATGGACCATAGAATGGCCTATCATTATGGACTAGACGATCTCGATCGATGAATAGGAGCCAATAATAGATAGAGGTAATCAGGATACTCAACCATTTGTGAATTTCTAGCGCAAAGCTGACCAGTACAGAACCATGTACTTTTTTTTTTTTAATGGGCTGATTTGTACCAGGAACAGCTCCCCTCGGTCAATCCTTGCTCTACTTTCCCTGCTTTAGGGGAAAAAATGAAAATAAAGGCATTAAAAATATTGAAATATCTAAATAAATCAATATTTAAAACACAACTAAAATTAAACTATAAGGGAAATTTTGTTTGGTGCCCCTGAGTTTTTGACAATTTTGATTGTTGTCCCACACTTTTTTTTATCCGAATGGTACACTTGAGTTTTGTCAAAAGTTTGGCTCATACTCAAAACTCATATTTTCTCCCTTTTTAATGAATAAAACCACCCTTTATTATTCCTTTCTTCACAAAAAAAAATCCATTTACTTTTAACATTAAACAAAGCTAGATATTATTTGACTAAATTCAATACAAAAGTGACAGACCCATCTTTATTTTTAAAATTGTACGAAATCACATATTATTTCCCAAAATTTTATAGTAAAATCACCCTTGTTTTCAAAAAAAATTATAACAAAATCACTACGGTTTTTAAAATTGTACAAAAGATCTAGTATTATTTTTTCATAATTTTATAGTATTATTTTTTCATGCTTGGAGCCCGTGAAAGAAACACTAAGTGATTAAAATTGTCGTGGATGCATCCACGACAATTACATTTTGATGCAACAATCAGAACTTTGAGATATTAGAAAGGAACACAACATAGGCCCATGTTTCTTTCACGGGGTCCAAGCTTTGAACTGCAGGCATTCTGTGATGCAGATTGGGCATCATGTCCCCTCACTTGACGATCAGTAAGTGGCTTTGTCATCTTCCTTGGAGAAAGTCTTATCTCCTAGAAGTCGAAGAAGCAAACCACAGTTTCACTGTCGTCAGCAGAGACAGAATATCACTCAATCAGGAGGGTATGCACCGAAATTGCTTGGTTAACTCGTCTTCTGTCAAAATTGGGAGTGTCGAGTATTAAGCCAATTCCAGTTAGATGTGATAACCAAGTTGCTATCCATATAGCTAAGAACCCAGTCTTCCACGAAAGAACCAAACATGTTGAATTGGATTGCCACTTTGTGAGAGAAAAGGTCCTTGAAGGTTTGATAAAATTGTATCATGTACCAGCCAAAGGACAATTGTCAGATGCTCTTACAAAGGCATTACTTGGGTCTAGCTTCCCCGATGTGTTAGACAAGCTTGGGGTTTCTGACCAAACGGAAATGATAAATGTTTCTGACTTTTTTGGTCAACGAAACGGTCAAACTTTCTGACCTTTCAGAAACGTTTCTGAGGTGTTTCCGCGGAGTTTCTTCATATGCAAAAACGCGAAACCGCTACAAAATGGAGTTTCGGAGTATCATAGAAAATTTCTGCAACCGCAGATTGCGACTTTGCAGAAATCCGCAAACTCGCAATTCGCGGTTGCGATTGTTTTTTAAAAATAAAATTCAAATTACCATATACTACGTTAATCCTCATCCTAAATCAGATTACGGATAAATATTAACGATATTTGATGATATCCCGTTGATATCAATTTTGGATATGCGATAAGGATATTTGAAGTTATCGCGTTTTAAAGATATTTGAAGATAGATATATTTGGATATAAATATATTTTATTTACTAGAATATTCGCCGACGACTAGGGGTGTGCAGAAAAACCCGACACGACTGATACGACACGAAAACACGACAACACGACACGAAAAAACACGAAACCGAAATAACACGACACGAAAATGACACGAACCGTGAAAACACGGCATTAAACGGTTCGTGTTCGGATCAGGCATATCCGCTTTTCGGATACCCGACACGAACCGTTTAATATTTTTTTATGTACGGTAAAAGGAGTATTAGTATATATAAAGTCCAAAAGGTATCACTATAACCCGCTAGCCTAGTTGGTAAAAGCCCAGCGCTCTCAACTTATTAGTCTTGTGTTCGAATCCTGTCTATAGCGCTGTTTTGGCCTTTTTTTTCCTTCATTAAACAAACCCTAGACAGTAAGTTCAGTAACTCGGGCCTTTTTTTTCCCTTCCCTTCCGCCCCTTTTTTTTTATGTTTAAATTAAACAAACCCTAGACATAAACTCAAAGTCTCCCATTCATAAACTCAAAGTCTCCCATTCATTCCAGTTGACACTCAACTTCTTCTCTTCTACAACACCTAATCGTTCCGAGCGATTCTTCTTCTTCTCTTCAGTCTTCTCCGACGTCCAATCGTGAATCGCCCATCTCCCTGAGATCTCAAAATTTCCCATTAATCATTTCAGTCGAGACTCACCTCTTCTCTTCTCCGACGCCCAATCATTCCGAGTCATTCTTAATCTCTTCTTCTCTTCTCTAGCACCAAATCGTGAATCGCCCATCTGACCATACCTCTCTCTTAGCTCTCAAAACATCAATCAATGATAAGTAAGAATTTGTGCGAATTTGTTTAAAGTAAACAAACCCTTTACTCTTAAATCTCCCAAATTTGTGCGAATTTGGTGTTGTTTGTGGTTGCATCCGTTTATGAAAGTGTTTTTGGTGTGGATGCAGCATGTTTCAACACTTAAAATGGCAACAACACTACATCAGTAGGTCAAAACTCAACACAGCCGCAACTGTGTACAAGAACGCCATTAAAAAAGAGAAGCAAGTGGTTCGTGTAGGATAACCCAGTATCCGACACGGAACCGATAACCTTTACCGTGTCGGATACCCGACTTAAACCGGTTCGTATACGGTTCGGGTTTTTGTGACTAAACGGTTTCGGGTATTCGACACGATTATCCGGTTCGTGTCGGATACCCGGATATGCCCACCCCTACCGACGACCTCTATATACACCCTACGTGTTTAGAGCACAAATTGATATCTACAAGATATTGTCAAATATCGTTAATAATTATCCATAATCTGATTTAGGATAGTGATTAATGTAGCATACGGTAATCTGAATTTTATTTTATAAAAAAAACAATCGCAACCGCGGATTGTGAGTTTGCAGATTTCCGAAATTTTTTTAAAAAAATTGCAACCGTGGATTGCGAGTTTGCGGACGGTTGCTGACAATGTATTATGCAATATAATAATCGTGTGAATAGTAGCAACCTTATCCACCAATGACAACTATAACAACAAATTTTCAAATTAATGGGGTTTTTTTCTACTAATTTTATTTTCTAACAACTTGGGAAAAAATGACAAATCTCAAAGTGTTAGCGGTATCATTTGAATTTGGATTGTTCTAAGGGGCATTTTGAAAAATATCAAAAAAAGTTGCTCTAATTAGGGGAGTGTCCAAAAAATTGAAAAAATTAGTAGAGTGTCTATCCCCTTTACCCCCAAAGCCCCCCATCCTCGATGCCCCCCTCACGTGTCCAGTTTTTTTATTTTATTTTTTAAATTCCGCGTTAGCACTTTCTATTGTGCAAATATAACCCGCTGTTGTGCACATATAATATTATGTTGTGCCAATATAACTTTATTTTGTGCAAGCTTAAACAACCTTATAAAAAAGATATGCACATGCATTTGTATCTTAAAATTGCATTAATATATCTTATTTGCACATAAACACATCACTCTACCAATGACCTAAGAGGCTTTAAAATTGCATTAATGTCGACGTCGATGTTGCTGACACCGACATTCCTGACACCGCTGACACTGACATTGTTGACACTGCTGACACTGTCACCACTAAAATTAGGAACACCACTAACATTTTTCGTGTCAACACTGACGCCGACATCGGAGATGCTAACGCCGACGTCGAATATGCTTTTTTCCGTGTCAGCAGCACTGACGTTGACATTGTTGATGCCGACATCGGAGATGCTGACACTGACGTTGACATTGCTGACATCGGTATCGGAGATGCTAACGCTGACATTAGAGATGTCGGCTAACGCCGACATCGATGCTACCGATGCTGCTGACGTCGAGGTCGAAGATTTTTTTTTCCGTGTCAACAGTTCTTTTTTTCGTGTCAGCACTGACGTTGTTGACTTCGACATCAAAGATGCTGACGCCGCTGACTCCGACATCGAAGATGCTGACACTAACGTTGGTGTTGCTGACATCAACATCGGAGATGCTGACGCTGACATCGGAGATGTCGGTTGACGTCGACATCGATGCTGCCGACGCAACGGACGTTGACGTTTACGATGCTTTTTTTCATGTTAGGACTGACGTTGACATCGCTAATGTTGACGTCGAGGATGCTTTTTTCGTGTTAACGCTTCTTTTTTTCGTGTCAGCACTGACGCTGAAGTTGCGGGCATCGACATCAAAGATGTTGATGCTGATGACGCCGACATCGGAGATGCTGACGCTGATGTTGATGTTGCTGACGTCAACATCGGAGATGCTGACGCTGACATCGGAGATGTCGGCTGACGTTGACATCGATGCTACTGACGTCGACGTCAAAGATGCTTTTTTCATGTTAACACTGACGTTGACATTGCTAATGCCGACGTCGGAGATGCTTTCGTTCGTGTGAACGCTGCTTTTTTATGTGTCAGCACTGACGCTGACGTTACTGATGCCGACATCAGAGATGTTGACGCTGCTGACGCCGACATTGGAGATGTTGATGTTGTTGACATTGATGTCGAGGATGCGATGCTGCTGACGCCAACGCCGGGGATGCTTTTTTTTGTGTCATCACTTCTTTTTTTCGTGTTAGCACTTTTATTTTTCGTGTCAGTGTTGACGCCGACATCGATGTTGTTTTCGCCGACGTTGAAGATGCTTTTTTTTGTGTCAACACTTTTTTTTGTGCCAACACATTCAGTTGGGCATCAGTATTTTTTTTCGTGTCAGCACTTTCTGGTATGCAAATATAACCTGATGTTGTGCACATATAATATTATGTTGTGCAAATTTAACTTTATGTTGTGCAAATATAATATTTATATTATATTTGCTTAAACAACTTTATAAAAAGGATATGCACATGCATTTATATTTTAAGGTTGCACTAATATATTTTATTAGTGAAAATTTATTAGAAAATTTTGTAAATTACTAGATTTATTATAAACTTTAGCATGTGCGGGATTCGAACCCACGTATTTGCGCATAAGCACATCGCTCTACCATTGAGCTAAAAGGCTACAACAATAAAAAAAAAGAAAAAAAGAGGAAGTTAATTAAAAAAAGTGAAAAATAAGAAGTTTATGTTGTGCAAATATAACAATTTGTTGTGCAAATATAACTTTATGATGTGCACATATAACAATCTGTTGTGCGAATTGCTACTGCTGACACCGGATGTCAGCAAGATTGTTATTCCCTCTTACTTTTGAAGCAAATAATGTGAAAAATTATATTCCTCCAGCAATAAGTCTAGTAAAGAGTTATTCAAGTCTAAATCTCAAAAAGATGACTCATCAATTAGGAATATTACGAAAAATAACAAGGAAAATTAAAGAAAGCGCACTTTAATGCAGCGTCTCCACCATTCTTGCATAATTCTCCAACAAAGATTAAAGTACTAAATGAATTTTATACAAATGTCAAATAAAGTTAATTACACATTCGAATTCAGCATGTTATATTTGCACAAGAGACCACGTCAGCACAATTAGAAATAAAAAAGAACCTATACATTCTAACAAAAAAAGAACCTATACATCTATATTATAATACTAAAGGAGAAGTCGCCTACGACATGTGGCGGCTTCTCCTTTAATGTAGGTTTTTTTTTTTGTTTTTTGTTGGATTTGTTAATTAAATAATTGCATATTTAAGTAATTAGAGTATTTATAAATTAAAGTATATATTTTCCGATAGGATTTTGCCGAATCCCGGGTGGTTATGATTTTGGATCAGGCCAAGTGGTTAATTAATTAATTAATTAATTTTCCGATCGGTTACGATTGGATTACGTTGTTACGATTTCATTTCATTTTCGTATTATACCGAGAGTGCGTAATTGATTGTAAATGAATTTAGCCGGTAGTAATTGATTCTCTAATTGAAAGATATAGAGGAAGGTAAGGTTGACGTAGATGTAGATTTTATTTTCAACCGAGCTACCCACAAAACAACCGAGCTATCCACAATGACAAATATTAAAGGTAAGACTCCCATAGTGAATAATAATAATAGGAAGCATAAAAAAATGAACGTTAAATATTATTTTAGTTTATGCGTTTGTGAGATTCATTTCAGTTTGATTGAGTTAAATCAATTGATGATGGAGTTCTTTAATCACGTTTGTGTGGATTAGTTTCGTTTTGATTAAATTCCTTAATCACGTTTTTTATTTAGTTTATTTGATTATGAGGATTAGTTTCGATCGTTATGGAGTTCATTCTGGAGTTTATGCGTTTGAATTAATCTTTTTTTTTCTGACGATGAAAACGTTGAGTGTAGCACTCGAAAATTTCATTACCTAGACGAGTTACTACAACAACACCTAAACACCACAAGAATCCGATGGAATATTATTGTTCGTGTATTAAGAGCGTCTAGGTCCCTAAGCTACAATGATCCTGGAAAACTTCATTCGATTGACATGATTTTGATAGATGAAAAGGTAATGGTGTTTAAATATTTGTTAGTTTGTTTACACTGTCCGATCTAATCATGTATTTGAAATTGAAAGTGTCAATTAGGTTTTGGTCTCGATTGGATTTTATATGTTGATGTGACATCTTCTCCTTTAATATAGGAATATTAACCAATTAGTTATTTTTCAATTTTTAAATAAACTATTATTTATTATAAATCAAATTACGTTTTTAAATATGTAATTAATTCATTAATTCATTTTTCCCTAAATCTTAACCGACTGATTTTCTTTTTAAAATTTTGTTTATTAATTTCATTAAAATTATTTTAAATTGGATATTATTGCAATTTTGAATTTGAATAACAATTCGGATAAACTTAAATAAATTAAAAAATCTAATTGGTTTTCTTTTTATTATTTATTATAAATCAAATTACTTATTTAAATACATAATTAATTAATTAATTTTTTTCCCTAAATCTTAACCGATTGATTTTCTTTTTAAATTTCTTTTTATTAATTTCATTAAAATTATTTTGAATTGGATATTATTGCAATTTTGAATTTGAATAACAATTCGGATAAACTTAAATAAATTTAAAAATCTAATTGGTTTTCTTTTTCTTATTTATTATAAATCAAATTACTTATTTAAATACGTAATTAATTCATTCATTCATTTTCCCTAAATCTTAAGCGATTGATTTTCTTTTTAAATTTCTTTTTATTAATTTCGCTTAAATTATTTTGAATTGGATATTATTGCAATTTTGAATTTGAATAACAATTCGGATAAACTTAAATAAGTAAAAAAAAATATATTGGATCTTTTCAATAACATTTATATACAAAAATACCCTCGTGTCTTCAATTCTATAAATTTTTTATTGATCATTCTAATTTATTTTAAATTTCTTGCAATCTTGTCATCAATTAATTTTTAGCATTTTATCTTTCTACTTTGTTTGTTTGTTTATAATTTATTCGAATTAACTCTTAATTAGTATGTGCATGCAATTGTTTGATTATAGGATAGTGTAAAAGTAAAACTTTGAGAATCGACTTGATTTAGTTCAATTTGTGTTTTTCTACCCCCAGTCAATAACGTTATAGTTTTCGAGGTGAGTAATGTACAAAAATCTATTCTATAATTATAATTTACAAATTCAACTATTAATGTCTTTCTATGACCTTTTATCTTAATGTGGAGGATTTCATTTCTCTATTGGGATAAAAAAATTCCCTATATTTTCAAAATCTTTCTTCTTTTTCATTAAAATAAATATGTACTCGTGTTAAAGATGTTATAGGTAATCCAATTCGACCAGTTATCGATTCTGTTGCACTCACATTTATCTAAAAATTAAGATCTATATGTTTGTAGTCTGCCGTTGTTGATGTGAATACCCATTTCTCCCTTTATTATGTTTGATTTGAAACATATGCAATTGTTAGTGAAATCTCTTTTAATATATATGTATGGTAAAAACAAATCTCAACTATTTATACTAAGAGATAAAAACAAATCTCAAGTATACCTAACAAATCACAATAGATAAATTTACTAAACAATTTTCAAATATAAATAATACATGTTCATTTACATTGTTCCACAATATAATTGAAAGATGACTGATGTATTCAAAGATGACATATTCGAAGAGAAGAAGAATAAATTAAAGAAAAAAAATTCGATCCAACACTAAATAACAATATATTTCATTTATAATTTATGATTATTTTTACATGCATGCATTTGGGTACAAATATTAATCAACAATGGGATAAAATTTTGTCTTTAATTACAAATTTTCAAATTTTTTTTACCGTTAACTATATTATTATTAACAATGTTTAGATGTGAATAGTGGTACTTTGAGTTTAGAGTTTCTTTATAAAAAAAAAATTATACATTTTCTAATATTAAACATATTAATATTAAAAAAAGACCCGCACAAAAGTGCGGGTACTAAACTAGTTATAACAAAAAAAAGAACCTATACATCAACTTGAATTGCACAAAAAGAGATCATGTTAGCACACAATTAGAAATAAAAAAGAACTTATACATCAATTTGTATTGCACAAAAAAAGACCATGTCAGCACACAATTAGAAATATTAAAAAAAACCTACACATCAACTTAAATTGCACAAAAAGAGATCATGTCAGCACACATATCTTTTCTTTCTGTTTATCTATTTTCACATCAGCATAGTTAACAAATTCTACAATATATCAGTAGCTTTTAGCAAGAGCAATAACATGTGAACAATAAATATCAAATCAATATAAAACATAGCATAACTAGCAAAGCAGATCACAAATCCCTGCTATGTTCTCACACAAAAAAAAAAAAAAAAAAGAGGAACCTGCGGTTCAAAAAGACAATCAAGAAGTTTGACATTAGGATTAAAATTGGCATAAACAAGAATTAGTAAATCGATATAAGTCTTCGACCAATTTAGTGTGTAGAAGCCAACGACCAATAAATAGATAAACAAAGGAAAGACAGTGGATGAGAACATGGGTGAGAGTCGCAAATTAACCTGGAGTCGCAAATCCAATTAAAAAACAAGCAATCTGAATTAAAAAAAAAGTTGAAAAATAAGAAGTTTATGTATTTAAAATATAAGTTAATGTTATGCAAATATAACTTTATGATGTGCACAAATAACAATCTGTTGTGCAAATTGTTACTGTTGATACCAGATGTCAGCAACATTGTTTGTACCTCTTAATTTTAAGCAAATAATGTGACAAATCATATAAAAGAATGAACTAATCATATAAAAGCAAGCATAATCTACAGTAAAAAAATCTGTCAATTGTGTACAAGAGCAAGCATAAACTAATCATATAACTACACACATTGCACTTGTCCCTCAATATTCAATTTCAATGTAACCACACACATTCAGCAATTAAATTCAAGCACATCTAAGCTTACTGAATTTTCACAAGCACATCTAACCACACACATCCAGCAATTACATTCAAGCACATCTAAGCTTGCTGAATTTTCTCAAGCACATTCAAACACATCTAATCATATATTGTTCACATGTCAGCATTCACAATTATGAGGGAAAAGAATCTGATATAGGTCAATGTCATCTTTTTGCAGTGTCAGCAGACTAACACAACAACCTTTTAAAAAGGAAAAAAAATGGAATGGCTTCATTTTAAAAATTCCCAAGTTACCAGAAACATCCATTTCATTGTTAAAGAAAGAGAGCATTTATTTCCAACAAAAAAAAACATTCAGAATGAGTGCTTCTGAGAACTTTAATATCATCAACTGAAGCTTTAGAGTCATATTACAATAAGCTTACACTAGAATGGCTTATAAAAAAGACAAATAATTGAATGCTAACATACAACCCACCAAAAAAAATTGTAACCTACGATGTGCACAATTTTAGATTCTTGCAATTCGGATTTCTTGCAATTCGGATTTCACAACTGCTAATTTGCTTCTGCAGTCTAATATTCTCGACTTTTGTTAAGAAACTTCAGCATACTATCTAGATAAGCACATATCATCTACAATTTTAGATAAGCATCTTACACGTAGCCATGTACATTAGCATTCAAAGAAGAATTTGACAAGATGATGGCTAGGAGTTTGAAGTTTCATGTTTCAAACAGATGAATCAAGACTTTATGAACAAGGGATGTCATATTGCAAACTTTGTATAGCTACTAGATGGAGGTTGTGCAGGCAGTAAAAGATTTTATCAAAAGAGAACACAAATTTCAAATATGAAAATTCCCAAATCACAAATTCAAAGTGAAAATCCCATTCCGAAAACCTAATGTTCAGAACGAGCTAGTATCACCAATTCGAAAACCCCCAATTCGAAACCCACCTCAAAAATCAAGTTCTTTGCCATATTCAAACGCCTGATTCGAAACCCCTAATTCAAATCCCTAATTCGAAACTCAAACTCCAAAATCTCTATTTCCCATATTTAAGATAGGAACTCCATTACTCAAATTCACATACTTATAGTCAAAATATCAAATTTGAAACCCTAATTATCGAAAAATTTACAACCAGCATCTACCTCTCCTTCATGGTTCGACCTGCTTCTTCTTCGTGTTCAACCTTGTCTATTCGACCTCCTTCTTCTCCTCCTGTTCGACCTTCTGCTTCTTCTCCTTCTATTCGACCTTCGGCTTCTTCTTCTGATCGACCTGCTCTTCCCCTCTGTTCGACGTTCTTTCCACCGGCCTCCGGCCTACGTTCGACCTTCTTTCTCTCTTTTTTTTTTCTATTTTTAATAAAACCTAACGGAGCTATTAGATTTAACCGGAGAAGGGCACGAGACGAAATTCGTATAAAACTCAGGGGTACCACACGAATTTAGTGAATGTTTTGTACACTGCGTAAAATAAGCAATACCACAGGGGTACCAGACGAAATTTACGATAATTTATTTATATTAAAAAAATTAATTATATCTTTTTATTTACCATACCTTGGATGTTTTAGTTTTTCCTAAAAGACATTTCAAATTATTTTTCTTAACTTTAGTAATATATAAGATTTCATAAATATTTTATACTTTTAAAAAAATAAAACATTCAAAATTTAAACATCCTATTAAACAAATTAAATTTACTTAAAATTAATTAGAACCCATAAAATAGGCAAATTAAAAAAATTATAATGAAAAGAGACTTATAATTTATTGGATGACTATAAGATCATAATCCTCAATTTAATAATTGTACATGGCCTCCAAAATTGATTGAATGACCCTGTAAATCTTTAAGTCTGTAATTCCGGCCCACCTTTCAGAGAGTCTTGCAGCCGACACTGGACAAATGTAATTACAATAACAAAGAAGATGAATCAAGGGTCAAAAGCTACAATGCAGTGGCCAAAACATGTCCAAAAGTAAACAAATCGGTGGAATTGAATCCAAACACATGAAAATTGAAAGACACCAGCTAATCAATTTAGTTACTTGCTGATAATGAGCTTGGATCTGGCATTCCCCTGAGTAATCCTGAACTGTTTCCCTAGCCCCAAATGCACCATCAGCAGCCACACCAGCGTCAGCAGCTCCCCTCCCTGCTTGAGCTGCGCAGCGTGCGCGCTCGCCCTCGTATGCGTCGCTGCGTAGCTCAGCAGTTCCACCCACACCTTTGCCATCAGCTCCCACATCATCTTCACTGCCTCTACTTTTTCTTCGGCGGTCATCTCCTTCCCATCCTCTGTTTTATTTTTGGTCGACGCCTTCGAAACCTCTATAAGCTTCTTGGCCAGCTGCACCCCGTCAAACAGTACCGACTTACTCCTATCCCCCTTTATGTCTCTCGGTGGCGTCGTCGTGTTCACGTCCATCATCCTCTTACAAGCCGTTTTTACCCTCTCGTCCATGTTCTCGTCCTTCTTCCTCTTCGGTAGCACCCTGTCGAAGAAGATCGTTGCCTCTGCGCATGTGTCTCTGAATCTAACGTCCCCTATCCCTGCACTCCATTAACAAACAATCAATTAAGTACTTACACCTGCCAATTCGATCAATTCCAACAAATTAAACCTAAATAGGAACCTGCAACGGCGAGCATCAGCACTGGCTGTCGGTTGAGGAGATACATCATGTAATCCGAGAGAGTCTTGCTGAATTCACGGTAGTCATTTTGCCTTCTCTTATCTTCAGGTTTAAGATTGTAAGCAGCGTCTTGGTATAGCAGCTCTGTAGCAATGTGCCAGAGGAGCAAGCACTCGTCGTACTCGACGTCTACAGTCCACTGGTAGAACACAAACGGCTCGAAATCCAGGCCTGCTAAAGATCGGAGAACCCAATCCCCCTTTGAATCGCAGATCTCATCGGCGTCTTTCGGTTCTTCGGCGATGGCGGATTTGTACCGGAGCTCCTCGTAGATGAAGTCCCTCAACGCATTGGCGAACCACTTCTTGGTGACATACTCCAAGCCCTCGAACTTCTCCTTGAGCGGTGGAACCACCGCGAAGAAGATATTCATGGGGGTTGACCACGGGTCAACGCGATACTTTATCAGGTTGAACTGGGAGATGGACTCCGACCAGCGGCGGAACAGCACTCGCCGGGTCCGTTTCCACCAGGTTGAATCCTTCCATCCCCAGGCGTCCCCCCAAGTCCGCTCACGAGCGTTTAATATCGAGTCGTACCAATACGCTCTTCTTTCGGACTCTTTGTTGAGCATCGCCATCTGCCAGTCGGAGACGTTGACCATCACGAAGGCGATCAAGTCGATGAAAATGGCTCCGATGAGGAGTGTATATGTGATTCCGATGTCCACTCCTTTGTACTCGTCTTTCCTAATTAGCAAGATCCATATCAGAAGGGAGATCAGTTGAAAGAAGGAAGATGCCAATCGCATCCAAAACCCTCGACTTTGGTGGATGACTATCATCTTGGTGTAGAACACCTCGTAGGTTAAATTGAGCTCGATCTCTAGCACAGTGAAGGCTTGCTCCGCGGTTAGTTGCTGCTCGAGGAAGAAGGTCCGGCTCTCGTTCCGATCATGGAAGCTGAAGATGAGATCTACGTAGAGGCCCTTGTACTTCTCGTAGAACCTGTTGGCTTCCCTCACAAGCTTGATGTTGTTCAGGTCTCTCCTTTTGCTCTTGTCGACGCTTTTAGATCGGAAAACACAAGATTTCAACTGTTGCAAACAAGTCTGGGTGGTGTCATCCAGGTCGCCGTCGTCGACCTCAGCTGCTGCTGCAGTTTCTAATTCCGATTCCTTTTTCTTTGACTCCTCAATTGCCATGGCAGCAAACACATTGTACTGATCGGGCTCCGGATTGGTGTCGAACTTGGCAGGAAGAGACGAATTCAAGTAGGAGTCGTACGACTCCATGAGCTTCGCGTAATTGGGGCCCGGATCTGGCTCCTCGAGCATAGACGACTTGAATTGAGTCAATCGAGCGCTGTAAAGAGACAAGGTACGCTCGGTGTACTTGAGGATTCCGGTGATGAACATAAAGATGGTGGGGAAAGCGAGGATGTTGGAGGGGAGAGACTGGAAGAAGACGCGGGCGGTGGCGAAGCCATAGGTCAATAGGTGGAGGAAGGTACGGAGCCAGAGCTCGTTATCTTCGAGAGCGAGGGCAGTGATGGGATCAGGGCCACCGAGATGGACCAGGAGGAACGGGGCCCAGAAGGCGAGGAGGTCGGCGTGGGTGTCGGCATGGGAGGTATCGGAGGAGTATTTGGGGATGAGGCCGACGGCCTGGATGGCAACGTAGTCGGCGAACAGGTAGGCAAGCCAGATGACACTGATGACGACGAAGTTGCCGGTCTTCTTTCGGAAGGGGGCGATGAGGATGAGGATGACCTGAAGGGCGAGACTGATGAGGATGAAGGTGCGGAGGTCCCAGTGTTCCCATAGATGTTTGAGGTGGGAGAGGGCCGTCAGGAAACTGACTTTGGCGTCCCTCAGCCAATGGGGGTAGTTTGGTTTTAACGGCAACATGGCCGGATTCCAGGGGGTGTGGGTGTGGTGTTCCTTTCTGGTTATCGTCTTCTACCTCCTCTTTTCGTCCATCTCTGCCTGTATTCAAATCCCCAAACAAGCTATTCTTTTTTTTTTTGGATAACAATAAACTATTATTTGAGAGTATTAAAATATAAATTATTGACTAAATTCATCATACTGTAATGCCAAGTTGGCTACTATCCCGCAAATAGGACTTCTTTAATGAAAAATTATACTCGAATTAATACTCCGTCAGCTGTCCCTTGTGCTCAATCATCGTTTATAAAGCTACTCAATCATCGTGTCAAGACGGGCTGCAAGTCAACTGTCCCTTGTGCTCATCTACGTCTGGCGGAGCTAGCAATCATCGTTTCAAAACTAGTACCGGAACGGATCATAATCCATTATACTCCTTAAGTCCTTTTAGGTTTTTGCACACATATTAAGAAAAACACAAAAGTGTTACTTTTATACCCCTCATTAATTATCCACAATCACTAACAACCAATAGTATTTCATAAAACAAGTCAAAAACTTACTTTTCTCTTAACCCAATGCCTAGGAAACCTAAAAGGACTTATATTTCTAAACAAAATTTTAAGCCTAAAAAGACTTATATTTTTGAACGGAGGGAGTATTGAACAGATTGACGATTTGAACGTTGAACACGTATCAAGCTGAGATTTCGTTTGAGTGTATATAGCATATATGATCTCAGTGGATATAATAAGAGTCAATTTTTATTACGACAACCTATATGCACTCATGATGGTTTCTAAAAAAAATTATCAGGTCGAAGTTTTTAGAGACTTAGTCTAGTGGATTTAGTTGTGAGTGGGCATATCTGGGTACCCGATGCAAACCAAATAATCGTGTCGGGTACCCGAAGCCGTTTAGCCCAAAAAACTCAAACCGTATACGAATTATTTTAAGCCGGGTACTCAAGACGATTAATTAATCTATTCGGATCCGTGTCGGATACCCTGGTACCTGACACGAACCATATATATTTTTTCCCATTTGTGTGGCTACTGGAGTAACCGCGCCTCCAAGTGTTCCGATAGAGGAGCACGGTGACAGGGAGCACGAAGCCCCCTTCCATCGCAACCCACAAAAAACCAAAAAAATACTCAAATTTCTTCCCTTTTTTTCATTTTCAAGGACGAGGGAGTCCCAAATCAATTATTGTTCTCAACCAATTATATTCGAACAACAAAGTCCCAGATCTCAAATCTAAGGTTCAGTAGTTCATGAACAACAAATCCCAAAAACCGATATGAAAATCCAAGCAAAAAAAATTTGACCATGAAGATCAATCACCAAAAACTCATAGATCACAACCACATCGTAGTAAGAAATATCGAGCCTTGACATGTTCGAATTTCACCACAAATCGCTCAATTCCGCTGACTATATATGCATAAAGTCGAAGAGGACAAAAAAAAAACTTCGAATACAAAGCAACAGATCTTGAATAACAAGCATATTTATCATGAATTTCAAAGACAAGAGAGATAGGTGAGAGAAGTTTGAATCTGAGAATTTTGAGAAGGAGAGAGAGTGAAGAATGAATCTGGATGTGAGACAATGAGAGAGTGAAGAAATAGTGCGACACTGCCTGTTTTTTTTGGAGGGAGGGGGGGGGTGTGTGTGAAGGTCTTTATATACTATAAAAAGGAAGAGTTAAAAAATAAAAACTATCCGAGATTCGAACCTGGGTTGAATTGAAGGCGCGCACACAAACTGGGGCCTAAAACAACTGAGCTAGCGGAGTTTATTGTTATTTAGAAGATTTTATCTATACTACTATAGATAGATAGATAGAATCCTCTATGTAGCGTACAACTAACTTGCTATCCACATTTACTATTGTCTTCCATCAGCTTGGAGCAAGCAGTGTCAATGTCCTCAACCCCGATCTTATGTTTGCTCGACTCAGTGTTAGACGACACCGCCATGCCTGTTTATCCGACTGCTTTGCCACCAAAGGTGACTCAACAAGAGCAACTAACGAGTCAAGGATCGATGTCGCCTAGCGTGCTGGGTTGCTTAGCTTAAGAAGAAGGAATCCGGTAGTGGTAGGAATATCGAGAAACATACCCTCTAAGTCGACCTTCTCGGTGAATCCAGTAGTAAGTGCACCAAATCCATCCTCGGTGATTGGCTCATCCTTGTAATCGAGGATTTTCTCATATCATCGCTGACGTAGAACTTGGGGTTTGAGATTTCTGGGTCTTGCAGCATAGCTTTCTCCTTGCGCAATCTTGGAAAGTGTTATCAGTCAAAACATAACTCCCACATCCATCTGAAAAATCCTCAAACCAAATGGGGTAGGACTTGACATCTCCAAGCTCAATTCAATAAGCACATAGATATTACGATCCAGGATGAATGTGATATCAATAGAAACATAGACCCTAGGGTATCCAAATCGAGCCCTTTTCTCATTGAAAGTAACCACTTTAAGCACCTTTCCTGAGCCATTCTCCTTAGTCAAGGACTTGAGAACTTTATCACTAACATACTTGATAGGCAATCCCAGAAAATGAACCAACACGTCAAGTGTGGTTATAGGTTAAGTCAGAGGATCGAAATCGATCCTCCAGGGACAAAGGAACATGACTTAGCTTGAAATTTGGCAAGGACTACCATGCTAAGCCTTGTCAGGGTCCTCCAGGAGGTCGAATTAGAGTTCAAACCAATTGGTAGCAATGCGGATCAACAAATGTGGCATCACAATCATATGATATAGATACTATAACTATTTTCGATTTTTATATACTCTTAAAACAAATGTGGCATCACAATCACAAGGAATGTTTAAAAAAATTGTGGTGATAAACAATATTCTCAAAAAATGAAAATCAATCAACTCTTGCTATATTTACCCTCCCTATAAAAATGCATCAAATTTAGAAGACCAAAAAACAGTAATTACCATAAATACAAACATACCTATATTAAGGTTATTGAAATTTAAAATAAATGTGCAAGTATATATGCTTTAAAATATATGTTTTGAAATAGACTATTCAAAATATCACTCATCTTGTTGCAAGAATAGTTGAACTTTTCTTTTTTTGAAAAACAAGAGCAAAATCACAAACAAAAAGTGATTTTCTTTTGTTTTTTTTTTCCTATCAATTCATTAGTTCAATTGTTCTTCGCAACAAGAAATCGATATAAAATGTCTAATTCAATCAAAGTAAATGAGGAGGAGAAGAAAAGTATGGTAGCCGTTGCGATAGATAAGGATAAAGGAAGTCAAGATGCATTCAAATGGGCTATTCAAAACGTTTTAAATCCGGGCGATAGTATCTCCCTCATTCACGTCAAACAACGATTTTCTTCTATTCCTACCCCAAGTAAAAATGTTCAATCTTTTATTCATTTCATTTCATTATCCCAACTCTTTCAATCAACATATATGCTCCAATTCTAGATTTCACAATTCAAATATTACAAGTCTTATTTTAAGAGGATGTCATTTTGTTATCCTTGTAAAAAAAAAAGCAAAGAATTGATTAAGATTTTCCGGTTTTTTCCCCTTAATTTACCTTCACCAATACGAAGAATTAAGAACAAGAATATTGAATCTCTTTCCTTTTCCTAGCTCTAATCAAACGGACCCTTAATGTGTAGGTCGAAACAAGGTGGCCACCTCTAATGCAAGCGATGAACTCACTCGAGAGTTGTTTCGTCCGTTTCAGTGCTATTGCACACGCAAACAAGTGAGTTCTTTATTATGTACTGCATCCTTTTATGTTTCTATGTTGTACGTTGTTTGTTGTATGTTTAGACGGTTCGTCGTCTGTCGACTTTGTTGACCTCTCGAGGTTTCGGCTATGTCCGGCCTTAAATTATTTCCTGATTAAAAAAAACGTGAGTTCTTTATTTTCTATCAATTTTCATATTGGGTAAAAATTTATGGGTTGGTTTATATTATATATTATATATTATACAATTCACTTATTTATCATTTTCTGATACAATCTGAGTTGGGTTGTTTGACACGTCAGTTAATAATATGATTCAATATATTTAAGTTAAGCTAAACAATGATCCCATCTATTTCAACAATGTGTCATTTTATGTATTCTTCTCATATATTTAGTGGTTATAAAGTCATTTCACCATGAGCTATTCTACAAATATTGTACCTTTAATTATTTTATCTTTAATTATTAAAATTGATTATTTTACTTCATTATATCTAATGATAAGATTTCATTATTAATTAATTATCTATTGAATAATAAAATCTTATCATCGAAGTATTTATATTAATTTTCAGCCTCATAGAAAAAAATTATGAGTAAAATATAAATGAAGATAATTATTTTCGAAACAATCTAGTTATTTCATTTAAAACTGTGGCTCATTTTGCAAAATTATTATTTTTGAAACACATCATGCAATTTAATTGATAATTTAATTGGTTTCGAATTTTGTACATGCATTAATATAAATATTTTATTAAAAAAATAATTACAAATATATAATGATTTACATTTAGCTGTGTTCGGATCTTTTAACCTTTCTATTTGTACGATTGTTTTTTTCTTTTTGTTTTTTGATGGTTTATCAATCTGCCGATTTTTTCTTGCCTTGTGATTAGCAGACATCGTCTACTATTTCGAATCCTTACCTATATCAAAAAGGGAAAAAAGAAAGTAGATTTACGAATAAAAGAGGGAACAAAACTTTGTCAAACAAAAATGATATCTTAAAAGATATAATTTGATTTAGTACTATATAGATTAGGTTAAATAAGTAATATTGTAGGTAGTATATTACAATTCAGTTGCATTTTTAATAAATATAATATAAGCAAGAAGATATTATTTGATCCAAACATTATTTTCACCTTTATCAATAACACAAATTAATGAATTCATAAATTGTATGGATTATGTTTAGTTGTTTAGAAAGGGCATAAATTGTATGGATTATGTTTAGTGCAAGATATTTTTGTTGTTTAGAAAGGGCATGGTCGCAATGATCAATATTGTCATTGGTTGCAACGACCAACACTGTCACTGGTGGCAATCGACCGGTAACAATGTTGATCATTGCGACCAATACAAACAAAATGTAAGTTTAAGGGCATATGATCACTGCGACCAATACAACGTACATCTGGTCGCATCGACCATGGTCGGTGCGACCAACTCCTTGGTTACAGCAACCACAAGTTCATCCCCTACATCTGTCACTAAAATCAGTTCGCCCAAAATCCCAACCAAAATGCAAAATTTGACCATTTTTTCATAAATCTGTTTAAAAGATGCTTATACTACATTTATGAGCACAAATACAAAAGATTACACCACTTTTAACAACTTTTGAAACAATTAATCACATTCTCAACTCAAACTACTCAAAACCCATGAAAATGTTGAAACTATGCAAAATTTTAATGCCTTATTTTCATTAGATAATCGATCTAAATTACCTTACTTTAACAAAAATGAGTGGATTTTAGAGGATTTTTTCTTGGAGGGTTTTTGTCTTTACGTGAGAGTAGGAGGGTGAGCGTGAGAATAGAGGATAAGAAAGAAGTAGAGTGGGGGTGGATAGGGTAGTAATTTGCTTAAATTATAAGAGTATTTTTTGTCATGCTCTAAAAAGTATCTTTACCTTGTTCTAAACATTAATCCTCATTCGTAGTAATTGATTTGTCAATATTGACCATTTCGGTCTAAGTCCTCATTTTGTGACAGTTTTTTTCGGTGACAGTTTCATATATTTGTCTAGTGACAGTTGTTTGTGATAAGATTTTTGATGGCAATTGATATTTTTGGTGACATCTTATTTTTCCCGATGAAAATTGGAGATAATTTTTTCTAGTGACAATCGATCTTTTTCTAGCTGGAAACAATTGTTGGTGACAATTTTTCCAGTGACATTGATTTTTTTCGGTAATAGTTGTCGATGACGCTTTTTTATGGCGACAATTTTTCTTCTTCTAATAGATAACTTTTTGGTGACAGTTGTCAATAACGTGTTTGATGACAATATATTGTCATCACAATATTGTAACCTTAAGAAATTATCACCCAACATTATACATCACCAAGGTATTGTAATGAACTCATATTTTAAAATCTTGAATCATTAGCGCTCACAAAAACTGTTATCATAACACTACTCCATCAAAATTTACCACCATGACATTGTCATGAAATGTTAAAACCACGTTATATATCAACAAAATATTGTCTCCAAATAAAATTTTAAGAGTTTGACTAGTGTCTCCTAATTACCAGAAGTTGTCACCAAAATGTTATTTGAACAAATATTTATCACAACGACCCTATAATCGCAAAAACTTTCATCACTATACTAAATATTATTAAGATATTGTCATCATCCCATATTTTTGAAATTTGATCGTCAACTCTACCCGAAAACTGTCATTATGATAGTATTTCACAACAAAATGTCACCATGATATCATACCCTCTAAAAATCGTCACCACCACACAATTTATTACCAATATACTATTGCCAACTCATATTTTCATAAGGTCTTGGATTCAAATCTCAACCCCTTCACTTTTTATTTATTTTATTATATCATTATTCCTCACAATTACTTCAATTAAAAATGTTATATTTAAATTATATATTTAAAGTTTTCTTTCAATATTGTTTTAAAAGTAATTCTTTTTCATTTTTCCTATATTTTTGTTTCTCTCAACTATATAAATAAACGACGGAGATGGAATTGTTCGAGCCGATGTTCCTTTTCGAAGAGCAGAATCGAAATATAGCGTAGAACAAGTAGGTGTAACTGTTGAGTTCTACGGCGGCGAACTCAATGGCGTCAGTTATAGCGATCCTGCTACTGTCAAAAAATATGCTAGACGTGCTCAATTGGGTGAAATTTTTGAATTAGATCGTGCTACTTTGAAATCAGATGGTGTTTTTCGTAGTAGTCCAAGGGGTTGGTTTACTTTTGGACATGCTTCTTTTGCGCTGCTCTTCTTCTTCGGACATATTTGGCATGGGGCTAGAACCTTGTTCAGAGATGTTTTTGCTGGTATTGATCCAGATTTAGATTCTCAAGTCGAATTTGGAACATTCCAAAAACTAGGAGATCCAACTACAAGAAGACAAGCAGTCTGATACAAAATTTCTTTCGTAGTTTGAGTCTCTCTTTTTGGAATTTGGTTTGACATTGGGGATCAGAGAAATCTTGATTGAATCATTACCCTTTCGTTGACTCTTTCTTTAGCAGGGAAATAATCCCCCATAAACAGGTATGGAAGTTATAATTGTAAACCACAATCGAATCTATGGAAGCATTGGTTTATACATTTCTATTAGTCTCGACGTTAGGGATCATTTTTTTCGCTATCTTTTTCATATCATAAATAAATAACAATTTAAGTGTTTTTCAATATATTTTTTTAAAAAATCTTCGTAAGAAGTATAAAAAAAATATTTCACGAAATTTTTTAGTACCGTATAGGTAAAATCCTGGTTCCGCCACTATAGGTAAACAATATTTTTTCTCATAAAATCTAGTTAAAAATAAATAAATTCGGTGGATGATTTTTTTTTGTCAGAACTAGGCATGCTCACAATTGGACCCGGCGGGTCACGGATCGAAAAGTCATGACCCGAACCTAAACCCGTGGAGAGGCGGGTCGGCGGATCACGGGTCGACCAGCCAGATCGAGTGGTCGACGGGTAGGATTTTTTGTTTAAAAAAAATCGATTTTTGATTTTTTTTTTCCAAAAACAACCTTTTTCAAAAAAAATGATCGACCCGTCTGATCAAAATTTTAAAATCTTTGACTCTAATTCGAATCTGTGAGCCGTCACGACCCGCGATCCGTCTGACCCGAACCCACTGGATCCATGACCCGTCTATCCATGGACAGGCCCAGTCAGAACACACGTTTATGAATCTTTCAAATTAAAGTAACAAACATAGATAAAGTTCATGAGATAATTAAAACATTGTTCCATACTTCCATAGGTTGATTACTTTAAAAAATCTTTTTCAAATCTTATAAATGAATATGTTTTTTTTTTTTTTGTAATAATCAACCAAGATCTTGATTAAGAAAGTTAACACATAAGTAAAACGCATCAGCATCAAACGATAGCACGTGTATTCAATATCTCTCTGTATATATACATAGATATTGATTAAAGATAATATAAGGAACAAAACAAATTAAAGATAATTAAAAATTCGACACTAAATAAGCAATTTTCCCTATTATCCATTATATAATTATTCTTCTTCTTTACGTGTTTAAAATTAGATAAAATGCGAAGAAATTTTACTTGAAGACACTGACATAAAAAGGGCGATAGTCGAGTGTGTGAAGACGAATTTGTTTGAGACATTGGTTCTTAGTGCATCTACAAAGAGTAGTTTAATGAGGTACGTATGTGTATATCTTAATTAGCTTTTATATATTCTTATTCTCCTAATTAACCTATCTAGATAATAGTATATATGTGTTTTTAATGAGGTACGTTTATTATCCATTATATTATTTTTCTTCTTTTTGTTATTCTATACTACTGCCTGTTAATTAAAACATATCGTTTAATATTCATGTACGTTTTTTTACAATGATAAAAACTATATAAATATGAACCTTTTTCATATTTGTTTTTAAAAATTCATATTTAATACTAATAACTATGAAATTATTTAAAAAAATATATTGAAATAGTTAATATTTTATATAGTTTTTACCACCTAAAAAACATGCATTAAAAGTAAAACGTTAAGTTTTAATTAACGGAAAAAGTATTAGTTAGTGCTCGAGGGTTTTGTTTTTCACGAGGAGTTTTTTTAATGTCTTTTCAAATATTTATACGTTGTAATTGGATTATTTTCTTTATAAATTTATATAAGAATAACAATAATAATCGTATCAGAAAATACAAGGTAGTCTTTTAGACTTTTCAAGAAGATAATGAGAATAGTTTTTTTTTAAAAAAAAAAGTGTAAAGAAGGGTAGTTATTTTATAATTTTATCAATAAAAAAACTATAAAGTTCTAAAATCATAGTCATTACATCATGAAAAATATATTATTTATTTATTATTATTATTTATATATTATAAAAATTTCTACATGAAATTGGATCAGAGCCGAGTAACAAGTTGAGCTCTGCATCCCTTTTGAATATTAAACGCAATCATAGTCAAAGTGTGACAAGAATCCCTACTATATCCAAGTAACCCCTTAGCGACCCCAGACACCCGCTTGAGAAGTCTCATAGCACCATCCTCTAAGTCACCAATAGTGGAAAAGGAAAATGGCATAAAGTGATAACCTTTGGCCCTGTAAACATCCTCGTACTTCTTCCTTTTGTTATATATCAGCATTTAGCAGTCACTCTAGCCACTTACCCGGAATGAAACTTGAATGGCCAGCTGAACGGAAGATAGAAGTTCCCGTAATGTCTACACAAGTGTCTTTCCCCTGGAACTAGTTGTAGAACATAATATCAGCTGGTCAGAGCTCCCCTTCCTTGTCATCAACTATACCAGTAGACACCTCTTTACGAACAGAAATTTCGGCCTTCAAGCACTCATCGTACAAATCATTACGCACCACATTATGACGACGCTTAACACCAATATCAGCTGCACAAGCAAGTGCGTAAACTCCCCACACATCCAAAATGTCTTTCTCACAAGCAGGGCATTTGGAACCCGCACGAAACAACTCAATTCTCATACGGTATTTAATAACTAAGCAAAAGGTAATGGGATTCATAACCTGACCAAGATCGGGAATGAGATCGAGCAGCCTTCAACCACTGTTGGGCCATAGGGAGCTTCAGATTCGCAATAAGAGCTTCTTCCCTTCCAGTAAGAGCAAAGTCCACCTTGAGGTGCTTGTCCACATTTTTGTAGTAGCAGCTAGCCATTTTCTTCATTTGGCAGGGGGATGGCTGCATACGAACCTTAAAGTTATTATTTGAAAACATAAAGTCGGGTTGATTTGAAAAAAACTTAAAGTTATACTATGAGCATATGAACGTGATCTAATAATATATGGATAGTACACATTAATTTAATTTTATATACGTGTAAATATTTATTTGCACATGTAAATAATTGGAAGGGAAAAAAAAAAGTAAATGTCCATATAATAAGTCCTAATTAATTAAATTTCCATCATCCAAGATTTATTAGTTAAATGTCCACCGGCCAACCCCTAACTGCTGCCCACTTCTAACTATGACAGTAAACTGATATTCGTAATTTTTATGCTGATAACACAACTGATTTTTATGCTGACAACAGGCATTCAAGATTTGGAACTTCAACACATTAGAACTTGGAAGCAACAACATTTGATTTTTTTTATAAAAAAATGTATTTAAGTACATCAAATTTCCATTAATGGCTCATACAATCTCATCAAGCATGTCTTCTAGTTCAGTCTTGTGATTTAACTAATACCAAAAATTAGCACCATCACCTCCTCCAAATGCAAGCCAAATCAGCACCCTTAACTCCAACCAACAACATATTGCAAGCAAGACACCAAAAATCAGCACATTTACCTTCTCCAAATGCAATTCAAATCAGCACTCTTAACTTCAACCAACAACGTATTGCAAACACGACACAAAAAATCAGCACCCTTACCTCCTCCAAATAATCTAACAAAAATGAAAAATAATAACTTGATGACATCGAACTAATTCAACACAACAAACCCCAAAGCAGACAGTTGACAAAGTATGACAGTAAGCTAACAAAGCTAATCCTATGTTTCAACAAACCAAACAAAAACTCAACTCTAAAAAAACCACAAAATTAGCACACCAAACCCCTAAAAAACCCCGCAAAATCAGCATGACAGACAGTTGACAAAGCTAATCCTATGTTTAAACAAACCAAATAGAAACTCAACCCTAAAAAAACCACAAAATCAGCGCACAAAAACCCTAAAAACCCCCCAAAATCAGCCTGTAGAAACCAAAAAAAATTATCAAATAACTTCGCCTGGCGGTGGTTGGAGGTCGCATGCGATCGCAAAGAGGCTGACAACCTCCATCTCTCTCGCCCTCAGTTCACCCTCTCCCACATATTTCTCCCTCGGACGTCGTCATCAATATCGATCGTCGTTGAAGCCCGAAAACAAAGGTCGGAAGCGGTTCTCATCTCTGTAAACGTTGTCGGAGAGGAGGAGAAGAACAGAAGGAAAAAGGATAGAGGGGAAGACAAGGGAGAGAATAACAAAGGAAGAGGGAGATTGAGAAGGGAGAAGAACGAGAAGAACATATGAACAAAAAGGGAACAAGAAGGGAGAAGAACAAGGCGGAATAGTCTATGACTGCCTGATGGTCATTTGCATGATCTAAATTGCTCGGTGGACATTTACTTAATTAGGTTAGGAAATTTGCCCAATTTCCTCTAATTGTAATTGGATTATTTTCTTTATAAATTTATATAATAATAACAATAATAATTGTATCACTATAGAAAACTAAGAACTATCTTTTGAAAATTTCAAGAAGATAATGAGAATAGTTTTGTTAAAAAAAATGTAAAGAAGGACGATCTTTTTAAACTTTTATCAATTAAAGTGAAGGAAAAAAAACTATAAAGTTCTAAAATCTCAGTCATTACACCATGAAATTTTTTTTATCATTGTTGTTGTTGTTGAATTAAAAATATAAAGTCGAATTGATTTGAGAAAACCTTCAAGTTATAGAGTGAGAAGTTTAGTTAAAAACATAAGGCATGATTGATTTGAGAAAATCTTGTAGATGTAATTTTGAACAGTTTAATTAAAAATATAAAGGAGGATTGATTTAAGAAAACCTTAACTTAAAGTTGTAATTTGGATATTTTAACAAAAAATATAAAATTGAATGAAATTGATGAAATGTTTCAATTTATAATTTTGAAAAGAGATATAAAAGGACATTAAAATTAAAAAAATATTTTTAAATTCAAACTTTTATGGATAAAAAAAAGATATTTTACAAAAAAGACGAGAATACAATTTATATGGGCAAAATAGGTATGAATATATCGATGTGTATATAATTTTCCAACTAAGGAAATATAATATGATCTTGTTATATAAATATGATCTTATAACAAATTATGGCTCTCCCTTATTTATTTCAATAATAGTTATTAAATTTTAATAACTATTATTGAAATAAATAAGGGAGAGCCATAATTTGTTAATACTATATTTTTAATGTCTCATGACTATCATTGCATTGTTATGATTTAAAATAATTTTATCTCCTAATTATTACCATTATATTTTGACTTAATCCCATCATTATCATTTTAAAAATTCCTAAAATATAAATTATCCTTAATTAATAATAATGTCTAATTATAATTTTATTTAAATATAATTGAATATTTGAATGAAAAAATATTTTAAAAAAAATTGGATGATTTTTCTTAAAAAATTTAATTAAAATTTAATATAGATAGTCATAGTTACAGATATATAGATGATATTTATCACTCACTAATTTCCTCTTTTTTGTTTTGTTTGTTTAAACTCCGTATTAATTATAAATAATAATTAAGGAAAATATATTAATGAATGTGGTTGGAAAACATGGAAATTGAAGAAGGTTGATGGCAATGGGTAGTAGCGACATTCCAACAGGAGTGATGAAGAGTGCTCCTGATTTCACCACAGTTTGTATAATCTCTAAAGGGAAAGTCGTATCGATGAAATCCGCCACCGGCAGTCCGCCCACCGGCGTTGACAACCAACAACCGGACAGCCCTACTCTCACCCATGCTTCCTCCTACCGGTCAGCCTGTAGCAGTTCATATTCACAAGGTATACATACCCCCAGGCCTCATCCTTTTTTATTTTCAATTTACTTTATTATTTAATTGTTTCTTAATGGCATTTTTAAATCATTTATAAATTATGTTTTCAAGTATGGGTTGGGTAATCCTATTAATGGCATTTTTAAATAATTTATAAATTGCAGGACGTGCATCTAGCGTTTCATCCTACAATACTCCACATGAGGACTTTTTCAGGTTTTTATTTTTATTTTTATCTTTTATCTTTTTGTTATATAGTAATAAAAATAAGATAAAATAATAATAACTTATAATAACGAAGCATATTATATTGATCCAGAAGGGAAAAAAAAATTGGGAAATTTATTAAGGTACACAAAGTTTCGACAAATTTCGTATGGCTTCCTTGAGATTTTAAAAAAGTTCATATGGTAATAACGAGATTTTGATAAATCAGCTTACATAATAACATCTTACAATTCTACTATTATATGCATCATTAGAATAAAATATCACACCATTAATTGAGTATTAAAATTTGAAAAAATAGTATGGAACCACTTCATTAAATACCCAAATGTAATTTTTACATAAAAAAATAAATTAGATAGGTCAATTAACTCTAGAGTTCAACTATACTCAAAATCGGTTTTTTTACAAAAATTAAAGTTTTTTTATTCAATGGTATGACACCATGTCATTATTTTTTCGAACCCTCGGTTGTTAGGGCAGAAAAATTACCCAAAAAATTATCTCGTATTGAATTTGGCTTAATTTTGAATATTTTTTAGTAATTTTCAAACTTCGTATTAATATTGATTCATGGGTAATAGTTGTTATTACTTTAGCCAATTTTCCTTCAAAATAAAAATTAAACAATGAGAACAAATCAAAACTAAATACGTAAGATTTTTGAAAAATATTGGTCGAATTATCTCTAATAAAATGTATATTAAAAAATAGATTTTTGAAATATTCAAACTAATACACAATTTGGAAAGTGCTTTCCCCAATAATGTACCATAATATCATTTTTATAGATTTTTTTTAAAATCAAAATTGTGATTTTTCAATATTAAAGCACATTATGGTTATCATATACTCCCTCCGTTAATTAAAGCTTGTCATTTTAGAAATTTGTACACTTATGAAGAAAACAAAAAAAAATACACTTATACCCTTAATTATTACTCTACTTCAAAAACTACACCTAACAACTATCTAATCATTACAAGGACAATTTCGTAAAGTGGATGATAAAATACCTAAAATGACAAGTTTTTTTTAACAAGAATTACTTCATAAAACGATAAGTTATAATTAACGAAGGTGGTATAGTTTTGCAAAATTAGAGGTTTTGCAATTTCTCACGGACTTTGAGCGAATTCTTGGGCCGAGATGGATTTGAACCAGCGTGTAATGCACCGAGGTGATTGAGCTCGAGAGCTCTGTAATGGAGAACAGAATTAGAGAGGGAGAGAGTAGAAATCGGGGATGAAGAACACAAAACCATTCCGGAATGAGTCACTGGAAAAGACTTACGGGTAGTACCTAAGGTCCCAGTTCGAACCCCGGATATGACCGCTCTTTATTTACAAATTACAAATTCAAGGGGATGAAGAACACAATTGATATTTCTCATGAATAGTTGGGTGTTACAATCTCCATTTTATAGGGCTTGATCTACTGGTTTAGTTTGGGCCTTAACCCAAACATTCTTGGCCCAGCCCAGCCTATCCACATTCGTTACACAGCGTAGAGATATTAGTCAGTTTGTTTCAAGTCACCGAATACCTCACATGAGGCTGCCAAATATGTCCTTAAGCTTAAGTACATGGTTGGGACCAACTCAGAGGGTTTGTTTTACCCTGTGCAAAATCAATTGAAAGCAGTTGACTTCATAGCTACATATTTGGAGTTCTCATGTCATGACAAAATCCTCTTTCATTGGTTATTGCATATTCTTATCATCAAGTACAAGGGTTTAATATAACATATGAATGTGTTGACAATTGAAAAAATGGGTAATAGGTCACCGTTTACAAGAGAAGGAAATGGAGGAGAGAATGGACTATCGTACATGGAGTTGTCCGGCACTGAATTGGACATCTCATTTGTAAGATCGGAGACGGAAAGAATGTTTCCGTATTCGTCGACGGAGTTGATGGATTTAGGCACATTTAGTTCTTCTATCCTTGGTTCGGATCATCAACTAGGACCACCCAACAATTGTATGCTATCAACTCCAATCTCCATCCCTTTTTCGATTAGCTAGTGAAAATCTCTAACTAATGAAATTCATTTTTGTATAATGCAGCATTCGACGAAAAATAGGAAATACAGACCCACCTGAAGACTAAGGTAAATGGGTTGGTCGGGTCAACCGATGAAGCTAGCCCTCCAAGGTAAAGGCCGGATCAAGAGTGATATGGTTGCAAGGGATATCATGGCCAAAACAGTTGGACTAGCTAGCTCGACGAGTAAAAAAAGAGGGATTTATAACGATCAAATAGGAGTCGATGTTATGTTAGGGCATATGCAATCAGGAGATTGCAGTCAAACTAAAACACTTGGTTCCTTAATTCCCATTAGTTTACATATTTTGTTGTATGATGATTCTGTTTGTAACAAGAGGGCTCGATTGTTGGAATCTATTTTTAGACCTCAATATGTCATTTGTGTTATGATCCATATGAGTTATTTACCGGGTTTGAATAATTATCTCTTATGCCAATTCATGTTTGCCTTGTTCAATCCATATATGAGTATGTACTTGTTATTGTTGCTGATTTCTAAAGGTACACTTGGACCATCTTTATTCCCTCAAAAGACAAGGTCTTTGAAGTTCTTGCCAAGTAATTAGAAAAAGACTTAAACTTAACCCTGAAGAGGTCTAACCACGACATCTAGTTTCAGAATGCCAAGTTTGAGTTATTTTATAGTGAGAATAAAATCACTCAAAACTTCTCTACCCTAAGGACCCCTCGGCGGAATTGGGTGGTGGAGAGAAAGAACAAGACCTTGGAAAATATGACAACAACTATGGGGCTGAAGCCATCAACACCTCCTATTATACCCTCAACAGGGTCATAATATGTTCTCTACTGGACAAAATGGCGTAAAATTTGATCAAGGGAAGAAAGTCGCAGTATTTGGTTATAGGTGATTTGATTAGAAAATGAACGAGCTCAAGGCGAGCTTTTTTCTAGCTTTAAACAATTCTCTCTGCTCATTATACCGTAACTTACAGAAAATTTTTGAAATTCCATAAAATTCGAGCTAACGAATCCAGCTTTAAACCGAGCTTAAAATGTGCTTATTAAACGAGTTCGAACCAAGTTTTTATAGAGCGAATACGAGTCGAATTCGAGCTAATCATGTTAACATAACATAAACTGTCACCAATACCATCAAGGACTAAGAATGGCAAGGCAACCCTAGGGCCCGGCCAAGGCCCTCCGCAGCTCCCATAATACGCTTCAATGAAGTTCAATGTCAACAACCAAAGCCAGCATTGCAGACAGGAATGACGCTTATATAGTACAACATCAAAGCATTAATCTGAAAATGACTACAGTACCAAATAGACAGCCAAATTAAAACTAAATACCCTAAAATCCAACCCGCCTAAGATGGAAATCCCAGGAATTACCCAAATGCAAACATGATTTTGATTAACCCTACGAGTTAAAAAAAAGAACAGAACACATAACATTTTTTTCCTCTGCACCTTCCTGATTACATTACAAGCAGCCTCTAATGCCGTCTACGGATCTTTCTCTGCCTTGTCTAGCACAATAACTAGATTGAATTGCTTTCTGACCAGTAAACACCCCTAAAACTGTACCAACCTTAATTGAAGGTCATGGGTAGTTGCCCCATAACACTGGGATCAGGATATGCAGGTGCTGACAAGTCCGGTAGGGGAGCTGCCATCTCAGTTGTTGGAACTGTTGCATGAGCTATTGTTGGAGCTACTGGCTCGACTTCAACCATTGGATCTGTTGCATTCTCTGTTGTGGTAAATGCGGATATGTCCATTGCTGCAAGTTCTTCAAGGTCTTGGATAGCCGTCAGTATATCGATGATGTTCGCATTAATTAGGTGAGGCTTAAGCAAGCCCACAGCTCTCTTGACTTTCAGTTGCTGTCAGCAATAAAAGGGCAATGTTTAGGCTGAACTTTTAAACCCAAAATTGAAAAGCATGTACAGACACAAATGGACATAATTACCATGTATTCTAGCTTCCTTGTAAGCTCTACATTAGCTGCAGCTTCAGATCCTCCAGATGGATGTGCACGCACAGTTGAAGCATTCTATAAATACATTTGTACAAGCACAGTTAGCAGAGTTCCAATGAATGTATTGCCTTTAAAACAGCCAAAGAATTTATAATCTCCTTTCATACGCAAATTTATGTCTTATATGTTGACATAATCGCCTGATAATAAGGTAACTGATGTGGTGATACTGATTAACATGCTTAAACACACTCCTAGGCCGTCCAAACAATTTTGGAGGCCCCATCCAGTAGCCGAAAGCATCATTAAAATTGGAAAATTTTCAGAAAACCACTCATAAAAAGTGAAATTACATAAAACCATTATATTCAATGTATGCTTTCAATTAACCACCCGTTCCCAACCTCTAGCTTACCACCCATCAGTTATAAATTCAATGACCATACATCTATACCCCAAACATATTCACACCCTTGACCACTTCAATGCTCTACTGCTATAAAAAAACATGTGCTGTTTTTAAAGAACAAAAATACCTCTCCATGACCATCCCTAACCTCTTTAACCTCCACAGTCCACACAACCACATGAACTTCTTTCTTTCCTCAGCCTTAGATATGGACTACTATTTCTTAGATTTTGTAATTAATTTGATAGAAAAAGCATGTTAAGTTGAATGAATATTCCTATTATATAAATGGGGTTTGGATTCCAAATTCATGCAAGGTCAGTTATGCAACTAGAGTCTAGGCATACAAAGAGGCTATAGGAGGGCTACTATGTCTGACATTTTAGATACTAAAATACTCGCACAATGTAAAAACCACAAAAAATTCTTCCTAAAACTATCTAGGACACAGTTAGTATTTGTTGAAGAGATGATAAAACATTTAAGGGTCCATAATTTCAGTCATAAAGTTTTATATACTCCCCATCAGGCAACTGCACATTTAAGCAAAAACCAAGTAATCACACAAAGACCCGTCCAATTAATTACAGGAAATATTTATTATGTTAGATATGGACTTCTATTTCCTAGAGTTTATAATTAATAAGATGGAACATTTATGCAACTAGAGTCTAGACATACTAAAATGCAACAAGAGGGCTGGTCAATACCACCCAAATTTAAAACACCACCCAAATATTAATACTAACACACTCGCACAATGTAAAACACCACCCAAATTTCTTCCCCAAACACTCCAGGACACAATTAGTATTTGAGGAAAAGAGGATAACACACTCATGGGTCAATAATCCGGTCGTAAAGCCATTTAGTTAAATTTAACTGCTTCAGTTCCTGTTTTATTCCCCATCAAATTGCAACAGTGGCAGATGATGTTAACAAACAATAATGCAGACCTGAAAATTCAACTCTTAGAGGTTCTATTATTCTTATACAAATCAGACCCGAGAATTCAATTTTTACAGGTTTTACTACTCTTACAAGGTCTATTTTTTAAATTTCAGTTTAGAAATGGCCAAACTACCAAACAATAATGCAGACCTGAAAATTCAACTCTTAGAGGTTCTATTATTCTTATACAAATCAGACCCGAGAATTAAATTTTTACAGGTTTTACTACTCTTACAAGGTCTATTTTTTAAATTTCAGTTTAGAAATGGCCAAACTACCAAATTGGTATTTAAAACTGGCAACCATAGATCATTAAATCATACTCCGTATATTTTTATTGTTTGGAATAATGTTTTTAAATATACATGGTAATGGTAATGATGGTAATTACTTTGTTAAATTTTATTTATGAAAAAAATTAGAATTGTTAAAATACTAATACATAAGAACCTAAATTCAATCTAATAAAAATACTAATATGTGAGGATTAGTTTTAAAACTTATGACTTTACTTTTATCTTATATATATTTGATATAATAATGAGTATTTTTTACAATAAATTATCAACTTAACTTCCAACAAAAGAAAAATGTGCACCATCGGTTTTTAAAATACCAATATGGGCACAAGAGTTTTTTCAAATACCCATATTCCCAAGGCTACCAATTTGGTAGTTTGGTCGTTTAGAAATATATTTCTTGATTTCTTCCCTTCACACAATCAGTCAAACAAGAACGGAAAAGAAGTGACGACTCCCTTCACATTAATTGCCAATATTGCGTCGGTTTAAATCATTGATTTAAATTTCGGGCACTAAGGGATGAATATTGATTATTCACATTTTCAACAACCTATTTTCCTTGAACATTAACATGCCAGATTTCTTTACATTTGCAAGACAATACCAACTTCCTTTTAATGCACTGCATGTTGAATCCTGAAACTTGACAATTCATTCATTCAAAATTTTAGACACTGCAAACAAACATGCACATTAACCCAACAATGCTAAATACCAACTATGGCAAGCTCAGTAGGAAATAACTGGGATGCAGAAAACATATAAAGTTAAAACAAAGGGATTAAAAAGATTTAAGCAAGCAAGGGATAGGAGATCTAAGTACCTTCCTTGGACGGCCTACTGGCCTCCCAGAGCGCCCTACCCTCAGCAGGCTAAGCTTGCTGGGCCTGCCGCGGCGCTTCATCCCCACAGCAGCGACCATGGGAGCATCAACAACCAGAGGTCTCTTCCGTGGCCGTCCCCGCCTGCTACCACCAGTTGCAGGCGTCTGGCTCGCAGGAGCAGCATAGGGATCATTCTTCCTGGGCCTTCCTCTTGGCCTACCGCTGCCAGCAGACTTCGGAGGCCGTCCAGCCTTCTTCCTAACTAAAGCAGAGTCAGTAGCCCCTTCAGGGGTCTGATCTCCAACTGGAGGAGCCAAGTGCTTGGGAGGACGACCGCGCCTCTTCAGCAAGGGCGAAGCTGTGCCATTAACAAGTCCAGAGTCGAACAAGGCCGGGTTGTGGCTCCCCAAGGGCTCGGCTGCATAAACAATTTGTTGCGGTTGCTGCTGCTGCTGAAACAGCGGCTGTTCTTGGTTGTAGTCGAAGGCAGCGGGGGCGGGCTTTGGCTTGGGCGGACGTCCACGTCTCTTGACGGAAACCGACCCGGCGTCATCCAAACCAGAGGGAGGGGGGAAGGAGATCTCAGTGGGAGCAGTAGGGATGGGTTCAAAGGAAGCAGATTTCGGCTGCTTGGGAGGGCGACCGGGGCGCCTCTTGGGAGAAGTGGGGTCGGCGAAGTCGGCGGCCGGGGGAGGAGGGAGGTCAGATCTAGTACCGGGAGGAGGAGGAAGGATGTATGATTTCTTCACCATAGCAAGCTGGGAGGAGTTCTTCAGGCGCTTCAGGTGGTGAGTCAAGAGGGCAGGGTGCGAGGGTGGGAGGTTAGGGTATGCTTCTTCAATGAACTTGGCAATCGCCTTCTTGCTAGACCCGTCTTTCTCGTTCAATGCTGTAATCGCCGCCATTATCATCTGCTAAAACCAAAATTCAGACACTGAATCGAACAATTGCGAAACAGAAAACCTAAAAATCAATAACACTTGGGAGAGTGAAAACGAAACCTCGGAGTAAGGGGGGTGGACGGGAGCAGAGCCGTAGCTGGGAGTTGCGTTGGCGATGGAAGGGGAGGGGATGGAGGCCATGGCTGCCATGTAAGCATCGGTGGCAATCGTCTGGATCGGAGGCTGATCCATCGGAGGCGGATTCATGCCGGAGGAGCGCGACACCTTTTGGGAGAGAGAGAGAGAGAAGGGATTTTCTTTGTGAGGGTTTTCCTTTTTTTCCTTTTTCTATGAGGGATGAGAAGGAAAAGAGTGAATGAATGAGAGTTTGAAATGAAGAGGTGTGAATTGGGTGGTAAAGGACTAAAGGTACTGGAGTGAGGATGCGGATGATCCAACGGCTCAGGATTTGCCACCAGTGATTCGCCACGGATCCCTGACGTTGTTCTTTTACCCCCACCGACCCATTTATTATTATTATTATTATTATTATTATTATTATTATTATTATTATTATTATAATTATAATAAATTATTAAAGTTTCTACATGAAATCGGATCAGAGCCGGCTAACAAGCTGAGCTCCGCACCCCTTTTGAATACCACCTGTGTCTCGTAAATCAAGAGGCTGGATAAACTGTGAATAAAAAGAAATAAGTTACCATTGCGCCTTGACATTGGAAGGACAAGAGCAGAAACCCAACATCGGATAAGTCACGTTTCTTTGAAAAGTGTAGACCAACGACGTTTCTCCATCTAGATAGGGGATTTTTGAAATCCACAGACACGACCTCGATCAACTGGATACTCAGGACGCACGAGATTGCGCTAGATAGACCAAGCTTTTGGCTAAACTGGGTGCAGAAGTATATCACGAAAGGGGAAGGTATATGGGTAGTGACATCTAGAGTTGGCAATTTGGGTTATCCGGTCGGAGTCGGGTCGGGTCACTAATGAGTCGGGTCAACTCGTTCAAAATTTCTGCGTCGGGCTTGGTCGGGTCGGGTCAGGTCGGATTCGGTCAAAATGAAATTTAGATTGGTCGGGTTTCGGTTTGTATCAGATTGGATCCGTTCGGGTTTCACTGAAAACCCGAACGGATCCAATCCGATTCAGTCACATTGGGTCGGTCTCGTTTGGGTTTCGGCCTTTCAGGTCGGTCTCATTCAGGTTTCAAGTAGAAGTTGTTGATCTGTGGCTTGTTTTTGTTCGTCATCGTGATGTCGAGTTGTTAAAATTTGAAGCGATGTTGTGTTTACTTATTGAGTTACTGCAATGGACTTTGGCTTCTTTTTTTATTTTTGTTTCTAAACTGTCTTCAAATTTACCATAAAATTATTGTAAGTTTTAACTTTGATCAATAGAATTTTTGTTTTGTTTAGAAAATGAATAACATTAACTATTAACTATCAGTAGCTTAGTAATGGATTATAGTTTTTTTTTTGTAGTATAAATGTTTAATAGATATATATAGTTGTGAGATTCCTACCGGATCAAGAGGGGTTTGAATTGAAGCATTTGATGGTACGTAGGATTTTCTATTCGAGCAACTATTTTAAACAATCAATTTGTAATTAGAAGCGGTTATTGTTCTTTTTTTTTAATGCAGAAAATACAATATTTACGATAAAGAAACTAATTAATTGTAATGATGATGGTAAATATGGTAACATTAGAATTATACGTAGTTTTGTCAACCTCTTTTAATTAAAAAATAGTTGTTCAAGGATATTCGGGTCGAGTTTGGAGTCGGTCAGTTTGGGAGTCGGGTCGGGTTGAGAGGTAGGTCGGGTCGGATCTGGGTTGAGTTGGGTTTGTCTGTATTCGAGTCACTTCAAGTTTCGGGTTCGGGTTATGCACATTGCTAAATTTTCGGGTTCGATCGGATTTCTCATATCAGGTCAGATCTTGCCAGCTCCAGTGACATCTCAAGTTAGTGATTCATGATAGTGGATAGGGTTGCTTAGAGGATGGGACGAGTTAAGGAATGCTCTCAGCCAAGAAGACGGTGCTAATGAGCTTGAGTTAGGGCCTGTTTTGTATCATGGTAGAAGATTTTCGCAGTTGTTGAACCCTATCAAATAGTCATGAATTAACATAGTTAGTGTAGCTTGGTAAGTACAGGTCGAACCCACAGAGACTCGTGCAATTCGTATGCTCAATTTATATGCTAAGGTGAAAATGATGTGAAAAGGGGGTTTTGAAAGTATGCAGATTAACACAAAAATAAGCAAAGGATGCAATTATGATGATTGGTTACAATATTTGAGAAACACGCTTGATGAATTAGTATCCACTCTCAATTTGAATTTCGATCCTTGAAATTCCCTAAACCTATTACTCTTGAGCAACCTATTGCAAAAATCAATTATACTTTGACAATAACTTTCAATTCTTTCCCTGCAATTAGTGAATATATTAACCAGACTTTAAACACCCTTATTGATGAATGACCTAGAAACTATTCAGATTCAATTCAACAATAGCAATGCACACCAAGGAAATTCAATAGGAATAATTGAAATAAAGCAACTAGCAATAAACCAATTGTATCTTTATTCTCATGCAATCAACTAAGTCAACTAGCCTTAGATGATCATAAGTTTCTACTATGATCTAAGTTCTTTAACTAGCGTCCCTATAGATATAGCGATACATTGAATTCAATGATTGAATTCAAGCAATATTGGCCAATCCAATAAAACATAAACTCAATTGTAAGCACTAATAATGAAGAATAAAGAGTACTCAAAAGTAAATAAGTAGATTCAAACTAATCAAAGCTCTCATCTAGGGTTTCCTCAAATCGAAAGATTCAAACTAATCAATCAAACGAAATAGTAGTTTAGTTCGTCATAGCACCAAAGCTCCCCTCTAGGGTTTCCTCAATTGCCAAAAGGTTGATAAAACTTCTCATAAAAGCTCCTTTAATAGACGTCCAAAAGGGTTGCAAAATAAAATAACTAAAAGTGATAATCCGGTATTTAGGTTTTCAGTGCTGACGGCGGCCGCGACCGCGACTTATTGGTCGCGGGCGAGGCTATATGGTTCAGTCAACTCATTCTATTCGCATTGACCGCGGGCGTACGTGCCTACTAGGATGCAAGTGCAGGTCCTCTTCCGGCTCCCACAACCCTTGCTTTCTTGATCGACTCATGTAATCCCATATTCGCTTCATTTTATGCATATCTCTTCCCAATTTCTCATACCTGAAATTAATAACAAATGCGTGTAGATTTCGCTTCCGCGGCCACAACAATCTAATTCATAAATTAATGATAAAGAGGACATTATTTACACCTAAACTATGTTAAATAAGTCTTACAACACCTATATGATTGCATATGCTATCACATCCTCGGAGAGGGATGGTGGGTAGGAAGGTTTATGAACTGTTGGGATCTCATGGACAACAAATAGAATGGGAAGGATTAATATGTAGAAAGTACAAAGCCAAAGAAGGCATTTATTGTTTAGCTAACACCTAGATGTTGCCTTCAAATTGGGAATAAAGCGAAGAGTGGCAACGATAACCTGTGTTATATGCAAGGTTGTTCTTTTTAATCTTTCAAACTGAATACATTTTAGGGATGAAAATGAAGACCCGATCCATCTATTAATCCACCTCGAATATATGGATGAGAACCTGAATATATAAATGGACAAATAAGTGGATGATGGATTGGATCGGATATGGATGAAGAGGTGTCTATGATTCACCCACTCGGTCCACTAAGTTAATTGTTTATTATATGGAACTTGATCATATCTTAACTACGCATCTTATTTATTACCAATGTATGTAAATTGATTTGATAGTTTGAGTTTTTGTTGTTTGTGTAAGTTGATGAGCAGGACGAAGATGGAATATGTGGAATTAGTTTGGGTGCAGAGGGAGAGGGGGACGAGGATGTGTTGCTAGGAGGGGACATCGTCAAGAAGAGCGAAAGTTTCAGGTATTTGGGGTCAGTGATGCAGAGCGATGGAGGGGTGGACTTGGATGCCAAGCATCGCATTCAAGTTGGTTGGCAGAAATGGAGGGCTGCGTCAGGGGTTCTTCGTGACAAGAATGTGCCACTCAAGCTAAAGGAAAAGTTTTACAGATTGGTGGTAAGGTCGGCTATGTTGTATGGGGCAGAGTGTTGGGCGATAAAAAAGGCGCATGTACAAAAACTCATGGTGGCTGAGATGAGGATGCTTAGGTGGATGTGCGAACTTACCTTACGCGATAAAATAAAAAACGAGTCCATCAGAGATAGAGTTGGGGTGTCGAGTATCCAGGAGAAGTTACGGGATTCGAGACTCAGATGGTTTGGTCACGTGCGGAGGAGGGACCCAAGTGCGCCTGTGCGTAGATGTGACAATCTGGTTATCAGTGACGACCGTCGTGGGAGAAGGAGACCGAAGAAGAGGTGGGAGGAGGTGATCAGAAAGGACTTGATGGATTTGGGGATATCGGAGGAGCTGACTATTGATAGGAGGCAGTGGATGAGTGCTATTAGAACTCGAGAACAGTAGAGGTTCCTACGTTTCACTCTTCTTACCTATCTGCCTACGCCACTGATATTTTTTTTTCCGAGTCTCACACACCATACACCATACCATACAGTAGCATAGAGTTTCTTTGTGTTTCCCCTCTCCGTGTTTCTCACATGGTAATATTTAGTCTTCGATGTCTTGTTGTGTTGCCTGTATTGTGAGCATCCATCTTTGTGTTTCTGCCTGTCTTCTTGGTCATTTAGGAAACATCCTCTCGAGCTTGTCGGGGCAAGGGTGCGTACGATGAGACCCCCCAGACCCTGCCTCTGGCGGGATATATTGGGTTTGTTGTTGTTGTTGTTTGTAAGTTGATGAGTACATTAAATTTAATATACTATTTTTTTTAATTGATTTTTTATATTTAGCTTTATTTCCATTTTGAAAATTATGGTAGACGTTGAGATGAAGTTTCTCACCCCATATATTTCACCAGATCCACCTAAAAACTCATGAACAATGGATGGATCAGATATGGATACAAGGGCAGAAGGGCCAGCGGATGATGGGTGGATCAGGTGAAGAAAATTTCTTAGTAGATCGGGTGATGGAATAGGTAAACACCCATAACCCGAACCATTTTCATCCCTGTTAAATTTTATTTGCATTTTTACTTCCATTGAAATAGTTTATATACACAGTTGATTTTTTGTGGTTGAATCTTTCAAGTTGTTGAAGACATGGTTTCTAAAGAGATCGAGTAACATCAACGATCGACAAGCTCAAAATGAAGATTTGATGCATGATCTAGTTTTGTTGTAGTGTTTCTTGTTTGTTGTCAAAGAATCAGGTAGAATGCTTTCTTTATAATAAAAAAATAGACTATGTATAATTAGTGGGTGCTCAAACCTTCATTAACTTAGTTAGGTGAGTCTATCTAATGATTTGTTGTCGGACTTACCGGTTCGCGTCCTTTGCAGGCTAGAACTGGATCCCATGACAATTAGTGGGTGCTCAAACCTTCATTAACTTAGTTAGGTGAGTCTATCTAATGATTTGTTGTCGGACTTACCGGTTCGCGTCCTTTGCAGGCTAGAACTGGATCCCATGAGGATTAGTCAACAACCTCAGAACCTCACGTAATAATAATAATAATAATAATAATAATAATAATAATAATAATAATAATAATAAAAATAATAAAAATAGACTATATAACCCGAAGCTCAATATCCGAGTTATACATAATTATTGGATATTTACAAATCCGGGTCACATAAATATATGCAAAAACCTAGATATTATAAATGTTCGGGTTATGTTAGACCCCAAATAACCTGGAACATATATGGTGTATAAACAATTCGAATAACTAGCTTATTAAGAGAAAATAACCCGAGCCTGACTTAGCTTTCGGGTTATATTGATGTCATGATCATATATCCATCGCTAACTTTTAACCCGGATTATATCCGGGTTATAAAGGCTCAAACACCCGGATTATATTCTCTCTTGTAGTTGTGTTTATTTGTTTTGAAAAGGTAGAATTCTATCATTGTAATGAATAAGGAAAAGTATATCCTTTGTACTAACTTTCAAATAGCGATTTCTTGGTGATCATTATACATTTATACCCTATTTATTGCACTCTATTTAGTACGTGTTAACTTCCTTAGCCTTGATCTTCCTATATTGAGCTAGGTATATTATTAGCTAGTTTTGCTCCTGTAGCAACTTCAGATATATATTCATAGTTACTCTGAATGAACACTGATGATCGATGCATCGATCAGCTTCCGACTTGTCCGATGCATTCCGTAGCACTACGCTGTCCTCCATGGCACAAGGGGATTCTCACCGGACAACTCAAACAGTTCTTGGAGAGGCTGCCTTTCACCCTTAGCTCGTTGTTGTTGAACTGTGGTGGTAAGCCTCCCACTAGGAAATTGTGATCCAAGTACAAGCTTCTCCACACTCCGAGCTTTGCTCCATACGATTCTGGTATGGGACCTGAGAACCGATTTCGTGCCATATTGATTGATGTCAAGTTCCCTATCGTCACCAAATTGGCCGGAAGATGCCCTTGTAGCCGGTTTTCTTGCACGTCCAGGACTTGTAGCTCCGTGGGCCTTCCAAAGTAGTCGTTCACCTCCATTGATGCAAGCCAGTTGAACGAGACATTGACATGCGTAACCTCGTGTAGTCCAAGGATCCCACTTCTGATGGTGCCGGTGAACCTGTTATCGCTCAAGTCCAAGAACCTGAGCCTTTGGAGCCTTGTGATTGAGTAAATGTGGCCTGAAAGTATGTTGTTGGTTAAGGACAAGGTCCTTAGGTTAACGGGCAGTTGCGTTATGGTCCCATAGAACTGGTTGCGACTCAACTCCAAGTTTTCGAGCTGCCACAAGCCAGCCAGGTTCGGGATCTTGCCAGAGAACCCATTCCCGGCTAGGCACAAGGTTGTCAAGGACCGCAAGTTGGCAATCCAGGTCGGGATCATACCTGTGAGCCTGTTGTACGACAAGTCGATGACTTGGAGCCTCCTGAGGCTCTTCATCCCTGGCAAGATGCACCCTGTGAACACATTCCTAGACAGGTCAAGTCTTGTTAGCTTCTTGAGGTTTGGGACACTCTCTGGTATGGGCCCTCGGAACTTGTTCTTGCTAAGGTTCAGGGTGACTAGCGCACTGAGGTTCCCGATCTCCTTGGTGAGGAACCCATCATAGTCCATTCCATCGAGATCCACAGTCGTGATCCTGCTTGACTCGTTCCCTTCGGGGATCGTGCACAAGATCCCTAGGAAATGCTCGCCCGAGCTTTCGCAAGGATCTACATTAAAGTTCCAACTGCTAAGGAATGAGGAGTCGGGTATCGTGTTTGGATCAATGCCGGACTTGAGGGACCGAAGAACCTCAATGTCGGATTTAAGGGTTGCGGAAAAAACCGAGGAGATCCTTGCCACGAGGGCGAGTGTCGCGAGAAGGGAGTACATTGTCAAAAAGGAGGCCATGTTTGGAATGCTTTGGATTGCAAGAACTCCATGGTGCAAAGCTTGAGATATATAGTGGCAAAATGGATGATGGGATAGTTCTGCATTTCATTGGCATTCTTTCATGTAAAGGACCTGCCCAAGAACTAATGTAATTGTATATTGCAATCTTGGTTTGGGGCATGCCAAGAATCATGTGTTTAGGACGGAAAGCATGTCTACAATATTATAATCACCAACATTGATAGTTTTTAGTGGGTTTTTTAAAGTAAGAAAATATTATAATATTAAAGAAGCATCAAAACCCCAATTTTGAGTTGTTTGTGTAGCAACTCCTCTAAAAATCCAAGAAACACAAATTGAAGAGAGATATAGAGAGAAGGGGGGAGAGAGAGTGGGTGGGACAAAAGGGAATGTGAGACCACACGATTATTATTTATAGTGTATGAATAAGAAATGAGAGTTTTAGGGATGTGAGTAAAAAAATAAATTGGATTTTTTAAGGAAGGAGAGTGTGATAAAAGAGGTTAAGAAACACAAGAAATCCGAACTAATGCGGATGCTCTTTAGGGTTGTGAGATTTGTGTTTAAATAAAATGACTTCCAATTTGTGTGAACTGGACAAGCAAAGAGGATCAAACATGCCCCAGTCGGGGTGGCCCAGTAGTGTAGAGCAAGGGCAAGTTAGGGGGTCCGGGTTCGATCCCTACCTCCGCCCCAATTGGCGCAAGCCAATGTACCCGGCGTGTGGCTCTTGCCGGCTGAATTTCCTCGTCCTTACAAAGGGGATCAAAGATGTTACCCTCAACATCAAACTTGAACTCGTGCCGTGAGCTCTACTGATTAATCTCCAGAAGCTTTACAAAACTGCCAAATTTTGATCTTCTATTATTATTACTCAGCACGGCAGTTTAATTTTTATGAGTCAAGGTTTAGTGCTACACTGCTAATAGCTATCATCACAACGCATGCTATGCTATACACAACATATGCATGTACAAAGGGATACAAATACATGACAGCCAGAGCCCAGAGACGAAACGCAGTGAGAGCTTACCCAAGATCAGGGACAACGAAGAACTCTTCTTCGTCGTCCTGGATCATAATTCTCTGCTTCTTGTAGGCCTGGCCGGTCATACCAGGCCTGGATTGAATGGTGTTGTAGGGCTGTGACATGGGAAGCTGTGGCACTTCAGCAGCAACCAAGGCCTCGTCTGGAAACTGCTCGCCAAAGAGGTTCGCCTCAGTCCACCAGTCCATCTCGCCTAGCTCAAGTGCTCCTTTCTGTGGATGAATATGGTGGAAACAAGCTCAGTACAAATCAAGGCTTCCCACATAATTACCAAACACTTGTAAAGACACTGGATTTGAGTTATTCACAGGTTGGATAAATATCAGATTGTAGATTGAAAGAAGTCAAATTTTAACCCTAACATTTTGAGGTTGGGTCGAGTTCTCAGGTGTGGTCATCGAACAGCATATGAATAAGAACCGTTTCAGTGCTAGTTGAAACAAGATGCGAACCAAGCAAGTAGAGTAGAAGCAGGGTTAAAATGCAAACTTGTCGGACCTTATTGGATGATTCAAGCTCAGAGAAATCCAATAGATCATCAACAGCCCATCCAGGAGACGCAATGCGGGGAGCCTGATGGGCATTTGGTCTTGTGGAGATCGGAAATGCATTTTGATTGGATGGATCGGTGCAGTTCTTCTCAGCTTCGTTTGTGCAGTTTGATCCCAATGCCACTCTAATGCCTGTGGCCAGATATCTCTGGTGGTTCCCAGCAAGGCTATTCGCTAAGTGAATAGATTGATCACAATCCTGACAGAAGAGAGCTCTGTCCTGAACGCAGAAAATAAACGCGGCCTTGTCCTGTAAATGATAAACATCCAACATATTATTATTAGACAACAAGCTCGCAACGAAGGAAAGCGCAATCAGTGTATTGCTGTCAAAAGCGTCCATGACAGTAGTTTATATATTCATAATAATTAACTTGGACATTCCAAACTTAATTTCCAGCATGAAGCAGCTTCAGTACTAGGTAAAGATACAGATCAAAGACAAGCAACTGGGAATTAATTTGAAGGTTGTGCAAAGTTGGTGAATTTTATATCCATTCATGGGAACATAACATCAGTGGCGGTAATGGTAGGTTAACCTCATCTAGTCAGTTTACCATGACCAACGGATGGCTTGTTTGTGCAACCATGAAAGCACACACACAACACACCCCTTCCATAAGTTCCATTCCATTGTTTAAGCTATTCAAACTTTGTTCTCCTTCCTCCAAAAGGATTACTCGATTCAACCTGTTTCAAGCAGCAGCTTTATATACTACAATTGCAGAAAGAACAAATTCAATTTAATTAGGCAGTCTTTTGACAAATCTGAATCCAGTTCATTTCGGATTTGAATTATTTCTTCAAATCGAGTCCTAGTAGTTTCAATTGCGTTAGATCATCCACTAATACTATTGATTTATTCGTTTAATTACTTCAACAAAAAAGTAGATTTAGGGTTCCAAAATAGAAATCCAGGAAGGTTGGCGACGAGAATCCAAATCAGAGAAGAGGTTAGAAAGCATTACTTGGCAGATATCACAGGAAGGGAGGTTGCTGGAGAGGGTGCTGAGGTGGAGCCTGTGGTGCTTGCTAGCGAGCTTATTAGCGGCGTGAACCTCGACGTCGCAGACGCCGCACAACGCGGCTTCATCCGCGCAGCAAATCACCGTCGCCGGCCGCTTCTCGCAGACGTCACACTGAATCTTCATCCTGGATGCAAATTGGAATGAATTCCGGGAAGGGAAGCTGCTGCAGACAAGGATAAGGGATTAAGGGAAGTAGTAGAGGTCGGGAGTCAATGGAAATGAAGGGCAGCCATTGATATAGTATTAAATATTGGACAGCAGCTGGATTCGTCATTGTGGCAAGTTGGTGGGGTTGCTTCGTTGGTTTGTGCGGCTGGGAATTCTTCCGCCACAAAAGCTGCTGTGCTTCTGCTTGGGGTGGACGCATTGCCATCAATTCCGATCTGCTGAGCTGTTAGTTAAGGGAAAAGGACCTAATTCGCCCTCGGTGAGGTGAGTGACTGAGTGCCTCACTAATCTAATTAGGGTTTAGAGTCAATTACATACCCCACCCCAAATAACAAATATGCACAAATTCATATATTAATTCAAATAAAAACAAATTAAAATTAAAAATTAATTAAATAGAAACTCGGTCTAATTTATTTTGATTTTTAGATTTTTTTTTAATTTGAACTGCACCACTAATATAATGATGGGCTTGCTGTATGAAGGATCAAGTCCAACATATTGTACTGCGGTGTTGCTGTTGGTAGCGCTTGCTTTCGTTCGTTCGTCTACGTCCGTATCTCGTTCGGTTTAGTGGGGCCTTGTTTCTCTTTGTAGAGCTCTTGTACTTGTTTCGTGCACCCTCGTTGTATTTTGTTTCTTTGACGGTTTCCGTCTGCCGACTTGTCGACCTTCGAGGTCTAGGTTTGTCTGGCCTCGAATTATTTCCTAATAAAAAAAAAAGTCCAACATATTGTAGTGCAAAAAATATGGGTTTTCTGGATTTTTTTTTTGGGTAAACTGCAGGAAACCACCCTTTAAATACACTACATTGCACAAAACCACCCCTTAAATAAAAAATTGCAAAAAACCACCCTTTAAACCTATTCCGTTAGCAAATCACCACCCCACCCACTTTTTCCGTTAAGAAGTCCGTGAAATTTCAGAATAGAACTAAAGTGCTTCTTCTTCGTTTGCAGTACCGCTTGTTCATCAAGTCAAGCTTTATCAACAATGGCAGACGGTGGCTAGATGGCAACAAGGGGCGTCACTGCGAACACAATCTTGAAGGACGATAGGCAGATCTTCACAAAAGACTTCTTTATTTTGGTGGTTTGGGGGAAAGTACATGGCGTTTTGTTCTTCATCAGATCCGAGACCATAGATCTCATGTCTAAGTACAAATTGGGTAGGGAAACCATTAGAATTAAGAGATTGCTCTATTAAGAAAGCCTTGTCTTGAATTAATTGGTTGAATCTTTACAATTTTGTTAGCTGCAAATCTAGGGTTTGATGGCTCGATCTGTCCTTCATCAACATCTCCGACCAAATCCCCATCGATTTCAACCGCCTTGGATAGGGATGTGGCTGAGGGGCTGGGGATTTAGGGTTTGCGACGTTTAGGCTTAGGGTTGAGGTCGGAAATGGTTAGGGAGGGGCGGATTATGGTTCAGTGGGGGGTGGGTCTAGTTCGGATTTTAGGGATTGGCTATGGGGATGATAGGCCACGTCGCCGACAGGAGGTTATCGGGGGATAACAGAGGAGGTCAGGTGTGGGCGGTAGGGTTGCGAGGAGAGGGATGGGAAGGGATGATGTGGGAGGAGAGAGGGAGATAGAGAGAGAGAGAGAGGGAGGAGAACCTGGTAGGAGGGGAGAGCGATCGGCTCAGGGTGGTGCCGGGCGGCGGGATGCAGGCGGCGGCGACGGGCTACGGGCGGAGGATTTGGCCGGTAGCGGTGGTCTGAGACTTTCAACAGATGGTGCGAGTAGTATAGTGCGAGCAATGGACTTTTTAACGGAAAAAGTGGGTGGGGTGGTAATTTGCTAACGGAATAGGTTTAAAGGGTGGTTTTTTGCAATTTTTTATTTAAGGGGTGGTTTTGTGCAATGTAGTATATTTAAGGGGTGGTTTCCTGCCGTTTACCCTTTTTTTTTTTTGTTTAGATTGTGTCTGGTTTAAATTTTGGATTTGATTTGTTTTAATTTGATTTGGGCCTTGGGCCAGATTTGTGTTTGGATTTTATATGAGTTTGGGTCTAGACTTGGTGTGTGGTTTTGAATTTTTGGGTTGTATTTGGATTTGGGAATATTTGTGGTGGAACTCATTGTTTGTACAATTTTAATGTTGAGTTTTCTATGTATTTGTTTGAGATGGAATCAAGCTTTTGTGGGTATGCAAGAACTTTTTTTACGTGGGTCTTCATGTCATATAGAATTCTATGACCGTTGACTCTGTATCAAGCTTCCTACGTGGACATTCGAGATGGAACAAGTCCTCATAGTTCTTTTTGTAAAAAAAACATTTGAAAATGCTTTGATTTATAAGCGATCGGAACAATTTCGATATCTTGAAATGCACATGTATAGGTTGATGAGTGACTCGGCCTTTTTTCCTGTATCGTTGGAGTCCCTCCACCACTGTACTTCTCCTTCATTGAGGAGGCCCTTTTGCAAGCATCACTGCCATCATGTCGCTTTAATGCTACTCTTATTTGTTTCACCACGTCCCTGAAGTGCATACTCTTGGCTCCAACTCACCGTCCACTTAGATACACCACAAGTCGCCTACACTCGAGTCCACATCTTGACTTGTTTAAGCAATTTTTTCTTCCTCAATAAAAGCATGATTTCATGTGCATTTTCACACTTCTTTTATGATCGACATTCAAGCTCACTCCAACAAATATTTTTTTTTATGGATTATCCTTGAGAACCTCCATTCAATGCTCTGAAGCGAATCATCAGGTACATCCACGAGACTGCTGACCTTGGAACCATCATCATCTCACCATCGCCGTCCTCCAGTCTCCTGATATACACTGTTGCTGACTGGGTAGGCTGCCCTGACACATGTCGTTCCACCTTGGGCTATTGTGTCTTCTACATGGATACAATTATCTCTTGGTCGTCGAAGCGTCAACATGTGGTTTCTCGCTCCAGTATTGAGGCAGAGTACCGAGGCATCACTAATGTTGTTGCAGAATGCTCGTGGATTTACAACCTCCTTCTTGAGCTCCATTGTCCGCTTAAGCGAGCCTTATTGATCGATCTACACTGACAACCTCTCGACATCTTACCTCGCCGCCAATCCCATCCATCACTAACGGGCACGAAGCATGTTGAACTTCATCTCCACTTTGTTCGTGACAAGGTTGTAGTTGGTCACATTATAGTTTCGCATATATGTCCCATTCGCGTGTTAAAACGCCTACATTTTCACCAAGCTGATTTACCATGCCAGTTGTTCCATGATTTTAGATCCAGTATGTCCGTCCGCATTTCTCCCAATCCGACTGAAGGAGTATGTTAATATATGAATATTGTATATAGATTTAGATAGACTTATATTTCTTAGGGGACAAAATATATTGTATTATATATTCTCAATAATAATGCAAAGAAAATCCATTTTGGATTATAGCGATCTTAATTACATTTGTCAATTATTGGTTGTTTTTATTTTTTTGCCGGTAAGCAATTGCCTTGTCAATCCAAGTCAAGGCCGGGCCCGGGAAAATAAAAAGAAGGTACGTCACCACTCACCACCGTAGGTGTGTGAGCGGCGGAAAACCAACGCCACCGTACAATGCAAGTTGCAGTGCTGCACCAATTGCCTTCGTTAGTTGGTGTTCGAATCTATCCATTTACCATAAATATATACTAGTATGTCAATTCTTTATCCATCTATACCAAACACGAAGACTAAATCCATTTATGAGTGCTGCGCCAATTGCCTATTTGCCCTCGTTGCTATATGTACTAAGTGCATGTCTGCCTGAGCTAGATGCACTTGCGTATGCAGATGTTGGATTCAGTGGCAGATCCTGTAGTGTTTAGTTAAGGGGGCGAAAAATTGATCTCTAATTTTTTTTCGAAAAAATCATCAATATTTGAAGTTTTCAGGCTTAATTATAATATTAAGATATGAAGTTTAACAAATGATTAGTATGATAAAAGTGTATTAATTTGGTAAATGATGTAAAAAATAATTTATATCGCTTCACTCTTAAAACGTTTATAACTTTTTACTCAGTTATCGGATTTGAGCTTATAATATATCAAATCGAAGTTATCGACGAGAGGAATATGTATATTAAATTTCATTTTTGATTGGGGGGCGACTGCCACACCCGGTCCTTTAAAGGATCTGCCCCTGGTTGGATTCGTTTGATCCAGAGGTGAAACTTATATATAAAAAAAAGTAAAGAATGGGCAGATCTCTCCGTGTATATATATTTTTTAAATTTTCTAAACTTGTTGTTTTAATAAAAAAAAGTCATATGAACGGATCCTGGATCCGATAGTTTTTTTTTTCCATAAATGTAATCTAAGATGCACACGGTTGAGTGCATATTATAATGATCTAAGTACCTACCTACAAAGCAAAAATAAAATAAAATAAAACCCTTAATAATGCTCTACATTTTGGATTAGTGGTTAAGAATTACTCCATCCGTTCGGCAAAACATGTCACTTTACTAGTTACGTACGCTTAGGAGATAAAAACTATATATAATGTCTATTTTTTAAATATTTTTTTAACAATTTCGTAGTTATTATTAATAAGTACAAACTTGTTTAAAAAATTATAAAAAAATGAATATTTTATATAGTTTTTATCATTCTAAAGAAGCGTGCGTGAATAGTAAACGACATGTTTTGCCGAACGGAGGGAGTATTTTTTAGGGGTTTTTTGCTAAGTGGCCATTTTGAGTCCAATTTTTTAAATATAGGACACAAGGGTTACAATATTAGATAATAGTCCAAATTTTCCAATTATACCCCTGCCTTACTAATCCCCTTTTTTATTCACATCTACGCCCTCCTGGTTCTCTCTCCTTCTCGCGTTCTCCAATCTCCGACGCTCTTCCTCTCGGCCTCTCCTTCGGCATCCACCCCGATCAATCCCGGTGTTCCTCCTCAAGCATCCGCCGCCACCGTCGCCACCGTCGCCGCCCCAATTTGGTGGAGACCAATTCAATTGGTGGAAGAACAGAGAGATCCGAAGCCGACTACATCAACGCTCCTCCCCCCACCGCCGCCGGTGACGCCCCCAGCCGAAGCCTCAGACCGAGAGATCCGAAGCCGAGGCGACGGGATCCAGATCCGGCCGGCTTTTCACTCAGCCGCGATGGATTCGGCCTCCCTGCGTTCACTTACGTGAGTCCAAGCCGACCACCGAGCGGCCTCCCTGCGTTCACGTCGTCTCCGGCCTCCCTCCGCCTCCTCCGCCATCTCCGCCCTCCCTCCGCCTCATCAACAACCACGCTCCCACTGCCGCCACCACCACCACCACAGCCGCTGCTGCGATCGCAATCCCCAGCCACCACCCTCCCCCGCCGCCACGACCAACACCGATCAGATCCGGCCACCAAAGGTGCAATTTTAGAAGAATTGTTGAATTCACATATTCTTGACAGTAGTTGCAATTGGCTTGATTTGCAATTGGCTTGAGTCGGATTGTGGTTTTATTGAATTGGGTTGTATGAGTGCTACACTGCTACAACATGTATTGCATAATGCTCTTTTTTTTATTCTTGGAATTGAATTGCTACAGCATTGAATTGGGCTGTATGAGTGCTACACGGCTAAATCTCCTGTATTATATGGAATTGATTGAAACCAATCCAAAATAGCTCATCATAAAATAGGTCAAATTCATATGCAGGGCTAAAACTTTGAATCAAGAGAGCTTTTGGGTGGTGATGTGGATGTTTTGATTTTATTTCTTTGAATCCAAAAAGGGGCTAATGAGTATTTGATTACACAGTAAAATGAGTCATTTTATAAAAGATTAAACTAGTTGATTGAAATGGTATGAATCACTTTATAAAAGATTATAATCACCGAATGACGTTATAATCTCTATAAAAATTAGAGAGATATTAATTAGAGAGGTATAGACACTGTAATCAAAATAAAAACATATCATAGACATTGTAATAAAATAAAAACAGGGTCATAAACACTGTAACCACTATAAAAACAGTGTCATAGTCACTGTCGCCACTATAAAAACATAGTCATAGACACTTTAATCAAAAGGAAAACCCTATAGATGGTGTAAGCAAAATAAAAACAACTTTATAGACACTTTCACCACTATAAAAAGGGTAATAGACACTGTAATCAAAGAAAAACCCTAGGAAAAGGGAAGCACAAATCCTATAGGGGCTAATAAGAAATCGATATTCATGTGGTGACAGTTCTCCTCTAATATATAAATGGGTAAGATGGACATGGACGCTGTAATCAAAATCAAAACAGAGTCGTAGACACTGTAACCAAAGGAAAACCCTAGGACGAGCGAGCACAAACCCTATAGAGTCTAATAAGAAGTCAAAATATAAGAAGTGATAGTTCTCCTCTAATATATGAATGGTTAAGAGCTTAAGAGGGTTATAGACGATGTAACCAAAATAAAATCAAGGTCATAGACACTGTCACCACTATGAAAAAAGGGTCATAGACACTGTAATCAAAGGAAAACCCTAGGAAATGGGAAACACAAACCCTATAAGGCCTAATGAGAAGCCAAAATACATGTGATGACAGTTCTTCTGTAATTTCTAATTTCTAGTTTTCTATATTTTTTTAAAGTAGTGTCACCACAATAAAAAAAAATTAAAATGTAACAATACTGTCATCATAATAAAAATAAAGTCATAGATACTGTCATCACTATAAAAACGTGGTTATAGACACTGTAATCAAAGGGAAATCATATGATAAGGGAAGCACAACCCCTATAGGGGCTAATGAGAAGCCAAAATAAATATGGTGACGGTTCTTCTCTAATATATGAATGAGTAAGAGGGTCATAAACGCTGTAAGCAAAATAAAAATAGGATCATAGACACTGTAACCAAAGGAAAACCCTAGGACGAGGGAAGTATAAACCTTATAGGGGCTAATGAGAAACCAAAATACATGTGGTGACAGTTCCCCTATAACATATTAATGGTTAAGAGGGTCATAGATGTTGTAAGCAAAATAAAAATAGGAACATAGACACTGTAACCACTATAAAAACAAAGCCATAGACATTGTAATCAAAAGGAAAACCTATAAACGCTATAACCAAAATAAAAACAACTTTATAGACACTGTCACCACTATGGAAAAAGGTTCATAGACACTGTAATCAAAGGAAACCCTAGGAAAAGGGAAGCATAAACCCTAAAGGGGCTAATGAGATGCCAAAAGAATATGTGATGTACAGTATGGTTTAGGGTTTAGGGTTAAGTCTTTAGGGTTTAGGGCCTTGCCCTAAACCCTAAACCCTAAAATGTTAAGTACAGTACGTCGTTAAGAGATGATTGTTGTCATCAATTGGAAAACCCTAGGACAAGGTAAGCACAAACCCTAAAAAGGCTAATGAGAAGCCAAAAAACATTAGGTGGGCAGTTCTCCTTCAATATATGAATGGGTAAGAGAGCCATAGGCACTGTCACCACTATAAAAACGTGGTCATAGGCACTGTAATCAAAAGAAAATCTTATAGGGGCTAATGAGAAACCAAAATACATGTGGTGACAGTTCTCCTATAACATATGAATGGTTAAGAGGGTCATAGATGATGTAAGCAAAATAAAAATAGGATCATAGACACTGTAACCACTATAAAAACACGGTCAACTACACTGTAATCAAAAGGAAAACCTTATAGACGATGTAACCAAAATAAAAACAGCTTTATAGACATTGTCTCCACTATGAAAAAAGGTTCATAGACACTGTAATCAAAAGAAAATCCTAGAAAAAGGGAAGCACAAACCGTATAGGGGCTAATGAGAAGCCAAAATACATATGGTGACAGTTCTTCTCTAATTTCTAATTTCTAGTTTTTTAGATTTTTTTAAATTAGTGTCACCATAATAAAAAATAAATAAAAATATAACTACTATTGTAACCACTATAAAAAAAATAAAGTCATAGATATTGTCACCACTATAAAAACATGGTCATGGACACTGTAATCAAAGGGAAATCATATCATAAAGGAAGAACAAGCCCTATAGGGACTAATGAGAAGCCAAAATAAATGTGATGACAAATCTCCTCTAATACATGAATGGATAAGAGGGTCATACCCACTGTCACCACTATAAAAACATAGTCATAAACACTGTAATCAAAAGGAAAACTCTATAGATGCTGTAACGAAAATAAAAACAGTTTTATAGACACTGTCACCACTATGAAAAAAGGTTCATAGACACTATAATCAAAGGAAAACCCTAGGAAAAGGGAAGCATAAACCCTAAAGGGGCTAATGAGAAGCCAAAAGAACATGTGATGTACAGTATGGTTTAGGGTTTAGGGTTAAGTCTTTAGGGTTTAGGGCAATGTTAAGTATAGTACGTCGTTAAGAGATGATTGCTGTCATCAAATGGAAAACCCTAGGGCAAAGTAAGCACAAACCCTAAAAAGGCTAATGAGAAGCCAAAAGACATTAGGTGGACAGTTCTCCTTCAATATATGAATGGGTAAGAGAGTCATAGACACTGTCACCACTGTTAAAACAAGGTCATAGATACTGTCACCACTATGAAAAAATGGGCGTAGGCATTGTAATCAAAGAAAAGTCCTATAGACGCTGTAATCAAAATAAAAACAGGGTTATAGACACTGTCACCACTATGAAAAAAGGATCATAGACACTATAATTAAAGGAAAACCCTATAGACGCTGTCACTAAAATGAAAACAGGATAATAGACACTGTCACCACTATAAAAATTGGGTAATAGACACTATCACCACTATAAAACAGGGTCATAGACACTGTAATCAAAGGAAATTGTGTAACCAACAAACAACAAGGTTGGTGACATATACTTTCTTTTTAGATTAGAAGTTTTTTTTTTTTGGTGACAACTATCCATTTTTTCTAATCCATAAAGTTAGTTTGCATTCATATAACATTCTATGGCTCTTTATACTTTAATTGTTTTTAATTTTTATTCATCTTCTTTTGTTAATTGATGTGATAATATAATGCAATGACAGGTGGAATGGTGAAACACCAAACTGGAAGTTTCCATCCTCCTCAAATTGAACAATTCTCAAATTGAACGCTTCTCAATTCCTTATCATTTCTTTCATCACCATCACCAACTCCGAACTAAACGGCACGGAGGCTCTATTAGCTACCGTCGACGGCGCCGGGATTTAATCCTTGAGCGGAATCACAACCGGCAATAACTGGATCGGAGCGGTCACTGGCAGATCTGGCTCAATCACGGGCAAATAATCGCTGAGATTAGATCGGGACGCTGGATCGGGAAGTAGGTTGCTTGCTCGGCCTCTCGTCATCATTGGCGGCGGCGCCTGGTACTCTCGCCGATAATCACCGAGATTAGATCGGGACACATAATCGCTGAAATTAGATCGGCGGACAAATAAATGCTGAGATTAGATCGGGAAGTAGGTCGCTTGCTCGCCTCTCGTCATCATTGGCGGCGGCGCCTCGTGGTACTCTCGCCGATCTAGAGATCTCCGATCAAGGCGTCTCCGGTGAGGCTAGGCCGGAGGTATATATGTTGGGCCGGAGGTGTAGCAGTAGCAGAAAGCGGGATTAGAAAAGGAAAGTAGGTCGGGAGATTGAAAGAGAGAGGGAGAAAAGGAAGGGGTTAAATTAAAATAGGGGCAAAAGGGATATTATGAAAATATTTTGGCCCTTTACTAGCAAAGAAAAGCTTTTAGGACATTTAGTAATTAGTCCAATTACTTCTATTTTTTAATGAGGGTGTTATTTTAAACTTTAAACTTATACTACCTCCTATTATAAAATCAAAGATTTCGCTTTATTTATTTATTTATTAAAACTATATAAATATCAATTTTTTATTAATATTTTTATAATATACTTGTTAGTAATAAGTATTAAACTCACAAAAATTAACAAATATGGAGTAGGGGTAACAGGTAAAAATGGGACAAAATAGCTAAAACGTCAAGTTTTTCTTAACAAAAATCAAAGTCTGACGTTTTTCTTAACGGATGGAGTATGATTTTGAGCCTGAATCTTGTCTGGTTGTTCAGTTGTTCTCACATTCACTTTGTTCAGTGTGTAAGCAGAGAATGAAGTAACCTAGTTATGTCAATAATGAAAATTTCATTGGGGTCTATGGTAAGTCATGTGTTTCCTTAGTTTTTCCAATATTCTAGTTAGAAAAATAGTTTAATCACAACTCTAAGATACTACTAGTCCAATCAAATTGTTTTTGGATAACAAATCCAATAGGACAAATGAACTATAAAATCTGAAAGAAACATCAAGCCATTGAAAAGTATTGCTTAGGGCCAAAGGAGCAATATAGATCCAGTTAAGCAAAGCCTTAAATTAGCTTGTAGTAACTAGTTGATTAATCAAAGAGGTTAGTTAGAGAGGTTGTAGTAAGGTAGGAATACACAGAGGTATAGAATGTTAATTAGCTTGTAACCACTGATATTCCATTTTACACAATTCCATAAAATGGTTTTCACCAAATATCTTGGTGATCTTCTTCCTTAGGTTGTAGTAAAGTTAAATGTGCATTTTTTAAAGAAGGAGAAAAAAAAACATAAGAGCAAGTTATAAGACAAAGCATAGAAATTATTATTATTATGTTTAAACCATCATCTTCAACAACATCACAACAGATCAATACCTAATTGAATGTTTGAGGAGGATCAAATTTTGGAGATAATTAGTGGCTATAGTCAGTGGCGGAGCCATGATGAAATCCAGGGGTTGCTAAAGAAATTTCGTAAAATATTTTTTTTATATCTATTAAGAACATTTTTACAGAAATATTAAAAAAAAAAACTAAAATTGTGATTTATTTATGATATTTTTATTTAAATAGTTGAGAGAAACAAAAAAATATAGGAAAAAAATAAAGAAGAATTACTTTTAAAGCAATATTGAAGGAAAACATTAAATTTAAATATGACATTTTTTAATTGAAATAGTTTAGAGAAACTAAAAATATAGAAAGAAATCTCTAAATAATTATGTGAAATAATGATATAATAAAACAAATAAAATGTAAGGAGATTGAGATTCGAACCTAAAACCACTTAATTCCCTTCCTTTCCATTTACCATTTGAACTATATAACACTTTTATTTCAAATATCACTAAAAAAATGTTATATTAGCTTAAATATATATATATATATATATATATATATATATATATATATATATATATATATATATATATATATATATATATATATAAACAAATTGTATTTTTTTTTTCTGGCCAGGGGGTGCTCGAGCACTCCTGAGCACCCCCAGGTCCGCCCCTGGCTATGGTTTGATTTAGATCTAGAAGGATGAATTTTATTTGGGGATTTTTATATTGTGGTTCTTAATTAGCTAGGGCTGGTTTTTTTTGCCCAATCTAGGATCTTCCTTCCTGATTAGGGTTGGTTTAATTATTTTTTGGGTTTTTTTTTGACATGGTAAAATGATATGCTTTACCTAAAGAAAAAAATACATTTGACATATTTTCATTAATGAAGGAAATATTAAATTTGAAATCGAAATTAAAACATATGATAAACGAAAATACATTATTTCACTAAAATTTCAAAGTGTCAAAATGAAAATATTTAAAGCATTGAATTTTTTTTAATCAAACTAAATATTATAAATTCTAGTGTAAACAAACACACACAAACAATAACTAACAAGTGAAGAAAGCTGGAGCAAACAAGTGAAGAATAAGGTAAGAAGAGGATGGAAGTGAAGATAATGTGGGAGAAGCCAGATGAGGGATGGATTAAAGTCAACACAGATGGAGTTGTCCGTCGGAATGGGAGTAGCTCTATTGCTGGTGTCATTAGGGGTAGCGTCGGTGAGTGGCATCGTGGGTTTCTTGTGAATTTAGGCACATGTATTGTTCCTAAGGCTGAGCTCTAGGAGTGGTATAGTGGCTTGAACTCGCCTAGAATGGTGGCTACAAATAGACGCGTGATTCGGGAAACAGATTCATGCACTGTAGTGACCCTCTTAAGGAAACAAGTTATGTTCCGCAATATGTGACCCACTTGCCAGCCTTGTCATTAGATGTCAAGGCTTACTAAGTAGAGACTGGGAAATCCGGTTTCGTCACGTGTTCCGTGAAGCTAATAGCGTTGTAAATCACCTTGCTAGCATTGCTTTTAATTATGACATTGGTTTAGTTGTATTGTTTGAACCGCCCAGGGTGTTTTAAATATTTTGCAACATGATGTAAGGGGTCGGGCTATCTCCCGTATGCTAACTACTTAGTCCATTTGCTTCCTGTTAATAAAAGCACGATTAGATGCGCGGAGAGCTCCGTCTCTTCTTCTGACAAAAAAAAAAACAAAAACTAACACTTCCTAATTCTAGTGTAAACATCGTCGTCCTCCAGTCTTGTGGCATACACTGATGCCGACTGGGCTAGTTTCTCTGACACATGTCGCTCCCCCTCGGGCTATTATATCTTCTACATGGATACAATTATCTCTTGGTCGTCGAAGTGTCAACATGTGGTTTCTCGCTCCGGTGCTGAGGCAGAGTACTAGGGCATCGCTAATGTTGTTGCAGAATGCTCATGGATTCGCAACCTCCTTCTTGAGCTCCATTGTCCACTTAAGTGAGCCTCGTTGATCTACACTGACATCCTCTCGACTTCTTACCACACCGCCAATCCCGTCCATCACCAACGCAGGAAGCATGTTGAGCTTGATCTCCCCTTTGTCCGTGGCAAGGTTGCAGTTGGTCACATTAAAGTTTTGCATGTCCCATCCACATTTCAATACGTTGACATTTTCACCAAGGGTTTACCTCGCCAATTGTTCCTTGATTTTAGATCTAGTCCGTCTGTCCGCCTCCCTCCTGATCCAACTGAGGGTGTATGTTAATATATGAATATTGTGTATAGATTCGGATAGACTTATAATGTTTAGGGAACAAAACATATTGTATTTATATTATTAATGATAATTATAGCTGTCAAAACTCAACCCGATCCGAACGTCCTGAAATTTTTGGGTCAAGAACTAAAAAATTTGACCCGGGAATTTTCTGGTCATGAACCCGTAAAACCGGTATTTTTCTGGATCAAATGAGTTTTGACCTGGTGACCCAACTGACCTGGTTAAAACAAAACTTTGACTAATTAAAAGTCAAGAAACTCCCAAAGTCAAATTAGGGTAAGTTCAGTAATCAATATATTATTTAAATTCCTTTATTTATTATTTATAATTATATATTATTAAAATTATTCATGGAGATTCCAATTTATTACATTTGATAATAACAAACACTCAATCATTCTTTTTCAAATCAACTTTTATATTTATTTGCATTGTATATTACTCCCTCCGATTGGTAATATTTGATTTTTTTATATTTCAACATGTTTTTTTTAAATCTAAAAAACACTATAAAATACTAAATCTTGTATTTAAAATTTTAAAATAGAGTTTTAAATTTTATGAAAAATCATGAGTAATAGTATAAATCAAATATTTAATATTGAAGGTATTATATAATCACAAGCGCTCGAGCTAATTAGGAGGACATCTTCTAATATGTATAGGGACCAAAAAGAACATTTTAGCAACCATGTCTTTAACTTTAAAATTTTAAAGTTATCGTAAAGCCATCAAAATACGATTTTTATTTAAAAAACGAAAAAAATGACAAACCCGAACCGAAATTGACCCGATTTAACTCGAAACTGGATCAAATCCGGGTTTAAGTTAATCTGGAACTACCCGAGACCCATTTTACCCGAAATTCAAAATGACCTGATTCGAACCTGAATGATCCGATTGACATGTCCGATAATACAAACGAAATCCATTCGGGATTATAGCGATCTTACATTTGCCAATTATTGGTTGTTTTTATTTTTGTCAGTACATGACGAGCAATTGCCCTGTCAACCCCAGTGAAGCTCGGGGCTCCTTGCCTTAGTGGTAAGGGAGAGTTGGCTATTGCAAGAGGTCAAGGTTCAAATCTCACTCCTTAAACAATTTGTTTATTTAATGGGTGCTCAAGCATTCATTGATGAACATGTCTAGTGGCTTGCCATTTGTTTACCTGTTCGCACGAAATGAGAGCAGTCTAAACCGTGAAAACGGAGTCCTTTACAGGTTAGGATTCGGATCTGTGGGGCCTAGTCTATAACCTCGGAACCCTAGTTACCCAAAAAAAAAAAATGAAGGCCGGGGCCGGGGAAATAAAAAGAAGGTACGTCACCACTCACCACCGCCCGTACGTGTGTGAGCGGCGGAAAACCAACGCCACCGGTACAAGTTCAAGTTGCAGTGCTGCACCAATTGCCTTCGTTAGTTTGCCTTCGTTAGTTTGTGCTGCACCAATCTATCCATTTACCAAACACGAAGACTAAATCCATTTATCAGTGGGCACCGATTGCCTTCCTTGCTACATGTACCAAGCCGGTTCGGATCAAGTGGATTTGTGGGGTTGGGAAAAAGGAGGATACAGAATATTGTCCATTAATTTTTTATTTTAACGGTTAAGATCTTGTTTCACTTGGTTAGTTATTTACTTCTCGGGAAGTAAAAAACCCAAGAAGTGATTAACAATACATTTATTTGGTACAAAAAATTAAAACTAAAAAACACAGGAATTAGAATTCCTGCGAATTGAAATTCCTCCAAAATGGTGGAATTCATCTTATCGTGAGGGGTGAGTAAGATCTACTTTCCCAGTTATTTTTTTCCAAATTACTTCTCTTTTTTTTCCAAATCTCATTTTTATTTTAATTTTGATTAAGAAAATTTTCAATTTATCCCTATAATAAGAAGATCGTGTTAATAAATAAAGGCTATAAGAGTAATTTTAAATAAATTGATATTAGATTTTCCTGTTCAACCAAACAAATTATAGGAATTGAGTTCATGTGAATTTATTTTCAACCAAACATATTTTTATACTTCCCGAAAGGTAAAATTCATGGGAAGTAACTTCATAGGAAGTGAAATTACCACGTTTAACCAAACGAGGCCTTGTCAAATCTACCAATAGAGTTTTTTTTAAAACTCTATGGGATCCGAAGAGGTACTCACTAAGCATCTACGTATGTAGATCTAGGATTCGTTTGATTCATAGAATCGACATGTACGTGTCCAATAAATTATTAATTTAAAAGAAAAATAACATCAATGAATGATAAATTCGTTCAATTTTGAAAAATAACACAAATGGATTATGAATTCATTCATGTTAAAATTTTAAAATAAAAAAGGTGAAACTTAAAAAAAAGGAAAGAACGGACGGATCTGTCCGTGTATATATATTTTTTAAAATTTTCTAAACTTGTTTTTTTAATTAAAAAATCATGTGAATGAATCCTGGATCCGTTAGTTATTTTTTTCCTGAACGTAATCTAAGATCCGCACGTTTAAGTGCATATTTTAATGGTCTAAGTACCTACCTACGAAGCATAAATAAATCAAAATCCTTAATAATGCTCTACATTTTGGATTAGTGGTTAAGAATTTTTTTTTTATCATGGTGTTATTTTAAACTTTAAATTTATACTACCTCCTATTTAAAATCAAAGACATGGCGTTTTTTTTAATATTAAAACTATATAAATATCAAGTTCTATAATCTCAAGACTCACAAATTTATGATCAACATTGATGTTACTTTCTTGATGTTACTTTCTTGGAGCATATTTTCCCATTTGTTGTCAAACATCCTTCTTTATATTTACAATCTGCAGATCATAAGATTGATCACACTTTTCTCTATGACTACCTTCTCAATCAGGGACGGAACTAGGGGTGTCTGATATGTGCTACAGCCCACCCCATTTTATTAGTAATACATATAATATAGGTGTACTATGTATCATATTGGTTGGCTGGCTCATTTGGTTTAGAGTAATGTGGAGAGCAAGATAAGTCCAAGTATGAATCACCTAGCGCTTAAAAAAAAAAATTACGTGTGTGCACCGGCTGGTATTCCACTAATCCACTCCACTGCCATGCCAAAATTCTGGTATTCCACTCCACTCCATGCCAAAATTGAACCCATTTTAATTGCAACCATTTTTTCACAAAATATACACCACAACACTAAACTCTATTAATGCTAATTTAAATATAGATAAAAAAATACCTCTCTAATTTTTAACTTAATGGATATAGTGATCACTAACAGGGAGGAAAAAGTTATATGCAAATCTAGCCTACCCAAGATTATAATCCTGGTTCCGTGCATGTTCCCAATGACATGGATATAGAATCTGATCAGTCCTATTAAACATCTCCTACTCCTTCATTCCCATCTACTTCGACCTCTGATTCTTTGTCCTATGAAACTACCCATGTATCTTCTGATCTTCCCACTGGTCCTTTGACATCGGATTCTTTGTCATATGAGTCATCGAATCAATCTCTGGCAGATTATTCTCCATCCTGTATCCTACACTCGTTTGACACTGCCCCTTTACCACATGTCCGACATTCCACAAGGACTCACAATCTGCCCACTTGGATGAAAGACTATGTAGGATCGATAGTCATCACAGGTGAATCAACTGCTTTATTGACATCTACTCATATACACCCTTACCCAATTCCCACCTTTTTGTCCTACAATTCATGTTCTTTGTCCAATCAAACATTTATTGCTAATGTAGCCCTATATTCTGAGCCTAAACCAGTTCTAAAAGCAATACAAAATCCAACATGGTGTGATGCTATAATTATGAAGCTAGAGGCACTTGAGAGAAATGGCACGTGAGACTTGGTTCTTCTCTCAGATAACAAGTCTCTTCTCACTTGAAAATGGTTGTTCAAGTTGAATTTAAGTCAGATGGGACGCTGGACATATATAAAGCTCGATTAGTAGTTAGAGGTTTCACTCGGTTGGAGGGCATCGACTATAGTGAAACGTTTGCACTAGTAGCTCGTATGATTACATTTCAAGCTCCACTTGTTGTTGTTGCTGCTAAGTGCTAGCCTGTTACTCAAATGGACGTCACAAATGCTTTCTTACATGGGGATTTTGAGGAGGAGGTGTTCATGACCCTTTCCTTAGAATACGAGTTTCTAAAGCATTACAAATCCACTTCAGGTTCGCCTAGTAATCAGCCATCTTCATCAAACCTTGTTTGGAAGCTTAAGAGGTCGTTGTATGGCTTGAAATAGGCGTCCGAGAAATGGTTTCTCGAACTTTTCCGAGGTTATGTTAGCAGTAGGATTTGTGCAATCATACTCTGATTACTCTTTGTTCACCAGGCACAAAGATGGCTCTTTTACTGCACTCTTGGTGTATGTCGATGATAGGTTGATAACTAGAAATGATCCTCATGTCATTGCAGATATGAAGGTGCATCTTCATAAGCACTATCAAATCAAGGACCTTGGCCCCTTTCGGTACTTTCTTGGGATTGAAGTGGATAGATCAGATAATGGGTTTTATTTGAATCAACGAAAGTATACCCTTGATTTGCTCAGTGAAGCATGCAAGGATGGAAAATTCTAAGCCTTTGTTACTCTGCTTGATGGTCATCAAAAGATTTTAAGTGAGGGGGAGCTGTTGCCAAATCTAGGGCAATATCACCGTATTGTGGGAAAGTTAATCCTCCAGACCATCACTCGACCAGACATTGTGTACTCGGTCCAGGTGCTAAGTCAATGCGTTCAGCATCCCACTTCAGAGCACTAGATTGTAACTAAACATCTTTTGCGTTATCTCAAAGCCATTCCAGGTCAGGGCATTTTACTGAGCAACTCTTCTCTATTGCATTTACGCGCATTTTGTGATGCGGATTAGCAAGCTTGCCTACTGTATCGACGCTCACTGACTAGGTTTTTTATCTTTCTGGGTGCTTCTCTTATATCTTGGCGCACAAAGAAATAGTCCTTTGTTGCTATGTCCACGACTATGTCTGAGTACAGAGCTATGACGGCCACTTGTTGTGAGATTACTTGGCTTGTTCGTGTGCTTTAGGATCTTACAGTCAGACTTGATTCACTAGTTGAACTATTATGTGACAATCAAGTGGCTCTCCATATCTCTAGGAACCTTGTATTCCACGAAGGAATCATATAAAGGCTGATTATCATCTTGTTTGTGATATGGTTCAACATCATGAGATCATCACGTCATACATTGCTACTACAGATCAACCTGCAAATCTCTTCACCAAAGTTCTTTCTTGTGATCGCATGACTAAGCTGCTTAATTTCCAAGCTAGGAGTTGCGAACAAGTTCTCTACTTCTTATCTCTAGAGGGAGTGTTGTAATAATAGATGTGTGGTCCAGGGTCTCAGTGTATGCGCGCGCGCATCTCAGAGGAGCAAACCTCATGTAACATAATTCAATTCACCCTGTAAAAGGGATGAGTTGTAGCCAGTTGAGATCAAGAAATATGATGATCTGATTGAGCTTTCTATGTGTTCTCTGTAGGGATGGCAATGGGTCGGGTGGTGGGTGGATGGTCCAAATTTTCACCCGATCCACCACCCAGAAACCACCACCCGACCCGCCCCACCACCCGCCAACCCTATCACCCGCCCCGTTTCACCCGTCATCCATCGGGTAATCGGGTGGATCGGGTGAAAATTCGGGTGAAAAACATCTCGTCCCATTTAACAATTTTTTTTTTTAAAAAAAACAACCCCGTTTAACAAATTTTTAAAAAAAACATGTTTTAACAAATTTAAGGTAAAAAAACAGTCCTATTTAACCAAATTTAGCATTTTTAACACAAAATTCAGCCCTTTTTAACACATTTCAAACACTGTAAAACAATTTTTTTTTTAAAAACCTGTTTAACTAATTATTTTTTTAAAAAACAGCCCCTGTTTATTAGGATTGGATGAAATATATATGTATGTATATACATATATTTATTTTTTTATATTAAAAATGTGTCGGGTGAGGTACGGGTCGGGTGACGGGTCGGGTGACGGGTGAAATTACTACCACCCGAATCCAACCCGACCCATCACCCGTTCACCCGTCACCCGTTTAATACCCACCTTTTATCGGATTTTCACCCTTTTTTTGGATCGGGTGAAGCGGGTACCCGTCGGGTGCGGGTGAGATTGCCACCCCTAGTTCTCTGCCATAGAGACTGCCTAACTGATTCTTGCTCAATCGCTCTCCTTCATCATAATGTTCAGTTCATTTGCTTAAACGCATTTCTGAACTCTGATTTTGTTCATCATCAAAGAAAAAGCATATAAATTATTATATTGTATTTAAATAATCATCTTCAACAGATGTATTCCTTTATTTGCTAGTCTAGTTTTTGTCAGAATGTCAACTGGTAATATGTCTTGAATTATGTTGTGTCTCACAGACGATGTCATAACAGAAGTTGCTGATCAGGAAACCGCAGGCGACTTGTGGCTAAAATTGAAGAGTTTGTACATGACAAAGTCTTTGACGAACAATTTGCTTCTAAAACAACGGTTGTTCGGGTTGCGTATGCAAGAAGGTATGCAACTCAGAGATCATCTTGATCAACTTAACACGCTATTACTCGAGTTGCATAATATCGGTGTTAAGAAGGATGACGAAGATGTTGTAACACCCCCGTCCCACATCGGATATCATAAGGATGTTGGAAGTGATTTATAAGTGATTCAAGCCCTACCCATGTCACAAGAGCTCTTCCTTTTCAGGCTCCAAGTGAGGACAATGGACCTGAGAGGGCTGAGTGGCATGGGTTGGCGCCTCTTAAGACTCCGGGTCTTACAGATGCTGCCCTAAATATGCTGGTATCCCTACCCCCACATACGAGAACTTCGATTATTCGTTCGTCGTTGGGAAGAATATAATCACGTTGGAAGAGGTTAGATCGTCGCTTCACAGCAAAGAGTCGCGTCAGAAGGAAACCGCGTCGGTTACATACAATCAGGCTTCTGAACTTGTGGCAAATGGAAGCAAATTTGACGATAGAAAGGGCAATAAGAATAAGCATCAACAAGATCGCAAATCAGGCCCTAAACCAAACAATGTCTATAACTGCTGCAAGGAGAAATGTCATTGGAAGAATGACGGTCCAAAGAAGAAGAAGAAGCAACAACAGGAGAAATTCGGGTCTGCAGTAGTAGTTGATCGTGGCAATACTTCTGAGGAAGATATTATTCTGTTAGCTGATGATCACACAAATCAGGCTAATGTGTGGTATCTTGACTCAGTGACGTCCTATCATATATGTCATAAAAGAGAGTTGTTTGCAACATATAGCCGTGCTGATGGGGGAAATATATCCATGATTCCATGGGGAACGATGCTCTCTGCAAGGTTGTTATGACTGACTCGGTCAGGCTTCAGACTAATAATGGGAAGTTTCACACATTGGAGGAATGTCAAGCACGTGTCATCTATGATGAAGAATCTGATATCCCCAACGGTGTTAGATGACAAAGGGTTCAATTACACAGGTTATGGTGGAAAGTTATGTGTGTTCAAAGGCTCTAATTTGGTTCTACAGAGATTCAAGAGGGGAAAGGGAACTTTGTACACCTTACAAGGTTCCTCATTTATAGGTGTTGAAACGATTGTTTATGCTAGAGTTCAGAAAGCTGATCTGACCAGGCTTTGGCATATGAGGTTGGCTCATATAAATGAATGAGGGATGCAAATTCTCTCAAAATCAGATCTGTTGGGAGGCCATAAGGCCGAGAGCCTCGAATTCTATGAGCATTGTGTGTTTAAGAAATTACATCACAACAAATTTCCTAAAGCAGTTCATCAGACAAAGGGCACGCTGGATTACATCCATTTGGACTGTTGGGGTTCTTCGCGTGTTCAGTCATTGGGCGGTCACATGTATTTTCTGTCTCTTATTGATGATTACTCTAGGATGACTTTGGTAGTCATGTTGAGGCATAAAAGTGAGGCGTTAGGTAAGTTCAATGAGTGGAAGACTCTAGTAGAGAATCGGGTTGGAAAGAAGATCAAGAGGTTGCGAACTGATAATGGACTGGAATTCTGTTCATCTGAGTTTGACGGGTTTTGTAGAGATGAGGGCATTGCTTGACATCATACAACCAGATATACACCACAACAGAATGGTGTAGAACAACGAATGAATCAGACACTTCTAGATAAAGCAAGGTGTATGCTTTTCAATTCATGCCTTGATATGCGATTCTGGGCAGAAGCAGTTTCAATGGCTTGCTATCTCGTTAATCGGAGACCACACACAGGTATCGACTTTAAAATACCTTATGAGGTGTGGACTGGAAAGACTTCCACCTACTCTAATATGAGGGTTTAGGGGTGCACTGCTTATTATCATGTTGATGAGGGTAAGCTAGAGCCAAAGTTAAAAAGGGAGTCTTCATGGGCTATGTTACAAATGTGAAAGGGTACAGGATTTGGTTTGTCAACAAGATTATACTTAGCATAAGTGTAGTATTTGATGAGAGTTCTTTGCTGAATTTTAGGAAGAAGACTTGTGATGCAATGGAGAAAGAGGTTGTTGTTGAAGAGGTGCAGGTGGACTTCACTCCAACGGAGAGTCAGGTACCTGATTCGGTCACCAACTAATCATCACATTCATCTACTGCTGAGTCAGACACTATTGAGACAAAGGATATACCACCCGACACAGGAGTAGGTGGAGCGATACATCGAAGTATTGCTCTAAATCGGCCAAGAAAAGCTGACATCAGACCTCCTGTGAGATATAGGTTTGACAAGTTAGTGGGATATGTCTTGCAAGTGGATGAGGAGGTGGAGGATGTTTTCTCATCTGCTATTTCTGGAGATGAGTCAGCACAGTGGCTTGCAGCAATGGGAAAAGAGATTGAGTCTCTTCAGAAGAATCAGACTTGAGAACTTGTCAAATTGTCTGCTGATAGGAAGATGATTACATGCAAGTGGGTCTTTAGGAAAAAGGAAGGACTATCAACTACTGAGGGTGTTAAGTACAAAGCACGAGTAGTTGCAAGAGGATTCAATCAGCGAGAGGGAGTAGACTACAACGAGATTTTCTCGCAAGTGGTTAGACATACTTCCATCAGGGTGCTACTAGCAATGGTTGCACATCGGGATTTGGAGCTTGGACAACTAGATGTGAAGATAACTTTCCTACATGGAGAGTTGGAGAAGGAAATATACATGTCTCAGCCGGATAATTTTCAGGTTCCTGGAAAAGAGAACCATGTTTGCAGACTGAAGAAGATTGTGTATCGGTGTTGAGAGAGGGAAATCGAGACGTGCAATTAAAATATAAATAAATCAAAGCAAACCAGATTCTGTCCCATGCAAATAATTACAAGACTCCCTCCCAATGTAGCAGTGGGAAGTCAGGATCGATCCACGAGGAAGCGTGTCAGCGGATCCTAGGCAGCGGATGAATCTCACGGCAGAAGTCGACCACAGATGCTCGATCTCGACTAGGGTTTAGTCGACAGAAGATCAGACAAGTCAAACAGAGCAGCACCAGCTCCCGGCAGTTGGTCAATATCGATGAGTTTTACTCGATATCGAGTAAAGTTCGTCGATGTCGAGGACAGCTTTGTCGAGTACCTGCAGTTCAGAAGCTACGACGATCCTTGTGATCGAATATCAGTAGTCGATGTCGACCAGTCTTGGTCGATATCGAGGAGAACAGAAACTTAAAAACGAAAGAAAATAAAGAACAAGACTTGGTGAAACTCGAAATAAACTATGTGAATGAAAACTTCCAAGATTGGGGTTTGCAACAACGATATCCAAGCATGCATAAGGCAAGATAAATAACGATAATCATGCAAATCGCATCGAAGGATTAAGCTTTCGCCTTTTCCAACAATTAGACAACTCTTTCAAGAAACCCTAATTGTATCTACCAATTTTATGTTTACAATCCAAGTTGTTAGCATGGATCTCCATTGAATCGGTAATAAACACATAAAAGGTAGTAGATGCTCAAAACATGACAAAGGTCGGATCTTTACCTCAAACTTGCGTGGCTATCGTCGGGCTCGCCCCAACCCTAGAAGTGGGTGGACTACTCGCGCCTCATCGTAATCGCATACATTGATTGAAAAGAAATAAATTGCTTTAAACTATATTCAAAGTCTTTACAATCCCGGCACTCCAACTTTTGTTGAACGCCAAAACCCTAAAACCTTTGAACTCCTAAACTTCTCTGTGGAACTACTTCTCTAGCTTCTGAATTGAATTTTAAAATCAGCCCCATGGGCTTTATTTATAGGGCTTAATCCTTGCTAATCAAGGAAAGCAATATCTATCTAATATCTAAAGATAAAACTTTAATAAAAGGAACATTTATCTTAAAAGGAAATATATCTAAATATCTTCATGTGTGGATAAATCCTCTCTCCATGGGTAAACCTTGATAGACTTGATAGATCTTTGATAGAATTGGATAGACTCGGACTTCTCGCAACCCAACAACCCAACTCGTAATCGGACAGGCCCAACAGCGTTACGCGGCCCAGAAGCTTTTTTAGTCGATATCGAGTTATTTTCCTCGATATCGAGGAAATGTGTCGTCGATTTGGGCTTTTGGCTTGCTCGAGTAACTGCTCCCCGATCTGGCTCGGACATGTGGTGCTGGGGTTACTCGACATCGACTAATTTTTGTCGATATCGAGTAAAGTGTTGCTCGGTGTGTCCTCTCTTTGGCTTCTCGATCAGATGATGCTTCCTCGAGTCCAGGCTGGTCTTCAAGTCTTTGTCGATATCGAGTAAGTGTTATCGATATCGAGTAACTTCTGAACTCGAGTTGGCTCCGTCTCTCAGCTTCTCGATATGGCTCCCTCGACATGGCTTTGCTCGGACTTCTTTAGTCGATATCGATGAAAGGTACTCGATATCGAGTAAAGCTCAGCTTCCGTCTTTGCTTCTTGGTTTTGTCCCGGAATGGCTCCAAATTCTACAATATTAAACCAAAACTTATGTAGACCTCTATTTCTCGCAAATAAGCATATACTACATAAATCTAACATATTCCCAGCTCAAAATATGCAAAGTATATAGAACATGGAGCTAAAATGTGTATTTCAACATGGCTATTTTAGTAGACATCAATCGGCTAAAACAATCACCAAGGCAGTGGTATAAGCGATTTGATAGCTATATGGTGCAGTTTTGATACAACAGGAGTCCATATGATTGATGTGTTTACTACAACACTCTAGATGATGGTTCACATATTTAATTAGTATTTTATGTGGATGATATAATGATTGTTGCTCAGAACAAGTCAGATATCCAAAAGCTGAAAGATTTTCTCAATGCAGAGTAATTGATATGAAAGATCGATATGAGTGCTGCTTGAAATTTTTTTGGGAGTAGAGAACTATAGAGACATGAAGCAAAGAAAATTGTTCTTATCACAAGAAGGGTACATCAGAAAGATATTGAGAAGATTTGAAATGTCTTCAGCTAAGTCTATAGATACTCCAACGGAGCAAGCTGGGAATGTACACACTTCAGGCTGAGGAGGAGAAGAACTACATGTCTAGAGTTCTTTATGCAAGCACAGTTGGGAGTCTGATGTATGCTATGGCCTCCACTCGACCAAATCTAGCATTTTTTGTTAGTGTGGTAAGCCTCTTTATAGTTCAGCCTAGGAAAGAACACTGGCAAGTTGTGAAAAGGATCTTCAGGTACCTCAGAGGCACTGTTGATGTTGGTTTGTGCTATGGGAATGATATAGAGTCCTTTGTTGCTAGGTTTTCAAACTCTGATTATGCCGACGGTATGGATAGTAGGAGATCAATGACTGGCCATGTCTTCACTCTTTGAAGTTTTGTGGTGAGTTGGAAAGCAACTCTACAACCTACGATCACTTTTTTTACCACAGAGGCAGAGTACAGGACGTTGACAGAAGCTGCTAAGGAGGGAATCTAGCTTAAGGGTCTGATCAATGATCTATGCCTACATCATGATCAGACTTTAGTGTATTCCAACATCTTGAGTGCAATATGCTTAACCAATGGTCAAGTCCATCATGAGAAGACGAAGCACATTGATGTCAGGTACCATTTTATGAGGAATGAGAAGAGAATCAGGGAGAAGAAGGTGGGAGCAACTGTTAATCCCGTTAATATGTTCACTAAGTTAGTCCCAGATAGCAAGTTCCAACATTGTTTGGACTTGCTTAACATCACCAACTATTGAGTTGCCCTGCGGGGCAATTTGAGTCCTTCTTCAAGGACAAATATGAGACCGAGGAACGTCTGACACTTGTCATAATGCATCTGCTTCTGAGAGGATTCAAGTCAACGTAGAGATTTGTTTATATGCATGCCTGTCCATTGTGTTGTACAAAGAGCCCAACGGAACCGGGCTCCCAAATCTGAAGGGCCCTATATATATATATATATATATATATATATATATATATATATATATATATATATATATATATGGGACCCCATATATATATTACCGACCTACTTAATGATAATGCGCCTCCAGGCACACGCTTCTCTCCATCTTCATCATCTGCTGGTTATGGACGTTTCGTTTTCTTCGCAAGCTTTCAATTCGTCTTTGTCACACGCTTTCAACTCCAATCATGCCTCCATCATCTTAATTCTATTTTATATTCCAGGGTTGTTCACTCTCCCAATCCTAAAAAATCCTTCACACTCTTTCAATTCATCCCACTCCAAACTCATTCCGCCATCATCGATCCCGTTTCGATTTGTCAATCGTCATGAGCGATATTTGGTGTTTATTCAACTCCTCGAGTCATCCTCATGGGCCTCCAATCTTCGTCATCCAAAGGTAAGGATCAATTTCGAATTTGATTAATTTTTCATCAATTTTTTATTTTAAAGGATGACTTTTAGGTTTTTTCCTCTTGAATTCTAGTTGTTTTGAATTTGAATTTCATATTTACGGGGCTCAATTTAAGGGTGAAGATGAACTTTGAAAATTTTAAAGGAATTAGAGTTAGGAGTTATGATTTAGATTAGGGTTTAGGAGTTACAATGCTCTGTAGTTCAATTAGTTTTTTTTTTTTTTTGTCATTAGGGGTTAGGAGTTATGACGTGGACTACACTAGGTTTCATTAGGGGTTAGGAGTTTATCCTTTAATGGAATTTCAAAGGTGCAACTAGACCTGACAAACAGGTTGAGCGGGTCGGGTTTGGGTCGGGTTGTCTCGAGTTCGGGTTCATTATGGGTCGGATCATTTCAAGTTACGGGTCATGAAATGCTCCACCCAAACTCATATTTAACGTGTTTGGGTCGACCCAACGGGTCAAGAGCGTTATGCATCCATAATTTTTTAAATGTCATTTACTATTCATATACGTTATTTAAGGATGCTAAAAAATATGTAAAAAATGAATTTTTTTTCACTATTTGCTATACTTTCATTCTTTTCAGTTTAAAGTATAAAATTATATATATATATATATATTGATATTTTATATAATTTTTATCATCCTTAAAAGCGTACATGAATAGTAAATGAAATTTAAAAGTATTTATTTATGTTTTCATTATCTTAGAGCTTGACCCAACGAGTGACCCAACCTGACCCAGAAATTTACGGGTTAGATGGGTTCGGGTTGCTTCGGGTTGAAATATTTGTGCCAAAACCCACGTTTTACGGGTCGGGTTGAGTCGGGTCCTCGAGCCGGGTCACGTTTTGACAGGTCTAGGTGCAACCGATTCAAAGGCTAAATTATTTTTATTTTTTTGACATTGTAAATTGTTAAATGATTTTATAATTGCAACCGATTGAATTTAGGGATGTTTTATTTCAAATTTTGCTTACAAAATCCATCAATTTTTTATTTCAAAAAGGTGACAACCGGTGGGAAGTGGAGAGACACCGGAGTTCTAAAAAAAAACTCAAAGGCGTAAAGACACTGGAGGAACTAAAAAAACTCATCAATTCTTGTTATTAGGGCCCCATTTTTAGTTTCGCACAAGGACCTGAATTCGATTGGATAGCCTTATTAATATGTCTTGAATTATTGTTGATCGGAGACGCACTAGGAGGTCCAGTGGGCACCCCCGACAGTGGTCAGGAGGCGACGCGCCCCTAGCGGGGGTTGGGGGAGGAGCAACGCCACTCCGCCTTTACGATAACAATGTTTATTGTAAACATGTCTATCGTCTATCTGTTTTGGACTTTCAGTACATTGTCTGTTTAGGATTTCATGGGTCTCTGTATATACTCATGAAACGCCGACCCATTATAACCCTAATCTGTTTTCGCTTTCCTCTAATACAAAACTAGTTATATGCCCGTAAACGTAGATAACGTATTATTACCGGACTACATAAATTTGTGTCTTTCTTCTTTATTATCCTTCTCGCTACAACATCATCTAAAGAAGAAGTTTTTGAAGGGTTCATATAAATCCAAGGTATATGCCCAGAATCAAATTCAATTTAATAACCAAAGTTTTTTAGGTATTTTAAAAAAAGGAGTACCATAAATCCCCAATAAGAATATATGGTTTGTATAAATGGCCCTTTCTGGCTCTCGAAACTCCAACCCCTCACCTCCCCTCCCCCCTTTCTCCCAACTCCCAAGCTGAACCAACCATAACTTCTCTCTCTCTCCGTCGTTTTCGAAGAGGTTTTCCAGCGCTGACGAGAACATCCGATGAAGAAATCCGGTCTACTTGCGGCTTCGATCGCCGCGGCATCCGCAACCGCTGCCGCCGCCACCACCACATCTTCCTCCACCTTTACCGTCGCAATCAAGCCTCCTCATCAGGTAGCTTTTCAATCTCCAGCTTCCCGATTGAATCGAGCTTTGGGTATTCTTGTAGATTATCAGCTTTCCATTCGTTTCTCAAGTAAATCGGAGGCGATCTCCTGGTTTCTCTTTAAAATAAACAAATCAGTTTTGGATTTCAAAAAATCATCTAAATACTCTCCGTTCGGTGCTGATTTGGCGTGATTGATGATGAAAATTGACCAGGAGGTCGGATCGAGCCAGGCCAAAGAGGATTCGACAAAAGAGAAATTCGCGCCGAGGTTCGACGGGTTGAGATTCATCGAGACGCTGATCACAGCTCACAGATAACTCGCAAAGGCCAACCTGTACTTGAGAACAGATTTTTCATTTTTCTGGTTACATAATTCTGATTATATTTGCAAACAGCTGGTGTTTTCAGACTTCCCATCACCGATTCCCTTATGGAATTTGGAATTTATTAACTCTGTGTTTCGAATTTGGGAACTTTAGAAGGTGATCAACGCTGTAAATCTGTATTGAGAGATTTAGGGAAGCAATCTGATTATTAATTTATCTTATACTTTTTGTTTCATCATTTTTGTCTGATATTTAACATATCAAAAACTTCATTTTTTTTTTTTTTTGTCATTTAATGGCCCAACTGAAGATATTACTTGGCCTGAAAATCTGGCCAACATTTAAAGAAATTTACGTGGTTGAAGAAGTTTCCCTTTCTTCTTTGGTTTTCTTTTCATGATTGATAGTGATGATTGATGAAATGGGTGATGGAGGGCAGGGCCAACAAAATCCCTTAAATTGAAGTTGAATATCTGATATATTTTTAGTGGTGGATCTCCGGTGATTTGCACATGGGGAGTTTTCTTAAATTTGGTAATGTTGTTCTGTTTCAGCACCACAAAAAATCATTTGCCAAATTTGTAGGCTAGTTGAGGTAACATAATTTGTAGGCCAAGTTGATTGAATTGGTAAATTTGACAATGATTTATTAATTGTTGTGATTAGAGGGCAAGGGGCTTCTATACAAAGTAGGATGATCATTTGGGTGGTTTTGGTTCACGATGCAGAGTCAAAGGGATGAACCATTCAAAACTCTCTTTGGTTCATAAATTATACTGCGTACTTGTTTTTAATCCCAAGTCTACTAGTAAAAAGTATTGCAGTATCATATTGCAAAAAGGTCCAAAGCTCTCTCATTTATGATTCAAAGTGAAAGGAAAAAATCTAAAATTGTTGAATGAATTGTTGTGCTCTAAAACTGGCTAAAATCGGTGAAATTTATCAAGGAACGAATTGATCGACACGCACTTTCGTATGTCGATCAATTTGGATGATTATCGAATGATATTCAACGGTTATTTGTGGTCATCGTTTGAAATTTTGTCGAACCTCGGAAAGGACGAGCTAAATAAGGGACCTCGACAAAAGATGTCATGGGTACAAAAGAGGCTCGGCCAAAGTTGTCGAGGACACGAAGGAATCTTGGCAAAAAAGCGTCGATGGTACAAAGGGAGCTCGACTTCTGTTGGCGAGGGTTTGTGAATTTGATAATAAATTCTGATAAATTGAGATTAAAATTTAGAAATTTGTTTTCACACACATATATGCATAAATTCATTAAATTGTGTAGAGGTATATATGTGTGATGGATCTTGTTATAATGCAAACTCAGATGCTTCTGAGAATGACATGCTAAATTTCTTCCTCTGTGGTGTTGAATTTCCTATTTTTTCTCCGAGTTACCACTGTAAAATCTATAAAATACTATATTTAATAATTAGAATAAAAGTCACTGCTAATGCATTGGATATGGCTTTATGTAGTTTAGAAAATGTTGTTTTCCCCACTTCTGATTGCAACTCTAAATTACTAAATCAATATCAAAACTTTGTCCAAAGAACAAATTAGTTTTTCTTAAAAAGTAGAGTAACTAAGCAGACATGAAACAAATGCAGATGTTAATGTTTTATCTTACAGTATTTGTTTCAAGTGGTCACTTCCCACCTGTCCTCAAAATTAGATTTCACAGGTTCAAATAATTGATAAAGTTAAAAAGAACATAATTGCAAAAATAGAGAGAAAATAACAGAGAACAAAATCACACTATTAATGATCTGCGAAGAACTCAAGGAGGAGGTGAGAATCTCCACACTAGGAGTGATGAAGAATCTGTTCTATTCTATCTTGTAGTTGTTCGAACTTCTGTCATTTGCTGAACTCGTGCTCTCTGATTTCTTTAAGAATGCCTCATTTGCTCACATGCTTAAATCATAACTAGAAGTTGTATATGGATAAACATGTTATCTGCAATTTCTCTAGGAATGTTGTTGTTGTAAGTTTCTAGATTTAACAGTAAGGATTTCTCGTTTGTTGGTGATTGGTCAAGTTTTCTTATGGGGTTGGTTCACTTTTGAGCCAAAAACAAGTTTCTCTTGCGCATGGCTATTTGTTCAAAGATGTATAATGAATGTTTTTTTGTTGTTGTTGTTGGGAGTACGAGGGCCTTAATTGTCAGTTGGCTAACTCTACAACCATTACAAAATCTGCAAGTTAATAAACTTTTGGGAGATCCTTTGTCATTTGATTAACTACATCAACAACTACTGCTAGAAGAACAACACAGAGATTTACGTGATTCAGCAACGGTGTGTTGCTTACGTTTATGCTTTGGTTTGTTATAACGAGAATGAAATTAGCGAAGAACAACACAGAGATTTACGTGATTCAGCAACGGTGTGTTGCTTACGTCCACGGGCAGAAAACCAATTTTGTATTAGAGGAGACGAAAACAGATTAGGTTACAAGGGGTCGGCGTTTCATGAGTATATGAAGAGACTCATGAAACCCTAAACAGACAATAGACTGAAAGCCAAAAATAGACAGACGATAGGCCCGTTTACAATAAACATCGCATACCGTAAAGGCGGGGTGGCGCTGCCCCTCTAGCCCCCCGAGGGGCTCCGCCGCCCGGACGCCCCGATGCGTCGCCGGTCAACGATTATTCAAGGAACATTAACAGTAACCTTTGTCAGATTTAACTTTTATCCTTTTGAAATAATGTACAATTTGATAAATATGGATGCCCATCGAGCTAGTAGTTGGGCTGAAGATTTCTGGTGCATAGTGAAGATTTATGTTAATATAGCCTTTGTACTTGTTTTTTTAAAACAATTTGATGTCGGAGGGACATTGTAATACAACATTTGAATCAGTTAGCTCAACTATGTATCCTCACAAGGGCTTCCTATGTATCCTCGCAAAACAGAAGCTGAGTGTCCTTCGTACCCTCGACAACTTTTTTCGAACTTCCTTTGTACCCTCGACATCTTTTGCCGGGGTCCCATATTTTTCAAACAACGACCACAAATAACCGTCGAGTGTCATTCGATAATCATCCAAATTGATTGACATTCGAAAACGAGCGTCGATCAATTAATTCCTTGATAAATTTCACCGATTTTAGCCATTTCTCGAGCACAGCAATTCGTTCGAAAGATTTAGGTTTTTTCCATTCGCTTTGATTCGGAGATGAGAGAATTTTGGACCTTTTTGCAATGTGTATGGAAAAAATGAAAAGAATCTACGCGAAATTACTTGACATTGTCTTGACAATAACCGTTTTGGGATGATCTTGTCTAAAGCCGCTATGATTTTGACAAAAACTGCAGTAAAATAAAATAATATTTTAATATATTAAAATACTTGTTATCAATTTTAAAATTTTATCTAATCAAAGTGATACGTAATGTAAAATAGACATATTTATTGTATGGACCTGAATAATATCACCGCACTTTGATGGGCTTTAAATTTCATCCACCAATTCGGCATACAATTATACTAATGTAGTTGCTGCTCTAATCCTCATCCTCCAAGAGATATATACTCCCAACACTATCAAAATTCAACACTCTCTGCGCCCTCTCTCGGACTAAATGAATTTATAATGATTTTGACTGTATGCATAATAGATTATAAAAAAAAAAACATCACCTTTTCTTTTGATGAAAGCTTACAACATGACATAATCCACCAATATCAACTATACAGGTGTCATGTTGGCGTTTTTTTCCTATTGAAACAAATAATTTATCAGTTACTCCGTATTATATATGTTAGCAGTTTGGTTGAAATTTCAACCAAATTTTCAAATAATTTTTTTGGTTAATATGAACATAATTTGATATGTGTTATAATCTAGTACAAAAGAATAGGGAGAATATGAGATTGTATTCAACTGATCTCTCTTGATGTTACACCGGTACAATATATATAGATAAACTCTTTAGGCTCCAAGCAATAGTCAATCTATCTATAGACAAAACTCTATATAAGTAAAATGTATATTTTGTACATCCATATAATAATAATAATAATATTATTATTATTATTATAACACTCCCCCTTGGATGTAAATTCTTTGTTCCTCCAGCTGTCTCGTTAAAAACCTAACTAGAAAAACCTAATGGAACAAAACCATAGCTTAGGGAAAAAGAGTGCAGCCTTCCACGTACGCTCTTGTTGTACTGCCTCGTTAAAAACCTTGTCAGGAAAACCCAGTGGGACAAAACCTGATCGAAGGGAAAGAGAGTGCAGTGCGTGTATGCTCCCAATGAATTCAATATCTTTCTCGAAGTCTTCTCATTCTTCTTAATGTCGTCGTCTTCATGAACTTATGGTCGAACCTTAACATTGTCTTTGATGTGTATAAGCTGGAATGTCTTCATGATTAACTTTGGCGTACCTGACTTGCATGTATTGGTGTTGAGCTGCTTTGGATGCACAAGTATAAGGTACTTCAGGACCTAATGTGCTTTTCATTGTTGATCTGGGGGATCTGATGTATTAAATGGTGCTTAAGTTGCCTCGTTAAAAACCTTAACTTGGAAAAACCCAATGGGATAAAAACCAAGATTAAGGAAAAGAGTACAACATTGTATGGTACTTCGGGACCTAATGCAGTGTCACCATTTTTACAATTATATGTACTTCTGGTACTCTAAGGATCTTTAATTAATTGTATGTGATGGGACTTTGATAATACTGCTTCAGACATTTTCAATCGATTCTTTTCATTTATATGTATATGTACGTCATTTACATTTGGAGCCAAAATTATATTCACTCCTGGTGAATGCATTCTCATGTAACCTTTAATAGGTGTGCAATCAATTTGACTTTATATTTTCCTTTGTACGAACACCCACTTAAAACCAATTAATGCTACACTTTTCAATGTTGGAGCTACAAGTACAAGAACTTCATGCTTAAATAATCCATCTTTACATGAATTATTTCTTTCTAGAATTTAGGATATACCATGTATCCTTATGAGGGGAGTTGCCTCGTTATAAAAACCTTGCTTTGGCAAAACCCAAATGGGACAAAAATCAAAGTTAAGGAAAAGAGTACAACTTTTCTCCCCCTCAATTTAGCATATAAATCATCAATTTTCTAAAGACATGGTACTTCTGGACCGTTAATATCCTTTCACAATCTAATCAAAGATGAAAAGATCATTTGTCTTCATATCGTAATATATCTCTCTTTGTACACTCGAACTACATGTCGAGATATTTTTAGAAGCTCTAATTATTCTTATCAAGCACTTCAAGTGCAAACGTAGATATGTGCCATCAACGATAATCAAGGATCTGGTCAATTCAAGACAACTCATAATCAATTCTAACACTGTCAACGTTCATGAAATCTCTTCAGGAGTTTTATACCAATGGACATATCACCATTTTTTGAAGTTACTACTAGAACCTCGATCTAAATCATGCTAGTGCATTATTTGTTGTAAATGTGACTTTTGTCACCATCTTTTGCATTTACTAATGCCTTTACTAGCTTGTTTGCTATATAGTTTATTGAACTTTTGGTTCCCTTCTAGTTCATGCAACATATTACTTCTTGATATCCTTTTCCTCCCCCCCCCCCCCTAAATATTGAGTATTTTATCATCCGTGATAAACTCTAGGTATTTGATCATCTATGGGGACCCAATCCTCCATATACATCATTTTTCTTGGTTTACAACAATTTAGTGTAATCTGGGGAGATTTCGGTACCTATACCAAACATTTTAAACCTTATAAATATAAAACTCTCTTCTGGAGATAAATTACAAAGGGGAATTTATTCTATTGTTTACCGAAATCGAATCAATCTCTTGATGTCCATGCCTGCTTGTTAGCTATTATTGATGACTCTACTGGGTCTTCTATGCATTAGCATTATCCTAAACGATGATCTCATAAGTAACGACTTCACTTGGTTGATTTAATCGTCAGCTTCTCAATGCTCATTTATCCAGCATATCAATTTTATTGATAGCATTTCCATATTACATCCATATTGCCAGCATGGGTAATCTATTTATTATGTGTTGGATCTTCTTTTGACATCCTCGACTAGAGGAAAACCGCGCTTCTGGCAATTATCGGCTTTCACAATCCCAATTTATCTGTCATCACTCATTCTCTTTAGAGTATTTTGATGCTCTTCTAGAGCCATTTTCTCATATAAATTTATTGCTTGATTATATCAACAGTCATTCGAGGACTAATTTTGACGATCTTCTGGAGATATGTATAAGGTTTAATTATGCTAAGTATTGACTTTATACAAATACTCATTAGTTATTTCATCTTGAAAACTTCGGGTTTTCCATATCATCAAGTACCAAGCTCTAAACCATTCTAACATTTTCATGCAATGATTCATTCACAGTTTGGGAGATTACAAATCCAATAGGTAAACCATCATCTTTGACTTGTTCTTCCACATTCTCCTTGATGTGGGAGTCGACTCATACATGATTATCTATAATCATTTTCAAAATTATGACCAGTATCCTAACAACGGTCGCGCGCACCGTATCCTCTTTATGTCCTCTGCTAGAGGTAACAATATATATTGCATCTGGCAATAAAAGAGGTTGTTATGAACCATAGGTCATTTAGCTAGCTATTTATTTAAGTTCTACCATACCCAAGTAGATTAAGAACAAGATCCCAAAATAAAGAGTCTTCGGGCTCTCAAGAATAAATTTATCGATTTCACACAATTTAACAAGGATTTTCTTCAAACACTTCTCCCAAATCATCATTAGTTGAATAAAATTGGCATCATCTACACACAATGGTTTCTTCAAGAAACATTTCCAATGCATATACATATACATAAAATGCAGATCAAATCAAATAGATAAATAAAACATAGATTCCATGTAGCTTCAATAACCAAATTATACTAATAACAAACCAAATACGACCAAGTTTGCAGAATCAAAGGTGCTGGATCATCTAGGCTCTTTTGTTGATAATCTTTCATATGTAGAGATAAGTTTATCTACTTCAAGAGATAACTTTTATTAACAAAAACAATATATATAATATAAAACCACATATGTTTACGACATACCAACTCTTAACAAGTTGTTTCTTCTGGAAACACTTTGAGTTTTGTGCAAAAGTAAATTCAAATATATACACCTCACAAGTAAATAATAAAAGCGATCTCAGTAAATTAAAATAAATGCACTACACATAATTAAAATTTATTCGGCCACTTCAGGTGGATATCAATTCAGATATTTATCACTTGTTTCAATAAACACTATCATTCACAAATACTGTAGGTTCAATAACTATCTCAAATTTCAATTTCAATAATTTCATCGTCATCTATGAGAGAAAATGTCTTTTCTTATTTGCATGCAATTACTTTGGGGGATATAATACAAATCAACTTCATGATAGATAAATAATGTCAACTTCTGGTGACCAGGAAATAAAAAAGTTTAACCACTTCAAGAGTTTATATTTCACCTTCTATGAAACAAATCATATATGAAATAATTTACAAGTACAAGATGGAAACAACAATATCATCTTAGCCCATTACTACAAAGATAAGGCTAATATTTTAATCGATGCATGGTGACATTATTTATTCATCAACGTATCAATGTATCAATTCACTTAGATATCATTATCATATATCCATCCAATATACAGTCAATTTACCCAATAACCATATCTATATGCATCGTCAACCCCCAATCGTACATGATTGATCAATGCTCTTAAAATCTTATATATCAAAGTATATTAGCACTATGACATGATTTATGATATAAAATCTATATATGCAATCAATAACGTCATATTGCCATTAGCAACTAAATGGTAATTCATGTACGAGATGAACTCATAACACACATATATAATCACTTATGATCAAGAGGCACAAAAATCATAATTCAAATATATGATGTTGAGGCTCACCTGACCGCAAGCTTGATCGCATATACCAATATTGAGAAATCGGTCCAACTCCTTCACGAGCCTAAAGTCGAACCTAATACAGATAGGCTCACTACCATGTAGAGCCATGTATAGTTCAATCTTCTAAGGTTCGCCTCCTTTTATTATGATATCCTAGTGTGGATCCTTGGACAAACCACTCGCATAGCACCACCCATCACCAAATCAAGATATTAAGAAATTATAATCAGGGTTTATTTAAAACACACATTTCATATCATATATATAATTCTATCCATCTTTATGTGCCTTGCCTTAAGCCTTTTGAAATTCTAATTAATCAAGCGAGGGAAACCAACGTACTTCTTATGTGAGCAACACGTACATAATCATATTGGTGAAAATTTATCTATATTCATTATCTACTTCGAGAGATATGACTTTTCATCTACTTCAGGAGATGATGGTAAAAACAAAACAATATATAAATAAAATAAAACAAAATAATAATCATTAATATACATGGATGATACTTATTGTTTCATCACTACGGGGATGAAGTTTATCAATCATTCATGATATCAATTTCTTTACTTTCATCCACTTCGAGGGATTTAATATTTTCTACTTTGGGAGACCAATTAAATTATTTATAAACAAAATAATAAATTAGAAAAATCAAATTTCACTTACCTCCACCGTGTGGAGGTGAACCAAACAGTAGCTCGGCAAGGATGGTGAACCAAACGGTGGATCGAAGGGTTTGATGGATGTCAAACCGAAGGGGTAAATTAAGATGAACTATTCCCAATTTCAACATCTGCATTCAATTCAATTTCAAATTAATAAGTATGGATGTAATAGATGATTAAACATGGATAATTAAAAGGAAAGAAAATCGAAAACTTCCCTTGTATCATCGACAATATCGAAGCCATTGAATCAACCGGGATAGAAGTTCCATCGTTTGCCCAGTTGGTGCGGTGATCTGGGACTCTGGTTGGGGAGACAAGGTCGTAAGCCAGGACGAGCACGCCACGGCCAGCCACCGATGCAACGTTGTTTGAACGGCGGCAATAGGATAGAAAAAGGAGATTAGGGTTTTGGCTTTAGAGGCTATCGTGCTGATAACGTGTTATAATCTAGTACAAAAGAAAAGGGAGAATATGAGATTGTATTCAACTGATCTCTCTTAGTGTTACACCGGTACAATATATATAGATAAACTCCTTAGGCTCCAAGCAATAGTCAATCTATTTATAGACAAAACTCTATATAAGTAAAGTGTATATTTTGTACATCCACATAATAATAATAATAATAATAATAATATAACAATATGCGTTTAAGATTTCTAAAATTTATTGTATTTTTTGTTTAATTAATGTTAATACTTCATATTATTCATAATTATTTTTCTTTAAAAATCAATTTAGAGTGAATATTGTAGGAAAGGAAAAACGTAGTAAAACATACAATAGATATTTACTTCCAAAAAATTTCCAATTTGGAAAATAATTCTACGAATATGTTTATATATAAGATTTGATTAAACTGAGAGAATAAGTATTTACGGTGAGAACCAAAAAAAGTGTTTTAATTTAATTGAAATATATCGGGAAAATAAGAAGATAAATGAGCATGTAAAAAAACAATTTCTTCTTCCAATCTGGTCGGCATCTCACCTAAGTAAACACCTCACAAATCGATTCTCTACCTCATCTCCTCCTTCGTTCAGACCATTGTTATTAGAATTCCGATCCGGATCTTTAAAATTCTAATATCCTACAATCCTACTCAGGAGTCCGATCCGGATCTATTCATAGAATCTTTTTTATGTAGGATCTACTATAGGATCTTTAGAATGTAAATGCATCGATAGGATCTTACGATCCTACTCGATTCTAAAGATCCTATTTTTATAAACAATATCTATTTTTCAAATATTTGTTTTGTTTTGTTTACTTGGTTGATTTTAGGGAGTTTAAATGTATACATTCATATATAAAACGCGAAAAATGGCTTAAAGACAATTGTTTTCGAGTTTTTCAATCATTATGACAATGTTTAAGGTCGTAAATGTAGCTTTTTATCTTTTGAAACCAAAATATATTGTGTAACTAACATTTTGTGAGATTCTGCGAAATCCCGGTCGGGTCGTAAGAAATCGGGAGTCGTGTCGGGTTTATTTTGTTTTTGGTTATAAGGTTTTGGGATCCACCACTTTACACAAAAGCTTAAGCCATTATGTAGGGGCTTCCCCCTTCCTTATATTTTGGTTTGTTATACCACCCACAATCAATGTGGGATGGCCATGTTTTTATCCCAACACATTTTTTCCTCATTCTAGAACTTTAAGTTAAGCCACTTTGTTGTATATATTTTTTATATTTTTATTATTTTATTATATTTCGAGGATCTTACGATCCCCTAATGGGATCTTACAATCCGATCCACAGACCTTGTTGTGATTCGATCCTAGAATCCCGATCCTAATAACCTTGGTTCAGACTCCCCCTATCAATCACCTTATCTCCACAAAACTTTGCCCCAGACTCAGCCTCGTCCTCGACTCCCCTCTCTCCAACCCCGCTTGCCTCCTCTAGATCGCCTCTGAGGAGACCTGTAAAAAAATGTAACACGATCCGAACGCCTGAAATTTTTTGGGTCAAGACCCGAAAATTTTAATCAAGGAAATTTTTTGGACTCGAACCTGAAAAACCGATATTTTTCTAGGTCAAATGGATTTGACCCGGTGACCCGGTTTGTTAAAACAAATTTTTTTATTAAAATTTTAAAACCACTTTTTGTTAAAATTCTGAACTACTTATTAAAATCTTGAAAGTTTTATATCGAGGCCGTTCCTCGTCAGCTGAGCCGGTCTCCACTCTCCATTCTCCACCGCCCTGAAAATAGATTGGCTCAATCGTTCTATACAAAGGATAAACAACTAGGGGAAATAGAGTCTCCCTGTCGCAATCCCCTAGAGGGCTTGAATTGATCGGTCATCTCCCTACTCACCAACACCTTGGTCGAGACCGTTGTAATGCACGCTTCAACCAACTTTCGTGAAAACCTGCCTCACGCATCGTCTCGATTACGAAGTCCCATCGAAACCGGTCATACGCTTTCTCAAGATCAATCTTGAGAATAATCCACCCTTTGGCTCCTCTTTTTTTCCTCATCAAGTGCACTAGTTCCTGCATAACAACAATATTTTCCGTTATGAACCGTCCAGGCAGAAAGCTACCTTGCAAAGGACTAATGAGTAGGGGAAGAATAGGTTTCATCCTGTTAACCAGCACTTTAGTAATGGTTTTGTACAACACATTACAAAGGCTTATGGGTCTGAACTGAGAGACGATCTCCGGCCTAGCCACCTTGGCGATCAGAACAATGAGGGTATCGTTGAGTCCTTCCGGCATTATGGCTGAACTGAAGAAGTTCTTCATGCACTCCTTAACCAATGGCCCGACGACATCCCAACACTTCTGGAAGAAGGTCGTCGGGTACCCATCAACTCCCGACGCTTTAAACGGCCCCATTTCGCGGATAGCTAGGCCAGTTTCAACATCTGCAATCGGCAAATTTAAGGCATCCCACTCGGTCTCAGCTAGCTGAGAGAATCTCTCATCTGCAATCAGGGGCGCTGATGGGCAATGGCTTGTGGGATATGTCAGACGTATTGGATGCAGTACAGTGCTTGTGGCCGAGCTATAGGCCTCCTCGACGGGCTCCGACTGGCTTGGGAAAGGCGTGCTAATAGAGTCATCATTGAGTCCGATTCCTTGTTGGCCACTTCTTTAATAAAGAAGGGTGTGGAAGATTGTCATCCTCTCTCTAGCCTGTTTCGTCAATGCCAGAACTTCTTAGCTCGAGACTGGGAAATCCAGTTGAGGTATATCTTCCGGGAAGCGAATTTTGTCGTTGACTCTCTCGCTTCGATTGCATTATCATTTCTTATTGATTTTCATGTTATTGCTACTCCACCTATAGATATTAGTAGATTGGTGGATGAGGACGCTAGGGGCAGGGCTACTTCCCGTCTTATCTCTGTGTAGCCCACTTTCGGTTCGTTTATTATATTTATGAGAGGCTGCTCTCACCTTTAATTTCCACCCAAAAAAAAAATCTTGAAAGTTTAAATCATAAACCACATGTTTGTTAAAAAAAAAAAACACTAAGGTGTAAAGAAAGTAGAAACTCACCATCTAATGTTAGCACACATGTCCTCAAATTCACAACGTCGATAAAATGAAGAAATTTTAGATGTTTTGTGTAGAAATTTTAACCGTCACCTAAAGCCACGGCTATCTGGATCCACCACTAATATAGTTGTTTCGGTGTTGATTTGTTTCATTTTTTCTAAAAGTATTATTTCCAATTAACATGTTTTGAAATGTACTTTTTAAAACAAAAATAAAATAAAATTGATTGATAGTACAAGGAAATCAAAATACAGCACCTATAATTCAATAAATGATGTAATCACCTTATCTCGATAGAATAAATCTCGCTTTTGAAAAATGAAAGGGGAAAAAATCTTAATTTTACCAAAAGTAGCGATATAGCATAACGTTTATGGATAACCATGACTTGCAAAGGGATTGAAAGAAATGGACAGAAAAAGAAGAAGAGGGGAAACACATGGAAAGCATGCATGTAACATGTCCATCTACTTATATGGTCATATATGCAACTTCCGAAATCCGAACATAAGTGATACATACATTGTACAACTCAGTGACAAATTGATCAGGACAGCTCCCCTGACATGCATGGTGCATATATTGTCATTTGTCACCTACAACTATGGCCTATGGGTGCAGGGTGTCCATGGATCGGGTCGACCTGGACCCACCAGGTCGCGTTCAGTCCATGATCCATCGGATAACACCGGGTCCATGACCTGTCGGGTCGTCCATCTATTGGATCCAGATCGATGGTTCAGCGGGTTGGCCGGGTGGGTGGGTTCAGGTTAGACCGTTGTAGTCGAACGTTAGAAAGTAGTCGTTGGGAATGGACTTCGGTGGGTTTCACATTTCACAATAAAGTAATCTCGAAATGTATTTACACAATCTATATACATTCTATTTATCTCATTCAAAATTTCAAATTACAATTTGTTAATTTCGTAATGGCAGATTAATCTTGATGTGAAGATGATTTTCTCCGTGGAGGTTCACGCGACATTTCGCAAAGGGGAGATCGCGTCGGGCTACTTCGAAGGGGTTTGTAAGGATTGTGGTCAAGGTGTACAAGGCGAGGAGCAATTTGGGCTACGAAAATTTGAAGAAGCACATTAGTAGCAAACACCCTGAGAAGATCCGAATAACGGATAATTAAGTTGTAGGAAGGAAGTTATTTTTATGTTTTTAATTAGTTGGAAATTGTAAGTTTGGGTTTATGTTTTTAAACAGTTGCATGTTTTGGAGTCGGAATCGTTGTGTAACTCGACAAAAGCTGAATTTCAACCCGAATCGGATCAAGCGGGTTTCGACCCGAAAGGTTCAGGTTTTGACCTGGAACTTGGATGTTCCGACTCGGAAGGTGGCTTCTACGATGGATTTCGACCTGGAATTTATGTATTCCGACTTAGAACTATTGTCTCTGTGAACGAATTGCAAATGGTTGGTGTTTAGGGTTTGTTTATGTGTGTTGTGATGATTGTTGTAAAGGGTTTGGATTGAAATAAAAGTCTCTTAGCCAAGAGGTCTCCAATTCCAATCTAATGTTTAATGAATGGGTGAGTCTAACGGCAATAGTTTCGTCTAATGACAAGATGAAATTTGTGTATTTACACTCCAACCATTTTCTTTTCTTTTTCTTCAAAATAACAGTTGCCCTCTCCAATATCCAAATCCCGACTGTAAAAGTATTAACTTTGGAGGAAAAGACGATTGATTGTATTGATAGATGAATACATTTATAGATACAAGATTAGGTATTCCTTGGAAAATAAGTCTAGTAAATCCTTAAGAAACCAAATCATATCAAATCCTTTTTAGGATAGATATATCTACACTATAATATATACAGAATAACATGCCCCCGCAAGCTCATGATTGAGCACGAACATGCAGCTTGGCACGAAGAGTCTGAAATCGATGGGTGCCTCATGTCCAAGCTTGCCACTCAGTTGACAGAGCGGACGTGAGGAGTTCGCCTGACGCTGATCAGAGGAGCGCTGATCGAAGAAGCGTTGATCAGCAGGCGGTTGCTGAAAAGTCGGACGGTTTCCAGGGGAGCAACCACGGCCACGCCCTCGAGTGGAGGCGACGTTGGCCGATGGCGGGGCAGATTCGGCTAGGGCAGTGGTGTCGGCTACTAGACTGTGTTCTTCTTGAAGCAAGAACCCCAGCAGATCATCGGTAGTCATCAGTTCGGTGCGAAGAGCCATAGCGGAGCGGAACGAGGCATACTGAGAGACAAGACCAAGAAGGATGTAGGAGATGAGATCGTCGTCGGAGACCTCGTGAAGACAAGCGGCCAATTGATCAGCAAGAGCCCTCTTTTTCTCGACATATTCAAGAACGGAGAGCGACCCTATGGTTAGGATTTGAAGTTGATGGCAGAGGTGCATATGACGAGCCCGGGTCTGAGCATGGAAGATGCGCTCAAGACTGCCCCAAGCCCCGGCAGTGGTGGTGGCTCGGGCAACATGGGTAAGCATAGGCGTGGTGAGAGTGGACCGAATCCATAACAGAACGAGACGGTCCTTGTGAACCCAAGCCTGATAGAGTGGATTGGGCACGCGAGGGAGCGGCTGAGACGAGCCGGAGAGAGCAGAGAGGGCCGCTTCAGGAGTGAGCGGCGCGCCGGCGGAGAGCAGAGCGGTCGGATCGACAATGGTGGCCGGCGGTGGGGTTGTGGCGGTGGTGAGGAAAAAGTCCAAGTCAAACGCTTCAAGAGCGGAACGGACAGTGTGTCGCCAAAGAGGATAATTGGAGCGATCCAAGCGAATCGCAAAGTTGGAAAGGTGAAAGTTGGGAGACGAGCCATCGGAAGAGGCAGAGAAAAGAATTTGAGTGGGAGAGGTGGGTTGGGAAGCCATTGATGGAGGATCGATGGATTTAGGCGGACACCATATATGTTAAAGTCGGCTGGGCCCGGTGGAGTCAAGACAAGCTGGAGGTAGGTCGTGTGTGCGGGCCCACATACGGGAGATTCGACCAACATATAAACCCAACAGGGTTCCATCTCAAAACCAATTGGCAATGAGAGGAGTAGCCCTTTAACTTTATATGTTGTTCAAGCATTCTCTATATAACCGATGTGGGACAACCACATTCCAACACGCCCACGGCCCACGGCCTCAAGTGCAACGACATTAGCCAACAAGTTGCACTTGCCACATAATCTGAAGCCCAGACCGCAACTAGCCGAACCCGGCTCTGATACAATGTAAAAGTATTAACTTTGGAGGAAAAGACGATTGATTGTATTGATAGATACAAGATTAGGGATTCCTTGGAGAATAAGTCTAGGAGATCCTTAGGAAACCAAATCATATCAAATCCTTTTTAGGATAGATATATCTACAATATAATATATACATAATAACACCAACCAACCACTTGAAGCGGTCGTCCATCAACAAACCCTTGACCCCTCATGAATCGATTGATCATTAGACTGCAAATCCAAAACCGAAGGCGAAGAAGAAAACATTGCTAGGGAGGAGAAATTAAGATTCCAAATTTCCAATCAGGAAGATCGAAGAATTCGCTATATCCACGGCAAAGAAAATTAACCACCCGAAGGTGAAGAAGATCGAAGATGTCGCTATCTCCGGCGGCTCCGGCGCTTCCTCCTCCAAAACCGAAGGCGAAGAAGAAGACATCGCTAGGGATGAGAAAGATTCCAATCAGGAAGATCGATCGAAGACGTCGCTATCTCTATGGAGAAGAAACCTAATCGCCCAAAGGCGAAGAAGAAGAAGAAGACGCCGCTATCTCCACGGCAGCTCCGGTGCTTTCTCCTCTCATCCGCAGTTCAATCACGATGCTGGCTGTGATCGGAGGTTGTTCAGGTGGGACCGCTCGATGGAACAACTAGGGTTGGAAGATCTTGAAGCTTTTGCGGCGTTGCTGGATAAATTGAGGAGTAATGTCCACAGGAGGATTGGGGATCTTCATGAATAGGATCAAACGAAGCCTGCAATGGCGGTGAAGAACGAAATTGAGTGTCTTGATGGTCCGATTCAACTTCAAGGCATGATGAGCGGGATGAATCAAAACCACTAGAACAATATCATCTAAGTCGTCGGAATGATTTCCACTCAAAATGAAAAAGGACTTTGAGTGCAATTGCGCTAAATCTACCTTGTCAATAGACGAAACATGTCTTGCCGGTAGACTTTATGTTAATGAATACAAGAAGTATTTAATATAGGTATCAAATTAAAACCTTAATTCTATCTAATATGACCAACCCATATCTTCCTTAAGGGATAGCTATGGTTCACATGATAAAATTAAAAAAAAAATTCTATCTAAATCTATCTCCCGAAAGATGACAACTTGGTGCATAAGAAAACCTAATAAGATAGAATTCTCTTTTTCACCTTATTTACCCTAACTTATAAAATAATAAATATTATAAAAATAAAGGTTGGAGAGCTGATCGACTGGGAGACAAGGACATGGAAGGAGGATTTGGTCCGACAAGTTCTGCTGCATATGGATGCTGAGATTGTTTTGAATATGAGGCTCACGGAACCGGATGTCCAGGATGAATGGTTGTGGAACTATACAAAAGACGGGGAATTCACCGTTCGATCGTGCTATCACATGCTCATGTCGAACCAAAGACGATCAAAGGAGGCATCATCTTCAGACACGACAAGCTCGAAGAAGCTGTGGAAGAAACTGTGGCAGGTGCAGGCGGCGCCGCGGATCTGGAACCTGCTGTGGAGGGCATGTCGGGGTGTGTTACCGTGCCTACATAATCTGAAAAGGAGAGGGATTGTTCAATGTGACCTCTGTCCTCACTACGGGCTTCGGGAGGATGAAAATCATGTGCTGTTTCAATGCAGGAGGGCAAGGGAAGTGTGGCATAGGCTTCCGGCTCTAGACAAGGTGGCAAGGAGTGCAGTCGGGGTGATAGACAGATTCGCTATGGTGCTCAAACTTGCCAATGCCACGCTAATTCAGAAATGGGTTTATGGTATTGAAGCAATTTTGATGGCAAGGAATAAACGTACTTTTAAAGCTGCTGAGATACAGGCGCACCATCTGGTATCGCGCATTGAGCAGGGGGTGGCTGAGTTTAATAGGGGCAAGGAATTGGGGCTGAATCGTCAAGGGAGAGCGCCATCGGCTGAGACAAGGTGGGAGAAGCCGCCTTTGGGGTTTACAAAAATCAATAGTGACGCGGCTGTTGATAACGCTAAGGGGTGTGGAGTTGGATGTCTTGCCCGGAATCATGATGGTGTTGTTGTGTTTGCAGTTGCTAAGAGGACTCAAGCGTCGGATAAGGCAGAGCTGGTGGAAGCAGAGGGGATTGCGTGGGCGCTGCGGTTATGTTTACAACAGGGGCTGCCAAGAATATGGGTCGAAGGCGATTGTTTGCCGGTGATGAACAAGCTCAGGTGCAATATTATTCCTAGGGGCGAATTGGGACAGTAGCTCACGGAAATTCGTAGGCTCGCGAATATGTTTATTGAATGTCGATGGAGTTATATTCACCGTCAAGCTAATCGTCCCGCTGATTTTTTGGCCAAGAGTAGGCCTGAAATTCCTGTCCTTATGTCGGAGCAAAGCTCGTTTCCTTTGGTTTTTTATTTGATGTGTATGGAGGATATTAAGGTTTAAGTAATGAAGTTGTTGTTGCTAAAAAAAAAACTAAGAAATACTAAAATAGGCAATTCCATAAGTAGACTCCAACTAATACAAGAGTTACTAAAAATTGAAACTTATAAAAATAACTAAATGGACTCCCAAGGTGGAGCTTTCTTTTTATCCTTGAGAAGCACATCTTCCTCCTCAATTAGTCCTCAAAAATAACTTGACTCGTCACCTGGGTCAAGATCGTTGTTTGACCCTAAGAAGGCTGACCAATCTTCACTGCATCAACAACTGCAAAAAAAAAAGTGTACACAAAATCCTTGAAGAAGAACAACAACAACCTCCCATTTTTCTTCAGATACTAGCTCAATCTTCGCATAAAAATTAAAAAAAAAACATGGATCCAAAAACAAAACCACATAGGAAAGAGAAGAAAATAGCGCAGAGAAAGAGAGAAGAAGAGAAGAGGGCAAAGAATATAAAAGGAGTCGCTTGCTAGAGAAGAGAAGATTGTAGAGAAGAGAGTCGCATGCCAGATCGAGGAGATATCAAGTAATACCGCTTCATAAATCAGTATATCATCACTTAGGTTAAAAAATGGGAGGAGGAGTTTATCAAACATATCACTTGATATTAATTTCTACTCATAGCAAACACTAGATATCAGACACCGAGGGCGATATTGATACCAAACTAGCTACCCCTTAGGGCCTATTTTCCAAGGGATTGTGGGGGATTGTTTATATATATATATATATATATATATATATATATATATATATATATATATATATATATATATATATATATATATATATATATATATATATATATATAAAGGAGTGGTTCCAGAGTGCACACCTCTTATAATGTACTTTGTGCACGAATCTTGGTCTTTGATTGAAAGAAATGGAAGGTGGAGATTAATCCAGATTTTCTGATTTTTTTAATTAAAAGAAAGTGGGTCCCACATAAATATCACATTCACTACCCTTCCATTCCCTCGTGCGTGAGTTTCAAACAAGGGCATTTTTTGTTTTTGTTTTTGTTTTTAATTTTTTTTCTCCTTTTTTAGATTTTGGATGAGTTTGTAATTTTTTATTTTTTATTTTATTTTTTCCTTTTTCAATACACATATTCCATTGAATAAATATTCAGAAATCAACGAATAATATCGAAAACCTTAGATCTCAATCACATATTGATTTTGAATTACAAAATAATTAAAGTTTTGAATTATCTTTCACATTTTAACGAATAATTTTGAATTATCTTTCACATTTTGACGAATAATGTTGGAGATGGTGAAACATTGATTTCTAATTACAAAATACACATATTCCATTGAATAATTATTCAGAATTCAATGAATAATATTGAAAACCTCGTAACTCAATCACACATTGATTTCGAATTACAAAATACATACATTCCATTGAATAATTATTCATAATTGAACGAATAATATCGATTGACAATCTCAGATCCCAATCACACATTTATTTCGAATTACAAAATACTCTCATTCCGTTAAATAATTATTCAAAATTCAACGAATAATATTGACAATATCATATCTCAATCACAAAATACACGCATTCTATTGAATAATTACTAGAGATTCACCGAATAATCACTTAATAACAGTTAGAGATTCACCGATGATGTATTCACTGAACAATATCTCGATTTCGAAAGTGGTTCGGCCTTAGTCTTCGCTTTCGCAATCGGAAGAAGGCTCAACACAATACCAATCATGTTGCACAGGACAACTGCATCTCCAAATTTCAGATCCAGGGGAGGTTCCCAGAGAGCAGCAACCCCTCCTTTTCATGTTCCACTTGACCACTTTGAATCCTCATTCAGATCCACAGAGAGCAGCAAAATCAAGGAGACAACGGAGACAATCAATAAAATGGAGCATGATGAATAAAATGGAGCAGCAAAAATCATGAAGTCACTCCTTTTCATGTTCCCCTTTGAACGCATTACGCAGAGTGAATGAATAAAATGGAGCCGCAAAAATCAAGGAGACAACAGAGAAATTGATGAAATCAAGTAAATTGGATAAGAAAAATAAAACAAGAAATATGAAACCAGGAACGAGAAAAAGGCAGAACCAGAGCATGGAATCGGAATCCATGGCAGATAGGGGGGAAATTACCATTTTCGTTAGAAATTGCGTCGGAATTCAACTCCGAATCCGAATCCCCCATTACCTTTCCTTCCTCATCCATCTTCATTTCGAACAGAGCTTTCTTCGTTTGGTTGGATGTGACGAACCCGAATCCTCCAAGCCTTCACCTTCGTCTTCGTTTTTACCAGTCGGAATCCGAATCCCCCAAGCCTTCGCCTTCGTTTGTACCCGTCGGAATCGACCACAAGCCTTCGCCTCCACACAGAAGCCTCCGCCTTGTGTTCGCCTCCGCCTCGCCTCCCTCATCTCCTCCTCGCCTCACCGCCGGTCTCGCGAAATTCAAGCCCCTTTTCCTTGGGTCCCTTGGTTCCACTGGTGCAACCGGTGAAGAAGAAAAAATTGGGGCTTAGGGTTCTCACGCGCTACACGCTATGGATATTCTGAGTTGAAGTTTGTTTTTTAATTTTTTTTAAAAAAATAGACGGACACGTGGGCATTTCTCCTCCCTCCATTCAATTTAAATCAACGGTCCATAATTGTGCACAAGGTACACCCTAAGCCTTGTGCACAATATATCCATACTCTATAAAAAAATAATAACTCAAAGGTTGGTGTTTGGCAAGGGGAAGTGGGAGGTGAATGATGTGGAGGTTATTCGGGGTTAATTGAGGTCGAGAATCCAATCATTGGTCATGAAGGTTGTTGAGGTTATCAACCCCCAACAACCCCAATTGTGACCAGCTTGCCCCTACAACAACAATGCTTCTTCTCTGCAACTTGTGCACCTTCCCTGCAACAATATTGCTTCTTCTCTGCAACTCGTGCACCTCTGGGTTCTCCTGAGTACCAGAGCGTTAGTTGCGCCACCCAGGACTGGTTGGAGGTTGAAATGGATGATTTCAGGAGGATGAGATTTGGAGCTAACAAATTTGGAGACGACCAAGGGCTTTTTCTCTTGCTTGATCTACTTTCTTGATGACGTTTTCCCTAACGAAGTATTGGTCGCCGGAGCCTAGATATGCTTCCCTTCCTTTTCCGTGGGTTCCAATGGGTTGTCGCTATAGTTGTAGGGCTGTTATTTAAGCCGAGTAGCTCGAGCTCGACTCGGGATTGGCTCAGAAAAAGCTTGGCTCGAGCTCGTTCGAATTTGAAAATGAGTATAGTTCAAGCTCAAAAGTGAGCTCGTGACGAGCTCGATCCGAGCTCATTTTGCTCGTTTTACTAAGTGTATTTACATATATACCCTTAGTTATATTATGTTTTAAATTCATCCTTAAGCTTTTTTTCATTCCCAACCAGCCAGCCTTAGATGTTCTCCCATTCACAAGCCGCCACCCCTCTCTTCAGATCTGATGCCTCCCCTCATCGCTCTTCGTTGTTTTAGATCTGAATCTGTATCCTCGTTGTCCTCTTGTCTCCTTCTCGTCCTTGTTGCTTCAGATACGGAGCTGGCTCCGTGTCGTCCTCCCATCTCCTCTCATCTCTCTTCATCGTCCCCATTGCTCTTCAGATCTAGATCTCGCTCCTCATCATCACCCTGTCGCCCTCCTTGCTCATAGTTGTCCTCCTGTCGCCCCTCGTCGTCCTCGTTGCTACAGATTTGGCTTCGCGTCTTCCTCATTTCTCTTCAGATCTGGATATCGCTCCTCGTCGTCATCCTATCGCCCTCCTTGCTCCTAGTTGTTTTCCCGTTGTCCCTTGTCCTCCTCCCAGCACCCTTCTTTGCTCGCTCTTCGTCCTACTTTCAGATATCCCTCTCCTTCCTTCAATTTCATGTTTGCTGATTCTTTCAATTTGTATGTGTAATTAAGTTGTTTGATTTCAATTTGTATAAAATTGAAATTAGTGTACCCTTTAGTCTGTAATTGTATTTTAGTCATGGAATGATTCAAGTTGATTCAAGTCTATAATTGCAATCGAATGAAATTTTAGTTTGCCCTTACTAATTCAAGTTGGTTGAACAAATTGTGTTAAAACGAGCATACGAGCCCAAATTTGAGCCCACTCGACCAAAAAAATAAACGAGCTCATCGAGCTCAAGCTCAAACTTCATGTTCAGCTTGCAAGACGAGTTTGAGCAATAGTTTAAGCTCGAATAGAAATTGAGTTCGAGCTCGAGCTCGGTTCGATTACAAACAAGTCGAGCTTGAACACCCGATACTTAAGCTCGTTTGCTTGTATATCATCCCTATATGAGTATAAAATTAGGATGGGTGCCCGTAGATGCACATGTAAAAAGAAGGACAATTTTTTCATTTTTAACTCTTTTTTTTAAAAAAAATATCCTTCTACACACCAAACATTCTACTGTTATATTGAGATTATTTTTAAAAAAAAATTCTCAACTTATTCTCTATTCCATAACCTATACAATAACAAGGCCTCCCCACTGCCCATCGACTAGCACAAAGAGGTGTCGCGGTCCCTACCACTTGTTCCCTATGTAACAATGCTGTTGAGGATGAAACTCACATATTTGTAGAATGTCCTTATATGGTGCCTTTTCGCCCCTGGAATGGGACAACCCAACAACACCTTGACTCTCTTATTGCTCAATCTAGGGAATTCACGCCACTTTTGTCCCATATTGGCGCAACACTCAACAAATCTGACAAAGAAAAGCTGGCATTCACTTGGTGGACGATCTGGTATGTCCGAAACCAAGGCATATTCAATGACAAACACATCCAAAATCATGCATCGGTGTCTGGTCTTATTGCCAATCACATGGAGAATTGGAATAAAACATCTACAATGGAAGGATTGGCGGAAGGTAAATCCATTAAAGAAAAGTTAGCACAGGGTCACTGCAAACAGGGGAAAAAAGGCAAGACACACACTTGGAGGAAGCCACCGCCAGGAATATTCAAATTAAACTTTGATGGATCATCTCTTTCCAATATGGATAGTTCGGCAGGTGTAATCATTCGAGACTGGAATGGAAAACCAATTTATATTGGGGGAAAAACCTTGGGAAAACAGCCAGCGCTTCAAGCTAAAGCTCTGGCGCTCAAAATGGGAATATTACAGGCAAAAGCCTATAGATTGAAAAAACTCATAGTGGAAGGAGACTCCCAAATTATTATAAACCACCTTAATGGAAAATGTTCATGCCCATGGGAGATAGATCTTATCATATCTGACATTAGAACTACTGCATCGGAATTGGGAGAAGTAACCTTCTCCCATGTACCCCAGTCTGGTAACTGCGTGGCTGATAAGGTTGCACACCTTTGCCGCGGTACCAGGGGATCCGATCTATCTAAAGACCCAGGTTTTACTGACCTCATCCGTTTGGATGCGCTCGGGTAGGTTTTACCACCCGAATTCTTACCTTATCAAAAAAAAAAAAAAAAAAAAAACCTATACAATAACCTTCATTTCATATAAAAAAATCCAGCCCTTCAAAAATAATCCAGTCCATGGTTTGGGCAGGTTCTATTCTATATCCTGCTGGGAAGGCCCAAAGAGAGAATAAAAATTAATTCAGTATCTTCGAATTCTTCAATGTTGGATCGATTATAACTTTTCGTTCACTCTACCCTTTTCCGATTTCCGTCCCCATCCAAATCTTCCGCTTACAGGCTTAAGAAATCGAATCAATCGACCCCTTCTCCCCTCTCTCTTCATATCTCTCGTTTTTTCCTATAAACCCTAGAATCCAGCTCAGAAATCCCCCATTTCGACTTGTTCAATCTTCTCTCGATATCTGTTCTAACCCTTCAATGGCGTCGGGATCGTCTGCGGGTCGGGCGATCAATTCTGGTTCCCAGGGAGGTTTCGATTTCGCCTCCGATGATATACTTCGCACGTATGAGGACTACGACAACCACCAAGACTCTTTCAATGGGAACCGCTCCGATCCAGTGATTGGGACCAATCCTAGCAAGGTATTATTGCTCTTTCTTTTCTTTCCTTACTGGCTACCTCTCCTAATTCAATCTAATTTGAGCTCTTCCATGTATTTGTTTTCAAGTTCATTTATTTTAGGTTTTCGTCCTTTGGAAACAGTGAGAACTGTATTGATGATAATCAATAATTGCATTGTAGTTTCGTAATTGAACTTTTAGGTATGGCCTAAATTAGATTTGAACAATTCTTTGTGAAATAGCAGGGGTTTAATCCCTTGGCGATTGATCTGCGTTGGAGTAATTCATTGGTTCACAACTTCACATGTGTTCTTGGCTTATTGTAGCTTAATTTTGCCCTAGCTTTTGCCATCATGAGCTTTGCATCATGGGGAGACCACCTATTGAGGGCCTAGCATAGTGTATTAATGGCTTGAACACTTGAGCTGATGTATTAGAAAGTTAGAACAGGTGCTGTTCATGTTATCAGATAGTATCTTTGATAATAACGGGAAAGAATTAAAATTCTACATTCAATTTTTTGGAGCTCCATGCAAAATTCTTTGTCTCCAAGGTGTTGTTTGGTGGGCAGTGTAGCTAGGAATGTAGTTAGCTTGCATCTCGTATGATAACCTTTTTGGTTTCGGTTTTTCTAATGTGTGCGGAAAATAAACATGGTTTGAATGCATTGAATAAAAGGATAAACACTTTTCTAAAAGAATATTTCCTTTTGGGTTTGTTTGATGTGTGCCCACCTTAAAATGCACTTTCTACTTCCTGTATGCGTTCATCCATTGTGTTATTGATTATGTTATGGTATTATTTCATCACATTTTATCAATCTCATTGGCGTGGTGCTTATTTTCGGTCAGGATTTCCACACAACCAGAGTGTCAAGATCATCAGCGTTTCCTACTGCCAATATCTATGCCCAGCCAGAGGACTCTCTAAACCTGGAAGTGATTACAGTAATAGAAAGGACCATGAAAAAGTATGCAGATAATGAAATGCGCTTTCTAGAAGGACTAAGCTCCCGCCTTTCACAGTTGGAATTGTATTGCTACAACCTTGATAAATCAATTGGTGAGATGCGGTCTGATTTGGTACTTCATAATGAGGAGGCGGGAACCAAGCTTAAATCTATGGATAAACATCTCCAAGAAGTAAGTAAGACCGATTTTGTTTCATTTTGTATGTACATGATTGAAAATGGGATTAATTACTAACTGTCTAGTTGGGCTGTGCATTAGTGCTTTCATGGTTGGGTTCAACTTCAACTAACTCCTGCCTTTGACGTGTAATTCATGTGCAGTTGTGCTTTTATTGGTCTGAATTATTTGATCAACTGCATTAGTGACTATTCATTTCTCCATAGTTCTATCACAGTAGAATAACACAAGTATTTAGTTGTGTGTTTTCGTTCTTTTATTAATTTTTGTTTGAAACTTGAAGCCTTTGTTTATAGAAGAATTTTGATGCACCCGAGTATTATGAGATTGCAGTATGAACTAAATCTTTAACATGAATGCTTCCTAGTAGTTCCTTTCCCTTAGGCAGTTGAGAGATTCAAATTTCTTCTTCTTATTCAACCCTGTTACTCTTGGCTTTTGGCTTTGTGTCATGCTTGTTTCAAAGGCTTCATATTATCAAAGCAATATTTCTTCTTAGAGAGTGAGTTGCTCCAAGTGACTCGGGCTGTCAGCAGCTTGGGTCAAAATCTAGGTGTCAACTTGGAGCGAAATCCTTGAACGTGGTTATGTTTGTCTGCTACTGCAGGTACACAGGTCTGTTCAGATACTGAGGGACAAACAAGAGTTAGCTGAGACTCAGAAGGAACTTAAGCTTCAGCTTGCTCAGAAAGAGTCTTCCCGCTCACAAGAAGAGGAGAAATCTTCTACTACGCCTGCCTCAGAGACCAAAAACACCGAAGATGGACCAGATATGCATAGCCAGCAATTGGCCTTGGCCCTACCACACCAAGTTGCGCCACAGCCTGCACCTCCCTCGACTACCGCAGAGCAGCAGCAGCAGCAGCCTGCAACCCTTCCAGCTGCAGCCTCACAGATGACTTCACAAACTATAAACCAGCAGCCACCTTATTACCTACCCGCTGCTCAGTTGCCAAATCCAGCTGCTCAACCTAAACCTCAACCTCAACCTCAACCTCAACCTCCTCAGAGTTCTTACGCCCATGCTGATTCCCAGTATCGGGCCCAGCAGATGCTGCCTAATCCAGCACAAGGTCAAGTCAATCTACCTCCACAAGTACAACAATTCCCTCAGTATCAACAACAATGGTCACAGCCAAGTCCTCATCCTCCTGCACAGCTTCAATCACAAACGCAGATCAGAGGTCCTCAATCAACTCTTTATCCAGCATATATGCCTATTCAACCACCTAATCCACCTCAGCAAGAACAAATGTCAAGCTCCATGCCAATGCAAGTGCCAGCACCAGGAACTCCTCAACAGGGTGTAGGTCGAGTTGATCTACCTTTCGGATATGGTGGCCACGGGAGACCACTTCAGACTCAAACTCCATATCATCCTACGTCTCCTGGGATTCCCCTGCAAGTTTCCTCTGGTGGTTCCTACATGAGGTACGATGGTGAAGGGGGACGATCCCATCACCCACCTCCGACCCACTTCTCACAGAGCGGAGGCTACTCACCAGCTACTGCCCCTCTTCACAACCCACACCCACAGCCACCTACAAGCGCTGGTCATATGATCCGAGGTCCCAGCCCCAACCCGCCACAATTTGTTCAAAACCATCCTTATGGTGATCTGATCGAGAAACTGGTAAGCATGGGTTACAGGGGCGACCATGTCGCAAGTGTGATTCAGAGACTGGAGGAGGGTGGACAGCCCGTCGATTTCAATGCTGTGCTTGACAGGTTGAATGGGCATTCATCAGGAGGCTCTCAGAGGTCATGGTGACCAAACTGACAGGTGAGCGACCACCGATTTATTTTTCGTTGAGCTTATGTTACCTTTATCTCTGAAAATAACGTGGTTGATGACTGATGTCTTGTGAAGGGTTGCTTTGATGGGATACTCGTATGCAGTAAGAGGAAAATGGATGGATCATTTTAGTATTTTACATCCTCAGTTGGTTGTTTGAGATTAAAGGTTTTAAAAAAAAAAACATTTGTGAATACATACGAGACTATGTTACTTTATTTGTTAAATGTGGTACATTTGAATTTGACGGTCGTCAAGGTCTATGCAATTTTGCATTTTGAATTTGACACGATAATTTCTTCTAAATTGTCTTCAAAAGAGAGTATGTCATTCAAATGTTTGGAACAAGTGGTATATGTTTTGATACCTCTTCCGCAAAATGAAGTAGACCACAAAAGGTTGAATGATGCATAGGGTTTATGTTCATATTCATATCAAATATTTAGAGTTTTATAATAGTAATGATTCTCGGTATTTAACAGATGAAATGAAACTATTAAAAAGAGATTGTATATCTACAATTGAATACAAGTGAACTACAGGTTCAACAGATGATGAAATGATTATATAGATTAACAAATAAACATTTACTAAAGGCAAAAAAAGACAGAGTCATATATTGCACTAGCTTATTTGGAATTCCATAAGTAACTCCACCAATAAATATGAAACGATTCACAAATACGCCAAAGCATTGCTAGACTCTCAGCATCTGATTCTTCGAAAGGGGTTTGAATTCAGTGCAGTACTGCACCATGAGTTTGTTTTCTCCTTATAAATTTTAATTTTGGGAAAAAAAATTAAATAGATTGACGTGGACCCCACGGGAGGAGGCAATCTTTATCACCCACCTAGCTTATTTTTTTAACTTCACCGTGCAGTACTTGAGGGGAGCCAAGTGACGGAGGAGAAATGTCGTTATGTTTCACCTCGCCAAAGAAATAACATAAACTAACAAACTAACTATTAACCTAGTATATAGGATAAGTATATGGTTGAACCCACAGAGAAACAAGTAATTCTATGCAATGTGTATCTATAAATTATGACAATAAAGATAGAATAGGAATATGAATGAATATAAACAATGCAAATAAACTAAGATACAAATATGAATAGGAATAAAGAGAAGATAAAAGATAAGAGTGTGGTTCGCATACAATTCGCAACATTGGTTGATTTACTTGACCCTTAAGGTGATTCCGATATTATTCCTAAGCCTATGTCGACTAACCTTTAATCGATTGTTCCGCAAGGAGACAATCATCTTATTCAATATTACTAAAGAATAGAATTAACGATTCGAGTACTTCAGACTAATTGACATACCAATTCAATTCAATTAGGAAACAAAGGAACAACCCATTCGGCCCTAATAACATCTACTCGACATAGATCAATTGTTAGCATCCACTACAAAGGCATAGAAATATTACTAAATCAATGACTTCGTTTGTTATCGAGAAACAAACAACGGATTCATAGCATAGATTTGAATTCTAACTAGATGCGCAGTTATAGAATGAATCACAAATATGATCAATAAGAACAAGATGACAAATAAACTCATGAATAACATAGAAATCAAGTCTCACAATCAACCAATCAAGTCTTGAATCATAGCAAAACCACAAGAATTCGAAGCAAGCATAACGCACCTTAAATCCCTAAACTTAGATCCTCTCAATCTCTCTTTGAGTTAATAAATTGTTGGAATGCTAGTTGATTGAATGAATGCTGGAAATATGACTAATATAGGGCTCAAAGGCGTTGGCCAAAACCCTAGGAAGAATAGGTAGAGTTTCCACAAAGATAGAATTGGGCCGCGTCTCGCAATTCCGGAAATAACGAGGGCGACGGGCGTCGGTATTTTAGTGGACTTGTAACGCACTTTCTGGAGTCATTCTTCGTCCGATTGACACATATGAATATGCGTTGGAAAGATCTTTCCAAGCACTACGATTCTCATGAAGACCTCAGAAGTTAATCCCAACTTCTCATAACCTTAAGATGAGATTTCTTCATGTTCACCATTTCCGCACTTGTTCCTTATCTCTTCTTTGTCTATTTGCTCCATGTATTCCCCATCTTTTGAGTCCGGATGATAAGATCTACAAATAAACACTAAAAACCAGTAGATTCTGAACTACGAATACCAAATGATCAAGAATGAAAATAAGCTTAATACATATGCAATATGAATACTTAATTTTTTCGCGGGAAAATGGTTGTTTATTTCATTAAATAGTTGTTTGTAACAACAGTCTTCCCCCTACCTTCTTTATCTAAATCAATAAATAGTTTTTTTTTTTTTTTTTTTTTTACCGTGGGCAAGAAGTAGATCGACAAGCGATCCTGAAGCCATCCGAAGATGACTTGTAGACCCTACGCAGTCCAGATATCAAGAATCAAGACAAGATTTCAAGACATTATATTTGTAATTTTCTAGTTGTTTTAGCTTTTATTTTATGTTGTTTTTTTTCTTTTCGTTTGTTCGGCGAGTTTTGATTTATGTCTAGTTTTGATATAAAAAAAAAAAATGAAATATTCTTGTAAGAAATTCCTTTCCCCTATTTTTTCAATGAAAGTGAAAAACATCAAAATCACAATTTTTCCTGTTTTCACACACATCATCATAAAAAATATTTTCCCTCTCTTACTATTGGCTATTAGGAGGTGGGAATCATAGAGGACTGCAAACAAGAACCAAAGGCAGTAATTACATTTATTTATGTTGGATGAATTTAATGCCGTGAAATGCAGCTCAACCAACTTCCCTCAAAATGCATTAAACTCATTACTTCCAACTCTCGTTTTAAGCTTCACGCCGGGTGTGGGAGACAACCGGACATGTGAAGTGAAATTATCCATAGACCTACTCATCGTTATCCCCTCTTTTGCTTCTTCCCTCAAAACGATGTCGTCTTTGCAATCCAATGTCTACTCCATCAAGGTGGAGGATCCACGGCCTGCAACGCAGGATAAACCGTCGGCCGGACCTGTCTACCGCTCCATTTATTCTAAGGACGGCCTCACCGGCGCTCCCGACGGCGTCTACTCCCCTTGGCACCTCTTCAGGTAAATAATGACATTTTTATCTCTCTGCATTTTCTAATTTTAAATAAATTTGTTGTGATTTTATATGAATTTGGTGTGCAGCCACACCGTTAAAGAGAACCCCGAAAGCCCGATGCTGGGCCGCCGGGTCGCCGTGGACGGCAAGGCCGGCCCGTACAAATGGATCACTTACAAAGAGGCCCACGACTTGGCCATTCGGGTCGGGTCTGCGATTCGGAGCTGCGGTGTTAATCCCGTGAGTCCCATTCCATTTTATCACACACACCCAATCAAACGGTTCAAAATTTTGAATTTTGGTGTTTTATTTACAGGGGGAGCGATGTGGGATATACGGATCGAACTGCCCCGAATGGATCATTTCCATGGAGGTACATTTTTTTAACTTTTGCTTATGAAATTGCCGGGGAAAAAATACAAATAGTAATAACTTGTTATATAGTCTCATTTAAATCTTTTTAACATTTTCTAGGCACTAGGTTATAACGATTTGTATTGAATTATGTATTTTTCACTCTTTTTTTTTTCAATTTTCATTGATTGTAAAAAGTGTTGGGTAAATGTAATAATTATAAAAGGTTAATTAATTCTCATGATTTTTTTTTATCAAGCTTCCTATAATAACCCATTACTAGTACAATATCCGTGTATCGAATTAAATGATATGTGTGATAGTGAAGCACATTAGTTTGATATGTGTTATAGTGAAACACATTAATTTGGAAATAAAGGGTAGATGATGTAATATATCATTGAGACAGTGACGACTTTATGAAATAAGGTCGATTTGGAGAGTCGTCTCAAATTTTTTAAAGTATTGAAGATCAGTATTTTAAGTGTAAATCAGAAAATAAAGGTTAAAAACTATATGAAAAACTATATATCGTATATATTACATGTTATAAGATTCAGAAATAGCATCAAGCCTTGTGAGCTGTTGCACCATTATCTCTGAATAAGAAAATGAATTCGAATAAGTAGCAATCTATCTATCTATTAATCTATTAATATTACTAATTCTGCTAGCATTTTGCTGACGTGCCACGCCCACAATTAAAGTTGAATTTTTTTATTCAATTGAGATTTTCTTATTGGTCAATATTATTATGAAAACTTTAAAATATTTGTTTCCTATTTTAAATATGATTTGAATCCATTCCGTTTTTTTCTAAATATGTTGTATAATATCCATTCACGCTTTGTTAGGATGGTAAAAATTATATAAAATATTATTTTTTCAAATTTTTTATAAATTAATTTCGATAATAGGTAATCTATTAATAATATTAATTCTACTATTATTTTGCTGACGTGTCACGCTCACAATTAAACTTGAATTTTTTATTCAAATGATATTTTCTTATTGGTCAATATTATTGCTGAAATTTTAAAATATCTGTTTCCTATTTTAAACATATTTGTTTCCTATTTTTATACTAAACTATTATTTAATTTCATATGTTGTATGTCAATTTGTGATCTATTTTAATCGTCTACGTACATTGAACATTCATCAAGTCTTGAGTGATTTTATTCTTGGATATTGAAATTGTTGATTTATCATATTTAACCGATTGCAATATTCCTCACAATGTCTACATACAACGAACATGTAATAATCAATTTGTAAATATATTCGATTTCAAAAATTAATTATAAAAATGAATTAGAGCAAAAAAAAAAGTGTTTTTTTTATAATTTAATTATTTTAGACATCTTAAATGACTATCGAAAATTAAATAATATTTTAAGACTCACAAGCATTACTAATGCTTATTTTACATCTTGGATGAGACTTCTTAGATCACTTTTTTACCTTTGAGGATTTTTTTTACCATCTTACCTTTATTTTCACTATTTATTTCTCTCTCTTTCTAACCATCTTTCTCATGAAAATAATGAATAAGTTATGTACATCTACACAGCTTCAAAATTATTCACACAATCACGTGCTTATGATTTTTTAATATTTGTACGGGAGCTTATATTTTACTTTTTAGATCTATGCTAATGATAATAATTATATATTTATTTAAAATTATATTAGGTGGTGTGTTTGAGTATTATTACTACTTTATCTTATTAAATCATTTTCAAAATTCGTATCGTATCTCTTTCCAACTAATTTATAAATTATAAAAAAATTACTTTCTACATATTTTTGTTGTAAACACGTATATATTAATATAGTATTATATAGATATATAAAATGATGTTCAAATTAAAATGGATCAAGCTCCCGTGCCTTGAAGGCACGGGTATTACACTAGTAAACTATAAAGTAGGCAGCGTGTGGGTTAAGAGGGAGTAAGAAAGTATGGAGTTAACCAATCGATACATGAATCGTTGTAGATGTGAGCAACGATGTCAAAATGACCCAATATTATATAAATACTGATTAAATGGCAAAAACATGGAAATCAACATATAATAAAAATATAAATTGATTGGAAAATGATTGGAAATTTAGACATTAGCTTCCAAAATAAAAAGCAGGTATCCCTATTTGTGTTGTAAAAATCACCAAAATTAAAATTATATATGTAAATGGTACTCATTCTATAGATTGACACCATAGTATTCATCAAAATGGACGGTGGCCCTGTTGAGAAATTATCCAAACTTTTAATTAAAATGGAAAGTGTATAATCTAGGTATATACTCACACCACAATGTGAAAGCTATAACAAATCTAAAAGATGTATGGAGGTAGCTCCTTTGTCATGGAAGGGTGTCGGCGTCAAGAGGGGTTGATGTTCGGAAGACTATCCCAGATGAATGAAGGAAACATATGGAAAAGCAACTCTAAGTAGCGACATGGCGATTAACGTTCTCTAAGATTTAGAATAAGAGACAAAGGTGCATAGTCAAGTCTTGCTAGCTTAGCTGGTAAGGAGGTAGGTCACGAGTTCGAATCCCCCTCTTTCATATTGTAATGACCTAATTACCTATTGATGGAAAAAAAAAAACAGAGACAAAGGTGCAGAAATGGTGAATCAAATTTAGGGGTAGGTGAGGATTTTAGACAACCATAAGTAGTGTTGGGCCTTAGTATAGATAAAGAGGGAATGGGTTGGGCTAGTTCCGGTGTTTAACTCGTAGAAAATTGGGCCCACAAATAATACCGGAGTAAATGACTTTTAAAAATGGAATAACAATTAGGGAGTACTTCTATATATATAGATATAGATATGGATATAGATATAGATATAGATATGGATACGGATACGGATACGGATTTGGTAAAGTTTCTAAATTTAAGAGGGAGACACGCCTAACAATTGTTTGTGTTTTAAAGAATAAGTATGTATAGATTTTACTTTAGATATCAACATAAAAGGCTAAAATACAATGTTAATATATGCACATGCACATATCAATGTTGAGCATGTTTGACACTCCTATTGTTATAGTATAGGGTTTTAGATTTTAGAAGCCTTGGAGTAGTTGGTCAATGAAGAAGTAATATGATTCCTATGAAATAGAGTGAAACTCATCTTATATTAATCATCACTGGATTCATTTGGCATATATAGAGATGCTGCACTGCACATTTCTTAATGTTGTGTATATGGATGCAGGGTTGCAACAGCCAAGGCATTATCTACGTCCCACTTTATGACACACTTGGTATATATATATATATGCATATGCCCTCTTGGTTTATCCCCTTTCTGTTTTTTCTTCTTTTTCCCTCCAAGGTTTCGATCATTTCCTTCTTGATATTCATCTCCAAAGATCTTAATTCTCATCCGGCGGCCTTCCATCATCAATCGCTATCTAGCTTTGTTGATAAGCTGTCTGGTGATGCTCCTATGCAGGTCCTAATGCGGTCGAGTTCATCATCAACCACTCCGAGCTTTCTCTAGCTTTTGTCCAACAAACTCATTTGCCTGCGGTATATATATGGGTTTCTCTTTCTCTTCGAAAACCATTTATGCCATTAGATTGTTATAACCAACCGCCTATATATATCGTTGCATTTGCAGATCCTGGATTGCTTACCAAACTGCAATACTCATCTTAAAAGTCAGTATCTCAATACCCTCTTTTATTTCTTTGTTGTTGTTGTTGTTGTTGTTGAATAAATGTAAACACATATCCATTATTCCACAGCTATTGTGAGTTTTGGGGAGATATCCGATACACACAAGGAGAAGGCCAAAGCGAATGGAGTGTCGTGTTTCTCCTGGCAAGACTTTGCTAAGCTGGTAACCTTATATTCGATACAGGCTCTACCCGCAATATATCTTGGTTATGCATCCTAGCTTATAATGGATCGGATCGGATGGTGTTGTTTAGGGAAGTTTGGATTGTGAGTTGCCTCCGAAGAGCAGGACTGACGTCTGCACGATAATGTACACGAGTGGCACAACCGGAGACCCCAAGGGAGTCATTCTCCCTAATTCTGTATTCGTCGCCCAGGTTATGTCCATGGACTACCTCCTCTTAAAAACCGACACAGTTGTAAGCTACCCTTCTACTCCGCCCTTTACTTGATATATATTTAGTCCTCTATCTATGATTCTATGCTAAAATTCTACCATTGCAGTTTTCGCCTGAGGATTCGTACTTGTCCTATCTTCCACTGGCTCACATTTTCGGCCAGATCATCGAAACATACTGCATCTCCAAAGGCAGCTCCATAGGATACTGGCAAGGAGTAAGCTAGCTCATCATATATACTCGTCTTCCTCGCTGCATATATCTCTACTCTTGTACATCCTACATTGTGTCTTTTTCACTGATAGGATGTCAAGTATATGATGGATGACCTCCAGGAGCTCAAGCCAACCGTATTCTGTGGGGTTCCGAGAGTCTTTGATCGTATCTATGCAGGCATTCAACATAAGATTTCAGCAAGCGGTGCAATAAAGAAGGGCCTGTTTGAATACGGATACAACTAGTATGTCGTTGTACTTCGGTAGTATTTGTAAAACTTGCTTGGATGTTATACTTATATGATGATCATTTCGACAGCAAGTTAACGTTTCTGGAGAAGGGACTCCGACAAGACGAGGCAGCTCCTCTCTTGGACAAGCTTGTTTTCAACAAGGTTGCTCTTTTTCTCTTTGTATATTGAATCATTCTCCTTTCCTTAGTTTTGATTTGATGTGCATTGCAATCATGAAACAGATAAAGCAAAGCTTTGGAGGGCGAGTTCGTCTCATATTTTCAGGAGGCGCGCCTCTATCCCGCCATGTGGAGGAGTTCTTGCGAGTCACCGTTGGCGCTGTAGTGGCACAAGGATATGGTAAAGTACTACACCATCAATGTCTCAGCAGAAGTACTTGACAGCTTTCTGAAAAGCCTGTTAATGTGGTTGTGTCTTGTTTGTTATTAGGCCTTACAGAGAGCTGTAGCGGATGCTTTACGACAATAGCCAATGTGTTTCCGATGATTGGCACCATAGGAGTCCCCATCACGACCATCGAAGTAAGGCTAGAGTCCGTCCCAGAGATGGGGTACGATGCCTTATCCGATGTACCGCGTGGGGAGATTTGCTTGAGGGGGAACACCTTGTTCTCTGGTTATCACAAGAGGCCTGATCTCACTGAACAAGTCATTGTTGATGGATGGTTCCACACAGGTACTGCTTCGCTTACTTCGTCGCACATTTTTCCTGATGACTGATGAGAGATGTGAAGAGACTATAGAGTCTCACATTGATAATATGAAAGAACAAGCCTTAGTATATAAGCTAGTGAGTTACTCCTCCTATTTCCTGCCTTTTTGTACTCAATGTCACAAGTATGATCTTGCAGGTGACATTGGGGAATGGCAGCAAGGTGGGGTAATGAAGATAATCGATAGGAAAAAGAACATATTCAAGTTGTCGCAGGGAGAGTATGTCGCGGTTGAGTACCTTGAGAACATATATTCGCGTTGTCCTCTTGTAGCATCAGTTAAGAAACTTAACTCTATTTTTGTGCTTGCAAGATAGATAGATAGGTGATACTAATAAATCAGATCATCTTGCCTTTAGATATGGGTCTATGGCAACAGCTTCGAGTCGTTCCTAGTGGCTGTCGTGGTGCCAGAGAGGAAGGCGCTCGAAGACTGGGCAGCTCAGAACAACGAGACTGAAAGCTTTGAAACGCTGTGTAAGATTTCGGAGGCAAGGAAGTACTTCTTGGATGAGCTAAACAGCACTGCCAAGAAACACAAGGTATACAAGTTTCGCACATCTGTGAGGGTCAGGATATACACACTGTTTGTCAACAGTCAAATATATGGTGATGTTGAAAAAATCTCAAACAGGTTAGAGGATTTGAGATGGTGAGAGCAGTGTATCTGGAGCCATCGCCATTCGATTTCGCAAGGGACTTGATCACTCCGACATTCAAGCTGAAGAGGCCGCAGTTGCTCAACTACTACAAGGTATTTTCGATCTTATTGCCTTTGCGATGAATGAAGATATGGAAATAGATTAAACCAAAGCAATCGGGTAATGTTGTTTGCAGGATCACATTGATGAAATGTACAAGGAAGGGCGCAAAAGCAAAGCATGATCTGATGCAGATGCAGAATCTGGACTTTATATAGTTAATTAAGTACTGGTGTTTTTTTAATCACTGTGAAATTAAGATGTTGTTGAGTCGATCTGATCAAATTAAACTACTATATATTGCAAATATTTAAACAATTGCAAATGGCTTAAGATGGAAGATCTGATTGAAAAGGTGATCTGCAACTGAAGTTTCGATTTTCGCCATAACACATAAGTAAAAACGAAGATCGATAGAGCACACGACGATTTGGTAACGCAGTTCGGGTAAAATCCTATACTCTGCGGGATCTCAAGAGGGGAGATCCGGTCCCAGAGTTCACTATGTTGCAAGAGAAGGTTACAAGCTAAGCACACGAGACAGAGCACCAAAACTATCAACCTAAGGAACCTCAAAACCGAGCAAGATGAACAGAAAAGAAGGCAAGAGATGTCCCCTGATAGGCAACCGAGAAGTTTCTCACGGAGGAGGAGCTTCATAGCCACCGTGGAAGCTCGTCGGATCACCGTCTTCCTTCATTGCTCACACCAGAGCTCTCTTTCTTTATGTGGCTTGGGTTTCATAAATGAGGCTCAAAAGGAACACTGTAGCAGAGGCGAGCTTATATAGCCCCAACAAATTAGGGTTAACAAGCTCCTCTCCAACGTCTCCAAACAAGCAGACCTGAATGCCGGATGATAGGAGAGATGTGCTCAACACCTGGGCCCGATCTGTATCTCCCGACAATAAGCCCAACATAGATAACCCAAACACCTAAGCTCGGAAATGAGCTATAGACTAAGTGGTATTCTCATAGGCAAGCCAACCAACTTAGACACGTGTAATATGTCTAAGGGCAACTTCAACCTATGAGATGTCCAACCTTAGTATAGTGTATGTATAATCTAATCATTTAGAATAAAACCTAAGGCTACCAAAGTTTAAGTGCTTAATGTTCAATGTTTAGCTTTACATAGATTATACACTTAAACACATATACAGTAAGTGGTATTCTCATAGGCAAGCCAACCAACTTAGACACGTGTAATATGTCTAAGGGCAACTTCAACCTATGAGATGTCCAACCTTAGTATAGTGTATGTATAATCTAATCATTTAGAATAAAACCTAAGGCTACCAAAGTTTAAGTGCTTAATGTTCAATGTTTAGCTTTACATGACAAGATTAATAATACATCCTCATGTTACATCTTCATGTAACATTATTTTTTTAAAAATCTTTTAACCTTTTTTATATGAAAAACTACATTGGGCTTTCTTATTAACTATTTTTAATTAATTTTGGGTCTTCTTATCAACTAATTTTATTTGTTAATTTAATACATGTTACATTATTTTTGGGCCTTCTTATAAACTATTTATATTATTTTTGGGACCTTCTTGTTAACTATTTTTATTTGTTAATTTAACACAACTTTCTATTATATTGATATAAACATAAATAGTAAAAATGACTAAAATCTAATAGAAGGTAGTTCTATATTAAATTTTTTTATTTTTTAAAATACATTTATTTTGTACTAATTTACTCTCATACATGTTTGTGATTTATTAGTAATTCTTAATAAATACTCCTCCTGGTAAAATAGTTATATTCAACTTTTTCATAGGGTTTAGAAAAAATAAAAACTCTATAAAATGTTGAATTTGAATTTTTTTTAATAATTTCATATATTTTTATATTTATAAAACTATATAAAAAATCAAATATTTTAATAAGGAGATAGTTTTGAACAAGGCCCCGAAAATACATTGGATGGCCCTGGTATCTCCCGTCCGTCCTCGATTCCTAGTGTGATTAGGTGCTAAGGGGCAACCCAGATATGCAGGGTATCCATGCAGTAAGCAAACTTATCAGCAGTGACAACCTTAGTGCCAAAATCAGAAGGGTTAAGCTCAGACTTAATCTTGCACACATTAAGCCATTTATGTTTAACCTTCTTCCTGATGTAATGAAATCTGATGTCTATATGCTTTGTCCTCTCATAATAAAGAGGATCCTTACACAAGTATATTGTACTTTGATTGTCAAGAAACACAGTAGGCATATAAGCCTTCCTCTCAATCTCCTCAAGGAGACTCTTGAGCCAAATAGCCTCTTTGGCTGCTTCAGTAGCAACCATGTATTCAGCTTCAGTGGAATAGAGGGCTACAGTGGAATGTTGTTGAGATTTCCATGACACACAATTACCAGCCCAAGTAAAATAATAAGCAGTAGTAGACTTCCTATTATCTTTGTTCCCAACATAATCAGAGTCCACATAACCTATCAGATTATTTCTAAAGTCGTGTTCAGTGTAGACCAAACATTTCTTTTCAGTGCCACACAAATACCTCAACAAATATTTCATAGCATTCCAGTGAGATTCACCTGGATTAGATATATATCTACTCAACACACTAACAACAAAAGCAATATCAGGCCTTGTGCAAAGCATAACACACATCACAGATCCAACATCAACATCATAAGGCACTTTGCTCATTTTATCTACTGAGACTGGGAAGAGGGACACTGTTTCTTAGACAACTCAAAATGACCACCCAAAGGTACCACATCAGATTTAGAGTTTATCATTTGAAACCTTTCAAGAACTTTATGAACATATTCAGATTGGGAAAGCCACATCAGTTTTCTTTTTCTGTCTCTATTGATTTTAATTCCAAGGATTTTCTGAGCTTGACCTAAGGCCGTCTTTCATATTAAAGTGCATTTTTAAGTCTCTCTTGACACCAGAGATGAGAATCTTAGAATTTGAAATTAAAAGAATATCATCAACATACAGCAGCACATACAGAGGAGACTTAGAGCCAACACCTTTGAAATAAAGACACGTATCATACTCACTTCTATGGAAACCAAGTTTAGACATGCATGAGTCAAATTTCAGATTCCATTGTCTAGGTGATTGTTTCAAACCATATATAGACTTTCTAAGTAAGCACACATGCTCAAGTTTGAACTTATCAATGAAACTTTAGGTTGTGACATGTAAATAGTTTCATAAAGATCACCATGTAAGAATGCAGTTTTCACATCCATTTGCTCAAGTTCCCAATCATACACATGCACAGTAGCCATAGCAAGCATCAATCTCAAAATTTTATATTTTACCACAGGAGAAAATATGTCATTACAGTCAATGCCCTCTTTATGAGTAAACCCTTTAGCCACCAATGTAGCTTTAAACCTAGGGGCTTCACTAGAATTCATATATTCTTTAAACTTATAAATCCATCTATACTGAATAACCCTAGCTTTGTCAGGTTTCTTAACAAGATCTCATGTGTCATTAGTTGTCATAGAACCTATTTCTTCAGACGTAGCCTTAATCCAGTTCTTAGCATCAGCACATTTGACAGCAAGCTCATAGGTTTCAGGCACAACTGAATTTATCACAATATCATAAGCAAGCAAGCAATACTCAACAATATTGTTCAGGAATTTTTTGTTTGAGATTCTAACCCTATGGGATCTATCTCTTATCAATTGATAGTCAGAGTTGTCATGCTGAGGAATAGAAACAATCACACCAGAATCACCAATATCATCAGCAATAGACTCATGTACAAAATTAGAAGAGGAGGAAGGGTTAGAATTTAACTCCCTTAGCTGAACTCCCTCCCTTAATTGTTGAGTATTTAAACTCCCTACATCACTGGAGTGCTCAAAAGCACTTTTGAAAGTCACTGGCTCCACATTTTCATTTGATTGAAACCCTTCTTGGAAGGGTTGAGATGAAAACCCTACACCTACCACACCAGGAGAGTATTGACCAACATCAAACTTTTCTTCATCATTGCCAGCAGGCAAGTCATTTTGAGTACAGAAGTGCCTAAGAGATATAGGATCTCCTCCTGTACTCTCATTGGTACCTGCAAAAGAAGGTGTTAGTACGGATTTAAAAGGAAATTCAAGCTCATTGAATATAACACTCCTACAGATGATGACCTTATGACCATGAGGTTGAATAAGGAGGATTTTGTATCATTTAACACCATCAGGATAACCTAACATGACTCCCTTTTGAGCCCTATGGTGCAGCTTACCCTGTGACACATGTGGGTAAGCTGCACACCCAAAAGGCCTGAGGTAAGTCATATTAGGTTTCTTTCCAGTCCACATCTCATGTGGTGTTTTAAAATTCACCACAGAAGATGGGGATCTGTTCACAAGGTAGGTTGTACCCCCCCCCCCCCACACAAAGAGTGTTTTAAACCAGAACTAACTAACATGCACCTAATTTTCTCAAGCAGTGTTCTATTCATTCTTTCAGCAGTATCATTTTGTTGTGGAGTATCAGGAATAGTGAGATGTCTCTAAACTCCATGTTCTTTACACAAGTTGTCAAAATCAGCATTGCAATACTCTAGCCCATTATTAGTTCTAAGACACTTTATCTTTTACCATTTTGATTCTCCACTAAGTTTTTCCAGGTGATAAAAGTTTGACATGCTGCACTTTTAGACCTCAACGTACAGATAAAGCCAAACTTTTCTAGAAAAAGGATCAACAAGTGTAATAAAGTATCTCTTACCTCCAATGGTTTCTACCTGTGCAAGCCCCCAAAGATCAGAGTGGATGCACTCTAGGGGCATCTCTGCAACATAAGTAGAATTGCTAAAAAACATGCTTAACCTTCTACCAAACACACAAGTCTCACATAAGTCAAGGTTAAGAGGTTTATGATCTATCAAGCCATGTTTAAGCAAGTAATGCATGCCATTATTACCAATATGACCAAGCCTACTGTGCAGTAACTTAGTTTGATCTAAGTCCATAGAGCCACCATTACTAGTTACATTTGCTTCAGGTGAGGTCACAACAAAGTAGAGACCTCCCTTTTTAATGCTTCTAATAATGGTGGTTCCATCCTTAATGACATCTCTAACACCATTTTTAACTTGAAAAACACAACCAAGATCATCAAAGACAGACTCAGAGAGAAGCCTCCTCCTAAGTTGTGGAACCCACATCACCTTTTGGAGGAGTCTTACCTTACCATCAAACATGCACATAGGCACACTACCAATACCTTTGATTTCAAGGGAAGTGTGGTCATCTAATTTGACCTCACCTCCATTGAACACCTGCAGATGACTGAAATCAGATTTGTTAGGAGTTGAATGCACAGTACATCCTGAATCAAGGATCCATGAATCATCAGAGAAGTGGTAGTGATCAGCAACAAGTAATTCACATGGATATTGAAACTCAAGGACAACAGCAGATTGATTTTGACTTTTATCTGCTTCATCTCTTTGTTTCTTATGACATTCCTTAATATAATGACCATATATACCACAGTAATGACACTTTCTGTTCTTTTTGTCAGAATTAGATGAAGCAGCAGGTTTATCATCATTCTCAGTTTTCTTATCCTTGCCTTTATTCTTGTTTTTTTTTTCTTTTTTCCCTTTAACATCAAACCCTCAGTTTTAGTCTCAGTTTTAGTGTTACTGTTAGTACCATTGTCAAACTTGTTCTTAAACACCATAAGACTCTCATTCTTTTGCACAATAGACTCAAGAATTTTATCTTTGGTTATGGAATCCTGACTGTACTGAATAACATCCTTTAACACATCAAACTGAGGAGGCAAAGAGTTCACCAACAAGATAGCCAAATACTCATCTTTGATAGCTTCCTTTTTTTATCACATCTTTCTAAGTCTTGAGTCATTCTTAAGAATTTGTCCAGATTAGATTGAAGTGACTGATTAGTGTCCATTTTGAAATTAAACAGATGACACAAGATAACAATTCGACTAGGCAAAGATTTTGTCAGGTAAAGAGTTTCTAAAGTATCCCACAACTGTTTAGGGTCCTTTTTCATTTCCTCAGTAGCCCCTGCTGGGTACTCCCCCAACACTGCCTTCCAGCATTTTTGTTTGATGAGGATAACCTTCAGCTTAAGCTGCCATATGGAGAAATCAGTCGTTCCATCAAACGACTTGATTCTCATAGCATTATCCACCATCTTAGTACCTGTAAACACTAATAAGTTAGTGTTGGTTCATAGAAAAATGAAAGAAAGCAAGCACATAAGCAATGACAGAACACACCAGTAACCAAGGATTGAAGGGAGATCTAAAACTCTGGGAACACACAAACACAGAAACAAAATTATTTTTTTAAGATAATAGAGAACAACACAAAACATAAGCGAAAGAGAAGCGTCAACGAGGAATGTAGAGCGATTTCTAGATCCAAAACCCTAGATCAAAGACCTAGAATCTCAGATCCAGAGAACATCGCTCTGATACCAAATTGAAGTTTCGATTTTCGTCATAACACATAAGTAAAAACGATGATCAAAAGAGCACACGACGATTTGGTAACGCAGTTTGGGTAAAACCCTACTCTGCGGGATCTCAAGAGGGGAGATTCGGTCCCAGAGTTCACTATGTTGCAAGAGAAGGTTACAAGCTAAGAACACGAGACAGAGCACCAAAACTAGCAACCTAAGGAACCTCAAAACCGAGCAAGATGAACAGAAAAGAAGGCAAGAGGAAGAGATGCCCCCTGATAGGAAACCGAGAAACTTTGTAGAAATTTCTCACGGAGGAGGAGCTTCACATCCACCGTGGAAGCTCGTCGGACGACCGTCTTCCTTCATCGTTGACACCAGAGCTCTCTTTCTTTCTGTGGCTAGGGTTTCCTAAATGAGGCTCAAAGGAACACTGTAGCAGAGGCGATCTTATATAGCCCCTAACTATGAAATCTCGAGCTTGTTAGCCACAAATATGATTAATTAGGTTTTTGGTTTTCTTGAGCTTGTTATGGTTTAAAAATTGTGACTTATATTTATATAATGATTACAGCAAGTGACTGAAATGAGGTAAAAAAAAATTGAAATACAATACAGTTCTATCATGGGGCATGAGCTAGTTATAGTATCATAGTAAAAATACGAAGATGAATATGTCAGATTTCACATTATTTTCTCACTTTTATGGAGAAACCATGAGTTTAAATTTTTGTCGTTCATGCTTGGTTTTTCCCTTCAATTAAGCTCTAGCCTTGATAGAATTCTTGACAATGTTGGTTAGACATGAGTTTAAGGGAACCTTGTATTTTGTAGTATTAACCTTTTAAAAATTTATATTAACGTTGGGATGTCGCATTTAGAGATTTTCATTCATGGTTCAAATGTGATCCATTTACATCTTCGGATTTTCAAATGCTTCAAATGATTCACTTCAACTTGTTGGAACTAAACCCATTTGCTTACTTTCATCGGATCGCTTATGAAGCACTAGAGGCAAAAGTCCAACGTTTGAAGCTTCCAACTAAAGAGCTCGAAGGAGAAACCGCTCCTTCAAACGGTACACCTCAACAATTCATGTCAAGCAATCAAATGCTCCCAATGAACCGGTCATCCTAGCTCAACATGTCCCAGCTATAAGACGAAACTCCATAACCAGTAACCACAGTCTCAAGACTCTCAACAATATCAGCAGAACATATCGCAGTCACATCAATAGAACATATCGCAGCCACATCAACAAAATTGGCTTGATATCAAAACAAAAATCAATTTGGGACGCAGTGCATCCATTGAATGGAGAGACATTGATATTGAATCCTACCAAAAAAAAAAGTTTGGGAACTAAGATTACTTGTACTAAAGCTCTAATGCTTGATATATGTTTATTCAAGAATTAGGATATTAAGCTATGGTATATATAGATTGAGACTTTGAGAGACAACACATGGAGATGTAACTAGTATTTAGAATTAAAAGGTTGAAATTTACAACTTCAACAAAATGGTTTGACATCAACAGAACATATCGCAACCACATCAACAAAATGGATTGACATCAAAACAATAATCAATTTGGGACGCCGTGCATCCACTGAATTGAGAGACATTGATATTGAATCCTACCAAAAAAAAAAAAAGTTTGGGAACTAAGATTACTTGTACTAAAGCTCTAATGCTTGATATATGTTTATTCAAGAATTAGGATATTAAGCTATATGGTATATATAGATTGAGACTTTGAGACTTGAGAGACAACACATGGAGATGCAACTAGTATTTAGAATTACAAGGTTGAAATTTACAACTTCACGTAAAATTATTTTCCCAACTTTACACAATCTCATTCCATTGCAATGAAAAGAATAATCTATCTTTATATACATTATACATATACTAAAATCGATGCATAACGTCCTATGTGGTGTGTTATGGTTGATTCTAGAAAAAAAATTAATAAAATAACATGTTGTCGTATATAATTTATAGAAAGTTATATAAGTCACAATCTATCTTTATACATTTTAGTTAATTGAAAAAATATAAATAAAAAATACAATATTTCATAATCATACTTACTAAAAATATTACTCGTAATAGATAAATATATATGTAGTATTTGATAGGTGTTATTTTATTTATATCTAGATTTTTTTTGGTGGAAATAATTGTTTATATCAAAATTAATTATTTAATAATTATTACAATATTTTTTTAAAATATTACGTAGCCATAATATATAGCCACAATCCATCTATTTATAGATATTTTAATAAACTAATGTCATAAATATATACTAAATATTAAATAAAAAATATATGAAAATATTTTTAAAAATCAACTATCTTTTAAATTACCTGAGATTTAATTAACGATAGATTAAAAAAATTTACCTTATACTCCGTAAATGTGAATTTTATTTATATTTTGGGAGGATAAAAATAAAAGGTATTTATGTTATATATAAATATCAAACTAATTTTTTATATCTATATGTTGAGGATGAAATGTGAAGAGACAAAAATGTCCCACATTGAAAGTGTGAAACATAAAGCCTTAGGATATAACCTAGTGAGCAACCCCACCTAATGCCAATTGGTTTTAGGATGGAACCCCGCTCGGCTTATGTACTAGGCTATTAGCGCATGGGCGCACGCGTGCATACGACCCCCGATCCCGAGTCCCAACGGACTTTAGTATGGTATCAGAGCGGAAAAGCCAAATGGCCCGACTCTCGATCCTGGGCTAGCTAAAAAGAGAATGAGATGCTAGACCACCCGATGTCCAAGTGTCAACTAGAGGCGAAAGACGGCCCTAGTTGCACTTGCGGGGGCGTGTTGAGGATGAAATGTGAAGAGACAAAAATGTCCCACATTGAAAGTGTGAAACATAAAGTCTTAGGATATAACCTAGTGAGCAACCCCACCTAATGCCAATTGGTTTTAGGATGGAACCCCGCTCGGCTTATGTACTAGGCTATTAGCGCATGGGCGCACGCGTGCATACGACCCCCGATCCCGAGTCCCAACGGACTTTAGTACTATACTATTTTTGGTTGTAAAAATGATTTATATTTATATTATTATTGTATATTTATTTGAATCTATCTATTTTTTTTATAAACAATCTTAATTATTTATAATATTATATCAACGTATTTTCCTAATATTAGACGGATCTACACTAGTTTTGAAAAGGCGAAATTGCAGCAAACCACCCCTTAAATGGGGTGTTTTGCATAAAACCACCCATTAAATTTAACATTGCAGAAAACTACCCTTTAAACTATACCCATTTAAAAACCACCACCCACCACCACTTTTCGTTTAAACACTGTAAACTTAATCATTACCCCTTTTTTTTAATTATATTTTAATGCTATTGGATAGAAAAAGAAAATAAAGAAATTATTGAAAGAAATAAAACGTTAAAAAATCAAATGGGTTTATGAAAGACAATCTCAATTGCACCCCACCGTGAGATCTACTTTAAAAAAATATATTTACATTTCAAATACTTGTATTTACATATTTACAAACTTTTATTGGAAAAAAATCATTTAAAAAAATTCAGAAAATTAAAAGATCAATTATATTAGAAAATAAATTTTATATTTTTTTAAAACACGAGTTTTTCCAATAAAAGTTTATAAATATGTGAATACAAGTATTTGAAATGTAGATATATTTTTTTAAATTTTTTAGAAGTAAAATTATACCCGAAATAATTTAGTGTTGCACCGTAGGTCTCACGGTGGGGCACAGGAGATCTGAACTCATCTAATCCCACCCGCCATCTTCATCATGTTCCTCAAGCTGAAAGGTTGAGTGCTTGGAGTTTCAAGTACCAACCCGCCATCACTTGGAGGACTTGAATGCCAGATTGGGACGCAAGCTTCATCATCTTCCCAAATGGTCAACTAAGATGTTTGGAACCCTTAAATTCCTATGGTTCAAGACTTTGGTTATAATTAGTGTTTGACATATTTTTGTATGGCTATCATAGTTCCAAAGTTGGGTATTTTATTATTGTTTTGTAATTATCTATTCTCAAACTTTGATGAGAAATATGGGTACATTCCCAAACTTTGATGTAGTTACATTGTGAGCAATGGCAAGCTGAAACAAGTATATTTTGGTATAGTATATTGCATAATGTAAAACTAGCATATTTCCATTATATTATAATAGCAAAGTATTTTCATTAATATACTAGTAACAAACGAAATGTTTGAGAAAGTAAAAAAATATAAAATGTAATGTGGTGGTGGTAAAACATACAAATAAATTTCTTTTCTAACAACCTTAAAATAAGAAGGGTAAAACGTCATTTCCATTTACTTTTAACAGTTTTTAAACGGAGAGTGGTGGTGGGTGGTGGTTTTTAAATGGGTATAGTTTAAAGGGTGGTTTTCTGCAATGTTAAATTTAATGGGTGGTTTTCTGCAAAGTACTCCATTTAAGGGGTGGTTTGCTGCAATTTCGCCTTTTGAAAATCATAAGGGCTTTAGACAAGATGTCGGAATGACTATTGACAAGATAATTTCACCTAAATTGCCACAGGTCCTTTTCATTTTTTCCGAACACATTGCAAAAAGGCCAAAAACTCTCTTTTCCCGAATCGAAACCTAAATCTGTCGAACGAATTGTTGTGATCGAAAACAACCTAAAATCGATGAAATTAATCAAAATATCAATTGATCGGCACACGAATGGGTCCATCGCTCGCTTTACATGATTATCGAATTGCGATTTTTGGTCTTCGTTCGAAAAAACCATCGAAGAAAGGAACTCGGCAGATACGAACGAGGTTCATGAATAAGCTCGGCAGGTTTATACGAGGTGAATAAGTAACCTCGGCGCATAAAAACGAGGTTATGACGGAGCCTCGTCTAGGTTTCGCGAGGTATATAATGATCGTTTTGAAGTTCTTGTTTGAAGCCCCATCGACATAAGCCGAGCTCAGTAAATAACCTCGGCTTCTGTTGTTGAGGTTAAGGAAGAAGCTCGACTTCTGTTGTTGACCTTAATGAAGAAGCTCGGCTTCTATTGTTGAGCTTAATGAAGAAGCTCGGCTTTTGTTGTTGAGGTTAATGAGGGAGCGCGTCTTCATTGACACGTAATGCATAAATTCATTAAATTATGTAGAGGTATGTGTGATGGATCTTGTTATAATGCAAACTCAAATGCTTCTAAGAATGAGACAAACTAAATGACTAAATCAGTTTAGAAAATGTTGTTTTCCACACTTCTGATTGCAACTCTCAATGACTAAAACAATATCATAACTTTATCCAAGTAGTAAATTAGTTGTTCTTAAGCAGACATGAAACAAATTAATGCATATTTTAATGTTTTATCTTACAGTAATTGTTTCAAGTTGCCACTTCCCACCTATTTTTGTATAAATATATTGAGATTATTTATGATGAACTTTAACCACTAAATTGTTATCAAATGTATAGTTTTTCGTGCTTCATACTAATATTTATATTTAACACCACAAACATTATACAATTAATCTTTTTCTTGCTTCTATTGATTCTAAAATTTAATTTATCATCATTGTAATAAAGAAAGATGATGTTTATTCAAATTAATATGATATATTATGATTTCTAATATTAATTTTAAAATAATTAAATTAAATAAATGAGTAATGTTAATCTAAAAAGGATATTTCTAACTGATGAGAAAGCCTAAATTGACTAGATTACATCAAAATGATTAAATTAATCTAAAAAGTAATGTTACATCAAAATGATTAAATTAAATAAATGAGTAATGTTAACCTAAATTGACTAAGTTGAGTTTAGACGATGGATGCAAATCATGGAAACCAATCAAAACAACAATCGGGTGAGAAGAAGATGTTGATATAAGTTTTAATTTTGTAGCAAGATTCAATTTTTATACCTTAATTTGTACGCCATATTGGTTGATTGGGCCTCCAATAACCAATTTTCCTTTTTTGATTAACATTACTCGGTTATAACAAGATCCATCACACATATCTCTACACAATTTAATGAATTTATGCATTACATGTCAATGAAGTCGAGCTCCCTCATTAACCTCAACAACAGAAGCCGAGCTTCCTTATTAAGCTCAACAATAGTAGTCGAGCTTCTTCCTTAACCTCAACAATAGAAGCCGAGGTTATTTATTGAGCTCGGCTTATGTCAATGGGGCTTCAGACAAGATCTTCAAAAGGGTCATTATATACCTCGCAAAAACTAGATGAGGCTCCGTCATAACCTCGTTTTTATGCGCCGAGGTTACTAATTCACCTCGTCTAAACCTGCCGAGCTTATTCATGAACCTCGTTCGTATCTGCCGAGCTCCTTCCTTCGACGGTTTTTCAAACGAAGACCAAAAATCGCAATTCGATAATCATGTAAAGCGAGCGATAGACTCATTCGTGTGTCGATCAATTTGATATTTTGATTAATTTCATCGATTTTATGCTGTTTTCGATCAAAAATATTCGTTCGACGGATTTAGGTTTCGAATCTTTCGATTCGAGAAAAGAGAGTTTTGAGCCTTTTTGCAATGTGTTCGGAAAAAATAAAAAGGACTTGTGATAATTTTAATGAAATCATCTTGTTAATAGTCATTCTGACATGTTGCCTCTAACCAAAACCCTCGTTTCAACGCGGTAACTTGTAGTGGCCATGTGGGCCTTGTGGGGACTTCCGGAATGACTCGGTTCAATTAATTATTTATTTATTTAAAAATATATTACTCCGTATTTGTTTTCTTTCTAGGAAAAAAGGTAAACGGAGACCGAGCTTGCTTAGTTGCTTTGGGCATTATGCCATATCCCATCACATGCCTCCCTCTCTCCCACTCTTAAAATTGGACGAAATCTCCGCCTCCACTTCCGCCACCGCCACCAGCTCACCTCATGAGCCTCCGGCAGCGTCCTCCCCCGGCGCCGTCTTCCTCCACCAGCCGCCCTCCCCCGTCCTCCCCCGAGGAAGAGCCCTACAACATCATCCCCGTCCACAACCTCCTCGCCGACCACCCCTCCCTCCGCTACCCCGAGGTACGTGCCGCCTCCGCCGCCCTCCGCTCCGTCGGCGACCTCCGCAAGCCCCCCTTCGTCCAGTGGCTCCCCCACTACGATCTTCTCGACTGGCTCGGCCTCTTCTTCTGCTTCCAGCGCGACAATGTCCGCAACCAGCGAGAGCACCTCGTCCTCCACCTCGCCAACTCCCAGATGCGCCTCTCCACCCCTGAGAACATTGACTCTCTCGATCCCGCCGTCCTCCGCCGCTTTCGCCGCCGCCTCCTCCGCAACTACACTCACTGGTGCTCATACCTAGGCCGCAGATCCAGCGTCTGGATCTCCGACTCCCGCCGCCGGGAAGACGATCTCCGCCGCGAGCTCCTCTATGTCGCCCTTTATCTCCTCATCTGGGGTGAGGCTGCTAACCTCCGCTTTGCTCCCGAGTGTATTGCTTACATTTTCCACCACATGGCTCTCGAATTGAACAAAATTTTGGAGGATTACATCGATGAGAACACCGGGAGGCCCTTCGTTCCATCTATTTCCGGAGAAGATGCTTTTCTTCATCAGATTGTGAAGCCGATCTATGAGACGATTAGCAAGGAGGCCGCCAACAGTCTCAATGGAACTGCTCCCCATAGGGACTGGAGGAACTATGACGATATCAATGAGTATTTTTGGAGTAGGAGATGCTTCGATAAGCTCAAATGGCCGATCAATTTGGGGAGCACTTTCTTTGTGGCGTCCGGGAGGAAAAGGCATGTAGGCAAGACCGGATTCGTTGAGCAGAGGTCGTTTTGGAACCTCTACAGGAGCTTCGATCGGCTTTGGGTGATGCTGGTGCTGTTCTTGCAGGCCGCCATTATCGTTGCCTGGGAGCAGGAGACTAATGGCCAGAAGTATCCATGGCAAACTCTGAAGAGCCGGGACGTTCTGGTGAAGCTATTGACCTTGTTTTTGACCTGGAGCGGGATGAGGTTCTTGCAGTCGATTCTTGATATGGCAATGCAGTATAGCTTGGTTTCGAGGGAGACTCTGTGGGTGGGTTTAAGGATGCTAATGAAGAGTGTTATCTCTGCTGTTTGGTTGATTATATTTGGGGCGCTTTATGCCAAGATATGGACGCAGAAGAACAATGATAAGCGCTGGTCAAATGATGCGAATAATCGGATTATCAGTTTCCTTTTGGCAGGTGCAGTGTTTATTATTCCTGAGATTTTGGCAATTGCCTTGTTCATAATCCCATGGGTCAGGAATTTTATTGAGGAGACGAATTGGAGGATATTCTACATGTTAACCTGGTGGTTTCAGAGTCGGATTTTTGTTGGCCGTGGACTGAGAGAAGGTCTTGTGGACAATGTGAAGTATAGTCTATTCTGGATTTTGGTGCTTGCGACCAAGTTTGTGTTTAGTTACTCCTTGCAGATAAGGCCTATGATATCCCCAACAAAGAAACTATTGAAACTTAAGGATGTTCAGTATGAATGGCATGAATTTTTCCACAACAGTAACAGGTTGTTGGCTAACTCGACCTTTTATTAAATTTCTTTAGCATATATATTTCTTCCTTTTTTTTAGATGGGCATGATGTTAATGTATGGACCCTGATTTAAGTTAAATGGATTTCTTGTTGCTAAAAAACAGGTTTGCTGTTGGGTTGCTGTGGTTTCCCGTGGTTCTGATATATCTCATGGATATGCAAATATGGTACTCCATTTATTCTTCGTTTGTTGGTGCAGCTGTTGGATTGTTGGCTCACTTGGGTGAGATCAGGAACATGGAGCAGTTGAGATTGAGATTTCAGTTTTTTGCTAGTGCAATTCAGTTCAACCTTATGCCAGAGGAGCAGTTGCTGAATGAGAATGGGATAAGGAATAAATTCAAGGATGGCATCCGTCGGCTGAAACTGCGATATGGGCTTGGCCGTCCTTACAGAAAACTCGAGTCTAATCAGGTTGAGGCAAACAAGTTTGCATTGATATGGAATGAAGTTATCATGACTTTCAGAGAAGAGGACATTGTCAGTGATAAAGAGGTTGAGCTGCTAGAGCTGCCTCAGAACTCATGGAATGTTAGGGTGATCCGCTGGCCTTGCATATTGCTGTGCAATGAGCTTCTGCTGGCTCTTGGTCAGGCAAAAGAACTGGCAGATGCACCTGATAAATGGCTATGGCATAAGATATCCAAGAATGAGTACAGACGCTGTGCAGTGCTAGAAGTTTATGACTGTGTAAAGTACCTGCTGCTGGCAATTCTCAAACAGCGCAGTAAGGAACAGTCCATTGTCATGGTCCTGTTTCAAGAAATTGATAACTCCGTTCAAATTGAGAAGTTTGCCAAGACATTTAATTTAAAATACCTTCCTGAGATTCACCAGAAGCTTATCACTCTTGTGAAGATGCTGATCCAGCCAAAAAAGACAGATCATGTCAAGTTGGTAAATGCATTCCAGGCTTTGTATGAAACAGCTATTAGATATTTTTATATGGATAGAAGAAATGCTGACCAGCTGGTTGAAGATGGATTGGCAGCTCGTCCAGGATCAGGGACGGGTCTTCTGTTTGAGAATGCCATTGAGTTGCCTGATGCTGAGGATGAGATCTTCTACAGACAGGTTAGGCGTCTGTACACACTCCTTACCTCCAATGATTCAATGCACAATGTCCCAAAAAACCTTGAGGCAAGACGGAGGATTGCCTTCTTCAGCAATTCCCTATTTATGAACATGCCTCATGCTCCACAAGTAGAGAAAATGTTGGCTTTTAGTGTGCTGACCCCTTACTACAATGAAGAGGTTTTGTACAGCAAGGAACAACTTCAAAGGGAGACTGAAGATGGAGTTTCCACCCTGTTTTACTTGCAAACAATATATGCCGATGAATGGGAGAATTTCATGGAGCGTGTGCGGCGGGAAGGATTGGAGGATGATAAACTGAGGCATGTTAGGCTCTGGGCATCTTATAGAGGTCAGACCCTTGCTCGGACTGTTAGGGGAATGATGTACTACTATCGGGCCCTTAAGATGTTGGCCTTCCTTGATTCTGCATCCGAGATGGACATTAGGGATGGAGCACGAGACCTTTTTGGAAGACAGGGGAGTGACTTGGATGGTATTGGCACTGACAGATCTGTCTCTTCTAGGAGCTTGAGTCGAGCAAGCAGTTCAGTTAGTCAATTCTACAAAGGTCATGAATACGGAACTGCTCTGATGAAGTTTACTTATGTTGTAGCTTGCCAGATATATGGTGCTCAGAAGGCTGAACGTAAGCCTCAGGCTGAGGAAATACTGATTTTAATGCAAAACAACGAGGCCCTTCGGGTTGCTTATGTTGATGAGGTTCCAACAGAAAAAGGTGGGAAAGACTACTTCTCTGTTCTTGTCAAGTATGACCAGCAGTTGAAAAGGGAGGTGGAGCTTTACCGAGTTAAATTACCTGGACCTCTTAAACTTGGGGAGGGGAAGCCAGAGAATCAGAATCATGCCCTTATTTTCACTCGTGGAGATGCTGTTCAAACGATTGACATGAACCAAGACAGTTACTTTGAGGAGGCGCTTAAGATGCGGAATCTGTTGGAGGAATTCAAGCTTCGTTATGGCCTGAGGAAGCCTACTATTTTGGGGGTCCGTGAGCACATATTTACCGGATCTGTTTCATCACTTGCTTGGTTTATGTCAGCCCAGGAGATGAGCTTTGTGACTTTAGGGCAGCGTGTTCTGGCAAACCCCTTGAAAGTGAGAATGCATTATGGTCATCCAGACGTGTTTGATAGGTTCTGGTTCTTGACCCGTGGAGGGCTTAGCAAAGCTTCGAGAGTCATCAACATCAGTGAGGACATATATGCTGGTTTCAATTGCACACTACGGGGTGGCAATGTCACACATCACGAGTACATTCAGGTAGGAAAGGGAAGGGATGTTGGCCTTAATCAGATAGCCATGTTTGAAGCAAAGGTGGCAAGTGGAAATGGTGAGCAGGTGTTGAGTAGAGATGTCTACCGTTTGGGTCATAGGCTGGACTTTTTCCGGATGTTGTCGTTCTTTAACACAACTGTTGGATACTACTTCAACACAATGCTGGTTGTGCTAACTGTATATGCATTCTTGTGGGGTCGACTCTATCTCTGCCTTAGTGGGATTGAAGGTTCTATTCTTGCAAATAATGGCAGCAATAACAAAGCACTTGCCGCTATCCTGAATCAGCAGTTCATCATACAGATGGGGCTGTTCACTGCGCTCCCCATGATTGTAGAAAATTCCCTTGAGCAAGGATTCCTCCGCTCCATATGGGATTTCATCACCATGCAGCTCCAGCTTTCGTCCATTTTCTATACCTTCTCCATGGGAACAAGGACACATTACTTTGGCCGCACTATTCTGCATGGCGGTGCAAAGTACAGGGCAACAGGTCGAGGTTTTGTTGTGGAGCACAAAAGGTTCGCAGAAAATTACAGGCTTTATTCCCGAAGCCATTTTAATAAAGCAATAGAACTTGGGCTTATACTAACTATATATGCTGCATACAGCCCAGTAGCTAAAGGAACCTTTGTTTACATTGCACTGACCATATCTAGTTGGTTCCTTGTGATATCTTGGATAATGGCTCCATTTGTATTCAACCCAACGGGATTCGAATGGTTGAAGACTGTGGATGACTTTGATGATTTCATGAACTGGATTTGGTACAGTGGTGGGGTGTTTGTAAAAGCTGAACAGTGCTGGGAAGCATGGTGGAGAGAGGAGCAAGATCATCTGAAAACAACTGGTCTCTGGGGAAAGGCACTGGAGGTGGTACTGAACCTTCGCTTTTTCTTTTTCCAGTATGGGATCGTCTATCAGCTCGGCATTGCAAATGGGAGCACAAATTTTTACGTCTACCTACTGTCTTGGATCTATATTTTCATTGCCGTTGCGGTTTTTGTGGTTGTATCTTACTCGCGTGATAAATATTCAGCACGAGACCATATCTACTATCGCCTGGTTCAGTTTCTAGTTATTATCCTGGTGATACTTGTCATCGTTGCCTTGTTGAAGTTGACTAGTTTAAAGTTTATTGACCTGCTCACAAGTCTGTTGGGTTTCTTACCAACAGGCTGGGGTCTGATTTCAGTTGCCCTGGTATTTCGGTGGTTCCTAGAAAAGACGGTTCTATGGAAGGTTGTCATTTCTATGGCTCGCATGTATGATGTTATGTTTGGTGTGATCGTCATGACTCCTGTTGCTCTGCTGTCATGGACTCCTGGTTTCCAGGCGATGCAGACAAGGATCCTATTTAATGATGCATTTACTCGTGGCTTGCGGATATCCCAGATTTTGACAAGCAAAAAATCTTGATTTATTCGTTCAGTGGAGGTAATTAGGATTTCTTTACGTACTTGCATCATTTGCGTGTTATACTGTCCTTCCTCCCCCTTTGCTGTGATTTGTTTTTCAAATAAATTTTCTAGTTGAAGATATCCAGACTTACCATGGAAACTATGCTCACTAGGAGAGCTAGTGAGATCATTTATAACTGAACGAAACATCCCCTATTAGAAATCAATCAGAGGGATGCATGATCATACTAAAGAAATTACCTCATGCCGGATGCATCTATTAGTGGCATATTATTTCGATGGAGAGGTGAAATTTATATATAAAACTATGGAAAACTAGTAGACAGAGAAACCACTCTATGAAATCAGCTGTGAATATATAAAGATTTGCATCATTTTTTATCCCTGTTAATCTCCTTTTAGTGGGTATATTAATGATTCCTATATTCTAATTTTGAATAGGTGAATTGTTCTGTATACATGTATGCTTATTTGTGGAGCTAATTGACAAGATCCAGGAGTTTGTTTCAATGCTGTCATGGTGGATTATGGAGGTAAATTCATTTTTGCACATGGTCTTCCTCATGCTTACCTTTTTCCCTCCAGTCTTTTATATGATTTATATCTAAATAATATAAGTTCTTGAACTTAACCCGCCGCTTGCACTCTAGCTGGTTCAAGGAATATGAGCCAAAATAATGACCTAATTTATAAATTGCTGATAAACTGTTCCAATGTGTTTTGCGTTTAGTGAGATAAAATCATCAATAATGGATTTCTTAATGGTGAAAGTGCTTTGTTATTAAAAGAAAGAGCTCCAAACATAAAAACTTTGTTTAGTGCACTCTTCTCAAAGATATATGAATCATAGGAGTCAAGTGTTTCTTGACACTTACCCACGTCTGACAGATTAGAGGTGATTGGGAGATGATTTGCCGTACTTAAAAAGAAGATGAAAATATAGATTAGTACAGTACTTCCCAATCGATCGAGTCTTTGGTGGAGAATTCCCCGTATATGCAACACAAATTTCAGCCGAGGAGAAATGCCCCTTGTATAAAATTGCAAATGTAGGATTCATGTTTTTTTTCTTGATACTGATAGAGCCTGTTGCTTTTATTCATATGATTCAATTCAACATTGCATCCAGTCATGTACTTGTCTTCGAGATGTTTCCAATTTCTGATGTTTCCTTTGCTGCTATGCAGGTTTGGAGGGTAGAGTAGAGATGGGAGTTGGATCTTGGAAGACGATCTCTTGGTTTGTCAATTATTTTTTATATTTTGTTCTGCGTGGATGCATGATGAGTGATATATATAATTCATTTGATCCTGGCCTTTAGTTTTGCCGTTCATTTTTGTGTAATTTATCGTCTCCTGCCTGTTGCTTTTATACATAGTTTTTTTTTAATAGATTTTGTTACCTGAGATTTTAAGCTACAGTTCTTAGCAGTCGAATTGGGCACAGATTATATATATTTCTGCTGTAGAGATATATAAACTGGAGTTCAGTTTTAGTCTATCCATTATTTTTGGTGCATCTCCTTTTGTGTAGCATTAAGCATGCCCTTGTGCTGTTTATCTAAACAATGAACTGTGTGCTCTAAAAATACTACCCAGTGCTGCTCGCCATGGGCGTCATGTAAGAAGCCACAGCAAATACGTACTTATTCATGTGCACACTCAAGTCATGTTGTTGAGGCATCAACTGTGAAGAGGAATCTAGATAATACCGAAAGCTTGCATCTTTTTTAGTTTATGGTTCAAGTACATTGGTGTCTGTCTGAGGCATTGATCACACCTGAACTTTCTTTGTCAGATGGATCTGGGCACCCTTTAGCAGTCTTAAGGTGAGCCTGGAGGTCTCTCCGATTCGCCGAAGTATATTCCTTGTAGCGTTTGTGCCTTGTGGCGAGTTGTGATTGTCCAATTGGGATCGGCAGGAGAGTTGGAGGGGGGGATTTTTGATTGTCCGGTTGGGGTTTGGCAATGCTATAGTCTTATAGAAATTCTTTGGGTACCTGAGAATTTGATGAATGGTGTCATAAAATTGAATTAAGATATTTGTTTTGCTCTCTACTCATGAAAGAAAAATTGAAGTCAAGTTGATCCGATCAGATGAGAACTTTGCCGACTTGTTCGTAAAAGTCATTACCGCTCAGGAAGTTCTAGCAACTTGTATGCAAGATCGAAATGTGTTGGCTTCGAGAAGCTCATTTAGTATGTTGAATTCAGGGAGGGAATTATACGAGTTGCGCTCTTATTTCCTTGTATCATGTTCAAATATTAAAAAATTAAATTGATTTATAAATATAAAAAAATTATTTAATTTATTTAATTATATTTGATAATTAGTTTTAATAATTTAAAACATTTTTAAATAAATTGTTAATAAATTTGAAAATTCATAAAAATATTAAATTGTTATTATAATTATATTTTTAATTACTTTTAATAATTTAAAATATTCAAAATAAATTGTTAATAAAATTGAAAATTCAAAAATTATTAATTTAAAATATTTTAACCAAATTTTATTGATGTAATTATATAGTTGTATCTGATAATTAATTTTAATATTTTAACATATTTTAATTAAATTGTTAATATTTTTTAGTCTTGAATTAAAATCTGTTGAGGAAAAATAAAAAAAATGAAATGATTTATTAAGTTGACACATGTCATCGTTTTATTGGTTTCAGATTTGGGAAGGTGCCCAATATATTGGGGCACCACAAATTTCGGAAAGTTATCCACAATGGTCAGGTTTCCCAAATCGGATGAAAAAGTGAAATCGGGAGGAGGCTCCCGAGTCCCGACCATTGTGGATGCTCGAAGGCAAAATATCCCAAAATTCAAGGATATTTTTGGGGTATAGGGATGGATCTTTACTATAAAAGGAAGATCATGAAAGTAGTAATTCAAGCAAGAAATCAAGTAAAACAAAGCACAAGTTCAAATGCAAACAATCCGATTCTCTTATTTTCTACCACAATTATTACAATCTAAAACATTATTATTTGTTAGTAATCGAAATTTCATGAAGTAATTAACTAACCTTTGTTAGCAAGAACCATGCATAAGCCTGAAATATGAAAATCACCCTTAAGTAGAGGGTTAAAAGTAAAAAAAACATTGTAATTTAGTATTTTCACATGAAAAGCTTATTCAATCCAACCTTAGCTCTAAAACCAATTATTTAATGCAAAATTTTCTTCTCCCAAAAGGAATTCTCAATCAGATGGATCAAGTTAATAGGAATTTTTCTGGAACAAATCCGCATCAGACTCCTATATACCCCTCATTAGCTGGGACTCAATTTGTAAAAGCAAATCCTTAGGAGGCCTTGGTATTCATAAGGCTGAGAATCTCAATATCTCTTTTCAGATGAAACTTTTGTGGAAAATCTACACAATGAAGAGAGTATATGGGTAAGAATTATAAAAGAAAAATATTTCAAACAAGACTACTTTCTCTAAGGGAAAATTTTGAAGAAGGTCTACTTTGGCTAGTTGGTAATGGTTCGACCATTAATGTATGGGAGAATCAATGGATCCCATCTATCAGCCTTAAGCAGTATATGGGATCGCATGATCCTAATATGACTATAGACTCACTCATGAATGACAGGAAACAGTGGAAAGAGGACGAAATCAGACAAATATTCCCACAAGATATTGCTGATAAGATTCTACAAATGAAGATTCCTCAATGGCATACGGAAGATAAGCTGATTTGGAGACCCGATCCGAAAGGAAACTTCACTACCAGATCAGTAAAGAAAATCCTAACTCCTACTCCTCAAAACATCCAATCTCAAAATTGGATTTGGAAACTGAAACTCCCTTCTAGAATCAAGAATTTCTTATGGAAAATCAAGATTGACGGTTTACCTACGGCAAATAGACTAAATAGATATGTAAATAGAGTTCCAAGCCAATGCTTTATGTGTAGCCAAGCAAATGAGGATGCAACTCACCTATTTACTAGTTGTACCTTCATCAAAGAACTCATTGCACAGTTTGAACGAGCTTCAGGTATGTATTTTCAGGGCCTTAATTCTCTCGAACCTCTGCATATGAATTTAGAGAAAATCAAGCATACTAATAGTAGATTTGAAGACCTAATTTTTATTTGGCAAGCAATATGGGAAACTAGAAAAGGTGGACGAGACCCCGAGGACTATCTACAAAATTAATGTAGATGGTTCTTTTTCCCAATCTGGCAAAAGTCAGGTGGGGGGAATCATTCGTGATTCCGAATGACAGATTATTGATATTTTCTTTCAAGAAGTCAATGCTGGATCTATCATCTCAGAGGCTTCGGCAGTAATTCTAGGACTCCTACATGCGAAGATGAAAGACTTGAGGAAGATCATCGTAGAATGTGATAATCAAGTCTTGGTTAAAGCGGCCAAAGGAATGCAAGCGTCCAAATGGGAGGTTCTGAGACAAGTAGAAGAAATTGGCAGACTTACATCTGAATTTACCTCTGCAGAGATCAGACACATTTTCAGAGAAGCGAATAATTCTGCAGACTACATTGCTAGACGAGGAGTAATTTGTAATTTACAATCTATCCCCTACCATAGGGATCTTTGTAACATCATCCTTCATGATGATCCGGGAGTTAGGTTACTATATTAGTAACAACTCCCACTGTTTGCCTACTGTAAAATAAAATAAAAAAAAGGGAAATTTCGCGAGGTACCCTCGTGGTATTGCAATTTTCGCCGGGTGTACAGAAGTTTGACATATTTCGCGTGGTACCCCTGTGTGTTTGTGTTGATTTTGTCTCGCGTCCTTATCAGTTAAAACTAACGGAAATGGCCATCTCCGTTTGATTTGAATTTTAAAAAAAAAGAAAAGAAAAAGGATGAAAGGACGCTGGTCGAACGGAGAGAACGAACGCAATGGCTAAGAGGAAAGGGCGACTGGAAAGAGACCGGCAACGCCATCGCCTTCGCCTTCGCCATCAACCCTAACTCAAAGAAAAATCATCTTCTCCTTATCCATTGCAACTACAGCCTCGTTCCCGTTGCTCTCTCACTCTCCGCCCTACAACGCCGGAGAATTCTCCGACATTCCTGGCACCGACGGGATTAGGGCTTTGCGCTGATACCGATCCTTTGCCCGTCGACGGCGATCAAGTTATTTCAGGATTAATTCATTCGTATACGATGCTGATTAGGAGAAATTTAGTTTCTCAATTGCAATCCGATTTGTTAATGAAATTCGTTTCTCAATTTATCCTTCACTACGGTATGCGAAATCAGGTAATTGTTGCACGTTTTCGTGTAATGGTTTACCGTATACATAAAAGTTGTTAGTTGTGTGACTGATTTCACTTGCTGAAGCTATTTTCTTTAGGTTATCGTGCCAAGATTGTTAATCACTTGTATTCAGCATGTGTACTGAACCTGAATTGTCATTGAGCATGGTCTTATGATTTTTGTCTTCTTCATTGCAGGGACTTAAGTGAGCTACAGTTGGTGGTAAAACAAAGAAAACTCTTAATGGTGTCTCCTATGTAAATCCAGCCACCATTGAAGCTTGCAGATCCATACATGGTTGGATAAGTTAGGTTACCCTCTTGCTTTTAAAATTTTGGCTTATTAGCTCAATCGGTAGAGCACTTGCTTAGGCACAAGATGTGGGTTCGAATCCCACATAAGCCACACATGCATTGTAGCAACCTCTTGTTTTGAAAATTTTGACAGAGCTTTTGTAGTGTAGGTATTTAACAAGTCTATTAACCATAAGTTACTGGATTTGTCATTTAGTTTAGCTCTGACTTTAATGTTTTTGGTTATCATAGCTTTCGATGATTTTGTTCATTTATTTAATCAAAGATACAAATGAAGAAGAAAATACATAAGCTACATGATTTTTGTCAATTTAAGAGGTTCGTTGAGGTATAAATATTTGCTATAATGGCTATTGAAGTACTTGCCAATTAACAAAGTTATGTTCGCTATGTAGTCGACAACCTATGTGGGATTTGAACCCACATCTTGTGCCTAAGTACAATGCTCTACCAATTGAGCTAATAGGCTAACAAGGTCAGACCAATGCTCACTACTACCTTGTTTACTTTTCACATTGCTACTAATTTTTGTTGTATAAATCAATTCCAAATCATAAACCTAATGTCATCAGCACACCTCCAACCCTTTACAAGTAAACAAACACAAATTGGTCAATTATGAATGCTCAACCACTTTGGATCCCTTTTTCAGACAAATACTACTTAATGCAAACTACTTAAAATTTTTCACATTACCAATTTTACCACTGAATTTCAGAGTTGCAATTTGCAATTAGAAGCTTTAGCAATCATCCCCTTACTATGCCAATAAGTCAAAACAAGTTCAATTCCTCTCCCTCATTCTATCTAAACAAATTAAACATCAAAGAAATGTAAAATGTCAACATATGAAGAAACTGCCCATCTGATATTTTCATAATACAACATAAAAATACCTAGTATCAAGGGAGATACAAGTATGATTTCAAATCAGTATTAGATACCCCATAGACATGTCTACTGCTGTAGACTTTTCAAGGTATCTGACCCCATAACAAAGGGTTAAAAGCAACCTGAAAACAACTGATAATGTTGAAGATTCGTAGTACAAAGGCTAACAGAGGTAGCATACCATTACATTTCAGTCCAGAAAAGAGGAAGAGGTTAAGCATCAACTGAGAGTAGGAAAATTGTAAAATGTTTATTTGAAATCAGCCTCACTTGTAGACTAAATCCCAAAATCAGCATCTACTGATTTTCAAAATCAGTAGAAATCAGCATCACCTGTCTGTAGACTAAATCCCAAAATCAGTAGAAATCCCCAAATCAAAATCTCAAACCCCTAAATTCACTCACGATTTCCAATCAATCGAAAATTCGAAACAACTAAATCAAAATCCACAAATCTCTAACCCTAAATCCTCAAATTTCAGATACACGTACCTGCTCCGAGTTACCACCAACCACGTACACCCATCGGCTCCGCCTACATCTGCCACCAACCCACTCATTGGCATGGTCTCCACAACTCACCGGCGCCTCCGTCGCTATCGACGTTTTGAGCCGAGGCTGGTCTCCATCTGCATCAACCATCATTTGCATCTTCTCCACAACTCACCGGCGCAGCAGCAAGAGCTCCGACCTTGCGTCGTCCTCACCGGCGTGCTCTCTCGTCATCCTCACCTGTCTCGCCGTGCAATCTCTCGCGAGCTTCGTGCTCTCTCTTCGCTTCCTTCTCAATCTAATCGCAAGTCGTCCTCTGCGATGTCGATTCCGACAACCAGCTTCGCTCAACCTCGCCCCCGTCGGGAACCTGTCGCATCGGTTTCTCTCCAGTTGCTGAGTTCACCGTTCACCCTCGCCCTTTCCTCTCAGTTCGCCATCAAAGAAGCCACATTGCGTTTCCCCTCTTCGGCGTTCTTTCTCCTTTTTTTTAATTCAAAACTAACGAAGAGTAAAAATTCTGTCAAAATTAACTATACAAGGGTGCGAGGTGAAATAGAAGTAAACGTCAGGGGTACCACGGGAAATATGTCAAACTTCTATACACCTGGCGAAAATTGCAATACCACGAGGGTACCTTGCGAAATTTCCCTAAAAAAATATATGAAAAGCTTATTATTAAATAAATACTCTAAGAGTCTGGTGTTCTAATTAGGTAGGATGAACATTATTCAAGTTGTCTATCGAGTATCGAACTCCTTCTGTAGGATACTCCGTACTAAGTAGGGCTGGAAAAATTTGGATCGGACCGAGACCAAACCGGAATTTACGGTCTTTAGATCGGACCGAGATGTTACTGTATGATCTACGGTCCAAGATTTTTGAATTTCCGGGTTCCGGTTCAAACCCGGGACCAGACCGAAAATTCCGGTCTGGACCGAAATTGGACCGATTTTTTTTATTAAAAAAATAAATTAGTTGGGCGGTAGACTCCCAAGTCCCAATAAAGTTGCCAGCCTTTGTCCCTTTTCTTTCTTTTTATTTTTAAAAGCTCCCAATAGTGTTGCCGGCCCTAAATGGCTAAATCCATTCAACTCCCTAGATCTCTCTCGGTCTCTCTTCACTAGCCGCTCTCTCATACTCTCTCGCTCAGTCGCCGCTGCTCATCGCCACCGCCCTCGTCGCCGCCCTCCTCACCACCAGAGCCGGCCTTGGGCATAGGCCAAATAGGTCGCTGCTTCGAGCCCCCAATCCAGGAAGGGCCCTGTAAGAAAATGTATAATGTATATAGTTAAGGTAATATATATAAATATTTTTATATGTATAAGTAAAAAAACCCATTAATATTAGGATATAAATAAAACACGTACTTTGTCACATAACTTGACAACTTATTTAATCTTCAATCTAAGTGAATAAATAACGGATATAGTCCAAGATAACCTTATCTTAATTTTGATTTTTATAAATAATACAAGGTGGTTTTTTAGTAAAAAAGATTTTATTTGTATGGCCAATTTTGATATTGTTACGTGTTAAATTTAACTTTAATTACAATTGAAAAATGAAGACATCGTAAAAAAAATCATTTTCGAACTTTATTTATCATTAGCAAAGTATCTCATTCTTTTTATACCACTAATAGGGAAATCTATTAACCTCAAGTAAATAAGTATAATGGCATAAAATCGTTGATTTTAATCGTATAATGGCAATGTATAACATTAGATGTATACTACGAATCATTAATTAGTGATGAAAATATAACTCAAGCTTACTAGTATTAAATTAAGTTTAAAATTTATATTTTAAAATAATGTATTTAAAATTATAATTTGTCACTAAATTTGTAGTAAAGGGCCCTGTTTTTTTTTTCCGCCTATAGCCCTAAAAGCATCAGGGCCGACCCTGTCCACCGCCCTCACCCTTCGCCACCACTCATTAGTCATCACCCTCCTGCCTAGGATCTCCCTCCCCTCTCTCTTCAGTCGGCATTACCTTAACACTCGCACACAGTTCATGCCGGCTCACAGCCTCACACTCGCACAGAGCCAACCCTCAGCCTCACCCTCTTCAGTCGCCACTGCCATCGCCACCGGTCGGTCAACCGTCATCCGTCACCGACAAATCGTAGACCTCTCTCTTCCCTCTTTTTTCATATCTAGATTTATAGAAATTTCAATTTGTACTTACAGATATTCAAAAGAAGAAATGATCGATTAATCTTTAAAGATTTTAGATCTAGTTTTGTGTACATGTTGTAGAAGAAATTTCAATTTTTAGATCCGAAGGAATTTCAATTTCAGATTTTGGAGGAATTTTAATTTGTAGTATATCTTAAACAATGATAGTGTAATGTAATTGTATGGTTGATTTGTTGTAACAGTGAGTGTGTAACCCAAAAAAAAAAAAAATTGGGACTGCGGGATAATTCGGTCCAATCAGTCTTTCCGGTTCGCGGACCGGAAAACCCGGGACCATATTTCTTGGTTCCAGTCCGATCCGCGGTCCAAGTTTAAAAAAATTCCGGTCCATTGGATCGAATCGGGACCGGAATGTCCGGTCCGGTCCAAACCGGAAGCCCAACCCTAATACTAAGATTAAAAAAATTATGTTTCTATGACGTTTCTATCTTATATGTTTTAAAAGAAGTTAATATTATTGCAAATAAGATTATAAGTGCATCCTTACAAATTCTTCCAAAAAAAGTTGAGAGAATGATAGGAAAAAAAAACTTAAAATTCTCATACGCAAAGATGTGCTATGACGAGGCAAAATTCGGTTATGGTAAGGTAAGTCCTTCCACTAACAAGTGAGTGATCCAAGTGTGTCCACTAAGTGTGGGAGTCCAAATAAAAGAAGATGGGGTGAGAGCTTGTATATAGTGTGTTTGTGTTATTCTAGGTGAATTGGTAACCAATTATATTGGTACGGTATTGTCGAATTAATTCTTTAAAATCAGTTGGTAATGATAACGAGTTTGTCGAAGTTAGTATTACCATTACCAACCAATTATGTGTATATATACTTACAAAATAAAATTCAATTAAAATTTTAAATAAAATAAAAGATGTTAAACTCCTAAGCTTTATGTTTTTTGCGAGCAATTTTTTTTTTACGAGAATATCATTCAGTAGCTTATTTAATCTACATATAGCATACCAAATTTTTTTTACAAAACATTGAAATTGAATGTTTTGCAGATTGTTTGTTACTTTGTCTTTGTGCAAATTTATAGTATATTGCCCCAACCGGGATGGCCCAGTGGTATGGAGTAAGGGGGATTAAGGAGGTTCCGAGTTTGATCCCTGCACCCGCCTCTTTCCTTTGATGAAAATCTCAAGGTTTACCTTCCTCCCTACCAGTGGGTCAAGCCGGTTTACATGGTACGTGGGTCTTGCTGTATGGGTCACGTACTCAGGGTTTACCACCAAAGGGGGTTCCTCGTCATAAAAAAAATTATACTACCTCCGTTCCAAAATATATGGGTTGTTACTTTTATGCATGTTTTTTAAGAAGCAAAAAACTCAATACAATGTTTTTTTTTAATTAATTTTTTTATATAATATAATACTTATTAGTAATAAGTATCAAATTATGTAAAAAAATTTAATTTAAAAATAATATTTTATTGAGTTTTTACTCCTTAAAAAACGTGAAGACAAGTAAAAGCTCGTGTATTTTGGAATGGAGGGAGTAGTATATTATTATTATTATTATTATTATCTATATAGCTTATAAAGATTGTTCGTCACTTGCTCTGTAATAGGAAATTTATGTCTCCTGCAAATTGTTTGACGCATTGTTAGTTATCTTATAGATTCCACATATTGTTGTTGCTTGCTATATGTCTAGCTTATGTGTATATGTCTAGCTTATGTGAGATATTCGTTTATTGATCTTTTTTTTACTTGGTTGAATTTATTACAAACTGTTTTCTAATCAATGAAGAAATATCACAAGCTCCAGCTTCGTCCAAATGAACCTACTTTAAAGTTCAATCAATTTTTATTTTGTATTTGTTAAATAATTGATCCTTACAATACTGCATTTGAATATTTAAATTTAGAGTTACACGTGAATCATTAAATTATATGAACTATTAATATTGATATATAATTTGATAAGTGTTTCTTTTGGTATGTAAAAGTTTATATGACTGGTAATGGTACGAGATTATCATTACCAATTATAATTGGTAATTTACCATTACCTTTTCCTCCAAAAAAACAAAAAAAAATAGTAACTCAACTTGGACACATCTGCCGTAAAACCCAACAAGTGTAAGTACTATAATTAGTTGGGTTTTGATGATTCATTAGCCATTACCATCCCCACTTTTTCTCCCAGTCGAGACAAAAAATACAACAAAGAAATGCAATGCAGAAACAGATATGAAAAAGAGTGGCTAATTTGATTGCAATGGTGACTCCTGAAAGTGATATGCAACAACTGAAAGCGATACTTCGTAGGAATTGACACCCATTTCAGATAGTGAAAGTGTTGCCTTCCCAACCCCCAATGGGTGATTGCAGCGTCAAGGAGGTGAAACTGGACCAGCAAGAACCCTTAAACAAGAACCAATGGAGGGAATACAAAATTTGAATTAAATAAAGCTTAATTAACCATTTCCTTCAGCCGTAGCTAAGTAACAATGTTCAGTACAGATCAAGGCGGAAGGGAGAACAATAGCTAATGACACCTGATTCAGAGGATGGTCCTAATCTTGTCAAAAGGGATATAGTAAATAGAGAAAAGATTAACCCTAATGGCATTATGCTTCAGAACTTGAAGAAAAAATTCTAGTTCAAAATTCGACAAAGTTAAAACTACCAAATCATGTACATGCGCGCCTATGTAATCGGAGAAATGCGACTTGTCTTGCTGGACTTGAAAATGTCAACTTACCGGCTAGTAGGGTAACTAATCTGATGGCTATGAGTCATTCTTCACTTTGAAATTATTCACAATCCTTTGATCCATTCTTGATGAAGGCTTCACGCAGATTTGGCATCACCTGAGCTAGTGATTTCTTGAATTCTGAGGAGTTGGTGTCTTCAACCTTTTGTCCTTCCTTGGCGATTTTCCTGGTGTTACTTCCTACCTCAGCACCTTCACTGTAAACTTTACATGCTGTTAGAACATCAGGAGCACGGATACGGAAGTGTCCCGCAACAAGGTCTCCAAAGTGCTGACACAGGAAACAAAGAAATCTTCAGTCCAATCTCTCTATTTTTTTTGAGGGGGAAATTCAGGTTAAGCTTGTGTTTTCATATCATGACTATTTTATCAGCTTTCAACTTCAGCCGATGTCTTTTACAAATTAAGCATTTAATTACTAGTGCTCACTTTTGTCTTACAGCATAAAGTTACAATTAATCTCTTCACAATTAATCAAGATGGCAGATAGCATGAAGTTGCGCATTCAGAGTTAACTGGAGATTTTTCTTTAGATACCTTTAGTGGATTTTTGAGTGAATACATCATCGTCTTCAAGGAGAGGATGAAGACTTGCTCGCTGTACTTCTTGGACTTCTTGTCACCAACTGCCCCCTGGTATGATTTTTCATACCCGGGTTCATTAAAGAACGGGTTTGCATTCAAGATCAGAGCTTGAATGGAAACCAAGACCTGGAGCATGGTTGACTTCCCAGGAACCCACAATTCAGTTGATTTACCACTCCAAGTGCCCAAGAGACTGAGGCAGACTTTCCCACAATTATAGAGATTGGGATTCAACCGAAGGCCACCAGAATAATAATGAACCAGCTGGAGACAATTTGTAATGTTATAAGAGAACTGTGATAATTTAGTGACAAAAAAAAAAAAACAAAGGATACATACTGGTGGGTTATGAGGATACGAAGTGGGGAACAGAATGTCGAAGAAGAAGAGGCCGTCATGATACGGGGTACCATCTGGTCCAATAATGGCAGCCCTCATAAGATCCATTCGTGATTCATAAGCTCGGACAAATATTGTCTCTGCAGAATACAGAATATGATCACTGGAGTTTGAAAGAAAATACAATAAAGGAAGCAACAAGTATCCAACGTGACAGCGTGACTCACCAGGCAAGTTCTCCTCCAAGATCTTCCATTCTTCTTGAATTGCCTTTGCCCATGGTTTTGGGGGCTGCCAATCATAACAGGGGATAAGAAAACACACATAAGTCACACCAAAGAGAAAGAAATAGAGTCCGAGACAACCTGCTGATTTTCCACAAGTCCTTGATTCCTGTAGAAATGGTCAGAGTAGTCTTCAACTGTATCAAACTGCTTGAAGTACATTAACTTTCTGAGGACATCATCCATCAATTCTTCATTTGTCGCCTTAGAATCAGACTCAGAAACACTTGAACTGCTGGCCAAGTTAGTCTTCTCTGAACCATCTTTCAAACCCTCAGTAGGAGTAGGATCTACCAGCCATGGCATCGATGCCTCAACACCAGGAGGCAAATCAACATTGTCAAATTGGGCTTGCATGTCCAAATAATTATCATCATCACCAGACAAATACTCAACATCCCCATCATCATACTCAGAAGCATCGTCAGCATCATCATCAAAATCTTCCATGCCATCGTCACCATAATCACAATAGGACGTATCAGAGTTTGAAGCATTGTAGTCAACAGCATGAACCTTCCCAGATCCAGAGTTGTTATTAGATTCAGCTCCATCAGCAATTTCAACCACAGCAGATGAAATTCCATGATCACTGGCCATCATATCCTGAAGAAAAGGATGCAAAAATCTTGACAAATCATTTGAGTTACAAATGCGTGACACTACGAGATAGATCTACTTAGAAGTTGGAATTATGAAGCAATATAATCTTAGCAGCAAAGATGCATAGCTCAATTAGCAGGAAACAAAGATCACTCTCAATTTTAGAAAAGAATACATACATGATAAATACCTGAGAGATTTTTAATTTTTTTGGCATTATACAATTCACTTCATATAGAAGAATTAATCAATAATATAGAAGTTCAAACACATCACCATATTAAGAAATCTACTTGCTAAGAATCAAGTTTCACAAATATATATGAATCTAATACCTGTGGTGTCAACCCCTAATCACATAGTTCAGCTCTGTAAAAAATTTGAATACAAATAGCCCTTCATAAGTACTGATGAAAATAAGTACAATCTAATTCTGAATACAAATAGCCCTTAAGCCTTGACCATTCGCGTGATCAACAAACAAGAAAAATGCAAAAGCCCCAAATAGAAAGACATAAGCAACAACCAAGAGCAGGAAATCGGATAATAGAGACTGAACGTAGAGCTCCAAAACAGAGGAACTCGAAAGCAATCGTCCTCAATAAGTCACGGACGATCAAAATTAAACCAATTACGCGTCGGAAATCAGAGGAATGCAGGAAAAACCGCGAAAGAAAAAAATCAAGCAAACATAGTCAGTCAATCCAAGGGGAAAACTAGGGGTTTGGAAGAAGGAATGAATGGAAAACAAAATCGGACCTTGTCGGGTTTGAGTTTCTTGGAGATCAAGGTGGGAGAAGGCGGGGAAGAGGAATCGAAGTCGTAGACATCCATAGCAGTGCTTGAGGAATTCCTCTTGAGGCCGCCACCGCCAATCACCGCGACCAAATCGGAATCGAGTTTGATCGATTTCATAATTTAGGGTTTCCCTTATCACACTCCCCTCATGCAAAATTTTCCCCCTTTTTCTTCGTCTGGACTCAAAACAGAGCCGGTTGAGTTGATCAACACTCCCCCACAACAGTTGCGATAAGAGAGAGTTTTCCCATTTACTTTCTTGTTTAATTTTAATATACGGAGTATTTAATTTAATTTAATACTCCTACTTTACTCCGTATTGGTGTATTCGTCCGTAATATTAAAAGATACTAGGAGAGAGAACCCGATTTCCTCAATATTTCGACCCCTCGTGTACACGTGTCAGTTAATGATTCGATCTAGGCCCTCGCCAATATATATAATTATATATCGTCCAAATTAGCGCAATAGTTTTTTTTTATATAGAGATTTGGTGACTAGAAAGAAAATCTCTATTTTATTTTATTTTATTTTATTTTAGGGATTCCACATTTTTGTATTTAGAAATTTTTAATTTTCTTTTAATCCTCTAAAATAAAAAAATCAACCAAATATATTTTTACAATTCTCATCAATTGGACTCCACGAGAATTCAATTCCACGGGAATTTCAATTCCGATGAAGTAACTCCCGGAGAATTTCAATTCTCATGAAGTAACTTCCTGAGAATTTCATGAAGTAACTTCCCAGTAATTTCAATTTCCATATTCCCAGTAATTTCAATTTCCATGGAGTAACTTCCCGGGAATTTCAATTCTCATGAAGTTCCCGGGAATTTCAATTCTCATGAAGTAACTTCCCAGGAATTTCAATTCTCATGAAGTAACTTCCCGGGAATTTCAATTCTCACGTTAAACCAAACGAACCCTAAAGTTCTAAGACGAATATAATTCTAATACGAGTTACGAATGTCGAGAGTACGGGAGAGAAAATCTTTATTACTCCGTACCGTATTTTTTTTTATCGGTGGTTTGAAAACACGTTTTAACATAGTCTTAACACAATGAAAGCTTTGTAAAGCAATACGCCCTTCGTCTCAAAATTTAAGGGTTTTGCACCGGTTTTAATAAAAACACTCATCTATTAATCAACATCATCATTCCACTAAAAAAATCGTAACTTCGTAAGACCTAAAACGATCTAAATTTTGAGACGAGGGAGTATGTGATATTTTCTTAAACCAAGTGAATGAAGTAATAGTAAAAAGGGTTATTGATAAAACCTTAACAATCTATCTATCAACAACTTAACTGAATGATCTTTATAAGATATTGCCCCTAATGGGGTGGTTCAAAAAGTAAGGAGTTGGGGTTATCGGGAGGTGCGGAAAATTTTCTTTCAAGGTTCATCTTGCTTATTACTATTGGGTTCGGCGCAAGTCGGTTTTGCGTCACGCGTCCGGGGTGGTAAACCAACGTTAACAAAAAATAAAAACTTTGTAATCTCATGTGATAAGATATCCAAAACCTAATTGAATTGGCATCACAATAACCTAATCAACAGAAAGCGAGTATATACAAGAACAAAGTAATTGTATGAAATCAGTGTCGATCAACCTGGAAAGAAAAAAAGAAATCAAACCTTATAATTGGATCGATCGATCGATCGATGGAGTGAGTCGGGATTCCTTTGTATCGGCGTACCGAGAAGCTTAATTGGAGGATAAAAGGGGTCAGAACTCAGAAGACGGTAAAATATCTTTATGGCTGCAGCTACACCACAACGCTCCTAAAACCTTTTATGCTAATTGGATATTTATTTTTTAATCAATCATCCAATGTTAGTTGTTGAGATATTTATACGGACTAGTATTTAGATCACTATTGTTCATTTTATGCTCAAAATCCCATTATTTTAGACCGGTTTATAATAATTATTTATGGAGTATGCCCCGTGCAGAAAAATACCTAAACATATTATATATTAAAATTATATTAGTTATCTAAAAAAAATCCATTAAAAATGTCATAATGGATGAAAATTTTTTGAATCACGGTTTCTTTTTTTAAAAAATATTTTTATAAAAATTTTAATTTTTTTTAGAACTTAATAGTATTTTTTTTACTTTAATCAATTGGTACAATTTAAAACATTAAATTAGCACATTTTTTATTTCTTAATATATTATACATTTTCTAATAAATTAGTTCGAATTAAAACATTCAATCAACATGGTTCATATTTCATAAACCTAGTATAGCAAATGTCGTATCATTCCAGACAAGCTACCTAAGCTGTTACAAATTGATAGTTAATGGCATGTTTCTTGAAATGTCTCTAACAAAAATATAAAATTTAAAAAATGGTAGGATTGAAATCCAATCTAGGTTAAGAACTACTGGCCCAAACCCAAAAAAGCCCAGCCCAGCCCAGCCCAACCTTGCTAAACAGCCCAATCCAAATTTCACCCGCTTTCCCAATCCTCCGCCATCGGTATCATCATTCTCCAGTTTCTCCGGCAAGCTTCAATCAATCCACAGCAAGTGTGAATCCTCCTCCTACATTTCCGGTTCCCCTCATCACAAGCAACAAGTATCCAACCACGGCGAAAGCAGCGGCCACCAAATTCCCTTCCTTGATGATCAACGTCCTGAAAACTGATCGACAGATCTCAGCCGTCAATTTCTTGCCCTCCACAACGAGATCCCGCCTCTGCCGTCCGCAGCACGCCAGCAGCACAAGCACCGTGATCCACATCACCAGCATCGCCGGAACGGCCAGAGCTGCCGCAGCCGCAATTGACACCAGACCGAACACCGCCCCTAGCATGGCGGAAGCATACACCGCCGGCCACACGCTGCTCGCCGGCGAGGAAGTGGCGAGCGTCGACCCGTACCATCTCAGGCTGGATCGGAGGAGGTTCCAGGAGGAGGAAAGGATGAGGGCGTAGACTAGCACGACGAGGATCGCCCAAGCTGTTCGGTTGCTCATCAGCCGAGCCATCCGCATCGGCTTCTGGTTCCGCTGGGGATTGTCTTCCATTAATGATCTAGAATTGAGTTACTTGTGTTGCGACTGAATTTAGGGATTCTGGGGGTGTTGATTTATTAGGTTGCGTTTATTTGGTGTTGGAGATGATGGATCGATGGGGACTAAAATTGAAGTGCATATTTGATATTTCTATTGAATTGATGCGCTCGAATCAGTACAATACAAGTCTTTCTTGGTAAAAGGAGGGATGCGGTCAACACGTACAAGTGTTTCTTCTTGGTAAAAGAACGGAGTTTTAGTGCTTTTTCTGATGGGTCTTCTTTGGGTGGTTTTGGTGCATTTTGGTTTCTTTCTTTGTGGGTCTTGTTAAAATGCACTTACACTTGGGAGTTCTCTTTTATTTGGGGGAGAATCTTCTATTAGTAGTAGTAGATGCTTTCATGTGCTTTCATCTAGTGGGGGGTTTGTGTTCAAAATTGAAGCTAATCATAGGCAATAGCTTATTAAGTTGAAAGTAGGTTATTTTCCACCTTTGAGATTGATGATATTCAACTCTGGATGCATCAGTATGGGTTCTTATGGGACAGAGTTAATAAACTGAATAAAATTATAAACAAGTTAAAATTTATAAATTGTTGGTAAAAGTAGTTAAAAATTTAAACAATAAGATATTCTTCGTATGGGGCGAAAAACAATTTATTTGTAAAAAGTGGAGTTTATTTTGTTGTTATTAGGGGTATTGTGGTACTTTCAAACCAAATAAGATAAAATGGAAGGGGTAAAACAGTACTTGTACAAAGTAAACACTCAAATAATCTCACTTTTCTAGCTTATTTTTAACACAATATTTTAACACATTTTTTGTTTATCTTGGTCATCCAAACAATAAAAAAAGTTGTTTAAAAAATAAACACCCACAAATGATTAATTTTTAACTGTTTATTTTGTGAGCCATACACACCCTATGTCCTTACTCAAAAGAAAGTGGGTCAGGAGGGCAATTTGATATGCAGCGATGTTGGCCTCTCTACAAATGTGGTCAAGTCGAACCTCTTCAAAGTATTAAAAAATGCTCTATGATACCGTAGACAACTAACTCAATATTTCGGTGTATGTCTTATATTCCACAATCCCCTTCGACATGCACACAGTAGCGGAGCCAGGACACCTTGAAGGGGTGTGCGAGATTCAAAGAACCTAAAAGCATAAATTGGTTTACAAATTTTTCAACAGCAAAATCATTGCAAGAAGTGTTCATACGATCAGTTTACAATCTAGTGAACTAATTAGTAAAACGAACACGACAACCTTTTGACTTAGCAAAGTCGTCTATAACATAATTTATGTCAATTTTACTAGCAAAGTCTCTTTCAATATAAATGATCAAAGCATCAACAAGAAAGTCATCGACCATAAGAAATACCGAACAACTATTTTCAAAACTCAAGAGAACAACTCAATGCAAATTGTGCTAAATTATCAAATTTTCAAAATTTAAGAGAACAACCCTCTATACAAATAGTCCCTTCCCTAATTCACCAAACAGTAGACCCCTGTATACAAAAACCACTCTCCTAATTGTAATATATCCCCCAATTCCATTTTCGATTTTTGATTTATGAATTCTTAATTCTTCCATTTATGTATACACATTTTTAAATTTTTTTTTGGGTGGGATTGGGCCCATACCAGCTCACCCCTCTTTCCGCCACGTACTGCCTGCACATGCATCAATCTCATTCTTCTGGCCTTGAACGCAACATCACGCAAAAACCCGAGCTTCAACAAGAAGGGGTGAGCTCACCTCTCCCCGTGTCATGCCCCAGTGAATCATAGTTCTGAATTAGGAAATCTAAGGTGCATGGGTGTGCCAACCTTTTTTGGAGGCCGTGTGTTAAAAAATTGTGGTTGATTTATATTTTTTTGTTAATTAATTTTATCAAAATATGTTATGAAACTTAGGAATAAGATGCTAACTTTTTTATTTTTTTTGCATAAAAATTATTGTAAATTCTTAGATTTTTTCCTTAATTTTTTTTGTGAGAAATTTAGGATTAAAGGTCCTGGAAAAAGGTTGATTAATTTTTTGCATAAAAATGTTGCAATTCATATGTTTTTTCTTTTAAAAAATATATTTATGAAAAAATTTAGTGTTAAAAGAGATAGGAGGAAAAAGTTTTGGAGCATGATTGAGATTCAAACACGGGTGGAAGGCTTTACTTACAAGGGACGTGCGCCCGTGCCTACCAATACCATTGTGCTACTTAAGCAATTAAAATATTTTAGAAGACTTTTTTATATACCAAATATAGCTTATATTGAGCTCCAAAATTTCAACAACAATCGAAATTAATTTTGAAAAATATTGTGAAAGGTTTTTGTTATTTTTCCTCTTGAGCACTGAGTTTTATTTTTTAGTTAATGATTTGGCATAACTCATTGATTTTTGTCTTTTGTCAATTAAGATTTTTTAGCTAATGATTGGATATAACTCATTAATTGCCTTTTGCCAATTAAGGTGGACTAGCCGTGATCGCAACCACGGCTAGCCCACCTCAATCGCAACTCCTTCTCCCGCAATTGACTTCTTCTCAATAGGTTCTTCTATGCTTCAGCCTTTGTCCCCTTCTCTCGACCTTTTTAGCTCCCAATCGACACTTCTCTTCATCTTATCCTAACCTCTTCCCCGTCGAATTCATAAGTCCTAAAATCTAGGGGTGGGCACGGGACGGGATTGAGCCTGGACGGGACTCGTCCCGCGAAATTTTTACGGGACGGGATCGGGACGGGATTGACACTTTTTTTTCGGGACGGGATGGTGTCTGGACGGGACGGGATCGGGACGGGACGGGCCTTGTCCCGCAAATAAAAATAATAAAATATTATATAAATTTGCAAAGTGAAAAATGCTTTCATAATTCATTAATTTGTATAATATGTTGAATACGGTATTCTTCTCAACTATATTATTCAATATTATTATTATTATTAATATTATAATACTATTATTAATTCATACAATGATTGTATAATTAATTATAATGTTCAACATATTTGGCTACATTATCTTACTAGATCGGGACGGAAAGGGATTGAGACGAGATTTACCGGATATTGTCTCATTATCGATTGATAGTTGAGAAGAATACCATATTTAGCTATTTGTCTCATTAAGGAGTGGGGGCCCAGATTGTCTCTCGGCTCCCCACTAATTCTTTATAAACTCCTTATAATAATAATAATAATAATAATAATAATAATAATAATAATGCCACGTTATAATTGAAAAAATAATAATGATAATATTACTTATTTTTATTATTATTATAAAATAATTATACTTTACAAGAAAAAAATATAATATGATATAATAATAATAATAATATAATAATAATAATAATAGTAATAATAATAATTTTATTATAAAGTAATATTATTATTAAATTATATTATAATATTATATAATAATAATAATATTATTATAATCAATTATTATTATAAATTGAAAATTATTATTATAATTATAAATAACATTTGCTCAAATAATAATATTATTATTATTATAAATGGAAGATTATGATTATAATATTTGCACAAAATAATAATACTAATAATATATTATTATTATTCTATATTATTATTATTATTATTATTATAATATGCTGGACGGGACGGGATTTGCGGGATCCCACCGGGATCGTCCCGCGTTTCGTCCCGCATAATTTTGCGGGACGGGATCTGGACGGGATTCGCTATTTTGTCCTAAATCCCACCGGGATCGGGACGGGATCGGGACGGAATCGGGATTTGCGGGATTTGTGCCCACCCCTACTAGAATCATTATACAATCTAACTCCACAAACAAGAATTATATAAATGCAAAAAAAAAAAAAAAAAATAAAATAGTAGCGTTGAAAGGTGTTGGGTTGGGTTCGACTCCCATATTATGCAATTTTATTTTCCCCTTCATATTTGGCACAAAGGGCATTTAAAACCCTATCTGTTCGACTTTTTTTTTAGTTTTTTGTTTTTTCCCCCTTTCTTTCAGACGCAGACAGAGGCAGAGACAGGCGCCTTCGACGCCCGGCCACCTTCGACGCCGGTTGGTCGCCTTCGACTGTTCGACATCGCCGCCACGCCGCCCACCTCCTTCAATCAGAGATTCAGCAATTATTAAACTCTTCAGTTTCGATTCTAAGGTGCATTTCCACTCTCCTATGTTAAAGTTTATGCATTATGAATTAGATTTTCAATTCAATTTGAAATATTTGAAAATTAGAACATTAGATTTTCAAATTGAAGTGCAATTTATGAATAGGGAAATTTAGGGTTTGTGGAATTTGGGAATCAATTCTGTGAACCTGTTTGAACAGAATGTTCATTTTGTGGCTTGTGAATTGTGTATTAAAGGAGAAAAATGGAGAAACTTTTAACTCGAACTAAGAATCCATCGATTCCAACTTCAAGTATGGAACTGATTTGTAGCATTGAATTGGTTCATAGTACATAACTGGATTCCAGTTTCAATTCCTTGAACCTTCTTTGCAAATTTGTTTGCTGTTTCCCGTTCAATTTCAAACCATCTAGGGTTCTGTTTATACTTTATAGTCATTATTTGGCCTTTGAACTTGGAAGCTGAATTTTGTGAGCTACAATTTCTACTTGAGCAGATTTATTCGAAGTTCACTCGAGTCCAAATTGCTATTCTCCGTCTCCAGTGTTTCAATGGCGGTGATAGGGTTGAAGTTTTCTTCTAGAATTCCTCACTTGAACCTTCTCCCCACCTCCTCGTTTCTTTCCGCTGTTCAATCTTTAGGAAGAAATTTCGCGGAGCAAAGACAGATGCATCATAATTTATACCATCGTCAATGGCGGAAACAACTTCAGCTCTTTTCAATTGATTCTCGTCCTCTTTTAACCTCATCAGCTCATTTCTCCACATCCCAATTGGTTTCTACAGTGGATGGCCCTGGAGATGACAAGTTGGTGATTCTTGGCATTGAAACAAGTTGCGATGACACTGCTGCCGCTGTTGTAAGCTCACAATTTTATTGTTCTACTTCAACTGTGCTCTTTCTCTATCAAGAATTCCTCCTATATCTTTCATTGCTCTTATTGTGTGATTTTTTCTGTCGGGTGGATTATTAGGTGCGGGGAGATGGCAAAATCCTTAGCCAAGTTGTTTCTTCTCAGGTATGAAATTTATTTTCTTGTCTGTGCCAGTTATCCGGAAATGCTCATAATTTTAGGCGATTACTTATATATATATCCTCTGTGTTAAAGATGAATTTTCAACTTGCTGTTACAATCATTTCAGATTTGTCATGTTTCTTTTTCTTTTTGGCTTATACTTTTGTATTTTAACTGCAAAGGAGGCATCCAATACAGCACAAGGGCCAATGTTATTTTTTATTTAGATCTTATAACCAAAGGAAACTGATCAGTTGCGATCACTGAGTTTTTTTGCTTTATTTATTTATTTATTCCAGTTAATTTGGATGATTTTTTGCATTGATATGTTCATATGTTTGGAAGAGTGAGTTTATTTTCCATGTAAGGTCCAGGTCAGTCACTGTTCTTTGGTTAGGCATGGAAGAGAGGAACTCTTCAAGTTAGCACCCATAATCACATCCTATCCATTAGTAGATTGGGGCTTCAACTGTAACATTATAACATCTTGCCTTTTCTAATGTTATGTACTCACGTCCTACATGTAAAGAAATTGAATGTGGAATTAGGGAAAGTCTGCGCGGTTAGGTTATGTGTGTAAACCTTGACCCCTGCCCTGTGGAGGTCATATCTAATGTTATGTATTCAAAGTTTGCCTCGATTTGGTACCGCTCTCGCAGCCTATGTCTCCCTACATTCGTATCTTCATTGAAATTGGTTTATGCAGTATGTAAAGTGGAGAAATTTCCTTCTTAATATGAGAGTAATGCATTTGGATTAAGATGAATTATTTCTCTATTTCTGGACTTGCAGTGCAACTTTTATTTCTATATCATTCACTTGATATGTTCCCAGTACAAATGCATGTACATATGTTCTTGCTTCTTTTTTTCTTTTCCATTTTGTGTTGTGGTAGGGGAAGGGGTTGGGGAGGTTGGGGTGGGTTTAGCATACCGTAATCGAATTTTTGTTGGGTAAAGTTGATGTACAAACTGTTTCTTGATGATGAGCTTTACAATTAAGAACTTAAAATGATGTTCTCACATGTAATTTCCAGAAACTTTAAGCATTGGTAGAAGAACTTTTCACCCTCGTATCTAATTCTTAGTTTTTACACGCTCAAGGCAGATCTACTTGCACAGTATGGAGGAGTTTCCCCTAAAATGGCAGAAGAAGCCCATGCAAAAGTCATTGATCAGGTATCCCATCTGCTTGAGGGTTCAGTTTCCGCCCACTCACTTAAATTATAGTTGTATTGGCTCAAATTGTCAACTTAGGCAAGTGGAAGCGCCTAAAAGACATGAATTTTCAGTTTTCTCCTATGTTAAATGGAGTTCATGAATGTTGCTGGTGTATATGAAATTGAATGTTCTTCTACATGTGTAAACTTCATACCATCATAAAGGAAATCATTAATCATGGATTCGCTTCATTTGGGTGGCCTTTCTTCCGTTTTTGTCTCTTCATGTCCTCGAATTTGCCACTAGATTCCTACAAAATGTTTCATATACAAACTTTTAACTAGCTTTTGAAAATTGGATTCCTTCTTTTGCAAGCGACGTGATCATTAACAGCCCCAGTTTAATTCATGATGTATGAATTTCCTCACTTCATTGGTGGATTTACTCCTGGTTTCTACATGATCATTGCTGTTCAGGTCTAAGTTATTGCTTTTTGTTCTGCAGGTAACACTAACAGCACTTAATAAAGCAAACTTGGCTGGTAAAGATCTTTCTGCAGTTGCTGTGACCATTGGCCCTGGGTTGAGCCTTTGTTTGCGAGGTGATAAATTATCAATGTTTCATTCTTCAGAAATAAAATGTTCGTTTGTTTACAACTTTTTTTCCTAGAGCTGAAAAGGAAAATGATGCTTCAATTATAAGCCAATCAGTGTGTCATAACTACCATCTTGTGGAAAGTTTAGAGAAAATTGTCATGTCATGGAAATAGCGAATTTGAAGTGGATATGAAGGGTCTGATTTTTTACTTTTGTGGTCCGGGTCTTCTTGAGCGAGTGCTTCTTTGAAGTTGTTTTGAAGGTTTTGATTCTGAATACATGTCCTTTCCATTGATTTGTTGTTTTCGAGAATTTTAACTATTTTCTTTCCGGATTCGGTTAAATTTTCGTGTTTGGTTTACCTTGTTGTTTTTCTGGAACTTCACAACTTCTATTGTAACTATAAAGCCTGTGACAATTCATAAGCCCTTTCTCATCACCGTGCTCCTTCCTTCCTTGGTCTATGTGGTGCTACAAGGGGGTTTGCTTGTTAGAAGCTATGTTTCTCATGAAACTCTTATATGTACTGAACATTTCATTATAACCACCCATAAATTTGGGGAATTGTCAAGAAATGTAAGCTTCACAAAACCACCAATATATTTCATTTAAAAATCTCCCACAACTTTTTCATACATTAAAAACCATTTGAAAGTATTACATCATCACTTTGTCCCTAAACATTTTGAAGGCTGATTGGGAAGGATTTAGTGCTAATTTAACACTTTCAAATGGGTTTTCACCAATGACAGGATTGCTTTTTATAGAATGAAATCTAAATGATGGGCGCTTCTATAAAATTTCGCTTGATATGGCTGTTTTTTTTTTTTTTCAAAATAAAAATCCCCTACTTTACCCTTGATTTTGGTAAATAGAGAGCGGCCATCCGGGGTTCGAACCAGGGACCTTTGGGTACTACCCGCAAGTCCTTTCGAGCTGAAACCATTCCCCTACTTTACCCTAACATAAATTGTAGATGCAGTTTTTTTTACCTTCGTCATTTTTCTTTGTATATTTTTCTTCCTACTTTTGAATTTCAGTTAAGGCTTTGTAAACCATTTATCGGTCTTAAGCAAGATATTGCATTGTTTAATGGTGCATTTTCATTTCTATCTCGTCCTAGTTGGCATGCATATTACTTGTGGCTCTATAAAGATCTTTCTTGGGAAGGCACTACCCTATTTATTGTTTTCTTGTAATGCAGTTGGTGTGAAGAAAGCTCGCCAAATTGCTGGTGAGTTCCAACTTCCGATTGTCGGTGTCCATCACATGGAAGCTCATGCTTTAGTAGCAAGGTATGGATTTAATGACTTTCAAATGTTTTTGCAACTTGCTTCCAACCGGTCTTCACATGGAAGCTCATGTTTTTGCACTTATTGAAAAATTTTTGAATTTATTTTTGACACTGTTTTATCGATCTCCTTTACAGATTGGTGCAAAGAGATCTTCAGTTCCCCTTCATAGCTTTGCTCATATCAGGTATGATTCATAGTTGATGGGTTGGATTAGAAGATTAGATTATGAATAGGATACATGATCCTTACCAGTCCTTGTTGAATCACTAAATTCAAATGTCGTGATCAGTGGAACTGGAAAAATGCAAGATCCAGCTGCTATTAGTTATTGTTATTCATCTACTATGTTTACTTGTCTTTTGTCCTGTTGCAGATTGTTGCATCTTCATCAGCATTTTTTACCCAACACCATGCTATATATATCTAAGAACTATTGTTACATTTATTTTTATTCAGGAGGACACAATCTTCTGGTTCTAGCACGCAGTTTAGGTCATTACATACAACTGGGAACCACCATAGATGATGCAATTGGTGAGGCATATGACAAGACAGCCAAGTGGCTTGGTCTGGACATGAGGAGGAGTGGTGGGCCTGCTGTAGAAGAGCTTGCTCATGAGGGTGACTCTGGCTCTGTAAAATTATCAGTATGCCTCTATATCATTGCACCTGTTCTAAATTGAGATTCAGTTGTACTACTAAGGTGATTATGACTTCATCATGAAAATAGGTTCCAATGAAACAGCACAAAGATTGCAATTTTTCTTATGCTGGTCTGAAGACTCAAGTGAGGTTGGCAATTGCAGCGAAGAATATGTATGAACAAAACTGCAAATGCTTTCAGTTGCTTCTATCTCCCATAAATTTCGTTATCATTCTTGTTGGTTGAGCGGCCATGGAAAACTCCTTTTGATTATAGATGTTATTTCCATGTCTTGATTCTTTTCTTCTCTTATATATGTTGTTGTTTTCATCGAGAGGAAACCATCATGATTTGTAGGGTCAAGCAGAAAGGGAAATTCTTAATGGGGTTACTACTTGATATAGAAAGAAAAAGAGGTTTTATGAGGGAAAATATTATTAAAAGTTACTAGTAGTCTAGTACTATACATGTATACATCTTTCTGGTCTGGATGTTTTATGTCCTTATGCTTATGTGGTTCCCACCGCCACTGCAGGTGCCAAATGTGCAAGTTAGTCTACAATTTCTCATTTCTTTGTTCATTTGATGATATGTATCTTGGTTCTGTGCAGTAAAGCTGAAATTCCTATTGCTTCTGCAAGTAGGGAAGACAGAAAGGCCAGGGCTGACATTGCTGCCTCATTTCAGGTTATTATCATATGTTTAATCTTGGTGTGGAGCTCCAGAATTTTCGTTTCCTTTTGTGGCATGTTCTTGTTGTACTCAACCTGGACCTACGCCATCCAGCGAGTTGCAGTATACCATCTAGAAGAAAGGACTGAGCGGGCTATTCAATGGGCACTGAAAATTGAACCTTCCTTGAAGTCATTGGTGAGTTACATTTACTTACATAGGATCAAAATCATTGGTGAATTACATGTGATTCCTTACTTCAGCACCATTCCAAAGGTTGCATTTGGTTTCATGTGTGTGCTGTTTATGCCTTGTTCAGGTTGTATCCGGAGGGGTTGCATCAAATGAGTATGTGAGGGTCAGGCTCAATAATGTTGTCAAGAGAAGTGGACTAAATCTTGTCTGTCCTCCACCCAGCCTATGTACTGACAATGGCAAGTAAAATACTGTAGTTTCATCCCTTTTTGAGGCATTTCTCAACTTTTACTAATTTCTTCTGTTCTGAACACTGAAGGTGTAATGATAGCTTGGACTGGTCTTGAGCACTTCCGTATGGGAAGATTTGAACCACCACCACCAGTGAATGAACCAGAGGATGCACTGGTATGTATTAGAATGTTTGTGCTCTTTATTTCAATATTTTTCTCCCTTTCCCTCCATTATCGTCTCATAGAAAAAATAAGAGCCCATTTGGTATAGATATTATATAGGCATCGGATTTGAATTAGGAATCAGATTGTTGGGTTTAGTAGATTATGAAATCACATACCTCTGTTCTTGTTTGGCAAAAATTGGACATATATCGAGTTAGAGAGGATGTGGGCTCTGATTTCCTGGTCCCAACCAACAACAACAACAATAACCCAGTTTATCCCACGTTAAAGCGGGGTCTCACACTCATACCCCGACCAAGTCGAGAGAGTGTTTCCGAAAGACCCAGAAAAGACAATAGAACCACAAATTATTTGGTCTCCAGGAGGTATAAGAAACAGGAATGGACAGGAAAGAAGTAGGAAAATCAGCAGAAACACCCGAACACACTCGGACCAAGACCCAAACACGCAAAACTAGACATCAACAGCCCGAATACTCCTCCAACGGTCTCTATCTAAAGTCATATCCTCTGAAAGATTGAGAAGATTGAGGTCATGAGTAATAACCTCCATCCAACTCTTCTTAGGTCTACCTCTCCCCTTATGGGTTTCTCCCATATCCAAGATTTCACACCTACAAACTGGAGCCGAAGTAGGTCTTCTACTTATGTGCCCAAACCAACGTAGTCTGGCCTCCCGCATCCTGTCCACAATACTCGCAACTCTAACCTCTCTCCTGATGTCGGCATTTCAGATTCTGTCCAGTCTCGTATGCCCACTCATCCAACGGAGCATTCTCATCTCTGCCGCAGATAACTTCTGTTCCTGAGCTTTAGTAATAGGCCAGCACTCAGCGCCGTATAGCAAGTTCGATCTAACAACCACCTTGTAGAATTTTCCTTTTAGTTTTGTTGGCACTTTCTTGTCACAAAGCACCCCCGAAGCTCTTCTCCATCTTAGCCATCCAGCTTGAACTCGGTGCTCGATATCTCTATCGATACCCCCATCACTTTGAACGTACGAGCCTAAATACTTGAAATACTCTTTCCTGGGGACTAAAATTTCCCCCAATGCAACTGCAGATCCCTGATCTCTCCCCTCTCCAAAACAAAACTGAACATACTCGGTCTTGGACTCTTGGTCCTACTCAATCTGAAACCCTTGGATTCCAGCACCACCCTCTAGTTTTCAATTTCCTGGTCCCAGCCAATGATTAAAATTTAAAACCACGTTAGGCGACTCTAGGCGTTGGACCACCCAGGCACCTGAGTTAGAACGTGAGGTTCAAGGTGCACTCCTTTTCACAACAGCTTTCAAAACATTTAAAAGAGAAATGTTTTCAAGTTTTAGCAAGTTTAAAGCATCATGTTGGAATAAAACCAACTCTGAAGTAGTAAGCGAGTTAGAAACCAAGTTTAAAGCATCACAAAGTGATAAACTCATGTCTAAAGGAGAGAAGATTAATGAAACTAAAATCATCAAGCCGAAAGGTACTGAACTACTGATAATTAGGGATTGGGTCAAGCAAAATCAACATCCACATCATCTCATCGCCAGACTTGTAACCTTCAACATCTTCTTTTCTTGTTCTGATCTAAAAGGTTGTGTTTACAAGCTACTGCCTATTCCTCTATTCCTACTTCCTCTTAATTTATGGTTGAATTGAATCTTTCTTCATTGACACCTGCAACCGTGCAGCCTGACCCCATGTAAGACCCTCATCTTCTTCCCACACCAATTCATTTTCAGCATCTTCTTGACATATTCTTGAAAGCCATTCATTAGATCGATGTATGAAAAGGAAAGGCGTAGAGGAGGCGGCCCCTTGGGCACCTGAGCTAAGCCATCACTGGGCTCGCCTTGGGCGAGAGAGTTCTGGTTAAGTGGTAGCTAGGTGGCCACTGGCCAGGCGCCCCATCCAAAATTTCCAAAATTTGTTTTTCAGTTCTTTTTATCGAACTCTTCATCTACCTTCTCCCATCTCTTCCCATTTGCAACCTCTTCCTCTACCCTTCTCCATCCCATCCCTTCTACCCTTTCTATGTTGCTATTCGGTTGCTGCTGTGCTTCTATTCGTGAGGAGCTTCAACTTTGTACAACACATTCTTACAGCAATAAGTTTTTTTGTGACATCAAGTATGGTCTTCTTGTTTTGTTTTCTTCTTGATTGGGCGGTTCTTAAACTATAAAAGATAGAAAGTATCAGGCCTGTCCTGAGCGACTTAAGTAGCTGAACTGATTGGGCTTGGAAAAATGCTTTTCTAGTGTGACGAAATGAGGAATTTTCAGGCTTAAACATCTTCTTGGTGGGATTTGAATAACAAAGGTTGGACCAGGTGCGTAGCCATATTAAGCTAAACATTTAAAAGTACATTGATAAGGACAGTCAACGTCATTAAGTGAATTTGTTGTTGAGTTTGAAGCAACACACAACCTTGATGGTATTGAATATTTTACTCTTATGCCCGATCAAAGGATAAACAACTAATGTTGTTAGCTGCAACTCAAACTGGAAAAAAAACATGAGCGAGTTGCTACAGTAGATGCATATATAAGGCCCTATCAACATGAGCACCTCAATCTACAAGATGAACCGCCATGGATGAAACCTACAAGAATGAATCAAGGGTGAAAATGTGTTAAGTTATCGCTTGATTTGGCGAAAAAACTGGAAATTGCTTCACGATATTGGCACCTACTGCACTACTAACCATGAATTTCATTCTCCTCTGCCCTTTGAACAGAATCACATGCTCGTATGAACTCATCATTCACCGATATCATGAAGGGAGTTCCAGTTTTGTAGACAAATTGAGCATTATCTTCAAACATCTTTGCCCTTCCTTCCTTCTTTTAAGTTATATTCACGGTAGTTTCACTAGTTTGTCTCTCCCTAGACTAAGGTGCTAGTGCTATAAATGCATCTAGAGGATCAACCTGCAGGCTGCACTTGATTTTTTCTAGTTTGAGTTGCAGGCATAGGAGTTTACCCTTTTGATCAGGCATAGGAGTTTAATCTTCAATTTCATTAAGTTTGTATATATTTCTTCAAACTCTGACAACAAATTAACCTGATCGCATTGACTTTTGTTATCCATGTACTCTTGAATATGTAGCTTACCACGGTGAGGGCACCAGTTGCAACCTTTGATATTACGATGCTCACCGACATGATTTTGTTTCAGCCAAAAAACCCTATCTTTTGTTACTATATTGTAGTATACGCCACATAACATCATTCTTAGGGCTCGTTTGGTTAAACATTTACATAGGAGGTACAGTTCCTAGGAAATAGCTTCCCAGGAATTGCACTTAATGGAAATTGAGCAAAAATGCTTGGTTGAATTTTGATGTTTTGAAATTAAAATGGGGGAAGAAGAAATTTTATGTAGAAAAAGGGTGGAAGTGGAACTTACCTAGTCCCCCTAGGTAAATGATCTTCCTTTATTTTGAGGGAATTGAAATTCTCATGAAGTTAAATTCTGGATTTTCTGTTTTGAAATTTGCAACCAAGCGCATATATTTATGGTATTTCATGAGTTTTTCTACTTCCTGTGGTTTTTTTAATTTGTTAAAACCCTTAGTTTTCCCATCAAGAAGATCACCATATTTCAAAGCTGGATCATTTCAGCTACTTCGTTATCTCTAATTCAAGAACATGTCAGCTCCTTGATAGAGGAGAAGCTCCACCTGGCGAATAGAAAGAAGAAGGGTATAGGAAGAGGTTGGAAACCGGAAAGAGTAGGGAGACGGTAGGGAAGTAGTTTCAAAGAAAAAGAGAATATAGAGGAAGAGTATATAAAAAAAATATCCCAAAAAATAGGAATTCTGAATTTTTGTTGAGGGGTATGCATGGCCGCAACTGCCTGACCGCAATTATGTTGCCTAAGGCTAGGCAGGTGATTGCTTGGCTTAAGTGCACAAGTGTGCTTGGTCTATCCACGCTCTGCACCCAACCACATACCTCATACCCATTCCTACATACAACTATCCTAAAGTAAACCTATATGGGGAAAAAAAATAATGTACAAAAGCTGTCTTTACTCTTTTGAGCTTCTCCCCAAATCCTTCTAAGTCCCCCCATCCTGCTTTCTTTGTTAATATCTATGTTCGATTATTCTAAATCTTTAGACATGCCTTTCTTTCGTGTTTCCTCTTTGTCTTGCTGAGCATTTTGTCTTACTAAAAGCTACAAACATGCTTGCATCCGCCAATAATAACCATATAGCTGTTTGATTTTACCTTTTTTTGCATGCGTATCCAACTCTTTGTTGTCCATTCCATTGAAGGGTAAATCATGAAATCTTGATGTTTGTATGAAACTTGTAGTATGACTTGAGGCCCAGATGGCCACTGGGCGAAGAGTATGCTGAAGGACGAAGTAAAGCTCGGTCATTGAGAAGGGCCCGAATGCATCCATCCCTGACATCTATCATCCAAGCATCTGCACCCCAATAGTGTCAAAATATGTAAGGATGCTCCTCCAGGCTCCAGTGGCTTCCATTTGGGAATTGTTCTTAGCTCTTTAGAATTGCATCTGCATTTGAGTTTTGGTGCATCTCCAGGTCAAGGAGGCTAGTTTCAGGGTCTCACTCTCGAGCAAAGATGCGAGAAGCACCATCGAAAGTCAGTTTCTCTATCAGTTGTGCATTATGTGAGAAGGAAGCTAGCTGGTCACTTGTACAAATAAAATCCTTTGTTGCTTGTATTTTGTAATTTATCTCAAATTACTTGTTCAATTTATATATTTCATCCAATAAACATTTTGATGACAAGATGCTGTATAATTTATGTAGTTTTCTTATATCTGAACCAGCAAGGGGATCTGTAATTGGAGGCAGCAACAATAATCATCAATTTGGAGGTTTCATCACCTCTAACTCCCTACCTCGCCTAATCCCTCCAGTAGTCTCCTCTGTTCTGTCTCTGGTAGCCACCACTGGGGTGTCGTCTACTTGGTTGATGCCCAGCAGCGTCAATGATGGTATTTGACAGTGCCTCTGCGTTTACTGAACATGGGGTCATAAAGAACAGGAAGCTGAGGGGTACCACCTACTTTGTGTTCTTGATTGCGTAGGAAAAGGGAAAAGCGACACGATGAAGACCTTCAGAGAGCCGAATTCCTTTTCTAAATGGGGAGATCAATGGATGCTGTTGTTGCTCTTGGTGAGCTCAAGTATGATGGCTCTACTGTGTTTATTGTGCTAGAAAAGATGAGTCATGACCCTTAACAAATCGATTTCATTCCACGGATAGATCAAGACAATGTTGGAGGGTGCTCCATGACCAATTACTGTTGCAAAGAGGCTAAAAAGTTGCCACCAACCACCTGACTATTTGACCATGACAAGCCTAAACGCAAGGATTTTGGGTGCTCTGTGCTTCTATATCCCGTTATCAAAACTCCTTAACGATGGCTATTAGCAGACAGCCAAGATATGGAAAGAGGATTTAAACATGAATTTTTCCATGCTTTTATAAGGAATTTTGACCTCATATATTAACCCAACTTAGACAATCCAGTTGAGAGTCATTTTCAAGTGGAAAATTTCATTATTGGATTTTGAGTTATATAAAAATCACTACTACTAAGAGCATCAGCAATGGTCGGGTTCCCCAAAACTTCTCTCCCCTTTTCTTATTCGTCCACCTCATTTTCCACTAACTTTATTCACAACCCTCCCCAATTCAATTCTCCATTCTCACAATGGTCAGGCTCCCCAATAATCTATCCCATCACTTTTTCCATACCCATTATATTTTTCCTATAATTTCAAATATTAAAAACTTAAATTGATTTATCAATATAAAAAATTAAATTAATTTTTAATTAAATTTGATAATTAGTTTTAATAATTTAAAATATTTTTAAATAAATTTTTAATAAATTTGAAATTTCAAAAACAGATTAATTTAATATTACTACAAGTTAATATTATAATATTATATTTATATTTTTAATTACTTTTAATAATTTAAAATATTTAAACTAAATTGTTAATAAATTTGACATTTCAAAAAATTATTAATTTAATTATTAATTATATTTGTTAATTACTTTTAATTATTTAAAACGTTTAAACTAAATTGTTAATATATTCGAGAACTAAAAAATACTCCCTCCGTCTCATAAAACAAGTCGTTTTAGGTCTTTTGACTTGTCTCAAAACACATGTCGTTTTAGCTAGTTAAAAACAATACTCCGTACTACATTAATAAAACACTTGAGTGCTTCCCCTCTTAATGACAAGTTTCAATAAACTCTTCGGCTTCCCCTTAAAACTCCTCGTATTCTTCTCCCCTTTAAATTGCCTGAGATCAGGTTTCAACTGGTACTTTGTGCTTTTTAAATTTGTGCTTGGCAACCCAAAGGTATTACTCCTCTTAATATATCTTAACATTTTTTTCATTTTAGATTTACCAATTTGGTTGTTTTTTTTCATACATCATTTCAATTTCTTTTGAAGATGGACAACGTTGAGGATGCAAGTCTTCCTACGGATTTGAAAATCAAAGAGGAGATGGGATTCAATGCAAAAAGTGGACCACTATTGAAGGTATCCCTAGAAGAGAAGCTGATTGATGTAGATTCACAAGCGAAAGCAGATGAATTGCTCCATGCCAACTGGAAACGTATGGTGGAGAGAGGCTTTGATTTGAACAAGTCTACAGTTGGAGAGATAAGTGTCGAGCCAAACAAAGAGCTTCATGAATTGAAATTGATTATGTTCAATCTTCTTCTGCCAAACTACAATTGGGTCTGACGATGAATTACATGTTCTCCTCCCTCAGCTTTTGGTTTTGATGATTTCGGGAAGGGGCATAAAATAGCTCATTGCACTGCCTTTTGTGTGGGTTATTTAGCAATGTAACTTTGTTTTGTTATTACTAGGGGAGAAGTAAAATTATTGTAATTTCAAGTGACATGATATGTCTAATCTAAGTAGAATTATCGATCGAGCGCTGCTGGCTTCGACCACCGCTCTTTATTGTAATCTCAATCGAGTGTCCTATCATCTTTGAATGATCAAAGTAGTACATAGATATTTTGTCACTTGATCCAGAACCTTTAACTCCTCCTTTCAAATTCAGAAGCACTACCTCCTCCTTTTGAATTTGGCGATCAAAATCTTGATATCTGATATAATCCATCTTTGTATGTTAGTTACTGCTGCAGGGTTATATTTTTACTTTTAAAAAAATAAGGGGCCAATTTTGTAAATGTAGTTTAAAGGTTGTTAAAGCTAACATACAAGTGGTTAGCCGATCAGTCTCAGTTTGTTTTTTCCCCTGTTAGTTTTCCCTATATATACAAATGTAAACGAACATCAAACTATGACAGCATATCAATGCTCGAAAATAAAAATGTGGCAACTCAACTCAGCACTAACAATTCTCAATTTGGTTTTTCCATTGCCCTCAACTCATCACATCAGTACTTGAAAGTAAAAATGTGGCAACTCCATTTTAAATTGAATTGAATATGTAAATCAAACAATGAAAGCACTAGCGATTCCCATTTTAAATTGAAAGACAGTACTAGCAACTCCCATTGTAAATGAGCTCAACACTAAATCAAACAATGACAACATTAGCAATTCCCATTTTAAATTGAATTAAACAATAAAGAAAACAATGACAGCATTAGCAACTCCCATTTTAAATTGAATTTAACACCAAAGCAAACAATGACAGTACTAGCATGAATTTTTTTAAATTGAATAGAACACCAAATCAAACAATGACAGTACTAGCAAACTCCCCTTTTATATTTAATTGAACAGCAAAACAAACTACTCCATGCCCAGCAAAACCCCCTAGCAGCAAAAGAGTAGATTACACAACAGTAGGAATGGGGAAGAAAAAAAAAAGAGTAAAGCTGGACAGAAATGCACTAGACGCTGCATTACTAATCAAATCTCAGCTAACCCCTCCATGATCAGCTAACAAGTTAATTACACTTTGCACCAACACACGATCACAAGAGATCTGTCTAGGAAGGCAACCATTCCTTTATAATCCGGCCTTATATGTGTGTGGAATTTTATATCGGTTCGATCCGTTAACTAGCATGATTTCTGCCATGCATGATTGTAAGGTCAAGAATACATGGTTGATCTTTGTTGTTGGGTACTCTTCAAAGGACTTCTCAACTGCACAAATGAGCTCATCAACGTTCCTTGTGCACTCTTTATCTTGCAAAGACTGAATAGCGCGGAAAAACCCAAGATCAAGGACCTTCAAGTCTGGAGAGTTTGCTGGTTGGCAAAACAGTCGGATGTCAAGGCCCGTTTGCATAGCAGCGATATGGAATTCCTCATCATCCGGGCGAACATGTGTTCTTGCATTATCTTGTTGAATAAAAATCGTCTTGCCTAAATCTTCCCTTGGCCATTTAGCTTGTATGGCCGGAATGATCTTTTCAAGTAAAAAGGCCCTTATAATTTCCTTTGTCACGGAGGTGATCGGTTTTGTTTCTAAGGTTCCGGCCTCTCTGTTTCGACTTCTCCTCAGGGTTGGTTGCTTAGTCACAAACGGAAACACTCCTATCTTGCCCGAAAATGTTTCATTACCTTCATCATTGAATCTTGGCCTTGCAATAGCAACAATAAACATCACTTTGCCGATGAAATTCTTGCTCTGACATGAACGGAAAGGATCATCTTCCTCTGGTAACAAGTACAACGTTTTCGACTTCTTTGTCATGTAGAACCACTTCTCATCAATGTGCACAACATTTTACATATCGATGAATCTTGGGATGTGAGGCAAACTAGTTCTGTCCAACATGGATATGCAGAATTTCAGCCTTGCTATCTTGTTCTCCTCCTTTAAATACGGACTGATGGCGTTTGAGTGTCGTCGAAGGAGACCTTCTTTGAAACGTCTATGCAGAATGTCTTTATTTACATGTAAAGCTTCAGCAATTGAGTGTATTGTTGACCTTCGCTTTAAAGGTATGTCAATGAGATGAGAAAGGTCAATATGAGCTCTTTTCCTACCTGAATTTTTTGGTCTCTTATCAGAGAAATCAAAAATGGTGCCAAGTGGAGTAGCTTTTCCTTATTTCCAAATTCTTTGTACAGCTCGCAAGTGCACCGAGAATAGGGATGACACTTCGTTACTGGAATTGCGTTTCAGTTTGTCATTCACACTTCTCGCAAGTAAAGCGTGATAGATCATTTTCTTTTCTCCAACTGATAACACCCTCCTCTGCTCAATTCCATCACCCTCAACTTCATCATTTTCTGTGGGAAACAAAATTGAAATCCACTTCAAAATAGCCAAACACAGTAGGGATGTGGAAAACTAATAAAAGGCAATGAGTGTGCATTAAAGCAAAAAAACAGTAGGTAGTTGTCTTACAAGTAAACCATACCTTCATGTTCAAGCTCTTCATCCGGTTGGGCATTCAAATCTGGAATCGACGGGACGCCTCTTTCGACTTGCCGATCGGGTGGTAAAGCATGAAAATTGTGGTTGCTGTGCTCAACACCTTGGCCCTCCTCTTCCACCCCTGAAGTTGGGTTATTGTGGACAGAATTTAAATCACAGTTTTCGTTCAGATCAGGAATCGACGGGGCACCTCTTTCGACTTGTCGATCGGGTGATAAAGCATGAAAATCCATGTTGTTCTGCTCAACATCTTGGCCCTCCTCATCTACCTCTGAAGTTGGGCCATTATGGACAGAATTTAAATCAAAGTGTTTGTTGGTAGCCATTGAAAGAAGGTTAACAAATTTCATGTGATGGGAGTAACCGAGTAAGTATGGGATGCCTATACAACAAACTCCCTAATGAATTCAAAATTTTGGCTCCAAATTAAAAGCACCCATCAAACATTTAAATGTGGAAGACTAAACGATTTTTAATCAGCAGCACAACTTCTTTACACCTCAGCAGCTCAGCTCCTCTCCTCATACTCCGTATTGCCTAAATGCAAGTATGATTTTGCTGCAAATCATTTGGTGAAAGTACAACCTATCATTCTATTTCAATTTTCTTAATATTCGTGTACATTTCTAAAACGACTTCTTTTATGAGACGGAGGGAGTACTAATTAAAATTTTTAATTATATTTGATAATTAATTTTAGTAATTTAAAATATTTTAAATAAATTAAACCATTGAAAAAATTTATTAATGTAATTATATAATTATATTTAATAATTAATATTAATATTTTAATTAAATTATTTATATTTTTTAGTCTTTAATTAAAATCTATTAAGGAAAATGAAAAAAAGAAATGATTTATTACGTTGACACGTGTCATCGTTTAATTGGTTTCGGATTTGGGAAGGTTCCCAATATATTGAGGCACCCCAAATATCGGGAGGCTGTTTACAATGGTTGGGTTGCCCAACTGAGTGGAAAAAGTGATTTGGGGAGGTCGGTGATCAACCATTGCTGATGCTCTAAAGATCTAGTTTATAGGTTTACAGAAATGGCTCCTTTTGGGGTTTTGACTCAAGAACTCAACAAAAACATCAAGAATCACATCAAACAACACTTAATCCATTAACTATTTAATACTGAACAATTACAAGACTCAAGCCACAAACAAGAGTCGTTCATAAACTCTCACACATAATTAAGAGAAGGGGAGGAGTGGCTCAAAAGTCATAAATCTCTACAAGTCTTCAAGGAGCTTCTAAATCCAAGCTAAAAAGTCAAAATTGCAAGTAAAGACCACATTTTTTAATTGAAAAACTATTGATCTACACCATGTAAGAGCATACACATTAGTGAACCCAACTATTGATCTAAAATATATAATAGCATACACATTAATGAGCCCCAACTCGTATTTTAACTTACTTTTTCTTTGCCACATCAGTTTAAAAGTCTTATTACAGTTTTCTATTATTTGCACCCTTATTCGTAAGTTCGAGTCTATAACCCTTAGGTTACTTTTTACTATTTTTTTTCAATTACTCAATAATTCAATTATTATTATTATTTAATAAAATGTGAGCAAAACAATAATTTTTAATATTTGATAAAGAATACTACCTCGGTCCGAAAATACATGGTTTTTACTTTTTACCACGTTTTTTAGGAGTTAAAAACTATACTATAAAATATTAATTTTTTTTTATTAATTTTTTTTAATAATTATAAACTTATTGATAATAAGTTTGGTCTTATTTGGGTCGAATCAAATACGAATCGGGTATGGGTCGGGTTGATCTTGGGTTCATTTGGATATCGGGTCAAAATGGATCGGGTTCGAATTCAGATTGTCCGTGATACTAGATTTACGGGTTTTGATCGGGACTGAGCTCAGGTGAATCATATAAGATTCTCGGATGGGCTCATGCCAACTCTAGGTCGTGCAATAGTTATTATTATTATTTAAATAATTATTATGGAAAAAAAAGAGGAAAGGCCCACCATTGAAAGGGCAGGTAGGAATGGAGCCGAAGAAGAAGAAAGGTCGCCGCGGAAAACGCGTTAGCCGGTGGGTCTCACAAAAATTAAATACTCTATATTTCAATCACCTAGTAAAAGTATTTAACTATTTATAGACTTGTAATTTCCGACTATATAAAACTACATACTAGTGAAAAACGTTAAATTCAAAATTTTACCGTGTTACTCTAAAATTGATAAAAGTAGTATTTTTCATTTTTTCTTATCGGTTTTTCTTTTAGGGTATAGGATAAGATTCATGATTTAGAAAAAATATATCCTTACTTAAAATATATTAGCAAAATTTTAAGTTAGATTTTTATGGTTGTTTTCCCCAGTTAGAATCTTATCATATTCCATTAGGGGATATGATAGAAAAACAATTTTCCTATTTCTTCTAGATCTATTTTTATGTTAGCTATTTAAAAGTTTTATTAAAAAATAATAATAAACGAATTGTACAACTCAAATAATTTATAATTTAATGATTTTGATATTGAAATATGATTTTCAATTATATAGCACATTTCTAATTGGAAGCTTGTTTTTACCGATTACAATTATATAACATATTAAATTAAATTTGACCAAACTTCTATATTTTATATAACCCGTGTTTGATTATATTGTCCCAATCACTCTTCCGTAGTTCCGTTTTACCAAGTCAAAAGGATCTTAAAAGCCTTTTTTTATAGCGCAAATAGTATCTTAAAGTGACAATTACGTTGCGCCTTGAATTTGGATTGGTCAATATATTTTAATTACTAAAATACAAAAGATTAATTTTGATTTTGATTAATGCAAAATATTACGTAGGATTATCTCAAGTGAAATATAATTAAATCAATTGAAATTTGTAATTTAGTAGGAAAAATGTAGGTAAACAAATTTTTTAAGTATAGCCAACCACCAACCAACTTGATGCATAGCCCTCCTCATCCTCCAACAACAAAAACTGTCTTCACTCCTCCACAACGAGGTTCTATCAAACTGACGTAGTAGGAAGCAATGAGAACCATACAAATGCGACGTCGAAACCCTAAAAAATATATCTGGAATCCACCCAAACCCAAACAAAATATATAGCTTATGAGACTTGAGTCTATTTTGATATGGGTTTTCGACAATTCTGAGATTTTATAAAACCGGTTGATCGATGAAAGTTTATATTCAGGCCGAATTTAGATATCAAACTAGTGGGATCAGATTTTGAGTTCAACTAATATCGCCAGTAACATACTACATATGATTTATTAAACTCACGGTAGCAAAGTAGATGAAAAGAAGTACATGAATATTTGCACTGCTAAGGGTATTGTTTCATGACAAGGTCTGGTAATGACGATTTCATATTTCATATATTTAGTTTTACTATTAAAAAAGGGTTAGAGCTTTGTCTCTGTTACGAGGCTTCCAACTAAATTTATATAATCTATTAATAATATTATTATTATGACAAGAGGTGATTTGTAAATAGGATGAGTATTTAGGAATCAATAATGCAGCAAGAAAATGTTGATCCCAAAAAAGTAGTACTATAAAGTAAAAGAAGTCATCTCCGCATCACGTGACTTTCTCTTTCTCCTGTAGTCGAAATCAGCCACTGGATTTCCACCCTTGAATTAGGCAACTTCAACCTCACCTCCCTACTCCCTACAAATCAATTTCATAACCCACTCTTTACTTTGAAATGGTCTTTTTTTGTTTTTGTACCATAATTCAAGAGCTTTGAATTGAACAACCAAAATCCATGGCAGGGAGGGATATTCTGCACAAGATCAAGGTCTGTATACTTCATTTTTTTTACAGCTTTTGATTTTCATAGCTTTTCTTGAGTTCAATTTTGAAATTCAGTGCTCATTTCTTTCCTTCATAAATTGGGGATTCATAAGTTAAACATCTGAAATTCAATTTTGAAGAGCTTGTGTGATGTCTGCAGTTTGCTGATGTACAAAAGGGAATCACTTTTTCCATGCCCCTCTTTGGCAAGTGTATAATTGATCATAGATATGATCAAGTTGTGGATCTGTTTAGATTAAGCTAACTATTTCTGGGTTTTGGCCAAATTGAATTCTGTGTGGATGGCAGCTGGAGATGTTCTTCAAAATATGAATTTTGGATCCTATATGTTGATTTTACTTGGATTATGTTTAGGACTGTTTAAGGGCTTTTCGCAAAAGGAACTGTACTTGGGGTCCTACTGTATCACAGCGTGTTTTTGCCTTATGAGTTATGATTGATCTTATTAATTACCTTATTCAAACTTTCAACTTTTGGTATACCAAACACACTGTGATCTTATCATCTTATGCTTAATGTTAGTCAAGTCATAATTCATTAGACCTGTTTGGGTAGTAACAACTAACAGTTACAGAATCAATCAAGGTTGTTAAGTACTCAAGTGTGAATGAAGAAATTACCTCAGCCTTACTGGCTTCACTGAATGAACTGTTTCCATGTTGGAATTTGGGTACCTGCAATACTATGGATCTAAAATCCATTTTTAATGCTTTTGTGGGCTCATCCCGTGCAAGATTGTGTATCGTATTTTGAAATTCTTGAACTAGTGTCATTTTACTTGGTCGTTTTTTGAGTAAACTTATTTCTGTGTGGTTTTACTTGGTCTGTGTTTCGATAACTTACAAGTTGATAGTGTACTTGGTCATTTTGTTGTTATAGACAACTTGCTTACCTTTGATAGCATTTGCATGGGCTATAGGATGTCGTGAAGATAATGACACATTCAATTGTGACCAAAGAGAAAAGGAAGCATACAAGAAAAGCTTCCTAATGTTTATATATAACTAATGTGTATCTACAACTAGGAAGCCTCATTTACACTATTATCACTCCTGAATCTAACTCTAGTCTTTTTGCTATGTATAGGTGAAAGCCGGACTTATTTCATCACCCCCCGAGACTGGAAAGGGTAAGGGGAAAAAGTTAAAGCATATCGCTCATGGATTTAATCTGGTGAAAGGAAAAGCAGGTCATGCAATGGAAGACTATTTAGTCTCAGAGTTCAAGCAGATTGATGAAAATGAGCTCGGTCTGTTTGCTATATTTGATGGCCATATGGGTCATGATGTTGCAAATTTTTTGCGGAAGCATCTATTTGACAACATATTAAAAGAGGTAAGATGCTTTATCCTCATTGGGGGATTTCTCTTTTGCTGTCTTTTCTACAGGGTTCTTCGACGATATTCTTCATTTTCATTTTCCTATGTTCTACTGAATACTTCGTTACTGATGTTACCAGAAAGAATTTTGGAAGAATACAGAAGTTGCAATTAGGAGTGCTTATCGTAGGACTGATAACGAGATATTGGGGAGATCACTGGATTTGGGAAGGGGTGGCTCAACTGCTGTGACAGCAATCCTTATAAATGGACAGAAGCTGGTTGTTGCAAACGTTGGAGATTCTCGGGCGGTCATATGCCAAAATGGGTTGGCAGAACAGCTATCTGTGGATCATGAACCTAGCAGAGAAAAGAGGGAAATTGAGAGCCGGGGTGGTTTTGTATCCAATATCCCTGGTAGCTTTTGATCCTTCAAAAATTAAATGAACTGTTCTTATGTTTTTTTGTTGATTATGATTTTTATTTCTATGCTCAAAAACACTTTAAAGTAGCCCCTGGGGCTGGGGCACATGGGATATGGTCAAGGACTAGCTCTGTGAGCAGCAACTGCTTATGATCCATAGAGCCTCTTCCACAGAGCCTCACTGAGAGTCATAAAAAGTTACATCTGAAATAATCTATCCTGGGTAGCACTTATCCTGTATGACAATATTGATTGTACTAATCTTGTGTTGCAATTTAGTAGTTTGAATAAGCGTATGTGTAATCTCCATTTATGTCTGTCCAAATCAATAAAGCCTCTTTGGTTCCTGAAATGAACTTGTATTATACAGGTGACGTGCCCCGTGTTGATGGACAGCTAGCTGTGGCAAGGGCTTTCGGAGACAAGAGCTTGAAGGTTCATCTTAGCTCCGATCCTGATATAACAATAAAGGTGGTTGATGAAAAGACTGAGTTTCTCATTTTGGCAAGTGACGGCCTATGGAAGGTATGATCAACTTTGGTGCTACCCGAACACAAATCTTCTTTTATGCAGTCTGAACCATACTTTGCTATAACTTTCCGAGTTACACAGGTAATGTCCAATCAAGAAACAGTGGATTGCATCAGAAGCATCAAGAATCCGCAGTCAGCAGCAAAACGCCTGACAGAGGAAGCTGTGTCCAGGAAAAGCAAAGACGACATCTCATGCATCGTGGTGAGGTTAGTTCAATGATGCCTCGGAAAACCTACTGGTTTGGGCGTGTGATGTATCTTTCTTCTGTGATATCCTTCCTATGTAATGTTGTAATGTTTCCCAGAAAGCCGAAATTTCACACCTTATCTGTATGTGTACAAATGTTAGCTCTCTTTATATTAAGGATATTGGAAACTCTTTGTAGTATATGTTGAGGCCTGCAAAGCAGTATCATCTGCTTTAAGTTGATATATGAAAATGAGGAGCGAATTCACACATTAGGTAGTTAAGCGACATCACATGAGAAGGATCAACCCCGAGCTGATTGGTAATGAGCTGACAGAGCAAGAGAAAGCGGAAGCAAAAACATGGCACTGTGTCATTCACATGTAAGTGCAATTTCTTCCAAGTATTTGCCATGGCTGCTGTTTTATGTATGGATTTTGGTCCTTGCAAATTGCAATGCCATGTCATTTTTACGGTTTCGTGTTGAGAAAGTGAAGAGACAGAGAGTCTCACATTGATAGTTTGAACAAGCAAGCCTTAGTATATAAGATAGTGAGTTACTGTTACTCCTATTGCCAATTGGTTTTAGGATGGAACCTTGCTTGACTTATGTGCTAGGCAATTAGTGCATGAGCAAACGTGTGCACACGACCCCAGATCATGAGTACCAACGGACTTCAGCATAGTATCACAGCGGAAAAACCGCACGGTCTGACTCTCGATCCTGATCTCTCTAAAAAAAGAATGAGTTGCTAGACCCGTATTGGTAGAACTCTAGGTTTAAGTTGACAGGAAAACCCTCTAATTCCTGCTCAAAGGAAATAGATTGTGCTTACCTTGAATCAAACCCAGATGCCAAAAACTTGTATAGCTGCTAGCAATAGCAGAACTTGCAACTATGTCATAGCAACATCATCAACTCTTCTTGCAGTTGAGGCTGCAACCACCCACCAGAAGCGAACTCTCGAACCTCTCCATCTATCTCAATTGAGCTACCTCCTCGTTCCTTGAGAATGCATTCCTCTCTCATTGAAACTCTTTGCTCGATTGCACTCTCGTACTCTCCGGAGGCTGCAAGCACATTAGACATCATCACATATGCAGAGCTGTCTTTGCAGTCCAGCTCCTTCACATGCTTTGCAGCCAAACAGGCCATCTCAACATTGCCATGCTTCCTAGAGCTGGAGAGCAAGGAGCCCCATATGACCACATCTGGGTCCATGGGCATGCTCTTTATTAGCTGCTCCGCCTCGTTGAGAAGCCCGGCTTTCCCTAGCCCTTCAACCATACAACTATAATGCTTCACTGATGGCTCAATCTCATACTTTTCGGTCATCAGCGAGAAATAGTCTCTTGCTTGATTGACATTACCAGAGTAGACACAAGCTGTCAAAACCCCAAGAAAGGTGACCCCATCTGGCTTAATCTTTGATGATTCAAGCTCCTCAAAGAGTACAATAGCTTCATCTTCATAGCCATTATTCGCCAACCCAAGGATCATCGAGTTCCAACATGACAGCGCCTTGTTAGGTTTGGTGTTGAAGACTACAAGGGCCTTGTCAATTGCTCCACACTTGCAGTACATGTTAACAATGGCAGTAACAACAATAGGGTTGAATGCAAAGCTATCACAGTTGTTGCAGAGATGATAGTAAATCAATTCGCCTTGTTCAAGCGCGCCCAAGTGCGCGCAAGCATTCAACAAGCTCACCATTGTGAACTCACTAGGCCTAATCCTCTCCTCCTGCATTTGACCGAAAAGCTCGAAAACTTCCACCATTTGCCCCTTTCTTACATACCCACTGATCATTGTGTTCCATGAAACTATGGTTCTTCTCTGCCCCAATTTATCAAACAATCTCCTACATTCATCCACCCTACCGGACTTAGCGAGGCCCAACATCATCGAGTTCCATGCCACTACGTCGAGTTCCTGATCATCCTCATCAAAGAGCTTCCAAGCTTCATCAAGAAACCCACAATTAGCATACATGTAAATGATTGTATTCCTTACAAATGGGTACTTATCAGCTCCTAGCTTCATAACCCTTCCATGGAGCTGAGCTCCAGACCGGGCAAGACCCAGTTGAGCATAGGCCTTAAACAGTGAAGGGTAAGTGAGCCTGTGAGGTTTTATGGCTGAATCAGAAAGCAGTTGGATGAAGAGTGAGATGGCAAAGTGAGGAGATGAGCTCTGAGAGAAGCCCCTAATGATGGTGTTCCAAGTGAAGAGGTTTTGGGTCTCGATACGATCGAAAACCGAGAGGGCGTAGTGAATGTCGCCACGAGGGTGGGTGGCGGTGAAGGCGAGGACGCGGCTGAGGGCAATGGTGTCTGTGTGAAGGCCGGTTTTGATGATCTGGGCATGGATTTTCTTGAGGTCTTTCATGCAGTTGCAGCTTTGGTCTAGCAAACTGAGTAGGGGATGCTGTGAGATGAAGTTTGAGATGTTGTTGGATTGGTGGGAGGAGAGGGAGCACAAGCTTTGGAGAATCATGGTGTATTAGTAATTGAGTATGATGATCACTCATGAAGCACACACACAAGAGAGAGAGGATTGAATCAAGGTCTTGTGGAGATGAATGGCTGCAAATCAGATTGGCATTTTTCTGGAGAATGGATAGAAGTGGTGGTTTTACAATACTGACCTTCATAATGAAATTATGTGACCATATTTTATTCAAATTTAACATTGTAAACTTGAAAGGGCATTACATTGCGTTCTTTAAAGGGGATTTTAAGATGTAAGTAGCCCTTGACCAAAAAAAAAGATGCAAGTAGCCCGAATGTAAAATATTTGATTTTAATTTTTAACATTTTATAATTTCTAAAATAAGGTAAGTTAGTATATTTTCCGTGCCATAGCGCTTTTTTTTTTAAAAAAAAATTAATAATAAAAAAAATTATTGTTATAAAAATAAATAAATTAAAATATTAGTTTAATTTTTTAATTAAACTTATATAAGAACAAAGTCATGAGATAATGGTATAATCGGATTGTGATCTTCCCTTTAATGTCTTCGTCCATAAGAGGGACGATATCTAAAGGAGGGCTAGAAAATACATGCAACCCAACCGTAAAGGACAATGATAAAGATGCAAGGGAGTCCGCGACATAGTTCGCTTTCCTATAGACATGCCTCAATTGGATTTCCCAGTCTCGGGATAAAAAGCTCTGGCATTGGCGAACCAGGCTAGATAGCGGGTGACAATCTCCAACACCTTTCTTGATGAGCGTAATAACGAGCAAGGAGTCCGTCTCAACAATCACCTTCCTATGGCCATTATCCCATGCCAATCGGAGGCCATCACACAACCCCCATAGCTCCGCAATAGGCACCATACAACAGCCCAATCGACGGACATAATTACCAGTCACCCATCGGCCCTCATTGTCCCTAAGTATGCCACCTGCACCAGCGCTCCCTTCCGTTGACACCGCTCCGTCCGAGTTCAGTTTCACCCATCCATCGGAGGGCTTCTCCTAGCTGATCGCAAACTGGCAGTGCTCCCTGTTAGTTTCCTTGCCATTACCAATTCTCCAGGCCCTCGAATACTCCAATGCCTTCACCTGAACAAACTGGGCTTGAGTCACGGTGCACCTCTTGTCATTGAATACACGGTCGTTACGCCATCGCCAAATCCACCAGGAAAATAAAATAGACAAGAGAAACCAAAGCAACCGCCAGGCAAATAAACAGGTTAATCCCCAAGCTAGAAACATGGAAGATCACAATGATAATCTCAAGAGCATGGATGACCCCATACTTAGACAATGTCAACCTCTCAATACAAACAACCCCATACTTAAAAATTTAGCAAGTTTACAAGTCAATTCAATATAACACAAACTTGAAAATTTCTAAAAATAATTCTGGCCCAATCAAAATCATCTCAACAATTTAGTCAATTCCTTAACCTCAATAAGAATAAGTAAATCACACAATCAACCAAAATGTCGAATTGATGAATCCAAAATATGTGTTTTTTATTTTAAGGTTAAAATTTTATAAATACTAATAGTCATTACAAACATACCAGAAAGAGGAAGGAAGTGGGTACCTCTAGCTATATGTTGATAGTGATACCCGGTGTCTTAGCTAGGAGAACCATACCATACGTCCTAACCTAGGAGTATAAAACCCCGGTACAAAAAAAAAAAAACCCATAAACGGGGCATGTAAGCACTAAGCACCACTCCAAAGATCAACAGAGAGCCTTCTTGAGCAAGACCAAGATCCGGTGAAACATGATCCAACTTCCAATTCTCGAGGAAGGATCACATCAACTGGTATCAAAGTGTAGATCATGCAAGTCTCTCTCTCTTTTTTTTTTTTTTTGTAACGTGAGGGTTCCGAGGTTATCGACTAATTCCCACGGAGCCCTAACCTGCAATAAACGCGAACCGATAAGCCAGGCTCACCCAAGCCAAGGAAGGCTTGAGCACCCACTTCTTACACAAATACAAATTATATAAGGAGTGGAATTTGAACAATTGACCTCTGGCAAGTCTCTTGATTTGATCTTAGTATGCGATCTTTTTATCCATCTTCTTGAAAATTCCAAAAAAAAAAGAAAAAAAAAATCTTTTCTATGAGTTCCAATTTACTTGTCATTTTTTATTGATTTCACTCATGCCTTGCAAGGATAGTATCCTTTTCTATGAAGAGTTGAAGATCTTATTTCTGGATAGCATATCATATCTTTTTATCTCGTCGATTTTAGAAGATTTGTTTCTGTATTTGACATTCTAAGATTTGTTTTCATATTCTATTATCACTTGGATACCCTCAACAATCTACCTCAATTTTGCACTTGCTTTTTCGTTCTTGTATCGAGAACGATATCTTCATTATCCAACCCGAAATTTCGGGTTGGTCCACTATTTCGGGTTTTGGATTTTGGCAAAGTTCTTACGAATTTTGTTTTGAAAAATAAAAAAAAATCGGCCAACCCAAAATTGACCTAGATTGCCTCGAAACAAGATCTATACGAGATTTGCACCAAGCCCAATACCATTCTACATGCCATCTACACGACCGTAGAGAAGAATACTCTTCAGAATCTGGCCTTCGCTTGGTGGTCTATTTGGTTCTTTACAAACCAAATCGTTTTCCAAACTGACACGGTTCTGTCTAGGCAGGCGATTGCCTTGTTCTCCAACTCAACTAGTAATACTTGGTTGGCCAGAATGGACACGGGTAACATTTATGTTTCTTCGTCTTCCAATGTTCTTCCGCATGGCCGTAATGGGTCTTGTAACTCTGGCAGGACTAACCATACCCGAAACCAGTACTGGGTCAAGCCTCCACCCGGTTACTATAAGCTGAACTTCGATGGTTCCCACCGCCAGTCGGGGGAGGGCACCTATGGTTTTGTTATTAGAGACCACCACAGTCTAGTGTACTCGATGGGGTCTGGTCCGTGTAATAACAACTCTGCGGTTTATGCGGAGGCATTAGGACTTCACATGGGAGTGATCAAGGCTAAGGTCTTGGGTATCCAAAAGATCCCGATCGAAGGGGATTGTTTGGTCGTAATAAATACTCTCCTTGGGGATTGGTCGTGCCCTTGGAATATCGAGCTGCTGATGGTCGTATTCGTTATATTTTCAGGGAATCGAATGTGGTGGCTGGCAGGATTTCGCGTCTGACTTACTGCAACCCTGCCGATGATAGCTTGTCAACCGATCAAGAACTTCGGATTCTCTAGGGAAGAAGCCCGATCGTCGGCGGCTTCCCTAATCAGCTAATCTTTATTTGGCTTCGAAAAAAGAAAGAAAAGAAAGATCTATACGAGATTCGATTTATCCGAAATTCAACTGATCCGAACCCAAACTCAAGCTAAATGATTCCATTTATCGGTTTACTAAAGAGCTATCTAGGTTTGATAAATTTTTTACCGGGGAACCCCGGAATTTTGGATTGTGGCAGAGTAACCCTAAACCAATTCATCTAAAAGTATCTGGGCTGGAGGCCCAAACCAATTTATGAGGCCCATGCAACTACCAATTCTAGCAGAGATTATCCTCCTATATTCCTCGACTTGCTGTTGCACTTTTCCAAAGATAACACAAAGCATCTACTGTACAAATTTATATTTTCCACATAAAAACTATTAGATTAACAAAATAAGGTGCTAGATCATATCAATAACTATTCAAATTATGAAGTTAGCAAAATTGGGCTACAAGGATTGCATCAATTTAAGCCTCTAATAATTAAAAAAATATTTCCTCAAAACGCAATAAAAACTAGGGGGATTTTGCAAAATAGCCACCAAAATAGACTGAATTTGCAAAATATCCGCGTTTTGGGACAATTTTGTAAAATGGTCTAAATATAAACCCTTCCATTTCTTATACGCGCTCTCTCTCCTCCTCTCCTAAGCGCGCTCTCCTCTCCGGCGATTACGCGCTCTCCTCTCCGGCGATTCATGAATCCATCTCTTCCGTCCATCTTCCTCCATCTTCGGCGCATCGTCGCGCCGTCCCCGGCCACTTCCTTCTCTATTGTCGCCGGAGATCTCCTCTGAGATGCTGGATCTGAGAATCGGAGCGAGCGAGGGAGCGAGCGGGCGGTGGCGCTGTGCAGATCCGGCCGGTGTCTCTCCTCCACTGTGCTGAATGTTGATGTGCTTCCTTCCATCAAGAACAAGGTTCCTTCTTCTTTCTTTGCATATATCTTCAATTACTGCTTTTCTTTTCCCAATTGGAGCTAGGGTTTGTTCTTTAGTTGATTTGCGTAGATTATTCAGCTCCCTGGCTACCTTATCAAGCGATTCTTCGATTTTAGACAATTGAATCTAATAATCAGTTCATATATTTCAGAAAATTTTCGCCGAAGGCGCAAATTTTCTTCGATTTTTGAAGTGTTGAAGACGATTTTGAAGTCTGCAGTGATTACTGCAATGGAATCACATAAAATTTGCGCCGAAGGCGCAAATTTTCTTTGATTTTTGATGTATCGGATAAAATTTTGAAGTCTCCATTCGAATCTGTGATTTTTGATGTATCGGATACAATTTTGAAGTCTCCATTTAAATTTGTTTGATCTGGGCTGGTGTTCACTCTGGGATGGTGTTTTGCTTTGCTGTTACTGATTCTTGATCCTTCCTGCATTGCTGTAACATGATCGGTATGCCATTTATACTGTGATGTTGTTGTGTAATGCTTGCTTAGCATCTTCAGAGGCACATAATTCTGTTAGTTACAATTGAGTTTATTCTTTTCTTTTTCTCTAGACATGGACACTTAAGTTCAGTATTAAGTTTGCACATTTATGCTTTTGATTAGCTGTATGCATCTATGCTGAAGGCAAGTAGTCATAGCATGTGACATTTGATATGTTTTAAGTGAGAATTATAAGGTCAGTACATTGTCAAAACTTTCTAAAAATGCAAGTATTTTATTGCCTCAAATTTAAGACATTAGAAAGGCCAGTACATTTGCTAACCGTTTGAGATGCTGATCCTTCTTTATTATTGCCTCAAATTTAAGATTTCATTCAGCAATTGTAGCTACATATATAATATATACATGAATTTACTTACAACTAATTTTCTTCATTCCCTTGACTTGCTGTGATAGAAGGAACGGTTTAGAGTGATGTGTATTTGTCTAAATGAAGGTTTAGCAGTTGTATCTATTAATATGAATGTGCACCCCATACCATATGTGATATGTCTAAATGAAGGTTTAGCAGTTGCTAATGCTTGCATCATTGTACATCTGGATGTAGTTGTTTGCACCATAAATTCCAGATTTCATGTTTAAGCTTTGGTATTTTCTTTGGTATTCTCAGTTAATTAGATCGATCTTTGCTTCCAAATGTTTTCCTTAGAGTTGCACAACTCGAGCCTAGAGTTGCACAACTCGAGCCTAGAGTTGCACAACTCGACCTTAGAGTTGCACAACTCGACCTTAGAGTTGCACAACTCGAGCTTAGAGTTGCACAACTCGAGCTTAGAGTTGTACAACTCGAACCTAGTTATATGTATTTTTATTTATATGTATTGTATGAGTATCATATTATCACTGATGGTTGGCCTTAATCTTTTCAGAGAGATATCTAAATTGCTGGCTCATTCGTTTTTCATGGCGCTTTCCCCTTACAATTCTGGCACTGCTCGCTAGGATCAGGCTTTTGGTTCAGCAAGTAAGTTCTCGGAATACATTTCTAGTGAAGTACTTGAACCTAGTAATGTACATGCACTCTTTGTCTTTTTTCATTCTTGATGAAGCACGTTGTTAATGCTTTAGTGTGCAAATATGATGTGTATTAGTTAATAGTGAACAAAAACAATGGCATAAATCTCAATGGCCTTGAGCTGCTAGCCTTTTCGTTCACGTTCAATGCTTTCATGTGCATAGTATGGCACTCCTCTTCAACTTTCCTGTCATGGTTGCAAGCTGTCATGGGTGATTTGTGATGTTGATGCATGATTAGTAAGGGCTCTTCATTTAGGCTTTGTATGTATCCCAGAGTTCTTTTGAGTTTAGTTGGATTTGATTCTTTTTAGCATGACATCCTTAATTACGATAGTACATGGTATGATTTTGACTTGGAGAAAAAACATTAGTTTGATGGGGTTCGGTTTGAGGATGATTGAACTTGTACATATGAACCATCAGTTTTTGAAGCTTGTTCTCTTCGGTTGGCGGAGGTTTTTTTCATCAACATCAATATGCTACTGGGCATCGTTTTCATGTTCAACATAGTCTCTTATATTGCTCAAAAGAAGCAGTCGATTAAAATAAATCAGGATGGAATAGAGGTACTTTTTCCTAAAACTAACATGTCTCATTCATTCATTTTCTTACTATTTCTTCAAGAAAACATTTCAAGTATGCATCTGACCTTGAGTTTGTGTGATTGTCAGAGGAGGCTGGATTTGGCTTGAGAAATGGCTGGATTTGAAGTTAAGGCCCTTCAAAACTGGTGCTGGAAGAAGATTTTTTGCCATTGTTAAGTTTGTTACTGAGGATAATGCTAGACAACTTCTTACTTTACTTGCTTGCGCCATTTGGTATGGTTCTAACTATTTAAAGATTAGAGAGATGGAAAAAGACATAATTCCAACACTGAGAGCTTATAAGCAAAGAATGCAGTGCATAGAGCTGAATTTTGGATGTCAAGTGTCAGCGGACAAATTTTTGGTCCTTGTTTGTCTTTGTTTAATTTGGTATGGTTCCAAATTGAACCTTCTTTATCTTTGTTTAATTTCCACTTCCTGCATTCAGATCGTATAAATTCAGCTTCAACTCATTCCATCCGATCATCCAAGAATCCATGTGTATATTTACTCTACCTTTGCTTCTCGACAATCAAAACATCTTGGAAGGCAAAATTGACTGGCTTTTCTGATCTGCTGTAATACAATTGCAGGTTGCTGAAGAGTACAGGCTTGTTCCAGACACATTATACTTGGCGGTGAACTACATAGATCGGTATCTTTCCGGCAACTCTGTCAACAGACAATGATTACAAATTGCTAGGCATCGCGTGCATGATGATTGCGGCGTGTGTTATTACAGCTCAAATCCTTCCTTTGATGCTTTTCTAGTATATTATATATATCTGTAAATAACACGAATGATGCCATCAACTCACAGGAAATACGAAGAGATCTGTGCACCTCAGGTGGAAGAGTATTCCTATATCACAGATAACACATATGTGAAGGAGAAGGTTAGTGTCCTGTCATATTGTCATTGTCCTAAATCACATTAATGGTGGAATATTAAATGAAAAACTGAAATCTCTTTGACAGGTGCTACAAATGGAATCAGCAATTTTGAACTACTTGAAATTTGAGATGACTGCACCAACAACCAAATGCTTCCTAAGGCGCTTTGTCCGCGTTGCTCAAGCCTGCAGCGAAGTACGCAAAAATCTCTCCAAGATATTTTGTACCAAGTGTTGAGCTTCCTTTACTGATGTACTGTTTTCCATTTTACAGGAGTCTCCATTGCAACTTGAGTGCTTGGCCAACTACAATGCAGAATTATCATCGTTGGAGTACCATATGCTTCGGTATTCCCCATCAATTACCGCAGCATCAGCGGTATTTTTGTACAGCTTGAGTACCATATCCTCGAAAGTGTGTCTATTCAAAGGTTTTGTTTGTACGACTTACATAGATTTCGAAACAGGGGAGGGCATGTTGGAGAGGGCGAAACAGCTATAGGAGAGGCTCCTAGATAGAACAAAGCACTTGAAGGTGTGGGTGAGCTATGCAAGGTTTGAGGCACTTGCCGTTAAACAGAACAAGTCATGTGTTGAAAATGTTAGAGGTAAGGAACCTATTAATCTAAATTCCCTTTGTCTTGTTTTGTCCAGAAACCCTTTTATTTAGACATGAACATGGTGTTGTCTAAGATGCGTAAGAAGCTCAAGAGGAAGAGGCTAATTGTCGCGGAGGAGGGCGTCCCTGCCGGGTCTGAGGAGTACATAGACTACATATTCCCAGAGGAAGAGCAGCTACCTATCTATAAGATCCTCCATAAAGCACTTGAATGGAAGAGACGGGCGTCTAATTAGTCTTACACTTACTGAGTACTCGTTGGAGGGGTTACTTAAGCAAGCAAACCATTAGATACTAGTTAGTTTGTTAACATCAAAGCATATATATGCAGTCGACAACTATGTATATGTACATCGATAGAAAGCTTGTGAATTATATATACTACGAAATCGATTATTCATACACATCATTTGGACAATGTTAGCAAGGAGTGGATAAGGAGGGTGGAGAAGAGGGCCATGAACAAGCTGAAAAATGAAGAGAACAGGAGGAATCTGAGGCATTACATTGACCTCTAGTGTACAAAAAAAAACGCAAACCAAAAGATCGGTTTGAGCACATACATACCAAATTTGTATTCTATCTATAACTTATCTTAGTTTTATATATACATATATGATACATATACACTGAATAAGCCAAGGTAATTCGCGATAGATATAGGTATACTGGCACTCAATAAGCCAAATTTGTATTCTATCTATAACTTTTCTTATTTAGAACCACTTACTCCATAGGCCAAAAATTAATTATCGAAAATTTCGCGAGGCACCCTTATGGTATAAAATAAGATCATGTTGAACACAATTTCACAAGTTTCTATTGTTGTGAAAATTTCGCGAGATGTGCAAGTGCAACTCTTACAACAGAGTCGTGCAACTCTTAAAACAGAGACGTGCAACTCTTACAACAGAGTCGTGCAACTCTTAAAACACAGTCGTGCAACTCTTAAAACACAGTCGTGCAACTCTTAAAACACAGTCGTGCAACTCTTAAAACACAGTCGTGCAACTCTTACACCAGAGTCATGCAAATTTTCACCACTAATTGTAACTAATATCAGTGTCAGCACTAATTGTAATTAATATCAGTGTCAGCACTAATTTTTTTTTTTGATCCTTTCCAGTTCAAGTGGGCTTTGCCCACTCTACATCTGGATCGGGTTACTGTAGGCCCATTTAAGGGGTTGACCCTCCCACTCACAAGCGTCTCTATGTTTCCACGGAGATTCGAACTTCGAACCTCGAGACATGGGATGTAGCCCCATAACCACTACACCAACTTGTGATTGGTAGTGTCAGCACTAATTGTAACTAATATCAGTGTCAGCACTAATTTTCACCACTAGTTGTGCAAAAATAAAGTATTGATGAGCAAAAATAGGAGCATGTTGTGCAATAATTTATTGAGAAAGAATGAAATTATATTGAGAGAAAATAAGATCATGTTGGGAACAAATTCACAAGTCTCGATTGTTGTGCAAAAATAAGATGATGTTGTGCAATAGTTTATTGAGAAAGTATGAAATTATATTGAGAGAAAATAAAATAAAATCATGTTGAGCACAATTTCACAAGTCTCGATTGTTGTGCAAAAATAACCTATTAGTGAGCAAAAATAAGATGATGCTGAGCAAAATTTCACCAATCCCCCATGTTGTGCAATTTTACTCTATTGATGAGCAAAAATAAGACCGTGTTGTGCAATAATCTATTAAAAAAGTATAAAATTATATTTACAAAAAATAAGATTATGTGGAGACACAATTTCACAAGTCTTGATTGTTGTGCAAAAATGAAGAATTGTTGAGCAAAAATAAGAGCATTTTGTGCAAATATAACCGTAAGTTGTGCAAATATGAATCAAATCTAATTTTTTTTATTTATTTTTTTTAACATTTTGTCGTGCAAATATAAGAGTCGTGCAACTCTTACAACAGAGTCGTGCAACTCTTAAAACACAGTCGTGCAACTCTTACAACAGAGTCGTGCAACTCTTAAAACAAGAGTCGTGCAACTCTTACAAGAGAGTCGTGCAACTCTTAAAACAGAGTCGTGCAACTCTTACAAGAGAGTCGTGCAACTCTTACAAGAGAGTCGTGCAACTTAACTCTTACAAGAGATTCGTGCAACTCTTAAAACAAGAGTCGTGCAACTCTTACAAGAGAGTCGTGCAACTCTTAAAACAAGAGTCGTGCAACTCTTACAACAGAGTCGTGCAACTCTTAAAACAGATTCGTGCAACTCTTACAACAGCGTCGTGCAACTCTAAAATTTCATAGTGTTATTCATGAAATTTATAGTTTTATTCATACAAACTAAAATCTAATTTGATTCTTCTTAAACTAAAAATTTAATTTGGGCACATTATAATATTATTCTTGCGCTTTTTATTCTAATTTGTGCACTTTTTATTCTATTTGTGTCAACACTTTTTTAAAATAATTTTTTTTTTCGCGTCAGCACTTTTTTAAAGTTTTTTTTTCTTTTTTTTTTGGTCAATTGAGAGGGCTAAAAGCCCTGTTTTATTATAGGAAACTTAGCAAATAGCCCCATTAGGGGGAGGGGGATATATAGCCCCTGCAATACAATCTGGGATAGTAGTAAATTGAATAAATGACTCATTCAGAGTAACTCCCATCTTAGCTAATATGTCTGCTTCCGTGTTTGCCCGTCTATTGATGTAATTGACCTTGAAATCCCAAGGAATGCTGCTAAGAAGCTCCCTGCACTGGTCAGCCAGTCACCCCAAAATTGCACAACTGTATTGTATAATTGCACAACTACACGTTAAAGTTGCACAACAAATCTGGTTCACTAGTCACCCCAAAATTGAACCGGTTTTGTGCACAAAAGTTTGAGCCATGTTTTGTTCAAAGCAAGATTGAGAAATCACTTGAAAGAAATAGCTATACAGGATGTGGCTCCATCACAGTGGGATCAAACTTTGCCTGGGCGATAACACTAAAGCAACTGCTGTAACCAAGGGCAGCTTTCAGCATCCTTGTCCAACTCGGTTTTCATTGTGCGAACCCTCTGCAATGCCTCTTTTATGTCCATCTGGTGTAGCGGAAGCTCGGCGAACTCCTTCAAGAACCGATGAGCTCGGGCTGCACCTTGAGATGCGTCATCAGGATCAAAGTTGGTTCTGTTGCTGGGATATAACTGCCCTTGGCAGCAACCCACTACGAGCAACCGCCGCTTGTCTTGCTTCTTCTGAACCATCACTCTCTGGTTTCACTACTACAAAAACGGGAATATAACCCATAGAATATAACCCGGGCGTGTGTTTTGAGGGTTATAAAGGTGTAAAATCGGAGAAAATATATTAGATTAACCTTTATCATCGGTTTAAAAATTGTCCGGTGTATATAATTGCCTATTTTCATCAAATATTTCAAAAGATAAGCGCCCGGGTTATTTGGTCGTTAAAATTGTAAAATAAATCCAGGTTATTAACCCTCTTTTAATTTTAAGAGCAACTTCGTAAAAAACCTAGATATCGCCCTCTGCCTTGGAATCGAGCTTACAGAGAAGAAGCAAAGCTTCTATCGATTCACTTCTCGGTAGTTGATATCGCCTTCTCCACTCTCCATTAGAAGCGAAGCTTATCGAATTTAACGCAAGCTTCTGTCTCTTGCCCTTTCTTGGTCGGGAATTGGAATCGTTTAGGGTGCCGCACTTGACAACTCCTTCCTCGGTAATTTCCCTATCAATGTCAATTTCATATATCTATATTACAATCCTTTCTTTCTTCCTACTCGACATCATTGAAATTGAAAAATTTTCGATGTTCCATGTGAAATTTAGGTTTAGAATGTTAAGAAAAGTTATAATCTTGTTGATGGCGATCGTTCTACAACCATTTTGGGGTTTTACCTTCAATAAAGTTCTCAACTTCTCGAACCAATTTTTTTTCTTCATCTAGCTGTAGGGATCTTACTGAAACCACTTTGGTGTTTTATTATCCAGGTATGTGTTGCTTCTACTCTCCAACTACTGCTCTACCACTATATCAACCCTCCTTCCCCTCGTTCCACCACTATGGTTGTTGTTACTAGTGAATAAAAAGGTGTGTTTTTTTAATGCTTTGTTTGTTTCTAATTGTGTTAGAATTCATACACATTAATTTAAGTATATGTTTGATAAATATCAACTTTTGCTTAATAACAAGGTCTGATATGGCATCTGATTGAGATTGTCTAGTTGGCCATAAGTGATGTTTTCATGTATTGTTTTTTAATCTTTTGATGAGCGTTTGTTGGATGTGTAATTAGTCATATAAGCTTTGTGATTCTTTTCCATTGAAAGCTTGCAACATCAGATAAGCACTGATTTTGATTTAATGATTATTTATGCATAGATAACTCTAACTTTTACAACATTAGAACAATCTTTGAAATTTAATTGATTTTTTCCTGGCCTCCTACATTTTATTGGCCGTGTTTAATCATGCTTGATACTTCTATTTCTATGCTGCATTTGGATGGTGTCTTCATTTTTTTGGTAGGGGGATGGTGTCTTCATTTGATGGTTTTTGTTTGATACTCATATTCACATAATATTTTCGTTTACTGAAGATGAATAGGGAGAAGCTCGTGAAGGTGGTTGGCGCTATCTGCACTGATGGAAAGGGTAGTGTTAGAATCTGGGTGAATGAGTTTATAATGATACTTGGTTGGATTGAAATAGTGCTCCTATCTGCGCAAGTTTTGCTTCTGAATTTTATTCTTAATCCGATGTGTAGGGTTGGGCATGGGATGGGACGCGATTGGAGTAATCCCGCGCCCGTCCCGTCCCGTGTATTTGTTGCGGGACGGGATTGAAATTTTTTTTTTCAAATCCCGTCGGCACTTGTCCCGCACGGGATCGGGAAGGACGACATTTTTCCCTCGTAAAATAATATTAAAAACTAATCAAAAATATTTCAAAAATTAAAATAAAAGCTTACATTTTTTTTTTGTGGAAATAAATCTTACATCTTACATTACATTAATTAAGTGCCAAAATAACTAAGAAAAAGTTACTACAGTACAACTTAGTTCTTCAAAATGGATTGTGATTTGTGAACTCAGTAGTAAGGTACTGTAATTAACAAAGAACTCACTATGGTGCAGTCTTACAGTCTGTCTTATAGTAGTACTGCGTAATAAGTACTAACCCATCATATTATTGCTTTAATTTTTTTAATGTTGGGCTTCAACAGACATATTTTTAGACGTTTTTGTTCATTTTAATTATATATAAATATATATAAATTTTAATTATATATATGTAGGACGGGATTGAATTTATTTTCCAAATCCCACTAGAATCGGGACTGGATGGGATTTGTCCCACCCCTACCTATGTGTATAAATATTGCAATTGTACTAGTCTTCTACCTATTGAGTTGTAGATTTTTTGTTATTTATGCTTTACTTATATGTTCATTGTGCCTTTTGTTTTCAGTTCAAACGTACTGCTTTTGCAACAAATAGATGGGTTGTCAGTGGTACTCCATAAACAAAGAGTATGCTCTATCCCTTTATTCCGTAGTGCTCTCATTGCATTTTGTTTTTTCCTCTTTGAGACAACTCATAATTTTTTTTTGGGTAAGTAGTACTGACATCTTAATGTTCTTTTTACCCTTTCCCAGAATTAGGAGACATTCTACTTGGGATAATGAACCAATTGGGTAATGCTTTAGACTTCAAGGGAGATTAAACTTCTAATAAAATTAGTATGAGTAGATAACAATGACGGATCAAAGCTGTATGAACCAGTTGGCTTAAGAGGAACAAGTGATGTGATTTGTTACATTACACAGTTGCACTGCTTTTAAAGTGGAACAATGGTGCTTAAATTTGCAGATATTATTAAAGAGGTAAACAAATTTTCATTCCTTTTTCTTCAAATTTACTACTTTGTAATTATTTCCAACCTATTGGCCGGGATTTAGATTAAACTCCCAATATTGTGATTTGAATAGAGATCAACTATGTGTTATTTTACAATGTAAATGATATGACATGGGTTTATTCAACTTATAAGTCTTATTTTACAGTCTGCCTATGAAACTAATCTGTGTTACTTCATGAGACAAGAAAACGTGTTAGCATCTACTCTAACAAATGGATTTCGTATATGAAACATTTATTTTTATTCTGAACAATTCTTTCGTTTCATTTGGAGGATTTAGATTGGGTATGAATCAGTTCATTCTTCTTTAGCTCACCATCAGCACCCTTGTCGTCATTACAGATTAGAGGAAACGGAAGAATAAACATTAATCAATTTTACTTGGTTCTTATTGCTTATGAGGTGTTTATTTTTGCCGAGAAGGAACTTAAAATGTATTATTCATCTATTGGCAGATATCCCTTGAAATTTCTGTATTAACCTGTTCAACCTACTTCCATCAAAAACTAGCGGTTCGGCTATATACACCCCAAATCATGCACGTCCTTAAGGACGTGCAATTTTAACCTTGTGATTTGTGGTGTATATAGCAACACCCAAAACTAGTTCTTCCAACAAGGAGCTTCGAGGTACCCATGTATACTAGTTATTCATCTATTGCCATCCTTAGGGTTCACTGCCACCTAGAGTTAATAAATTTCGTTTATGAATTTGAATGCTTCCATAACAATAAGCACTACATACCAGTTCGTTCTTTTTGTTATTTTGTCTTGCCCTTGTGTTCTTAGGAACATGTTGAAGCTAATAAATTTATGTGATGTGTTTATAGCCATGAAAATACAGAATATCTAACTGTTTGTAAAGGTAGCATCATATCATTTGATTTGCTACTTCATTATTTACTTTGCTAAATTTTCATGATTATCAAGCCAGCTATCACAAGTCCTTGGAATCATAGGACAACAAGTAAATGCAATTTTTTTAATCATAGTCTGACTAGTCATTCTGCCATTCTGTGAGCCAAAGCATAAGGCTTTCTGGATGTAGATGATGAGTTCTACTGCTACTCTCAAGCTGCTGTTAGGGATTGCTATCTTTTTAGTGTAGCATGAGATACTGATCTTGACATAATGGGTTTTTTCTTTGATAGGATTTAGATATAGAACTTGTTGCAACAACAAGATAGACGAGTACAAATTCAACTACCATCTTTGCTAGTTTACTAGGTGATGAGAGGCAGATGAATGCTCTATTTCTCGATTTGGTAAGTCCTATTATATATATTTTTAAGTTGCATAATGAACTTTCACCCTCGTAATCTAAAAGGTGTGATGTGTAACATTATTATTTGCCAATTCATCCTGCAGCTGAGTGTTAGCGAGTTATTTGGACTGGTGTTCCCCGATAATTCACTCTCTTGCTGAAATAGCTTATGTATTTTGACCCATACACTCGCTTGCTAGCTTCTAACATGAACATGCTTCAAGACCACTGAATCTCAATTATATTCTTGGGTTGTATCTTGGGTAAGAAATTTCATCAATCAAATATATTATGTTTCAAGGTTCCTTGGAGATTTCTTATGTTTCTTTGACATAGATATATGATGCTTTGATTCTCAAACTTCCATTGCACTTTTAGGTGAAATTTGTGAGCAAACTGAAATCAGGGCTTGGTACTTTAGCAACGACATGTTTACAAAGGGAAGCATCCAAGAAGACTAAAATAATTTTATGATATTTAATAATGTAGCAATTCTAAAGTTTTGCTTGCTACTTTGTTGATGGACCATAGTTTAAATTTCTTGTGATTTTTTCGTTGTAAATGAACTAGTCTTGGCATGTTAGGATTGGTCATTTTTAAATTGTAAAATACAGGACTTGGTCAAGCTGATTTTGATTCCTTTATTTCCATTTGTATTTTGATGTTTAAACACAAGACTCAAGCTGGTTCAGTACATGAACTAGAGTTGCAAACCCCAAGAGTTCTCCCCGGTTCAAATTATGAACCGGGTAGAACCCATTTTTTTTAATTAAAAATATCAACTATATAACCCGGACCTAACCCGATCCGGGTTATATAGTGTAAAATTATGATATCCGAAAACAGATCCGGGTTATATAATTCATGGTAAATAACCCGGATATTTTATATATCCGGGTTATATAGCTAAACCAAATAACCCGGAAATTTAATATATTTGGGTTATATAGGTACCCAAATAACCCGGACGTTTGGTGTATAAGGTACTTGGATAACCGGATTTTCCAAAGAAAATAACCCGGATGTTGGGTCCGGGTTATATAGTCCCCAAACTATATAACCCCGCTCACCATTAACCCGGAGCATATCCGGGTTATAAAGTGTTAATTATCCGGGTTATATTCCCTATTTTGTAGTAGTGTTTAGGCTGTTGGGGTCTACCCCACATTAGCTTCAACCGCAAGCCCTTGATGACAAGCTTGTTGGAGAGCTCATCAGCAGCCTTCTCAGCAGCATCTCGAGTTGTGTATGTTACAAAAGCACATGCTTGCTGGAGTACCATTCTAATGGATTCAATTTCATCGTGGGCATAGAAGTGGTCCCTTAGGTCTTGCTCGTTGATTATTGCATCAAGCCTACCTACATATAGAGTCTTGATGCTCTCATCATCGGGAGGTTGTAATGAGGACATTTCCCCAGATTTGTTGAGCAGCTTTAATGCAACGGGATCATTCACTCTGTTAAGAAACAACATGAAAATTTCAGCAAGCAAGAATGAACGAGGCATCATCAGGGAGAAAAAAAATGAACCATTCAAACATGCTAAAGAAAAGAGCGGAAAATGGACTAGGCAGAGCTAGCCAAAAATATGGCTGACTGAAACAATTAAACCTTGCCATCTCAGAGGAAGATCTGAAAGTACTTCAATATACTAATATGATAATTTTTCAACCTTTCCAAAACTAAGTTCTCAGAGAATGTTAGACCAAGTTTATAGTCTACCGCGTTGCACCGATGCAGAAGAAATTTCCAGCTCTTAAAACAGAACACCATGTTTATATTATATATTATTAAAAACATAACAACTCAACTATTCCAATGTGTCTTATTTCCTATTACTGCCCTTCCAAACAAAAATCAATGAGTCAATTCCTTGAAATTTAGAAAATTCCTAGGTCATGAAAAACTAACATTGAAATCTATCAGTTAAAACACATAAATATGGCCATCTGTACTTGTAATTGAACAAGGAAGCAAACTTTGGTCTATTCATACAAATTTTCCAATAATTTAAAACTAAACAGACACTTGTACTGGGACAAAAGGAGTAGAAAAATATAAAATCCATGATGAGCAACATAAACACTTCCAATGTCCAGGTAAACAAGTTATCTATTGCCGAACAAATATGTTCAAAAGAATAGCTCAACCAAATAGACAAACAGAAATAGATAAAAGTTAAATCTGACTGGAATTTTATCCAGAAGCCGAAGTACGAAGAAAAGACAGCATGCATCATGGTCAATCTAATTTAATATTCTTGGATCAGAAAGTTAAGATGAGAAAGTGCAGAAAGCAAAAGCAGTTTGTGTTGTATGGACAGAGCTTCAAAAGCAAAAGAGCTTTGAATTAATTTCAGTCTGTTGCTCTTATTACACCATCAAACTCTATGCTTATCCTTTCTCACCAAAAGCAGTTGTATAATCCAAGAAGCTTCTGCATGAGTGATCAAACAGAAGTAGATATATTGTTTCTTTTTGATATTTCAATGGCATGGCAAGCTATTTCAGTTTAACCGTTTGCATAATTCGGTTTGTTTGAAACTAAAACTCCACCCTTCATTTACCAAACCATTGGTTTAATATTGCTAACTGAATCACAGAGCTTGTCCGATTAACAAACATATCCTCTTTGAATTTTATTATCACATAATTTCATGATTTAATTCTAGATAAAAGATGGAAAGTCTCAACAGCAGACACAAAGGCTTCATACAGAAACATAATTGTTCAGATCAATCAAATGAACTAAAGGAAAACCTAAACCACAAACAGCCTAAAAGTACATCCATAGAAGGGCAGATGTATTATTAGTGGTATAGACATATGAAAATAGCAATCAGAAAGCCAAAACTCAAACTAAAGAAAGAAGTAACCTTTTCCAGCAGTATCACACTTGAGCAAATCAACAAATTTGAGCAAATTCAGAAGTATCACACTTGAGCAAATCAGAAGTAACCTTTTCCAGCAGTAACATTTGTTGATTCACTTCCACACTTGACGCTGGCGACATTGTTTTTCTGGATCGTAGCCCCATCCACAAGTATCACACTTGAGCAAATCAACAAATTTGCTCAAATTCAGAAGCAAGGCAACCAAAATCCAGCAAAATCATCAACTCACAAAAACACCGTACCTTATCTTATGCTCGATCGCCGGAGACGGAGACGAGGCGAGGAGGAGGTGGAGAGGAGGAGCGATGCAGTGACGGAGACGAGGCGAGGGGGAGGTGCGAGTCGCCGGAGAACAGGAAGGGGAGAGGCGGAGCGAATCGCCGGCGACTTCAAGGGTTCGAGCGGCTAGGGTTCGAGCGAGGGCAAGGGGGAAAGTGGCAACGAGCAAGGGCGATGAGGACTGGAGACCGGCAGCGAGCGAGTGAGGGCGGCTGCGAGCGAGTGGAGGTCCGGCGAATAGGAGGAAGATGGAGGTCCGGTGACTCGCCACCATCGGAGCCGGATCCGGCGTCGAGAGAGAGAAAACAGATCGAGAGGGCGAGAGGATTTGGGAGAGAGGAAAAAAATGTCCGTACAACCGAGAATAAGAATATATATTGACCATTTTGCTAAATTGTCCAAAAACGCGACTATTTTGCAAATACGTCCAAATAAAGTGTCTATTTTGCAAATTTTTTCTAAAAACTAGGCTAAAAAAGTTTTAATATCCATTCTTAAAAGAAATATGTTAATATAATTACAGAATTTTATTTTTATCCTAACCAATTAAGGAACCAATTGTTTGAAATGCAGGCATGTGATAATTAAGCAGTGATTAGAACGTGGGTGGTTGTTTAATTTTAAAAGCAATATAAAAATTGGTCCTACATATCTGTACACAAATCAAACATAATCTAATAGAAATACAAGAAATATATAATTGCTTATTACTTGTTTTAGGGGCATGCAATTCTATATGCAAATTAATGGGAGTTATAATTTTGAATTGGAAGGCTAAAATGATATGATAAGAACTGAGCAACTGCAAGGAATAAATGGGGGATTTACTATATAAGGAGAAAGTTGGTGAGTTTGAAGGTTTCAGGTTGACAAGGAGATTTTGCCTGCAGTGGGAAAGCTGCTTTCACTTGATTGATTTATTTAGTTTCTTAGAGGTTATAAGTTAGTTGTAAGTATCATTTAGGGTATGTTAATTTTTTTTAATTGTGTAAGAATTCGAGTTCAGACATGCCTGAAATTCGATAGGTCGATAAGTTGAAAGACGAAAAACTGTCGAACATACAACAGGAAAAAAAGGCACAAACAAACAAACAACGTACATACATGTACATGATGAATCAAAGTAAACCTAAAAATAGCAAGTTGGGAACGGAGACTAAGAACGAAGCCAAACATCACCATGAAGGGTGTGTTAATATTTTTAACTAAGCTACTAAGTTAGGTGGAAGTAAACATAAAGAAGACAATTCGGTTATGAATGGAATCATCAAACTATACACAAAGGTAGTGAGGAATGAAAATCGCCATATCTCTTTGCCTTTGGGAGGATTTTGTTGATGCTAACCTAAGATGCCAATGTACACTATGTTGCACTAGCGTTGACCGTCAATACCAAAAAACTGCAAGTGCCACTATTAACAACAATGTTTCTTCTTCTTCTTCTTCTTCTTCTTCAACTCGACAACTAACAAACTCACCTAGGCAGCGTATATAAGATCTAATACAAATGCCTAAGAAATCCAATATTGTCTCTCCTCTTCATTCAAATGAATATTCATTTGAATATCCCTATTCATTTGATTGAATATATGTATATTCATATATTCAAATGAATATGAATATTAGTTCTTTTAAATATTCATTTGAATATATCTATATTTGGATGAATATTTATGACTTATATTCAAATGAATATTCATTTTTTAAAACGTGTTTGAGAAACTGGTGAGAGAGAATGAGAGATATGGAGAGAGTGAATCTAACTAATTTTTTAAAAAGGTTTTTTAAGTTTATTTTCAATATTTTTTGGAGAGATTTTATTTAGTTTTAGTTTAAAATCCATCCATTTATTAAAAATCATCCAATGACTCACAAATGTTCTCAGGTGTGCATTGTAAGGAGTGAATGCATGTGAAAGCTCCCCTATATATAGAGGGTGGGTCATGTGTAAACATCTCTTATTGTGTTAATAGTGCATATTTAGTTTATATTAGTTGCATATTGCATGCATTTTAGTTAGGATTTAAATTATATATAGTGGGAGAGTCGGATTTGGTGTGTTTTATGATGATTTTAGGAATTTGAGGATCTAATGAGAAGAGGTTGATGAAATCTGACGTGGAAGGATGATCAAGAATGTGAAAGAACCAAGCAAAGAAGAGGAGAATCAAGAAGAAGAAGAAGAAGAAGAAGAAGTTGTGCTGCGATTGTGGAAAGGAGCAGCCACGACAAAGGGTGCCTGGTCGCAACTGCTACAAGATGGGAACCAGGAGAGTTTGCCACGACGCGGCAGTGTGAGTCCAGTAAAGTTGGTCGCGACTGCAGCAAAATCCATTTCCAAGACACGTTTGAATCCTACAGGGAAACTATTCTGGAATGGTTCAGTTGGAAAGGACTTGCGGGTAGTACCCAAAGGTCCCTGGTTTGAACCCTGAATGTCCCCTCTCTATTTACCAAAATCAAGAATCCTACGGGGACTTAGGAATTTCTATCCTAAATTAGTTTTAACCTATCTTTTATCATAAGACACAGTTTTGTGTGACTAGACTTATGTTAGGGTTTTTCATCATCGAAGACAACTTAGTTTATTTTGAGAGCTTTTTGTCAATCATGTGCAACTAAACTCTCTTTGTTTTTCCGGAAATTTGAAGCTTTATTCGGTTAAATTGTGAGTTTCTGAATCTTATTCTTAACTTTTTCCTATTTTTGAATGTTTCAACCTCTTTGTACTTAATTATTTAATTGTTTTATTCTATCTAGCCTGCACAACTAGTTAGGATTAATTCAATTGATAGGATTTTGTAGATTCCTCATAGCGAACCTTAATTGAATCTGTGTGAAATCCTCCGTCTGTGTAAGGGTTGCTCGAGAAATAAGGGTTGATAAGACTCATAGAACTAGTAACTAAATTAGGTGGAACTAGTAAAAACTTAAGTGATGTAATGCAGATTAGGAAAATAGTTCCAACAATGCCTCTTCTTCTTCAACTCGACAGCTAACAAACGCACCTAGGCAGCATATAACATCTAATACAAATCTTAACACAAAAGGTTGAAGGAATTGTGTCCTTTAATTTAATGTGCAATGACTAATTATGGAATAGGACAATTGATAGAGATATTCAATCCGATTATTTTAGGAGTCGTAATGCTTTTGCTAGAAGCCAACTACGATTAATGGGCTTAAACGGGTTAAACTCATGGCTATTATAAACGGGTCCTATGCGGTCACACACTTAGAGTTGACGGGCTTGATCAAAAGATAGATGATTTTATTATTAGTGTATATTAGATATATATTAATAATAATGGGATAAGATTTATTTGTGAAATAAATAATTAATCAAGTAAGGTATAAATATAAGCTTATAAAGATGGGCTTATTGTGACTTAACCTAATAAAAAAAACATCCCAAAAGAGAGAGACGTAAGTTTTGGCTGCACGAATTGGTTTTTGAGGGCTGAATTCCACCATCATCAATCAAGAGCAATTTGATTGTTCACCTTTCGATCTTCGTCCTAGCAGTCGAAGGCAAAGGAGATCTAGACCGGAGTCTTGTGAACCAAGTAGAGGAGCAACACGTGGGGCTCTAGTTCTCTTCCGAATCCTCCCCGTTTAGATCCGGTTCACGCATCAAGAGGTATCTCCTATGAACAATGATTTGATCTATGGATTTTATGCATGAAGATCCTTGAATTAGATGATAGAAAATAGTTTCTAAAACTTCCGCTGCGCATCTAATTTCCATCAGTGGTATCAGAGCCTCTTGCATAAATTGATATGATCGATTGATTTTCTTTGTTAGTTTTGATTCAATTTAGCAATATAATTGATATATGGAATAATTTGTATAATTAAAACTATGATTTTGATTGATTGGATATATAAAATTTAATATGTAAAACTAGTTTTACAATCGGAATTTGATTTCGATCATAAGCCGCAAACTTACCGATCGCATGATAAGATGACATGATTTCCATTGTACGAAGTTGACAATTACGATTACTTTGAATTGTATGTAACTTTTCGTAAACATGATTGGATCGAAAAAAAAAAAAAAGGTTTTATTTTTATTTCGATCATGTATGCATGATTGATTGGCAGGTCAACTTAGCCTCGCCGATCATATTGATTGGCATCAAAATTCCTTTTTATTTGGATTATGAAATTGTTTTATAATGTGTCTTGCAGTGAATTTGTATAATTTATGCCAGTGATATGATTTCTCGTATAAATTATGAAATAGATATGATTTATCGTATAACTCACGAAATATTTGATTTCATAAGAGTATAAATTGATTTGAATCTATGAAATTGAGAATTCTATGATTTTGATGCATAAAGTTAATAAATTTTATGTGAATTTGATTCATATATTAATTTGTCAAAAGTTTAAGTTTTATGAAAACTTACCATCTTAATCCTACAATTGTCAAAGTTTGTAATTGTTACAAAATTTGAGTGGGAGTTGATGGGGGCGGAATTAGGGTTATGGAAGATATTTATGATTTTAGTGTAAAATCTTAAATTACCTTAATTAGATATGGTAGATATCTTATCCCTAATAAAAAAAAAAATTTCTATCCAATTATACAAGGTAAAAGTTACCATAAATTTATTCTATATATATGATTGCTAATTTTGAATTAAATATCAAGAGTATTAAATTAGTTATTTTATTAGATAATTTAATTGATTTGATTTAAATAGTTTATTAATATGATTAATATTCTATTTCTTGTTTATATTAATTTGATTAATATTTTGATGTTATATTAATTGTGATTAATATTTTTAATATATGATATTATTGCATGAGGTGACTAGTATGACCCATAAATACGATCTGCGTATCGTTATGTTTTTTTGTACACGATCTGCGTATCGTTTTGTATTTTTGTAATTTATTTTCAGTAATTAGATTATTAGAAAATATTGTAATTAATACAAGAAGACAAGAAGTTCAAGGATGGAGATCCATGAAGGGCGCGAGGGTGGAGACCCATGAAGATTAGATCTTTATTTTATGCATCGAAGGGGCCATACTAGGATCACAATTTAATTGCATTTTGAATGCCTTATTTTAAGTTTTATGTTGTTTTTATTTATGATATTTTTTCACTTATAAATAAAGACAAATAAAAGACTTAAGTTCCTAAGGTAAATTGGGGCAATGCCTTTTCATATCATAACCCATTAAGTTCTGGATTTTTGGTTGGATGGGCTTCACAAAAGTGAGGGTGTCTTTCCATAATCTTGGGCTAATGAGGGTGAATCTATACAAGGGGTTCATAAGCTTTGATATGGTTGTACCCAACGAGAGACCAAAAGACAAAGTTTTAGATCTTGAGGCATATGATGATTTTACATTGGATGTGGATCATCAACCAAGAATTATAAGGAGTTATAATTAGTAATTGTTACTTACCTTGAGCATACAAGACTCAAGGCAGTGCAAAAGTACGTTGGGTCTTGTGTGTAATGGGATCTTGGAATCATTTTATTCACCAGGAACAATAACAATTTGAATAAAATGCGCATTTACTTTTTTTAAAGGTGTTTAATCCTAAGTAATTTGCATTTCGAACATAAACTGATTTGTATGTCATTTCCTTTTATATAGGCATTATGTCTAATGATAACTTGAATTTCACCCCGCGCTCAATAGGTGAGAAAAACAAATTGAATGGAACGAACTTTCTTGATTGGGAAAGGAATCTGAGAATTGTTCTCAGGTCTGAAGGGCGTGAGGACGTCCTAACAAACCCTATCCCTACTATTACCGATGCCTCATCGGATGAGGAGATAGTTAGAGAAATGAAGTTAAGGAGCGATTCTTTACCTGTCACTTGTTTGATGCTAGCAAGCATGGAACCTGACCTTCAAAAGAGGTTTGAATACCAGGATGCCTACTCTATCATCACCAACCTGAAAATGTTGTTTCAGGCACAGGTAAGGATTGAACGATATGAAACTCACAAGGCTATACTGGATAGCAAGCTTGTGAAGGGAAAGCCAGTAGGTCCCCATGTGATCAACATGATCGGTCTTTTTAGCCGTATGGAGACACTGGGCACCCCATATGACCAAGAGTTGGCCACAGATATCGTCTTGCACTCCTTACATGATGGCTTTGCATCATTCAGGATGAACTACCATATGCATGGTATTAAGAAAAACCTGAACGAACTCCATGGTATGCTCAAAGCTGCTGAGCAGAATACTCCCACTGACAACTGGAAGGAAGTTCTTAACGTCAACAGAGGGAAAGGGTTCAAGAAGGTAGCCAAGAACAAGAACAATACCCAAGGGAAGGGCAAGGAAGTTGCAAAACCTAAGGGTGGTGAGAAGCCAAGGGTGGCTGCAGACCATGATTGTTTCCACTGTAAGGCTAAGGGACACTGGAAAAGAAATTGCCCCAAGTACCTGGAAGATAAGAAGAATGGGACTTTGAGTTCCAACACTTCAGGTATTTATGTTATTGAATTACTGTCAACCAATGTCCTCACATTAGATAATGGTCCTACTTGGGTATTGGATACCGCATGTGGTGCTCACATTATTTCAAATGTGCAGGGACAAAGAAATAGGAGACAAGTGAAGAAAGGGGAGATAAAGCTACACGTTGGAAATGGAGCAAGCGTTGCTGCACTTGTCGTAGGAGATTTTAGTTTATCTCTTCCTTCTGGTTTAATCTTAGAACTAAATAATTGTTATTTTGTTCCTAGCATTACAAAGAACCTTGTTTCGGCGGCAGTAATTTATTCTGAAGGTTTTAATTTTGGCACTACAGATGAAGGTATAATTATTCACAAGAATGATATCTTCTATGCTCGTGCTCAAGATATTAATGGAATATTTGTATTCGATCTTACAATAACATAAATACAAAAAGGCAAAAATCAAGTAAGTTGAGTGAAGCCTACCTGTGGCACTGTCGTTTGGGTCACATCAGTTTAGATCGCATGAAGAAGCTCTATAAAGATGGACTTCTAAAAGACGTGGATTGTGAATCCATTGATACATGTGAGTCATGTTTGATGGGCAAGATGACAAGGTCACCTTTCAAAGGAACAAATGAAAGGGCTAATGAGCTATTGGGCATTATACATACTGATGTATATGAGCCAATGAGTACAGAAGCTAGAGGTGGTTATAAATATATACTTCATCACATTTACCGATGACATGAGTAGATATGGATATATTTACCTTATGTCACATAAATCGGAATCCTTTGAAAAGTTCAAGGAATTTCAAAATGAGGTAGAGACTCAAACTGGCAAGAAAATAAAAGCACTTCGATCAGATCGTGGTGGTGAGTACTTGAGCCATGAATTTGATCATCATTTGAAAAATTGTCTACTCTAGGAACACCACAGCTTAACGGTGTATCTGAAAGGAGAAACAGGACCCTGTTAGACAAGGTCCGATCTATGATGAGTTTTGCTGACCTTCCGGTATCCTTCTGGGGATATGCCCTCACAACTGCCGTACTTACACTAAACAGGACTCCGTCTAGAGCTGTAGACAAAACTCCATATGAGATATGGACTGGAAAGGTTCCAAAATTGTCTTTTATGAAGATATGTGGATGTGAAGCTTATGTAAAACGTTTACAAACGGATAAGCTTACCCCTAAATCACATAAATGCTATTTTATAGGGTATCCAAAATGTAGTTTTGGATATTACTTTTATAATCCCGCTGAACAAAAGGTGTTTGTTGCAAGGGATAGTGTCTTTTTGGAAAGAGAGTTCATTTCCAATAAGTAAAGTGGGAGAAATATTCATCTTGAACCAGTTCATGATGAAGAGCAACAAACTCAACAACGAGATGACATAGATGATGTCGAGGACGAGTTGATGGTTTTGGAAGGCCAAGGGCCCCAAATCATCTAAGAACCGGAACAAGAGGATCCACAAATAGTTTTGGAAACTGTTCCATCTCCAGTTGTTGAACCAGTTGAACCCACTCGTAGATCAGATAGGCCAAGGGTACAACCAAGACGTTATGATGATTTCATCTTGAATGTAAACCTTGATGTTCTTCTGCTAGAACATGATGAGCCTAATACCTATAAGCAAGCAACGACGGGTCCAGACTCCAAGAAATGGCTTAAGGCCATGAGATCCGAAATGGATTCGATGTTTGAAAATCAAGTATGGGACTTGATAGATTTGCTAGATGGGGTAAAACCCATAGGGAGCAAATGGGTTTTTAAACTTAAGACAGATAAGGATGGAAAGGTATCTGTATACAAGGCAAGATTAGTTGCCAAAGGCTTTAAACAGATTCATGGTATAGACTATGATGAGACCTTTTCACTAGTTGTCATGATAAGATCCATTAGGATAATCCTTGCTATTGCCGCCTATTATGATTATGAGATTTGGCAAATGGATGTCAAAACCGCCTTCTTGAATGGATTCTTGGAAGAGGATGTGTACATGACACAACCCGAGGGTTTTGAAGATCCAAGTGATGCTAGGAAGGTATGCAAGCTTAAGAGGTCTATATATATGGACTTAAGCAAGCATCCAGGAGTTGGAACTTTTTGTTTGATGAAAAGATCAAAGAGTTTGATTTCGTCAGATGCGAAGAGGACCCTTGTGTATACAAGAAGTTTAGTGGGAGTAAAGTGGTCTTTCTAGTTTTGTATGTGGATGACATACTACTTATTGGGAATGACATTCCGATGCTAGAGTCCGTTAAGGAATGACTGAAGAAATGTTTCTCAATGAAAGACTTTGGGGAGGCAGTGTACATACTTGGAGTAAAGATCTATAGAGATAGATCTGAGAGATTGCTTAGATTGAATCAAGGAACTTATATATAGATAAGATTCTTAACATATTCAATATGCAAGATTCCAAGAAAGGGTTTTACCTATGTCATGGTGTGTACACGACCTGATGTTGCATTTGCTATGAGCAGGTGTAGCAAATACCAATTGATTCCATGAGAGGCACACTAGTGTGCAACTAAGAACATCCTGAAGTTCTTGAGAAGAACCAATGATGATTTCTTAAGGGTGATGACAAGTTGATCGTATATTTTATGAGGATGTTTCACCTTATTTGACATTAAGATGTGTAAGGTGCATACATATGACAATATTGCAAATCCATTGACGAAGCTTATGCCTAGCCCAAGCATGATGGTCACACTAGGGCTAAGGGTCTCAAACACATTGGAGAATGGCTTTGAGATTGCTTTCTATTACATTTTATGTTTAGAGTGTTAGACACTAAGTTTATGTTCGACTGGATGATTTTATGATATATGATATTTCATCTTTATTTATATATCGTGTTGAACGATAATAAATAAAATGTCCAAATAATTCGTAGTTCGCAAATGGGCTTATCTTAAGTGTTCTAGTAAATGAAACCCCATTAAGTGAAATGCAGTTATGAATTATCACAAGTCCGTAGTCTGAAATCATCAAATTGGACATAGGTGATTTTATTAAATGACTATATTGTAAGTTGACTGATAGCGCCAGGTTTCATGGGCTATAGGGACATGGAGATGTCTAGTCAATTACATATATATGTATGGATGATACATATAGGACAGACCCACCTTAAGACTCTACAAAAGGGATTGCGGAGTTTTAAGTTAAACCATGATTAGTAGATTCCTCATACATGAGTGTGTTATGGTCCCTCTTGATGATTGATATTTCTTTGACACGGCTAAACGCTTTCCGTAACAGGGAGTTATAAAGGTCGTAGTTGGGATTGCCAAAAGTTGAGTGGGAGCCATAGTCGTAGAAGACTGTAGATGTCCTCCTTCTTCATGCATACTGTGATGCATTGAAAAGGAATGGTGTCTAGGCCACTTGAAGAGCAAGAACTGAAAATGCATGGCCATGCTCGGATGGATTATTTGTAATCATCCGTTTAATTGACAGTTCGAACTCGGAGTTCAAGGAATATATTTGATAATAGATATGAATGTCACCATATCATCAAATATGACATTAAGAGACACGGGTATCTTAAATTGCACACTTGTTTAAGGACAAGTGGGAGATTGAAGGAATTGTGTCCTTTAATTTAATGTGCAATGACTAATTATGGAATAGGACAATTGATAGAGATATTCAATCCGATTATTTTAGGAGTCGTAATGCTTTTGCTAGAAGCCAACTACGATTAATGGGCTTAAACGGGTTAAACTCATGGCTATTATAAACGGGTCCTATGCGGTCACACAATAGAGTTGACGGGCTTGATCAAAAGATAGATGATTTTATTATTAGTGTATATTAGATATATATTAATAATAATGAGATAAGATTTATTTGTGAAATAAATAATTAATCAAGTAAGATATAAATATAAGCTTATAAAGATGGGCTTATTGTGACTTAACCTAATTAAAAAAAAAACATCCCAAAAGAGAGAGACGTAAGTTTTGGCCGCACGAATTGGTTTGTGAGGGCTGAATTCCACCATCATCAATCAAGAGCAATTTGATTGTTCACCTTTCGATCTTCGTCCTAGCAGTCGAAGGCAAAGGAGATCTAGACCGGACTCTTGTGGACCAAGTAGAGGAGCAACACGTGGGGCTCTAGTTCTCTTCCGAATCCTCCCCGTTTAGATCCGGTTCACGCATCAAGAGGTATCTCCTATGAACAAAGGAAACATAGTGTATATATATATATATATATATTTTCCTTAGATAAAATATAATTATCACATACTGATCAACAGTAATTTTTCTATACAACATGATCTTAATTCCTCTCCTATACGTGACGCCTTAATTTGAATCATATCCCATAAAATATACTTGTACAAGTGTACAACCTGGCCATTTGATATCAATCAAGACCAATTTATTGGGTTACTTATCAACAGTAATTTTTCTATACATTGACCCACCAACAGATATATAGAATATATACATTGGCCAGAGTATTAATCAAGAGATTTCTTGCTGTAGATGACAAGTCAACATGAAGAAATCTATATATGAAACCAAATTTATTAGTAAATACATATATAATAAAAATAGAAAAAAAATATACAAAGAGGGAAAAGCAATGACTTGTAAGCTGAGGTTAAGGTTCCTAACTTTATGCACACTCTAGTATGACACTGGAACTGAACATATACTGATCCCTCTCTCCCCCCCTCCTCCACCTCCTAAAGAACTCATAGGTTGCCCTCTCTTTACTCAACTTTACATACACATTATCTTTGGCTTAGCTACCTTAAGTTTTCTTTCAAATCCACCTTCTTTACGTTTTTTTTTTATTACTTTTCTCTAAATTAATCTATTATACATAGTATTATATACTTATTATATACATCAAGTAATTAATATACATGAATGATTTAATTTACTAGTGTACATCAACCCTAATTAAGAACAACCACTACCGGCCTTTTATAGTTGGCTAATTAATTATATATCAAGCCGAGGACATAAGACTAGTGAAATTTTCATCTAAAACCAATAGAAGGAGTAACCCACCGACTTATATACAAGACTTGGATTTCGTAACTCAGGTCCACCCTTAGCTCATTTGCTTAAGTTGGGCTATAGCCTATAGCTAGCTAGGTATTTGAACAAAGATATTAAGTTGTTGAACATATAGATAAATAGTTTGTTGTTCAAGTGTCCTCAGTACAGCACAAACATCCCCTTACACACAACAGCCAGAAACTTGAAATCCAAGCAAAAACTCATTCCCTCTCTATCTAACACATTACACGCCCGACCTCTATTTTATAAGTCTGTTTTCCTCACTTGAATCTCGGGCGATCCTCCTCATATATTCTGTTCAAATAGAGAGACACCCATAAAGTGTAGTTGCTGAGGTTGGGAGGAGAGAATTATAATTAACCCAAAGATAAAGCCATGGGGAATTCTATACCTTGCCAACCCACAACTGTAATTGGGCTACCAATCTTTCAGTTCAAGCACCACCATTCTTTTATTTAAGCTTTGTTCTTTGCTTTTCTTGTGCTCCTTCTTCTTCTTCTTCTTCTTTCGTCGATCTTTGTCTTATCTTCTGATCTCGATACTGAGCTTAATTAGTTACCCTCACATCACACAACTTTGTAGAATGCAGTGTGTGCGAGTGTAGGGAGTAGGTGATCGATATATCGACATGATTAACATGACGTGGTGCAACGATAGCAGCAACGACGTTGTAGTCGAGAAGATATCTTCTTCATCATCACCATCAAGGAGTAATAATACTAACAATGGAGTTGTTGGAGGAGGAAATTCAGGTGGGGCTGCAGCTCAGGATCCTGATAAAAGCAATTCGACTAGGAACTGCCCTTCTTGTGGCCACCAGATCATCGTTGAAGAACAGGTTTGTAAAGATCGCTCTCGATTCATAGATCCAATCCAAGTATATATCCCAAAAATTCATATCATATTATGTATATAACAAAAAAGCTTAATGATGAAATTAAAATGGCTTCAAAAGTAATTAGGATTAAGTTTCATGTGTGTGAGGGTTTCTTGATTTGTAATTGAATTATATAACACACAATTTATTATTGTATGATATATCATCCTGGAGGAAAATTAATTAGGTGAAATTATTTGATTAATTATATATGTGGTTAAATTATAATATTTGTAGGGAAGAAGGATAAATGAGCTGCCGGGACTACCGGCGGGAGTAAGGTTTGATCCGACAGATCAAGAGATTCTGTTGCATTTGGAAGGGAAGGTGAAGCCGGAATCTCGTCACCGGCTTCACCCTCTCATTGATGAGTTCATTCCCACTCTTGAAGGTGAAAATGGCATCTGCTACACTCACCCTGAAAAATTGCCAGGTTTTCATCCATCCCTACTTCTTCTCCATTCCCTTATTTTAATCCATAATCCTTTCTTCCTATTAAATTCGACTAGAGTAAATTGTGCGTCGATCAACGGATCGGATAATGAATAAATGAAGCTACCATACCACATACCGCAAACCCAACCAGGTTCCAATCGTCTCGCCTAAATCTTGATTTTGGTAAATAGAGAGGGGCACTCATCCAGGTTCGAACCAGGGACCTTTAGGTACTACCTGCAAGTGCTTTCCGACTGAATCATTCCGGAATGATTTTGTCCCGCCTAAATCACATTCATGATAAATTCACATTCAAATATGTATGAATGAATTGAGTGGATTACATGACTTGCTTTAAATTGAACTAAAACAGATATAACTTGAATCCGATCCACAAGTTATTCCTTCTATTGAAGAGATCCATCCACAATGCCATTCATAATTGGTAAATTAGGATGTATTTTAGGGCTCTATAATGGAAGTTTTGGGATGTATGGATAAGAAAGCAAAGAATTTGATTAACAGATTACTCAATTCATCATAAAACCAATTGACCGTAGGAAGAGTACTGACTTGATTTGTTCAAATTTTCGAGGTGAATAGTTCACATCACCCGTTTTGTCCGATAGAAGAGAAAGAGTACAATTAAAAATTCTACTATTTTATGTTGTTGGTTGATCCATCGTCATCATCCATTGATCGATCTCCACCACAACACCAAACGCATTACTTGCAGGTGTAAACAAGGACGGCCAAGTCCGACACTTCTTCCACCGACCTTCCAAGGCCTACACCACCGGGACCCGGAAGCGCAGGAAGGTCCACACCGACGAAGACGGATCCGAGACCCGGTGGCACAAGACGGGCAAGACCCGGCCCATAGTGGGCGGCGGCAAGGTGAAGGGCTACAAGAAGATCTTGGTCCTCTACACCAACTACGGCAAGCAGAAGAAGCCCGAGAAGACGAGCTGGGTGATGCACCAGTACCACCTTGGCCTCGACGAGGAGGAGAAGGAGGGTGAACTCGTCGTGTCCAAGGTGTTCTACCAGACCCAGCCTCGCCAGTGCAGCGGCGCTGGCGGCTCCGGTACCATGATCTCGCTCAAGGTCAAGGGTGGTAGTGGTGGGAGTAGTCAGTACCACCACCACCATAGCAAGCCAAACGACGTCGTTCAGTACCCGTCGTCCATAATCTCGTTTGAGCAAAGGAGTAGTAGTGGTGGGAGGGCTAGTCCCTCAACTGCTATCTTCCCCTTTTGTTGTCCATGAAGATGGGACAATTTAATTATCATCATGTAAAAATAATGAGATAATATGGACTTGTAATTTTTCCTTTTTTAATTTCTCTCCTAACCATGCTCTATTATTATATTCTTAATAGGAGATGATGAAAATAAGAATTGAGTTAGTAATATCTCAAAACTAACTTTTTTTTTTATATGAATATTTTGTTTTGTAATAAGGCTGTTGTAATTGATCTCTCTATGTATATTTTGTCAATGCATGATGAGTGCGTTGATCGATGTGGAAATAAGGCTGATGTAATTTAATCAAGGTGTACAAATTAAGATGACATAGCCTGTATTTTCACTTGTATCAATGTCATAATGTATATTTTTACATATAGGTAATCTTGTGATTTAGTTGTCCGGGCCTTGGATAGATTGAGCTATGGAAACTCTTATTGTGTAGAGGGTTGTTGAAGAAAAGAGAAGAAGAAGATAGAATACAGAGGAAGGAAGAAGATGAGATCGAAGGGATAAGTAGTGTTATTTATATTCCATCAATTCAATTAAAAGCACAACTAATTCTCCCATCGGTAGTATAATCAATAGGAGGCTGGTGTTTCGGAAGAATCAGACTTTACCTTTGATGGCTTTCAAAAACTTCCTTCACCTAGTAGACTTTCACAATATGAGAATCAGATTCAGAGAGAGCAAGAGGAAGCCATGAAAGCTTGAATACAAACACAGAAAAACAGATTGAATGAATCGAAGTGAGTACGTGTTACAGAGAGGAGACGTCCGTTTATATAGAGTACAGAGCACGTGCTAATCACGTGACGTCTATAACAGAAAACATAACAAACTTAATGCTCTGTTTATCACTCTCCGATCTGACTCGATATCGAGTGAAAATACTCGATATCGAGTGTGCTAAACTGTGAACAGATCGAGTGAACTAGTATCAACAACCCCCCTCAAACTGGAGATTGGTCATCTAGATTCATTCCCAGTTTGGTTAATAACTCTCTGTGATATGCAGCTGGGATAATTTTGGCCAAAACGTCAGCGAGTTGATTTTGAGTACGTAGGAAGATAACTGAGTTGAAGAAGTCATTCCAAAACCTTTTCCCTTGTGAAATGACAATCGATTTCTATATGTTTGGTTCTTTCGTGGAAGACCTTGTGGATCTAGATAAAAAGATCTTGTGAGATTTCAAATCCAAAACCTTATAACCTTTCTGACCATGTGAATATCCAACAAATATGCAAGGAGCACTTCTTGGATCAAACTTGGATTTACCAATCTTCACAGTGCTTACAAAACATAGACATCCAAATGCTCTTAACATAGAATAATCAGGACTCTTTTGAAAAAGGATTTCATATGGAGTTCTGAATTGTATTGCTGCTAAAGGAAATCTGTTGATTAGATGAGTTGCAGTAAGAAGACACTCTCCCCAACACTTGATAGGAAGCTTAGATTGAAACAACAATGCCCGAGCAGTCTCCAATAAGTGTTTATGCTTGCGTTCCACTACACCATTCCGTTGAGGAGTGTAGACACATGTTGTTTGATGCAAAATACCATTGTCTGAATAAAATTGTTGAGCTTCATGACTGCAGAATTCACTGCCATTGTCTGATATGATGATCTTCACTTTGGCATTGAATGAACACCAGCAAAGGTAATAAAAGCTTTCAATACAGAAAAGACATTGCTCTTAGCAGCAACTAAGTGTGTCCAAGTAGCTCTTGAGAAATCATCCACAATAGTTAGAAAATATTTAAAACCATTATGAGTTGGAACATTATAAGGTCCCCAATTATCAGCATGTAACAACTCAAAGCAACACAAAGATTTTATTGAACTGATAGGAAATGAATTCCTGTGCTGTCTTGCACGAGGACAAATATGATAAACATGATGTTTTAGATTGTCTTGTAAGATCTCTTAGAAACTCAAAATGAAACAATTGATCAAAAGGTACATGACCTAATCTGCAATGCCACAATTCAAGAGATATAGCATGAGCACTTAAAGCCTGATTACAATTTGCATTGCTAAGCAAATCACCATGTAAAGCAGAAGATAAGATCCTAGAAGCATCTTTGTCAAGATTTTCAGAACTCGAATCCATTGGTGTAAGATATAATCCTTTGGACACTTCACCAAGCACCTGTGACTTGCTCATTGAAGGGTCCTGGATCAAACAATGAGAAGGAGTGAATATATCGGGTTATGGAATGGACACTTCACCAAGCACCTCTCTCTCTCTCTCTCTCTCTCTCTCTCAAATTCTTCATTGAAAGCCCTAACTTTCCTACATCTCCTCCAGTATTCATCTTTAACTATATCGGGTTTTGTCTCCTTTACCACCTTTAACATTCCTTGGTGTGTTAGTACTCATCATTGACAAACATTGAAATTTTCAATGCCATCAAAATGTGGTACCTCGAATTCCACACCATATGTCAATGCCATCGTCTAACCTAGTGCTTTAATACTAATTATCGTGAGTCTTCGTGAGTGAATATAGTAAAAGAGAAAGAGAGAACAATGGAACACAAAGAATTTCCGTGTTTTGGTAAGAAGCATGTGAAATTATTATGTCATTGTATCCATAAAACCATCACAATAATTAGAAACCCTTGATAGCAATAGAATGATTTTTCTCTACAGAACACCCTACGCCGTCCATTCCATAACACGGAAATCCTTTGTATCCTATTGTTTTCTCTTTCTCTTTCTCCTTAACTATATTCACTCGCGGGAATTCATAATAAACTCCTACCCTCGCAAGTTTCTTCCACATTTTCCTTTCCTCTTTCCCTATATTAATATCACATATCCTTTGTTTCTTCTTCCCACTACTCTTTCTCCCTCCCTTTGTCCCTCTATTCACTCTTGGACCCTTAATTCCCTTTCCCTTTCTCAGTACTCACCATACTCCATATTCCACTAGCAATCCCAACACCCATTTTTTCAATATCCACCACCCTCTTTGTACCCTAGCACTCTTTCCAAAGAAATCTTATGCCAACATTTTCCTTAATATTTTCCTCACCGTTGCCATCCCTTTTTAGAATATTTACCATTGATATTTTGACCTCTCTCCCACTTCCCTTCCCTCCTTCCTCCATGTCTTTAGTCTTCCTCTCACTCGTAGGGTTAGGCGCTATGTTCTCTTCTTCATCCTCGATTATATTTCTCCACCGCCCTATTCATTAAATTAAGATGCTCAAAGCCAATCTACATACTCATGATTATCCTCATGTCTCTTAGTCTCGCAGTTCGTCTCCACGTGGTCGATCAGCTCCCCCCATGTCTAACCTCTCTCCCACTTCCCTTCCCTTCTTCCTCTCTGTTTTCAATCTTCCCCTCACTCACAAGGTTAGGCCCCTTATGTTCTCTTCCTTGTCCATGATTACCTTTTTTCCACCGTCCTCTTCATCAAAGATGCTTGAAGCCACTCTCCACACTCATGATTATCCTCATGTCTCGTAGTCCGTCTCCATGTGGTCGAGCTTCCCACATGTGTAACAACAATTTGGTAATTTCTTATATTTGATATCTACCTACATCCTCTTCCCTTCAACCTTCAACAACATGCACTTCCTTTCTCAGACGGTTTTGTATCGATATCCACCCGCACTCTCATTCTCATGAATTTTGGGTATGCTTGAATCTCATTCTCATCGAGTTTCACCATCCCTCCAAACACCTCTCCAATTTCCCTCGTTGCGTTTCTTCTACCATTTGTAGGGGCAAATCATAAACTCTTATCCAGAAAGAAACCATTTCGAAGCTTAATTTTTAGGGTTTTTCCATTCTTGGTTCTTTCAACGCAAATAACATCTTGTCAAAAGGCCAATGCCCTCATGTCATCACTCTTTCCTTGAGTCCTTGTGAGTCTCAAATCCAAACTTAAACATGAAGAGATTCTGCATTGATTCTTTAAATTGAAACCCATTTTTCAGCCTTGACGCACCTTTCATATATCGTGGCTTACAAAACATACGTATTGAAATTTCGGGAGGATAACAATGATCCAACCAGAAAAGACATTCCCCTCTACGTATGTTGTTTGATCAGTCCTCTTCCCTGGACTGACCTCAACCTCTTCCTCCCTCGCCAACCTTATACTATCTCCCCCTTTCTTCTCTTGTCTCCATTATGTAACCCTAGAAACCCTAAAAAACTAATCAAAACAAACTGAATTGGATGATGTTTCTTTGTCTTGGTGGACCCGCATTGTGTTAGCGAGAAAGCCTAGGCTCTCAATTGATCGTCAATCGAAGAGGAGGACGGTGAGTCAGTGGTTGTTAGAGGATCCTCTTTACTGATGATCTCCCTGACCCTAACTCTAAAACTATCTGTCTATCTATCTACCTATTTACCTATTTATATATTTTGCAAAAAGTAATTTGTACAATATTTGGCAAATAATAAGTGATTTTGTGCAAAATTTTTTATAAATAATGGTGTGTTGAAATACTATTATATATGAATTTATATACATTAGATTCATTTTTTTTTTATTAGGAAATAATTCGAGAACAGACAGGCCCGGACCTCGAGAGGCCGACAAAGTCGGCAGACGGCAAGCCGTCTAAACATACAACATAGCAAAAGAAAATACAACAAGGAAACAGAATACTGTCACCTAATACAACAAAAGAACTACACAAAATAAACCCGGAAAACCCCAGACCCTAAGCACACAAGCGGACACAGCAGCGAGAAGAAGGAGACCCGGCATGGAGAAGTGGATAGCGAGCGCATAGGACAGCATAGCTAACACGATGTCTCGCCGCCGGAAAGATGGAAAGCAGAAATCCACGTAGGGCAAAGACGACTCTTAGGGAAGTGTGGATCACACGACGTTCCCTCCACCTAGATGAAGGATCTTCGGAGACCACGAACACCACCAACACGATCACTTCGATCAACCAGGGCCGCAGAACTGCTCCTCAACCGAAACTAACCACGAATCCAACATACAGAACTCCAACCAACCCGAGAAAGTGAAGCACGACCGCGAGAGGACGAAGAGCGCATGAAAATTTCGGAAAATATTTACGCAAGTTATTTTATTTTTTACTTTATTTTATTTTATATTTTAACCATCAAATCGGGTTGCCCCGGGCCCAAGACATAACCTAGCGGGATTTATGAGTCATAAGATTTTAATTTTTAATTTTATTTATTTAATTTTTTCCTATCGGGCTCCTTTGGGCCCAAGACAAGTCCTTGGGCCCAAAGAAAGAGATCCAGGCCTGAACAAAAACCAACTAGGGTCACCATCGGCCGAGGAGAGCAGAGGGGCACATCCAGGAGAACGATGACGACAAGCAAACCGGAAGACCCCGAAGCCGCCGAAGTGAGTACTGGAGAGGGAGATGACAGTAGGCCAGAGGCAACGGGGACGAAGGCGAGGGGGACCGGTGGCGAACCAGAGACCGGCGAACGGACACCCAAGCCAAGGCAGCAACAGAGAGGGCAAAAAGAGAAATTTTGCCAGAACTGCAGGTTAGGGAGAAGGGATTGAAGGGTCGATCCAATGCGAACAGATGTAGCGGTCCGATTCAAGATGAATCAAGACCGAATCTGGACGAAATTGATACAATTAGGTACCCGATCGGAATAACAAGGCACCAGACCAAGCCGACCAAGGAGACAGGGGCAAGGCCAGGCGACAGAGGGCTGGAATTGAGGCCGCCGGCGACGAAGAACGACGCATACAGACAGAACAAACTGGAGTTCCAACGAGAAGGGAAGGGTGAAGGAACCCGGGAGGAGGGCGGTGAGATCAACCGGGAGACGGCGAACGCCATGGACACAGGCCGGGCAAGACTCCATGGGTCTGGAGAGGCGAGGAGACCACCCACTCGCCGGAGACGAGCGAGGCGAGGAGACATCCCACTCGCCGGCGATGAGCGAGGCAGACGGAACTCGGCGATTGGAGGGGAGCATAGGCAAGGAAGGAGAGATTGAAGGACAGGACGGCCACAATCCGGCCACCACTGAACCAATCCACCCTCACAAGGCCAAGACTGCTCGGAGAAGGCAAGTCCAAACACCCGGACGGGAACGAAACAGAGGCTCCCGGAGGAGATTAGGAGCTCCCGAGGGAGATTTAGGGCTCCCGAAGAAGATTTGGGGGCTCCCGAAGAAGATTTAAGTGCTCGGCATCCAAAACCAGTGACGGAAAGCGAATGACGGAGCGAGGAGGTGCGGCGGAGGAAGGGCTGTGGAGGAGGGGCGGTGCACTCTCAAAAAGAGAGTGTTTTTTTTTTATATCGATCACTTCTACATTAGATACATATTTATTATAGATAATTTTTTTTTTAATAATTAGATTTATATTATACTTGTAGCCCAATTATATATATATATACTAGTATTATTAAGGGGGGTATTTTTGCTGAATTTTAACAAATAACGGTTGATTTGCGCAAAACAAAACAAATGAGAGGTGGTTTTACGGAATTTCTCTCAACTCAGAGGCTATTGACGAAAATCCTCCTTGCCAGTGTCGAAACTCGTCATTCCGCACGTAGGTAGAGAGAGAGAGAGAGAGAGAGAGAGAGAGCGCTGCGAAGAGCCGAAGATGGATGTGAAAGCAATGGCGAGATCGAAGAGGTCGCATACAAAGCACCACCAGCCTAGAAAACCTCACCGCCCAACCACGCAGCCAACGCCTCCTCCTTCATCGTCGGCGTCGAATGACCCCAAGGTTCTGAAGGGGGAGGGAGAGAAACGGAGGTCTAATCCGAGCAATTCTCTTCCTTCAAACTGGGACCGTTATGCCGACTCAGACGAAGACGAGGAGCTATTCGGATCGGATTCAGCGTCCGCGGCCACGGCGGATGTGGTTAAGCCGAAGAGCAAAGGTGCCGATTTCGGATTCCTGATTTCTCAAGCTAAGTCCCAACCGCCCGTCAATTTCTCAGATTCTTTCAATGGAGTTTTGCCTGGTACTTTCCCTTTCTCTCACTTTTCCTATCTGCGAAGTGAAATTGTTATGATTTGGGAATTTGAATTCGGTTGCTCAATTTGGGGGAGGAATGAATAATGGCTTTCACATGTAAAACTCTAATTCAAATTGCTGACAAAGCTATCTGCTCTTTCTTTGGTTTAAAACCACTTCCTTGTGCACCTGGAAATGTAATTATAATGAGTTTGAGTTAGTTTTTTATGCGTCATCCACAATTTAGGGTAGGGATTCCTTTAGCTCACCATTTGGGATTGATGCACTCATTTTTTGTGCAATCTCATAGTTGTTCTATCTCTACCTGTGGGAAGTGGAATTCCACTTCAAAACCTGTGAATTGAGCTACAATTTAGATTTGAGATCTACCAACTACTGCAATTTACTGTAATTCTGTGAACTTATGACATTGATATTTTGCTTTTCTTGATTCCATGTGTATTGCTTTCATGTGTTATTTTGCATCTTCCGTCTAGTTTACAACCTTTTTGGTTATGTTAGGTTATTTAGGCTCTAAAGATTGTCTAGCAAATTTGTTTGGATGCAATGGGTATTGACCTCTATTTCGAATTTTCAATAGACTTCTCCGAGGGACTAGGATCTATGCTTTCTGTCCGCGGAGAGAGCATTCTTTCCTGGAGCGGTGGTGATGATTTCTTGGTGGAGGATGAGTCAACTACAAACCAAGAGGTTAGATTACTCAGGGCTCACGAGATACTATTTTCAACCTTGTCTTATTTCAAACATTTAATGCAACATTTTTTCCTATAATGTGACAAAATATAGTTTCACTTTAGCAAGAATTTACAGCATTTGCTGCTTTAGTTTCTTAGTTAGCTGCATCATTTTCCAGGTACCATTTTTAAGCCTAAATCTGCAGACACTTGGTGAAGAGCTTGCGAAAATAGATTTAGCCCAAAGACTCTTTATTGAAGAAGACATTTTGCCACCTGAATTGGTATGATCTTGCCTTTTTGTTTTTCTTTATTTTTTAATCCATATTCTTGTTAAGTGACATTAAGTATTTCAGAAATCCTGTGTTGTTAAAGGACGCAATTCCAACTTTGATGATTATGAAAATAGTGTAACTTCATTTTTATTACAGCATTCTTAATTTGCCTGCTTTACTTGGCTACTAAAACAAGAATGCATTTCCAACTTTAGGAAATGCATTCCTGTTTAAGCAGAGACTGTTTTCCTTTTTATTTTGAAAACTAAAAAAAAGTGTTCCTTCATTCTCCATAGTCACTAAAAACACTGGAACTCATGCTCAGTCAGTTCCATACTTCCATTATTGCACAAGCTTTTCTCTATGTAATTTTGTTTCTTTGGTACAGCGTGCCCCCCCAAAAATTGAGAGAGATACTAAGTTGCCTGTTTCAGCTTCTGTGGAACAGAGCAGTGAAGTAGATGATTTGGCCTTCCAGAACTCTTCCTTGGTCGAAAGAAGAGTAGTGAGTAAAGAAGGCCGTAGTTTGCGACAGGATAGGGTGGATACCACCGGCCGAGCTCCTTTGTCATTCAGGCAGGAGATGCATTCTGATGATATTGCAGCAGCTCATAAAACTGGTACTTCCTGGGTTTTGGATCCTAATGAACCATTCAAGGCTACTCATGAAGCTGAACTCGACAATAAAATGCCCAGATTTGAGGCAAGAACTGCCGAGGCAGAGCTTGACATGCTGCTCAACTCATTTGATGAAACAAAATTATATGGTTCATCTAATACTGACAGCAGTGTTCCAAGCGCTCTTTCTAAACAAAGAACTTCTGCATCTATATTTCCAAGTGGAGAATCTTTAGCGTTTAGAGCTCCAGCCAATGACTCAGTTCCCCGGGACCTCAGCACGTCTTCATTCCCAGCTAGTAATATGGACAATGACATTGATGACCTACTCCAGGATACATCTAATATTGCTGTGACACATGCCTTTTCTCACACAATAGAGGCGAAGGTTGACACCGCCGATAAGAAGCTGTCATCTTCTGCTCTTCCTGGTTCCAAGTCCAAGGTTATGGAGGATTTTGACTCCTGGTTAGACACTATCTGATCCTTTACAGTTTGCCCCTTGCATGTTAGTATTTGTTCAAGATTGTGTTTTTTACTAGATTTGGATCTCATGTATCTTCTCTTTAACAAGATAGATCTTAATGGCCACACTATACATGGAAGCTCTATTCCTCAAAAGTGGGGAATTGCTATAAAATCAACAGTAAGAAGGTTGTAAGAAAGAGGGTATAAAGCTGTTGAATCAAGTGACTCATTTTGGTCCTTAAATTTACTGCAACTCAATGAACTCCATTTGAAGTCTTTTCTTTCAATGCATGTTGCTGAATCTTGATGCTTTTCTATGCAATTGGGTAATCCTCCCAGCTCCATATCTAGCAGGTGAAAGATTTTCATGTAAACAGCAATAAAAGTACTAATGCAAAATCTACCGTGTTTAACCAAATATGTGATCTTCTTAAATCCAATATCGTAAATTGTAATTGCAAAAAAATAGATCGGAATCAAATAATATTTTTGAGAAACTTGACATAACCCTGGTAGAAGAAAAATACTTAATTGGTACCTAAACATTAAAATGAAAAACCAAAAGATACTTAGGCTCTGTTTGCATGGCCTCTTATTATGATTTATAATGCATATTATTGCATTATAATGTATATTATAATGTAATAATATGCATTATAAATCATAATAAGTGGCCATGCAAACAGAGCCTTAATTGGTACCTAAACATTAAAACGAAAAACCATGCATTTTCATCTTTATGCCATTGCTTAATTGTGATGGATTTATATAACAAAGAGCAGTACAAGTACTATCATTTAAATATGAAAATATGTGGTTGAAAAGAGAAGACTATAGAGCCCTAGTGAAGCAAGTATGGAAAACACAATATCCGGGATATCAGATGTTTAATATGGTGAAGAAGACCAATTTAAAAAAGAAAACAGAAGGATAGATGACCTACTAATCACAATGCACACAAATAAGCAACTGAACCAATCCAGAGATGAAATAATTAAATAGAATAGAATTTTTCAAAAAAAAAGGAAAGCATCATGAATTATCATAAACAATACGAGCCAGATGGTGAAAACAAGACATTTAAAACTTTTAGATACAAACTCTGGTTATTTCCACCGAGTCGCATCTAGAAGAATAAATAGAAAAAGAAAAAAAAGGAGATCCTTAACACGGAAAGCCAACAAGTAACTAAAAAAGAAATTTTGAATTACCAATCAAAGAGGAAATTCTAAACTACTATTTAAATTTGATCAACAATGAAGTGATCAAATAGGACAATAATAAATCGACACAACCAATAAAAACTCAAGAAATATAAAACGTATTGGGAAAGGCAAATCGCCGGTACTAGATGAAATGACAACGGTATTCTACCAAAAATATTGAGATATAGTTGAACCCCCAGTTACAAGAGCGACAGTGCCGGTCCTATAGTTTTATAGGCCTGGGGCAGGAAAAAGATTATGTGCCCTAATATTATATATTCGCTTTGTCCATACATACACATTGTTTTGACTTTTTAACACATTTTTTAAATAAATAAAAAATATTTAAAATATCAATTTTTGAAAACAATTTAATACGATACATATTATTAATAATTACTCCATCCGTCTCAAAATACATGTCACTTTAATTATATCATATTTTATAACTAAAATATTCTATAAAATATCAATGCTTTTGCTATTTTTTAAAATAATTTTATACTTATTGCTAGCAATTATAACATTATTTTTAAACTTTAGTTAAAAAAATATTTTATAGAGTTTTTAACTCTTTAAAAAGTATGGAAAAAAAAGCAAAACATGCATTTTTAGATGGAGGGAGTAGTAAATTATATAAAAATTAATTAAAAATTGATATTCTATATAGTTTTTCACTGTTTTAAAAGGGTTTTAAAAAGTCAAACAACATTATTTAGATCGTATTAGGATTCAAAATGTCACGTAGAAGAAAATTCACATATACCTATTCATTGTTATGGGCCTTAGATTGGAGACTTGGGAGTACATGAGATTTACACATAACATTTTATGGGCTTCTTTAATAATAGAGTACATGTCCCATTTATTTTAAAGAAAATGTTATGGCCGGATTCACTTGATACTGAAATAGAAAAGGTAAAGAAAATGGGTTGTAAAATGTTTATGGGCCTTTTTTTATATGGGCTTAATATAAGCAAATACTAAAATTACGAATGGGCCATTCTAAACTTGGGCCCTGGGCAGGTGCACTTGTTGCCCTGCTATTGGGCCGGGCCCGAAGAGCGATAGAAGGTTTCTTCTATATCGGAAGAATCTTGAGACAACTATAAACCAAACTTTCTCCCTAATTCATAAAATGGAAAACCCAAGAACAATTATAATGATTTTCGACCTATTAGCTTTTGTACAACGATCTAAAAGACCATCACAAAAATTATTACAGACAGGCTAAAACCAGTCATCGCTGATAAATCGGCAACAAGGAGCATTATATCGGAAAGAGTCATTCAAGATAATATATATCCTTATAGCTTAAGAAATATTTCGCACATTCAAGAATAGTAAAGGATGGTGATAAAATCAGATATGGAAAAAACGTACGACAAAGTTGAATAAGTCTTGCTCTTTAAAGTTTTAGGAAAATTCGATTTTTGTCCAAAATTCCTAAATTGGTTTGAGCAATGCATCAAAACTCTTTCATTATTGGTCTTGATCAACTTGGAACATCAAAACCCTTTAAACCAACAAGGCGACCTGCTACCATCCCTCTTTTTTTTTTTTTTTTTTTTTATATTTATAAAAGGAGCGGAAATACTAGCAAGAAAGCCGCAAAATATGAGAAACAATACAGAAGATGAAATAGGATATTGATTGGGAAAAGTCGGGATGGGTTGCTTGACTCTCTTCTCTCCTGTTCATAGTTGCTCTTCTTTAGATCGAATAATATAAAATAATTAATTTATAAAATACAAATATTTAATAATTTAGATTTGAATTCGGTAAACAATAGGGAAAGTTACATATGCTTTAACTGTTTAATCACCTTGTATTCAAATTTAACGTTAAATATGAATACGAGGTAGTTACTAGACCTTCGGTTATATGATAAGACTTGCTTATGTATATAAACTAGGCGAGAGCGATAGTGGAAATGGCGATGCATGGATGGAGTTGAACAGAAAGCTAGGCAGCTAGGAAGAAGGGAAACAGCAACACTGAGGGCCGCCGAGCTTATGAGCGTCACAGAAGACGGAGTGAGGGCTGTAGCCGGAGCCGTTGCACATCGACGAGCACTGCGCCTGAGTGCTGCACTTCCCCACGTACTTGCAACTACTCCCTCCTAGTTCTCGTCCCCTCCCGGCATCTGCTTCCATTCCATTATTCAATTCCACATATGTATATAAATTAACCATATATATGCATCAATTATATATGCGTGTATATATATAGCTAGCATTATAGCCAATAAGCGAATTGAATTAAGCTAACCTGCAGTGGGATTAGTAGCGAGCAGGAGGAGGGCGAGGAGAACAACAGGAAGCAGCTTCTTCGGCGCCATTATATATAATGTCGACAGTTGTGTACGACGAGATTAGTCTAGCTCGATCGATATCACTTGAATTATGGTTTTGCAAATTAACTGGGAAATGTATATATATGTGAAGAGGCTTTAGTTTGAGTAAAGAGAATGAGATGGATTTTGTATTTATAGAGGGATGTTTCGGAGTGGTAATTACGTTGGAAGGTCATTTTCTTCAAGTTAGTTAAAAGTCAATGTATTAACTCGATCGTGATCACACTGCAGTTGAAATTGCTCACCAATTACACTTTTAAGCATATATAGTGTTACATAATTGTCTCTCTTTGTTAGTATGAAATTTCAGCTGCAATGCTAAGAAATTTCCCCGTTCGGCTACCCGTTAAAAAATAAAAAGTTAACTTTATTAAAAAAACACTTTTAGGTCAACACAATTTAGAGAAAAGATCGAACGATGATAAATTTTGTTTCTATATACTTAAAAATCGTGCTTTAATTTAGACGGTCAAATAGAAATTTGTAATTAACTTAGAAAGATACTCCATATATATGAAAGCTAGGGAGAAAGTTAACTGGAAACAAAATACTCCCTCTGTTTCAAAATAAATGTCTTTCGTCTTTTAGTGCACATTTTTCAATGAGTTAAAAAACTATAAAATATTATTATTTTAGTTAAATTTTTTGCACAATTTTATACTTATTAGTAATAACTATGAAATTATATAAAAAATTTGATTAAAAAAATAATATTTTATAGAGTTTTTAACACCTTAAAAAACGTGCCGAAAATAAAAGTGACATTTATTTTGGAACGGAGGGAGTATAAATTACGGAATTTTCACCCGGTACCCTTGTGATATTGGCTATTTCGCGTGGTGTACGAAAGATTGGCTAAATTCACATGGTGCCCCTGAGTTATGCAATTATTTCGCCCCGTGCCCCTAATCAGTTAAACGTAACACCCGCTCACCTCTTCCGTTTGTTCTATCTGAAGACCCTAAGGAGAAACGAGAGGCGACTCAGAGAAACGCTTAGGCCGACTGGAGAAGCACCAATCGCCGACAACCAAGAGAGCCTGCGGCCACCGGAAGGAGAGGTGGAGAAGGAGAGTGACGCCGTACTCCTGAGGTAACACAAAAGCGGAAAAAAAGGCATTGGAGCCCGACCTGGAGGAGAAGGAGAAGGAGAGCTTGAATCTGCGATAACCAAGGAGTTGTTGGAGGCGCCGCTAGGGGTGGTGGAGGCACTGCAGGACTCGCCGGAGGTGGTGATGGAGGCGTCAGGCAGGTATGTCGATTTAGAGTTTGAATTTTTGTTTGCAAATTAGGGTTTCGATTTGTAATTAGTTCGATTTAGGGTTTGATTTGGGAGGGTTTCGATTTGGGTTTTGATTTGTGATTAGTTTGAATTAGGGTTGAGAATTTGAGAGTGAGGAATTGTTGAACTTGTAAATGTGTGGATGAAACAATTGAAAATAAGATACTATACAGCTTGTTGAACTTGTACATTTTTGAAGGAAACCAATTGAAATAATACATTGTACAGTACAGATGAAAAAATTCATACTTAAACTTTGATTCCAGTCTTTTGATTGAAGAAGGAAAAAGGATTGAAATTGGTGGCGGATAGTCGAATATAGATTGAAACATGGGATGTGTGAATGTCAAAACCTAAAATTTTAGATTTTACTAAAGATATTTCTAACTAAATTATTAGATTTTATTTACTCATTTGGAAACTCTGTTTGGAGCATTGGTTTTGACTACTATCTCTTTTGCTTTGCACTCCTCTTATTGGAAGAAGGTTACTGAAACTTGTATATATGCTCAAATAATACGCATTGGTAAGAAACTCTATGAAGCACAATGCATATGAAAGCAACTGTCTTACACTAGATAACAAAACAACAATTTTTTCACTTTTCCTTTTGGCTTTTGGTTGGAAATTAGATATTTGTTTCCTTTACCGAACACCATGAATGCTAAAATAAGACCATACAAATTGAAAAATAAAGAAAAAATTCCAAAACCATAAAAAGAAACTCTACATCGGGAAAAAAATGCTTTACTAACAACGCTCACACTCACTTTGTTGCTGCCAAACTATGAGGAAATGTCAGCAGCTTCTGAAGGTTATTTTTTCTGTCAAGTGATAGCCAGGATATTTGATTCATTTCTCGAATGATTCCTTCTGTGTCGTGGCAAAGGAGTAGGCTTTGTCTTTGGTTATCAAAGGTTTTTAGCCTATTAGCTCAAATGGAAGAGCAATGTGCTCATGCACAAAGACGTGGGTTCGAATCCCACATAGGCTTATTGAATTGAATTCAATCATGAATCATTTTAGTAATTTAAGGCCATTGTTTTGCTTTCATACAGGTGTGTATGTAGACTTAAAGTATTCAAATCATTCTTTTTCTGTCATACAAGTGTGTATGAACACTTTTCTCTCCCATTTGTGCACCGTTACCACCTGCTCTTTAATAAACATAAAATCAAAGAGATTTTGCTTTCATACCAATTTTTGCTGTCACTTTTTTATTCATCGTCATACCTCTGCTTTACTGTCATAACTTCAAGAATATAAAATAAAGAGGAACTTTGCAGATTCGACTCAAGAGCCTCAAAATCAGAAACATTACTCTTTCATATAAAGCCTATGCGGGATTTGAACCCGCATCTTTATGCGTGAGCATATCGCTCTTCCATTTGAGCTAATAGGCTTAAAATTAGAGCCATTTTGCTATCATTTCTTTTTTGCTGTCATACAATAGTAAGAATGCTTCAAAATCATAAACCAGCAGCTACCTACTGTGTTCTAACATTAAAAATAGAAAAGGAATCCATTGAATAGGGTTTAAAACTTGTCTACACTTTATAGTCTTACCATGATCGTATATATCGTTACAACTTTCAACATCTAGGATTGAGCCCACCTGGTCATGAGCTTTAAAACTTGTGGTCTGCACTGATCATTTTCTCTTTTGATCAAAGAAGAAATCATGTTGATAAAGTTAAAACTACAATTCACGAAATTAGCAAATGGATTCAGAACAACAATCCCTAAATTCCAAAAATTCAATATCAATTTGAAAATCCTAAATTTAAAACCCCTAAATTCAAAAATCCAGTCTCAATTCGAAAATCCTAAAATTAAAAACCTTGAATTTTCAAATAAAAGAGGAGAGCTTACCTTCATCATGTCGCAGTTGTCGGCGCAGACCTCTTCCCTCTTCGCGTATGATCCTCCAATGGCTTTCAGATCTTCAAGCAAATGATCTCCTCCCTCCATGAATCACCTACCCATCAAAGTTTAGTATGAATATCAACAATATGTGCAGTGTTATTTCAATTGTTGTCATCTCTGATTCAAACTAAAATTGTTGTCCATTGCCATCCCTAATCTGTACAATTTAAGTAGGAATTGATGTCATCCCTAATCATAGTTTAATATGAATTTACAAGTTCAACAACTCCTCAATCTCAAATTATCAACCCTAATTCGAACTAATCACAAACCAAAACTCAATTCGATCGAAGCCCCAAATTGTAAACACAAATGGAAACCCCAATTTGCAAAACCTAAATCAATTTATCTGGCTGGCGGCTCCACTGTCACCTCCGGCAAGTCGAGCGGCGCTTCCACCATCCCTAGCAACGCCTCCGACGACTGCCTTGGTTCTCATTGATTCAAGGACGGGCCTCCTTCTCCTTCGGGTCGACGAGAAACTCTTCTCTAAGTCCTTGGTTTTTTTTGTCGCCCTCTTCTCCAGGTCCTCCTCCAGGCTCCAGGTTGGGTCATTCTTCTTTCCCACCTCTCCTTCTGGTGGCATCGGGCTCTCGTCGCCGGTCGTGCCTCGGGCTCAGTCGGCCTCTCCTCTCCTCTCTTCCCTTCCCTCTTGAGCGTCTTCAGATGGAACGGTGAACTAATGGCAGGGGCACGGGGCGAAATAATTGCATAACTCAGGGGCACCAGGCGAATTTAGCCAATCTTCGTACACCACGCGAAATAGCCAATACCACAGGGGTACTAGGCGAAATTTCCGTATAAATTACTTTGAACCGGAGAAGTGAAAGTTAAACACACAACAGACAAATTTAAAAATTATCATTTTTTATTTTATTTTATGAAGAAATAATTCAAGATTAGACAGACGTGATTTCCGAGATGCTGATAAATTAACAGATGAAAACATCGTCATAAACAAAGGCAACCAAATAAACAAAAATCTAAGATGTCGGTAAATCAACAGATGAAAACATTAAAGGCAACCAAATAAACAAAAATCTAACACTCCGCGATTTGTAGTCGATTGAAAACTGATGGAAGATAACCCGTGAATGAAACCATGCAGAATTAGAGGCCAACACTTCAGCCGAAGAGCTAGTGGAAGGTGAGCCAAACACTACTAGAGTTGCATTGTTGGAAAGTAGGTGCAATAGGGTAAGATCCCTGGGTGGTGTGACAGCAGAACTCCGGAAGCAACTCCTAGACAATGGCGTTGTTGTGAAAACACAACCAGCCGTGACCCATTCAAATCACAAACAACGAACGAAATAAAAGACACCAAAGGCATGCCAACACCACAAGCTCAAACCATCACATCATAAATCGAGCAAACAAATCAATGGTGGGGTTAGACGAGTAACTTGTCGTGCAAAGCTAAGCAAGATATATGTTTTTTCATAATTAATCCTTGGGGGTGAAAGATTAAACTTTTGGGCCAAGGATTAGGATTGGTGGTGATATAATCAGATCCCCGAGCCTCGTTGCCCCCAAAGGCTCCGACTACGACATGCCAATGTCTTCTCGAAGCACAGAAGATCCGACACCCATTTAGATATCATCTTTGAAATGTTTATATGGAACACTAGAAATATAATTGCAAAAGAAATCAATCCATATGGAATATATGGTCATAGATATTTTGATCATGTATGACAAATAGTTTCTAGCTGCTCTAAGGGCAATTCAGTCTTTTCATCTTATGAACAACTAGCTTGTATAAAGGGTGAGTTTAGGCGCCAATTCAGTTACAGAAATTAGTTGTAACAAACTATCACTTTGAGCTCAATGGAAGCTCTGGATCTGTGATTGATCATATCCATTTCATTCATTTTCGATTGATTCCTATTGTTCAAATGGTATCAGAGCAAAATTCGATCCGAATTCGCGGTTGATTGGTTTGTATTTTGTGATTCGAAGCTGGTTCTTCATCAGAATTCCGACGCCAGATCTGGATCGCTTGCTGCTGATTTATTTGTTGTTCTATGGCTAGGAGAGGATCGCCGAAATCAGGCACTTATGCTGATGCAGTCAATGGAGGAAGAGGAAGCGGAGGTAGAGGAACCTTCGTCTCAGTAACACCTCCTGGTCCTGGTGCTGGGAGAGGTGGAGTTGGAATGTTCAATGGAATCCAATTTGGAGATCTGAACCAAGGAATTAACACGGTGCACTATAATCCGTTGTTCCTCTCGAATTCAGACCATCCAGGTATGAATCTTGTCAATATTGTGTTTAATGGCTCAAATTTTGCTAGTTGGAGTAGAGCCATTCGAATGGCTCTTGGAGCCAAGGCAAAATTAGGTTTTGTTACAGGGAGTGTGGTGAAACCTCAGGCAGACAGTGAGGACTTTGAGAAATGGGAAAGGGCTGACTATATGGTCAGGTGCTGGCTAGTGAACTCAATGGCACCAGAAGTTTCTGAAACACTCATGTATGTCGAATCCGCAGCAGAATTATGGAAAGAAATCAGAGAGAGGTTTTGTGAATCGAATGATCCATTAATATACCAGCTTCGTCGGGATCTGGGGAATGTAAGGCAGGAGAATTTATCTGTTGGTGCCTACTATTTTAAGATAAAGAAAATTTGGGATGAGCTACAACTCTTGGATGCTGTTCCCGGTTGCAATTGTGGTGGAATTGGAAATTGCTCTTGTGGTTTGCTCAAAAGGATCATTGAGAGAGAAGAGAAAGCCAAAGTAATGCAGTTCTTGATGGGGCTTAATGATGTGTTTGAGCCATTGCGTGCGAATGTACTGTCAAAGGATCCAATGCCAGGGCTGTTGAAAGTTTTTCAAATGGCAATACGTTCAGCTGGAGAGATCCAAAGGTGTTACCTCTGCTATCCCAGGTGACATCACTGCTCTAGCAGTGACTAAGTTTCAGCAATCTGAAGCTGAAGCAAATGCTGTGAACAAGTTCAACTATGGTAAACAAGGGGAGTTGTCTAGGTTTGAGCAGGCTAAGAGAGACTATAAGAAGGCAAAACTTGAACGTCAGTGTGATTATTGCAATGAGAGGGGCCATACCAAAGATACCTGTTTCAAATTGGTTGGCTACCCAGAATGGTTCAAAGGACCAAAAGAGGATGACAGAGGCAAACCACAGAGGAGATTTGCTGCTCAGTTTGAGGTTCCCCAGGTTGACAGTCCTCTAGATCATGGTTTTCAAGACATGAAAACACCTGATCCTGCCATGGTAAATGCTATATTTAATGAAGTTGTCAAAATGATGAAAGGAAAGAGTGTTGTTGATCAATCTGAGAGTTCTGTGAACCAAGCTATGGTTCATTTTACAGGTACACTTAGTGTGTCTTTTCTTGTTGGTACTAATAAAGGAGATAGAAATGCCTGGATTGTTGATTCAGGGGCAACTGATCACATTGCCTTTGACAAAGGAATATTCACTGAGATCATTCCTTTGCCCAAGGCAGTATCATTGGGATTACCTGATGGCTCTCACATCTCAGTTAACTGGTGTGGGACTGTCAAATTGCAAGATACTTTTGTGATCAGGAATGTACTATTTGTACTTGAGTTTTGTCACAACTTGTTATCTGTTTCAAGAGTTCTTAAAGATCAGAAACTTATCTTCAAGTTTGATGAGATGTGTTGTTACCTACAGGACCATATAACTGAGAAGTTACTGATCAGAGGATGGGAAGAAGATGGCCTTTACAGAATTCAAACTGCCTGTGAAAGAGATAAGTTTGATGCTGTTTCAGTTCATCATAGGGTGATGTGTAATAATGTTGATAGCATGTTTCTTACCCATGCTAGACTTGGCCACATGTCATGGTCAAAATGAAACATTTGTCTTTGTGCAAGGATGTTAAAGATTGCAATTTCAGTTGTGATGCTTGTTCATTAGCTAAAATTCACAAATTGCCTTTTGATAGAAGTTCATCACTAGCTGCAGCACCTTTTCATTTGTTGCATATGGATGTGTGGGGACCCTATAGAACTCCTTCTATTTGTGGTGCTAGGTATTTCCTCACCATCCTAGATGATCATTCAAGAACCACTTGGGTTTATTAGCTCAGAGATAAACTGCAAGTACTGGGATGTATTACAAAGTTCCTAGCATTGGTAGAAACACAGTTTCAGGTTTCTGTGAGGTGTATTAGAACTGACAATGGTACTGAATTTACCCAGCAAGGTTGTGTTGATTTGTTTGATACTCATGGCATTATCCATCAGAGATCAGCTCCTGGTGTTCATGAGCAAAATGGCCGAGTTGAAAGGAAACATAGGCATTTGCTTGAAACTGCTAGAGCCATTAGGATATATGCTGGGTTACCCATTAAGTTTTGGGGTGACTGTGTACTAGGAGCCACATACTTGGTCAATAAAATGCCCTCTTCCATATTGGGATGGAAATCTCCCTTTGAAGTACTATTTCATGTTCCACCTACTTATGAAAAGCTTAGAGTCATTGGATGCCTATGTTATGCACTGTAGCCCAATGACAGAAGGGATAAACTTGGACACATTGCCAGAAAATGTGTGTTTTTGGGTTATCCACCTGGTCAAAAGGCCTACAAATTATATGATTTGGAGAGAAAGGTCATCATAGTTAGTAGACATGTGAAGTTTAAAGAATCTGTTCTCCCTTTTAAGAGTGATTCATCATCTACACCCGTGTCCATCTTTCCAAGGGAATATTGTTGCACTGAAGATGTTGATCCTGCTATTTTGGTTGACCCTCATCACTCTCAGGGCAATCCTAGATCCTCTCCTCCCCAGCTTTCTCAGCCTCCCATTCCTGCATTCTCACCTCCTGCTAGTACTGGATTACCTGAAGGATCCAGTCATACTGATCATATGTCATTCCCATCCCATGATTCTTTTGGCAACTCATCCTCTAATGGTAGTGTCACTGGCCCTCCTCCTCTTCCTAAGAGATCTATTCGTCCTCCTCACAGGTTTCAGGACTATATTTGTACCAATCTGCCATCTAGACACACCTCAGAGTCTGTTGAATCCATTTCACAATCCTTTGCAGTGTTTTCTATTCAGAATTTGGCTCACCTATCTTCAGAATATGTCCACTCATTAGTGAATGTATGTGAGGTCTATGAACCTGGTAGCTATGCACAGGCAAAGGGCAACTCGGAGTGGGAGAAAGCTATGCAGGCAGAAATCTCAGCTCTAGAGAAAAATCACACATGGTCTATTACTCCTCTTCCTCATGGCAAGAAAGCTATATGTTCCAAGTGGATTTTTAAAATCAAATACAAGCCAGATGGTCTCATTGAAAGGTACAAGGCTAGATTGGTGGCAAAGGGTTACAATCAGGTGAAGGATAAGGACTATAAGCAAACATTCTCTCCTGTAGCAAAGCTTTCAACTGTGAGAGTCATTTTAGCTTTAGCTGCTGTCAAGGGCTGGGTTTTGCATCAACTTGATGTCAATAATGCCTTCCTCCATGGATTTTTGGATGGGGAAGTATACATGGTCCCTCCTCTTGGTTATCCTGTCCCTATTGGCCATGTATGCAAGCTCCACAGATCTCTCTATGGTCTTAAACATGCCAGTAGATAGTGGAACCATGAACTAACTAAATTCATGCTAAAGTTGGGATTCTCTCAGTCCAAGCATGATTATTCCCTATTTGTGAAGACTTCTGGCACCTCCATGACCATAGCCCTTGTCTATGTAGATGACATGTTACTCCTTGGGAATTCTTCAACTGAAATTCATCTCACCAAGCAAGCTCTTCATTCTGCATTTACCATCAAGGATTTAGGAATTGCTAGATACTTCCTTGGCATGGAAATTGCCAGATCTTCTTCTGGCATTTTGCTCAACCAGAGGAAGTACATCCTTGACATTCTCAAAGATTCTGGCATGGAAAATTGCAAGGCTACCAGCTTTCCAATGCAACATGGCACCAAGCTCTCCTCTTCTGATGGAGATCCATGTGAGCACCCTGAAGCCTACAGAAGGATCATTGGGAGACTTCTTTATCTCACTCTTACCCGACCTGATATCTCCTACACTGTGCAACAGTTGAGCCAGTTCCTTCAACACCCTCTTCAACCTCATTGGAATGCAGCAATGTATCTTCTCAGATACTTAAAAGGAAGCTTCAATTTGGCTTTATCTTTTCCTGCTTCTTCTTCTCTTCAGTTAAAGGCCTTCAGTGACGCTGACTGGGGAAATGTTAGAGACACTGGCAGATCTCTTACAGGGTACTGTGTTTTTTTAGGCTCCTCTCTAGTCTCTTGGAAGACAAAGAAGCAAAGGGTGGTGTCCAAGTCATCAACTGAAAGTGAGTACAGGGCAATGTCAACTGCTGCAAGTGAATTGGTTTGGTTGCAGGGGCTGTTGTCTGACTTAGGTGTGGATGTATCTCTTCCCATATCACTACATTGTGACAACAAATCACCTCAAGAATTAGTTGCTAACCCTTTGTTCCATGAGAGGACAAAACATGTGAGGCTGGATGCACACTTCATCAGAGAAATGGTGCAGATGGGATTCATCTCTACTTCCCATGTTTCTTCTTCACAACAAATAGCTGATGTCCTCACTAAGGCATTAGGTTCACACCAGCATCAGTATCTGTCCTTCAAGCTTGGCCTTGTCAATCCTACTCCAATGCAAGCTTGAGGGGGGGGATATGGAATATATGGTCATAGATATTTTGATCATGTATGACATATAGTTTCTAGCTGCTGTAAGGGCAATTAAGTCTTTTTATCTTATGAACAGCTAGCTTGTATAAAAGGGTGAGTTTAGGCGCCAATTCAGTTACAGAAATTAGTTGTAACAAACTATCTCTTTGAGCTCAATGGAAGCTCTGGATCTGTGATTGATCATATCCATTTTTCATTCATTTTCGATTGATTCCTATTGTTCAAAATCCAATTTATCTTAAAATATGTCATTTGTAAGTGAATAATGTAATAAACCAAAACTTGAATGTAATGGAAATAAATAATGTAGGTTTTAGAAAATGGAACCGATGACGTGCAACCACGCTCTTACTAGATGTGCGGATGACGGTCTAGTTTTTCGTGAACGCGAGGGTCACCAGCCATTTAATAAACATGATAGTTTAAAAATTGTGCTAAAACCTCCTGTTTTAAAATTACACAGTGACTTTATAGCTCGGCTCTATTCAAAATCGGGCTAAAAAGATGTGACTTTATACTCAGAATCGGGCTAAAAAGATGGTGAACCGGGCCAAAAAAACTGGTTAATTTTGGTTTTCACCGGGGTGTGTCTATGTATATGGTTAACAATGTATATGCTGAAAAATGATTTTTATCTGACAATATGTGGTGATGATACCTAGGACTGTGATATAAGTACGAATTGTACTTAATTACGGGGAGAAAATTGGTGATGAATACCTGGGATTGAGATTGTGTGTGGAGAAACTGAAGAGGGAGAGCGAGAGAGAAAGTGGAGAGTGAAGTTGTTATGTGTGCTTGATGCATCAAGAAAGACATGGAACAACTTTCCCACAAAAAAAAGATGAAGATATGAGACAGCTTAGCGTGCGAGTGGATATTTAACTAATAAATCTGGGATGGTGAAAATTTAATTAACTAGGTATTATAATAATAGTGGACATTTACTCTTTTTTTTTTCCTAATAAAAATACCGCATAAGAGATCTTGACAGATTATAACTAGCCAAAGGCTTTTGAGATCCTTTTAATTTCCACCTTGAATTGGTGAACAACATATATGCACGGATTCGATCTTCAAAATGTATGAACAATACCATCAAATTAAAATAGCTCAAATCAAAACCCCACAAAAAACTTAAAAATTTAGATACAAGATCAAATCATTATCAAAAAAAAAACGAATCAATAGGATCACCACAAGCTCCCTATCTCCTCAAAAAACCATCATGTACCGCAATCCCAGCAACGAAGCTAAAACCAACAGCGCTTCCAGCTGCCCCGTTCTCCTCATCGGAAGAGGTCGAGGGGGAGGCAGCGGGGGAGTAATTAGCCTCGTATGAAGACGACCACGCGGCGGTGGTGGGGCTCTCCACCGGGGCACTGGCCTTGGCGCCGAACAGCTCATCCGGGAGGAGCATCTTCTCCAGCTGGTAAACAGCAAGGGGATATGTCTGACTGAGTGAGTTATTAATTGGGGTTTCCATGACTCCGGTGGAGATATTAGCCTGCTGCACCCCAAAAGTGGTGATGTTGACCCCCCAGTTGCCGGTCCGGCCGGAGGCCTGCGTGTTGACCGGGTTGCTCACCGTCTGGAAGGTGTCCCAGGTGTAGAATTTGGGGAGGACGTGGTAGAGGACCAGATGCACTTGCTGCAGGGAGGTGAGGGAGTTGAGGGCGCCGGCTTTGAGGGTGTTGAAGGCGTCGTTGGAGGGGGCGAAGACAGTCACCCCCTCGGTTGAGGAGGTGAGCTGGTTCTCTACTTGGCTGGCAACTTGGGTACAAAGGAGGAGCCGGATGAAAATGGAGTAGTCCTCGTTCTTGAGGAGGATGTCTGTGAGGTTGGCGGGGGCGCCGGAGGCGGAGGGGGCGGGGGCTGAGGCCGTGGCCGCGGCGGTGGTGTAGTGGCATTGGAGGAGGATGGCGGCTGAAAGAGCGAGGAAGCTGATGGAGGAGGCCATTGTGTTGCTTTGGTTGTTTATTTGCATTGTCAACGGTTGTGATCGATAAACCACAAATATATTAATTTACTATCTAGATTAGTCAACGGGTACGTTAAATGGGCAATGAATAAAGAAAAGGTGGGTGGATAGATAGTTGAGTCATGAAAAAACTAATTAAAATATCCTCACTTTTAGGTGTATGGTAAAAATATATTCTCGACTTTCAAATGTAATAAAAATATCCTGATCTTTAAGGGTAGTGGTAATATATTACCACGGGTTTTCTCATGGGTCCAAAATGTTGACAAGGCAGCCTACGTGTATTTTTTTTTTGGCAAAGGGTTTACTTGAATGGTTTCCTTAAGGAAAAAAATAAAGAATTGGACCGGGTTCATACCCATTGCCTTTTTCTCTCTCCTATCTTCTTTTGTGGTCGTCTCTTGAACTGTCTTTCAAGTCTTTCGGACAGCTCATAGACGTTCTTCAATGACAGTCTTCCTCCCTCGTGGTCGCCTACCTTAAGCCGTCTCTCTCACATATTTTTCCTCTTTGATTCGTTCACGGATTTGACCGAGTGAGTTTTTTTTCCCTGGCCTCTTCGTTGTTACTGTTGCTGTCGATTTAGTTTTGTTGTCGGTTTGGTGTTAGAAATAGTCATGGTGTGTTAATTTGAGACAATTTTGACCAGATTAGTTGCTTGGTTGAATCAAATTCGTTTTTCGGGTTTAATTTTGTCGTCGGTTTATTTTTTTTCCTAAGGAAGTCGTTCAAGAAAACCGAATTTAATTTAGTGCTAATTTGTAAAAAAAGCTTCTACGTAGGCTGCCTTGTAAAAAAAATCAACGTAGGCGGTCTTGTCGCCATTTTTAACTCGTGAGAAAACTCATGATAATATATTACCATCACCCTCAAATGTCGGGATATTTTTATTACATTTGAATGTTAAGGATATATTTTTATCATACCCTCAAAAGTGAGAGCATTTTAATTAGTTTTCCCTAACATTAATTCAGCCCGGCCGATGCTAGAGTGACACCTGCGACGGATACCAATTTTGTCATCGCATATGGGTTTGCTTTGGGCGACGAACAAACTAAACCTTGTCATTTGGTCAAGTTAGGTGGTCTTCCTTTTTAGGGTACATATTCCAGAGATGAACTTTGAACAATATAATAGACATGTCGTTGCCTGAGGTGTCTGATGGCCAAATCACATCTCAGACAAGGAATTCCATCGATATGTCGCCTGAGTGTATTTCTGGCGTAGGAATACCAAGTTTTCCCACGAAGTTCGTGATCTTTGTGAGATATTGAATTTCTAATTCTAATTTAATTAAGAAAGGGAAATGCTATTTGTGCGCCATTAAAGTGAAAAACCAATTATTTTTAGTGGTACATCGAACTATCAAAACACAACCCGACCCAATAGTTACCTCCTGGAGAATTCAAACAACAACAACACCACTCAAGGTATGGTATCTAATACTGTCTCCCATAAACTTAAGCTCCCCATGGGTGATTCAGTTCACTTTGTGGTGGTTAGCTGCCCCAACCTTCCAATCAAACCTTCAAAAAACAACTCTTGTAAAAACCATTATATTGCTTCATAAAACTCAAGTCTACACAAGGCTCAAAATCTTCAACGCAAGCGTTGATGCAGCCAGAGGGAAATCAGAGGCTATCCTGTAAAGATAAAGCTAACAACTCAGCCACAAAACAGGAAGAACACAAGAGTGTTGATCTTTGTGAATTAACTCTGAGATTGAATCCTTGCAAGGTGAACACTGATCACTGTAATCTTGACGTGTTTACCCCTTATATCATAAGCTGTAAATGTTATATTAGTTGGAGATTTCAAATCTATTGCTATGACAAGTTGTTATATGATTAATATCGCATACTGGAATGTTAGAGGTACCAAAAGGCCACTTCTGTGGCAAGAAATCAATCACTTTCGTTTTAACCATAACCTTGATCTACTGGTTCTAACTGAAACAAAATCTGAAATAGCTCCCCTAGAGTCTCAAGTTAAATGTTCTGGCTTCCACAAGGTTAATTGTATCAAATCTAATGGTAGAAAAGGTGGTATCTGGCTTCTTCAGAAAACAAACTTAGATTCAATTTGTGATATCCTAGAGGATAATCTAAGGTTTATTCTTCTAAAGATCAATATAGAAAATCATGATATTATATTAGCCTTTGTTTATGCCCCGTCGATAGAACAAGAGAAAGATGAATTCTGGATTGAATTGTATTACACTATAAGCAAATATAACTACCCTTTCATCATTATTGGTGACCTCAATGATATAGAAAATGACACAGAAAAGATGGGGGGTGTCCCTCCCAATATCAACAGATTTAGAAGATTGAGAAGTGTAAAAGATGAACTAGGGCTATATACCTTACCTTACAAAAGTTACAGTGGATCCCCTTTTACTTGAAGGAAGAGTAGAACTTCCCACAACAATACCTATGAAAGATTGGACAGAATTTTAGTCCAACAACAGATACTAAATTGGTTTCCAAGTCTCTGCACTAAACACCATCCATTTTCTAAGTCAGATCATGCCCCAATATCGTTAGCTATTGGTCTCCATGATAAGAAAAAAGGCTCCCCTTTCAGATTTGAGATGGCCTGGGCTACAAATGATGCTATGAAATCTATGATTGAGAAGGTCTGGAATTATAAAATAAAAGGTTCACATGGTTACATATTGATGCAAAAACAAAAATTACTCAAAAGAAGAATCAAGCCCTGGTGCAAAGCAAATCCAAACAACATTAATCGCCAACTCTCAAAAGTAGAAAACCAAATCCAAACAATCCAGAGCAATCTACCCTGGGGTCCTGTCTCGGCTAGAGAGGAATTAAATCTAGCCAGACTGGAACACAAAAAGCAGAGACATTTAGAATTTAATCACAAATTTTGGAAGCAAAGAGCCAAAACAAAGCACCTACAATTAGGAGACAGAAACACCAAATACTTTCAAATCACAGCCAAAATAAGGAATTTCAAAAAACATACTAGGACCTTCACCACAAAACACAACGTAATCCTTACTGATCAAAAACAAATTGCTGATCATATCACTAAGGAAATGTCGGAGAGGTTCATTGGTAATAATAAAAAACAAATCAACCAAAATGATGTCTGGAACATTCAATCCCAGGTCACTCAGTTGGAAAACAATAATCTCATAACCCCACCTACAAATTCAGAAATTAGGCAAACCTTATTCAGTATGGCAGAAGGCAAAACCCCGGGTCCAGATGGATACCCCCCTGAATTTTATAAACAATACTGGAATATTATTGGTCCTTCCTGCTGCAGAGCCATCAAATCTTTCTTTCATTCTGGTCAGCTTCTAATTGAAATCAACCAAACCTTCACAGCTCTTATTCCAAAAACGAAAAACCCAACCATGATTAATCACTACAGACCCATTAGCCTCTGTAACACTATTTACAAGATTATCTCCAAAATCATAGGCAACAGACTTAAACCAATATTGCCTAAGTTGATCAACCCCTTCCAAGGAGCCTTTGTGGAAGGAAGATCTATCCAGGATAACACTTTAATAGCTCATGAAATCTTTCATACGTTCCACAAACAAAAAGGGAAGAAAGGTTGGATGACTCTAAAATTAGACATGGAAAAGGCCTATGACATGATTAATTGGAATTATATTAAGGCAGTATTACAGAATTTTGGTTTTCACCCCATCTGGATAAATTGGGTAATGAAATGCATCACTACTACCTCTTTCTCAATACTTGTAAACAATACCCCTGGGAGCCAATTTACACCTAACAGAGGTATAAGACAAGGTGACCCCCTAGTCCCTTACATCTTCATTCTTGTCATGGAAGGCCTTTCTAAAGAACTTCATAAAGAAGCCCTCCTAGAGAATGATTTGATTGGCATTAAACTAAATAAGAATGGTACCCCTATTCCTTTCCTAACTTTTGCTGATGACACTATTATCATTGCAAAGGCAGCTCATACTAGTCTTAATACCATCCAGAATATTATAAATAATTTTTTAAATCTATCAGGTTTAACAATTAATTACAATAAAAGCTCCCTCCAATGCTCTAAAAATGTAAATCCAAACTTAGTCAAAGAATTAGCAAATCATATGGGGATCCCTGTAGCTAAAACACTCGAAAAATATCTAGGTATACCTCTAGTTAATGGGCGTATCAAAAATTGTGTTTTTGATGACGCAATAGACAACTTACGAAAGCAACTAGCAAAGTGGAAAGCTTCTAGCTTAACTCAAGCTGGGAGAGTGATCCTGATTCAATCAAACCTGAGTTCCAAAACAAACTACCTTATGCAGAATTTTTTGCTCCCAAAAGGTATACTAAATAAAATTGACCAAGTAAACAGAAACTTCTTTTGGAACAAATCCCAACTGGATAGATACTCCCCTATCATCAGCTGGGATCAAATATGTAAAAGCAAAGCTCAAGGTGGGTTGGGTCTCAGAAAAGCTGAAGATCTAAATACTTGCTTACAAATGAAACTTCTTTGAAAATTATATAACAATGTAGATAGTACTTGGGTTAAATTGATTAAAGAAAAATATCTGCAAAATGAGGATATCAAATACTACACTGGCAAGAATACATCTTGGCAATTTGGGAGACTTTTATCTCTTAGGGAAAAGTTTGAAAAAGGCCTTCATTGGATTGCTGGTGATGGTACAAGCATTAGCCTATGGAGTGATCCATGGACGACTAATATAAATTTAAAACCTTTTATGGGTTCTAATGACCCGGAGACGAAGGTTGGGAGTCTCATCACGAATGGAAATGTTTGGAACCATGGTCTCATTACTCAAATGTTCCCCCGCGAGATTGCTCATAACATTCTCACTATCAGAATCCCCTCACACCCCACTAGGGACAAGCTGATATGGAAGCCAGATTCGCAAGGTATTTTCTCAACCAACTCAGCTAGGAAGATCTCAACTCCCATACTAAATGAACATGCCTCGCATTCGTGGATTTGGAAGCTAAACTTGCCTCCCAGAGTCAAGAGTTTCCTATGGAAGATCAAAATTGATGGTCTCCCGACAGCGTCCCGTCTGAATAGGTATGTCAATAGAGTTCCTTCTCAATGCTCTCTTTGTAATCAAGCAGATGAAGATACCACCCACCTTCTCACGAGATGCACATTCACGAGAGAAGTCATAGCCCAATATGAACAACAAAAAGGTATGTTCTTTAATGGCATCAATAATAATGGCTTTATTCATGAAAATCTGAATGAGATTTATAATGCGAACATTAATTTTGTAGATCTTATCTGGATCTGGCAGACTATTTGGGAAGCTAGTATTGATACTATTTTTAGGAATAAGAAATCAAATGTAGCTACTTTACTTGTTCAAAAAATAAATCAATACATATCAGATTGGTCCATTGGCAGTCCCAAATCGGGTAAAGGCCAGAATAATAGGAAGAAGAGAGCTGCTGCTAAATGGAGCAGACCACCTAGAACTATCTACAAACTTAATGTAGATGGTTCTGTTAGCCTATCTGGCATTTGCCAAATTGGAGGAATCATCAGGGATTCCGAAGGTAAGATTGTAGATATTTTTCATCATAATGTGATGGCAGGGTCGATTATTCAGACAGAGGCCTGAGCAATGTTAACAGGCTTAAGAAGAGCCAAAGACGAGGGCATCAAGGATATCATCATAGAAAGCGACAACCAAATCCTGGTCAAATCAGTGAATAAGCAACGACCCCCGAGATGGGAAATCATGAGTTATATTGAAGACATCACCACCCTCCTTACGGAATTCGAGAATGCTGAAGTACGCCATATTTATCGAGAATCAAACATGGCAGCGGATTACATAGCTAGAAAAGGAATTATCTGTACTTTGCAGTCTATCCCCTATAATAGGGATTTTTGTAAAATCATCTTTCAAGATGATCCAGGAGCTAAGTTATTGTAATGTAATGGCTCCGAATGTTTGTCTACTGTAAAAAAAAAAAACACAGCCTGACCCGAACGCCCGAAAAATTTCCGACCCGAACCCGGAAATTTTTTCCGACCCGAACGCGAAAACCCGGAAATTATCTGGGTAATCTAAATTTCGACCCGGTGACCCGATTTACCCAATTGACCCGGTTGATTTATAATTATATATGATTATTTTTTTTTATAGAGATTCCAATTATTACATTTTATAATTACAATCACTTGATCTTTCATTTTCAAATCAACTTTTATATTTATTTGTATTGTGTAATACTCCGTCCGATCAATTTTGATACTTATATATTATTACATTTTATTAAAAATTACAAGAAATAATAAAAATCAAATATTTTAGATAAGATATAGTATATAATTATACGCACTAGAACTTATGAGCAACGTCTTTAATTTTAGAATTTTAAATTTCTCACAAAATTATCAAATCACGATTTTTTTAAATTTAAAAAAGAAAAAATTGACCAACACGAAATCGACCCGAAACCCAGTCAAACTCGAGTTCGAGTCAACCCGAAAATACCCAAAACCCGTATTATCCAGGACCCGAAGCGACCCGACCCGAATGACCCGAACCCGACCCGAAACATGTACCACTGGTACATGTTCCAATATAATATGTAATCTGTCTTTAAAGGTATTTTGTGGCAAGGGAGTGCTACTTGTCATTTTTATAATATTTGATGGTAGTACCTCTTTGAATTGTTGCTCTTTGTTCCTAGGCATAACATGATTAATATATATACCGTTATATTTTTCATTTACAAATGTAGGCATATTTGGTCATACTAATAGTGTTTGAAGACCATGAAGTTAATTAGGTACTTGAGTATTTTGGTGGTTGCAAATTTTCAGTACATAACACATGTATTTAGTGTATGCAATCAAAAGACATCTCTAGGATGTGTGAATTAGTGACGTTTCCCCACCTAGATGAAGGATCATTAAAATCACGAACACTAATACGATTACCTCGGGCAACAGAGTATTTGAGACTGTTGCTTCTATCATAACTAAACACATCCACGCGAGCATGAGTTTCCGCCAAGACAAGACAAATCAGGACCAAAGAACGAGTGAACAAAAACCACATTTAACACATTTGAGAACAATGAAGGAACTTCTAATCATCATTTCTTTATATTCTGATCAAATTCTATATACAAAAAGAAGATTGACTTGTCGAGCAAGTACCTAAAAGACTTTATTTTTCCATTTTCTTGTCTATGACTCATATTTTAATTTCCTTTCAAATCCTTTTTCAAGTTTCTTTTGAATAAAAAATTTTCTTTTACTCTGCTTGATTAATAAGCAAGATATTTTCTTTTCTTTTCTTGTCTTGTAGGCACATAAAATTCAGATTATTTCTGATCTTTTTTTCTTAACCATTTTCATTGGCCTAAACAAAACCATCATTCAAAACTTGTCTGTATCTTGTATGTTACTCCCTTCGTCCAATAATACATGAGTTTTTAGAGGTAAACTTTTGTCCAATAATAGATGAGCTTTTATGTTTTCTAGGTAGGAAGTTGTAATGATTTGTACTGGTTTGTGTGTTGTTGACTTTTTAAAATAATTTGATTGGTTAAAATGTGTAGTACGTGGGTGTTAAAAAATAATAAAATTTATGAAAAAGTTAGTGTAATGATGATGTTTTTTTAAAAGTAAAGTCTTTTATTAAATTTTGTGCAAAATGTGTAGCGGCGACTTTGCTCATAAATCATGTTGCATGTGATGCCTCGGACTTGAAGACTATGCCTCGGACTTAAAGACTTGAGATTTCAAGGATCAAATGACAAAAAGACCTGGATATTTAAGGTGATAGTTGGGTGGGAATAGAAATTTCAAAGAAAGGGGTGGAATCTGACAAGCCAGATTGTTGGATCTAAGAAGGGGTTGAGAGAATGGGTTGGAGTTTTGGATTTGTGACAAATTTAAAGGAAAGATTGGTGTTAAATCTAGTTGGAAAAAGGTTGTTTTTGCATGTCCAATAACTAGAGGCAGTAGATCTTGAACATGCAGATCTGGAGGGGGGCAAATATGAACAAAGGGAGAAAGAGAAGAGAAAGGTGGAGGTTAGAAGTGGCGGAGGAGGAGCTGGGATGGTAAGCAGGGCGGCGAAGGGTCGGTCACACGACCACTGGTGGAGTAGAAGCCGACGAGGCGGGGGGTCTCCGGAGGGGACGTTGGGATTTAGGTTTGGGTGCATATTTGGATTGCTAATATGTGGATACAGGGTGGGAGGACACTTCAGCGTAGCGGAGCCGAGGGGACGCGCCGATGAAGGTCGTCGGAGAGGAGGCAGGAGGAGGGGGAGAGAGAGAGCGACCATAAAGGGTAAGCTCAGGAGATAGACCTCGGAGATCCGCCCACAGAAGCCGACGAGGCCGCCAGGGAGACGCCGGCACACGGGAGACGTGATTGGGCCATAGAGCAAAGGCGGCTCCGTCGGGAAGAAACTCTAGGGGTGCGGCGAATGTTTTGGGGCTAGGGTTTTGAAGTTTCTGGTTGCGAATGTGAAAGAGGTGGGGTGTAGGGCAAGTCCGGCGAAGAGGCAGCCGGCGGCGAACGGCCAGAACAACCTAAAATCTTGGTGGCGACGGTTGGTGGCGGCGGGTTCCTCTAGGATTTCTCTTGGAAGGAAGGAGAGAGTTTCAAAGAGTGGGGGTTCTTTGCTGTCCGGGTTTCTTCAGTTATCTTGTTCTGATTTTATTTTTTTGGGTTAAAACGAGTGTTGGTACTCTCCGCGCATCTAACAACAAAAAAGTAAAATTAGAACAAGATGACTGAAGAAACCCAGACAGCAAATTAACTTTTAATGATTTATTTATATCTTTAAAGGGATGGTTTGCAAACTACACAAATAAGGTGGCCAAATTAGCAAAGTATACAAAGTTTGGGAAAAATTAGCAAAGTATACAACCCTTGTGCCCCTCCTGCGTGCCCCCCCTCCCCTCCTGCGTGCCCCGCTTGGCCCCCCTTATGCGGCAGCAAATTTTTTTCCTTCGCACGTCAATGCTGACGCCGACGTCGGGAATGTTGACATCAGCAATGTTGACACAGTTTACAGGGATGCTGACGCCAACCTTTTTTTTTCCCGCGCGTCGGTGCTGACGCCGACGTCGAGAATGTTGACGTCAGCATTGCTGACACCGCAGACTCCGACAACGCTAATGCGGAGGACGTCGACGATGCTAACACCGGGGAAGTCGACGATGCTGACGCCAACTATGCTAACATCGGGAATGCTGACGCCGTCTACGAGGATGCTGACGCCGACGACGATGACGTCGGAAATGCTGACGTCAGAATTGTTGACGCCCTCTACGAGGATGCTGACGACGACGGTGATGACATCGAAGATCAATATATTTGACGTATTAAGTCATTACCAATTATTTGGATTTCACAAATCAAATAAAATTAAAAATTTTATATAAAATATAAAAGGGGGAGAACAAAGAGACAAAGGAATGTTCTACCAAAAAAAAAGAAACGAATATATATTTTTTTTTTGGTAGTGAGAAACAAAGAATAACGGTAAACAATTAAAACAAAGAATTTTTCGACGCCAACGATGCTGACCTCCTTCCTCATCCATCTCTTATATTACAAAAACGATGTCAGCAAATATTTACCTACATAAAAATATGCATAAAAACGATGTCAACACTAAAAAATACGTATAGAAAAGATGTCAGCACTAAGAAATAAACCAATTTTTAAGGACTCAAGCATACATATATACTTAGATATATAATATCAAAATAAAAACGATGTCAGCACTAAAAAATACGCATAAAAACTATGTCAGCACTAAAAAAACCAATTTTTAAGGACTCAAGCATACATATATACCTACATATATAATATCAAACTAAAAACGATGTCAGCCCTAAAAAATACGCATAAAAACGATGTCAGCGCTAAAAAATACTCATAAAAACGACGGCAACACTAAAAAACAACCCAATTTCTAAGGACTCAAGTATACATATATACCTACATATATAATATCTAACTAAAAACGATGTCAGCACTAAAATAAATTGGAGACAAATTGCATTACTCACACAAAAAATCAACAACATAAAAAAATCAGTAGCTAAAAGTCATTAACTTAAAAACATAACTTACGCTTTCATACACCCTAAAACGTGTAAACTATCCAAACAAATATGCTTTCATACAAAATAAATTAGACCAAAACTAAACCACTACAGAAAAAAAAAACTAAAAAATAATGATAAAAAAACAACACAAAACCTAATTACGGAAGATTCATTATAGTGGTTGAACACTGCAATTGACCTTGGCTGGTACTAGTTCCCTTTTGCTGCTATGGTACTAGTTCAATAAATTGACTATGCCTAGTAAATGCATTCTATCAAGGCATATAATGCCAAAAAGAGAAAACAACAATTAGAGTAGAAAATGGAAAAGCCCAATAGTTAGAGAAAGGACTCAACTCAACCGCACTGGTTCATAACAATTCATCAAAATCATGTTTCAATTTCTTTTGTCTTGAATAGATTAGGTTGCATACACATACCAGGATTGAAATTGTCGGTTGCAGACGCCATGGACTTACCAGCAGCAGTTAATTGAGGTTCTCCCCCGCCATGGTCTTACCAGCAGCAACAACCAGCAGAACTGAGAAGTGCGGCCTTCAATCTCCGCAGCAATCATCAGAACTCAGAAGTGCGGCCTTCAATCTCCGTTGCCGGTGTGGCCTTCAATCTCCGTTGCTGGTGCGGCCTTCAATCTCCGTTGCTGACATGATACTAGGAGCCATCAAAGCAATCGGCGGCGGGGACGAGGACGGGAACTCGGAAGCGGAGATATCCGGCGGTGAATCTGAGAGGGAGATTGGTGAACACATCAGCCAACACCTATTGAAGGAGATCACACTTTTGCAGATCGGTGAACTGTAACAGGACTTATGTTCTGTTGCCCTTTTCATCTTTTATTTTCATCTTTTATTTTCAGTTGTAACAGGACTTATGTTCTGTTGTCCCCAATTTCACTGAGTTTTGATTTCCTGTTTCATGAACACATCTGAGAGGGAGATTGGCGTCGATAAAGCCAAATCGTCCACATTAGCCAACACTTTGGCAGCAACATCACCGGCGGCGTTGGTGCGCTCGACAGGATCTCGAATGTTTCTCCACCGATTGTGAGCTCTCATTCCCAGTCCGACCTCCGTCGAAGCTTCACCGCCAGATCCGGCGTGAGATCTGAAACAAAGGAGTCCGCCCCTCCGTCGAACTCGCGACTAAATGAAGGAGGAGGAAGTAAATCTCAGATTCGGCGAAGAGCAAGAGGGCGAGGGCGAGGGCGAGAGGGGGAAGGAAGGAGGGGCATCAGATCTGGAGACCATGGGAGAGAGAGATCGAGATCTCAGATCTGGAAGGAACGGGAGTGGAGAGAGATCGAGAGACATAGATATAAAATGTATAGTTTTGTAATTTTTATCAAAACGTGTATAGTTTCCTAATTTGGCCGAAAATTTACGCATTCGGCGCAAATTTTTTCAACTTTAAATGCCATTTATTTTAACAAATAAATATATTAAAATATTTTTAAATTTTATACCCTTTATATGTTTATAAAATTTTATTATATAAAGTTTATGTTTTAAAAATATAGAGTATTAAAGTATTGAATATTTTAGAAAATAAAATAATTTTTATTATTTTCTAAACATGAAGTTTCATAGTAAAATTTTATAAACATATATTTTTATTTATTTAAAAAATATTTATTTATACCTGAAATAATTTTATGACACATAGAGGGAACACCAAAATGAAACCAGATGATCCGGAATGAAAAATGGCAAATAAGTTATCTATTTTTTTTTGACGTTATTTGGTTTTTTTTTGGTGCAATGAAGTTATTTGGTAAAATGGCCATTTTGCCTACCCTCTTTTGTAAAATGTCCCATGAAATCACTCTTTTGTTAAATGTCCAAAAACATTTCATAATACCAATACTACCCTCGTTTTAATTTATCCCTACCCTCCCATTCTTTCTGACCTACCTCCCCTTTGTTTCTGTGCCACCTCCATCCCCTCTTCCTAGTTCTTCATCTACTTTGATTTTGTTTGCAGGGAAATCAGAACCTCTTTGGTTCAAATTTCTCCGATTCGTTTCAATTTCCTGTGAGAATTTGATTTTGTTGTTGAGTTTTGGATGATTAACAGCGTCTTCTGGAGAAGCAACCACCACAATCACCAACAGTGCCGAGAAGCACCGCCAGAGCTCGAGCGCGGAGGAGGACTCGCGGCGAGTAGATCTCGGCGAGTATGGAATCCAACCGCAAATCGACGAGCGGAAGAGGAAGAGGATTGAATCCACCTTTACATTTGGTTTTCTTAGCCTGCTGATTGAACTGATGGCAGATTTTGGATCAAACATGGTGGATAAGGCGGCGTACGTTCTTAGTCTGCTGATGTCGGTTGAAGAAACGAAGCTGGCGGTTGTGAAGGAAGGCGGAATTCCGGTGCTCGTAGAGGTCGGTTCTCAGAAGCAGAAGGAGATATCCGCCGCAATTCTTTTGCAGCTATGCCAGGACTGCGTTCTATATCGGAAGATGGTGGCACGTGAGGGCGCCATTCCACCGCTGGTGGCGCTTTCCTAGTCCGGTACCAGCCGAGCGAAGAAGAAGGTGCGCTTTTCTTTTAATTTTCTTTTTAATTTTATTTTGAAAGAAATATTTATTAGAATATGGTTGGTTGTGGGGGATTTGGGACCAGAAGCTTCATTTTGCAGTTAAATTGGGGTTGAATTTTCAAATAACAGTAGTGGTGGTGATCTATTGGTTGACCTGGAGAATTACTATTTGCTGAATTGATATCCATCCTTTAGAAGCTGCATAAATGCTTGATTTGCTCCTTTTTTCAGTTTTGTAGATCACAATTCCCATTTTCCATGAGCATTGGAAACATGCTTTCTTGATGACAGTGTTGGGCTCAACTCTTTATGGAAGATTTCAACTCATGGAGAAGGTGTTTTGTTTGCTTGTTTGTTTGTGTAAATGAATTGGAAATTTATGATGTATATATTCTTCTAATGTCACTTTCATTATATAGATAGATTGGAAATTAGAGGTGACACTCTTGGAAATTGATGATGTATATTGTTCGGTGATATTGTGTTTGATTGCACTATTTTTTGTAGAGATTGTATTTGATTACACTATATTTTTTCATGAATTATGTTCTTTTTTATTTATTTTGGTCATATTTTATTTGATTACACTATTTTTTTTTTTAATTTTTCATGAAATTATACGTGCCACCAAGAGTGTCACCTCTAATAATGGTGGTGACAGTGATAAGGTAGTGGTGACAGCGATAGGAGTTGTGGTGACAGCGATAGTGGTAGTGACAACGGTAGGGCGGTGACAGCGATAGAGGTGGTGACAGCGATAGAGGGGGTGATAGCAATAAGGGTGGTGACAATAATATGGGTGGTGGTGACAGTGATAGGGGTGGTGGTGACAGCGATAGGAGTGGTGACAGCGATAGGGCGGTGACAACAATAGAGGTGGTGACAACAATAGGAGTGGTGACAGCGATAGGGCGGTGACATCGATAGAGGTGGTGACAGCAATAAGGGTGGTGACAGCGATATGGGTGGTGGTGACATTGATAGGGGAGGTGGTGACAACGATAGGAGTGATGATGACAGCGATAGGAGTGGTGACAGCGATAGGGCGGTGACACCGATAGAGGTGGTGACAGCAATAAGGGTGGTGACAGCAATATGAGTGGTGGTGACAGTGATAGGGGTGGTGGTGACAACGATAGGGGTGGTGGTGACAGCGATAGGAGTGATGACAGCGATAGGGCGGTGACAACGATAGAGGTGGCGACAGCAATAAGGGTGGTGACAGCGATAGGAGTGGTGGTGATAGCGATAGGAGTGGTGACAGCAATAGGGAGGTGACAGCGATAGAGGTGACGACAACAATAAGGGTGGTGGTGACAGTGAGTGAGATGGTGGTGACAGTGATAGAGGTGGTGGTGACAACGATAGGAGTGGTGGTGACAGCGATATGAGTGGTGACAGCGATAAGGCGGTGACACTAATCTCGTAAAAAAAAAAATTTGTCACCCAAAAATTTGTTTATCATCATACATGTGTCACCAAAGTTGTGTCACCAAAGTCATTGACCGGTGTCACCATTTATAAAGGTGGTGACACTAATTTCGTAAAAAAAAAACTATCGCCAATTTTTTTTCCATCAAAGTTGTGTCACCAATTCATTGACTTTGACCGGTCAATGGTCAAAATAAAAATTGGAAGGAAGGAAGAGAATGGGAAGGAGGGGCAAAAATGTAATATTAGGACATTTTGGAAAAGGAAAAATAAAAGTGGACATTTTGCAAAATGCTTTGTAGAAAATGGACACTTAGCTAAATGACCCTTTTTTTTGAGGTAAAAATTCAAAATACCAAATAAACAATATACTAGTGTAGGCCCCGTCCCGTGTACGGAGAATACGTTAATCTAAATATAAATAATTTTTTCCTTCAAAAAATAATATAAATATAAATAAAATTAGTTCGACAGATTATATATAATGTAAATATCTTTTAATTATATTCTATCAAAATATAAATAAAATTCACATTTATAAGGTAATACGTAAAGTTTTTCCCCCTCTGATCTATGGTTAATTAAATCTCATGTAATTTAATTAGATAGTTGATTTTTAAAAATATTTTAATATTCCTTTTTTTTTTTATTAAATATGTAGTTTGTATTTATTACATTAGTTTACTAAAATATCTATGTATGGATGGATTGTGACTACATATATGACTATATAATATTTTAATTATTTATTTTGGCCTTGAAAAATAATATAGATAGATATAAAATAATAATTATTAAAAGATTGATTTTGATATAAATAATTCTTTTCACCAAAATATAATCTAAATATAAATAAAATAACACCTATCAAATATTACATATTTATCTATTAATATTTTTGGCAAATATGACTATGAAAATTATTTTTATTATTACTACTACTATGTTTAATTATATTGATATAGTTTTTTCCTTATATAATATTTACTCTTTTATAAGATATTTCATCTATCCAATTATATGTCTTAATGGTAAAATAAAATAATTATTTTTTTATTAGATTTCCTTTTTGACGGGAGAAAGCTTTGCGAGACGCACTCACGCGCCGCCACGTAGGCAAATACACTCACACGCCGCCACGTAGGCACCAATGCATCGGTTTTAGTATATGTATATAGATACTACATCGATAGGGTGGAAGAGCGCCAAATGGAAATGGGTGTATTTTCATGATACAATGCGGAATACAGTTTCTATACTTGAGTGTTACGTTCAGACGTTCAGGACACATTTAATTATTTTGATTATAAAAAATATATTCATAATATATACAATATTATAAATATGTTTACAAAATTTATTATGAAATATTATAGTTTCAAAATTATTGGTAATTAAAAATAATTATTTTAGAAAATATTTAAAAATAAATTTATATAATAAAGTTTTATAAACATATTAATTAATATACATGTATTGATTATTTATTTTTTTGGTGCTTAAGGGAGGGCTAGTGCCCCCAAGTTTTATTCAAGAGCAAAGTATGGCTAAGTGCCATGGTACATAAGTTCATGGAGAAAATCAGGCAAAGAAGACAGTAAAACAAAATCATGGTTCGTGAGCTCAATTCCCTTATTTGCCAACACATCAGCAAGTTTATTAGCCTGCCTACAGACTTGACACCCTTTGACGTCCCAGCTTGAGTCCGCTATTAACCCCTTGCATTGTAGAACTAGGCTTCGATGGGCATATGGCACCCCAGCAGCCAGCTGAAGCAAGGTGCACATCGCAGCGCAGTCCGTCTCCAAAATCAACCTCGGGATGCCCAACTGCTTGGCAACCTTGAGCCCGTGATAAGCTGCCCAAAGTTCTGCCATGACAGCAGTGCAGCTCCCGCAATTAAACGCAAACGCTGTCTCGAAATGGCCTTCGGAATTGCGAACAATCCCACCTCCTCCTGCAGGACCCGGGTTGCCTCTCGACGCACCGTCCACATTGAGTTTCATCCAATCCTGGTCCGGTGGTGACCATACTGTTGGGATTCGGTTTTCCTCCTCAGATCTTGGCCCCATCTTGCTGGCTTTCTCTCGGCAATGGAAGTATGCCGACGTCATCTTCCATACCCTATTGACGATCCCTTGAAGATTATCATTGCCTTGAAAAACCATCTCATTCCTCACCATCCATATTACCCATAGCATGTTTATGAATGTAGAGCTCCACCGCTTACTTATCTCCATGTTTGAGAAGATCCAATCTCTAATCTCCTGAATGTCGAAGAAGCCCGAGGGCGGGCTGTTCCCTGACACTTGATACCAACAGCTTCTTATGGGAACGCAATCCCGGAGCAAGTGCATCGTGGTTTCAGCATTTCCGCACCGTGAACAAGCCAGGTCATTGCCAAGATGGCGTCGCTGACGGTTGGCATTGGTCATGACGGCATCTTGCGCTGACAGATAAGCAAAGGTGCGAGCCCTTTGTTGCGCAGGGGCTCTCCAAATTCGCTTCCAGGATGGTGATCGGTTTGCATCATTGTTCTTCAGTAGCAAACGGAGAGCAGAAGAGGTTGAGAAAGCCCCCGACGGCGTGAAGTCCCAGAAATGAGAATCCAAGACAGTCGGTCCTCGCAGACTTTGATGGCTCTCAGCCTAGCTTGGTCTTCCTCTCCGAGTAACAGCCCAAGAACATCCCATTTCCAGTTAACTCCATTCCATAACTCCGCGACCGTCTGTCCTGGCAACTCCTCCGGGATTTCTCGCTCCGCGACCTCCTCGAGCGGCTCCGCACGCAGCCAAGGATGAGTCCAAAAGAGAGTTGTGGTACCATTTCCGATGTTCTTCCTCAAGCCTGGGGTCAGGATCTCCGCACCATGGACGATACCAGCCCACTGAGCCGAACTCCTAGCTTGCCTGGTGAACATGTCGACATCAAGTCGCCCATTACAATACTTGCCTCTGATGAGTCGGCTCTAAATTGATGAAGGTTCTTGCAGCAGCCTCCAACCAAGCTTGGCTAGGGCCGCCTGATTTGTTTCTCTCATCGGACGAATGCCTAGACCTCCGTACTCCGCGGTATCATATAAGGTCTCTTTCTTTAAAAGATGGATACGACGGTGATCAGCCGAAGAGCCCCAAACAAAACCCCTGATGGCTTTGTCAATTGCATCACATACGCCCCTCGGAATGAAAGTTGATTGCATTATGTAGACAGGCAGCCTCGTGAGGACAGATTTCGCCAAGGTTATTCGACCTGCAAGAGACAGAGTGCGGGCCTTCCATCCTCTCAACTTTGCTGTAATTTTTTCAAGCAGATAATTAAACCTCTCATTGGTGAGCCTCCCATACGCAGTAGCTACACCCAAGTAATTGCCAAAATCAGTGGAAATCGGCATTCCTAGTTCAGCATTGATAGCCCCTTTTGCCGCTGCTGGCACGTTCCGTGAGAATAAAATTGAGCTCTTAGCAAGGCTGACACATTCCCCCGAAGCGTTGCAGAACCGGTCAAGACACTGCTTTATGACTCTAGCTTGGTCAGGCGTGGCTTCAGCAAATAGAATCAAGTCATCCGCGAAGAAGATGTGCGAAAGGTCCACACCCCCTACCTTAACCGGCTTCCATTCCCCCACACCCACAGCATCTTGTATGATATGGGAGAGGTACTCCATGCACATGACAAAGAGATAGGGTGATAGCGGATACCCCTCGAAGGCGTGAAACTCCCTGCACGACCTCCATTCCATAGCACCTCCATTCTCCTCATTGATTGACATCTCAATATGACATTAACAAGCTGTTCGGGCATCTGCGCTCTTTCCAGAATAGCTCGAAGAAATTTCCAGTTAACCCGGTCATACGCCTTCTCAAGATCGACCTTAACCGTCATCCATTTTCTCCGTCGTCTATCAGCCATAGAATGGAGAACTTCTTGGACAATAACCATATTATCAATGATTTGCCTACTCGGAATAAAACTAGCTTGTGTTGGCGAGATCAATTCTAGAAGGATAGGCTTTATACGGTTCACGATCATTTTTGTTGCGATCTTGAAGACGACGTTCAGCAAAGCAATCGGCCTGAGCTGTTGGGGAGTCATAGGATTTGTGGTCTTTGGAATTAGAACAAGTTGAGCATCACTAAGGCCCCTCGGCAGCTTGTTCTCATTTAGCAGCGCCAGAACCGTCCTCTGCACCTGATCACCAACCGTTTTCCAGTTCCGTTGATAGAACAAAGATGGAAAACTGTCCGGACCCGGCGCCTTGAGTGGCCCCATTTGCCTGAGGGCGACCCACGCTTCGTCACCCCGGAAAGGGCTCGCAATAGTATTTAACTTATCAACATCCAGGGCCGGAAAAGTGTGATGGCTGCAAAGTTCAGGTTGCACAGCTAGATCAGCCTCCGGCGAGTACAACTTGGCAAAGAACTCAGTCACCAACCTCTGTACCTCAGTCGGCTCTTCAACCCAGTTGCCTTCACCATCCTGTAGACACTTGATTTTGTTTGCCTTGCGCCTAATGATCGTAGAGAGATGGTAGAAGCGTGTATTCCTGTCCCCTTCTAAATAGAAACTCGATCTCGACTTCTGTCGCCAAAGATGTTGCTCATGCATAAGCACCTCTTCAAGTTCACTGTTGAGCTTTTCTTCGAGCTGAATATAATGGTTGCAGACATTCTAAGATAGCTTACGCTTGACCCCCTCAATCCTCCTAGTCAGTTGTCTCTTTCTTTTGAAAATGTCGCCAAAAACGTCCTTGTTCCATTGGCGAAGATCCTTTTCAAAGGCTTTGAGGGCCTAACATGTCTCTGCTTCCCTAATCCACCTTGTCGACAGGAGCTCCTCAAATCTGTCATGTGAGAGCCAAGCGGAAAGGAAGCGGAAAGGCCTGTCTATGGGTCCGTTTGCCGCTGGATTTAACTCGACGAGAATGGGAGCATGATCAGAGTAAGAGGCAACCAGATGTCGGATTGACGCCTCCGGGAAACGCAGCCTCCAATCCGGATAACAAAGTGCTCTATCCAATCTAGCCATTACCCGAGTTTCCTCATGATTCCCACGCCACCAAGTGAAAGGCGGTCCCGAGTAGCCGAGATCGAGCAGTTGCAAAGAATCTGCCTAATCCTTGAACTCTTGAGTCGCCCTATTAGATCCCACCGATGAGCTAGGGGATCGTTCGTTATTAGTCATGGTTGCATTGAAATCTCCCGCGAGAACCCAAGGGCTGGTATTAGTGCTTGCAAAGTCAATCAAACTCCTCCATAGATCAAGTCTTCGAGCTCGGGCGGGAGCTGCATAGACAGCTGACAGTATCCACGATATCTCCCCCTTCTACGTATCTCCACGGTTATATGTTGGGGGTGTCGGATGATTGGGTAGACATCTACTACCGTGGTTCGCCAAAGCAGCCAGATTCCTTCCGAGAAACCTACAGCCTCCATTCTAATCATTCCATCGAAACCAATACGCTTGCAGGCTCTATCAGCGGCTTCCTCACTGATACGCGGTTCAACAAGAGCAATAACTTATGGGTCATGCTGCCTGATCAACTCCTGAAGGGACGCAAGGAATATTTCATTCCCTGCTCCGCTAGTATTCCAAGTGAGGATTTTTAGACTATCCATAAGCACCAGGGTGTGGTTGAGAGCATTGAAAACGGTATCGGGTGGCATCTGCATTGCTTCCGCAAACGCAAGAGCAGCCTCTTCAATCAACTCAGCAGCATTGCTGATAGCTTTGGGCAGATACGCCCGGCATAGTACCCATTGGCTCGGAGTTCCCATTGGTAGCAGTTCCAACCTTGCTCTGTTCGCTATTGGTGGGTACTGCACCACGAAGGGGCCCGTCCGGCGGTTCGACGTCAGAAACCTTGCCTGGGTCTGCACTGGAATCACCACGGCCTGTCGATGATCCTCCATCCGGTATCTCTGAACTGAAAACTTGGGCAGCGACTTGAGAAGGGGCTTGGGTGTTCACTGACTGGGTTTGGGTATTGCGTGTATCAGCGTCGGGACTGCTTTCTGTTTGCTTAGGTGTGTCGGCTTTTGGGGCAGAGTTGGCCTTCTTTTTTTCCTCTGAATTCTTCCTGGCCTTGGCCGCCGCCTCCTTCTCACTAGAAAGATTCTGACTGGAGTGGGAAGTTACCCCTTTTCCGCCTTTGTTGGGATTCTGATTCTCTTTTTGCCTCGTTAGGATTTTCTTTCCTTCTACGTGCTTATCCTTTGGCCTAACTCTATCCATTTTTGGAACCTCCGATGATTCCTCTCCCTCTTCGAGATTTACCAAGGCTGCGAATCGCGAGGATTGAGCAAATCCCGGATTTTCGGGATTTTTAGGATCGTCTGAAATCGGATTGGTAGACGTCCCCGACGGCCTTCCCATCGGCTCAGGGATGGGGTTTTCCGGTGGGCACTTCACCTGGGCAGTCTCCATCTTTTCGGTCCCAGTTTGATTGCTGCGACGTCTTGCCGGTTTTGAAAGGTGCATCCATTCCCCGTGTTTCTGCACCGATAAACTTCCCTGTCCTTGATCCGGATGTGTCCCTGCCTCAACCTTGCCTTCTGATCCTTCTGATTTCTCACAATCCGCTATGGTATGACCTACTTTACCACACTTGAAGCATATCATCTTTATGCCTTCGTACTGGATGGGCCACGTTTTGCCGTCAAGCTTGAATTTTGACAGCAGAGGTTTGGCCAAGTCGACTTCAACACTCATTCTGGCAAATTGGCCCCTTTTAGCTGAGGCTGTTGTGTTGTCTATACGGAGTACCCTACCAATCCTTCTCCCAATCATACGGAGGAATCGTTGATCGAAGTACTCGATGTTGAGGCCAGGTATTCTCACCCTGACAGTCAGTCTAGTAATCACATCCGTCTGAGCATCAAACCTCGGCGACCACTTCCTGATTGTTAGGTAGTTATCACCTATCATCCAGGGGCCCTCCATTAGCACATGTTCATAGTTGTTCTTGTTTGCAAATCTCGCAATGTAGTATCATTGCCAAGATCTATCAAATTGAACGCAGCAGTAAGCGTCCATTTCTGCGAAAGCCGGCGATGAAGTTGCATATAATCCGGGCCCTTATCAAACAACTTAATGATAAGTGTGTCCTTCCAAGGGCGCCAAAGTTCCCTCTTTTCATCAGCATTCAGGGTAATCGTCGGGCATTCTGGATCTTCCTCCGCTGGCGCAATGTCGTCGTCTGTATCATAGTTGTCTTCTCCTTCGCCTTCCTGGTAGAGTGGATTGGTCGTATGAATGTTGAAGCTTCCTCCAGACCCCTCGATCAACCTCTAGCGGTAACTAACCCCAGCAGTACCCCTAGACCCCATCACATCCTGGAGGGTCAGAAAGGTAGCCAAGTTCTTGTTCACTTCAGAAGGGATAGGAGCACCAAACATCGGTTTCGGTAGAGGGATTTCCGTTGAGTTATCTGTCAAAGGGCTAGTAGTCTCCCTGCACACCTTCTTAGATTGATGTGCTTGCTCCCTATGATTTCCTTGAGACTCTGGGCCATGCTCTGAATCGTGCTTAGGGTCTGGCGGCTTCTCAGACCTTCCAGCATGGCGCTCCCTACTCCGGCTCCGACTTCGCTCTCTCCCTTCACTCATTGCAATATTCCTTAATTTCTCGCGTACACTACAGGAAAAGTGGGTCATTATCGACGCTTTTAATGGCCATTCTCGACGCTATAATGCGTCGAAAAAATTAATTTCGACGCTTTATGAAAGCGTCGGTATTTCTTGCGTCACAAATGACTACCTGCCATTTTCGACATGCAATTCTGTCGGAACCCATTTCGACGCTTAAAAGCGTCGAGATTGGCAGATTGTGCCAATCTCGACGCTTTTAGGTGTCGAAAATGGCTCTTTAAATTGCTTTACAATGTAGCCAATTTTGACACACTAGGGTGTCGAGATTGGCTCATCACAACACTCACGCTATTAGCCTAATCCGACACTGAGGGTTGTCGAAATTGGCATTCACTAAGCATCCAAATATAGATATTTTTTCCCCATTTTTCCTATACCAAACTCGAGACAGAGTTGATCTGGTACTGCTGATATATAGGACCAATCATCAAACATAAATAAGAATGAAACTTCATTAATGAACAAACTGGATGAAAGTTCATTCAATGCATGATTATTATAAGAACTTGGCGTTTATTACATGAGCGAATTAAAAATAATATACATGACAACTAAAATGAGTGGATCGACGGCAAGAGGATTTGCTTGAAAGGTTCATTTTGCTATAGTTTCTGTGTCTGTTAATCTACTATAGAGGATTAAAACACCTTCACACCTTCATAAGATTGAAAGTTGAACTACTGGAATTGCTTCAAAGTTGAACTAAAACAAATGAATCGTTAAGGCGTCTTCATAGCCCAAACCATCAAGAGCGTCTCCCAGAAACTCCAAATACTGGGTTTGCTTGAAAGTGATAACCTGAACTTTCTGTCAACAGTTTATAAAACAATAGCACATCAGCAAAAACATTAAAATAAATAAAATTAAAAAACTATAAGAGAGTTAACACTGTAGCACAGAAAACACAACTCTTGGATATAATCATGTAAATCAGAGTAATGCTATGAATTTGGAGATGTGTTTGAGATTTGTAGAGAATAATCTACACCTGAAATTAAATTTCAGCAAAGTAGTCATGATCATTTAAATTTTGAAGAGAATAATCTATATCTGAAAATAAAAGTGTGTTGTTGAGCATTGGCCCCTATAAAAGATGTGATGGAAAGACACTTGTCTTCTTCTCTCTCCAGTCACCTCTACGAAATCCTCTTTCCTGCATCACAAATAAAATCCCAATGAGCGAAATCTAAACACCATACATATCAAATTTAGACGATGGTCAGCGATGTAATAACGTTTTTCTACTCTGCCAATATAGGAGACCATACATCATTTCAATCTTCCTTTCAATATTTGAAGTATGGTATGAAAAGGCTTCTTTCTGATATGGAAACAAAAGCTTTTGATTAAGCATCATTGACTGAATACTTGTAACTAAGCATTATTAACTAGTGCTCTTACATATCCAGCTTAAACAAGTTGTACACCAGTATTTTACCTTAATGAAGCACCAACAGATAAGGACTTACATATAAGCAAGGTGCGGTATCCTGCTGAAATCAGGAATCAATCCTTGCAAACTACATTTCTTAAGACTCCTGAATCCTGATAAGCAAAAAAATGGCAGAAAGACAGGTAAAGTCAGGCTATGCCTCAGGCAATATGAAAAAAGAAGACGATTCATCATCAACTGTCTTACGTAAATAATATAATCAACTTCCAAATTTAATTTCATATGCTCAAGTTCTCCTGATGAGGGATTGAGTTTGGATCTCCTGACAGAGTAAGCTGCAAATCAAGTATGCATGACTTGTCCATAGGCAAACACCAGGAGAAAAAGAAAAGTGAACTACATGCATGTATAAGCTGCAAATCAAACATATCGTATCAGCACCTCGTCCTATCAGAGTTTTCAAGAAGACATGAAAAGAGATCGAACAAATTACTCAAGAGTAATGGAAGCAATGAAGTTATTTGGAACAAATTATATCATAGGTGAGAGATTATCCTTAACTCTCTAGATAACATAGCTACCAAAAAGAAAAGAAGGCTACCTTTTGGCCAGCTTCCTGTTCGAAAATATTATTCAAAACTGACAGCAGCACTGTAAGCCTTGCGTGAACCACAAGGAACTGAACAAAAATCAGTTCATAAGCTGATTAAGCGTCAAGAAATTGATGAGGCACCATAATTATTTGTAAACACATAGATACGTTTAACATATCGCTGAACAAGTTGAGTTGGAAGCTTATAACCTTCATCCAAGTACTTGTATAACCTTCATCCAAGTATTTTTGTCTTAGGTATGTTCTTCGGCTGGGCATTATGTATCTTTTATTTCATTTGATTTGTAAATTGTAATTGAACTTGTTAATGGACTAAAAAAAAGAGGTTAACTTGATTGTTTTTGTCAATGCATCGAGTTTTGTGTGTCACTACTTACTAGTGCTAGATGTAGGTGAAATCTGTCCCCTACAATTCATTTTGGCACTGGAGAATAACAATCACTAGATAGTGGTTTTATTGATTGGTTTCATCTCACAAGATTAGCTTTACCAGATTAGAAGGGTTGCTTAGCATATATTTGGGGAGTTGTTTCCATCAATGAACGCATAGTTTGTGCTACTAAGCCTAGAGTGTTCCCTAAATTTGTACTATGCCAACTTACATAGAACTTGCATGGAGCACATTTTTCTGCTACCACTTTTCATTTTTACCATAGTACAGTAGTATAGTACCATGCCTTTTTCCAGCTCATTTTTTTAATCATTCAGATATTAGAATAAACAGCCAAATTTGCTCAACTTCACTAAATAAGTGAGCAGGTTCGTTTTGAGCTTTTGATAAAGAGAAAATTCCTCAGACATGAAAAGTGTGAGGGGTCTGACAAAGGAAAAAATAAAGAAGATCTGATGATGGTCTCATCTGTACAATAACAATACAGAAACTGACTTTTAATCCATCAGAGGTGGCTAATGAATGCTCAACCGTCAACTAGTACCCCAAATTCTTAGCAATCATGAATTTGGCAGCCACTGGTTAAATCTGAAATGACAGTATTTTGACATACTCAACCATCAGCTAGTAACATATCTGTAGAAAAACTGGATGATCCTGGTTCAATTGAGAGATCCTGCTCGATTGCTCCCTAATGTGGTTCATTTGAAGATCCCAAAAGCCCAAAATTCACTCAGCTACCCCTTTGAAACATTAGAGTTCCCCTTAGTTTCAATGTTATCAAAGTCTAGATCCGGATCGTTGAATCGTACGATTCTACGATCCAAAGTAGGGTAATCGATCAGGATCGCAATGGGAAAATCGTATGTAATAGAGTCGTATTGGAGTCGGTACAGAATCGGTGGAATCGGTAGAATCGAGATTCTACTCAGAGTCGTACGATCCTACGTGATTGGCAATAATTTACACATTTGTTAAAAGTGGGCTTCTTCACTTTTGTTATTGGACCATATATATTATTTAGATTTCAAGGCCCAACATTTTAGCCCATTTAATTTGAATAAAATGAAACAAATGCAGTAAAGGCTAAAAGGTAAAACGCATAAACTAGCTAGGGACATATATACACAGATATAATTGCCTTGTTTGAAAAAAAAAATACAGATATTATTTAGATTAATTGGGATTTTTATACCGATTTTCATGCAATTTTTTTTATCCTGTAGTTTATTACCATTCATCTCCAAGTTTGAAGTTTCTCCTGCAATGAAGTGGAATCCAACTCATCTATATTGATATTTTAGAAATTATATATCATAAACCTAGAGGCGTAAATAAATTAAATAACATACTAAGATTGATAAAAATATTGATGATTTTAAAATACTCTCTTCATTTGATAAAAAGAAAGTCGTTTTAAATTATTATTTTTGTTTAGAAAAAATATACATTGTAGATATTTTGATATTTGCTTTAAAAAAAAACTTACAATAATTAATAGTATATTTATGTGTCTGCATGTGTTTTTACGGACGAATAAAGTAAAATATATCTAACTTATATATTGCAACACATATGCATCTGTTTATGGATAGACATGTGAAGTGGTTGACAACCATTAAGTGTGCTTTCATTGATATTTAGCTTTACATGTAGGTAATATAAAATATTCTATAATTACCTTATTTTAAATTTAAATATGCGGTAGGATCTTCCGATTCTACGATCCGATCCTACGATCCGATTCTATAACCTGCCCAACGATCCGATCTAGAATCTCGATCCTAACAACATTGCTTAGTTCCTGTTTCCCTTTCAACATCTTAACTTGAGATTCTAATTTATAGAATTTCATTAATTATCTATGAAAAACACCACTCAATACTCAATTCTTGTTACATGCAGAAACAAAGCATGAATTTTAATCATTGGTTCATTGAGCATTTTCAGTAATTAGTGTAAAATGTTCCATTATGAAAAATATGAACTACCAGAGGATGATTGAGAAGGAGGTTTTTCTGAGCAAACAGGAGTAGCACCTTGCTCAACTAAATTATGAAGAAAGACAAGAACCAAGGGTTATAGACCTATTTGGGTTGAGACCATTGGCAAGTCTTAAAGTAGTCTTGCAAGGAGGGAAGCTCATGGAGACATACACACTCTCAATTTAATTAGATTACCATAAAGACTAAGCATAGCATCAACAAATATGAATTGAGAGCCTCTCAAGTTCACTACACAGAGGAATGATGCAGCACATGAGGTTTGATCCAACTAATAGTATATTCAAAATCATTTACCTTTTACTCCCGATTCCGGACTATGCTGGAATTCAAAATCGAGAGCCTCCCGGGACTATCTTGGGATTTAAGCATTAATAATCTGCAAAAGTGGTTATCATCTTTTAAAATATAAGCAAGTAGGACCAAAAACCATTTTAATTCAATAGATACAAAATTGAGGATAAGAAAGCAGACAAACCTAATTGAAAGCACAAATCAGAGGTGAAATGAACATACCTAATTGAAAAGAAGAAAAGACAGATCAGAGGTGGTGGATATTCGATGTTCGATATCAGAGGAAGCAAATCAACACAACAAATAAAGAATCAACAAACTCTAGAGGTTTAGATATGGTTTCTATGGTTTGTATGAATTCAAATATGGTTTGTATCTACTAAACAAAATTGAGGAAATACGCGGTAAATATATGAGATGCACAATCAATAGAGGTTTAGAAGAGGAGTGAATTGAGAAGGGAAATCATTTACCTAACGATTCAACTCACAATTAAAGACAAAGGCGGTGAGCAGAGAAGGAAGAGCATAAGAGCAGAGAATAAGTCCAAGAAGAGTGGGGACAAACAACTGGAAGAAGACAAAGAGCGGAGGAAAGGAGGCCAATTTGAGATTTCACAAACGCCGAAGCCTCGAGGAAGAAGACCACAATTCAACCTGTATTCTGAACAAACCTAATCAAAATCCATGCAACACGGTCAAAATTTACAAGCAAGTCAGAACAGGCTCAAATGCATGAAACTGATGAAAGAATTCTAAAAGAGAAAACAAATTCCATCATAATTACCTGATAAGAAACCCTGCCAAATCCCTATTATGCTCCCACTCAATGTACTCTTATGCATTAGCCAACACGAGAAAGTAGAAAAATAGTTACCTAATGCCAACATATAAAAATTTAGTAAAAAACCAGCGGAAATTCTACACACAGACCAATTATTTTCAATTCAATAGACACCTAGTTTGAGAGAAGAAAGCACACAAACCTAAATAAAGAGAAGAAATCACGTATCAAAGGCGGCAAGAACATACCTAATTGAAGAGAAGAAAGCACAGATTAGAGGCAGCCTATAAAAACAGCATAGACCCAAAAAATAAATAAATAAATTCTGTAGACACCTAGCTAATTGAAGAGAAGAAAGCGCAGATCAGAGGCGGCATGAACATCGAATAAGGTCCTTGAGAAAACATGTCTCTAGAATCAGTTGCAAGCAAATGAGCATAAACAAGTCCCCCGAGAACTCTTATGTTGCACTATACAGTTTCATCAAGTGAATAAGAAATAATGAAGAGAAATCATCAGCCACATCATGTATTATTTTTAAGAACTAAACTGATCCCATTATTCAAATGAGAGCCGGGGAAAACTGATTTGAAATATAAAAACAAGTGTTGATAGATTTGTTACCTCGAATAGATTAACCCTCGCATCCACATCAAAATCCAGATTCTATGAAAGTCATCGAACTCCCTTTTCGAATTCAGTGTTTTTGCCCAGGATCACAAGGCTGAAACCAACAAAACCATAAAAAAAACAGTGCAAAATGTACCTGTGGCTACAGGTATACAAACAACCTTGATTTATGTAATATTAGCATTATATACCTGGATAATGACTCAATGAGGGCAAGTGCTGACCCCATATAGTTTTGTGGCAAGTGTTCAAGCTGAAAATGACATTATTCTCAGTGCAATCACCATGATGTGAAATTAACAATAACTTAAGCTACTTACATAGAACCTTTACCTTCAAATTACCTAACTCGCTAAGAGAATCCGTAAAAGTCTTCGAAACCCTAATTCATCAAAATCAACAAATCAAAACCCTAATTCATCAAAATCAAGCCAAATAAAGACATAGCTCTAAGGATATACCGAATCTCGACTGGATCAACTTGAAGTAGGCTTCGAGTCGGCTCCTGTTACAGGCTTAAGGCGCTCAATGACACCGGTGTCTGCGGATCTGATCAATCAACGACACCGGTTGCTATCATCGAGGTTGGCTACAAGCGGACTGCGTGGCTCGCATCTGGAAAGGGAGGCGCTGATTCTGAGGGCTTCAGAAGATTCAATCTCCAGATCCTATCAAAATAAGTAAGAACGAATCCAAATTCACTAAAAACCTTCACCGCGCTGCTCAACTCCAGCAAGAGCGATGATTTCGGCATGTCATTTGAATCCACAACCGTCGATTCTCTCAGATCATTGTTTCTCAAGCTCGTCGACGGTCCGGCTTCTGGAAACCTAGCTCTCAGCCGCGCAAAGTACAAAAAAGATGTAGATCTGACCTCAAATTAAAGCACATGAAACTTCCGCTTCGAGATTCTCTTGGTGAGAGAGAGAGATTTCTGGCATCGAGAGATTTCGGGGAATTTGACGCTCAGGTCTCCATTGACGAGAGCAAGAAAGAACTCGTCGAGGGGTTTGGTGAGACGGGGGTGGGTGGGTAACCTTTTTTTATATTTTACTCATGCCATTTCCGACGCACCAAGACGTCGAAAAGGGTGTCAATCTCGACACCCAGATCTGTCACAAATTTTCGACATGGTAAGGTGTCGAAAATTATCGACGCAGATAAAAAGCGTCGAAATGAAAGCGTCGTAAAAGCTGCATTTTCTTGTAGTGGTAGTATTTTCGTATCTGATCAGTCGCCCCACAATCGAAATTAATTTTTCACGTGTATTGATTATTAATATAATTTATAGAGTGGAGAAAATTAATCGTTGCTAGATTAGTGCATGTAAAAATAGTCACGTCGTTGCTTGCAATAACTAATTTTCTCAATCCTTATAACTGTTATAAGTATAATAGATTTTTATAATTAACTTACCACTCTAAATCTCTAATACCAGTAATAATAATGCACACATGGCAACCACAGGGTTCATATTAAATTATTCTCCCCCAGCTGACGTGTCCGTAGATCCATATGCGGGTTGTACAATTTTTTAGTCAGATAGGAATCATAGGATAGGATGCTTCTTAGAGCATCTTCCCCCGTAAGTCATAATGGCTAGGGAAAATAGCCTACCAAAAGAGAATATTCTATAAAATATTTTTTTTTGGCCTATAATACGACTTTGTTATTCCCACCGTTGGCCAATTTTGGTAGGCTAAATTTCCTATAAATACTAATATAATTTAGAACTTTTACATCTCATTTCCGTCAATTGATTATATCTTTAATACATTAAGCAACATAATATTTATTTTTATTATAATTTTGATGAATCTATATTAAAAAAGATTAAGGTCATCTTCTAAAAGTATTATTTATGAAATGATAATTTAAATATGTCAAATATTATATTCATATCGAAGAATTCAGGAATATCTTTACAATACTACACTTTTATTTTTAATTAAAAATCATAACTATATAATATATAGATAGATTTATAATTGTATTATTTATAGATTTACATAAATATTAAACACTTAAAATAAATCAATAAATAAATAAATTGCATTTGGCCTTCCAAAAGAGGAAGCCAAATTTAGCCTTTGTTTTGGAAATAGGCCAAAAACAAAAAGGCTAAAATGAGTTTTGGTCTAGGGTGGAAGTAAAATTAGGCCAAAACTCATTTTTTGGCTTACCATGGGAGATGCTCTTACCGTAAGATAGCAGCGATTAAGTTCCAAAATTTGATTTGGCTAATAGTTGGATATGAAATGATAACGATTTTGAATGAAATAATTTAATTATTTAAAATACTTTTTGCAGTTACAGTTAAGTATAAAATAGTATTCCGTATTTAACAATAGAAATTTAAATACGTCATTGGAAGGGGTGTCAGTAGGATCTAACTTCTCCCAAAATCTTACCTTGTATTATAAAAAAAAAACAATAGAAATTTAAAAAGTGTAAAGATTTCTTGAATTGGTAAATAAAGAGCGACCATCTGGGGTTCGAACCGGGGACCTAGGGATACTATCCACAAGTCCTTTCCGGTGAAAAAAGTGTAAAGATTCCAATGCAAGGTTCTGCAATACACTGAAAACGAGCGTTATATCCATATATATGTAGGGTGATTTTATCGCCAATGGCGTGGTGCCATTCCCAGCTTCCGGAGTCCGATGAACATGCAGCCTCTGCAAGATCCATGCACAAAGCTGCAAGATCATATCAGATCGATATCCCATAATGCTTGCCGACCTAAGATGTCGGTGTTGGTGGACACCAGAAGATTACCGACTCCGAAATAGGAACGACACTGTACAGATGGTGAGAAACCACTGTGCCAATAGCAATTCCGATATTCAACGACAACAGTAAAAAAAAAGGGGCGTTTTGCAAAATAGCCACGAAATTGGACATAATTTGTGAAATAGTTACGATTTGGGACAATTTAGTGAAATAGACGCAATATAAACCCCCTTCCCTTTGTTTCACGCGACTTTCTCTCTCCTCAGCCCTCTCCTCTCCGCACGCGCTCTCCTCCGCGCTTCTCCTTCTCCGATCTTCATCTTCCACTTCCCGTTCCTCAGATCCGTGAGGCCGAGCGGAGCGAGGCCGAGCGATGGAGCGAGGAAGGCTGAGCGAGGCCGAGGAAGCTGTCAATCGATTGAATTTCCAATTCTAGGGTTTAAACTTCTCCAGCGTTTGTTTTCGGTAGATTTGAACGAATTCTGGCTTCTGCCTGCGCCTGAATTGGTATGTTTCTTCAGTTCTCGGAGGTTTCTTTTTCAATTGAATGAATTGTTGATGGAATTTCGGAAATGTTGGATTTCGAGAATGAATTTCATCGACATTCAGTGATTTCCTTTTGTTTGTAGATAGATCGACGGATTTGATTTTGGAGGCAAAAGACGCGAATGATTGGTCGTATAGAGCAGGCCTAACGGAGCGAGGAGGCCGAGCGGAGCGAGGAGGCCGAGCGGAGCGAGGCCGAGCGAGGGAGCGAGGGAGGCTGAGCGAGGCTGAGCGACGAGGCGCAATTCAGATCCGGCCTGGAGGTCGAGCGAGCGAGGTCGAGCGAGCCGGAGGCGGCGAGGCGAGGCCGGCCGACGTTCTCTTCACAGTAATCGGGAGGAAGAAGAAGGAATTTTGAATAAATTACAAAACTTACCCCATAATTATGGAAATTAAAAAAAACTATCTATATTTTATTATGTGATCCATAATCTATATTTTTATTTTTATTTTTGCACAAAAAAATGTTATACTTGCACAACATATGATTATATTTGCACAAGCACAACATACAGTTATATTTGCACGACAAAATGTAAAATAAAATAAAAAATGTAAAATAAAATTTCACCAATCCCCCATGTTGTGCAATTTTACTCTATTGATGAGCAAAAATATAACCGTGTTGTGCAATAATCTATTAAAAAAGTATAAAATTATATTTACAAAAAGTAAGATCATATTGAGACACAATTTCACAAGTCTCGATTGTTGTGCAACTCTTACAAGTGAGTCGTGCAACTCTTAAAACAAGAGTCGTGCAACTCTTACAACAGAGTCGTGCAACTATTAAAACAGAGTCGTGCAACTCTTAAAAATGGTCGTGCAACTCTTAAAACAGAGTCATGCAACTCTTGCAACATAGTCGTGCAACTCTTACAACATAGTCGTGCAGCTCTTACAACAGAGTCGTGCAATTCTTAAAATAATATATGAGAGAAAATAAGATCATGTTGAGAACAAATTCACAAGTCTCGATTGTTGTGCAAAAATAACATATTGTTGAGCAAAAATAAGATGATGTTGTGCAATAATTTATTGAGAAAGTATGAAATTATATTGAGAGAAAATAAAATCATATTGAGCACAGTTTCACAAGTCTGGATTGTTTTGCAAAAATAACCTATTGCTGAGCAAAAATAAGATGATGTTGAGCAAAATTTCACCAATCCCCAATGTTGTGCAATTTTACTCTATTGATGAGCAAAAATATAACCGTGTTGTGCAATAATCTATTAAAAAAGTATAAAATTATATTTACAAAAAGTAAGATCATGTTGAGACACAATTTCACAAGTCTCGATTGTGTGCAACTCTTACAAGCGAGTCGTGCAACTCTTAAAACAAGAGTCGTGCAACTCTTACAACAGAGTCGTGCAACTATTAAAACAGAGTCGTGCAACTCTTAAAACATGGTCGTGCAACTCTTAAAACAGAGTCGTGCAACTCTTGCAACATAGTCGTGCAACTCTTACAACATAGTCGTGCAGCTCTTACAACAGAGTCGTGCAATTCTTAAAATAATATATGAGAGAAAATAAGATCATGTTGAGAACAAATTCACAAGTCTCGATTGTTGTGCAAAAATAACCTATTGTTGAGCAAAAATAAGATGATGTTGTGCAATAATTTATTGAGAAAGTATGAAATTATATTGAGAGAAAATAAAATCATATTGAGCACAATTTCACAAGTCTCGATTGTTTTGCAAAAATAACCTATTGCTGAGCAAAAATAAGATGATGTTGTGCATTTTTACTCTATTGATGAGCAAAAATAAGACCGTGTTGTGCAATAATCTATTAAAAAGGTATAAAATTATATTTACAAAAAATAAGATTATGTGGAGACACAATTTCACAAGTCTCGATTGTTGTGCAAAAAATAATGAATTGTTGAGCAAAAATAACCGTAAGTTGTGCAAATATGAATCAAATCTAATTTTTTGTATTTTTATTTTTTTAACATTTTGTCATGCAAATATAAGAGTACGATGTGCAAATATAACCGTAAATTATACAAATATGATCCAAGTCTAGTTTAGAGTTGCACTTTTTCCGTGTCAGCACTTTTTTTTCCATGTCAGCACTTTTTTTAGAGTTACACAAGCATGGATAACAATTTCACAAAGAATCGAAGAAGCAATTTTATACATGGGATGAAAATGTTTTCACTTGCACTGCATTTCATTCTCCTACTAACAAAGTACAATTTACTCTTACAAGAGAGTCGTGCAACTCTTACAAGAGAGTCGTGCAACTCTTAAAACAAGGGTCGTGCAACTCTTACAACAATCATGCAACTCTTAAAACATAGTCGTAGTGTCAATCCCCTTCAATGATTGAGTTACATTGATATCGGATTGTTTCTTGTTAAATTGTGACAGTTGGAAGTTATTTTTTCCTATATAATCCACAGGTGAAAAGCTACACACCCACTGCTTAACTATTTCTATTCATCCAAAACATATGAACAAAAGTGTTTACTTGAGAAAAACATAATTCATCGCATGCCTATTTAATTGAATAACACCATGTGGTGACTTATGTTGTAATTCATCAAGCATAAAAAATTATGATATTGGCAAAAAAAAAATGAAAACTGCCAAAGCCCCAGTATAATTATCAACAGTAAGGAAGGTGATGAAATGTCATGAAAAGGACTGTACAGTATTACATTTGACAATTTATCAAACTTTTAACCCCCCATATTTTATCCCAATTGCTCAATTCCCTTTCCTTACATAATAAATAAACTACTAGCCGATCGTGTTGTTAGCCGAATCCAAATCCCTCGTTGCCTTCGTGCATCGCAAGCAGCAACCTCTCCTGCAGATGCTGCTTCGAAGGATACTCCGGTAGATCCAGCTGGTTGAAGCTGCACCCACATATACATTTGGTGTTGGAATCAAAACAGCTCAAGGGTTATCATGGACAATGAAGAGGCCAAATTCGAAGAATCGACAATTTAATTATAATATTAAAGCTTTCTGAAACAGATAGAGGAGGAGGTGAAGGGCAGTTACCATGTATGAGCTGAAGGCAGATGATCAACACTTCCATAAGCCTTGTGGATTTGAAATTTCTGTGTCCCAGATATTCCTTGAAGTGCACTGAAGCCTTCAAGAGGAACCTGAATTGAAAGTGAATCATGTTAAACTAGGTTAAGTATTAGAATTCCAATTCCTAGCATGCTATCGACATCCTTGAAGGAAATCATTGGGTACCTGTACGGAGACATTAAAAGTCTTTAAAATGCCATAAAGGAGAAATTTGGCTATAAAGCTGACATTTTGGAAATTTACACAATTCGTTAAGTAACCAATTGATGTGGGAGTTTATTGGTGAGCATAGTTTTCTTTAATTATACTGAGCAACTAAATCCGCAATTCATTGCCATAAAGGAGAAATGGAAGTCATATGAGATGGTAAGCCGCTTGACAAAAAGCAAGAAATTCACAACTGAAATAGTAGAATCAAGTTCAGGGCATCAAAGTTCAGAATACAGAATCCAGTCCAGTGGCACAAAATAAAATTAAGATTAAGACAGTTGCAAAACTCCATCTCAGAGTTGCACAACTCCATCTCAGAGTTGCACAACTCCATCTTTGCATTTTCAAATGATTTTGGTGGCCATATAAACAGACTTATATTCTACAAACTGTCTTAAATAAACTTGCAGTCTACGTTATTCTTCACGCAATGGTATGCTATAAGCCATGTGAAATTAATGTGAAAGCCATTACCTTGTTGCATCTCAAGCACTCTTTGCTGAATAGCATTGGTAGATGTCAGCAAGAACCAGAACATAGGAGCACGAGAGGATCCGAATGTATAGCAAAAACCTAAAAATACTGAACACAAGCTAGTCGACAAAGCCGCCACAGTAGAAAGCCTATTTGTGAACCTACTTGCTCAGATAAGTTGCTCAACAATGTCTGCATATATTTGCACACAAGTGGTTATAATCCTGAAGAAACATCATACACTTAGAAACATATACTTCTTTTTTTATATATATTGATAAAAACATTGAGCTTGCGTAGCTATCCAAGAGTGATCTTGATATATAATGCTAACACTTACCTTAACATTTAAAGTATCATTCACAATAAATTTTTGCTCCATAAGGACGACTTCTTCAAAGTATTTCCGCAACCGGCCTTCAATTATTTTCTCTATGGCCATCTGTGGTTTTCCAGATGCTTCTACCTGCAATAAGAGAAGAAAGAACAATGTTGGAATTTTAAACAAAGCACAAAGAAGGCTACCATTGCAGCCCGCGAATGTTGTTCAATGCAAAGTCAAAAAGTAATATAAAGGATCAACCATCCTACCCAAAAGAGTTGTTTTTCAGTTTTTTTTTTCAATTGAAACCAAATACAAGCACACCTCAGCATAAAATTAAGGAAAATACCAAGAGAATAGGACGAATCAAACTGCATCAATCAAGAAACATATTGAAGCTACAAATTTCAGCATTCAGTGCAGCAAATCCTCTTAGAGTCTTAGAATGGTAGTAAGATGTATTATGGTTATCTATCTCAGAAATGTCATTTGATAGAGGAATTTGTCTAACAAAAACATATAGAAAAGGCTCAGATGCATAAGTTTCACTTTGTTTTCTTCTAAGTTACATAACACCGAGTCTAACTGGAAAGAAGTACATGGAAAAGACAACACTATATGATGATAGCTGAATGAAAATGATGGTACATCAAACCTGAGATCTAAGAATTTCCCTTTCACTTGCCAAAGCATCAGAAGATACAAGTTCCTTTGTAAGGAACAAAGGTTTTGCAGCAACTATACGCCTTGCCAATTCTGAACCAACACTATGAAGATCATCCAGTGAAGCATTCGGATCCTCAAATTCGCTAGTTTTTTTCCGAATCCTCTGCCTGTTCAAATCCTCAAATTCTCTAGTTTCCTTCACCTTTGTCAAATCCTGACATTCGCTAGTTTCGATCTAGCTGTTGTTCAAATTAGCTCCTGTACAATTAAAGTTTAATGAGCAACCTGCAAATAGAACCAATTCAATCTTCCAGCCTCTGCACTCGCACTCAACATATATAACAAATTTCATTTCAAGCTCTATATTCCTTAATTCAGTTCAATTTTTCATTTATAAATAACATAGAACCTATACACATAAACTACTGCAGTATTTAGCATGACTCAATCCTTATGCTTTCATTGACAAAATGCAATTCAATTCAATTATAGGTAGTAGCAATTCCTCACATTCAAATAATAGGAATAGTCAATTCAATTAATTAAAGAAATACCTTGAGAGTGCTGATTGGAGACCGCTCGATGTTCTTCGACCTGAATTTCCGATTCACGAGACGAAAATCCATAGCCTTTAACCCTAATTTCATAGAAGAAGACGCGGCAATGGCGATTGAACTGAGACCTTGGATTCCCACAACTGCCTGCTGCCAATTTGAACTGCAAGAGAGACGAGATCGGTGAAATTGGGGGCCATATCGCCACTGGAGGATGCGCCGGCATCAATCGAGCAAGAGCAGATCCAACAGAGAAGGCCGCCACCGCGCTATCGCTGTGCAGATTGAGGCGACTCGTCTTCACCTCGCCACAGATCTGGCTCCTCTGTCTGCAGCAGCAACAGAGAGCACGGTGGTGGATCTAGTGGTCGCGCGATCAGAGAGCGCGGTGGTGGATCCGGTGGCCGGGGGAAGAGACGGGGAAGAGGACCGATCTGAGGGGTGGGGAGAAATCGATGATGAACAACAGAGGAATCGCGCAAATGGGAACGGGTTTAGGTTTTAGGGATATTTATAGGGGCCATTTCGCAAATTTATCCAAACACGCGATTATTTTGCAAATACGTTCAATTATTGTGCCTATTTCGCAAATTTTTTCAAAAAAAAATACTAGAATTTAGTGGAGAGGCAACCTTAATACAATAATTTTTAAATTTTGATACCATTTACGTTTTAAGATTTAAAGCATTTGTCCCTTTTGACTTGGGGCATTAACGCACGGTTAAAATATCGTTGCTTTTGATTAGTTGCTTCGTTTTCAATCGTCACTACAACCAGTGGTGGGTCCAGGAATTTTTGCAGGGGGGCTGAAATTTTTTTCCAAGAAATAACGGGTTGAAATGCTCGAGTCTAAGATTGTTCCTATCAAAATGGCACTAAAAACGACACTATATTGTTTTGCTGATTCAGGAACCTACATCACTAAATGTAATGTAACTAGACCCGAGCAAACGTGGACACGGGCCGGACTTGGGACGAGTTTTACCCCAAATATTATATTGGTGTTGCGGGTGCACGCGGGCCGAGCTAAGCTCGTTTCATGGGTTGAATGTATTGTCCAATCCCATCCGATATTGTGGGCGCGGGTTACCTGCGGGTACCCCTAAAATCTAAACTGTTTATGTACTTCGACAATAAAAAAAATGCTGTATGCTATCTATTTCGATCCAAAAAAAAATAGTTGTTGGGGTAATGAACAAGTTGCTTGATGTTGTCTACTGAGAATAAAAAAAATGACATTTGTTGAATTTTAATTAATATTGTATTAGTTATTATAAGTATTCATGATAAGGAAAAAAGGGGTTGGTGTTTTTCAAAAAAAAAATGCAACATTTCATAAAAAAAAGGAAGGGGTTAGTGTTTTTTTTTTATAAAAATGAACCAGAGATGGGAGGTGCCAGGAGTAGTGTTTTAAAAAAAAACAAAGAAACAAAGGGAAAAAAGAGGACAGCGACGAGAATCAAACCAAAGATCTGTCCGCTCCCCACAACAACTTATCACATGTCCTATCCACTGAGCCAACACATCTTTGTGATTTAATTTTACTTCACGTTATATATTACTAAATTAACAGATATATAAACTTATACATATACCCTTATTTTGGCCAGCGGAGGGCTTCGATCAGCCACGCCGAGCCCCCCACATATCCGCCCCTGACTACAACAATTAAGGTTTTAACTAGGTAGTTGTTCAAAATCACCACAACAGACACAAAAACCGCTACCTGAAGCTTATTGTGGTGGATTTTAGCCGTGTCATTTAGATTGCGTTGCATTAGACCTATTGTAGCGGTTTTATAGCATAATTGAAGAGTCTATAAGGCGATGAATAATACTCTAGAAGGGGGGGATGAATAGAGTATGGACGATTTTCGCAACAATAGAAATTTAGTGCAACTTGTTAAGACCTTGATACAGGCTATCAGGACTTGACGAAGTAAAATCGAATATGATAATGTAAATGCAAATATAAAAGATGAACACACGAATTGTTAACGAGGTTCGACACCAACTTGGCCTACGTCCCCGCCTAGGGTTATCCAACCCATAGGATTCAAACACTTCTTATTTCACTTCACTTGAGCCTAAAACTTCCTAGAGTAACTACCCTTTCTCTATACAAAGCCTCACCGCTTCTATTCTAGCTCTCAACCTTACAAGTGAAATAAAAGCTCACACCACACACCAAGTGTGCTTTGATCGAGTATGAAATACTCTAAGTGTAAAATGAATGACTTGTACAATAAGTGCTAGTGTTTCTCTCAACTCTTAAACAATGATCAACACTTAGGCTTTTGGAGAATGTAAGAGAAACTTATGACGAATGCTTTAGGATGCTATGGTTGCTTCAGTGCTTGCTTAGATGTTTTTCATCCTTCTTGGCCTTCGTCTTTATATAGTCGGAAAACTTGTAGAGCTTCTTGGAGGGAGAACCGTTTGAATTTCAAATTCTTTCCAAGACATTTGAATTCTTTCCAAAAGTGATCCTTCCAATTGTGTGCTTTCCAAGATTGTTCCTTCAATCTTCTTCATGATCACGTATGATCAAATATGGATCGGTTCTTTCCTTGTATGGCAAATGAAATCCTAAAAGAACATACATAATGTATCTAGCACACAAAATGGGTTAGATGAGAAACACATATATAAATCGATTAAGACCAATTCACATCTCATAGCCCAATATAAAGCCCATTATAATTTAGGCCTAACAAGGTTGGCCTCGGATTCTTTCCTGTGAAAGAACAATTCAATAGAGAAATGCATAAGTGATATTCCAAACATTTTAGTCTGGGTTTCAAGACCTTGAAACCCAACTTTTTGTCTTTCATCATCCTTTAGATCACCTGCACGTTAGGTCTCAAGATCTTACAATTAAGGTGGAGTCTTCAATCTCCCCCTTGATGGAAGACAAAACCTGTTTCACATCTCATAATATAGTTCCAGCAATCATTATAAGGATATAAGCATATTATATAATATGAGCATAAAATGTTTGGATCATCTAAGTTTTAAAACAACAAGCACTTAACCAACCAGTGCCAAAACGCAGCAACCGAAACATTCTCCCCCTTTTTGTCTTCCAACAAAAGGGTAGAGAGGTGAAAATGTCTGAAAAACAACAACCAAAAGACCAGTAGTTTTAAAAGACGAGCAGCAAAATAAGAGTTTTTAGAAAGTAGAGTAAGGAGGGTGGGAGATCAAGGCCTTGAGTCAGAATCCCCATCTGCAGCCTTCTTCTTCTTGCTCCTTAGAGCCTTCTTGCCTTTCTTAGCAGATGATGGCTCAGCAGCAGAGGATGTGCCAGGGGCGCCAGGAGCAGTAGGATCTTCAAGAGGGGCGATGCCAGCGCCTTCCTCAACCCATTCGCCAAAGGTGGGGTACTGCTTGTTGGGTGGAAGGTACTTCCTTCTGACCTCATCTCTGCACCTCTTCCTCCACCTATCCAGGGCGTCTTTGGTGACCTTGTCTCTCTCCATTTCTGCAAGTTGTCTCTGATGCTCTACATCCATGTACTTCTTGACCACACCATATTGCTCGACTGTGAGGATGGTGGGTTCATGGTGAGTGGGGCGCAGAATGGGACGTTTCTTCACTTGATTTTCACAGTTAAGGTTGACATTCCCTGTCTTCTCACGCACATGATCGAAAGTTTCTTGTTCCATCGGCATGATAGAGCCTGTAGCAGTGTAGGTTAGAGCATTGAGAAGCATCATCTGCTCTAGCTTGCAGTTGACCATAGAGAGTAGCTCATGAGTCTGGTACTGGCGAATCACCACATCCGACCACATTCTGCTCAGATCAAACCTAAGGTCTTGAATCTCAGTCTCCACAGCAGCCAATTTGTCCTCGTTCACACTAGGTTCAGCAACCTGTTTTCCTTTCAAATCTTTCTTCAGAAACCACTGTCCCCTCAGGTTTTTGACAATACCCAATCTCTCGAGACATCCTTCATCAATGATCCCGCTATAGGTTTGCTTTTCTTCTCCTGATGTGTTGATGTCAAAGGCTTCAAAGATTTTGGGCAAGAGGTTTGCATAGGGTAATGGCATAGGCTGAGAGGATGTAGAGACATGGGTCATGTAGTCGAGAATGAGTTTGGGCAAATCAGGCTCATATCCGTTCATGATTAGGAAAAGGATCTCGAGAAGATTCTCGGTCACCAATTCTCTGGAATGGATGCGTGGGAAGATACAGCGAGCCCGAATAGTGAAGATGAGCTTGGCTTGAAGGTTTAGGGCAGTGTGAGTGGGTTTGAGGGATGACGAAGATCCAGGGCCTTGAGATTTCAGGAAGAATTCATCTCGTGCTCGTGAGAGACATTCGAATCGGCTTGGGAATTCTTTTGTGGGGATTTCAGTTGGAAGATCAAGGATGAGAGCAAGGCTTTCGGAAGAGAGGCGGATTCGGGTGTTCTTGACCTTGGATACTAGGGTTAGGGTTCCATTTACCCGATGAACAGTGAGATTGGCATAGAAAAGTCGAGTAAGCTGGGGATAGGCGAAATTTCCAGGGTTGAGCAACGTCCAGAAACAGGTAGATTTGAGGAGGGAAATGCAAGGCAAGGGCATGGATTGGAGAAGGGAGAAATCGACAACATCACAGAAGCATAATCTTCGGTTGCAAAAGTCCTGTTTCCAGGACTCTGCAACCTCTTTAGAGCAAAACCAGTTGGGGGAAATGCCAGAGGATACCTGGGGAGGACGAGCAGGAGCGGAAGTGGCTGGAGCTTTGCCTTTGGATTTCCTTATCAGAGGCGGTGGCGATGGTGAGTTCTCGCTGGAATCTTCAGTATGATCTTCAGATTCTTCCATAATCTGCTTTCCCTTGTTGGCTGGCATCTTGTACCTCTTAGCAAATGGAGCAGGAGACGGGGAGGCTGAAGAGCGCTTTGATCCCACCATTTTTGGTTTACAAGCAGGGAGGGTTTTTGGAAAACGTTGAGAGAGAGAGAGAGAGAGAGAGAGAGAGAGAGAGAGAGAGAGAGAGAGAGAGAGAGAGAGAGCAGAGAGAGTGAGAATGGAGTGGATTAGATCGAGAGAAAGGGGGGATTAAAAAGCAAAAATCTGGAAACTGAATCGTTTCTCTATTTTTTCAAATCGGCAAGTACAGATTCAATAACTCACATGAATAGTAAGTAATGATGATCTGATTTTTCTAAACCCAAGGTGTCAAATCCACTTGCAAAAATTAAAGAGATTGGGATAATTTTAAAATGGAAAACGAAATATGTGAAAACAGATATTTGAAATAAATACAGAAAATCAAAGAAACTCTTGTTGAATATCCATAAGATACTAACAGAGTTTGATCCAACATAATTTTATTCGGATGATCATCTCGGATCCTTATGAAGTCAAGGCCTTGAGATGTCATTTGAATTCTGAACTTTCATATAGGGAGTGATTACTCCCCCTAAGAAAGTGCTTCCCTATTAAGCATACCCAACTCCAGTCTAATAAAGTTAAACCGATCTTCAGGGAGTGGTTTAGTAAAAATATCAGCTAACTGAAAATCAGTAGATATAAAGGATATTGATATATCACCTTTCTCCACATGATCTCTTATGAAATGATGTCTCACATCAATGTGTTTGGTTCTCGAGTGTTGCACTGGATTTTTAGTGATGGAAATAGCACTAGTATTATCACACAATATAGGGATACCTTTGAGATCAATTCCAAGGTCTCTAACCTGTTGTGCTATCCAAAGGATCTGAGAGCAACATGCACCAGCAGCAATGTACTCGGCTTCTGCAGTTGATAAGGCCACTGAATTTTGTTTCTTAGAGTGCCAACTTATCAAGGAAGATCCTAGGAGTTGGCAGCAACCAGAAGTGCTTTTTCTATCAACCTTGTATCCTGCAAAATCTGCATCTGAGTAGCCTGTTAAATGAAAGTTACTCTGTTTGGGATACCAGAGCCCAAGGTCTTGAGATCCATTTAGGTATCCGAAAATTCTTTTTACAGCAATAAGGTGAGACTCTTTTGGGTCACTTTGGAATCGAGCACACATACAGACACTGAACATTATATCAGGTCTACTAGCAGTAAGGTATAGGAGTGAACCAATCATACCTCTGTACTCCTTTCGATTCACATTCTTACCATTCTTATCTTGATCAAGGGAGAGAGTGGAGCTCATAGGGGTCTTTGCTACCTTTGATTGTTCCATTTTGTATTTCTTAAGCAGATCCCTGATGTATTTCCCTTGATTTAGAAAGATTCCCTTACTTGTTTGAAGAACTTTTAAACCGAGGAAGAAGTTTAATTCTCCCATGAGACTCATTTTAAATTCTCTGCACATAATCTCAGAAAACTCCTTGCAAAGGGAATTGTTAGTAGCACCAAATAATATATCGTCAACATATATTTGAACAATCAAAAGATCATTTCCACGAGTCTTGATGAAGAGAGTTTTATCAATCAATCCTCTTTGAAAACCATTTTCAAGAAGGTATTTGGACAATCTTTCATACCAAGCTCTTGGGGCTTGTTTGAGACCATAGAGGGCTTTGTCCAATTTATACACATGATTAGGAAATTCTTCACTTTCAAAACCTGGTGGTTGAGCAACATAAACTTCTTCTTCCAAGAACCCATTTAGAAATGCACATTTGACATCCATTTGAAATAGCTTGATACCCATGAAAGATGCAAAAGCAAGTAATATACATATGGCTTCTAACCTTGCCACGGGAGCAAATGTCTCCTCGTAGTCTATACCTTCTTCTTGATTGTATCCTTGAGCAACAAGCCTTGCTTTGCTTCGAATGATCTTGCCTGCTTCATCCAGTTTATTCCGAAACACCCATCTAGTTCTTATGACTGATTGGTGCTTTGGTCTGGGTTGAAGAGTCCATACCTTGTTCCTTTCAAACTCATTTAGCTCATTTTGCATGGCAGTGATCCAGTCCGAGTCCTTGAGTGCTTCAGCTGGGGTTTTTGGTTCTACAAGAGAAACAAAGGCATAAAAGCCACAAAGATTTTTTAATCTAGATCGAGTTTGTACCCCATATGATGGATCTGATATGATGTCTTGAGCTGAGTGTGAAGAGGCATGTTTGAACTTTCGTAGCTTTGGACCCTGATCGTTTGAAATAGTAGCAGGTCTTTCTTCAAGGTCTTGAGTGACAATTTGAGTGTTGGATTTTTCAATGACTGAATCCTGATTCTGTAGCTCCTTCTCAAGGTCTTGAGATAGCTCGTTGGTACCTTGGATTTGTTCTTGCATGTTTCTTTCTTGGTCCTGCTTATTTTCAGCCTTGTCCTCTTCTTCTCCATCCGAATCATGATGATTTAGATTGAGATCTGCAAAACCTTCACTTAACACACCATTGTTGCTTTCGTCGAATACCACATGGATACTCTCCTCAACAATTTTGGTGCGCTTGTTATAAACTCTATAAGCTTTGCTAATAGTAGAATAACCAAGGAAGATACCTTCATCACTACGTGCGTCAAATTTCCCAAGGTTATCTTTGACATTGTTATGGACAAAGCAAGTACATCCAAAAGGTGTGAAGTAGGAAATGCTAGGCTTTCTTCCTTTGAAAAGTTCATAAGGAGTCTTTTTCAAAATGGGGCGAATTAAGCATCGATTCAAAATGTAGTTGGCCGTATTAACAGCCTCAACCCAGTAGAATTTTGGCAAACCATTTTCCAAAAGCATTGTCCTAGACATGTCCTCCAAAGTGCGGTTCTTTCGTTCCACAACTCCGTTTTGTTGAGGAGTTCTAGGTGCTGAAAAGTTGTGTGAAATTCCATATTTAGCACAAAACAAATCAAATTTAAGTTGATCAAATTCTCTACCATGATCACTCCTAATGGAGACAATAGGTATGATTTTCAAGGTCTGCAACTCCTTGCAAAGTTTAGAAAACTCGAGCAAAGCCTCTGATTTTTCTCTTAAAAAGGAGATCCATGTAAAATGAGAGAAATCATCAATAATAACCAGGATGTATTGTTTACCCTTTGGAGATTTGACACGCATAGGTCCACACAAGTCCATATGTAGCAATTCAAGAGGGCGAGAGGAACTTACAACCTTTTTAGGTTTGAAGGAACTGCGTGTCTGTTTACCTCTTGTGCATGCATTGCATAGATCTTCTTTCTTGAAGTTCAGATCAGGCAATCCTCTAACAAGATCTCTTGTTTTAGGTTTATTGAGGGTATGCATGCTTACATGACCTAGTCTTCTATGCCATAGGCTAGGGTCTTCTGTCAAGACCTTGAGACACTTGAGTTTTGTACCTGTAATATGGTTAGCATTTACGGCATAAGTGTTGTTGTGCCTGTGAGCAGTGAGGATTAGATCATCAGTCTCTTCATTCCTGACTTCACACTTGTGTCTGTCAAATCTAACTTTGTTTCCTTTGTCACACAACTGAGAGACACTTAAGAGGTTATATTTTAATCCATCAACAAGATAAACATCCTTAATGCAACTTTCTGAATTACCAATATTACCAATACCAATAATGTTGCACTTCCCTTTATCACCAAGAGTAATTGTTCCAGTGGTTTGTTCCTTAAGATCTTGGAATAGAGATTTCTTTCCACTCATGTGTCGTGAGCATCCACTGTCCATTATCCATTTTGGCTCTTTGCTCTTGATGATATCCTGCAATACAAACATCAACCTTTTCGGCTAGACCAATACATAGTTTTAGATTCATAATGAGGATACACCATGTTGGGTAGTCTTGTCCCCTTAGGAACCCAAACTTGTTTTATCTGCTCATTAAGTCGAACTGGAAATGTATTTCTAATGATGTAAGGATCTTTTCGCCTATATGGACAAGTTTCCTTAACATGTCCTTTCTTACAGCAGTGGAAGCAAGTAGGTGAACGCCAATAGCCTTTAGCTTTAACAAAAGTGGTACTAGGTTTCTTTGGAAAGTTCTTATTGTATCCAATACCACTCCTATTAATAGAGAGTTGTTGTTCACCCAACATCTTATCAAGCTTGGCTTTAGATCTGGTGAATTGAATGAGTGAAGTCTGCTGGTCTTGACATTTATCGGTTAGCTTTGCCTTCTCTTTCTCTAAATCCTCATTACGATTCTTTAGAGAGGAGAGGCTTTGCCTGAGATCAGAATTTTCTGAGCTCAAGGCCTTGACTTTAATGTCAAGGGCCGACCGAGATGTTTCAAGATTTTTCTTTTCCAGCGACATATCACTAATACATTTCTGTTGATCTATCAGCTTTTCCTTCAAGGTGTTGATTTCACTGTTGTAAGCATCTTCATTAGAAATCATATTTCTTAGGACTTCAGAAAGAACATCGGGGGGGGGGGGGGGGGGGCTAGACATTAGGTTTCTTACCACTTGTTCAAGATCTTGAGTCTGTGATCCTTCGTGTTCAGCCATAAGACAGAGATTTGCTTGCTCCTTTTCAGTGTCTGAGTCACTTGATGAATCTGAGTCACTCCAGGTTGCAAGCATAGCCTTTTTCTTTTGTTCATATTTCTTGAACTTATTTTTTTTCTTCATAGGACATTCCTTTACGAGATGATCTGTCTCGCCACACTCAAAACATGTTAGCACTTTTGGCTTCTTTGACATGTTGGGAGACTTGCCTTTGAATCTAGATGAATCAGTATTTTCACGGTTGGAAAATTGTTTTTTCATCTTCAGAATTCGAGCTAATCCCCGTGTGATGAGAGCGAAGGGATCATCTTCGTTATCTGATTCATCACTCTCAGATTGTGAGTGATCTTTCTTAGCTTTGAGAGCAAGGTTCTTTGCTGTTGAGGGTACTTCTCCATCTTCCTCGTTTAGTATCATCTCATGAGTAATAAGTTTTCCGAGAAGATCATCTAATGGTAGTGTAGAGAGATCTTGAGCTTCCTCAATAGCAGTAACCTTGGGACCCCACTTGATTTTTGGGAGGCTTCTAAGAACCTTCCGAACTTTCTCTGGGTTGGAGAAGGTTTTTCCAAGTGAGTCGAGGTTGTTTACAATTTGAGTGAATCTTGTAAACATCTCCTTTACTGTCTCATCAGGATTCATCTTGAATAGCTCATATTGCTTGAGAAAGATATTAATCTTACTCTCTTTGACTTGACTGGTGCCCTCATAAGTAACTATAAGCTTGTCCCAAATTTCCTTGGCACTTTTGCAAGCTGAGACACGGTTAAACTCATTAGCATCGAGAGCGCAGTACAGTAGATTCATAGCTTTGTAGTTCTTAGCAATGTTTTCAAGATCAGTCTAATCGTAACCAGATTCAGTTTTATCAACTTGCTTTCCATAGACAGTCTTTTTTGGAACGTGTGGTCCATTCTTGACCAGGCCCCATAGCTCAAGATCTTGATCAATGATGAACATTTGCATCAGTGATCTTCAGTGGACAAAGTTATTGCCACAGAAAAGTGGAGGTCTATTGGTTGACCTTCCTTGAGCAAAACCTCCATCACCTATGGTAGACATGCTGAAAACTCACAAGATTGTTAAATCAAAACAGTGAGCCAAGCTCTGATACCAATTGAAGAGTCTATAAGGCGATAAATAATACTCTAGAAAGGGGGGGATGAATAGAGTATGGATGATTTTCGCAACAATAGAAATTTAGTGCAACTTGTCAAGACCTTGATACAGGCTATCAGGACTTGACGAAGTAAAATCGAATATGATAATGTAAATGCGGAATATAAAAGATGAACACACGAATTGTTAACGAGGTTCGGCACCAACTTAGCCTACGTCCCCGCCTAGGGTTATCCAACCCGTAGGATTAAAACACTTCTTATTTCACTTCACTTGAGCCTAGAACTTCCTAGAGAAATTTCCTAGATCTCAACCTTACAAGTGAAATAAAAGCTCACACCACACACCAAGTGTGCTTTGATCGAGTATGAAATACTCTAAGTGTAAAATGAATGACTTGTACAATAAGTGCTAGTGTTTCTCTCAACTCTTAAACAATGATCAACACTTAGGCTTTTGGAGAATGTAAGAGAAACTTATGACGAATGCTTTAGGATGCTATGGTTGCTTCAGTGCTTGCTTAGGTGTTTTTCATCCTTCTTGGCCTTCGTCTTTATATAGTCGGAAAACTTGTAGAGCTTCTTGGAGGGAAAACCGTTTGAAACAAATTCTTTCCAAGACATTTGAATTCTTTTCAAAAGTGATCCTTCCAATTGTGTGCTTTCCAAGATTGTTCCTTCAATCTTCTTCATGATCACGTATGATCAAATATGGATCGGTTCTTTCCTTGTATGGCAAATGAAATCCTAAAAGAACATACATAATGTATCTAGCACACAAAATGGGTTAGATGATAAACACATATATAAATCGATTAAGACCAATTCACATCTCATAGCCCAATATAAAGCCCATTATAATTTAGGCCCAACAAGGTTGGCCTCGGATTCTTTCCTGTGAAAGCAATTCAATAGAGAAATGCATAAGTGATATTCCAAACATTTTAGTCTGGGTTTCAAGACCTTGAAACCCAACTTTTTGTCTTTCATCATCCTTTAGATCACATGCACGTTAGGTCTCAAGATCTTACAATCAAGGTGGAGTCTTCAATAATAAAGCGGTTTATTACCACCATAAAAAAAACCATCACAGTAGATGCAAAAACCGCTACAATATATTTCTATTGAATCGGTTTTCATCTTCATTTTCAATCATTGGAACTTTGAGCATATTATCTTCATTTTATCTCAATTTGGCTCATTTAATCTTGAAATTGCTCAAACGACAAGCGAAGACATCCGAAATTGCAAACTTAACATTATGTGTTGACTAAATAATTAATCAAAAGAACACATAAAATGTCTGTAATTTAAGACCCTTAAAATTGTGCAAAACTGAGTTCCATCAATGAAAATGGGTATGAAGTTCACTATTGCTTCAAGGGCTAATTGATCCAAAATGGGTCATGCATTGATAGAATTTTGAGGATGGGAGAAGATGTGCACGAGCAACTCATACATTAAGGAGGATATAATTTGTGAATTCTCTGAGGGTCCTGAGCTTAAGGATGATGGAAGAGCACTCAACTGTTTGCTGAAGTTCATCGGGAAAAAACACCTAATCGATCAGAGAAAAGCAGTTTGAAAGAATGTTTGGATTAGGCATGTGCATGTATTAAGGTTTATACACATAGCCTAGGTGTTTTGATTTTGTGTGTCTGCAAGAAGAACGATTCTTGTGTGGTTTTAAGGTTAGTTGCTTAATTAGTTTGGGTTAGAGGTACGGTGGCAATTGGGTTATTTGAGTCGGGTTCAAGTATGTTGGAGAAATGTCCATTGTGGGGGTTTTCAATTGTGTCTTTTGAACTTCCTTTGTCCCACATTGATTACAAAAGGGGTTGGGGGGATTGTTTTTAAGGAGGAGTTTTTCAAGGGGTTATTGAGAGTTGGGATAGGGATCCCACACGCGCGCACCACCACCACCGCCGCCGGTCCGTGTTCGTGACACGTGCGGTGCTGGTCACATTTTACGTCGGGTTTTAATTTTTATCCACTAACCGCCTCAGATGGTGTTGAGTTAGGGTTTGACTAATTCAGCGCCGCTTTCAAAACGTTTTAAAAACTGTTTTGATTTTTCCGAGATCTCCGCTGGGTGGAGCGTCCATCTTCTGGTTTTAAAACCGACGCTGGCCTTCAGTTTTCAACACAGAAATTGAAACTCCTCCTTCTCTCTTCTTCTTCTGCAACCGTTCTGGGTCCTGGGTGGTTCCATTGTTTCGACGGCGAGTGCACGCCTGAGAAGCCGCTATGTATCCTTAGGGGGCGACGCCAGTAGCCAACCTGCACCGTGGTGTCGGGGCGATTTCGCTTCTAAGGCAGTGGTCTCCTTTATACCACGCCACAGCAAATCAAACACGGGTTTTACAGATTTTCAAAGCGGTTTTTCACAATTAAATTGAGGCAACATTTCGCAGATTCATTCCAACAATTTAGAAGCGAAATCTTCTGTTTCTGCGATGGCTTTCGAATTCTTCAAACCGCTCCTGGATCTGTCAAAGTTGGAGCCGCTGGATGGGACAAACTACAAGCGGTGGTCGCAGAAGATGCTCATCTTCTTCGAGCAATTGGAGGTCGACTACGTCCTCCTTCAGGAGGCTCCTGCGGCTACGGCATCTACTTCTTCAACCTCCGTTATCGGCGCTGCAGACAAGGGCAAGGCTGTCGACGTCGACGACGATGCTGATGTTGTCGACAAGGGTAAGGCTGTCAACACTGGTAAGCAGGCTACTGATGATGAACTCGCACGGGCTAAACAGTACGAGTCCGACAATAAGTCAGTGCGAGGCCATCTTCTCAGCCATGTCTCGAACCCTATTTTTGATCTGATCTCTGTGCATAAATCTGCTAAATATATTTGGGATCTGCTGGAGAAGAAATATGGGGCTGACGATGCAGGGAAAAAGAAGTATGTTGTGGGTAAGTTTATGCAGTTCAAGATGGTCGATGATAAGCCTATCATGGACCAGGTGCACGAGTATGAGAATCTGGTGGCTGACATACTCTCCGAGGGTATGAAGATGTGCGAGATCCTACAGGCGAATTTTCTGATCGAGAAGTTGCCTGATTCATGGGGTGGTTATCGCAACCATCTGTAGCACAAAAAGAAGGATCTGACCTTGGAAGAGCTCGTTGGTCACATGAAGATCGAAGAGGCTAATCGCCTCAAAGACAAACCTAAGCCTAAATCTGCTGATACTGTGAAGGCTAATCTGGTTGAATCTTCTGTGAAATCTGATAGGTCCAAGCAAGGAAACAAGTCTGGAGGTTCTAAGCCTAACATGAAACCAAAGAAAGGCCAGAAGTTCAAGAAGTCTGGCAATCAGCCGGACAAGTAGCAGAAACAGGGAGGCACTGGGATCGGCTGCTATGTCTGTGGCAAGCCAGGCCACAAGGCTTGGCAGTGCCGCAATCGGGCTGACATCCAGAACCAAGGACAGCAGCAGAACAAGCCCGCAGCTCCAACCCAGCAGCAAGCCAACGTTGTCCAGGACAACAACCAACTGATAGCTATGATCACTGAAGTCAACCATGTGGGAGGCCAGGTTGATTGGCTCTTGGATAGTGGAGCCACTCGACACTTCTGCGCCAACAAGGACCTGTTTGCTGAGTTTGAGGATGCTACAGACATCGACCAGGTCTACATGGGCAACTCGAGCATCTCTCGAGTGCTAGGCAAAGGGAAGGTTGCACTCAAGCTCACCTCAGGGAAGTCTCTTACCCTAGTGAATGTGCTTTATGTTCCTTCTCTGCGCCGAAATCTGATTTCATGTGGTTTGCTTGAGATAGCTGGAATTAAGCAAGTGACTGATGCTGGCAAAATGGTTTTAACCAAAAATGGAGAATTTGTAGGAAAGGCTTATAGGGCTGATTTTCTGTATGTGCTTGAGACCATGATTGAGAATAATGAGAATGCTTCTACTTCTGCTTATATTGCTGAGTCTGTTGATTTATGGCATGCTAGACTAGGACATGTGAATGCAAAATCTGTATGTCGATTGCATGATATGGGTTTGATTCCTAGACTATCAAAACATGACCATAGCAAATGTGAAATATGTGTTGAGGCCAAATTTCATAAACAACCATTTAAAACGGTGTTAGAAAGGACAACTGAATTGCTGGAGTTAGTCCATTCTGATTTGGCTGATTTTAAGACCACTGAGAGTAGAGGTGGCAAACGCTATTATATCACATTTGTGGATGACCATTCTAGATATACTAAGGTATACTTGCTTAGGTCTAAAGATGAAGCAAAAAGCATGTTTTATGTGTATAAAGCTGAAGTAGAAAACCAATTAAATAGAAAGATTAAAAGGCTTAGATCCGATAGAGGCGGCGAATATGTCACTCATTCTTTGAGAGAATTTTGTGAGCAAAATGGCATTATTCATGAGTTTACAGCTCCCTATAGCCCACAACAAAATGGTATTGCTGAAAGGAAAAACAGAACTTTAAAGGAAATGATGAATGCTATGCTTTCTAGTTCTGGTTTGCCTGATAACATGTGGGGGGAAGCTGTATTGTCCGCAAATCATATTTTGAATAAGGTACCTCACAAGAAGCTTGACAAGACACCTTATGAGCTTTGGAAAGGGCATCCGCCTAATCTGAAATTCTTAAAGGTGTGGGGGTGTCTAGCTAAGGTGGGGTTACCTTCGTTCAAAGTTGATACTATTGGGTCTAAGACTTTTGATGCAATTATGATTGGTTATGTTGTTAACAGTGCTGCATATCGTTTTATGTGCTTGAGTGATCGTACCTTGTGTGAATATCGTGATGCTGTTTTCTTTGAGCATGTGTTTCCTTTAAAGAAATCTGCATTGCCTGCTAATGATTCTTCAGCTCATGATGCATCTTCATCCATGCCTAATACTGTTGTGCCTAATGCTCAATCTGATCATGATGAACCTAGGAAAAGTAAAAGACATAGGAAGGAAACTAGTTTTGGTCCTGATTTTGTGACTGCATTTCTAGTTGAACTGAATGATTTAAATGAACTAGATGAGACGTTCATTAGTCTTCATATGATAGAAGATGATCCTAAGACCTATGATGAGGCAATAAGTTCACTAGATGCTAGTTTCTGGAAAGATGCTATTAACAGTGAGATAGAATCCATTATGTCTAATCACACATGGGAACTAGTTGATATGCCTAAAGGAAATAGAGCCATTAGTTGTAAATGGATCTTTAAGAAGAAGCTTAAAGTGGATGGCTCAGTTGATAGATATAAGGCAAGACTAGTTATAAGAGGATTCACTCAGAGATATGGCATTGACTTCTTTGACACTTTTTCTCCTGTTACAAAAATTGCTACCATTCGTGCATTGTTTGCTTTGGCTTCTAGCCATAAAATGCTTGTTCATCAGATGGATGTTAAAACTGCATTTTTGAATGGTGATCTAAATGAGGAAATTTATATGGAACAGCCTCCAGGGTGCATTGTTCCAGGACAGGAAAACAAAGTGTGCAAGCTACAGAAGTCATTGTATGGACTCAAGCAAGCACCAAAGCAATGGTATGAGAAGTTTCACACAACTATCCTAAGCTTTGGATTTGAGGTAAACGGATCTTATGCCTGTGTCTATTCTAAGAGGTTTGGTGCTGATTGTGTGATTATATGTTTATATGTGGATGACATGTTGTTATTTGGATCACACATAAATGCTATAAACACAACCAAACGGTTTTTGTCATCTAAGTTTGAGATGAAAGACATGGGTGAAGCTGATGTCATTCTAGGAGTTAAAGTAACTAGAAAAGAAAATGGCTTCATTTTATCACAACCTCATTATGTAGAGAAAATGTTGAAAAGGTTTGGTAAATTTGATGTTGTGCCAGTTAGAACTCCTTATGATGCTAGCATGCAATTGAAGAAAAATTTTGGAAATGGTGTTTCCCAAAATGAGTATGCTAAAATAATTGGGAGTTTAATGTTTCTGATGAACTATACTCGGCCTGATATTGCATATGCTGTTAGTAGACTCAGTAGATATACCCATAACCCCAGTAGTGAGCATTGGATTGCACTTAACAGATTATTGAGATATCTTAAGGGCACCTTTGATTGGGGTTTACATTATGTGGGTTATCCCCATGCTTTAGAGGGATACTGTGATGCAAACTGGGTCACTGACAATGATGAGGTTAGCTCCACTAGTGGTTATGTGTTCACTTTATGTGGTGGTGCTATATCATGGAAGTCATCAAAACAAACTTGCATTGCTAGATCAACTATGGAATCTGAGTTCATAGCATTAGATTTAGCTGGTCAAGAGGCTGAGTGGTTGAGAAGCTTACTGGTTGACTTACCTTTGTGGGGGCATAAGACCCCAACTATTTCTCTACATTGTGACTCACAATCTGCTATTTGTGTAGCTAACAGCAATACTTACAATGGTAAGAAGAGACACATACGGATTAGACATGAAGTTGTGAGACAGCTGATTGCTACCGGTGTCATTTGCTTGGAGTATGTGAAGTCCGAGAGGAATCTGGCAGATCCGTTGACGAAAGGGCTGAACAGAAGGATGGTCCTTGAATCGTCTAAGGGAATGGGGCTCAAACCCACGTGAGCTGAGAAAGGATGAGTCTAGAACTCTTAATGAGTCCATAGCCCAGAGTTGGGTGGTCCTATTGAGAAGGACTTGATGGATTCACCGAAAACTATAGAGGTTGAGCCTTGTGCTGTTAATGATACCATAGCCCTGTAAGGGTGGTCCTATTGAGAAGGACTTGATGGAATCACCTACGAGAGTGTGAAGGGTTGGTCGCCTTCTATGGAAGACTAAGGTTGTCTTTCTAGAGCACTCTTCAGCACCCAAGGTATGAGATGACTATTACAGTTGACAGTCAGATCGCGGAACCACCAGGGCAGTGGTGAAGGTATGTGCTGCTGAGGTCAACTCACGAGTCTAGAAGTTCAAGATTCGTTCACTTCTATGACTTGCGAGATACTCAGCTTCACTATGTGTTGGTTCAAGATTCGTTCACCAGCATTTAAGTACTTTCTCCACGAAACCAGCCCAGAACGATGTTTTTGTCTTAAAACCCCAGTTCATCACATTTGTGGGGGACTGTTGGAGAAATGTTCATTGTGGGGGTTTTCAATTGTGTCTTTTGAACTTCCTTTGTCCCACATTGATTACAAAAGGGGTTGGGGGGATTGTTTTTAAGGAGGAGTTTTTCAAGGGGTTATTGAGAGTTGGGATAGGGATCCCACACGCGCGCACCACCACCACCACCGCCGGTCCGGTCCGTGTTCGTGCCACGTGCGCGGTGTGGTAAAAAACTGTTTTGATTTTTCCGAGATCTCCGCTGGGTGGAGCGTCCATCTTCTGGTTTTAAAACCGACGCTGGCCTTCAGTTTTCAACACAGAACTTGAAACTCCTCCTTCTCTCTTCTTCTTCTGCAACCGTTCTGGGTCCTGGGTGGTTCCATTGTTTCGACAGCGAGTGCACGCCTGAGAAGCCGCTGTGTATCCTTGGGGGGCGACGCCAGTAGCCGACCTGCACCGTGGTGTCGGGGTGATTTCGCTTCTAAGGCAGTGGTCTCCTTTATACCACGCCACAGCAAATCAAACACGGGTTTTACAGATTTTCAAAGCGGTTTTTCACAATCAAATTGAGGCAACATTTCGCAGATTCATTCCAACAGAGTATACTCATTTGGGTTCGGACATATGTTGGGTAAGGTCATATGTCGGGTATATTGTATGTTCGGTCGGGTTCGGGTTAGGTAGGGTAACTTTTCGGGTTGGGTAAGTTCGGGTCAAGTAGATTTCGAGTTGGGTCGGGTTCATATTGGGTCAAGTCGGTTCACATTTAGTTTTATTATAAAATAATTATTATTTTTATTTATCTTAACTATTGACTACTAAACATCATTTATTTAGTTATATTAGATCTCATTATATGTGATTCACAATATTTGAGTGTTTAAACATAGGACAATTAAAGTAATTATATAAGGATGAGTCGGTTCATGTTCAGATCGGGTCATGGACGAGTCAGATATGGGTTGGGTCAAGTTTATCTATGTTGGTGTTCATTCGGATATTGGGTCAAAATGGATCAGGCTTATTTCTGGTTCGAGTTGTGTATTATACTAGATTTTTGGGTTTCGATTGAGTTTGACTTCGGGTGAGTCGGGTCAGATTAGTTCGTGTAATAAGCTAATGTGTTTGAGGTCCTACTCTGCGTCATGATCGATTCAATTAATAAAAATAAGTATATCTATTAAAAATCATCGAGAGGTGATATAATTTAGTTAGAAACACTAACATACAACTCACACTTTCAATGGAATTTTTATTTTCGGAAATTTCGTGTGGTACCCCTGAGGTAAGGGGTATTTCGCATGGTGTACCAAAGTTTAGCATAATTCGCGTGGTATCCCTGAGGTTTTGAAAAATTTCGTGTCGTGCCCCTCCGTTGCCTTCCGTTAGATTTTAAACTAAATCGTTAGCTTTTTTAAATAAAAAGAAAATAGAAAGAAAAAGACGGTGTTCCTTCTGTTCTTATCCGAGAGAGACGACGGAGGAGGGTTGCTCACAGTAGAGAGAGCCTGTCGTTCCCGACGCCGGTGGAGACGGAGGGATAGACGCGAGGAGGGAGAAGGCATACGACACCGACCTCTCTACACGAGAAGGTAAGTTTTCGACATACACCCGCGCGCGCGAGAGAGAGGTGTAGAAGGAGGAGCGAAGGATATCGACGAAGCTGAAGATCTCGACGTCCGTGGAACCACATGTGCGAGGAAGGAGGAGGCCGGCGCCTGCGAATGCCTTGAAGGTATGGCTTGTTCCGGTTTTCACAGTTTCTAGGGTATACAATTTGGGGATTTATGTTTTTATCAAATTCAATTCAGTTTTTGGGTTGGATTACGGACTTATGATCTTCAATTTGGGGGAAGATGGTTAGATTTAGGGATCAATTTTATGTCAATGATGTTCCAACCGGAGATTTAGGATCTTCAAATTGGGGTATGAGGGTTAGATTAATGTTGTTCAATTTGGAGATTTTTGTCACCTGCTGAATTAACGAGACCCGAATTGGTGGTCCAATTAGGGGGTTTTGTCAATGCTTTTGATAAATTGATTTTAGAAGTTCCAATTTATTGTTTTCATGACTCAGTTGTGTTATGTTTATGCGGAATTGGGGATTTTTGTTTTGCTATATGTGAAAATTGTGAATCTATCTGAATTGTTTTTTTTCCTTGTTCTCAACTCAGTTAGTTCTTAATTAGGTTTTATTAAATTTTAGAATTGGGTGGTTTCTCAAATTGTTGAATTGCCTACTGTAATTGTGGAATCCAGATCTACTTATGTTGCAAAAACACAAGCATAATGGATAGCATGTCATATTTCCTTGCTGAGGTGAGTTGTCTTAACCTTGTATAAACCACATTTCACTTCTCAAAATTTAGTTTCTTGACTACTTATGTTACTTAATGTGCTCATTGGTGCGCAGACATTAGATGTCAAAAGACTCAAAACCACAAATAATATTTTGAGGTTTTAGAACATGATTGTGACATTTCCAATCAACCATATAAGTTGTGCATGTAACATGAATATAGTTAGAAGCGCATTGGATTCATAGTGTAAAATACATGTTTGAGTGGTTGGATTAAGAACTCATTTCATAGAGATAATGAATCTGTCAGTTGTGGACTGTTGACAATTAGTACGTGAGTTAGCAGTGTCATATCTCATCTTATAAAGTATTTCGATTTTTTTGACCTATTAGCTCAACCGGTAGAGCAATGTGCTTTGCCACAATAATGTGGGTTCGAATCCCACATAGGTCAGTAACTCTTGTTTCTTACTTCTGAATTCGCCCCTAAGAACTGGGTTTTGGAAATCTGCCTTCTGAATTAGGGGTTATTGTTCTCACCTAAATTCATCTGCAGAGATGTTTAAGCATAAATTTTCTATCAAGGAAAATTCTGTCAATTAATTATGTGCTCATCTTCACTTGAAACTCCTGCAATGTAGTATGAAGATTTAGATGCATTTATATCCAAACATGAACATAACCAGCATAGTAACTTATATCTTCTTCTCTTTCAGCAATGTGGAAATCCTTACTCTGCAAAATGCAAATGGCACCACAAATATCCAACACAAAAGATTTAAGCTGTAATATTGCAACATTCGGTTGAAAATCGTAATTAGCTCCAATGAAACTGGTCTAAATATGTACTGACATCTTATTAATTAAAGTGAGGAATGATAATTTAGGTGCTAAAGGAAAAAATCATCAGCCATGGGCAAATGAGAAGCATGAACAAATAGCACAACAATGAATCATCTAGTAAAAATATGGATTGAAGTAAAAAAACAAATAGCCTATGTGGAATTCGAACCCACTTCTTTGTGTTAGACACAATGCTCTATCGTTTGAGCTAATAGGCTTAAAATCGTTTTGAGTAATCGTTTCAAGAAGCCGATTTCAATTTCTAAACCAATCAGTGTTAACACCCTTGAGAAGATTATCAATAGCAATATGTCAAGTGTTTGAAGTTAAATCATCATCAAAATGAAACAGGTTACTACACAAGGTAAATTCTTTAATTACAGGTTAGAGATTGTTTGGCTAGGCATAAGGAATATGTATAATTGTATAGCATTACCGAACTTTGTAATTTCAAGATGTTTTCTTCTTCAATAAATTCATAATTCCAAAACAAAAACACCAAATCTAAGAACTTCTATAGGTACACTACTAGAATTGTCTTCATAGACATCGGGTCTTTTATATCGGTCAGAAAAACGCCTGATACTAAAAATAGTTATAACATCGTTTTGAAAATTATCGATGTTATTGAGATTTGATACATCGGTCGTACTTTTTGAACGATGTTAAAATTTCATTTTATATTTTTTTTGAAAGCGCGCATTTAACACTTGGTTAAAATTTAAGGCGGTAAAAGAGACAGCCCCAACGCTTCAGTCAAATCCCAACACTTGAAAAAATAGGGTGAATCAATATTATAAAATTTCCACTCAGTAATTCCCTCTAACACTTTGAAAAAAATTCACCCATAAAAAATTTTCCCCAAATTCAAATTTGAAATCCCTAGTTGCTACTTTTTGTTCTTCTTGTTCAGTTTCTATTTTCAACCTTCTCTCATTCCCAGAACTCCTACTCTCGTCCATGGCGATTTCCACCCCCATGGTCGCCTTCCTCTCCTCCTCTCATTCTTTACCCTTGTCTATGCTCCCGTCCTCCTAACCTCCCTCCTCCATGTGTTGATGGATGGTGAAGAAGAAGATTCCTCACCCTCAGATCTGGCGCCTCCGACTACCATGACACCGAAGTCGAGAGCCTCCTATTACAAGGTGAAGAAGAAGATTCCTCGCCCTCAGATCTGGCGCATCTAGCTACCATGGTGAAGAAGAAGATTTCTTGCTCTTAGATCTGAGCCCAACTACAACCTATTCATAGATCTGGGTAAGTCTTTTGATTTTTCTCCTTCTTGTTTGCGTTTTGGGGTATCTTCATTCTTTTTTAAACCTTTGGGATATTTTTTCTCTCAGTGATGATGTTCTGAGATACCCAGTTCACTTTTTCTCCGAAGAGCAAGATTCAAATACCCTCCTGCGCACATCTTTAATCAACTGGGGGCTTTTATTCATGGTTGAAGCATGATTCGACGATGAAACAAAGATGTCCGTCGCCAGATCTCCTTCCACCATCCTCGCAGACGATGGCTCTTTCTGGGCTAATGTATCCCTTCTTCTACAATCCGCTTGCCAAGGTCTCTCCCCTTTCATCTCGTGTTTTGGGGTTTCGATTTACATGATCAGCTTGAATTTGCGCTTTCTTAGCCCAACTATACATCTTAGGGTTGTTTTGGGGGACAAATTTAGGGTTCTTAATTTTTGTAGCTCTATGGCATAGGTCTTAATTATTTTTTCAGCTATGTATTTGTGTTACCAGAGCTTGGAGATGGTGAGCTTATCCATGGCGAGAATTTCAGGCTCTTTTTTACAATGTCTGCATTAGAGGTACTTCTTGGCGGCTGTTAAGTTTATTCATATATGCCATCATAGTTTTATTGCTCAATCATGATAAAATCATCTAATGATGTCCTCAATTTTTTTTCTGTTTTTGTGCTTTATCAATTGGCAAGTTGTGTCATGTGTGAAAGTGATCTTATGGTGTTTGTGAGTTTTAATATCCTTGGTTTTCATGAAAGGGAAATGTTTTCCACAATCTAGGAGGGACGAAAAGTTAGTTTTGAATATGAATAATGTGAAAATTATACAATCGATGCAGTTGAAGCAAAGAGGAGGTATGTGTTTAGCAATGTACTTCTGGTTGTGTATCTTCATTTTAACATTTAGCAAGCTTATCTAATGTGCTTGGGTGCTTATTGGCAGTGCTCTTGACGAAGCTGAGTCAACTCTGTTCATGGCAGCTCGAATGTATACTAGTAATGCTATGTTATTGCCTTTTGTTCCTACTGGTGGACATCATGTTACCACTACTGATTTCTATCGAAAGATCAGAATATTCATGGAGAATTTCTGTCCTAGAATGGGAACACAGGTACTTAACGAGCATTAATTGTGTACTTCCTAGCTAGTTCAATGAGTTTATTATTTGTGATTATGAGTGCTGACTGCCATCTGTTGGTAATATCTGAATCATGTTTTCAATGTTCTAGTTTCTGAATATAATCTGTTTTTTTCTTTAATTTCAAAGGATTTTGTGCTTTGGGTTATCTACTGCCATTTAACTCTTATCTATCCTGCATATAGTTTCTTATTTGTCTTTTCTTTTGTAATTATTTATGAAGGTATGTCCATATGGAGCCTTATCGTATGTAACATTAATCCACCTCTTGTAATGACACCATTAATGTCTGAAGCTAAGTACTCCTTTTCCATATTCTTAAAATATATATTATAATAGGAAAAATAATAGGAAAACTAAGTACTCATCCCTTTCCATATTCTTAAAAGTGACGGACTCCATGCTAATTTATTGTGAGTATGTATGTCCTTCAGTCATGCACATCATACTTGTAATTGACACTATTAATGTCTAAATCACTTCTCATTGATCATGCAATTTTAATTGAATAGACAACCATGTTCCTAAATGCCAAAAAGAAAGACAATCGTGCCTCTTCTTTATTTTTTAACAGTCATAAAGAGCTGACCATGAAAAAAAACATTTCAGTGGCAGATGAATGTTGCAAACGAGAATGATAGAGTGTCATAGATCATGTGGTTTGTTTTTTTAATGTGCATCTTAGGTTTGGATTCCTAGAATTTAATAAAAGTTTCTCTTGTAAATAGGTCGTCCTGAATCTTTCATGCATTGAAACACTAGATTGGTCCTGAACTTTTTTATTCAGTTTGGAGAGATGTGATAACAAATTCAAGGATTCTCATCTTGATATTCTTTTGTTGAATTCCTTACCTGCTGAGTTTGATAATTTCAAGGATGTCATTCAGTTTAGCAGTGACAATTTGACTGAGTTTGAATTCCTTACCTGCTGAGTTTGAATTCAAGGATGTCATTCCTTACCCGCTGAGTTTGAATTCCTTACTTGTTGCTGAGTCAGAAAAAAGCTCTAAAATGCAATTGTTTTGCTGCTGAAAGTGAAGTATCTGTCAGGCTGAAAAGTGTAGCATCTGGGCAGCAAAATGGAGCTATTGGGGCTGCTAACATGCTAGAAATAGAGGCTATTAGGGCTGCACAACAGCACGTAGAGGTTGCTTTGAGCCAGCAAATTGCGGAGGTTGTTGCTGATGAAAACCGGTCGAGTCATGCACCTGAAAGACAGCAATTTGGAGGTGCTGTTGCAACTGGAAACACATCAAAAAGAGTTGTTGTAAGGGCTGATGAAAGACAATATTGTTCTCACTAGCTGATTTTGTTTGAGGTGGATTAACTCCATAAATTTATGCCTATCACTTCTCATAGCTTGTCTATAAATTTGTTATATAAGTGGTGAACGTATATTGAATATGGTAATGCATATTGGTGAATGATATATTGATCGAGTATGGTGAATGCATGTTAGTGGATAATATTTTGGTTGTAACAGGTGTGTTTTAACGTATGACATATATAGCTAATAACCAAAAGACATCAGACATTTGGAAAAAAAAAACGATGTCTATTTTTGTACATACGTCGACCACAAAGATACAAAATGATTTCGGAACCCTCGAATATATCAAAACTACAATGCTACCCGATGTCAATAGGAAACACTTACATCATTAAACCATTATAAACCGATGTTTTACAACATCACAACATCGTTTTCCAACTGAAAACGATTTCAAAATATACTAATGACATCGACTTCAAAATATTCCATTTGATACATTATATTTATATAAATTAATATCATAAACTTACAAATGAATAAAGATTGTACACAAAATGAGTCATGTATAACCGATGTGTATATTAACATAAAACATCGCTTATTAAAAATATAGCGATGTTAATGTCAATTTTTTTTTATTGCCCTACACTGTTTCAAACATCTAGAAATGCAAAATAACAATGGTTGAACATTAGGTTCATCAACCAAAACGTAATTATATCAATGCATTTAAATCGTTATCAAACATAAAAACAATGTTATAAATTATTATAGACATCGGTTAAAAACCGATGTTGTAAAATTGAGATCTTTAACACCACCCACTAACACGTTGATTTTTTTTTTTGTTTTACATCGGTTTTTAACCGACGTCTATGAAGATAATTCTAGTAGTGGTAGGTCCTCTAAAATCAATTTATCAAAAGCATTGACAAAACCCCCTAATTGGACCACCAATTCGGGTCTCGTTAATTCAACGGGTGACAAAAATCTCCAAATTGAACAACATTAATCTAACCCTCATACCCCAATTTGAAGATCCTAAATCTCCGGTTGGAACAACATTGACATAAAATTGATCCCTAAATCTAACCATCTTCCCCAAATTGAAGATCATAAGTCCGTAATCCAACCCAAAAACTGAATTGAATTTGATAAAAACCTAAATCCCCAAATTGTATACCCTAGAAACTGTGGAAAACGGAACAAGCCATACCTTCAAGGCATTCGCAGGCGCCAGCCTCCTCCCTCCTCGCACATGTGGCTCCACGGACGTCGAGATCTTCAGCTTCGTCGATATCCTTCGCTCCTCCCTCTACGCCTCTCTCTCACGCGCGCGGGTGTATGTCGAAAACTTACCTTCTCGCGTAGAGAGGTCAGTGTCGTATGCCTTCTCCCTCCTCGCGTCTATCCCTCCGTCTCCACCGGCGTCGGGAACGGCAGACTCTCTCTACTGTGAGCAACCCTCCTCCGTCGTCTCTCTCGGATAAGAACAGAAGGAACACCGTCTTTTTCTTTCTGTTTTCTTTTTATTTAAAAAAGCTAACGATTTAGTTTAAAATCTAACGGAAGGCAACGGAGGGGCACGACACGAAATTCTTCAAAACCTCAGGGGTACTATGCGAATTATGCTAAACTTTGGTACACCATGCGAAATACCCCTTACCTCAGGGGTACCACGCGAAATTTCCGTTTTATTTTTTTTCAAGATCTTTCAATAATATTTAATAGTTCTCAAGAAAATAGATATCTATATATAAACTATAAAACATTACAATAGACGACAATATATAGTTGTCAGCCCATGTGAGTGTAAACACCTTCTTTATCGGTATGGGCACTTATATCAAAACTAGCTAGTAGTTAACCACACTAATTAAGTTTTTGAAATAAAAATATTGCATAAGAGATCTTGACCGTTTAATTCCTTTGAGATCCTTTCTCCACCTTGACTTGGTGAACATATATGCACGGATCCAATCATTCATATTATTCGACCTTCAACCAAACAATCAAATTAAAATTGCTCAAAAACTTAAAAATTTAGATACAAGATCAAATCGATCATTACAAAAAAAAAAAAAAGGGGGGGGGGGGGGGGGAATCAATACAATCACCACAAGCTCCCTATCTCCTCAAAAAACCAATCCAATGCAGAACACCGCAATCCCAGCAACGAAGCTCAAACCAACGCCGCTTCCAGCAGCCCCATTCGTCTTCTCATTCGAAGAGGACGAGGGGGAGGCAGCGGTGGAGTTAGCCTTGGATGAGGACGCGGTGGTGGCGGGGCTCTCCACAGGGGCGTTGGCCTTGGGGCCGAACAGCTCATCCGGGAGGAGCACCTTCTCCAGCTGGTAAACAGCAAGGGGGAACTTCTGACTCAGTGCGTTATTGATTGGGGTTTCGATGACTCCGGTGGAGATATTAGCCTGCTGCACCCCAAAAGTAGTGATGTTGACCCCCCAGTTGCCGGTGCGGCCGGAGGCCTGCGTGTTGACCGGGTTGCTCGCCGTCTGGAAGGTGTCCCAGGTGTAGAATTTGGGGAGGACGTGGTAGAGGACCAGCTGCACCTGCTGCTGGGCGGTTAGGGAGTTGAGGGTGCCGGCTTTGAGGCTGTTGAAGGCGTTGTCGGAGGGGGCGAAGACGGTCATTCCCTCGGTTGAGGAGTTGAGCTGGTTTTCTACTTGGGTGGCAACTTGGGTTGAAATGAGGAGCCGGATGAAAGCGGAGTAGGCGCCGTTCTTGGCGAGGATGTCAGTGAGGTTGACGGGGCCGGAGGCGGAGGGGGCCGGGGCTGAGGCCGTGGCGGCGGTGCTGTGGTGGCATTGGAGGAGGAGGAGGAGGAGGATGGCAACTGAAAGAGGGAGGAAGTTGATGGAGGAGGAGGCCATTATTAATGGAGATAGTAGTGAAAGTGAAGTGGGGAGGTGTGAAGGGGAGAGTTGGGGGGTTTATAAGGTGGGAAGTGGCCAGTGGGGTTGGCATGAGCTGGCTTTGGACTTGCATTGTGCCAACTGCCAAAGACAAGGTGTCATGTTTTTTTAAGATTAAATTTAATTGATTCCAAACTGATTTTAGTAACATGTCAACCCAGTTGTCTGGTAACATTTATTTAAATCATTTCAGAATGACTCACCAGAAAAGATTTGTGAATAGTATACATATATCACCGGTTTAAATCCCGTAAATAATGACAGCTCTTTATTTACCAATTCAAGGTAACATTTATTTAACAAGACTTTGGATGGCATCAAGCATGTTTAGATAAATACTCTAGGGCAGAGGCGGATCTAGGGGATGTTTCACCTTCACCCTTGTTCTCGTTGTGTTGTTACTACTTTCACATATGCCGGTTTCGCTATTTATTTTGGTGGTTCTCAGATTAGTTGGACATCTCGAAAACATTGAGTTGTTGTCCGTTTCAATGTGGAGACGAAGAAAGGAGCTATTGCCGCAACTATTGTTGAACTTGGATGGATTCAACAACTTCTTTGGGATCTTCATCATTGGCTAAGCATCATTCTTTTCGTACTATGTGATCGTCTAAGTTTCACTTTCTTGATGAAGAGTTCGGTTCTAACAAACTTATCAAAGCACATTCCTATTGATTTTCTCTTTATCCGAGAGAAAGTAGAATCAAATATGTTTCTAATTTTACTAAAAAAATTTCAAGGTAATATATAATTCAAAATCTCAAACAACACCATTGTCTGATACCGAAATCGAGAAGCCAAGAAGTAAACGGCTAACGGACAACCTGACAAGACATAACCAATAATCAACCACAGCCTCGCACACAATAGGAAGGATTTCGGCATCGCTCACAAGGCACCAATCACATCGGTCCACGTGGAAGCATGAGACAATGAAGGGGTGGAAAGTGAAAGTCGAGAATACGAGTGAGTCTTGAGACTGATCGACGATGCGCTTCTCGACGCCTGAAGACAAGAGTAGAAGCCCACCATGGGAAAAGACATCTCCGGTCCGAAGAAATGTGGATTAGCGATATCCCCACCTAGATGAGAGATCTACGAAAATCACGAACACTGTCACGATCACCTCGATGATCAACAGAGTCGAGACTGTTGCTTCTACCAAAACTAAACACATCTGGCCACGTGAGCATGAGCTTCCACCAAGACCAGAAAATCGGAGCCAAAGAACGAGTGAACAAAAATCACATTTAACACCATAGAGGACCAAGAAGGAGTTACATTTCTAATCATCATTTCTTGATTTTCTAAAAGAAGAAGATTGGTTTGTTGAGCAAGTGCCTAAAAGACTTTAATTTTTCATTTTTCTTGTCTTTGACTCAGATTTTAATTTCTTTTCAAATTCATATTATTTCTGATTTTTTTTCTTAACCATTTTCATTGGCCTAAACAAAACCATCGTTCAAAACTTGTATGTTACTGAATTTTAGTCGTTTCTATACAGTTAAATTTATTGTTCATTTCTATTGGCTTTGTTTAGAAAAAACCCATAGTCCAAACCTGCAAAAGAGTGGGGGTTCTTTGCTGTCCGGGTTACTTCAGTCATCTTGTTCTGATTTTACTAAATGATTTTTAATGATTTATTTATCACTTTAAATGCCATTTGTTTTAACAAATATAATATTAACAAAATGAATTGTTAATATAATATTAAGTATATAGACCATGTTCTTATCCATGGTCTTGTCCCCTCCATCTCCATCTATCGTAGTCGAGAGAGTAGTTTAGCTGGAGGCAACTGTACCAAAATCATTGAAATTGGCTGTAAATTATATACGAATATGAAAATGGGCAGTCCGGATCGGCGGATCCTCAGTCCTTTTTTAATGGTGACTCCAATATATTACAAAATAATTTCTAATATAAATAAATATATTAAAGTAATTTAAAATATTTTTATATTTTAATTATATTTATATTGATATGTTTATAAAAATTTATTATGAAAATTTATGTTTTAAAAATAAAGATAATTAAAATATCGATTATTCTACAAAATAATCTTTATTATTTTTTAAAACATGAATTTTGATAAAAAAAATTTATAAACATATCAATATAAGGATATAGAATCTAAAAATATATATATTTTTTTTCAATATTTTTTTTTTGATTAGGAAAGAATTTGGGCAGCGGGCTACCCAAGAGCATCCTTGTGAATGAGATCAATAAGATCTGAGTTGGAAGGGTTAATTTCCCTCAAGGCCGAGTGGCCAAGGTGTTCAACCTTGTCCGCCACTCGATTGTCATTCCGACGGACATGGGAAAAAGAGACCGTTCCCATGTTGTTTATCATTGTTTTGATATCTGACATTATTAGCTCAATGTCCCAAGGGCAAGACGACTTCCCTTGTAGATAGTCAATGATTATTTTGGAATCACCCTCGATTTGTATATGTTGCATTTGTAATTTTAATGCTTCAGAAATGCCTAGTCTAAGGGCAAGAGCCTCAGCCATTAATGGACTACTCCGGCCCAGACGCTTAAAAGCCATTTGTATGGGTGCTCCATTCCAGACCCTAATGATAATGCCAGCACTGCTGGTAGAGTTTTGCAGGCATTAGCCATCAAAGTTAAGTTTGAAAATCCCATCAGGAGGCCTAGTCCACCTATGATGGCGGAACTTTTTCTGGGGACTACGCCCTTGTTTGTGCATGGTCATGGGAGAGGCTTCTTTTCCAGTCACCGACTCACCCTGGCTTGCACGTAACCAGCCAGCGAGCTGAGAACCAAAGAAGCCCAAAAATTCCGCAGGCGTCGGGGCCTTACCTTGTCTGAAGGTGACACAGTTACGAAAATACCAAATACTCCACCAGTTGAAAGCGACCTTTTGCAACTTATCATTTTTCAGATTCCTACCTAACCATGTCATGATTGTTTTAACATCTCTTGTTTCAGCAATTACCGCCCTGAGTTTACTGTATTCGCTCGGGGACAGATACTGTGCAATATGCGGGAAGATACATTGAAGGAAAATATGGGTCTCGTCCTCTACACAGTCATTGCAGATGTCGCAAAGAGTTGGAACGGGGACACCCCTATTGGCTAATCGGTGCTTTGTTGGAAGACCACATTGACTAACCTTCCACAGAAAGTCCTTGATTTTCGGAGGAACATTCAATTTCCAAATCCATATATTCTCATCTTGTGTTTGATGCAAAGGGGCGGTAAGCATATTGTAAGCAGAGGAAGTGGTGAACCAACCATTTCGACTAGGCCACCAGTATAGTCGATCCTCCATCGCACACTGCGGCAGCGGGATAGACACAATTTCCTCCACAATATGTCTTGGGAGATTTGCCTCCAGTTTTTCAGTCCACCATTGGCCCCCATTGATGAAATCAGCTATTCAAGCCCTTAGGTTACTTGGATCAGGGCAATCCGCTCTAGATGTTAAAGGTTTTGCATCAACCCAGTTATCTGTCCAAAATTTAACACTTCGTCCATTCCCAATTGACCAGATAAGACCGCTTAGGAATTTTCCAATTAGCGATGATAATTTGGACCACTGCCATGAACAGTTGCCACTTCGTTTATAGGTTACTAACTTGCAATCTTTAAGATATTTGTATTTAATCATTCGAACCCAAAAGTTGTTTGGTTCTGCAATAATTTTCCATAAAAGTTTTAGTTGCAACGCTTCATTCATTTCTTTTGCCTTTCGGAGACCCAGGCCTCCTGCGCTTTTGGGTCTGCATATTCTATCCCACCCAATTAAGGGTCTATGTTGTGCATCCTTATTCCAGAAGAACTGCCGATTTATGCTATCCAATTCCTTGTGCATAGTAGCTGGCAACATGAAATTCTGCATTGTATATAGGGGCTTTGCAACCAGGTTTGATCCGATCAAAATCATCCGACCGTGTTGCGACAGAGCATCAGCTCTCCATTTCGTTAATTGTTCTTTTGATCGATAGATTATATCGTCAAAGGTGTCTTTGTTGACCCGTCCATTAATAATTGGGCAACCTATGTATTTTTCAATAGAAGTGACATGGGAAATATTTAACACACTTTCTAGTTCAGGAATTCTCTGCCTACATATGCCGGATGTAGCTTGAAATGATGATTTGTGGAAATTTACTTTCTGCCCCGAGATTTTACAATAGTCTTCCAATATAGATTTAATCTTCTGACATGCTGTGGCATTACCTTTACAGAAAATAAGGATATCATCTGCGAATGCCAAAAATGGAATATTTGGACCACTTCGTCCAAAATTAAAGCCCACCTGGCGGCTAAGCGAAAGCGACTCAGCCGACAAACGCCTAGCAAGAATTTCGGCTCATAGAATGAAAAGATATGGAGATAGTGGGTCACCCTAGCGCAATCCACGTGAAGGGTAAAACATTTCTGTTGGGCCGTTGTTTACGAGGACAGAGAATGACACAGTAGAAATGCATTCCATAACCCAATTGATAAAGGTTGGGTGAAACCCAAATTTACTCATGATTTGTTTTGTGAAATTCCAGTCAACCCGATCATAGGCCTTTTCCATATCAAGTTTAAGCACAAGCCAACCTTCTTTACCCTTGCGAGACCTGAAGGAGTGGAAAATTTCATGAGCAATTAGTACATTGTCTTGTATAGCTCTGTCCGAGACAAAGGTACCTTGCAGGGGATGAATGAGCTTTCCCATTACCACCTTGAGGCGTTCAGTTCGAATTTTAGATATAATTTTATAGATGGTAGAGCATAGACTAATCGGTCTATAATGTGTTGTGGACGTAGGATTGTCACATTTTGGAAGTAGTGTTATAAACGTGTGATTGTATTGTTTTAAGAGCTTACCCGATAGGAAAAAACTTTTGACTGCTTTGATAATCGTCGGGTCCACTATGCCCCAACAATGTTGGTAGAATTCTGTTGTCATGTCATCCGGGCCAGGAGACTTATTTTTCCCCATGCAAAACACCGCCTGCTTTATTTTCCCATTAGAAGGGGTGAAGATTAGTCGATCATTCTCCTCCTGTGTGATCTCTGTATTTACCAATTGCAGATATTCGTTTAGACGATGCTGGTTAATGTTCTGTTTACGGAACCTTTGTTGGTAATCCCTACGAATTTCATTACTTATGTTTGAATCCCCAACTATTATGGTACCATCAAGAGTCGTAATTCGTCTAATTACCTTTCTGTTTCTTCTGCCAGAGGCGATCCTATGAAAATATGCAGTATTTGAATCCGTAAGTCTGATGTGTTTAGTCTTAGCTCGCTGGTTCCAGTATGATTTTTGGAATTACAATAGTCTTTCCTTCTTGATGATCAGGTTCTTTTCCTTGTTTTGAGCTTGCCGACTTCGGCATTGGTCAGAAGTTGTCTAGATCCTGAGCAGTTGATCTTCCACTAGCTGTAACTGGCGAAATATATTTCCAAATGTGCTCTTATTCCAAATCTTTGCTTTCTGTTTGACTAGACGTGTTTTGCACATCAATTGAAACATGGCAGAACCCCGACAAGGGGTTCGCCATGTTTGTTTAACAAGATTAAGAAAATCACCCCGTTTGAGCCAAAGATTCTCAAGCTTAAACGGGGGAGGCTTGAATTTGATATTGGAAGTTAATTCTGTCGAGATTGGGCAATGATCAGATGCCGAGAACGCTCCATTTTTGGTGCTAATAGTAGGGAACCTATGAATGATTTGTTGGTGCACCAACACACGATCCAGTTTTTCCTTAATGTTGCCTTCGTCTGCCTGTGTTTTCCGCCATGTAAATTTATTTCCCCAAGACGAGATTTCAGTAAGCGAGCAGTCATTCTTAAAATTTGTGAGTCGTGATAGTCGATTAATTCTGACTGGGGCGCCACCTTCCTTGTCAGCAAAATATGCAATTTCATTGAGATCCCCAATGATGATACTCAGTAATTGCTCTGTATTTATAGCTGTTGTAAGAGATTCCCAAAATGCAGGTTTATCTCTCTCATGAGGAGGGGCATAAACAAACCAAAAAAGGCAGCAGAAGTTGTCCGCTTCATTAGTGTATTTTACAGCTATAACCCTTTCCCAAACGAACACAGTTTCAATTGACTCTTGAAGAAGAGTATGTTCTTTCCAGAGAAGGGCTAAACCTCCCGCCTTACCAATGGCAGGAACCCAAATTGCTTTATCAAAACCCGCCGCCCTCCAAACAGGAGTATTTGGTACAACATCAGTTTTCGTTTCAGCAAGTGCTAACATTTGGATGTGCTCTGATTTGCACAGGACATTAACACTAGTCCAGAACGATCGTTTTCCTATACCTCGGCAATTCCAAAAGCCGATCTTCATGAGACACCATTATAGTTTGGGAATGAGACAAGTATTCGACCCAAATGAAACTGTATTATATATATATATATATATATATATATATATATATTGATTTTGGTGATGCTTAAAGCACCAGTTGCTGTATGACCTAGGGAACCAGGCTTCCGACCACCAGAAACCAAAGGCGAGAAGAAGCCTGGGCACCAAGGTGAGATAGATTAGCTTCATTGTTGTTTTACTAACTGCTGTGGGAAGTTTTACGAGGGTGACAGACTCTGGTAACAAGTTAGTATTTCGAAAGGTTAATTGCGCCAAATTGCACCTAGATAGATACATTGCCATGATATCAAGGAACATGCAAAGGCAGGTATTATACCACCACCCAAGCATCACAAGCCACCAATCATACATAGACTTAGTTTTCATTATATATATGAGCATCATTCTACAAATACGGGGGTTCCACCCAACTACAAACCACACATAAACAGTGATCTAGATACGAATCAAAGGAGGAGAGGTGCCCAACAGAGCAACATCCCGACCGAGGACCACTAGCATACTGATTCTAGGACATACGAGAGAAGTCATTAACATATACAAACCATCCTCGACACCAACACAACCAACAAGAGGACAGAGGTAGCAATAGATACCGCCTAACCACAATCAACAAACTAACCCCACACACCGGGGTTTTGACACAAGCATAATATTAAGACAGGTAGTAATAAGATAGATAGAAGCAGTACCACAAACGAGCACACCCGAGACCGAGTGCCTCCACCATCCTTCACTGAGTTCTTAAACCATTCTTGGGCTTCTTAGTGCCACATCCCATCAGAGAAGATGTAGAGGTATCGGCCTCCCCCGGACCGTTCTTGCGCTTGCTGGACTCAGAGGTAGAGTTTGTGGCGACATCAAGCGTCTCCATTTTCTTGACCACCGAGGGAGAGATCGAAAATAAGCCAGGTGTGCGCTTCAGTGACTCGGCAAGGACTGTCGGGTTGCTCAGATCCGGGAGGAGGAATTCTTGACTAGGAGGGATGTGCTGAAGAATCACATCAAAATCCTCCTGGGCAAGCTCCTCCATGGGATCGAAGCCATCCAGCGACAGCTCCGACGGGTCCTGTTCCAGCTCCATGTACTCCTCATCATCATCCTCAAATTTTTCAATATTTATTTATACCCAAAATAATTTTGTAATACACCGAAAGAACCATCAAAAGAGGAGCATGGGATTTGGACTGAAAAATGGCAAATAAGATCTCTATTTTTTTTATCAAGTAAAAATTCAAAATGCCAAATATACAAAATCTGCTACATTCTTAAGGCACAAAAACTCCAAACGGGTGTACTTTCATGATACAATGGATTGGGGAATAAGGTTTGAGAAAATGATAGCAAATATACCAATAATTGGGCCCGTTTGCAAAAATGACTCTCCCCCAACAAAATTTGCAGAAGTAACAATTGGGCCCAAAAATTGGCAAAACTAACCGGTTGCCCTAATTGTTATAGCAGGTAATCGTAATGGAAGTTCAAAGGAGAGGAGGATGAGTGACCAACAATTTCAGTAGAAGGAGAAACCAATCGACAAGAGAGAGAGAGAGAGAGTGATAGAAGCCATCGAAGCACCATTGTAGCCCGATTCAAACGGCTGCATAAAGAGAAGTGCAGGAGGCGTCTCTAAAAGGGAGAAAACGATGAGGAAGGGAAGAAGCTTTGGAGGAGTTTCGAAGAAGAAGAGATCCCACCCCTGCGAAATATTGGATGCGACGCAGAAAGCAAGTAAGTACTCACCCTCCCTCTCTTGAACTCGAAAATAGTGTAGATTGTGATAGTCGGTCAGGTTGGGGAGAAATCGGATTGAAATTTTTTTGAAACCCTAATTTTGTGGGAGTTGGAAGGTTTGGGGGAATTGAGAAAGTTGTGATTAATTGGTGGATTGAAGACGAAGTTCAAATCGAAGGTCTAAACATGTGTAAATCGAACTAAAAATCTCGATTAATTGGTGGATTTTGGAATGGGGAAGTAGTTACTGTCGCGGATTTTTTACTGTCATACGTTTTTCCTGTCACGCATTTTTTTTTACTGGCACAATTTTTTTTCTTTACTGGCACGAATTTTGTAATTACTGGCACTTGTTTTAGTAACCTGTAACTTTCAATGTACACACTTGTATCTCAGGTATAAAAATATGTGAGTTATGGTTATAACTAAAGGAGGGAAGGTCGTGTCGATGTCATCGAACAAGATTGGAAGGGCCAACCATTTCTTCAAGATTGGGAGGGTCAACCATTTCTTGAAGATAGGGCTCTTTCGCCATATGGACGACGCTCTTGCTGATTCAGATTGGAAAAGGCTCCTGCCTCCTCGTGACTGCCAACAAAAGTTGCTCTCTTTTTAAGATTGTAGGACTCGTACATTTGGTTGTTTTTGTCGTTTTAGGACTCGATGCGTACATTTGGTTGCTTTTGATGATTGTAGGACTCGTACCTTTGGTCGCTTTTGATATATACCTTTGCTTCCAGGGTTTATTGTTATTGTAAAACTTGGTTTTATCTGTCCAATTCCTATGAGTTGGCAAGGTATACACCTTTACTGGCTAGTAAATAAACGTTATTGGCACAAATAATGTTGAAACTGGCACATATTAAATTATCATAAACTTCAGAAGACAGAAATTGGAAGCAAAGTCGAGGTAGTTCGCGTACAAATTAAATAAGTGCCTATATACGTAAATACAAAAGAAGTCCCAAAATGCGTGGGGGATGAGAAGTCCCAATGCGCGTACAAATAAGTGAGTACAAATCATAATAGTTTGCCGACGATGCAAAAGACGAATGTTTGTGATTTTTGCTTACTAGCCAATAAATGATTTTCCCTTGCCAATTAAATCGATGTCTAAGCCAATAACAGAATAACCCCTGACAGATCTTATCTATCTCAGAAACTTCCCAGTAGAAGGATATCGAACATTAAACCCAAACGAAATGAGTCCATAATAACTTAAGTCCAAAAGGTGGAAACGTTTAAATATCAGTCATCAAACACTAGTCATCCAAAAGGTGGAAACGTTTAAACATTTAAGAGCTAAACCAAACACTACGAATTACAAAAGTTCCTAACAAATACAATCCATAACAACATCCACAAACTGTCTACAATCAGGCCGACACATCGGGTGGGGGTTGGGGGGTCGGTGTGGGAGGAGGAATGGGGAAACGACACATTGGTTCCGATCAATATTGCAATGCCCCATAACCTGCTGTCCTTCAACAATTTTCAGTCAGCCACATATAAGGTCTCGTCCATTCCTTTCAGCAAGACCATCTTCGAGAAGTGGTTCGACCTCCCTCTAAAATACTTTTCTGGAGGGAGTGCTAGTGTCGGCTGCACAAATATCACACGACACGATTAACATCACCAATACAAAAACAGAGGACTTCCCCGGGGATTCCAACAATCCCTTCGAATTTTGGGTATGAAATCCCACTTTGAAATGTTAGACTAGGCTTTCAAACCTTCAACCTGTACTCGGGGTGCAAGGTCCTAACGAGGGGTTTCACCACTTGAAACGTAACCCGGGAATCATAATCCCGGACCGTTACACTTGTTGTATTTCCCATACAGCAAGAATCCCTCGTTACGTAACTCGGGAATCATAATCCCGGGTCGTGACACTAACAAAATACTACATTCGACTGCATAAAAGAAGAGTTATCCCACTAGACATCGATTTCTTCACATTGCCACGCCATGCTTGCTTATGTCCTCCGACACTTCCGGCGAAGGAACTCTCCCCGAGACGGGTACTTGCTTGTCTCCATTATCTTGCTCCTGACAGACCCAAACGGTATGCTCTCATCTATGAGCATTGCCCCCTCCTCCATGTCCACGTCGACAGCTTTACCTTTCATCTCCGGAGCAACGATTGTCGGTTCTACCCAGGTTTTCTGGTTTATCTTGCCAGTTGTGTGAATTTCTGTGTCAACTGAATTGTTGTCTTTGTCATCCAAATGGTTATCCATGTCATACTTCAAATTGAGATCAAGATGTGATGTAGACCCAACTTTACTTCGAAATTTTTTTTTTTCCATAAACATATATAAAGTGGGTGTCTATAGATAGATAAAATTAAATTAAGCTCAAAAAAAATTTATTTTTTAATTTTAACAAATAAAAATGGCTGAAAATTAGTTTAAAACAATTGAAATTTAAGCAATTCCCTTCTCTCTCCTTAGCCTCTTTCCACTTTTGTTTTTTCCTTGGTCACCTTCTACCGGTCAAATTGGTTACAATTATATTTGCAAAAGTGACACTTTTTTCTCTCTCTCTGCAATTTATGCATGACATGGTCATTTTTGCAAAGTTGTAATTTTTTTGGTATAACCATGCAAATTGTCCATAAGGTTTCTATACCTGAGTGTTACCTTCAGTGTACAGTACACTGAAGCAAGATAAGAGTTAGGGAGGCTCCCGACAAGCCGGGGGCCTTCCTAGAGCATCCAGACGGACGAGATCAGCCAGCAGGTGGTCCGACAAGTAGCTATCCTCGGCAGGGTATTCGTGAGCGAGACGAACAATCCTGTCTGCCACAACATTTGGTTCCCTGAAGATATGACGAATAGCAACATTAGTGAAGTATGATAGATCAACCCTCGTATCTGATTGTAGCAGCTCAATGTTCCAGGGACAGGACCAGTCACCTAGGAGAGCTTTAACAACCGTGAAACAATCCCCTTCAATTAAAAGGTTGTCAATATGAAGCTACTTAGCTTTCAGAACACCCAATTGAAGGGCCAAAGCTTCAGTGTAGATAGCCGTAGAATTATTGCAGGGGCCGTTCCCCAAGGAAACAATATCACCGCGATCATTCCTAATGACAAAACCAAAGGAACCCGACCCATTTGATCTATAAGAGCCATCGCGAAATTCAGTTTATAAAACGGCGTAGGCGGTTTTTCTCATAAGGAAGGCTTAGGAGCATTAACCGGAGGAGAACCCGGTAGAGCAGACGAAGTGGAAGGAGTTCAGTGTTGGCTGCTCGTAGAACCATCAACCCGCAAAGCATCTTTTGTTGCAGGCCAAGTAGCACGAGTAGTGGAGATTAAAACTGAGATGTATGTCATTCGAAGTTTAAAATCAGGATCAAACACAGCTTTGCTTCTGAAGAACCAGACACCCCACCAAATCGTTGCTAGCAAGGTCATAGCCGCGTTTCCCAACGCATAATGCAATTGAGTAAGCAACACATTATAGTCTAAGGTGATTGACTGGGGCATTTAGAGATAGAGGAATGTTTAAATGAAAGCTTTTCAGAGCATAGAGTGATATTGCAATCCAAAAGAAGGTGGAACCCAGTCTCAAGCGTGTTACCACAAAGAGGGCAACTTGACGGCACTGGTATATGCGATCGTTGTAGTCGGTCAGTGGTGGGTAAACCATCGTGCGAGATTTTCCAAATGAAATGTCGAACTTTATGCGGAACATCAAGCTTCCAAATCCAGTTACAGCTAAAATTTGGATCACCTTTGAAATAAGGCACAATAGATCTAGCAGATTTAGCAGAAAACCATCCGTCTTTACTCGGACCCCAGTACAGGCGATTGTGAAAGGGATTTGTAGGTAATTGAGACTGACCAATATTGATAATATGGTTGGGAGCTAAAAGACCATTGAGGTCGTTTTGCAGTTTCGGGAGATTCCACGATCTATTGGAGTCAATAAATCTTGCCACCTTCCACGACAGATTTAGACTGGTAGGAGGCACCAGTGCTATACCCACAAGCGAGCCCTCATTGATCCAATTATCGATCCAAAAATCTATGTATGTGCCATCACCCACAGACCGGCCAACGCAGTCCTAGCTAGTTTGAACATGTGTTTGAGCGACATAAGCTTGAACCACTACCAGGAAGTATTACCCTTTCGATTGTACTTTATTCCTTTCGATTGTATTTTTTATTTATTATATACAATATTATAAATATGTTTGCAAAATATATTTTGAAATATTATAGTTTAAAAATTACTGATAATTAAAAAAAAAATTATTTTAGAAAATATTTAGAAAAAAATAAATTTTTATAATCGAGGTTTATAAACACATACATTATATACATACATTAATATAAGTATTGATTATTAGTATAATTTTCTTAAATTTTTTAATAATGTGAAATTATATTTAAAATAGTTAAGTATAATCCTCCATGTATCTATATATTCTATCTATGAAAACGGGGTTGTTTGTAAACTACTTGTAGTTGTAGTTGTATGTATGGAGTTTTGGATGAAACAGAAATGTTGAGATTGGGTAGCCGACACATTGAGTGTGGGCAGCCTGGATGGCTGGATCTGAATCATTTGACAGTGGAAGGTACTATAATACTCCCAGTTGCACTCACCTATCAAGTTCCCATTATTTTCAAATACATTTCAACTCATAATATAGTGATGTATACTTTTTAATTATATATATAAAGAATTGAGACGTATATATAATAAAATAAAAATACATAATTTACTCGCTAGGTTGGTGGAGTCGAAATCTACATTTTTTTTTTTGTGACGATTTCAGTTAAATATGGATCCGATGAAGAGACATGAGTTGATAACGCATTGATCGAGAAAGTCAAAAGTTGATCTATGGAGCTTAATGAAGATCTAAAGAGGTCTTGAGAAGAAGAAAAGAGCCTAAACGAATAACAAGTCCACAGAAGTTGTCACCCGATGATCAGCTGAACTTGTTTCGCACTTTTTGGAGGTCTCGGTTGTCCGATAGACTATAATGAGTATGGGTTGAAAATCTCTTTCCGAGAGCTACAATTTTCATGTTGACATCAAGACCAAATTCGGCCAAAACTTTCCATATTGAACAGTGTCGCGACTGCGGCAGAATTGGCCGCGACCGTGACAATGGAAGCCCAGAAAAATTAGTCTCAACCGTAGCAACCTTGTCACGGCCTTTAGTTAGTGTCAGAGTGAATAATCCCCGTTGGGGTTGCCTTCGCTATCATTAGAATATATATATAGGAGTACAAGATAGTTAACCCTAACTACAATTGGGTAATTGGGCCTATACATATAATCTATCTAACATACCCCCTTAGTCGAGACAGGAGGACAGTGAATAGTGAGACTGGATCTAAAACCAAGAAATAATTGGCGAGGCAATCCCTTGGTGAATATGTCTGCATACTGGTACGGGGAAGGGACATGTATGACACGCACATGTCCCATAGCTACCTTCTCACGAACAAAGTGGATATCAATCTCCACATGTTTGGTTCTCTGATGGTGAACCGGGTTGTGAGCAAGGTATGTAGCACTAACATTGTCCGTATACACAATAGACACCTGACTCAAAGGACACTGAAGCTCAAGCAATAGGTTGCGGAGCCAAGCACACTCAGCGACAACATTGGCAACACCGCGATATTCCGATTCAACACTAGAGAGAGAAACCACATGTTGGCGCTTAGAAGACCAAGATACTAGAGAGTCGTTGAGGAACACGCAGTATCCGGATGTAGACCGTCTGGTGTCTGGACACCCAGCCCAATCAGCATCTGTATAAGCAACCAATGATGGAGGAGAAGCAGATAGGGTGATAGTGGTGCCAAGAGAAGTGGTACCCTGAATGTACCTGATGATGCGCTTAAGAGCTGCAAAGTGAGACTCTCGAGGATCATGCATAAACAGACAGACCTGCTGAACGACATAGCTAATGTCCGGGTGGGTAAACGTCAAATACTGCAAAGCACCTGCAAGGCTGCGATACAATGTGTGATCGGACATAGGTGGACCTTCAGCTTGAGACAATTTGACGGTGGTCTCAACAGGAGTTGCAGCAGGCTTGCAGTTAGTCATATTCGCCTTGGAAACAATCTCCTTTGCATATTTTTCTTGTGAGAGAAACAAGACGGACGCAGAACGAGATGCATAGACTCCCAAAAAGAAACTAAGTGGCCCGAGATCAGTCATAGCAAACTCCTTACTGAGTTGTGTAATAATAGTAGATCGAAAAGACTCTAAAGATGCAGTAAGGATGATATCATCAACATATAGAAGGAAATATGCAATCTGATTACCCCGGCGAAACACAAACAGAGAGGAGTCACTCTTGCTACTAACAAAGCCAACCATATGTAGATAAGTAGCAAAGCGAAGGTACCATGCCCGAGGTGCCTGCTTGAGGCCATACAGAGACTTCTGCAAGAGACAGACATGGCCTGGTTTGGTCCTGTCAGCAAACCCAGGCGGTTGGAACATGTACACGGTTTCATTCAAATGACCATGTAGAAACGCGTTCTTCACATCCAACTGATGAATAGGCCAATTCCTGGAGACAGCAAGCTGCAAGACAGTATGGATGGTAGCCGGTTTGACAACCGAACTAAACATGTCATCACAATCGACCCCTACCTGCTGAGAGTTGCCATTGGCAACCAGTCGCGCCTTATAGCGCTCAAGAGATCCGTCATAGCGAAACTTATGCCGAAAGAGCCACATACACCGCACAATGTTGGCCCAGGGGGACGAGGAACCAAGACCCAAGTATCGTTGCTAATAAGAGCCTTATACTCATCAAGCATGGCAGCATTCCAATTCGGGTCTAAGGCGGCTGTTTTGTGCGAGGTAGGGATGGGCGATATATGAGACGCGGAGAGGTCAAATATCTGTTTGGGGCAAAAGATGCCACTCATGCTCCGAGTTTGGATTTGGTTGACCGGCTGTGTGGGGTTAGGTGGCAGGGGAGGGGCAGCAACTGACGGGACAGAGGCTTGAGGTGACATGACAAGGGCCACAGGGGGCTGGCCGAAGGCAGGAGGTGGTAGGATAGGTGCTGCAGGTTGCGGTAAGGGAGGGTTGGGTGCCCGGGCCGGAGATGTAATAGCATTCGAAAAGGAAGAGGGATATAGTTGGTGAAGGAGGTGAGGTGGAAGGGAGTCATCAGAAGGGGGCGGGGTGTTTGGGAATGTAGGGGGACTAGAAAAAGGGAATGTGGTCTCATCGAATGTTGCGTGGCGAAAGAATATGACACGTTTGGTAATGGGATCAAAACACCTATACCCTCTATGATGGGAGGGGTAGCCGAGGAAAACACAAGGTGTGGATCGAGGAGCAAGTTTATGAGGGGCAACAGATGCTTGGTTGGGGTAACACCGGCAACCAAACACTCGGAGGTGGTCGTATTTAGGAGTGACACGGAATAAGATCTCAACAGGGCACAAATTCTGGATGGTTGTGGAAGGAGTTATGTTGATAAGATAGCATGCTGATTCGATAGCATATGGCCAATACTGCAAGGGGACATGCCCATGGATAAGGAGAGTCCTCATGTAAGTGGTAAGGGTGCGAATGCTCCGTTCGGCTTTCCCATTCTGGGAGGTGTGAGGACAAGAGAAGCGGAACTGAATGACATGAGTAGAGATGAAGGATTGAAGGGCATTGTTGTTAAATTCACCGCCCATATCACATTGAAAGGATTTAATGGAAAGGTTGAATTGGGTGGGGACAAGGCTATGGAAGGTCATAAGGTGAGTAACAACTTCAGATTTGTACTTTAGGGGAAACACCCAAAAATAATGAGAGAATGCATCAACCAACACAAGTGCATAGCGAAAATCATCATGACTGATAATGGGAGAAGTCCATAGATCACCATGAATGATGTCAAATGGAGCGTACAGCTGAGTATAAGACGTGGTAAAAGGCAGTCCAGTGTGTTTGCCAAGCTGGCACGTTGGGCAACTAGTGGAGGAAGGGGCTTTATTGCAGGAAATAAGCCTGGATCTGAGAGACTCGAAAGCCGAAGAGCTTGGGTGACCAAGACGGACATGCCAAAGAGATGCAGAACGAGCAACTGCCGATAGATTGGTTGCGGCAGGAGAGGTGACAGGATGTATGTTTTTGGTGACATGATTTATATTGGAGGTGACAGGATAAAGTTCTCCAGCGCTATTACATCTCATGAGTGGGGCCCCAGTTGTGAAATCTTTGACGGCAAACCCAAAGCGGTCAAACTCAATGGAGATGTTATTGTCTGTGGTGAGGCGACGAAAGGACACAAGGTTCTTTATTAAGTCGGGGGAGACGATGATATTGTTAAGGCTTAGTTGGGTGGTAGGGGTCCGTTTGCCCAGGACCCAATGTAGGAAGGCGTTCACCGTTGCCAACAATAATGGAGGTAGAAAGACTCTTAGAAGCAGGGACAGAAATTATACCTGAGTTGTGCGACATGTGCGCAGTGGCTCCGCTATCCATGTACCAGGTCGGATCGACATGTGACACGCCTGTAGGTGTTGTGATGGCGGGCTACCTGTGTCGGGACGATGACGATGATCCCGCTGCTAAACCCTGATCCAGATGGTGCGGAGAGGGTCCAAGGAGTCCCTGTTGGCTCGGGTATGGCCTGGTTGGAGAGGCCGGGTAGCCCTGAGGATGGGCTCCAATGGGGGAATACCCCCTTTGTAAATGACTTGGAGGGATGATAATACCGACGAGAGGTCGTTGATGATCGTAGAAGGCCGTCGTAAGAGTTTTTTTTTTTTTTTTTTTTTTTGTAACAGTGGAGAGCGAGAGGGCTCGGAGCTAGGCTTGATTTTTTTTTTCTAACAAATATGCTGGATCTGAAGGGAGGTTTTTTTTTTTCCAGAAAATCAAGGGGAGGGTACCGGTTGTGAATGACCTAACACAGTGCGAGGGGGCGGCGGGGAGGGTACCGGTTGGGGTCGGGTTCAGGGAGGCCGGATTCGGGCTCGGTGGTGGTCGGTGGTCGAGTCTGGAGGGCAGAGCCGTGGCGATAGGGCTGCGTAGGGGACGAAGGAGAGGATGGGGGATGTGGTGGTGGTTCTGGGCAGCGGCGGGGCTGTGTGCGAGGGAGGAGGACTGCGAGCGGAGTGGGTGTGCTCGGATCTGGGCAGACGGTCGCCGGCGAGGGTTGTGGCAGTGTGCAGTGGTCGGGGTGAGGGGCAGCGAGAGCGAGAGGAGCGAGGAAGAGCGAGGAGGGAGAGCTGGCGGCTGGGGGTTTTCTTTGTAGTCGAGGTCGAGAGAATGAAGAGCGAGGGCAAGAGTAGCGAGGAAGGAGAGCGAGAAGAAGAGACGAGGGGAGGGAGGGACGGCCAGGAGAGGGGTGTCCGATGGTGGGAAAGTGCCGGCGACGGTAGGTCATGAGGCGGGGGAAGGATCTAGAAAAAATTAGGGTTGATTTTGATAAACCCTATAGGCTCAGATACCATGTCAGAGTGAATAATCCCCGTTGAGGTTGCCTTCGATATCATTAGAATATATATAGGAGTACAATATAGTTAACCCTAACTACAATTGGGTAATTGGACCTATACATATAATCTATCTACCAGTTAGGTCGTCATTGAGGCACCTATTAAACTCTATCCGAACTTAGCTTTTCTATCCCAAATTAGTTTTATCCTATCTTTTTAGTATAGACACTGTTTATTTTGTTATTTAAGGAGATTTTCTTAGGGTTTTGACATGAGAATCATATGCACTTGGAGAATTTTACATGGAGACTTAAAGTATTTCACTCGTCTGCATATTGAAGCTTTAGTTTGAATAAAGTTGTGATATTTTTATTCTAATCCTTATTCCTATTTTAAATGTTTTGACTTTTTTGTGCTTAATTCTTTGGATGCGTTTTATTCTCTTTTGTCTAATCAAATTGTTAGAGTAGATTTATTTAAGAGAAAATTTGCCCAACATGCCACTATTTGGGCTTAAATTAGGCAAATGTCCCCGGACCTCTTGAAATTATGTTAAAGTCCACCATTTTTTTCATGCCCCCCTTCCCTTCTGTTCACCGCCTTTCTCCCTGCCTCCCTCATCCCCGCCTCCCTCCCTGCCTCCCTCATCCCCGCCCCTTCTTCCCAGGCCCCCCTCGGAGATCACCACCTCCTCGTCCTCCTCCTGCCGGAATCGGTTTGCAGCAGGTCTGAACCAGAGCTCGCGCCGTCGCCTCTCATCCTCTACCTGATTATCCGTTCCCTTTTCTCTCCGGTGTACTGGATTCAGATTTGCTCCCTCCGTTCTCCTCTTTCGATTTCTACTGGAGATTCGGCGGAGGCAGAGGTCTCCCTTCTTCCCCCTTGATTCATCGATCTATTCGATTTTCAAGGCGTTTGTGATGGTGGCGGTATGCGTTGGTCGGAATCGAAGGAGTAGACGATGGATTCGGTGATTTCCGCTCGCATAGCGATCTCGCATCATCTCAAATCAATGGCAGAATTCAGCCACGAAAGATTCCGCATCGGCTACGCTCTCCATCGATCTCGCATCATCTCTTCTTCTCCATCGATCAATGGCGGAATTGAAAGCTTTCAATTTCAAAAAATTGAGAATGTAATTGAGAACTTCAGTGACTGTAATTTTGAAGCGATGCTCTTCTCGGACGGGATTTCCTGAAACATTTGAAGATGATGACGAAGAAGATCGACGATGGCCGGAGATTCGGCCGCACTGCTGCACCATCGTGGCGCCAGATTGACGATGGCCTGATTTTCCGGTGTTCTGAACCAGATCCGCCACCTTCCACACCCAGATCTGAGTTTCACGACGTTCTATGCGTTTTCCTTTTTATGTTCGGCACTCAAGATCCTTTTTATTTTTATTTAAAATTTAATTATTCCAGTAAACAACCAATAAGATTTCAGCTAGTTTAATACAATGTGGAATATGCAACTGTTATTAAGATTGTGATTGAAAACTTGGAATTGATTTGCTTGAAAATATAATGAATTGAAAAAATGCTAAAATTAATTCGTTATGCTGAAATGTTGAAATTAATTCTTATAAAATTGTATGAATTACTATATCTTACACACAAGTATATATTTTAGCATTTCAGCATTTTTTGAAGAAATTTTTTTTTAGCATTTCGGCATTTTTTGGGAAAAAAAATTCCGGTTTCAGCAACTCCGGTGTCGAAGTGGTGACGCGAAAAAAAAAAAGAAAATTTGATTTCAACAACCCCGGTTTCAGCAACTCCGGTTTCAACAACTTCGGTTACAGCAACGCGAAAAAAAAAAAAAGAGGAGGGGGCACATGGGGCACACGTGGGGGGCACAGGGGGCAGTGAACATTTTGCTAATTTGGAGCACTTTGTGGATATTTTACTAATAAAGCCCATAAATATGGACATTCTATAAATCACCCCTTTATTTAATTTTTAGGTTTCGTAGATTTCTTGTACGAAACCTGAATCCGAATGGCAAACTTATCCCTTTAGGGCTCAATGAACTAATTAGATAAATAGTAAGTTGAATGTGTGTGAAATCCGGTTGCGACTTTCTTGGTTATTCTCTGGTCTTAAAGCAATTACTTATGTGAAATTCTCCGTCTGTGTAAGAGTTGCTCGAAAAATAAGGGTTTTTTGGACTCGTTGGACTAGTAACTATATTAGGCTGGGACAATGACATTCATAGAAAAAGAAAAGAACTTGATCAAGAATCAATGATCAATTAACCAAAATAAAGTGGATATTTTTAGATGAATTTATTTTCTTAATTGCTCCATTAATTTATCTTTATTTTATTTTATTTTCTTTCTAATTTCATCACACAAAGTCTCCTTTTCTTTTAATTGGTAAATATACATTACATATATAAATACTTGATTATCTGTGGGATCGGTCTGTTACTTGCTTACTATACAAGGTTTGATTTATATTTTGATAGGAACAACGATAGTTTTCTCCCGTCACATCTTCTAGGTGGGATTTGAAAAGTCGTCAACATGTAAGTTGTAGCTCTTCGAGTCCACTTTCCAATAAGGTATAATACGACTTTATCAGATAAATACAACATTTGAACCACCCATTTTAATCATATGTCGCCAAGCTGAAAACCCGCTTTTGAAAAACACATTTCATGAATAAACATGCATCTTCATTTCTTTGGTTCTTCTCTTCATATGACCCGTTGAATTGAAGGACATTTTGGATTCCATCATTCCCCCTTCTTAATTTCAATTCGTCCTTAAATCGACTAAATAACAATGCAATAAGGACCGAAAATCCCAAAATCACCAAGAATAAATGAAATTCATTGAGACAAAGAAAACTAAATTTCCTATGAACAAAAAATCCTAAAATGATATGAAAATCATAAAGGTGGAGAAAAACAAACAATGTAATCGTCAACTCCTCTTCTTATTCATACATCCAAGTAAAGTTATCAAATGAATGAAATTGAAAACAAAAACTATTATTAACATATGATGATTAAGATGCAAAAGACTCTTGAACAAAATCAACAAACAGTAGATTCACTAATTAACTTATGAATAAAAAAAAAATTCACTAATTAACTATATGTGTGACTAAAGAGAGTACAGTACAATTGTTTTAGGGATAAGTTAATTAGGAAACTTTCCTAAGAAGTGGACTCCATTCAATCCTCGGATGATTTGGTGGTGGTAGTGTTAGAATTAAGTTTACGAGGTATGGCCGTATGGGCTTCGAAAAAATAACACTTGCTAATGCTCTAATGGTAAAGCATGGATTATCACCTCATCCAAACACATATATTAACACTGACTTCCTAGGATAATGTAATTCTCGGGATTTTTAACCCTCGTCTATTAAGCTTCTCTAATATTATTTAGATATAGATAGATAATAGTTAGATATAGATTATTAATTTTATATTTTGAATTAATCCCATTTTTTTTTTTAAATTACTAAAGTTACAGTTATAGAAGCTTAATTGTAATTGACTAGGAGCCCAGCTAGAAATAAGGAGAGTGTGTCACTTCATCTATTAAACTTCTCTAATAATAGTTAGATATTGATCGATGCTTTATTTCCTCACATTTTGTACTTCATATGTGGCTCTAAAAAAACGAGAAAGAAAAAAAAATCAAAAGAAAAGGAAAAAAAATCGAACAAAGAAAGAAAAAAAAGAGTATTATTGTAATAAAGAGCCTTAGTTTATTTCTATAGGTGAGAGTTGGATAATTTGCATGGTTAAGAGAGTTATGCTTTATCATCATGGAAGCTTGTGTGCTTTTGAGTTGTTTCAGTGAATGTTGGAGAATGTTGGAATCTTAGTTTCCAGAGTTGAAAGCATCACATAGCCTAAATAATTCATTGCCCTTACTTTCATGCCAAGCCCCATTACAACCTCGTCAAATGGAGTCTTCTTTGAAGTCTTCCATTGAGCGAAAGACCTCTTGATGTTGCTTATATGCTTTGACAAATCTGGTGGAGAATTTCTTATATAAATGTCAGTGCTTATGTAGCTTTTTGTATAATGAATGAGTTGAGAGTTGTTCTTAAAAGCCTAAACATATGAGTGAGAGAGAGTGTGAGTGAGTGAGAGAGAGAGAGAGAGAAACATTTTCCATGTGAGGTTGGATAGATAAGCATGCGGGTTAGTTGATCACTTATATACTTGCTAGGATGTTTGTTCTCTTATTCATGGCTCCTACCGTACAATGTTGCTTTTGATGGAATTATTGAATGAAACTCTTATTTAATTTGTGGGATATAAATTATATTTGGTTTTCAATATTGCTCGAGGACAAGCAAAGGGTAAGTATGAGAGTATGATGCATAGTTTGACATACATAATAGGTTGGTTCGATCATTTGCATGGCATTATAGCCCTAATATATAGTAGATAATTCCATGGTTTATACTCTTTGTGGCAGAAGTCGAAATCTATGCGTTTTTAGTGTTTACTTACAGTAATAGATCCGGGCTTCGAATGGTGGAGGAATCATGGATCAAATGAAGCTATGGATGGATAGCCAAGAGAAGCCAAGGAACAACGGAGGAAAGAATCAAGGTCTAAGAGCGGAAACTACAGCGAGCCGCAAAAACTGCCCGCGCGGTGAGATGAACTTAAAACGCAATTTTTCGTGACCTCGGATGTCCGATCGACTATTATAACCATGCGTTGGAAAGATCTAGATAACTTCTACATCACCATGAAGTAAGAAGGAGCAGAGCCCGTCGATTACTAGCGACGTCCGCCGATTATGTATCTTCGTAGATTCTGCTCGAGGCTTCTGCCAGCCCATTGGGCTTTACTTGCACACTAAGGGACACCGATTCGATCTAGGATTTTAGCATTATAAATAGGGCTCTTTTCTAATCCATTTAACACACAATTCAACATACAATCATTCTCTTCTCTCTCTGAGAGAAATCCGCCTCCCTGGTGGAGCGGAACCCCAAAGTACTCTTTTCTCTTATGTTTTGTATGGAGGAAGCCATACTAGGCTAACTTCTCACTCAAGTGACACGTTGACGTTGCGGGAGAGATGCTGATCCACATGCTAGGAGACTGGCACCTAGTTTTCAGTGGCGACTCTTGAAACTGTTAGTTGAGGGGGCGAAAAATTAAACGCTGTTTTTTTTTTTTAAAAATCATCAATTTTATAAAAGTGTAACCAGAATAAGCAAGAACATAAATCGTGCATACTTTATTTCACGGTTTTCGAATATTTTAATATAGTATACTAATTTGAAGTTTTCAAGTTAAATTATAGTATTAAGTTACGAAGTTTAACAAACAATAATTATGATACAAGTATATCAGTTTGGTAAATGATGTGGAAAATAATTTTTATATATAGGTGCAGTCTTGAAACATTTATAACTTTTTACTCAGGTGTTGGATTTGAGCTTATAATATATCAAATCGAAGCTATCGACGAGAGGAACATATAAATGAAATTTTATTTTTGATTTGTTGGGGGGGGGGGGGGGTAGAGGGGCGACTGTCACCCCTGACTCCAAAGAGGATCCGTCTCTGCTGGACGAATTCTATGCATACAAAAACCAGCCACTAGGGCAATAAGAAGAACCAATGAACAAATAACCAAACATGTCGAGATAAGCGGATGAAACCACTGTCATCATATTCCCTATTACTTTGCTTACGTAACCGATTGCTTTGTTGTGTTTATACACGGACAATCAATTAACTAATACTCAGTTATTTTTAGTCTCATCCGTTACTTTTAATCTCAGACGTTTGATATTCTTAATCCAATGCTTCAAATTTGCTGATAAATTATAGGGTACGACTTATATATATAAATATAAAATATAAAATGTATGTGTTGGTAACCGATATGCACGATGTAGTACCATATTCTTGACCCAAAAACGATCTAGTACCATATCTATTGAAAGGCATTGTAACCATAATTAAATAAAATCGAATCTCCTCTCCCGTTCGCGTTCCCCCCCTCAGACGGAGACGAAACGTGCGTTTACGTATTGAAGCTCAGGGTTTCGTTCCCAATTTCCCCAATTCCATCTTCATCGCCCTCGCATCTCCTCATCTCCAACGCAAACAACACAATACTATTAATACAATACAATGGGGTTTCGAGCAGACGATGATTACGATTATCTGTTCAAAGTGGTGCTTATCGGCGATTCCGGTGTCGGAAAATCAAACCTCCTCACCCGTTTCACCCGCAATGAGTTCAGCCTCGAATCCAAATCCACCATCGGCGTTGAATTTGCCACTCGAAGCATCCGCATCGATGAAAAGGTCGTCAAAGCCCAGATTTGGGACACCGCTGGCCAAGAAAGGTCTCTTTCTTTCCCTAATTAAATTCATTTCCTAATTGACGATCGCATTATTTCTGAATTTTGAGAACGGCGATCGATCGTGCGTAGATCCTTTTGAATCCAGCCGATCGATCAATCCCGCTTGTGATCACGATGAAATCAGGCCTTTCTTTTTAGCCGATTCGATCGCTATTGATTTTCCAAAATTTACCTCTCGAATGCATTTGACATTCATTTTTCAAGGGCTGAACTGATGCGTGAGCTGCTCAATTTGTCTCGTTAGGGTTACGATAGCTGATTGAAATAGGCCTTACAAGATGAAAGTTGATTGAATGTCTGTGCTGCCTTTCAGATATCGTGCAATTACGAGTGCATACTACAGAGGAGCTGTCGGAGCGCTTCTGGTCTACGACGTCACACGCAACGTGACATTCGAGAACGTAGAGAGGTGGTTGAAGGAGCTGAGGGATCACACCGATTCCAGCATCGTGATCATGCTGATAGGGAACAAGGCCGATCTGCGCCACTTGAGAGCTGTTTCAGCGGACGATGGCAAGGCCTTTGCAGAGCGAGAAAAGACCTTCTTCATGGAGACATCAGCATTGGAGTCCATGAATGTAGAGGATGCCTTCACTGAGGTCCTAGGCCAAATTCATCGGATCGTTAAGAAGAGAGCCCTTGAATCTGCCAATGACCCTACAGCTCTGCCAAAAGGAACCACGATCAATGTGAGGGACGACGTCTCTGCTGTCAAGAGCCAGGGATGCTGCTCCGGATAGTGTCAAGGAACGACATTGTGGTCGGTTCCAATCTAGCTCTCTCAACTGTGTATTCTCTCGCGTCTCAACTAGCTAGGTCTGATGCATCGGGGGGACAACATACCAAAGGTCTCAATCTGATGAGTTTTGATGCTCATGGACACAAGTTTCATAGGTATTAATTAATTTCGTTGATTTCCTTATCTAGCAGTTTGATCTTTGTTTTTTCATTTGTTGATTTGGCTCCTGAATCTCGATGATACACAACAACTATATGTACTCATCCTATTGTGACTTATGTGCCTGGATCTTACTTAATATTGTTCAGGTTTATTGTTTTTACTTTGTGATCTGTCACTTGTCTTCTTCTAGCTTAGGAATGTGGAGGTCTAACTTGTTGAAAAACATACCTTAATGTGTTCCGAAACCGATCTAGAAGAGTCCGGGGATGGACGTGTTGTATATGTAGAGTGCCAATGGGTGAATTCCAGTTGCTATGAGTTTGATTCCTAACACTGCTTTGTTAACCGGGGACTTGCCTTTGATCTCTGCATTGTTTAGACGCAAGTTATGAGGGGCCATATATGATATAGGCAGCCCAAATCTCATGTTGCCCTCACTCTGAAACAATAAGGTTTGCGTGAATATGAACAAGTGTAAGATTTTTTTCTTTTGTGCCTGTGTGTGCGATTGTAATCTGTGCTGAATTAATTAGAAAGAAAAAAGAAGTTGCAATCAAACAAACAAAATGAATTAGAAAGAAATTATTCAAAGTTGAAGCTCAGCAGTTATTAACATAGAAGGTAACTACACTGCATTGCAAAGTGCAAAACCAGGTCCACATCATCCAACGCAAGTTTGGTGCAGTGGAAGTAGAAACGGCGGTGGGTTGTATGTTCTTAGTGTACTGGAACCTGAAAGCCAACAACGTCAACAACCGACTAACCGAGTCAGAAAATCCGAAACCCGACCCGACCGATTTTGTTTGGGATTAATTTTTTTTTTTTAGATTGTGATTTTTTTTTTGAATTGGAAAAAATTTGGTAGATTGATTAACCATTCTAACCATTAGTATCCTAAAGAATGAGACTAGATAGCGCCACATCCTCTGGAAGATTCGAGTTTGAATATTCGAGTCCTAGGGTGAGAAAGGCGATCGGCAACACGATTACTTTTTCTATATATGTGACGAATCTGAAAAGCGTACATTTAGATTATCACCCTCAATAACATCATTTTAATCTCCCCTATGCATGACTAGCCTATACGAACGTACATTTAGATTATCACCCTCAATAATTAGGTGTTTTATGTGTAGATCGGTGACTTTGATGATTCCTTTCCACAAAGCAAAACCTTCTGAGCCGATCACGGAATTGAAGGGTGAGGCTCCTATGCCAATATGGACCATAAAGCTAGATTCGTCACGGATAATGTAGCCGAAGCAGCCGAGACTAGAGGAAGATAGCGCTCCATCAAAACTTAGTTTGTGCCAATAGTGTTGTGGTTTGGTCCATTTGCACCGACAACGGTTTTTGTCAGAATTTTTCCTTTTGGCTTGTGGATGATCTGTATTGAATTCTTGATCGAGCTCTTTAGCCTTTTCCCAATTAACGAGTTGGTCTTTTATATACGATAGAATAGCACATGGGTCTGGTGTGATATTGTCGAAGAGTGCTTTATTTCGAAAATACCAAACATTCCACCAGGAGGTGGTAAGGGTAGAGAAGTCGTTGTTTCCCATATCAGTTTTTAGTTTGTTAAGAATCTCACAGATGATGGTAGAATTTGATTGTGATGTTGTGATTTTATTTCTCGATCCAGGAGAAAGAAGTTTTAGTGTGGCCTCTGTGATTGGGTAGAGGAAAAGAAGGTGCTTTGTATCTTCGTAATTCATATCGCAAAGAGGGCAGTTGGTGGGAATCCCTAAGTTGCGACTGGCAAGCTTAACCATAGTAGGGGTCCCATCTTTTGTGATGCGCCACAGAAACTCCTTTATTTTTGGTATATCCAGTGTAATTTTGACTGGGTGTATGGTGTTTTGTGTGGTGGATCATGTCAATAGCCGAAGAGGTAGAGAACCAACAATTCTTACTCCACTTCCAGTACAACCTATCATGGTTTCTGTTTTTTGCATGGGATAGGTGTATGTGTAATGCCAGTGATCAGATTGTTACTTAATTGGCTACCCACTATAGAATGAAGTTTATCTGTGTTGCATGTTTTGTCATTATTAAGAAAGTATCCACCCATTAAGGATGAGTCAATAAGTGTGTTGTTGCTAGCTAGGTTAATAAGTGGTTCTGAACCGAACTAGATGTCATGCAAAAAATTTATAGATTTTCCGTTGTCAATCTCCCAATACAAACCGTTCATGAAAAGGGGAAGAAGGTTTGTGAGCTTAGTCCATTGTCAAAAAGTATTTCCTTTTTGAGTATATTCTAGAATGTGTTTGTCTTTGAGGTACTTTCGGGTAATTAGTAAGACCTAGGGGTTTACTTGTTTTACCAAAATTTTCCAAAGCAGTTTTAGTTGTAAGGCTTTGTTCATTTCCTTGGAGAGCCGAAGACCCAACCCACCATTCTGACGAGATTTGCAAACCTCGAACCAGCTACTTAGGGGCCTATCTTTAGGACCTTTGTTCCAGAAAAAATTTCAGTTTATTTTATCAAGCTCTTTGTGGATAAATGTGCTTATCATAAAGCTTTACATAATATGCAAAGGTTGGGTGGCCAGGTTATTTTTAGGGATAATGGAGTTGGTGATCATTTTTGAGATTATTTGCAAGGGGTGGAGGGTGGACCGGGTGGGAAGGGACGAAGATAGTTGAAAAATCCCACCCTATGGAGATGAGACGGAGGCGGTGGAATGTCGGGGTGGGGAAATTTTACTCTATATTGTCATTTGACAACTTCTTTGTCCCTTCCCTTGCTCTCCCGAAATCTCTATTTCTCATCTTTCTTCCTCCCGATTGAGCAACATTTATTGATTCATAACCAAATCTCCCTTCCTCACCATCCGTCTATGTTTGTAAAAATAATTTTCTAATTGATTTACATTAATTTTTAAATTGAATGGAGGTGAAAACAACTAAACAACATAACATATTCATCATGGACGACAAGTCGACAACCCATTTATGCAATTTGGTGAAAATTTCATAAAAGGTCAATAACAAGGGTGTTATAAGCCATAAGATAGGTTCACAACAAAGTTAAGTATATGCAATAATTAGTAAACACACAACATAATATAAATCAGCCAATCTCACCGAATTATAAAGTCGAAAGCTTCAATCAATCAATCAAATGTGAAAGATTTTAGCTCTCAATAGCCGAGGCTCTCCCCTAGCTTTTCTCAAAAGTAATAAACCTTAAGAATTCCTTAAATAGGCCGCTTAATTAAACCGACCCAAAATAAGATAGAAAATTATAAGAAAAGATAGAAGATTCGGCGTTTTATGGTTTCAAAATTGGCGGTGGCCGCAAGGGCGAATTATGGTCTTTATGTTAACACAAAAGTTGTAGCTCTCAAAATAAGCATTCTAACGCATATTTATAATGGTTAACCGGACCACCAAGGCCTCAAAAAAGTGTATCATAAGATTAGCTTGTCAAGCGATAACTTTTGCTCACTTGTTCTTTGTTTAGGCTATCGAACTTCGAATCCGCTCCCGAGCTCTTTACTTGTCTTCCTCTTCTCAACTCTTCTTCCATCCATAAACCTCCTCATTCCTTGTCGGATCTACATCTATATGAAATAATCAATAAAAACATGAAGATTCCAACTCCACCAACCTAACGAGTATAAATGCAAAATACGAACAAAATTATATAATATATACATCAAATCAAGCTAAATGAAATCTATTATGCCTACCTAAATGCATGCTACCACCTTGAGTCACAACACCAGATCTGAGCGTGAAGGTAGAGAAAGGAGGACCAGATCTGAGCTGCGACGCCTCCTGAGCATGGAGGCAATGACGGAGAGAAAGGAGGGTGTAGATCCGCGGCGCCAAGAGAGGAGAGTGTCGAGCCGTGGCGTGGAGAGAGAGAGAGAGAGAGAGAGAGAGAGAGAGAGAGAGAGAGTAGAGACGAGAAGTAGAGAATCATAGACAGAGAGAAATGCGAGAGACAACGACGGTACTTGGATACGACAGGTAGGGTGAAATTCAACTTAGGGGTGAAAAGTGAAAACAAAATTATACTTGAAAATAGCAAAATGAGCAAGCTCGAACTAGACTCGTTTTTAAATTCTAACGAGCTCGAGCTACTTGACTTGATTATCAGCCCTAACCTAACCATTGTGGACAATCTCTCCAATTTTGAAGTGCCCCAATATATTAGGCACATTCCTATATGTAGAACCAATGAAAGGGATAATACGTGTACAAGTAACTATTTTTTTAAATTTGCCTTTACAAATTTTGTTTAAAAGATTTAAAATTATTAACAATTTAATGAAAAGATTTTAAATTATTAACAATTTCATTAAAAGATTTTAAATTATTAAAATTAATTAGTAAATACTCACTTTGTAAGTCGTTTGACTTTTTGACACGTTTTTTAAGGAGCTAAAAACTATATAAAATATTAACTTTTTTATTTAATTTTTAAAATAATATTATATTTATTATAATAAGTACATAGTATAAATATTACCTTAAATTTTGAATAAAAAATTCAATATTTTATATAGTTTTTAACTTCTTGAAAATGTGTTAAAAAAAAGTCAAATCGATTTATATTTTGAGACGGAGGGAGTATAAGAGTTTGTGACGGAGGGAGTATAAGAGTTCGTTTGGTTGACATTCCAAAAACCCAGGAAGTAGAAATTCCCAAGAATTGGAGATAATACCAGTGTTTGGTTGATTTTTTTGTTACGGAAAAACCTAGGAAGTTAAATTTCCGAAAATTTAAATTCCCCCATTTTGGAGTAAGGACACTTAGTTACCTAATCTCCCAAGGTAAGTTTCAATTCTACCTTCTAAATAGAAAATTTTTATTTTCTTATTTTAATCTCTATAATCCAAAATTCAAAACCATACCCAATTTCTTAATTTCCATAATTTTTAATTTACAGAAAGTGAATTTTTAGAAAGTTAATTTCGCAGGAACTATACTTCTCACGTCCTACCAAACACTAAGGGCGTGTTTGACAACGGGGTGGATTTTAGTGGATGGGGATGAGTTTTGGGGATGGAAGAGATGGAGATGGACTTTGGGGATGGACGAGATGGAGATTTAACACCAAAATAATCCCGTTTGTGTTTGGTTGTATTTTGATTGTTTGGTGGATGGAGCAACGAAAAAAGTCCAAATTGCCCCCACTAAATCATTTGAGTTTACCAAAATACCCATTCAAAATACCCTAAAATCCCAACTTCATCTTCTTCACAAGAGAGCGACGGCGCGGGTAGGCGGCGGTGTTACCGGTTAGAATTCCACTTGTGGCCGGTCGGATTTCCACACTACCAACTTGAAGATGCCGGTCAGATTTCCTTTGTAATCTCCCACCCGATCCGGCGCCTCTCGAAACTCCTCCAGTAGCTTATGTTGGTGTTGCCGGTGGTGGCTGGCGGCTGTGGTGGTCGGCCGGCAAGGGGGCGGCGGAGGAATCAGAGGTGATGGTTAGTGGTGGGTGATGGTTGGTGGTGGCGGCTAACATGAAAAACAATTGGAAATGGGGGGATTTGGATTTGAGGGCAAATTTGGGCATCCAACCTTCCCATCCCCCAAATCCTCCTGGAAGGAGGTGCGTCGCGCATCCCCTCTCATCTCCCGCATCCCCGCTTTCCCATCCTCTTCCACCCCCGCGCATCCCTCGCCAAACACGCAGGCGCGGTTCCCGAAAACCCACCCCCACCCGCGGCATCCCTTCCCATCCCCTATCAAACACGCCCTAAGAGCGATAATTATTGATCATTCGGATGCTGAATTGCTGACTCATTACCTACTCTTCTTCTTCAACTACCTCCACCCACTTCCTCTTAGTTAACTCCTACCTTGTTCATTCTCTGTGTGCATCCGTGATCCATGGCTGACCAACATCCCCAACTCTCCGGCTCGGAGGCGTTCTCCTTCAACACCCAACAGATGAGGGGTCTGCTGGACGCCCACCACGTGGAAGACCGTGATTGGCTGTTCAATGTGATGATGCAGAGTGATCTGTTCAACCCCAGGAAGATCGGGAACAAAGTGTTCGTGGCTCCCGACTATAACCAACCCATGGAGCAGCAGAGGGAGGTGACCTTGAAGCGAGTCGAGTACCTCCTGGAGAGGGGCATCTTCAAGGGTTGGCTCCTCAAGGATCCTGACTCTGAGCTCAGGAAGTTGGCTTTCCAGGAGGTGGTTGCAGTGTTCGATCACTCTCTATCCATCAAGATCGGCACTCATTTCTTTCTATGGTACGCTCCCTTTCTTCGCCCTCTTCCCTCGTCGATCACCCTCCATATAGCCACTTACATAGCCAGTTTGTTTTTGGGAAATTACCATCTGGTTTTGATCATGTTCAAGTGCTCAACCGATGTAGTATTATTAGGCTTTCACAAGCTTCTATTTGGAAATTAAGGCCCGTTTGGTTTAAATTTTGGAAAAGCAAATCGAAATGAAATGAATTGAGTCGGTTTATAGTTGAAGATACATTGTTAAAAAAAATTAATAATTACCCACTTCTCCTAAAATTTATATACAATATATTTTTCTATACAAAATTTGTTTTCATTCTGTTTACCAGGAGCAGTGCTATCCAATTCTTTGGCACCCAGCGCCACCACGAGAAGTGGCTGAAAGTCACTGAAGATTATAAGATCAAGGGCTGTTTTGCCATGACTGAATTGGGGCATGGAAGCAATGTGCGGATACATTCTCTACTAACATTCATTCTACCATGATCTTTATCATTTCTTAGTCTTTTGTTACTGCTTCTAGGTTAGAGGAATCGAAACTGTGACAACTTATGACTCGAATACAGGGGAGTTTGTCATTAACACTCCCTGTGAATCAGCTCAGAAGTATTGGATAGGTGGAGCAGCCAATGTAAGTATAAAGTTGATCAATTGCTCGGGTTCGTCTCCCAGTCTAGCTAGCTTACTGCATTGAGTAAAGTTGATGAATTGCCTGAATTGGTTATGCAGCACGCCACACACACAATTGTCTTCTCGCAGCTGACTATGAATGGTGAAAGTCACGGTGTCCATGCTTTCATAGTCCAGATACGAGATGAAAATGGCAATGTCTGTCCAAACGTACGGATAGCAGACTGTGGTCACAAGACTGGGCTCAATGGTGTTGATAATGGCCGCATATGGTAGCTAATCGGCTTATGTTGCCTGAATTTTAACACAAGAAAAAGTCCCTAGTTAGCTGTTTTTACTTTTGAAAATTTTCCTTGTCTTTTTTTCTTAGGTTCGACAATGTTAGAGTGCCGAGGGAGAATTTGCTCAATTCAGTAGCTGATGTTTCTGCAGACGGAGAATATCAGAGTGACATAAAAGATCCAGATCAGGTGCTCTTTTGGTATAATCGCGCGTTAAGTCATGTTGTGGCACTTATTTAACACTGATTTTGTTGTTTTTTCTGTAGAGGTTTGTAGCATTTCTCGCCCCCTTAACATTAGGTCGCGTAAATATAGCAGCTACTGCAGTTTACATGGCTAAGGTAAGGTAACCAGTGATAGTTTAGTCATTGTAGAATCAATTAATCATTCATGTAACTAAAGAGAAAACAGCTATTCTGGTTAGGTTGGTTTGGCCATTGCTATAAGGTACTCGCTATCAAGGCGAGCATTCAGTCTTGCACCGAATCAGCCAGAAGTTCTGTTGCTTGACTATCCCAGTCATCAGCGCCGCCTCTTACCTTTACTTGCAAAGACGTAAGGCCTTTCATCAGTGTTTGGTCTTAGGTTGAACCGTTGAACCAAACTTGTTGGTGATCTGATGTATTCTGAATGCATGTATATTTGCTTTCAGCTATGCCATGAGCTTCGCAGCAAACTATTTGAAGTCCATATACGTGAAGAGGGCTCCTGAAACGAACAAAACCATTCATGTCGTTTCAAGTGCACTCAAGGCTGCACTCACCTGGCACAATATGCGTACTCTTCAGGTTATCGACATTGTCAATGGAAATTGTATATTCTCGCTTTGAAACTGAATTAAGCTGTACTATATGGATAAAGGAATGTCGCGAAGCCTGTGGAGGACAAGGTGTGAAGACTGAAAACCGCATTGGTCACATGAAAAGCGAGTATGATGTGCAGTTAACATTTGAAGGCGACAATAACATTCTGATGCAACAAGTGAGCAAGGCGCTCCTGTCAGAATTTACATCTGCACAAAAGCAAAAGAGGCCAATGAAGGGCCTGTGGCTGGAGCATATGAATGGAGACTGCCCCATCATCCCGACTCAGCTGACAAGCTCTAACTTGAGAAGCAGCCAATTCCAAGTACCACTAATTCCTATCTGGATTCATCAGTCATATATCATTCATGTCAAACAATGTAGTATCACTGACAGATGAGTAATTTGCTTGGGCCAGACTGATGCTTTCTCCTTAAGGGAGCGAGATTTACTGAGGCGTTTTGCGGAGGAAGTTTCAATGCATCAAAAGCAAGGGCAAAGTAGACAGTACGCCTTGACTCTTGTAAGAGACTCCTTTCTTCCTTGCCCTCTGTCGAAAATCGATCTACTTGGTGCAGTTTATAATTTTTAGCTTGTATCAATTGTTATTGAACAGAGTTATCAGCTTGCTGAAGACCTAGGTAGAGCTTTTGCTGACAAAGCGATTTTGCGAGCCTTCATAGAGGCTGAAGTGAATGCTTCTGCTGATCAACTCAAGAGTCTGAAGGTAAATTTAACACAGTAGAGTTTACTCACAACTCTACCAGCTAGAACTGATCAAGTTAAGCTTAACTGCTACATCTACTCTAGGAGGTGATGGGCTTGCTGAGATCGCTGTACGCGGTGACCATCATGGATGAAGACGCCTCCTTCCTTCGATACGGGTACCTGTCACCGGACAATGCTGCATCTGTGAGAGGAGAGGTGAGCAGGCTGTGCAGTGAAGTGAGGCCTCATGCACTTGGGCTGGTCAGTTCCTTTGGAATTCCTGATGCGTTTTTGGGTCCTGTTGCTTTTGACTGGATCGATGCTAACTCCTACTGAGTACTGACTGCATCGTTTCACATTACTAAATGTGACGGTCATTCCTGAATAATAGCCATTGCACTAGTGTTGGTGTTGCTCTTCGATCGATCGATCTCGAGTGCATGGAATTAATAAAAATCAACTCCGATCCGATCCATTGAAACTGTCGAAGCAATATGTAATGTACATACTACTCAAAAGATTACGAGTTTATTTAGTGTCGGATCAAAATTACTTTATTCTTGAACTCGAGCTACGCCTGATGGACAAGAAAACAAACGATTTTTCATTTCAAAATCAATGGATAATAAGATAAGTATCACAAGAAGCTTATATGTTACTCCGTATTATGAAGTCCTTCCCATATTTCTGACGTTGGATGGGTGTCAATATTGTTGAACTTTTTTTTTTCAAATTTGAAACGTTGTTTGGGAGATTTTTTCCCATTTCACTTCACACTTAAATATAGTGTAGAAAAATATGAAAAAATAGGACACAGAAAGAGATCACTAGGAAAAATGTTAGTTGGAGAAAACCTAAACAGGGCTAATATGAAAGGTCAACCAAACCAATGGAAGATAGCCACTTAGTTCCGTTTGATATCCATATACGTATATCAAATATGGGTATCGGAATTAGATATCGATATTAAAGATATGGGTATCAAATTTGATATCCGATATCTGATATCCCGTTTGGTAGGTCGGTAGATCACAATTAGTTCAGTGGGCTACTGTCGTTGTCTCCGTTGCATATGGTGGCGTGGATGTTGGTCTTGGTGCAAGTTTTGCAAGCAACCTTGCTCTCGGGGTCCTGGGCAAGGCAAGCGTCCAGAACTGCATCGGAGATTTGGTCACTCATTCAATTGAAGCACGCCAACGAGAACAGTGAAGAAGAGATCTAGAAGCAAGGAAGAAAAGGAGACCTCCCAAGAAGTAAGGAATGAAAGAGGGCAATCGAAGTGCAGCAGATAGAGGAGAAGGAGGAAGGAGGAAGCGTTGGAAAAAAAAAAAAAATCTCGTATCCCAAAAAGTTTGGAGTTATGGAAAAGAGTCAAAATAGAAAGAATAAGTATATGGAGATATCACTTTGATATCCATATTTCGATATACTTATTTAACAAACATAGATATGGGTAGAGCTGGCAAAATCTGACTCGGCCCGAAAACCCGACCCGACTCACCCGAACCCGACCGGGACTCGAAAATCTGGAGTCATTCATAACCCGAACTCGAGACCGAACCCGACCCGAAACAGACCCGAACACAGATAAACCCGACCCGACTTTCAACCCAACCCGACCCGAATTGAAATGGTTATTTAACATTAACATTTTAATACTTGAATGTTAAATGTTTTTTATTTTATTTTAACACAAGTTTATGATTATACTTTAACATATAAAACACCAATTATTTTTGTTAATTGTTATCATATAAATAAGAACCCAAGTAAAATCAATAGATAAGCAGATAAGTCAATGGGTCAAGTAAGTCAACCGCCATACATCAAATCAAAACATCGATACATATTACGAGTCAGAAATGATAAAAGTTCATTAATCGTTGCAGATGATATAGCGTGCAACCCAACAACATATCCCTCATAGGTTAAATAAAATAAAATTTCCCTCCCTCATAGGTTAAATAAAACTTCATTTCCCTCCCTTATATGTTAAATAAAATTTCATTTCCCTCCCTTATATGTTAAATAAAATTTTATTTCCCTCCCATATAATTTCCCTCCCTTATATGTTAAATAAAATTTCATTTCCCTCCCATATAATTATAATCATAATGTCATATGTTAATCATTATTGTATATTTGTACAATATAAGTTAAATCAATAGAGGTGGTAGTAGTACAATATTATACTCTAAAGTCTAAATTGTAATAATAGAAATAGTTCATTTAGACATGGAAAATAAGTAGATAATAATTTAATAAGTGTATAAGACTATAACTCTATAAGTGTATGCATTTGTATAAGTTAATATTTAATAAGACTATAAATAAATGAATATTCAATAGAATAATTTAAATCTCAAACCCCAATGTTAATCTCAAATCATGATCTCAATCTCGATTTCAAATCTCAATATTAGTCTTAATCTGAAATCTAAATCTCAAATCTCAAATCATTATCTCAATAACAATCTCAAGTTCTCAACCTTTAACTCAATCTCAAATCTCAATCTTAATCTTAATCTTAATCTTAATCTCAATATTAAATATCGATCTTGAACTCAATCTCAAACCTCAGTCTTAACTTGATCTCAAATCTCAAATCTTTATATATCTTAACCTCAAATCTCAAATATCAAATGTCCATATTTGTCCCAATCTTAAATTTCAATCTTGATCTAAATCTCAATCTCGATCTAAATCTCAATCTCAAATTTCAAATCTCAAGACTTTAAATACATCGAGTATTTGAATCTATCGAAGATGAAGTATTTATAAGTTTTATTTATAACTTTGGTTTTTTTAAACGTGTTTCTTTTTATAGGTATAAGTTATAAGTATAAATATAATACTTCTATTGGTTTTCATAACTAAGTGTTAATAATTCTATTAATTTTCATAAAGCTAACTCTTAAGGGGTTTTTTCACCTAAAAAATTATATTAGACTATTAGTGTTAATAATTCTATTAATTCTAGTAGTTTTCGGTTTTTATAAATGGACTTCTTTTTATAAATATAAGTATAATAATTCTATTAAATTTCATAATTATGGTTATGAATAATTCTTTTTATAAATATAAGTATAATAATTCTATTTTTTGCGGAAAGAATTATTTATATCCAAATCAATAATCTTGTAGTTGTTATTTTATTTTTATCTATATTATTATATTTTGATAGAATTAATTATTTATATCGTTATGTTTTAAAAACTAATAATAATAATAGAAAAAAACTAATGGGCCAAAAGCTAAAAATGAAATGAGCATTGAAAATAATATGGGCCAATGATATAGTCAAACCACAAATAAGTCAATTTGCAACTTGCTAGTTAAAATAAGGTCAAAATTTTAGGATTTTTTTGGTAACTGTCCAAAATATGGGAGCTGTTTTGCAAAATGTCCATTTTCATAATGGCTTTTGCAAAATGTCCTAAATTGACATTTTTACCCCTGACTATATTATCCTGTTTCTTTCTTTTTGGCCGTCTACCCGTTCTTCTTCGTTTTCCACCCATAGCCGTCACCATGGCTGCCTCTAGATCTATGCTTCCGTTCCATAGTCTCGTATCTTCCTCTCACTTTCTCGCTCTTGCAGGACCGAATTCGATCCTCGCGTTCTCAAGCCAGGTTTTCAGACTGTCCATCATCCTCTCAGATTGTCCATCACTTTCCCGATGGAGCCGTGTGGTGTTCAGATTGTCCATCATCCTCTCAGAATCGGTCATGAACAAGATCCTCGTTGCCGCGGCGCCGAATCGCATCACCTCCGTCGATCAACTACATCACTCCCCTCCTCGAGAATTTCTCGGCGGTCGATGAGGGCGTCTACAAATCTGGATTCCCTCAGCCCTGCAATTTCGGCAGGAAGGCAATCCAAGCAGTACGTACAGATCTATGGTTTCGAGGGGCAACTCGAATTGACAAATTTGAGGTCGGAGAATAGGTGGATAAGGGATGAAAGCAAGCTAGTAGTCGACCTGAAGATGCGAAGGGTTCAATTGAAGCTACTAGTGATGACGATCGAGATTTGTGGCTTATGTTTCATCTTAGATTTTTTTATGATGATGATTAGGGAATGAGCTTTGTGATTGATACGGCTGGAATTGGATTGAATTAATTCATCTTTGAAATTCCAAATTGGAATTTTTGTTTTGATGTTCTGAAATGGAGGCTTGTTACACAGTGGAAGAGCACCTTGAAGAAAAAGGCTTACATGATTGCTACTCAATTCAATTACTGAAGTAAAGTCGGATTAAAATGTCAAATTATTTGGTCAAACTCTCTAATGATCATCTCAATTAGATTTCTTAGCAATTTGGCAATTTACAAAGCAAAGTCAGATTTCTTATGCAATTTAAATAGTTAATTCAACCTGTGTTATTAGGTGTGTCACCAAGGTAAAAAAAAGAGTAGAATTACTAGTATCACCAAAATAAAACATTAGGATAAGGGAAGCACAATCCCTTAATTATCAATGTCACCACCCTTAATGTAATTGTCTTTACCTTTAATTATCAGTGGTGACAGGAATGATGACATGTGTAATCACCCTTATTAGTTTTTACCACTTTTTTTAATGATGTCAGTGTCACCCCTCTTATTAGTGGTGACAACTTTTTTGTTGACAATTTTTTTTACAATTTTTTTTTTGGCAATGTTTCATTAACAAATTTAATCACTTTCAAAGTATTATTAGGGGTGTCACCACCATAAAAACAGGGAAACCACTGCTGTCACCAGAGGAAAATCCTAGGACAAAGGGAGAAAAAACCTTATAGAGGCTAATGCTAGCCAAACGAAAATTTGATGATGTCACCACCACAAAAACAGTGTCACCACAAGTGTACAAAGTGGTGTCGCCACAAGTGTATCAAGAGAAAGAATGGTCAAGTATTATTAGTCGTGTCATCAAAGAAAAAATAGTGTCACCACAAATGTTCAAAGTGGTGTCACCACAAGTGTATCAAGGGAAAGAAAGTGTTATTAGTCGTGTCATCAAAGAAAAATAGTGTCACCACAAATGTTCAAAGTGGTGTCACTACAAGTGTATTAAGGGAAAGAAAGTGTTATTAGTCGTGTCATCAAAAAAAAATAGTGTCACCACAAATGTTCAAAGTGGTGTCACCACAAGTGTATCAAGGGAAAGAATGGTCGAGTGTTATTAGTCGTGTCATCAAAGAAAAATAGTGTCACCACAAATATTAAAAGTGTTATTAGTCGTGTCATCAAAGAAAAATAGTGTCACCACAAATGTTCAAAGTGTTATTAGTCGTGTCATCAAAGAAAAATAGTGTCACCACAAATGTTCAAAGTGGTGTCACCACAAGTGTATCAAGGGAAAGAATGGTCAAGTGTTATTATTCGTGTCATCAAAGAAAAATATATAGTGTCACCACAAATGTTCAAAGTGCTATTAGCCGTGTCATCAAAGAAAAATATATAGTGTCACCACAAATGTTCAAAGTGTTATTAGTCGTGTCATCAAAGAAAAATAGTGTCACCACAAATGTTCAAAGTGGTGTCACCACAAGTGTATCAAGAGAAAGAATGGTCAAGTGTTATTAGTCGATGTCACCACCACCTCTATCACTGTCACCATCACCCATATTGTTGTCACCACCCGTTTCGCTATCACCACCTGTATCGCTATCACCGCCCAATCGTTGTCACCACCACCCCTATCACTGTCACCACCACCCCTTTCGCTGTCACCACCCTTATTGCTGTCACCACCTCTATCGATGTCACCACCCCTATTGATGTCACCACTCTATCGTTGTCACCACCACCCCTATCGTTGTCACCACCACCCCTATCACTGTCACCACCGTTATTAAAAAGAACATATAATATCACTTGAAATCAGTGACGATGTAGTGACAACTTTTCTTTGAGTGACACATGCGGGAACAACTTTTTTTGATGACGGAGTTATTTTTAGAGTTTTTTTTACGAGATCACTGTCACCACGCTTATCGATCAATGGTGACACTATTGGTTACACATGTAGTGACAACTTTTTTTTTAGTGACGAAGATATCTTTATTTTTAGAGATTTTTTACCCTTTGACATTTTCCACCAAAACTCAAAATCACCCCCCCTTCATTCCAACTAAAGACAAAAATCCCTAATTCATTCTTCCCCATTTCTTCCTACTGGCAGCAACAAGACCACTAAGAATAAAACATTAATTTGCCACTTTGAACACAACAATTGAAGTATAAAACACAACAAATAACACATTTTGCCACTTTGAACAGATCAAGATATGCAACAAAAGAGTAAATAACAAGATAAACAACCATCTTGAAATAAAATAAAAGCAAAAATACACAGTAAGCTCCCAAAAGAAGGAATCCTCATTCATCACCCAATAAAACGCAGTAAGCTCCCAAATACAAAAAGGGACAGTAAATGCAATTACAATGATTACGCAGTAAGCTCCGGCCGCTTGGGAGCACTGAGTAGGAGAAGGCGATGTGGTAGTAGTAGTAGAAGAAGATCGAAGATGAATAATAGCAATGGATAACAATGACAGCAGGACGAAGTGCAAGTAGCCATCAATGACAGCAGCAGCAAAACTCTAAGTTCTCTAACAGCAAAACTCGAACGCTAGCAGCACCATGACAGCAGCAATACTCGATTTCATCACCTTCACCCTTCCAGGAGCGACCTCGCCGGCGGAGGCGTCAGATCCGAGGAGAAGGAAACTAAAATTTCGCCCCAAATTTAAAACCCTAACCCTAGAGTAGCCATTGGAGGACCAATAGAAGGTAGGGTGGAGAGGAAGAAGGGATAGGATGAACCTGGAGTCAGCAGAGGATCGAAGGCGACACTGCTGCCTTCGCGAAATCGCGAGGGGAGGAACGATTGGAAGCGAACTTCGGCCTATAGCTCTGTAATTTCTTCTCAGAGGTTCGGCAATGGAGCCTGGGTGTATTATCGGTCGATTACGGCGGGGCCACGGAGGATGTGCGACACCTGAGCGTCGGGGTGGTGGTTGTCGGAGGTTGTGAAATCAAACGCGGTCTCCACTCTCCGACGTCGACGACGAGCCTCCGCTTTCTCGCCTCTCTCCCTCAGATCTGTGGGAACGCCATGGATAAGGTGAAGCGGCTATCTAAACTAGGTTAAATAATGTAAGGGTAAAACGGGGTTTTCAAAATGTTTTTGGACATTTAGCAAAAACTGATTTTAAGTGGACATTTTGCAAAAAGGTGTTGGCAAAATGGACATTTAGCCAAATATTTTCAAAATTTTAAACTTAAATGTTGCCGATCAATTGGTTTAAATGTTTAAAAAGGGATGATGTTGCCGAATATCAAATTTCCGATTATGACTTTTTTGAAAATCGGTCGACAACCGATGAGTCAATAACAATGAGTGTATTCAACCGAGTCAAAATTACATATTCAAGTATTCAACCGAGTCAAAATCATTTATTTTAAGTAAATTACATACTCCGGAGTATTTAAGTATTCAACCGAGTTAAAATCATTTATTTTAAGTAAATTACATATTTAAGTATTCAACCGAGTCAAAATCAACCTAATTATCCAAATTCCAAACAGGTCGAATATGATTCGACCGAAAACTCAAACCAACTATACCGCTATACCCACTTTTATTCGAAACTCAAATGAGACCGACCCGCCTCTTGACCCGAAACCCGAACGAGACCGACCCGCTTTGACCCGAACCCGAATGGGCATGACCCGACTTAATCCGAAACCCGACCAATCTAAAATTCATTATGACCGAACCCGACCCGACCAATGTCCGACCCGACTAATACCCGACCATAAATTTTACCCGAATTGACCCGACCCGAGAAAGCCTGACCCGAACCTGACCCGAACGACCGACTTGCCAGCTCTAGATATGGGTATGACTGATACTGATACCCATATTCGATATACATATATCAATACCAAACGGCCCCCCTTAGGTATATAATCAGGGATTGGAGCAATCATGGGCGTGAGGTCGAGTGTGCAGTGGTGGGCATGGGAGGTGTCGGCTTCCGAACATATCCGCAGAAGGTGCACACGAAGATGACGTGGTTTCTAGTGTGGCCGATCTAGTGGAATCTCCTATCGCAGTTGCTCTACCCGCACAATTTTCTTGGAAAAATGATGATCTAGACCCGTTCATGCATGGTGATATTCATCGCTAGGGTGAAAAACATCGGTGCAGACGGTCACTGTTAATTACCTGCATTTGTTGAGTTCATGGGTATGCCAAAAGATCACTGGAGGGATGTCCGGATCGCCTTGGCATAAGAGATGATGGACCATCTAGAGGTTTATGAGCACGAAGAACGATTGGAAGAATATATATATCTTCAACTGCAACTTTCTTGGGTATTCCACTTGACTGAAGATACTTGATAGAATGTCCTATGATGGGTTTCGTCTTTGCCAGTATTGCCACTAGATACCAGATTCAATTGGTTATACTATCGTACTATTCGATGCTTTTTCTTCCCCTAGTTCCACGCTAATCCAATATGCCACCACAAACTACAACCTTGGCCATATTCTTCATAAACAACAGAACTCATTCGGCGATGGGAGTTCCATCATACATTACACGTTTCACACTCTTGTCCATGCAAATATGTTCACTACTATCTCCCATTTTCACAATTATGACTACGTTAGAATTCCCTCCTCTTGCCCATTTATCCAGAGTGCTAACAGCACTCATACTCGAGTGTCATTGGGTGGAATGTGCCCTTCAGAAGAAATATCATCCTTATGGCTTCGTGATTGACCTCTTTTTATTTAATTTTTTGTGATTTACCTATATATTGTAATTATATAAACATTATATATATATTATATTTGCTAATTTTTATTATTAATATTGCTATTTCATGACATTATGTGTTATGTTAATTGCATTATCTCTATATATATATAATTATTTACACTGAGTTTATTTACCTTGGATTCCTATTTACTTAGTATTAAGATTTCCACAATAGGATGCGAACTTGCACTACTAGAAATGCCTTGAGTGCCGACGGTATTTTGCCAGCGGATTATAGCATTGCCCCTAATGCCGATGGTTCAAGTGGTGGGTGGCTAAATCCCAACGATCACATCCGTCTTTAACTTCTGACTGTCTGCCATCGATGGCCTAAACCGTTGGTAAATATAGAAAATTTTAATCGTTGGAAAATCACAAGAAATGAAATCGTGGGCAAATGAACCCCAACGATTTCCGTGGTGGGCAATTAAATCCCGACGATCTCAACTGATGGCACTTCCCAAAGCCGTCACCTGCTGTGTGAGCCGTTGGCAAAATCGCCGCCCCTCACCTACTTTGTGAACCGTTGGCATAATACGAGGGAAGGGTGACTTATGGGTAGATTGTGATCTTTTTTTATTATTATTATTTTGAAAAGAATAAAAATTAACAAGATTATAGATTGCAAAGAAGTATATACACCTGGCCACTGTTTGATTATTAAGTTCTTAAATGTGATTTGAACCGTTTGAATTATTGTGTTTTTATTTTCCTCCCAACTACAAATCACAACGACCTCCACAATATAGCATAAAATATTTATTTTCTAAAATTTTCTAGCAAAAAAACGAGATATTGTTAAGTAACATCAAAATCCATCATTTACTATACAAACTAAATTAAGGGAAAATTATAAAGTAACGTTAATGAGAAGTCAACTTCCTAAAGAATAGGCACAATCTACTTTGTTGAACCGATTTAATAATTAGTTCCTGATTTGGTTAATGATTTTGCCAAATTACTGCTTATATATATATATATATATATATATATATATATATATATATATATAGAGAGAGAGAGAGAGAGAGGGGGGGGTTGGGTCAAGTGTTTACACCCCTTATTGTGTTTTGTGTTGACAAATCTAGGCCATTGATTGATTAGAAATGGATGGGTGAGATTAATTGAGATTTTTCTTTTTTTCTTTTTAAAAAAAATAGTAGGTCCCACCACTTTTATAGGCAACTTGCCTAAAGAAAGCGCGTGCGTTGGTTTTTTTTAAGCTAACGTTTTTTTTGGGTAGGGAGGATGAGAGTTTGCTTGCACCGTGTGTATAATGAATAATAACAAACAAATTACCGAATAATTCTAGATTATCAATGAATAATGATTATGAATTCGTCGAATATTCGATAAATTCATTGCCAATTTTAAACAGAGTTTGAATTTCAAGAAACTCACATCTAATTACCCACCTACAAATGAATAATTCCTTATTATTAACGAATAGTATTCGCTAGATTAATAGTATTCGCTAGATTGATAGTAATTATTCGCTAAATTGATAGTAATTATTCGCTGGGTTGAAAGTGTATGTAAATGTAATTCTTGATTTCCCACATCTAATTAACCAAATACATATGAATAATTCTGTATTATCAACGAATATAGACTATGAACTTACCGAATATTGACTCTGAACATGAAATAATAACTAAATAGTAACGAATAACCTGTCTCATTCCATTGAATATTTATTGCATACAAATGAATAATTCCTTATTCTTGATCGAATAACCAGGAGAATCGATCATCAACAACCACTAATCTATATACAATAATTCCTTATTCTTGATCAAATACATAAGAATAATTCTGTATTATCAACGAATAGAAACTATGAACTTACCGAATATTGATCAAATACATAAGAACAATCCTCTAAACTCGGCAATCGCCTCACCCCTGCCCATGGCTGAGAGCCCGACCCCATTACAGCGCCTGTCCGGCGAGGCGAGGCGAGGCGAGGCGAGGCGAGGCGAGAAAAGGAGATCCGGCGACAGAACAACGAAGCGAGTAGAGGGGAGGAGAATACGGGCACGGCAAGGCGAATCCGAGCGAGGGAGGCCACCATATCGAATCTGAGGACGGCGAGGCGAGTAGAGGAGAGGAGAAGAAGGGTACGACGATGCGAGTAGAGGAGAGGAGAAAACGGGCACCATCGATCTCTTCCCTGAAGCATCTCCCGTCACCGGTGCTGGCCACCATCTCGAATCCGAGCGAGGGAGTCCGTGGGGGGTGCGGTGAGGCGAGGGAGGGATCTATCGCCAGGGGTGCGGCCATGGCAAACGTCTCGAAGGTGCTATGGTGCTTGAACGGCGCTTCCATGGTTGGGATCTATCGCTTCCCCATTTTTAAACTGGCAGGTGGTTAGGGTTTGGAATTGATATACACGCGTCTAATTTGAGAATTGGGGGTGTATTTTTTTTCCTTTTTTTAATTAATAAAAATAACGGTTTAATCTCAGCCATTCAATTACACTAAATCAATGGTTAATATTTATTAACACAAAACACCATAAGGCTTGTTAACATTTGATCCATACTATATATATATATATATATATATATATATATATATATATATATATATATATATATATAGCTGTACATTTATTGATTTTTTTTACTTAATAAATTGTACATGTATCTTGTAGTATATTCGACAATGAAATTGGTGGAGTGGATGATAGAAGATATGATGAAGATTTTACTCCATGCTATATTTAAATCATATGTAAGTTTTTTTGTTTCATTTTATTACTATAGCGTGTTATTAATTCCATCATATCCGACTAACAATTGTTTCTCTACTAATAGGTTCAAAAAAATAACGTCAATGATGATTTAATAAAGAGTTTATCACATTTCCCCAAAGCTAAGGTGTTGATGTGGCCATAATATAGAATAAATGGACACACTTTTAACACATTACAAGGGTAAATTCTCCATGAATAGTGGTGTTTGGGTGAAAAGTTCAAATTACAATGACGATGAAGATGATTATTTTGGTGAAATTGAGGAGATAATCCAGTTAGAGTATCCAGACACTCGTGGAAAGAAGATTGTGCTTTTCAAATGTCATTGGTTTGACCCTAGACGAGGCATGTGCAAGCACACGAAATATGATATTTTAGATATTAATCCTAAACGAAGGTACCAGACAAATGACTCATTTATATTGGCTCAACAAGCTATTCGGGTATATTATGCTCCATATCCTGGTGCAACCCGAGATCGTGCTGATTGACTAGCTGTATGCAAAACAAAAGCAAGAAGCATGATTGAGCAGAAGTGGGCGGATAATGAAGAAGCATACCAACCTCAAGAAGGAGTTAATGTGCCAATAATCGATGAAGTATTGTTATAGATAATTTGAGGGATCCAAGTGAAGTAGTCAAGTCTGATGTTGATATTCAAATAGTAGAGAATGTCGATGAAATCGATGTAGATTCAAGTGCAGACGAAGGGGAGACAAATGAGCTCGAAAATTATGAAATTGACGATGAAAAAGTTGAATTTTAGGATTCACAATTATCAGTTTCGCATAACAAGGTATTCGGGTATGTATTATATTCCATAACTGCTAATTTTCAATGATATAAAAATTATATGATTATAATATTGACTAATACATGAAGGTCGTCATATTTAAAAAATGACAAGATTTTTAATTTAGAGAGTGTTTGGCGGTAAAAAAAAAATAATAAAAAATATATATATATATATATATATTTTAATATTACATGGGATTATTGCTCTCTACAAGAAATAAATTGGGAGTGCAAAAAGATTAAAAACAAAAAAAAAATAAAGAAAGAAGAGAAAAGCCTATTGAGCTAGGAAGGTCCGGCCCATTCAATCCCAAGTTACATATTAAACAAAAGGAAAAAGGAACTGTTAAATTGGGCAGTTGGAAGGAACCACTAAAATGGGCAGTTGGGTGCTTTTCAGGAAGTGGAGAGCAATTTTCTCTATTTCTCAGCAGGAATTTTAAAGAAAAAAGAGAGAAAATGAGAGAGTGGGGGTAGCCTATTAACTGCCCTCAGCCTACATCCTATAAATAGGGGTCCTAGAAGCCAAAAGGGGCACGTTAGCAGCACTGCAACAGTTTCCCAGAGAGAGAAAAAAGACATTGAAAGAAAGCATAAAATAGTCCATTGTGCATTCTAGATCAGTAGGCTGAGAGCAAACATACAGCAGCAGGTATAACTCTACTTCTACAACTCTCCTTTGTCTTAATTTGCAGGTAGATGGAGGATAAGAGGCAGAGGATACCCGTACTGGACATACAAACTCTCACCTAGGGGATGACCTCATAGTAGGATGAAGGTTTTCACTTTCTCCTAGGGGTCGCCTCATAGTAGGTTGAGAGTAGCTCGTAGTGGCTTGAGAGTTCATACTTTCGCCACTACACCCCCGATCCCGGCGTGGATCGACCTCCGAGGGGACGAAGTGCTGCCAAAATTTCTGCTCGAGCCATGTTCAAACAGTTCATCAACATCAAAAAAAATATACTTCTAAAATTTCCTACAAAGGGATTGACAGGTTGTTTTTCTGGTGAACAAAACAGGATAAAAAAAAAACTCCACTTATGGAATTGGACCTTTATCCTATCTCTCTAATACGTGAGCACATAATCAGTCTCACGGAAATTGCATTTTACTTCCAACCAAACCAATGGGATCCAAGAGAAAACTCAAAGGAAAAAGAAGTTGTCAACAAAAAACTGGATTACTATATAAGCAGGTTCATAACAACAACAAAAGCCCAGCCAGTTCAAAGCAGAGGACAGCAAATTAGAGATGGTGAAATCAAACCCCCCATCTCAACATATCAGATCAGACAGACTGTAATTCTAAGATAAACACAATATAAAAGGGTTGATAGCAACTCCTAATCCAGAAAAGTTTGTTGAATCCCAAGCAAGTGATTTCTCTCATTTAGTTCCAAATTAATGAGATAAAATCAGTCTTGCAACCTCAAATCCCAAAATTTTGAGGCAAACAAAAAATTAACTAAAGCTAAATGAACCTGTAGAATGTGGTCCATAGCTTCTTCAACCGCTTTCTGATGATTGCGTTTGCTCCAAAAAAAGCCCCTGATGCAGTCGATTACAGCTGCGGGTAGGAGCTAACTCACCGTCTTCCCTTGAGCCATGGTTGAAATTAGCCCCAGTGTATCTTGACCCGAGCGCACCAAATTCAAGCTTGACCACAGTTAAAAAGAAAACAAATGCATCTCAGATTCGAAGAATGTCAAAACAAAGGCAAATATGGGGGGAGAAGAGAGCCAATTCAATAAATAAAATAGCAAGCTTTAATTTGAGGCAAAAATTGAAATTGACGGGGGTTGCAAAACAAACCTTGATTGCCCTTGCCATGGCTGTCCTCAACTCCTTTCCAGTGCTCTCGGCTACCTTCGTCTCCTCTAGGTGGCGGTGGATGCACCGGATCTAAGCTCGCCGGCCCCGAGCGGTGGTGGTTGAGGCTCGTCCGGGATGGCTTCTGCTAACCAGGTTGAATTTGGGTTCCCGCCACCAAAACCGCTGACTAAAATCTCTCGGTCATGAAGCGGGCGAAGTCCTGCTAATTTCAGCTTTGGAGTTTCGTTAGCTCGGGCTATGTCGGTGAGAGAGTGTGCTACTGATTAAAAAAAAAGGAAGAAGAAAGCGGTCGTTGGGCAAAAACACGATAGCACACAGACAAGATTGACATTGGAAAGTTTTAATCAAAATGGGCTTAAACAAAAAATATTGGGCTGGGCCCCATATAATACACCCATATAAAATTGATGTTGGAGGTTGATTGCATCCAACAATTTGCATATACTAAGTTCGTATATGCTCTTTTGCATATTTGAACAAATTATGCCTAATTACCCAACTCACCCACTAAAGTATACAAATTATAATTGGCACAAATTATAAATCGGGTTTAACAAAAATCATAAAGTTAAACTCGTAAAGTTTCAGTGTCATTTTATTCTAGTGGATCGAGTCTCAAATCGGCTCCTAAATAACAAAAACGGAGTCAAAAGCTTAAACCGAATTTTCCAAAATTAAAGTCGGTCAAGTAGAACTACGTAAAGACTTGACGCCGAAAAAACGGCTACGTAGGTAACCCGATATTAAATCTCAAGAATATGTCGGGTACAGTCACTGACCTCTAAATTCACCTTAAAAATGAAAACGAGGTTAAAATTAAATTTAAATTAAACAAACAAACATGATTTTCCGTGTAAGTGATAGCCGTTGAGTTGGGAAACCCTTCCGAGAAGGTGTGCTCAATTTATTCGGGTGATACACGAGAAAATCGCATGCATATGATAGTGTGATTTATGTTAGGGCTACCCTTCCGAGAAAGTGGGTCCTAATACGATCCAATGATGCATGAAAATCTTTAAGATGTTAAAACACACCAACTTAAATACTCGGAACTACGTGAGGCTTGATTCTCTTTCAAGAGATACGTAGGCAACCCGTTAAAATTCGGGTGCAGCCCAAATCACCAAAACCACTAAAATCTTGGTATCGATACGACTTCGAATCAAGACGATAACCAAAAAGGGTCGAACTCAAATATTAAAAATCAAATAAAATGTGTTGTACGATTATTGCGCATTTTTTGTTCAACATATTTTTGGCACGCCCAGTGGGACCCTTTTTGCCTTTTCATCTCTTAGTTTTATTCGATGCTAAAGTTTGCTTATTTATTTTGGTTGCAAGGAAAAATGGCACCAATCGCGACTGTGAACTTTGATGAGCTACCTGCTACTTTCATGGTGAAGGGAGGTCGCTGGATCAAGAGACGGTCGTTCGAAGTTCGCTTTGAGGTTAGTAGGGATTCCATCACTGCGGAGATCCCAGTCAAGAATGTTTTCGGAGCTCTGCCAGCTCCGGAGGATGAGAAAATCACCAACCCGGTGATTAGGTTTCCACTACCGACCTCAAGCAAAGAAAGCATGAAGCTTAAAGGGTTCGCGAGTCACGGGGGCAAGAAAGCTAAGCCTGTGAAGCTCGATGAAAAGAAAGTTGAAAACCTATCAACCAGCAACAGACTTGTACTCCGTAAGGGTGCGAGCAATGGTGCCGGTCCGAGCGGTACAAAGCCCGGAGAAGGAGTTGTTCGAGGACCCATCATTCAAGTTATAAGAAAGAATGTTGGGACGGATGTGATTCCGGCCGTGCAATCTACACCCATGGCCAGGAAGGTGAGCAAGCCCAAGAGAAGAAGGGGGCGAAAGTGTGGCTCCCAGCGCGGGAAGGCTGGGGCACTTCGCAAGTTAGCCCCATCCCCGGCGTTGGACCTAGCCAACGCAACCCTATGGAAGGCCGCCAAAGACCTCCTTGAGGCAAACAAGACTATCATCGCACCTCAAACCGCGAGCTCAAGCCATATTTTCTTTGGTTCAATTCCTTGCGATATGAACCATGTGGAACAAGTCATGGTTACCTCCTATTCGGAGGGAGAGGTCGAAGAAGGATCTGTAAAAAAGAGAGATCGGAAAGCCAAAGCTCCGAGGGTGAAAGTGTTGAAGCCTACGGAGCCTCAGAAGGATGTCCAAGCATCTTTTCAAGCTCAGGACAAAGGGAAGAGCATAGTGGTGCCAAGAAAAGCTACCTCACTCCCTATTTATATGGAGGAGTATGAGGGCCCAATGACAAGATCAAGGTCTAAGACCACGTCATACGCCGGCGCAGTTACTCGTTCTCCAAGTCCGCCAGCTATACCAAAAAAGAAACAAAGTTCTCCCTTATATGGAGATTCGGATTTGTTGTTTCATGAGGATGAGTTTCCGACGGCAGTTGTCAGCGGTATCGGATCAAATGATGGATCCGAAGAGGAAGTTGAAAGCATGTCAGTGCTAGTTACCGGTGCCTCAACCGTTGAAGAGCAACTCCAGGAATTACAGAGAAAACTGGAAGAAAGAGAGGCTCAAATACAACTCCTCATGGATCAAATGAAACAACAAAATTCCGAAAACAGGCAAGAGCAAAGACGAGAGGAAAGTAGCTCCTCTATCTCTCCCCAAGAGATAAAGGATTTAATTGCTCAAGGGATTCGGGAATTTAAGATCTCCCAAAGTCTGCCAGTGATTGGCTACAGAAAGCCATACCCTGCGGATTATGATGCAATTCCTTTCCCTCCGCACTATCAAAGGCCGACTTTTGATAAATTTGACGGCATTCATGGTTCGCCTCATGAGCATCTAGCTCATTTTTACTCCGCGTGCGGAGAAACTGCTTTAAGCGATCAATTGTTGATAAGGCAGTTTGTCCAATCATTAAGAGGATCTGCGTTTACATGGTATACGCAGCTTCAGCCAGAGTCGATCCATACTTGGGATGACTTACAAAAGGAATTTCTTGCTCAATTTGTGAGCTCAAAGGCCAAAGTTTCCATCATGGATCTTGCAAATGCTCATCAAAGGCCAAATGAGTCCGCAAATGATTTCATTGCAAGGTGGAGAAGCTTGCGACTTCAATGCCCGGAAAAATTGAGTGAAGAAGCATGTGTGCAAATGTGCACTAACAACTTGATTCCCGAGCTAGCGGTGCACGTAGGCAGTGCAGAACCTAAAGCTTTCGATGCTTTAGTGTCGAAGGCCTGCAATGTTGAGCGCCAATTGGCTCGGCGTAAAATCGGGGCGAGTCGGCCTCAAGCTAACGAGGTAAGAAAAGATGAGGGTAGGAAACCCGCGAAAAAAGGAGAATCGATGGCCACCTTCATTAAACCCCAAGGAAAACCCTCCGGGAGTACTTCTAGGACAAATGAGAAGGGCCAGGCCAAAGAGACTACTAAAAGGCTAACTCTCGAGGAGAGGAAGCAAAAGAAATACCCCTTTGATGATGAAGATGTAAGGGGTATATTCAACGAGTTGATAAAGGAGAAAATGATATCTCTCCCGGAGTCAAAGAGGCCAAATGAAGTCAACAAAACGGGTGATCCGAGGTATTGCCCGTATCATCGTATTGTTAGTCATCCAATTGAAGACTGTTATGTTTTCAAGGACATTGTTGAGAGGATGATCAACAAGGGTGAGATTGAAATTGAGGGAGTAAGCTCTAAAAACCAAACTGCTTCGTCGAATCCTATATCGATAGCGGAAGAGGTAGAGAGCAACCCTTCGTTGGAGGTTGTCAAAGAGGATGCTATTCCTACAGTATCACTGCCTCCGAAGGCCATCCCCTTACAGTTTCAAATGCGCAATGAGGTGCGTACTGTATGGGCTTATCCCGATATGCCGAGAGACGGGCCAGGTGGCATGTCTTTATATGACGTATTGATGCAAACAAACGTCGAAGAATCGTTTCCGCCGGATGGTGAGGGCGAGAATGGTTCCAAGTGGCAGGTTTGTGTAAGTCGGAAGAAGTCTCCTTCAAAGACCACCCGACGAGCAGGACCTACGGGCTTTAGGATGATCGGTAGAAAGCCCGAAAAGAAAAATAAGAAGAAGAAAAGCAAGAAGAAGGGTAAGAAGAATAAGAAGCCCGAAAGTAAGTCCGACGAAGAGTATACTCAACCCGGACGTAAAATGTTCACTCTTATGGATTACATTCCAAAAGAGTTCTTGGAGGATGACTCTCCCGATGAAGAATTACTTCGGGAAGGTGAAGTTGTCGATGATCCTTCCGATGAAGAATTGTTTCGGGAAGGTGAAGTTGTCGATGATTCTTCCGATGAAGAATTATTTTGGGAAGGTAAAGTCGTCCAGTGTTGCATGACCTCATGGGCCGACATGGTCGAGGAAGAAGAGGTCGATGAAATTTCTCTTCGGTCGGGAAAAAAGTTGTCTTCTTCTAAACCCAATGAAAAAGAAAAGGGTAAGGAGTCACCCGTTGGTGAGACCTCAAAGACGACAAATTTTGAAGGGGCGGTTGACAAAGAAGCTTCCATACCAAGCCAAAGTGACAAGGTTGGGGCATCTAATCTAAAAGATGTTGCACCACGAGTGCCGATGTCACTTCGAAAAACTTCTTATAAAGAGAAGGTGAAGTATGATGTTATCGGTCACTTAAAGCGCATTCCAGCACGTCTAAGTGTATATGATGCTTTACAAATGTCGACCGACCTAAGGAAGGCTTTAATTCAAGCTCTCATGGACCCGGAAGATTATAAAGACCAAGTTGATCATGTAGAGGTCGACGAAGTCACGTCATCTCCTCCGGTTCATTGCGCTTCTTGCATGGCATGTATAACCTTCTCCGATGAAGATCTCCAATTGGGGAGAAATGACCATAACAGGCCGTTATATGTAACGGGTATGGTCGGGGAGACAAAATTGAATAGAATCCTATTAGATTGTGGGTCCGCAGTGAACTTATTGCCTTTGCGGGCTTTGGAAGCGATGGGGTTATCCGTTGATCATCTATCGCCGACATTACTCACTATTCAGGGATTCAACCAAGTGGGGCAAAAAGCGCTAGGTGCTATCGCCTTAAAAGTGGTTCTGGATGATCTTTACAAAGATGCGCTCTTCCATGTGATCGATGCCGGAACCTCTTATAATGCGTTGCTTGGAAGACCTTGGCTTCATGCTAGCAAATCAATTGCTTCTACACTTCATCAGTGCTTAAAATACACCGATGAGAACGGGAATGAGAGGACTATCCGAGGAGATAGTGATCCTTTTCAAGGTGAAAGCGTTAACTACGCGGACGCCAAATTTTACAAGGCGGTGCATTGTAGTCCTAGCACTCATTCAGAAGCGAAAAAGGACAGTAGAAGTGAAAGTCCTCAAAAAGAAGAGATTGGCCGAAAAGAGTTGTCACCGCCTAAAATCTCTCTTGTTTGCAAGAAGGAGGTGCAAGTGACTCGTCCGAAGGTGTTGTTCAAATACACACCTAAAGACAAGCGCCAACCCGGTCAAAAGCCGTTAAGTGCCACGGAGAAGGCCATGAATTCTTTAATGACAAGTTACACTTGTCCTCTCCGCAAAATTGACCAATCGGTGCCAAAGAAGAAGTTGGTCATCCATAAGCATTTTGGAGAGAAAAGAAATGAAGACACGAGGGCAGTGTTCAAGGGCGAGTCGTCTAAGTTGCCCGATGAACAGGTCCCTTCAAAGCTTGATAAAAAAGTCAAAATTAAGGTGGCGAAACCCTCGTGGAAATGTAAAACTAAACAAAACCCCCGTAGCAAGATCTCGATGGATGATTTGCAGCTTTCGCAAGAAGGCGAGTTGTTATCGGCCAAAGTCTTAGAGCCTATGACTCTTACAAGTCATGAGCAAAGTATGTTCTTGCAAGAGACAACAAACGCTCCGCGAGTCTCGGTCTTTGGAAGACTAGGAGTAAGTTCTCCGAAAGTTTCTGTGTTTGAGAGACTTGGAGAAGCTAGTGTGTCCAAGAACAAGAAGGCCAATGGCAAGAAAAATAAAAAGTGGAAGCTTAAGAAAAATAAGCCAAAAGCTCCTACTTGCAAGCCGGAAGATCCAATGGATACTCAAATAGAGGAGGTGAACATGGTGTTGGCCTCTAGCGAGAGCGAATCGGCCGAAGACTCACAGGATTTTGTTAGCATAATCCAGCTGGCTCCACCGGAAATGGAGGATGGTGGTCAAGCCACGGTCGATAAACTTCAAGAGATAAATCTCGGGAGTGTCGAAAATCCTAAACCTGTTTTTGTTAGTGCTTTTCTAACAGACAAGGAAAAAGGATTATATGAGGAGCTTCTACATGAATATCGAGATGTATTTGCTTGGGGGTACCAAGACATGCCTGGGTTGGATCCTAAGGTGGCCATGCACAAGTTGTCCATCTCGGAAGAAGAAAAGCCAGTGAAGCAAGCGCAACGCCGTTTTCGGCCCGAGTTGACTGTACAGATCAAAGTTGAAGTCAATAAGCTCATCGAGGCCGGATTCATTCGGGAGGTTCAATATCCGATATGGTTGGCTAACATTGTTCCCGTGAAGAAGAAAAATGGTCAGCTACGCATCTGTGTTGATTTCAGGGACTTAAATGAAGCATGTCCCAAAGATGAGTTCCCTCTTCCCATAACCGAGCTCTTGGTTGATTCCACTACAGGGTTCCAAGCCTTGTCCTTTATGGATGGGTTTTCGGGATACAATCAAATCAAAATGCATCCCGAAGATGAAGAACTAACGGCCTTCCGTACACCATTAGGCACGTACTGCTATACAGTGATGCCTTTTGGGTTAAAGAATGCCGGGGCAACCTATCAAAGAGCCATGACGGTCATCTTTCATGATCTTCTTCACAACACCATCGAGTGTTATGTAGATGACCTTGTGGTGAAAACGAAAAAGAGGGAGGATCATATAAATGACCTTAAAATTATCTTCGAAAGATTGCGCAAGCACCAGTTGAAAATGAATCCTCTTAAGTGTGCCTTTGGTGTAACATCGGGGAAGTTTCTTGGTTTCGTTGTTCGAGGTCGAGGAATAGAAATTGATCCTGATAAAATTAAGGCGATCATGGAAATGCCAGCTCCGAGGAATCTCCGTGAACTGCGAGGCTTGCAAGGCAGGCTTGCTTATATCCGACGGTTCATTTCGAACCTAACAGGGAGATGTCAACCCTTTCTAAGGTTGATGAAGAAAGATGTTCCCTTCGTTTGGGATCAAGCTTGCCAAAATGCCCTCGAGAGCATTAAGAAGTACTTGACCGATCCGCCAGTTCTTATGGCGCCAGTTCAAGGAAGGCCCTTGATTTTGTACATCGCAAGTCTTGATCGATCATTAGGGGCTATGTTGGCTCAAAATAATGATGACGGAAAGGAAAATGCCTTGTATTACATCAGCCGGACAATGGTGGGGGCAGAACAGAATTATTCCGCTATGGAGAAGATATGTCTAGCGTTGATCTTTGCCATCCAAAAGCTACGACATTACCTTTTATCCCACCAAATCACATTAATATCCAAAGCGGATCCTCTACGATACATTTTATCAAAAACTGTGTTGTCGGGACGATTGGCCAAATGGGCTATGCTTCTAGCTCCTTTCGACATCAAATATGTGCCTCAAAAGGCAGTAAAGGGGCAAGTTATAGCTGATTTCCTAGCAGCCCATCCCACTCCGGATAACGAGGAGTTGTCAGACGATTTGCCAGATGAAGAAGTCTTTATGACGGAGGAAAAATCTTGGCAGTTATATTTCGATGGTGCTGCAACAAAAAGGGGGTCTGGTGTGGGTATTGTGTTCATTACCCCAAGTGATGGAATAGTGCCTTATTCATTTTCTCTTTTGGAGAATTGCACAAATAATGTGGCAGAATATGAGGCACTCATTATCGGCTTGGAGATAGCTCTTGAAATGCGTGTTGATCCATTGAAGGTGTTTGGTGACTCTCAATTAGTCGTTAGACAATTAAATGGGCAATACGAGGTCAAAAACGCAAACTTGATCCTTTTGCATCAAAGAGCTAAATATCTCACACATCAATTCCGTCAAATTGAAGTGGTACATATATCAAGGTGTGAGAATGACAAGGCGGATGCTTTGGCAAAATTGGCTTCATCGTTGACGTTACCAAATGAAAGGGAAATTCAGGTTACCATCGGTGAACGCCATTTGCTTATGCCATCCTCGGAGCGAGATGAGCCAAAAGAAGAAGTGGAGGTCGCTTCCGTTTATGAAATTGAGGAAGAAATGGATTGGCGACAACCACTTGTTGAATATCTTCGTCATGGAGTCCTCCCTGATGATGCGAAAATGAGGGTGGATGTTAAAAGACGAGTGCCAAGATTCTTACTTAAGAATGATACTTTGTATCGAAGAACATTTGACGGAATCTTGCTAAGGTGCTTGTCCAAAGAAGAAGCTAAATACATTCTAGCCGAAACTCATGCTGGAGTGTGCGGAGCGCATCAAGCAGGTCCTAAATTGGCTAATCAAATCAAACGGTTAGGCTACTATTGGACTACTATGGTGAAAGATGCTATGGACTTCGCTAAAGCTTGCCACGCTTGCCAAATTCACAGTGACTTCATACATCAACCTCCTCAAATGCTACATCCTACTACTTTATCATGGCCTTTCAATGCATGGGGTCTTGATGTGGTAGGGAGCATAAAGCCATCTTCTTCCCGAGGTCACCAATATATTTTGGCGGCTACGGATTATTTCTCCAAATGGGCCGAAGCTATACCTTTGAAGGAGGTAGGAGCTAAAGAAGTCGCCAATTTCATAAGGACTCATTTGATTTATCGATATGGAGTGCCTTCGAAGATCATCTCCGATAACGCTCTTTACTTCAAGAATCAAATGTTGGTGAAGTTGAGCGAGAAATTCGGGTTTAAGCATAGCTTTTCATCTAGCTATAACCCGTCGTCAAATGGCCAAGCTGAAGCATTTAATAAAGTGCTATGCAAAATTCTCAAGAAGATGGTCTCAAAATCGAAGAGAGATTGGCATGAACGGTTACCAAAGGCACTATGGGCTTACCGGACTACAACCCGAACATCGACAGGTTGTACACCATACAACTTGGTCTTTGGGTCCGAAGCTGTTTTACCACTGGAGATACAATTGCCATCTCTTAGAGTAGCGGTTCAACTTACCGACCTCGAAGAGAATGTCAAAATCCGTTTGGCCGAGCTTGAAGCATTAGACGAGTTTAGGCTAGCAACGCAACAAAAGCTTGAAATCTACCAGGCTCAAGTAGCTGGGGCATTCAACAAGCGGGTCAAGTTTCGCTCATTCACTATTGGTGACTTGGTTCTTACCATTCGTCGACCAATTGTCATTAATCGAAAAGCGCAAGGAAAGTTTGAATCGAAATGGGAAGGTCCGTATGTGGTGACCAAAGTTTTTCCCAAAGGTGCATATGAGCTCTCAAATACCGAAGGCGAAGTGGTATATTCATGTGTGAACGGAAAATTTGTGAAAAGGTTTTTCACATGAAGTTTGAGGGTCAAAACGTTAAGAACTACGTTAAGACTTGATCTCCAGCAAGGAGTACGTAGGACGTTTGACATCAAAACATTTGTCAAATTCAGTCGCGCAAAAAAAAAAAAAAAACCGGGTTCGCATATGATAGTCGGATCATTTGGGAAACCCTTCCTAGAAGGTGGGCCCAGATAGTCCGAGTGATGCGGTAAAAAAAAAAAAAAAAAAAAAAAAAAAAAAAAAAAAAGAAGAAGAAGAAAAAAGAAAAATCTCGGTACAAAGAAATGAAATGAAAAATGGACTAGAAGCTAGCCCAAAATCGAGGCGACCCGGAGAATATGTGAAAAATGGGCGTCCGAAAGAACTACGAAAGGCTTGATCCCTCATGAAGAGGGTACGTAGGCAGTCTAGCTAATAAAAACGCTAGGTGCAGCCCTAAAAATAAATACAACACCATCTTGTCCCTTTAACGAGAGTTTATGCAAAATTATAAAATTGCATATAACTCATGAAGGGTCTCAAGTTTTTTTTTTTTTTTAGTAAATCTATCCACCTCAAGGTGATGTTAATCAAGATTGGTCATATATCTATATCATGAAGGCGTGAAACATCATTTGTCAGGACTTTCATAATAAGTTACCACTCATGCCATGTGATTGTATATTATAAGGGCTGGTTCTATCCACCAGAGGAGGTTGATTTGAGGGGTATATAATTCAAATATATTGAATCGGGTAGCAAACACCCACTACCATTTTCCATACACATCTTCCACACACATGTAAAATGGTTGGGTAAATCCTTGGTCAATACAAGTGATAAAAAAAATGAAATTAAATGATCTCACATAAAGAAATGCTGCTGCCAAATTGGTTCTGAATTAAAACAAAACGTGTTCAGACTTCAGAGCATACAAAGAAAGTGAGCAAATTGAAAAATGAATACAACCGATACAACTAACTATTCGGTTGATTATTAAACTAAACTAGAAGCAAATCAATAAGATGAAGAGAAAGCATTAATCTCGTTAGCCAAAGCATGGATGCGGGTCTCCTTCGTCTTCAACTCCATCAGCTTGTCTTGACCTGCTTGGTCCAGCTCAGCCCGGATCGATTGCATTCTGTTTTCGCCTTCAAGAATGGAGCTTTGCAGTTCGGATTCCTGAGCTGTCTGCTCAACCTTGATGGACTCAAGCCTAAGTTCTACCTCTTGAATCTTCCCTTTTAAGAGTAGAAGTTCTTGTTCACCTGCTTGTAAATCGGAGGACCATTGAGCTGTAGAGGAGGAAAGTTGTTGTTGCTTCAGTTTAAGATTGGAAGAGCATTCAGTCAGTTGAACTGAAAGCTGCTCAACACGCTGCACATCCACGGCTGTTGTGATACTGGCCACAACATCAACTTCATCCATCAGATTTTGAACTTTTGAGACAAGCCATGTGACATCGATCTCGTTAGCTCCTGCAATTACCTGAATGGTCTTTAGAGTCCGCATCACAGAAGTCCTTTCACCCAGCAGATTTGTGGAGGATGGTGAGCTTGAAAAGATCTTGGCAAGTTTGCTAACGCCGGTGACCAGGGTCTCCCGAATCCATTCATCGGGCGATCGGGCAAGCATCTCTTGTAGGCTCACTTGAGATGATGGATTAGAAGTCGTACCTGAGGATTCCACAACTTTGCTCAAAGGAGGAATGTGGGGCAGCATGTTGGGCGGTGTCGTCGTGTCTTCCGTCATACTGATGATTGGGTCGTTGTCTTCGGCTACGGCAACATTATCAGAAACAAGAAAATTCTCAAAGAAAGGCAAGTCATACTGATCAGCTAAAGTGGGGCTTTCAGACCCATTACGACGACGCTGCATTTTGAAGTAGCGAGCGTCACTAGAGGAGTCTCTTCTGGTTGAATCAACCGGACGGTCAGCCCTCTCCAGGTCGATGATGGAAGTGTCACCTGAATGAGATGCGGAGCGGGAGGAACGGGAAGATTTTCTTTTGCGCCTGGGCTGTTGAGCATCCTCGAAAATCTCTACTCGTCCTCTTGTCCCTGCAGTGACTATTCTGGTGTCTGAAATTACAAAAACAGGCCGCTCAATGCAAGGTTTTCCCGTCAAAACAGTCTTGATCTGGCTGCAGGATTGAGTCAAATAAGGGGCAGAAACTCTAGCCCACCAGCCACAATATGCATAGATATAAGTACCCAAGTAGTGAGGATGTGGGATATGAAACAAAACCCCAGTATCCCTTCTGAGCAGCTGAGCATATGCAGTGGCGATACTCTCCAGGGACCTTTTGCTTCGTGCACCCAAGGGAAAATCCAATGGATCAGCAGGGACGCCTTGATCAAACCCGAACTGCCGAGCAAACCTACTCGGATAATAGGGCTCCAACATCATTGTAGCTCCAAAACGGACAGGTAAAAGGGCGGTGCGGGTGGCTATCAGATGCTCAAAACATTCAGCAGACAATGAATCAGAGTCAATATAATCCTTGTCACCAATCCCTAATCCAAAGCCCACAGCCCTATATGATACTCGCTGGGTGCCTCTAAATATAAGTCTAGCTTCATAAAGGCTTTTGTCATGACCATTTACTCCGGCGTACTTCGCCATAGAAGGGAAAACTTCATCAAATTCATCAGTGGAGCGGCAGGGATATAAACATGGAAAATAATCTGCTATCCAACCCACCACAAAATGAATACCAAAATTGGTTTGGGCACTACCTGGGTTTCCTGGAAAGGTAGCCATTTCACCCAACCCATGGGTATATGTGACCCAAAACAGTGGGGGCAAGAGAAATTTTCCGCCCTTGGGCCATTAGAGAAGCCATCACAAATGTGTCAGGCCTAATAGACTTGGACCCGAAAGGCAAGACAAACCTGCTTAACAGAAGAGCTAGGTAGGCAGTGAGCTCCCCTTCTCTAGATATGCGCAGAGGTAGTGGCTCTTTTGATTCCTTTCTCAAATCCGAAAGGTGAGAGGCCCTCCTTTTGCTAGAGCCAGGAGGATCTTCACCGTAAGCAATATAGCGTGGCTTACCCCTATAGAAATGTTGAATCCACCTAGACCAGAAAACCTGTCACAAGAAGAAAAGAGCAGGGGTTCAGTTAGATACTTTATTTCCATATCGAATAGTGTATTCCTAATGAAGAAAATAAGGAGGAAATTATGCCATAATGAATATGTTTGGTACCTCTGAAGTATTGTCATGCTGACAAAGCTCAGAATGAATTCGCAGAAGTTCTGCCACAGTGGGAGGATATTTCTCCTGGTCCAAGAGTTGTTCATTTGGAGGCAAATATTCCTCATAGGGATCCCCTAAAATGGGTAAACCTCCGATCACCTTCAAGTCGTGCAAGGAAATTCCGACTTCTCCACCGCCATGATGAAACGTGTTGGTCAAGGGACCCCACAACTCACAAAATGCTCTCCAGACATCCGGGTGGTAGTTATATGGGAATTGAGAGATTCCAACGAGCCCACGGATATCAGCTTGCTGCAGAGGTTCTTGGTACTTGTCCATAACACGGTCAGTCCATTCCATAAGGAAAGGGACGAATGACGATAAACCACGAAAATTAAGCTCTCCGCCCCAATTTCTGCGACTATCTAAAAGCCTTTTCAAAGTAGGATAGAATTCTTCCCTAGGCTGAGATAAGTCATCAGTAAGACACACCTTTTCAAGAAGGGTGGACTTAAATCTTCGCCCGAACTCCTTGCGAGGCCTGATGCATCCGCTTTCTTCATATAAAGAGCAAATTAGGCCCCCCTCTGAGACTTCTTCCTTTTTGAACAACCGAGGCAATTCATCGCTAGGAGGTCTGACCTTAGACTCTGTCAGAGAAAGAGTCATATTGTAAAGGGGGCCATTGATGACCTCCTTACCGTTTGCCCTAGGTGCTCGCTGAGAGCCTACCTCGCCATAAGCTGTCATGACGGGTTTCTGACAAGAAAGAAGAGTTGTCCATCAAAATTTAAAAAAAAAAAAAGAACAAGCAATGAGGATCATAGAAACGAAGGGGGTGGTACCTTGGGCCTTTTCTCTGCCATTGTTTCCCAAGTTCCTCTGCAGAGACGCCTCTTCACAAAGATCTGAGTGCTTCATCTGGAAAAAAGAGCTGTTTAAATAGGCTCAAAGACTGGAGCTTTAAAAAGCAAATCTTTTCTTCAAATTCAAACTGCAAGGAGATCAGGAGAGTTTGTTAGAGATATGATCAAGATTTTATCTGATTTATCTCATTATTTTAAAAGGGGTTATTTGTCTTCCAAAATCCTACAACATAAATATGCTTCAAAATTGAAGATAAAGCTTTCTCGCCGAACTTTGGATGTGTTCACCAAAATTCCACACATACAAAGTTCGGGGGGCAACTGTTTGGCGGTAAAAAAAAAAAATAATAAAAAATATATATATATATATATATATATATTTTAATATTACATGGGATTATTGCTCTCTACAAGAAATAAATTGGGAGTGCAAAAAGATTAAAAACAAAAAAAAAATAAAGAAAGAAGAGAAAAGCCTATTGAGCTAGGAAGGTCCGGCCCATTCAATCCCAAGTTACATATTAAACAAAAGGAAAAAGGAACTGTTAAATTGGGCAGTTGGAAGGAACCACTAAAATGGGCAGTTGGGTGCTTTTCAGGAAGTGGAGAGCAATTTTCTCTATTTCTCAGCAGGAATTTTAAAGAAAAAAGAGAGAAAATGAGAGAGTGGGGGTAGCCTATTAACTGCCCTCAGCCTACATCCTATAAATAGGGGTCCTAGAAGCCAAAAGGGGCACGTTAGCAGCACTGCAACAGTTTCCCAGAGAGAGAAAAAAGACATTGAAAGAAAGCATAAAATAGTCCATTGTGCATTCTAGATCAGTAGGCTGAGAGCAAACATACAGCAGCAGGTATAACTCTACTTCTACAACTCTCCTTTGTCTTAATTTGCAGGTAGATGGAGGATAAGAGGCAGAGGATACCCGTACTGGACATACAAACTCTCACCTAGGGGATGACCTCATAGTAGGATGAAGGTTTTCACTTTCTCCTAGGGGTCGCCTCATAGTAGGTTGAGAGTAGCTCGTAGTGGCTTGAGAGTTCATACTTTCGCCACTACACCCCCGATCCCGGCGTGGATCGACCTCCGAGGGGACGAAGTGCTGCCAAAATTTCTGCTCGAGCCATGTTCAAACAGTTCATCAACATCAAAAAAAATATACTTCTAAAATTTCCTACAAAGGGATTGACAGGTTGTTTTTCTGGTGAACAAAACAGGATAAAAAAAAACTCCACTTATGGAATTGGACCTTTATCCTATCTCTCTAATACGTGAGCACATAATCAGTCTCACGGAAATTGCATTTTACTTCCAACCAAACCAATGGGATCCAAGAGAAAACTCAAAGGAAAAAGAAGTTGTCAACAAAAAACTGGATTACTATATAAGCAGGTTCATAACAACAACAAAAGCCCAGCCAGTTCAAAGCAGAGGACAGCAAATTAGAGATGGTGAAATCAAACCCCCCATCTCAACATATCAGATCAGACAGACTGTAATTCTAAGATAAACACAATATAAAAGGGTTGATAGCAACTCCTAATCCAGAAAAGTTTGTTGAATCCCAAGCAAGTGATTTCTCTCATTTAGTTCCAAATTAATGAGATAAAATCAGTCTTGCAACCTCAAATCCCAAAATTTTGAGGCAAACAAAAAATTAACTAAAGCTAAATGAACCTGTAGAATGTGGTCCATAGCTTCTTCAACCGCTTTCTGATGATTGCGTTTGCTCCAAAAAAAGCCCCTGATGCAGTCGATTACAGCTGCGGGTAGGAGCTAACTCACCGTCTTCCCTTGAGCCATGGTTGAAATTAGCCCCAGTGTATCTTGACCCGAGCGCACCAAATTCAAGCTTGACCACAGTTAAAAAGAAAACAAATGCATCTCAGATTCGAAGAATGTCAAAACAAAGGCAAATATGGGGGGAGAAGAGAGCCAATTCAATAAATAAAATAGCAAGCTTTAATTTGAGGCAAAAATTGAAATTGACGGGGGTTGCAAAACAAACCTTGATTGCCCTTGCCATGGCTGTCCTCAACTCCTTTCCAGTGCTCTCGGCTACCTTCGTCTCCTCTAGGTGGCGGTGGATGCACCGGATCTAAGCTCGCCGGCCCCGAGCGGTGGTGGTTGAGGCTCGTCCGGGATGGCTTCTGCTAACCGGGTTGAATTTGGGCTCCCGCCACCAAAACCGCTGACTAAAATCTCTCGGTCATGAAGCGGGCGAAGTCCTGCTAATTTCAGCTTTGGAGTTTCGTTAGCTCGGGCTATGTCGGTGAGAGAGTGTGCTACTGATTAAAAAAAAAAGGAAGAAGAAAGCGGTCGTCGGGCAAAAACACGATAGCACACAGACAAGATTGACATTGGAAAGTTTTAATCAAAATGGGCTTAAACAAAAAATATTGGGCTGGGCCCCATATAATACACCCATATAAAATTGATGTTGGAGGTTGATTGCATCCAACAATTTGCATATACTAAGTTCGTATATGCTCTTTTGCATATTTGAACAAATTATGCCTAATTACCCAACTCACCCACTAAAGTATACAAATTATAATTGGCACAAATTATAAATCGGGTTTAACAAAAATCATAAAGTTAAACTCGTAAAGTTTCAGTGTCATTTTATTCTAGTGGATCGAGTCTCAAATCGGCTCCTAAATAACAAAAACGGAGTCAAAAGCTTAAACCGAATTTTCCAAAATTAAAGTCGGTCAAGTAGAACTACGTAAAGACTTGACGTCGAAAAAACGGCTACGTAGGTAACCCGATATTAAATCTCAAGAATATGTCGGGTACAGTCACTGACCTCTAAATTCACCTTAAAAATGAAAACGGGGTTAAAATTAAATTTAAATTAAACAAACAAACATGATTTTCCGTGTAAGTGATAGCCGTTGAGTTGGGAAACCCTTCCGAGAAGGTGTGCTCAATTTATTCGGGTGATACACGAGAAAATCGCATGCATATGATAGTGTGATTTATGTTAGGGCTACCCTTCCGAGAAGGTGGGTCCTAATACGATCCGATGATGCATGAAAATCTTTAAGATGTTAAAACACACCAACTTAAATACTCGGAACTACGTGAGGCTTGATTCTCTTTCAAGAGATACGTAGGCAACCCGTTAAAATTCGGGTGCAGCCCAAATCACCAAAACCACTAAAATCTTGGTATCGATACGACTTCGAATCAAGAGGATAACCAAAAAGGGTCGAACTCAAATATTAAAAATCAAATAAAATGTGTTGTACGATTATTGCGCATTTTTTGTTCAACAGAGAGCCCAAAACTATCAATTTATATAGATGAGTGCATTTTTTATGCTCTAAAAATGTTAATCCAAATATTTTTAGTCATTAATAGGAAACTTTTTTAGTTCCCGCATCTTTTTTCCATTTTCATAATTTGGCGCCAGTTCCAATTCACTTTCATGCGGTTACTTTGAAATTACTCTTAAAAATAGATTTAATTGGGAAACTAAAAAGATCATGGCAATCACACAACCCGATCACGTCCTCCATCCATCAACAAGGAAACTGATTTTAATTATCGCTTTAATTCTCACTCTCTCTCTCTATTCACTTTAATTTGGTGTCTCTGTTAGTTTTGCTGCCGATCTTCCATGGGGGGTTTATCGATGGTTTCCCAAAGAAGGTTGATCGGCGGGCAGAAATCTATACCACACTCAGCTGCGTTGTCCCACAACATTCGGCGGTTACCACCAGATGACAATGGAAGCCAATTGAAATCGGTGCCTTTTGACATATATGCAACCCTCTAATCTGGGTGGGCAAGCAGATAACTCTCAAGCAAATATTGGTAAGGTGAGGTCATACACACGTCCGGGTTCTGCACTTGAAGATGACATCGAGTTACAGTTTGATCGGAGGGTCGAGGGGGAAAACCGGGTTAGAGACTCGTAAGTTAAGTAGTATATGTTTACATTATCAATTTATTTGAAATTTTCTTATAAAGGTTGAAAATTTTGTTGATAGGTTCGAGAAAAAGACTCAAGTCCTCAAGATAATTCATACTAATATTCATTCTCACTTTACAGGACCTTGGCATTGTTTCTCTAAAATACCAGATTCAGCACTAAATCCAAGCATGTTCTTCCCCAGCTTCAGCCGTCCGACAACACCCAAGCTAAAATACCATATTCTCACTTTACAGATCCTTCCAACCCTTGCTGATCGGTTCTGATCTACCCCTCTAATGAATGAACAAGGTCGATCAACACCCAAGCTTTCCTAATTATGGTGGAGGTGGTACTTCGAATGATGCAGACAGTGATAGTATAGATCCATACTAAGGTCCATCCAAGCATTCAAAGAAAGGAATTATTTTATAACTAGTTTCTACTATTTTCTACTTATTTGGACTTTATGATTAATTACTTCTATATTTTTTTTTGTTAGATGTAGTATGTTATAACTGATGTCTATATTGTTTGATTATTATGCATTTTAATTCTACGAGTGACGTACTTTATGAAATTTGTATTGTTAAGTATTTTATTAAATTGTATTATTATTATTTCATTTTAATTAAATTTCACGTACGAAAATCGTCCAAATGCCCCTTTTAAATTAATATTTAATTATTTTGATAAATTAAAAAAAAATCGTTTGTAGATGTTTATTAGATAAAAATTAATTAATATAATTGATATCATTGTATTTATTTTTAAATTGGAAATCAACTCTCCAACGTCAAAATTCGTTGAAAAATGGTAGAGTAATTTCGTCTTCGACCATTCCAATAACTCGGGCCGATGGCAAGTCATACAGCTTCGTCCGTCGACAAATCTTTAGTGGTCCAACCTATTAGGTATTCCAACAATTCAACCCGTCGGGTATTCCAACAGTTTTAAGCCATTGCTTTCTTTTTGATGGAAACAACCGTCAATACAGCCTTGTCGATCTTACCCGTTGGCGCCATCATTCCAACGACCGGGTCTATCGGCATCACCTTTCCGGCATGCCGACGATGGATATTCCAACGGATAACTATCCAACGATTAATGCCGTCGGGATCCTACAATCCGTTGCGAATAGCGACAGATACATGCGCTGAGGAATCCTGTGTTTCTAGTAGTGTTGATGCTCGTTTGGATAAATGTAGGAAGTTTACTTTTCGGGAATTTAATTCCTGGGAAATCTACTTCCCATGAATTACACTTTGTAGGATTGTAGGTAACGTGTTTTGTTGAAAAATAAAATAATGGTGGATTTGATATAGTGAGATAAATAAGAGATTTTTATTAGTAAGAAAAGGGTGAAAGTTATCTTACCATGTACCTCCTTGGTAATTCAAATTCCTGTATTTAACAGGAAGTTAAATTCATAAGAATTTCAATTCTTTAGTTTTTTTAGATGAAATTTTTTAACGAAACACATATATTTTATCAAACTTTCAGAAATATTCATATTTCTGGGTTTTTCAAACCAATTCAAACGAGAACTTGTTGGGACTTGAGTCTCATTTACTTTCATATTGGACTTATTATGCAACATGTTGCGTATTCCATTCAGCAATAAGTTCTGATGGTATACCCAGTAAAAATTAGCAATATATCGGTAAACTCCTAATAAAATTTGTTTCCAAAAAAGTAAAGAAAAAGATAGGAGAAGCAGGACATCGGAACTGAAACGCCGCGTTTTGGTTGATGGTGCAATATCTCCACCGCCTTTCTCGCTCTTCATCGTCCCCCTTGTTCGTCTCTGTTGAAACACTTATCCCGATTCCACCTGCAACGATCTCTCCTCTCCCGATTCCTCAATCGAAACCCTTTTATTGATTCCATTTCTGTAATTTCTCCTTTCTCGTTGTGGATGGCAAAGACCAACAAATACACCTCCATCAACTTCAACGACCTCTACGACAAGAAGCTCTCCTCCTCCTCCGCCTCCGCCTCCGCCAAGCACAATCCCTTTTCCTCCTCCATCCCCTCCGCCAACAAATCCGGCTATCTCTCCGCCGCCTCCCGCTCTCATGGCATGCTTGTCCTCTCCCGTCATTCCCCCAACCCCCAACCCTCCTTTCACTCCTCGCCTTCTCCCTCTCTCCCCTCGATCTCAACTTTAAAGGCTCAATCCCAACCCCAACCTCATCCCCAGCCCCAGCTTCAGCCCCAACCCGTGCGCGATTCGATCTCCCTCCGTCCGCTGGGGAATACCGGATCCGTTTTGGAGACCGGGAAGAAGGAATCGACTCTTGCGGCGGCGCCGACGCTCAAGAGCGATAAGTTTGTTCCCCCGCATCTTCGGCCGGGATTCGTGGCGAAGGAGGAGCGATCTCCGGCGGGAATAGATGTTGGTGGTTTCCGACCGGGCTCTGCCGGAGGGATGGGGTCAGATTCATCATCTCCGAGCCGAAATGGAGAGGATCGGAGGCCGAAATCAGGTGGTGGATATGGGAGGAGGTTCGAATATGGCGCTGTGAATCGGCCGAGATCTGGTGGAAACCGGCCCAATTCCAGTGGTTAGGTATCGTCTCAGTTGTTTTTCTTTCGATTTTAGATTCAAGTTGAATGAATTTCCGTTGGGTTTTTCGCTTTCATTTTCTTGCATAATTTTCCTTTTATGATCCTTGTTTTGGATTTATGTGAACCTGTGCTTGTGATTTGTTATTAAGCATAAGTGAAAAAATAAAGATTGAAAAGGTAAATAACCAAATTAGATGTTGTGTGGTTTGTGCAGGTAGCGTTTATTGTTAGTTAGTTACTTTTTGAACTATGAATGAAAGTAAAGCAATTTAATCCTAACCCAACCGTCTATGAGCTTCAACAACTCACATCAATTCATATAATTCCCTTTCAATTCCTAGTGGAAAACTATCATTTAATTTATCAAAATATGCATCAATTGTCTGTTTAACAGATAAGCTAGTATGGTGAAACAGCCTTTAATATAAGCACCTTGTCAACTATTAAGATTTATCAACTTTTTGCCAAATTCTCTTTCTATTGTTTAATTCCTTCAAAGCCTTGTAAACGGTATGGTGATTTTGTTCTAGAAACTGTCAATGTGCTTCGCTTCGCCTAAGAAGTTAATAAGGTGGATCTTCTTCATTATTTCTAATTCTAGCTGCTATAACAGACTGCCAGCAGTTCAAATTTGATGAATACTAACAAATACCGATTTTTTGTTTGATAAGATTCTAGCTGTATGAAGACTTTTCAAGGCCTTCTGGCGATAACAGTTTTTCTGTGTGAGTTTTTTTTTAAAAGTTTTAGCAGGACAAAGACTTTATTGCTCCCTTGTTTCCCAGCTCTCTAGATGACCCTTTTTGTTTGCTTCAATGTGAAAGTTTGATTGTTTTCGGGTTTCGCTTTCGCCATGCCTTTTTCATTTTGATGGATGTTTCTTTGTGACTGAGTTGCAAAGTTTCTTCATCAATTATTGAGATCCACTAGTTTAATATATACACCAAATGCATAACATCCAAATAATGTAAGACGTCATATTTGTTGTCATGTTAAGTTCCTTTGTTTATACCTTACAGGTAGATGGTGATATATTGATCTCGGTTGGTAGCAGGTCTTATATCATCCTTTCATAAATTGGGCTAAAAATAGCATAACTAGATCCATATTGCAAGGAAACAGAATTAAATTAAGATCTTAGGTGGGAAATAGTTGATTTAAAACCTCACAACAACTGAAAAAGTATGAATCTAACAATTATTAGAAGACATCCACTACCTCTCAAAATCCACAGTTTCAGACGCAAACTGCACAGCATTATAAGTTTATAACCAATCATAAAGGTTGGTATTTACAATGGGTCCCCTGCCCTTTGCCCACAATATAGCCAAATATGAAGTGTTAAACCCTCAAAACATAACTTGTGTGTACTTCTACCTCACTGCCCCTTTGTATTGATACACATTGCATGGTCTTTTTACATTCCCTAATTGACCCTTCCCAATTCTCACCTTATTCTGGGTTGCTGCATTCTGCACACGGGCCACAGCTGCTCAAGAATGTTCTTGCGTCTTTTCTGTTGTAGCTCTTTCAGAATCTCATCCTTGGTTGCTAGCTATAATAATGGTTCTTTTGAAATGCAATTTTGGGTTACTTTATCTATCCTCATTTCCTTGGTTTCCATTTAAACCATACATGGTAACTTCTGATGTCCTGTCCCTGTCACAGACCTTAGAGTGGGAGGAAGATTTATAAGGTTACCTGCTTTGTTCTTTGTCCTCTTTCATGGAAGGTCGATGGGTTTTTATGAAATTACAAGGGTTGGCATCCATTTTGTGGCTATTTGAAACTGTTCCCCCTCTGTGGTGCTGGACGTCGACTTGTTCAGGGGGAGTTATTTAAAACTTTTGTGTGGCTATAACAATGATCACCACACTTGAGAAAGCCTTTCTGAGTTCATTTGGCTCTCTGTGCGATTGATGGTAAGATACTTATTTGTTCTGATTCGGTGATTATTTGTACACATGAGATCTTGGATTGAATAAGGACCTTCCAGCCAAAAAAAAACCCTCTGGTATCACAGACTCATATATTAAGCTCAATTCAACCCCACCAATGCATTTTTCTAAACCAAGATGAACTTGGAAATGTCTTGTGAAGGGATGAAAGAGTGAAGCTTTCTTTTGATGCCTATCCTGGAAAGGAAGAGATTTATGCTATACTTTTATCTGATGCAGAGGTGCTAGATGTGAGGAGAAATTAATGGAGAGTAAAGTGTATAAAGTAATTCTTTTTTATTTTCCTTTTTTTTGCAATTGCTTTTTAAAATTGATTTGTGGAATATTGTAACAATTATTAACTTTTTTCATAGGAATTATCAAAATGACAAATAACTTGATAAAGCCAAATGAGGCTAAAATGACATTGACACTTATTTTCAGGCAGAGGGAGTGATATTTTATGTCTCTGAACCCCTCAATTTAATAATTTATTATGATCTTGCTGTTTTAGGGATCCTGCATAATTAGTTTCCTAGATTAATGAATTTCTTAATATAATTAGTTCACCGGTATTTTTCCTTGCAATTAAATTTATGCTACTTGTATTTTTTTAGTTGAACTAGCTATTTATGTTGGGAGCTCAAACATAGCTTTTATCTTATATTCATCATGTCTAAAGGTTGACACAGTGTAGGCAAACATTTGCTTTTGGAGGAAAAGGTGCTCTTAGATGATGTTAATATTAAAGACTGTCTTTGGAACTCTCCTCAATGTTGCTGTTACAGTAGTTTTTTGCTTAATTTAATGTGTTCCTCTCCAGTTGGTTGCTACAACCTCTATTGATGATTATGTTTCCCATTCTGTGCACTTGTAAATTAGTATTTTTCAAAGGTAGCTGTAATTCCAATTTGTTAGGCCCGGTGGCTTTGGTTTGCAAGCTTGTTTACCTTGTCTTTTTACCTGCCTAAAATAATGAGCAATGATTGTGTTTCACAACTTCCATTGATCCAGTTTGTGTCTGTCAAAATCATGATGATTTCCCATGACACCATATATTATATTTCAAGACAGCTTTTTTAAAGGATGAGAATTTATCCTAATAAATGTGACAATAATGTTAAAAGCCTTGAATTTCCACACCATGCCAGCTTCCTTGTCTAAGAAGCCTATCGCTGAGAAGTTGTGTGCTTAGTGTCCATAACAGCTTCCTTGTCTAAGAAGCCCCATAGATTTGTGATACTTCAGGACAAGTTTTATTTGTAGTCAATGTTTCACATTCTTGTTATATCCCATTTGTTTGTTGAACATAGAACCATCAACTGTCTCCATATAATAGAAAGCAACTATATCCGTTCTTGACATCTTTGTAGATGAATACTGATGGTTCGTTTTTAATAACTCGCTAGTTTTATTAAAACCAGGATACATGGTTCCATTCGATTAAAAGCATATTTATTTTCAGCCATTCTCTGTTGCGATGATATTGTAATTGCATATTCAGTCAAGTCACTAATTCTTACCTTCTCCATAAAATACAGACTGAGGTCCGGCAAGCAGAATCTCTTCCAGGGATGGAGCGGTGCATCGGTGCAACTAAGTTCCTTAACTCTTCGGAACTGCGAGGCATCTGGATACCCACAGTGAAACTCCAAACCATGGAAAGACGAAAATACAGGATTGACAGCAAAACCCTTCTATCATTCATTTGAAGCGTTTCGAAGAACTCATTACTTGAATCAGAAAAAGAGGCTCAGTTGGTGTGTTATGCCGTTTGATTTCCATGGCAATTGAGCCACATTTTTCTGCTGCAGATGTAGTGATTGTAGGCGGAATGTCTTTTTGCCCTTTTATTTTCTATTCAGTCGATCAGGGTGGAATAGGCCGCACCTTGTTACACAGTAGTTCATGCCTGTACTTTTGCCCTGTGTAATTAAAACTTGTGACGTTGACGCTCTTACCGCCCCCAACTATCATAGATCAGCTTGACGTGTATCAATCTTCTCTTTCAGTAATTGTTTCATAAAGAAGGGTCTCGGCAGGTGATTAATGTTGTTTTGTATGTTTGCCGAGTAGATTCCATGTTGTAGAACTAGCAATACCCGACTTGAGAAAATTGATCCGATAGATCCAATATCAAACTTGTTCGACATCCGAATTAATGAAAAAAAATAATCAAAGTTTGCATTCGAAACTGGAATGATCTGATTTACGCTTGAAGCCGAATGGGTAGGTAAGCGAGGTTCATGACAAAGGTAAAATAACTATGTGGGCTTTGATTCCTTTTTCTAGGGAGGATAAGTAGGCAACCGAAAAATTAGTTCAAACCCTTCATCCCCTTTTTTCCAACCCAATTTTCAAAGTTTCAACATAATTATTTTATGACTTTAGTACAATTATATAAGCAACAATTTTTTTCCCAATTTTTTTTATTATAAAAACACAAAAACCTGCGTGGATCGACCTGGGAATCCGGTCAAAATCAGCTACTTGCACAACCTTACGGCCCGATCCGTCGACTCAACGGGTCACACCATCCCGCCTCCCCTCCAAGTTTTGGGATTTCTTCGAAGATTGTTTTATTTACTCTCCCATTTATGATCGGGTATCCGAGATATTTGTCTAGTGCATTTCGGTTTTCAATAGTCATATTTTATAACAATTGTTTCGATCTGTTCATTTGAAACTTTCGAGATAGTTTGGAAAACTAATTTATGTAAGTTAACAAGTTGATCTGGTATTGCACATGAAATGCGGATTGAAGAGAGAGTTCAAACACAGAAATGAGAGACAGAAACTTGTATTAAACGTTGAACAAGAGTTTTACAAACGATTCAAGCTTAAAAACAAATAGAGAAATGAAAAGACGATTAGCTTCAACTAGGACACCAGTCACCAAGGTTAGAATCGAAAGGCAATCGAGCTTCAAATCTCACAAGCTCTCATAATCTCAGTGTTTGGATATGAAGGGAGCTCTACCTACACTCAAGAGCACAAGGGAATCGGAAACCCTAGCAGAGCTCAAGAGGCAAGGTAGACGACATGGAAGGAGCTCTCAAACTCTCTCTCTCTCTCTCTCTCTCTCTCTCTCTCTCTCTCTCACTCTCATAGGTGTTTAGGGTTTGCAAACCCTTTTAAACCCGAGCCAAGTGGTACGACGTCGTTGAAGAGATCAATGTTCAGAAATCCACAAGCAGGTGAGCTGGGTTGAGTCTCCATCCCAGCTGAGATCACATTTGGGCCTTCGGCCCAAAAACAGTACAATCAACACTCACACACACCCTTACATGTTATGCACCAACAAGCGCGCACAATATTTGTCAATGATGTTCTTGACCATTTGGGCAGATTCTTGGTTGGCTTTAGCAAATGTCATTATGTCATTCACAAATAAAAGGAATGAAACTCTAGGTCCCATTCTTGTAAGTGGAATCCAATCGTATTTTCCATCTCATTGCTTGCTTTTTGTAATTTTCTTGCTAGTATTTCTGCACCTATTAAGAACAATAAGAGTGAAAGTGGGTCTCTTTAGTACCTTGTTCTGGTTTAATGGTTCGGTTGGGCCTTCGTTGATCGGGACCGAGAATGAAACTATCTTGATATATTATTCAATCCAGTTTGCAAATTTTGGGTAGAATTCGAACTTTCAAGGACTTTTAACAGAACTTCACAATCGACTTTATTATATGTCTTTTCCATATTAAGTTTGAATTGATTGTCATCCATCCACTCTATTTGGAAGGTTTGGTGAACGACTGATTAAATTTAGTTTTTTTTCCCAATCTACCACCAATTTTCTCTTCACAAAATAACAAATATCAATAATAAAAAAATTGAAAAGGAGTTTTCAATAAGTAAAAACATTATGGCAAGTACAGACAAATATTTTTGTTAAGAACAAAAGATATTCACAGGAATACATAAGGTTGTCTTGGCTTTCTTTTTCTTCTTTGCTGGTTTCAACACCACTCTGATAGCTGCATCAAACACCATCTTCACATTCTGAAAAAAAAAAAGGTTAGGCAACATCTATTAGTTAAACTAGTATGATACCCGCGCCATGGCGCGATTTTTTATAAGTAAAATATTACTAATATACTCCCTCCGTCCTAAAATAAATGGGCTTTTAGCATTTTGCACGTATTTTAATAAAAACACTTTACTTTTAAAAAACATCATCATTGCACTAACTTTTACATAAAATTTATTATTTTTTAATACCCACTACACATTTTAACCAATCAAATTATTTTAAAAAGTCAACAACACACAAACCAATACAAATCATTACAACTTTCTACCTAGAAAACATAAAAGCCCATCTATTGTTGGACAAAAACTTACCTCTAAAAACCCATGTATTATTGGACGGAGGGAGTATTAAATTAATATTATAACACAATTGTAAAAGTTCAGATAATTAAATATTTTGAATTAAACTCATGGGTTAAGAAAACGATTAAATTAATATATATATATATATATATATATATATATATATATATATATATACATACATATATATATATATATATTACTAATATTAATTTTATGTTTTCTTATTATTAATTTTATGTTTTGAATTAATCCCATTGTTTTTTTAGAATAAAAACTACTAAAATTATAATTTAGGCTAAGATCAATGTTTTAAATTAAGCCCAATAGTTAGTAAAATTAAATCAAAAGGAAAATTAAAGGAAAAAGAAGAAAAAAATTAGAATTAAAGAAAATAAAAAAAATGGCAAAAAAAAAAAATGATTGGTCAAGACTCCTAAAATTCCTCTAAGCTTGACACATCATTATAAACTCTTCTAAATTAAGAGTTTATAGAGATAGTTAGTAAAATTAAATCAAAAGGAGAATTAAAGGAAAAAGAAGAAAAAAATTAGAATTAAAGAAAATAAAAAAAATGGAAAAAAAATGATTGGTCAAGACTCCTAAAATTCCTCTAAGCTTGACACATCATTATAAACTCTTCTAAATTAAGAGTTTATAGAGATTATTTAATTATATCTTACCCCCCAAAAAAATACTGTATAAATCAATCAACAAAATAAAAATTTTAAATTTCAACTTAAGAAAAACTTCATTTAACCTGCTGTGTCTTGGAGCTGCACTCTATGTAAGCAGCTGCACCAATCAACTTCTTCAGTTCCTCCCCCTGCACACAACAATTAAGCCATTTATTCATAAGACCATCTTTACAAATGTGTATTTTATAAATTTACTCTTTTATAAATAATTTTTAGTTTTATAAACAATTTTGGGTTTTATTGCATGATTTTTGGTGTTAAATATAGATATCTGAGTAATATCAAAAAGCGATGAGTATTTTTATATATTGATGTGCAAAATGTATCCATTTACCCATTGAACCATATCAAAAAGCTCTTCGGAGATCTTAAGAAATCACAAGAATTAGTAGTTCGAATATATTAGGTTCCAACTCATCACGCGCGAAAGAAAATCCAATAAAACTAAAATTGGTGAAATTAATATATAATTCAAATTATTATTGATATAGTGCTATGTTTAGCATATATCTAAGTAGTGATTAATCAAACTTTGAAAGCATTTAATTCAAGTTTCAATGATTTTATCAACAATAGAGAAACCGAGAGAGGATTTGCCTGAGCAGTTGAGATGGGAGTTGCTCCTGGATGACTGCTCAAGAACTGCTTGTCCTCCCTCAAATCTATCAATCAAAATTTCAGTGGAATACCATATAAGACCGAAATCCTTGAACAAAATAGACTTAATTAACTAATTTCATATAAATTTATTTATTTATTATATAATTAATGGAACTGACCAAGTTTAGTCCCAACAAGGACTAATGGAACATTTGGTGCATAATGCCTTAACTCCGGAAGCCACTGCAAGAAGAACATAAAACATGATTAAAGCACCTAATTAAGCGAGTTGATTACAATAAGTTGGTGGTTAAAATGGGATAATTACCTTCTTGGAGATGTTTTCATAGCTGGGCTTGCTGATGAGGGAAAACGCAAGCAAGAACACATCCGCACCCCTGTAGCTCAGAGGCCTCAACCTGTTGTAGTCCTCCTGACCTGTGCCCATATAATATACTATAGATTAAGCGCGTTATTGGCCCACCAGAATTTGACACGGCTTTAATTAGGGTAATTCTCAAGTACCCACCTGCAGTGTCCCAAAGACCAAGATTGACATTACGTCCATCAACCACAACATTTGCACTGAAGTTATCAAACACCGTTGGAACATAATCCTGAGATTTATAATTAACAAGCAACAAATTAAACACTTGTTGAAATTAAAGATTGAAAAAAAAAAAAAGAGGCTAGGGTATGAATTCAATATATTAGGGTATATGATGAATTAATTGGAGATGAGATGATACATTTGGGAAAGTGTTGGTGGTGTAGGAAATGAGCAAGCAGGACTTCCCCACAGCGCCGTCTCCAACCGTTACACACTTGATGAACCTCGCTGTGCTCATGATCGATCCTTGATCTACCCTTTGATATATATTGATATGATTTGATCTTGATCGATCGGTCTCTAAAGATCTCTCCTTACACGATCGATGCTTCCAGATTTCAAGAAATGGAGTGGAGGGGTATGAGGATAGGAGTAGCACTAGCAGGTGTTTGATTTAAGGGAGAAAGACCCCACAAACTAGCTGCTTTAGCTTTTCTGGTGGAGTTCATACTTCAAACTTCATCGTACGCATCAACAAATCTTTTTTTATTAGTCTAGAATAATATATGTGTGGTATATATTTTTTTTTTTATTAGGTAAAAATTCGAGCCCGGACCAACTTGAAGCTCGAGAGGCCGACGAATGGGCAGACAGGCAAACTGTCAACATACAACAATAAGCAACACAAAATCAGCAAAGATGAAAGAAAGACCCTAACAACCCATAAAAGACGTTAGTCAGCGAAGGCGTCGATGAAGATCCAAGACGAGCCACGAATGCCGAGAACAAGGGCGAGTGCGATCACTCACACGACGTGCGATCACTCACACGACGTGCGATCACTCACACGACGTGTCGACGCCGAGAAGGCGGAGAACAGTAACCCACTATCGGAAAGGGCGGATCCTGGGGATGTGCGGACCACCGACGTTGCCCGACCCCAACCTAAATGATGGATCTTCGAAGACCACGAACACAGCCACGATCCTCTCGATCATACAGGACGCCCGATACTGCAACGTACTCAACTCGGAACTAAACACACCTTTGATGACAAGGTATACGTATTAGGTCCGATATAATTTTTTTTTAATGATGAGGAACCCACCTTTGGTAACAAACTCCAAGCACGTGACCCAACCGGCAAGAGTCACGCACCAGGTAAACCGGCTTGCTTCGACCGGCTCGACCCACTAATAAGGAGCAAGGCAAACCTTGGATTTTCACCCCAAGGAGAGGGGCGGAGGTAGGGATCGAACCCGAGACCTCCTGACTTCCCCTCTTGCTCTCTACTAGTGAGCCACCCCAACTGGGGCTAAACTTTAGTAGGGTAAACTTTTTATAGTGACTGGTCCCACCGCTTCGCGACCCCATACCCCAGAAACCCCTTGCAGGATTTTTTGAGGAGGCTCAGTACCACTTTCGCAAAGTGCGATCCGCGGTCACAACCTCATCTACCTACACTTGGACCACTTCACCACTTCGGCTTGACCCTACGGATTAGTATACACCGCTTGACCGTACGCGCTTATGAGAATTAATATGGCCTAAATGCACCAAGTGAGATTCGAACCCGGGACCTCTCCTTATGGGTCGGGTTAATTAGGACATTCTAGTTACGAGTTTTTCGGGTAACGGTCTAAGTATAAGTTGTCTCGTGCGGTTATTTTTGGTTTTGATTATTTCAGGTCTTTGTTATTTTAACATTTATTTTTAAATTTTATTAAAATGTATCTTAAACTTCGAGTTTAAGTTATAGCGAGTTTGGTCTTATAGATTTCAGAGGAATCAGGTTCAATTTATTTAGGTTTGGTTCGATTTTGATTTTGATTTCGATTATCGTATATGATTCGAATGCTGTGTCAGATTGGATCTGTTCCTTACTGATGGGACCATACTAAATTGTCATGTGTTTAGGTCAATCGGTTTTGAAATATTCGGGTTTGGTTGGTCTTGTAATCACAATAACCTATATATATATAATTCAATGGATTTGGCTCCCCTCAAGTATTGTAGGGTGAAATTCAAAAAATCCTAACTATGACTCACTAGAAAGGATTTGTGAGTAGTATTTAAAGGTTCTCAGTTCGAACCCCGGATATGACCGCTCTTTATTTACAAATTCAATGAAAGCATAGTAATCTAGGTCCCCACAATTTTAAAAATCGTGACAAAATAGCCTATTCAAATGCAATGGACATGCGAATCACATAGTCACCCTTTAGATAGCAATTCGGTTAAAAATTGTAAAATCGCATAGTAGTATTCTCAACGTGTCTTATCCTAATAAGCACAATCCACATTATTAATTTTTGAATTGGGTTTTTCGGAGGTTGTTGGGTGTGCAATTATATATGAGCCAATGGGTGTCTGTGACTTGAAGGAGAAGGCCGGCCACCAGCTAAATTGACCAATACTGTATAATAAAAATAAAATGCAAGAAAAGGACTTGAGTGCTGTTTGGTGTGTATGTTCTTACAATACATTTAGTTTTAGTGTTAGTTTAAGTGTTCCCCAAGCTAAATCATATTTTATCCTTTTATTATGAGTGTTTTGCTATTCATTGGATTATAAATATTATATTTTATATGGAAATTCTGTATTGAAATGTCAAATTTGCCTTATCCTATCATATATCCTAGATTTTTCTGAACCTCAAAGTAATATATTTTCTCAATCTTAAAATATATGTCGCGACATATTTTAAAATATATGTCGTTTGACTTTTCGACGTACTTTATAAGATATTAAAAACGATTAATGTCCTTACAACTTTTTGATAAATTCATACTTATCACTATTATGTATGAAATTATTTTTAAAAAAATTCATACAAAAATAATATTTTATAAAAAAATTAACCGTAGAAAAACATATAAAAAAGTAATTTATTTTTTTTATACATGTGAGAGTTTGGATATGGTCTATCACACCAAGGTTGTTAGAATTAATCGAGATCTTATAACTGGATCAGGATCCTAGGATCGGATCGTACGTAGGATCGCAAGATCATGTAAATGAGGTAAAATAAAATATATAATATAATAAAAACAAATCATATGAAGCAAACACCTTGATTGAATTTTTTTTAAAAGTAAAAAAATAACTTCAAATAATGTCATTAATTTCAATATTTCATACTAGTTCAAGATTAATGTCCCAAAAAGGTAAAATAAACCACATAACATCCATTAAACAAACTAATACATATACTTAATGCTGCATACTACAGTCTAATAATAACAAAAGATAACCAAAAGAGACAAATATCATACAACTCTTCATTTATCATATCCAAAGTCATCATAACCACGATGTACGAAGAAATTGAATTTTAGGGTTGAGGGCCAACTCATTCTCGATCTCTCAAAGGAGGCAATATGATAAAAATAAAATTAAACCCTTGATATTCGCACATTCATCACTCAAACTACTTAGGGAAATGGATTGGGAAAAAATAAGGGTCATATGGGCATGAGTTTCATTGTTGAGCTCAAATTATACCCTTAAATCATCATTAAATAGGATCTTACGATCCTAAACCAATCCTAGTAGTAACGCGTATTTACCCACTATCCGGGTCATGAACTCGCTAGGATCATAAGATCCTACCAATCCGTATTGCGATCCTACTGACCTGGATCACGCGATCCTAATAACTATGACCACCACCCAATTGTGTCCTTTCGGACAAGTTCTTCGATCTTTGGATGGGACCGGCTATATATTGAGTTTGAAGTCAAGCCTAAGTGTGCGATCCGTTATGCAACCCAATTGCCCTCTCTAAATGTGTGGGAGAATGAGATAGCATCGAAACAATGATAGAGAAGGAGAGAGTCCAAACGGAGCATCATATCTCGACTTCCCATAGGCTTATTCAGCTTCCTTTGAGGGCATTGACAATAATCAAACAGTCACCTTAAGCTACAAGGCATGTGATCCCCTTCTTATAGGCTTCTAATAAGCCATTGTGAAGACCGATGACCTTGCCTAGCAGCGCCAACACCTTCCCGATTCTTCACGCACCACAATGGAGCGCTTTACCTTGGTCATCACGGATGACAAAACCTCCAACTGCATGGTCGGACAGGGCCTTTGCTCCATCGAAATGAAGTTTCATGAACCCTTCTCGGGTGTTTTCCCATCTTATGACGTTTGGAGTTGTTTTGATGGGTTACATGTACTTTTTTTGTCAAATCTTCCTCTGGGTCTTTTTTTTTTGCTTTTTTCCGGTTCATCATTGGATGTTTGATTTCATTTACCTATTCTTCAACTCCCCTGAGTGAGTGGTTGTCAAAGACGATTTTGTTCCTCATGATCCAAACCCCCGACAAGAAGAAAGCATGGATAGATTTTTGTTTCGGCGTTAATTAATGAATATTTCCATAATTACGTTTTTGTAGGATCTATTTCTTTTGTCAATATTTTGAATTATTCTCTCAATCCAGTGGCCCATCCTTCCAATGATTCTATAAGTTGTTTGGCATTAGGTGAATATGTGTATTGCATCTTCATTAGCGTGGTTACATAGCACACATTCTAAAATACACTTATTCCTTTGTTACTAAGCCTAATCTTATATAGTAGGTGTTTCATTTAGAATGTTTTTCCATGTAATTTTTTTTTTTTACTTTTGGCGAGTAATCAATTTTCTAAATCCAGTCAAAAGTTCCATATATTCATGCACATGCTCATCATTGTGATATATTCTAAAGCACTCGATCGATGTTGAAAACCACTCTTTTTTTTCTTGATTTCCAATATAATATGTCTTCAATTTCATTCAATGGAATATGGATGTTGAGGATTTCCGTAACAACATATATTGGGAGAGATTATCGTGATTTTTCCACATTTCATGTTTTATTCAGGTTTATATAGTGCTTGACCATTTCTTGTTCACTAACGTGATCTTGTAAACGAATGTTTTTTAAGTTTTTTTCATCATTCACCCATCTTTCCTTCCAAGATCTTATTGTTTTGTCTATTGCCATAAGGTACTTTTCTTCCTTTAGTACTCCCATATGTTATCTTTTTTCAAGTACTTCTCGATCTCCTATAATTTCTACCAATTCATTTTGCGGCTCAGATAGGATTTTCCATAGCAGTATCTTTTGTAGTGTCTTATTCATCTCCTTTGTCTTATGTATTCCTAAGCCACCCTTCTTTATTGGTCTTAATATTTTGTCACGTCTAATAAGGGGTTTGCATTTTTTATCCTTATTCCAAAAGAAACGTCTATTTAGTTGGTCAAGTTCTTTATGAACATTCGCATAGAGTATAAAATTTTGCATTAAATAGTTTGGTTTCCCATCAAGATTTGCTTTTCATAAAATAATTCTTCCCTACTGAGTCAATATGTCGACTTTTCATTTTGTGAATTGATTTTTCATTTTTGCAAGTTCCTCTTCAAAAGTATTTTTTGTTCACATTGGCATTTATGATCGAACTTCTAAGATATTTCTCCAATGTCTTGGTTTGTGATTTGTAAGGAATTTTGGATGCTCATCTTTTGGCTATTTGTAAGGTTTTCTTCATTTCATGCAAGAATTTTTGCAATAGTCTTGTAAATTGTCGAGTATAGACTGATTGGTCTATAGTTATTTGTTAATCTTGGGTTCTCACATTTTAGGATTAATGTTATAAAAGTTTGTTTAATTTTTCATAGCATTCTTTCTGAAGTGAAGGATCATTTGATTGCTTTAGTAGTCGTTGGTCTGACAATTTCCCAATAATGTTTATGGAAGTCTGCAATCATGCCATCAAGGCCTAGGGATTTCTCCCGGAGAGTTGTCCTAATTTGTGATTTCAACATTGATCATATTCAAACATTCCCCTAGTAGTTGTTGTTGATTTATCCTTTTGTAAATCTTTTTTTTTTCAAAATCCTCTTTGATCTCCTTTCTAATATTTACCCATCATATTATTGTTGTTCCTTCTTGGGCTATTATTTCTCTTATTAATTTCTTATTTTGTCTCCAAGATGCTACTTTATGGCAGTATCCCAAATTTGTATCCAAGAGCTTCAAGTACTTTGTTTTTGCTCTTTGACTCTAATGCATCTTGTAGTATTGCAATATTCTATCCTTTTCATTAATAAGTCTCTGTTGTCGTGCACCCTTTTCACTCGATCTCTTGTACTCGACTATTGTTCTTTTGTCGATCTATGAGTTCTTCAATTTATTTTAGTTGTAGAAAAATATGCCAAAGTTGTGTTGTTCCAATCAAATTCAAGTCACAAGTGTTATATATATATATACACACACACACACACTAGGTTTCATAGGTTCATTCAAATACAACTCGGAATGCCCATTAGGTCCTTCCAATGTGAGACGATGGGAAAGGAATTCGACAACCACACATTTCATTCTTTTTCTATGAACAATAGGATTAATTTTCAATTCTCATGCCCCTACACATTATCCCAAAATGGAAAGGTTGAAAGAACCATCTACAACCTTCCACCCAATCTTTGGCCTTATGCCTTAAATGTGCATATTATCTCTACAACATTCTACTGACATATGTACTTAAAAATAGAAGTTTCAGACAAGCTCTCTATCATACTATCCTTACCTACACCCACCTTAGAGTCTTCGTTTGTACGTCTATGTTTTCCATCCAAACTTTGGTCATTGCGTACAAAATTTAACCTCGCTCCCTACATAGACACGATCATATCAAGATTATCAACTTCCTCAACCAAAAACGAATGTCCCACAACCAACAAACTTTCAAGCTTACGAGGTACCGTTGATGAGTATCTATGACTTGGACAATACAACCAGGATGTGCTTGTCCAATTTTGTAGAGGGGGTCATTTTTGCATTCGGTAAGATATACCTTCGAAGGGCAACCAAATCAGACATGCAACACTTGCTATATGTAGATAAGATGCGAGGATTCCCTATTATGATTGCTAGCATTGATTGTATGCATTGAAAATAGAAAAATTGCCTTACAACTTGGGCAGACCAGTTCTTAGGGAAATAAAGGAAACTAACTGTTGTACTAGAGGAGATGGCGTCATAAGATTTATGGATATGGCCTGTATGCATTTTTTGGAACACCAAATACTTGTAATGACATCAATGTTCATGATCGTTATCCAGTATTTGCTGATTTGTTACAAGGGATATCACCATCGGTCAATTTTGTTATCAATGGTCATAAGTATAACACGAGTTACTATCTTACTGATGGGATTTACTCACCTTGAACAACTTTCATACCATCAATCACACTAAGTTGTTTGTTCGACTCCATGAAGCAACTCGTAAAGATGTGGAGCAAGCTTTTGGAGTATTATAAGCTCGATTTGCTATAATTAATTAAGAACCCAATTTTTTCTTGGGAGATTAATTTTATTGGGAAAATGATGAGAGCGTGCATAATTTGCACAACATGATAGTTGCAGATGAACAAGAAACATATAGGGTGTGTATGGATGTAATTTTAGTAGGTAATAAACTAGTAAAATTGGGGGTTGAAAATTTTAACATTGTATGGGGAGGGGTTATTTAGTAGATTTTAGTTTATTTGGGGGTTTAAAAAATAAGCTACTTGTGATAGCTTTTTGGGAGTTTATGTGGTTTATTTGATTTAAAAATACCATAATATCCCTAATAATAACAAAATAAACTACACTTTTTACAAATAAACAGTTTTTCACCCCATACGGAGTTTATATTTTTTCATAAATTTTTAACTACTTTTTACCAACAGTTTATAAATTTTACCCTGTTTATAATTTTAGTCAGTTTATTAACTCCGTCCCATACGAACCCATAATGTCACTTATAATTTCTTTCATTTTGATCATAGTGATGATAATGACCAAAATCAGACTCAACTCACCAACTAGTCCTAATGGAGAGGTACCTAGACAATAGAATGTGACATCGAAACAAGAGCCCCCACTATCAAGTAAAAGAAGATTTGGTTGAACACACATGACAAAAGTTTAGGGATGTTGGCGTTTAGAATTTCTTAATTTCACGTGTGATTTCATTTCGTTATTTTCATTTCAATTTCGTCATTTCGTATTTTGATGTTTTTAATTCAATTGTTTTGCATTTCGGTGTTTTAAAATTTCAAGTAAGTATCGAGCCTCCAGTTTGCACTACATTTGAGCGAGGAAGGAAATTCATATTTTGTTAAATTTATGCAAAAAAAAGAACAAATATATAAATTTGTAATTTATTAATAATATAATTTATGTACACAAATATTATTATTATATCATATAAACTTTATGGTGAGTAAAAAATAAAAAATAAAAACCATTATGTGTTGTAAAAATACGGGTGTAAAACAGTAAAAGTATAATAAGTTTTTAAAATAATATGGAAAAGAGAAAAAATAAATAGGAGACTTAAAGAAATCATAAAAATTACAGGGAAATTGATGTTATAATGATTTCCCTTCTACTTTTCACGGATCATTCATGGGAATGTACCAAAGGGAATGAGAATACTCAATGTCGTACCAAAGAGGAAGATCCTTCACAATCACCTAATTTTTTTTCCTTGGACTAATTTTGAGCAGATCAAGGAAATACGTATCTTTTTGCAGAATAAATGGTTGAATAGAAGGGCACGTGACGTGGGCACGTGACCTCCCAAAGATTCTAATTTCCAGATTTTATCTTTTTTTTTTACTGAAATATTTTTAGATTTTATATATGTATTTTTTCCAAGAAACTGCGATTTTGCAGGGTCGCCATTGATACCCTTTGTAGCTGTAAGGATTCCTGATTGCCTCTATCTTCTTCCATTTCAACTCTCTCATACAATTACCCCCACATTTCAAACTCAAAACGTTTCAAAATATCCAAAAACTTTAGGGGAGGGAGGGTTTAAATTTCTTAGAAATTGGAAATCTTCCTCTTCTTCTTCTTTTTTTATTATTAAAAAAAAAAGAAGAATAATTCTTAACGGAGATTTCCCATCTCTTTGCTTCATGGTTGATTGGTTTTCTCGTATATATATATATGCCCTCTCTCTCCTCCTGGCCAGCTCTTTAACCAAAAACGCCGCCGCCTCCACCACCACCGTCATGGCAAACTTACCCCCCAAAGCTCCAATCAATGATCTGAGTTGGCCAAATTTCCAACCCCAAGCACCTCCACCGCCCACAGATCATCAACCTAACGATGTAAACAGCCCTTCATGGGCTGACGATTTTGCCGGATTCTCGGCTGCCAAGCGCAGGGCCCACCGGAGGTCAATAAGTGATGTCTCCATGGCCTTCATGGAAGAGCCGGCCACGGCTGCATTCCAGGGTCCAACAGAGACTAATGCAGGCTGCAGAGGCAATGGAGGTAGTGAATATGAGATGAGGTTCGATGATGAGACGCAGTTGATCATGTCCATGTTTAATGATGGGATGAAAGACACTGTTGATGGATCTGCCAACTCATCGTCGGACCCTGCATCGTCGTCTGGCCGCGAATGCACCACTGCTTCCCAGAAGCGTCGTAGGAGGGAGGGAAAGCCGGTGAAGATCGGTGAGAATGAGGAGGTTGTCGAGAGTTCGAAATGCGATAATGCCGATGATCATCCACCCTATCGTTCTCACCAACCCCCGGAAGGATCTGCGGTGGTTCCGCCTTCCCCCGCCGACGGGAATAGTGAGATCGTTTTTGATCCAAAGAGGGTAAAAAGGTAAGTAACATTTTTATTACTAATAAAATGATTAGGTGAGAAAAACACAAATAGACAAGAGATTTACGGTGAAACCTTCAACCGAAGCATGTAGTAAGCCGTTAATTAAAACATAACTTTTTTAATATATTTTTTAAATAATATTATAGTTGTTACTATTAAGTATAAATTTATAAAAACAAATTTTAGAAAAAGTTAATATTTCATATAATTTTTATCATTCTAAAAAAGCATAATAAACAACAAGTTTTAATTAACAGAAAGTATATTTTATTTTTCATAACCAAATGGATATTTTCTACCAACACTAAAATCTTCAATCCACTTCACTCATCATTCGGGACATAGTCCTTCAACAAGGGTCCTCAAGAACATCTCGATAATTTTTTCTAAAAGTCTCTATGACTACATTCTCAACCCATCAACTTTTACAAAAACTTAACATATAGATTTAGAATCAATAGTTTTACAAGAACCAAAACACTAAAGTTCCTGATAATCCTCAAGATTCTCCCTCCAATAAATTGTGTTTGTTCGGACTCATCCCTTTCAATTGCTAACTTTTTTTCTTATATAAATTTATGTTGATTAGGATTTTAGCAAATAGACAATCTGCACAACGGTCACGAGTACGAAAACTGCAATATGTATCGGAGCTTGAATGGAGCATGACTAGACTACAAGTACGCATTCTTCGTTTAAAACTACACAACACCCTCCATGAATTTTATCAATTTAAAGTTACCTAATCGACCTATTAAACCTAATTTCAAGATTATTTACTTCCCTTTTTTTACCCTCAATTCATTCTTGAATATGTTGTTAATGGTAACAATCGATGGAGGGAAGACGGAAGTGTCAATGCTAACGCCGAGGGTGGCATACCTGGACCATCAAAGGATGATGCTGAACGTCGATAACACGAATCTCAAGTCCAAAATCGCGGCCCTCTCACATGACAAACTTTTCAAAGATGGTAAACTTCTCTGACGACTCTTACAGAAGTTTTAAGACATTGTGTAGAGGTCTCAACCGCCTGTTATAAGTTGTCCGTGCATGCAGCTCACCAGGAAGCACTGAAGAGGGAAATTGAGAGGTTGAAGCAGGTGTACCACCAGCAAAGCAGTATCACAACCACTACACCAACTCCGGATTTGTCTGATCCTCCTCAATCTAGGGCACCGGTGGCTCACCCTCAATAGAATTTGTCTACGACATTGCGAATGAAAAATATTGTTCATTGAAGGAAACAGAGAAGGTTGATGGTTGTAAGAGCAATATTGATAAGATAGGGAAAAGGAGGGTGTACTAGTACTATGTGGTTTGGTCAAGGGACTCAATGAAGGAGCTTGCAGTTCAATGCATATTTCCTCTAGGGCAAAGGAAAAAATGAAGTGTTATATTTGTAAATGTATTTTAAGTTTTCACATGTTTTGTTGTACATTTATGAATGTGTGTTCAAATTTACTGCAAAGAGAGTTTTGGCTTTACAAATTCTGTATATCTCCATCAATCAAGAAGGGAATTGGTCTTGTAAATTGTAAAAATTAAAAAAAAATGTAATTTTTTTTACCCCTCTCCGGCTCTCCCTTTGTATATCCCCAATTCTCCATCACGCTTTCTTAGAATAATAAAGGGTAAATTACATAAAATAGCACAAACTTTAGGAGTGGTTGCACTCAGTGACACAAACTTTAAAAAATACAAAAATAATCACCAACTTTTGGGTTTAGTTGCGGTCAGTGCACATACCCCATATCTCGCTAATGTGGACTAGTGAGGTGCTTACATGGAATTTTTTTAATTAAAAAAGCATATAGCGAGATATGAATTAGTGAGAATGCTTACATGGATTTTTTTTTAAATTATAAGACATAAAAGATGTGCCCAAATTATGAAACTAGCTAGGTTCCATTTTTATGTTTTATTTGATGTACTTCCAAATCAAATATAATTGTGACAAATATAACATTTGCATATTAAAATAACTAGTACCAAATTTTAATTTCCAAATGTTATATTTGTCACAATTATCTTTGATTTGGAATTACATGAAATAAAAAATAAAATTGGAACCTAGCTAGTTTCATAATTTGGACACATCTTTTATGTCTTTTAAATTTTAATTTAAAAAAAATTCATGTAAGCATTTTCACTAATTCATATCTCGCTATATGCCTTTTTAATTAAAAAAATTTCATGTAAGCAAAGCACCCCACTAATCCACATTAGCGAGATAGGGGGTACGTGCCACCGACGACAACTAAACCCCAAAGTTGGTGATTATTTTTGTATTTTTTTAAGTTCGTGCCACTGAGTGTAACTATGCCTAAAGTTCGTGCTATTTTATGCAATTTGCCCAATAATAAAAAGATTGATTTTGTTTAATTTTTTATAAATTAAGATATTTTATACTCCCTCCGTTTTTAAATATAAGACATTTGATAAGTATTATAATTATAATGTAAAAAAATTTAATTAAAAAAATCAATATTTTATATCGTTTTTTAGCTTCTTAAACTGCGTGTACAAAGTCAAATATCTTATATTTAAAATCGGAGAAAGTATAGTTTTTAACACCTAAAAATATATGTATTATAAAACATTTTGTTCGAATTAACTGAGCAGACATGGGCTAACCCGCCCGGCCTGCCCAACCCGCCCAGTTAAATTTGCGGGCTTGGGTAAGGCAATAGGCCCAAGCGAACCAATAGGCCCAACCCGGTTGGCCCATTGGGCTAGGCTTGAGGGTTAAGCCCATAGGGCCGGGCTTGAGGGTTAAGCCCAAGCGGGCCGGTAGGCCCGGCTCACCTATATATATTACTTATATTAATTTTTATATATTTGTATTAAAATACCATGGAATATATATATATACATATCGATTATATAATATATATATTTTTTACATCTATTACTTTATAAATACTCATAGTATTTACATCATATATAAATTAAGGAATATAATATTACTAAATAAATTATTTTCACAAATTTTTAATTGAAACTGTCACAAATGTTTATTAATAATAATAAAAATGCTAAATTAATATACTACGGGGAGGTTATTGGGCTGGGGCTAATGGGCCTGGAAAGAGAATGCCAGCGGGAGAGGGTGGTTATGGAGAATGCTTGCGGCGATGATGAAGATGACGTAGAGAGATCGATCGACAATGGATGGAGCCCATTATCAGAGGGTCCTTCAAGAAGAGGCCACTTGGTCAGTAAATCCTTAACCACAACAATAAGTATCATGAAACTCCAAAAATGCATTGTTATCTGTGAAGGATTCGGAACTGAATTCTTGATTGAGAACAGAAAATTTATGAAGAGAGGAAGGAGGGAAGAGGTTGAGTTTGTTATTCAATTGTTGAATCTGTTCTGTAACAAACCATCGGCATATAAACACCGAGACTAAAGACAAATGGTCCGGGTTCAACCCAATTACAACTACACAAAAATAGGCCCAACTCTAATACCCCCTTCAAGATCGAGGTGGAGCTTCGATCAACCCGATCTTGTGCAACAATGGTTGAAGCCGGACTCCTGCAACATTCTTGGTCAGAAAATCTGCAAGCTGTGACTGTATGGAAATATGAGAAAGTGTGATTAACCCTTCATGAAATTTCTCCCGAGCGAAATGGCAATCCGACTCTATATGCTTTGTGCGTTCGTGGAAGACTGGATTGCAAGTAATGTAAATAGCTGCTTGGTTATCGCAACGGACAGGAATCGGTGCAGTGTGAGGAACCCCAATCTCTGCAAGTAATCTACTTAACCAAGCGAGCTCAGAACAAACTCTTCGGATAGACCAATATTCAGCTTCGGCCGAAGAAAGGGAAACGGAGACCTACTTTTTAGACTTCCATGAAAGCAAACTGGCGCCCATGCCAGAAACACCAGATAACCACTGATGGACCGGCAAGAAAAGGGGCAACTAGCCCAATCGGCGTCACAGAAGGCTTGAAGACGAAAATCGTATGTGGAAGTCAGAAGCAGACCCTTATGTTTAGTCCCACGAAGATACCTCAAAACATGATACCCTGCACTCAAATGAGCAGACCTTAGATCCTGCATAAACTGGCTTAGCAGTTGAACCGTGAAAGCTAAATCAGGGCGAGTGTGCACCAAGAAATTAAGCTTCCCAACTAAGCGTCTGTACAATGTTGGATCATCAAGAGGAACCCCATCATCTGGTGATAATCGAAGCTGTGGATCAAGAGGACTGACAACATTGGATCATGAGAACTGAAACTCACGTAGCAATTCATCAATAAATCTTCTTTGTGTAAGAACAAGACCATCTTGAACATGAAGAAATTCAATGCCAAGGAAAAAATGCAGGTCCCCTAGATCCTTGATCTTGAATTCTTTATCTAAGAACTGTTTCAAAGCAATCATCTCAGCAGCATCACTACCAGTAAGGATCAAATCATCCACATAGACCCCAACAAACACCTCTCCTGAAGATTGCCTTTTGAAAAATAATGAGTAATCATTTTTGGATTGACAATATCCCCTTGCTTTGAGAGCAAGAGATAGTCGAGCATGCCACTGTCTAGATGCCTGTTTGAGGCCATAAAGGGATCTCTGCAGTTTGCAAACCATATAAGCACCATCAACCATAAGACCGGGAGGAAGTTTCATAGAAACTTCTTCATCTAAACTGTCATGTAGAAAGGCATTATTAACATCTATTTGCATCATCTTCTATCCCTTCTTGAGAGCCACTGTGATCAATGCTCTAACTGTGGTCATCTTCACCACTGGGGAAAAAGTTTCATTAAAATCAATCCCCTCCTTTTGAGTATACCCTTTGACAACCAGCCTTGCTTTATAACGTTCCAGACTGCCATCAGCCTTCCTTTTGACCTTGTAAACCCACCTGGACCCAATTGCCTTTTTTCCTTTTGGAAGAGGCACAACACTCCAAGTGTGATTCAAATCCAATGCCTTAAACTCAGCATTCATGGCATCCTGCCAAACCTGATAGGTGCAAGCCTGATTATAACTAAAAGGCTCAATATCTGGATGAGAATTTGTAGGAAGAAGTGGTGAAGGGAAGTTGACAGTGGATGTGATGGTATGGCAATAGGTGAGCATGTTAGCACAAGCATGCCCACACACATAATCATTCAAATAGGTAGGAGGTCGTGAAGCTCTTTCTGATCTCCTAACATCAGCAGCATGTGGAGGAGAAGAAGAAACTATAGGTGACTGAACAGATTGGGAAGACGGCATCACAAAAGAATCCTCAAAAGTATAGCCCTGATCATCTGTAATGGAAAAAGAAGGAGCATGTTCTTCAATAGCAAGGGAATTTTTACTTCTGTATGGGAAAATCCTTTCCTGAAACTGAACATCCCTAGAAGTGAAAACCCTTTTATCATCAAGTCTAAGTAACTTGTATCCCTTCTTCCCAGAAGGAAATCCCAACAAAATGCAACACACTGCCCTTGGTGAGAATTTATCTCTACCATGCTTCAGGGTTGAAGCAAAGCAAAGACTACCAAAGCACCTAAGGTTATCATACTCAGGTGGTCTGGAATGCAGCAATTCAAAAGAGGATTTGAACTTTAAAACCTTGCTTGGCAACCGGATCACCAAATACACTGCCATGATCACACTATCCCCCCAAATTCTTTTGGCAAATTTGCTTCAAACAACAGTCCTCTAGCCGCTTCCAAGATGTGCCTATGCTTGTGTTCGACTACACCATTCTGCTGGGGGGTAGCCACACAAGACGTCTGATGCACAATCCCATGGTTAAGAAGGTATTTGGCATGATCAGGTGAGCTTCCAAGCTCAAAAGCATTGTCAGTTCGAATCATTCGAACTTTCTTGCCAAATTGTCTCTCTACTAGAGACATGAACTGCTTAATGACAGTAAAACTATAACCTTTGTGTGGCAACAGTTTAACCCAAGTGTGCCTTGTAAAATCATCAACCAATGTGATGAAGAACCTGTTGCCATCATATGTGGGTACTCTATATGGACCCCAGACATCAATGTGAACCAAATCAAAGCAATCTTTGGTGCTAATACAACTGTGAGGAAAGGGCAACCTGGTTTGTCTTGCCTTGGCACATACATCACATGCCTTTAGGAATTTATTACATTCAACATCAACTGTAATAAAAGATAATGTTTGAATTTTGGAGATTGGAAGATGACCCAATCTCTTGTGCCACAACACAACATCCACTGCAGCAGCAACCTTATTTGTTGAAGAAGAAAACTTGAGCACAGGCTTGATGGAACTGCATTTGTCAGGGTGCAGCCGTGCAGCAGGAACAGATCACGAACACATTCACCAATCTTCATAGGAGCCTTCATCAAAGGACCCTGCATATGTAAAGGCTCGGATTTTTAAATCTTAGTTTTTCGGAAAAAGGAAAAACAAAATGAATTTAAAAGCGGAATTGAACGGAAAACTCCCTAATTTGGATTTTAGAACTCTCAAAGAGGATTTTCGACCTAAATAAAATTTTGAGAACTAACATGACAACCTCGATTCTCAGATTTTAAATTCTAATTTCGTGAAGGAAAGAGCGGGATTTGGGAAACTAACATCGGGATCTAGCGTCGGAAATTCAAACTATCGCTTTCGGGACCACATCTTGTCTCATTCTCCCATGGGGATCCGAAATCTCAGCCCTACAATGGTCCTCATGGAGCCAATTTGAAATACAAAGGAAGCTTCCTCCTTACCCAAAGAAGCCAAACACCCCCATTTTGCTTTTCCATCTCCCATCTTTGACCATACCCAAAGTAGCCAAGGAGACAAGCTCCATGTCCCTCCTTTTAGCCCCATACATTTCAGCCCTCTCCCATGCCTCCTTTTTCTCTTCAAAAATCAGATTTGGCTCAACCAACACACCACACAAAAATCAAACACAAGCCTTATCCAAAAAGCTCCCAAGGAACCTTATCCTTTCTCCTTCTTTCTTTCACCTTTTTCCTCCTCCATTGCTGAGAATTCCAGCAGCCCTAACACACCATTTCGTGCTCAACTCCTCCCCACAACATTCCTACTTCATCATCCCCTTCAACTCCCTCCTCCATTACATGCCAAAAGAGCTTCATTCCACCTCTTGAGCTCAAAGCAAGACAAAGCAAGCTCCTTTTCTCTTCCTCCCTCCATGAGCAGCAACAACATCTCCCTTAGCTTCCCTATGAGGTCCTCAAAGTGGAAGAAGAAGCCCCAACAGCCCAGAGAAGCCGGAGAAGCCCCGAGAAGCCCTAGGAGACTCAAACTTGCTATTTTCGGATTCAAGAAGGTAACAACTCGTTTTTTCCTCCTTCCACTTCATACTAACTCAAAGTTCACACCTTTAACACCATTTAACAATCCTAGGCACCCTCGCGCAAGAACGAGTCCAATCGGAGCCCAGATGAAGCTTCACGAGCAAACCGAAGGAAAAGAAGGAACTTGGGTGAGGAATCCGTTCAAACCTCGATTTTTTTTATGTTCAATCCTTGCTCTAACATATTCCTAGAAGTCTTAAGAAAAATTGGGAAATGGGGGATTTGGTTGGGGTTTAAGAAAATGAGAGCTCGGTTTGGTAATTAATAGAATAAGGAGGGTCGATTTTGGATTTTATAAATAAAGGGGTCGGTTTTGTCAATTTAAAAGGGGCTGATTTTATGAGATAAAAATGGTTGGGATTTTTAAGGGATTTGGAAATATTTTATGAGAGTGTTTAAAAGAAAATGGTATTTAAAATATTATATAATAATATTATTATTGAGACTTAGAGATTTAAAAGTATATTCTCGGGATTAAATTGAAAAAGGAATTTGATGAGCGTTTTCAAGGATCAGAATTTCTAACTAGTTGATTCGGATTTTAAAGCGATTTCAGGACTAACTCGGGAATTATGTGATCGGTGACTAACTAGCATGGTTGATGTGAATGGTTGACTAATATCATGATTGGTGATTGACTAATGGCATGATGAAGTGTTAGACTTGTGTATCGTTAAATTATGCTTTCGAGATATGATGAAAATGATGAACTTGATATATGTGATATGCGGATTATTATTGCGGATATACTGTGGCGAATACATGATGTGGTCTTATGGAATGTGGCAACATGATGAGTGGTTGAACTTGATGAGATGATGATTATGATGTGGTTATACTTATTGAATGACGTGTGTTTATGTGATTGAGTGGCTAGATGTAGACTCATATATGTGTTCTGATATGTATCTAGGTGATAAATTGTGATTATGATTGGTGTATGCCGAATCTTCTATTATGCTGTTCTGCATAGCCAGGTGAGTTCCTATATGAGCTCACTCAGATTCGAAAAGAGATCTCCCTGCTTGTAGCCATGTGCATACTAGGTGCTTGCATTCATAATAAAGCATGCCATGTAGTATCATGCTAGGATTGCACTCATGATTGAGCATTCGTTTACTCATTGCTTTTGTAAACAGAACGACCGTTATCTGTGAAGTAACTAGAGTCATTGCTAGGGTTATAGGACGACCTAGTCTCATCGGGTCCCGTCCTGAGTCAATCGAGTCATGAGCTTCCTTATATTATGAGATGCCTGCGGGCTTTATTGTGGATACGGGTTGGGCATGCGTGCCACCCGATTATATGGAATGCATTCACGAGCTGGCCAGTCTCCGCCCTATCAGAAGGGGGTGGAGGTAGGAGAGGGATATACCACTTGGTATTCGGTGCTAAGGCCTTATTATATTTATGCACTTGATCTTAGGACCATGCTAGTGTGTTAATATTCCGCCTTGCATCTAGAAGCATCTTTATTAGGACTAGCGTGTGTATATGTCTGCTTGTTTGGGATTATATTGCGTAGGGCTTCGATCTGACACCGCCCCGCATACATTTTTTTTTTAGGTTTGTTTTGCAGCATGATTATTCCTTGTTTCCGTGACGTGGGAACTCTCTTGGGCGATCTCAAAGAAATGGTTTAACTCCACTAACATTGTATATTAAATTTCGATAAATACGCTTATTGATTTGATTTTGACTCGGCTCTGCCGTGTCACCCTCTTGTATTACACCTTGATTCTACTATTTGCATGACTGTTGGTTTTTCACGCTTAGACTTATGACAGGTACAGGGGACTTCCCCGGGGATTCCAACGATCCCTTCGAATTTTGGGTATGAAATCCCACTTTCAAATGTTAGGATAGAATTTCAAACCTTCAACCTGTACTCGGGGTGCAAGATCCTAACGAGGGGTTTTATCCCTCGAAACGTAACTCGGGAATCATAATCCCGGGCCGTTACAGCATATAGCACCCTTTCTCTGTAAACACAATAAAGCAGTGCAAATCTTTGACTAATTTCCCCACTGAGATCAGATTACACTTGAAACTGGGTACATACAACACATTATCCAGTTTCAAGCCTGTCAAAACCTCAACTGTGCCTGCAGTATTGACAGTAGTGACCTCTGTAGTGGGTAAGGTGACTGAAAAAGGTTTTGAAATAGGGTAGGTTGTAGTGAACATGGAGGCATCACCACACATATGGCCGCTAGCCTCACTATCCACAATCCATGTTACCCCATTCAGAACTTGTGTAGTTAAAGAAGTACCTGAAAAACCAGCAAAATCGTCGACCACAGGTTGTCTTTCTTGAGATCTAACACATGCAGACTGCAACAAACTCATGATCTGAGCAAGTTGGGAGGAAGTGAAATTAGAGCTGCTACTCTGGGCAGCATTCCCTGCAAACTTCACATCTCCAGATGGCTTCTTCTCCTTGTCTTTTCCATACCCAGGAGGGAAACCATTCAGAAAAAAACACCAGTCGACTATATGATTAGTCTTTTTGCAGTTGGTGCAGAAAAGAGGCATCCTCCCTGAACCACTAGCACCACCTTAATTCACAGGAGCATTACCCTTGGAAGATCCATGTGTCTTGACAAACATGGACACAGCATCACCAGTGCAACCAGACTTAGAATCTTTCTGATTGACGGTGGTTTGCTGTGTACTGACATGTGAGGACAGACCATCAGTAACATCTGTACCTCGTCTAGAATCTCTTTGATTCTCTTCTTCCACAATAAGCGAATACACCCGATCTATGCTAGGGAGTGGATCCATCATGAGAACAGACCCCCTAGCAGACACAAAGGACTCATTCAAACCCATTAGCAACTCAATCAACCTTTCATTCTCTAGGAATTTCAACATCTCATTTGCAGCTCCACAAGTACAAATTGGCAAACTACGAGCACTATCCAACTCATCCCACAGAGATTTAACTTTGTTAAAATAGGTCGGAAAGGAACTCGTACCATGCTCAGCACGACCGATCTCTTTCTTGATCGAAAACAGTTGTGTTCCTCCCAATTTTCCATATCTGGAAACAAGAGTGCGCCAAATTGCACATCCATTTTCCATGTAAATCACACTTCTCTTGATCTCAGCACTTAAGCTGTTCAGAATCCACGCAATCACCATGTCGTTGCATCTCTTCCATTGTTGAAACCTTGGAGATGCCAGATCTGGCTTGGGAATATCACCATTGATAAACCCGAGCTTGTTCTTCGCCGACAAGGCAATGAGCACCGAACGTCTCCATTCTCCAAAATTCCTTCCATCAAACGGAGGCGTGACCAACACAGTTCCTGGATTGTCACTGGGATGGAGGTAAAAGGGATCGTTCGGATCAGAATGAGCTGGGGGAGCTTGAACTTCGATGTTGGCCATAGTAGCAGCAAACCGATCTGGAAAATCGCGGAAGCAAAATACAAAGAAGGACTAAAGCGAACTGGTGGAACCAGATCCAGATTCAAAATCCGAGCTTTGATACCATGAAGGATTCAACATTGAATTCTTGATTGAGAACAGAAAATTGATGAAGAGAGGAAGAAGGAGGGAAGAGGTTGAGTTTGTTATTCAATTGTTGAATCTGTTCTGTAACAAACCATCGGCATATAAACACCGAGACTAAAGACAAATGGGTCGGGTTCAACCCAATTACAACTAAACAAAAATAGGCCCAACTCTAATAATCTGTACAAAATTGATTATAAATGAAATCAAAATTTTTGAGATGGGAGGAGCATGAAGAAGATGAGAAAGGAGGAACTTACGATGAGGTATGGAGAATTACGATGATATGTGGTTTTGAATCGGGATAGAAGATCCATCAACAAGGGCGATTAGTTCAGTGCCTGTGTACGAGAGAGACTCCAATTTTGAATGTGGTTGTCCTACATCGGTAATCTAGAGAATGATTGAACAACATAAAAGATTGAAGGGCTACTCCTCTCATTGCCAATTGGTTTTGGGATGGAACCACGTTGAGTTTATATGTTGTTCATATCTCCTGTATATGGGCCCGCACACACGATCTCTCCCTCCAGCGTCTTGACTCCACTGAGCCCAGCCGAGTTAACAAATGTACCACAGGTTTGAGACATCCGAGTAATCCGATGTAAAGTGGCAACTTGCTGTAGTGTCGAGATACCACATAGAGGTGTAATTGCCTTGAATGGACTGAGGAGGCAGGGTCTAATAGACTTGATCAAATCGATGCCAATACTAAATTCCATTGGGAGTCACGTTCATTAGGACTCACCATCGGGGGTGATACAATACTAAATTCCATTGGGAGTCGTAAACGGGGTTTTTGTGCACAAGTGAGTAGTCTAACACATAAGTCAAGTGAGATTTTATCATAAAACCAATTGGTTATAATAAAAGTGAACCACCAACCTATATGTTAAGGCTTTATTACAAAGGAAATGCTTACTAGCGTCTCTAAACAAGCATCCACAAGTGCAACAAGTCTTGCTTCTATTTGACACTTGGATAATGGCTAACATGAATTACGGAGTATATGGTAAGGTCTAAATACGAGCAATAAACATAAATTGATGGTAGAAATAAGGATAAATAAAGCTATGCAATGCAATTATTGTTCGATTCTTATTGATTCTACAAGTCCCAATAGAACGACCTTATGTAGGCAAATCTAAAGTTTATATGCTACACGGAAACAGAAATGAAAACCAGAGGAACATGGAAACGGAAACGCGGAAACGACAATTCAAATTTTGTAAGAAATGAAAACGTCGAGGAAACGACAACATGAATTATATGCTAATGTCTAAATATGAGCAATAAACATATCACCAAGTGATACACATAGAATGCAACATTAAGCGTCTGTTTGGCAACAGGTTTGAAAAAGGTTTTAAAAGGTTTCATGAGATTGCCAAAAAAAAAGCTCCGTCAATGGTGTTTGGCAATCAGGTGCGTATAGGTGCAGTTGGAGGTTTCATCAGGTGAAATTAGACCTATCAAATGGGTCTTTCGGGTCGGGTTTGGGTCGGGTCACTTCGGGTCCCGGGTAATACGGGTTCCGGGTAATACGGGTTTCGGGTATTTTCGGGTCCTGGGTAATACCGGTTTGACCGGGTTTTCGGGTTGGTCGATTTTTTCTTTTTTAAATTAAAAAATTCATGATTTGATAATTTTGCAATAAATTTAAAATTCTAAAGTTAAAGACGTTGTTCATAAGTTCTAGTGCTTGTAATTATATACTATATTTGATCTAAAATATTTGATTTTTATTATTTCTCATAATTTTTAATAAAATGTAATAATATATAAAATATCAAATTTTCAAATAATTTTTTAAAAATAATTTCATGCAATTAGTAATAAGCATAGAATTATTTTAATATTTTTTAGAATTTTTATCTTCTTAAAAAAGTCTGTTGAAAAATAAAAAATCAAATACTATCGATCGGACGGAGTATTACACAATACAAATAAATATAAAAGTTGATTTAAAAATGAAAGATCAAGTGATTGTAATTATAAAATGTAATAAATTGGAATCTCCATAAAAAAATTAATCATATATAATTATAAATCAATCGGGTCACCGAGTCAAATGGGTAAATCGGGTCAAAATTACTGAATCAATCGGGTCACCGGGTCGAAACCCAGATTACCCAGAAAATTTTCGGGTCGAAATTCCCGGGTTCGGGTCGAAATTTTTTCGGGCGTTCGGGTCGGGTTGTGTTTTGACAGGTCTAGTTGAAATCCATGCAAAATGGAACCCCTAGGAGGGCAGCTTTTGGAGGTTTTTCATCAGCTTTCATTTTCTTTGTTCACTTTTGCCCTTAAGAATCGCTGAGCTACAGGTATGTCTTCTCCTCCTTCTCTCGCCCTTCATCTTCGTTCCTTCTTCTAGATCTCGATTTTTCCTTCCAGATCTCAATCAATAAGTGATTGAATAACACCATACCTAAGAGAATGAAGGAGGAAGACCGAGATAGAACCCACACCATACCTAAGAGAATGAAAGAGGAAGACCGAGACAGAACCCACATAGAAACCCAGCAACGAAATCCTGAAATTGAAGACAGCCCCCGTTTCGGTCAATATCGAAGTCCGAACAACATAGATCGGAAGTGAGAGGGTTTACCTTCTCCTTGCTCAGCCATAGCGATCCACACCGGCGTCGGCGACGTCACGAAGTGTGGAGGAGCAGCTCCGTCCGACCTAGGGTTTCAACTGTGTCTGATTACAATCGATAGAAATGTTCAGCAACAGTAATAGAAAAGATTGGTAGGGAGTCCCAATTCTTAAGGGCAAATCAGTAATTTTAACCAGAAATTATCTCCCAAATCATATAATTAACCACCAAACCCCACCATTCAGGTTTTTTATAAGGTTATTTTAAAAAATAAACTCTACCCTCCACACCTCCATAAACCCCATAAATAATATCCACCTCCTAAAAAAACTCCAACCCCTAAAAAACCCCTTTTTGCCAAACACGCGCTTAGGTTACAAATTGAATTGTTCAATACCGTGATAAAAAGTGTTCTTACTCCTTTAAAGAAATCAATACAGACATTATATATGTCAAACATTTTAAATGTCTTGCAAACCAACAAAATAAAGTAACTTAGATTTAAAATAACAATCAAGAACAATACAAAGTAATCAATCCAACATAATTTTCTACTTAGCTAACTCGTCCTCAAGTTCTTGTTCATCAAAAGAAAGTTCGATCTGCAAATTCAAGAACCCCGATATCTTCCATTGATCCAAACTCATAGAAATGCCACTTGACAAGGCAGAAACGTTTATGACCAAGATTTTTGACCTCTCAGAAACGGTTTCTGAAGCGTTTCTCTAGAGTTTCGGAGTTTCTTCATATTGAGAAACGTGAAACCGGTATGAAATAGAGTTTAATTTCGGGGTATCATAGGCTGCAGTTGTGCATTTTGTCTTCTTCTATCATACACTTAAGCTGGGTATAGACTTGGGCTAAGTTACAACCGATGGACCTAATACATATACATGCTAGATTGGGCTTCCAATCCTATATGTTAGTTCAGTCCCTACTAAGCTGATCGAGTGTGCTGAATGATGTCACCAAATAATGAAATAATTAGCCGGCATGGTATTTAAGCATGATGCCATTGGTGGCAAATATTAGGAACGATCTTGATCTTGATGGTTACCAAAGAGAAGCTTGTTGGCATTGAGGGCAGTGAAGACGAGGAGGACGAACAAAACCAGAACTGAAAGGATTGAGAGAAGCAACATGAGAGCATGAGCGGCGGAGGACTGAACTTCCTCCGCGTAATCGTAGGCGGCTAACGCCAGCAGGGTTATGCAGAAGGCGTATGACCACCATGTTACGCTGAACTTTTTCATTGATTTCTTGAACAACGTTGGTCTGCATATCTGCATACACACGTGTACCAATAAGTATTAAAAAATACATAGATATTGCACCAAATGAGATTTTATATCTTTATATTTTATTATATTAAAAGAAATTTTATGTAAAAAATTAAAATAGTTTATTTGAAGTTTTTTTAATAAAAAATTTCAAGTGATTATAAAAATAATAGGCTTTCTAACGACTAACAATTAATATATGAGGTTCATAATTAATATAAATATTTTAATTATAAGATTTTATTGTTCAATAGATAATTAATTAATATTGAAATTTTATAATTAGATATAATAAATTAAAATAATCAATCTTAAATTACTACAGATAAAATAATTCAAGGTATAATATTTATCAAATAACTTATAGTAAAATGATATATTTTATAAACACTTAATATATTAGATGAACACATAGGATAACGCGTGGTTAAAATAGATAATGTCATTATTTAGAGTCACTTAAATATATTAGTTTTAATTGATATCTCAAAAAGTAAAGTTAAATTGTACTAAAAACGACACAGAGTAATTTGCATAAAGATGAGACTATATATAAATTCATTTTTTGTTGGTAGTAATTAAAGAACCAAAGGTGCAATTGACTACTACTACTAGTTCCACTTGCTACTTGTAAAACTGACCAAGTACAACTCATCTTCCATTGGTTTGTACTCCATCTACTTGCACTATATGTACGTACACCATCTTTTGCTTCTTTTTTTTTTTTTTTTTTGCCGGTGGTAAAGAAATGCAATTGACTACTGCTTCCTTGAATAGGTAAATAAAGAGTGACCATTCCGGAGTTCGAACCGGAGATCTATAGATACTATCCACAAGTCTTTTCCGATGAGCTATTCCGAAATGGTTATTGACTACTGCTTCCACTAACGCACACTATGGTTTTGTTGTTTTCAACTATCTTCGATTTGATAGCCTAAAATATTTGTCGTTTTATGCAATTTTATGATTATTAAGAAATGTTAAAGTAGAAGAAATAATAATAATAATATTATTATTTCATTGTTAGTCCTCAATTGTTTTCAAAGAATACTTTGTTGCCTATTAAAGAGTTATAAAACATTTATTTTTTACAATATGAATATATACAAACAAACTAAACTACTATATATTTAGAAAGTTAAAGCATCATTATATATATTTTTTATTCGAATCATTAAATATTTCTAAAGTGATAATTATAAAGACAATTTTTGGGGGCTAGAACGATAAATAATTTTTTAAAATTTTAGCATGTTGGATCAAAACATGCTAATATTTAATGTACCCATCTAAACTTTTTAAAGATCTTTTTAAAGAAAATAAATTGGGAAAAAAGCGTAGGTTTTAATTTATAAATTAATAAATCTTAGAAAAATCATTTTAAAAAATTGATTAAATTAAATAATTTAATTTAAAACTTTTCCAAATGATCTATTCTCTTGACATGCACCCAGAATATATATCAGTTTTTTCTCCATTCCTTTATTATGAAAAATATGTCATTTACTATATTCATGTACTCTTTTATATGATTATAAAATTATATTCTCCCGTTTGTAAATAAGTCAATTTTTCAAGTCATGCATGTTTTTTTAGAATGCTAAAACCTATTTAAAATATTAATTTTTTAAAATAATATCATACTTATTAGTAATAAATATAATATTATTTTAAAAAATTAATTAATAATAAAATATTTTATACCCCCTCTGTTCCAAAATAAAAGCCATTTGACTTTTCTGCATGCATTTTAAGGAGGTATAAACTATATAAAATATTTTTTTTAATGAATTTGTTTTTAAAATTTATACTTATGACTACCAAGTATGAAATTATTAAAAAATTGATTAAAAAAAATAATATTTTATAGTGTTTCTACCTCCTTAAAAAGCGTGAAAAAAAGACAAAACGACATTTAATTTGAAATGGATGGAGTATAATTTTTACCATCCTAAAAAACGTACATGACTTTAAAAAATCATTTAATTACCAACGGAGTGAATATAAAATATCCATTTTCATATCTTTTTTAATAATTTCATACTTATTTATAATAGTTGTGAAAATGTTAAATAATATTGTTAAAAATATATATTTTTTTATATTATTTTTATCTTGTCACAATATGCGTGCTTAAATAGCAAGACTAAATTATAAATGTTATAAAGTTCACTAATTTTGGTTACTCATATCCCACTTAGTGCCACATCATGGATAATTAATAGCCCGGTCATCCACACCCGAATAAAAAATTAATTAGTACGGAGTAACGTTTAAAGCAATTTAAATGCCCACTTTTTTTTTTTTTTTTTTAATGTTGTTGTTGGTAGAAATTTAAATGGGAGGTGAGTCATAAAAGGTTGGCGGGAGGAAACATACCAATGAGACGAAAAGGAAAAGCGAAAGGAAGAACAACATCTTGGCAGCACTGTCGAATTCGCCCCCATTGACGGACCTCCAAGCCAAGCTGCCCACGCTCGGCGTCCCCACAAACAAAAAGAACACCGGCCTCAGATTCGCCGGCAGCCCGTCTCCTCCGGGAAGCCTCTGATAGAGCGTCACGAACAGCACCAGGTAGTGCGCCATTCCGAGCGCGAACAGGAACAGCGCCGCCTCCGTCCACCCCATCATCTCCGCGGTGGCCCTTGCCGCCACCAGGTTAGCGATCACGCTGAGCTGGCTGGCGGGGTTGGCCACCCGCGATAAGAACCTCTTCCCCTTGGTGAGCCACTGGCCGTAGATCTTGATGTCGAGAGCCACGATGGGAGCCACGAAGAGGCACGCGATCAGCGGCCCCTGCGAGGCCGGGATGGGGAAGGGCGAGGCGTGGAGGAGGAGGAGGCAGGACGTCGATGGGGCGAAGAAGTAGTTGACTCCGACGTGGTGGAGGAACTCCTTCTTCACCTTTTCGAAGCAGAGGAGGCACTTTAAGGCGTAGACGAAACATGTGGCGGATAATGTGAAGGAGGCTAAGGACCATAGGAGAATCAGCGCCGCCTTGGAAGGAAGGGCGTGTTCGTTGTTGTCGTCGTCGTTGTCCGTGGAATGGACTAGGGTTTGCCAAAGCAAGGCTTGTGCGGATAGGGAGAGACTGATCCTGAAGTAGCCAATGTGGCAATTGCTCAATATACGGGTTTCGAATGTGTCACGCCATGTTTTGGTGTCGCGACATTGGACACTGGTTGCGACACTAGCGTCGATCACCACCTCTATCTTTTGATCCATGATGTATCGATCGAGTTCGATCTAGATCTTGTGGGTGGATCGCGAGTAAGAGTGCACATGTGCAATATATAGGAGTAGATAGTGAGATAGGCGGCGGGTAGAAAGGCGTCGGAGGTAGCAAATCGACATGGTAAGCCATATTGGACTTTATTGGATTCATGGCTTGGAAGCATTACATTTCCAGCTTTTCGTCCATTCACAGGCGCTTGTGGGCCCATACTTTACCCTATTGTATATATAGAGTATATAGACCCATCTTAATATGTATCATGTTAACTTTAGTGAAGTAAAAAATCAAGAGGAATCTCGTAAATGCATTCAGAAACCTAGATTTATTATTCTAATTGTGTTTGAAAATGTTTAAAATATTATAGAAATTACTATTTTATTTATAATATGATTAGAAATCATAATTTGTCTATAAAGATAAAAATAACTTTAAAATTAGGATGGTTAATTATGCTACCTGAAACAGACTTACGGTGCGTGTAAAGGTGGAGAAATCTAGTTGTTGCAGTTTTATGTGCACCCTTGCATGAGTAAAAATAGGCATGGCTTACAACAGGGCCGTGCCAACCTTTTTGGGGGCCCTGTGCTAAAAAAATGTGCTTGAGTTATATTGTTTGTAAATTAATTTTATATAAATGTGTTGGATAAAATATATTATGAAACTTAAGAATAAGATGATAACTTTCTATTTTATAACTAATTTTTTTGCATAAAAATATTATAAACTCATATATTTTTTCCTTTAAAAATATATATTTAATTAATTTTTTGGGGGTCCCGAAAATGGGTTGATTAATGGTTTTGGAACGGGCAAAAAAAAAGGGATGATTAATAATGGTCTTGGAAAAGGAAAAAAAAGGGATGACTAATGGTCTTGGAAAGGGGAAAAAAAATTGGGATGATTAATAATGGTCTTGGAAAGGGCGGAAAAAAATGGGATGATTAATGGTCTGGAAAGGGCAAAAAAATTTGTAACACTGGGATTCGAACACGGGGTGGAAGACATTCCATGTGCCGCGCCTACCACCGTGCTACTTGAAACATTTTAAGCATTTTGGAAGACTTTTATTATATACCAAATATAATTGATATGGGGCCCCAAAATTTTCGGAGCCCTGTTCCGTTGAACCACCTGAACCGCCTAATGCACGGGCCTGGCTTACAACTAGTTTTCTCCACTCTATAAATCCGTAGATAGAGTTATTAGAGTGACAACATAAGGAGATTATCCACCTTCTAAAAAGCACGTACATATCCCTTACATTTGGGCGATTTTTTGGGTTTATGACTTGTCTTGTAATACCAATGTCTCTTTTATAAATAGAAACTTAGTAAATTGTGGAAACTAAATACACCGCAAATCAGGGTTTAAGACATCACGTTGATATGAACATGATGTCTACTTCCATTTCGATTCAGACATGGCGCTAAGTCAATTTGGTCATGCACTATCTTAATCCAGATTTACGATATATCTAGCCACACCCTTGTAAGTTTAGAAAACAAAAAATTAACAAGAATTCCAATCTTATATTCATTTTCTACCGTGTTAATAACATCTTAGTATCATCAATGAAAAAAAACGAACCCTGTATAATAATGAACATGTAATGAATGAAATAGTCTGGCTATTGGGCAATGAAATCCAATTAGGGGATTGAATTTGTAATTAGACAAATATTCAAAATGCTTAAATATGTCATTGCCCATTGTACAGGGGCATGGAAGAATTAATCAAAATCCCTCTTCTCCTTCCTCTATATTCTCTCATTCTCTTCTTATTTCTAATTCTCCATCAGAGCTCATGTAGCTCTTTCCTATCTAGGTCATGAAAAATCGGTATCTAGAGCTAATCAATTCTCAATTCCGTAATATCCCTCTCAAACTCAGAGTTCTCTTGTAAACACAATTCTATCTATGTTATGAATGTTCTGATTTTTTTTTCGTTTTACTTTGAAGAACGAAAACGATGGCCCAAATCCGCTGGATAAGGTGTTCACTGTTCTCTATCTATGGAATTCTGGAAGGTGTTGAAAAATTAAGCCTTGGAGATGAATTTCGAATTTCATTCAAAGGTTTGCTTCCCAGAACAAGACTCAGTGATCAGAGCTCTCCATTGGTAATAATGGCAGGTGCATATGTGCCAGATGTTTCCGATTGGAGTTGTTTCAATCATTCCTAATTTGCGATCAATCGGGCACTGGCAGTAATGAGTTGCAAAGCTTTTAGGAAGCGACGGATGGTGTCCCAGTCCACAAGCATTTGTTTTCCAACAGATGATAATCAGACAGAAGACTGAAAGAGTCCTCAGCAGACAGCAGTGCTTGTGCTGAAGAACGAAAATGCAGCTAGAAACTGAGCCAGAATGGACACATTTATACAAATCATACACCACGGTACCGTTTCTGGAGGATTGACGTTTTCTGGGTCTATACATACCAGGGAAAGCCTAGCAAATCTACCATCAACACCGTGAGAGAATAATTCGGGCCATTCGAAAGAAGAGGGTTGAGTTCATCACATGCCAAGTCGTCGTCGTTATTATTATTACTATTACTATTATTATTATCCACAGGAAGGTACCCCTTGATTCTAAAGAATCTCCCATCCGGACTCTAAGGAGTTGCTTTCAAGCTTGGTGTTGCTTGATTGCGATGCATACGTACAAGCCACAATCTCCTGACTTCCATGGTTGGGAGAATTGATTTCTTCTTGCACTACATTTAGATGTAGCTGCTCTGGATTCTTGCTCCTTGACCACCTTCTTAGGTACAAAACGTCCTTAATCTTTTTCTGAAATAAAGCAAAGACAACAAACACAGGTCAATGACAGAATTTGATGGATTTGATTACATTTCTTACTTCTCGGAATACAAATCTCCATAAAATTATGTATGAGTGCAATTCAGAATCAGGTTGTAGAGGAATTGCAATAGATTCTTGATAGATGATTTGGTAATGCAATTAGCTTTTAGGAGCTTTTGGATTTAATATTGTACTATATAGTTTTAAACAAGGTAAAGGTAAGATTTTAGTTTAATTAGCTTTTTGGATTTGGATTTTCAACTACTTCCCCAAGCTTTCCTCAACTTTTCTTTTTATTTCACAAATCTATTCATTTTCAGATTTTCTTCTCTCTTATCAACTTGCTTGTATCAGCTATGGTTACCAAAAACTTTACTAACTTATAAACAATTTAATTTAACATATATTTAATACATTTAATCCTCTAGCTTTAGCTACCCTATGAGTTATGCATTAATTAAGCCTAAGATGGTGGGCACCAAGCAAGGGAAATGAAGCACGGTGAATTTGATATTTACCTTATAGGATCTTTCCTTCCCTTCTAGATGTGAAATAGAGAGATGCTCATATTTGTCAACCAGCACACAGGATTCATCGAGCTTCAGCTTACTATTAGGCTCAGAGACTTGAAATTCTTCCTTGTCAATATCGTCATTGTCAATTTCATCCCCACTTGGCTCATAAAACCCTGCTGGAAAAGAGAAGTGTATCATGTCAGTAGAAGATCATGGCTAGTGAACGAATTATATGCAGCCAAATATAGATACTAGAAAACTCCATGTTTGTTTCAACCTTCAATTTCTTGCTTCTCTTCATCTAATTACTAATAAAAAAAGGTTGCCAACAATCCTAAATTAACACGACTAATCTGAACAGACAGCCAAAATAAGTCCAACTTATTCTATGCAGAACGAAATATCCAAAAATAGGGTGCAAGTAATGCATTTGAGGTTTTAGGATGAAGACAACTCATCTACATGTTTATAATTTGACTCATGGTAATGAAAATGTACTTGGATTGTCTAAGATGTTATAGTCCTTTATGCGGGTCATAATGATTTTGGGGTTAGAATATTCATGTAAACCCAATATCCACATATCAAATTTGGCTGGGTTCTTGGGTCGAGTCAAAAATTGACAAGTCTGCTTGCAAATGTTCTAAGAAACCATTGAGGAGAAGAATAAATAAAAAAAGAAGGAATCAAGCTTTGTTATTCTAGCTAAAAAATATGAGAGAATGCAAAAGATAATGTAGCACAGCCATAGAAGTGGTTACCATATGACATTTTCAACTTGTCGTCATCATTCTCAAATCCATCCACTGCTGGATTAGATGAGATTGAAGTAACAGAGGTACATTCAACAGTTCCATTAACCTCATCAGACATTTTTCCTAGTTCGTCCGTAGATTTGCCACCTTTAGACAACAAAACCGATTGCGAGTCCACATTTTCAGGGTGGGATATTTCAGAGGGCATTGCCTTCACTTCAGATTCTTTGTTACTGCATAAATATAACTCCTCATAGCCACTCTGCTTCAAATGCAAATCAGGGCCTTTTACAGCATTAGACTCATCAGATGGCAGTTTATAGAGACAACTTGAGTCATAGGATCCAGAAGACAATTTATTGTCATTAATTTCATCCAACTGAGAAGCAAGATCATAATCTTGGTCCAAATGTTCACTTTCAGACTTTACTCTTTCTCTTTTGATATCTACAACAGATTTTCCATAAATACCATCATTAGCATAATGTAGCAAATTCTGACAAGTATTTTCCAGCTTCACTGAATCATCTGAAGACGGAGGAACTAAATCCTGCATGACATCTGAGTAGAATCTTTTAAAACAACCACCAACAGTCTTCACCTGATTCTCAACAAATTTGACGGAGTCCTGAGAGGATTAAAAGAAACATTTTAGCTGCCCAATTACAGGAAAATGTGACTGTAACAAATAAAGAATATGAGAGAAAGATTGGAGAAAGAGTCACAGCCGCCAATAGTACTTGGCTGCAATCAGAACCCCTTTTAGATGATCATCTATCAACCTTAAAGCTCCATACTCATTTCAATGATATCCTCCTATCTTGGAAATAAACTATCTTTATTAATAAAGTAACAATCAGTGTGTGGTGTAATTCTATTAGCCTATGCTGTGTTATCTCGGCTTTTACTTTTAGAACCATCGGGCTCTACAACAGATACAAAGTGAACATGGGTATATTTGGAAATCCCAACTATACCCGTATTCACTGACATCAAGGGCGTTGAGCCATGATATCAACGAAATCTGAATAACCCATCCTCCTCTCTTTGAAAGAAAATCTATACATGTGGTACCTGATACATAGTCTCCTCTACCTCCGCACACATGGCCTCAAATTTCTGGTACATATCATCAACCCAAGAAATGGATTTGATGTCCATAGTGGTCATGATCTCTTCGACTGAATAATGTCTCCTCAGTTCAATCAGACAAGAATTCACATCTACATCAACCAAATTTGGAAATGGGATATTTTATCATTACAAAATAGTGATAAAAACATTGCAGCGTTGAAGCAATCTCACGATATCCTGGATTTAAACGTGCAATATGAAAATTTCATGCAATTCTGCTAATTCAATGAAGATCAATGATCAAAATAGGATAATCATCATATTCACAAACCAAAGATACAACCAAATTTCATACCAAAGGGTGCAAAGCAATCAAAATTTCCCTAAATACGATGAGAGGTATTATATGACAAAATCATGGGTGTCAAACTGGAAAGTAACTCTACAAGCACATCAATGTTTTTTCTTCCCCAAAATTAATTGTTGATACCTAAATATTCAAGCTTTGATGACAAAGACATTAAACCTCCAACTACCAAAAGCAATGAAGTCTAAACTCTGCAGGACTTAATAAATTAACAGCTTCAAACAACACCAAAACCTGCCAATTAAGCTATGGTAACTTTCAGTTTCCCGATTACATAATTACTGTACTAAATTATGCTTCGCAACAAACGAAAATTGTGAATCAAAATCCAAAAACCAAATACGACAAAGAAATTGAAGCTCACTCAATTCAAAAGCACGAAAAAAGAAACGCGATCAACCACCAGATAGAGGGGGGCATAAAAACCTAGATGATCATGCTAGAAGTCCCCAAACCATAAACAAAAATTCTCAGAAATAAAGCATTCAGATGATGAAACAGAAAGTGCGAGTATGAAGGGCAACTTACAAGAGATGAATTGAGGAACCGTAAACACGTAAAATATAGCAACGATCGTTTCAAATGAAGAAAAAATCGAAAAGTATGAACAGTCAAATAAGTCACAGGGGGATGGGTTTTGGTATGAGAAAAAGCAAAGGGCTTTGGAGAGGAGAGTGGAAGAAGAAAGCGATGGAGATGGAGGCCGAGGAGAGGAAGGCCAAAACGTAGAGTTTTGGGTAACCTAATGACTAAACCGGACACGTGTGGGAAACCCAGGTTCGGAGATTTCAAGCTAAAATCCTTTAATCAAAATCATTCAATTGTGTTGAATCAAAAAAAAAAAAAAAAAATCCTGTTCAAGTAAGGTCGAAAAAATCGCCCCAGTCGGGGTGGCCTAGTGGTAAGGAGCAAGGAGAGGAGTAAGGAGGTTTCGGGTTCGATCCCTGCCTCCGCCTCTTTCCTTGGGTTCACCCAAGGTTTACCTTGCTCTCTACCACTGGGTCGAGCCGGTCGGCGCAAGCCGGTTTACCTGGTACACGTGGCTCTTGCCGGCTGGGTCACGTACTCGGGGTTTGCCACCGAAGGTGGGTTCCTCGTCAACAACAAAAAAAAAATCATTCAATTGTAAATCCTTTAATCAAAATCATTCAATTGTAAATCTGTTTTTGTAGACCTCTTGTACTTGTCTCTTGCACTTTCGTTGTATGTTGTATCTTTACGACGATTTCCGTCTGCCGACTTGTCGGCCTTCAAGGTTCAGGTTTGTCTGGCCTCGAATTATTTCCTAATAAAAAAAAAATTGTAAATCCGTTTTATTTTCCTTGTAAAAATAATTATTAAAATAATCTAATTTGAAGGAGGGTTAAAAAAATATATCCACCTTTCAACGGTAGGATGACGAGGTTGATCATAGGAGGGAAAACGATTTTGTCTTAGATATGGGCTAAGCCCAATACTCAGTGTTGTCTAGGCCCGTATAAAAGCCATCTCTTATATTCGGATATAAGATGTAACAAACTCATTTTGTTTTGCAATCAATACACATACACATTCCCTCCATCTTCAACAGCTATCCCTCCATTAGAGAGATTTTCTTGTTTCCCAATCTTCGTTTCTTTCATGGTATCAGAGCTACAAAGCTCAAATTCTGCGTTTCCTTTGGAATCTCATATCTAGATCAAGTGTTTGTTCTCGGTTTCTCGTAGCTCAGTTTTAGTTCCATTTCAATGGCGGTGGAAACTGGAAACAAGCTCATAATTGAGACCACATATCCTCTTTTCCTCCATTCGAGTGATCATCCTGGACTCTCGATAGTCATGGGGACATTCGATAGCAGGAATTTTGGAAAATGGAAGTGATCTGCGAAGATTGCACTCACCGCCAAGAATAAGCTCAAGTTCGTTACCGGAACTCTTCCCAGGCCCTCCAAGGATGATTGACGTGCAGAAGTCTGGGATCGCTGCAACGATATGGTCATCTCCTGGCTTCTGAATAGCTTGGATGATAAGATCCGGAGCAGCATCATGTATGCGAGCATGGCTAAGGAGATTTGAGAGGATATGGAAGATTGCTATGGCCAGACCAATGGTGCTCAGCGGTTCACTCTGCAGCGAGATCTTAATTCCTTTACACAAGGTACGTCTTCGATCTCAGTTTATTTCAACAAACTGAAGGCGTTGTGGGAGAAATTTGACAATCTGAGGAAGATACAACCATGTACTTGCGGATCTGGCAAAGACATTGTCAAGTTTTTAGAGGAACAGAAATTGATGCAGTTTCTTCTAGGCTTAAATGAGAATTATACAGCTGCTCGAGGTATGATTTTCATGATGCAGCGCCTGCCAAATGTTAGTGTTGCCTATTCTATGATTTCACAAGAGAAATCTCAACGTGAATTCAAGAATCGGGTCAACATGAGCACTAATTTGGCTTCATCGTTTAATGTTGAGACAAAGAAAGTGGATGTACAGTCCCAACCGAAGAAATCAGGGATGATTTTTACTCACTGTAAGAAAACCAACCATGAGATTGAGAAGTGTTATTTTCTTCATGGTTTCCCAAAGAAGAACAACAAAGGGAAGAAGATTGTTGCTCAAGTTGTCGGATGCTGGAGAATATGTAAGAACTGCACCAGAACTGACTCATGCTCAGTATTCGCAACTCTTGGATCTTCTCAATGTCAAAGAATCCAAGGCTAGAGATGCTCTGACAGGATTAGGATCGGGTGGTGAATTTGCTGGTTTTGCAGGTATGACCGTTCATGATCGAACTAAGTGTCTTTGGATCTTGGATTAAGGTGCAAATAGCCGTATGTGCACCAACAAATCTTTGTTTCTGACTTGCTCTCCTATCCGGAAACCTTTCTCCATCATGTTGCACACTGGTTCTTTGACTGTGGACACAGTTTCCAGTGTAAGGTTAGCAGATGGATTAGGTTTGAAAGAGGTGCTTCTGGTGCCGTATTTCAAATGCAATTTACTGTCTATCGGGAGGCTTGTACAGGACACTGGTCGTTCTGTCTTGTTCACACCTACGATGTGCTTGTTGTAGGGTATGCCGGGGCAGAGACCTCATATGCTTGGAAGATGTGATAGAGGTCTATACTTCCTTGATAAAGAGTTTTCTGAATTACCAGTTCAGAGTACTGCAAATAAAGTCTTTTCCGCTGCAGCTGTTGACACTTTATTATGGCATCGACGTTTAGGACATGTTCCTTCTTCTAAATTGTTGCGTGTGTTTTCTCATCTTGACAACACTGATGCAATTACACCATGTGATGTGTGTGCTCGTGCTAGACAACACAGGTTATCGTTTCCCAGAAGCTCTATCTCTACCACCAAACCCTTTCAACTGTTGCACATTGATGTTTGGGGTCCCTTTCATGTCCAAACTTACAATGACAACATATATTTTGTTACGGTGGTAGATGATTTTAGTAGAACTACATGGATTCATTTGATTAGCTCTAAGGGTTGTGCTCTATCTGTTATCAAATTGTTTGTGGCTATGGCAGAGAATCAGTTTGATTGTCGAGTCAAGGTGATTCGTACTGATAATGCTAAGGAGTTGGGGCTTAGCCATGCATCTTCTGGATACTTCATTAGTAAAGGTATTGTGCACCACACTTTTTGTTTTGCAACACCCCAATAGAATGGTGTTGTGGAGCGAAAGTACAAACACATTCTTGAGCTTGCGAGAGCTTTGTTATTTCAATCGAAGCTCCCTCTCAAGTTTTAGGGTGAAGCTGTTCATGTCATCAATCGAATTCCTAGATCTGTCTTGAAGGGTGCTTGTCCATTTGAGATACTCTGTGGGCACAAACCGAAGTCTGACACCCTCCGGAGTTTTGGTTGCTTGTGCTATAGCTCCACATTGAAACAAGGGAGACATAAACTCATGCCTCAGGCCAATTCTTATGTGTTTTCCGACAGGGACAAAGGGATATAGGTTGCTGAATTTGGATAATCATAAAGTCCAAATTTCTAAGGATGTAGTGTTCTTTGAAACACATTTCCCTTACAGAGATGCTGCCATACCTTCTCCAACCCACTCCACTCCTTTGTTTCCTCCTCAATCCGTCGATGCTTGTTCAGATGATGACTGTCCAATTGAGCAGTCATTGCCTTCTCAAGTTGCGTCTTCTTCCCAACCTCTTCATTCTCATCCTCCTCAAGTCTAGGGGTGGAAATGGGACGGGTTATGGGTAGATGAAGCCACTCCATCACCCGCCCAGCGGGTAAAAAATTTCACCCGCTCCATCCATCACCCGCAAACCTTTTCACCCGCATTCGCCCCGCACAGGTGATGCGGATGGAGCGGGTACCCAATGGGTGAAACAAAAGAAAAAACCAAATCAACACAAGTAGTCCAATTCTAACTCAAAATTACAAAGGGGGTGGGTTTATGTATTTATATTTTTGATCGGCAAAGCACTAAAATCACAAGCTAATTGAAATTTGAAAGTGGAAGATTATATATCTCTATACTAATCATATACTAATCCAGTATATGATGTATATCCCTTGCTATAACGTGGAAGAGCAAGCTGAGACCATATCTATTCTAATTGAAATTTTGTGGGCAAAACACTAATCAAGGAATATGGTTTTTTTTGTAGAAGTTAAACTTGAAAAGGGTAAAATAGTAAAATCAAACACATTATATATAAAAATTTTAGGATTTTATGCGGGTTTGCGGGGCGGGTTAATGGGGCGGGTTATGGGTGACAAATCTTCACCCATAATCCATCCATCACCCGCTTCACCCGCACCCGCTCCACCCGTCACCCACTTTTTTGTGGGTTTTCACCCGTAAAATTAATGCGGGTAAAGTGGGTGGAGCGGATACCCACGGGTTATTTCCATGCCTACTCAAGTCGATCTTCGAAGATCTTTAAGAGCCGTTGTCCATCCTCATCACTTGCAGGACTATATGTGTTCTCATGTTGATTCCCATGACAGCCTTTGTTGTCACACTATCACTACTACTCTTCAATTAGTGCTACGCATCTCTCTGATGTTAGACCTTTTGTTGAGCCTCAAAGTTATTCTGAAGCCTGTAGATTTGAGGTATGGGACACTACGATGCGAGAAGAGTTCAAAGCCCTCGAATTAAACCACATATTGGAAGTGGTTCCGTTGCCAAGAAGGGCTAGACCGATTGGGTGTCGCTGGGTTTACAAAGTGAAGCATAAGGCTGTAGACACAGTTGAGCGTTACAAAGCTCGTCTAGTTGTTCGCGGTTTCACTCAACGAGAAGGTATAGATTACATCGAGACATTCTCTCCGGTTGTTAAGATGACCATCGTTCGGACTTTGGTAGTTGTAGCTGCTAAGAACAGTTGGCCCTTAGCTCAGTTAGACGTTAGCAATGCCTTTTTACACGGTGATCTTCATGAAACCGTGTACATGACAGTTTCTCAAGGCTTGGTTGCCCCTCCAGGTCATGTTTGTCGGCTTCGTAAGTCTCTATACGACCTCAAACATGCATCACGCCAGTGGTACGCTAAAATGTCCCATGCTCTGCATTTTAAAGGATATTCTCAGTCCCTCAACGACTATTCCTTGTTCATCAAACACAGTGGAGATGAGGTCACATTCCTCGTTGTATATGTGGATGACATCCTCTTAATCGGTGATGATTTGGATGAGGTTGCTCGCATTTGAGCTTTCTTGGATTCAAAATTTCGAATTAAAGATTTGGGGCAGTTTAGTCTCTTCCTTGGGATGGAATTCATACACGCTGAAGAGGGGATTTACATAAGCCAAAAGAGATTTATCCAAGAAACAATTGATGAATTTGATTGCACGAATGCAACAGTGGTTGCTAGTCCCCTGATTACAAATACGAGAGTCATGGCGGATGGAGGAAAACCTCTAGCTAATCCCATAGCATATAGAAAAATTGTTAGAAAACTCAATTTCATTACTCATACCAGACCGGATATCAGCTTTGCAGTGCAATTTTTGAGTCAATTCATGAAGAATCCTCGAGAAAAGCATTTTGAAGCTGCGATCAGGACCCTGAGGTACCTCAAAGGAACGCAACACCAGTCATTATTTCTTTCACGATCGGGAGAGTTCAATCTGCTGGCATTTTGTGACACCGATTGGGCATCATGCCCGATCACAAGGAGATTAGTAAGCAGATATGTTGTGTATCTAGGTGGAAGCCTCATATCATGGAAATCAAAGAAGCAGACCACCATAGCACTTTCATCAGCAGAAGCAGAGTACATGTCGATGAGACGTGTCTGTACAGAGTTGGCTTGGCTAACTCGGTTGCTGTCTGAGTTAGGTGTGGTGAGCATAACACTTATACCTCTTAGATGTGATAATCAAGCAACAATTCATATAGCAAGGAATCCGGTTTACCACGAAAGAACCAAGCACGTGGAAATAGATTGTCGCTATGTTCGAGAGAAAGTTCTTGCAGGGTTGATTGTGTTGCAACATGTTGCAGCCAAAGATCAGTTGGCAGATGTCTTGACAAAGGCCTTGCTTGGAGTGTGTTTCCCTCCGATCCTAAGCAAGCTCGGAGTCACTAACCTGCCTCCAACTTGAAGAGGGGTGATGAGGTTGATCATAAGAGGGAAACCGATTTGGTCTTAGACATGGGCTAACCCCAATACTCAGTGTTGTCTAGGTCCATATGAAGGTCATCTCTTGTATTCGGATATAATTAGATGTAACAAACTCATTTTGTTTTGCAATCAATACACACATACATTCCCTCCATCTTCAACCTCGCTCCCTCCATTAGAGAGGTTTTCTTGTTTCCCAATCTTCGTTTCTTTCATAAGAAAACTCAATCTTTGAGAGATGTGGTAACAAAGTATCCTGATTGTTTTTACGACTATAAATAAGGGCAAAAATGATGACATATATTTGAAAAAATTTAGATTTTGATGAATTTTGGATGATATTGTCTTGTTTTAATGAGAATTAGATCAATTAACCAATTTTATCTCATTGTTTTGGCCCAATTTATGATCGAAAAATGAGACGGAATACTTTGTTACCATCTCCTTCAAAGGTCAGATTATTTTTCTTGCATTTGAAATTAGGATCCTTTTCAAGAAACGGTACTATTTACACGGTCTAAATATCGCATAATTAGTATTGTTGGTCACGTTCTGTGCACGGAGAATACTTTAGATAGATTCCAATAAATTAAAAATATAAATATAAATAATTTTTTCCATCAAAAAATAATATAGATGTAAATAAAATTAGTACGACCAATTATAGATAATCTAAATATCATTTATTTAGATTCTCTCAAAATATAAATAAAATTCACATTTATAAGGTAAAACGTTTTTTTTTCTAATATATCATTAAGCAAATCTCATGTAATTTAATAAATAGCTTATTCTTAAAAATATTTTAATATTCTTTTTTTTTATTAAATATATAGTATATATTTATCACGTTAGTTTACGAAAATATCTATGCACGGATGGATTGTGGCTACATATTAACAATTAATAATTAATTAATTTTGATATAAATAATTTTTTTCACCAAAAAATAATCTAAATATAAATAAAATAACACATGTCCAATAATACATATTTATTTATTAATAATTTGATAAGTAAGACTATGAATTATTTTTTATTTATATTTTTTTCAAATAAATAAATATATATAGATAGATAGATTGTGACTTATATAACTTCTAAAAATTATGAAAATATATTATTTTATTAAATTTTGTTCATAGAATCAACTACAGTCTGCCACATAAGACCATATGCATCGATTTTATTATATGTAGATAGATAGATAGATGTTGTTGTAGGAGGATGTGTCAAGTATGAAATTTAAATAAATATAAAAGTAAACTGACTTCCTGTCTCAGCAAATAAATACAGGACTTCCTTCTGTTGTAGTAGAAGGTAGTCAGGATCGATCCACGAGGAAGCGTTTCAGCGCCCGCCTTTTCAATTCCAGAAAACCTCTCGAATTCAACCAGAAGAAGTCCTCGACTTCGAGTAAAGTACTCGATGTCAACTACCTCGGTCGAGTAAACTGCAAAACAGAAACGAACAGAAACGAAAACGAGAGCAAAGTACTCGATATCGAGTGAACAGTACTCGACGTCGACCAAAACTTACCCGATGTTGACCAGATCTTATCGATGTCGAGTACTCAGCAGAAAAAAATTCATAACTTTCGCAAGACAGAACACGAAACTGATGGGAAATAAATCAATAAACTAAAAGACTTCCAAGATCAGGGTTTCAACACCACAACGATAACCATATAAAATAATGCATAAGGTATAAAAGATCATACCTTTTCATCAAATAACTTTCGTCATTAACAAATAGGAATATAGAGGCTTTCGCATAAACCCTAATTGTTACTAACCCTTTTTCACATAATTAATCCAAGTTGTATTAAGATCACTTTCGCTTCAATAAAACAAACAAGGATCACCTTCAACTTTCGCAAAAGAATCATGCTCATAGGGATAGAAGATGAAATCGCATCAAAAGATTGTACCTTTATCGCATTACCTTACATGGCTACCGTCGGGCTTACCCCGACCCTAGAAGTTGGGTGACTACTCGCTCTTCATCATGAATAAACACATCAATAATTTCTGGAAAATAAATTGCATTAATAAACTAAAAGAAAGCTTACAACCGATCGAAGCCAAAACGTCTCTCGACAACTCCAACTTGCTCTCGGCCACACTTTCTCTCTCTCTACTCGCTATGACTTGAAATATTGGAACTAAATTGGAATAAGATACCTAAAACTCAGCCCCTAAGGCTTTATTTATAGTGCTCATTCCCCGCTAATCTAGGAAAGAACAACTATATCTATATTTAAACTTTCTATCTAATAACATTAAGATAAAACTTGGAAATAAAACAATTAAATCTAAAAGGAAACTAGGACTAATGTGGATAAATCCTTCTTGACTTGATAGATCCTCATGTGGATGGATATAATTCCACATATCTTCTCTTGCAAGCACTCTATCTTCTCGTATCCAACTCGATCTCGGACTCGGACTCTACTGGATTGTCCTCGACGTCGACCAAACTCCTCGACATCGAGTAGGATTTTTCCTCCGGGGTTGCACTCGAGCTCGAGCAAGTTCTGGGCTCGTCGGGTGTACTCGACATCGAGTAAGGCTACTCGACATCGACTAGCTTTCGACTCCTCGAGTGGCTCTGCTCGACTTTGCTGGATTTCGACTGGTTCTGAAGTACTCGACGTCGACCAAGTCTGGTCGATATCGACCAGTTGTGTCGAGTGCTTCTTTCCTCGTTTCTGCTCGATTTGTCCTGGCTTCGCTGCTCCTTGACCTTGGACTTTCTGTAGTTGACTTCGAGCTTTCCGTCCTTTCTCTGAATTGCTGTTAAATGCCTCGATTTCTGCGAAATTAAACAGAAACTAGTATAGACTCCATAATTTAGCAAATAAGCATAAACTACATAGATTTTGTACTATATCTAGCCCAAATGTATGAAATGCATGCAGAAATCGATATAGAAGTAAGTATAAAACATGACAAATTAGACTCACAACAATAGGTAGATATAGATATAGATGCATGATTTTGAAAGTGTGTTGTTCACAATGCATGTTCGCAGATTTTTTTTATATAGATATATTTGCGAAGGCGTATTGCAGATTTGTGGATTTTCACGAATCTGCAATGCACATTTTGTGATATTTTTTATTTTTTCTAAATGCAATTTCTTGGGGCCCAATTCGCTATTGCGTGGTGCAAATTTGCGAATATCCGCGAATTTGCAATGCATGATAGCACATATTTCTTTTATAAAAATAGGCGACAGTGATTCCTGTAAATAACAACCGACTTTAAAAATACTAAAACTAATCTAGAACTGCAAAGTTAGGTAGGCATACCGAAAACCCCAAACACAAACTAATCTAGATCTCTAGCTCTAAAAGTACTAAAAATAACTAAAAAGAAAAGAGAAAGAGACTATCACCTATCTGAGGTTGCCTCCCAAGCAGCATCTTCCTTTTATGTCATTGACCTTGACTTATTCTCAATCTCAAGTCCTTACCAATCGGATATCATAAAGGCCTTCAGTAGCTTGTCACATTCTTGTGCACACATCATACATAAGACATTATAACACGATAATAAATTAAAACTAAATAATGTAACAATTAAAAACAGTTTCAATTTATCAAAAGAGTCGAGCATGACTCTCTAATGAAGAATATAATACCACCAATTTAGTTCCATTTGTGGCTTCTCAAATAGAAATTAATTAAAATGATCGTATAATCAACATTACCTTTCCAATCGCAAAAGTGTACCTTTATTATCTCTTGAACCTCATGGGTCGGCTCTAGACCTGGTTAATCAATGGACATGCTCATAATGAATGCATCGAATGGAGTAGGAGACACAACACAACACATGAAACCTTATGCATTGACTTGTGAAATTTCAAGTTAGGAAGTACTGGACCCTCTTCACTGTCGTCAAAGAAACTATTGTTATCTTGGGGTTTAGCAATCCACTTTGTCAGCATCTCACTCAATATTTGAGGAATTTGGCTCACTTGTTCCCCTTATAGATAGTTATATACTGCTCAGCCTGCTACTGTGACGCTTGTGTAAGGACCTGGATTGCATCATCCAAGTGTATGAAAGAGTCCTCCATTGCTGAAAGTATTGTGGTGAGCAATTCTTCCTGGAAACATGGTAATCTATGTAACAAAAATAAATCTCACATCCCTGATAATCTCACATGAAATATGATGTGATCATATATGAGCCCAAGTCACGCGAAATTTCCATTGAGAAAATAGCTTGGTGATACATCAGTATTTTGAATCCATCGAACTGTATAAATTTCTGATTGAAGTCTATGAGCACTTGTTGGAAAGATATTTTAAGTGGCTACAACTTTAGTGAAGAACACTTTTACCAAATCAACCTTGAAAATGATCGAAAAGGTTGTTCTTTACAACTGTCTGAAATCTGACAACTTGTTGAAAACGCGTTTATTGAAGACGGAACGCATTCAATGAAACCAAATAAAGTGTGCTGCAATTAATATGCATATTTTAATATGTATCGATAGTCTTGAAGGTTGTCGACTCTTCGCATTTCCGCCCCTTGGTTGCCCACCTACTTTTCCATCATTTCGAGAGAACTTTCGTATTATCTACTCAATGAATGTTTATAGCTAGCCTTTGGCCTTTCATTTAGTATTACTTTTCTTATATAAAGAGTTTGTATGCTCACTTAGAAATCAGGTTTGAGATTAATGAAAAGTGTGTTTCCTTTGAATCAAAATGATTTGAGCTTGTATGAATGTGATTCTTGGACTCTCATATATGTCGTTTACTTGCACCACAAAAAAAAAACTCCTACTTTTTCGGTTAGATTAGCCATATTTCATCTTTTTTCGTTAATTTTGCTTACTTGTAGATCATTGTAGCTAATATCTTTTTCATTTTTTCAACATCTTATAATTTTTGTTTTTAGCACCACAACTAATTTTGCTTACTTTTGCAACACAAAAGAACCCTCCTTTTCGGAAATTGTGGTCGTCATTGTTCAGTTAGTAACTCAACCCCTTCATGCTTCTATATATTGTGTTATTGCTATTTGCCGACAATCTAATGGGTTTAAAGCATCTACAAAACCCTAATTTGTGTTATTTTTTTGCTGTGTCGATACATGAGCATTGGTCACAACCCATCTCTCTCTGAACCATGTTGGAACTATTGGATAATAGTTGACGGAGTGTGTGAATATAATTTCCCTTGTCATTGAATTACTACATCTATTGCTGGATTTCGCATCACATTTTAACTTATTTCTTCGCTTAAGACACTTGTTTTTTTATTTGCTATCCTTTTTATCCGAGTGATCTGACTGATTTATATTGCAAATTGATCACTTGCTTACTGCTATTCAATGTTGAGAGATGTGAATGAGACCATAAAGAGTCCTACATAGAAAGTCTGACCATATATATATATAACTAGGGCTGGGCATCCGGTCTGGACCGGACCGGACCGGACAGGAGATTCCGGTTTGATCCAAGACTGGTGGACCGTAATCTCCAAGAACTTGGACCGCGGATCGGACCGGGACCGGAACTCATGGTCCCGGTCTTTCCGGTCCGCGGACCGTAAAGACCGGTTGGACCAGAACTTTACAGCAACCCTTGTTCGCCATTTTACAGCAGCCCCTGTTTGCATGTTATGTTAAATCAAACAACTGTGAATAGTGTTGGCCAAATTGAATCGACTCAATCTAGGCTCACTTTATGTAGTTTCTCAATTTTTTCAAGCACAAAGCCTAGAGTAAAATCAACATTGAAATTTATCTAACCTTTACATTTAAAATCGAATCTAGATCTACAAGTATTACAAATTGAAATGTCTCAACCCTAGATTTAAAATCAGGACAAGATTCTTCAATCTTAGTCTAGATTCTAGAATACTTATAATTACTCCAAATCTTTACCAAAATCGACATTAATTTGTCAAAATACACACACAAAAAAAAACTAGATCTAAAAATTGAAAAGAGAGATGTAAACTCATTGGCGTCGGTCTGAATGGTGAGATGCTACTGCCGCCGACGAGCATGGGAGGCGGAAAGCACAGTAGGTGAGACCGTGACTCCGGGAGGGTACTATCACCGGAAATCGGAAATCGGAAGTGAAGAAGAGAGATGGAGCGCCGAGCGAGAGCCGAGAGGCGGCTTGGAATGGAGGGTGAGGCGTGAGGGTACTGGAAAAGTGAAAATAAGAGGGGCACACTTTTTCTTTTTTTTTTTCTTCTTTTTTGATAGATCTTCTTTCTCTTTTATTTTTAATGATAAAGTTTACGGTCCGATTCCGGTCCGGACCGAAAATTCCGGTCTGGTCCCGGTTTTGGACCGTAAACCGGAAATAGAAAAATCTTGGACCGGGGACCGGACCGTAAGATTCCGGTCCGATCCAAAGACCGTAATTTCCGATCCGATTACGGTCCGATCCAAAATTTGTCCAGCCCTATATATAACAAGCTCTAGTATATGAGTCGGTGACCTACTTCTTTTATTGTCAATTGGTTTTAGAATGGAACCTCACTTGGCTTGTGTGCTAGGCTACTAGCACATGTGCACCCGTGCGCACGCCCCCCAGTCATCTGTCCAAGTTGGAATTTGATATGGTATCCAGAGCATGTTCTGAAAAACCCTAAAAAAATTTTCGATCGCAACCATGGACAACAATGAATCCTCCTCCACCACCACCACCACCACAAACACCAATTCTTCCACCAATCTTCTCTCTATTGCCATTGGTTCCAATTCATCGGTGGGCCTTCAGTTTCCCAGTTCTCCTTCAAACTGTAGATATCGAACTACTCTGTTTGGTGATTGAATGTCCTCGATGCCCTTGACGCCTTCGGCTTGAAGGATTTCGTCACCACTTCCTTATCCCCACTAGAAACTCTTTTTGTTGCTGCCACAGACACCGCCCCAGCGACAATCACACCGATTCTTGACTTCGATGTCTGGAAGAGGAAAGAAAAGTTCATCCTCATCTAGTTGTGGACAACAATGTCGACTGCGTTGGTCGGCTACCTTACCCAGTCGCACACCTCTCGTCAGGCCTGGGACGCTCTTGAACGCATGTTCCAGTCTCAATCATGAGTCCGGGCAATGCACATCAAGCAACAACTTCAAACCCTCCAAAAGGGTGCTACTCCTATGATCAAGTACTTTGAGAAGAAGCAAGCCCTCGCTGACTCTCTAGCAGACTGTCTACGGGAAGTCTCTGATGAAGATTTGGTCGCCTGCATCCTTCGGGGCTTGGATGCCTCCTATGGCGCTTTCCGGGTTGTTGTGAACATGAGGTTTGATACTCTCACACCTCCTGATCTATTGGGTTTTCTACTTCAAGAGGAAGAGCGCCTATTGAACGAGAGTCGTCTCTTGGCTACCACCACTCCACCATCGATGGGCAACTATGGAAACACAAGGTCATGGAGCTCTTCCTCCGGTGCTAATAGGTCGTCTAATCGCAACAGTGGGCGTTCAACTTAGAACAGACCCACTAATTGACCCTCCTCATACCGTAATGACGCCGCCTCCCAGGGACCTCGCTCTCGTCGCCACATTCCGTGTCAAATATGTGATCGCATAGGTCACGCAGCAAATGATTGCTTTAACCGCCTCAATGTTCAAGCATTCCTGTCGCGTCATCTGCCAAAGAAGTTCAACAAGCCCAACCATTCTGTACCAGCTGCATATATGGTCTCTCCTTCGGCCATCACCGACCCATCTTGGTACTTTGATTCTGGAGCCACAGGGTGACTTCAACAAGGTGTCCATTGACTCCGATTATGGCGGTGGAGACCAACTAGCCCTGGGCAATGGTAAAACCCTCCCTATCTTCCATCTTGGTCATACTTCATTTCCTTCTACCACACATCCTATCAAATTGTCTAATGTGCTAATTGTTCCCCAAATGAAAAAAAAATCTAATTAGCATTACCCGCCTCACCAAAGATAACAATGCTTTCCTTGAATTACATTACACTCACTGTTTGTTGAAAGATATGCAGTGAAAGGTAATGCTCAAAGGAATCATTGATAATGGGCTCTATCGGCTGTTGCTTCGTCCGTTTGTCCATCTGTCGCTCTAGTTGGGGAAAACACTTCCCCTCTTCACCGACATCATCGTTTAGGTCATCCGAGTCCATCCGTGTTTCATCAAATTTGCACCCAATTTCATTTAACCATGTCATCTAAATTAAATTGTACTGTCTAATTGTGTGTCTTGTTCATTGGGAAAGAGTTGTCGTCTTCCCATTTTGTCTTCGGATGTGTCAAAAACTTCTCCTTATCTTTCTTGTGTCAAAAATTGTGTGTCTAATTGTACTGTCTAATTGTGTGTCTTGTTCATTATAGGTAGTTCTTATTGCATTTAGATAGGAGTTTTGCATATGTTTTGGTCTATTTCCGTATCTTTCTTGTGAAGTGTTCGAGTTCGGAATCTACGCCTTTTTAGTGTTTATTCTGCAGTTTTAAATTCCAACCTTTGATGGGATCTTGGAGGAGCTTAAATGACATATTTTGGAGCATAAGAAGGCTAAGGAAGGAGCTACAAAGGAGCAAAGAGGCACAATGTCAAAGCTAAGGAGAAAGTTCGTCACTGAGGGGACGACGCCCGCCGCTATTCCACCGGCGCCCGCCGCTACCTCGTGTTCAGCACATGCTGATTTAAGTCCGAATATTCTATTAGATATTATATTATTATCTTATTCTCTTGGGTTTCCACGACTCTATTTAGGTTATTTTCATTCTTTTGTTGAGAGACGCAAGCTATGGAGAGGAGAGAAATACCTTTGAGAGATATGAGCGTTACTTTGGTTTTGAGTTGCTAAACTCATAGTTTCGCTTGTGATTCGAAGACATGGTTGAATGAATTGTGATGATTTGATTTCTATTAGTTATTTCTAAGTATATTTATCATCTTGTTTTTTATTGATTATATTTGTGTTCATTTCTATGATTGATCACCATGTTAGGAATTGCATCTATGCTATAAATTCGTTGTTATTTTCTAGATAGCAACAAAGTCATTGATTTAGTGATATTTCTATGTCTTTTTAGTGGATGATTTCGATTGATCTATGTCGAGTAGGTGTTTATAGGGCCGAGAGGGTTGCTCCCTTATTTTTTATTTGCATTGAATCAATATGCCAATTGGTCTTAGAACTTGAGTGTTTAATGTTATTCTTTAGTGATATTGAATAAGAAGATTGTATCTTTGCGGATCTATCAACCTTAGTCAAGTCGACATATGCTTTATTAATATCTATTGAATCAATCCCAAGATCTTGAACCTCAACCATTGTCGAGAATTACAAATGAAATGTTTTTCCATCTTATTATCACTACTTTGCAATCATTGATCTATTTACTTTACTTTGTCATCAATTTGCCATAAACCATTTCTATTGTCTTAAGGATCATTGTTAGAAAGATTGCATTGCAACCGTTTTTCCCTATGGGTTCGACTCCGGACTTCATCGCTATACTAGTTTATTGGTTTATCAATCTATTGGTTTACTAATCTATTGGTTTGAGCATTGAGTTAGGATATTATTGATACTTGGCAAAGGATGAAAAAGCCAACGACGTTCGCCCCGCACCACTCATTCCAAACTACCCCTAGAATTATGGGAACACGCTTTTCATGCTGCCATTTATCTCCACAATCGCTCTCCTACTCCGGTTCTACAGAATGACTCTCCATTCTATCGTCTCTACAAAAGGTCCCCTGACTACTCCATTTCTTCGCTCATTCGACTATTTTTGTTTCCCCGGCCCTTTCTTGGACCTTATCAGTCTAATAAATTAGAGTTCAAAACAACCTAATGTTTGTTCTTGGGATACAGTTCATCTCACCGAGGATATCTCTACTACGAGCCTTCCTCCGAACGAATGTATGCCAGTCGCCATGTTGTCTTTCATGAGTCCGGGTTCCCCTCTATCTCGTCCTCTCGGTCGGATCCTCCCGCTCCCAGTGTGTTATCGTTGTCCTCGTCTCCTGCTGATCTATTGACAACAACATCCCATCTTTCTCCCTCTTCTCCCACGTTCCAGCAAGTAGCAGGGCCCCTAGAGCCACCATTGGATCCGGTTATCAATGATCCCGATGCATCTCTTGCTCTTTTTTCACCAACTGATTAGCTGGACTTCTCGAAAACAAAAAGTAGTGGCCCGGTCTAGTACGAAAGTGAAGTATTGAGCCATTGCTGCTACCGTGGGTGAGCTCACTTCGATTCAGCAAGCTCTTCATGACCTTCAGCAGCGACTATGTGTTGTCCCTATGGTTCTGTGTGACAATCTCAGCGCCACATTCCTCACAAAAAATCTAGTGCTCACCAGCAAGTCCAAGCACATTCTCGTTGATTTTCACTTCGTTCGGGAAAAGATAGAGGCCAATAAGCTCAATGTCTATCACATCAGTTCGAAGGATCAAACGGCTAACATCTTCACCAAGGCGCTGAGCAACGTGCAGTTCGAAAATCTTCGGTCCAAGCTTCATGTTCGTGCCCCTCCATGAGCCTGTGGGGGTATTAGATAGAATTTACGGTTGAGATTTTGTTATATTGTTATGGGAATATATTATCTTGTAAAGATACTCTTTATGTAATTCTTATGTCCTCTCGTTGTGAATTAACTCAAATGAGATTACAGTCAATTACGTAATCTTTTATGGTATCAGAGCGATTAGCCTAACAGTCCATGTCGATTCTGGTCTGGGTACCAGTTGTCCAAGTGTCAACTAGATGAGTAGTTCCTAGTTGCACTTGCGAGGGCGGGGGCGTGTTGAGAGATGTGAATGAGATCAAAAAGAGTCTCACATCGAAAGTTTGAACACAACAAGCCCTAGTATATAAGTCAGTGGACTACCCCGCTTGAATACGGTGCATTGTGTTATCACTTCAACTGATTTTTAACTCTCGATTCACTCTTAGAATCAAAGACTTGCATTGCTTGATTTTCGTTCCACTAATTATTCGGATTACTTGTGCTTTTCTTTGCATCTCAAGAACATGGCTCCATAAGAACATATATATATATAGCTTGTCACCTCCACCGCCTGGCCAAATATCGGATGAACAAATGCCACTTATTATTAGCGCTACTAATTCATAGGCCGTTAATACATTATTGGAGGCTCAAATCGCTGCGAGCAACACCCACATGACGCAGCTAATGGAATGGTTGATGGACCATATATATGTTCACCGAATGGTGGTCACAAAGTTCTTCTACTTCACCTCGACAACGCAACGATAAGACACCTTTTCACTAGGCCAGATTGACGTTCTAGACACAGACGGCTTTTTTGTCGTCTCCTGAATGCACTTCAAGGGACGAACAAAGCCTGGGTCGTCACTTACAATAGGACCAGATGTACACCCATCCAAAGGAGCCTTTCAGGAGACGAACAATTACTAAGTTCGTCGCCTGAATACTAAGTGGAGGTTGACCAAGCCGTTGACCATCGATAAACATGGTGAATCAACCAGGATTGTCAGGTGCAGTCGTATCATCATCATTCAAGGGACGAACATATATATGTTCGTCCCTTGATTCAACTGTACTTTAAAAAAAACATGTGACTCCGTACGTATTTGGCATATATCGTCTTCTTCGGACAGTGGGGTTATTTTGCATCCTCTATTCCAGACAGTGAGGGTCGGGGTATTTGCATCTCTTCCTCGACTTCCTTGCATTGTTCTGCACTTGCCCTCGCGCTCGATCAGGTGAGTCTTCTCCTTCCTTTCGATTGATCTGTTTGATTAGTTGGTTTTTCTTTTGGTTCGACTAGAATTCCAGATTTGTGATTCCAGATCCGAAACCCAAATCGCCCTAGCCTCCATTGGTTTCATCCAGATCTGTTTCCTTTGAGCTAGTTGCTACTTCTCCTTGGCTTTGGGTGGCTTCCATTGCTCAATTCGACCTATTAGAACCTGTAGTTGTAGGAGAATGAGAAAAACCCCAATTTCATCCCCAATTTCATCATTGCTCAATTCGACCTCATCTCCTTCCTTGCATTGAGGATTCTCCTTGGCTTGGGTGATTTCTTAATTTGAGCTTTCTTGTTTATGTTGGAACTGGACTCTTGGATCACACACACTCAAACCCACACAGATTCGAGGACTTGACTCTAGGAAGAACACAAACAGCACACACTTACTAGTTTTCGATAAAAGCCTCTAACTGTCGTACTAACATTTACTGTCAAGTTAAGTCGAAATCGACAAACCACATAGCAAACATAACTAACACAATTGCTGTCATTCGATATCGACAAACTAAGTCTGTTAGAGTAATAAATGATGGCTTTAGGTTATGTTAGAAAGTCATCACATTTTCAGGCTATATAAAGCCTCTTGCTGTAACAAACTATTAGTTGAACAAGTTAACAAATTCTACACAATTCAGTTCATTGATTCCCTCTCTTTTTTTCTCTCTCGTCTCTCTGTCTCTCAAGCTGTTCTATACCTTGAATTCACAAGATTTGATCAAGTCAATAAAGTCGATATCGACAAAACCTAAGACACACAGAGCTGAAACAGAACTTGCCAGCTTACTTGAACCTTGGATTATAAACTAACTTTTAACAGTTTAGGTAATTGGAGTAACCATATGCTGCTGGTTTTTTGTTGCTCAACTTTCACTCTTTTCCAACTATCAGTCATGGGATGGGATGTCCAATTGTATGGTGTTTCTTATACTCCATGTTGTTCCGTCCATAGGCATGTCAGACACTTCCAGTAGTTGGCCGAGCGGTTGTCCAGAAAAGTACCCATGGATTGGAGGGGATGATCCATACGAACGTCAGGTAAACAAATTGCTTTTAATTTACTTTGTAATGAAGGCAAGAACTGATTTTGGTGGAGATGAATGGAATTCATTCACGATTGATGTTGTTGGAGAAGAATTTTTTGGCCTTAGCTTCTTTGTTCCCTCATGACTGATTTTGGTGCATTGTATTTCTAGATCGAATGTTGTTTTGGTGCATTGGTGGAGATGAATGTAATTCATTCATGACTAATTTTGGTGCATTGTATTTCTAGATTGAATGTTGTTTTGTTCATAGGAATATTCATTTTCTAAAACATGGATGTTGATTTGTTCCTTTGGTGCATATGACTCTTAAAATGAACTTATTTGCCTTTAAATCATCATGATACATTGTATGAATAATGCCATGCTTATGAATATAATGTCATGATTCGTAGTGGACTCCTTATAGTAAAGAGATGGAGGAAGTGTCGAGGGGCAAAGAGGAGAAGAATCATGTCACGGCTGCTGAGGAGGATGATGCAACCAGTAGCGAGAACCCATTGCTCCGTCAGATGGTAGAAATCAACAAGGATCTAACCGAGCGCAACCAGAATCTAATTCAGCAGCTCCATGAAGTGGAAGAACGCAACCGGTGTCTAACGGAGAGCAACCGGGAGCTAACTGAGCGCAACCGGGCTCTAATTAAACGCAACTGTCAGTTGGGAGAACTCGTCCTTTCATTTGCGAAGAAGTAGGCATGACCTCCACCTTATGTAATCGTGTCTTAATTCATGTAATGTTTTCGTTCTCGTAGTCGGATTTGGTAACAAGGCAACTAGACTGTTCAAATTTAAGGCTTTTGTATCGTATTGTAGCTACTATGTCAGTTTCTTGAACATAACATTTCGGATATCAGTTTGTTGAACTTAGCATCAAGTAAAGTAAGTTTTGTATCATATCGGTTTGAGATCGATCAAGATCCATTAAGATCAAATCATATCGGTTAAGATTGGAATTGAGACCGAGATCGAGATTGGAATTGAGATTGAGATCGAGATTGAGACCGAGACCGAGATTCGAATTGAGATTGAGATCGAGACTAAGATTGTGATAGATGTTATATGCATGAGTTTCAATCTTTCGTTCGAGATTGAGATCGAGAATGAGATTTTCGTTACTAAATATAGATTTTGTGATAGATGTTATCGATCAAGATCAAACTTTCATTTGAGATTAGGATCAAGATTGTGATTGCCATTAAGATCAAATCAAGATTGGAATTGAGACCGCGATCGAGATTGGAATTGAGATTGAGATCGAGATTGAGACCGAGGCCGAGATTCGAATTGAGATTGAGATCGAGACTAAGATTGTGATAGATGTTATATGTATGAGTTTCAATCTTTCATTCGAGATTGAGATCGAGAATGAGATTTTCGTTACTAAATATAGATTTTGTGATAGATGTTATCGATCAAGATCAAACTTTCATTTGAGATTAGGATCAAGATTGTGATTGCCATTAAGATCAAATCAAGATTGGAATTGAGACCGGGATCGAGATTGGAATTGAGATTGAGACCGAGACCGAGATTCGAATTGAGATTGAGATCGAGACTAAGATTGTGATAGATGTTATATGTATGAGTTTCAATCTTTCGTTCGAGAATGAGATTTTCGTTACTAAATATAGATTTTGTGATAGATGTTATCGATCAAGATCAAACTTTCATTTGAGATTAGGATCAAGATTGTGATTGCCATTAAGATCAAATCAAGATTGGAATTGAGACCGAGATCGAGATTGGAATTGAGATTGAGATCGAGATTGAGACCGAGACCGAGATTCGAATTGAGATTGAGATCGAGACTAAGATTGTGATAGATGTTATATGTATGAGTTTCAATCTTTCGTTCGAGATTGAGATCGAGAATGAGAATTTCGTTACTAAATATAGATTTTGTGATAGATGTTATCGATCAAGATCAAACTTTCATTTGAGATTAGGATCAAGATTGTGATTTCCATTAAGATCAAATCAAGATTGGAATTGAGACCGAGATCGAGATTGGAATTGAGATTGAGATCGAGATTGAGACCGAGACCGAGATTCGAATTGAGATTGAGATCGAGACTAAGATTGTGATAGATGTTATATGTATGAGTTTCAATCTTTCGTTCGAGATCAAACCCTAAACCCTAAACCCTATACAAACTAAAAAAAAAATCTTGCAAATATTAAATATATGAATTTATATTTATACGAGTTCATATTTTTTTAATACCTAATGTTATGTTTAAAAAAGTTATATTTTTTTTATATAACCTTTATAAAAGTTATTATCAACACCTACAAAGTTACAAACATATAAATATCATATACACATAAATAAATAAATTGATGTATTTGGCGGGATAATATTCGGCCCAAATTTTCAGTGAATTTTTTTATCTCTAGATATTCAAGGGACAAACATAACCTCCGTTCGTGTCTTGAATGATTTTCAATTAGGCGGGATTTTCCCCCCCAATATTTTCACTGTACGTTTTGAGGACGTGTCTTTCGGATGCCCACTCAATGTCTCTCATTTCTCAAGACAACTCTTCCACTCACCACACATCCAAACCCTCCTCTCTCGATCTCTCTCTCTCCGCCGACGCCTCTTCAAACCCTCACCACCAATTCCTGTCTCTCTCCGGCCTCCTCATTTCCAATTTCTCTCTCTCTCCACCGACTCCTCTTCAAACCCTCACCACCACTCAGCCTGACCTCCATCATGCCACCAAAAAAAGGAAAGAAGATCCACATTCGCCCAAGGGTTACTCCACCACCGCCGAGCCCGGCCACCACTCCACAACCGGACACCGCTCCACAACCGGCCACCGCTCCACAACCGGACACCGCTCCACAACCGGCCACCGCTCCACAACCGGAGTCCACAACTGGACACCGCTCCACAACCGGCCACCGCTCCACAACCGGAGTCCACAACCGGCCACCACTCCTCGGAGGTCAACTCGAGCTCGGGTGCCAACTCAGCCCACGTCACCACCACATCCCAGCCCAACTCAACCCGCATCACCACCTTCTCCGAGGCCAACTCAGCCCGCGCCACCACCACCTCCGAGGCCAACTCAGCTCGCGCCACCACCACCTCTGAGGCCAACTCAGCCCGCGCCACCACCACCTCCGAGGCCAACTCAACCCGCGTCACCACCACTTCGGAGGAGCCCTCGGAAGCCACAAGCTCCTCGGAAGCCACCACCCCCAAAGAGACGACTGGTACGGGGCGGCTCTTCCTCGACTGGTACCACCCAACAGACGCCTCCCCCTCTTTCAGTGGCTGTGGCGGAAGATGAGACCATCCCCCCTCTGGACTCTTCTCCGTCTGTGGGTGGCGCACGGGCTGGGTCAACCACCCCTCCGGCCTCCTCTCACTCAGTCAGTGCCTCACGGGTACCGTCGACCACCCCTCCACCCCCTCCTTTGTCCGTCGGTGGAGAAGAGGTTGAAGCTTAAGAAGAATCCCTGCAGGAAGTCTATATACCAATCAGAGGTTGGTTTTTTTTATAATTTTAGAGGGTTTAGGTTTATTTGATTCTCCAATTTTTATAGGGTTTATCGTTGTTTGATGATTTCAGAGAGATTTTGTGATTTAGGGTTTATCTTTGTTTTAGGGTTTTCTGATTCCCCAAATTTTAGGCTTTGTATGAGTATTTGCTTATCTAATCGTTGTCTTAATCATTTGTAGGGAAAGGAAGAACTGTGGTGAGTAGCAAGACTATGCAGATAGTGAGGGTCACTGGAAAGATAAAAATTTCGTGGTCGGAGTTCCATGGAAACCCCGAGCTCAACCAATACAGTTTGCTGATAAGGGATATAGGGACTGCTATGAAGACACATGTGTCAATGCTGGCCTCCTCCTTCGAGCAGCTTGAGAAGAAGCACAAGGATACGCTTGTCGCTTACTTGGATGTAAGCAAGTGTTCTCTTCCCTTGTACTGGATTGTATAATGTGTCTAATTTGCAAGTTGTTGTCAATAAATTGTATAATGTGCCTATTTTGTCTGTTGGTTTACAAGTTGTTGTTAGTTTTAGGAGATTCATAGTAGCTTTTAGTTTTGTATAATGTGTATTGTATTTGCTGGATTGTATAATGTGTTATATATTTGCTCTTTAATTTTCTTAAATTTCTGTTCTTCATTGTGAGATTGATTTTGAATGTTTCTCTCCACTGTCAATTCATTCAGTTCACTTGCATTCTCATACTTAGTTGTTCTGTGTTCATATTAGCTTTTAGTTTCGTATTTGCGGTTAGTTAGTTGTCAATTTCTTAGGAGTTAAATACCCTTTGCTTTCTTCATTTGCATTCTCACTGAATGGTAGTTAGTTGTTCACATGCATTCTCATACTTAGTTATTATGTGTTCACTTTGCTGATAATGAATGGTAGTTGTTCACTCAATGATAGTTAGCTGTGTATAATGTGTTATGTATAATGTGTTATGAGATTGGTATTTGGTGAATTTTGCTGGATTGTATAATGTGTTATGGATTGTATAATGTTGTTATATATTTGCTCTTTAATTTTCTTCATTTTCTGTTCTTCATTCTGAGATTGATCTTAGTTTTAGGAGATTCATAGTAGCTTTTAGTTTTGTATTTGCTTTTAGGAGTTTAACTTGCATTCTCATGGTCTGATAATGATATGATAATTTCATTTTCACTGAATGCAATAACCTGTTATGTGTTCTGAATGCAACAAATTGTTTTCTTCACTTGCATCTGTTCATTTTCACTTTGCTTTGCCCATCTCTCTTGTTCTGTGTTTTTCACTGGTAATTGATATATATAATTGCATTCTTATTTATGTAGACTATGTACGTTGTATCTCCTGATGATGAAAAATTGAAGAAGTATATTGAGACTCAGGCAGCATCAAGATACCGCAGTTGGAAGTACAAGTGTCATTGCCACTTCTTGAAGCATGGTCCACCCATACCTCTTGAGTTCAAACTCCGTCCCGAGCAATGGCGCTACCTTGTGTAGAAGGAGTTCACCGCCCCCAACAAACTGGTTAGCTTTTTTGTATATTTTTCATTCAACTGTTTCCATTGCTTTACTGTTCTCTGATGTTTATATGTTCTTGTGTCTTTGGAGGAAATAAGCAACCGCAACAAGCTCAACAGAACTAAGAATCCCAAATACATCAAGCACCACTCAGGGCCTAGACCTGTGTGCTACCGGGCAGAGCAGCTGTACAAGGACGGACACTTGGCTCCTTATGTGCAAGCTTCAATAGACGAATACCTCCAGGACAATGAAGACGAATCCACTGTGGTGAGTGTGTACTAACAATTTAGCTATCTCTGACTTGTAGGATGTCATTGCTGAGTTCCTTGGATGATTTTATTGTGTAGGATTCTAATGTTTTCTTTGTGTTCCCAGGAAATTATGCAGCAGGCGATTGACGACTATGTGAGTTCGCGACCAGAGGAAGAAGACAATGATGTCCTACCAGTAGCTACTCAGTGTGAGATAATCGTCAAGGCCTTTGGAGAGAGGAGGGGCACTTCTGTACGAGGTAAACAAAGTTAGGATAAGGCTTTAAAATGAGTTTAATAATTGATCAGTTATATATATAACTTGATGATTATATATATTATCATTACTATCAGTTATATATAAAACTATATAAGGCTTCAAAATGAGTTCAATTATATAAGAGCATGAAATCCATTTGATTTTAGGAACTTTACCATCATATTTTAGGAACAAATGTCATACTGTCATTTTCATGTTATCAATCTTATTTTTTTACCTTTTATATCTTTGTAATTTTCACTTTCTTTGCCTTCATTTAGGGATGGGTGCGGCTGTCAAGAAGCCTCCAAGGAAGCGAGGGGCTGATTGGTCCACTCTAGGCCCGGCAAAAAGGCGTGAGCTGGAAGACCAAGCCAGGGAGGCTAATGAGTGAGCAAGGAAGGCTGAGGACGCCGCCAAGCTAGCCAATGAAAAATATGATAAGATGAAGGACAAAATGGAGCACTTTGAGAGGCTGATGGCTGTGCACTTCCCTACCGAAGTGCAGGTTTGAGCACTTGGTGATCTAGGTAGGTGACAATTAACAAGAACTTGGTTGCAGCTTTTGGGTTAGTTTGTGCAACTTTTGGGTCACAATTCTAGACTTCTAAGCGCAGTATGTGTTTGAACATGGTGTTTCTAAACTTTATGTCCGTTTGTGTTTCAACTCAAGTACATTTGTAGGTTGTTTTGCTGACATGGGTGTTTGTATGGGTTGGTTGATGAACAAGCATGGTATTGCAGGTTTAATGTATGAACAATGTTGTTTTTATGTATGAAATGGGTGCTGGTGCACTCTATGTTGAATGCATTGTTGTTTCTTTTGGGTTACATTTGGTTTTGGACAGGGAGCATCACAAAATGCAGCGTATATGCTGTTAATTTTTATTAAACTCAAGCCACAAACCTAAAACAACTAGGTTCTATTAACTGAAGCCACAAACATTTTGAACCAAAAGTTGATCTCCAAAACTCTCAGGGCACCACAAACGATGTCCATCAAGACAACATGACTAACCAAATGTTCATCAAGACACAACATTAGTTCACCTTATGTTCGTCCCCTCCGTTATCAAGACACAAACTTTAGTGGTCGCCTGAACCATAAAATCTCTGACAATGTCCTCGTGGGCCGGTGAATTGGATGTCAATCAAGGGACGGAGGTGCAATTGGTCCGTGTTTTAAGTGCTCTAGGTGCGCTGCACAAAGGACAAACCTCAGGGGACGGATGTACGTGCCTAGAGTTATGAGGCGTCCAAAACCCTCTTCAGGAGACGAAATTTGCCCGTGTCTAAAACGTCAAACTGGCCTAATGTTTGTAACACTTTTACACTTTTAAGACTAAAGGTGATGCTCCCAAGTCCTAACATTTTTCCCAGTGATATCGAGGTTGATTATTTAGCTTCTTTTGTAGGACGACGACATCATCGATTCATCGCTAGGGAATGCCCTTTCTAGCTAGGCCATAGCAAGGCCAGCCACTGAGAGCTAGGCCCTCGTCGACCCGACCCTATTCAAACTAATTATTTGCGACTACTCAACAACTCATCGTCGACATTCTTCTTCTTGTTCTACTATAGTTCTAGGATAATTGTTTGTTTTCATCAAAATATATGAGAGAAACTCGAAGGATTCTATAGACTATATATAGTCATAGTATCATGTAAAACTTGTTCGTTACTATATGTATGGTTCAACCTAAATAAATGATCATTATATGCCTAAGTTTAACTACTTTGAAGATTGCAATTGATATATACTTGTAGGGGCAGAGGGAAATAAATCGAGAAGGGCAACTTAGTTGTCATTTTTTTTTTTTTTAAGATATAAGTTTTTTTAAAGAATATATTAGCAAAACCATATATTAAATGTATTATTTAAATATAGCTACTTTAAGTTTAAAAATTTTAGAAGGGGAAATTCCACAAATTGAAGCTCGTGATTTCAATTCTCACCTTATACCAACTAAGGTAGACACACTTTGAGATTTTGTATTTTTTTTTCAATCTATTTTAACCCTTAAATTATTAAAGTTGAAAAAAACACATATAAGAAAGTACAAGTGTTATATACACTCACACAAACGAATTGTAGATCCGTTTGAACCTCGGTCTAATACTTATCCAACATTAAATGCATTTGACATTAAAAAAAGTAAAGAATGGGTCTTTGATCCATTCCATATAAGTAATGGAGCATAGATCAGTTTAGGTATTTTTTTTAAAAAAAAACAAGCTTAAAGTTTTTGGATATATATATACACACGGACAGATCCCTGATTAGTCTTTTTTATATTTAAGAGAAAATGAGCAAACAGATTTAAGATTTTTTTTTTCAATTTTAAAACGAATCTAAGATTCGTTAGTTTTTTTTTCCTGAACATAATAATTATGGGATAGATATCATGCAAATGATAAAACTGTTGAGATGTGAATGGACAAAAATCGTCCCACGTCGAAAGTTTGGAATTTTTTTTAAAATATTCATTAAAAAATAAAAAATTACAGATAAATTCACACATTGAAACTATTTACACAAATATTCAAAATTTGCATATACGTCAGAGAAACGCGGTCTCATACCGAGTTTTTAGGTTCCGTTTTTATTTCTTAATTAAAAAAACAAAATATATATATATGTAAAACGCGGCCTGAGGCCGCGTTTTACCTTAGAAAATTTAAAAAAAAAAAAAGAAGCCCTGCCGGAGAAGTCCCCAGCCAACAGGCGCTGCACGTCTCGAGCCGCCACCACCTTCGACTGCGACTCTCCGCGCCCCATCGCCTGCGACTCTCGGACCACCGTCGAGCCTCTTCCCACCGACCACCGCATGCGACTCTCTGACCACCGCCTGCGCGGCGTATCCCCTTCCTCTCCAGATCTGAAATTCTCCCATCTCACCTTCCGCTTCGGGCCGACGTTCTCCCTCGCTGGCGTGAAGGCTCGCCATGGTGCAAACCATTCCTCCTTCGCCCCTCCATCGCCACTGCTACGGCCTTCACCGCCAGTGCCACGGCCTTCTCGGCATCCACCACGCCTTCCACCGGCCATTGCGAATAGGAGAGATTGAGAGCGGGAGAGCGAAATTGAGAAATGGAGAGCGAAATTGAGAGCGAGAATGAGAAATTGGGAGCGAGAGAGCGAGATTCAGAGCGAGAGAGACAGAGATTGAGAGAGATTGAGAGCGAGAGTGAGTAGAGAGCGAGAGAGCAAGCGGCAGGTGAGAGAGAACAGGGATGAAGAAGACGAAGTGGCGCCCCCGACGAAGTAGAGAGCGAGAGAGCAAGCGGCGCCCACGCCTTCCACCGCCGTCGGCCTCACCCTGGACATGGTGCGCGGCTTCTCCCCCGATGGCCCTTCGGCAATTGTCCTTTCCGACCTGAAGCCCTCTCCGGCGATATCCTCTCCGGGCCTTCGAGAAGCTCTGCTTCTTCTTCTTATTTTTTTTTTATTTTCTAAGTAACCCGTATATATTTTTTTCTATTCCTTTTTTAAATTAGGAAATAAAAATAGAACCTAAAAACGCGGTCTGAGACCGCGTTTCTCTGACGGATCTGCAAATTTTGAATATTTGTGTCATTAGTTTTAATGTGTGAATTTATCCGTAATTTTTTATTTTTTAATGAATATTTTGAAAAAAAATTCGAAAGTTTGAACAAATCAAGCCTAATATATAAGTTGGTGAGCTACTCCTCCTATTGTCAATTTGTTTTAGGATGGAACCTCACTATGCTTATGTATTGGGCTTAGAGCGCACGTACGCACACGACCTCCGGTTATTGATCCGAGTCGAGTCGGACTTTAATAAAAACGGATCTAAAATTAATCCGTATGATTTAGCGCAATAAACACTTGTTTTCGGTGCATATTAGCACCAATCTATAATTGAGTAATTGGATGATCTCGTACTTTTATGGGTTGGTTTTTATTATCTACATCATAATGACCAACAAGTTTCCCCCATTTAAGTAAATATAAGGTGAAATGGGCAGACATTAGACATATATCAAGTCCAATATTAATAATAATAAAAAAGATGTGATAGAAAGTTGGCGTATAATTTGGATGTGGAGACATATAAATGTCACTTTCACACAAAAGCTTTCCCATTCTCTCCTGCAAAGATGTCCCGATTCATACGCCCATTTGGTGGGGTTTTAACATTGATTTGAACTGCATCACCCTCTACCCTCCTGACTGACCTTCAATGGCGACAAATTAAGCTCTGTTGTCGGCAGTGTTATAAATCCAAGTACTATTACTATTCTATTGCCCGATCAATACATTATACATGGCACACTACGTATTATCTGGTAACAAACAATACTCAGGTTTTATTTAATTTTGACCCACCATGTTGTTTTGTTATCCCAAACACACTATATCAGTCTAGTTTTGAAACTGGCCGGACTCCGTAATGGTTTAGATTTAATTAGCTGATGTTATTTTGGGTTTGATTGATTTGATATAATTTGGGGTTATTTTGAGTTTTAGATTCTTCCTGCTGCATTTCTTAATTATGATTAAATCATTTGGTACAATCCAGTCCATTTGTAAGCTACATATCATTTGTTTTCAGCTAAGTATATACAATATGATAAAGCATAGCAATATGTCATTTCGCCTATTTTTTCTATACATAGCAATAATCTGGGTGATATCAGATTCTAGTATTCACTGATCCACCAATAGCATCCTTACTGACTAAAGTTAAGAGTTCGGGAGGAGGCCTGACGGATGGATCGGAGCCAAAGTTGAAATAATGGAGTAGTTAGCTTGACAACTTTATCACCCACCACATTAATTTTACGAAAGAGGTGCATTGTTGTGCCGGAAGAAGGAGACGTCAGACAAACCCCTTTAACATATACGAATCGAGATGGACAAGAACGGTAAACCAGAGAGTCAAACTCAAGCAACCCAAACCAACAATCAGACACAAACAGAAGATAAAATAATCAAACACAAAGAACGTCAGATTTACGTGAAAAAACCCAAAACGGGGAAAAACCACAGGAGCTTGACTTTCATTATCAACAATAACAGGTGGGTACAATCTTCCCTAGACAAAGCTAGAGGCATATAATATCATCAAGCATCAACAAGCTTGGCCAAATCTCCAATTTTCATCACTCAATTGGTGGAAATCAACATAAATCAAGAGAGGACACTAGCAAAGGGGATATGAGATTGGAGGCTCAAAAAGACAATCCAACCGTACAAAATGAAGCCTATAATGAGGTGAACAACATACCAGAAAATCGTCTCAACCGGAGGTCGTTTAGCCGTCGATCGGGGCACTTCAAAATAGGCTAAACAATTGGATACGAATTTCTCCAACTCTCTCTTTTTCTCCCTTTCTCACACTTTGTTTCTCTATCTTACTTTGTCAAATGGAAAGGCATCCCCTTTTATAAAGGAGGTAAAATTTCACATGATAAAAACCTAATTAAAGAGATAAAAAGTTCATTCAACATATTCGGCGTTTCTGCAGAGGCCGCGGGGCAGCCAACCCAGGCTGCGGGGCGTCCAAGCGATTTGCGAAAACGGTGTCTGAGCTACGAGCCGTAGGGCGGCCTTACTGTTCACAACAATTTTTCACTTTTGAATTTGGTCTCGATGTCAACACAAAAGTTGTAGATCTCGGAAATAGCTTTCCAACGCATGCTTATAACAGTCAATCGGGCCACCGAGACGTCTAGAAAGTGTGTTACAAGTTCAGCTTGTCTAGCGACAACTTCTGCTGACTTGTTCTTCACTTAGGCTCTCAAAATTCGACTCCGCTCCCATGCTCTTCACTTTTATTCTACCTCTTCACTCTTCCTTCATCCATGAGCTTCCTCATTCCTCGTCGGAATCACACATACCTGATATAATCCATAAAAGCGTGTAGATTCCGACACCACAAACAAAACAAGTATAAATGCAAATCTAGTTTAAACTATGCATTATGCACATCTAAATCATGCTAAAGGCATCCTAATATGCCTTTCTAAATGTGTGTTATCAATAAGGCACCTTCTTCATCTCATGTTTCTCTTTCTTACTTGTAGGACACTAATCATAACTCAGCTTCATGTTCACTGCAAGTGGAGAACTCACGGGTTTAGCTTTGTCCATGTTGAATCTTTGCAGCACATTCTCTATATTTCTTGTGATATCCACAACTTTTGATTCTTTCTGTCACGGTCACGGGTAATCTGCATACCCAAAATCTGTCTTGCAAGGCCAAGGTCCTTCATAGCAAAGGACTTCTTCAATGCGGTCTTCAAATTAAACTAGCAATCTTGTTGGTATCCTGACCAACATGCATACACCGAAGCGATACAAATTAACGATTGCATGAGTGCTTGAGGATCATACACGAACATTTATATCTCCACAAGCACCAAGACTCTACATTGATGATTGCTAGATTATCTCCCTCGACTTCAATACGTGTGAAACCTAAATTCCTGGCCGAGATGACACTGTCATGGAAGGCAATGGCCTCCGCCTTCAGTGGAGAGACACGTCCTCATTGGGAAGCTTAGCACTGATGAAGTTGACATTGAGAGTCACAAACAATAAAGCTTGCGGTTGCATCACCTTCACTTGCACAAATATATCCGTCAAAAATGATTTCAAATACTCCTTCCGACAGTTTTCGCCATCTAATATATTTTTTCCTTCTTTTCATTTTATAGTCCTATAGTTCGGTTGTCCTGATCAACATCTTCCCACCCTTTTTCGAGCCCTTCCAACTTTGAATTTTACTTCTTACATCATATACCATTCTTTTTTGTGTGTATCCAGTGGCAAAGCCAGGATTTCCGTCAAGGGGATGCTAAAAAATTTACATGAACTTTTTTTGGTGTTTAGTTATTAAGAAGATTTTTTAAAAAAATAATATTGAAAAAACACTAAAATTGTGATTTTTTTAATGATTTTTTGTGTATTTAAATAGTTGAGAGTGACCAAAAAAAATAGAAGAGAAAAAAATATATAGACTCTGTAGGGGTGTCATTCATTGCTAGTTTCTAAAGAGAGTTATGGATTTTTGGGAACATTCAATATTTTAAATCCATGCAATATCATTTTCTTGATTTTTAAGTTTTGTCTATTGTCAAGAAGCCGACTTTCTTTTTTTCATATTCTCAAATAATTGTTGTTCCTTTATATATTTTTATTGTCTGGTCTTTACCCAAGTTCTCAGCTTCTACCAGTTGATGTGCGCATATTTGACCATGTTTTGTACTTACTTTTATTCCAAATTCTGTCATTTATTTATATTATGGGCTGGAAATATTGAGAATTTGTAAAGTATACGATTATTTGTAAGATATAGAGGTCTACATAAGTTTTGGTTTAATTTCACAGGATTTGGAGCAATTTCAAGAAGAAGAGGAATGAGCTGGAAAAGAGCTTGACATCGACTAGAGGCACTCGACATCGACCAAATAAGATGAAGAAATTTGCTAAGTGTTTAGTAGAGGAGCTACTGGAATCGAGTGAGGATTCGTCAATATTCAACCTTGATGTCGACCCCAGCTTGAGATCGACCCAACCTGGAGGGAACTCAACGTCAACATAAAGATATGTTGATAGTGGATGCGGATTGGGCCAAATCTTTTGAGGGATGATTTGCCACGAGATCTTTATCTATCTTACCTTATGAGATCAGACTTTTATTAGATATATATATATAAGTTTAGATAGAAGATTTATCTTTTCCATATTAGATATTTAGTTTATTATTTTATTTTCTTAGATAGCAAGTCTAGGTTTTCTTTATTAGGCCTATAGTGTTAATCATCCAAGAACACAAGCAATTGTACGTGTGCCATAGAGTAGAGAGAGAGATAGCTCAGATTGGTGGAGGAGAAGAGAAGGTTTGGTTGCAAGTTTAGACTATTTTCATTCAAGTTTATGTTTTTTATGTTTATGATGTCTTTCACCATGATGATGACTGAATAGTCGTCTTACTTCTAAGGTCGGGGTGAGCTCGACATAGCCATGTATGTATGCTTGAATCTATGATGCTTTTATGTGATTATCATCTTCTATCTTGTGTTGAATCCTTTGCGAAAGTTGAGAAAATTCCTTGTTTGCGATTATGAAGCGAAAGTGAATCAATTTTGAATTCAGATGGTGATTAGGATTGATTTACGAAAGTTGATTAAACCCTAATTATGAAAAGGTAGAAACAAATAGGTTTTTATGTGAGAGTCTCTATTATCTATTTGTTGATTGCGAAAGTTGTCTTTAGATGATAAAAGCAAGATCCTATCTATGATTCTGGAGATTAGCATGCATGGTTGTTTTCGTGGTAAACCCTAACCTTGGAAGTCTTTAGTAATATTGTTTGAAATCCTATTTGAGCTCGAGCTGTGTTTGAGAGACCCAACAAACTCCTTTGATATTTATGATCATTACATCCTTCACCATCCTTACTCTCTTCGACCTTTCTTTGTCGACAAAAGCTACTATTTTTCTGCGTTCTGTGCTCGATACCAACTGACCTGTAGTCGACATCGGTTGTTCTTGTGACTGGGTTTGTGTTAGTTGACGGCTTTTTATGTCGACTGCTTGCTAGACTTACTCGACATCGGTTGCTCTAGTCGACGTCGATTGCTTTTTTTTTGTTACTGCAGGTGTTACTCGACATCGAGGTGTTCTGTTCGATATCGAGAGAATCTGAGCATGTTCTCCTACTAAGACCAACTGCCCTAGTCAATACCGAGGACTTCTGGTCGATACAGATAACACTTTCGGAGACAACTTAGGATCCACTAACACGCTTCCTCGTGGATCGATCCTGATTCCTCTGCACTGCAGCGGGGGAGTCTTGTAATTTATTTTTTCTTGATAAAGTGGTTGCTTGTATGCTTATTGATATGTCCTAAGGATCGATCCAACAAGTTTCAAGCTTCGATTAAGTATGAGAACAAAACTTGACACAAACGACTTTTTTTTTTTTGGGGGGGGGGGGGGTTCTAGGTTTATGGAAAAGTAAAACAAGATATGAATGGTTAAATCTAAGAGCATCTCATCCATAGATTTACCAAACTCGCTCTCTCACTCGTCGGCATCTCACTCATGAGCAATCAAGTCTTTGTATGAACAACTCTAACAAGCATCTCACCAGAAAGAGTTAAACAAACGAACTATTCCTCGACCTCTTACTCTGGAATGGGGTGTCAAAATGGAATCTCACCACATCAACAAAACACACACACTTTTTCCAAAAATTCTCAACTCAAATATGAATTTTCATGAAAAAGGTTTAGCCATTTTATAGCCATAAAACAAAAACAATTAAAATGATGAATTAAAGACGAAAAAGATGAAAAGTTTCTCGAAAATTGATGGAGAAAGTTGGCCAGCCCTATGGTGGAAAATGAAGGTTTGGATATCATCATGAAGTGTCAAAAACCATCAAGTTCCATTGAATAAAGCCCCTTTAATGCATCTCCATCTATTCCGACTTCATTTAATGCGTCGGAAAAATTGTCCAAATTTTGGACTGCTGGGTTATTGCCAATTTTCGATCTATTCTTGGATGATTTCAGCATATTGCTCTTCATAAAAGATGCAGCCATTCAAATTATCTTTCCAACAAGTACTCATGGGACTCCATCGAACTAATATAGCCCATTTTATGACTGAAACATTGAGCATACGTTGGAATAGCATGAATCACATCATCCTCTCTTACTTTGAAAAAAGATTCGTCCTCGAATCTTGCGTTGCCCTTCACAAAGGTACGATACGCCCCTGTATATTGGATCTGTGTACGTTGAATCTGCGTAAGGTATCGATAGTCAGTCCCGCAAAAGCTCTCGAATCCACAAGGCCCTTTCAAATGGTACATTACACCTCTGTACGTTGGATATATGTAACGCACTTCAATGGTTGCTACCATGAATGCTTTGGTGAGTGATTGAGAATGAATGAGATTATAGTACATATGGCTTTGTAAATTCATTGGATTAGCTTTGATACCAAATGATACGACCCGAATGATCGATCGACCAAGACTCAAGCTTTCGAATACTCTTTTTGTGGGGATGATTTTTGGGGATTTATAGGAAATAAAAGACAATGATATGGATTGCTAGATCTTGAAGCATCTCACCACAAGATCTACAAAACTCACTCTCTCAAACGTCAGAATCTCACTTTCGAATGATTAAGTCTTTGTTTTGGAATCAATCACAAGCATCTCACCGATAATGATTCAGCAAACGGGTTTCTCTTCGACATCTCACCTCAGAGGACGTTGAAAACATCTCACCAACAACAATTTAGAATCACCTCGATTCAAAGGAAACACACTTTTCATTAATCTGAAACATGATTTCTAAGTGAGCATACAAACTCTTTATATAGGAAAAATAATATTAAACGAAAGCTCAAAGGCTAGCTAAAACCCTTATTGAGCGGATAATATGAAAGGTCCATCGAAATGATGGAAAATGAGGTGGGAAACCAAGGGGCGGAAAGGCGAAGAGTTGGAAATCTTCAAGACAATCAAATCAATACATATTAAATATGCATCTTCATTGCATCAATTTATTCGGTTTCATTGAATACGTTTCGTCTTCAATAAATGCATTTCCAACAAGCTGTCAGATTTCATACTGTTGTAAAGAACAACATTTTCGGTCATATTTAAGGTTTATTTGGCAAAAGTGTTCTTTACGAAAATTGTATCCACTTAAAGTAGCTTTCCAACAAGTGCTCATAGACTTCAATCGGAATTTTATACAGTCTAGTGGATCCAAAATAACAATGTATTTCCAAGCTGTTTTCTCAAATGAGATTTCGTGTGACTCATGCTCATATGGTAATATGATCACATCCTTGAAACCTTTGTCATGAGCAAGTATGGTTGCATAATACTTGAAAAAAGATCAACTCGAGCTCATTCATTTACTAAACAAACTGAGCATAAGCTCAAGTACGTCCAAATATAGGCTTGACTGGTTTCTAAACGAGCCACATATGATCAACCAATATCATACTCGTTTAGGTCGAATATCAACCCTAGTCAATACGGAATATGTAACTTGTAACACTCTTAACATATAATAATGTATAACAATTAAAATATAAAAATTTTAAACCTGCGTAAGTTCTTATCTAATAATCGAAATGATTATTATAACCTCTCGTTTTGAAGCTCTCGAGATGAATTATAGTATCTGAATGATAATTTAAGTAAAATATAAAAGCATTATATTTTATTGAAATAAAATTTAAGTGATTAATCTATCTTCAATTTTTAAACATTCATAACTTTGTACCCAGATGTCGGATTAGGACGTACTATATATCAAAACGAAACTATCGATGAGTAGAATATACTTAAGTAGTTCATCAAACGAGAGGGGCACGTGACCCCAGGCCCCTCTGACTCCGCCCCTCTACACATTATAATTTTTCCCCCTTCAACATATTAACCATTACAGCAAAAAAATGTAACAAAATCTTCAAACTTATATAAGAGACTAATTGCAGAAACTGTTCGATCACCAAGACTAAAAAGAAATGCCAATTATAGCGGTCAACAAAAACTAGTAGCAAAATATATTTGGTGTCCATTCCATCTACATATATTTGTGTTTTTCATTAAAAGAAATATATACAATAGCGTCAGTGTGCATCTTTCTTTTCTAAGTACAACTATGAAAAGACGAAAGCAACATAGTTAAATCAATGCCCGATAAAATTAAAGTAGTTGGGGGTTCAAATCGGAGTTTATTGAGTCTATTGTTTATTGATTTGTTTTTTCTTTTTGTACATTTTAAGTTAGAACTTAGAAGTATTAAAAAAAAAAAAAAAAACTAGATAGATGCAATGTATTCAACTTTATCATTAAACAAAAAGATAAGTGTAAAGAACCTTTGGTTACATGGGCACGTGCGAAAGACCCTACAAGTTAAGAGCTTTCCATCCTTCAAAATTATTGTCTCGAATAGCCATGGGAATTTTCGACAGTTGGAATATAAGAATGGTAAATTTGTGTTGGACATGTTATTGGCACGGTGATTTTTTTCCTCAAACGCACGATTTTTTTATCGACACAAAATTCAGCAATTTTTCCATCCACCGACACATGGTGTAGGTGTCAACAGCCCCAACATCAGCCCCTCAACCACGTACTGAAGCCACTTCGTTCCTCTCACAACAGCCATTTACCGACTCGGGATGTTGGTATCATCTGACACGTTCGTGCATTTGGCAGGATATCACCAAGTGGATAGCAAGACCGTTTGAGTATGCTACCCAGTAGTCAGGTACGGAGGGAAAAGAATAGTAGGGTCCAATTTTTCAATTAATCCACTCTTAAAGTATGAATAAAATTAAATCACAATTCACAAATAAACAAAAGGGCTTAATACATTGCTAATTTTTAGTGGGTACACTACTAATCTTTGCAACATGTTGTGGAATAAGTTTCACAAAATATTGTGAAACAACTATATAGCCATCCAAAACAAGCCCTTATAACGGGAAGGCAAAATGACTCTGCAACAAGTTGCGGAGTCTTAGTAGCCATTCTGCGACTCCTGGTGGAGCATTCAAGCGTTGTCCAACATCAGAGAGAACAACAACGAAAGAGTGAGATATCGGAGAAATCGACGGTGAAAGAGTGAGAGTTCGAATAGGATGACGTTGACGATGGAAGAAAGGCGAGATCTGGTGGCGGAGGCGAAGGTGGAGGTTTTGGCAGCGGAGGCGGCGATGGTGGAGAGCGAATGTGGGAAAGGGGGAGGGGGTTGGAATTGGCAGCAGAGGTGGGTTCCGATGGGGATGGGGCCATGGTGGTTCTGATGGAGGAGGAGGTGGAACATGCGACAGCAATGGTGCCAACTATGATGGTGGCGATGACGATGGTACGTAGCAGAGGTGGCGGGTGGTAAAGATGCAAAGAAGACCGAGCTACTAAACTTGTAAAAATGAGGCTCGACCTATCTAGCATGTCCTATCCCTTGGTCCATCTCGCCCACCCGATATTGTTGGTGGATATGCATGGGGCAAGGAGTAAAGCCCAAACGGGCTACTAAGCCTGGTCCATACCCGTTGGGAACTCATATAGACTCCTTATGAGCTTCTAAACCCATAACTAGTACAAAAGATCAACCTGTAACGAGTACCTGCTCTTTTTTTATATTAAAATAAAAATATAATCAAAGCAAAAAAATACAATTAATTTTATCATGTAATCTCTTTGTCTCAAAATATAAAGAGCTAAAAATTATATAAAATACTAACTTTTTTTTATTAATTTCATAAAATAATATTATACTTATTATTAATAAATATTCCCTCCATTAAGAAAAAACATGTCGTTTTAGAAGTAAAATCTTGTTAAGAAAAACATGTTATTTTAGGTATTTTGGTGTTCATTTTTCAAAATTACCCTTGTAATGATTATGGATTTGTTAGTTGTAGTTTTCAACAAAGTGAAAAGGTAAAGTAATAATTAGGGGTGTAAATTCTCGGTCCCCGATCCCATCCCCTTTCCCTCTCACATAAATTTCATTTTTTTTTAATTCTTTTAATCCTCTTCTTAATTTAGTTTTTTTTTTCTTTTAAGTTAGGTTTGTAAGGGGGAGGGGTTGGGGATAGGAGGGGGGGGGGGGGGGGATATTGAAGGACAGAGAATTTGAAGCCAATAATTAGGAGTATAAGTGTATTTTTGTTTGTTTTTATTTATTTTCTTAAAAATGTGCAAATGTCTAAAACGACATGTTTTAATTAACGGAGGGAGTATAATATTATTTTAAAAAGTTAATAAAAAAAAGTCAATATTTTATATAGTTTTTTGCTCCTTAAAAACCCCATTAAAAAGTCAAACGACTTGTATTTTGAGACAGATGAATTATTCCTTGTAATACATTGCCTAACCCCTACTTAATCTTGGTCTCTTTCCGCAACTTATTCAACAACGGTAGTTAGAACCCGCAATACTGAAGGGGCTTGAACAAGACATCTAACTCGTAAAGCGGGCTTAGCCTAATTGTAAAACCGATTTTGATCCTAAACCCTAGCACAGAAATGGAGATCGAATAACAAACATGCAAAGCGGAAGCAAAAGAACACAGAGATTGGTGACGCAGTTCGGTTTCCCTACTCTGCGGAGCCTCAAGAGGGAGAGACTCAAACCCAATAATCCACTAAGTATGAACGAGTACATATCATGGATACAAGTGTTGACGGGCTCAAGGAAACAGATCTAGGTCAAGCAACTCAAAAGCGTGAACAGACAAGGAGAAAACATAAAAGAGGAACAAATACTCCCTTCACTCCGAGGAACATCGAAGCAGGAATAGAGCAAGTGAATATGAGGTTGTAATGGTTGAGAAACTAGGCTGTGAGCTCGTCTTCTTCCTCTTCTGTGTGAGATCTCCAATGGCAATGCCAGAAAACCTATGGTTTCAATTCTCTCTCTCTCTCTCTCCCTCTCTCTCTTTGTGAGCGGAGAATAGTGAAGCATCTCGTGATTTAGGGTTTCAGAGAAAGAGGCCTCTTATAGGGAGCGTCACTTAGGCAAAACGCAGCGTTTGAGATAACGCAATGAAAAGAGCGTTGTGATCTCTTTGAGCTGGGAGAGTGAAGTTATCACAGATGAGGTTGCCCAATATGAAAATGAACATAGTTCATTTCATCTTGATCCAACACATCAACAAAGGAGACGCTAACCACCCAAGTCTTCAAGCTTCAGTAGCTAGCAAATGTCGAGCCATCCTTGGTCCATGCGCGAGCCACCTGTGACCTAGACATAGTCCTTGAACTTCGATCTAGCCATTATAAGCATTCACATGATCAAAAGTGTACATACATCTGGACTACATGAGACATTACACTAATCTGTATCCACGATATCGAGATAAAATCTTGGGAAAACATGTCCCAAGTCGGGTCCACGGTCACGTTTGCCCGGACCTAACGAAATGATAAGTGTATTATACTGTATGTTTCTCGCTTCTTTCAAAGTTGCCTTTCCTGGGCCTCCTAGGCTTCAAGTTTCAAATCCAATTATAATCTTCCATTTCAAGCATTTATGGTGGATGTAAAATTTCCTCTCTGATAAGTGGAAGACTCATAGTTCACCAATGTTCCACATAACTTGTAATTATGCATTTATTGAATGAGAAAGATTCTGTAGATTTACCTGATGTAACCCTGAACCCACCTTAAGGTTTATCTATTTATATTTATTTTATTACTCCTAAAATACACTTAAAAGTAAATTCATAGTATGAATTTTTTTTGGGGTCGGACACATGATCAGTTTTGATCCTGATGTTTGGCCCCAGGATAGGAGATAAAGGATGCCCGTCGTGTTGATTTCTTTATTAATACTTAGACCATCCACAATGGTTTTGTGCAAAATTTACACATTTGCACATGATGTGTAAAAATACACATCACTTTTTAGCAATTTGCTCAATTGGTGAAATGTGCATTGTTTACACACCATTGAAATACAATTTAATTAAAACAAAAAGGAAAATAAAATCATAAAAAAACAAACCAATGAAATTGTCTTACTTTTTGTATAAGTTTTTGTACATGGGGGAGATGGTGTGCTCAAATTTGCACATCACATGCTCAAATGTGCACATTTGCACACACCCAAAATAACCAATGGAGGTAAAAAGTGTCTAAAAAATACACATTTGCACATTTGCACACCACCATTGTGGATGGTCTTAGTGTTTCAAAGTCTTGTTGTTTGTTTGCCAACAACTTTTCGCAGCGGAAACGTCATAGCCTGGAGGGATTAGTGAGTCTGATCAAAGTGATACCTGTTTTGTTATGAAGTACAATAATGTTACAATGGGTAGGCACATAATGTAACCTTCTCTATTGTCACTTCGATTCAATCCAAACGAGAGCCGATCTAAATCAAACCTAAAAAAAACAAATTAGAAAATAATACCAATTCAATCCAAACGAGAGCAAAAACCAATTGTAATTTTCCAATCCTATAATCTAATTAACCAAATCAGTTCTCTAAAACAAGGATCAAGCCCAAGAAAATTATACCCTTTTATTGAAGTCCGACTCGGACTGATGACTGGGGGTCGTGTGCACGGGCGCATATGCGCTAGTAGCCTAGCACACAAGTCGAGTGGGGTTCCATTCTAAAACTAGTTGGCAATAGAAGGAGCAGCCCACCGACTCATATACTAGGGCTTGATAGGTTCAACTTTCCGATGTGGGACACTTTGGTCTCATTCACATCTCTAACACCTTTCAAGAATTAGTCGAACAAGGAGCTTGTAATGGCCAGAGATAGGATTGAACTCACTTAGCTAGGGTCGTTATAGTAGTCGAAACATTGCACTTGACTTTATAGAAGCTAGGCTCACAGTGTCTACCAGTATGGAAAGAGAGGCACTCTGAGAGGAAGCTCTATCTCGGGATTTAGACGAGACGTAAGGGAGATGGCAGGGTGGCCTGGTCCATTGTTTAGGCCCAACAACAATCCTTCAACGACCACCCCAATTGGGGGAAGCTGAGTCTGGCTTCGTCCGACCACAAAAATCGGGGGAGGATGAGCCTGGCTTCGTCCTCGTAGGAGAGCAAAGGGGACTAGAAGTGCCAAGTGATGTCATCGACGTCACGGAGGCACCAAATTTTTCATCTGGATTTCTTGTTGGCATCAACAGTTGTGAGATTGATCTGATGAGGAGCGTGAATAGAGGGAGCGAGAAAGGGCAAGGAGGAGGGATAAAGAGCAAGGGAGGCAGAGTGAGGTCGATGAAGGCGAGAGAGGAGAAGGGAACGGAGGTCATCGGAAGTTGAGAGAGAGGGAGATAGAAAATCGCCATGGACGAGGGTGATCGATAGCTCTCAAATCTGAGGGGGAGAATGAAAGAGAAAGTAGATGGGTTTCAAGACGCTTAATATTTATGTGGAAAGGTGTAGTTATATACAGAATAAAACAATTAAATATTTAAGCATAAAGAAGTTGAAACATTCAATATAGGAAATATGGAGCAAGATTCAGCAACTCACAACTCAATCCAAACAAAGCTTCAAATTGCAGATAGAATACAAAGAGTTTAGTTGCACACATGATGAACAAAACTCTCCAAAATAAACTAAATTGTCTCTTGTATGCCTGAAAACCCTATGCTAAACCTCCTTTATATAGGTCTCAAAATCGTATCTTAAGGTAAAAAGATAGATAAGAATAGTTTAGGATAGATTAATCCACGGCCGCGTAGAATCTGAACGTGTCTTGATGATGTCATCTGCGCGATCACAGCGGGAGGGAAGATGCGATCGCAGAGGGGACAGTTGCGATCACAACCAAACTTCCTGGAAGACGTCTCTTGCCGCAGTCGCAGCGACATTGATGCGAGGCATTGTTCATCATGGAATATTTCGGTCAAATTTCGTGTTTTCGTCAACATGAAATTTTGAGTTTTCCAACGCATATTCATAATAGTCAATCGGACAATCGAGACCTCTAGAAAGTGCGAAATAAGTTCAGGTTGTTGGGCAACAACTTCTGCTGACTTGTTCTTCCCATAGACTCTCTTCTTCTTCTTCTTCTCATGACCTCTGTAGATCTTCATTAATTGAGCTTCTTATAGCAACTTGACTTTTTAAATCAATGTGTTATCAACCCATGTCTCCACTTTCAATTCACATTTACCTGAAATCATCATAAAACACGTTGAATCCTACTTTCCCGCCATGATACAATTCCTAACTAAAATGAATGGAATATGCAAATAAACTCATCTAAGTATGCATTATTAACACTACTTATATGCAAGTTATTAATAATTGAGCTGGAGGAAAAAGAGGCGCCTAAAGGTCAGTTGCAGCTGATGATATTTTACCGGTGACCTCTCAACAAAATAAAAAATGTACAGTCATGTGTTTTCCATTGTATATTTCTGTGTATAAAAGAAGTATAGGACAGGAAATTAAAGATGGTCTGCATTTGATTGCCAATATTTATGGGTGTCTAATGTATTTGGATTCTGCCAAATTATATAAAGGCTAAAAACCTCAAGTATCACTGTATCAGTATGGTCTTCATCTTACAGCTTTTTTTTTATTAAGAAAGAATTCAGGTGAGCAATCTCTACCCGGCAGCATCCTTGCGGATAAGGTCTTCATCTTACGGTTATTCTAATTGGAAAAGATGGCATGGCATAAAGATATTTTTAATCTTCAAATTCCTTGTAACTTTATACCCATCTTTTATGTTTCTAATACCTTTTTAAGTTTATACATATCTTTGTATTATGACACGAGTTTAGTCAGTATGGATGATAAATTTATACCCGTCTAATTTTTTTTGGAGCGGAAAAAAATTGACTGAAGGGAGACCCTCTCTAACCAAGGGCATCCAGATGAATGAGTTCTGCTAGCGCAGAATCATCAGGGAGGATCGAGCCACAGAAGTCGAGATCGAGATCCGAAAGGCAGTCAGTCATTCGGTTCGCTTCCATGTAGATATGGTGGATCTGAAAGGAAGGGAAACAATGCAGTGACAAAATAGAGTTGGAGATAAGCATTTTAATATCTCTTGGACAAGGCCATCATCCTTTAAGGCAATTTATAATTTATAATAGTAAAATTAGCTTCTTCAATGAGAAGATTATTAATATGGAGATTCGATGCAGCTTTGATATCTTTCCAAAGAGTGAAACCTTCGGATCCGATAACCAAATCAAGTGGCGATGGTCCTGTCCTAGCGGCAACGGGAAGACCCTAATGGTCACGGACGATATAGTCGTAGCTACCTTTACTTAATTGTTGATGATATTGTTTCATCAAAGTTGAGTTTATGGCAATCAATAATAGGTTTGTGTTATTTCATTAGTTCACGGGGTTTCCTCTAGCAGAAAGTGTGACATATTTTTGGATTGAGATCATTGTCTCCCAGTTTGGCTTTATTCTAGTTGTATATATATTTGTTCTCTTGTGTATGCAGCGATTGTTCGCGAATCAGGCATAATGTTGTCAAAAAGGCCTTTGTTCCTAAAAAATCCAAATACTCCACCAAAAAGCAGCAAGACTGGTGAAGTTATGTTTCCCGAGGGTATCTTTGATAGAGTTCAATGTTTCCCTAATGTCTAGATCCTAAAGGTTGTTAGAGTGGAGGGTAGCTTCCAATTTAGGGTTTAGTAATTATATTGTGGTGCGCGTGATCGGGCATTCTAATAGTAGATGTTTAAGGTTCTCATAGTTGCTATCATAGAGGGTACGTAGATCATTAGGAAGCCAACCCCACGATTGGCCAAGTGAATGAGATACTGATGTCATTCTTAGATATGAGCCAGAGGAACTCTTTTACCTTTAGTAGTGTATCAAGATGCCAGATCCAAAATAGATCAGATCGAGCATGTTGTTTTGTGTTGTGGAGCATGTCAATGGCTGATTTAGTGGAGAACCAACCATTCTTAGTTCATTTCTAGTAGAGTCTATCTTGGTTAATGTTTTTTGGGATTGGTGTTTCGGTAATGGAGTTAATGGTATTGTCATCTAGTTGGTCTTTGGCTAGTTCCTGCAGTTTTTTGATATTCCAGGTTTCGTTGTTGTTGATGAAGTGGGTAATTTTCAGGGAATGATCAATCGCTAAAGGGTCATGAGCAATTGAAGACAACAATAAAGAGCCAAGTCAGAGGTCGACCATAAAGTTAATAGATTCTCTGTTGCCTATGGACCAACGAAGGCCATTTTTTACGATAAGAATGAGCTTGGTAAGCTTAGTTCATTGCCATGGGGAACGGCCTTTTTGTTCGTATTGTAGTAAATGTTGCTACTTCGGGTATTTTTGTGTGATGATCATGACCCAAAGATTTTCTGGTTCAGCTATAGGATTTTGGAGAGGAGTTTCAGTTGAAGGGAAATATATATCCATGTCATCTGAACCACGAAGACCAAGACCACCATTAATTTTATCTGCACTTACATACTTCAAATCAGCTAATCAAACGCTTATGTATCGGGCCCTTGTTCTAGAGAAAATTTCTATTGATCCTATCAAGTTCTGTGTGGATAGATTTTGAGAATATAAAACATTGCATTAAATGAAGAGGTTTTGCAGCCAAATTTGAATGTATTAAGAGTGAAGCGCGCCCTGGTTTGGAAAAAAAAAATTATACCTTTCTTTGTATTGCATGCACATATAAAATTGTCATAAATTGTATAAAATTGTCATCACCGGCAAGGGGTCAACGCGCCTGAATAAAAATATTTATGGTACAATTAGTTAATTAGCTTTTCATAGAGGTATAATCACCAAAATCACCCGAATATTTATCTAAATTCAAAAAAATGAAAGAATATTAGAGTTTAAGGGCTATTACAAATTTTTTTATGCGTCTTTTTTCATACCAAACACATTAATATTTATGTTAAAAAAAAACACAAGATTCGGGTACTAAACTAGTTTGGGGTGAAAAAGAAGATTGTGAGAAAAGATAGGAGATGATGACGTTTGATGAGCATATTAATCGACGAAGATAATTTTTGGTCGACCTCAACCTAGATATGAAATTTTCCAATTTTTCGAATCCGAGTCAAAAAAACTTACCAAATTCAAATTTTCGAGTCTTGATCTAAAATTTTTCAAACGTTCTGATCAGATTTTCCAAATCGGATATCGATTATGTTTTGACGAGTAAAAAGATCGACCCTCCTACTTTTATATATATATACAAGGCAAGGATTTAGAGATGGTCAACCGTGATTGACCCACTGCCCAATAGTGTCCTAGTAGATGAAATCTACGATGTCATCTAGAACACAGTCGGCGATGAAACACGAGGACATGCCCAGATGTGCAAGCCGATCAAACACCCGGTTACCCTCCTTGAAAACGTGCGCGAAGGAGACGCTCTCGAAAGATCGGAAAAGGCCAAGGGCATCCGAAATCGTCATCTCGATCTCCCACAGGCAATGCCAAAGACCCCGCAGGACGTTGATGACGGTCAAGCAGTCGCCTTCGACCACAAGTCGAGCGAAACCTCACTTCGAAGCTTCCTGAAGACCATCAATATATAAGACCAGTGCATTCTGCTTGCACGGCAGACACCATAACATGGCTACGGGCGCCACAGGGAAAGAACCTTCCAAGACTATCACGGATAACAAAGCCAGAAGCAGCACGGTCCGATCCAGGTCGAACACCATCAAAATAGATCGACCCTCCTACTATTTCAAAGTATAATATCAATGTCCTATAGCCTATATGTTTACCCTTTAGTTAAATCTTATGTCAGGCTCATCGAACTAGCTAGCTCTTTACATACCAATACCATTATAACTTCCTCTCAAAAAACACAATAAAAGAAATGAACAAAGTGCACCAATCACACTATAGTTGATATGAACTCACTAACCTCTACACCTTAAACTTTCTTTTCTACACCCCCCACTCCCTTCTTAATGCAAATTTCATCCACACCAATTCAACAAATCAATTGTCCAAAAACATGGACGGAGGAGCAGGAAACTACTTCATCCACCACAACCAGCACGGGGTCTCGCCGGAGAACTCTCCAATCTCCGGCAGGGTCCCCATCTACCTCCATCCAGCGCCACCAGTCAGCCGCTACGAGTCCCAGAAACGCCGCGACTGGAACACCTTCGGCCACTACCTGAAGAACCAGAGGCCGCCGGTGCCGCTGTCCCACTGCACGTGCAGTCACGTGCTTGAATTCCTCCGGTACCTCGACCAGTTCGGGAAGACCAAGGTGCACCTCCAGAGCTGCTTGTTCTACGGGCAGCCGGAGCCACCCGCTCCGTGCGGCTGCCCACTCCGTCAGGCGTGGGGCAGCCTGGACGCCCTAATTGGCCGCCTCCGGGCGGCTTACGAGGAGAACGGAGGGCCGCCGGAAAGTAACCCGTTTGCCGGAAGTGCAATTAGGGTTTATCTCAGGGAGGTGAGGGAGTGCCAGGCCAGAGCAAGGGGGATTCCGTATAAGAAAAAGAAGAAGTCACCTCCGGCTCCTACGCCATGGAAGGGGGGTGACGATCACTCTTCTTCTAGTACTTCTTCTTCGGCCGGTTCATTGGCTTTTGCTTAAACACTTGATCCAAAATATTCCAGAGGTAATTTTTTTTTTTATTACGTAAAAATTCGATGGCAGACGGACCTGGCTTATACAAAGCTAATTAATTAGCTCGATCTGATTTTTTTCCAATTTAAAAATTAATTTTATATTAATAACAATTTAAGTAGCTAATAAATAATTTTTTCAATTTCTAAAAAAAAATTCAAATACTTTCATAATTAATATAGAATTAAATGACATAAATTTTATATTAATATACATTCTACTAATTTAGATCTACAATTCTAAAATAAACCAAAGGCTAAATCTAAATAAATCTCATAATATATTAAAATACTAAATCCAAATAACTTCTTTAAAAATAAATCGTCATGAGAATACATAATCATAATTTATTATTTAATTTATTAGGGAAAATGATTTGATCTTTTATTATATAAATACTAGTCTATATCCCGTTTCGTATACGGGAATATGTTAGTACAAAAAAATCCTATTATAAATATGAAAATAAATAAATAAATATGAATTACGATATGATAATTAAGCTAATAACGATCAAGGTATCTGGAATATAAAATTAAAATTAATCTAGATATAAATAATTCATTCTACCAAAAAATAATATAGATATAAATAAAAATAAATATGGCATAATTATTTCAACCAAAAAATAATCTATATATAAATAAAATAACACCTATCAAATATTTACTATCTATGAATTTTTTTTGGAAAGTATGGTTATGAAATAATTTTGATGTATATTTTTATCTAGTAGCTAATATATATATATATATATATAGACACACACACACACATTGTGTTTTATGATAAATTTCTATAAATTACGACAACATATTATTTAATTATTTTTTTCCTAGAATCAACCATAATGTGTCGCGCAGGACGTTATGTGCATCGATTTTAGTATATGTATATAGATATATATATAATATAAACCTTAGACAACTTATTATTTTAACTTTATGCATATAATAGATATTTAAAAAAAATATGGATAGAATTCGATTTTAGTAGACTACAATACTATACACTATGTATTGATTAAGTGCATGCAATAATTTCTTTTTTATATAATTATTATTTAAATCTTACAAAATTGAGTAAAATCTTTCCAAAATATATCTATATATCTGGGAAAAAAAATTAGAAAACTATTATCTTAAATTGATTAAGGTGAGAATATAATTTCTTTTATGGGTTAATACTACTACGATTGAACGCAAGCTTAAAATTTATTTTGACTTGTTTAGTAAATGAACAAGCTCGATTTGATTTTTTTAAGTGTTAAGCAACTCTATTTATTCATTAGTCATGACATAATAATTTAAAAGAAATTTTATAAATTCTACAAAACAAAATCCATGCTTGAATCAAGCTTAACCGAGTTTTGATTCGAGCTTAAAGATATGTTTAGTATCAACTCGTTTAGTAAATGAATGAACTCATATATAAAGCTTTGATTGAGCTAAACTTGAGTCGATTGGCTAATCAACTCATATAACAACCCTATTTGTAATAGCTCGTGCAATGATGATGATATCTTGGTGATTTATACGTGTATATGTTTTCAAATCCTTGCTAATTGAATCCTTATATCATACTGTACTTTCTTTGTTAATTAAATCATGTCGTTTACTATTTATTCGTGCTTTTATATCGATAAAAACTATATAAAATATTAAATTATTTTACATTTGTTTTTCTAAATTCAAACTTGATAGTAATTAGTATGAAATTATTAAAAAGATATATTAACAAAGGTAATATTTTATATAGTTTGAGGGTGAAATAATTGGATTGCTAATTGATGAACATATTAGCTATAGCTAGGGTAGATTTCTATGGAGCTTTAAGGGGAATATATTGTATTTTAATGAGAAAAATATAGTACTCCTAATTATTTGGCCTTTTAAGCCACTTGATGTGGTTACATAATTAATCTCCGTTAATTGAGGAAACCCTAGATCTGGGTGATATTACTTTTTTAATGTTGACGGAACCCTAATTAAATGTGTTTACATAATGCCATAATGGATAGTTGGATAGTCCATCTCTGTTTCTCTGTGTTGTTCTTTTTTGTCCGATCGTTTGCCTTGCGCGGCTCTTACAATATTATTTCCTTTGTCATTTTTAATTTTGTCTTTCGCTTTTGTTATTTGTTTGTCCGGTCTCTCATTTTCTTTAGATGTTTCTAAAGAAACGAATTTATTTCCTCATATATAAAAAAAAAAAAAAAAAGTCCATGTTCAAGCATCTAAAAACATCTTAAGTCATCATCCTTTTAGATGAGAAATCTTTTCTAGGATTGAGGATATATTGACGTACATGCAGTATCAGTTAGCTAGTTGCATATATATGTGTACACCTTACGTGTAGGCCGTAGGGTGATAAAATGAATGTTTATTAGGAATTATTGAACCCTCCACAATAGCTTAATTGAGATTTGCGATATAATATGATCATCGACCTTAGACATGGCTACTCAGAATGTATCTCAGGACTCGCCAGAGGAATATCATTTAATGTTTCCTCAAACAAATAGGGTCTTAATTTGCAAACAAAGAGATTTTATATATATAGATACTTCTCTTCGCAAATATCTGATAAAATTGGAACGATACAGAGATTCTATATAGCTACTGAAGCTTATACGGCCGGGGTTGGTGCCAAATTGATCAGCATTAACCCGTACATGAGTGATCACGATTAGACCTGTCAAACAGGTCGGGCGGGTCGGGTCGTCTCGGGTTTGGGTCCATTACGGGTCGGGTCATTTCGGGTTACGGGTCATGAAATGCTCAACCCAGACCCATATTTAACGGGTTCCAGTCAACCCAATGGGTCAAAAGCGTTACCCATCTATAATTTTTTAAATGTCATTTACTATTTATATACGTTATTTAAAGATGCTAAAAATATGTAAAATATCAATTTTTTACTATTTGTTATAATTTCATTCTTTTTAGTTTAAAGTATGAAATTATATATATAAATTGATATTTTATATAATTTTTTATTATCCTTAAACCATACATGAATAGTAAATGATATTTAAAAGTAAAAAGATGGAGTATTTTTATTGACTATTTACATAGTTCCTAAACATAAAATTGTTATATATATTACCCTAATAATAGTTATATTAATGAAAAGAAGTAATTAATGTTGCTGCAATATTAATATGTATTTTTATATACATATAATAATTTATAATGTTAAATTATAAAGTAAAATTGATGATAAAAAGGATAATATTCAATCCTAATTATTATTAGTAATAAATTTCAATATTAGGTTAAATTATAATTTATTTATGTTTTTATTATCTTAGAGCTTGACCCAACGGGTGATCCACGGGTTGACCAAACCTGACCCAGAAATTTGCGGGTTAAACGGGTTCGGGTTTCGAGTTAAAATATTTGCGCCAAAACCTACGTTTTACGGGTCGGGTCACGTTTTGGCAGTTCTAATCACGATCATATTAACCTAAATAGCTACCTAAGTGTGATGTGTGTCATTAATTATAATGGCCTTAATTGCTTCGCCTAGCTAGTAATTATATATATTTGTTTTGGGGACCAGATATCAACAAAAAGTGCCTTACTGATGTACGAGCTTAACAGGAATATGCGCAAGTGTTGGATCAACAAAAAGTACGTACGTACCTTACTGGCCGGTGTACGCGAGAACTGAACTGAAAGCCAAGGACGACGAACAATATATATCCTCAAGTAGCCAGCCGGTATGTAAAGCTATGTCTGTTAAACCTCGGGTGTTTTTTTTTTTCAACCAATATATTGCATTTCAATTTTGCACGTATAAGAAAATTCCATATGTACCTTTTGTATTTCGATCCATATTCGACAAGAGAGATATATGTTGCTTCTACTCTGTAATAATCATTGTAAGAAGGTTTTCATCTGAATATGTTTATAATATACACAATCAAACAAGTGAGCTCTTTTACAAACCCAATTAAACAACTTACTAGGCAAGGATTGTTGTTACAATGGTTTCATCCTTAGTTTTCCAACGATTAATCGTTGGAAAACTCAAAGCAGTTGCGTGTGATAGGTATCCGAACCTACCAAAGTTAAATAGCACTCCCCCAAAACAATTTCACCAAAGAATGATCATGATGATGGACACCCCAAAACATGCACTTGAAATAAGGATCATAATGATGGACGTACGGTTGTGAATCGAAGATCAATAAGGGGGAAAATAAGGATGAAACCATCCCATCACAATGTGTACAAGCCATTGATTGACGAATAGGGGCGGCGGTGGTGGTGTGCTCATGTGAGTCTCCTATTTCATCTCTCAATCATAGATGTGGAACAAGTACATTATAAATAAACCTCTGAAATCCCTAGAAATCAATGTGGGACAGAGAAACATTTCCCCTTCTATAAAAACTCATTAAATTTCAACCATTTTCCTCCAACAGTCCCCCACAAATGTGAAGAATTCGAGTTTTTCGAAAACCAACTTGAAAAACAAAGTTCTAAGCATGTTAAAGAAAAAGTACTTAAATATATGTTGGTAACTTACTATGGAACTACCACATAGTGACACTGAATAATCCTTAACTCAAATAAGTGAACAAGTTTTGAACTTTCTGATTCAAGAACTGATTTCGTAGCACATATACCTCTTCCATGTTCTTTAGTGATTTCGCGATAATACTTGCATACGTTGGAGGTCATCTCAAACCTTGAGTGCTAAAGAGTGCTCTAGAAAGACCACCCAAGTTTTCCATAGAATGAGAACAACCCTTCACACTCTCGTAGATGGTTCCATCTAGTCTACCACGCATAGAGAACTCTTAGAGGGCTATGGAAGCATGCATTAAGAGCATTACGCTCAACCTCTAGTGTTTTTGGTGAATCCGTCAAGTCCTTCTCAATAAGATCACCAATATTTGGGTTGTGGGCCCATTAAGAGTATATGACTCAACATTTCTCAATACACCATCTTGGAAATTAGATGCGGACCCATTAAGAAAGCATGGACCTGGCGCCCAATTGTTGATCCTCCACCACTCTCACGTCGCGTCGCCTCCCCAATTGCCGGATCGCCACCACCTTCTACGACTCTTCTTCACAACTTCCATGGAAGGAGGAAACAAATTCAACATTTAAGAAGGAAATTATATACCCAAATCAAATAATTAAATGTGCAAAGAAGGCGTTTTATACCTCTATGTCAAGCATCCCGTCATCGATCGTTGCCTCCAACCATCGATTTCGTTGTTGCAGACTAAATGGCCTCCCCCTGACTCACCCTCGTCTACCTGGCACCCGTTGTGTCATGCTTCCAGCCGTCAATTGTCGCCTCCAGCGGTTGCCGATTAAGTTACCTCCCGCCACTCGCCCTCCTCTAGTCGCCACCATTGTTCCAAAAAAGGTCTGGGTAGTCGTCTAGTCCCCGCCTAGGCGTTGGGAGGTCGGTGACCTTTGAGTCAAAGAGCTTAGCGGGCTTGGCTGGGCGGAGAGCAAGTTTGGCGGGTCTAGCCGGTTTTGGGCGGATCTAGGCGGTTTGGGCAGTTTAGTTAAAAAAAGCAAATTCAAATGTTTTAACCCAAATGAAGATAGGGAAGTCTAGAAGATTAATGTTCCACCATGATTATATTTTCAAATTTAAGTTTTATTATACAACTTCTAGGTTGTTTTAGACCTTGATTATGTTTTATGTTATTGATTTTATGTCAGTTGAACAGGAAGCATTATGATTTATGCTATTTGGCTTTGGAAAAGGTTGAACAATAGGACTATGAAGATTATGAAAGTTTATTAATTTCTATAGCCTTTATTAGGTCTTTGACATGGCTGACACGTAAAAATACATGTTAAAATAAAAAGTCCGCCTAGACCCCGCCGACTCTGCCTAGACCCTTGATCCCACCTCTCCGTCGAGCATTCGCCAAGCGCTTTTTGGAACATTAGCCGCCACCCAATCGCACCACACCTCCATCCATCGATTGTCACCACCAGCTACCAATGGAAATAACAATGGTAAGGAAGAAGAAAATACAACGTGCAGGGAAAAGAAAAACCAATTGAAAGATATGGAATTTGTATTGGGAGACATGGAGAATCGGTTGAATGGAGAGAACATGGGTAGGAGAAAGGGCTGAAAAGTTCAGTTTCTTAATTTTGCTCATCCTAGAAAACTCATATTGTTTAAGATGCATTTCAATTGGAGAGACCGGAATATTGATGCACTCGAGCGGTGTTGGATGGATTTGCTAGAGGATGGACATATATTTGTGATGGCGTATCAATGTACGTACCCTAATATCTTTGAAATATAACCCACCCATGACGTTCCTCTAACTCGCAGCACGAGTTCTTGCTAGTTGTGCAACCCCCACCGCCAATCCCGGAACGATCATCGTGATTTGCTTACGAGAACGGTGTGCCCATTTTGTCCGAGTAAGCATGGCTTCCATTTCAATATCACTTGTTCGGTTATGATCATAAGTCATCTTACCATAATTTGTCTCGTAAGTGACTATGAAAAACCCCATTTCCCATGCCTCCATCACCGCTCATTGGAGAGACTATCATGACCACAACATCAATGGAATGGATGCACCCACATTGAGAAGTTTCAGATGAATTGTGAACTTAGTGATAAACCTTGAGCTTAGACTTATACAAACATCTTCGTTTGTTCATGAACATCTAAAATGTATACATTGAAAGTCTTTTATAAAAAATTTTCAAGCAAAATGTTTTCAAATACACTTTGTATCGATTTACTTGTGAAAAATTAAAACGAACCTTATATGGATGTGTTTTAGATGTTTTTTTTTTATTTCTCACACATCTATAGTTTGCGTTGTGTTTCGACTCAATACCCATACATGCATCCTAGATGCATGTGAGGTATAGGGTTTAGCGTTTAGGGTTTAGATGTGTGTGCATATATCCAAAACTCCATGCTCGGACATGTGTCCTACATGCGTGCAGTCTAAAATTTTAAAGAAATTTAAAAAAACATGTGTTGTACACCCAAACATGCATGGCCATTAGTCACGGGACAACCCGGACTCGTCGGGTCGCCATGGGTCAGTGACCCACCGTGGTCAAAAAAATCGGTTCGAACCAAATTATGAACAGTCCTAATATAAACTCAAACCATCCTAGCTTGAATCCACCACCCTCTTAATCTTTCACATTCATATTATCTCAGCACGATACATCCCATATAGTATTATCCCTCTTTAAATGTCCATCCTATTCCAAATTCATCTGAATCCCCAATATTATGTAGTGCACACAAGAGAGCATCCCAGCTTATAGCACACAAGACGATGTCCAAGTAGTTGAAGTGGATGAGCAATCTGCTCAGGGAGGTATATGGAGAGAAGGCAATGAAGTGAGAAGGAAGATGAGTTGTTGAGTGCATGTTTGAACACAAGGATGCTACGAAGGGAAACAATAAATCGGGAACCTGATTTTAGTCAAGAATAAGAACATATTACAACAATAGAAGGGGAGGGATGGCTCCACGCGATTCAAAAAGATGTAGAGCACGCTTCGATTGGGTTAGCCATGATATTAGCAAATTCGTTGGTTGTTTCAATCAGGCGTCGTGGGCCAGGGCAATGAGTAGTCTACTAATGATGTTATGAACAATGCTCGATTCTTGTACAATGTAGACCATGGGACGCACGCATCGTTCAAGAATGAACATGCGTGGCATTTTCTAAAAAATGAGCAAATTAAAAGTGGTAAATCTTAGAGCAACACCACGAAGAAGGTGTCTCAAAGAGAACAAAGATTAACGCATCAGGATCATACACGCCCGAATCCAACCCCCCCCCCCCCCCAACTCCAGGATCTAACCCCCCTACACTAGTGATTTCTCGACTTATAAAAGGGTGATGTTTAGGTGTCATTTCGCATGAGGCAACACGTGTTCTTGCGTATTTTTAATGCACTAATTGGTGCATATCCATACTTTCAGCAACGTCGGGATGTCGTAGGGCAGCTAGGCCTATCCCCATTGCAAAATGCATTGCTGTTGCCATGCATATGCTTGTGTATGGAATTGCGGCCGATAAGATCGATGGCTACGTTTGTATTGGTGCAACAACAACACAATTGCATGCACTTGCCAGGCTTTGTTGATGGAATCATCTCCTTGTTTGGAGATGAGTACCTAAGACATCCCAACAACACGGACATGCAATGCCTATTCCATGAGGGGAGCAATGCGGTTGGCCTAGAATGATCGGGAGTATTGATTACATGCATTGGACTTGGAGGAATTGTCCAACGGCATGGAAGGGTCAATACGTCTATGGTGATAAGCCCCCAACCATTGTGTTAAAAGCAATGCCATCATACAATTTATGGATTTAGCACACATATTTATGGACTCCATGTACGTGTAATAATATAAATGTTCTTGATACATCTCTTATATTTGATGAAGTACTGCACAGAAGAGCTCCAAAGGCAAATTTTGTAGTAAATGGATATGAGTATGACATGACGTTCTACCTCGCGGATGTAATTTATCCTTCATGGCGAGCATTCATCCCATTGATTCGACTTCCATTTTGGGCAACGGACATGTTGTTTTTCCAAGTCCAAGAGTTGACTCGTAAAGATGTTGAGCATGTATTTGGTGTACTACAACAACGTTTTGTTATTATTCATCAACCAACACTTGTTTGGGACTTCAATTTTTTCGAAAAAAATATGGTAGCTTGTATTATATTGAATAATATGATTGTGGAAGATGAATGTGATAAGCACCAGCTACACATTCACATTTCTGATTTCAACCATTTGGAAGAGCGTGAGCCACTCGCTTCAAGAATACCCATCGATATGACCACATTCTTATCAAATATGGCCCGAGTTCGAGATTCGGCTTCGCATCATTGACTAAAGTTCGACTTAATTGAGCATATATGGCAAAAATTTCGGCCTTCAATACATGAAACTTGATTCCATGTGTTAGCGTGAATCTTTTCTTTGAAGTAACATGTTTTCTTTTGTTGTTTATCATTTTAGATCATGTATTCGAATTATTGCAAATTGATATGCATTTGGGTTTTTTTAGGATCTTATTTTAATAATTTCAATAACTTTTATAAAATTTATTATTTAAATTATATTAGAGTAATAATATTGTTCTACTCTAAAATTATTTTATAAGACGAAAATATTAAATAATTAGTTATATAATATTGGATAATAAGACAAGTATTAAATGATGAAAAAGTCAATGTAGAGCGTGTGAGTGGAGTGCAAATAGTGTGTGAAATTGATTGTTATATTAAAAAAATTTAAAAGGGTGGACTCATGCTGATGTGGCAGAAAAAAATGAATTAATTATAGGAGTAAAGGTACAGAGGCGTGCATGGAGTTACGAGTTACGACCTAAGGATGTTTAGGTAAAGCCACTTTCTTCTAGAAGTTACCCACCTCCCTATTAAACCTATACTTCTTTTAAAAGAAAAAAAAAGGAACAATAAAAATTAATTTTTCATTTAATAAAGTTTTGTAAAGTTGGAAATTAAAGAAAAATTCGTCTGGTTGTCACGAGGTTTGACTTTTTTTTAGCATGGTGCAAAAACTTTTCAAGAATTTCACATGGTAACCACTAGGGCTATTATATGAGCCAAATAGCTCGAGCTCAGCTCACTGTTCTAAAAATCCCGCCTGGGCGCTAGGCGACCCCTTCCCGCCTATAGCTAGGCGGGCGTTTAGGCACATCTATGCGTCTGCCTTGACCGCCTAGGCGCCGCCTAGGCACTAGGCGGCCCCTTACCGTCTAGGATCCGCCTAGCGCTTTTTAGAACACCGGCTCAGACTCGATTCGATAAAAGTTTGGCTCAAACTCGTTCATTTTTAAACAAACCGAATATAAACACGTTTTTAAGCTCAGTTCACTCGATTTAAGCTCGAATTTTATTAAATTTCTAAGATTTCCTTTAATTTACTATGTTTGGAGTAAATAAAGTTGCTTAATGCTCCAAATGAGCTTTTCCTAAACAAGCCGAATATTAGCACATTTTTAACCTCGAGTCCAAATTTAGGCTCGACTTGAGCTCAACTCATTTCTAAACGAGATAAATATGAACAAACAATACTCGGCTTGGACAAATTTCATATGTTAACCAAATTGATTAAAAATCTTTTAGAATTTACAAGATAATCGTAAAAAAATATGTTTTTTCGCACAACCATCCAATTTTGGTTTTTTATTTTTAAAAGTTAACTACAATTATTTAAATGTTTTATAGTGTTACATATTAGTTGCAGATGTATGAGTAAATTATACAAAACAAAAATATGAATAACCTTTCTAATATTTTCAAATATTACATAATAGATATATAATACAAAGTTTATTTTAACTAAAATATCTTAGGATATTTTAGAACAAATATGAATGAATGATAATGTAAAATATATACTTATTATATGGATTTGAAAATAAATTAAGTACATATTTTAAATAATTTTACTCATTCTGTAAGTACTTAATTTTTTCTAATTTTAGGTGATTTTTTTTATAATTACTCATTCTTGATGTAAATAGTCTCTTTAAATATAAAAAGGGATGTTGATGATTTTTTTAAGTAAAACAACAAAATTGAGTAATTATATGAGCGAATTATAATATATTTGTTATTTTATATAATTTCTATATGATTTTTAATAGGTTCGATTATCACAAGAAATTGGTCGAAACCTCATGGTTTAGGTTACCTGTGAATTTTTTGTCTTTTGAAAAGTTTGAACACCATATGAAAAAAGAATAAACTTCGAGGCTACCACGCAAAATAAATTTCTGAAAATTAAAATATGTTGCTTCATTTTCAAATGCGCTACCAATGCCATCTTTCAGCGGCCAGAAATGATACCAATAGCATGTCTGCAAGACTGCAATATGATTGGTAGTGCTTTTACCACATAACAAATAACAAATGAAGCAATGATAATCAATCTCGGCATTTGATATATACAAGAACTAACATTAATATCTCAGCATCTAAATAACAAAAAGTGACCACTTGGATTTGGCCGATCAACCTCGCATTGGATCGATCTTCCTAATAACAAAAGATAGCATCTCTGCTTACTGTGCAAAGAAAGGTTTAGTTGCGCTACTCGCAAATGCAAACATAAAGGTTACTCAAAGACTAAAAGTCGCCTATGATTTCAGTGTCAAGAGGGCACAAAAAGAGTCCTAGTTTTAAGACACTGGGAACAACTTACAGTGCGGTGAGAAAATGAGAGGCAGTTTGATTGGAGAGTTCTTCCACATGCCAGCCTTGGCAGCTAGAAGCTGTCTGTTACAAGGGTCAAGCAATGAGATAGTTAGAATGAAGATGAGTTCTTTTAGTATACCAAATCAGGCCGCAAACCACCATGAAATAATTGATATATGTAGGAAACAAATTTAGGAGTTAGGGTATCTCCTTTATAATCATATGGCCAAAAAAAGTAATGAAAAAAGTGAAGGCTATTCTTCCAACATACTACAAATCTTCTGAAGTGGCCATATGGCAAACATGAATCGGGGAGAAGTTGTTCACAATGGTTTTCTTAAGTACAAAGAGTGAAATAAATTTTAGATCAACATTTCATTGGAAACAGAAAAAGTTACAGTTGTGGTTCAAGAAATACATTTTCAACGTGAATCAAGTGTTCAATGTTAAATGATTTTAGTGTAATCAGGTGCATTTATGCAGTGCCAATGTAGAATACATGTTTGTGTAAACAATAACAGTATTCAGATTGATTCTTCAAAGTTTCAGGAAACAGAAGGCCAAAATGTGAATTTGACATAATTTATGACATTCACTGCACTACAAATCGCACAAAGATTGTGCTTGTTAATACACGAGAAGTGTGGAGCAGTTGTTCTTCTCCTAGATGTTTGATGAAGCGGTGTTAGTATTTAATGTCCTAGATACCATTTAAAACACCAAAAGATATTACCCTACACTTGTATATAAAAGGCATGGGATGTGGGTAGGGCCGTAGGGGTACCAAAAGAGATCTGTATGGTTGCAACTTTCAAGTACTAAAAGATGAAACTGTTTTGAGTTAGTGCTTGGATCCGGGGAGGGAAAAAAAATGAGATTGATTGTTTTCTTCTTAACACATATTTGAAGAAGTAAGTTTTACAGGAGTAGGATATAAATATATAATAATCTACCTATATAGTATGAGTGAGAAGTGTGGTTGCTCCAAAGAAGCTAATGACTTGGTTGGGAATGACTCATGAATGGATATACACTCATGCTTGTCAATAGTGTCAATAAAAGTCTCAAGGAACTGAAAATATCTCATTGTAAGATGTTTTCAGTCATTCAAACGGGTTGAATGGTTCACTCCATATGAACACACCTTGATTCTTAAATGGTTAGAATGGGTGTTTACACTAAGTGAAAATTCATTCAAAATGACATTTGTATTTATCTGGTTTGCGTATAAGGGCATGCAAGTGTGGGGTGGGTTCGTTCCTTCTATTCCATCACTCTCATCCAATTTTTTTTACCATTCTTCTTCTTGTCAATGACTCACATCCAATACTTTGACCATGCAAGAGACTATTCAGGCCTTGAAATGCAACAGACTATTCAGTATGTCCTAAAAATGAATTCGTGGAACCCTAAGCCCAGGTTAGAGAGTGTAGAAATATGTTTTTCCAGAAAGTGGAATCTCATACTCTGAATCGATATCCGAGTCTGATATCAGCACCAATTTAATACCAGTTGACTTCATCCACAGAATTCACAACTCATCGACCTGACCTATATTCCATCAACTATGTGCAGCTCTATGCAGCAGAGTTAATTTCAACGGACAACCCCGAAAATGAGAGTCACTCAATCAGTAAACGAGATTGAAGTGGTGAATTTTCTAAGGAAGCTATTTGGTGCATTATTCATTAATGGAAGTTAGATCAGGAGTATGAATCAAAAACCTTATCAAGAACCCCATACTTTCACTTAAATGCAAGGAAAAGGCCGTCAGGAAAGCTAAACTAAAGCCAAAGGAGAGACAGGCCCTTAGCCATCAGCACAACACATTTTACAAGATTCATGTTCTATCATTCTTAGTTGTAGCAACAGAGGCAATGACACAGCAAAGAATAAACAATCTACAATTGCATATTGAACAAATAGAGTTGCATGCACTAGGTAAAAACCAATTACAGCCTACTGAACCACGATTGAAAACATGTTAGCAAAACATGATCAAATCAATTAGGAAATTTGACTTGAGATGTAACAAATAAGTTAGTTAAAAGATCAACCCAATCAAAGAGGAACTGAAATAGCTGATAAGGAAAGGGCTCATCATTAAGATCAAAATGCAGAAAAGAGATGAATGATCAAGGAAAAGTGAACTCACCAGCATCAACATCAGCATCATTAGAAGGTTTGATCCTCTTGATCTTAGCAAGCTGGAGTTGCATATCCATGAAAAGCTTCATCCTCTGAAACTCCAACTCCTTGGTGAACTCCATCCTGTGCTTCTCCAGTTCTACCATCTGCTCCTGCTTCCTCCCTTCAACTCTCTCGTATATCTCTCCAAACTTCATTACCGCATCCGCCAGCAGCCTACAATTGTCGTCCCCACCGCCACTCCCACTCTTCCAACCTCGCCTCCTGCTCCCACCCCCGGTTGACCTCGATGTTTCTAGTCCCTCTCTCCCATCCTCGCCCTCCGACTCCGACGCGGCCGTAAAATTCCTCCTGGAAAACGAGTCGTCCACTGCCGCCGGCCGCTTCGATTTTAACGACCTAGGCCCGACCGGAACACGCCTTGATGGCGCACGAGACGGAGATCGCGTCGATTTCCTGCGGAGAAGATCGGCGGAGGCGGCCGGCGCCGGCGGAGGCGTGGAGATGGACAGTTTGTTGGCGGTTGAATCGCCGATGAGGAAATCGAGACGGGAGAAGAAAGGCCAGGGGCTGACGTAAGCGCCTCTGGACCGGACGGTTTTCGCCTTCTCGACCTTGTACTTCTTCTTGATGGTGTCGATTCGGTTTTTGCACTGGATATCGGTCCTCCGAGTCTTCTTCGTGTGGCCGTGGACGGCGTTGACGGCGTCGGCAACCTCCTGCCAGTGCTTCTGCCGGAGATTCCCCTTGTTCAACTCGACGTAGCGGTCGCCCCACGCTCCGATCAGCGTGGCAGTCGCCTCCTCTGACCAGCAGTCCTCGCGAACTGGCATAGGCCTTGACGGCGGCGCGAAAGCCTGCTTCGGCGGAGATGGGAGGGATGAAGAAGGAGAAGGTTCTGAATCATCGCCGACGGGAGGGTCAATGTCAGAGTCGGAGTCGGCGCTGGCGTTGGTGACGGTGGAGAGAAGGTGGAGAGAGCGGAGGGGAGGAGCCGGGGCCATCGTATTCGTTTCTTCCTTTCAAATCTTGAGTTCGATTCGCCTTTTGTGGTATGGCCGACGGCGAATGGTGAGAGTTGTGAGCGTCGGAGAGTGCCGAGCTTAAACACGGCCAACGGGCCAGGCTGGGCTGACAAGAGATCTGTAGGAGGAAAGCCCAATAAAATTATTAGGGATTGCCTCCAAAAACATCCCAAATCTCTCCCACACATTTTCCAAAAAATAAAAATTGTTAAAATAATAGGTTCACATAAGTTATGAAAAGTTATCGGATGTTGGGTGAAAACTGAAAAGACCATTTTGACAAAATCTAAATCACTCCTGTAGTTGCTCTTTTGGTTAAGTTATCTCCTGAGAATTTTGGCTCCAAGTATAAATAAGAATAGAGATAGTGCATAGAGATATGTCATTGTTAACTAACATAGAAAAAGACATTGTAGAGATGCATTCTAGAATCCACTTCATGAAAGAATGGATGAGCTATTAAAACATTGTCTTGTATACATCTGTAGGATAGATGCTGGTATAATATGGGGTCTCTCCCTCCGGCGGGATCAAAAAAGGTTGCACCGCTGCGGATTTGTAGAGGGCGGGTAACTCAGTGCTCTATACGGGGGAAATTCAGTAAGCATGAATTGTTTTATGTTTTTCCAAGGACCCTTGAAGGGGGTTTATTAGTTTACCGGTTATTTGTTTAAGTCTTTCAGAGGTTACTTTCAAAATTATTTTATAAAGCGTAGAGGATAAGCTGATTGGCCTATAGTGTGTTCGCTGTTGGATTTTCACATTTGTTACTTTGACGCATAAGTTTTCCGGATAGGAAGAAGCCTTTGACAACTTTGATAGCACTTATCACAACTACATCCCAATACTTTTTGTAGAATTCGAATGTCATCCCGTCTGGATCAAGAGATTTATTATTACCAAGGTTGAACATTGTTTGTTTAACTAGGGTGGCAGAAGCATTAGACCGAGGGGGTTTCTCTCTCTTATGAGAGATAAACTCTCTCTTGAGTACCCACTTTTGCCTAATCAAATTGGCTCAATTATCCCCTCAAATCGATCTGGTCTAGATCAATCCATCCCAAAATCCAAGCCTTTCGTTCTTCTAATCTCCTTCTACTGGTGTATGGTGGTCGGATTTTAAGATGTGTTTGGCCTTTGTCTTCTTGGTCGAGTTTCGGTGTCTCTGTCGGGTCCTCCTCCTCTATCTAAATTGGTTTGGGGCTTCTATTAGTTTGTGGATTCCGCTCTTCTCCCTCATGTCGGTTAGCCTTCTCGTCAATCAGGGAGTCTGGTGTCGGTCGGTGTTGGATCGCCGCTCGATGCTTCCCCTCTCCCCTTGGTCTATGCCTCGTATCCTCCTCGTCGCCGTCTCCTCTTCCCCCTCCCTCCTCCCGGCCTCCTCCTCGTCGATCTGGAAGCCATGGTCTTTTCTGTGCACTTTCTTTCTAATTTCCGGCTTGCTCCGCTCCCGGCGTTTCCTTGGTTGGGTGGGCTCTCGCCGTTGTCATCCTGGTGTCAACCTTCCCCTATTCTTGCCGGTGTCCGCCTGATTAGGCGTGGCGTGCTGGTGGTTGTCTTCCATTGACGCCACTGTTGCCACTGCTTGATTTGGCCCGTTTGGAAGTCCTTTGGGCCCAAGTTCCTTTGGCTTGGTCCCAAAGCAAAGGCATAAAAAAATAAAAAATAAAAAAAAGCCTAGATTGGATGAAGTATCTAGCAAGATCCGAAAGGGTTTGAGTAATATATTGTTTCTTTGAGTAAAACCACCCGAAAGGGTTTGAGAAAATCCCGCAAGGGTTTGTCGATATTTTTGTAGGTGAAAACTTGTTGGCGTTTTGTTCGAGCAGTTTGCGGCTCTGCTTCCGATGTTTCTAGGATATCTTCCGCTCAGTTGGGAGGTGAGGAGTCTGTAGTCGGGTCTGGCTGGGGTCGAGGTGGTGCGCTCAGGGCGACTCCGTATCCGGGATAAAGTTTCCTTGGAGTTCGTCTGCACTACCCACAGGAGATAGAGTCCTGCTGTACTACTGGCCCGCGGTGCTACTATTCGGTGGTGCTTGGCTGCGTTCTTCGGCGGTTTCCTCAGCTTTTAGGGCGTTTGGTCTTCTTGGAATGTTTTGTTGTAGAGTTTATTTCTGTTTTGTTCATTACACCTGTTAATTGTATTTCTATTTTTAGGTTGCTCTGTTAGACGGTTCGTCGTCTGCCGACTTCGGTCGGCCTCTCGATGAGTCAGACATGTCTGACCTTTGAATTTTTACCTAATCAAAAAAAAACTAGGGTGGCAGACCCGTACTACGTCCGGGGCATAATTTTATATCAAATAAATGACTTGATATTATAATTGGTGAATAACGCAAAATTAACATGACATAAATTTTATAATAGGGTAATGAAATATCAATAACTTATTTAGCATATTTTTTAGTTACTCATTTTTATTAGCATAAGTTATAATTGGTAAAATATTTAGATATATGCACTCTTTTCAACTTATAATATTCTGTTTTAAAATTAAGCACATAAATTTGCTTCAACCGAGAAGTTTCTTATATGGTGAAATTTTATTGCATGTATTTTTTTCTTTTTTTATTTAATGATTAATATTTTTATAGGAAGATACTTTAAAAAAACTAATAATATTCTAACAATTTTCAAAATAAAAAATATATTCTTAATTTATAACAATTCAAAAAGGTCAAAATGCAATCTTTAAATATAATTAACTTTACTTATAAAGAAGTTAATTAAATTATAGCACAAAAACGAATTAATTTTACCGCCGTCGTCTGAAGACTCTGGGGATGATGTCGATCCGACTCATTAAATATAATTTTACATGTTGCTTATTTTTAATTAATATTAAAGATTATCAAACTTCTAACACTCATCTGCAATTTCACATTAATTTTAATTTATATTTATATAAGAATATACAATAATACCATTTAACAGGTTTATTTTTAAAATTTCTGTTCTTTATTCCTTAAACAGTAATGGTGATAATAACTTAATATTGTGATGTAATTAAGAAATGTGATGAAAATTACTACTTGCAAGCCAAATAAGTTGACATTTAATTATTTGTAATATGAAAAGAGAACCGTTTATTTTTTGAATTTATGGCATTAAATTTAATGCAAAAAATAAATTTAAATTAATAAATAAACATGAGGAAGATGAAAGATAGATATTATTTTTTTAATTCAATAAAATATAAATTAAACTTTTAAATTGATAAAACAAAGGATTTTAGCTAGGCATGTATTTATTAGATTGAACACAAATTTTCTATTATTATTATTATTATTATTATTATTATTATTATTATTATTATTATTATTATTATTATTATTATTATTATATTACATATAGATATAGATTGTGTATAGATATTATAGACTCCATGTATAGATCGATAGATAGATGATAGATATAGATTTACAAATTATTTATCGGACTTGTATTTATAGACATGAATGAAATGATTAAATTAATATAAGAGACTCATTATAACATACTACAAATAATGAACTCGGTTAAAAAAATAAAATAGTAATCTGAAAAATAAAATAAAAAGTAATCCTCCAAAATAAAAAATAAAGTAAAAAATAGTAGAAGTTGCATCATCCATGTAAACATATCAATGCTAATAAAAATCATAATAAAACATTTATATATAAAAATTGAAAATGAATTAGAATCATACACTATATATATTTAAAACAAAATATATTAAAGTGTTTCCGAAACTGAATATACAATTTTTATACAACAAATAAACTACAACAATTGTGCCACTAAATTCAATATATTTTTCTTGCCATAAAATGAAGTTACAATCGTAGGTTCATTCAAATATACAAAAAAAAAGAATAAGAATTAGAAAAATAACTATGATGTAGATATAACAATTTTAATTATGATAAAATTAAACAATAAAAAAATAGATAAGCACATAAAATCCAATGTTAAATAATAGAGCAACAACAAATTGATTAATCAAAGAATAAAAGATTGAAGAGGGTAAAGAAATTCTTATGGGTCATCAAATGATCGAGGGAAGATATATAAAATATAGCTCTCCCCAACTAATCTACAAAATAAAATATAAGAATAAAAATTAGAAAAATAGCTATGATATAGGCATAAAACTTTGGATTGTGATTGATAAACAATAGAAAGAATAGATAAACATATCAAATCCAATGCTACGTATATATGAGAAAGTGTAAGAATATATATGTTAAAAAAAGCAATAAACAAATGATTAATCAAATTGAAAGATCGAAGAGGGAGTAAAAAAATCTTATGTACTATAGTAGTAATATTTAAAAGCAAACTATATATCTAAACAAAATAACTAATTTGTGATGTGTACTTACATGATGTTCTCCTCTTAGATGAAATGCTAACCGAATGAAAATGGGATGAACAATCATGGAGTGGTTTTATAATAGGAAAAATAGAGGTTATAGAATGTGAAAAGCTTTATCAATTAATGTGACAAAGAATATAAAGGCAGCCATTTGGTAACCATTATATTGAAACCGTTTGGTTATTATTAACATCAAATGATAGCATTATGTATAGGAATTTGTAAACTAATTGATGGTGGGAATCAAAGAGGCAAATCGGTCAATGTTTTGCAAAATACAATTTAATGGGAAAATTAAACCAATTGATCTTAAAATAAGACTAAAGGCTATATATTATAAGCTATTATAATGGGTTCACATTAATGAGGGCGTGCTATTAAATTGAAAGAAAATGAAAAGGTGTGGTTTTAAACATTTGAATATGCATATATTGTAATATAATTGCTATTGAAATTAATGGAAGTTATGAGATCCAAAGCATATGAAGGGTCTAAGACTAAAATATATGACCGGTTATAGATAAATAGATTAGAAGATAGCTAGATGATTTTGTACATATTATGTCTTTAATAGTGAGAATGCAAAAGGTTAGAAATTAAAAGGCATATAATAATTTACACAATTAATATATAGCATAACCGTTTGGAATTCAATGTAGTTATATACATAATTATCTTGTAGTAATTTAGACAATTAATACCACAACTTTTTATGTATAAAAAATTGCAAAGTATGATCAAAGTGAAACTAATAGGATTCGAACTCAAGAGACCTTATTCCTACCAAATAACTCTATTAACCATTGAGCTATGAAGATATTTGTGTTCTTTTGTGAAATTAAAACAAAAAATATAAAATATGAATAACTAAATAAATGAACATTAAATTGGCCATGAACACAACTTTTCATGTATTATATATAGATATATAGATATATAGATATATAGATATATAGATATAGATATAGATATAGATATAGATTTCACTGTTAGTTGGAGGTTGAATAAGCATTTTATTTTCTTCCTCAATGACAGAAGGTGTTCTGAGTTCTAAGTACTCGTTCATAAGAGCATCATTGATTCGTTCTCTCCTAGATTGTTTTTCACAGTCTTTTCTTATCTCGTTTTTGACGTCATCTCCAATAATTTGCGTTCCTTCCATTGTTGTGATTGTATGGAAGATTTTTTGGTTTCATCTACCTGTTGTTTCTCTATGGAAGTAAGTTGTGTTGGAATTGGAGGATTTTATACGCTTCGCTCTTTTGCCCTTCGATTCCAGTATTTTGTTTGGAATAATAACAATTTGTCACTTTTTATCAATAGGTTCTTTCCCTTGGGGCTAAGTCCATTATTATTTTGCCGAGGACTGTGCATTTGAGTGTCCAGTAACTTTTCTCCTCTACTTCGTTTAGTTGACGAAATATATTTTCGAACCGTTTTTGTTCCCGTCCTTCGCCTTTTGTTTTAAAGTATTAGTTTTGTACACTGATTGGAACATGATTGATCCTGGGTATGTAGCGAGCCAACATTGATTGACGGTATTATGAAGATCCTTTCTCTACATCCAAATATTTTCAAATTTGAATGGGGGTTCTTTGGGTGTCATGTTTTTTCCTAGGTCAATGGTAATGGGACAATAGTCTGAAGATGAGAACGCACCATTTCTTGTTGCAAGGGATGAGAGGTATTGCAAAATTTGATATTGTACTAATTCACTATCTAATTTCTCTTTGATGTTATCGAGGCCCTCATGTTTAGTTCTCTATGTGAATGAGTTTTCAAAATCCAGAATATCAAATAGTAAGCACTCATCCTTGAAGTGAGATAATCTCATAAACCGAGAAGTAGAAATATCAGCTCCCCAAAGTTTGTCTGCACTACATATTATTTCATCTAGGTCACTCATGATAAGGCATAGTAATGTCTCCTCGTGAATCATGTGTATTAGAATATTACAAAATTCATCTTTTGCGGTTGGTCTAGAGGAGCATAAACGAAGAATATTAAAAAGGAGAATTTTCATTTAGATTGGTGCACTGAATCATAATTATGCCCGGGAGTTGTATTTTGAGTGAAACGATATCAGGCACCATATGATGTGCTTTCCAAAGAACTCCAATTCCACCTGATCTACCAGTTATAGGAGACCAGACTGTATTATCAAAGCATGCTCCGTTCCATAGTCTTTCATTTGGAATTGTCTTAATGTTCGATCGTTTCAGCTAGACCTATCATCAAAATGTGATCATTTTTACACAAAGTGTTAATATTTGTCCAGAAAATTTGTTTAGCAATACCCTTACAGTTCCAAAAGCTTATTGTCATGTTATATTGCTTATAGATTGGGCACAATAAGTTAGGTCTCCGAGCAGGTCATTTTTGTTGACGTTCTTATATTGATTTGAGTTGCATACCTTATCATCATTTCCTTGAATTTGTAAATAAAGAGCGGTCATCCGAGTTTCGAACCGGAAACCTTTGGGTACTACCCATAAGTTCTTTCTAGTGGCTTCTTGGGTTTGCCACAACTCTCAGATCCTTATCATCATGTCCATTAGCATTTTATAAGCGTTTGGGCCCTGGCATAAAATTTTCATGGGTTTAACAAGGTAGTGGGTGTTCAATAATTTTAACCAGAGAACTCCCTTTCCTCTAAGAGTAATTCTTATTGTAATTAGGATCTTGTAAACCTTTGTTACTACTTGTTTTAATTAAGTTCCAAGTGGGCATTCTAATCCCCCCCACCCCCCCACCCCCATCTTGCAACCCTGTCCGACTCGTTTGTCTTCCTATTATCCAACGACAATGTTTTTTACAATTTCTGTTTATAGACGTGTACTTGTTTAATCCTTACAAAAGAGAGGGGGTTATAATGTTGAAGTTTAGAAGATGAAAATGAACTACCATCAACATAACATGTTATGAAATAACTACCTTGTCAATAATTTTCTGCCATCTTTTTTTATATATACAGAGGTAAGAGTTTGAAATACCAAATAAATCATTGTTTGGTAAATCGAGAGGGCGAAAGAATGTCAGACGGGCTAACCATCATGATAGAATAGAAGAGACAAAAACCAAACATCATGAAAATAGCTAGAAGGAGTAGAAGCCAATGAGCAAATCAACAACTCGACAGCTCTCCAAGGATGACTTGTCAAACGAGTGTGAATAGTGAAAATATGGGTTATCTGGGGTAACATTACATCTCACCACCGTTAAGACGAAAAGAAGACTCCTTTGGTTTAATTTGGGCCGTGGAGAAGTGTTAATCAATTACGCTACGCCATCTATCTATCTATACAACGTAGCCATGCCTAATTTATGTTTTGTTTAACTTGGGCCTATGGCCCATTACGATATCAATGGACCCGCCGACGAGTTTATATCGACGATGTCGGGTTTGCAACGTTCGATGGCATAAACCCTAGGAGGAGCGGCCTCAGCCACCCTTTCCTCACTTTATATACCTTCGTCGATTTTGCAGTTTTTCCTCATCGCCCAATTCGTTTATCCCCAGTGCCTTTCCTTTCTCCGCCTCTTCCCATCTCTCTCAGTTTCTGTTCTACTCTGCCATTCAATGGGATTTGTTGATTTTGCGTTTATATATATATATGCTGTGATGATGAATTTTGTGGACTAGATTTCTGATCTTCGGTGTCAAATCCTGAGGTTGAAGACAAACCCTTGGCTGTCTGAGCGTGCACATCTCTCCTTTTGGTTTGGCTGATTTCCATTTTGCGGTTTTCATGCTATGTGTTTTGAGTTTCAAGAAAGTTGATTTCCGTTGCTCTATTCTTAGGGATAATGATGAGAATTAAATATAATCTTAGCGGATTTCAGTGAGATTGATTATTTAGTCTGTGATCTGATTGTTACACACACTGAATCCCCTTTCTTTTTCCAGTTCAGTATCTGTTGAATTGTTTCGATCTTGTTTTAAACACATTTTGAAACCGCTCGAATTCAAAAGTACCGATTTTGCATTCTGTGATGATAAAAAATCATCTGGATTAGAGTTTCTGATCTTCTGGTATCAAACCAGAAGCTGAAGACAAACCTTTGGCTGTGGTTCTGAGAATGCTAAAATTTCATTCTTTGTCGCCTCTTTTCTTTTTCTGGTGTGAGAAACAAATCAATCGTCGCGAATATCAGTGATATCAAAACTGATATGAATCTGATTTTGTATTGGCTTATCGATTGCTTAATTGGGAAAGAAATTGCGATGATGAGAAGAAAACACTTGGATGTGTTGCAAAGGCAGTGGACATGGCCGCGTCATGTGGTCATGCCGTGAGCCTATTCAATTAACGACTTCTCCTTCCACTGAGCTCTTAACATTTCCCTTGTTCATTGCCCAAAATTAGTCGTTTCTCACCTTTTCCGGCCTTTTTAGATATGCAATTGTGCATCCTTTTACCAATTCTGGGTGACAGATCAGTTTCATCTGGTATAATGGCTTGGATGCTATAAGAAAAATGTGGCATATCCTGATCGGTGGCTCTTTATTCATGTCATTTGATCCTGGAAACACCCCAAACACCTTATCCCCAGATCCACCAACTTTTTTTTTTTGGGAGTTTCTGCACAAATCAACCAGATTCAAACTGAACTGCACCATGACAAGTGTGGCTATCAACATATTCTACCCCTTGGATCATATTTTTTTTTAAAAAAAAAAAATTGTGATATATAGTATGAGTTGGGCAAGCTGATTTTGGAACTAAACCAATGAATAATAAATATAATTTGATCAACACAAGCATAACCAATTCCCAAATGTATATTACTAGCAATATAAACATGATTGATCAAATCAAATTCAATCAAACTCGACATCTTCACCCTTCATCTTGGTCATCCCATAGCAATCGAAGCCGCATCCGCACTCGGGGGACTCTTCAAAACTATAGATGGGAAAACTAGCAGAAGCAATTCCAACGGAGAATTGGAGGACGTCGCCGGATCTCCTGACCTCGACGATGCTGAGCCAGAAGAAGAAGACCTTGACAGAGACGCCGCTGAGATTGGTGAGCTTGTTCTTGCTGATGGTCCCCGAGATCCTCTGCTTGTAGCTGAGGTCGTAAGATCCAACAATGGAGAACGAGCAAGGTCCTTGGAAGTAGACGTTGAACTTGCCGGTTTCCTCCTCCAAGTCGTACCCCACGGCGCCCTTCGGCAGGATTCCGGCTGGGAAGTTGAATCCCTGCAGCGCCTCGTAGGCTGTCAGATCCGATGACGCCGTGCTTGATGTGGCTGCCACGAGGATGATGAGACGTAGGATCATCGGAGCTGTGACTTCCATGGCTGATGTGCTTTCGGATGGTCTTTGATTTATGGTGGGTTTTGTATTCTGATGTGAGTCATGATGTTAGTAATAATGATAAGATAATTTTGGGTCAAACGTGATAGGCTTTTGGCATCTTGTCAATGATTGCACGTAATTAAACCTAAGCTATACTCCCTTGGAATTTTGTATACATAGTTGAGCTTACAATTATAAAATATGAAGGGAAATTTATAGAAAATCACCCATTATGCATAGTCTTTTACACTTAACCATTTAGTGGCGGAATTTGAATTATTTGAGGGGTATTGTTTTTATATCACATCTATATTTATATAAATTCTTAATTTAAAAGAGTTTATGCTGATGTGTCAAAATTAGAGAGATTTTAGGGATTTTGATTAATTATAATTTTCTTTTTTCTCTTAAATCCTTTTTTTTAAATTTCCTTTTTTCTTTTAATTCTTTTTTTCTTTAATCTTAATAACTATTGGGCTTAAAATTCAAAACATTAAATTTAATCTAATATAATTATGGTTAAATTTGGTAAATATCAATTTTTCATGTTAAAATTAAGTAAATGTCCACTGTTTTACATAATTAAGTAAATGTCCATTTTTTTCCAAAAATATCCCTCCTTCCCCATCCCTAACCCTTCCTCCTTCCCCTTTGGCCATTTTTAATTTTAACTTTGACTAGTCAACATTGACCATTCCGGTCAACGCCTGCATTTGGTGACAGTTGAGTATATTTTTTTGGTGACAATTATTTTGGTAACAATTGATTTTTTGTGACATTTTATTTTTTCCGGTGACAGTTAGGGAAAAATCTTTTCTAGTGACAATTGATTTTCTTTTTTTTCTTGTGATAATTGTTGGTGATAAAAAAAATTGGGTGAGAATTGATTTTCTTCCGGTGGCAGTTGCCGGTAACACTTTTCCTCGGTGACAAATGGGGTTTTTTCTGCTAATAGATAATTTTCCTAATGAAAATTGTTGGTGACAACTATTAATGACGAGGTTGATGACAATATATTGTCACCATGATATTGTAACCTTAAAAAAATTGTCACCATAACATTATACATCACCAAGACATTGTCACCAACCACAAAACACTGTTTTCATATTGTTTAATCAACCGTATTGTCACCAACTTATAAAAAACATTGTCACCAACTTCTTTTAATTTTAATAATCTATTGACACCAACAATAAAACAATGTAACCAACCTATTTTCATTAAGCTTTGGTCAATAATCTATTGTCACCAATTACAAAACTTGCCACCAATCTAGTGTCAACCGCCTATTTTTAGAAATTAATTGTCACCAACGACAAAACAGTGTCATTAACCAATTGTCACCAACTACAAAGCACTTTCATCAAACTAAAATCTTTACAATGCTAATGTTATCATATTTGTCATCTAATATTAACACATTTTTGTTACAAAACTGAAACCCTAGAACAAGGGGATCATAGACCCAAGAGGGGCTAAACCTGAGCAGACGAAAATTTGATGTACAGTATAGTTTAGGGTTTAGGGTTTAGGATTTAGGGTTTAGGGCCCCCTAAAATGTGTGTACAGTACCAATGTTATCAGATTTGTCATCTAATATTAACACATTTTTGTTACGAAACTGAAACCCTAAAACTACGGGAGCATAGACCCTATAGGGGCTAAACTTAAGCAAACGAATAATTCGATGTACAATACTATAATGGCATCACATTTGTCATCTAATATTAACACATTTTTGTTACAATAATAACCCTAAGTAGATGAAATTTGATGTACAATTTAACTTTGTAATACTTAATTGTCAGACTACATCAACTTGCAAAAATATCAAAATAAAGGGGAACAGTTGAGACATTCATACTTAACATCGAAAATAGCAAGACCCTCTATAGCCATCCTCTCTCTCTATACGCATCCATATACTTGTCTGAAATAACTTCAATACCACCATGAAATGCAAGACCCTCGATATATTTGATGGTATACATACCACAACATCCACTACAATTGAACAGAATGATAATGAAAAATTACATTATAGCTAAATGAGATATAAATTCCATTTGTCACCAAAAAAGAATATATATCTCTACCAATTGTTACAAATCTAAAAAAAACAACAACATAACAACATAAATTCCATTTGTCACCAAACAGAATATATTACTCTACCAATTGTCACAAATCTAAAAAAAACAACAAAATAACAACATAAATTCCATTTGTCACCAAAACAGAACATATAACTCTACCAATTGTCACCAATCTAAAAATAACAACATAAATTCCATTTGTCACCAAAACAGAATATATAGCTCTACCAATTGTCACCAATCTAAAAATAACAACAAAAATTCCATTTGTCACCAAAACATAATATATAACTCTACCAATTGTCACCGATCTAAAAATAACAACATAAATTCCATTTGTCACCAAAACAGAATATATAACTCTACCAATTGTCACCAATCTAAAAATAACAACATAAATTCCATTTGTCACCAAAACAGAATATATATCTCTACCAATTGTCATCAATCTAAAAATGACAACATAAATTCCATTTGTCACCAGACAATGAAGGAAACCCCTGATAGTCTCATTTAAATTGATGATATAGAATCAAGCTAAATATTAATTGTCATCAAACAAGCAATTGTCACCAAAACAAACAAGCAATGATAAACACTTGAAATAGAACAACATATGAAATTTAAGAAACAAAGGCATAAACGCTTACAAAAGAATCTAATCTGATCATATAAATACTAAATACCAATTGATATGAGTTTTCAAAACTGCATGGTTGCCTTGAGTTGCAATTGTCCGTTGTCAAAGTTAACTCCAGAAATCAATTGAGGAAGGGACTCCAACTGAAATCAAGCCCCAATTAACATAATCCAGTCCCCGAAAACACATCACAACATTCCAGATCAGGCCTAATCACTGATATGGCGTCAAACTCGGGATATATTTCACTTAGATTATATTACGACTCAAACCACTTCAATTGGACAAATTACAAAACGCAAAAGCAGTGTAAGCAATCAATCATAAACTATGACCAATTCAACTTCAAACTTCCTGATACAATTCGGTCAAACTAACAGTTAGTGGCAGAACAAAAAAACGAGGTAATATTATTGAATTTGTCGGGAGGTTCTCATCATTCAAAGGATTCAACTTCAAATCATCGTTCTCACCGAACAGGAGATTCTCGGGCTTCAAAGGATCCGCTCCTGCTCAGATCTGTGGATGCGGCACTGGACCACGCTCAAATCTGTAGAGCGGATGATTGCTGCCTCTCTCTACACTGATGGCAAAGGAGCGGACAATTGCTCGACGATCGCTACACCGCACGAAAACAACATCTCGATTTGCGATAGATATATAGCGAATGACAAGAGGAGGAAGAAGAAGATCGATCATGTCTGATGGGAGGAAGAGGAAGAAGAAGATCATGCATGATGGGAGGAGGAAGAATGAGATCGATCCGAATGAGCGAAGGTGATGAAATTTTTATATCAGGGGTAGAGTTGGTATTACATAAAAATTGTGGACACTTACTTAATATCCATTTAAATATGGACATTTACTTAATTAGCTTTTCTAAACGGTTATTTGACCAAATTTTTCCTATAATTATTGAGCTTAACTGAAATTCATTTACTAACTATCTATATCTATATACTATATTAATTTATGTCACATGTCCTCTCCATGTTCAAATTTATTTGTGAAAATATTATTTACATAATATCATTTTATTATGGTAACTATATTTTCTAATATTATTTTTTTTGAAAAATATTCTAATATTAATTACCCAATATTATTTGATGTTACATTTTTTAACCAATGTGATTAATTCAAAACTTTTATCTTTGACTATTTATTACAGTATTTATTTTTCTATTTATCTCTTTAACCCAAGTGTATTTTTTTCTATTATTTTTAACACATTTACTAATCAATGCGTTTAATTAAAATTATTGAATTAAATCTAATGTCTATGATTTATCTATATCTAAATATTATTTATAAAAAAATCGCGCCATGGCGCGGGGATCATACTAGTTCACACCAATTTTTAAAATTATTCTTCTAAAAAGTTAATATTGAGATTTGAACTCTTGATTTATAAATTAAAATACTTCTCATTTACCAACTAAACTAGAGAAATTAGTTGTTAAAATACTCTTTTACTACTAAAAAATATAATAACAATTTTTTTACATATTACATTAAATTTTTTCCGTCCGGAGAGGCCACGACCACCTCCCCCCAAGAAGTTCCGCCCCTGCACAATCACTCACTAAAAACGAAATTACATAAAACCACCCATTAAATGGGTTTTGTTTTCAAATCACCACCTACCACATAATTCCATTATAATTCCATTAAATATAGTATATTTTAATATTTATACTTAAAATTTAAAGTTCAAACTTGAATATATTTAAATTATGATTATTGCATGTAGGGGTAAACACTTATATTTATATATTAAGGGAAAAGTGTGTACAAAATTTAAATTTATTTGAAGGGCGGAGGTTCTAAATGTGGAAAATATTATTTAATTTTATTTAAAAAGTCAATTTTTTTAATAAAGATACATTTAATAAAAATACTTTTGAGCATGGAAAAATATTATTTAAACAATATTTAGTTATTTTTTCATTTTTAGTATATTATAGGTGTTTACAAATATGAAAGAAAATGAGAAATTAATTATTAGTATCAAAATAATTATTAAATTTAAACAATGCTAATGACTTATAAACTTATTTTTAATTCTGATTAAAAAGAAGTCTATTAAATTTATAGCGAATAACTACGAGAGTCGATCCCGCAGAGAGCGTGTATTTAGTACGTTTTCCTGTCAACTATGCAGAATAAAGAGAAGGAACAAAGCAAAGCAGTTGATTGATGGTTGTGAACAAAGCAACGGAAGCAGAGTAGCACTGAATGAATATTTTGGTGAAGGTGGTTTCATCTACTTATCTCGACATGGTTGATTATTCTTGGTTCTTATTCCCTAGGTATCGGTTTATCCACAGAATTGTATAGTTTCCTTATTCAATCACTACCAAACTCCCTAAACTCTTGCATGGGGTTCGAAAAGCATTACGTCCCAAGTCTCCTTAGTAATTCAATTATATAACATACTATTTATAACAAGTTAATTGTCACTTGGTTGTCAACCCAACCCTTGCCTTTTACCTATACACAATATTATTAAAGTGTCGGTTTCCTTACACAAACTAGTTTCCCAATCTGTCATCACTATATGTGTTTGCTACTATATAGGTTCGACTCGCATGAGCGAAGGTAGTCAAAACCCTTAGCTAGATGCAACTCAGTCAAGGTAGCTAATCAAGACAAAGCAACAACATAATTACAATATAAACACAAAGGAAGCGAGATAATAAGATAAAAAGAACCTGACTTGATAACCAAACCAACGTCTTGACAAGTAGATGAGTGGAAGATTAGCCTAGCATGGTTATCTTCATGCAAAACATAAAAAAAAAAATAGAAAACATAGGGTTTCCGCTCCACAAGGGAGGTTGAACCCTAAAAGAGAGAGAGGAGAATAAATGTGTGAATTGTGTGTGTTGAATGGCTAAGAAAAGAGCCCTATTTATAGTACTCAAACCCTAGGAGTCGGCCAACTTAAGGTAGAAGCAAAGGCCAATGGGCCAGATTCGGTCGAGAAGATTTGCTGAGATACGGTGATTGTCGGATGCCGCTTAGGCATTGGCGGGCCGATGCCGACACAACAAGTGTGGCGGTTCCTTCCGCGGGTGCTTAGGATCGGCGAACACCGATACTTTCACGGTTGAGAATCCTTTATTTTGCCACGACGAATCATGTAAACTTTATGATGTCATAGAGCTCGTCGAGAGCTTTCCAACACATGATCATAATAGTCAATCGGACATCCGATACCACAAAAAATGCGTTTTAAGTTCAGCTCGTCGCACGGTCAGCTTTCACGGCTCGCTGTCAACTCTTAGACGTTGATTGCTTGCTCCGTTATTCCTCGACTTGTCTTGAATCTTTAATGGCTTGTCCTAACTCTCTCTTTATCTCCATTTGATCCATGATTCGTCCACCATTCGAAGCTCGAATCTATTTCATGCAAATAAACATTGAAAACGTGTAGATTTCAACTTCTTCCACTTATGAGACAATGAATGCACTTTATGCTAAAAACATGTCTAAATGCAACCTAAATAACTTAAGGACTGCATAAAATTCCTATACAAATCATGCAATATTATCTGCTAACTAGTTTGTTCTATATAAAAATAATCACTTTTGGGTGCCAAAACAAATAGTTTTTCTATCAATTTAGGGTTTAGATTTCAATCACTCAAGATCACTAGCTAGTTAATTTTGTAACTTTCGTTTTACAATCAAATTAATTTACATATCGTCCAAAAATGGTATAGACAAGCTTTTATACTTTTGTGGTTGGATTTGTTCTAAAAAATTAGCAATTAGCCCTCTTTGTTGTATAATTCTTGCAGGTTGAAACATCAATTCAAATTCATAACAGTTGTGCCTAGCTATTCGATCTATCTACCAAGTTGAGGCAAATTAAATTTATGAAGCATGCATGTATGGAGAGATAGCTCTTCTATCATTATATTTTGTGCAAGTCTATCATACTCTTGGGGCGTAATGAACCTTTCTTCTAGTCTATACTTGCAATTTGTTGTTTTTATGCTAGTCTACTGTCTACAGGGCCGTCCAATGGGTTTTGGAGGCCCTGTGCCAAACTAATTACCACAACTACGGTTTCAGCTTCCAGCTTCAGGACTAATGACTTCACCACCACTCGTTTCAACATGAACTTGTAGGTCTTTTCGTATAAATTTATCAAGAGCTCATTTTTTGTTTATTAGATAAAAATCGAAAAGCTCCTTTTTAGATTTAATTAAGTCTTCAATTCTCCTTTTTCTTTCACGTTTTAGACTTAGGGCTCAAATTTTCTTTTAGAAGGCATAATTAAATGCAAAAATTTCAAACATATCACAATTCAACACAACAAACATACAACCAGAAAGGAAACATTCACAAATCACAGTTATAAATTATCACACTTTCACACCAAAATTCTATTAAAATATACTAGTAGAGAGGAATGACACAACCTGCTGTATTTCTTCAATTGAATTACTTGCCCAAATGCCCAATTTCCCCAACCAAGACACCATTACACCACGGACTACTTGAACAGCAACTCTAAAAATCAATTACAACAGCAGAAATCAGAGATTAATAAATGAAATTCCACAATGTGACAATAACATGAATAAATTAAAATTAGGGATTACATCAGAAATTCAAAGATGGATAAGAGATTACCAAAGTGGAAAGCCGGAGACTAGAGACAAAAGGCCGAATAGAGGAACCAAAGGCCGAAGGTATAGAGGATGGTCGAAAATAAGCTGAAGAGAAGGCCGAATAGACGTTGTGTGTAGGTCTACTGAGGGCCGAACAGAGGCCAAAGTGCTGATTGCTGAACAGAAGGCGAACAGAGGGCCAAATTGCCGAACAGAAGGCGAACATCGGAACAGATTGCGAACAGCGGAACAGAGGCCCAACAGAAGCGGATTTGAACAAAATCTGAAGCCGAACAAAAGAGGAACTGAAGCTATACGGGATTGGGAACGGCGAACAAACGGTAGAGTCGGTGGAGAGGAGATGAAATCGAAGACATAATAGCGTGTAATGGAACCGAAGCAATTTCATCTTTCATATTTGAGTTTCAAGAACTTGGGAATTGGAGAGCGGAATTAATGGCGTGTAATGGAAAGCGGAAAGGGAAGGTGAATGGATAGTCTGAGACTCTGAATAGAAAAAAGAAGGACGCGTCTGAATTTTTTTAAATATATATTAATGTCGTGGGCTGGGCTGCTCAATATATGTGGCCCAACAAATTTTGGAGGCCCTGTGCAAGTGCACACTTTGCACTTGCCCAGGGCCGGCCCTGACTGTCTACTGTCATATACTGCCTATATTCTCCATACCATTTTCGATTGCCTCCTTGGAATTGTCAAAATAAGTTAATTCTTATATATATACGTGTGTAGGTATATGCATGTATATATGTATATGTATATATGTATATGTGTGTATATACACACACACAGAAACACACACATATAAATACATATGTATATAGAAAATGGTTCAAATGTAAATGAGTCTTAAGGTGTAAATATACTTAGGTCCCGTTTGGTACGAGTGCTGGAATCGGAATCGGAATATAATTTGAAAATGGTAACTACTCATTACTGGAGCTGGTTTGTTTGGTATGCTGTCGGAATGAACCATTCTTGAAATAATAATAACTAGTACTTTTCTCGTACCTTGTACGGGAGAGAATAAATTTACCGCTTTAGTTCTCCCTCATACCATGAATATATTTCATTTCATTTGAATTGTTGTCATGCTATCCATTACATTTAAATAAAAAAGAAGTTACATCTCTCAAATTGGAAAATTCTTCTTGATTGATGACCTAAGAGTCAAAGACACATTGCACACTTATTAATGAGGTTCCAACCAAGAACAAAACAATATCAAACAAAAGAGTCACTTAATATTCCAAACAGCTCATTTAGTAATTTTAGACATCAACCATATATATAGATTGAAGAACAAATTGTTTCTCTAAGTAATTTTAGACATTGTTGAACTCCAAATAACCAATACTATTCGTAAAAACAATCTCATATCTAGTTTTAGCAAGCTGGATGAGCTATTGTACATGTAAAATAAAAATTGGACAAAAGGAAGTAAACAACAAACTACCCAAGTAAGAATAAATCTCAAGCTCTTAATTTTAGACATCGAGGCGTTTCCTTTTACTAGAATGTTGTTTCCCTGGAGGTTCGTCTTCACTGCCCACAAGTGACTCCTGATGTACCGCTGGCCTACGGTGTTGCTTTTGGGTAGCGCTTGACTTCGTTCGTTCGTCTACGTCCTCATCTCTTTCGGTTTAGTTGTGTTCAGGTTCGCCTTGTAGAGTCTTTTTGCCTGTATTCAGGTATGTCTGACCTCGAATTTTTTCCTAATAAAAAAAAATCTCAAGCTTTTAATAATAAAGGGAAGACATTTGAAAATAATGCTAATGGATTTATAGGAATTAAACCAAAGCATATCAAATAGAACATGTTCAAGAATAATAAATCTTCTAGAAAATAATAAGTAAAATAATTCATCTCACACAGTGACTGAGAACACATTAAAATTAAACCAAAGCATAATCCATCTTCATCTCATCGAGCCATCGGTTATTTGCTTTTTCTTTCTCCAAGTTCAAGTGGTTTTACAACTATAGAAATTAGCTTATTAGACTATTCAATTTGACCACAATTGTGGTCATTAAAAATTATCACCCAATTCAATTTGAGCTTGGAACCCTTGTCAAAACTCTATCCCAATCTTAAATATATGACGAATGAGTTTTTTATTCCCATTATATTTAATATTGAAAATTGATTTTCATAACCACAATAGATTTATCAATTATTCCACTTTGGCCTATAATAGACTATTAGACATCAGATATTTTTTACTTTTTTCGTATTTATTTGTCTTATTGTGTTTAATATTAAAACTTGATTTTCACCATCATAATATATTTCATACCCTGCAATGCCTGCATGTAAATCAAACTGAATAAAATGAATAATTTATGTTTTTACTCGTTTCAAGGTTGTGTATATTTTCATGAGAATTCAATTACTTCAAATTGACCTACGTACAATAGATGATTTATTTTCAGATGTTTTCAAGAGTTTGAGAAATCTAACTATGACGCAATTTCAAGAGATTGGTAATTAAAGCATATCTTGAGTGACATTCAACTTGACATCCCATCTTCATGGTCTCTTTGAAGGAGGTGGATTCAATAGGAAGTATCTTGCACTCTTTCTTGAACAAATATGTTAATATATAGTTCTAGACTTGTCATGCTCGAAGAATACAACATGAATAAGAAACAAATAAGCACCTGCATAGCAAGCTTGTTCTCTGCAAGTGATCCACCATTGTTCACATTCACATTGAAAGCAAGGGTGAGCAATATTATCTTTTTTTTTTCAAGTAAGCTCAACAATGTGCTACATTTAATCCTCTCATGGTCAGGTATAACAATTAAAAGATTTGATTTAAATGAGGAGTATGCATTTCCATAGCTCAAATGTCATATACATATAAAAATATATAGTAGTATTATGCAGATGCAATTAAAAAAACAGTTTAAAAGGTGAATCGTACTACATTATTGTAGAGCACAATCAATGAATCATCTACTCATCTAACCATGGCATCAAAAGGGTACAAGGGAATCTTCCTGACCATGACTTCAACCTTGCAAACAGTTAGGGGAAAAAAACATTCACTTCAAGCTTTGAGTGGATGAAATAATATAAAAGTTAGTTCACATATCAGATAGCAAATTCCTATATTTATATTCACATACTCCGTTTAACTATCGTTGACTTAGATACTCTTCATACCGATGATGAATATTTTTGAAAGGAAAATGAGTATGGGCGAGTACCGGTATAATACAATATATAAGATACTTTTTGCTTGCACATGTAAAGATCTTTAATTAATTAGGCATGATATAAGTTCAAACAAAGATGGAATGTTCAAACAAAGACGGAACTTTCAAACCATAAAACTAAACTAACATGGTAGAAATTCTAAAGACAAAGTGCAAATCAACATAGAAATCAAAGCAAACCCCATGTTCATGAAATTGAAATTAGATAGCTTACTTAAACCCAGCTGGAGGCGCGCAAATTTTTCATATTTTTCAAAAAAAAAAACACTCTAATTTTTTGATACATTTTATCAAACACCTTGTGTGCAATTACTTAATCAATAAAATTCATTTCCATATTTCAAATGTATCCACTCCTTCTTAGAGACATTTAATCAAACACCTTAAATGCAAAGATTAAACCCAAAATATAACAACTTTAGAACCTCCAATTTGACTAATAAATCCCAATATATAATGCAATCATCCATACAATCACAAGAAGATGAAGGCTAATTAAAGTGAAGTTGTAATCATAAAACAAAATCAACCTAGACTAACCATCTAAATGTTGCATCATCTCCCTCAAATTTCATTCATTCTTTATCTTCAGGCTTGAAGAAATGGGAGAGTGAAAGCCCATTGCATATCAAAATAGGAATTAATAATTTAGAACTCAAATAAATCAACCATAGTAGGAGAAGAGGAAATACCATTTGTCGGAGGAGATCGCAAGTCAACGTCGACGATCGATGCCCACTCTAACCGAGGTTTTTTTAAGAGAGTTTTCATTTAGTGGGGCCGATTCCACTACCGTCAACTAAATCGCCACCCGCGGCTCGCTCTTGTCTGCCCACCACCCGATTGAGTAGCCTTCGATCATCGTCACCCGATTGAGCAACCTTCGATTGTATTAGGAATCAAGGAGGAGGAAAAACATAGCAAGAAGACGGAAGTTTAAAAGGGAATCAGGGAGAAAATGGGAGAACGTGGTTAGACGAAAGGAAGCAAATTGTTTCCTGTGGGAGACAGTTGAATTGAGAGAAGGTGGGTGAAAAAGAAGATAACTGTGTGGCTTCTACAAAGTGAACGGTTGAAGAAGAACGTGGTTGCAGTTTAAATTCCTAGGGTTGCTCAGTGATGACACGTGGCACACATTTTTACAAAGACTTTGCTTATGAAATTATAAGTATAATGGGTGGATAATAATAATAATAATAATAATAATAATAATAATAATAATAATAATAATAATAAAAATAGTGATAAAAGCAATAATATTAATAGAAATATATTATTATTATTAAAAATAAAAATATTATATTATATATATTAATTAATAAAGTATTGATAATAATAATATAAGTATAAATATAATAAAATAATTATAAAAATAATAATAATAATATAAATATATTATTATTATTATTATTTAAAATAAAAATATAATATAATATATATTAAATAATAAAATATTGATAATATTAATCATATAAGTATAAATATAATCTAATATAATTAATAATAATAATAATATAAAGAGGGAAATGCACAAACTAACCCACAAAACCGAAAGTATTGCAAGGTTAACCTAACCCAGTTTATAATTGGGTTAAACCGGATATCTGGGGAACCCGGGCAGCCGGTAGCAGGTAAGGATGGTGGGGGCCAGCTGTGCATTGTGTGAAACCTCAGAGGAAAGAGGCAGAGATGGCAAGAAAAGGAGGGGGGGGAGAGAGAGAGAGAGAGAGAGAGAGAGAGGAGGAGGAGGAGGAGGATGAGGAGGATGGAAAAAGCAAGTCTCATCTGCAGATGAGAGAGAAAAAGAAAGAAAGGACAGGAGTGAGTGAGAGAGAGAAAGCAATTGAGAAAGGACAGGAGAGAGAGAGAGAGGAGTGAAAAAAGTAAAGTAAAGTTGCAGAGGAGAGAGAGAGAGATCAGTGAGGATATGACAGAGAGAGATGGAAGAGTCTTCTCCCCTCTACGACGTTACTGTTGCTTTTTCACTTCGAAGAAGCAATTGAGCGGAGGTTTATTTACAGGTTGACGTGTAAGCAGTTAGTTTTAACTGGACACCCAAAGCAAAACGACATGACACATATTGGAATCGACTGGACAAGAGTTAGGGGTGTGCAGAAATATACGGCACGGTTGACACGACACGAAACCGCAACAAAACGATACAAAAAAACACGAAACGATATTGATACGACACGATTATGACACGAAACGGTAAAACACGACTATAATCGTGTCGTGTTCGGATCGGCATTTTCCCCTTATCGGGTATCCGACACGACACGATAAGAATTTTTTTTTTTTAAATGTTAATATATGGTTATAATACAAATATTATAATTGTCCTGAGGTAACACAAAGCACCGGTTGCCCAGTTGGTAGCGCTCCTACTTCCGTTTCTTGGGAAACCTGAGGACCCGGGTTCGAATCCCAGCCGCTGGCTTTTTTACATTCGTTTTCAATTTGTTTTTTTTTTCCCCATAAATACAGTTACCAACATTAAAAACCCTAAAGCCTTTCTCACTCTCCGCCTCTCTCTCCAATGGAAACCCTCTTCAACCTTCAAGATCCAGTCTCTCACTCTTCAAGATCCGACCTCCATCTCCATTGATATCTCTAAAATTAATCCAGATCTTGCAAGATCCGACCTCCATCTCCGGCAATCTTCAACCTTCGATTCATCCTAGAGGGTTGTCGTCTCCATTTTTAGATCCAATCTCCGACAATCTTCGAATTCCATTTCAGATCCGGCAAGATCTTTCAACATTGGGCGAGGGTTTTTGTTCTCCATCTCTAAATCCGACAATATTTCTTCATCTCTAGATCCTAGTTGTTTTTCTTTTGGCTTCCTCGATTGGAGGTTTGTAATTTTAGATTTGTGCTCTGGTAAGTCTATGGAGGATTATAATTGTTGTTTATGCTTGTAATTGTTCTTAATTTTTTCTTCCCCTTCATAATTTGTGCTTTCTGAGTTGAAATCGAATGAATTGAATCTACTGAGGAAATCTCAAAGACATTAATCGTGGCGTGGCGTGTATCCAATCGGGTAACACGAATCCGTTTGGTGTATCCGTGTCGGATACCCGTCAGTTATCGGATCGGGTTTTGAGTGTTAATGGTTTCGGGTATCCGACACGGATAATCGTGTCGTGTTGGATACCCGGTTATGCACATCCCTAACAAGAGTTATCGGAGAAACATATTCACCGTCGACTTCGGATAGAAAATGAGCAAGCTTGCTTTCGATAAAGGTTATGTGAGAGGTGTCTCCCAAATCTGAAGCAAATTTACCCATTTTCTATCTGAAGTCGATGGTGAATCTATTTCTCCGATAGCTCTTTTCTAGTCAATTCCAATATGTGTCATGTCGTTTTGCTTTGGGTGTCTAGTTAAAACTAACTGCTTACATGTCAACCTGCAAATAAACCCCCGCTCAATTGCTTCTTCTTCGATGGTTTTTATCTGAAACTTAAAATTTAATTCAAATTATATTAATGTCCCCTCACTGTCACTCTTCCATCTCTCTCTGTCCTATCCTCACTAATCTATCTCCTCTCTGCAACGTTACTTTTCTTTTTCACCTCTCTCTCTCTCTCTCTCCCCCCCCCCCCCCCTCTCCCGTCCTCTTTCTCCTCTACAGACCTTCTCTCTCCTCTATAGATTTTCTCTTGCCTTCCTCTCTCTCTGATTTTTTTATCGATAGCAAACTTACCTATTTTCTATTCAAAGTCGATGGTGAATCTGATTGTTTATCAAAAGCAAACTTACTGTCACTCTTCCCCCCTCTATCTCTGTCTTTGTCTTATCCCCTTTGTCCTCTCTCTTTTTACCGACTGGGCTTAGGGGGGAGGGTGACACTAGAACCAGGGAAACATTGAACAACACGCAAGACAGGAAACAACCATAGAGTGTCTAGTAGAAAATCATTGAGTGTCCAGTAGAGTACCAAATGGTGTCCAGTATAGTACCAAAGGGTGTCCAGTAAGAAACCACAAAGTGGAAAGTTATTATATTGTTCATTCATCAATAAAAAAACAAAGCGGTTAACCAAGCATCTGCGAGGGCTCCTCCACTTCGATTCCACCTTCTGTACTCCAAATCCGGCCTCCCCTCGTCTCGAATTGACCTAGAAAAGCCATCAGAACGAAGGCATCCAAGCGGACGATTGCTTCATGTGGACGATTGCTTGTAACTCAAAGTCCAATCGTCAATTCTGGTTACAAGAATGCACTCGTTATAATAATTTTAGGTATAAGTAATTAGTTACAAGAATCAACTATATTACCTACAACAAATTAGTAACAATAATGAGATTGTATTGATTACAATTATAATTACATATCAAACGTTTCCGCATTCAGAGCAAACTTTGTAAGCTTTTATAAGGTTCAACCGAATATACGTCGAGGTAGTTTCGAATTTCACATGACAGGTTGAGTTATAAACATGACATCTGACTACTACAAACATGACAAAAATCAAAGTGTCGGCAAATCCATTAAATGTTCAAAGGTATCGCAAGATTAAACATATCCAAGTCGCCCTACTCCTGGTATTTCGTATTCCACATAGTCGTTCTCCAATTTCCCCAATCCCCCCAAAATCCCCAATTCCTCCAATTTCTCCAATCCCCTCAATTCATTCCCCCAATTTCCCCATCTAACTACAACCAATATATCCATTTTCGGGGTGTGTGGCTTATTTGATGTCCACTTCTTCTTCTCCTCTGCAGACTTGCTCTTGTTCTTCTTCGAACTCCTTCCTCTTCTTCCTTCTGTTTTCGATTTTTAGAGAGAGAGAGATCTAGAAACTCTCGGCCTCCCCCTTCCCCTTTGTAAACCCTCTCTCTAATCGACAGTTGAGTTGACAGAAAATTTTGTCAATTCTCTCCCCCCCACACGTCTCACTCTCTCTCCTCCATAACTGCAGCCGGTCTCTCCCTCAATTGTAACCGGCTGGGATGCAATTTTTAAAGGATTAGGGTTAACCTTTTGCAATTAATATGGATAGGGGATAAGGGGTGCAACCCAACCGGTTTTTTGGGTTAGTTTTGCAAATGGCCCTAATATAAAACTAATATATATTATTATATTAAATAATAAAATATTGATGAAAATAATAATATTGATAGAAATATATTATTATTATTAAAATTAAAAATATAATATAATATATATTAAATAATAAAATATTGATAAAAAATAATATTATTAATAGAAAAATATTATTATTAAAAATAAAAATATAATATAATATATACTACATCCATTCAAAAATATAAGTCATTTTAGACATTTGCACACAAATTAAGGAAATTATAAACTTATTTCATTTATACCCCTCATTAATTATCCACAACCCTCATCAACCAATAAAATTTGAGCAAAAAGTCAAAAAGTAACAATTCTCATATCCCAATACCTAGAAAACTTAAAAGGACTTATATTTTCAAACAAAAATCTAACCCTAAAAAAACTTATATTTTTAGACGGAGAGAGTATTAAATAATAAAGTATTGATAATAATAATAATATAAGTATTTTGATGGGAATGAAATGAGCTACAAAATTAGAAATGGATGATTCCCGAGAATCATTACGATTCTAAGTTTTAATCATACCAAATACTTAAATCGGAAATCATCCATTATGATTCTCAATATTGATGTGAAAGAAATGGGTTATAAAATTAGGAATGGATGATGTGTCGACTACATATTTCACCTATCCTAAACAATACTAAAGTAAAAGCTGCACTGCCACGTGTCAGCTTCTGGTTGAATATTTTCCCGCCTTTTTTTAACCAATTATGTTGTGCCACATATGCATTATTTGCCACCTATTTTTATTTTATTTATTTAATATTTATTTCCTTATATATGGTAATCATGTAAAAAATTGTGTATTATTATATTGAAATCATATGATTTGTTTACTATTATAATATATGTATATATCTATATGTTTATTTATACATATATGCATATATCTAGATATATTGGGATTTTCTTTGGAATTTAATTAAAGAATTATGAAACCCATATAAATAAATTAGCAATATTTAATACTCCGTATATGATTTTCTCCTTTCACTTTGTCAAAAATATCATTCTTTTTTAAAAGTAATTGTGAAATCCATTTAAATATGATGATTTGAATCAAATTTGTATTTTAATAATCTCATAACATCCCGACTTTTGCAGAGAGCTTGAAATATTTATTGCAACAAACAAAGTTCTACTCATTAGGTTAATACTTTTTTCACCAAAATGTGATTTATTAATTAAAGACAAATATCTTTAAGTTAAAATTTAAAATCGAAACTAATTTAAATGACCCAACCTTTGTAGAAGTGGTAAAAAAAATATCTCCACCTCTCAAATGTAAGAAAAATGAGGCAACCTTTGGAAATTTGGTAATAAAGTATCTCAACTCATAAATTGGGTCAAAACAATGACATAAAATTGGTCAAATAATATCACTCTCATTAAATCAAGTCAATATCATTTAAAATTCACTAAAATCTTAATTTTGCCAATTATATGTCATCGTGTTTGCTTGAAATTATAGTTCAAAAAAAATCGAAATACTTTGTTACCATTTCCTCCAAAGATTGGGTTTTTTTTTACCGTTAAAAGGTGTGGATATTTATTTGAAACCCCTCCAAAACTTGTATTATTTTAATTATTTTTGTCTAATGTAAATGAAGTTCTCTTACAAGAATTTGAAAATGAAGTTAAAAATAATAATAAGTGTTATTTTTATACAAATTTTAATGGTTTTTATAAATGCAAATATTTATTTTTAATGACATAATATTTTTGGCAGAAAATAACATATTATTTATATAATCAAATTAAGAATTCACACACTCTAGAACAAAAAAAAAAATCAATGGTTATTAAAGGTATTTTGTTTTAGAAAGTTTGTTTGTAAACCGTTGAATTTGATTTTGTCCAAAAAAATGTTTTTTCAAGAAAGATCGATTTTACGAATAACTTTTTAGAAAAAAAATATTTAATAGTATAATAGTATAAGCTAATATTATATTATATTATTATATATATATTTATAAAAAAAACTTAAATATATTAAACCAGTACAATTAGTGAACCCGTGCTTGCACGGGTATAGGACTAGTCTATCTATTAATATTACTAATTCTGCTAGCATTTTGCTGACGTGTCACGCCCACAATTAAAGTTGAATTTTTTATTCAAATGATATTTTCTTATTGGTCAATATTATTGCTGAAATTATTTGTTTCCTATTTGATGTATATTTGTTTCCTTTTTTCATACGAAGATTATTTAAATTGATATGCTTATATCAATTTGTGATCTATTTTTAAATATATTTATTTCTTTTTTTCATAGAAAAGATTATGTACATTGATACGTCGGACCACAATTTTGGATATTATCATTTCGTGTGGTCTTTTATATCATTATTTCATTAATCTCATCACTTTCGTTATACATTTCATTCATATCAATAATATTATATATTTATTAGGACCACAATTTTGGATACTGTCATTCCGAATGTCGGGTTGGTTGAGAGTCGGATCAGGTTTGGGTCGGGTCGATTTTGTTTGTGTTTGGGTGTATTTCGAGTCGATTCGGGTCGGGCTCAGTCTCGGGTTCGGGTTACGGATGACTCCGGATTTTCGGGTTTCGATTAGGACTGGGTTCGGGTGAGTCAGTCGGGTTTCTCGGGTCGGATCAGATTTTGTCAGCTCTAACCATGATGATCAGAAGCCATATATTATTTGGTCCACATATTTATACAAGTCTATCCATAATTTGTTATGTAACCTTAAAAAAAAATTAATTAGAATATTAAAAATAAAAAATATCTTTCAAAATATCAAATGTTTACATAATCTTATATTTATATATGTATATAACTAAATTGGCTAATATATTGAAATGTGATAACTCAAGAATTAATAAGAATATTTAATTCAAATGTCAAAATAAAAATTAAATATAAAAAAATAATGATTGTCAAAATAATATTTCTTTTTAAAATTTACATTTAGTATACAATATAGACATCTTAAATTTTATTGAATTTTTTTTAAATATTTTTGGAGATAGAAGAAAAACGTCATTAATTTTAAGAAGAAATTATTTTTGCACCTGTTAACCTTCAAATTTTGAGGAAAATATTTATCCAAAATGAATATTTTAAATCTATACTTACTCTGCACATTTTACATGATATCTATATAAATTTTTAACAAAATATTTTTTAGAGATAAATTACATTTATTTTAAACAGCTTTAATGACTATTTGGAGTACAAAAAATAACATTTTAAGATCTATAAACAAAAATTGAAGAATTTTGAGAAAAGAAAATGTGAAATTTGCATATATTATCATTTAAAAATAACTAAATAAACACTCTTTTAGTCTTTTATGATTAATTTTGGGTGTTTGGCTTCAAATACCGAAGAAAAAAATATTCATCCCCAAAATGAATATTTGACATCTATAATTATTTTATAAACCCTAGATGTCCCTTATTATAATTACAATATTTTAAGAGCTACAATTTTTTTTTAATAAAGTTAGTAAAAATAACTAATTTGTGAATATTAGATTTCAAAAGTTAATTATAAAAATCAATTAGAGCCATTTTTTTTAACAATTCACTTATTTTAAAAGTTAATTAAGACTTACAACTTACAAGCATTACTTATTTTATATCTTAGATAAGAGTATATATTAATATAGCACTCCGTGTTATATAGATATATAGAATGATTTTCAATTTCAAATGAATCAAAATATCGTGCAACGGGTAGTCTAAATATGTTCGACGCCTACGACTCTGCTTCAAGTTCAAACAAACTCTAAAAGGACGAAGACAACTCTCACTCTCAGGGATGCAACCGCTCTTCGTACTAAGTAAGACCCACGCCAACCCCGTCCGATTCCTCCGTGCCCTTTCTCTTTCAGCCAATTCCATTTGCAAAACTCCTTTCAATCATGAAACTCGTCAAACTGAACCAAACCCTTATGCTTGTTGTCGAGAATTAGAGCTTGCACTAATCAAGGTCGGGTCTTCCATTGCCAACAGCTTTACTCCTTTGCTCTACGATCTGGGTTCCTCTCCAATGTCTTCATTTCCACTGCCTTGCTCAATTTCTACGCTAAATTAGTGTCAGTGCAGGATGCACATAACCTGTTTGATGAAATGCCTGATCCAAACATTTTCACCTGGATCCGGATAATACTGGCATGTCAGATAGGTGATACAGTCAATTCGCTGGCTCCACGCCCTGTCATGCTTGAATTGAAGCACATCTGTAATTCTGTATCCAATTCCACGATTAGCGTTGGCTGTTCGATAGGGCTCTTTCCCCGTTCAATTTCGCCGTCTCCTCTTTCAGATCCCAGCTAGGCAGCTTGTATAGTTTTTAGGGCTTGGTTCAAAAATTGCGAGAAATCGGGAGTTCGTTCGATTGATTTGAAAGTTCTATTCGAAGGCGCCAATGGCGGTTGACAACTCCTCCACGTCAATCAGACCTCGAGGTTTAACTTCCCTTCTATTTCTTTCCGTCATCGGTGCTTTCGTTTCATTCCTCTTCCTTCTGTGACGGTCTTTGCTGGAAGAACAAAACTGCAGCAATGATGAGTAGGTTTGTAATTGGATGATCAAGTGAACAATAGGAGCTAACGATGTTTCATAGATTGCAAAATCATTCAAAATTTCCCCATCATCACTTGTGCATTTCTTATCCTCTGAAGCATTGTTAGCTGTAATTTGTCTCTCAGTACAAATTTTGAGGTGGATATGCTCGTTTCGATCTCCTCTACGAGTTAAAGATGGATTTTTTATTAGTGTTGAGGGAAAGTTCCGCATGAGTGATTCCATGGTTTTTATCTTGGGAAATCTAACTTGATTCCAACTTTTGTCTTTAGCCAACACAAAACTTGGAATCGTTCATTCTTGATTCTCATTTCTGATTCAAGGAATAGATAACAAGCACACCAATTGGTGGCCTGCTTGGTACACTTTCATCAGTACCAGCAACCAAGCTTGGTTCTATAGCTATTCAAGGTAGTAATTCTGTGCTATGCTTTTTTTACTGTTTGTTGTTACCCAGGACGTTAATAAACCTAAATCTTGGTGTTTTTCTAGGTGCTCTACAAATGGCAAAAGTCAACCCGTCGCTGGTTCAAGAAGTGTTCTTTGGGAATGTGCTTAGTGCAAATTTAGGGCAAGCTCCTGCTAGGCAAGCTGCATTAGGTGCAGGCATACCCAATTCAGCTGTTTGCACCACCATTAACAAAGTATGCTCTTCTGGATTAAAAGGTATGTGGACCCCCGCGAACCCCGTCCGATTCCTCAATGCCCTTTCTCTTTCAGCCAATTCCATTTGCGAAACTCCTTTTAATCATGAAACTCGTCAAATTGAACCAAACCCTTACACCTTGTTGTCGAGAATTAGAGCTTGCACTAATCAAGGTTGGGTCTCCCATTGCCAACAGCTTCACTCCTTCGCTCTACGATCTGGGTTCCTCTCCAATGTCTTCATTTCCACCGCCTTGCTCAACTTCTACGCTAAATTAGTGTCAGTGCAGGATGCACATAACCTGTTTGATGAAATGCCTCATCCAAACATTTTCACCTGGAATACCATCATCACTGGCTGTGTCCATTCATGGCAGCTCAATGAAGCGCTCCGGCTCTTCTCTCATCTTAACAGAAGCCAGACCCGCCCTGATGCCTTCTCATACACCGCCGCATTGACTGCCCTTGGCCGCTTATCACTCTTGAAATCAGGCATGTCCATTCACTCACAGATTGTGAAATCTGGCTTAGATTTGGTTACCTGTGTTGTGAATTGTTTGATTGATATGTATGGCAAGTGTGGTGCAGTAGAAGAGGCTGTCGATGCGTTCAATAGTTTGGTAGACAAGGATCTGATTTCGTGGAATTCCATCATTTCAGCGGCTATAAGAATTCGGAGAATCGATCTTGCATTTGAGTACTTCAACTCCATCCCTAACCCTGATACCATATCATACAATGTGCTAATCAATGGCCTTGTTCAATTTGGTACCATGGAGGATGCGGTCCGTCTTTTCAAGAGTATGTCGTGGCCGAATACTTCCTCATGGAATGCGATCATAACGGGATATGTGAATCGGAACAGAGCACACGAAGCGCTGGATGTCTTCAAAACCATGCTGAAGAAAGAAGTTCACATGGATGAGTACACATTTTCGAGCATTTTGAGTGGGATTGCACAACTTTCAGCTTTCACTTGGGGTACATTGCTTCATTGTCACATAATGAAGTGTGGATTGGATGCATCAGTTGTTGTAGGGACTGCACTAATAGACATGTACTCGAAATGTGGTCAGGTAGAAAAGGCAGAGCTGGCCTTTGAGTCATTGCCTAGCAAGAACATCGTAACATGGAACACGCTCATATCAGGATTTGCGCACAATGGAGAAGCTGAAAAGGTGATCCAGCATTTGGAGAAGCTAAAGAGGGTAAGCAATCTCAAGCTCGATGAGATCACGATTCTGAGTGTGCTGGCCGCGTGTGTACACAATCAAATGTCGTTAGAGATGGCCTACGAGTACTTTGTATCGATACTCAAGGGGAACAACATCATTCCTACCTCTGAACACTTGACTGCTATGATTAGGCTTATGGGACAAGAAGGCGAGGTTTGGAGAGCGGAGAAGATGATAAATGACTTAGGTTTCGAGTCTTGTGGGCCGGTTTGGAAGGCATTGCTTAGTGCTTGTATAGCTTGTGGGGATATGGAGGTTGCCAAGAAAGCTGCTGAAAAGGTCATTGAGTTGGGAGGTGATAGGGAGTTTGCTTATGTGGCATTGTCAAATATCAATGCAGCTCACGGAAGATGGGACGAAGCAGGCGAGTTTAGGGAGATGATGAGACACAGTGGTATAGAGAAAGAAGCTGCGTTCAGTTGGATTGAAGTTTAACCAAGACAGTATCAGTTGATAATTGAAACAACAAACCCAAAGTAAGTAACAAGATTAGAGAATTCAGAAGATCTTAAAGAGGCTGCCTGAAGAATCTGCTTAGTTCATAATCCAAAAATGTAAATGTGCAAGCTTAAAGTGATATACAAAGCTACACTTGCTGGAGTTTTAGATTCAACACTGCATCAGTCAAGAGCAGAACAATATCTATATTAGTTAGCCTAGAAAAGCAGGCAGTGAAAGAGGTCAGCCGCTTCCTACAAGCCTCTGGTTGAGTTTTGACGATCGTAATGCGTGTAAGCTTCATGTGGCCACCATGAGAAATATGGCTGCTACGAACGAGCACGGTCTCTTACTCCCTAGAAGACAAGACGAGAGTGAGCATTATTAAGTCGAAAGTGTATATGATAAGCAGCGTAAGCTTACGTCTTTCGACAGTTGTAGCTTATAGTTGTTTTGAGCCAAAAATATCAAGTACTGTCAAGTAAGATGGTGAAATCACAAACCCAGAATAAGAACTCATATCTGCTTGTGCACAGACATCATGACCAAAAGGCTTGTGTACCAAAAACAATGTATGATGAAAGAAATTTTGATAGAATTTACACGTTGTTTTATCTTTTTTTTTTTTTCGTGAAAAAGCCTGCCAACTTACTATGCATGGTCCAAAAACCAAGCCTCCATTAGTCCATCACATTGTTTGACAACAAATTAGTAGAAAAATAGAAACTAGAATTTGAAGATCTAATATTAGCTAGTTCATGTGCAAATTTGTTTCCTCCTCTCCTCACGTGGGACCATTGCACTTCATCCATGCCTTCCGCCAGCTCACAAGCGGCCTCAACCAGCTGCTTCAAAGTGCCACGTCCATTGTAGCCGTTGTTCAGCTTCGTCACCAAAGCAAGGGAGTCCGTCTCCACCACTATGCGCTTTAGCCCCCGCTCCTTTGCCAGCTCCAATGCCCACAACACGGCCTGCGCTTCCGCTACCTCCACCTCATGTGTGAAATCGACACTTCGATGACCAGCAAACAATAGGTCCCCGTCTCATCCCGCCCAACAACCCCCAGACCCGACCCTCTAGCCTCAAATACCGCAGCATCGCAATTCACCTTAACCAATCCTTCCCCCGGCTTCACCCACTTAGCCTCACCTCCTTGCGTGTGTGTTAGTGATCGGCTCCCCAAGCTGGAGAGGTGCTTCATGTGTCCCTCGAGCAACTCATCAACCCCCCTCACAATCTCCATTGGTTCAGTACTCTTCCCCTCAAACACCCACTTGTTCCGAGCCTCCCATACCTTTCACAGAGTCACTGTCCATCGTTGCTGCTCCGATTTTGTTCCCACTGTAAACACTTTCATCAAGGTGTGCTTAACCGATCTCCCATCCCGAAATCGCAATAGGGCCGACGTCTCCTTCCACACTCTCTTTGCTCTTCCACATTCAAACAAGACATGGAAGCCATCCTCATATCTCCCACACACTTGACAGCTCGCCTCCTCCACTATTTTCCTCTTGAGCAGGTTGCTTTTACAAGGTAAAATCTCTCTTCCCGCTCGCCACACAAAGGACTTGATCTTGGGAATGACATCCATCTTCCACATATTCTTCCATATTCTCGTCATCGCATCCTCCTCAGCTTGTCCAGGCTTCCCGTCACCTATCTCCCTCTCTTCAAATAGCATATGATACGCCGATTTCACCGTGAACTCTCCATTCTTGTTGTAAGCCCAAACTTGATCATCGTCATTCAACGAACTCACCAACCTCATACGAAGAACTAGATCAGCATCACATGGCACAAGAAATTCCCGAACCTTCTGCTCATCCCACCTATTCCTTTCCCAGTCAATCAGATCGAGCACCCTCATTTCCAGATCTCCTCCATGCAAGTTACCCACCACCTAAAAGCTACTAGGGCGAGGCAACCATCTATCCTTCCACACATTAACTCTCAATCCATTCCCAACCACCCACATTAGGCCCTTTTTCAGAACCTCCTGGTCGCAGATGATGCTTCGCCAAGTAAAGCTCGGGTTATACCCACACTTCGCCTCCAAGAAAGAAGAGTTTGGATAGTACCTTGCTTTCAACAAACGCGCTATCAACGAGTCCGGATTTTGAAGTAATCTTCACCCTTGTCTCGCCAACATCGCATCGTTGAAGAAAGGTAAATCTCGAAACCCAAGACCCCCTTTATCCTTAGACCTACACATCCTTTTCCAGCTCATCCAATGAACCTTCCTTTTATCACTCTCGTCTCCCCACCAAAAGCGGCACATGAGCTGCTCAATTTCCTCACATAGACCACTTGGGAGCTTGAAGCATGACATCGCATAAGTCGGGATTGCCTGGGCGACTGATTTGATCAAGACCTCTTTCCCCGCCCGAGATAGACACTTTTCTTTCCATCCCTTTCATTTCTTCCATACCCGTTCCTTTGTCTGCTGGAAGATGGCTTTCTTAGACCGACCAACCATCGTTGGTAACCCAAGAGATCTCTCGTGCTTCTCCACCACCCGTATCCCTACAACCCCTGCAATCTCATCTCTACGATTCACATCAACATTCTTGCTGAAAGAGAGTTCAGATTTTGAGAAATTCAGTTGTTGGCCTGACGCTTTTCCATAAGTATGGAGGATTTTAACTATTTCAGCACTTTGTTGACAAGTAGCTCTCAAAAAAATAACACAGTCATCAGCAAAGAACAAATGTGAATGCACCGAAGCACTCGGCGCCACCCGAATCCCTTGAATCCTTCCTTCACTTTCACTTTCTCGCAACAGCCCCGATAATCCTTCAGCACACAGCAGAAACAGATAAGGTGACAACGGGTCACCCTGTCTCAATCCTCTAGCCGGCGTGAAGGCCTGTGACGGTGACCCATCCATCAGAACCGAAAAGGTTACTGTTGTAACACACTTCATAATTAGAGCAACCCACTCTTCTGCAAAGCCTTGTCGCCTCATGCTATGCTCCAGAAAAGACCACTCAACCCTGTTGTAGGCTTTCGCCATGTCGAGCTTTAGAGCCATGTACCCCTTCTTCCCCCCTCTTGTCTTCATGTAGTGGAACACTTCGAAAGCCGCAAGGACATTGTCTATAATTAGCCTTCCCGGTTCAAATGCACTATGACTTTCTGCCACAATATGATCCAGCACCTTCCTCAACCTGTTAGCCAGCACTTTTAAAACAATTTTGTAGATCACATTACATAGGCTAATGGGTCTCAGATCCTTCATCTTGCAGGGATTATTAATTTTTGGGATAAGTGTTAAAAAAATATGATTCAGACCATTGGGCATAGGTTGCCCCCTAAAATATCCAAAGCACGTTGTTTTATCTATGCAGCAATTCAATTGGGAATTTATGTTGCATACGACATTGTGTTTTGGTGGATTTTTGTCAATAAAAAATCTTTTTATCTTTTGAAGGGCTGTCGAGCAAACTCTCAAGTCATTTACACTTTACAGACTATAACTTTACAAGAATGAAACGTTCATCACACAGATTACAATTTACACACCCAATTTAACGAACTGATCAACCATAAAATAATTTATTTGGATAATGAGTAAATTATGAAATGAACCGATCTGTCAAGCATTTGCAAGCATTTAATTTTCATTTTTCAGCAACACTACAACATGAATCTTATAACATCTATCTAAATACGTAGTATAGCTTTTGAACAGGCTATTATTCATAAGATATTCCTAAATTTTGATTGGCGTTACAATGCCTGTTATTAAAGCTGTCAAAATTCAACACAATCTGATCGCCGAAAAACTTTTTGTCAAGACTCTTGACCCGAGATTTTTTTTCCCTGAAAATGGGAATTTTTTGGGCCAATGGAGTTTTGACTTGATTTGTTAAAACAAAACTTTGACCAATTAAAAGCCAAAAAAATCTCAAAATCATATTAGGGTAATTTCAATAATTAATGTAGAGGTACTAACAACACATTTCTCAAAACCAAATCACTGCTCAATATCACTGTACCATGTTGTTTGACACAAATACAATTTCCATCAAACAATCCCAACTTAATAGGAGGATTCAAATCAGAAATCTCAGAAAATATATCAACATCAAAGGCTATATGATCAGTTGCCCCTGAATCTACTATTTAGACATCATTTTGAGCTTTATTAATGCCAATAAGAAATGAAAAACTTAAAGTACATGCAAAGTGTATCGTAGCCTGATTGGCAGAACTGTCAACACTCTCCATAGGTGCTTTGCCTTTCATTATCTTCATGACTTCTTGAAAAACAGCAAGCACCATGGCCTGATCAGGTTTGGCATTGTTGTGACCACTGACAAACTCATCAAAAGGAGTATCCTGAGTACCACACTCCAGTTGTGCAACAAATTTACCATGAGGCTTAGGCTTATCTTCATCCTTAGGCCCCTTAAACTATTCAGGATACCCAATAAGCTTGAAACAAAAATCCTTTGTATGACCTCTCTCTCCACGGTGATCACAAAGTATGTCTAGCTTAGCCTTCTTGTAATCTCTCTTAGCTTGATCAAACTACTTTGATTGCTCAGCTCTAAACCTGTTAAGAGCATTAGCTTCTATCTCAATCTGTTGATTAAATCTAGACACAGCTAAAGCCCCAACATCAGCCTGACTTGTGCCTGTAAGTGTAACACCTTTAGATCTTTCAATTTGAGTAGCCATCTGGAATGCCTTGTTAATTCCAGGCATAAGATCCTTAGAAAGAACATTGCTCCTCATATGCTCATAAACATCATTAAGGCCCATAAGAAATTGCATTACCTTTGCCTTCTCTTCCATTTCTAATATCCTCTTCAACAAACCACAAGCACACTGATTGAATCCACCACAACTGCACACATGCACAACATCTAAGAACTGAAGCTCATCCCATATCTTTTTCAGTTTTTCAAAATAAGCTCCAACAGAAAGATTCTCTTGCTTTATAGTGGCTAGATCACGTCTCAACTAATAAACTAATGGATCGTTAGACTCGTAGAATCGTTCTTTGATTTCATCCCATAGCTCTTTTGTAGATTCCACATACATGAATCCTTCTGCAACCTCACTGGTCATGGAATTTATTATCCAACACATGACCATTGAATCTGCACGCATCCACTTCTCATAATCCTCACTCCCTTCCTCTGGTTTCACACAACTTCCAGTAATAAATCCGAGTTTTGCTTTGGCTCATAGCGCCATCCTAATGCTACGACTCCAACTAATGAAATTTGTGCCATTGAAGGGAGAAGACACTAAAACCATCCCTGGATAGTCAGAGTTTGACAAAAAAAAAAAAAAAAGAGGATTGCCATGAGAATTGTGCATACCTTGCATCATTTCTCCAAACTGTATGCATGTGTTCGCAAAATTCCACCCTCTCCCAACACCTGCACCAGGCGCCCGAGGAGTAACAACAATCCCCCTGCCTTGCCCATTACCGAATGGATCTTCAATTCCAGCTCCCTGGCTCTGCAAATTCAATTCGGATTTCCTCGTCCAACCATAGCGACAAATCAAGATGTCAACTCGAAACTCATAAAAATTCAGATCTGGAAAAAAAATGAAGCACCACGGCTCCAAATGTAGAACGAAGATCAATCAATTCTCAGAAATCAAGGATCAAAACTCAAAAGCTCTGATACCATTTGAAAATGTAAAGTATTGATCAATTGAAAGTGAGAAATGAGGAAAAACACTCAAGAAACTTCGATCCATTGAAGCTCTCACTTTTGTTACAAAACCAATTGAAGAGAAAAGCAAATTTTCCCGCCTGAAATACACACACAACAACTTGGGAGACTTTGTTAGAGATGTGAAATGACTAAATTGCCCCTTCTGTATTAGCATAACAAACCGAGCTCTTGGTGTGTTGTGAAGCACAATCATATGTGCTTCCAGCTACAATGAATAAACTCAACAAACAACTCGGTTGTGGTTTCTTTGTCGAGCTCATAGTATTGACACCATCTTCAAACACACGGACCATCTTCGAAGCACACGGTGATGGTGGAATGTTCCTTCTTCTCAAGAGCGACCATCTTAGTGGCTTTGTCCTTGCCGTTCAACGACCCTTATATACCATGTTACTTTAGCAAAACCCACATCTTGATCTATGTGAAATTAAAACCATTCCTTCATGTGAACTTGTCAATGTTGTTCAAAGCTTACATATTTCTTACCTGATTACAAAACCCAAACCTGCTGATACCGGTGATGCGGGACCATCTTTTACACCTCCAGACACGCCAATCATACTTGGAGAAGGACCAATGACTCGAGCCCGAGCTAAGAAGCTTCAACGCGACTCATTCATGTTTGTGAGTCATGCCTTGTTCTCGAGCACTGTTCAACTCTCGGAGCCACCAATGAAGACCTACATGTGCATAGACCTTGCTGATGGCCTCGGCGCCAACACTAGACCCATCGACGCCGAGCCTTAAAGGGGTTCCACGCACTATAGCCCTTGGCGCCAAAGTCAAGCCCTCAGCGCCAAGGCTTAGCGCCTAGAATCTACAAGGGCCGGATTTTATTAAGTGTTGGAACACTTTCTTTTATTACTATTTTTAGTCCTTCTTTTACTTAAGATATTTTAGGTAATTTAGGGGTTATTTTAGTTAATTCCTTTTAATTATTATTCTATCAAGAATCGGCCACCTTAGGGTTACTTATAGCCGATTCCTCCATTGTAAACATTCATGTTCAACTTTATAGAAAAACTCCCTTTTTGTGTGAAACACATTAGTGCAATTCGATCAATTAGAAGCGTGGCTCATCGTTCGCAATTTGGTATTGATCTCAGCTTGGTTTGCCTTATGTTCATCAACCTCGCGAGAGCTTGGTGATCCTGGTATCCACAAGTCTCCTCCTCGTGCCTCCAAGTTGTCCGCTTGGTTGTGTAAGGTTGTAGAGGCGGGCTTTGTAGTCATTGGTGTTGATTCCTACCCTCTAAGGAGGCCTGGGGCCTTCATCTCGTTCTACCTAGTTCGAATCAGTCCCTATCAGTCGTGTCTTTATCAAATTTCGAGTATTTATTGTTTCTTCGAGTCTTGTTTCTTTGTTTCGCCGATATCGAGTCTTTGAATCTTGTCGAGTCTTTGCTGCGTTCTTTGTGTTCTTGAGTCGACATCGAGTATCTTCTTGGTGTTCTAGTTAGTCTTGTTGCGTGTTCTTGCTTTCTAGCTTGAGTCATTCTTGCTTCCGTTCTTGAGTTTCTTGATTGATTGTCGAAGATCGGACCATCCTGCGGCTAACCCCGTATCAACCGGTTTATTGTGAAGGATGGTCAGAAAGAACTGAAAATTAAACAAATAAGATCGACACATACAAATTTATCACTATTCACCAAACTTTGGCTATGTTCATGCTGATAGATTTTATATATTGAGGAGTTTTCCTAAATCATATAAGGATTGCAAGATATGTCATATTAAAGAGGTTAGAGCTAAAAAGATAGTACGGATTTATAATAATTAGTACAATTCCTGCGCCATGGCACTTTTTAAAAAAAAATTAAAACATTAATAATAATATATACATATATAAATATTAAAAAATGTTAAGATAAAAATCATAAAAAACTGAACCATAAAAGTATCTTGTAATTCTCTCGGATTTTTTTTAAAAACTTATGTAAAGTATAATACATAAATATAGATATTTTAAATCACTCAGTATTAATAATATCAATATCATTGTAATACTGTTTAAATGTGATGTGTCATAATCAATGTTTTGAATTAAGTCTAATAGTTAGTAAATAAATTTGAGTTAAGCCAATAGTTATATTAGACTGAATTCAATGTTTTGTATTAAGTCCAATAGTTAGTAAATATGTTAAGAATAAAAGAAAAAATGTGATTGGTTTAAATAGATAAAGGGAATAGTAAAAAAATAAAGGAAATAATAATTAAAAAAGGGGGAAAAATGAATTGGTAGAAGTGAGATGATTAAGGAGAAGATGACATATAAACATTAAGTATTCTAAATTAAGAGTAGATATATAGATTCAAAAAATTAAAAAAAAAAGAGAATTAAAAAAAATCAAAGAAAAATGGCAAAAAAAAAAAAGATTGGTCAACACTCCTAAAATGCCTCTAAGATTGACACATCAACCTAAACTCTTCCAAATTAAGAGTTTATATAGCTAGTTAGTAAATATGTTAAAAATAAAAGAAAAAATGTGATTGGTTTAAATAGATAAAGGGAATAATAAAAAAAATAAAGGAAATAAATAATTAAAAAACGTAAAAAAAAATTAATTGGTGGAAATGAGATGATTATGGAGAAGATGACATAAAAGCATTAAGTATTCTAAATTAAGAGTAGATATATAGATTAAAAAAATTAAAGAAAAAAAAGAATGAAAGGAAAAAGAAGAAAAAAAGAGAATTAAAGAAAATCAAAGAAAAATGGCAAAAAAACATGATTGGTCAACACTCCTAAAATGCCTCTAAAATTGACACATCATCCTAAACTCTTATAAATTAAGAGTTTATATAGATATAAATATAGATAATTATTAAATATTTTAAGAATAAAAGAAAAAATGTGATTGGTTTAAATAGATAAAAAGAATAATAAAAAAATAAAGGAAATAATAATTAAAAAGGGGGAAAATGAATTGGTAGAAGTGAGATGATTAAGGAGAAGATGACATATAAGCATTAAATATTCTAAATTAAGAGTAGATATATAGATTCAAAAAATTAAAGAAAAAAGAGAATTAAAGAAAATCAAAGAAAAATGGAAAAAAAAAGATTGGTCAACACTCCTAAAATGCCTCTAAAATTGACACATCATCCTAAACTCTTCTAAATTAAGAGTTTATATAGCTAGTTAGTAAATATGTTAAGACTAAAAGAAAAAATGTGATTGGTTTAAATAGATAAAGGGAATAATAAAAAAAATAAAGGAAATAAATAATTAAAAAAGGGAAAAAAAATTAATTGGTGGAAATGAGATGATGATGGAGAAGATGATATATAAGCATTAAGTATTCTAAATTAAGAGTAGATATATAGATTAAAAAAATTAACGAAAAAAGAGAATTAAAGGAAAAACCAATCACAAGTTGGTGTAGTGGTTATGGGGCTACATCCCATGCCTCGAGGTTCGAAGTTCGAATCCCCGTGGAAACATGGAGACGCTTGTGAGTGGGAGGGTCAGCCCCTTAAATGGGCCTACAGTAACCCGATCCAGATGTAGAGTGGGCAAAACCCACTTGAATTGGAAATGATAAAAAAAAGAGAATTAAAGGAAAAAGAAAAAAAAGAAAATCAAAGAAAAATGGCAAAAAAAAATATGATCGGTCAACACTCCTACAATGCCTCTAAAATTGACACATCATCTCAAACTCTTATAAATTAAGAGTTTAAATATATAGATATAGATATAAATTAAACGCAAGCTCTTCCTTTATGCTTAAGAACAAAGCTCATAAGGGCCCAAGTATTATTCTCCTTGTTCAACAAGAAATAACCTCAACCCAACTAGAAGTCCAAACATAGACTCAAACAATTCAAGACATATCTAACACGTCAAAGCCAACATTTGTAATATTTTATCCCACATCGAAAATAATAAAAATGTTGAGAGTGATTTATAAATGATTCAAGCTCTACCCTTGTCAAAAGTGTTTTTACTTTTCATACTCCAAAATTGGACTCTTGCTTCTTTCAATATTGGACTCTTGCTTTATCCTCTTTGTGCTCTTCAATCGCTAATCTAGAACCCTCCAAAATTGTCAACACTTTAAAAAACCCTCCAAAATTGTCAACACTTAAAAAAACAGAGGGAGGGAGGAACGACGATGGGGCTACGGTTGGCTCCGGCTCTCCTGGGAAGCTCCGGGTGCTCGTGGACGCCAAGGAGGATGGGAGGCGCATTGCTGCTGACTACTGTGGACGCCAAGGAGGAGGGTGATGGTGGTGTTTTGGGTTGTTTGAAAGGGGAAAAGAAACAGAGAGAATGGAAAGAAGATGATGTGGGTTTGGTTGAAATTAAAATGAAGAGGGGAGCATGTAGGTTTGAAATTAAATGAGGGGGAGGTGTGTGCTGCAGTGTAATCAGACAAAGGGGAAGGGGCTACTAGAGATGGGTGCAGCACACACCTCCCCCTCATTTAATTTCAACTGAACTTTGACAAATTTAATAAAAGAGCTCAAAATAGAGAAAGCATTGCATTTAGCAGCTATGAGGTGAGTCCAAGTAGCTTTAGAAAAAATCATCAATAATGGTTAGGAAATATTTATAATCATTGTGAGTGGGAATCTTGTAGGGACCCCAAATATCAACATGGATTAGTTGAAAACAAGAAGAGGATTTTATTGCACTTTCAGGAAACGAGTTTATGTGTTGCCTTGCTTTAGGACACACAGTACACAAATGAGGCTTGGCCTTCCTCATAACATTCATTCGAAAATGAAAATGTTGCAGTTGGTCAGAGGGAACATTGTAACGGCCCAGAATTATGATTTCCGGGTTACGTTTCAAGGGATGAAAACCCTTGTTCGGATCTTGCAATCTAGGTACGGGTCGAGGTTTCAAACTCTTTAAAGATTAGTAGGAAGGGGGATTTCAAACCCTAAAAACATCGAAGGGCCGTTGGGTACCCTTAACTTGTCCTAAGACTATGTCGCGGAATCCATTTCAAACGAAAGTAAGGCGAAAGCAAAGTAAAGATACAAGTGTCACGACAGAACCGGTCAAAACCAAATCATGAGTGTGTAATTACCATTTTACTAAATTAGGATATTAGCCAGATTCTTCGATTCGCCAAAAAGGAACCCCGTCATATAGACATCGAGCACTCAAATCTGCAGAGAATATCTTTAAAAGAAGAACGGGGAAAGGAGTCAGATCGAGCCACTCATGCGGGACCGGCAGTCCTCGCTGAGGCCACATAGTATGTGCTATACCTAATAAAGATGCTCTAATGCAGTACGAAAGTCGAACACACTAGCATGCTCCTAGTTCATAATAATGTGCAGAAATACTGTAAAGGGCCCAAGACAATGCCAAATGGCATATCCCTCTCCTACCTCCACCCCCTTCCGATAGGGCGGAGACTGGCCAGCTCGTGAATGCATTCCATCATAATCGGGCGGCACGCATGCCTAACCCGCTCCACAATAAAGCCCGCAGGCATCTCATAATATAAGGAAGTTCATGACTCGATTGACTCAGGGTACCCGATGAGGCTGGGCTACCCTATGACCCTAGCAAAGACTCTAGGACTATCACAGATAACGGCCGTTCTGTTTCAAACGCAATAAGTAAGCAGATGCTCATTCAATTAGTGCAACCTAAACAGGATACTACATGGCATGCTTTTATGCATATGCAACACCTAACATAAAATGCAACAACAGGCATGAATGTCCAACCTGAGTAAGCCCCCTAAGGAACTTACCTGAAGATGCAGAACAACAAGATAATACAAGTAAGGGCCCAATGCAACTCCAAAGCAATCCAAAAGCAATACACACCTATCATCAAGCCATATCCATAAGCTACCGGATCAACGTCCATACTCACGAAATCCAAGTTCTCAACATACTCAAAACCAACCGATAGTAAAACTATTTTCCAAAACCTTTCCGATATGATCAACATCAACCAAAGTCGTTCTTCCAATTTCCTTCTCAAAATCAACATCATCAAGCCAAGACAAAGTCTCGACATTTGAAATGACACTTTTAACATAACTTCAAGCTCAAGATCAAAGAGTTCAAGTTCCGTAAATCCCCTTCTTTAATATTGAATATTAAATTAATGTCTCAAAACTCATTTCCCAAGGTTTTCCAAACTCTTAAATCTCAAGTTAAGTCAGACTCATTTTTAAAACAATTTCTCAAATCATACCATAGAAATAATTCCGGCATTTCGGTATTCAACCAATAAATCATTAAAAGACATTTTCGAAAACTTGAGATTCTCTTTTTTAAATAATTAATCATCACTATACATAATTATCATAAACACCAAATATTCTTTTATTAATAATTTATTTCCAAAAATTCCCAAAATCTCATATTTATATCATCACAAAATGCATATTCCAAATAATAATATTTGAATAATTTATTACTTTTTAAAACTCAGAAAATATATTTCCATAAAAACATAATATGACTAATAATACGAATAATGTTAAACCAAGATTTATTACTTAGCATATAATATAGCATATCTATAAGTAACATAACACATAACATATCATAACAATTAACAATTAAATCCAAACCCAGCAGCCCATAAGAATAGCCCGGAAAGGGAGAGCCCAACCCGAAGAGAAGGATCCAACCCGAATTGAGGATCCGGATCCACCCAAATGACAGCTGAAGGAATGAAAGGGAAAGATGGATCCGGATTTGAGCCCATACCCGGAAAATTAGGCCCACAACCCGCCAAATGAAAAGAAGGAAAGGCCCGGAGTCTGCCTTCTTCAACAACGAACAGGGTTCCTTCAATTTGACGACTGAAATCGGAAGAAAGGTGAGGGGAACCAGGCCTCCGACGGCCATTGTTCCCGACCCGAGACTCGCTCAACCTGACCGACAACAAATTCCGACCAGACTCGACCCAACAGAACCCAAACGCGAGTAAAGAAGGAGGAGGAGAAGAAATCTCACCGAGAGGGCTTCGAGACTCGCCGGAAGAACGCTCGTCGGGATCGGATCCGGCTCACCGGACTCGAAATCAGGGGCTCGGTCTAGGAAGAGAACAAGGGTGGGTTAAAGGTCGGCCTTTATGGCTGTTCGGAGCGAAAGGAAGAAGAGGAGAATCTTACCGCTCGATTTGGAGAAGAACAGGGAAGGATTAGCGTCGATCTCGCCTCATCGGAGTCGGGAGCGGTTCTCTGGTGGCGCTCCTGGGCGACTTCTAGCGACTCCTGGCATCGAAAGTGGTGGAAACGCGCCTGCTGCTTCGAGGAAGAGGACGATGTGATGGGGATGTCGGGTGCGATTCTGGCCGTGGCGAAGCAGGGAACCCTCCACGGCTCACAGCAGCGGTGACGACGAGGAAGAAGAGGCTCTCGATGGTGGTGGTGCTGACGACAACGAACAACGAGGAGGGGGAAGAGAGATCTGTAGCTGTGAGATTACGAGGAAGAGGAGCTGCAATGGCGATTTGGTGGTTTCCTGGTGTTGTGCAGAGGATGAAACGAGAGAGTGAGGGAGGGTGAGTTTAGATTGCTGGGTTTAGCTCTTGTGAATTGCAGGCAATGAAATCAGGAGGGAGTGCTAGAATAGGGGTGGAATGGGTTGGCGTGGGAAGCGCAGAGGCATGGAGGTGCTTGTCACTTTGCCTAGAATGAGAAAAACACAGTGAGGAGGAAGGAGGAAAGATGGGTGTTGGTTTGTCCAATTTCAGAAGGGGGTGAGCTGGAAATTTCTATTGCCAATGTTGTTGTAGCTTCAAAGAGGGAGGGAAGAAAACAAAGACACAAGTGGTCCCCCAAGATGAGATTTGAATTCACCTAGAAATAAACCCAAAATCCGCTCTCTCGACTTTAACCCGACTCAAAAGATATAAAGCTTAAAACTTCAAATTCAAATCGAATGCTCGAACTGAATCAAATAATAAAATTACATTATACTTTCAAATTTTAGCAAGCGAAAGCGAAAATAAATCTGAATGAAAGTCCATTTAAAATAATTATATGCCGGAATTCATTTTAAGAGATTTTAGTTAACCCGATTTAAATTCATATTTAATTTCTTTTTACGAGAATTAGGATTTAAAAATCCGGGTCTTTACAAACATGACCTAACCTGCAATGCCACAATTCTAAAGAAGCATTGAAAGCATTTACACCAGTAACATCAGTAATATCAGAAACATGAGAGACAGACTTAGAGTCATCAGTAACACCAGTAACAGACTTAGAAGAATCACAATTGATTGCATTGGAGAGAATTTGAGCAACAACTTTATCATTCACTTTATCAACAACATCAGAGGTGTAATAGAGCCCCTTAGTCATGCTACCAAGCACTTGAGGCTTGCTCATTAAAGGGCTCTGTATGAGACATTGAAATGGAGTAAAAAACATGCATAAGTTGAGATCAGTTACAAACCTTCTGACAGACAAAAGGTTGTAAGCAAAATTAGGCACATGAAGGACATTATGCAAGGTAATCTGATTTTGAAGCTTTACAGTACAAAAATGCAAAATCTTGGACTTATCACCATTAGGAATTAGATCGAATTTTTCAATTCACTTCCAACCAATCGAAATTAAATTAAATTTCCTCAAATCTGGAGCTCGAAAGCGGAATTAGAATCCGTTAAAATTTAAATTTAAAATGATGTCGGAATTATTTGTAATCGTTTTTAAATCGTAAGTTGTACTCGATGACGAGTTTTCTCCAACTTTATAAATTAGATAGGAAATAACATATATTTATTTAAAATAACATTAAAATAATATTAAAAATATTTTGGTTTTTGCATTATCCACAGCTAAAAACAAGTCTTGTCCCCGAGACTAAATTTTTTTAACCCAAGCAAAGCCTTTCAAAATCCAAGTTAGTCCTTTTCAACATCATTCAAAATCCTTCAAACCCAACGTTAGTTAAATAATTTCAGAACTCAAGAGGTGGAATCAACCTCTAAGGGCTAATCCCATATTGAAAGAAGCAACCAAAGTAGAATACAACCAAAGTAGAATTGGTCTACTATTAAACTAATTGATTTATAATTATATAACACTCCATTTGTTAATTAAAACTTGACGTTTTACTATTCACACACGCTTTTTGAGGTGTTAAAAACTATATAAAATATTAGCTTTTTTAATATATTTTTTTAATAATTACATACTTGTTACTATTGAGTGTGAATTTATAAAAACAAGTTTTAAAAAAAGTTAATATTTCATATAATCTTAGTCATTCTAAAAAAGCGTGCATAAATAGTAAACGACATGTTTTAATTAACAAAGGGAGTATAGTATATTATTAAAATTATTCTTCGAGATTCCAATTTATTACGTTTTATAATTACAAACACTCGATTTTTCTTTTTCAAATCAACTTTTATATTTATTTTTGTTGTATATTTGATTTTTTTTTTATTTTTCAACGCGTTTTTAAAAAGTTAAAAAAATTATAAGACATTAAAAAAAAATTATTAAAATTTAAAATAATTTTATACTACTCATTACTAATCGATATGAAGTAATTTTAAAAAATTAATTAAAATTTTGATATTTTATAGAATTTTAAATTTTATTAAAAATCACGAGTAATACTAAAAATTAAATATTTTAAATTAGAGTTAGTAAATAATTAGAATGACATTTTCTAAATTCTAACCAATACTATATATATTTTTTAAAGTTTTTTTGATGTTTATTTATCACCAAATTATACTCCCTCCGTCCAATAATACATGAGTTTTTAGAGGTAAAATTTTGTCCAACAATAGATGGGCTTTTATGTTTTCTAGGTAGGAAGTTATAATGATTTGTATTGGGTTGTGTGTTGTTGACTTTTTAAAATAATTTGATTGGTTAAAATGTGTAGTGGATGTTAAAAAATAATAAAATTTATGAAAAAGTTAGTGCAATGATAATGTTTTTTTAAAAGTAGAGTGTTTTATTAAAACTTATGGTAGAGGCTAAAAGGCCATGTATTTTAGGACGGATGGAGTACTGTATTGTGATATGGATCCGGAAAATACTGGCATGTCAGATAGGTGATACAGTCAATCTGCTGGCTCCACGCCTTGTCATGCTTGAATTGAAGCACATCTGCAATTCCGTATCCAATTCCACGACTAGCGTTGGCTGTTCGATAGGGCTCTTCCCCGTTCAGTTTCGCCGTCTCCTCTTTCAGATCCCAGCGGCTTGGTTCAACTCGCTAAAAAATTGCGAGAAATCGGGAGTTCGTTCGATCGATTTGCAAGTTCTATTCGAAGGCGCCAATGGCGGTTGACAACTCTTCCACGTCAATCAGACCTCGAGGTTTAACTTTCCTTCTATTTCTTTCCATCTTCGGTGTTTTCGTTTCATTCCTCTTCCTTCTGTGACAGTCTTTGTTTTAATCTGGAAGAACAAAACTAGGAGCAATGGTGAGTAGGTTTGTAATTGGATGATCAAGTGAACAATAGGAGCTAACGTTGTTTCATAGATTGCGGAATCATTCAAAAGTTTCCTATCATCACTTGTGCATTTCGTATCCTCTGAAGCATTGTTAGCTGTAAATTGTCTCTCAGTACAAATTGTCTCCTCTACGAGTTAAAGATGGCTTTTTGGTTGTAATTACGGAAAGGGAAAGAGGAAGTAAACGCATGATAAAAATTATTGTTGCTGTAGTTTGTAAGACCTTTTTCGTATCGATATCTTGATATCTAGATATCAATAGATACCAAATGACCTAAGTTTCTTCTTCAATTGTAGATGTTTGCATTGTTGGCGTTGCACGCACACCAATTGGTGGCCTGCTTGGTACACTTTCATCAGTACCAGCAACCAAGCTTGGTTCTATAGCTATTCAAGGTAGTTATATCTGTACTATGCTTGTTTTACTGTTTGTTGTTTGTTACCCAGGACGTTAATAAACCTAAATCTGGGTGTTGTTCTTAAGGTGCTCTACAAATGGCAAAAGTCAACCCGTCGCTGGTTCAAGAAGTGTTCTTTGGGAATGTGCTTAGTGCAAACTTAGGGCAAGCTCCTGCTAGGCAAGCCGCATTAGGCGCAGGCATACCCAATTCTGCTGTTTGCACCACCATTAACAAAGTATGCTCTTCTGGATTAAAGGGTATGTGGACCTTGTCTATTTGGCAAGGCTTCTGTATTACGAGGGTTTATTTAATATAGCTAGGCTCATTAGATGCTTTTTGTTTCCAGCGACTATGATTGCAGCACAAAGTATCCAGTTGGGAGGAAATGATATTGTTGTTTCTGGTGGAATGGAAAGCATGTCTAATGCCCCCAAGTACCTTGTCCAAGCTAGGTATTATCTCTATGTTGACTCCATCTATTAAATGAAACATTGAGTACCATAGGCTGCCCACAGCCTGGCACTATCAAACTCTTTCGGTAGATAAATGTACTGCATTAGTTGCAACTTTCAATTTTAAGTCATATCTCCTTAGGGAATATAATTTTAGAATGGATATTTTGGGTTTTGTGCCCATGAATTTCAGTCATGCCATTCCACGGGACTATCAGATCATTTCATTTATATTTCTTCTTAGGCATCTCGAATAGTTAAAATTTCTGCTCAGTATATAATATCAACAAAGCCAGCCTTTTGAATATTATTACTGTGCAGCAGCAAGAAAAAAGTCAAAAGAAAATGTTTGTCTGTGTAGTAGATGAAGCAGTTTCCATCAGAGGATTATTTTTTGAAAGCCGCTCCTTCAATTTTGGAGGATACTTCAATTGGTATTGCACCACCCATCTGTATCTTGATGTTTCTGAATTAGAAAAACTTGGTGGACCCTGGACCCGTGTGTTTTCAACAACTACCTCTCCTAGAAACATCTTATTAACAAATTCATGTTTTATCACATGGTAACAGATCTTATTAACAAATTCATGTTTTATCACATGGTAATGGAGTATGTGGAGATATTATTGAATGTATGCACTTTGTAGCATTGTATGCTACTACATCTTTTTCGTTTCTTGTCTCTATCTCTCTTGCATTTCCCTTGGCCGGTCTCTCTTGTGCAGTTGTGCTGGCTTTTAGTAGTCATCGTATTTAGAACCTCCATTTAAAATTGGTCCAAAGTGAACTTGACAGAATTACTAACATTGTCTATTTACAGAAGAGGTTCTCGATTTGGACATGATACCATTATTGATGGAATGCTGAAAGATGGGCTCTGGGATGTTTACAATGATTTTGCTATGGGAATTTGTGCTGAAATATGTGCAGAGGAATATAAGATTTCGAGAGAGGAGCAGGTACCGCTTCATTTCCATGTTTTTGTTTATTAGCTTGGAAACTTTTTTTTCCCAGAGAGGAAAATTGCCGTTCATATATTTGGTCACATCGCTATCAGTGTTCTTGTTGTTAGCTGAGTGGTTGATATATGGTTTAGTTATTTTGCAATATGTAATAATGAAGACTGTTAAGGAGCTTGACAAAGACTCAAAGAGTATGTCACTGGGAGATGAGAAATAAACTTTTTGCGTGAATGGGATTCTCATCACATGCCATCCTTTGCCTTATTTTTTTTACTACTGTTGTCTAAACATTATAGGGCAATTTACATCAAGCAATCATGTAAAACAACTTAGTTTTTTCGGAGTTTATTTTGCGTTTGAAGTTAGGCCTCATATTCATAATTCTTCCTTCCTTTCTCTCACGGGATGGCTTAAGCTGGAGAATCTATTTCATCACTTTGGTTTCCTTTTGCTTTCTCTTACATGTCTTTTGTTGGCTGAAGCATTCTTCTGTAGTTTACTATCTGCATTTCTCTTGTATTGAGCTGAGCAGGATTCTTATGCTGTACGGAGCTTTCAGCGTGGTCTCTCAGCCCAACAAAGTGGTGCTTTTTCTTGGGAAATGGTTCCGGTAAGTTATCCCCTGTGGCATGCAAAATACGGAGTAAGTGTTTCTGATCAATGAATTTCAGCTTTTCTTATTATTAGTAATTTGTGCTATTCTGTCATTCAGGTAAGTATTCCTGGAGGGAAGGGGAAACCGGATGCAGTTATTGACAAGGATGAAGGACTAGAAAAGGTGTGGAGGAATTTGTCATTGTCACGGTTTAGTATATTTATTCCCATTTAGAGTTTTCTACTCATTTCTACTTGCTTCTTATACTACCAAAATTGTAAGAATGATTCGTCATAAATATCACTTGGTCAGGGTTGTGAACTTAAATGAACATGTTTAGTTTAATATGTATTTCTACTCTTTTACACTTGTTTGTTGTAAGTTGTAACCTTATTCATGTGCAGTGTTGGGGACTGGTGAGTAGCATGCTTTCTGACCAGTACCTGTTATCATAGCTCGACATGCCTATAATAGTTGTTTCTTCATTTTTACAGTTCAACCCTACAAAGTTTAGGAAGCTTCCTACAAGTTTCAAGAAAAATGGTACCGTAACTGCAGGAAATGCTTCGCAAATAAGGTTGGAACAATTCTTTTTAACGAGAATGGATTACAGCCTGTTATTTCAATGATTTAATTTTGCTTGCTTCTTGCAAAACTCGCAACTGGTTTTAATTTGAAGTTTTATTTGTCTAATCATGTTAATATAGGGGCTCATAAGCTGCCCTTTTGTCTGTTATCATGTTTCCTAAAATAACCACCATCCTGGTGTCCTGAAGGCTTTTAGTCATTAGTTATGAACTGCTTTTCCATGAAATGTGATTCAAACTATTCATTTTACCCATTGCAAAACAGTGACGGTGCTGCAGCATTGGTGCTTGTGAGTGGACAAAAGGCCCTAGAACTCGGGCTACAAGTAATTGCAAGGATAAGGGGCTTTGCTGATGCAGCTCAGGTAAGTAATGGAGCTCTTCTCTCCATCATGTGTGACAAAAAGATATTTCCCTTCTCACTGGTTCATGTCAATAGGGAATCTTTCAAGTGATTTATCTACAGAGTACTAATCAATCGACTTTACAGGCGCCTGAGTTGTTTACCACTGCACCATCACTTGCTATACCAAAAGCTCTTACAAATGCTGGTTTACTGGCATCTGAAATTGACTTTTATGAAATCAATGAAGCTTTTTCAGTGAGTAATCTTTGTCCAGGATTTGAATGTAAATGAGAATCTATTGTATAGTATTCGAGCGTGATGTATCTTTAGTTCCCTTACCTTACCAATATCAATACAGGTTGTTGCCCTTGCAAACCAGAAGTTGCTTGGCTTGGATCCAGTGAGTCAATATACACCATAGTGAAGCTATATTTCTATTCCCCCTTGTTGCTTGCTCTAGTGGTTGCCTCAATATCCTTATTAATGATTTTATGATTCCCGGCTTCTTGATTTATAGGAAAGAGTTAATGTACATGGTGGGGCTGTTTCTCTTGGACATCCTTTAGGCTGCAGTGGAGCCCGGATATTGGTTGCTTTGTTAGGGGTATGTATGTGTTTTGCTATTTTTTGTACTAGTAATTGGATATTCAGTCATCTGCAGTGCTACTCTTAGCACGAAAATATTTAAGCATACTTCATCCAAACTTTCTGGCAAGGTAGTTCAACACACAGTACCATAATCATCTGCTATAGCATATTTCTCTTTTTGATGGGCATAACTGCATAAGTGCGTTGATACCATATTACCAGTCATGTGAAGATAACAGTGGGTATTTGATAATGCTGAGGCTGAATAATTGAATATTGGAAACAAATATAACAATGTCGGCATAACTGAAAACAAGAAATGCATTTCATTATCAGCATGATTTGGTTCCATATCATTTCACCATGATTCATCAATGAGTATCTCCCGGTCTTCAAACTGTTTGTCACAAACTTACAGGTTCTCCGAAAGAAGGGAGGGAGATTTGGTGTGGCCGGTATCTGCAATGGCGGAGGGGGATCATCTGCCCTTGTTCTAGAGCTCATGTAAGTCTTTAATTTTATCTATGATAACACTGTTAAACATTTGGCAGCAGACATGCATTTTGCCTTCCAAAGTTGAGGAGATTTTAGAGCTAAACATGCAAAAGACAGTGAGCATTAGTGATTCATACGAACCACCTCCGATATCTGATTATGGCTTCTTATATGTTACAGGCCAGCCACTTGGTCAGGTTACTCGAGGCTATGATAATGATACTGATCCCTCTACATCATCAACCGCGAAAATTGCAATCTTTTCTGTGGAAACGAGAAAGCAGAAGCTGTTCATTAGTTTGATCGTCTTCGCTTTATATTCTGTTGAATAGTGTAAGGAAGATAAATTATAGGTGTCCAATAAACCCCTGAAATATGGAATTCAGGAGGTTAAAAGAATAAAAAGTCTCCCTTGTATAGTAAGTTGTAACAATTACAATTCTAAGGTCTTTTGCCCTTTAGGTCGGGAATGATATAATATTTTACCTGGTTTGATGCTTCCTCTTTGATCCTCCTCGAGTCGCTTATGTTAGTGTGTCCTATCTCATACACGAAAATATGTTAACATAATATTATAAAATTAACAGCAAAATAACGCAAAACGCTACTTTATACACGAATACCTATCCTCACTAACATCTCAACATCTCCATTTCTCACAACTAAGTGTGACATTCATCTAAGTAACCTCGTACACCACTCAATCTCTCGAAATGTGGGCATTTGCACTTTAGAGAGCTTCTCGACTTACAACTTTCAATAATCTTCCTAGCGTATTCCATAGGGAAACTATTCTCATTATGAAAGATAACTCTATTTCTAGCATTCCATGTGAAATACACGAGCGCGTCTTAGCTTGAAACATACTTGTTTTATGCACTCTGTTTGGCTCACCCCCGAACCATCTCAGTCCTTCTTCGATGTTGCCAAAGTTGCATCTGATGCCTACCCAAGACCATACACATAGTGGCGGATCCTGAACTTGTTCACTGAGGGGGCGAAAAATTACAAAAATTAAACCATAATTTTTCTTTTCCGAAAAATCATCAGTATTATGGATGTGCAATTAGAATAAAAACATAAATTTTGCATGATTTATTTCATGGTTTTCAAATATTTCAATATAACCTCCTAATTTGAAGTTTTAGGATATAATTACATTATTAAAATATGAAATTAATAAATGATAATTATAATAAAAATATATCGGTTGGTAAATGATGTCGGAAATATTGTAATTCAGTGCTGAAATTTGAAATGCTTATAACTTTTTGCTCAGATATCGGATTTGAGCTTATAATATATCAAATCGAAGCTATCGGCGAGAGGAATATGTATGCTAAATTTCATTTTCGACTGGGGGGGCGACTGCCACCACTGGCCCTAAAGAGGATCCGCCTCTGATCTTCGGACTTCATTAATAAGTGTACAACCAAACCATAGATGCATTTCAGCTTCCTCCACCCCTTTGGATAGGACACAAACAACCGCACTCGGACCATTCCAAAGCTTGATTGTGTTCCCTATTTGCGATCGCTTTCTAGCCGCCAACCAAAGCACGAACGACCACTTTTGACATTGCATTCTGGGGCGGATCTACAAATTTTTTCGGGTGGACACAATTTTTTATAGATAATTTTTATATTATTTTTATTAGAAATATTATTTTTAAAAAAATATATATGAAGAGAATATCTTAAATTTTTTTTTCCGGGTGGACACAATTTTGTATGGATAATTTTTATATTATTTTTATTAGAAATATTTTTTTTAAAAAATATATGAAGAGAATATCTTAAATTTGTAAGAAAAAATATTATTATTATTCAATTGTAAAATACCAAATAAATTATAAAAATTTTAAAATAATGGAAAATGGATCGAGGAAAAAATACATGAAAATATGTGCCTAGTGGGATTTGAATATGGTTGATTGAATTTTATTTAAAATGGAGTGTGCTTAAACACTAAACCACTAAAGATACTTATATTTTATCTTTCAATTTTTTTTTACATAACACATATTCTTATACTTTTTTCCAAATCGGTTTGGGCAAAGGCTCAGTGTCGCCCACCCTTGGATCCACCACTTATTACGTCAAATAATTTTTTTCTTTAGAAATGTTGGGAGCCCCCAACGTAGTTAAAACCTCTGAGGAGTTTGAAATAAAATTAGGAAGCATACAATGTTCGACAAATGCATCCGTTAAGCTAAGCGACGAGTTGGCTAGTGCATCAGCCAAGGCATTAGCTTGGCGTCGAATTCTACTGATTTTCACCTCCCAATTGGTAGCATCTATGAGTCGATGACATTGGTCAACCAAATGGTAGTCGGGATGAGGGTTGGAAGATCTAGTCAGGATGAGGGCTCCTGAGTCACTGAAGACTAGTGGAGTGAGCTGGTCTGCTGCTAATCTCCTTGTAGCTAGATCCTGGCTTAATTGTTTCTTCACTGCTAGATTCAACGAGCCCCCCAACCATGTCCTTTCTTTCGAATATCATTGTGTTCCTACATTTTCAAGCGTACCACACCATGTATGCAAATTTGGAGCTCTAGTCACCCCCTTTCCTGATGTTTTCGAACTGAAAATTCTTTCATTAATTATCAATAATAAATTTCAAAAAATAAATTAACAAATAAAGAAGAACTATGAAAATATAAAAAATGTAAAAAACGATTATAAATCAAGTTAGAAAATAGGCAATTGAATTACTCGCCCCCTTAAAATTAATGCAAGATCCAAAACTCCCTTATCAGGTATACCTAATACGACATGACGACGAAAGGAGCACTTAACTCTCTTTTTGGGTCCGGAAAGAAGGAAGGAATGGAAAAGAGAAACCCCGGAAAAGGCGGTGTTACCAACTACCATTGGAACAACTTGAATTACACATAATCACCCACACCTGAAGGTGGGCCGTGGCGAAAGGTCGGTGAGGGTGGCTGGATGGCGGAGCCGAAGGTGCCACAATTGTGACTGGATGGTGGAGACAAGGGAGGCGGGAGCGGAGCCGTAGAAGGACGAGAGCTTGCCGGGGAAGCTTCAGCGCAAGGGCGGAGCCGCGGAGGCCGATGCCGAGGGGGATGAAGGTTGCAGGCAACGGTGAGGACTGCCGGGGAAGCTGCTGGGCGAGGCGGCGAAAGATTGGTGGCAGTGGCCGAAAGCAACTGGAAGCCTAGGTGGTGGGTCATGAAGGTGGGTCGTTTGTAAGGCGGAGGTGAGTCGAGAACCGGTGGTGAGGCGGTGAAGGGCTGGAAGGGAAGCCATGGTGATGGCAGCAGCGGATAAAATACAATACACAATCTAAATATAAAGCTACTAAACTCGTTCGAATTGGGCTAATTTCAAACTTGACACTTGGATCCGTTTCACTCTTAACTTGACACCTGTCTAAAAATCATTGCAAGTTGTAAAATAAATATATGGACAAACCTATAATCCATCCATATTTTGGGATTTTAAAGGACGGATCCTTGTATTATTTTCTTTCTTTCTATCTTGTTCTTTTTTTTTAATATACAAGGACGGATTATGATCCATCCTTTTTCTTCTTCTTCAATCTTGCTCTATTTATTTGTTTTTTCCTTTTTTAATTTATTCCTCCCTTTGAATTTTTTTTAATGAACGGATCCTAGATCCATCTGTATATCCGTTCGCAAAAACATGTCATTTTAACTCTTTGCGCAATTTTTAAGAAAGTCAACAATATACTCAATTTTTACTAATTTACCCTCATTTATTACTCTACTTTGTACTTTATCAAAAACTACAAACCACAACCCATCAATCATGTCAATGACATTTTCTTAAAGTAGAAGATAAAATACCTATAATGACATGTTTTTATGAACAAAATCGAAGCTCTAAAATGACATGTTTTCGCGGACGGAGGGATTATATTTTTTATAACTTACAATTATTAATGGACATATGTCATACTCCATCCGTCTCAAAATTTAAGTCATTTTAGAGCATCCGCATTCGTGAAACTCATCCAGGTTCCTTAACTCCACTTTTTATATTTCTCTCTCCTTAGAAAAACCCAATACAATTTTGGGGCGTTTTGCAAAATGACCGCGAAATTGGACCTAATTTGCGAAATAGCTGCGTTTTGGGACAAATTAGGGAAATAGACGCAATATAAACCCCTTCCATTTGTTCCACGCGACTTTCTCTCTCTCTTCAACCCTCTCCTCTCCGCACGCGCTCAGATCCGCGCCTTCCTCGAAGATCCGAGAGCGACCGATCGATAGAGCGGAGCAAGAAGCAATTGGACGGATCTATGGCTTCGGATCTATGGCGGAGATCCGAGAGCGACCGATATGCGGCCTGGAGGTTTCAGATCCGGTTGCGGCGGAGCGAGGAGCGAGGCCGAGCAGGCCTAGCAGAGCGAGGCCGAGCGAGGGAGCGAGGAAGGCTGAGCCAGCGGGAATGCCGGAGCGACGGGAATGCCGGAGGCGGAGCAACGGCTGATTCCAGATCGACCGAGCCGGAGGGACGGGAGGAATTGGTGGGAACGGCTGATTCCAGATCTTCTTCTGATGATGCCGGAGCGACGGGAATGCCGGATCGACCGAGCCAGCGGGAAGGCTGATTCCAGATCTGAATTCCAAATCTGGAATTCGATTAATTGATTCTGAGAGCGAGAATGCCGGAGCGACGGGAGGAGAGTCGAGCAACGGCTGAGCGAGATCGACCGAGCCGGAGGCCGGCGGCGGTGGCGTCGAGCGCAGAGCGAGTCCTCTTCGCAGAAATCTGAGGAAGAAGACAGAGTTTTGACTAAATTACAAAAATCACCCTACAAATATGAGAAATTAAAAAAATTATCTATATTTTATTATGTGATCCATAATCTATATTTTTATTTTTATTTTTGCACAACAAAATGTTATATTTGCACAACATACGGTTATATTTGCACAGTTTACGGTTTATATTTGCACGACAAAATGTTAAAAAAAAATAAAAAATAAAACTAGACTTGCTTCATTTTATTCTAAATCGTTTACAATTTATTGAGAAAGTATGAAATTATATTGAGATAAAATAAGATCATGTTGAGAATAAATTCACAAGTCCCGATTGTCGTGCAACTCTTAAAACAAAGTCGTGCAATTCTTACAACAGAGTCGTGCAACTCTTACAACAGAGTCGTGCAACTCTTACAACAGAGTCGTGCAACTCTTACAACAGAGTTGTGCAACTTTTACAAGAGTGTCGTGCAACTCTTAAAACAAGAGTCGTGCAATTCTTAAAACAGAGTCGTGCAACTCTTACAAGAGAGTCGTACAACTCTTAAAACAAGAGGCGTGCAACTCTTAAAACATGATCGTGCAACTCTTAAAACAGTGTCGTGCAACTCTTGCAACATAGTCGTGCAACTCTTCCAACATAGTCGTGCAACTCTTACAACATAGTCGTGCAATTCTTAAAATAATATTGAGAGAACATAACATCATTTTGAGAAGAATTTCAGAAATCTCGATTGTTTTGCAAAAAATAACCTATTGCTGAGCAAAAATAAGAGTAAGTTGTGCAAATATAAGAGGACGTTGTGCAAATTTAATCATAAGTTGTGCAAATATGACCCTAGTCTAGTTTTTATTTATTTTATTTTTTAACTTTTTATCGTGCAAATATAAGAGTACTTTGTGTAAATATAACCATAAATTGTGTAAATATGATCCAAGTCTAGTTTAGAGTTGCACTTTTTTCCGTGTCAGCACTTTTTTTCCCATGTCAGCACTTTTTTTAGAGTTGCACAAGCATGGATAACAATTTCACAAAGAATCGAAGAAGCACATGACAAATGAATCATAAGCCGATCAAATGATGTCGAACAATTCCATCAAGCCTGGACAACAATTTCACAAATATAATCCAAATCTAGTTTTTTTCCTACATGGATAACAAATTTTTTTTACTTTATAATATTATTCGTGCGCATTTTATTCTAATTTGTGCACTTTTTATTCTATTTGTGTCAGCACTTTTTTCAAATAATTTTTTTTTCACGTCAGCACTTTTTTAAAATAAGATCACGTTGAGAATAAATTCACAAGTCTCGATTGTCGTGCAAATCTTAAAACAGAGTCGTGTAACTCGTACAACAGAGTCGTGCAACTCTTAAAACAGAGTCGTGCAACTCTTAAAACAAGAGAGTCGTGCAACTCTTAAAACGGAGTCGTGCAACTCTTACAACATAGTCGTGCAACTCTTACAACATAGTCGTGCAATTCTTAAAATAATATTGAGAGAACATAAAATCATGTTGAGAACAATTTCAGAAATCTCGATTGTTTAGCAAAAAATAACCTATTGTTGAGCAAAAATAAGAGTAAGTTGTGCAAATATAAGAGGACGTTGTGCAAATTTAATCATAAGTTGTGCAAATATGACCCTAGTCTAGTTTTTATTTATTTTATTTTTTTAACTTTTTATCGTGCAAAGGTAAGAGTTTAAAGTTGCACTTTTTCCGTGTCAGCACTTGTTTTCCCATGTCAGCACTTTTTTTAGAGTTGCACAAGCAAGGATAACAATTTCACAAAGAATCGAAGAAGCACATGACAAATGAATCATAAGCCGATCAAATAATGTCGAACAATTCCATCAAGCCTGGATAACAATTTCACAAATATGATCCAAATCTAGTTTTTTTTTTCTACATGGATAACAATTTTTTTTTACTTTATAATATTATCCGTGCGCATTTTATTCTAATTTGTGCACTTTTTATTCTATTTGTGTCAGCACTTTTTTTAAATAATTTTTTTTTAACGTCAGCACTTTTTTAAAATAAGATCATGTTGAGAATAAATTCACAAGTCTCGATTGTCGTGCAAATCTTAAAATAGAGTCGTGCATTTCTTACAACAGAGTCGTGCAACTCTTCCAACAGAGGCGTGCAACTCTTAAAATAGAGTTGTGCAACTCTTACAACAGAGTCGTGCAACTCTTAAAACAGAGTCGTGCAACTCTTAACACAGAGTCGTGCAACTCTTAACACAGAGTCGTGCAACTCTTACAACAAAGTCGTGCACCTCTAAAATTTCATAGTGTTATTCATGAAATTTATAGTTTTATTCATACAAACTAAAATCTAATTTTAAAATGTATGTTAATCAATTACATTATGTTTATAATGTAATTTTAAAATTTTAAGGCCATTAATATTTCATACATATTTCACTGTTAAGGCCATAGATCTTGAAAGCACTTGAACAAAGAGGATGAGCAACCAAAGAGTTCAAATGCAGACTTGAATGAAGAAAAGAGCAAAAATGAAGAGATTCTAGGAAGCAAGTTACAATAGTACTGAGGATCCCTACATTATTACTTGCCTGTTGTTTCCTTTATTAGACAAATGGTCCATTTCAACACGCTATTCATACCAATCTCTACTCAAATCATACATAATTATGAAGATCATCCAGGGGGTTAATCTAAAGGTGCAGTATATACAAAGCACCACATCTCCAGTTCACCATTTTCCATCTGTGCCGTGTCGGTGTAGAAGACGCATAAGAAGATCCTAACCGGGTTCGTCTGTGCTTAGGAGATTTTAAACTCATTGCTGATCGTCCATTCTCAGCTGGGCTTGAAGGGGCAATGTAGGATACAGGTGGTGACTCAGCACCAGTATTGTTAGTGCAAGGATTTGTGGAGTCTCTCACAAGCTAAGCTCAATAACGATTAATGCTGGCATTATGAAGCAAGGAAGCTGTTCTTTCCAAATCACTGAAATGTTGAAAATTTTAACTCATTAGCCTAGCCTAAGCCCTAGTGGCAAGGACAACAATGGAACCAATGATGGATGGAACTTTAACCTATCTCAATATTTTGTGTTCTAGTCCAAGAAGTACATTCATATCCGCTAATTATAAGAACAAATATCAATGATTTACCGCTCGGTGATCGGAAATCATATTCAGGGACCTTGAAGGCTGGCTGGGAACCAAGACCGACTTCTGACAATATAGAAGCAATAACGGCACTCAAAATAACCATTGTGGTTGTATTGGCAACTGACGTAGAAGAATTTGATGACGATGGCCATAAGACTGATTCCACAGCAAAGAAGCACCCGGCAACAGCAGCATTGAATCCTGAAAAAGCCCAATATCAAATATAACCATGTGAGACGGCATTAAGGCTAGGTAATAATTCGGATGTTGTTACGTTTTCATTTTAAATTGATATTGGATCAATGCCAATAAATTTTATGAAAACTAGGGAGCCTCTTCTTCTCACTAAATATGATTTCCATGTAAGTGGGTATCAATGGTGCATTTTACCACCAGTCTAGCTCATGTAGTTTCCTTCATTTCCATGTAAGTATAAATTGTACATTTGAGATTTAGAAATATATCCTCTGTTACTGTAAAGATTCACCATATGTGTCAATAGTGCCATGAGGATCAAATGCTCTTTTTTAAATAAAAGATATTCATTTACTGATATGGTAAAATTAAGTGGCTAACTATCAAATACTGTTCGCTATGATGCAAGTCAAAACCACTTAGGCTATAAATTTCCCACCCATAATATTTTACAAATTATACGGTAATACAGAGTAAATCTCTTACCTGGAAGTTCTTTTTCAGCAATCCAAGTTGGGGATTGATGTTAATCATGTATAGATCATAAACAAGAAAAACAATAGGAAGAAGAAACAAAAGAACAAAAAGATGTATCTCAATCTTGGGATTAAGTGGCATTATTTCGGTTACGTCATGTTACTATGGCCAATTAATCGTAAACAACTGTTAAGGGAAAAATTAGTGGCAAGAAGGCAATTTGCATAAGACATGGTTTTATTATAGCAGAAAAATTCTAACCAGAAGAGATTCCAGCAGCTGATCCAGCAACTATGAGAGATACCTTTCTCTGCTCACTTTTGCTGAATACACTATCAACACCTTTGGCAATGGTGTTTCCAACAATACACAGCAGCTATGAGAGATACATTTGAGTTCTACTAATATTTGGTACTGGTGTTTCCAATTTTATTTCCTTTTTACTGCTTTTCTAAAACAGATGATCAAAGAACACAAGGAAGCAAGAAAATTCCAATCCATTTCCTTATCCTACTCCCACCAAACAAAATCATGATTGTAGTTTGCTCGGGACATGAAAATATACATACAGATCATAGAATACACTATTCATAACCACGGTCAGTGCTACATTGCTACTTACATCATGTATCTTGACAAATCTAACATCAGCATAGGACAACATTTGAGGTACTTATGAATTAACAATCTATTCAGCTATTTAAGGCTCTAATATACAGAGTTTAGTAGTTGGTAACCAACCTTAATTTCCTGTCCCAATCGAGATATAGAAGACAAAGCTTGAGATGATGTTCACTGCCTCTTCCTCACCCAGTTTAATTATGAACTGCTGAAATGTGTCCCTAAACTGCTGGATCTGCTGAGTAAGTGAAATTTGTTGACCCTACAGAGGCATTGCACATAAAGCAGAGCAAGATCAACAACCATTTGGCCCCTCCTTTAACAAGCTTATCTATATTGACCATTAAAGGGGCTCTTAGGCACATAAATCATTCACAACACAAGGCATAATCATGCATAGAGAAGCACACAAGATTTGTCGCCCCTTAAATGGTGAAAATTCATGAAAGCTATTAGATTCAACTGTGAAACCCTAGAAGCAGCTGAGATTCCAAAAACCGCATCTCAATCCATACAAATGAACAAAAAAAATCAACAAATTTGCTCAAATTCAGAAGCAAGCCAACCAAAATCATCAACTCACAAAAACACCGTACCTTATCTTATGCTCGATCGCCGGAGAGGGAGACGAGGCGAGGAGGAGGTGGAGAGGAGGAGCGATGCAGTGACGGAGACGAGGTGAGGGGGAGGTGCGAGTCACCGGAGAACAGGAAGAGGAGAGGCGGAGCGAATCGCCGGCGGCTTCAAGGGTTCGAGCGACTAGGGTTCAAGCGAGGGCAAGGGGGAAAGTAGCAACGAGCAAGGGCGATGAGGACTGGAGACCGGCAGCGAGCGAGTGAGGGCGGCTGCGAGCGAGTGGAGGTCCGGCGAATAGGAGGAAGATGGAGGTCCGGCGACTCGCCGCCATCGGAGCCGGATCCGGCGTCGAGAGAGAGAAAACAGATCGAGAGCGAGAGGGCGAGAGGATTTGGGAGAGAGGAAAAAAGTGTCCGTACAACCGAGAATAAGATTATATAGGGGCCATTTTGCAAAATTGTCCAAACACGCGACTATTTTGCAAAAAACGTCCAAATAATGTGCCTATTTCGCAAATTTTTTCTACAATTTTTCACTCACATCCCTAAAACTCTTTAAAACCTTATTTTATTTTTTTATCGGGACCCACATCTTTTTTTCCTCTCATTCTCTCTCCTCATGTTGGCCCACCTCCTCTCCTTTTTTCTTTATCTTTTTTTGGTGTTTAAAGGTTTCTCAGTAGAAAACCTATCAAATCATTCCTAAATCCCTTCCCCCTCTTCTTCAATTTTTTATTAATTGATTCATTATTTTTGGGGTTAAGACACCCCCATTGTGGATGCTCTCAGCATTGTGAACTAGTTTTAATAAAACACTCACCCATCAATCAACATTCAACATCATCATTCCACTAACTTTTTTTCATTATTTTTATTGTTTTTAAATACCCACTAAGTATATTTTTTAACCATTCAAAATCTTTTAAAAAGTCAACAACACCAAAACCAATACAAATTATTACTATCACCTACCTAGAAAACCTAAAACGACATGTATTTTGATACAACTAAACTAGTCTAAAACGACTTATTTTTCGAGATGGAGGGATTACTATATGAAATGGATCAAGGATCCGTCTACCACCGGCCAAAAAAAACCAGCCGTACAATTATGGTGAGGACACAAGATAGATATGATTGTGTAATAACACCCACCCTCCCTTCTCACTTTGTGAGTACTCCTCACCACCCCCTTTCCCTCCTATAAATGCAACCACAAGTATCACCTTTCACCTCTGTTTTGGGATTTCGCAGGGAATAAAACTAAAACCCCCTTGAATACCAAAATATCTACAACATTCCCATGCAAATATTATTTGAAAATTGAAATTAAAAAATATATAAAAAAAATCAGATTAAAAAGGTTGTTTGATTTTCGCTTTCATTGATACTGGTCTTGGTGGCTGTGCCATCCTCATCAACGACTCTCCCCTTGACTCATCACTGAACTTGACAACCTGCTCTTATTCCTCACTTCACTTCAATTGCTCTCTCCCTCCTCTTTTGATTTCCCCCCCTTCGCCAACACTTGTTTGAGCCTAATCGGTTTTGGGAGGATCGATCGATCGATCCATCAGATGTTTCCTTCGCTCTGAGGAGTCCTTCTTCTTGCAGGTTTCTCGCTCTCTCCTAAGTCCCCTTTATCTGGTTTTAGAGGAATTTTTCTTTTATTTCCTCCTGCTCTTTGAGTCTTGTCTGTATTTAGGGCTTTTAATTTTTCGAATTCGAATTTTGTTATACTGCATCCGTTTGTACAACCTTGTTTATGCATCTTTGATTACCTTGTTTCTGGCATCTTTTGTGTTTTCAGATTGTGATATAGTAGGATTTTGATTCTCAGTTGTGTGTAAATTTTGCTTCTCGAAGCTGATATTAATGGCCGAGTACACAAGTAAACTTAATTTCGGTTGGATTTTGACAACTTTATCCATATATGGCACCGTGATACTGTTGAAATAGTGAAGTTAAAAGGTCTGTAATCACAAAAATGTTAGATGTTTCATGGTTCAGTGGATCTCATATGATTTTCAGTAGTTATCTAGCTCTACTTAGGCTATGGTTGATTGATCTTCTCAATCAAGGGTTTCAACTTTTTAAGAGTTTTGACAACACTAAAGATGTCTTGTTTGTTTACTTTGTTGATTAATTTAATTTAATGTTCTCATTCCAAATCTCCTAAACTGTGATTCTAAAACTTGATCAACTGGTGATGGGCGGAGTTCTGTCAACTGTCTAAGAAGCTTGCTTTTCAAAGTGCTGGACAGAGTTCTTTTTTGTTTCTTCATAAGCTGAGTTGCTGGCTTTGATCTTCAAAACATGACATGACAAATGAGTTCTAAAAGGTTATTTGCAGAAAACCACCTTATAGTGAGGCTAAAGTTGGCATGAGTGATGAGTTTAGTGTATATCATGTATTCATCATATTTTAATCACAGCAAGAGCCTCTCAACCTTGGATATGTCACTTCCTTTTGAATGTACAAGATTTGTTTGATTCAAGCAATTTGAAGTCCTGGGGGTGGTATTTTTATCTTCTTCCTAGTTGTTTTGCAGCAAGTATTCGGTTTCATGATGCCAGAAAATCTCATGGAGGATAAGCAGTTGAATTTTAGCCGACCTCTACTCTCAGTGAGGCGTGTCTCATCAACAAGAGGTCTTGCTGAAGTTCACAAAATGAAACCTTCTGATCCTCCTAGCATACCTCGTCTTCCTTATTATAAAGCCGAGCTGAAATCAGGTCCAGTGAGTAACCCTGCTGCAATTCCCTTCCAGTGGGAACGGATCCCTGGAAAACTAAAGGACGAGAGGAAACGACAAACCAAAGTTCTTGAGCTGCCTCCTCCAGCCCCAAAGCTTCCACCAGGGAGGGTGGTTAATCAGGACGAGGAACCATCTTCACATAAACTAGTATCTATAGACTTCTGTGGTTCCAAGTCCCAACGGGGGTTTGATTATTCTACATTTTCGGATAGTTCTTCAGGGTATAAGAATGCAGGAGAACTTGAGTGGGTAGAAGATGAAAGGGAAGAGAATGGCAGTTCACACTCGGATGGTGAAAATTCAACCTACTTGGATGCCCTTGATACTCTATCACGAGCTGAATCCTCCTTCTTGAACTGTAGTGCGAGTGGTTTGGATGACCCTGGTACTAAATCATCTGGAACCTTCTTGGATCCACAGACTCGAGATTTCATGATGGGTAGGTTCTTGCCAGCAGCGAAGGCAGTGGCTTCGGATACTCCTCACTCTGGATCTAGGAAACAGCTTGTTGCAAAGGAACAATCAACAGAAGTAAAGAAGGTTGTGATACCAGATAAGCAAACTCCAAGGTATTGCTATACACCAAACTCTTTACCTTCATATCTTGAACATGAAAGAGAAGACGAAGATGCAGACGAAGAAGAAGAAGAAGAGGAGGAGCATGGCAGAACTGAAAATGTATCAACTAAATTCTGTGGTTTACTTCCTCGGTTTTGCTTGCTGAATCCAATACCAGGAATAAGAAATCAAGGACCTACACCTATACCATCAGCTCACAAAGTACCCAAGACACATAAAAATTCTTGCATTTACAACAAGTATGAAAAGGTATTGATCTGAAGAAATCATTTTATTCTATTGTTTCATAGTCATGTGTGCTGATGCGAAACGGTAAAATTAATTCTTGAAATGTCTCTTTTGATTCTGCAGGCTGTTAGAGATGCAGTCTATGAAAGAAGGCGCTTGGCCATTTACCGAAGATCCAATATGCGCATAAAGGCAAATGATCTCAGGGATCCACTGAAAAAGCCAAACCTGCAAAGTGCATCTTTGAAAGTGTATGAACTATCACGGATTGCAAGTTTGGAGAGTAGTAACATATCACCCTACAGAAGTATATCAGGCCTATCCCTCATGGCGATAGAAAAAGGGTTTCTTGGAATTCCTGATGCAGCTAAACATGCTAGGACTACTCAGCTAAACTCCCAAGAAACTGCTCCCAGACGAGTTCGAGAATTGTTGGCTGTTAAGACAGCTAAAGAGGAGGTGACTCTTGCTACAGCTAGTCCTACAGTTGAGAAAACCTTGTACATAGACTCCGCACAAATTGCAGAATATCGAGATTCAGGTTCAAGCTTGTCGGTATCAAAGAGTTTGACGAACTCCAAAGGAATGACACCTTCCACCGATTGCAAAATGACGTCTTTGGAAGTCGTTCTGCATCATAATGTGAAGAATTTGGATCAAATTCTGGATCATGAGCAGGACCTTTTGACTTCAGCAGACCAAAACCTTCAACTTATTTTGCTTCCAGATGGTGATGCTCAACAAACACCAGCGAAACATGATGACGAAACCATTGTTGACAGGAACCCACTAGTGCACTTGTCACTGCCAAAATCTCCATCAGAATCCTGGCTTTCTCGCACCTTGCCACCCATTTCCTCTAGACATCCTATTTCAAAGACATACCTCAGTTCCAAAAGCCTCACTTTGAAGCCATCACTTGCTGAGCCCAAGTGGGAAGCTCTTGTAAAATCTTCTAGCTTGCAAAACCACAATTTTGGGCTTCCAGGAGTAAGATATCTTCTCTTTAATCTGAATCTTTTTACTTATGTCTTGCCTCTTTCGATTGCTTATTCGTTTTGTGTCTTCCCCTTTATGTTTTCTGAGCAGCTTCTTCGAATATCAGAGGATTAGCATTTGGCAGGTCCTTGAGTATCTTGTAGGTCGATGCATTTGCTTGAGATGACAAATAAGAATCCTGAACGTCAGGTATGATACAGCACGACGCTGATAATCAGTGGATGCAGCTCTTAGATTATTGATACAGGCACTTCCTATACTTGAATTACTTGTCAGAAATGTGGCTCTAGTTATAGATGTTACCACAAAATTTACAGCTCAAGCTTAATTTGTTATGGTCTTAGCTTGGTTATAGAGGCTGAAGCTGCATGTTGAATCAACCCAGGTCTTCCTGACTTGAGAATTATCAGAAAAACTAGAGAGCAAAAAAAATAAAAAAGAGAGAAAAAAGAAAAATTTGATATACCCAGTGAAACATATCAGTTCTAGTTTAAAAATTGGTCTGGTCCTAATTGGGATCCATGAGATTGAAAAGGGAGAAGGTGTGTAGGGTTAATGCACTTGAACGCCTTAATTGCTGATTCCTTAGTCTGGAAATGAATACTGGAATGATAATCCCCTCTTGGACATAGGGTGTGTTTGGATTCCATTGCATTTTAATTATAATGAAATTATTTTACCTCGTTTTCTGTGTCCGTTTAATTCTAAAAATAAAAATATCATAAAAAGCAAAGTAAAATCGTAATTTGACTAAATAATCACATAAATTGTGATGAAATAATTGCATTATAATTAATCATGGAATTCAAAAACATCAAATTCTTATTGGATATTACTCCCTCCGTTAATCAAAACATGTCATTTTAGACATTTGCACATTATTTAAGAAAGCAAATAAAATTAAACAAAAATACACTTATACTCCTAATTATTACTTTACTTTTCCACTTTATTGAAAACTACAACTAACAAACATCTAATCATGACAAGGGTAATTTTGGAAAGTGAACACCAAAATACCTAAAACGACAAGTTTTTTTTAACAAGATTTTACTCCTAAAACGACATGTTTTTCTTAACGGATGGAGTATATATTTATGTTTGGGTTGTATATGTTTTGTTTGGGCCATGGCCCAAACATGCACTATAAAAGATCTTGCAAAACTGTAATCAAATATCAGTTTTTTCCCTCTAGCTAAGCACGTCGTCTTCTTCTTTGTCTTCACCGTAGTTTATCAAAGCTTAATAACTGCGACCCTACTGTCCGACATGGTATCACAGCAAGGATATAGCAGTTAAGCTCGGATATTCATTCTCTGTCCAGATCTGTATCCGCTTTTTCACCAGTTTTTTTTCTTCGTCGTTTTTGTTCATGGCTGGAGATGACAGCAAAATTGATACTAGTGATCCCTTCTATATCCATGATCCATCCAAGTCAAGTGATCATCCTGGGATGGTTATTGTTTCACCTGCGTTCAATGGCAAGAACTATGGAGAGTGGCGTCAATCTGTTTGTATAGCACTTTTCGCGAAAAATTAAATTGGCATTGTTACTGGCGACATCGTTAACAACTTTTGAGTATTGATGGTGTGCACGTGAAGGTTTTTGAAGCACTTTTCAGTAGAGCTTTTGAGCTGTTGTCTGGTGTGAATCCCACAGCTTGAAGGGAGTAAGGTTATTTTTAGAAGGAATCAACAACTTGCGGATACCAAGGGGATTTCCACGCTGAGGGAGATTCGATGCTCCGTCTATAAGGGGTATCGCCAAATATATTATTTTCAATTCCAAACTCGTTTGCAAGATTTTCCCCTCATCCGGCCAGTTGGGGGAATTGATGTCCTTGATGAATCGACATTGTCCTTTGCCCGACTAACAGACCGAGGGCTTACCACAATGTTGGATTGATACTCGAATATTTTGAAGTAGCTCTTTGTTTCCGGCGGGTATACAAAGTAAAGAGGAAGGCTGATGGAAGTATTGAGAGGTACAAGGCTAGATTAGTGGTGAAAGACTTCAAACAACGAGAGGGGATCGATTACAATGAGACATTTTCACCAGTCATTAAGATGACAACGGTTAGAGCACTCGTCTCCCTTGCTTTGCAAAGATCATGGCCCCTCTTTCAACTCGACGTCAACAATGCGTTTCTTCATGGAACTTTGGATGAAGAGGTTTACATGAAGCTTCCTCCTGGGCTTCATGTTCTAGATTCTTTTCTTGTTTGTCAATTAAAAAAATCTTTATATGGATTGAAGCAAGCCTCGAAACAATGGTATGCTCGTCTCTCTTGTGCTTTGAAATTCAGGGGTTATGTTCAGTCTAAGAACGATTACTCGTTATTTCTGAAAAAGGAGAATGGCCACATGTTGTTTGTTGCTGTTTATGTGGATGATATCCTCATTATAGGGGATGATCAGACCGAAATTTCGTCACTCAAAAGCTTTCTTGGATGATGAATTCCGGATCAAAGACTTAAGAAGACTTCATTACTTCCGAATTGAGTTTACTGAGACCAAAGATGGTTTGGTCCTCGGTCAACAGAAATTCATTCATGAAATTTTCAGAGACTTCCCCTGTTCGCAAGGTGCTATGGTTAGTCCTCTAGATCCACAACTCAAGTTGTTCCGCTCTGATGGTGAGTTAATTCTTGATGCTCTTCTTTATCGTAGGCTCATTGGAAAGATCAATTTTCTGGTCAATACTAAACCCGACCTTGCTTTCAGTGTCCAGTTCCTCAATCAATTTATGCAAGCTCCTCGCACTGCACACACGGATGCTGCTTTTCATGCTCTTCGGTACCTAAAGGGGTCCGGTACCTAAAGGGGTCCGATTCTAGAGGGTTATTGTTGTCTGCTTCCTCCTCCCTCAAGCTCCAGGCTTTTTGTGATGCGGATTAGGCGAGTTGTCCTCTCACTTGTCAGTCTGTTAGTGGTTTTGTTGTCCTCCTCGGCTCCAATTTGCTTCCCTAGAAGTCGAAAAAGCAATAGTACGTTTTTCTGTCTTTTGCTGAGACCGAGTATCGGTATCTCCGTTGGGTTTGCACCGAATTAGCCTGGCTCAGTCGTCTTTCTTCATGAACTCGAAGTTCCAGACATTAATACTCCCATTGTTGCTCGTTGTGACAATGAAGCAGGCATTTACATTGCCCGCAACCCTGTTTATCATGGGCGAACAAAACATATCGTGTTCGACTAACATTTCGTTCGTGAGAAGCTCCTAGAAGGACTCGTTTCCCTTTCTCATGTGTCTTCTAGCTAGCAACTTGCCAATTTTCTCACCAAGTCTGTTCTTGGTATTCCTCTTGCAGAACTTCTGGGCAAGATCGACGTAGTCAACTACCTACCCCGAGCTTGAGGGGGGATACTGGATATTATATATTTATGTTTGGGCTGTATATATTTTGTTTATATGGACCATGACCCAATCTTGCACTATAAAAGATCTTGCAAAACTGTAATCAAACATCAGTTTTTTCCCTCTAGCTAAGCACGTCTTCTTCTTCATTTTCACCGTAGTTTATGAAAGCTCAATAACCACAACGATCCTACTGTCCGACAATTCTTGCTCCAACTCTTCCCATGAAATCGAGTACCTATACATATAAATCTTGATGAGGAGTGTTCGATCATTGGTCTCTTTTTGCAAATCGAGTTATTCTGACCCATAATTGACCCATAATCGATTTGATTCTTGTTGATGGCAACTCTTTGAGTTAGAACTACAAATTCATTACTGTTTTTGTAGAAAACTTCATTTGAATTCCACAAGCGCTAAGCCTCCAGGTGTCCAAAGATGAAGACTCCATTGTAGCAAATGAACCAATCACTTCTAATTCTTGATTTAGGGTACGAATTTATGAATGTCGACCATATATTGTCGATGATACCAATCGTTATGGTTAGAGAAGTTCAGAGAAGAGTGGGGAAGTGAAGATAAAAGGAAGAGAGAGTAATGGGTGTCCAGGGATAAAAGAGATTGATTTTGGGCATGTTTGGCATGCACATATTTTAATCTATCTTAAGATTATAATCTAGATAAAAAAATTAATCAAGCTTAAGATTATAATCTAGCTTAAAATTAAACATCTTATTTGGCATGACTATTGATTATTCAAGCTTTTTGGAGATTAAATTCTCAAATTATCAAAATGAGTCTATTTTATTTGATGCATGACTTTAGAGTCCGATCTTATTTGGTCTGGGTTATAAAGTTCATTTATAAAAGAGAAAAAATTCATACTTTATAGCCTAGCAATAAGTTTGGGCTATGAAGCCAAAATCATACATTGTCAATAGAAGTGATTTTTTTTTATCAAACTTGGTTTTGTGATCATATTCGACTTGCGAGTAATTAGACAAGCTCGATCTTGAGCTCGTTTGCTCGTTTTTCCTTGTTATGCTCGTTTTTTCTTGTCATGCTCATTTTGTCAATTTTGCTCATTTTGATTGCTTTGAGCTCATTTTCAAGCTTATTTTAGCTCGTTTTTAACCCATGTATCTTTATATTAGGAATTACATGTAATGGTGGACTCAAGTACATCTACCATTTGTTTAGTATCGCTGCACAAGTTACCATCTGATTCATTTGGTCGTGATCATAATTATCCGCCAACTTTGGATCAACAAGTTATGTCTCAAATTTTCCGTCTTCCATTGCTTGATCAAGAAATGTGCTTGCCTGCATCCAGTTCGCAAATCTTTACTGTAACACTTTCAAACACAGTCCTATACATCATATTCATAACAGATTTAACTCAATTTTGATACTGATAATGAAAAAACATTACCCATTCTGTGAGATTGATTGGTTGTCGCCCTGTGATCAACTCAAAAAGCACCACCCCAAAGGAGAAATCTGATTTCTCAGTCAAGCTACCACTTGACCCGGATTCTGGTAGGGGTGGAAATGGGTCGGGTGATGGATGGGTGGAGCCATTTTTTCACCCGACCCGGCACAAAAAAATTTCACCCGGCCCATCACCCGTCCGTCTAATATTTCACCCATCACCCGATCCGTCGGGTGAATCGGGTTAATCGGGTGGGTCGGGTGGGTAATCGGGTGAAGTAAATTAAAAGAAAAAAATTTATAGGTCATACTTAGAAATCAACCATATTTGATATTTTCACAAACCACGTCAACGTGGAAATCGTATTAATTGTATAAAAGGTTTATTTATACATTATATCATTATCCTCATCTTACAAAGTTAGCATTAAAAGTTTAATATCAAATCAAATGAGATGAATTTTAGCCCTTTCCTAAACTCGTAGTTAAAAAAAAAGGAAAAAATAATTTGGCTAAATTATGTCTTAACACACTAAATGCTAAGTCGTTGAAATGAGTTAAATTGTTAACATTCTACTAGTGTATGCAAAACAAATAAAATAATTTTTTTTAAAAGATGTGATATGAGGTTAAATAAAAATAAGTTTATATTCTTTTAGATTTTTTTTGCACAAAAACAATTAGAGAATAGAGAATATAGAATTAGAAAAAAAGAAAAATATGTAGTTATGTTAGGCTATATTTTTTTATAAACTAAGATTTTTTTTAAAAATAATCGGGTGGGTTAGCGGGTGGTTAAGCGGGTCGGGTAATGGGTCGGGTGATGGGTCGGGTAATGGGTGAAAAACATATCACCCATCACCCGACCCATCACCCATTTCACCCACCCATCACCCATCCATCACCCGGTTTTTTTCGGGTTTTCACCCGTATAATCGGGTCGGGTGGGTCGGGTGAATCGGTCACCCACGGGTGATTTCCAGCCCTAGATTCTGGTGCTAGATACCTACATTTTTATTATAAAAAAATACAATAAAACTGGGCAATGGTTGCAGAAATAAAGTACAGGGCAAAGTGCATCCATCCATATATGTTAAGCATAGATATATCCATATATATGTAACTTGAATAAGTGCTGAATTATATATTTAATAAAAATTAGAAATACATATGACTATTTAGAGTTACAGTAGCCATATATTTTCAGTGTAATAATCATGACAGCAAACAGAGAAACAATGATAAAATTCTTGATACAACCTATCAGCAGGTATGATAGACTACACAAAACTAGAAATACAAAGGCTAAATGAGATTGTCTTTCCCTCGGGTTTACATTGACAAAAGGAAATAACCAAAAGGAACAAATTCTTGATGAGCTAGACTGCACAAAATTAGTATGGAGTGGAGGACAGTGGCACAATGATTAAGTTAGGGCCCACTATCATAACATGAGCTAGGCCAAATTAGTGATTCATTTCTCACATTGAGAGCCATGAAAGTTACTGCCCAATTGCCCATATTTGCTGGATTGTTAGGCAGGATAGTAGGCTACCCCTTTCTCTTCTGTTGGATTGACATTACAAAAGAAAAATCAGTGATTCATTTCTCACAGTGAGAGCCATGAAAGTTGTTGATAAAGCCTCTCATAGACATAGTAATGTAATGTCTAATGGATGATCTACTAAATTTAAAACACATAATTGATACTCCTCTTTCACATATGAGAATGTTTGGCAATTAATATATACAAACAATCCAACAAATATGGGCAGTAATACAAACTTCTACAGAAACCAACTGTCTTACACTATGCATCCTCATTTATGGTTCAACATATATGCATTCATGAATCCTAAAGCAAAACAAGGGGTTGAAGGAAGTGGTTGTTTCCCAAATCATCTTATTTAGCCTTTGTACAGTATAACCTTATTTCATTGACCATGTATAAAAATCTGGATAAAAAGGAATCATAAGTTTCACATATTAGTACATCAATAATTGCAAAGTGAGGCTAAAAAAAATGCCAGGGGGTGATAAAGTCAGATAAAAGGTTCACATATACAAATCTATGAGAAAAAAATGGTAATTGAATTGAATGAAATGGATATAATTAATTAAGTAAAAGAAATTGGATTGAATGAAATGGTAATTGAATGGAATGAAATAGCATCCAGTGGTAAGCGAATGGACTAAAACAGAATCAACTCAAACTTGAAATGATTACTAGACACTGAGATCTCCCCTAACTCATGGTACTGCCCAAGAGGCTGATTTTGAGAGGACAATCTTCAGAGCATTGATCAAACAAGAGTAACATAGTCCAAGGAAACAAGACTACAAACAAGACATCATGTAGAACACCCGACAAACGCACCAAATATATATGAGATATAACTGAACTTAGTTATGCTACTAATCAAACCTATGCATTCAAATGCTTCACAAGGGATCCATAACAAAACCATCTTGAAATTATGCCAAGAGTATGAACAATGGTATAACTGAACTTGTTTATCACTTTTATCTATATCGAACCTCTTAACTGCTTAAAATTTCTGATCACATCCAAAAGGAGTGCAAAGCACATGCACAACATATATGTAGTACAATTTAAACTGAAAGAAAATGCTACTTGGAGTATTTGGAGTGCAAAGCACATACACAACAACAATAGCCAGCAATGTATCACACAGTACTACTATCAGAATATTGGGAAAATTCCACCAATACTTTGATTCTTTTCATCCCTCTAGAAAACCCCAAATGATGGAAAAATATTAAGAATTACATATGTAATTCATCCTTCTGTTCATCCCTCTAGAAAACCCAATTTGATTCATCCCTCTAAAACCCCAAAATAGAAAATTGCACATGTAATTTCCTGGCTGGTGTAGTGATTCAAGAAAAATGCTCACATAATATGGTAAAATTAAAGATGACTCTGAAATAGAAAATTAGGGTTTGTTGCAAATCCAAAATTTCAGGGGAGGCTTCTACGAAAAATTAAAATTAGGGTTTGTTGCAAGACAAAATTGTATAGAGACATGAGGACAAAAGGGATCTCTTACTAGAAGAACACGAAAGCGGAGCTTGGTGAAGGTGGAGAAATTGAACCTCAGAAGAGCCCCTGCAAATAAAAGCAAGTGGAAATCAGTGATTTTCAAAAGCAAATCAAGATATCGAATCAATTGCAAAGCTTGGAAACCTCCCGCGAGATCGAAGTTCGCCGCCCTGAGATTCTCATGGCAGGAGCAAGTGGAGACTCAAATCGAGACAGATGAAGAAGATGAGAAGTAGAAGAGAGAAGGATAATTCAGACTTTTCTCATCTCCAACGCTCGTCAATTTCATCGAACGCTTCCATGTGGGAGCTGTGGATGAAAAGCTCTGCAACCGTCCGGGAGAGATGAAATTTTGAGCGTGTTGAAGAACGCTGTGTACTGCCAAACACACAGGTTGAAAGCGTTTTTCTCGGGAATGACAAAACGCTTTATCTGAAGCTTTAAAACGCTCATACCAAACAGGCCCTTTATTGAAGTATAAACCTTTTAGTTTCTATCTACCTACCTATCTACCTATTTACCTACCTACCAACCTACCTATCTATCTATGTGTGTGTGTGCGCGCGTGTAAGAAATTAGCTTCAATGAAAATTAGGGGTGGGCATGGCATGGGACGGGACGGGACGGGATTAGGGTAATCCCGCATCCCGTCCCTTGTATTTTTTGCGGGACAGGATCGGGACGGGATTGAATATTTTATTTTCAAATCCCACTGGGTCTTATCCCTTTCGGGACGAGACGGGATCGGGACGGGACGAGATTTGTCGCTCGTAAAAAAAAAGATTAAAATATAATCCAAAACTAAAAAGTAATAAAGCATTGCAAACCGGAAATACATTAGGCAAAAGAACAAGAAAAAAAACAGTAGGCAAAGATAAAACACAAAATAAAGCAGAAATATCATTACAATTTACAAATTAAAGGCAAAGACATCACATTACACATTAAATACAGTAATGTCTTTTTTTTTAAAGGCCAACACTAACAATAACTAAGTTGGCCAAACAGCCCAAACTAGCTACTTGAGGAACAATTTCTTTTTTTTTTTGGGTGAAAAGAGGAACAATTTCTGATGAACCAACTTATGCAACAATTGTCCTGTAATAAGTAGAGAGGTGTGTTTGGAGTTTGTTTTAAGTTATTGTTTGTGTTGTGTCTTAAAAGTTTGATTAACTTCGGCTTGATGAAGCTTGTGTGTTTGAAGTTTCTATCTACTAATATGTTGTCTTATAATGTGCCCTAAGTAATGTAATGTTTCAATGTAATGGAACTGATGAAGATTATGTTTACTTGATATTATAATTATTATAACGGTTGGATACTAAATTATACGGGTGTTCAACAAAATACGGTAATATCATGAATTTTTTTTTCCATTGAAACATATGCAAAGTGGATGTCTATATGTAGAGAAAATTAAATTATATTTGAAAATAATTTTTTTTATAATGTAATAATGGCAGAAATTGCCATTTTATAATTGTATTTTAATAGCGCTGCCATGTGGCGACCCCTGAATGGGGCCGTGTGGCAGCGCTGGTCCTTCATTCATTTTGGCCTGTGCCCAGAAACGACGTCGTTTTCTGTTCACTCGGGCCACCAGGCGCACCTGCTCCTCACGTGCCTTTTGCATGAATCCTGCTTTTCACGGTTCGTGCAGATGAACCTGCAGTATTGGGTTCATCCCTTTTTTTTTCCTTCCCTATTTTTCGCCAGTTGGCTACCGCATGAGCTGATCGATTCACCAATGCATTTGCTCTTAATCCAAACAACGACGATCACTTATCCATCGGTATATCTCAATGGATCGCTTCTTGTACCTGATGCTTAATAGGAAGATTAACATGAATTCTCATAGTTCTTGTAGTCTCAAGGAGATGTCTATGCTTTCTCTTCACTCTGCCATTTTATTGGGGAGTATATGGGACACTTCTTTGATGAATTATCCCTTTCGAGGCCAAAAATTCAGAGCATTCTCTGTGAACAGACTCAGTCCCATTGTCACTTCTGATGCATTTCACCTTTCTGTTAAACTGAGTCAAAGGATAACTAATAAAGTTCTTCATATATAAAAAAAACTTCTATCTTGTCCTTCAACAAGAAGGTCCAAGTATCCCTGCTGTGATCATCTACTATAGTTAAGAAATATTTGGCACCAGTGATGCCAAGTGTCCTATAAGGACCCCATAAATCAACATGAATTAGATAAAAAAATGTGCTCAGCAATAGAGTTACTCAATTGAAAAGGCACACGATGGTGCTTAACCAAACTACAAGTATCACATGACATATCATACATATCATAATCATTCATAAAACTCAAATGTCTCAATTTAGACATTGAAATATGTCCAAGCCTAGCATGATAAACATCTAAGCCTACTTTAGTGGTTGCAAAAAAAAGAGGAGTATTGCTGAGACAGCTTCTTGATGACTCCTTCATAAACTCCAGCTCCTGAGCTCCATTCCTTGAAAGACCTTGTATACGCCTCCTTTTCTTCTCAGAAAAAATAGCCTTGAAATCTGATTCATCAACAAGTCTTCCAACAGAAAGCAAGTTATGTTTGAAACCAGGTACTACAAGGACTTTTTGCAGGGTGATATGCCTTGACAGCAAGACCTTTCCTGATTCAGTAACATGAATAATATGACTATCTGGTAACCCCACATAAAAAAGGCTGAGACAGTCTCCTCTTCTCATGGATAAGAGATTCATCACTCACCATATGGTCACTAGCACATGTGTAAACAATCCACTCTACACAACTCTCTTCCTTATTAACTGAATTCACAATAGTAAAGCAAGATTTACTTGCACAGTTGACCGTGGAAGGTCCATCAGCTTGACCTTTTCCTTTCCTCATCTTAAAAACCTCCTAACAAACAACATTAACAAGTGTCTTATCAAGGCCTGATTATGATCCTCCTTTCTGTTGCTTATCTTCCTCAAAAGGAATATCCTGCTCATGCATCCCTACATCATTAGTAGATACTTTGTTAGAGTCCCTTGGAACTTGATACGATTCAGGATAACCATGAAGTTTGAAGCATTACTCCATATAATGCCCCTTTCGATACAAAAGTTGCATTTTCTGTTTGCCTTCTCAGATTTATCATATTTGCTCTCATATCTACTCTGTCCTTCCCGGCCTTTTGAAATCCCTTTTCTCAGGATTTTGTGCACCTTGATAAGGTGCCTTGGAATAATTCCTGTTAGGCTGCTTATTGGCAGCCATAGCACTAGAGTCCTAAGTTGTGGATTGTGATGTATTCCCCCCTTTCTAACTCTCAGCTTGAGAAATCAAATAGTAAGCTCTATTCAGGTTGGGAATAGGACCAGTAGATAGGATCTGACACCTCACAACTTAATAGCCTTCATTCAAACCCATCAAAAACTGCATTAATCTGTTTCTCATCTTAGCTTCTTTTAGCTTCTTTTGCAAATCACATCTGCAGTTAACAATCCCACCACAAGTGCATACATGATTTCCTTCTAACACTTGTAACTGATCCGAGATAACCTTAAGCTTCTTAAAGTATTCAAGAACACTGAGATTCTCTTGAATGATCATGCTTAACTTCTTCTTAATTTGGAAGATCAGAGGACCATTAGAGTGACCATATCTTTCAATGATCTCATCCCATATCTGCTTATCAGATTCTACATAAATAAAGCTCTCCTTGATCAAGGCAGACATAGAGTTAAGTAACTAGCATCTAACCATAAAATCAGCTCTAACCCACTTCTGAGAATCAGCAGATCCCTCGGGTACAGGTCTAACACATGAACCATCAATAAAACCAAACTTATTCTTAGCACATATTAATGCCATCATCACTCCCCTCATCCAAGGTAAAAAGTTGATTCCATCAAACATAGTAGTAACTAATTGTGCACTTGGATGATCTGAGGATTACCAAAGTTACCTTGTAACTCGTTGTTGGCCAAGACAAAATGTGGTGGGTTATGTTGAGCCATCGTAACGAAAATTCAGCGGAAATGAGCCTGTTGCTCTGATACCATGTAAAAGCTGGATTTTGATGAAAGATCCAAGCTAATAACGGCTAGATCAACAGAGAAATTAAGCAAACACAGCCAGAAATTAATAGCACAGTAAGAAAATGGAGAAGGAAGCCATTGCTTCTTTAGGGTTTTGCTTGCAGCTTAAGACTTAAGTTGCTGTAATTGTCTCACACAAATTCCCAAATAACTAAAATGAGGTATTTATACCTCAAAGGAAATAGCTAGGAAGTTTCCCACGCAGGGGCTTTATTCAGCTAAAGGAAAAACGAAAATAAAAGAACAAAAGAGGACAAGATTGCAAGCTGTCATAATGCAGGGGAACATAAGGCAAACTGTATAAAGAAACATCTCACAATGCATTATAATGCAATTGCAATGTCTCTTAATAGGTCATAACCATTTGGAGTGGATCAGTTCTTAGTCCAAACGACGGCTAGATCATCAAGGAAATGGCAAACCGGGGTGGTCTTCCCGGGCTTAGCTTTAAGCAGCTGGAAGCTGACGTGCTTCGGGCTCCACCACGACGTGTCCTTGTGACACACTGCAGCAGCCTCCACACGAATCCCATCCCCGACCAAGGACACTAGATACGCGGCTGTCATGTCCACCTGGTGGCAGCTGAAAACCGCGTAAGGGTATTGCTCTTTGTGGCACAGCACTGCGGGTGACCCGTAATCCACCAGCTTCTTCACCCCTGTGATTTGGTACTTGATCTTCCCATCCCTATTGACAGAAGTCGATAAAGCCGAGCTCACACCATCCCCGAGCTTAGACTTCACAAAGGAGACCATACCTTCTAAAGAGTTGGCGCAGAACATGTCCTCTCCCTCCTGTTTTCTCTCACAGTTGTTGATCGTCACTTTGATAGCCGTGGCCTCTGTAGATCCTGGCTGTATGGAGAATGTGTTGAGGATTTGGGGTAATTTGTCGGAAGAGAAAGGGATCGACTCCCTGTCTTTTTGAGGTAAGAAGATGGCCTTGTTTTCGGTGTGAGTACTTAGTCGAACTTGTATGAGTCTACCGGGGATCATCTGGGTTTCCAACATGTATGTGTCTCCATACTTGTTCGCATAAGCAACAACCTCCTCTTGAGAAGCACCTTGATTATAAACAGCGTCCCACAACGAAGCTAGAAATGGATCCTTCTTACCTGAAAGGCATGACTAAAATGAAAAACTGATATCTAGATATCAAGATATCAATATCGGTTCATATCTCGATGTCAAGATATCAGTATTGGTATCAAGATATTGATATCAATTAAGTGATATCCACATCGAAATTAGTATATCAACTAGGGTCAAATCTGATATCTAGATATTAAGTGATGTCGATATCTACATATACCCATTCAAATACTGGATATAATATATCAGATATCAGGGTTGATCGATAATATTTGATATCTAAATTTCAATGCCAAACGACTCCTTATAGGTTTCAACTCGAGTTTTATGTTCTTTTATTTTCTTCTACTTCAATTTTAATTTTATTTGAGATTGTAAATAAAAAGCGGTTTAATTCCACGTTTTGTTGTTCCCTTCTTACAAAAATGAAAATTTTGCTAATAAGTTTCAATCAATAAAGATTTAGTTAATTTAATATTTAATGAATATTAGTTAGAGAAAAAATTATATATAATTCATGTCAAAAGATCTAATTAAATAAAACTAACATGCAAAATTAATTTGATTTATAAGTACGGAGTAATAATTATAATGAAAAGATATTTAAGTAATTAATATATTGATATTAAAAGAGAAGGTGTCACGTCCGTATATTAACTGATCGCTCAATATGAGAAGAGTTTATAAAACTCACAACAACGTAAGATATTTAACTTTTCAATGAGGGTTTAAAGGAGCTAAAAATTATATACAAATTAAGTTAAATTTTAAAAAAATAAATAAAAATATTTTATGTTGTAAAAAATTTAAAAAAAAATCTTACTACGTACATTTTATGTTGGAGGGAGTATATTGATTGATTTGTCTCAACGTGAAAAATATAAATAGTGGATAAATTATTATTTTTGAAAAAAAGAATGATCACTCCCTATAAGTATATATATATATATATATATTTATATATATATATTCATATAAGTGTATATATATAAAAAATAAAAACAACATATATGCATACTTACCAACCACCTGCAAGGAGCTCTTAATAGCAGTCGGCATAGGAGTGTTAGGGAAAACCTTCTTCCAATACATGATTTGTGGTGTTGCCGGCGAGGACGACACCGATACCGGAATATTATAAGTAACTCCGACCTACAATACACCGGAAAAAAATTAACGTGAATATATAAGGAAACCGCGCGCAGTGATATAAATATAGGGGTACTTACAAGGATGAGGGTGATCATATAGATGGGGAGGCGCAAATCCATGATCAGATCGATTGTAGGGCACAATTAATAACAAAGATAGAATATTTTATTGTAATTGCAGATGTGTTCGTTACATGGGAGGGGGATGAGGGTTATTTATAGTATGATGATTCCATATCAAATTGGCATTGGCTTCCGCCGGGGATCAAATTGACATTGGCTTATTGGAGGGAAAAACAATAATAGAGGCTTGGAGACAAAGGAGTGGTGGTGCCACTTGCATATATAGTTACAACTTACAAGTATGTTTTGCAATCAAATGGATGAATACGCAGAACACACCTTCACAAAATGTAAGATTTTATTGAGAAGATTAAAAAAAAAAGTTTATAAAAATATGAGAAGGATTATACAGAATGTACAAATTATAGACAAAAGCAAATAATACTCCCTCCGTCTCAAAATTTAAGTCGTTTTAGGATTTTGCACAAGTTTTAATAAAACACTCATCCATCAATCAACATTTTTTATCCAATCAAAATCTTTAAAAAAAATCAACAACACACAAGTCGATACAAATCATTACTACTATCCCCTACCTAGAAAACCTAAAACGACCTAAATTTTGATACAAGATTTAAAGGCTAAAACGACATGAATTTTGAGACGGGGGGAGTAATAGAAATCTTTGTCAAATTAAACGCAGCCCAGAAAAAGAAGTTGCATGGGGAAGTGGGGATCCCTAAGATCAAAGTTGAAGATGATAGTCTCACGGTTATCAACTCAGTCAACGATGTCAGGAAATGTCCCTAGGAAATTGAGATGGTTATCAAAGACGCCAAATGTCTGCTTTGATGTTTCATGATCCTTTCCTGCACACATGCACATCTTTTATAAATTCAATTACTTTTTTTTGGTAAACAAAACGAGAAGGAGAAACCTTCCCGGATCAAGAGTACAGAATGGCTACACAATGACCAATCGAGGAGTAGCCTTCCCCATACAATCGCTCTCGAGGAGCACCTTAGTTCCATGCGGTGGTTCTAACAGTTCGTGGAACCCTTGCACTAATGAAAGACTAAGTTTGGCGAGGGAGTCGGCGACCATGTTCGCTTCCCTAAAGACATGTCGGAATTGGACTGTCCAGTCCCTTTTCAAAAAGCCTTGGCAACGCTTCACCAGGCTCACGGACGGATGATGATCTACAACGCCATTAACCACCATTGAATATGCCAGATGGGAGTCCGTTTCCACCTCAATTTATCGAAAACCAAGCTTCAAGGCTAGCCGGAAGCAACCAATAAGTTCCGCCATAACAGTCGGGCATGAGCCAATGCGATGCCCAAATCCTCCCACCCAAGCTCCATCCTCCGTCCTGATCGAGGACACCACCAACTACATCAACCCCTTCCTTGCTCACCTCCCCATCAACATTAGCTTTGATCCAACCTGGACCCGACTTCTTCCAAGCAATATTGATCTTCTGTTTAGGGGGTCCCGGAGAAACGCCCGACCTTAGCTTCCAAGGGCTGTTGTATTCCTTAGTAATGTCAACTATGAACCTTGCTTTGTTGGGTCTCTCTCCTCCTTTGTTGAAAACGCGCTCATTCCGCCACCTCCACGCCCACCATAGAGCGTTAGCAAAGACACTCATCCATTGCACTCCATCCGTAGTGACCCGGTTCGACATGATGTTCGTCCTTAATCATTCTGCACATGACAAATCAAAGAAATCAGGGTTTACATTTATATTCAATAAACATCTCCAAATATTCGAGAAGAGTGGGCAGTCCCTGAATATATGGATCATCGTCTCCGGCTTGTCCTCGCACTGTTATCAACTCAGTAATTAAGAGATGTCAGGAAATGTCCCTAGGAAATTGAGATGGTTATCAATGACAGCTTTGATGTTTCATGATCCTTTCCTGCACACATACACATCTTTTATAAATTCAACTACTAGGTTGCTGATAGAGTGATCAAAGTTCAACACAACCTCGACCCACGACTCCCCCTTTTCCCACTCTGAAGTCTGAACTCTCAACTCCCGTTTATAAGAACGCTATTAGGAGGTGGGTTAGTCGGAACTCACACCACCTAAAACCTTTCTTTCTATAAAAAGAAAAGAACAAAAAACCTCGTGGGATTTATCGTGTCTCATTAGGGGATCAAATTGCCGTTAGAGGGCCCTATCAAATTGACATTGGCTTAGAGGGAAAAAAATAATAGAGGTTTGGAGACAAGAGAGTGGTAGTGCCACAGTGCCACTTGCATAGTTGCATAGTTGCATGCATCATGCATGCATGTTTCGTAGAGGGTAAGTCCGATCCTTCCTCAACACCCTCATCTTCATAGTCTCGTGCTTAAATATTTTCGATTCAGACGAAAATCTAAGCGTTGGATAATAACATACTTATACGTATTAATTAAGTTATATAGTATTTGTATGTTTTTTTTCTCGACACTCGAAAGTTGACAAATTATCATTATCAATATATATCAACCAACTTAATTGGTAACGAATTAAGTTGGTACAACTTCTTCAGTAATTGATAATGATAGAGATTTTACTATTACCAATTTAAATTGATTGGTGTATAGAGAATTAAAAAAAAAATTACAGTAGTAATATACCACTTCCACCCTGGCCTAATAGTGGTGGCCGGCGGGCGGCGGCTAAGACATTCCATTCATCTTCCTCACATCCGGGCCATCCGGCCTTGTCATTGTATGCAATCAGCATAGTCTAATAATTGTACTTGTCTTTTTCTTTCATGGAATGGGAATTGAAATTATACATCCTCCAATCACTTTTATCTGTCGTTTACTATTTACGCACATTTTATAAGATGATAAAAATTGAGAAAATTTGCGTTTTTAGACATCTAGAAAGTTTTAATTAAGTCATTAGCTAATTAAAAATTGAGAAAATGTTTTTTTAGGTCAAAACCCTCCGCCTCCTCTCCGCTTCACCTACCTCCTGGAGTCCTGGCGATCGGCGATTCCTCCAACCTCCTAGCGATCGTCCTTCCTTCTCCGGCAGCGCAGTTGTCTTCCTCTTCCCTCTGCTCGCCGATCGCAACCTAGACCGGCGCTCTGTACCCCGCTCCCTTTCATTCTCTACATGGCATCTGAGAGCCCTCGTCCGGCGATTTTCGACCTCCCTCTCTCTCTCAACCTTCGATCTGCCTCCCTCGCTCTCTATCTCCCATGCTTCCCCTTTCTCGATCCCTTCGTTCATACTCCTCATCAGATCTCACAATTGCTGATGCCGACGAGGAATCCCAGATGCAAATTCGGCGCCTCCCTGTCGTCGATGCCATCATCTGGCACTTCTAGTCCCCTCCGCTCACCTGCGAAGACGAAGCCACAATCCTCCTCCCCCGATTTCGGTGGCCGGACGAAGCTAGACACAGCCTCCCCCCTATTTCGGTGGCCGGACGCTGCGAGCCTATCTCCTGAGCAGTCAAATTGAGGTGAGGAACTCTTCATTTGGTAGATCAATCGTAGCATTTCGTTTGATTTCGTTTGTGATTTCGTTTGTGTGTATATCTAAATTCTAGGGTTTGGTATTCCTCTTGATTCGTTATTATCTATGTGCAGTTGTCACTGTGATTTCTTAAGAACGTTGTAATTGTTGATTAATTTGTTGGTGTCTTTGCAATAACTGCAGACTTTCTCGGCTATCCAGTACTGTGATAACGAGAACTTTTGTGACTAATTATAATTTTAACAGTTACTTGTTAACCTTGAATGGATAAAGTGGAATTCATGATTCTAACATACCATTGGATGAGTGACAATAATTACCCTAGCAGTATTTCTTCAATTAATGTTAATATCAAATTTAATTATCTTGTGATTGATTCATATTCTCATTTTAGTTGCTTACCCATTGAGTTTTGACATAAGATTAGCTACTGAAGAAGATAAAAAAGACAGTATTCATATTCTCATTTTAGTGTGCTTTATTGGTCCTGTTCTCCTATTTCTTGCTCTTGCTCTCCACCCTGTCCCTTTCCCATTTCTTGTACAGCTTATCAAGTATGCGTTTTGCCTCACGGTTGGGGAAAATTGTGAACTTATGCAGGCAAGGCAGCCATTCTAGATCTGGCTAGGTATCTGTTTGTTTGATTTCGTAGTTTTCTCTCTAATCACCTCTGTGTTTCCTTCATCACTCGTGTGTATTGATTCTGGTTTCACTTGATTAGTTGGAAGCTTCGGAACACTGTCATAGGCCAAAAAAAAAATTTAGAACTGCTACACAGCCTATAATAGTTGATAGAAGTGGCAAATTTCTTGAGAATTCATGACAAATTTCTAGAGGACAAATTTGTAGAACTACTAACTTTAATACTCTGGAATCAATGGCTTTTTTACTCTACACCTTGTCCCGAATCCTTCTTTGAATGGATTCTAAAAGGATTATATGATAACATGTCTATAATGCTATAAATAAGTTCTAAATCTCACAACTCTTGGCTATGAGGAACCAAGATTAAGTTTTAATCCATCAAATGCCAAGGCTTATTTTTAACTGCCCTTTGGCTATACAGGTTCTGTTGATGTCACTCAAGGCTGGTGGCATGGGAATTAATCTAAAAGTGGCATCAAATGCCTTTGTCATGGTAGGTTCATACAAATCAAAGTTAACTTATGTGGGTGCTACCAAAACTGATGCCAACAAGGCAAATGATCTGACTGTGAGTATTTGCATCTCGTGTTGCCACCTTCATCTTTTAGTCCTTGCCACTATATTTGTGCATGTATTGGGGCATCTGCATCAGGATCTAACAATGCTTGTGACTTGCTGAAATAATTTTAATTTACTTTTGAGCCTTCACAACCAAGTGGGAAACAGTATGTTTGATATAGTTTTAGTTTGTATTCATTGCCTAAAGCTTCTTTGTTTCTAATACGAAAGATGCTACATTTGGTTGGTATTAGTTATGATGCTTCATTTTTGAGATGTTTTTTGTTAACTTGTCATCAGCCACCTGCGGATAAGAGACATGCTTTTCACGGCGAGCTTCAAAGGGGTAGGCCAAGAAGGCACGAATGTGCTACGCCAGCTAGGAAACAAACTTAAAGCCGTGGAGAAGTTGGGCTCAGCGAACATCCTGCGTGAAGTACACGAGGCTGCAGCGCAGCTGCAGCACAAGATTGATCGGAAATCATATCTGCTTGTGCGTTCATAGAGCTGGGAAGTCGGGAGCCAGCAGCATATGGACTCAGAATTGCTCGGTGCCATAGAAGATCTTGCTGTAGCTAATGCAAAGGCTACTCCAGAGCCGAAAACAGTGGCTGATTTTCGGCACTCTTACAAGACGAAGTGGTGCTCAGCCAAGAGACGGTTGAGATTGTGGACTTTTCGTCTGATTTTTCATGATGTGAGGCTTTTATAGAGGTGTCTACAAATTGGTTAGGGATTACAGATTGGATTTTATTCAGTGTATCATCGATTGATGTTTATTAAGGGGATATTGAATTTCTGAATTTTAGGAATTTCGGCATTTGAGCAACAGGAAATTGGGGGTTCCTCTAAACACATTTTGTTGTAGCACAATATCTTCTGGATTGATTACAATCCATTATAGATGTATACATCTTCATTTTTTACTTGTTGTTTAGCACTCTGATAAGTACAAGCTACAATCCATAATGAGATTAAATCAGTGGCATTTATTAGTTATATCTTCCATGATCGGTTTGATGGCAGAGAGCAATCTGAGTGCTTGGAATCTTTAGAAATGTTAGTATATAATTCTTGGATGGTTATGTCACCTTGTATTCATTTCATTGATTCCACATTATATTTTTGATATTGATGCATTTTTTTAGTTGATGACATGTTATAATAGGTGTTTTTACGTATACAACCAATATTAATGTCGTAGCTTCAAAAACCTTGTGTTTTTATATGTGCAATAAGGTGACAATATTTTGATTTCACGTTTTAAGCTTCTATGTCATCAATTATATAAAATTGTCACCATAAACCGTTGCGATTAATGAAGTGTAATCACAAATGTCATCAATGAATAAAAATGTAATAAACATGTCACCACAAGTGATTGCATCAATGAAATGTAATCACAAACGTGTCATCATTGAATAAAAGTAGAATCGATGAAAATTTATCGATATACAATTGATTAAATTAAAAAAAATATGACATCAAACGATTCGATTAAAAAAGTGGCATCAAATAATTACATTAGAAAAATAGCATCAAAACACTAATTTGAAAAAGTTGCATCACATTAAAGAAAAAAAAATGTCATCAAAACAGTAATTTGAAAAATATGGCATTACGGTAAAAAAAAATATCATCAAAAAATTGACTTTGAAAAAGTGTCATCAGTAAAAAAAATTTTGCCATCTATGGTCGACGTGGCATCACAGTACACAAAAAATGTCATCAAGGTTTGAAAAAAATATAATAAAAAGTGGAATCAAAACGGTAAAAACATGGCATCACAAAAATGTCATCACTACAAAAAAAAAAAAAAAGAGGACCGGTCAACAGTCAACATTGACCGGTCAACGGTCAACTGCTTGACCAGCCAACGGTCAAACAGTTGACCATTGACTTTAGTACCCCATTTGGGGAATGGACTAGGTAATCTAATTAAATAAGTTTCTTCTCTAATTAGCTAATTGAAAGTTTCAAATAGCCTAATTGCCTAAATCACCCATAAAAATTAATACTTTATATAATTTTTATCATTCTAAAAATCGTGTATAAATAATAACCCAAAAAGTGAACGGATGGAGTAATATATGCAGAGTATGAGAAAATAAACCTTTTTAATTTCTTGAAATATCGAAGTTATCTCGTTCAATTTTTAGGCAATTTTTATCCGACCACTTATATCTTATCTAAAATACTCCCTCTATTCCAAAATAATATTATACTTATTAATATTAAGCAGATTGAGTAAGACCTAGACAGAGTATGTCCAGTTCAATTTTGGAGTGGGTAGAGATCAAGGATCAGCAGTCGCATTGGGGGGGAACTACAGTTCCCAGGAAAGAGTATTTTAAGTATACTTTAAGCTCGGACGTTCAAAGTGATGGGGATATCGATAGAGATATAGAGCATAGAGTGCAAGCTAGGGGGCTTAATTAGATGGAGAAGAGCGTCGGGGGTGCTCTATGACAAGAGAGTCCCGGCTAAACCAGAGGGGAAATTCTACAAGGTGGTGGTTAGACCGGCTATGTTGTACGGCTCCGAGTGCTGGCCTATTACAAGAGCTCAGGAACAAAGGATATAAGTGGCGGAGATGAGAATGATGCGATGGATGAGTGGGCACACGATACTAGACAGAATCCATAATGCAGACATCAGGAGAGAGGTTAGAGTGGCGAGTATTGGGGACAAGATGAGGGAGTGCAGATTAAGGTGGTTCGGGCACGTCAGCAGGAGACCTACTACGGCCCCAGTACGCATGTATGAGGTCTTGGATTTGGGGGAGACACGGAAGGGGAGAGTTCGACCTAAGAATAGTTGGATGGAGGTTATCAAACAAGACCTCAATCTACTGAACCTTGCTAAGAATTTGGCTATGGATAGAGACCAATGGAGGAGGCGCATTCGGGTTGAGGACGTGTAGTGTTGAGTGTTTTGGTATTGCTTTGGGGGTGTCTGGATGTCTTCTCTGATTTTCATGATTTGTTACTTCACCTCCCTATCTTCTTCACCTTTATATCTCGTGCCTTATTGACCTTCTTTACCTTTATGTCTCGTGTGACACTTTCATGTGGTTCTATTGTTCTATTGTCCTATTATTCTAGGTTTATCGGAAACACTCTCTCGACTTGTTCAGGAAAAGAGTGCGTACATCCCGACCCTTCAGACCCCGATTTAAAGCGGGATTAACTGGGATGTTGTTGTTGTTGTTTAGCTCCTTAAAAAAACGTACTAGAAACTAAAAAGACTTATATTTTTGTAAACGGAGGGAGTACAGTATAATACCCATTTTACCCGAAAGTAAACTACGTATAATTAAAAAAAAAAGTCATTCCATTCATCTTCCTCACTTACATCCGGACTTATCATTGTCTTCATGAAAGCAAATAAGTCATCGGGTCCTTACGGGTTGCCTTCGGGGTTTTATCAGACATATTGGCCAATTATCGGCCTTTTAGTTATCAAAGCAGTTAAAGCCTTCTTCATTTCGGGTAAGCTCCTCAAACAGGTTAACAACAAGTTTATTACTTTACTTTCTAAATGGGAAGATCCGACGATTGTAAACCATTACAGACCTATCAGTCTATGCTCCACCGTTTATAAAGTTATCTCCAAAGTCCTTTCTGCAAGGCTATCCGGGGTTTTTGACAAATTAATTCACCCCTTACAAGGCACTTTCACTAAAGGACAGTCTATACAAGATAATACCCTTATTGCCCACGGGATCTTTCACTCATTTAGATCTCTTAAAGCTAAATGTGGTTCAATTGCAATCAAGTTAGATTTGGAAAAGGCCCACAACCGTATTGAGTGGTCTTTCCTTTTCAAAAATTTGGAAAACTTTGGTTTTGCCCCCAAGTTTATTCAGTGGATTCACGAATGTAATACAACTGTCTCTTACTCTATTCTGATTAACGACGAACCATCCGTTCCTTTTATCCCCACAAGAGGCCTGCGACAAGGAGACCCTCTATCACCTTTTCTGTCCATACTAACGGCTGAAGTTCTGGCTAGAACCTTACAAAACGAAGCAATCATAACAGAGACTTAGGTTTCTCGTTTGGGAGAGGGATGTTAAGTATCTCGTTCCTAGCTTTTGCAAACGACATCATCATCTTCGTGAAAGCTTCGCAAGCTGCATGTTTCAAATTCAACTCCATAATTCAAAAATTTTAAGTCTTCTTTCACGCTAGAAAGGCAATCTTCATAAATCAAGCTTCAAAGCTTTGCCAAATACTTCACAGTCGTCGATTAACACCGTAGCGGCAGACCTAACCGTGAAACATTTTTTGACGTGGTCTTAAGAGCCAAAGAACAGTTAACAAAGTGGAAAGCCTCCTCTGTATCTGAAGAAGGCCGAAAGGTCTTTATCAAAGCAAATCTAAGTGCTAAACCAATCTTCATAATGCAAGCTTTTTTGTTGCCGACTCTATCTTACACGAGTTGGATAAGGTTTACAGAGATTTCTTCTAGAATAAGAATACGAAATACACACCCATGGTCAGTTGGGATAAGATCTGCTCGGACACTTTAGCGGGTGGGCTAGGTATTTATAAAGCCGAAACTATGAATATATCACTACAAATGAAAATTTTATGGAAGATTCTTGCTGAACTAAGCAATCCGTGGGTACGCCTTATTTTTGTCAAATATCTGGGGTCTGAGTAAGGATGGTTGGTTTTCTGCCAAATTTGCTAGAGCGATTATCCCTTCCTCTAAAGGTGACCCAAATTATAGTTGTAATTGGATTTGGAAGCTGGATATGTTCCATACAAGATCCTTCATTTATTGTGGAAAATCTCGCGAGATGGTCTACCTACCACTGAACGCTTACAACGGTCGCATGTGGTTGTACCGTCAGTGTAACGGCCCGGGATTATGATTCCCGGGTTACGTTTCGAGGGATGAAACCCCTCGTTAGGATCTTGCGCTCCGAGTACAGGTTGAAGGTTTGAAATTCTATCCTAACATTTTAAAGTGGGATTTCATACCCAAATTTCGAAGGGATCGTTGGAATCCCCGGGGAAGTCCCCTGTACTTGTCATAAGTCTAAGCATGGAAAACCAACAGTCATGCGAATAGTAGAATCAAGGTGTAATACAAGAAGGTGACACGACAGAGCCGAGTCAAAACCAAATCAATAAACGTATTTATCGAAATTTAATATACAATGTTAGTGGAGTTAAACCATTTCTTTGTGATCGCCCAAGAGAGTTCCCACGTCACGGAAACAAGGAATAATCATGCTGCAAAACAAACCTAAAAAAAATGTATGCGGGGCGGTGTCAGATCGAAGCCCTACGCAATATAATCCCAAACAAGCAGACATATACACACGCTAGTCCTAATAAAGATGCTTCTAGATGCAAGGCGGAATATTAACACACTAGCATGGTCCTAAGATCAAGTGCATAAATATAATAAGGCCTTAGCACCGAATACCAAGTGGTATATCCCTCTCCTACCTCCACCCCCTTCCGATAGGGCGGAGACTGGCCAGCTCGTGAATGCATTCCATATAATCGGGTGGCACGCATGCCCAACTCGTATCCACAATAAAGCCCGCAGGCATCTCATAATATAAAAAAGTTCATGACTCGATTGACTCAGGACGGGACCCGATGAGACTAGGTCGTCCTATAACCCTAGCAATGACTTTAGTTACTTCACAGATAACGGCCGTTCTGTTTACAAAAGCAATGAGTAAACGAATGCTCAATTATGAGTGCAATCCTAGTAGGATACTACATGGCATGCTTTATTATGAATGCAAGCACCTAGTATGCACATGGCTACAAGCAGGGAGATCTCTTTTCGAATCTGAGTAAGCTCATATAGGAACTCACCTGGCTTTGCAGAACAGCATAATGGAAGGTCCGACACATCACTCATAAACACAAGGTATCACCTAGATATATAGCAGAACACATATAAGTCTATATCTAACCATTCAGTCATACAAAGCACACATCATTCAACGAGAATAACAACCATATCGTAACCGTCAATACATCAAGTTCAACCATTCACCACCTTCCGCAAGTCCACGTCATTCTCATCGTTCCATTTAGCCACATTCATGTGTTCATAGAATTCATATATTCGCAATAATAATTCGCATAGTCATATCTCTCAAGGTCATCATATTCATCATCTTCATCATATATCATAAGGCATAAGTTAACGATACATAACTTTAACATTTCATCATGCCATTAGTCAACCAACATGTCATTAGTCCACACAAAACATGCTATTAGTCAATCAATCATATCATCATGCTAGTTAGTCATCGATCACAAAATTCCCAAGTTAGTTCCAAAACCATTTCAAAATCCGAGTCAAATAGTTAGAATTTCCGATCCTTGAAAACGCTCATCAAATTCCTTTTTCGATTCAAGTTTGATAATACCTTTAAATCACTCTAATATTATATCCTTATTCTCAAGATAATATTTTATATTTTAAATCTCAATTAATATTAGATAATATTTTAAATACCATTTATTAACACTTTCGTAAAATATTCTCAAATCCCTTAAAAATCTCAATCATGTTTATTTAATAAAGTTAGCCCTTAATGGAATTTACGAACTGCCCTCATTTTATAAAATTTACAAACCGACCCCTTTTATTTTATGAAAGTACCAAAACCGACCCTCTCTTTTCTAGAACTCCAAAACCAACTCATTTGATAGAAATAGGTCCAATTTCACTTAGATTTGTTTTTTAAAAGAACAGGCCCAATAATTAGGCCCAAAACTTCAATTCCATTCTATCATTCAATTCTGTTCGAAAGCAGGTAAAGGAAAAAAAAAGAGGGGCCCATGCTGAGGTGGAAAATGATTTGGCAAGGGAAGTGGCCCACAGGCCTTCTTCTTCCTTCCCTGTTCGAAGGAAACAGAATGGAGCGAGAGAGAGCCGGATATTCCGCGCTCAAGAATCCGATGGAGGAAGAGGAGACTCCCGCCGACGCTCGCTCTCGAGCTCCCCCGTTCGACCTCGCCTCGCACCCCTGCCCTGCCCACTTGCTCTCCCTCGCTGCTCAATCTCGCCGAATCTCACTCGCTCTCTCCGGTCTCGCACTCTCGTCTCTCTCGCTCACTATCCCGCCGGTTAGTCAAACAGAGATGGGAACGAAAAAAAGAAAGAGGAAGGAAGGAGGCTCACCGAGGCGCGGTTTCGATGCTTGCCGGAAAGCTTCGTCGGAACTCGATTCGGCTTCGTCGGAGATGGGTCCTTCGATCGGAATCGGCCTAGGAAGGGAGGGGGAAGGTCAAAGGCAGAAACTTTTCTCGATTTGAAGGTGAAAGAGAGGAAGAGTGAGCGAAACGGAGCTTACCGAGGCCGAAATCGAAAACAGGGCATGAGCGGGAGCCGGCGGCCTGGTGGTTCTCCTGGGCTCCTGGGGCGGCGCTTCTACTGCTTATCGGTCGTGAAGTCGAGGCTGCTTCTTCTGCTGGTTCGAAGGAGTGAAGGAGAGGAATGAGGGGTGGCGCGTTGGCTGCTGGGTTCTCTCTCGGCAACCAGGGCGAGAGACGGGGAGAAGAGTGACGGTGGTGGAGTAGTATAGTGGCGGCGGAAGGGTGGTGCTGGTGGGATGGTGGTGACGATGGCGTTGTGGTGGAGGCTGGGGAGCGTGGTGGTGGTTGGCGGCAAATGGGGGAGTTTTAGAGCGCAGTGCTCTCGACAACCCAAAGAGAAAGGTAAGGGAGTGTTTGTCCTCTTGTGTTTGTGTGGGTGTGAAAGGAGATCCCAAAATCTGATATTCAATGGGTCAAAGAATCTGATTTTTGTGAAGAAAGAATTGTTGTTTGTTTTCCAAGAATAGAGCAACCCATAAAGGAGGGGATAAGACTTACCCAAAGGGGAGAAAATGAGTTGGATTGGATAAAAATGAGGGAATGTGACGGAATTGTGGTCTCGAGTCGGAAATTTGAATTTCCGACGATTGGTCTTTCGAATTCCGCTTTCTTGATCGATTATATTTTAGAACCCGAATAGGATATCGCCGACGGAATGAATTTTCGAATCCCGAGGTGAAAGACATATTCGATCATTAAAGTTAAAAATTGGGCTGGAATTCGCTTTAAGAATTTTCAAGTTCGATTTATTAAATTCAGGATGAGTTTTCTTTGTAATATCCAAAATTAAATCCGATTTAATTTCATTTTTTTGAAATTTAAGATTTTCAGAAACCGAGCCTTTACATCATCCACCTCTAAAAACAAGTCTCGTCCTCGAGACTGAAACTAAAACAAAGTACGGGATGAAGTTGGAAGAGGTGAGTCTAAGGACCATTCCATTGATCTCGTGAGTGCCTCATAAGTGCACCTATGAGGTTCTCACAATATCGTCGTCATGATCAGAATATCCTCGACAAGTCGTAGCGTCAGTGTGATATGGGCCCTTACCACATCCTTACCCCGACTTCTCGGTTATATCATATAACTCAAAAGGCATTACAACATCTCCACTAGGTCTTAGCAAGCAGTTTATAAGCCCCCCTATAAAATGCTTGTATCCACTTCGTGGGGCGTCACAATGCAAGCTCGGTTAGAAAATTTCAAGAGGGATCTCAGTTTGAAAAGGTTTGGTCTCAAAATCATCGAAGTTCTCAATCGCATTCAATTTCTCGAAATCCAAGTTTAGTCCTTTTTAAACACCATTCAAAATCTCTTAAACCCGACGTTAGTCAAGCAAGTTTCAAATCTCAGGAGGTGGAATCATCCACCTCTAAGGGCTAATCCCATATTTCCTTCCTAGGTTCCAAGCCTGAATCAAATTCATCAATTCGGTTCTATCATACTAGCAATTGCAATTCAAGGCATCATATAACATATAACAATCGTATAACATATCAATCGTATCACGCATTCATAAACAGATCATACTCATGTCAGGGTAGTTTCATACCATAACGTATCTAGCATAGTATCATACGGAGTAGGATTCGTCACATCATGTCACAGAGGTTGCACATCATATCAATCAAATAAGCACATCATACTTACGTTAATCTACCAAGCATCATTACCTTAGAGGCAAACAAGCACTTCCGCACAATAGCATTTCATCAAGTCAGGGGGCAACTAGTGTTAGTATTAACAACTCACTATCGCATATTTCAATACATCAAGGAATCATCATCGTCTATTGCATAGAATTCGCATAACACTCGGCCCGAAGTAAAGCATTCATCAGGTTACATCCTCAGAGAATCTGCCTACAACTACCAACCATAACAAGGCACTACCACTACTTCTTATCCTTCGCATCAAGGTCATTTTTACCTAGGTCTACCAACTCCATCGAATACTAATTCTAAACACCATTGCATCCCGCTCACATACAAACTCTCTAGCCTCATAACTATTCGTAATTCAAGGCCTAATTCTCAACCAATTACTAGGTATCCCAACTCTCATGCCACCAAACTATCTAAGGATCGATCGACTTCAATATCCCAAACTCAAATCCTAACCTTCCACTCAACCATCTAAAACCAACATCCCGGAGTTCCCAATCGCACAATTCCCTTATTCCGACAAGCTTAACAACTCGACCTACTACCAACTCTCTATAAAGCATACTCTCGTCCTAGAGGTCCTCTACCGGTCTCATCTTCACCTTCTAAGAGAAATCTCAAGTCCTCAACTTAACCGCTCTCACGATTGGTCTAGACGCTTCTTAACAATCTCACTGACTCTTCCTAGGCTCTCAAGACTCCGCCTGACCATCATCTCCCGACAAGTCGTAGCGTCAGTGTGATATGGGCCCTTACCACATCCTTACCCCGACTTCTCGGTTATATCATATAACTAAAAAGGCATTACAACATCTCCACTAGGTCTTAGCAAGCAGTTTATAAGCCCCCCTATAAAATGCTTGTATCCACTTCGTGGGGCGTCACAATGCAAGCTCGGTTAGAAAATTTCAAGAGGGATCTCAGTTTGAAAAGGTTTGGTCTCAAAATCATCGAAGTTCTCAATCGCATTCAATTTCTCGAAATCCAAGTTTAGTCCTTTTTAAACACCATTCAAAATCTCTTAAACCCGACGTTAGTCAAGCAAGTTTCAAATCTCAGGAGGTGGAATCATCCACCTCTAAGGGCTAATCCCATATTTCCTTCCTAGGTTCCAAGCCTGAATCAAATTCATCAATTCGGTTCTATCATACTAGCAATTGCAATTCAAGGCATCATATAACATATAACAATCGTATAACATATCAATCGTATCACGCATTCATAAACAGATCATACTCATGTCAGGGTAGTTTCATACCATAACGTATCTAGCATAGTATCATACGGAGTAGGATTCGTCACATCATGTCACAGAGGTTGCACATCATATCAATCAAATAAGCACATCATACTTACGTTAATCTACCAAGCATCATTACCTTAGAGGCAAACAAGCACTTCCGCACAATAGCATTTCATCAAGTCAGGGGGCAACTAGTGTTAGTATTAACAACTCACTATCGCATATTTCAATACATCAAGGAATCATCATCGTCTATTGCATAGAATTCGCATAACACTCGGCCCGAAGTAAAGCATTCATTAGGTTACATCCTCAGAGAATCTGCCTACAACTACCAACCATAACAAGGCACTACCACTACTTCTTATCCTTCGCATCAAGGTCATTTTTACCTAGGTCTACCAACTCCATCGAATACTAATTCTAAACACCATTGCATCCCGCTCACATACAAACTCTCTAGCCTCATAACTATTCGCAATTCATAGCCTAATTCTCAACCAATTACTAGGTATCCCAACTCTCATGCCACCAAACTATCTAAGGATCGATCGACTTCAATATCCCAAACTCAAATCCTAACCTTCCACTCAACCATCTAAAACCAACATCCCGGAGTTCCCAATCGCATAATTCCCTTATTCCGACAAGCTTAACAACTCGACCTACTACCAACTCTCTATAAAGCATACTCTCGTCCTAGAGGTCCTCTACCGGTCTCATCTTCACCTTCTAAGAGAAATCTCAAGTCCTCAACTTAACCGCTCTCACGATTGGTCTAGACGCTTCTTAACAATCTCACTGACTCTTCCTAGGCTCTCAAGACTCCGCCTGACCATCATCTCCCAAAGGGACATCTCAACTCACCTTGCTACCCTAATCATACTCCCCGCACCACTAACCACTCTCACTAACCATCCATCTCTAAGAACCTAACTCATATCGACCATCTCATACCTGACACTCCCATCCTAATTTTCGACATTACCAACAAGGTTCACCTCCTAAGTCACTCTCACATTCCAACCAACACAAGCATCCTACCTTGCTAGAAAACCGTCTAGTGCTAACGCATGATCACGAATCACCGAGTTCCTCATCACCCACGTCTATCCTCAACGACTAATCACATATTCTACCTACTTGTCCCATTCCGATTCTCACGAAACCTGAACATCCACGATTCCTCGACTGACCTATTCTAGATCCTCGTCTCAGCATATTCCCAAATTTCCTCATTCCAAATCTTACCTTAACCATTCGAAATCCTCAAATCGTTCTACTCTAGTTCCTCATCTCTTCATATTCATAAATTGCCTCAAGCTCCTACTTCTTAACCATGACACCTTACCGTCCAAAGCCCTCTTTTACCAATCATCATTTCCATAAATCCCTAAATCGTCCTCATCCGAGTTTCTCAAGTACCTCCATTTTGCCAACCTCCTAAAACATTTCATCCTCTAACGTTCCCAATACCTTTCGCTTTGCCTAGTTCCCAAATCCATGCTCGGAATCTCCCTATCTGAACCTCATCCCACAATCTTACTACCAACCTCAACGACATTCTCGCCTAGCTACCAGCCCTTCCTCGAAGATTCATCTTACATCCTCAAATACCTCAATAGCCAAACTAATCTCCACACATAAATCTCGACCCATTCCTTATGCTAAAATCTTCCAACAACGCATCTAGAAATCCTTCATTCATGATTTTGCCAAGCATTACCAATCCTATCTAACAACCCCAAATACTCATCACACGTACAAACCTGACATGAACAACCTAATCCCCAAGATCGATGATTTCCCAATTCAAGCAACCTTATACTACTCATCCTTAGCACTTCATCAACCTTATCCGTCACCAAAACCGCTCCCAGTCACCGCAAATACAACCTAGTCCCAAAGTCTACGATTCCTTAGACATTTCTTAGTCGATCATCCTCAACGCCACCTACGATCCGCTCCTAGACTACCTGGACACCACATTTCCGCTCAAGAATCCCCCGATCAACTCCTAGCTCACTCATCCACCTTTAGAACTATACTACCCGCACACGCTATTGCCCCACACTACCTCTAACGAAGAACTTTCCCTCGAAATATTGCCATACTACTCTATTCCTCACCGATAACCTCATTGAAAGCTCAACTATACTTACTGACCACTATCCCCAACAAGTCCTAACTGACTCGGCTCTTCTCAAGTTGACGCATCCTTCCTACACCTCATCTCACACAACCAATGACCCAACTTGAAGGCTCCAATATACCTACCACTTTCGATCTAGCTTACCGAAGGACCTCACAACCCATACACGAGAGAGAAATGCCATCAACCACATATACCCTACATCTTACTTATTAGCACATCAGTATTTCAAAGTATCAAGGCACGGTATCACAGGCACAGTTAGTGAGGCAATCATCCACTACCAGCTCAGCTTATCAGTCATCACACATCAATTTAGTTAGTTCCAAGCCCATCGCACGACACCGATTCCAGATCGCATAGGAGAGATCACAATTCGGATGAAGAACGTCATTCCTTGAGTCATCTAGGAGGATTACGTCTGCAACCGCCATCTTCGAAAGACGTCCTTCCTTTGGTGACATCGATCCTAGGGTCCATGGGCCATGGACCCACTACACTTCCGTTGCGCCACTCTGATGCCGTTCGATCGCTCGTTTTCTTTTCTATGTCGACGTCCATCAAGGGGATCGCGAGGGGTTAGAAGTCACGGAGATATGGGAGGGCAAGAGAGGAAAACACGACTTCCTTAAGGATTCAGACATAGACCAGGACTAGAGATGACGAGACTAAAGACAAGACGCGAACCCGAGAGTTACAACAATGCCCTTAGGTTATTCTATGAGGTTACAAGTGTGGGAAGCAAACACATAGCAAATTCCACACTAGCATGTACCTATTAACAGGAATAGCGTCCTATGCATTCATAACATGTTCACATGATCAACTTTACATGCACACAGAACATGCTAAAACTTATCATCTCATGCACTAATCATGCTTGACATATTAAGATCATGTATGCACGAATCGACAATAGGCATATGCAGCATAAGTTATATATGACATAGCGAGCATTATATGATATCCTACATGTATGATTCATTACTCATTTTAAGTGTACACATAAGCAGCTCAAAACAATGTGGGTTCAAGGTAAGCATGATAAGACGCACTCTAATAATCATGTCAGGGGATAGGGTGAAGTCATTTGGGCATAACAACTATCACATCCAATACAACCATATACATGTAGTATGACAAGTATGGCACATAGATGCATGATGGTTAATAATTAGGAGATGTTTATCCTACATGATACTATCAGCACTCATTAAGAAAATACATAGTCAATGAGGTTCAATTTGATTAACTTAACATACTCAGAAATTCATTTCTCATGGCACTCATACAAAGAGGGTTGACCACACTATCATGGACCTAATTCAAGGGAGAGTAACAATGATGGGAATTCATAGATTCGACACATATATATTCGTTCATAAGTGCAATCATGCAAGTTATCAGACAAGTCATGCTGAAATATACCAACACATCATGTCATACAATCACAAGAGGGGGGGCCTATTATTATAACCATACAGAATTCTCTAAGGGCAATCACCGACTCATCACCCTGTCTCCCCGTGGGACGCTAGTATGACTCGCTCGGTATGACACAAGGACATTCACACTGTTTTCGAGATGAGAGGGTATAATTTGTGTTTAGACTCTCGTGGTAAGAAGACACAGTTGACCAGTATAGGAATCGAGAAGGATAAATCCATAAGACAATCACTTCCAACTCGAAATTGTGTCATTGATCACCCTCCCTAAAACACTCATGAATTTCCCATATCCGACACACCCCCGGAAGTATCTAGTTGACCGACCCAAATTTTCCCGCGGAAGACACCAACCTAAGGTACGAGACTCGATAAAAGCATTGGTGGTGGGATACAAAACAAGACTCGAAACGGGGAGAGCGGATGCTCTTCGACCCTTGCTAACATGCCTAAATGTTTTGGTGGGACGGTTGACGGAGTCAGAATCATCAGGGGTTTGATTATGGAAGAGCTATTTCGAATAAGACAGGAGTTCCAATGACAAGGTATTCTCCCACTATCCCGTTTGCACAGTTATTCAATACATGATTCAAGTCAACGCATACCGATTAGTTCTCTATCCTAAACACAATAGCACTCAGCATGGAAGCAATCAACGTGATTAATATGATCCTCTTCAAGGAGGATCGCCCTCGGGCCCAATTGGATATAGTGCCTATAATCACAAAAACGATCTATGCCGTCCTTCGAGGGACGGCTGACCGGAGGGCAAATACCTCACGGTTTCCTAACCCATGTCACTCCAACCTTCGGATTCCTTGGAGTCTTCAAGTCCACCTATAAAAGAACAAGCTATATTTTGCCTACCCGTTCCCAACTACATCCAATAGGGATGGTCTAGCGCCTTTACTACCCATTCGTTTCCCTTTGTTTGATTACTGGATTTATTGAGTCAGGTTCATATTTAGTACATTTGAGTTAGCCATATTAAATTCATTTTGCCCTTTCTAAAACATTTTGGAAAAACATTTGAAAACCTTGGGCCATTTCCAAAACCACATCAACCTATCATACTCGGTTTGCATAACCTGAGCTCTGATACCATCTTTGTAACGGCCCGGGATTATGATTCCCGGGTTACGTTTCGAGGGATGAAACCCCTCGTTAGGATCTTGCGCTCCGAGTACAGGTTGAAGGTTTGAAATTCTATCCTAACATTTTAAAGTGGGATTTCATACCCATATTTCGAAGGGATCATTGGAATCCCCGGGGAAGTCCCTTGTACCTGTCATAAGTCTAAGTGTGGAAAACCAACAGTCATGCGAATAGTAGAATCAAGGTGTAATACAAGAAGGTGACACGGCAGAGCCGAGTCAAAACCAAATCAATAAACGTATTTATCAAAATTTAATATACAATGTTAGTGGAGTTAAACCATTTCTTTGTGATCGCCCAAGAGAGTTCCCACGTCACGGAAACAAGGAATAATCATGCTGCAAAACAAACCTAAAAAAAATGTATGCGGGGCGGTGTCAGATCGAAGCCCTACGCAATATAATCCCAAACAAGCAGACATATACACACGCTAGTCCTAATAAAGATGCTTCTAGATGCAAGGCGGAATATTAACACACTAGCATGGTCCTAAGATCAAGTGCATAAATATAATAAGGCCTTAGCACCGAATACCAAGTGGTATATCCCTCTCCTACCTCCACCCCCTTCCGATAGGGCGGAGACTGGCCAGCTCGTGAATGCATTCCATATAATCGGGTGGCACGCATGGCCAACCCGTATCCACAATAAAGCCCGCAGGCATCTCATAATATAAGGAAGTTCATGACTCGATTGACTCAGGACGGGACCCGTATCCACAATAAAACCCGCAGACTGCTCAATCTCGCCGGATCTCACTCGCTCTCTCCGGTCTCGCACTCTCGTCTCTCTCGCTCACTATCCCGCCGGTTAGTCAAACAGAGATGGGAACAAAAAGAAGAAAGAGGAAGGAAGGAGGCTCACCGAGGCGCGGTTTCGATGCTCGCCGGAAAGCTTCGTCGGAACTCGATTCGGCTTCGTCGAAGATGGGTCCTTCGATCGGAATCGGCCTAAGAAGGGAGAAGGAAGGTTAAAGGCGGAAACTTTTCTCGATTTGAAGGTGAAAGAGAGGAAGAGTGAGCGAAACGGAGCTTACCGAGGCCGAAATCGAAAACAGGGCATGAGCGGGGGCCGACGGCCTGGTGGTTCTCCTGGGCTCCTGGGGCGGCGCTTCTGCTGCTTATCGGCCGTGAAGTCGAGGCTGCTTCTTCTGCTGGTTCGAAGGAGTGAAGGGTGGCGCGTTGGCTGCTAGGTTCTCTCTCGGCAACCAGGGCGAGAGACGGGGAGAAGAGTGACGGTGGTGGAGTAGTACAGTGGCGGCGGAAGGGTGGTGCTGGTGGGATGGTGGTGACGATGGCGTTGTGGTAGAGGCTGGGGAGCGTGGTGGTGGTTGGCGGCAAATGGGGGAGTTTTAGAGCGCAGTGCTCTCGACAACCCAAAGAGAAAGGTAAGGGAGTATTTGTCCTCTTGTGTTTGTGTGGGTGTGAAAGGAGATCCCAAAATCTGATATTCAATGGGTCAAAGAATCTGATTTTTGTGAAGAAAGAATTGTTGTTTGTTTTCCAAGAATAGAGCAACCCATAAAGGAGGGGATAAGATTTACCCAAAGGGGAGAAAATGAGTTGGATTGGATAAAAATGAGGGAATGTGACGGAATTGTGGTCTCGAGTCGGAAATTTGAATTTCCGACGATTGGTCTTTCGAATTCCGCTTTCTTGATCGATTATATTTTAGAACCCGAATAGGATATCGCCGACGGAATGAATTTTCGAATCCCGAGGTGAAAGACATATTCGATCATTAAAGTTAAAAATTGGGCTGGAATTCGCTTTAAGAATTTTCAAGTTCGATTTATTAAATTCAGTATGAGTTTTCTTTGTAATATCCAAAATTAAATCCGATTTAATTTCATTTTTCCGAAATTTAAGATTTTCAAAATCCGAGCCTTTACAGTCAGGTTGCTCGCTCTGCGGTACTGCAAACGAGATTCCATTTCCTTCTTGATTGTAATATTACTCACTCTATTCTCAACACTTTTCACCTCAAGTTTCCTGCTTATGTGGGCGTTCTCTCACACACTAACCTCAATCTTTTGCTCCATCGCCAATATTCTTCTATCGGGAAAAATTCTATGGCTCTTTTGGCGACAATCTGGTGGGGGACATGGTTCTTCAGAAATAAGGCCGTGTTTGACCCTGATTTTAGCCTGAAGATTACCGACATTTCTGTATTCATTTCCACCACTAGGAATACTTGGTCAGCCACAAAGGATATTTGGCGGTACGACGCTCCTTCGGGGCAGAGAAGTGGTCGTAGATCTTTAGCTGGAACTATGTCAACTACGTTTCCATATAATACAAACAATAAGCCAAATCAATGGCAGAAGCCGCCTTCGAACTTCTATAAACTAAACTTCGACGGCTCCTACAAAGGATGGTTCCAGCACTTTCGGTTTTTGATAATGCACATTTCTAATGGGCATTATAGGGTAGTTTAGTTGCATTTGCATTGTAGAATATGCATGTTTTAGTGTTAATTTAGATTAAACTCTTTTTGTGGCAAAGTTCAGAATCTACACTATTTCGGTTGAATTGTGCAGAATCGTATATCTAACATGGTGGAAAGCAAGGGAAAATTGTTAAAAATGTCCAAGTGAAGTCAAGAAATCAAGCTAGGAAGAGAGAGAAAGGAGGAAAGAAAGAACGAGGAAGGAACGTTGAAGAATCAAGCTCTCTGGACAGATTTCGCTGCTAGCGAGTTCTGCTCGCTGCCAGCGAGTGGAACCAAGAAGCCCAACAAGCATCCGAGCAAGAAGAGAAGAGCCAGCGAGAGAGCAAGCGAGCAAGCCGACACCCTTCGTTGCTAGCGTCATGACTCGCTGCAGCGAGACATTCGCTGCCGCAGAAAACCTTCGTTGCCAGCGAAAGGCACCAGGACAACAGGAACTCGGCAACTCGCTCCAGTAGAAGGGGGCTCTTGCACCTGCGGATGGAGGAACTCGCTACAGCGGAAGAGGCGGCTCACGACAGCGGGAACAGGAGGTCCGAGGAGGCTTGAGAAAATTCTAAGGCATGGGATTTCGCTGACAGCGAGTGTGGTAGCGAGATGGCAGCGAAAATCCAACATTAGCTCGATCAAGGCCATTCGCTGCTAGCGGAAATTCTCGCTGCCAGCGGAATCTGACGCTGAATTAAATTTGAAAAGTCTATCTTCTATCTAGTTTATTTAGGAAGTTTCTATCTAGTTTATCTATCTTTTACCTTGTTTATGGAAGACATTAGGCTTATAAATATGATGTTCTAGGGTTAGTTTCTAATTAATTTTCAAGTGGAGCAATCACCATAGAAGAGAAGAGAGCTTAGGTAAGCCATGAGCGGCTAATTTTTCTAGTATTTCGCCTACGTTTTCAGAGACTTGGTTGGTGAATTGTGAGTTTTTAATTCAAGTTATCTTTCCTCTATTATAATTCCTTCAACTTCCTTGTGCTTATTGATATGTTATTAATGTTATCTTGCTTGGACAACTCGATAATATTGATTTCGTGCTAGGATTTAATGCTTTCGTATTTGTGTTAGTTCCATAGTAGCATGCATAAGATTGTGGATTCCGTGTTTGAAGCATGATTATGTAGGAAGTTTACATATATCTTAAACATCGATTTACCGTGTTTAATTGGTGTTATTTATGTGCTCAAGTTCTTGGGATGTTGTGCTATCTCTTTGTTAAATCTTAATCGTGTTATGATTCCATTGAGATGTAAGGGATTAATTGGACTCGTAGGACTTTTAATCTATATAAACTAAGACGAGAGGAATGTGTAGGAAAGTTAATAGCTTGAAAAGAATTCGATGATCGATAAGCCAACCAATGTCAAAGAATTCGTAGGTGAAACCGTTCTCTACTCTTGTGTTTATAACAAAATTCCGTCTTTACTTTACTTTACTTGTTCTTATTCAAAAGTTGCATCTTTTCCCACTTTTGTTACTTGTGGGTGATCAAATTGCATTGTGAAATCTTAAATCTCCTGAGGATTCGACCCCTTTCTTGCCAATTATACTAATTTGTGAGAGTGAGAACTACTTGATTGGGAATCAACGATTTTCATCCCGTCAGTTTTGTTATCAGAAATGATACTGGTGGTATTGTTTCACTGGGCAATGGACCTTGCAATAACAACTCTGCTTTGTATGCCGAAGCTTTGGCTTTACACATTGGTGTTCTTAAAGCTAAGCAGCTTAATATGCTAAATCTACTTATAGAGGGTGATTGTCTGGTGGTTGTTAATGCTCTACTGGGTGACTGGTCTTGTCCCTGGAACATTGAGTTGTTACAATCAGATACTCGTTTTGATCTTAATTTCTTTCTTTAGTAATGTAGCGGACAGGATTGTACGTCTGGCTTATAGTAACCCTGCTGATGATAGTTATTCGATTGATCTGCTTCTGGCCGATCTCGTCCGCAAGGACGCGCTAGAAAGGTTTGCCGTTCGTCGGGAACCTCCCTAAATCTTATCTTGCTTCGGAATAAAAATTGTCTGCAATGCTGGTCTTTTTCTTTCATCGAATAGGACTTAAAATTATACTACCTCCGTTCAGTTTTATTTGTCATTTACTATTTACGTACATTTTTTAGGATGATAAAAATTATATAAAATATTAATTTTTAATTAATCTTTTTAATAATCTCATATATTTAATAGCAAGTATGAGATTATTAAAAATATATCAAAAACTAATATTTTATATAATTTTTATCAGTCATAAAAAATGTGTATAAATAATAAACGATATGGTGAAAAGATGGAGTAATGCAGAGTACGAGAAAATAAACCTTTTTAATTCGATTTAATTTAGTGGATATCCAAAAAAATTGTCATAATTAAGTAAATGCCCACTTTTTAAATAAATTAAATAAATGTCCATTTTTGACCATTTTATCCTTCCTTCCCCATCTCTAACCCTTCCCCCTTCCCCCTTGATCATTTTTAATTTTGACATTAAGTAGTCAACATTGACTATTTCGGTCAACGTCTATAACGACCCGGGATTATGATTCCCGAGTTACGTTTCGAGGGATGAAACCCCTCGTTGGGATCTTGCGCTCCGAGTACAGGTTGAAGGTTTGAAACCGAAGATTTGTAGTTAAAGTGGGATTTCGCACCCAAATCAGGAAGGTCCATTGAAGACCCCGGGGTAAACCCCTGTACCTGTCCTAAGTCTACAACGTGGAAAACCCTTTTACATTACAAAGGACATAAGTTCTGAAAAAGATACAATCAGTGTCACGGCAGAGCCGGGTCAAAACAGAGTGTAAGTAGGAAGAAATCCCAAAAGCATGAATCTGGTGAAGTCAGGTTTTAAACACTCACTCTCCGCCATATGAATGGAACCTGTCATAACAGCACCAAAATCAAGCAGTGTATCGGGTACCTGAAACTATACCACCAAGTCAGGCCAAAAGTCCGCCCGTGGGTCCTCTGACCGCGCTGAGGACATATAATAAGCCTATACCTAGAATAAAGGATGCTCTAATGCAGTGCTGGAATTTAACTCACACAAGCATGCTGACAGTTTATATATATATATATACACTACATCATACAGGTCCGTACCACAACCGAGGTAGGACGCACGGTCATGCCGAACCAGGTATAATCAACCATTCATGCCCATACCACAACCGAGGTAGGACACTCGGTCGTGCCGCACCATAAACAAATAAATCAATCAGACTTTAACAGGAAAACCCGATGATGCTGGGTTGTCCTATGACCCTAGCAAAGATTCTACGACTCACAGATAACAGTCGTTCTGTATTCAAACGCATACAAAATAAATGCTCATTCATAAGTGCAAGTCCTAAGCATGATACTATATGGCATGCTTTTATGCATATGCAACACCTACATACTATATGACACATTAGGCAGGAGGTACTGGTTACTGAGTAAGCCCCGGAGGTACTTACCTGAAGAAGCGCGGAATCCAAACAATGATCAGCAATGACAAGAAATCCAACAGATCAGAGATCACCTAGTAATCCCATAAATAACATAATAAGTCTAAGTCTAATTCACACAAAGCACACAAATCACATATGAAACATATAAGACACACACACATATGATAACTCAACCATCTTGTCATTATTAAAATTATCATCTCATCTTCAATTCTCATATTGTCTCATCATATCTCATAAATTAACATCTTTCTCATTTCGATCATAACCTCATCCTCATCAGCTAATGACAACCTCCATATCATACTTAGCCAATTTCACATATTACCGTTTCATACTCACACTTGGCATACAGATATATATCATCAACATCATAATATCTAAGATTTAATCTCTTATAGTAAATCACCGCAAGTCATGCTATTAGTCACACATATCATGTCGTTAGTCAAACACTCATATTATCATGCTAGTTAGTCATCGAATAAGTCTTATTCCCAAGTTAGTTCCAGAACTGTTCCAAATTCGAATTCAACAGTTAAGAATTCCGACCCTTGAAAATACTTGCTAAATTCTTTTTTCAATCTATTATATTAGATATAATATTTTATAATACCATTTAATAAAGCATCCTTAGAGAGTATTTCTAAATCGTTTATGAAATAATTCCAACCCATTTGTATTCGATAAAACCAACCCTTTATAAATCTCCCGAAATAATATTTTATCTTTTAAATCCTCAAACAATATTATAATATATTTTAATTACCGTTAATTAGTTAAATAATAAACGGATAACCCGAACCGTACCGAGCCGAACCGAACCCGTAATTATAAACTCCCAACCGGTTCAATTTTAATACATATATAAGTTAGTAGAATGAGGGACCACAAGAGCCACGCTGGCCATCTTCCTCCAAATCAAGATGGAACTCCCACCGGTCATGGCTCACCTACGGCTCGACGTCGCTCGCCGGCCATCGCGCCCAACTGCGCCCTCAGCTCTGCCTAGTCTCACGTCCTCGTCCTCGTTCCATCCTCGTCTTCCCAGTTCGCTCTTCTCCGCTCGCACACGACGCTCGTTCGCCCCCTCGCTCGCCTCGCCTCGCGCTCGCTCACGCCTCTCCCGAGCTCGCCGGAGCTCTCGATCTCACCGGAGCCCTCGACCTTGCCCCAGCCTCCCACACTCAGCTCTCACTCTCTCTTCCCGACCAATAAGAAAGAAAGGAATGAACGGTATAAGGAAGGGAAGGAACTGTAGGATTGTAGAATTGATGTAAAGTCCTCCTTGAGGGTTTCCATTCATTGATAAACATATATATAGGTTACAAAGGTATTGGGCCTTATTGGGCTTTGAGCCCACTATACATTCAAAGACCTATGTAATCTATCAAACCCCCCACAGTCGAAACGGGAGGGGTCTGTACAGTGAGACTGGAAGGAAAATCAATGAACAATTGTCTGGGTAAACCCTTGGTGAATATATCAGCGTACTGATAAGAGGACGGGACATGTAGAACGCGGACATGTCTAATGACAACCTTGTCCCTGACGAAGTGGAGATCAAGCTCAATGTGCTTCGTGCGTTGATGCTGGACTGGGTTGCTAGCCAGATAGACGACGGAGACGTTGTCAGTGTAGACGAGAGTGGCCTTCTGAAGAGGACAACGGAGCTCAAGCAGGAGATTGCGGAGCCAAGAGCACTCGGAGACAACGTTGACAACACCCCTGTATTCGGCCTCAGCGCTGGAGCGAGACACGACAGACCGACACTTGGTTGACCACGACACAAGGGTGTCGTTGAGGAAGACACAGTAACCAGATGTGGAGCGACGTGTGTCAGGACAACCACCCCAATCCGCATTAGTGTAAGCCACAAGATCAAGCTTAAAGGAAGGAGTGATCGTGGTGCCGAGCTCGAGGGTGCCGCTGATGTACCGAATGATCCGCTTCAAGGCCTGAAAGTGGGGTTCCCTGGGTGCATGCATGAACAAGCAGACCTGCTGAACGGCGTAACTGATGTCAGGCCTGGTGAAAGTGAGATACTGAAGCGCACCAGCGAGTCTCCTGTACAACGTTGGATCATCAACCAAAGGACCAGAATGAACACTGAGCTTGTTGGACATATCGACAGGGGTGGCGACAGGATTACAATTACCCATCTTGGCCCGAGCAACAATCTCAGCAGCATACTTACTCTGAGAGAGAAACAGGTCAGACGCATGCCGCTGAACAGCAACTCCCAAGAAGTAAGACAACTGACCCAAATCTGACATGGCAAACTCAGCACTCAACTGGGAAATAATCGACGCCCGAAGAGCATCAGAAGAGGCGGTGAAAATGATGTCGTCGACATACAGTAACAAAAATGCCATGTCTGAGCCTCTACGATATATGAACAGGGACGAGTCCGAGCGGCTGCTAATGAAACCCAAGCGTAGCAGATGAGAAGCAAAGCGCTGGAACCAAGCTCGCGGAGCCTGTTTCAGACCATACAGAGAGCGCTGCAGGAGACAGACGTGCTTGGGACTATCAACATCAGCAAACCCCGGCGGCTGAAACATGTATACCGTCTCATTCAGGTGACCATGCAGAAAAGCGTTCTTGACATCCAGCTAATGAATGGCCCAGTTGCGCGACAATGCTAAGCTCAACACCACTCGGATAGTGGCAGGCTTGACCACGGGGCTGAAGGTCTCATCACAATCAATACCTACCTGCTGAGATCGGCCGTTGACCACAAGACGGGCTTTGTAGCGCTCCAACGTCCTATCAAAGCGGAACTTTTAATGGAAGAGCCACATACAGCGAATGACGTTCACCGCATGAGGGCGAGGGACAAGAACCCAAGTACCATTCTTTGTAAGGGCTTTGTATTTGTCAAGCATAGCCGCCTGCCAATTCGGGTCGAGGAGGGCTGTTTTGTGGGAGGTGGGTATGGGGAAAGGGAGGTCGGGGAGGAGGCAGGGGGGATAGGGAGTTGGAAGGGACGGACGAGGGGGGGGGGGGGGGGGGGGGTGGGGGCTGGGAGCGGCGGGCACAGCAAGCCCGCCGCTTGTTGCATGGCCGCAGCATGATGCTGCAGCCGCCGCAAGTAGCTTGGGCGAGGGGTGGGGGTCGGGCTTTTGATGGGTTGCGGCCGCGGCATAACCTTCTAGAGAAGGGTGGGCATGTCATATGTATGGTTTTGGACAATGGGACGGTGGAAGGTGGTCATGGAGATGATCTGACGGGGTCGGAAGACACTGAAGACGCTGCGGGTGTGTGGTCTGGTGGTAGGGGTGGTGGGGGTGGGGGAGGGGAGAGGCAGGAGCACCGGGAGAGCTCTGGGGAAAAAGAAAGTGAGGGAATGACGACTCTGACTCTGACTGAGACATAGGAGGTGTGGAAGAGGGGAGAGGAGGAGGAGAAAAGGGAAAATGAGACTCATCAAACGTGACATGACGTGACACAATAAGCTTGTGGGTCTTGACATCGAGGCAAAGGTAACCGCGATGATCAGACGGATAGCCTAGGAAGACACATGGAGTGGAGCACGGGTGAAGCTTGTGTGGGGCTGTGGAGGAATGGTTTGGGAAACACAAGCACTCGAAGGTGCGAAGGTGATCATACCTAGGCATGGTGTAATAAAGTGCCTGAGCTGGCGAGCGATGGTGAAGGGTAGTGGAAGGGAGAATGTTTAGGAGATAACATGTGGTGGATAAGGCGTGAGGCCAATAGGGAAGGGGAATAGATGCGTGAAAAAGGAGAGAGCGTATCATGTTGGTAATGGTTCTGATGATTCGTTCAACCTTGCCATTTTGCTGAGAAGTATAGGGGCAAGACAAGCGATAGGAGATCCCGTTTGCGGCAAAGAAAGAGTGAAAGTCTTTGTTGTCAAATTCATGGCCATTGTTGCATTGGAAACATTTGATGGATATGTGAAACTGTGTTTTGATGTAGGTATGGAATCTGACAAAGACAGGAAGCACTTGGGACTTGAAATGCAATGGGAAGACCCATAAGTAATGAGTGTAATCATCAAGAAACAAGAGGTAGTACTTGTGACCCTCCTTGCTAGGCACAGGAGAGGTCCAAATGTCACTATGAATGATATCAAAGGGAGCAAGGGTAGAGGTCAAAGACCGTTGGAACGGCAATCTGGCATGTTTGCCTAGTTGGTAGGAAGAGCATAAACCAGAGTGTGGGTCTTTAGTACAGGTGACAAGACTCTGGGAACGGAGGACATCTAGAACGGCAGCACTAGGATGGCCCAGGCGTGCATGCCACAGGCTGGACGACGATGCCGAGAGGGCGACCGGGCACGACTGACTAGACGCAAGAGGTGGTGTGATAGGGTAGAGCTCCCCGGTGCTGTTACATCTCATACGAGTAACCCCCGTAGTAAGATCGTTCACAGAGAAACCATAGGGGTCAAACGCAAGGTAAACGTTGTTGTCAGTAGTGAACCGACGGACAGAGATAAGGTTTTTGACAATCTTTGGGGCAATGAGGACATCGTTGAGGTGTAGTGGGTGGGTTGGGGTCTGTAATTTGGCGTGGCCAATCCCTGAAGTAGCAAGGCGACCACCATTTCCGACGATAATAGAGTGAGCAGGGCCCTTAAAAGAAATAGATGAGAGGTTACCTGAGGAGTTCGTCATGTGGGAGGTGGCACCAGTGTCCATGTACCAAGAAGAGTCTGAAGACGTCGGCTGCATAGAGGAGAAGGCGCGATGCCCAACCGGCGAAACATAGCCTTGATCAGACGATGTCAGATAGGCATGAGGACCGGCATGTCTCAAGGCAGGAGAGCCGGAGTGTAGCCAAAGAGGGTTGAAGCCAGGCATCGGGGACCATCGAGGGGCGGTGGTTGAAGGAGGAGGGCCGCGAGTGATGCGCCGCGGGCGCAGCAGATGAGGTCCGACATAATGTTTTTTTTTTTGTAGAATGGGGGACGGGAGTAGCGGCGGGTAAGAGTAGAAAGGAGGGAGAAGAGGCGGGGTGCCGTGGATCTGGGCGGAGAGGCGACGGAGGGAGGTGGGTTGCGAGGTTTCAGCGAGAGGGCTGATCTGGCGATGCCGAATCTGAGGAAGAATAAGGTCGGATTTGGTGAAGAGAATGACGGCGACGGCGAGTCGGAGGAAGGAGAAGACCGGTGAGACGGGAGGATCAATTTAGGGTTCCGTTAGGAAGAAAAGGTTGTGATACCATTTAGGATTGTAGAATTGATGTAAAGTCCTCCTTGAGGGTTTCCATTCATTGATAAACATATATATAAGTTACAAAGGTATTGGGCCTTATTGGGCTTTGAGCCCACTATACATTCGAAGACCTATGTAATCTATCAGGAACGAAGCTCACCAAGGTGATTTCGCGACTTCGGAGCTCTCGATCAGAGTTCTGGGCTTTGTCGATGGCTCGCGATGACTCGTCGAACCTGTGCCGGACATGGGTTAGTGTGATGGAGGAGTTCGGGGGTGATTTGGATCGGAAACGAAGGAGAACGGCTTACCGGAAGATTGTTCGCGCTCGAACGAGGCGATGGAGTTCCGGTGGCTTGCGGCGGCGCTAGGAGCTTCCGGGCTGCTGGTGGTGGCTCCGACGGGTGTGTGGATCCTTCCGCTGGCAGCTCCAGGTGGGATGAGGAAAGAAGGAGGAGAAGACGGTGGTGTTTGTGGTGGTTGAAGCTACGGCGACGATGATGGAGCGATGGTTATGGTGAAACGGTGATGGAGTGCAGCATAAGAGTTGGGAGGAGCTCAAGAATTTGAAGAAGGGAGAGGTGTGAAGTGATGGGGGAGATGGCGTACAGAAGAAGGGAACGGAGTAGCTGGCTCCAGGTTGCAAAGGGGAGGGGAGGGGCTGATTTGACGGGAACTGGTGGGGGATTGGACTGGTAATAAATGCGGTATCAGTCAAATCACATACCCGGTAAAATAATTCTAAATACGTGAATTTCGAAACCCAAAATTATTTTCTGAATATTAGTTTCCCGAATCCCTCTTTCTCAATCGAAAAGGATATCGTCATCCGATAATTATTTTAAATTCGCGAGGTAATAGGATATAATCGTTCATCAAAATTTTAAATTCGGGTCGAAATCCGTTAAACGAGCTTTTAATTCGATTTAAATTCATTTTAGTTCTCTTTTTCCGAACAATTAGGATTTTGAAAATCCGAGCCTTTACAACGCCTACATTTGGTGACAGTTTTTCTGGTGACAGTTGAATATATTTTTCTGGTGACAGTTGTTTGTGACAATTTTTCTGTGACAATTGACTTTTTTGGTTATATTTTATTTTTTCTGGTAACAGTTGGTAGAAATTTTTTCTGGTGAGAATTGTTTTTTTTTTCTGGTGCCAATTGTTAGTGACAAAGATTTTTTTTGTGACGATTGATTTTCTTTTGGTGACAGTTGCTAGTAACACTGTTTTCTAGTGAAAAATGGTTTTCTCTATTAACATATGATTTTCTCGTGACAGTTGTTAGTGACGAGGTTGATGATAATATATTGTCACCACGATATTGTAAAATTATAAAATTATCACCATAACATTATACATCACCAAGGCAATGTCATCAACCCATATTTTAATGTGTTAAACCATTAACGCTCACAAAAATATATCATCATAACACTTTCATTAAAAAAAACTATCACCATGATACTATCCCCACAAGAAATGTCATCATCATATTATATATCATCAAATTACTTTCGTCAAATAAAATTTAAAAGTTTGACTAGTTTCTCTCACATGAAATGGTCACCATTATTTGAACAAATATATGTGACCACGACCATGTAACCACAAAAAAAAACGGAATTTTTTTCCTGGTACTAGTAAACACTGCCACCAACCTAGCTATTGTCGTCAATTAGAGAAAATTGTCATCAACTACAGAATATTATCACCAACTTTTTGTCACCTGCTATAAAATATTGTCACCATCAATTTTCACTAACTACATACTATCACCAACTACAAAATATTATCACCAACTTATTGTCAACAACTACGAAACACTGTCATCAAATTATTTTCACCGACTTATTGTCACCAACAAGTGAACACTGTCACCAAACATTGCCATAAACCAATTGTTACTAACTACAAAACATTGTCACCAATCTATTATCCCTAAACAGATAACATTATCACCACCCCCTACAAAACATTTAATTTTGTATACGGTCTATTATTCGGCCTGGAGTAGCCACAACAATATATGGCATTGACCTCAGAGTTACCTCTTGCTAAGAATGCAAAAAGTTATACCACATTATCAAATGGATTGCAGTAAAGAAGTAAAAAGAATTTCGAGTAAAATTTGCATAATAAACTGCAAAAGTCACTCTTGTAGTTGGATGACTACGTTTACTCATGGTAATGGGTATCTTCCCTTGAATCCATGATATACGCATTTATATCAAAATGAAACTTGTGGAGATTAAAATTCGAATCTTACCTTGGTAGATAGAACTCCAACTATTAAACAACATCTGATATACGCAATTTATGATGGGTATACCTAGATATTTTTCTATTCCGGGTTAGATTGGTATGTTCATATCTTGTGATAGTGAACGTGCCATGTTGGTGATCACATTCCTCGAAACTTGTAGCGAGCTTTTTTGATAGTTGATTACCAAGCCTAAATGGTTTGAGAATTTGTTCAGCATATTTTGGATTGTATGTAGACTCTTATGGGAGGTAGGAGCAAAAATAAGGGTATCATCTGCAAAAGTAAGGAACGGGATTGGAGTGTCATTTGAAGTAAGTTTGATCTATATCAGAGCATCATTTCTCATAGCTTCTTCAATAAGCTAGTTGTTTATCAAAGTTTTCCATTAAAATTACAAATATATAAGGGGATAGCGGGTCACCTTGGCAAATTCCTCTTTTGGGCTTGAACTGTTTACCTGGGTTATTGTTCACCAATACCGAAAAAGTCAGGGTTGTGATTCACTCCATTACCCAGTTGATCCAAGTTTTAGGAAAGCCAAATTTGATGAGGACGGCTTCAATCTAGTTCCAATTGATTTTATCATATGCCTTTTCCGTATCAAGTTTTAATGTCATCCAACCCTTTTTACCTTTTTGTTTATGGGATGTATGAAAGACCTCATGTGCAATGAGGGTGTTATCCTGAATGGATCTTCCTTCAACAAAAGCACATTGGAACAGATTAATAATTCTTGGAAGGATTGTTTTAAGTTTATTTGCTAAAATTTTGGCAATAGTCTAGTAAATAGTGTTACAAAGACTAATTGGTATGAAGTGGTTTATGGTGGTAGGGGAGTCTATTTTTGGGAATAAAAGCTATAAAAGTTTGGTTTATCTCAGTCAACATGTTATCATAATGAAAGAAAGATTTTATGGCTTTATAGACTAAGAATCCAACAATGTGCCAATATTTTGTATAAATTTCGGGGGATATCCATTCGGGCCAAGGGTTTTGTCTTCTGTCATGGCAAGAATTGTTTCTTTAATTTCTTTATTTGTAGGTTGCTTTGTGAGATTGACATTATCTGTCATTGTTATCTTTGCTTGAACATGTTCTAGCATTTCTAGAAGAATCATCTCAGTTGAGCGATTGATGTATTTGTCAACTAATTTTGAGGTTATATTATTCTTTATCTCTTGTTTATTAGTTAGGACGATCCCATCTTTAGTGGTAAAAGTAGAGGTGTTCTTTCTGAAGTTTCTTATTTTAACCATGGATTGATAATATTTCGTATTTTTGTTTGCTAATTTGATGTGATTGATTTTAGCACATTGTTTCCAGAAAGTGTGGTTAAAGTTTAGGATTTTTGTCCTTGTATGTTCCAATCTAGCTAGCGATCTATCAATTTGTTTTTTAGAGGTATTCCCCCAAGGAAGTAATTGTTGAAGCTGTTGGATCTGTTTGTCAAGCTTTGTGAGTTGGTTTATGGTGTGACCTTGATTAGCTTTGCGTTTTGTTTAAGTAATCTCTGTTTATGCATCAGTTAAAAACTAAAAGAGCCTGATAATTTATTTTCCCAAACTCGTTTGACAATATTTTCGAATTCATCCTTAGTTGTCCACGCCATTTCAAACCGGAATGGCAAACCTTTATTGGATTCACGAGCCCCAATTTGAAGAGTTATCGGACTATGATCCGAGGAGGTGAAGGCATGGTGAGTGATCTTTAGATCTTTCAAAGTAGTCATGATATCTTGGTGTGCTAGAACCCTATCCAATCTTTCTTAGGTGTTATTAGTTGGGGAGCTATTCTTTCTCCAGGTGAATGGTGAACCACTAAATGGAACGATAATGAGATTGAGCTCATTCTTCACTTGGATAAGTTTTCTGAATCTATAGAGCTGGCACATTCCTTCCAAGTTCTCTGTATAAATTCCAATGTCGTTGAGATCACCCATGATTATAATCGGCATTTTATGTTTATTAACGATTTTGTATATTTCTTCCCAAAATTCCTTTTTTTCTTCTTCAATGGAAGGATCATCGACTAGCAATATCGCATTGTCGATTTTATTAATCTTAGTCTAAAACATGAATGTTTTGTCATTTTGTTCTAGTACTTGTAAAGGATTAGAAGAGTAGGATACTCTTACAAGAATCCACATGCCTCCTTTGTATCCATTTCAGTTAATAATGTAACAATAGTGAAAACCAGCCTTCTTAATTTGATAGTCCGTAGACAGTTTTGATGTTTTAGTTTCTGGCAGAGCAAGAATATCGAGTCTATTGCCCTGTGTATGTTTACCTTTATAGATCCAAAACAAGTATATGTCACGATTTAAACCACGTCACAATTTAGATACATCGAAATCATTCATTAAAGCAAAAAAAAAAAGATACATTTAAATTGAAGCAATGTAGCTTCAATCACAATACACATGACATTAAAACAAAGAAAAAAAAAAGAGTACAGGACACAAAAATGGAAACTATTTTCACACCAATGGATGCTAGCTAGCATTCCTTTGATTCACTTGCAATACTTATATTATAGTACAACAAACATAACCTTTTGGACTCAATCGAGATCACTTCTTAGTCCAAACGACGGCGAGGTCATCAAGGAAATGGCAAACCGGGGTGGTCTTCCCGGGCTTAGCTTTCAGCAGCTGGAAGCTAACGTGCTTCGGGCTCCACCACGACGTGTCCTTGTGACAAACTGCAGCAGCCTCCACACGAATCCCATCCCCGACCAAGGACACTAGATACGCGGCTGTCATGTCCACCTGGTGGCAGCTGAAAACCGCGTAAGGGTGTTGCTCTTTGTGGCACAGCACCGCGGGTGACCCGTAATCCACCAGCTTCTTCACCCCTGTGATTTGGTACTTGATCTTCCCATCCCTATTCACAGAAGTTGATGAAGCCGAGCTCACACCTTCCCCGAGCTTAGACTTCACAAAGGAGACCATACCTTCTAAAGAGTTGACCCAGGTCTCTATTTCTCTCTGTTTTCTTTCGTTTTAAAAGAGGAAGAAGAAAAACATTCCGGAATGGCTCACTGGAAAGGACTTGTAGGTAGTACCCATAGGTCCCCGGTTCGAACCCCGTCATGGCTGCTGTTTATTTACCAAATTCAAGGAAAAAGAAGGAATGTGGACCCCTTATTTGCCACATCACTTGTCATGTCACTAATAGCATGCATTTAGGTAGGCATAATAGGTTGCATTTAGCTTAGTTAAGATGCATTTATATTTCATGCATGGATTAAGTACAATTTGCATATTTGCTCTCTATGTTGGTGGAGTCAGAATCTACACAATTTTATTGATTATTTCAGGTAATCGTGGATCCGATGATGAGACATGGGTTGATAACGCATTAGATGATAATGTCTAGTTGATCGAAGAAGCTTATATGAAGATCTCAAGAGGTCCTGAGAAGAAGAAGCGAACATAAATGAAGAACAAGTCTGCAGAAGTTGTCGCCAGACATGCTGAATTTGTTTTGCACTTTCTGGAGGCCTCGGTTGTTCGATTGACTATTATGACCAAGCGTTGGAAAGCTCTTTCAGAGAACTACAACTTTTCTGTTGACAAGAAGAGCAAATTCGGGATAGATTTTCCGTGAAAGGCCGCAGCAGGTATGTCGCGGCCGCGGCCAATCAATTATGCCGTGGGGTTTGGAAGAAGCCGCGGCCTCGGCCGCAGCATATGCACCGGCCGCAGCATTGGTCGCCAGCGCGACGCCGTTTCGTCTAAAAACCCTAGTTTTGTGTTGGATGTTTTTTTATGGCCGACTAGACTTTTATAAGGCCGATTTCTATGTTATTTCCATAACTTCTATTCTATTCTTACGTTCATCAGACACTTTAGAGATTTGAGAGAGGTCTTCAATGAGGAACTAAACTCATCTATTTTGCCTGCAATTTGAAGCTTTATTTGGATTGATTGTGAGTTTCTAATTCTCATTCCTTGTTTCCTATATTTGAATGCTTCAACTTCTTCGTGCTTGATTGTTTATTGTTTTGTTCTATCTTGTCTGATCAACTTGTTAGATCAATTCAATTGCTAAGGTTTTGTAGATTCCTGATTGTGAACCTTAACCTAAGTAGCAAACTTGTTCATTTAGGGCTGATTGAACTAATTGAATAAGTAGGAAGTTGGATGTGTTGTTAAATCTCTGTTTAGGGACTGCAAATACCTTGGCTAATCTCTGGACTTAAAGCTATCAATTGGGTTAAATCCTTCTTTAGGGATTGTTCGATTGATAAGGGTTTGTAGGACTGATTGGACTAGTAACTATATTAGGTCGGGACAAGGGCATTCATAGGAACCTTAATAGGACGAGAAGAAGTTACAAGGATCGCTTCAATCAAATAAAGTGGAAAATTGTAGGTAGAATTGCTTCTTCTAATTGTCTGAATTACAATCAATTTACTTTGTTTGCTTGCTTCTGCTTTGATAAAAGACGGATTTTTTTCACACCAAAAACCCCTCATATTCTCTATTAGCGATTAGACTTGCATTTGAATTGAGTAGATTTCCCTGTGGATCGACCTCTTGCTTACACACTATACTAGTTGTGAGTTTGAGTATTCTTAGGCAAGAACAACGACAGGTTTTCCTCTTGTCAGTCACCCTGACCCACTTCTTTTTTATTTAAATATCCAACCCGGTTTTGTTAAATGGAATGGAAGAGATGTATGGTTTTGGGACCATTTTGTGGGCCGGTCTCTATGTTTTAGAAAGAAACAAAGGATTGGGCCTATCCTTATTGTCCCATCCGATTTTTGGGCTTAAGAGAATGTGTTGCTCGATTTTGGGTCTTAATAAAAGAAGAGGGTTGATTTGGATAATTTTCAAAATAAAAGAGGGCCGGTTTTGGAATTTTATAATTATAAGGGTGAGTTTTGGTAATTTAAAAAGGGATGATTTAATGAAATGAATATAGTTGAGATTTTAGAAATATTTTATAAAAATGTTAAAAGAAGATGGTATTTGAAATATTATATAATATTATGTGAGATTTAAAATATAAATCATTATTTTGAGATTAAAGATAAGATATTATGGTGATTTGATCTAACTTGAGGTTTTAAAAGAGTTTTGGGAAATCTTGGGAAAATGACTTACCTTGCCTAACTTGGTGAATAAATTTGATGACTTGTGTGTGATATTATATGCTTTAAGTAACATTAGAAGTAGACTTATTTATATTACTTATATATGTGTTAGGTGATCATCTGATACATGTTGGCTTTCTGTATACCTAGTTGTTGCCTTTTGTTGTTCTACACTTCCAGGTGAGTTCCTATATGAGCTCACTCAGATTCGAAAAGAGATCTCCCTGCTTGTAGCCATGTGCATACTAGGTGCTTGCATTCATAATAAAGCATGCCATGTAGTATCCTGCTAGGATTGCACTCATGATTGAGCATTCGTTTACTCATTGCTTTTGTAAACAGAACGGCCGTTATCTGTGAAGTAACTAGAGCCTTTGCTAGGGTTATAGGACGGCCCAGTCCCATCAGGTCCCGTCCTGAGTCAATTGAGTCATGGAACTTCCTTATATTATGAGCTGCCTGCGGGCTTTATTTTTCTTGTGGAGAGGGTTGGGTATGTGTGCCGCCTAATTATAATGGAATGCATTCACGAGCTGGCCAGTCTCCGCCCTATCGGAAGGGGGTGGAGGTAGGAAAGGGATATACCACTTGGTATTCGGTGTTAAGGCCTTATTATAATTATGCACTTGATCTTAGGAGCATGTTAGTGTGTAAATATTCCGCCTTGCATCTAGAAGCATCTTTATTCCGCCTTTCTTAGTTATGATGCGTATCATGCATGATTTAAGTACGATTTGCATATTTGCTCTCTATATTGGTGGAGTCGGAATCTACACGTTTTTATTGATTATTTTAATTAACTGTGCATCCAAGAAGGAGAAATGGGTTGATTATGCATTAGATGAGAATGCCTAGTTGATCGGAGAAGCTTACATGAAGATCTCAAGAGGTCATGAGAAGAAGAAGCGGACCTAAACGAAGAACAAGTCTGCAGAAGTTGTCGCCAGACATGCTGAACTTGTTTTGCACTTTCTGGAGGCCTCGGTTGTCCGGTTGACTATTATGACCATGCGTTGGAAAGCTCTTTCAGAGAACTACAACTTTCCTGTTGACAAAAAGAGCAAATTCGGGATAGATTTTCCGTGAAAGGCCCCTGGCTACGGACGTAGCAACATTGCCGCGGCCGCGGCCAATCAATTTGTAGCGGGGATGGATGAAGCCACGGCCGCGGCCGCAGCATTTGACGTTTGCGCGTCGTTTTGTTTACGAAAACCCTAGTTTTGTGTTTTCCTTTTGTGTGGCCGCCTAGACTTTTATAAGGTCGAATATTATGTTATTTCTCACAATTTCGATTCTATTCCACGTTCTATCAGACAATTGGAGAGAGAGCGATGTTCGCCATGGGCGGCTAAACTCTCTTCGATCTACTTGCAATTTGAAGCTTTATTTGGATTGATTGTGAGTTTCTGAATCTTGTTCCTTATTTCCTATCTTGAATGTTTCAACTTCTTTGTACTTGCATGTTTGATTGTTTTATTCTATCTAGCCCGCGCAACTAGTTAGAATCAATTCAATTGCTAAGGTTTTGTAGATTCCTGGTTGTGAACCTTAACCTAAGTAGCAAACTTGTTCCTTTAGGGCTGGTTGAACTAATTGAATGAGTAGGAAGTTGGATGTGTTGTTAAATCCCTCTTTAGGGACTGCAAATACCTTGGTTAATCTCTGAACTTAAAGCTATCAATTGGGTAAAATCCTTCTTTAGGGACTGTTTGATTGATAAGGGTTTCTAGGACTGGTTGGACTAGTAACTATATTAGGTTGGGACAAGGGCATTCATAGGAAGACTAAAAGGACAAGAGGAAGTTACAATATTAATTCAACCAAATAAAGTGGATAGTTGTAGGTAGAGCGATCTTCTCTAAATTGTTTTGCATCAATCTGTTTATAATTTATTTTGTTTTCTTTCTTATTTCAATCAACCAAAACCCCCTTTCTACTAATTGGTGAATACACTTTGCTGAGAAATACTTGATTCTCTGTGGGATCAACCTCTTACTTACTTGCTATACTAGTTTGTAGGTTTGAGTTTTATTTTGATACAGTTTACGCGACTAAAAATCGTTCATCAAATTGGCGCCGTTGCCGGGGAATCAAGTTTATTTCTTTGTTTTGTGTATTTATTAATTTTTGTTTATATATCTAACTTTGTTGTGAACCTATCTTACGGTTCACAACACCCTTGCTACTAACTTTTTCAAGATGTTGAGATTAGCGCAGTTTGAAGGTGAGAACTTTCACCAATACTTCAGTAGATTGCATGAGTATTTTGACAACCTTGGTTCATGGGGTTATCAATTCAGCATCCGAGATATGATTTTGTGCATAATTGATGGGATGACTGTTGAGACACGAGCGCTTGCTGAGCACCTGAGTAACGGAGGCCTGAAGCGGTTAGGAGGATTGTCGGGATTGTGGGATTTTTTCTGTTATATGGATTACCATGTTGCACAAGATGAATTGCTCACCACGTCTCCTCCGCCAATGGAGAACTCTGTCACATACCCGGAGGATCCATTCCATAGCCTTACACAAGTGTTGCAAGAGCAAGTTGAGAGCAGTAAGAACTTGGAGAATCAGATGAACAAACTCATTCAAATTTTAAGTGCAAAAGGTGAGAAGGAAAGGGGCTTAGAAGAAGGAGTTGAAGTCATAACGGAGGGTGAAAATTCTAAGGAGCGGCAACCGCCGCAGGAGGGCGGCGACCGCCGCACTGCTACTAATGAGCCCCCATCGACGTCTTCTTCTCTTGATTTTGAGAAACCCACCCCACCACCCCTTGAGTCTTTAAAGGATGCAAGAATGGAAGATCCTATCGAAGTCATTACACTTAGTTCATTCCCTCCTATGTGGTTTCAACATGACAATGACATGCCAAATGAGGAAGAATTGGTTGCAGACAACGATAGTTTCTTAGATGATGGAGGAGATGGTCTAGTGCTTCCTGACTTGGAATCTCATGAGTCGACGCATGAGGTTACATGTGATGTGTCTCCTACTCCATCTGCAACATCCATTCTGAGCTCGCCCATTGATGAACCAGGTCTAGAGCCATCAGCTGAGGCTCAAGAGGTAATAAAGGTAAACTTTTGCAATTTTGAAGTTAATGGTGTATATGTTGATCCTTTTGATTTCTATTTTGAAAAGTCACCAGCGGAACTGTGTTGGTGGTATCATATTCCTTCTGCAGAGAGTCATGCTAGACTCTTTGATAGATTGAAAGGGTTCTTGAGTTCCACATTTTATGCTTTCAATTTATTGTGCTATGATGTGCCTTGTAAGATGTGTGCACAGGAATATGATATGCTACTGAGGGCCTTGACGATGTTTGAGAGATAAGGCCTTGAGATTGAGAATAAGTCAAGCCAATGACATTAAAGAAAGGCGCTTCTCGGGAGGCAACCCGAGGTAAGTTTTAGTTATTTCAATTCCTAGCTAGCTAGTTTTCTTTTCAATAAATTAGGTTTTCCATTAGGCATTAGATAGTTGTTTTTAGTTTTTGGATAAACTAACCTTTCAGGAAAGGTCGCTGCCTTTAACCCGCCGCAATGCTCAGATCCGACCTATAGAGACCCATCCACCACATTGTGAGTATTTCATTCATCTCTTCCTCTATGTTTTTATTTTTTGTTGTCTTTTATGTTTCATTGAGGACAATGAAAGGTTTAAGTGTGGGGGAGGGATTGCATTGCATATAGATAGAATTTGCATATCATGTTTACTTATGTTATCATGTTTATTTATGTTTTCATATTTATTTTTACTCATATATCACATTAAAAAAATCACAAAAATATCATGCATTGCATTTAGATGTTATTAAAGATACCCATCTTGGTTTATTTTGTCTTCTAATTTATTTTTATGATCTCATTGCATAAATCCCATGATTTGATTGAATTGCTTGAAAATTATTTTTGGAACATGATTTGAGAATATAATTGAGCAAGTATGGTTCATAGTTGAGGTTAAATGTAAATCTAAAAAAAATATAAACCTTGTGAGTTTGATTTTTGCCTTATAGGGACTTTACATATTATTCCCTATTGCTTTTATTGTGTAGTTATACTCTTCATATGCTTGTTTTTCATGACCGTATTGCACATGTTTGTTGCTTGTGAAATTCAAATGATTGAGGCATGTTTTCTTTAGCCATATTATACCTTATCTACCCTTTGAATTATCCTTTGCTTGAAGCCCATCTGAGCCTTAAAGCCTATTCTTTTTTATAGCTCCACAAAAATATATCATAGCCAATAATTAGCCTGACCCCATCTGGGAATTAGGAGGAGAATTGGTGAAAAATCTATATGTTAGAGTTGCTTTAAGTGGAGATGATATATGTATGGTTGTGCATTGCGAGAGACATAGCCAAAATAAGGTAACCCTTCTTGCATAATAGAAATGACTTATTACTAGGTGCCTAAAGAGGATTAAATTCACTTAGGAGTAAAAGTCTAGTAAGCTTGGACCTAGGGAGGATAAAATTCACCTAGGGGCAAGAGTAAGCATACAAGAAAAGAAAAGAAGTCATCATAATGAAAAAAAATGCATGAGTTGTATGGCTATTGAAATCGAAGAGTGCTTATTGATGAGTATTGGAGTTTATGTTATTGGAATGGTTTGCGAAGTATGAAAGTTTTGGTGTTGTTCTGGTTGGTTGTTGTTCCTTTTTACCGGATTTTTAGCACCATAAGCCCTAAATATTTCCCATGCCTTATGTTCCTACCAAAACCCCATTACAAACTTATAAAAGTCCTCATGATGTTGTTTACAAGTGATAACTTTCACGGTGTACAGAGCATTTTGGATTGAGTTGAGAGTTGGACTTTAAAGCCTAAACACTTGAGAGCTTGAGTGAAACACATTATCTCGGTGAGGTTGGATTAAATTTGCCTTTACTATTGGATTTCTCATTTCTTGATAGGATATTTGTTCTCTTATTCATGTCTCTTATTGCTTGATGTTGCTTTTCTAAAACTATAGCATAAAGATCTTATTTGTGGGATGATTAATTCTATATTTGTTTTTGATTGCTTGAGGACAAGCAAAAGCTTAAGTGTTGGGGAGTTTGATAGCATGCATTTAGCTAGTCATAATAGGTTTCATTTAGCTTAGTTATGATGCATATCATGCATGATTTAAGTACGGTTTGCATATTTGCTCTCTATGTTGGTGGAGTCGGAATCTACACGTTTTTATTGATTAGTTTAGGTAACTGTGGATCCGAGAAGGAGAAATGGGTTGATGATGCATTAGATGAGAATGTCTAGTTGATCGGAGAAGCTTACATGGGGATCTCAAGAGGTCCTGAGAAGAAGAAGCGGACCTAAACGAAGAACAAGTCTGCAGAAGTTGTCGCCATACATGCTGAACTTGTTTTGCACTTTCTAGAGGCCTCGGTTGTTCGATTGACTATTATGACCATGCGTTGGAAAGCTCTTTCAGAGAACTACAACTTTTCTGTTGACAAGATAAGCAAGTTCAGGATAGATTTTCCATGAAAGGCCCCTGGCTGTGGCTGCAGCAACCATACCGCGGCCGCGGCCAATCAATTTGCAGCGGGGATGGATGAAGCCGCAGCCGCAGCATTTGACGTCTGCGCGTCGTTTTTTTTACAAAAACCCTAGTTTTGTGTTTTCCTTTTTGTGTGGCCGCCTATACTTTTATAAGGCCGAATAGTATGTTATTTCTCTCAACTTCGATTCTATTCCACGTTCTCTAAGACAATTGGAGAGAGAGCGATGTTCGCCATGGGCGGCTAAACTCTCTTCGTTCTACTTGCAATTTGAAGCTTTATTTGGATTGATTGTGAGTTTCTGAATCTTGTTCCTTATTTCCTATATTGAATGTTTCAACTTTTTTGTGCTTGCATGTTTGATTGTTTTATTCTATCTAGCCCGCGCAACTAGTTAGAATCAATTCAATTGCTAAGGTTTTGTAGATTCCTGGTTGTGAACCTTAACCTAAGTAGCAAACTTGTTCCTTTAGGGTTGGTTGAACTAATTGAATGAGTAGGAAGTTGGATGTGTTGTTAAATCCCTCTTTAGGGACTGCAAATACCTTGGTTAATCTCTGAACTTAAAGCTATCAATTGGGTTAAATTTTTGTTTAAGGACTGTTTGATTGATAAGGGTTTCTAGGACTGGTTGGACTAGTAACTATATTAGGTTGGGACAAGGGCATTCATAAGAAGACTAAAAGGACAAGAGGAAGTTACAATATCAATTCAACCAAATAAAGTGGATAGTTGTAGGTAGAGCGATCTTCTCTAAATTGATTTGCATCAATCTGTTTATAGTTTATTTTGTTTTCTTTCTTATTTCAATCAACCAAAACCCCCCTTTCTACTAATTGGTAGATACACTTTGCTGAGAAATACTTGATTCTATGTCGGATCGACCTCTTACTTACTTGCTATACTATTTTTAAGGTTTGAGTTTTATTTTGATACAGTTTACGCGACTAAAAATCGTCCATCAGTGTGTATGTGTCTGCTTGTTTTGCACCGCCCCGCATACATATTTTTTTAGGTTTGTTTTGCAGCATGATTATTCCTTGCTTCCGTGACGTGAGAACTCTCTTGGGCGATTGCAAAGAAAGTGTCTAACATCACCAACCTCGCCTATTAGATTTTGATAAATACGCTTATTGATTTGGTTTTGACTTGGCTATGTCGTGGCACCCTCTTGTATTACACCTTGATTCCGCTATTTGTACGACTATTGTTTTTTCACGCTTATACTTACGAAAGGTACAGGGGACTTCCCCAGGGATTCCAACAGTCCCTTCGAATTTTGGGTATGAAATCCCACTTGAAAACGTTAGAGTAGAATTTCAAACCTTCAACCTGTACTCGGGGCGCAAGATCCTAACGAGGGGTTTCATCCCTCAAAACGTAACCCGGGAATCATAATCACGGGCCGTTACAAAAGGTTAGGGGTTCGACCCCCACCGGCAACAACCCGTTTGGTGGGCTTGAGATGGGTCTTCTAGGAGATGGGCCTGTGTTGGGGACATGCTTGTGCCTGAGATGGACTGAGTTGGAGTTTATTGTCTGCAAATCTACTGCAGGGTCTGAGAGAGGTGCGCCTGAGATGAACCAAACTCGCATAATATAACCCCTTAAAATATTGGGATAAGGATAATTCATTTGCTACTATAATGCTAATATAACAAAAAATCGTTATGAGGGTTAAGCAGATCAGTAAGAGTTTAAGGAACAAATAGACGAATTGCTTAAAAAAAGGTTTAATTAGATAAAGTAATAGTCCTCATTAATATAGCCCTGTGTTTATGGTTAGAAACCATGCCGAAAAAAACGAAGAAAATCTAAAATGGTTATTAACTATATACAGGGTCGTGCCGTTGTTCCGAGGGTCCCTGTGCTATTAGTTGTGCGCACTAAAAATAAAATGGTCCAAAAACTGAACTGGTGTGCAATGTACGGGTGAAGCTTAACAATTTTGGAGCTTCTAAGATCGCCTGAAAAAGACACAACACACAAACAGTCAATCACGCATAAGATGGAATTTCAGACAAAATCCCTAATTGAATCCCTAATAAAACAAAATCAACTAATTTTGGACAAAATCCCTAATTGAAGATGAAATTTCAGACAAATTTGGGAAATATACGAGAGACTAAATTGAATGTTAATTCACTAGAATTATACTAAATTCAACTAATTTTCACACAAACAAAGTAATAAATCTAGACGAATTAAAGATGTGCAGGAAGGTTGTGGATGAATTAAAGAAGACCCCCAAATTTATAGGTGGAGTCGCTTTCATATTCCTGTTGAGATTTTTTTATTGAAAATCTTTGGAAAATCAACCGAATTGCACGATCTCACGCTTGCCATTAATGAGTGATTGAGATTTGGGAGATTGGGAGAAGAATAGAAGGTGAATCCTCGCCGATTTCAGATTTTGAGGGGATGAATTGATGAAGGAGAGAGAGAATCGTGTTTTTTTTATTAGAGAGAGAGAGAGAGAGAGAGAGAGAGAGAGAGAGAGGAGCATGCTATTGACTTGTTGTAACCAATAACCCTAAATGCAAATCAATATGGAGTATTAATTTTTTCCACTTATGTAATACAGTATACTAAAAAAAATATGGGCCCCCAAAATTTTAGGGGCCCTGTTCCAAAGAGCCTATTGCACATGCTGAATAACGGGCCTAACTATATATATATATGATAACATCATCTTTGATGGATATTATATCCCTAATAAAACGGTCCTATTCAACATAATACAAGGAGCCATTTGATTCTCTAAAATGGATTGTAAAAGTTGGTACTAACAGATAAAAATGGACGATGAAATTATTCCTCTAACAGCATTCGGTGCACCACAAGGGCATTATGAATGGCTATTCATGCCGTTTGGTTTAAATAATGCACCACAAATATTTCAGAGAAGGATGGACAATATCTTTAAAGAGTTTAAACATTGTTGTCTTGTGTACATTGATGATATCTTAATTTTCTCCAAAACATTAGAACAACATAGGCATGATCTTAAAGCAATAACTCGAAAATGCATTATGCATGGAATCATCCCAGGACAAAAGAAATGTATTTATGCAGAACAAGAAATAGAGTTTCTTGGGCTGAAGAACAAAGCTGGATATAGTAGTATTGCAAGAAGATGTCCTAAAAAAGGTTAAACAATTCCAGATAAAATAAAATATAGAAAACAGTTAGAACGGTTTTTAGGATGTTTTACATATGCATCTGATTTCATCAATGGTCTAGCCAAACATAGAAAACCATTACATGCTAATGATGAATTAAAGAATGATCGAGTTTGGAATTGGACTAATCTAGACACAAGATTAGTTCAAGAATCGAAGAAGCGTTGTGTGAATCTACCAATATTAACACTATCAAACGAAGATGATGAATTGGTTCTTAAAACTGATGCTAGTGATTATCATTGGGGAGCTTTTTTAAAACTAAGGAAATATAATAAGCTTTGTAGGTACAAGGTAGTTTCAATAAATCTAAATATAATTACACAGTTATGGAAAAGTGAAATCATTTGAGCGAAAACAGGATTTTTATAAATTATAAGCTAATTATTCTGAATGAATTAAATCTAAATAGAATTTAAATTCAGGAAATAAATGTTATAAAATTCAGGTCTTTACATCTACCTCCTCTAGCGTGAGTAAGAGCCATCTAGGGTTTAGGCAAGGAAATCAAAATCTTAGTGGGAGGTGGTTAGATAAAGAAGAAGAGCATGACCATAGTTGGCTAGATTTCTCGAGGAAGACAAGGAAAATCGATTAATTAAAACACTCTAGTATTGTTAGTTCACAGTTCAACAATACCATGATTAGCATGTTAACTCGAATATAGATCGAGTCATTTTCCTTCAAGGGAAAGGAAACCCTTCACTTAAGGCCTAAGCGCACGTTTTAAAGCAATTTATTTTCTTTTTTACGTGAGTTGGATCTATTCATCGTCTTATATATTTCCGTCGAGTATAATAAACATGAATCTATTTTCGTTAGACTTGCATACCAAAGAGAATGATAGTATCACAGTCCAATATGTATAATGAATTAAACAAGTAGCACATAAGCCATGCGATTTCATATAAGCATTTAAGGTGATATGTTGGGCACATAAAGCACATCATCCGTAAGGTAAGGTAAACATCAATTTCACAAATAACAAGAAGAAGCGATGTGATCCTAGTTTGATGCTCCGCTCATCACACCCTAAGCAGTTAAGGAATCAACAATGAAAACAATCACACCAAAAGATAAGACTATAGTATCCCATCATCAGGGAGATGATATATGATCACGTGCACCTCTAGCCTGTTTCCCCACGACTCTCCAATGACTATAAGAAGGTTTGAAAATGTTTGAAATTCATATTCGGACTCTCGTTGCTCAACCATAAAGCCTTTATGCTTCTCGTTTTCAACCTGGATCTGATGCCACTTTGTAATGACCGGGCTTGGGGCCTAGTCGCTACGGGCATTCGAATCCCAATAGGATACCATATTGCGGGTGCTGAGAATGCATGAAAGGACCTTCCAATGAAAAAGTGTGGGTATTCTTATGGCTTGTCACTCGAGGAGTGGTGCTCACAAACGAGGAGCAATGTAGGCGTCAGTTAGCGGACGATTCTGGGTGCTCGGAGTGCGAGGGACAGACGGAATCCCTGCTACACTTGTTCAGGGACTGCCCTCTTATTTTAAATGTATGGAAGATGCTAATTTTGCCGGAATTACAGCCTGATTTCTTTTCTGTTTCGTTTGCAAAATGGTGGAGGACAAACCTCACTTCGGGGATGAATACGGTGGATGGAATGCAATGGGCGTGTATCTTTGCCAACACCATTTGGTGGGCTTGGCGATGGAGGAATAACCGAGTGTTCAACCATGACGAGCAATGCTTCGATAAACCTCGGATGATCAAGGAATAGACAAACTAGTACAAGGATGCGTGGAGCAACAGACCGGGACTCCGGGAGAAACCTGAGCGGACTGAGATGCAAATCAAGTGGGAGAAGTCGGCCAAGGGATGGATGAAGATGAACGTTGATGGCTCGGTCGGAAAGGATGGAATTGCCACGGCGGGTGGAGTGTTGAAGAACGATGAAGGGAAGTGGATTGGGGGCTTCTTGGAGAGGATAGGCACAGGGCCGGTGGTCATGGCGGAGCTTTGGGGCATTCTGAGCTGCCTCAAGATCGCGTGGGGAAGGGGCGTTCGGAGGCTGATTATCGAAACTGACTCATCGGTGGCCTATTCGTTGGCGTGCAAAGGGGTGGCGGATAACCATCCAATGTCTAGCATGGTGAACCAATGCCAAGGCTTTATGAGGAGGAGTTGGGAAATCCGACTCCGACAGGTCTTTATGGAAGCAAATCGTGTTGCCGACTCCCTTGCTGGGCTCGCCCATTCTTTGCCTAGAGGACTTCATCTGCTTGCGGAGCCCCCTGATGGGGTCGCGCATATTCTCGAGGAGGATTGTAGGGGAAGGGTTAGTGGGTTACTCCCCGGCTTGTCATTGTGTAGCCCGATATTGGTCGCTCATGTTTGTTGAGAGGCAGCCTCTCGTTGTTTACCAAAAAAAAAATTTTATTTAGTTATTTCAACCGTAAATTAACTAAATTTTTTTAATAAAAAATTAAATTTATGTTTGTTTTTGAGAAAAAATTTATGTTTCAAATATACTTATATTTGATAACGTACAAGTCACAATTATATTGTAACTAGTCTACGTTTCACGTCCCATATACATGAATTAATTAATATGTTTTCCCTTTATAGACCAAAACAAGTATATTTCACGATTCAAACCACATCACAATTTAGATACACTGAAATCATTTATTAAATAAAAAAAAATACATTTAAATTGAAGCAAAGTAGCTTCCATCACAATACACATGAGTACATGACACAAACAAAAATGGAAACTAATTTCACACAAATGCTAGCTTAACTTATAGCTAGCATTCCTTTGATTCACTTGCAATACTTAATTATATTATAGTACAACAAACATAACCTTTTGGACTCGATCGATCGAGATCACTTCTTAGTCCAAACGACGGCGAGGTCATCAAGGAAATGGCAAACCGGGATGGTCTTGCCTGGCTTAGCTTTCAGCAGCTGGAAGCTGACGTGCTTCGGGCTCCACCACGATGTGTCCTTGTGACACACTGCAGCAGCCTCCACACGAATCCCATCCCCGACCATCGACACCACATAAGCCGCTGTCATGTCCACCTGGTGGCAGCTGAAAACCGCGTAAGGGTATTGCTCTTTGTGGCACAACACCGCGGGTGACCCGTAATCCACCAGCTTCTTCACCCCTGTGATTTGGTACTTGATCTTATTGGATGGAATCTGCGAATGTAGCCTCAATTTGAAGGTAAAAACCGCTTTGGAAATCGAAAAGAAAATTGTGTTTAAAAGTGTTTAAGGCTGTGGCGTGGTATAAATGGAACCACTGCCTTAGAAGCGAAATCGCCCCGACACCACGGTGCAAGTCGGCTACTGGCGTCGCCCCCCAAGGATACACAGCGGCTTCGCTGGCGTGCACTCGTCGTTGAAGCAATGGAACTGCACCAGGACTCAGAACGGTTCACAGAAGAAGAGAAGGAAGGAGGAGACGGTTTTCTGTGTGTAAAACTGGAAGGGTGAACGTCGGTTTTAAAGACCAGAAAGTGGACGCTCCACCCGGCGGCGGTGGTGGTGGTGCGCGCGTGTGGGATCCCTATCCCAACTCTCAATAACCCCTTGAAAAACTCCTCCTTAAAAACAATCCCCCCAACCCCTTTTGTAATCAATGTGGGACAAAGGAAGTTCAAAAGACACAATTGAAAACCCCCACAATGAACATTTCTCCAACAGTCCCCCACAAATGTGAGGAACTGGGGTTTTTAAGACAAAAACATCGTTCTGAGCTGGTTTCGTGGAGAAAGTACTTAAATGCTGGTGAACGAATCTTGAACCAACACATAGTGAAGCTGAGTATCTCACAAGACATAGAAGTGAACGAATCTTGAACTTCCAGACTCGTGAGTTGACCTCAGCAGCACATACCTTCACCACTGCCCTGGTGGTTCCGCGATCTGACTGTCAACTGTAATAGTCATCTCATACCTTGGGTGCTGAAGAGTGCTCTAGAAAGACAACCCTAGTCTTCCATAGAAGGCGACCAACCCTTCACACTCTCGTAGGTGATTCCATCAAGTCCTTCTCAATAGGACCACCCAACTCTGGGCTATGGACTCATTAAGAGTTCTAGACTCATCCTTTCTCATACACCTGTCCTGGGAATGGGTATGGTGTATCTCAGCTCACGTGGGTTTGAGCCCCATTCCCTTAGACGATTCAAGGACCATCCTTCTGTTCAGCCCTTTCGTCAACGGATCTGCCAAATTCCTCTCGGACTTCACATACTCCAAGCAAATGACACCGGTAGCAATCAGCTGTCTCACAGCTTCATGTCTAATCCGTATGTGTCTCTTCTTACCATTGTAAGTATTGCTGTTAGCTACACAAATAGCAGATTGTGAGTCACAATGTAGAGAAATAGTTGGGGTCTTATGCCCCCACAAAGGTAAGTCAGCCAGTAAGCTTCTCAACCACTCGGCCTCTTGACCAGCTAAATCTAATGCTATGAACTCAGATTCCATAGTTGATCTAGCAATGCAAGTTTGTTTTGATGACTTCCATGATATAGCACCACCATATAAAGTGAACACATAACCACTAGTGGAGCTAACCTCATCATTGTCAGTGACCCAGTTTGCATCACAGTATCCCTCTAAGGCATGGGGATAACCCACATAATGTAGACCCCAATCAAAGGTGCCCTTAAGATATCTCAATAATCTATTAAGTGCAATCCAATGCTCACTACTGGGGTTATGGGTATATCTACTGAGTCTACTAACAGCATATGCAATATCAGGTCGAGTATAGTTCATCAGAAACATTAAACTCCCAATTATTTTAGCATACTCATTTTGGGAAACACCAATTCCAAAATTTTTCTTCAATTGCATGCTAGCATCATAAGGAGTCCTAACTGGCACAACATCAAATTTACCAAACCTTTTCAACATTTTCTCTACATAATGAGGTTGTGATAAAATGAAGCCATTTTCTTTTCTAGTTACTTTAACACCTAGAATGACATCAGCTTCACCCATGTCTTTCATCTCAAACTTAGATGACAAAAACTGTTTGGTTATGTTTATAGCATTTATGTGTGATCCAAATAACAACATGTCATCCACATATAAACATATAATCACACAATCAGCACCAAACCTCTTAGAATAGACACAGGCATCAGATCCGTTTACCTCAAATCCAAAGCTTAGGATAGTTGTGTGAAACTTCTCATACCATTGCTTTGGTGCTTGCTTGAGTCCATACAATGACTTCTGTAGCTTGCACACTTTGTTTTCCTGTCCTGGAACCACGCACCCTGGAGGCTGTTCTATATAAATTTCCTCATTTAGATCACCATTCAAAAATGCAGTTTTAACATCCATCTGATGAACAAGCATTTTATGGCTAGAAGCCAAAGCAAACAATGCATGAATGGTAGCAATTTTTGTAATAGGAGAATAAGTGTCAAAGAAGTCAATGCCATATCTCTGAGTGAATCCTCTTATAACTAGTCTTGCCTTATATCTCTCAACTGAGCCATCTACTTTAAGCTTCTTCTTAAAGATCCACTTACAACTAATGGCTCTATTTCCTTTAGGCATATCAACTAGTTCCCATGTGTGATTAGACATAATGGATTCTATCTCACTGTTAATAGCATCTTTCCAGAAACTAGCATCTAGTGAACTTATTGCCTCATCATAGGTCTTAGGATCATCTTCTATCATATGAAGACTAATGAACGTCTCATCTAGTTCATTTAAATCATTCAGTTCAACTAGAAATGCAGTCACAAAATCCGGACCAAAACTAGTTTCCTTCCTACACCTTTTACTTTTCCTAGGTTCATCATGATCAGATTGAGCATTAGGCACAACAGTATTAGGCATGGATGAAGATGCATCATGAGATGAAGAATCATTAGCAGGCAATGCAAATTTCTTTAAAGGAAACACATGCTCAAAGAAAACAGCATCACGATATTCACACAAGGTACGATCACTCAAGCACATAAAACGATATGCAGCACTGTTATCAGCATAACCAATCATAATTGCATCAAAAGTCTTAGACCCAATAGTATCAACTTTGAACGAAGGCAACCCCACCTTAGCTAGACACCCCCACACCTTTAAGAATTTCAGATTAGGCGGATGCCCTTTCCAAAGCTCATAAGGTGTCTTGTCAAGCTTCTTGTGAGGTACCTTATTCAAAATATGATTTGCGGACAATACAGCTTCCCCCCACATATTATCAGGCAAACCAGAACTAGAAAGCATAGCATTCATCATTTCCTTTAAAGTTCTGTTTTTCCTTTCAGCAATACCATTTTGTTGTGGGCTATAGGGAGCTGTAAACTCATGAATAATGCCATTTTGCTCACAAAATTCTCTCAAAGAATGAGTGACATATTCACCGCCTCTATCAGATCTAAGCCTTTTGATCTTTCTATTTAATTGGTTTTCTACTTCAGCTTTATACACATAAAACATGCTTTCTGCTTCATCTTTAGACCTAAGCAAGTATACCTTAGTATATCTAGAATGGTCATCCACAAATGTGATATAATAGCGTTTGCCACCTCTACTCTCAGTGGTCTTAAAATCAGCCAAATCAGAATGAACTAACTCCAGCAATTCAGTTGTCCTTTCTAACACCGTTTTAAATGGTTGTTTATGAAATTTGGCCTCAACACATATTTCACATTTGCTATGGTCATGTTTTGAAAGGCTAGGAATCAAACCCATATCATGCAATCGACATACAGATTTTGCATTCACATGTCCTAGTCTAGCATGTCATAAATCAACAGACTCAGCAATATAAGCAGAAGTAGAAGCATTCTCATTATTCTCAATCATGGTCTCAAGCACATACAGAAAATCAGCCCTATAGGCCTTTCCTACAAATTCTCCATTTTTGGTTAAAACCATTTTGCCAGCATCAGTCACTTGCTTAATTCCAGCTATCTCAAGCAAACCATATGAAATCAGATTTCGGCGCAGAGAAGGAACATAAAGCACATTCACTAGGGTAAGAGACTTCCCTGAGGTGAGCTTGAGTGCAACCTTCCCTTTGCCTAGCACTCGAGAGATGCTCGAGTTGCCCATGTAGACCTGGTCGATGTCTGTAGCATCCTCAAACTCAGCAAACAGGTCCTTGTTTCCGCAGAAGTGTCGAGTGGCTCCGCTGTCCAAGAGCCAATCAACCTGGCCTCCCACATGGTTGACTTCAGTGATCATGGCTATCAGTTGGTTGTTGTCCTGGACAACGTTGGCTTGCTGCTGGGCTGGAGCTGCGGGCTTGTTCTGCTGCTGTCCTTGGTTCTGGATGTCAGCCCGATTGCGGCACTGCCAAGCCTTGTGGCCTGGCTTGCCACAGACATAGCAGCCGATCCCAGTGCCTCCCTGTTTCTGCTGCTTGTCCGGCTGATTGCCAGACTTCTTGAACTTCTGGCCTTTCTTTGGTTTCATGTTAGGCTTAGAACCTCTAGACTTGTTTCCTTGCTTGGACCTATCAGATTTCACAGAAGATTCAACCAGATTAGCCTTCACAGTATCAGCAGATTTAGGCTTAGGTTTGTCTTTGAGGCGATTAGCCTCTTCGATCTTCATGTGACCGACGAGCTCTTCCAAGGTCAGATCCTTCTTTTTGTGCTTCAGATGGTTGCGATAGCCACCCCACGAATCAGGCAGCTTCTCGATCAGGAAATTGGCCTGCAGGATCTCACACATCTTCATACCCTCGGAGAGTATGTCAGCCACCAGATTCTCATACTCGTGCACCTGGTCCATGATAGGCTTATCATCGACCATTTTGAACTGCATAAACTTACCCACAGCATACTTCTTTTTCCCTGCATCGTCAGCCCCATATTTCTTCTCCAGCAGATCCCAAATATATTTAGCAGATTTATGCACAGAGATCAGATCAAAAATAGGGTTGGAGACATGGCTGAGAAGATGGCCTCGCACTGACTTATTGTCGGACTCATACTGTTTAGCCCGTGCGAGGTCATCATCAGTAGCCTGCTTACCCATGTCGACAGCCTTACCCTTGTCGACAACATCAGCATCGTCGTCGACGTTGACAGCCTTGCCCTTGTCTGCAGCGCCGATGACAGAGGTTGAAGAAGCAGATGCCGTTGCCGCAGGAGCCTCCTGCAGGAGGACGTAGTCGACCTCCAATTGCTCGAAGAAGATGAGCATCTTCTGCGACCACCGCTTGTAGTTCGTCCCATCCAGCGGCTCCAATTTCGACAGATCCAGGAGCGGTTTGAAGAATTGGAAAGCCATCGCAGAAACAGATGAATTTCGCTTCTAAATTATTGGATGGAACCACTGCCTTAGAAGCGAAATCGCCCCGACACCACGGTGCAAGTCGGCTACTGGCATCGCCCCCCAAGGATACACAGCGGCTTTGCTGGCGTGCACTCGCCGTTGAAGCAATGGAACTGCACCAGGACTCAGAACGGTTCACAGAAGAAGAGAAGGAAGGAGGAGACGGTTTTCTGTGTGTAAAACCGGAAGGGTGAACGTCGGTTTTAAAGACCAGAAAGTGGACGCTCCACCCAGCGGAGATCTCGGAAAATCAAAACTGTTTTTTTTAAAACGTTTTGAAAGCGGCGCTGCCCGACGTAAAATGTGACCAGCATCCCACCGCGCACGTGTCACGGACCGGACCGGCGGTGGTGGTGGTGCGCGCGTGTGGGATCCCTATCCCAACTCTCAATAACCCCTTGAAAAACTCCTCCTTAAAAACAATCCCCCCAACCCCTTTTGTAATCAATGTGGGACAAAGGAAGTTCAAAAGACACAATTGAAAACCCCCACAATGAACATTTCTCCAACAGATCTTCCCATCCCTATTCACAGAAGAAGTCGATGAAGCCGAGCTCACACCTTCCCCGAGCTTAGACTTGACAAAGGAGACCATAGCCTCTAAAGACGTGGCGCAGAACTTGTCCTCTCCCTCGTGTTGCTTCTCGCAGTTGTCGATCGTCTCTTTGATAGCCGCGGCCTCTCTAGATCCTGGCTGTATGGAGAATGTGTTGAGGATTTCGGGTAATTTGTCGGATGAGAAAGGGATCGACTAGTCTGTTTTTGAGGTAAGAAGGTGTTCTTGTTATCGGCGTGAGCACTTAGTCGAACTTGTATGAGTCTACCGGGAATCATCTGGGCTTCCAACATGTATGTTTCTCCATACTTGTTCACATAACCATCCACCTCCTTTTGAGTAGCAGCAAGTTCATATTTAATAGGACAGATGATCAACGAAGCTCGAAAGGGATCCTTCTTACCTGAGTTCATTTCTCTGTGTGTTTAGATGGCGTGGTTCCAATAAAGACATGATTAAAATGAAAACTTAACTCATATCATTAATTATTTAATTATTTCAACCATAAATTAACACAATTTTTTTTTTTTGAGAAACAAAAGTTATGTTTCAAATAACGTACTTCAAATACGTATCAAGCTACTTAGGCTCATTTTATTCAAAAAAAAAAGCTACTTAGGCTCATTAGTTACAATAATATTATTGGTAACTAGCGAACGTTTCACCTGCCATATACAAGAATATGTTAACACATTCTAAAATTACTTCTTCAAAAAATATAACAAATAAAAATTTTAAAATTAAACTAAAAATGATTAAAGTGTATAAGAAATATAAATAAAACAACATAAGGGGGCATTTTAAAACCACGCTTATGTGTTAATTTTTTTTATTTATTTAGAAACACTAAAGGGTAGTTTGATATCGATATTTAGTTATTAAGATATCGATATTGATATCAGTTCATATCACGATACTAGGATATCAGTATCGGTATCAAGATATTGATATCGAATGATATCTTGATATCTACCAATACCAAAAGCAAAAGTGGCTTCTTCCTTTATACAAAAGTATGGATATCGATATCTACCAATACCAGAAGCTCGAAATGGATCCTTCTTACTAAAAATTTATTTCTTAGTGTGTTTAGATTGCATGGTTCCAATAAAGACATGATTAAAATGAAAAATTGATATGTAGATATCAAGATATCCATATTGGTTCATATCTCGATGGTCAAGATATCAGTATTGCATTGGTATCAAGATATTAATATTGGGTGATATTTTGATATTAAGTAATATCTCCTTCAAAATCAGTATATCAACTAGGGTCAAATTTGATATCTAGATATGTCGATATTTACATATACCAATTCAACTTGAGTAGTGTACAAAAAAAATATATACGGAGTATCTATTATATATCTTACACCTTATAATGGTATGAACTTTCAAATGAATAGTAACTTTTCATTTGTAATTTTTAATTGTTTTGTTAGGTGAAAAATACCTATTTTACCCTCATAAATTATATCATATCTTATATTAACCATGCCCTTTTAAGTAATTTCCATCTTTTTTATAAAATGTCTTTTTTAACCTTACAAGTTTGAATTTAAAAATATTAATTTTTTTATTTCAAGGTCCTTTTATGTCTTTTTAAAATTATAAATTGTCATATTTCATCAATTTCACCTAACTATATATTTTTTTTCTTAAAATGCCCAAATTACAACCTGAAACTTTTCTCAAATCAACTCTACTTTATATTTTTAATTAAACTACCCAAGTTACAATTACAAGATTTTCTCGAATCAACTATACTTTGTATTTTTAATTTAACTACCCAAGTTGTAACTTTAAGGTTTTCTCAAATTAAACCAACTTTATATTTTTAATTAGATAATAATTTATAATTATAATTATAATTATATCATTTTTTTACGAACTCTATAATTTTGGATTTCTTTTTTGTTTTGATTAATAAACTTTTAAAAAGTATGCCCTTCTTTATTTTTTTTAATTGAAAGACATCATTCTACTTTGATGAAAATTTTAAAAGAACATCCTCTCAGTTTCTTATAATTATACCATTATTATTTTTATTACTATAAAATTTAATTTATATGGAAAAATAACTCAATCATACGTACATATGAAAACTTCCCATCTGTAATTTTTAATTGTTTTTTTGGGTAAAAAATACCTATTTTGCCCTCATAAATTATATTATCATCTTATATTAACTATTTCCTTTTAAGTAATTTTCATCTTTTTTATAAAATGTTTTTTTTACCCTTGAAAGTTTGAATTTAAAAATATTTTTTTTTATTTCAAGGTCCTTTTTATGTCTTTTTAAAATTATAAATTTAAATTGTCATATTTCATCAATTTCACCTAACTATATATTTTTTTATTAAAATGCCCAAATTACAACTTGAAACTTTTCTCAAATCAACTCTATTTTATATAGTAATTTTTTTTAATTAATTAATATATTTATATTAAAAGAGAAGGTGTCACGTCCGTATATTAATTGATTGCTCAATATTATAAAACTCACTGCAATGTAAGATATTTAACTTTTCAATGAGTGTTTAAAGAAGCTAAAAATTATATACACTTTTAAAAAAATAAATAAAAATATTTTATATAGTAAATTTTTTTTAAAAAAAATCTTATATATTAGGTTGGATGGAGTATATTGATTGATTTGTCTCAACGTGAAAAATATGAATAGTTGATAAATTATTATTTTTGAAAAAAAGATTGATCACTCCCTTTTTTTAAAAAAAAAAAAACTGGAGAGAAGTAAATCTAATTCAACTTGAGAGAAGTAAAATAAAAACAACATGCATACATACCAGCGGTCTGCAAGGAGCTCTTAATAGCAGCAGTCGGCATAGGAGTGTTAGGGAAAACCGTCTTCCAATACATGATTTGTGGTGTTGCGCGGTTTCGTGCAGCAGTGATATAATTATAAATATATATATAGGGTACTTACAAGGATGAGGGTGATCATATAGATGGGGAGGCGCAAATCCATTATCAGATCGATTGTAGTGCACAATTAATAACAAAGATAGAATATTTTATTCTAATATATTGCAGATGTGTTCGTTATATGGGAGGGGGATGAGGGTTATTTATAGTATGATGATTCCATATCAAATTGGCATTGCCTTCCGCCGGGGACCAAATTGCCCTATCAAATTGACATTGGCTTGGAGGGAAAAACATGCAATAATATATAGAGGCTTGGAGACAAAGGAGTGGTGGTGCCACACTGCCACTTGCATGCATAGTTGCATGCATCATGGATGCATGTTTCGTAGAGGGTAAGTCCGATCCTTCCTCCACACCCACATCTTCATAGTCTCGTGCTTAAATATTGTCGATTCAGACGAAAATCTAAGCGTTGGATAATAACTTATATGTATTAATTAAGTTATAATGTATTTGTATGTTTTTTTCTCGACACTCGAAAGTAAATTATCATTATCAATATATATCAACCAACTTAATTGGTAACGAATTAAGTTGGTACAACTCCTTCAATAATTGATAATAATAATAGAGATTTTACGATTACCAATTTAAATTGATTGGTGTATGGAGAATTAAAAAAAAAATTCAGTAGTAATATACCACTTCCACCCTGGCCTAATAGTGGTGGCCGGCGGCTAAGACATTCCATTCATCTTCCTCACTTACATCCGGGCCATCCGGCCTTGTCATTGTCTGCTAGTAATTGTACTTGTCTTTTCCTTTCATCGAATGGGAATTGAAATTATACATCTCCATTCCATTCACTTTTACCTATCGTTTACTATTTACGCACATTTTATAAGTTGATAAAAATTAATATTTTATATAATTTTTATCATTCTAAAAAACATGTATAAATAATAAACGACAAAGTGAATGGATGGAGTAATATATGTAGAGTACGAGAAAATAAGCCTTTTTAATTTCTTGAAATATCGAAGTTATCTCGTTCAATTTTCAGGCAATTTTTATCCGACCACTTATATCTTATCTAAAATACTCCTTCTATTCCAAAATAATATTATACTTATTAATATTAAGCAGATTGAGTAGGACCATGACAGAGTATGTCCAATTCAGTTTTGGAGTGGGGAGAGATCAAGGATCAACACTCGCATTGGGAGGGAACTACAGTTCCCAGGAAAGAGTATTTTAAGTATACTTTAAGCTCGGACGTTCAAAGTGATGGGGATATCGATAGAGATATAGAGCATAGAGTGCAAGCTGGGTGGCTTAGATGGAGAAGAGCGTCGGGGGTGCTCTATGACAAGAGAGTCCCGACTAAACTGGAGGGAAAATTCTACAAGGTGGTGGTTAGGCCGGCTATGTTGTACGGCTCAGAGTGCTGACCTATTACAAGAGCTCAGGAACAGAAGATATCACTGGCGGAGATGAGAATGTTGCGATGGATGAGTGGGCACACGATACTATCTAGACAGAATCCATAATGCAGACATCAGGAGAGAGGTTAGAGTGGCGAGTATTGGGGACAAGATGAGGGAGTGCAGACTAAGGTGATTCGGGCACGTCAACAGGAGACCTACTACGGCCCCAGTACGCAGGTATGAGGTCTTGGATTTGGGGGAGACACGGAGGGGGAGAGGTCGACTTAAGAAGAGCTGGATGAAGGTTATCAAACAAGACCTCAATCTACTGAACCTTGCTGAGAATTTGGCTATGGATAGAGACCAATGGAGGAGGCGCATTCGAGTTGAGGACGTGTAGTGTTGAGTGTTTTGGTATTGCTTTGGGGGTGTCTGGATGTCTTCTCTGATTTTCATGATTTGTTACTTCACCTCCCTATCTTCTTCACTTTTATATCTCGTGCCTTATTGACCTTCTTTACCTTTATGTCTCGTGTAACACTTTCATGTGGTTCTATTGTTCTATTGTCCTATTATTCTAGGTTTATCAGAAACACTCTCTCAACTTGTTCGGGGAAAGAGTGTGTACATCCTGACCCCACAGACCCCGCTTTAACGCGGGATTAACTGGGATGTTGTTGGTGTTGTTTAGCTCCTTAAAAAAAACGTACTAGAAACTCAAACGGCTTATATTTTTTGTAAACGGAGGGAGTACAGTATAATACCCATTTTACCCGAAAGTAAACTACCTATAATTAAAAAAAAAACAAATAAGTCATTCAATTCATCTTCCTCACTTACATCCGGACTTATCATTGTCTCCATGAAAGAAAATAAGTCGACGGGTCCTTACGGGTTGCCTTCGGGGTTTTATCAGACATATTGGCCAATTATCGGCCCTTCTGTTATCAAACCAGTTAAAGCCTTCTTCGTTTCAGGTAAGCTCCTCAAGCAGGTTAACCATAGGTTTATTACTTTACTTCCTAAACGGGAAGATCCGACGATTGTAAACCATTACAGACCTATCAGTCTATGCTCCACCGTTTATAAAGTTATCTCCAAAATCATTTCTGCAAGGCTATCCGGGGTTTTTGACAAATTAATTCACCCCTTACAAGGCGCTTTCACTAAAGGACATTCTATACAAGATAATATCCTTATTGTCCACGAGATCTTTCACTCATTTAGATCTCTTAAAGCTAAATGTGGTTCAGTTGCAATCAAGTTGGATTTGGAAAAGGCCCACAACCGTATTGAGTGGCCTTTCCTTTTCAAAAATTTGGAAAACTTTGGTTTTGCCCCCAAGTTTATTCAGTGGATTCACGAATGTAATACAACTGTCTCTTACTCTATTCTGATTAACGACAAACCATCAGTTCCTTTTATCTCCACAAGAGGCATGCGACAAGGAGACCCTCTATCACCTTTTTTGTTCATACTGACGACCGAAGTTCTGGCTAGAACCTTACAAAACGAAGCAATCATATAAACAGAGACTTAGGTTTCTCGTTTGGGAGAGGGATGTTAAGTATCTCGTTCCTAGATTTTGCAGACGACATCATCATCTTCGCGAAAGCTTCGCAAGCTGCATGTTTCAAATTCAACTCCATAATTCAAAGATTTTGTCTTCTTTCACGCCAGAAAGTCAATCTTCATAAATCAAGCTTCCAAGCTTCGCCATATACTTCCCAGTCGTCGATTAACACCGTAGCGGCAGACCTAACCATGAAACGTTTTTTGACGTGGTCTTAAGAGCCAAACAACAGTTAACAAAGTGGAAAGCCTCCTCTGTATCTGAAGAAGGCCGAAAGGTCTTTATCAAAGCAAATCTAAGTGCTAAACCAATCTTCCTAATGCAAGTTTTTTTGTTGCCGACTTCTATCTTACACGAGTTGGATAAGGTTTACAGAGATTTCTTCTGGAATAAGGATACGAAATACACACCCATGGTCAGTTGGGATAAGATCTGCTCGGGCACTTTAGCAGGTGGGCTGGGTCTTTATAAAGTCGAAACTATGAATATAGCACTACAAATGAAACTTTTATGGAAGATTCTTGCTGAACCAAGCAATCCGTGGGTACACCTTATTTCTGTCAAATATCTGAAGGGTACTCCTCTCATGAAGTACCAGCAGAAGGGGAATACATCGTGGCAGTGGTCTAAGCTTCAGTCGATTAAACCCCTTTTCAAACCGGGCCTGCGATGGTCTGTCGGAGACGGAGCAAATATTGATTTTTGGACGGACAACTGGATTTATGATAAACCTCTTTCATGTGTGGCTATCTCACGTCCTGCAGACTCAGTTTTGAATTGGAAAGTTTCCCGCTTCATTGATTCGAAAAAATCGTGGGATTATAAAAAACTTACCACGGATCTGCAGGGACTTCTGTCCCCTGTTCATATAAATCATATTTTAACATCACATCTACCGACTAACTCTTTTTCATGATCGCCTTCACTGGGGTCCGAGTAAGGATGGTTGGTTTTCTGCCAAATCTGCTAGAGCGAGTACCCCTTCCTCTAAAGGTGACCCAAATTATAGATGTAATTGGATTTGGAAGCTGGATGTTCCATACAAGATCCATCATTTCTTGTGGAAAATCTCACGAGATGGTCTACCTACCACTGAACGCTTACAACGGTCGCATGTGGCTGTACTGTCAGGTTGCTCGCTCTGCGGTAATGCAAACGAGACGGGATTCCATTTCCTTCTTGATTGTAATATTACTCATTGTCTTCTCAACACTTTTCACCTCAAGTTTCCTGCTTCTGTGGGCGCTCTCTCACACACGCACTAACCTCAATCTTTTGCTCCATCACCAATATTCTTCTATCGGGAAAAATTCTATGGCTCTTTTGGCGACAATCTGGTGGGGGACATGGTTCTTCAGAAATAAGGCCGCGTTTGACCCTGATTTTAGCCTGAAGATTACCGACATTTCTGTATTCATTCCCACCACTATGAATACTTGGTCAGTCACAAAGGATATTGGACGGTACGACGCTCCTTCGGGGCAGAGAAGTGGTCGTAGATCTTCAGCTGGAACTACGTCAACTACGTTTCCATATAATACAAATAATAAACCAAATCAATGGTAGAAGCCGCCTTCAAACTTCTATAAACTAAACTTCGACGGCTCCTATAGAGGATGGTTCCGGCACTTTCGGTTTTGTTATCAGAAATGATACTGGTGGTATTGTTTCACTGGGCAATGGACCTTGCAATAACAACTCCGCTCTGTATGCCGAAGCTTTGGCTTTACAGATGGGTGTTCTTAAAGCTAAACATCTTAATATGCTAAATCTACTTATAGAGGGTGATTGTCTGGTGGTTGTTAACGCTCTACTGGGTGACTGGTCTTGTCCCTGGAACATTGAGTTATTATAATCAGATACTCGTTTTGATCTGAATTTCTTTCTTCAATAAGTTGTCTAGCAAAGTTTTCCATTAAAATTACAAATATATAAAGGGATAGCGGGTCACCTTGGCAAATTCCTCTTTTGGGCTTGAACTGTTTACCTGGGTTATTGTTCACCAACACCGAAAAAGTCGAGGTTGTGATGCACTTCATTACCCAGTTGATCCAAGTTTTATGAAAGCCAAATTTGATGAGGATGGCTTCAATGTAGTTCTAATTGATTTTATCATATGCCTTTTCCGTATCAAGTTTTAATGTCATCCAACCCTTTTTACCTTTTTGTTTATGGGATGTATGAAAGACCTCATGTGCGATGAGGGTGTTATCCTGAATGGATCTTCCTTCAACAAAAGCACCTTGGAACAGATTAATGATTCTTGGAAGGATTGTTTTAAGTTTGTTTGCTAAAATTTTGGCAATAGTCTAGTAAATAGTGTTACAAAGACTAATTGGTATGAAGTGGTTTATGGTGGTAGGGGAGTCTATTTTTGGGAATAAGAGCTATAAAAGTTTGGTTTATCTCAGTCAACATGTTATCAGAATGAAAGAAAGCTTTTATGGCTTTATAGACTAAGAATCCAACAATGTGCCAATATTTTGTATAAATTTCGGGGGATATCCATCCGGGCCAGGGTTTTTGTCTTCTGTCATGGCAAGAATTGTTTCTTTAATTTCTTTATTTGTAGGTTGCTTTGTGAGATTGACATTATCTGTCATTGATATCTTTGCTTGAACATGTTCTAGCATTTCTAGAAGAATAATTTTAGTAGAGCGATTGATGTATTTGTCAACTAATTCCGAGGTTATATTATTCTTTATCTCTTGTTTATCAGTTAGGACGATCTCATCTGATAACTCCCTCCCTTGATGAAAATCAGAATAATGTTTCAAAGGCCTTGACAGGATGTTTGTGTCAAAGGTCTTGGAGCATTAACAGTTGATGAAATACAAAACCTGTTTTATAAGTCTGAATATTATTTAATATTATATACTTCCTTTATATTATATATATGTGACTAATCTTTTCAGGATGTATTTTCGAAATCACTTCTTTCCTTATGGTGCATATTGAGGAAGATCCATTTTGAAGAGATCATGTCTTCGAAGTGTCCAAAAATAGAAGATCCGGACGCGCCATGATCCAAACTAGCCGTTGTTGAAGATCCGGTGTTGAAGGTCCTTATGCGCCATGTTACTTCTATAAAGGAAAGGAAGAAGAAGACAGAACACACAAGTGCTACACAAGCTTTCATTCATTCAAGCGAGATCTGTCTTCCAAGTGTACTCTCTGCTAGCGCTCAAGAGTTTGTTGTTTTATTTCAAAGCCTTTGAGAGTCACTGTGAGCTTATAGGATATATTCATTTATAGTGTTACTCGAGAGTTTGTAACTCGGGAAGTTGCACTAGGCTATTGATTTGTGAGAGTAAGAGGATTGTACTAGATAGCTGAGAGAGGTGGGGCTCTTCTAGATTGGTCTAGGACTCCAAGGGAACGTGAGTTGACTAGATTGCAATTGTATAGGAGAGAGGCTTCTCGATGAGCTATTAGGATCCTAAGCTAAGCAAATCAATAAAGCCTTTTGAATCCTAGGGTTGTGGAAGAACCCTAGGCGGGGACGTAGGCCAAGTTCGTGCCGAACCTCGTAAACAATTACTCGTGTTCTTTATCTATTGCTTTACCTTATTTCCGCACTTGGTTCGATTGTCTAACTTTGTGATCCAGGTTTAATCTCAAAGGTTTTTATGCGAGCTCCAAAAGTCTTGAGACTTTCTGCGAAAAACGGGCATACTCTATTCAACCCCCCTTCTAGAGTATTTCTATATTACATTGTTTTACATTATCGAACCTTCAATTGGTATTAGAGCTTTACTCACTGTTTTTGATCTAACAATCTTGTGAGTTTTCGATCATGTCTGGTGAAGCAAGCGGAGGATTTGCACAGGGAAGGTCCACAAGCAGACCGCCACTCTTTGTAGGAAACAACTTTGTCCACTGGAGATCCTTGATGAAAATGTTAATCATAGACCAAGATCTAGAGCTTTGGAACATTATAGAGAATGGTCCGAAGATTCCAGAGAAAGATGGACCACATGATACCAAAGTTGCAAAGGAGTCTGAATACAACCAAGCAGATCTTGAACTCGTCTCCAAAAACTACAGGGCTATTAACCTACTTTATTGTGGTCTTAACACTGATGAGTTTAATCGCATTTCATCTTGTAGGTCAGCTAAAGAGATTTGGGACAAACTGGTCGTCACCTATGAAGGAATGAGCCAAGTGAAAGACACCAAGATCAGCATCTTCCTTCGAAAGTACGAGCTCTTCAAGATGAAGCCTGATGACACAATCAAGGCCATGTTCACACGATTCACAGAGATCACCAACAACCTTGACTCTCTCGGCAAGAGCTTTACCAACGTTGAGAAAGTGAGGAAGATACTGAGGTGCCTTCCAAAAGAGAAATGGGGTCCAAAAGTAACAGCTATAGAGGAAGCCCAGGACCTCACCACTCTACCCCTTGATGACCTTCTTGGGAAGCTGATCACGCATGAGATGATCCTTAATGAAGACGATGGAGAACTTCCAGCTAGCACTAAGAACTTGGCACTCAAGTCTAAGAAGGATGAGCCTAAAGATGGATCTGATTCCGAAGATGAGGATGACGATGAGGATGATCCCTTTGCTCTTATCACAAGAGGCCTTGCTCGAATTCTCAAAATGAAGAAGCAATTCAACAACAAGGATGGATCAGAGTCTTCAAAATTTCGAGGTAAGCCTCAATACAACAAGTATGAAAAGAAGACTAAACCGTTGTCTTGTTTTGAATGTGGTGAAACAGATCATCTTGTGAAGGACTGCCCTCAAAAGACAGAGAGCCAGTACAATAAGGGTGACAAATAGAAGAAAAAAGCCATGGTGGCAACTTGGAGTGATTCCGACTCTGACTCCGATGATGCGAAGGCCAATATCTGTCTTATGGCCTCAGAAGATGAATCCCACAATGAAAAACTTGAAGCTACTGTAAGAGAACTTATGGCAAGTCCAAAAGAGGTATTATCGGAATTCCTTTCCAATATGATTGCCAATGAAGAGAAGCTTATTGCCCAAACTAACATTCTTATTAAGAGAACTGTGGACCAGGAAAGAACTATTGAGGATCTGTCTATGAGGGTCAAAAGTCTTGAAGCTTCTTATTCAGGTCTTAAAGTCAAGACGCTTGACTCAGAGAAATCTGAACTCAAGCAAGATCTCTCCTCTCTAAGAAATGAGCATCATGACTTAGAGAACGAGAAGATCTCCCTGAATAATAAGATTCAAGACCAACAGACAGCCCTCATAAGTTTTACCAAATCCAAAGGTACTCTCGATAGGATGTTGGGTGAGCAACAAAGCTCTCTAAACAAAAGTGGTATTGGTTACAATCCAAAGTTTTTAAAGAAGCAACACATTACCACTTTTGTAAAGGCAAAAGGAAGCAGAACCTCTCCTATATGTCACCATTGTGCTAGAAAGGGACATGTAAAAGAGACCTGCCCCTATAGAAGAAAGGATCCATATATTATTCGCAATACATTTCCTGTTCATTTGAGAAAAGAACGGATAACACAAGTTTGGGTTCCAAAAGGCACTATTTTACCAAATATGGTTTATCCCAACAATGGATCCAAATTTGCTTATTGGTCTAGCCACAAAGGTTGATGTTTGTCTTGTAGGAGATCACCAAGGTGAAAGAACACAAATGGATTATTGATAGTGGATGCTCAAGGGATATGAGTGGGAAGAGTTCTCTCTTTCATGATCTAAATGAGCAATCCATGGGAACAATCACTCTTGGTGACAAAGGAAAATGCGACATCGTTGGTATTGGTAGTATTGGAAGTGATTCCAGCCATAGTATTAAAAATGTCTATCTTGTTAATGGTTTAAAGTATAATTTACTTAGTGTCTCTCAATTATGTGATAGTGATAACAATGTCAGATTTAACAAGAAAAGATGTATAGTGTGCAGAGAAGATACAGGTGAAGTTATATTGACTGCATATCGTTACAACAATATATACGTCGTAAATGCTGATCAAGTGGCACAAGGAAGCTTAACCTGTCTAAAGGCTTTGACGGACGATCCAAAGCTCTGGCACAGGAGACTCGGTCATGTGAGTCCACATACACTACAGAAGCTTGTGTCTAAAGGGCTTGTAAGAGGGCTACCTGAAATGGACTTCAAAGGTATTGATATGTGCAATGCATGCACACGAGGTAAACAAACACGTAGCTCTTTCAAACCCAAAAAGGTTGTAAGTTCTTCTAGACCCCTTGAACTTTTACATATGGATTTATGTGGTCCTATGCGAGTCAAATCTCCCAATGGTAAAAAGTACATGTTAGTTGTTGTTGATGATTTTTCTAGATATACCTGGGTTGCATTTTTAAAAGAAAAATCAGAGGCCTTATTTGAGTTTTCAAAACTTTGTAAGGAGTTGCAAACTTTAAGAAACGAGCCCATAGTGTCAATTCGGAGTGATCATGGTAGGGAGTTTGATCACCTTCAGTTTGATTTGTTTTGTGCTAAATATGGCATCTCTCATAACTTTTCTGCTCCTAGGACACCTCAACAAAACGGGGTTGTGGAACGCAAGAACCGCACCTTAGAGGATATGGCCAGGACTATGCTTTTAGAAAATGCATTACCTAAAACCTATTGGGCTGAAGTTGTTAACACAGCTAACTACATTTTGAATCGTTGTCTTATTCGTTCCATCTTAAAGAAAACTCCTTATGAACTTTTCAAAGGCCGCAAACCACTTATATCTTATTTTAAACCCTTTGGCTGTACTTGTTTTGTTCATAACAATGGAAAAGATAACCTTGGGAAATTTGATGCGCGTAGTGATGAAGGTATATTTCTTGGCTACTCCACAAGTAGCAAAGCTTATAGAATCTTCAATAAAAGGACCCAGCTAGTTGAAGAAAGTATACATGTTATTTTTTATGAATGCAATGACGGTGCTTTGAGTGAAAGTGTTGCAGATATAGATCTTAACATCCATGAAGAGAACAAGGAAGGTGATGATGCTGCTACTAAGAACACAGAGAAGAGGAACATGCAGAAACAGATTCTTAACACTGAAGAATTGGCCCAAGGTGTTGAAGATTCGTCCAAAGCCCTTGGTGTCCAATCCAACAGTGTTGAGACGTCAGAAACTGCTGTAACTGAACCTAATAGGACCACGGAGTCAGATGTACCACAAGTCAATCCTACCAGTGTGACGAATCAAGGAGCTGAGACTAGAAAAAGGAAATTCAAATACTCCTCATCACACTCTTTAAAGGATATCATTTCTAACCCTACCTCTAGTGTTCAAACTCGTTCTAAACTTAAAGATCTCTGTGCTTTTCACGCGTTTGTTTCTCTTATTGAGCCAAAGAAGGTAGATGAGGCACTTCAGGAGCCAGACTGGATCATTGCTATGCAAAGTGAGCTTAACGAATTTGAAAGGAACAAAGTCTGGACCTTGAAGCCTAGGCCAAAGCATCAATCAGTCATCGACACACGTTGGGTATTTCGAAACAAGCTAGATGAGAATGGTTAGATCGTGAGGAACAAGGCAAGGCTTGTTGCTCAAGGCTACAATCAAGAGGAAGGTATTGACTACGAGGAGACCTTTGCTCCCGTAGCCAGGCTTGAAGCTATTCGCATTCTATTAGCATTTGCATCTTTTATGAGCATAAAGTTATATCAAATGGATGTCAAGTGTACTTTTCTTAATAGTTTCTTAGAGGAAGAAGTTTATGTGGCTCAACCCCCAGGTTTTGAAAGTTCAGAATTTCCCAATCATGTTTATAAACTTGACAAAGCGCTTTATGGTTTGAAACAAGCCCCAAGAGCTTGGTATGAGCGCTTGTCAAAATATCTTTTAGAAAATGATTTTAAAAGGGGGTTGATCGACAAGACTCTTTTTATCAAGACCAAAGGAAAGGACATTTTGGTTATTCAAATCTATGTTGATGATATATTATTTGGTGCTACTAACACATCATTGTGCAAGGAATTTTCTGACAACATGTGCAGTGTATTTGAGATGAGCTTGATGGGTGAACTCAACTTCTTTTTGGGAGTACAAGTTCATCAATCTAAGAAAGGGATCTTTGTCAACCAAAGCAAGTACACTAAGGATCTCTTGAAGAAGTTCAAAATGGATCAATCCAAAGCAGCCAAGACTCCCATGAGCTCAACATTATCTCTAGATCAAGACAAGACTAGAATAAGTGTCAATCAAAAGGAGTATCGAGGAATGATTGGATCTTTATTATATCTCACGACTAGTAGACCTGACATCATGTTTAGTGTTTGCATGTGTGCTAGGTTTCAAGCTGATCCTAAAGAATCTCACCTCGTGGCTGTGAAGAGGATCTTTCGATATCTCAATGGCACTAAGGAGCTTGGACTATGGTACCCAAAGCAAAAGGATTTCACATTAATTGGATATTCTGATGCAGACTTTGCAGGCTATAAGGTGGATAGGAAGAGCACATCAGGATGTTGCCAATTCTTAGGAGCATCCTTGATGAGTTGGCACTCAAAGAAACAAAACTCAGTCGCTCTTTGCTAGCGCTCAAGAGTTTGTTGTTTTATTTCAAAGCCTTTGAGAGTCACTGTGAGCTTATAGGATATATTCATTTATAGTGTTACTCGAGAGTTTGTAACTCGGGAAGTTGCACTAGGCTATTGATTTGTGAGAGTAAGAGGATTGTACTAGATAGCTGAGAGAGGTGGGGCTCTTCTAGATTGGTCTAGGACTCCAAGGGAACGTGAGTTGACTAGATTGCAATTGTATAGGAGAGAGGCTTCTCGGTGAGCTATTAGGATCCTAAGCTAAGCAAATCAATAAAGCCTTTTGAATCCTAGGGTTGTGGAAGAACCCTAGGCGGGGACGTAGGCCAAGTTCGTGCCGAACCTCGTAAACAATTACTCGTGTTCTTTATCTATTGCTTTACCTTATTTCCGCACTTGGTTCGATTGTCTAAATTTGTGATTCAGGTTTAATCTCAAAGGGTTTTATACGAGCTCCAAAAGTCTTGAGACTTTCTGCGAAAAACAGGCATACTCTATTCAACCCCCCTTCTAGAGTATTTCTATATTACATTGTTTTACATTATCGAACCTTCTTCATCTTTAGTGGTAAAAGTAGAGGAGTTATTTCTGAAGTTTCTTATTTTAACCATGGATTGATAATATTTCGTATTTTTGTTTGCTAATTTGATGTGATTGATTTTAGCACGTTGTTTCCAGAAAGTGTGGTTAAAGTTTAGGATTTTTGTCCTTGTATGTTCCAATCTAGCTAGCGATCTATCAATTTGTTTTTTAGAGGTATTGCCCCAAGGAAGTAATTGTTGGAGTTGTTGGATCTGTTTGTCAAGCTTTGTGAGTTGGTTTATGGTGTGACCTTGATTAGCTTTGCACCAGTTTTTTATGTTTTGTTTAATAATCTCTGTTTATGCATCAGTTAAAAACTAAAAGAGCCTGATAATTTATTTTCCCAAACTCGTTTGACAATATTTTCAAATTCATCCTTAGTTGTCCACGCCATTTCAATCCGGAATGGCAAACCTTTATTGGATTCACGAGCCCCAATTTGAAGAGTTATCGGACTATGATCTAATGAGGTGAAGGCATGGTGAGTGATCTTTAGATCTTTCAAAGTAGTCCTGATATCTTGGTGTGCTAGAACCCTATCCAATCTTTCGTAGGTGTTATTAGTTGGGGAGCTATTCTTTTTGAATGACGAACCACTAAATGGAACGGTAAGGAGATTTAGCTCATTCTTCACTTGGATAAGTTTTCTGAATTTATAGAGAGTTGGCACATTAATTCCTTCCAAGTTTCTCTATATAAATTCCAATGTCGTTGAGATCACCCGTGATTATAATCGGCAGTTTATATTTATTAACGATTTTGTATATTTCTTCCCAAAATTCCTTTTTTTCTTCTTCAATGGAAGGATCATAGACTAGCAATATCGCAGTGTCGATTTTATTAATCTTAGTCTAAAACATGAATGTTTTGTCATTTTGTTCTAGTACTTGTAAAGGATTAGAGGAGTAGGATAATCTTACAAGAATCCACATGACTCCTTTGTATCCATTTGAGTTAATCATGTAACAATAGTGAAAACCAGCCTTCTTAATTTCATAGTCCGTAGACGGTTCTGATGTAGTTTCTAGACAGAGCAAGGATATCAAGTTTATTGCCCTATGTATGTTTACCCTTTATAGATCCAAAACAAGTATTTGTCACGATTTAAACCACGTCACAATTTAGATCATTGAAATCATTCATTAAAGCAAAAAGAAAAGATACATTTAAATTGAAGCAATGTAGCTTCAATCACAATACACATGACATTAAAACAAAGAAAAAAAAAAGAGTACAAGACACAAAATGGAAACTATTTTCACACCAATGCTAGCTTAACTTATAGCTAGCATTCCTTTGATTCACTTGCAATACTTATATTACAGTACAACAAACATAACCTTTTGGACTCGATCGAGATCACTTCTTAGTCCAAACGACGGCGAGGTCATCAAGGAAATGGCAAACCGGGGTGGTCTTCCCGGGCTTAGCTTTCAGCAGCTGGAAGCTGACGTGCTTTGGGCTCCACCACGACGTGTCCTTGTGACACACTGCAGCAGCCTCCACACGAATCCCATCCCCGGCCATCGACACCAGATACGCGGCTGTCATGTCCACCTGGTGGCAGCTGAAAACCGCGTAAGGGTATTGCTCTTTGTGGCACAACACCGCGGGTGACCCGTATTCCACCAGCTTCTTCACCCCTGTGATTTGGTACTTTATCTTCCCATCCCTACCGACAGAAGTCGATGAAGCCGGGCTCACACCTTCCCCGAGCTTAGACTTGACAAAGAAGACCATAGCCTCTAAAGACGTGGCGCAGAACTTGTCCTCTCCCTCGTGTTGCTTCTCGCATTGGTCGATCGTATCTTTGATAGCCGCGGCCTCTGTAGATCCTGGCTGTATGGAGAATGTGTTGAGGATTTGGGGTAATTTGTCGGACGAGAAAGGGATGGACTCACTGTCTTTGAGAGGTAAGAAGGTGGCCTTGTTATCGGCGTGAGTACTTAGTCGAACTTGGATGAGTCTACCGGGGATCATCTGGGTTTCCAACATATACTTTTCTCCGTACTTGTTCACATAAGCAACGACCTCCTCTTTAGTGGCAGCCTGTATATAATTTATACACTTGATCAACGAAGCTCGAAATGGATCCTTCTTACCTGAGTTCATTAATTATTTCAACCATAAATTAACACAATTTTTTAAAAAATAAATAAATAAATTTATGTTAACACATTCTAATTAATAAATACACTTATATTTGATAACGTATCTAGCAACTTAGGCCCATTAGTTACAATAATATTTGTAACTAGCGAACATTTGACGTCCCATATATATACGTACAAGAATATATATGTTAACACATTCTAAAATTACTTCTTGAAAAGATATACCAAATAAAAATTATAAAATTAAACTAAAAATGATTAAAGTTTATAAGAAATATAAATAAAACAGCATAAGGGGGTGGTTTAAACCACCCCCTTATGTGTTTTTTTTGGAATTTAGAAACACTTAGGTAGTTTGGTATCGATATTGATATCGGTTCATATCTCGATATCAAGATATAGTATCGGTATCAAGATATTGATATCGGATAATATCTTGATTTAATATCAAGTGATGCCTCTTTCAAAATCAGTATATCAAATAAGTTCTTTAGATATTAAGAGATATCGATATTTGTCTATGTTAAACACAAATATCAGATACCAAAATAAGTGATTTCGATATCTATCAATACCAAACAGATCAAAAGTTGCTTCTTGCTTTCTACAGAAGTATGGATATGCAGATACTTCTTTGAGGAGTACCTTAATTGAGAAAGTAGGGAGGCCCTGTGATTGACGTAAATTAAGTTGGATTAGTTATTCTTGATGATGGTATGCAATGCAGGTAATGAAAGCCATTATCATGCTAACATTATGTATAAAAGTTAAAATGGTATATGATTAATTGTTATCGAATCTATACTTGCTATATGGGGAAAAAATATTTTAAAATGTATATACATGTGTCTTAACCCCACCTACAATTTCATCACATCTAAATGCATTGTTTTGAAATATAAATAAGTTATTACGTACACTTCCAAAGGTGATAGATGATGTATAATATTTTGGAACACAGCACCAACTACTAATCTAACTATATATTCATTTTATTTATTTTAAACCTAAACACATGCATTTCTAAATCATTAATCTCTCTTTTTTTTTTTTGTATATAGTTGAATTGCTAAGTGAGTAAAAAGATAAATATAGAATCAAATTAATATATTTATCAAATTTCAAAGATAAATAAATATATTAAAACTTTAATAGATAAAAATTATTAGTAATAAAATTACAATAATAATATATTGATTAAAAAATATATTTAAAATAAGTCATGTGCGTCACTAGCAACGCACCAATAGCTTGCATTGAGCTCTTAATAGCGGTTGGCATAGGAGTGTTGGGTAAAACCTTCTCCCAATACATTTGTGGTGTTACCGGCGTGGACGACACCGATGTCGGAATATTATAAGTAACTCCGACCTACGCACAAGAAAATAATTAACGTGAGTATATAAGGAAGCATGCGCGGTTTGGCGTGGCAGTGATATAAATACAGGCTACTTACAAGGATGAGGGTGATCAGATAGATGGGGAGGCGCAAATCCATGATTAGATCGATTGTAGGGCGATTAATAACAAAGATAGATTTTTTTTATTCCAAATGCATTTGTGTTCGTTAAATGGGAGGGGGACGAGGCATATTTATAGTATGATGATTCGATATGAAATTGAAATTGGCTTCCGTCGGGCCATGGGGGTATCAAGTTGCCCTATCAAATTGACATTGGCTTGGAGAGGGAAAGAAATAATAGAGGCTCGGAGACAAAGGAGTGGTGGTGCTACTTGCATATGTAGTTGCATGAATGTTAGAGCACACCTTCACAAAATGTAAGTGCTTTATTGAGATGATTAAATAAATGTGTGGATAGAAATACGAGAAGGGTATTATACAGAATGTACAAATTATAGACAAAACCGGTCATCAAGCAAATAACAACTGAAATCTTTGTCAAACTAAATGCAACCCAAAAAAAGAAGTTGGGGATCTTCAAAATCAAGGTTGAAGATCGACGATAGTTCGGGGGGAAATACCATGAAAATCGATCCAATATGTACCAATAGAATCAATATTGATTCGGTATATATATCGAACCAAGTTTCGAAACTTGATACGGTGACGGTAATGAAAAAGAAAAAGTTTATATTACCATTAGCAACCGATTTGAAATCGATTGGTACGGTAATACCAACCAATTCTTACCGAACTAATTATATTTTATTTTATTTTTATTTTTGTGATTTATTTTATAATTATTGTTTTAAGTTTGTAACTTCTATGTATAATGCAATTAGGTAAATTGGAAAATTAAGAGAGAAAAAAGTGACGTTCTGCCTCAGTAGTGCCTTTGAACTCTCATTCAGATATAGATTTTCTTCAATTTCTTCAACTTCAATGGTGGAGTCCACCCTCTGATCGAATTCGTGTTCATCTTCATCTCATTCATTCGTAGAGGGTAAGTATCGATATCCTTCCTCCACAACCTTGTCTTCATAGCCTCGTGCTTAAATGTTGTCAGTTCAGACGAAAATCTAAGCGTTGGATCATAACTTATACGTATTAATTAAGTTATACTCCCTCTGTTAATTAAAACTTATCGTTTACTATTCATGCATACTTTTTTAGAATTATTAAAACTATATAAAATATCAATTTTTTCTACATTAATTTTTATAAAAGGTTTTCTATCCTATGCCCTAAGGCCATGTTATCAGTTACTATTCAAGATACTAAAATTACTATTTTTTTATTCACCTCTCTCCGCCACATCAGCATAGCATCTCTTCCTTACTTTTTCCAATTTAACAATAGCATCTCTAGCATCCCACAATCCATCTTTTTTTACCAATTCAATTTACGAATATACCCATCTATAACAATTATTTGCAACATGTTTATACCCCTCTATAATAATTTTTTGGTATTCTTTTATATAATTATATTCAAAGAAAATTATATTTTTTCAAAATATTATCAAAGATATTCGAAATTGATTAAAAATATTATTTTTGGGTGTTATTATACATAATTGTATTCGAATTTTTTTTTTTTCAAAATATGGTCAAACATATTCGAAATTGATGTCAATATGTAGATAAAAATAAATCTAGTATTGTGATAATTTTTTTATTTTGCATATTTAATGTCGAAAATTACATAATACAAATTTTAATTTCAATATGTTAGATTAAATCATAGCCGTTCAACTCCTTGCATATGTCGACATCCCAACCACTCAACCTCTTAGCCTATACCCAAGTGACACATGTCCCCCCTTTTTTACATAAGTATCGATGCTAGTGGACTGCATTATAAGCATCCCAAATACCATTATTCCCTTTTTTTATTAATTGTTGGATGCTTATTTTTTACCGATAAAGATGGTCTAAGGGCATAGAAAAATCTTTTTATAAATTCATACTTAATAGTAATGAGTATGAAATTATTTAAAAAAATTATTAAAAAAGTTAATATTATGTAGTTTTTAACACGTAAAAAAACGTGCGTGGATAGTAAAACGTCAAGTTTTAATTAACGGATGAAGTATTGTATTTGTATATTTTTTTTTCTCCACTCGAAAGTTGGTAAATTATCATTATCAATATATATCAAACAACTTAATTGGTAATCAATTAAGTTGGTACAACTCATTTAGTGATGAATAATTGTAGAAATTTTACGATTAATTACCAATTTAAATTGAGTGGAAACAAAACCAAAAAAAAAATAGTAATATACTCCCACCACCCCTAGTGGTGGCGGCTGAGGCCATGGTGATCCGAACCGGACCTAGCTTCCATTCATCTTCCTCACTTACATCCGGGCCATCCGGCCTTATCCTTGTCTGCAATCAGCATAATCTAATAATAATAATAATAATAATAATAATAATAATAATAATTGTACTTGTCTTTTTCTTTCATCGAATGGGAATTAAAATCATACTCCATCCTAGAGCTTGTCCTCACCGCTCATGGGATGATCGGATCCTAATGCATCGTTGGTCTACGATTCGGCTTCAGAGTGGGGTTTGGCTTCGTCCGTCATCTTTGACCACTTTCTGGTTGGTTTAGATCTGCTTGGTTTCGTTGTATTGTAGAGTGTGCATGTGTTTGCTTGAGTTTGTACCATGTATTGTTGTATTGATTTTAGACAGTTCTTTCGTCTGCCAGCTTGTCCGGCCTTCGAGTTTCAGATATGTCTGAACTCGAATTCTTACCTAATCAAAAAAAAAAATTATACTCATCCCTTCACTTTTATTTGTTATTTACTATTCATGTACATTTTTTAAGATGATGTAAATTATAATAAAATATTAATTTTTTAAATAATTTTTTTTTTGTAATTTTAGTAGTAAGTATAGATTATTAAAAAAAAACTATATAATTTTTATCATTTTAAAAAACGTGTATAAATAATAATCTTTTTAATTTCTTGAAATATTGAAGTTATTTCATTCAATTTTCAGGCAATTTTTATCCACTTATATCTTATCTAAAATAATCTCCTTGGCTCACTTGAGATATTGTGCATTTCTGACAATTAAATGAACATTGGTGCAAATCCCCAGTGCATTTCTATGAGTACTTAACCAAAATATTCACAAAGTAAATACGTAATAATTAATAAAATATTCATTATTTTAAAGTATTTATTAAAATATTTCCTAGGGTTTCACTTGTTTTTTTTAAAGATTTTTCATAAAAAAAACAAAAATCATAAATAATCACCTTTTTGTAATTTGCATTAATATCCTTAAGTGCTACCTGTTTAGTTTTATATTCTGTATTTAAATATTATAATTAAAACCTCGATCCTGTAATTTGGTATCAAAGCCTAGTTAATTAAAAATAAATCCTAATGGGAAGATATGCCAAAGGTCAGTGGTTCGATCCCCTCTGGCAACAACCTGCCTAGTGGGCTTGAGATGGGTCTTCTGGGAGATGAGCCTTTGCTTGGACCTGAGATGGGATGGGTTGGAGTGTATGGTCTGTAGACCTAATGCGGGGCATGAGAGGGGTGGGTCTGAGATGAGCCAAACTCGCATTAAAATGATGTGAGCTTGACCCATATCAGGCCCATCCCTATAAGAGCGCACATAGTTGACGTATCTTCCTAAGATGGAATGATATGCCAAAGGTTAGGGGTTCGATCCCCCAACAAAAACCCGTCTGGTGGGCCTGAGATGGGTCTTCTAGGAGATGGGTCTGTGTTGGGGACGGGCTTGTGCCTGAGATGGGCTGAGTTGGAATGTATGGTCTGCAAATCTATTACAGGGTCTGAGAGAGGTGCGTCTGAGATGGGCCAAACTCGCATCAGATAATCCCTTGAAATATTAGGATAAGGATAATTCAGTTGCTACTATAATGCTAATATAACAAAACATGGTTATGAGGGTTAAGCCGTTCATCAAGAGTTTAAGGAACAAATAGATGAATTTCTTTAAAATCTATTTATGGATTTTAGCATTATAGTAGCAACTGAATTATCCTGATTTAGTTTGTCGATTGAAAAAATCTATTTATGGATTGAAGCAGGCCTCAAGGCAATGGAATTCAGAGTTATGCAGATTTCTCTTGAATCTTGGTTATAAACAATCTTGTGAAGATTATTCCCTGTTTGTTGCCAGTGAAATCTGGAATTGTGGTGGCATTAGTTTATGTGGATGATCTGTTGATCACAGGTGATGATGAGAGTGTGATAAGACAGACTAAAGAGGCTCTACATAGAGCCTTCACTATCAAGGATCTTGGCAAAGCCAGATACTTCCTTGGCCTTGAAATTTTACATGACAAAGCTGGACCTTGCTTCATCAAAGGAAATACATACTTGACATCCTTGAGGATTGTCAAATGACAGACTTTAAACCTGCCATTTTTCCTCTACCAAGAGGATTGAAGCTGTCTACTGATCATGGGGAAGTGATGCCTGATCCAGAGAAGTATAGAAGACTTATAGGAAGATTGTTGTACGTTCTTAAATCTTTCTAGGCCTGATATATCTTATGTTGTGCAACATCTTAGCCAGTTCATGATTGAGCCAAGGCAACCACACTATGATGCAGCTATTCATGTGATCAGATACTTAAAGGGTACAGTTTCCACTGGTTTGCATTATCCAAAAGATTATCCAATGATCCTTAATGCCTTCTGTGATGCTAATTGGGGCTCATGCCAGTTCAGTGCAAGGTCTCTTACAGGTTATTGTGTATTCTTTGGTGGATCTTTAGTGTCTTGGAAAACTAAGAAGCAAGTCACAATTTCCAAATCTTCAGCTGAAGCTGAGTATAGAAGTATGTCTACTACTGCTAGTGAAATTGTATGGGTTGAAGGCATTTTGCAAAGACTGAAGATCAGTGTCCCAAGGCCTATTTCTTTATTCTGTGATAGTAAATCTGCTATCCACATAGCAGAAAATCCAGTATTTCATGAGAGGACCAAACACTTGAAGATTGATTGTCATTACATCCGTGAAAAACTGCAAGAAGGATTCATTCTTCCTCAACATGTCAGAACAGGGGTCCAACTTGCAGATGTGCTCACAAAACCACTTGGAGAGAAGCAGCATCATTTCCTTGCTTCCAAGTTGGGACTTGTTGGTCTCCCACCATGTCCAACTTGAGGAGGGGATATGGAGATTATCATGTTACTTTCATATCTTTTATGTTAGTTATTTTGCATCAAATAATCTGGCCAAATATGGCCTCTGTTGGCACTAGCTGGAATGTGGTCCTAAACCCATGTTCTCGGTTGTTTGTCATCTTGTGAGGTAAGGGTTTGCTACCCCATGTGCAAGGCACATGTTCCCTACCTTGCATACTATATAAGACAATGCTTTGTTCCCTCAAATGTAGGGTTTTGGGGATTGCAGCCGACTCTCATTAAGGCTTGATAGCCATTTTCTTCCATTTTGCAGTATTGATGACAGATGGCTTGAATATGCCATTCTGTGTTGGTTTATTGCTTTGATTGTGATTGATCTATGTTTTTACAGTCTTATTTCTTCATAATAATAATTTATATTACTCGTATTAACTTATAGTTTCAATCTTATAATTTTAACGATTTATTTCATCAATAACTTTATATTACTCAATTGATACTATATATTCCATATAAATAATAATTTATTTTCTTCTTTGATTATCATTAGTCAATTGATTATTCAGATGAGTTACTTGAAATTTTATTTCTAGTTAGTTTTTATCATATGGTTTACTTATTCAAACTAAATTTTAATCTTGTTTCATTTAATAGTATGAAAAGGAAAAAGCTTACTTCTATTTCACTAATAAATGGACAATAAATGACCAAAAAGCTTACTTTACTATATAGTAATAGTATGAAAAGGAAAAAGCTTACTTCTATTTCACTAATAAATGGACAATAAATGACCAAAAAGCTTAATTTACTATATAGTAAAATTTTAATCTTGTTTAATTTAATAGTATGAAAAAGAAAAAGCTTACTCTATTTCACTAATAAATGGACAATAAATGACCAAAAAGCTTACTTTACTATATAGTAAATAGTAAATTTAATAGTATGAAAAGGAAAAAGCTTACTTCTATTTCACTAATAAATGGACAATAAATGACCAAAAAACTTACTTTACTATATAGTAAAATTTTAATCTTGTTTAATTTAATAGTGTGAAAAAGAAAAAGCTTACTCCATTTCACTAATAAATGGACAATAAATGACCAAAAAGCTTACTTTACTATATAGTAAGATAAGATATAGATGATGATCACGTGCACCTCTAGCCCGTTTCCCTCTCCTATGGCTATAAGAAGGTTTGAAAATGTTTGAAATTCATGTTCGGACTCTCGTTGCTCCGCCATAAAGCCTTTGTGCTTCTTGTCAACCTGGACCTGATGCCATGCCACTTTGTAATGATTGGGCTTGGGGCCTAGTCGTTACGGGCACCTGAATTTCAATAGGATATCGTATTGCGGGTGCTGAGAATGCATGAAAGGACATTCCAATGAAAAGCAAGAAAATAGAAAGATAAAACATAGATTCAAAACCGAGAGTCCACGAGTCAGAGTTCCTAGGGGTCTAGCTCTAAACGCTAATAAGTATCGAGTTTAAAAGTAGGGCAAATACTTGGCCATCGACCAAAACAAGCTGAAAACCCAAATAGTTATTTAAGAGATATCTTGATAATCTGATATTGCTTGATCTTGATGGCAACGCTGGTAATGGATTGACTCGATTACTTGCTTTTTTTATTACTTGTATATGTATTGATGAATTGTTCCCTTGATTTGGACTTGCTAGTGTGACTTGGTGATTTGTAAACGTTGATTATGGGAAGACTCCAGGTAAGTCTTCTTGACTGCTCACTACACCCCTTGTTAATATGCTTAAGATGAGGAAGATCATATTGGCCGCACTAATAGCATGCTAGAGACCCCCCCCCCCCCCCACACACACACACACTTAGTAAATGCCTTAGGCAAGGATTTGAGGATTATAACTCTTGAGTTGATATATGACTCTTGAGTTGATATATGACTTGCTAGTGTGACTTGGTGATTTGTAAACGTTGATTATGGGAAGACTTCAGGTAAGTCTTCTTGACTGCTCACTACACCCCTTGTTTATATGCTTAAGATGAGGAAGATCATATTGGCCGCACTAATAGCATGCTAGAGGACCCCACACACACTTAGTAAATGCCTTAGGCAAGGATTTGAGGATTATAACTCTTGAGTTGATATATGACTTGCTATTGAGATATGTGGTTATGCTTGAGGCACTGTCTTGGTTGACTCATGATATGTGATTTGATATATGATGTGCTCAACTAGGTATTGGCTTTGATGTGTGATGTGATATTATATGCTTGCTTGAGATATGAGATGTGATGACTTAATTGAATATGTGATATGCTTGTGGCATGTGTGTTTTAGGGGTACGAGGATGCGTCCACATCCACTTATAGTTCCACAAGCGAACCTAGTGTACCTTGTTATTTATTTCGATACGATGCGATACGATGGATTGGATGAGGATCTGCTTGCGTGTAGTGAGGCACGTTGATATGATGCGTCAATGCGCTTCGGGATGAGTTGATGAGAATTTGGGTGGGGATCCGAATAGGGTAAATGTGAACCTCCTAGGAATGAGAGCCCTCCACGGGACGAGAGAACAGACCGGGTAAAGCGTGGCTTCTCGGGTATGTCTTCGTCTTGCGTCTCTTTGTTGAGACCGAGACAATCTCAACTCCAACAACCGTCTTGTTTGTGCTTGCTTTATATTATGCTTGATTTGGTTGTAATAATAATACTCTTTTATTGTGATTTGACTTGTGCTGGATTGATGGTAGTAATGACACAAATTTTAGGTAGGCACCTTTAATATGCCCTAAATACTGGACCGATAGGACCTTTTTGATGTAGAGTATATACACTATGGTTGTGTAGTGACCTCTTTTGGTTTTCGGGGTTTAGCTGCAGGTACTTTTTACTCCGTGCGCCTAAATGGAGATGATAATCTTGCTTTGGGATCGAGTTGTGCTTAGGAGATCGAGTTGGGTTCACTTTTGAGATTGTCAAAATCAATTTGAGATTGTTTTTTATTTCTCTTGAGTTTTCAACTTGTTCTGGCCGATGACTCTACTTATATATCGATTTATATTTTGATTTGAGAATTATTTCAATGTCTAGGGTTGGACCCCTATAGAAATCTTCTTCAAGGACTCTCGGTTTTCGATATATGCAGTGAGACAGGACACTATTTCTGCTATTGACATGTTTTATTCTTGCTTTTCGTTGTAAGATCTATATGTAACTCTTGACACCTATGAATAGGATATCCTATTGGGATTCAGGTGCCACGTAGCGACTATGTCTATTAGGTCCATTCGTTACAATATTCACAATAAAAAAAATACGAGAAAGAATATAGCATGGAAAAAACAATTACCAGGATGGCACAAGCTAAATTTCGATGGAGCCCTATCTACCGACCGGAAAGGCTCTTTCGTATTTGTGTTTAGAGACGCACATGGCAATATTGTCCGCAGCGGGTGACTTAACCATCAACACGGTTATAGGATCAGAAGGATATGCGCTTTGGAAATGAATCAATCAAGCGCGATTACTTAACCTTAAAAAACGTCAGATAGAAAGTGATAACGTATGTATTATCAATGCGGCTTTGGGAAAATCGTCTTTGCCCATGGGATATCGAAATGATTATCTCTGATTCCCGTATTGCCATGATTAAATTGCAGTCTGTTCAAGTTCACCACATCTACAGATAAGCTAATTTGGTAGCTGCTTGTGTGACCCGATTGAGACGTCCTTTCTCTACTCCTTTACTTAGGATTTTAATCTTGCATTACTTGTTCGGAAGGACGCTCTTGTCTCGGGAAAGTTCTCTTTCCAGACAATTTTTTTTCGGTTAAAAAAAAAACGGAAATTTCGCCTTGTAACTCTGAGGTTTGGCGTATTTCGCGTGGTAAACAAAGGTTTCAAATATTTCGCCTGGTAACCTTGGGGTTTCGAAATGTTTTGCCTCGCACCCACAAGTTTGAATTTGTCCAATAATTGTGTTTTAAATTTATAGGTGGGTGAGTATTATAATATTAACTAGTATAATCCCCGCGCCATGGCGCGATTTTTTATAAATAAAATCTTACTAATATATTAAATTAATATATAATATAATTGTAAAAGTTGAGATAATTATTATAACATAATTGTAAAAGTTCAGATAATTAAATATTTTGAATTAAACTCATGGGTTGAGAAAACGATTAAAGTAGTATATATAGACATATATAGATATAGATGTAGATTACTAACATTAATTTTATATTTTCTTATTATTAATTTTATATTTTCTTATTATTAATTTTATGTTTTGAATTAATCCCATTGTTTTTTTAGAGAAAAAAAACTTCTAAAATTATAATTTAGGCTAAGATCCATGTTTTGAATTAAGCCCAATAGTTAGTAAAATTAAAGAAAAAAGATAATTAAAGGAAAAAGAAGAAAAAAATAGAATTAAAGAAAATCAAAGAAAAATGGCAAAAATAATGATTGGTCGAGACTCCTAAAATTCCTCTAAACTTGACACATCATCCTAAACTCTTCTAAATTAAGAGTTTATATAGATATAGATAGATAGTTAGTAAAATTAAAAAAAAAAGAAATAAAGGAAAAAGAAGAAAAAAAAAATAGAATTAAAGAAAATCAAAGAAAAATGGCAAAAATAATGATTGGTCGAGACTCCTAAAATTCCTCTAAGCTTGACACATCATCGTAAACTCTTCTAAATTAAGAGTTTATATAGATATAGATAGTTAGTAAAATTAAAGAAAAAGGAGAATTAAAGGAAAAGAAAGAAAAAAAAATAGAATTAAAGAAAATCAAAGAAAAATGGCAACAATAATGATTGGTCGAGACTCCTAAAATTCCTCTAAGCTTGACACATCATCCTAAACTCTTCTAAATTAAGAGTTTATATAGATATAGATAGTTAGTAAAATTAAAGAAAAAGGAGAATTAAAGGAAAAGGAAGAAAAAAAATAGAATTAAAGAAAATCAAAGAAAAATGGCAAAAATAATGATTGGTCGAGACTCCTAAAATTCCTCTAAGCTTGACACATCATCCTAAACTCTTCTAAATTAAGAGTTTATATAGATAGATAACTTTTGTGGATGCATTTCATAAAAACTAATATTTTCAACCTTATTATTAAGCGATACACGAACAGAAGGAGACGAACCTCAAGTCGCGATATAGCAGACGGAGGGAGACGAGCGATTGCAGAGGCAGGGAAAGTGGTGGTCGGTGGTAACTCACGAGGGGCGGCGACCGGTGTCAGAGGAGTGGAGGCGGCGCAGGCGGTGGCCGGAGTTGGGGGTACAGTCGGGTCCCTCCCTCCACGACCCGGACCTCCTGTGGCTGCAACTTGATTTCTTCCTCCGCTCTCCCTATCGCTTTTGATTGTTCTCGATTGCTCTCCGTCTGATTAGTTCGGAAGTTTTTGCGGCGTACAATGTGTAATTGATATGTAGGAGCCAATAGCAAGTTCTCAACATGGCCGACGAAGCACCCCCAGGTTAGCTACTCTCTTATTTCTCTATCCCGTTGATGCAAAATTACTTTTAGGGTTTCTATTTGGTGGGTTAATTGTTTTTTGTAAAGTTGGTAATTGATATTAGGGGAATTTTTGCGCTGGAGTTTTCTTTGTAGCTTTTCTCGTCATGAACCAATCCTTGTTCTCTCGGGAGTGTGCCAATCCAACAATACTTTGAAATAGTTTTAGTTATAGAACACAATTGAACACTTTCTTTTGATTTCTTTGCGTTGAGCAAGCAATTTCACCTATCTTTGTAATTGAGTTTCAGTTGTGATATATATATTTTTTTGATATGCCTTATTAAGGTTACTTGAATATCTTTGGCTAGATGGAACCTCAATGTGGATTATAATGGTTTTGAATCAAAGCATTGGTTTTTGATATGGTGGATCATGATTCACTGATATTGGTATGATTGTGAGGTGTAATAGAGGTTGATGGAGAAACTGCTGCTTCTACTTCAGTTGTAGCTGCATTTGCAGAACCAACTCCGGCCACTGCCTGCGCCGCCTCCGCCCCTTTGACACCGGTCGCCGCCCCTCGGGAGTTACCACCGACCACCGCCTGCCCTGCCTCTGCAATCGCTCGTGTCTCTCCGCCTGCTATATCGTCTCCTTCTGTTCGTGTATAGCTCAGGAATAAGGTTGAAAATGTCTCCACAAATTCAAACTTCTGGGCGCAAGGCAAAATATTTCAAAACCTCAGAATTACCAGAAGAAATATCCGATACCTTTGTTTACCACACGAAATACGCCAAATCTCTGGTGTGAAATTTCCCAAGGCCTTCCTATCTTTTAACCATTTGACGTTTCAGAAATTGAGGCCGTACGTTACTACGTTATAGGTATCGGGTCGGGTCGGGTCGGGTCGGGTAGCTCAATCAATCCCGTGCTGGGACGGGGACCTGACCCTCGATCATCCTGAGTTCGTAGCTCTCTTGCCGGATCTGGTTGCGGTATCAGAGGATTCGTCTGAATCGTCGTTAGAAGGAAAGTTTGGCATTCTTACTATCATGTCCGTGATCGACGTTATCAAAGCTTGCTATGATTCAATTGAGCAGGTAAGTTGGCTTTATTTCCCTGCTCCCTTCTCCGCGATTTCTAGAACCCCAGATTTTTCAGATATGCTGACTTTTTTTTGTTGTTCTGTATGCACTGGGAACCGAAAATTTTAGTTTGGTGTGGCGAGTCGCGCTGATTGAACATTATCGACTTGAACAACCCCACAAGTGTTCGTTTAAGGAAACAGAAATCCTTTCCGATGAGCTTTAAAGAAAAAGATAATTAACTGTAAAAAGAGGTGTGATGGTTTGCTATTTTGACATACAAATGGGTATTCTGTATGTTGAAGTGAAACAAGGGGATCTTTGGCAAATATAGTGCTTCTTATGAATGGGAATTGGGGAATTTACGGACTTAATCATAGAAACTGTAGCGCTGTGATTCAGAGTAAAGAGAATCAAATCATTGAAGAAGTTACCTTTCATTTTGAGGGTATGCAATTGAGTTAGATACGAGCACAAATTTTCCTGCTGAATTAGGTTTTGCTTCTTGATTCCTCTTGCTCTTTGAATTCGAGAATGCATAGCAAATTGTATAAGTTGTAAACCCTTGCATCCGAATTCATTTGTTGTTTACTCAACTAGATTTGTTCCTTACTTTTATCCTCTTTGATCTTTCCTTCCAAATAGAGTAGTGGCACTCTGGCACCAGTGTCCAATCATTAATTTTCTTTGATAGTACTAATTTGCTATGTTTGTTCATTTTCGCTTCCAGAGACTTATCTGAACTCTAATGATCAATTTCTAAGTCAGAAAATGAAACCTTTTCATTTCTAAGCATCTTCTTTTGTCTTGATCAACATTGTTGGAATTGTCAGTGTCTCCTTGAAACACTGATACAAAAGTGTCTGACAGATAAGAAAGGGGAATGAAATACAGTATAGTTTATCTCTCCATTCTACATTTTTGCTTTCTCAAATGGATCTTTTGAGGAGTAGTGCTATATTCTATTTTTATTTTTATTTTTTGTAGACGAAAGAGTACATTGAGGATGCTGTTGTCTACCTAGATGCTGGCTGCACTGAGAGTTTCCAGTTCACTGGGGCATTGCCTATATTAATTGAACATGGAGTCCGCACTATTTGCAGCTTGGAGAATATGTCTCCCCTTGACGTGGTAGGTACACTCTGTTGGTTCTATTTTAGGCGGCAGTGTTTTATAATAGTGCAACCCCTTAGTGCATCGACTTGCCTCACAAACTCATGGCCATTGACCCTCTAAAAGTAGGATTAACATTGGTTATGGGTATTACACTGTTACAGTTAGTTTGGCTGGTACACTATAACAAATTCATATACACATTTGGTGAGCCAAGCTTCAGATTCTTGTCTCGTTAATGAGTGAGATTTTGTTGATAATGACCTGTGTGTTTATGGCCAAAAAGGTATCAAGATTTAAGATTTACTATATACTACGGATGTCCATCTGAGAATGCAGAAATCCGTGTTCCAGTTAGTTTTAGCTTTGAAATGACAGTGCTGATTGTGTTTCTTTCTCTTCAAGGTTGCCAATTGGAATGCAAGCTCTGATCCACCTAAGAAAATTGTGATCATGACTTCATGTCTTTTAAGTGATACTCACCGGTACATACTAAGATGTCTCAGCATGCATCAAGGAATCCGGCATTGTTCCATATTCACTTCCATCTCAGAGGTCTTTCCTTCTTTACTATATTATGTCTTTCTGGGACTGGAACCTATGACCTTTTTCAATTTCTATGTGGATTCCCAATGCATTAATTATATTCTTTCCTTCTCTTTATTGTCAAACTTGAGGTTTCTGCATATTTCATAGATATTGTGCTTTGATGGATCATATTTCACGATGAGTTATTGCATCTATATTCATATGACTCCACCCCAAGACTATCTGGGAACTCCTCCAGTTAGTTATTTAGTTTCCACTGTTTCACGGGTTTTCATTTCCAACCAGATATATATGAAGATATTCTTTGCTGAAACTTGTGGAATTGTTTTAGTATCTTGCTATTTTTTTTCTCTCTCTTTGTATCAATTTTTATCTGGATGATAACGAAATTTCATGTCAAGTTTCAAATTTGATTCGTCAATGCGTCACTCGTCTGCATTTTGTTAATCAACCCCTTTTTTCGGATCAATTTTAGGCAGCACACTCAGGATATCCTGATTCACCTTTAGGTCCAGACGCTTTCCGTGAATATGAATCCTTGTTATTACAAGATTATGAAGAGCTGATAAATAAGCACAAGAAAGAACATGGACCGTTAGAACAAAGAGTTAAGTTGGAAGGTTTGACCAATGATGAGGAAGGGTGGTCACAACTTGATGAAAAAGACATATCCATCCCTGTAGCTCCTCCGGTTGCAGGAGTTCTTTATGGAGATAGTGCTACAGCTCCAGAAAATGCAGAGCAAAAGTTTGTGGTGTCTGTGCATCATTTTCCCATGATTTTATGCCCATTATCACCAAAAGTTTTTGTTCTGCCTTCGGGAGGATTAGTTGCCGAAGCATTCCTGTCATCCAAGCATGAGGATTCACTTAGCCCTGGATTACCTTCCTTAAGCACAGGACTGGGTTCTAATGGTGAAGATATTTCTCCCGGAGCAATGCTGACCTCACATTTCCTGCATCATATGGCTGCCAAGGTAATTACTGATTATCATCTTTAACTTAATCAGTCACTTGCCATCCATCCACTGTCCACTTTTACACGTAAAATGTTTGCCTTCCTTTCCTGGTTTTCTAAGAATCTTTTTTTCTGAATGGTATTGAATGTATTGATGGTTATGTTGCACTAGCCGCTAGTAGTCATAGCAATAATTTGAATCAATGGATCATTGATTGTTGTTCCTATCTCTCAGTGAAAATGATCAAGGATACATCAAGAACTTGTGGTTGGATAGGATTCGAGAAGCCAAGGCATTAAGACATTAGCTATTCTCCTAAGTTATACATACATATAGTAGTTGTTTCCTTGTTGATGTATTTAAATGATATAAAAAAAATCTTAAAACATAAAACCATAAAAAATTGCGCTTTCTGAATACTGATAATACTTGATGGGTATTCATTGCCTAAAACTAAACCCTGATTATTTCAATGTGCAGATGGATCTGAAGCTGGAAATTTTTTCCTTCGGGGACCTATCAAATACAGTCGGAAGGATTATGACAGACATGTCAAGCCTCTACGATGTGGGCCGCCGGAAAAGATCTGCAGGGTTGCTGCTGATTGACCGCACCCTAGATCTTCTCACCCCATGTTGCTTTGGCGACTCCTTTTTTGATAGAATATTTTCTGCCCTACCTAGTAGAGAAATATCAGCTACTTCAAGCTTTTCAAAAGTCACACAATCCCAAAAAAATCATGGATCTACAAATCTTCATCGTGCTCCCCTTGATGTTCAGATACCAGTTGGCAATATCCTCGACAAAGCAGATTCCAGGCCACATAACTTTCAGCTCCTTGAAAGTATTGAAGCTGCTCTTTGTGGCTGGGAAACTAGCAAATCTGACTCCAAGATTCAGGATCTGATCAATCTTTGCTCGAAAGTAAATGATTCAGAGTCCTTTAACACCTCTAAGAAGCTGCTTAATGGATCCTTTGTCTCAGCAGAACATTTCCGCGGTACACCTTACCTGGAGGCTGTCTTAGATAGAAGAGGAAAAGATGGAGCTATTTTGGTGAAGAAGTGGCTCCAAGAGGCCTTGAGAAAGGAGAATATTGCCACACCAATTAAACCCCGCGCTGGTTCAGCTACCAAATCTGAGTTGGAATCTTTGCTAAAAGCGCTAGTTAAAAGTGATTCGTCTTTACTTCGAAATAAAGGGATTGTACAGCTTGCAGCAGCTGCCATCATGTCTCTGGATGAAAACAAGGCTGCCAAATGGGATGCGTTCATGAGTGCGGAGAAAATGTTGAATGTCTCTGCTGGAGACACAAGTCAGAATCTTGCTGCTCAAATTGGTGATCTCATTAATAAGAGCATTTTAACAGTGTCGCAGGGTGTGAAATCAGGTTCCTTGCAGGGTTTGCTTTCCTTTCAAGATGCTTTGTTGCTAACAAGCATCGGTTATATTCTAGCTGGTGAGAATTTCCCAACATCTGGATCCTCCCCTTTTTCATGGCAAGAGGAGCATTTGCTGAAAGAAGCCATTGTTGATGCAATCTTTGAGAACCCAGCTATAGCAAAACTCAAGTTCCTTGATGGTCTAATAGGGGAGCTGGAAAATTTCCGGAGCAAGTCCGGTTCTACAGAAGCACATGAAGAGCCCACAGACGAACTATCAATTGATGATTTTGATGATGATCAGTGGGGCAAGTGGGGCGAAGAAGACGAAGATAACGATAACAACAAAGAAAAGGGATACAATGAAGTGCAGCTTAAACTCGAGCTGCGTGACCGGGTTGATAACCTTTTCAGATTCTTTCACAAGCTAGCCAGCTTGAGTAGGAAAAACATACCCCTCAGAGAAGCATCAGTAGCATTAGAATCTGGACTCAGTGATGATTCCTACGAGAAAAGAGGGCTTTTATACAAGCTACTGAAGGCAGCATTAGGTAAACGTGACCTTCCTGGTTTAGAGCACCACTCTTCTGCAGTGGGACGACTCTTCAAAAGCGGATTCGGGAGATTTGGACTTGGCCAAGTAAGTATTCTTAACAAACTGTAACCCTGCTTTTATCACTTGCACCTACAATAATGTGAAAACTTGTCCTACACCACCTGAAACAGGGTTCAGGGCGGGCACATTTGTCCCCATAACCGAAATTGCCATCCCATAAATTACCAACCCCAAGATGACCCAACCCATGAATCACCCGCCAAAATCTAGAATCTGAACGTAAATTTTGAACTATGAAACCATAACTCTGTCAACTTGATTCAAGCCACCCCAAGGTAGAGTTTAAGCTGAGTTGAGCATCACCTGTAACCAGATTCGACCCTGTAGATAAGTATATCATTTTTGTAACCCTGGCTTGTCTACTCTTGCAGGCAAAACCTAGTCTTGCAGACCAAAACGTTATCTTCGTGTTTGTGGTAGGAGGCATCAACGGTCTAGAGGTTAGCAAATCTGAATTTCATTTTATCTGGAACTTCTGTTAAGGGGTTTTATTACTTGAGATCTAATATCAGTAGTGTTCGTCTTTGGCCTTAACAAAGGTACGAGAAGCGTTGGAGGCGTTATCAGAAAGTGGAAGGCCCGAGATAGAGCTAATCGTAGGCGGAACAACTCTTCTAACCCCGAGTGACATGGTGGACTTGCTTCTTGGAGACTTGAGTTATTTTTAGCACTTACAGGTCTTTAGATTCTTCAAATTAAAATGACTGCTATTGATGTCATGGTGCTTCTTGTACTCTAATCTTTTAGCTTCTGCGTATACATTTTTTGTGGTATCTAAAGTTTGCTGATTGACGAACAACTAGGTGCTGAAATATAAGGGACATTGTTGTAGTGTAAATAGAACTCATCTGATAAGTTCCAAGGGGAATTGAGGATGATAACATTGTTGATTTGTGTTTCTGTCAATGCTGGATAATTCTCCCTTTTTATTTGACGTTTTGAAAGAAAAACTAATAAGTACTAATAAATCAATATATTTTTCAAAAATTAATATTTTATAGAGTTTGTAACTTCTTAAACAACATATTAAAAAGTGAAACAATATATATTTTGAGACTTTGGAGTATTTTTTTGAGTGAGACTATTGAGAAGATGATAAAATGATTATTAACAAGATAAAATTTATTAAATTGCATAACAAGATCTTTTTTTATTTTAGTTAATGCTTACAAGTTAGACGGAGAGAAAAACGAAAAAACCTACATGAATTTAACAAAATGTTGATTGAGTTCATCTCCCTCCAACACAAAAGTGAATGAGATTTTGGTAACCCGAGTCTTGATTTGTGCTTGTATTAACGTATTCAGTGGTTCAATTTCATTGCGCCGCCTCCGACCTAGGCTCTGCGGACTGGTTCGCCGCCTTGTGGTCCGCTTTCAATCACCTTTTTTCGGCAACTTCATCCCTGTGTGCCGAGTTCCGCCACTGGAATCCTCCTTGGTTCGCCAACACCTTGCATGGTTTCAACGCTAATTTGTGTTTTGTCTTTGCTTCGGTTCTGTGTTTTTGTTTGATCTCTTTTCGGACCCATTTTATCCTTGTGGTGACCTTTTCGCGGTTTTTATATATTACTGCGTCTGGAGGGTTTGAGGTGGGTTTTGAATTGTGATGGTGTTTTCTTATACCATAGTATTGAGAGGAAGCAATAATGTATTTTTTAGTTATATATTTTGTTGCTACATTGATTCCTTTGGTAGATAATATCTCCGGTGAAGATCGACGGATTTGATTGTTTAATAACTTAAGTCGTGCATTTATGATTGACATCTGAAGGCTCTTAGGGAGTTCATAATATGAGTTGTCCACAACTTCTTCTTCAGGTCCTCCTTAGTTGTTGAGCAGTTTCTCTTTTCTTTTTTGGCCTAGTTGTTTGCCCTGCGTGGTTGTTTATTATTTCCTTTGTCATTTCAATTTTGTCATTTGCTTATGTCATTTGCTTCAGCTTTTGCTTTTGTTGTACATGATGATTAACTCATCTACCGACTTGTCCGGTCTCTCGTTTTCTTTAAAAGTGTCTAGATAAGCGAACTTCTTTCCTAACATAAAAAACGAGGCATTATGATATGTTCCCAGTTCCCAACAAACCAGCAGTTGGTTTATTAGTTTAGTTAATTTGTCTTTAATTCCAGTATCTATTGTTCTAGGGCAGTTAATTAGTAGAAGTTAGAATAGTCCAATTAGCAGACCACTAAGGCCACTAGGCACACCTCTATATTAGTGGTAGTAGTTAGTTTTCTGAATTTTAGGAGCCTATTTAAGTCCTAACTGTTAGAGTCAGTTGTAATCATCTTTGAATTATCAATATATCGTATCAAAAGTGGGATAGTTCCTGCACAAATCCTCTAGCGAGATTCTTGCTTGAGTGGTCTTCCTAGGTGCGAGATCCTTGCTCCTAGTGGTTTCTATCAATTTAGTATCCTAGTCGTTCGATCTGAATGGTGATGACACGTTCTTTCGCTAACGATCCACCCCCACCGCCTCCCCCAGGCAGTCCTCCACCACCAAATCCATCACCCCCTGAAAATACAAACCCAAAAATGGCAGCCACGATTGAGATGCTAGTGGCTGAAGTAGAAACCCTCAAAGCCTAAACCAGAGACTCTCCATTCTCTGGTCGTACTCCCGAGAGATCCAATCGGGGCGGTTCTCATGCCCACCGTGCAAAACCTTATGAACGAGGCCGTACTCGTGGGTGGGATGGTCAAGAGGAAGAAGAAAGCGACCGAGGTTTCCACACCAATCGGCGACCTCGGGCGAAAATTGAATTCCCCAAGTTTGAAGGCGGAGATCCCCGGGGTTGGGTACTAAAGGCCAAAAAGTATTTTTCAGTACTTTCAGATTCCCGACGAACTCCGTGTTGAAGTGGCTTCAATGCACCTTGAAGGCGATGCTCTTGATCTGTACGCTCGAGTTAATGGAGATAGAGAAATTCTGTATTGGGAAGCCTTGGTGAAAGTGTTCCAAGAACACTACGGGCGACCGAAATTCCAAAACCCTCATGAATACCTGTGTGCCACAGAACAGACCAGTACGGTGGCGGAGTATCGTCAAGAATTTGCTTGACGAGTCGTGTGCAAGATTGGCCGGAGCAATGTTTGCTAGGCGTCTTCCTCGCTGGGTTGAAAGAAGAGTTAAGGGTGGAAGTACGGATTCATAAACCTAGATCGGTTTTCAAAGTAGTCAGCCTAGCTTTAGAATTTGAGGCTAAGAAAGTAAGGAGGGCCTAGATATAAGCCCACCACCAAATAACCCACAAAGCAGGCCCAATCCATCACCTTCCTTGCACTCCAATTTCATCACATCTTCCTCCCGTGCAAATACAACCCCTAAAGTCCAGCCGTCGGAATTCTCCAACTCTCCCGTTTCCAATCGCCGCCTGAACCAACCCTTGCCAGTTCCGGCGAGCTCCTGGGAAGACGAAAGACAAGCCCGGTGGGAGAAAGGGTTATATTTCCGCTGCGGAGAGAAGTTCACCCTTGGGCATAGGTGCAAACAATCAACCTTCTCGCAGCTAGAGGAAGTTCAACCCATCTTCGGGGATAGGTGTGGGCTCATTGGAAAGGAAGAAGTCATGGAAGCTAGAGGGGATATGGTTGAGATCTCTTTCAATGCCCTATCCGGCAAGTCACGAGGCACAAACTTTGAAGTTCGAGGAAACCCTGCAGGGACATCCTATTCTTGTCTTAGTTGACAGCGGATCCATCGACAACTTCATCTCAGACAAGTTGGTAAAGGAACTGCGACTTCAAGTTGAATGTGTCCCTTCATTCGGTGTTCGAATTGGTAATAGGGAAGTCATTCAATGCAGTGGTGTGTGCCCCGACATCGACATTAAGATGCCCGGTCTCACCATCACTCAAGATTACTTTCCTTTCTCTTTGGTGGGAGAAGACTTGGTGCTTGGAATTGGTTGGCTGGTGTCCCTAAACACTATACAAGCTATCTAGAAGGAGATGCTCCTAATATTCGATAATAAGGGACAGCAATACAAGCTCCAAGGGCTGAGGACCGGTGGCGATAAGGGTGCTATCACTTAGTCCAGTGGCTGAAAAGAGTGCCCGCCTTGAGGACAAGGGGGGTGCGCTGATACGTTCCCAGTTCCCAGCAAAGCAACAGTTAGTTTATTAGGGCTTGTTTGGTATCGATTCCCGGTAATCAAAAATTGGGAATCGGAATCAGTGATTACCGATTTGGTGTTTGGTACGACAAAACCCGGAATGAATTTGATTACCCGAAATCCCATCATCCCCAATTTTGACCCGTTTTCATTCCCCACAAAATAGGTAGGGATGAGCTCATTCCCAATTTCCCAATCTCACCTTCTACAACTCAACCCCATCTTCATCCTGCATCTTCACCCCGTCCGAAGTTGCCGCCACCAGTTCGCCGCCGCTGCTGCCGTAACCACCAGCGTTTGATGTCATCGTCACCCATCGTCTAAATCTATCGTCGTCGTTTGATTTGTCGTCTCTCTCGATCGACTCCTCCACCAGTCGCCGCCACTGCTCCTCCACCGGCCAAGAGCTCCGAAGAAGGTTCCTCTCTCTCTCGATCTGCTCCTCCATCGGTTGACGGTCGCCGCTGCTCCTCCACCGGTGGAGAGCTTCGATGAAGGTTCATCTCTCTCTCGGCAAATCTGCTCCTCCGCCGCTATCCAAATCCGTCGTCATATCCTCTCCCCGGGCACCGGGCTCTCAAGATCCGCCACCTTCCTCTCCTCTGCATCGGGATCTCCAGATCCGCTTTCCTCATCGTGGTCCTCCCCTCACTGGACTCTTCAAACCTGCATCTTCCCCATCGTGATCTGCTTTCCAGATCTCCAAATTTGTTTTGATGAATTTTGAATTAAATGGTTGAATTTGTGCTAACCTTGAGTTAATCTGGGAAATAGAATTTGTATTCTATTTAAATTTTGGCAGGATAATTTTGTATATTTTTAAGTTAATTTGTAAATTTCTCATTCCGACGTTATATCAAACAACTTCCATAAGTAATGACTTATTACGATTCTCATTCCCATTCCGATTACTATATTCATACCAAACGAGGCCTTAGTTTAGTTAATTTGTCTTTAATTCCAGTATCTATTGTTCTAGGGCAGTTAGTAGAAGTTATAATAGTCCAATTACTTCCTATTTCCTATTTCCTACTTCCTATTTCCTAGGATCATGTTAGCAGACCACTAAAGCCACTAGGCACACATCTATGTTAGTGGTAGTAGTTAGTTTTCTGAAGCTTAGCAGCCTATTTAAGTCCTAGTTAGAGTCAGTTGTAATCATCTTTGAATTATCAATATATTGTGTCAAAAGCGGGATAGTTCCTGCACAAATCCTCTAGCGAGATTCTTGCTTGAGTGGTCTTCCTAGGTGTGAGATCCTTGCTCCTAGTGGTTTCTATCACATGATATATCTAAAATTTGATCGCTTGCTGTTTGAATTAGACATGGATATTGATCTATTTGAGAAATAGATCTTAAATTCAATGAAAGAGTCATCTTGATATTGATTTTCGGTCGAATTAGGAAAAGATTTTAAGATATGAGGGATTTTTGTGTTCATAGTTGTTCATCGACTACCATGGAAATTAAATGAACTCGTCTCTAATTCCGCTTTCGTGGTGCCAGTGAAAGGTTGGGCTACGATGCGTCGACTACCATGGAAATTAAATAATGCATGTTATGCATCTTAACTAAGCTAATACAACATATTATGTCTACTTTAATGCGTGCTATGATGGGACACTTGTGCATTTTAAAAAAATAAAACAAAAAGTAAAGAGGTTACCTTTGTAGAGAGAAGTCATCATTTATCCCCTTCCAACCTATTACCTTATTTAAGTTTGGCTTGCAACTAGGGTTGGAAATAACCTGCGGGTATCCAATCCACCCACTCCACCCGCATTAATTTTGCAGGCGAAAACCGGCAATAAAGTGGGTGACGGGTGCTGCGAGTGTGGGTGAGGTGGGTGATGGGTGAATTATGGGTGAAGATTTTTCACCCATTACTCGCCCCAATAGTCCACCCATTAACCCGCCCCATTCACTCGCCCCGCATACCGAAATAAAACCCTAAAATTTTTATATGTATGTGTGTGTGTGTTTTTACTATTTTACCCTCTAAAATCTAAACCCTAATCTTGAGTCTTGTGTAACATGTTATTTTGTGTATATGCATATGTATATGTATATATCATATATGTGCGTTTTCATTTTGTAACTTTTAAGTAACATGTTATTTTTATGTATGACACATATTCGGCTTCCACGGCCTCATATTTCTAGTATTGGTAACTTAAAATTTAATTTTTATTCATCTTTTAATTTTATTAAAAAATCATAATTATATTAATATCACACATTGGGCACCCACATCTCCCGCGCAGGTTGGATGAGGGTGAAGAGGTTGGCGAGTGATGGGTGGAGCGGGTGGAATTATTTGCCCACGGGACAGGTGATGAAATGGCTTTATCCACCCATAACCCGCCCCATTTCCACCCCTAGATGGGAGACACTTACCCTTCTCATCCATATCACTTAAGCAAACTTTGTGAAGCAAACATGTTTTTCCTAACATTTTTCCTATTTACATCCCTTTTGTTTCTCATTCAAAAAATCCAAAGAGGTAAGAGTAAACTACCACCAAAGCCTCATAGGCTTCCGGCCATTGGAAACCTGCATTATTGGCCTCCTCGAGCTCACACTTCTGCCTTCATGAACTATTCAATACCTACCCGCCAAAGCTTGCGATCATTGGAAACCTCCACCAGGTTTCAAGCCATCTTCACCGGTCACTTTACACCTTATCCCACAAGTACGGGGGCCTCATCTTCCTACAACTGGGGAGCAGGCCAACGATAGCCATTTGTTCTACAAAGGTGGCTTTGGAGGTCTTGAAAACCCATGACTCCGCCTTTTCAAAAAGGCCGAACTATCAATTGGTTAACAACTTCTTCTACAACAGCAAAGATCTGGTGTTTGGGACCAATGGTGACCACTGAAGGCACCTGAGAAGTGTGTGCGTGCTCCAGCTTTTGACGAACAAGAGGGTCCGGTCCTTCCGACAAGTGAGGGAGGAGGGGGTGGCTTTGGTGGCTGCCAAAGTTGGGAAATCCGCATCATCTGCGGTGAATCTAAGTGAGATGTTTATGATGCTATCTGGTGATGTAATTTGTAGGGCGGCATTCGGAAGGAAGTATAATAGCTCTGAGAAAGGCGGCGACAACTTCCCAAAGCTAATAAAAGAGTTCGCTGGGTTGTTTGGAGCCCAAAATATTGAGGATGTGTTTCCTTGGTTGTCCTGGATTAAGTCGTTGAACGGGTATAATGCTAAGGTGAAGAAGATTCAAAGGGTGTTCGATGAATTCTTGGAAAAAAATTATTCGAGACCATGTCAATGCTCCGACATAATCAGCATCAGGCAACACCATGAAAGGCTTTGTGGATATCTTGCTTGAAGTTCAACGGGAAGATGACGCCAAAGGCAACCCCGTTGGCATCGACACTTCAAACATCAAAGGCGTCCTACTAGTATGTTCATTCATCTTACATATAAGCTCAAATAACGTTAAATATACATGTTAACGGCCCAACATATCATGTTTTAAACCGGACATATTTGGGGCTGGGACCCATACAGGGCAGCTCACGATGGAGTGGAGATTCACCGAGCTCATGAGGCATCCGGAAGTGATGGAGAAACAGCAACAGGAAGTGTGAGGAATAGTTGGAGAGAAGGAGTTGGTGTCGGAGGATGACTTGATGAACATGGTGTATCTGAGAGCGGTGATCAAGGAGACTTTGAGGTTGCATCCACCGCTCCCAGTGCTACTTCCCCGCGAGTGTTGCGAAGATGTGACAATAGACAAATACCACATTGCTGCGGGCACCCAAGTCTTCATCAACGAGTGGGCGATTTTTTGTTTGAAATGGTTAAAAAAAATCAAAATAGCCATGAAACCAAACTTGTATTTTTTTTTTCTATTTTCTCCTCTTAAATATGAATTTTGATGGAAATTAAAAAATACAAAGTTGATAAGTCGAACAACGACTTTGTTATTTTATTATTTTACCCTCTAAAATCTAAAACCTAATCTTAAGTCTTGTGCAACATGTTATTTTTTGTATATGTATATATGTATATATGTGTGTTTTCATTTTGTAACTTTTAATTAACATGTTATTTTTATGTATGACACGTATTCGACTTCCACGAACTCATATTTCTAGACCATTAGTTCGATGAATTCTTGGAAAGAATTATTCAAGACCATGCCAATGCTCCGACAGAATCAGCATCAAGCAACACCATGAAGGGCTTTGTGGATATCTTGCTTAAAGTTCAACGGGAAGATAAAGCCAAAGGCAACCCCGTTGGCATCGACACTTCAAACATCAAAGGCGTCCTACTAGTATGTTCATTCATCTTACATATAAGCTCAAATAACGTTAAATATACATGTTAATGGTCCAACATATCATGTTTGAAACATGACATATTTGGGGCTGGGACCCATACAGGGCAGCTCACGATGGACTGGGGATTCACCGAGCTCATGAGGCATCCGGAAGTGATGGAGAAACTGCAACAAGAAGTTTGAGGAATAGCTGGAGACAAGAAGTTGGTGTCGGAGGATGACTTGATGAACATGGTGTATCTGAGAGCGGTGATCAATGAGACTTTGAGGTTGCATCCACCGCTACCTGTGCTACTTCCCCGCGAGTGTTGCGAAGATGTGACAATAGACAAATACCACATTCCTGCGGGCACCCAAGTCTTCATCAACAAGTGGGCGATTTTTTATTTGAAATGGTTTTAAAAAAAATCAAAATAGCCAAGAAACCAAACTTATAATTTTTTTTTCTATTTTCTCCTCTTAAATATGAATTTTGATGGAAATTAAAAAAATACAAAGTTGATGAGTCGAACAACGACTTTGTTATTTTATTATTTTACCCTCTAAAATCTAAACCCTAATCTTGAGTCTTGTGTAACATGTTATTTTTTGTATATGTATATGTATATATGTATATATATGTGTTTTCATTTTATAACTTTTAATTAACATGTCATTTTTATGTATGACACGTATTTGACGGAATGAAAGTCGTTGATTTACCTCGTCAAAAATAAATCTCAAACAAACAAACTAGTATAGTATGCAAGTAAGGGATCGAACCCAAGAGAATCAAGTATTTTTAAATATTATGTATTTATCAATATAAAAGATAAGATTTTTATGAATAAAAATAAAAGAAAATAATATTGACAAAAGCAAATAAAGGATAGAAGAAAAGGTTTTCCACCTACAAGTTCTCGACTTTGGTTGGTTTTATTGGTCATCGAATCCTTCTAGCTTCATGAACTATCCAATATCTACCCGCCAAAGCTTCCGATCATTGGAAACCTCCACCAGGTTTCAAGCCATCTTCACCGGTCACTTTACACCCTATCCCACAAGTATGGAGGCCTCATCTTCCTACAACTAGGGAGCAAGCCAACGATAGCCGTTTGTTCTGCAAAGGTGGCTTCGGAGGTCTTGAAAACCCATGACTCCGCCTTTTCAAAAAGGTCGAACTATCAATTGGTTAACAACAACTTCTACAACGGCAAGGATCTGGTGTTTGGGTCCAATGATGACCACTGGAGGCACCTGAGAAGCGTGTGCGTGCTCCAGCTCTTGACGAACAAGAGGGTCCGGTCCTTCCGACAAGTGAGGGAGGAGGAGGTGGCTTTGGTGGCTGCCAAAGTTGGGAAATCCGCAGCCTCGTCATCTGCGGTGAATCTAAGTGAGATGTTTATAATGCTATCTGGTGATGTAATTTGTAGGGCGGCATTCGGAAGGAAGTACAATAGCTCTGAGAAAGGCGGCGACAACTTCCCGAAGCTAATAAAAGAGTTCGCTGAGTTGTTTGGAGCCCAAAATATTGAGGATGTGTTTCCTTGGTTGGCCTGGATTAAGTCGTTAAACGGGTATAACGCCAAGGTGAAGAAGATTCAAAGGGCGTTCGATGAATTCTTGGAAAGAATTATTCGAGACCATGCCAATGCTCCGACAGAATCAGCATCAAGCAACACCATGAAGGGCTTTGTGGATATCTTGCTTGAAGTTCAACGGGAAGATGACGCCAAAGGCCACGTTGGCATCGACACTTCAAACATCAAAGGCGTCCTACTAGTATGTTCATTCATTTTACATATAAGCTCAAATAACATTAAATATACATGTTAACGGTCCAACATATCATGTTTGAAACAGGACATATATTTGGGGCTGGGACCCATACAGGGCAGCTCAGGATGGAGTGGGGATTCACCGAGCTCATGAGGCATCCGGAAGTGATGGAGAAACCGCAACAGGAAGTGTGAGGAATAGCTGGAGACAAGGAGTTGGTGTCGGAGGATGACTTGATGAACATGGTGTATCTGAGAGCGGTAATCAAGGAGACTTTGAGGTTGCATCCAACGCTACCAGTGCTACTTCCCCGCGAGTGTTGCGAAGATGTGACAATAGACAAATACCACATTCCTGCGGGCACCCAAGTCTTCATCAACGAGTGGGCGATTTTTTATTTGAAATGGTTAAAAAAAATCAAAATAGCCAAGAAACCAAACTTATAATTTTTTTTTCTATTTTCTCCTCTTAAATATGAATTTTGATGGAAATTAAAAAATACAAAGTTGATGAGTCGAACAACAACTTTGTTATTTTATTATTTTACCCTCTAAAATCTAAACCCTAATCTTGAGTCTTGTGTAACATGTTATTTTTTGTATATGTATATGTATATATGTATATATGTATATGTGTGTATTTTCATTTTGTAACTTTTAATTAACATGTTATTTTTATGTATGACACGTATTTGACGGAGGGAAAGTCGGTGATTTACCTCGTCAAAAATAAATCACAAACAAACAAACTAGTATAGTATGCAAGTAAGGGATCGAACCCAAGGGAATCAAGTATTTCTAAATATTGTGTATTTATCAATATAAAAGATAAGATTTTTATGAATAAAAATAAAAGAAAATAATATTGACAAAAGCAAATAAAGGATAGAAGAAAAGGGTTTCCACCTACAAGTTCTCGACTTTGGTTGGTTTTATTGGTCATCGAATCCTTCTGCCTTCATGAACTATCCAATACCTACCCGCCAAAGCTTCCGATCATTGGAAACCTCCTCCAGGTTTCAAGCCATCTTCACCGGTCACTTTACACCCTATCCCACAAGTATGGGGGCCTCATCTTCCTACAACTGGGGAGCAGGCCAACGATAGCCGTTTGTTCTGCAAAGGTGGCTTCGGAGGTCATGAAAACCCATGACTCCGCCTTTTCAAAAAGGCCGAACTATCATTTGGTTAACAAAATCTTCTACAACGGCAAGGATCTGGTGTTTGGGTCCAATGGTGACCACAGGAGGCCCCTGAGAAGCGTGTGCGTGCTCCAGCTCTTGACGAATAAGAGGGTCCGGTCCTTCCGACAAGTGAGGGAGGAGGAGGTGGCTTTGATGGCTTCCAAAGTTGGGAAATCCGCAGCCTCATCATCTGCGGTGAATCTAAGTGAGATGTTTATGATGCTATCTGGTGATGTAATTTGTAGGGCGGCATTCGAAAGAAAGTGTAATAGCTCTGAGAAAGGCGGAAACAACTTCCCGAAGCTAATAAAAGAGTTCGTTGAGTTGTTTGGAGCCCAAAATATTGAGGATGTGTTCCCTTGGATGGATTGGATTAAGTCGTTGAACGGGTATAATGCCAAGGTGAAGAAGATTCAAAGGGCGTTCGATTAATTCTTGGAAAGAATTATTCGAGACCATGCCAATGCTCCGTCAGAATCAGCATCAAGCAACACCATGAAGGGCTTTGTGGATATCTTGCTTGATGTTCAACGGGAAGATGACGCCAAAGGCAACCCCGTTGGCATCGACACTTCAAACATCAAAGGCGTTCTACTAGTATGTTCATTCATGTTACATATAAGCTCAAATAACGTTAAATATACATGTTAACGGTCCAACATATCATGTTTGAAACAGGACATATTTGGGGCTGGGACCCATACAGGGCAGCTCACGATGGAGTGGGGATTCACCGAGCTCATGAGGCACCCGGAAGTGATGGAGAAACTGCAATAGAAAGTCGTTTGTTTCCTCGGTATCATGGTGACCCGGCGGGTCGACCCGTGACCCGCCGGGTCAGCTGACCCGCCGACCCGGCGATTTCCTGGGTTCGGGTGCGGGTCGTGCCTGTCCCGACTCGTGACCCGTCGGGTCGGACCCGTTCCAGCACGACCCTCATGCTTACTATCAGTAACAAGGTCATGTGCCTATAACAGTCAACCATTTCCCCAACTCTGCTGGTGGCCCTCTCAACCCCGGTCCGGAACTCGACGAAAATGCCAACAAGATTGGTCGTGTTGTCAATGTCTGGGACGTATCATCGCGTTCGAATTCCTCCGAGGCACCCGGACGAACTCGCAGAGGTGAACCAACTTTACCATCCGCTTTTTGCAGAGAAATACGCGAGGCGCCCGTCCCCAAGAGATGGAGGGATATCTCCATCGCTAAGTATAAGGGAGATACTGATCCCAATTATCACCTCAACCAATTCACCACGGCGATGAGGATGAACGAGGACAATGATGCTATGTATTGCCGCTCATTTCCGTCTACGTTGAGCGTGGTAGCATTAACATGGTTCACCAATTTGGCTCGATCCTCCATCAACAACTTCGCACAACTGTCAGACACATTCGTCGCTCATTTTGGCAGCGCTTGCACAAGGAAGAGAACCATGTTGGACCTCAACTCCATCAAGCAAGGGGCGACCGAGTCATTGGGAAACTTCTTCAACAGATTCACCAATATGGTGGTACAAATCCCAAGATTCAATCAAGAATCCGCAAGCACAATATTAATGGGCAACCTGGCCGAAGGAGGTTTCAAAATCTGCCTATTCCGAAAGGAGCCGACAAACTACGATGTTCTGAGAGAACTCGTAACCAAGCAGATCCACGCCATGGAAGCTGCAAGCTCTAGCTCGCGTCCCATCGAGCCTAGACCACCGTCCCACCACCGGGTCCCTAACAAGCGCCAATGAAGAGAAAATTTCGGGGATCAGCAACACCGCAATCCTCCCTGGCAATACCCCGTCATCCCGCCACGACCTCAAATCCAAGAAGTGTAGTGCAATCAAAGGTCAGGACTAGGTCCACTTGGTGCCCCAACCAATGTAATGATGGCTCACCCCGACCAGATTTCACCTCCGGTCTATGGGATTCCGCAAGCTCTTCCTCAAAAGGAGGAGCCCCTTCAAATTTGTGCCCCACCAACGAATCCCAGTCATCCAATCGCGACGCCACAACAACACCATCCTTCTGTGGTCCCTCCCCGGCAATATGAACCACCTAATGCTCCACCAAGACCCTACAATCCCCAGTATGCAGCTAGAGGAAGAGGTAGGGGAACTTACCCCTAGAACAGGGGAGGAAGGAATGGGAACAGTGGAGGAGGGTATCGACCTCCACCAAGGGACACAAGAAATACCTCCGCAGCAAGGTCCTCGTCCAACCGACCTCAGCACTCCAACCAAGATCGCCGAAGACCTCCCTCTCCGAATGGATGCATCAATACCATTGTGGGAGGACCCGCGACATCTGAAACCAGTAATCAGGAGAGGAAAAACTATGAAAGAGAAGCCAGACACCCCCCATCCGAGGCCAGTGTCAAACAAGCATCCACTGCGCACGCGATACTGAGTTTCTTCGTTTCCGATACTCGGGACGCTGGCGATCTTAGGATGCCTCACTCAGAACCTATGGTCATCCATGTGCAGATAGGAACCAAAACTATCAAGCGAGTCATGATAGATACGGCTTCAACTGTAGATGTTCTTTACTAGGACGCCTTTGAGCAACTCGGGATCGTTGAAAACGCTCTGCGTCGCTACTCAGAAAAGCTAGTCTTCTTCTCTGGAGACGAGGTTGAGGTAGCTGGAACGATTGAGTTGGCCCTGACGTTAGGGACCACGCCAAATAAAAGAACCCACATGATTGAGTTCACAGTGGTCCGACTGTCGTCCATCTACAACGCTATCATGGGCCGAGTAAGTCTATTCAAGTTCCACATAGCATGCTCCATATATCATTTTAGCGTCAAATTTCCATGCGCCGACGGAAAGGTGGGCGAAGCGCGAGGAGAACAAGCAGAAAGTAGAGTTTGTTACTTATCCTCACTAAGAAAGGGCCACAACCGAATATTCGCGATTAAGGGAGACGCTCAAGGATCTTTAAAAGAATAAACAACCGATGAGCGCGAGCAAGAGGCCACATCCGAACAACAATAGGCAGAACTGGAAGTTCGACCCGAAAAGATAGCTGACAAGATTGTGGAGGAAAAAATCGCTTTCTTTCCCTTCCCAAACAAGACCGAAGCTCTGTACCACGGTCACAGTTTGATTGTCCCCGCCTTAGAGCGCCTCAAGAATTTGTTGAAAGAATCACGTGACGTTTTTGCATGGTCACAACAAGATTTAAAGGGGATCCCCCGAGAAACCACGGAACATTCCTTGAGACTTAATCACGAGGCAAGACCTGTATGCTAAAGAAAGAGAAAGATGGCCGCCGAAAAATAAGAAGCAGCAAAACAAAAGGTGCACAAGCTTCTACAGGCCGGATTTATTCGCGAGATTAATGATTCAACCTGGTTGTCAAATGTGGTGCTAGTCAGAAAGAGCAGTCGAAAATGGAGGATGTGCGTAGATTTCAAAGATCTGAACAAAGCCTGCCCGAAAGATAGCTATCATTTGCCATCCATCGACGAACTAGTAGACACCACAGCAGGGCATGCTACTCTAAGCTTTCTAGATGCTTATTCTGGCTACAATCAGATCAAAATGAGCCCTCGCGATGAAAAAAATACTGCCTTCATCACCAACCAGGGAACCTTTTGTTATAACGTAATGCCATTTGGGCTTAAGAATGCGGGTGCCACTTTTCAGCGAATGATAGAGAAAGTATTTGTGTCGCAGATCGGAAGAAATGTTGCAGTTTACGTCGATGATATCGTGATCAAAAGCCTTACAAAGGAGGACCACTGCAAAGATCTGCAGGAAACCATCGACACGCTAAGGAGAAATCGTGTTTGCCTGAACCCAAAAAAGTGTGTTTTTGGGGTGGATTCCGGAAAATTCCTGGGTTTCATGATAAGCCACCGTGGAATAGACGTAAATCCCTCAAAAGTGCAAACTATCATCGACATGGCCCCTCCAAAGACGCTGATCGATATTCAGAAATTGAATGGGTCAGTCAAGTACTTAAGCAGATTTTGTTCGCGATTAGCTTATCACTCACTGCCCTTCTTTGAGCAGCTAAAAAGGAAAGGTCCAGTCGAATGGACAACCATTTTGGATAAGGCTTTCAAGAGTATGAAGAAATATCTGGCTACCTTGCCCACTCTTCATTTTCCATGCGAGCATGAAACTTTACAGTTGTACCTCACCGTCGGATCCACCACTATTAGCACAGTGCTCACTAGGGAATCCAAGCTTCCTATCTACTTCGCCAGCCGAGTCTTTCAACCTGCTGAATCCAGATACACCCCGATAGAGAAGATGGCTCTATCTGTGGTTTTTGTAGCGCGAAGATTGAGGCCTTATTTCCAGGCTCACACCATTGAAGTGCTCTCCGACCTGCCCCTCCATCAGATCCTACACTCACCGTCCCTTTCGGGAAGAATGGTTAAATGGGAAGTGGAGCTTTCCAAGTTCGACATTCATTTCAAACCCAGAAAATCTCGTTTGGCCCAAGCTTTGGCCGATTTCGTTGTCGAGGCCGTCTTTACGGACTCTCAGGATCGCGATCGAGAGGACTGGGTAATTAACGTCGATGGATCGGTATCGGTGGGGGGATGTGGAGCAGGAGTCACCATCCCTAGCCCGAGTGGAGAGATAACCGATTTATCCTTCCAATTATTATTCGAAGCCACCAACAATGAAGCAAAGTATGAGGATTTGGGAAATGCTACCTAAGTATTTAGCCCACATACAAACACTCATGGCCGCCTTCGGGAAATGTCCTATCACATCCATACCTCGCGAGCAAAATGAACGCGCCGATACATTAGCCAGAACGGGGGCCACACTGCCCCTAGGTTTAAGCGATTGCGTGGTAATCGAACAGAAGCATGCCCGAGGAATTCACCAAGAGTCTTTAGAATATCCAACCTTAGAGACTGGCGAATACTTCTCCTAGAGTACATAACTGAAGGGACCTTAATAGGCGAGTTACAAGACAACCAGAGCATTAGAAAAAGAGCGGCCCGTTTTCGAGTCAGAGATGGCCGGTTATACAAAAGGGGTTTTAACCTCTCGGATCTCCTCTGTGTCTCAGACCAAGAGGGCCTTAATCTCGTTCAAGAGCTACACGCGGGCCTCTGTGGCAACCACCAAGGGTGGAGAGCAGTGGCATCTAAAATCACACGTCTGGGTTACTACTGGCCCTCCCTTAGAGCGGATGCTGAAATGATTATTCACATATGCGTTCCTTGCCAACGACACGAGTCGCTCAATAGAAAATAGGTCTATTAAATAATACAAGTATAACGTCATAAATAGGCCACTCAATGCAAAAAAGACATCTGGTCCCACTACAAGGTCTATCGCGAAGTAAAGTACTCAGCCAAACCCCGACCAAACCCTCCTCGCTAGGGGTGTGCATAACCGGGTACCCGACATGACACGGTTAATTGTGTCGGGTATCCGAAACCGTTAAGCTGAAAACGCCGATCCGAACACGACCTGGTTAATACCGGGTATCCGACACGGAAACACGAAACGGATCTGTTTCGGATACCCGTGTAACCCGCCACGAACCGAAAATTGAGATGTTGCCTACTGATTTGTAAACAACAAGCATTACTGTTTAACAACAAGCATTACTGATTTGTAAACAACAAGCATGAAACAATAATTTGATACATATTCCATCCAAACCAAATTGAAAATATTCAAAATAACCTATGATAGATCTACACTAAATTGAAAAGATCAAACCCTAATTTCTACAGATTCCACCCAAAAATGTAATCGACCTGAGAGAAAGACATGGAATTGAATCCAGGAAGATAAGTGAGGAGACCTTCGAGCCTAGATCTGAAATTGAAGCCGGATGATAGATCTGATCTGAGAACATTGACAAAGGAGCTGCCTCTTCGTCATCGACGTGAGTCGCCTTGTTCCGGCTCGTCGTTTTGTCATCGGCGAGTTGCCTCGTCGCCGGCTCGCCGCCTCGTTGTGACAGTCTGACAGAGTGGTCCGAGTGGAAGGCCATGTCTCTATTTCGATTAGGGGCAGCGACTTGCTGGGAAGTGAGCCGCCTCATCGCCGTCTCGGCGCCTCCGTCATGGACATGGTCTCCGTCGCCGCCTCGTCGAGCCACCAGAGATCGGTGAGAGAAGCAGTAGCATTCAGAAATTTGAGAGGGAGAGAGATGGAAGAGTGCATATTTGGAGAAGAGAGTTAGACTGACAGACGAGAGCATATGCGGCTAGGGTTTTTTTTTAGAGGTTGAAAGGCTTTTATATACTAAAAAAAAAGGAAGGAAGAGTTAAAAAAAAACGGAAATTTCGCGTGGTAACCCTGAGGTTTCGCGTAATTCGCGTGGTAAACAAAGGTTTCAGATATTTCGCCTGGTAACCCTGGGGTTTCGAAAATTTTTGCGTCGTGCCCAAAACTAGGGTTTTGATATAAAATCCCGTTTTAAACTTTTGTTGGGCTAAATAATGTAATATTAAAACATTTTGTGGAACTTTTTGAAAAAACAAGCCATCTTCTTCTAAACATAAGAGAAATACGATACAAGGCCAAAGGCGATTAGAGAAGTGGGGAGGGAGCGATAGGGGACTTATGGCTCTGCAGTGGTGGCGACTGGTGCTTCCGGTACCTTCGACGGTAGTGGCTCAGTGGTGGATCCGGTGGTGGGTGGCCGCGACTGTTGGTGTATTGAGAGTTGACAGGGAGTCTGAGAGCTCGGAATGGCTTTGAAAAAGTAAGAAATTTCTGTTCAATTTCTCGAATTAGTTATTATATATTGATTGGGATGAGTGAACTAGGGTACAAAATTCAGACCAATTCATGGTTGGAATTGTAATTTGGAATTTGAAATTTTAGGGTTTAGTTTCTGAAAATTCGGGGGTTAAACTGTTGAGCTCCCTTATTCATAGGATTTTATGACAATTGATGGAAATTGTTCTTCTGCGTGAGTTCAGAACCTATTAGTAGTGCTTTGAAATTCGACCCCAAACTGCGCAGTCTCCTTAATGTGGGTTTAGGCTTCTTGGTTTGGTGTTCAATATTTTTTTATCACAATTCAGGATATGAGTAGTAGTTGTTGTCACAAACAACCCCTGGGGCTTTATTTGATTGTTGTTTGCATACTTTTCATAGATTGTAATCAAAGCGGAACCAGAAGATGTTTCTTCCTTAGGATTGTATTGTTCTAAACTGATAAAGGTGTTTTCTATCATTCTTGGATAGCTTATATTTTCTAAATATTTTTCCTGTTAAACTAGAACAGAAAATTGTGTCAAACCCATCGTTCATGATTTGAGTTAGGTTAGATTGCCCAGATGTATTAATCTTTATATATTTTTATAATGATATTAATGTTCTCATAATCTCATTGAATCAATGCTCGGACTTCCCTTTTGTCATTAGTTGAGCTTATTTTGAGATTCTTCTTTGCTGGTGTTTTTTGCTTTTTGAATCGTTTGATTTTGGGATGGGTCTAACCGATAGAAACCGAAATTAACTGATTTTTTTTATCACTTTGCCTGAATTTACTCAAAGGGGAAACGAAAAAATTCATGAGGTATGTGATCTGCTTGTGATTCGTTTCATGAGGTCAAATGAAAGCTTCTTGTTTATCTATAATCCACCCTGCAACTCTGCAAGTCCAGTTAATACATAACATTATGCCATCATTTTATCTTCCATTTTTTCTATCCTTTGAAGCATTTAGTTTGAATGTGTGATGTGTAGGAATTCCTTGGAAATATTTAGCAAGTATAATTGTGAACTTGAAAGTTTCAGTGACCACATCTTTTTTTTTGGTTTCATTTTTTCAAGTGTATTTCTTCATCTTACCCCGCAAAATTTGGGATTTTGCTCTTAAATTTGTTTGGTTCACTTGCGTTAATTAATATACAGAGAGGCATGCTCATGTGAAAACTAAAATTATGGTACAAACATCAATATACAAGTGAAACTAAGCTTTAAGTAAGCTCTGATATATATGTCTGAATTTTCAACAACCGAAGGCAAGATAAAACTCAGCTGAGCATTGAAGTAAGCTCTGAATCCTCTGATATACATCTTGCATTGTGTGTAAATGTTTATGTTTCCTATATCTAATATTTTTCAAGCCTATTAGCTCAAATGGTAGAGCGATGTGTGCTCATACACAAAGATGTGGGTTCAAATCCCGCATAGGCTTTTAAATCTCATGGTTATGTGTATTTTTTTTAAGTAACAAAGTGCTTGCTAATTTACATTTTCACTCTTTTGACACTGCTATGATACACGATGTTATAACATTTTGTATCAGTTTGGCAACCAAGTGCTTGATTATTCCATTTAAGATAATTCCAACTCTCTCAAATGCAGCAGTAGTTTTGAAATAATTCCAACTCTCCACACACAACTAGGCCAGAAATTCAAGCCTCTCCACACACATACAATGGGAAAAGGAAGATAAAATATGTTCAAGATAATGCATTTAACCAAGCCTATGTGGGATTCGAACCCACGTCTTCGTGCATGAGCACTTTGCTCTCCCATTTGAGCTAATGGGCTAAAAAAATTCTAGCACCTAGAAATAAACACAAGAGGATCCTAGCACCTAGAAATAAGCAGCATCTCTGGATCTTTCATGTCATCAATTTCTCAATCTAACAAACGAAACGTCAATTACAGAAACTGAACACATGAATTGGTCCCTGGTTTCAGAACCCTGGATATATAGTGGAGAATCTTACTTTGTCTGCAAGAGGGTCAAAGACAGCATAAAGCTTGAAGTCCGGTGTCACCCAGCAGAGTAGGACTATCACAATGAAGCACGAGATGTCAGAAGAGCTGTATAACAACAACTTGGGGAATTCGATGAAAATCCAAGAATTCTAATGCCCCGTCCAACAAGATGCATGTTAGCACGAAAGTTGTCTATTCTTTCAACTGATATGACTTGTATTAGAACTAGGAATCCACAAATTCAATAGAGAAAACATCATTCAAGGTGAGAATGAAAGTTACAACATTCCATTCAGTCTTGCCCAAAAAAATCAACACAACATTCTCTTGTGAGATCAAGGAACAAAAATAGCTCAATATTTTCATTTGCAATGATATTATATGACAGTTCATCCTCCTGGGCAATGTTTTCAGAAATTGAACACATGAATTGGTCCCAGTTACAAAACCCTGCAGTTGTTGAATAACAAATACAAACCATAAACGAAAAAACCCCAAAGTTTCGGAACCTAAACCCTAAAATTGCTAGGAATAAGCTTCCAACCACGAATTGGTCTCAATTTCGTACCCTAGTTCACTCATTCAATTCACTTAAAAAACTAATTTGAGAAATTGAATAGAAATTTCTTACCTTTTCAATGCCGTTTGAGCTCTCAGATTACCCGTCAACTCTCAATCCACCACCACCAGACGCTCCACACACCACCGGAGCCACCACTACTGTTGGAGACACCGGAATCACCAGTCGCCACCACTTTCGGAGCCACCAGTCACCTCTCGCCTCCCTCCTCACTTCTCCAGTCGCCCATGGCCTCCTCTGTCACGTGCCTCGCTTCTATTTAGGAGAAGATGGCATGCGCCTGCGCCCGCCACCGGCCCTCTCACACCCGTCGCCGGCCACCGCCCTGACGTCCTCGACCTGTCTCTACAAACGGCTTCTCCTCCCACTGTGAAACCCGTCTCCATATTGTCAATCCTTCGAAAGAGATTGTCTTTCAATGTTGTTATTTGTTAAAATAAACCACAAATTTTGTTAATATTACAATACTCACCCACCAATAACTTTAAAATCACAATTATTGGACAAAGTAAAACTCCTGGGTGCGAGACAAAAAAAATCGAAACTCCAGGGTTACCAGGCGAAATATCTGAAACTCTTGTTTACCACGCGAATTACGCGAAACCTCAGGGTTACCTCGCGAAATTTCCGGAAAAAAAAATATCCATCCGGATTCGAACCTGGGTTGCAAGCTGCACACGCACAATCAAAAGTGGGCAAAGACCATCTGGACTACATAGCGTTAATGATTTCTAGGGTATTGTATTTGTATTAATAACATATCACCTTACCTATAAATTAAAAAAAAAAATTAAACGGTTCGTGTCAGGTATCCGACAACGGGATATGCCCGATCCGAACACGAACCGTTTACAACCGTGTTTTCTCGGTTCGTGTCAGTTTCGTGTCGTGTTTTTTCGGTTTCGGGTTTTTTTCGTGTCGTGTTGTCGTGTTTTCGTGTCGTGTTTTCGGTTTTGGGTTTTTCTGCACACCCCTACTCCTCGCGACCTAAATCTTGATGTCAACCCGCGGTAAGAAACCAGAGTGGGTCCTCCAAAGGGCCTCGTGGCTCTCAAGAGCCCTAGCAAGTAGCTCACTGCCTCAAGCACCTCGTATCTCATAGCACCACGTGTATAGCCTATACCCCTAAGCGTGAGGGCATGCCTTACACGTGTCCTATGTAAAATCACGAGGTCGCCAGCCATCTACTCGCTTGGTTTCCCTATAAATACCCCCCTCCGACCTCAAAGGCATGAATCCGATTTAAGAGAGAAAGCATCAGAGATCTGATTATCCCCCGGACCTAAAGCCCCCGGAGTTGAGTTATGAAGATCTTTGATCGGAGAAGAACGTTCTTGGGATAAGAACCTCACCTAACATCCTCTTGAGACGACGATTGAACAATCACTTAATTCATCGCGAGCCAAACTTATACCCCCATTGCTTGGACTAATAAGCATATAATCTGATCATCACCCCACACGACCAAGAATTGTAGGTATTTTAAGATATTCGATCGTCATAATGAGGTAATAAGTATAGGTGAAATTCCATAAACGCGTCAGCAGGCACCCAAGTCTTCATCAACGAGTGGGCGATTGCAAGAGACCCTGCTTCTTGGGAAGAGCCTGATAGGGTAGGTGTAGAGATTACTCAGACAAAAGCTTTGAAGGGTGTTAAACAGGGTTAGTGAAGCATATCTTTCACCCAGTGGTATGTTTGCAAGAGAAGGTGTGATTGTAGGAGCTTAACCTATTGCTGGTGGTTTAAGACATAATCGGTGCGGTTTAAAAATAAAAGACTTTCAATATGGGCACACTTTTTTTGTAAGTGGTATCGTGTAATTGCGAGCGAAGACTCACTTTAGTCCATCATATGGAGTTTTCACAATTGTTTGTAGGAGGCTTCTTAAGCACATTTTTAATCGATTTTGTTGCTTTGTCTTTTTCATCTTTTCTTATAGTATGACCCTGCATGTCATGAGGTTTAATAATAATACATTTGCCTTTTAGTTTGACCTGTTTGATTCTTTAAACATGTCCGAACAATAGAATTGAACTATTTTCGCAATATAAAAGATTATGATTTTTTTTTAAAAAAAATTGTTATTTAGAAAGTTTGAATCCTAGTTATTTTCTAAAATTTATTCATTTATATGATTCTTCAAATTTTGTTTTTATAAAATATTTGAACCATAATTTTCTCCGTATAAGATTGTATTATACTCCCTCCGTATCAAAATATTTGTAGTTTTATTTTTTAGCACGTATTTTAAGAAGCAAAAAACTATATAAAATATTAATTTTTAAAATAATTTTATAAATAATTGTATTAAGTATGAAATTATTAAAAAAAAATATTTAAAAAATTAATATTTTATAGAATTTTTCATTTCTTAAAAAACGTGTAAAAAAATAAAACTACAAATATTTTGAGACAGAAGTAGTAATTTTACTACTTTGTAGAAATTAATTATAAACTAAACTAATTTCATGAGACAGAATGAGAGAGTTGGATGATAACAGATTAAAAAATTTATTAGTCAAAAAGTATATCCAGTCAAACCAGTAAAGTAAAGATATGAGTAACGTAACGAACAGCTCATAGGATCATCATAGAAATAAAAGGCTATGGAGTATTTATCTGAACCACACAAAAAACACTGAGCTTCTTGAAGAATGAAGAGAGTGAGAGCACGCGCCATCCACTTCGCGTGGGTCACATGGGTCTCTTCCCTCCCTCTTCTTCATTTCCTTCCCTAAAATCTCCCCTTCTGTTTAGACTTTAGAGTAGAGTAGTAGACAGCATCATCGATTCATCGTTCACCAGGTGGAAGGGGAGAGAGGTTTTGGGGGTTGGGGAGAGAGAGGGGGCGTAGCGTATATACTGTATAGTGGAGTGAAATACAAGAGATCTTGACATGGATTCGTCGGCCATGGGGCCTCAATCTCACAATCCCCCACCGGAGCGCCACTGCATTGATCCTGCTGCATCCAAGCTTCCTCCTCCTCATTCCATGGCGGCTGATAAGGTTCTCCCTCTCCCTCTGTCTGTCTGTCTGTCTGTCTGCATTTCTCTGCTGTTTTTCACTTCCTTGTCCATATCCATATATAATATATATCCGCTCTCCGCGATCTACTCTCATATCTCTCTGTTTCCATGTGGAGATTTCATCGTTTCGCTTCCCGACTTTTACCGATCTCACCTTCCTAGGGTTTTATTTTTCAAAAGCAATTTTTTAGTCCCTTTCGCTCATTCCCTTCTCCTCAGATCTATCATTTCTCTCTCCCGTGGCCCATCTGTATTAATTGCCCTTTGTTCTTGAACTAGTAAGTGTCCTTCTAGAACACTGTAGATAGGACATTTTCTTTGGAGCTGATTTTGGTGTTTTACCTTAGTTGGACTGTTCTTCTGTGTGTGGTCTGCTTCGTTATATGCCTTCCATATCCATTGACCAACAACGCTTGGTCGGAATGCAAGCTCCAATCTATTTTCTGCTTTCTTCCCTCTGCAATATGTGTTTACATATTCTTTCCGTGCCCTATTCGTATTCGAAATGCAACCTTGACAGAGGGCTCTCAAATTGGGGACATTCATATTTCCATTTCTTAATTTCCAATTTTTTGCTGTTGGTTATGCATTACAGGAAATGTCTGCAGCTGTAATAGGGGGGAATGATCAAGTTACAGGCCATATTATTTCAACAACCGTTGGTGGTAAAAATGGTGAACCCAAAACCGTAAGGATTTTCTTATTTTTAAGTACTCTTGAATGTTTTTGGATTTCTTATGTTCTCTTGGCATCTGACCTAGTGACCTTCTCAGCTTGGAACTTTTGAAACTAGTTTGATTAGTCATAATTGTAGACTCGATTAATATCTTCATGAAATTCTTATCTCAGTGTTTCAAAGCTAAGTTTTTAATTGTGGTGTGGTTGCAGACTATTACCTACATGGCAGAACGTGTTGTTGGTACTGGGTCATTTGGGATAGTGTTTCAGGTGTGAAAGTAACTTTTTGCTGCCATTCTATCATATTTTCCCTTTCTGTATAACTGATTACCTTTGTTCACAGGCAAAATGCTTGGAAACCGGCGAGACTGTGGCTATAAAGAAGGTTTTGCAGGATAAGCGTTACAAGAATCGTGAACTGCAATTAATGCGCATGTTGGATCACCCCAATGTTGTCTCCTTGAAGCACTGCTTCTTTTCAACTACAACCAGAGATGAACTTTATTTGAATCTTGTAATGGAATTCGTACCCGAGTCCTTGTATCGTGTTCTTAAGCATTTCAGCAGCTTGAACCAAAGAATGCTGCTTATTTATGTTAAGCTTTATACTTATCAGGTACTAACCATATTTCCCCATTCATTGATTTTTAGTAATGATTTCTTCTGTTTTCCTCTGTGATTATCAGCGCAGTTTAACCCTAATTAACAAGTAAATTTTCTGCAGATATTTCGGGGATTAGCTTATATCCACAGTGTTCCTGGTGTTTGCCATAGAGATGTCAAGCCCCATAATCTTTTGGTATGTTACTTCCTTATACACCACTAAATATATTTCCTATCTTAGTAATTTGGGTACATTTTACTTACCTAATTAGATGTTGTTCAGGTTGATCCAATGACACATCAGCTTAAAATTTGCGACTTTGGAAGTGCAAAAATCTTGGTAATTGAATACGTGCTTTTGTTGTGATTTTATTGTGTATTTTCTTTTATGATGCCGCAAAGATGTGGGAATATTATTTCTATTGTAATTGTAATTGAATGATATTTTAAACACTGAAAGGTGCTGATTATAAATGGCTGACCTAATGAAGTAATGAATAATAGATGATCATTATCAAGTTTTGCACTTTTTGTTTGTCACATACCTCACTCAACCCTCCCTTTAACAGTGTTTCTCTTTCTCAAAGACACTTTCAAAATCTTCCTGTCATATCAGTGCTCTTAAATGTCCTGTATTAAACACGTGGCTTATACTTGACATTTGGTTTCAGTATTTTTTATTAGATGATGATAATGCATTGTGTTACTCTTGCTGAGGTGCATCACAAACCAATTTATTTGCTAAATGATTTTCTTGCATCATGACTTCTTTGAGAATGAATCTTAGATCAGAGGATCTGCTTGAGCTCTGTGGTGTTGCTACCTTGATTATTGTCTTGTAAATGAGTTGATGGGGTAGTTCTGGGCCCAATATCTAGCTCTGAAAAGGTAAATATTGATGGTGTAACTAGGTCACAAAAGGATGTGGACCATACAGGGGTCCCGTGTAAAAGGCCAAAACGGTTGTATACCCTTTCCCAAAAAACATCTATACAACAGCCCACTAACCTTTGTAGAAAGTCACCATCATCCCTCTTCCTACCGCCCTCCCTAGCCCAACAACCACTTTTGCCACCCCTTATCCCCAAGTGTTTTGAATTAATTTACAAGCATCCATGATGCGCCTGAACCATTCACTAGTATTACATGGTTCGTTGCTAAACAAAACATGGTTCCTCGCCAGCCAAGCATAGTAAATCAAGGCTTAGGAAATTAAGAACTTACATATTTCTCTGATATTTTGGTTTGGATTGAGAGAAGATCAATTAATTTTGGCAATTATTTTACTAGAACCAAGTTCTTTTCCTTCTTAGCTATTCATTAATCGCAGCCTCGCAGGCCTTTTTACTAGAACTAAATGCTTGGGCTCTGTAGGTATTTTTTACTAGAACTAAATGTGTGGGCTCTCATCCTCTTATTAGTTCTATTCAAGTTGCCAATTTTCATATTTTAGATTTTCTTTTTTGATGTTCAAAATGCTACGGTAAGTGATACTGATAAGATATAAACATAGCCTAGAGAGCGCTGGGCTCTTAAACATAACCTACATAACACTGCTTTATACCTCCCTTTTTCTAACAAAAGGCTGGTTGAGGGTGAATTGGCGTATGCTTGCTTGCCTTTTGCTATGGATAAGATTTTGAAATGTTCTAGCATTAATCTCATTTTTTCCTGAATGCTGAAGATGCGATAATCAATGAGAGTTTTCAATAGTCCACTTATAAAAAAAAAATTTGTGTGGATATCAGGTCAAGGGGGAACCTCATATCTCGTACATATGTTCTCGGTACTACCGTGCACCAGAGCTAATTTTTGGTGCTACTGAGTATACAACTTCTATTGATATTTGGTCATCAGGTTGTGTCTTTGCAGAACTTCTTCTTGGCCAGGTTGTTGACTTTTCATTTTAACGATTTAACATATCACTATGTATTTTCTATCTGGAAACCTGACTAATCTTTACTCTCCTTTTTTTTTACGCAGCCCCTTTTTCCGGGAGAAAATGCAGTAGACCAACTTGTAGAAATTATTAAGGTCTAGAAGCTACTACTATGATGACTACTTGGCTGAGATTACTACGTACATGTGAAGGAAAATTACAGTAAACCTCTATATATCTTGCAGGTTCTTGGAACTCCAACTAGGGAGGAAATTCGGTGTATGAATCCTAGCTATAATGAATTTAGGTTTCCTCAGATGAAGGCTCATCCTTGGCACAAGGTATGTATTGTGGAAGCTCTATGAGCATTTAAAAAACTTGTGTTTCTTTAGTTACAATGACAATGTTGTGCTGCTTTGAGGTTATTTTTAAAGAAAAATGCTACTATTACCCTAGTAACCTTACAAAATGCATACCTGAGCCATGTCCTTACTGTATCCTATATGCCGAAATTATGCATTATTAATATCTTCTATCTTATAGCAAAAATGTCTTCTATCTAGGGGAGCTTATTATTCTGGGTGAAAATGGGAAAGGGTCATGTGGTAGTTCTTAAACTAGGTTGTACATATTTAATGCCACTGTAAGCACTGAATGGGAACCGTTTTATAATCATCTAAAAGGCTAGAAAAAGGGGGGTTGGTGCCCACGACTGAACATATTTGCTAGTACCCAAGTATGTATTTCCATGTCTACATGGTATTCCAGCTTTGGAATCATGTCTTCCTTTTACCATTGAAGTTAATCCTTGTCTTATAGCATTTTTTTTCAATCAGGTTTTCCATAAACAAATGCCTCCTGAAGCCGTTGATCTTGCTTCACGGCTGCTTCAATACTCACCAAGTCTTCGTTGTACAGCGGTAAGTTCTAAAATGTGTATGAATTCAAGTTGAAATTGTTGTTTGCTTGATTTTAATTTGAGATCTGCTTTGATTTTGAAGAGGTGTACCAACTTATCAGGAATTTGTTTGGCGTTTCCATTTTTGTCTAGGAATTTTGAATATTTCTAGCATCTTCTCTGCTGAATTTCCATGCTTTTTTCCCTCCAGCTGGAAGCTTGTGCCCATACGTTCTTTGATGAGCTGCGTGATCCAAATACCCGTCTTCCCAATGGTCGCCCACTGCCACCTCTTTTCAACTTCAAGCGAGAGGTATGTGTTGACCATCTCTGGTAGTTGCACATGTCTAGTTAGAGCTGGTAAGATCTTACTCGACCCACCCGAGCCCAGTCCCGAAAATCCAGCATCATGTGCAACCTGAGTCCAACCTGAACAAAACCCGACTCATCCTTGTAATTACTTTAATTTTCTCATTTTTAAACACACCGATAATGTGAATTATTAACTATAATGAGACCTAATATAACTAAATAAATGAAGTTTAATAGTCAACAATTAAACTAAACAAAAAATAAGCATCATATTTATAATAAAACTATCTGTGATCTGACCCAGCCAACTCGAAATCAATTCTAATTTTGATCCGAACTTACCCAGCCCGACCTAACCCTACCTGAACACACAAGAACCCAACCCGATCAACCCCATTGCCACCTCTACATCTAGTATTCACTCTGCTTCTTCAGTTGCAACTGGACTATTTGGGTCTTCCCTTACATTTCCCTTCGAGATATACAGTGCTGTATATATCTGGAAGGAGCCAAGGAAACACATGTGCTTTACGAAATTGTGCGTTTATGTGCAGTATCCTAATGAAGACTAAATTTTTGCAAGATTGTCCATTTTCAAAATTTTCATTTCCTAAATTGTGCATTTAATTTTTTCTAATATTGTTTCTGGTAGTTAACTGGAGCATCCCCTGAACTGATCGCGAGGCTGATTCCAGAGCATGTGAGGCGGCAAACTTCCATCCCTCACCCAGTAGGACTGTAGGAACATAGTAGTATCCGGTGGCAACTGACCACGAAAACTTTGTGCAGCACTCAGACGAGCTCTCAATGGCGAGCTTCCTCTCCTCCGCGACAACTTTGCCTGCCCCAAAATGGTACATTCTATTAATTCAGCTGGGGCTGAAAACTGGATATGATGTTAATTTTTCCTTTGTTAACCCATCACCTGAAGCTTTGTATATGATTTTGATCGTAGAGGGTTCTGAATTAGGCAGTGCCCAGGAAATGCAAATAATTTCTGGGTAGATAGTTCCATAAACAAGGCAAGTAAGAGGGATTTGAAAAGGCCCAAGTGATATTAGGTCAAAATGTATTTGGCTCCGTAAAAATGTTAAGTGATATATAGTTATAGTTATTTTCATTACATTTCATTGGTCGATTTGTTATAATTGGACCCAAAGTTGCATCTTGCTATATAAACGACTGCGAAAAGAAAGGATGTTCATAGATCAAACATTCGAGCCCCTAGAGCTGGCGTATATGCTAGATATACATGTTGAGCCTTATGCCAAGTTTCCTCTCTGCAATCACTCTGTTTAGAAATGCTGCCCAATGCTTATCGTGTTCAGGTAATTAAGCTCATTGCTTTCCGTGGTTTCATTTCCAAATTCTCCATTTGAAAAGGCATCATAGAGCTCAATCAGACACAAGATGCCTGAGATCAATTCCGACGAATAACCTATCTACATCATTTCGGTTATTTCAATTTAGTTTGGTTTTATTTATTTTGCCATTCTCAACTTATTACTTTTTAACTTTACGAGCGTTAACAACTGCAAGTCTGCATTAGTTCAGGATTGCTTCTATTAAGGGTTTGCTGTCATTTGTGTGTTTATGAAGATTTTTTAAAGAAAATACTTAAGTTTGTCAGTTTAATGTTGTTGCTGTTGTGGAAAACTTAATTATTTTGGGACCATCGTGTGGAAATTAAACAAAGTACCTTGAAAAACGAAGATGATCAATCGACACTTAAATTTTACAGAGCCACAAACACCCCATCCTCCCACCGAATCTTCAGCCACATACACCTCTATCCAATTTTGGGGACACTTTATCCAATTTTTCTATTATACAGAGCTGATCAAGATAGATCGGTCTAATTTTAAGGCGGATTAGCACTTCCACCTCTAAGGTTACTTCCTCTTGTTTCATCATCTCTCTCACTTGATTTAGCTTTCCACTGATATAAGATGGCAGAATCCGAAGTGAAATCAGCAGCCCTTTGGCTGGGGAAGCTGCTGGTGGAGCAAATCAGCAACTTAGATAGTGTAAGGGACCAAGTTGCTGAGCTGCAGACAGAGCTCAACACCTTGGCGACCTTCCTAATCGAAGCTCTCAAAACTTGCCGTCAGGACCAACTCGTGCAGACTGTACTATCCGATGCCAGAAATGTTGCCTATGATTGCCAAGATGTGATCGAGACGTATATCCTCAAGGTGGCTCATCACGGATACGAGGAATACCAAGGCTGCCAGCTCGGATCTGCGCTGCGCTGGGCTTGCCTCGCTGTGAATGCAGTTCCTACCCTCAAATTACACTCCAAGATTGGTGAATTGAACAGAAGGATCTCCACGTTGAAAAACAGGATGATAAGCTATGGTATCTCTGACTGGATTATTGCAGCTGATAACAACCCTGGTAGACACCTAACCGAGCCTCTAAGGCGGGTTTATACCCATGAAAGAGAAGAGTTTGTGGTTGTTGGCTTTGAAAGCCAGCTGGATGAGTTGGTTGAAAGGTTGTTGAATCCGAGCAAAGAGACGGTGATAGCCATATGTGGGATGGGCGGTATCGGAAAAAGCACCCTGGCCAGAGAGGTCTACCATCATCCCAAGTTAAGGGATGGAGGCTACTTTCAAGCCTTTGGTTGGGCTGCTGCTTCTCGACAGCTGCAACCAGACCGATTTCTTCAAACCCTCTTGTATTCTTTGGTTCCTGAGAATGACCATGAGAGGAGAAGAAAGATTGAAGAAGATTTAAAAGCTGATCAAGCTCACGCAGCGCTCTATAATCTGATGAAGTATGAAAAGTGTCTGGTGGTTATTGATGACATTTGGACATCGAACGACTGGGCCAAGCTACAAGCCGCTTTTCCTAGAAAGAAAGCATCAAGAAGCAGGATACTCTTGACAACACGCAACGAAGAAACAATATCATGTTTGGATCCGACTAAGGTGTACCTTCATCAAGTCGAGGCCTTGGATGAAACCAAGAGCTGGGAGCTATTTGAGATGACTGCATTTTCAGGTGCAGAATGTATAGGTACGTCAGACTATGTAGTAACTTAGAACACCTTTAACCATGATACTCATATTGAGTATCATAACTTGCTTTTTGTCATTTCTCTCACATCCACCTCATTTTAATATTTGGTACTCCACAACCATGATACTTGACATCTCATTTTAATATTTGGTACTCCACAACCATGATACTTGACATGAGTATCTTAATTCACTTTTTTGCATCAAAATTGTTTTTGGCAATATTTTTTTGAAGTAAAAATCAAATAGGACTCACTATTAATTTTTGATTGGATAATATTGTATGATATTGTGTAAGAATGAGTATCATACACACGATACTTGAGCTCACTTTTCTTTTTGAGTTTTTTCAAAAATCTTACTTTTTCTTACATTTTCTTTTATTATAATTGTTATGATACTTGGAGTACCACTATTAATTAAAGATGCTCTTACCGTATACATTATGTAGCTATCATACATAATAGGATCCTTAGTTGTTAGCAATTGGTTTGCAGATTTTGAAAAGGAGGAGCTCGGTCGAGAAATGTTGCAACATTGTAAAGGGGTTCCGTTGGCTATTGTTGTACTTGGTGAAGTTCTAAAGAGAAAAGAAAGAGTAGAGGAATGGAAACAAATGTGGAAGAACTTCGTTGCACAAATCAAGAGAGGAGGTGTTCTCAATGAACCTTACAAAGAAGTGTATGATGTACTGCAGATCAGTTATGATGAACTTCCATTTCATTTGAAGCATTGCTTTCTTCACCTCGCAAACTTTCCCGAAGATTATGAGATCCCGACAGGAAAATTGTTACAGTTATGGGTCGGTGAAGGCCTTGTGTTAAATGAAGACCCAAATGAACGAGAAGAACACATTGCTTCCATATACTTGAATGATTTGGTGGACAGGAACATGGTTCAAGTGGCTAGTCGTGCTGGTGGCACTGGAAGGATCGCATGTTGCCGCCTCCATGACCTTATGAGGGACATTTGCATTGAGATAGCGACGAAAAAGGAAGGTTTCCTTCAAGTAATCAGTTGCCAAAGACCAATGTTGACCAACCACAAAGATACAAACCATCTTTTGATGAATTGGCTTCCTAAAAGAGACAAGAGGTTGCGTCGATTAGCAGTGTATGAGAGTGACCAAGAGATTGCTTTGGCCAGAGTATCAAGAGCTCCCAACCTTCGATCTCTCTTTCTTTTTTCGGTAAATAACAAGCGAGGTGAAGGAAATTGCCGAAAAATCGTTGAAACTATTTCAGATCACTTTCCCCTTCTCCGAGTCTTTCACTGCCAAGACTTTCAAATTCAAGGCAAATTTCCCAAGCAAGTAGAAAACATGGTTCACCTCAGGTATCTCTGCTTGGCCAACACTCTTGTTACCGAGTTGCCCTCTTCTATATATAAATTACAATGCCTCCAAACTCTAGATTTGCGGGTTGATTCTAAGGTACTTTGCATACCTGATGTGTTGTGGAAAATGAAGCAATTAAGGCATCTCTATCTTCCATATTACAACGGATTAGGAATAGCAGAGATGACAAGAATTGCAAATGCTCTACAGACAGTGCAGAGGTACACTATCAAGGAAGGTCGAATGTTGAGGCTTGATGGTCTATGTAACTTGCAAACATTAAATTTCATAGACCTCGACACAGTGGACAAGCAAGGTCTGTCAAAGTTGGAGAAGATGGACACCCTTTGCGCAGCTTGTGAAACCAACAAGGATGCATTGTATCCTTTCCTACAATGCTCGAATCTGACGAGTTTCTTGCTTAGGATCCACGCACAGATCATAAATGAGGATCCAATGATATTATCAAGTTGCGACGTCATGCATCACCTAGATATACATGCTAGGCCTTATGACAACTTTTCTCTAGTGAAGCCACTATGTTTGGAAATGTTGCCAAAAAGCTTGGTCCGTTTGGATATTTGGTACATTCAGCTTGCGGATGATCCATTGCCTGTTCTAGAGAGGCTTCCTAATCTTGCTTATTTGGGTTTGCACATGTGCTTTCGCGGTAGCTACATGGTCTGCTCTACCGGTGGTTTTCCTGTGCTTATTCGACTGTGCTTTGATGAGTTGTTGGAATTTTGCAATTGGGAGGTTGAAGTAGGAGCTCTCCAGAAGCTCAAAACCTTATTGATGATCAATTGTGGGGTGAAGAAGATCCCAAATACTATTCCAAGTTCAGTTATTGTAAGCAAACGAGGTTAGTTTCATTGACAGTTTATAATTAACCTTTACTCAAGTTTGATTCACAATGTCATGTTTGTTTTCAAAGTAAGGGTAAGGGTCTATTTGGATTAAACCCTTTAATGCTTTATATGTCATGCATTATGATTTTATCTTCACATAGCAAAATGCATTTAATTTATTTTTCTTATTTCCTCATGCCTCTCTCCCATCATCTTCCTTCTCAGGCAAGTCCACCACCGGCGAAGGCAACGACTCTACCGTCTCCAATAAACCACCAAGACAACTACCAGAGTCACAATCGCCCAGCGTGTTCCTCATCGGGCAATCCAAACAAAGCTGTTTAGGATTTTAGATGCGCGCTTAAAGCGGAATTTTAGAAACAATTTTCTAACATCTAATCAATTAAGGAGGCCAGGCATTGGAAAATGTTTGAGATCCCTCTCTGGTAGTCCATCGTGCTGACATGGCATCTTATTAGCAATAAATGTACAAGAAAATAATTCTGCAATACTCCACCGCTAATTCCCTAATTCAACCTGGTGTTTGGATTCCAAAATGCATTAATTATAATGTATTATTTTTACCTCGGTTTATGTGCATGTTTGATACATCACATATTTTTCCTCGATTTTTACGACTTTTTTAATCATTCAACCAAACATGCACATAAACCGAGGTAAAAATAATGCATTATAAATAATGCATTTTGGAATCTAAACACACTAAGTAATTTGCGTTAGTTCCCATGTCTTTTACATACAATTAGGAGTATTTTTTTAAAAATTATTTTCAACATCCGTTTTTTTTTTTCATGGAGTCCGTAATATATTTTTAACATGTCATATTAAGTTTTTACAGGCAAGCAGGTTTACATTACACCCCTTGCAATTTTTTTTTCCAGTAGTTTAATTTAAACACTTCGGTCTTCAAATTAATTTGATCGAATACCTCATCTTATTTTCAGTAGTTTTTATTTTTCAATTTATTTTAATTTAAATAAATGTTTTAATGTTTTTTCATTTCATTTCATTTTAATTAAATGCATTTATTGAGCTAGGTGACTTATATTCATTTAATTGTATATTTTAAAGAGTGATTGTAGTAAATTAAAATTTATAAACACGACATTGGTTTATTTCGTATTTTCTTAATCTTTGAATATAGGTAATTCATATTTTAATCATTACATTTTTTTCTTAGCTTAAAATTATTGATTTTTTTAACATACGCTTTAAGGACCTATGTTAAAAAATCACATTGAAACAAATTCCTAAAATAATGCATTGATACTAGACCTGTCAATCGACTCATTCGGGTTGGGTTCGGGTCGGGTCATTTCCGGTTTTGGGTAAAACAGGTTCCGGGTAAAACGGATCCCGGGTAGATCCATGTTGACTTGAACTCGGATTTAACCCGGTTTCGGGTCAAATCGGATCGATTTCGGGTTTGTCAATTTTTTCCTTTTTAAATTATAAAATCATGATTTGGTAATTTTACAATAATTATAAAATGCTAAAATGAAAGACGTAGTTCATAAGTTCAAATTTTTATGAGTTAGCGCGCGTCAGCGCACATTTTTTATGAGTTAAAAGAGATAGTTGGGTCCAAAGAGATGGTTGTATGATATTATTTTAAATAGCCTAAATTTATCTATTGTTTATAAAATTCTTTCCTCACTGCAGATTAACGATGTCTTAGCCAACACCCTACATGGCTAAAAACGTCCAAATTTTCTCTGATTTGATGAAATTGACACCCTACAAAATCAATATAAAATAAAATTCATAAAATACATATTGACTAAACCAAATCTAATATCATATAAATATTAATTCATAAAATTAATCTATATGATCAAACCTTACTCAATTGTATAAATATTGATTATATAACCTCTTATATAAGCTCATTATAAACTGATAAAATTCAACTTGATAGATCATAACCCGATAAAATCAGATCAAATTTGATAAATCTTGCCTATATAAACTCATATGAACTCTAAATTAATTGATTGTTAAATTTAATTTTTAATATAAATATTCAATATGAGTAGTTAAAAAACCTATTATTTTTGTTTATCACAATTAAAAGTATTTTACTTGAATTGTTTTACACGATCTTTTTATACTTCATATCTAAGTTAAGATTCTTACCAACAACAATAATAATAATAATAATAATAATAATAAGTTTCTTCGGGAGTTTTAAATCTCTTTGTGTAAGATTTTTTTACTACTACTACTACTACTAATAATAATAATAACAACAACAACAACAATAACAATAATAATAATAATTTTTCTTTTCGAATCTTTTTTATAAAAAAAAACCTAATTCTTATTTAACTGCCCAAACTTTACATATTGAGTACTTATGAACCACAAATTAAACACTTAATTACCGAATCACTCACTTATAAAGAAATCAAAAGTTAAGTATTGATCAAGTAAAAACATGAAAGAGTGTAGAGTGTACTAGTGTAGAGTAGTTGGGGGTTGGGAAGATAATTAATTAAGGGTTTAAAGATAAAGTTGGGTAGTAATTACATGGGTAAATGTATTATTAATTACGTTTTTTTTTACTCATTACTTTTTTTTAATTCGATGACATGGCAGGGGTGGTAGTCTACCACCCCGGTATGCCAAACATGGTCCCTAGGCATTGCTTCCTTTTCTACAATGCTCGAGGAGTGTCTTGCTTAGGATCCATGCCCAGGTCATAAATGAGGACCCAATGATATTATCAAGTTTTTGTTGAGAGATGTGAATGAGACCAAAAAGAGTCACACATTGAAAGTTGAACATAACGAGTCTTAGTATATAAGTCAGTTGACTACTCCTTCTATTGGTTTTAGAATGGAACCTCATTCGGTTTGTATGCTATGCTACTAGCGCATGTGCGCCGTGCACACGACTTGTATAAGAGCGATTAGCCTAATGGTCCATCGATCTTTAGCTGCGAGGTCATGCATTTTTTCTCTAGTGAAAACCACTATGTTTGGAGATGTTGCCAAAAAGCTTGGTTCAAGTAGAGATTTGGCACCATGCATTTTTTTTCTCTGGTATAAATACAAGGCAAATTTACAGAAAACCACCTCTTAAATATCAACTTTTTCACATAACCACCCCTTAAATTGAAAATTACAACAAACCACCTCTTAAAAGAGTTCAGTCAAACAATTAAACAACCACCCTTGTTATATTCCGTCTGATATCCTCTTAGATAATAGAAAAAGACCACTTTGCCCCCATCTTTCTAAGCCCATTCTCTACTAAAAGAGAAAAAAAAAACTTTTTTTCGGTTCTTTGCAGACCTGGAAGTGGAAATGCTTGGCAAGTAGATTTTTTGACAGCTTTCCTCTTCTCCCCTATCCATGGCTTGCCTCTCTGATAGCCTACTTCATATATGAGTGCACTATATAATGGATTGTTGGCTGAAAATATGAGAGGATAGGCGACCTCGACCCTTGCTAGAAGCGGCCCCGATAGCACAGAGCCGCGTCTCAAGAGGCGTCATCGAACCAGGAGGTCATGGCTATGGCTCCTGAGACAAACCGCTCTTTGTCTCCTCCAAATCTCAACATAAACTAGCCAAACCCTCTAAATTGGTAATCTCAAATCTCAATAGTTGGTTTGGGAAAATTCGAATCATTCAATTGCTAATTGAATCGAAACTTTTGATCATTCATTTCGATCGACCCAACTACTGGAGCCCTAATTGAATTCAGTCGATCACCTTTTTAATTGAATTAGGATACCAACTGAATTTTAGTGAAATTAGGGTTCGTTTGACTTAGCTAGTTAGCCATCAAAATTCTATTAGCTTTGATCTCTATCCCTTGAAAAATTGATCTCTTACCTACTCCATGAATTCAAGAAAGAGATTCATATTGAAGATCCAAATCAACAATCACTCAACGGTAATGTGCTTTGCTCTCTTTTTTCTATTTAATTAAGAAGGAAGATTAGGGTAAAGTGGACATTTCCTACCAATTTAACAACCCATCAGATAAAATAGGAATACAGGTGGTTGTTTGTTCACAAAACCCCTTTAAAGGGTGGTTTGCTGTAATATTCAATTTAAGAGGTGGTTATGTGAAAAAACTGATATTTAAGAGGTGGTTTTATGTAAATTTGCCTAAATACAATAATCCGGATTCATAAGGGCTTTAGGCAAGATGTCGGAATGGCTATTGACAAGATAATTTCACCTAAATTATCAAAGGTCCTTTTCATTTTTTCCGAACACATTGCAAAAAGGGCCAAAACTCTCTTTTCCCGAATCAAAACCTAAATATGTCGAACGAATTGTTTTGATTGAAAACAGCCTAAAATCGATGAAATTAATCAAAAGAGCAATCAATCAACACACGAATTGGTATATCGGTCGCTTTACGATCATATCGAATAGCGATTTTTGGTTTTCGTCCGAAAAAACTGTCGAAGGAAGAGCTCGGCAAATCGATACGAGGTGAATGAATAAGCTCGGCAGATTTAGGTGAGGTCAATACGTAACCTCGGTGCATAAAAACGAGGTTATGAAGGAGCCTCGTCTACTTTTCATGAGGTATATAATGACCCCTTTGAAGATCTTATCTAAATCATCGTTTACATAAGCCGAGCTAAATCAATAACCTCGGCTTCTGTTGTTGAGGTTTAGAAGGGAGCTCGGCTTCTGTTGTTGAGGTTAGTATGTAAGCTCGGCCAATGTTGTTGAGGCTATAAAATAGCCTCCTTGACATTGCATAAATTCATTAAATTGTGTATATGTGTGATGGATATTGTTATAATGCAAACTCATATGCTTCTAATAATGAGACAGACTATAAGAATGAGATAGACTAAATGACTAAATTAGTTTAGAAAATGTTGTTTTCTGCACTTTTGATTGTAACTCTCAATGACTAAATCAATATCATAACTTTATCTAAATAGCAAATTAGTTGTTCTTAATCAGACATGAAACAGATTAATGCATATTTCAATGTTTTATCTTCTAGTAATTGTTTCAAGTGGACACTTCCCACCTATCCTCAAAATTAGATTTGACATGTTAAGCTAATTAATTAATGAAGTAAAAAAATAACATAATTACAAAAATAGAGAGAGAAGAACGGAGAACAAAATCACACTATTAAGCAATGATATGCGAAGAACTCAAGGATAAGTTGAGAATCTCCACATTGGTCAAGAAGAATTCGTTCCATTGTATGTAAATTATTTCCAATGTAGCTTTAAACTCATTTTTTAATACAGGTTGCAGTTACACAAAATACCCTATATGTAAATAAGAAAAATGTAATTACTTGAAGCTACATTACCTGTACTAATCTAAATAACAAGCCATTGGTAGTGACTGTTGTTATGCTATGGAAATCTAATGTATTAGCAATAGAAAAACAACTAGGAATTACATCCACGTTGCATTCACGATGGTTTCATGAACAAAAAATATTGATATATGTGAGTTCGACAAGTAATATTGAAATCTTAAATTACCTCTATTGATGTTACATTCATGACGAATACATCTATCCACTAGTGTTTTGGCCTGTGCTACGCACGGGTATAAATTTTTTTATATAAATTATATATAAAATAATATTTTTATGTTATAATTATAAACGATTTATCGCTAGGGAAAAATATTTTTGTACAAATATATTGAGATTATTTATGATGAACTTTAACCGCTAAATTGTTATCAAATGTATAGTTGTTCGTGTTTCATACTAATATTTATATTTAACACCACAAACATTATACAACTAACCTTTTTCTTGCTTCTATTTATTCAAATTAATATGATATATTATGATTTCTAATATTAATTTTAAAATGATGAAATTAAATAAATGAGTAATGTTAACCTAAAAAGGATATTTCTAACTGATGAGAAAGCATTTAGTGAATGAATTTATTGGGCAAAAAAATCTCTTTTATAAGTTCATTCTTAAAATTTAATATATTGATTTTTTAATTAAAAATTGATGTTTATGCCAATTTATATGATTATTATGATTTCAAATAAAAATAATATGATTATTATGATTTACAATATTAATTTTAAAATGGTTAATCTAAATAGATATATTGTTATTATTTTTAATCTAAAAGTTTTCCTAATTTTTAAGGATATATTTCGTTAATGCATTTAATTTAGAGTACTTTTAATTATTTAGAGTACTTTTAATTATTTAGGTGTAACTCAAAATTATTTAGAGTACTTTTAATTAATAAAAAAAAAATTAAAAATTATATTTATATTGTGCATGTCCAATAATATTTATTTGCATGTTTTTTCTTACAAGATGATATTTGTAATAAATATTATTATTATTATTCAAAAATAATGATTCTTTTAATATTTTTTAAAAATTTCATTTATATTAAAAAAAAGTATAGATATATATGTTATTTGATATTTACAATGTAAAACAAATATGCAAATATATTTTTGATATTTACAAGATGATATTTGATATTTTCAACTTTCATATACATGTTGTACCAAGGATATAACCATATAAGCATTAAAAGTATAAGGAAAAAATTACTGAAGATCATCACTTCTAAAGCTCATGTTTGATTGGACATATGCCAGTTTAACATCAGGCAGACCTATGACCCTCGTTATTAACCGCTTGGCTCGACGGACTAGCCATTAATCCTTAGGTTGAGGATAAGTGTAACGGCTCGGAATTATGATTTCCGGGTTACGTTTCAAGGGATGAAACCCCTTGTTCGGATCTTGCAATCCAGGTACGGGTCGAGGTTTCAAACTCATTTTTATAGTCAGTAATAAGGAGGGATTTCGAACCCTGAAAATATCGTAGGGCCGTTCGGTACCCTTAACCTGTCCTAGGGACTAACTCGCGAAATTCAATTCAAACGGAAGCAAGACGGAAACAAAATTAAGATACAAAGCGCCACGGCAGAGCCGGGTCAAAACCAAAACATAAGTGGATGATTACCATTTATAATGAGTTAGAGATTTAGCCAGGTTCTTCGATTCGCAAAAAGGGAACCCCGTCATATAGACATCGAGCAATCAAAATCTGCAGATAATACCTTAAAAAAAAGAACGGGGAAAGGAGTCAGATCGAGCCACTCATGCGGGACCGGCAGTCCTCGCTGAGGCCACATAGTATGTGCTATACCTAATAAAGATGCTCTAATGCAGTACGAAAGTCAAACACACTAGCATGCTCCTAGTTATAATAATGTGTAAAAATACTGTAAAGGGCCCAAGACAATACCAAGTGGCATATCCCTCTCCTACCTCCACCCCCTTCCGATAGGGCGGAGACTGCCAGCTCGTGAATGCATTCCATCATAATCCGGGGGGCATGCATGCCTAACCCGCTCCACAATAAAGCCCGCAGGCATCTCATAATATAAGGAAGTTCATGACTCGATTGACTCAGGGTACCTGATGAGGCTGGGCTACCCTATGACCCTAGCAAAGACTCTAGGACTATCACAGATAACGGCCATTCTGTTTCAAACGCAATAAGTAAGCAGATGCTCATTCAATTAGTGCAACCTAAACAGGATACTACATGGCATGCTTTTATGCATATGCAACACCTAACATAAAATGCAACAACAGGCATGAATGTCCAACCTGAGTAAGCCCCCTAGGGAACTTACCTGAAGATGCAGAACAGCAGGATAGTACAAGCAAGGGCCCAAATGCAAGTCCAAAGCAATCCAAAAGCAATACACACCTATCATCAAGACATTTCCATAAGCTACCAAACCAACATTCTTACACACCTGAACCCAAGTTCTCCATATCCTCAAAACCAATCGACATTGAAACCATTTTCCAAAACCTTTCCGATACAATAAACCTCAACCAAGACAAAATCCCGACATTTGAAATGACACTTTAAACATAACTTCAAGCTCAAGATCAAATAATTCAAGTTCCGTCAAATCCCTTCTTTAATATTGAATATTAAAATAAAACTCATTTCCCAAAGCATTCCAAACTCTTAAGTCTCAAGTTAAGTCAACTCATTTTTTAAAACAATCTCTCAAATCATACTTGGTCAAATTCCGACATTAATCATTTAAATCCTTAACCAATTTCCCAAAATCATAATATTAAAACGATCCCGGCATTTTATTTTCAAAACCTCGACTTTAATGTTTCAAGTAATTTAAGACGATGATAAACATTTCCAAAATGAATCCATCTTCATAACCTTATTTATAACACATTTCAAATAATATCATTTTCCTAGATAACTTTATAAGATATAAAATTCCCAAAAAAAAAAAATATATTTTCCAGAATTTATAATTTACCAAATCTCAGACTAATATAATCATAATGATAATAATTCAAATCATATATTATAACATAATAATTATATAACGTATAATAAAACAACCCTACTCATAACTCAACACCCAACAAGCCCAATCCGGACCCAATACCCAGCCCAATCTGAAGGAAAAGAGAACACGGACCCAGCCCATAACCGAAACCCAAATATTAGGCCCATTCCCAATCTGATTTGTTTTAAACCAAAACCGAACCGGGCCAATACTTTAAAATGAGAGAACCGAACCCATCAGAAACTAAAAGGGGAGGACCGAACCCTCCTCTAACCTCCGCCCAGATCTACGGAAGAAAGAAAGAAGAAGGAGAAAGAGGAAGAGAGCCAGGCTCGCCGGCGGCTTTCGTTCCGACCCCAGGCCACTCCCATCTGATCGACGCACCATTCCGAACACTACCCACCCCGAGAGCAGGAAGCGACGCACAGAAGAAGGGAGAGAAGGAAGACTCACCGCGCGTCTCCGAGGAAGGACTCCGGCGCTTCAATGGCGGATCTCCGGCTGTAATTGGCGGAGGGGAAGGCTTGCTCCGGACCTAGGACGACGAGAAGGGATGTAAAGGTGCGCCTTTACACTGATTTACGCTATGAATTGAAAGAATCGAAGGTTACCGTACGAATTTCAGAAATTAGGGGAAGAGGAGGAAGAGGATGGCGCAGTGGCGTCTCCGGCGTGCTTCTGGGCGGCGCAGGCTCATCCTCGGCCGTCGGGTAGCTGCTGCTGCTGCTGCTCGGACACGAAGGAGGAGTAGAGGGGCTTGAATATCACTGGATTTTGAGGGAGAAACAGTGGTGAGGCGTTGGTGGTGGGTCGCGGCAACGACAAGAGGCGGAGGAGCTGCTGAGGCGTTGGTGGTGGCTCCGGGCTGTTGGTCCGGCGGTTCCCAGGCCAACAGAGGCATCTTTGGGGTTTTGGAAAGAGGGTGACAGAGAGAATGGAGAAGGTTGGATGGGGGTTGTGGGTCTCTCCTTTAGAATCAGAAAATGGGAGGGGGAGACTGGTTAGATTCAATATTGAAATGGAGGAAGGCACATGAAGGTCTGATATAAGGGCAGAGGCGTGCTAACTGCTGCTATTTCTGCTACAATCGGACAAGGAGCTGTAGAAAGTGATTTTGCATCTTTGCCTCAAATGGAGAACAAGGTAAGTGAGGGGTGGTATTGTTGCAATGCTACTGTCTACTGTCGACACAGAAGGGGAAGGAGCTTCTTGAATTTGTAATGGGGGGCAAGGGAAGAAGACTAGAAATAGCTTATAGCTAGACTTTGCTAGTGCTGGGTAATTAGGATAGGAGGAAAGAAGGGGTCCCAAAATACATTTTTAATTACCTAAATGAATAAATAAATAAATAAATAAATAAATTGTTCCAAAACCTGCTTACTCGAGTTGATTACGACGCGATTAAAATTAACGCTTAACTTTTTAAATTCCGAATTTAGTAAAGAAATTCAATATTATTTTTCACTTCTCGGCATATGAAAGCGGAAGTAAGACATATTTTAAATTTTCACTTAAATAATGCCGGAACTCGTTTCGAACTATTTAGAGTAAACAAATAGCTAGAGGACGGAAATTCCAAACCTCATGAATCTTAGAAACCGAGATGATTATAGATTATTATTTTAATTATTTAATATTATAAAATTTCCTGGTCTTTAAATCATCCACCTCTAAAAACAAGTCTCGTCCTCGAGACTAAAATCATTCTAAAACAAGGGGATAAAGTTTTAAATTGGTGAGTCCAAGGATCATGTCATTGATTCTGTAAGCATCTCATAGGGGCCCGTATGAGATCCTCACAGCACCCTTGACGTGATCATAACATTCCCAATTGGTCGTAGCAAGTATGTGATATGGGCCCCTATCACACCCTTACCTCGACCTTTCGGTCACATCATAACTCGAAAAGCAATCATAACGCGTCTACTAGGTCTTAGCAAGCATTCTATATGCGCCCCTATAAAATGCTTGTATCCACTTCGTGAGTCGTTATAATATAAAACCGGGTTTGAAAAGTTTCAAAAGGAATTCCGGAATTGAAAAAGATTAGCCTCGAAATCGTTGAAACCCTCGATAGCGTTTATTCTTTAAAACCCAGTTATTTCCTTTCTATATCGTTCAAAATCTTCAAATTCTACGTTTAACCAAGGACTTTGCACCAAAACAAGTCAAATCCCTTTAACTCAAGATTTTGTCAAAAATCTCCCAAAACCAAATCAGTTTCCCGCATACCAATTAATCAAATTCAGAAGTCAGGAGGTGGAATCATCCACCTCTAAGGGCTAATCCCATATTCTCTTCCTAGTTTCCAAAATCATTCAATCATCATTCTCAACTCAAAATGAAACATAAGCCAATCAACTCATCAACTCATAACATCATTAGCCATCTTTCACATGGCAAAACTCAACATCAACCATGATAATCTCAACCAATTGACATCTTAATAACATAACATGTTTTCGCATAACATAATTCATACCATCCTTTCAAGACACGCCAAAACCAACAATCAAAACCTCAACATCACATCACAAGTAGTAGAGTATATCTATATCATATTGAAGGCATCACGAGTGCATAATCGAAGTCTCATAACTTATCACACAAGCACACATGTCCAAAAATCAACGGGTTAGGTGTTATGGGGTTAGTACGTCAGTAGACATCAAATCTCACAATCATATATCAATATCGCAACACAAGTAGAACATATTCATCAAGTTAACATATCAACACAACAAGAGCATGCTATTAAGATTTAGAAAAAGAAAGATCAAGCAGTATATAAATCATCAAAATGTCAATATACCCTAAAAGACACCATCTTAACTCGTCACAACATCATATAACGATCATTTAGCCATCAGACACCATTATTTCATATATAACCCAATCATATTCATGCCCCAAGCCACATTCATCATTTACATATTCATAATCATGCTTACCGACCATATAATATAACATCAGGCTTACTACTTCTGTTTGGGAGTAAAAAAAAAATAAAAAAAATAAAATAATGTGTGCATTCCGCAATTCAAAGAAAAGAATCGCTTTATAGGCATTTGTATTCATGCAAGCCTCTATTCGACAATTCAGAAATAAGTAGAAGTCGATGGTAGCCATTACGAACAAGTAAAATGTGCACGGAAAGCATTACGTGTCAAATACAATATGCTAAGTGCACTACAAATTCGTAAATTGAATTATTCAGAAAATCGAACATACAATGCGAGGAAACTAAGTGAGGTTGTCCCAAATTACAGAAAAAAGTTGCTTTGGCGGCAAGTTCTTTATAATCAGGCGTGTCTTGTTCCACTTGCTCAAGTTCCTGCTGCAAGATAAAGAGAAAAAAAAAATGAATTAGATGAATGTTCATGTTAGGCCTAGCCTAAGTGGTTCACAAAGCAAGGCCCAACCCATTCACAAAAAAAATCCAAATCGAGGGCCTGTTGTAGGCAAAGTGAATGAAATGGCAAAGAAAATGCAGCAATAAAATAAATCAATATAATATATTAAGCCAAGATAGGCTAGGAGAGTCTATGCATAGCAAGTCAAATCGACATATGGCTTATTATATAGAGAAAGAATCATTCACAAAAGTCAAGCCTCTCAAATATGGTTCTACAGAGAAATTCCTGTACACATAAATATATGCTTTCCAAATCAAATTGGGTGGAATTGCTGCCGAAATCGATTCTCGAAACCCCGCCCTAGCAAACCCTGCGGGCTTTTGCTTGTGGCCTGGGTTTCGGAATCACCAAACCGTCCTAAGGGAGGGCGAAGTGCCGCCCAAAAGCTTAAAACATGCCAGCAAGTTTGCACACAAATCACAAGCAATTTCACACAAGCAAAAGGAAAAGAAAAAATTTGTTACTGCAGCAACTTCATCAAGTCGGGGTCATCAAATTGCCCCAAAACAAGTCGAAGTGCCGTCCAAATCGATTCTCGAAACCCCGCCCTTGCAAACCTTGCGAGCTTTCGCTTGTGGCCTGGGTTTCGGAATCATCAAACAGCCCTAAAAGAGGGCGAAGCGCTGCTGGATTTTTCCTAAACCAAGCGACTAATTCAAATAAACAAATTGCAAGACATTCAAGCAAACCCAAAGGAAATAAACTCACCGCAGTCAGACTTTTCTAAAGCAAGAAATTGAAAGCAAAGAGAAGGAATTCAGTTCACACAGGACCAAATCCTAAAGTCTCTCTGCCTAAGTTTACGTTCAAAACACTACTCAAATTTTCTGAAGGAGCCAACAAGGTCACAAACAAACTGCAAGCAATCTCAAGAAGAAGAAAAAAAGAGATAGCAGAAACTAAGAGCAAAGAAAGCACACAAGTTTTCTATTTTAGTTCAATTTCACACAAAACAAATCCTAAGTCAGGGAAGTTTTGAGGCCTGGGTTTCAGAGCAGAATCAAAGACAGAACAAACCTTCACCTAAATTCCCTCTATCAAAATTTCTGTGAGATATGGACTGGGCGGTATCAAACAGACACAAATCCTCATTCAAGGGCTAAGTCTACAGGTTTCAAAGGAAAAAAAAAATAGAAAACAAAATTTACAAAAGCCAATCACACATCTACCAAACTGATCTCTTTCAAAAGCATAAAAATAAAATATATGCATACATCAAAGAGAAAACTGGGAGATGTTTGCATCAAATTAGAGATGGCAAAGTCATGCTTTATGACCCTAAATCAATCCATTCTCAACACAAGTGCACAAACTTAAGGTTGAAAACAGAAGAAAAAAAAAAGGGGGCAAAGAGAATCGAATCGAACATACCCCGAGTCCGCTTCTGACGTCACAGGGCAGCGCTTGAGAACTTAAGCAGCTTCTCGATGCGCCGCCTCGTTCGAGTTTGAGACTCACCGACCTTCTTCAACCTCCCTGGCGTCTCATACCCAAAACCCCCAAAAATTAGAAATTGAAAACAAGAAAGAAAAGAGAAATCAACAAACAACTAAATCTCAAAAATTGGGCATTCGATTAACGAGGGGTTCGGGTGGGAATATGGAATTTGAACTAAGGATCGCCTAAAAAAAGATCGAATTGAACACTAAATTTGGGGAAATTCGCATGAAAGAGGAACCCTAAAATCGTACCTGAGCTCGAAGGGTCTTCGGTTCGTAGCGCGACTAGCCAGTTCTATTCGTGCGCCGTCGGTGCAACACCTATGCTCCTCCTTCTTCCGGGCGGTCACCCTCTTTCGTGCGGTCGCCTGAAGCCGGAGGTGGCGGTCGTCGAGGAAACAAAGAGGCGACAGAAGAGACGGTGAACAGGAACTCCAAAATTGAAAGCCCCGTTGAATTGGGTCTATCAAAATAAAAAAAAAAAAAAAAGAGATCAGATGGGGCCAAAAAAAATGGGTCTGATTTGATATTTTTTTAACTAGGGCTTTCAGGCTCAAAATTAAAAAAAATGTGGGCTGCTTCCTTTAAAAAAAAATTGGAAGAAGAAACGAATTGGGCTTGTAAACAAAATTGATTGATCCACCAAAAAAGGAAGTGGAATTTGAAGACTATCAAAATGATGAAAAGCCATGCATTTCGGCTCACATATGGCAAATTTTGCTTAATCGCAGAACCGACCCACGCGGAAGAAAAAAAATTATAATCGACACAAATTAGAAATTGAGTTTAACAAAATCACAAAGTTAAACTCGTAAAATTTCATTGTCGGTTCATTCCAGTGGGTCAATCTCAAAATTGACTTCTAAACGAGGAAAAAGAAAACGGGGTTAAAACCTTAAATTAAATTTCTTCAAACTCAAACGGTCCTTAAAAAGAACTACGTGAAGACTTGATGCTCTTTTATGAGTTACGTAGGAAGTCCAATATTAAAATTCAATATATATTGGATTCAGTCGCCCATCTCAAATCAGATTAGATTCGTCCTTAAAAGAACTACGGGTGATTTGATCCCGTTCCAAACGGGTACGTAGGACACCCGACATAAAGCTTAAGCTCGTCGGGTTCAATCACCAAAACCCAAAAATAAAATCAATTCAAATACTCTGAACTACGTAAGGCTTGATTCTCTTCTAAGGGATACGTAGGCAACCCGTTAAAATTCGGGTACAGCCCAAATCACCAAAACCACTTAAGTCTTGGTGGCGATACAACTTCGAATCAAGAGGATAACCAAAAGGGGTCGAACTCAAATTCTAAAAAATTAAATAAAATATGTTTTACAATTATTCGCGCATTTTTGTTCAACATATTTTTGGCACGCACGGTGGGACCCTTTTTGCCTTTTCATCTCTTAGTTGTGTTGAAACTAATATTTGCCTATTTCTTATTTGTAGGAGAAAAATGGCACCAAGAGCTATTGTCAACTTCAACGAACTACCTGCTACCTTTCTCGTGGAGGGTGGCCGCTGGTTGAAGAAGAGGTCGTTTAAGGTCCAGTTCGACGTGACTAGGGAGTCGATCATCGCTGAGATCCCAACCAACAACAGCTTCGAAGCTATCAGGGAGGAAGTAACCGGCGGAGAAGAGCTCACTCCTATGCTTACTCGTGGGCCAATCATTCGAGTTATCAAGAGAAATGGTAACTCGGCCAAGGTCTCAAAGCCAGCTGCGGATGAGGCAAAGAAGGAGAACAAGCCTCGCAGGAAGAGGGGGCGTAAGTGTGGCTCCCAACGCGGAAAAACTGGAGCTCTTCGCAAATTGGCCCGTTCCCCTGCTTTGGAACTAGCCAATGCAACGTTGTGGAGTGCTGCTAAGGATCTGCTTGCCAGCTCAAGACAAGTCTTGGTTGGGTCAATTCCTGTGGACTTGGATAATGTAGCTCAAGTTCTGGTCACCTCTTATTCCGATGGGGAGTCAGAAGGGATGTCCTCAAATGTGAAGGCTAAAAAAGCCAAGGTTCCAGAGGTTGAGGTACCAAATCCGGCCGAGCCTGAAAAGGAGACGGTTAAGGCTTCTCAAGCCAAGAAGAGAGGAAAGGGTCTAACTGTAGCCGAGAAATCAACTTCACTTTCTACCCAGTTAGAAAGATGTGAGCGGCGAGTGACAAGGTCTATGTCTAAGGCCGAGTCATATGCTAGAGTGACCACCCAATCTTCGAATCCAGAAACGGTTCAAGAAGAAAAGCAAAATTCTCCATTATATGGGGACTCTACTTCTCTATTTCAAGAGGAGGATTTTCCGCTTGTTGTAAGCGAGGGTGGGTCATCCAATGACTCTGAAGAAGAAGTTGAAAGCATGCCAGTTTTAGTGACTGGGGCAACAAGTATCGAAGAGCAGCTCCAGGAACTACAAAAGAAGCTAGAGGAGAGAGACGCTCAAATTAAATTGCTCATGGACCAACTCCAACAGCAAAATTCAGAGAATAGGCAAGAGCGAAATTCGGAGAATAGGCAAGAGATCCCCAACACGGGAGAAAGCAGTACCTCTATCTCTCCTCAAGGAATAAAAGAATGGATCGCACAAGGGATCCGGGAATTCAAGATTTCTCAGAGTCCGCCTGTGGCTGGCTACAGGAAGCCTTATCCTGCCGAATTTGACGTCATCCCATTTCCTCCAAATTATCAGAGGCCAAACTTTGACAAATTCGATGGGATTAACGGGTCACCTCGTGAGCACTTGGCCCACTTTTACTCAGCGTGCGGAGAAACCGCCTTAAGTGATCCTCTATTGATCAGGCAGTTTGTCCAGTCATTACGAGGGTCAGCCTTCACTTGGTACACACAGCTTCAGCCAGAGTCTATCCATACATGGGATGACTTACAAAAAGAATTCTTGGCTCAATTTGTGAGCTCGAAAGCCAGAATCTCCATCATGGACTTGGCAAACACCCAACAGAGGTCAAATGAATCAGCAAATGACTTCATCGCAAGATGGAGAAGTTTGAGACTGCAATGCTCAAAGAAATTGAGCGAAGAAGCGTGTGTGCAGATGTGCGTCAACAATCTACTTCCCGAGCTTGCAATTCATGTTGGAAGTGCGGAGCCTCGTTCTTTCGATACATTGGTTTCAAAAGCTTGCAATGTTGAGCGGCAACTGGCTCGACGCAAGCTTACGACGAACCGACCTCAAATTAATGAAGGAAGGAGGGACGACAATAAAAAGCCGACAAAGAAAGGAGAGTCCATGGCTACTTTCATTAAGCCTCAAGGAAAATCCTCAGGGAGCAACTCCAAGTCACAAGAGAAGACCCAAACCAGAGAGCCTCCTAAGAGACTATCTCTCGAGGAGAGAAAGCAAAAAAAATATCCCTTTGACGATGAGGATGTAAGAGGGATATTCAACGAATTGATGGCTACAAAAATGTTGTCACTCCCAGAACCGAAGAGGCCGAATGAGGCTAATAAAACGGGTGATCCGAAATATTGCCCTTACCACCGCATTGTTAGTCACCCAATTGAAGACTGCTACGTATTCAAGGATATCGTCGAGAGGATGATTAACAAGGGAGAGATTGAAATGGAGGGATCAAGCTCGAAAGGCCAAGCAGCCTCGTCAAACCCCATCTCTGTAGTAGAAGAGGTTGAGGTTGTTCCTTCACCAGATGACATCCCTACAGTGTCATTACCCCCGAAGGCAGTCCCAGTACAATTTCAGGTGCGTGACAAAGTACGCACTGTTTGGGCATATCCTGACATGCCAAGGGACGAACCAGGCCGCCCGACCTTATACGAGGTCCTAATGCAGTCAAACATTGAAGAATCGTTTTCACAAGACGAAGACGATGGGGATGGTTCTAAGTGGCAGGTCTGTCTTAGCCGAAAGAAGTCTCATCCAAAGAGTAGCCGGCGTACCGGACCTACGGGCTTCAGAATGATCGGTAGAAAGCCCGAGAAGAAAAATAAGAAAAAGAAAAACAAGAACAAAAACAAGAAGAGCAAGAAATCAGAAGATGATTCTGATGAAGAGTATATTCAGCCTATACGCCAGATAATTACTTTGAAAGACTTTATTCCGAAAGAGCTCCTAGAAAATGATCCTTCCGAGGAGGAGTTATTTTGGGAAGAAGGAATTGTTCAATGTTGCATGGCCACGTGGGCCGAAACGGTTGAGGAAGAGGAGTTAGAGGCTGATGAAGTTACTCTTCGTTCGGGGAAGAAGTTGCCACCTCTTAAGCCCCAGGGAAAAGGGAAAGGGAGGGGGCCACTTGTCAATGAGACTCCAAATGCTACAAATTTTGAGGAGCCGGTTGAAAAGGAGACCCCTACACTGGGTCAGAAAGACCAGGAAGCTGGGGCATCTGCCCAAAAAGATGTCGTGCCACGGAGGCCTATGGTGCTTCGTAAAGCTTCTTTTAAGGAGCAAGTGAAGTATGACGTGATCGGCCATTTAAAGCGCATTCCTGCACGCTTAAGTGTATATGACGCATTACAAATGTCGACAGATTTAAGGAAGGCCTTGATTCAGGCCCTCATGGATCCGGAAGATTACAAAGACCAAGTGGATCGAGTTGAGGTTGGTGAGGTCGCTTTGCCCACTCCATCTCAATGTGCTTCATGCATGGCATCCGTAACGTTCTCCGACGGAGACCTCCAATTAGGAAGCACCGATCACAATAGACCCTTATATGTCACGGGTACGATTGAAGACGCAAAAATCAACAGAATCCTACTTGATTGTGGGTCTGCGGTAAATCTATTACCTTTACGGGTCTTGGAAGCAATGGGATTGACCGTCGATCATCTTTCGCCCACATTGCTCACCATTCAAGGTTTCAACCAGGTGGGGCAAAAAGCTTTGGGCGCCATTGCCTTGAAAGTGGTTCTAGACGATCTCTACAAGGATGCTCTTTTCCATGTCATCGACGCCGGAACCTCCTATAACGCTTTGCTAGGGAGGCCATGGCTCCATGCCAGCAAGTCGATTGCTTCTACACTTCATCAGTGCTTGAAGTACACCGATGAAAACGGAAATGAAAGGACTATCCGTGGCGATAGTGATCCTTTTCAAGGTGAAAGCGTTAATTACGCAGACGCCAAATTCTACAAGACTGTTCACTCTAGCTCAAATCCACGTGTGGAAGTGAAAGAGGAGGGTGAAAGTGTCAGTCCTCAAAAGGGAGCAATGACCCAAGAAGAGTCCCCGTCACCCAAAGTCTCTCTTGTCCGAATAAGAGAAGAGCCAGAGACACGTCCGAAGGTGTTATTCAAATACACACCCAAGGATAAGAGACAACCCGGCCAGAAGCCATTAAGTGCAGCGGAGAAGGCTATGCACTCCCTAATGACAAGCTACACTTGTCCTCTCCGCAAAATAGACCAATCCGTTCCAAAGAAGAAGTTGGTCATTCAAACACATTTCGGAGATAAAAGAAGCGAAAACGTAAGGATGGTGTTCAAGGGTGAGTCTTCTAAGGCACCAGTCGAGCAAGCCTCTCCAAAGCATCATAAAGCCATCAAAGTTAAGGCGACAAGACCTCTGTTGAAAAGCAAAGCTTCGCGGAAACCCCTCAATAAGATCTCGATGGATGATCTACAAATCTCTCAAGAGGGGGAGTTATTGTCTGCCAAAGTCTTGGAGCCTATGACTCTAACAAGCCAAGAGCAAAATATGTTCTCACAAGATGCAACAAATGCACCTCGAGTCACGGTTTTCAAAAGACTTGGGGCAGGTGCTCCAAGAGTCTCTGTGTTCGAGAGGCTTGGAAGAGTTAACGTGCCTAAAAACAAGAGGGCCAACACCAAGAAGACCAGAAAGTGGAAGCTGAACAATAAGAAGCCAGAAACCTCCACTTACGAAGATGAGGATCCCATGGATGCTCAAACAGCAGAAGTAAATATGGTGTTGACCTATACAAAGAGTGAGCCAAGTGAAGATCCTCAGGATTTTCTTAATGTGGTCCAACCTGCTCCGCCAGAAATGGAAGATGGGGGGCAAGCTACGGTTGACAAACTACAAGAGATCAATCTGGGGACTACAGAAGATCCTAAGCCCGTATTCGTTAGTGCTTTGCTAACGGAAGAAGAAAGAGGATCATACGAGCATCTTCTCAACGAATATAGAGATGTGTTTGCTTGGGGATATCAAGACATGCCTGGTTTGGATCCTAAGGTGGCTATGCACAAGCTATCTGTCTCCGAAGAGGAAAAGCCAGTAAAGCAGGCTCAACGTCGTTTTCGGCCCGAGCTGACAGTGCAGATTAAAGCTGAAGTCAACAAGCTCATTGAGGCTGGATTCATTCGTGAGGTCCAATACCCAATCTGGTTGGCAAACATCGTTCCCGTCAAGAAAAAGAATGGCCAGCTCCGTATTTGTGTGGATTTTCGGGACTTAAATGAAGCATGTCCCAAAGATGAATTCCCTCTTCCGATAACCGAGTTGTTGGTTGATTCCACCACGGGGTTTCAAGCCTTATCCTTCATGGATGGTTTCTCAGGGTATAATCAGATTAAGATGCATCCCGAAGACGAAGAATTAACAGCTTTCCGGACACCTCTAGGCACGTATTGCTATACAGTAATGCCTTTTGGTCTGAAAAATGCGGGAGCGACCTATCAAAGAGCCATGACGGTGATCTTTCATGATCTGCTTCACAACACCATTGAGTGCTATGTGGATGACCTTGTGGTGAAAACAAAGAAAAGAGAGGATCATTTGGATGATCTCAAGAGAATCTTCGAGAGGTTGCGAAAACACCAATTGAAGATGAATCCCCTCAAATGTGCCTTTGGTGTGACTTCAGGCAAGTTTCTTGGCTTCATTGTTCGAGGACGGGGCATAGAAATCGACCCCGATAAAATCAAGGCAATCGTGCAAATGCCAGCCCCGAGGAATCTTCGTGAGTTGCGAGGTCTACAGGGCAAACTTGCCTACATCCGGCGTTTCATTTCAAATTTGACGGGGAGGTGTCAGCCCTTTCTGAGGTTGATGAAGAAAGACGTTCCATTCATATGGGACCAAGCCTGTCAGAATGCTCTCGACAGCATCAAGAAATACTTAACTGACCCGCCAGTCCTCATGGCACCAGTTCAAGGAAAACCCTTAGTCCTGTACACCGCAAGTCTTGAGCGGTCGTTAGGGGCAATGCTAGCCCAAAATAATGACGAGGGAAAGGAAAATGCCTTGTACTACATCAGCCGAACGATGGTTGGGGCAGAACTAAATTATCCTTCTATGGAGAAGATATGTCTGGCGTTGATCTTTGTTATCCAAAAGCTACGACATTATCTCTTGTCTCATCAAATCACATTAATCTCCAGAGCTGATCCTTTGCGATACATTTTGTCCAAGACGGTGTTGTCAGGAAGACTAGCTAAATGGGCTATGCTTCTGGCTCCCTTTGACATCAAGTTTGTGCCTCAAAAGGCGGTCAAGGGGCAAGTCATAGCTGATTTCTTAGCCGCCCATCCTACTCCCGATAACGAGGAGTTAGTGGATGATTTGCCAGATGAAGAAGTCTTCATGACAGAAGAAAAATCTTGGCAGTTATACTTTGATGGGGCTGCAAAGAGAAGAGGGGCCGGAGTAGGCATAGTATTCATCACCCCAACCCAGGGAATAGTGCCTTATTCATTTTCTCTTTTAGAAAACTGCACAAACAACGTGGCAGAATATGAGGCACTCATCATTGGCCTGGAGATAGCTCTTGAGATGAATGCTGATCCGATAAAGGTGTTTGGTGACTCTCAGTTAGTAATCAGGCAGCTGAATGGCCAGTATGAAGTCAAAAACGCAAATCTGCTTCTTTTACATCGAAGAGCCAGGCATCTCATGCACCAGTTCCGTCAGATAGAAGTCGTGCATATATCAAGGTCCGAAAATGACCAAGCAGATGCATTGGCTAAATTGGCCGCGTCACTGACATTGCCAAGTGAAAGAGAAATCGAGATTACAATCGGGGAGCGACATTTGCTAATGCCAGCTTTGGAGCGAGCTGAGCCCAACGAAGAGGTGGATGTTGTTTCCGTATATGAAGTCGAGGAAGAAACAGACTGGCGACAGCCGCTCATTGAGTATCTTCGTCATGGAGTTCTTCCTGATGATGCTAAAAAGAGAGTGGATGTTAAAAGGCGAGTGTCAAGGTTCCTACTTAAGAATGACACTTTGTATCGAAGGACATTCGATGGAGTGTTATTAAGATGCTTGTCAAATGAAGAAGCAAAATATATCCTCGCAGAAACCCACGCTGGGGTATGCAGAGCGCATCAAGCCGGTCCAAAGTTAGCTAATCAAATCAAACGACTGGGCTATTATTGGGCAACAATGGTGAAAGATGCCATGGATTTTTCTAAAGCTTGCCACGCTTGTCAAATTCACAGCGACTTCATACACCAGCCTCCTCAATTGTTGCACCCGACTACTTTGTCATGGCCATTTAATGCATGGGGTCTCGACGTTGTAGGGTGTATAAATCCATCGTCCTCTCGAGGACACCAGTATATTCTGGCTGCTACAGATTACTTCTCAAAATGGGCAGAAGCCATACCATTGAAAGAAGTGGGAGCTAAGGAGGTCGCTAACTTCATAAGGACTCACTTGATCTATCGATACGGAGTTCCTTCAAAAATCATCTCAGACAACGCTCTCTACTTCAAAAATCAGATGCTGGTGAAGTTGAGCGAGAAGTTTGGGTTTAAGCATAGCTTCTCATCGAGCTATAACCCGTCATCAAATGGTCAAGCTGAGGCATTTAATAAAGTGCTATGCAAGATTTTAAAGAAGATGGTGTCAAAATCCAAAAGAGATTGGCATGAACGACTACCGGAGGCACTATGGGCTTATCGGACAACAACACGCACATCGACTGGTTGTACGCCTTACAACCTGGTCTTTGGGTCTGAAGCTGTTTTACCCTTAGAAATTCAGTTGCCATCTCTCAGAGTTGCAGTTCAGCTCACCGACCCGGAAGAGAATGTCAAGATCCGTCTGGCCGAGCTCGAAGCATTGGATGAGCATCGGCTAGCAACACAACAAAAACTGGAAATCTACCAAGCCCAAGTGGCTGGGGCATTCAATAAACGGGTCAAATTTCGCTCATTTATTGTTGGTGACTTGGTCCTTACCATTAGGCGACCAATTGTGGTCAACCGAAAATCCCAAGGAAAGTTTCAGGCAAAATGGGAAGGTCCTTATGTGGTGACCAAAGTTTTCCCTAAAGGGGCATATGAGCTCTCAAATGCCGAAGGTGAAGTAGTATACTCCTGCGTGAATGGAAAATTCGTGAAGAAATATTTCACGTGAAGCCTCGAGAGTGAAAGTGCCCAGAACTACGTCATGACTTGATCTCCAACAAGGAGTACGTAGGACGTTTGACAACCAAAATTTGTCAAATTCAGTCGCAAAAAAAAAAAAAAAAAAAAAAAAAAAAAAAACTGGGTTCGCAAATGATAGTCGAAGCGTTTGGGAAACCCTTCCTAGAAGGTGGGCCCAAACAATTTGAGTGATGCGGTAAAAAAAATAAAAAAAAAATAAAAAATAAAAAATAAAAAATAATAAAAAAAAAATCCCAGTTCAATGAAAAAAGAAGGATGGACTTGAAGTTAGTCCGAAACCGAAGCACCCTGTCGAATATATGAAGAAAAGGGTGCCTAAAGTGAACTACGAACGGCTTGATCCCTCATGAAGAGGGTACGTAGGCAGCTTAGCTATTCTAAAAGTGTTAAGCGCAGCCCCTAAAAACAAATACAGCGCCAGCTGGTCCCTATCGAATTTGAAGGGGACGTAAGCTTGCACACTGTCATGTTACTTTCGAAAGGCATTGAGTTGCCTACTCCGTCTGCCTTTGGCATATGATGTCATGTATCATATTTCCTTGCAATAAAGTGATAAGACAGGGAAAATAGTATTATCTCACATAAAAAAAAAAAATGTGTGTGTACTCAAAGAATCCAACAAATGAGCAAGCGGAGACGAAAGTAAACAAGAGCATTCTGAAAGAGTAAAAAAGGGAATTTCTAACGACAATTAGCAGAAGTCAATGAATTGTTCAACCCTAAACTAGACAGTAGGCTATTTCTGAATGCTGCAGCGAGGAGAAGAGAAACCGGTTAGCTCGCTAATCCAAGCACGATGACGTTCTTCAATCAATTTGAGCTCGGTCATCCTCGCAAACCCTGCTTGGTCAAGTTCAGCTTTAAGCAGCTCGATCTTCTCCTCTTCCTCCTTAATGAGGCCCTGCAATTGGATATTGTCGGCTTCTAAGGTAGCAGAATCGGAGTCAATGCTGGCCTCTACTTCGCGAACTTGCTGCTTCAATTGTAGGAGTGCCTCCCTCCTTTGCTGCAAATCAAGAGACCTTTGAGCCAAACGAGGAACTTGAGCTTGGTGTAATTCAAGTGCAGAGGTGTGTTGAGCAAGTTGAGTTGACAAACGCTCAACGATCTCAACGTCTGTATCATCATCAAGTTTTGAAAAAGCCTCAGCATCATGGAGAACCCTCTCGATAGTTGTGACGAACCAATAAAGGTCGACCTTAGCCTGCTGTGCTACGCCCTGTAGCATCCCTAAAAGACCAAGTACCTGGGAGTTCTTGGCAAGTAAATCACGAGATGACGGTGAAGATGAAATTATATCTACCACTTCCTCGACGCCAGAAATGAGAAAGCCACGAACCGAACCCATCACAGAAGCAGGAAGTAAAGCTTGAAGATTCTCAGGAGCTTTCTTAATCGAAACCGCGTCAGAAGAATCCTGTATTAAGGGTTGCAGTTGGGAACCAATCTGGGTTGGTGTCAAGGGTGGAGTCTCTCGATCGGGCGAAGATGGCTTGCCGACATCAAAGTCAAGCTCCTGATTGACCTCGTAGTCAATCTCCTCTGTCGAAGGCTGGTCATCTGAACAAGGTGACCCTCCTATGTCAAAAGACAGATTTTGAGTTAGATTCCAGATTACAAATATCAAAAATAAAAGGGGGGGTGTCAATGATGCTTTACCCTCATGCTTTTCCAAGGGTTGAGACTCTGCAACAGGCACGATCTCATCTTGGGTCGTCGCCGCTGGGGGTGTGGACTCTATATCAGGCGAAGGAGATCTTGCAAAAGGAAGGTCATATTCTGAACCAACCTCAAAATCAGAGTCATCATCAGTCGCATCGCCTGCCTCGTCGACCGGAGTTTGTTCGACGGGGTTAATCAAGTCTCCTACATCACTAGCACCAAAGGCATAATCTGAAATAAATTCAAAAGTCAGAAGACCCCTAAAAAATATATATATATATATATATATATATATATATATATATATATATATATATATATATATATATATATATAATGATTTGAGAGAGCTATACCTCTGTCTGCAGCGTTGGATTCTTCTGACGATGTAGGGCTTGTAGAACTGCCCTTTCACCTTTTAAAGTGGACATCATCATTCAGGGAGCTTCTAGACCTCCGCCTAGGTACTTTCAAAGGAACTACAGAACTTGCTAAGTTCGTCATCATTACCTCTTCGAATGTTGGGGCATCTTTCGAACCCTCTTTCACCGTCTCTTCAAACATTGAGGGACTTCCTAAGTTCCCCCTCGGTGCTGCTACTGGCGCCGGTGAACCAACGATGGGTGCATGGAAAGTTTCACTCAATGACGGTTCAGCTGCCTTGGAAGTCTCCCAAATGCCATGGAACCCGCTAATCGTCTCTTTCATATTATCAATTAAGAAATAGGATTCTCTTGGAAGGTTATCCCTTTTAGTTAAGGTTACGTTCACCTCCCGAATCGACTGACTCAAATAAGGGGCTGAAGCTGCAACCCACCATGTGCAATAGTTTCGAGTGCATTGTCCAAGATAGTTCCAGTCGGGAATCCGAAAAACATCGCCAGTTGCTTTCTGGAAGAAGCGAGCGTAACACTCAGCAATGTCCTGTAAGGATCTCCTAACTCTGCGTGTGAAGCTGAGCTGCAAAGTATCGGCAGGCACCCCTTGATCAAAGCCGAACTGACGAGCAAACCTATTCGGGTAATAGGGTTCCAAAGTCAGAGTCCTACCCATCCGAATGGGCAACACGGAGGAGCGGATACAGAGGAGTCGCTCAAAGTCAGAGTCTGAAAGTGCTCCAGTGTCAACTAGGTTCAAAGCATCTCTGCCCCCAAAAGGCATAGTCCGGTAGCGGACAAACTGGTCATGCCTCAGGATCCGTCTTGCTTGGTGGATATTGTGCTCTTCCCCCCTAAGCCCGGCACAACGTATGAGAAGCGGGTAGTCTTTAAGGAATTCTTGATCTTCATGATGCGAATATAGACAGGGAAAGTACTCTGATAGCCAACCAATCACAAAATGAATACCGAAACTGGGGTTGGCCCTGCCAGGATAAGGGCTAGACGTAGCCATTTGATTAAGGCCATGATAAATATGACCCAAAACAGTGGGGGCTAAAGAAACACGCGTACCTTGGGCCATCAAGCACGCCATGACAAAAGTCTCAGGACGGACTACCTTGGGATCCTGCGGCAAGACAAATCTGCTCAACAAAAGAGCCAAGAATGCTGCTAATTCTCCTTGAGCGCTTATAATAAGTGGAGATAAGTCTTTTGCACGTCGTCTTTCAAAGTATCGTGCAGAGTTTTCATCGATATCCTGTTTATCTGTCAAACTAGTTCCAGAACCCTTCTCAATGGCGACAACGTTCCACTCGCCCCTATAAAAGTAGTCTATCCAGTCTTCCCAAGAAACTCGGTCTCGGTGGTGATAATGACAGAGATCGGCATGGATTCGCAATAGCTCTAAAACAGTGGGAGGAAATTTACTCTCATCAGATAGTTGTTCATTCAGTGGTAAATATTCCTCATAGGGAATGCCAAGAATTGGCAGACCTGAAATGTGCTTCAAATCGTTGAGAGAAATTCCAAGTTCACCACCTGCATGGTGCAAACTGTTGGTTGCAGGACTCCAAAGTTCGCAGAATGCCCTCCACACGTCCACGTGGTACATGTAGGGAAAGTGTGAAACCGCTACAAGGCCCCATATATCAGCCTGACGCAAGGTAACCTGGTGGCGATGAAATATTTGTTTAGTCCAGTCAGACAAACCAGAAATGAAGGTCGCCGCCCCACTGAATCTGAAATCTGTACCCCAACGCAGTTTCTTTTTTAACAAATTATTGAGAATTGGATAGAATTCTTCTGTAGCAGGGAGCTGACTTTTAAATTCACGATCAGCATAAACCTTTTGAAGAAAGAAACCGGTGATCAGCGAACCAAAAGTCTGGTTGGTTTGTATACAACCTCGCCCATCCTCTTCGGGAAATGTCAAGTAGCCGGAAAAAGCATCTTCCTTCAGAATCAAAATTCTCGGCGAGGGGATCAGTCTTGGGGTGTCAATCTCACGAAGGGAGAGATGTCTTTGGTACGACGGCCCACGTCTGAGTTCTTGACCATTGCTCCCCAAAGCTCTCTGAGACTTAATGTTTCCATAGACATTCATTCTGACAATCTGAAAGTCAAATGGACATATTGCATCAGATTAAAGAGTCAAAAGTGGAAGGAGAGGACGAACTTTGAATCTGTTCGATAAAGGTCTCGCAAATTCAAAGTTCGGGGGCATCTGTTTGAGAGTAAAAAAAAAATAAAAAAAATGTGTGCATTCCGCAATTCAAAGAAAAGAATCGCTTTATAGGCATTTGTATTCATGCAAGCCTCTATTCGACAATTCAGAAATAAGTAGAAGTCGATGGTAGCCATTACGAACAAGTAAAATGTGCACGGAAAGCATTACGTGTCAAATACAATATGCTAAGTGCACTACAAATTCGTAAATTGAATTATTCAGAAAATCGAACATACAATGCGAGGAAACTAAGTGAGGTTGTCCCAAATTACAGAAAAAAGTTGCTTTGGCGGCAAGTTCTTTATAATCAGGCGTGTCTTGTTCCACTTGCTCAAATTCCTGCTGCAAGATAAAGAGAAAAAAAAAATGAATTAGATGAATGTTCATGTTAGGCCTAGCCTAAGTGGTTCACAAAGCAAGGCCCAACCCATTCACAAAAAAAATCCAAATCGAGGGCCTGTTGTAGGCAAAGTGAATGAAATGGCAAAGAAAATGCAGCAATAAAATAAATCAATATAATATATTAAGCCAAGATAGGCTAGGAGAGTCTATGCATAGCAAGTCAAATCGACATATGGCTTATTATATAGAGAAAGAATCATTCACAAAAGTCAAGCCTCTCAAATATGGTTCTACAGAGAAATTCCTGTACACATAAATATATGCTTTCCAAATCAAAGGAAAAGAAAAGATATTGGCTGTACATGAAAAGGAAAAAACGTGTATCTCCTCTTTCTTTCTTTTCCCCTATAAAAGAAGACCTAGGCCCTTTGAAAGGGGGAAGAAGGCTGACATATACAGCTGAGCATACAAACACAGCACGACAGAAGAAAAAAAAAAGCTGCAGAAACCACAAAGCAAGGTAGGAGCTTTTATCTAGGCTCTTTTGGGTCTCGAAACCCCGCCCTGGCAAACCCTGCGGGCTTTCGCTTGTGGCCAGGGTTTCGAGCACCATAAAATCCCCCTGAAGGCAGGCAAGATGCAGGCAAAATCAACCTCTTCACGCGATTCCCGGAACCCCGCCCTTGCAAACCCTGCGGGCTTTCGCTTGTGGCCAGGGTTCCGGAATCATTAAACTACTCAAATTGGGTGGAATTGCTGCCGAAATCGATTCTCGAAACCCCGCCCTAGCAAACCCTGCGGGCTTTTGCTTGTGGCCTGGGTTTCGGAATCACCAAACCGTCCTAAGGGAGGGCGAAGTGCCGCCCAAAAGCTTAAAACATGCCAGCAAGTTTGCACACAAATCACAAGCAATTTCACACAAGCAAAAGGAAAAGAAAAAATTTGTTACTGCAGCAACTTCATCAAGTCGGGGTCATCAAATTGCCCCAAAACAAGTCGAAGTGCCGTCCAAATCGATTCTCGAAACCCCGCCCTTGCAAACCTTGCGAGCTTTCGCTTGTGGCCTGGGTTTCGGAATCATCAAACAGCCCTAAAAGAGGGCGAAGCGCTGCTGGATTTTTCCTAAACCAAGCGACTAATTCAAATAAACAAATTGCAAGACATTCAAGCAAACCCAAAGGAAATAAACTCACCGCAGTCAGACTTTTCTAAAGCAAGAAATTGAAAGCAAAGAGAAGGAATTCAGTTCACACAGGACCAAATCCTAAAGTCTCTCTGCCTAAGTTTACGTTCAAAACACTACTCAAATTTTCTGAAGGAGCCAACAAGGTCACAAACAAACTGCAAGCAATCTCAAGAAGAAGAAAAAAAGAGATAGCAGAAACTAAGAGCAAAGAAAGCACACAAGTTTTCTATTTTAGTTCAATTTCACACAAAACAAATCCTAAGTCAGGGAAGTTTTGAGGCCTGGGTTTCAGAGCAGAATCAAAGACAGAACAAACCTTCACCTAAATTCCCTCTATCAAAATTTCTGTGAGATATGGACTGGGCGGTATCAAACAGACACAAATCCTCATTCAAGGGCTAAGTCTACAGGTTTCAAAGGAAAAAAAAAATAGAAAACAAAATTTACAAAAGCCAATCACACATCTACCAAACTGATCTCTTTCAAAAGCATAAAAATAAAATATATGCATACATCAAAGAGAAAACTGGGAGATGTTTGCATCAAATTAGAGATGGCAAAGTCATGCTTTATGACCCTAAATCAATCCATTCTCAACACAAGTGCACAAACTTAAGGTTGAAAACAGAAGAAAAAAAAAAGGGGGCAAAGAGAATCGAATCGAACATACCCCGAGTCCGCTTCTGACGTCACAGGGCAGCGCTTGAGAACTTAAGCAGCTTCTCGATGCGCCGCCTCGTTCGAGTTTGAGACTCACCGACCTTCTTCAACCTCCCTGGCGTCTCATACCCAAAACCCCCAAAAATTAGAAATTGAAAACAAGAAAGAAAAGAGAAATCAACAAACAACTAAATCTCAAAAATTGGGCATTCGATTAACGAGGGGTTCGGGTGGGAATATGGAATTTGAACTAAGGATCGCCTAAAAAAAGATCGAATTGAACACTAAATTTGGGGAAATTCGCATGAAAGAGGAACCCTAAAATCGTACCTGAGCTCGAAGGGTCTTCGGTTCGTAGCGCGACTAGCCAGTTCTATTCGTGCGCCGTCGGTGCAACACCTATGCTCCTCCTTCTTCCGGGCGGTCACCCTCTTTCGTGCGGTCGCCTGAAGCCGGAGGTGGCGGTCGTCGAGGAAACAAAGAGGCGACAGAAGAGACGGTGAACAGGAACTCCAAAATTGAAAGCCCCGTTGAATTGGGTCTATCAAAATAAAAAAAAAAAAAAAGAGATCAGATGGGGCCAAAAAAAATGGGTCTGATTTGATATTTTTTTAACTAGGGCTTTCAGGCTCAAAATTAAAAAAAATGTGGGCTGCTTCCTTTAAAAAAAAATTGGAAGAAGAAACGAATTGGGCTTGTAAACAAAATTGATTGATCCACCAAAAAAGGAAGTGGAATTTGAAGACTATCAAAATGATGAAAAGCCATGCATTTCGGCTCACATATGGCAAATTTTGCTTAATCGCAGAACCGACCCACGCGGAAGAAAAAAAATTATAATCGACACAAATTAGAAATTGAGTTTAACAAAATCACAAAGTTAAACTCGTAAAATTTCATTGTCGGTTCATTCCAGTGGGTCAATCTCAAAATTGACTTCTAAACGAGGAAAAAGAAAACGGGGTTAAAACCTTAAATTAAATTTCTTCAAACTCAAACGGTCCTTAAAAAGAACTACGTGAAGACTTGATGCTCTTTTATGAGTTACGTAGGAAGTCCAATATTAAAATTCAATATATATTGGATTCAGTCGCCCATCTCAAATCAGATTAGATTCGTCCTTAAAAGAACTACGGGTGATTTGATCCCGTTCCAAACGGGTACGTAGGACACCCGACATAAAGCTTAAGCTCGTCGGGTTCAATCACCAAAACCCAAAAATAAAATCAATTCAAATACTCTGAACTACGTAAGGCTTGATTCTCTTCTAAGGGATACGTAGGCAACCCGTTAAAATTCGGGTACAGCCCAAATCACCAAAACCACTTAAGTCTTGGTGGCGATACAACTTCGAATCAAGAGGATAACCAAAAGGGGTCGAACTCAAATTCTAAAAAATTAAATAAAATATGTTTTACAATTATTCGCGCATTTTTGTTCAACATATTTTTGGCACGCACGGTGGGACCCTTTTTGCCTTTTCATCTCTTAGTTGTGTTGAAACTAATATTTGCCTATTTCTTATTTGTAGGAGAAAAATGGCACCAAGAGCTATTGTCAACTTCAACGAACTACCTGCTACCTTTCTCGTGGAGGGTGGCCGCTGGTTGAAGAAGAGGTCGTTTAAGGTCCAGTTCGACGTGACTAGGGAGTCGATCATCGCTGAGATCCCAACCAACAACAGCTTCGAAGCTATCAGGGAGGAAGTAACCGGCGGAGAAGAGCTCACTCCTATGCTTACTCGTGGGCCAATCATTCGAGTTATCAAGAGAAATGGTAACTCGGCCAAGGTCTCAAAGCCAGCTGCGGATGAGGCAAAGAAGGAGAACAAGCCTCGCAGGAAGAGGGGGCGTAAGTGTGGCTCCCAACGCGGAAAAACTGGAGCTCTTCGCAAATTGGCCCGTTCCCCTGCTTTGGAACTAGCCAATGCAACGTTGTGGAGTGCTGCTAAGGATCTGCTTGCCAGCTCAAGACAAGTCTTGGTTGGGTCAATTCCTGTGGACTTGGATAATGTAGCTCAAGTTCTGGTCACCTCTTATTCCGATGGGGAGTCAGAAGGGATGTCCTCAAATGTGAAGGCTAAAAAAGCCAAGGTTCCAGAGGTTGAGGTACCAAATCCGGCCGAGCCTGAAAAGGAGACGGTTAAGGCTTCTCAAGCCAAGAAGAGAGGAAAGGGTCTAACTGTAGCCGAGAAATCAACTTCACTTTCTACCCAGTTAGAAAGATGTGAGCGGCGAGTGACAAGGTCTATGTCTAAGGCCGAGTCATATGCTAGAGTGACCACCCAATCTTCGAATCCAGAAACGGTTCAAGAAGAAAAGCAAAATTCTCCATTATATGGGGACTCTACTTCTCTATTTCAAGAGGAGGATTTTCCGCTTGTTGTAAGCGAGGGTGGGTCATCCAATGACTCTGAAGAAGAAGTTGAAAGCATGCCAGTTTTAGTGACTGGGGCAACAAGTATCGAAGAGCAGCTCCAGGAACTACAAAAGAAGCTAGAGGAGAGAGACGCTCAAATTAAATTGCTCATGGACCAACTCCAACAGCAAAATTCAGAGAATAGGCAAGAGCGAAATTCGGAGAATAGGCAAGAGATCCCCAACACGGGAGAAAGCAGTACCTCTATCTCTCCTCAAGGAATAAAAGAATGGATCGCACAAGGGATCCGGGAATTCAAGATTTCTCAGAGTCCGCCTGTGGCTGGCTACAGGAAGCCTTATCCTGCCGAATTTGACGTCATCCCATTTCCTCCAAATTATCAGAGGCCAAACTTTGACAAATTCGATGGGATTAACGGGTCACCTCGTGAGCACTTGGCCCACTTTTACTCAGCGTGCGGAGAAACCGCCTTAAGTGATCCTCTATTGATCAGGCAGTTTGTCCAGTCATTACGAGGGTCAGCCTTCACTTGGTACACACAGCTTCAGCCAGAGTCTATCCATACATGGGATGACTTACAAAAAGAATTCTTGGCTCAATTTGTGAGCTCGAAAGCCAGAATCTCCATCATGGACTTGGCAAACACCCAACAGAGGTCAAATGAATCAGCAAATGACTTCATCGCAAGATGGAGAAGTTTGAGACTGCAATGCTCAAAGAAATTGAGCGAAGAAGCGTGTGTGCAGATGTGCGTCAACAATCTACTTCCCGAGCTTGCAATTCATGTTGGAAGTGCGGAGCCTCGTTCTTTCGATACATTGGTTTCAAAAGCTTGCAATGTTGAGCGGCAACTGGCTCGACGCAAGCTTACGACGAACCGACCTCAAATTAATGAAGGAAGGAGGGACGACAATAAAAAGCCGACAAAGAAAGGAGAGTCCATGGCTACTTTCATTAAGCCTCAAGGAAAATCCTCAGGGAGCAACTCCAAGTCACAAGAGAAGACCCAAACCAGAGAGCCTCCTAAGAGACTATCTCTCGAGGAGAGAAAGCAAAAAAAATATCCCTTTGACGATGAGGATGTAAGAGGGATATTCAACGAATTGATGGCTACAAAAATGTTGTCACTCCCAGAACCGAAGAGGCCGAATGAGGCTAATAAAACGGGTGATCCGAAATATTGCCCTTACCACCGCATTGTTAGTCACCCAATTGAAGACTGCTACGTATTCAAGGATATCGTCGAGAGGATGATTAACAAGGGAGAGATTGAAATGGAGGGATCAAGCTCGAAAGGCCAAGCAGCCTCGTCAAACCCCATCTCTGTAGTAGAAGAGGTTGAGGTTGTTCCTTCACCAGATGACATCCCTACAGTGTCATTACCCCCGAAGGCAGTCCCAGTACAATTTCAGGTGCGTGACAAAGTACGCACTGTTTGGGCATATCCTGACATGCCAAGGGACGAACCAGGCCGCCCGACCTTATACGAGGTCCTAATGCAGTCAAACATTGAAGAATCGTTTTCACAAGACGAAGACGATGGGGATGGTTCTAAGTGGCAGGTCTGTCTTAGCCGAAAGAAGTCTCATCCAAAGAGTAGCCGGCGTACCGGACCTACGGGCTTCAGAATGATCGGTAGAAAGCCCGAGAAGAAAAATAAGAAAAAGAAAAACAAGAACAAAAACAAGAAGAGCAAGAAATCAGAAGATGATTCTGATGAAGAGTATATTCAGCCTATACGCCAGATAATTACTTTGAAAGACTTTATTCCGAAAGAGCTCCTAGAAAATGATCCTTCCGAGGAGGAGTTATTTTGGGAAGAAGGAATTGTTCAATGTTGCATGGCCACGTGGGCCGAAACGGTTGAGGAAGAGGAGTTAGAGGCTGATGAAGTTACTCTTCGTTCGGGGAAGAAGTTGCCACCTCTTAAGCCCCAGGGAAAAGGGAAAGGGAGGGGGCCACTTGTCAATGAGACTCCAAATGCTACAAATTTTGAGGAGCCGGTTGAAAAGGAGACCCCTACACTGGGTCAGAAAGACCAGGAAGCTGGGGCATCTGCCCAAAAAGATGTCGTGCCACGGAGGCCTATGGTGCTTCGTAAAGCTTCTTTTAAGGAGCAAGTGAAGTATGACGTGATCGGCCATTTAAAGCGCATTCCTGCACGCTTAAGTGTATATGACGCATTACAAATGTCGACAGATTTAAGGAAGGCCTTGATTCAGGCCCTCATGGATCCGGAAGATTACAAAGACCAAGTGGATCGAGTTGAGGTTGGTGAGGTCGCTTTGCCCACTCCATCTCAATGTGCTTCATGCATGGCATCCGTAACGTTCTCCGACGGAGACCTCCAATTAGGAAGCACCGATCACAATAGACCCTTATATGTCACGGGTACGATTGAAGACGCAAAAATCAACAGAATCCTACTTGATTGTGGGTCTGCGGTAAATCTATTACCTTTACGGGTCTTGGAAGCAATGGGATTGACCGTCGATCATCTTTCGCCCACATTGCTCACCATTCAAGGTTTCAACCAGGTGGGGCAAAAAGCTTTGGGCGCCATTGCCTTGAAAGTGGTTCTAGACGATCTCTACAAGGATGCTCTTTTCCATGTCATCGACGCCGGAACCTCCTATAACGCTTTGCTAGGGAGGCCATGGCTCCATGCCAGCAAGTCGATTGCTTCTACACTTCATCAGTGCTTGAAGTACACCGATGAAAACGGAAATGAAAGGACTATCCGTGGCGATAGTGATCCTTTTCAAGGTGAAAGCGTTAATTACGCAGACGCCAAATTCTACAAGACTGTTCACTCTAGCTCAAATCCACGTGTGGAAGTGAAAGAGGAGGGTGAAAGTGTCAGTCCTCAAAAGGGAGCAATGACCCAAGAAGAGTCCCCGTCACCCAAAGTCTCTCTTGTCCGAATAAGAGAAGAGCCAGAGACACGTCCGAAGGTGTTATTCAAATACACACCCAAGGATAAGAGACAACCCGGCCAGAAGCCATTAAGTGCAGCGGAGAAGGCTATGCACTCCCTAATGACAAGCTACACTTGTCCTCTCCGCAAAATAGACCAATCCGTTCCAAAGAAGAAGTTGGTCATTCAAACACATTTCGGAGATAAAAGAAGCGAAAACGTAAGGATGGTGTTCAAGGGTGAGTCTTCTAAGGCACCAGTCGAGCAAGCCTCTCCAAAGCATCATAAAGCCATCAAAGTTAAGGCGACAAGACCTCTGTTGAAAAGCAAAGCTTCGCGGAAACCCCTCAATAAGATCTCGATGGATGATCTACAAATCTCTCAAGAGGGGGAGTTATTGTCTGCCAAAGTCTTGGAGCCTATGACTCTAACAAGCCAAGAGCAAAATATGTTCTCACAAGATGCAACAAATGCACCTCGAGTCACGGTTTTCAAAAGACTTGGGGCAGGTGCTCCAAGAGTCTCTGTGTTCGAGAGGCTTGGAAGAGTTAACGTGCCTAAAAACAAGAGGGCCAACACCAAGAAGACCAGAAAGTGGAAGCTGAACAATAAGAAGCCAGAAACCTCCACTTACGAAGATGAGGATCCCATGGATGCTCAAACAGCAGAAGTAAATATGGTGTTGACCTATACAAAGAGTGAGCCAAGTGAAGATCCTCAGGATTTTCTTAATGTGGTCCAACCTGCTCCGCCAGAAATGGAAGATGGGGGGCAAGCTACGGTTGACAAACTACAAGAGATCAATCTGGGGACTACAGAAGATCCTAAGCCCGTATTCGTTAGTGCTTTGCTAACGGAAGAAGAAAGAGGATCATACGAGCATCTTCTCAACGAATATAGAGATGTGTTTGCTTGGGGATATCAAGACATGCCTGGTTTGGATCCTAAGGTGGCTATGCACAAGCTATCTGTCTCCGAAGAGGAAAAGCCAGTAAAGCAGGCTCAACGTCGTTTTCGGCCCGAGCTGACAGTGCAGATTAAAGCTGAAGTCAACAAGCTCATTGAGGCTGGATTCATTCGTGAGGTCCAATACCCAATCTGGTTGGCAAACATCGTTCCCGTCAAGAAAAAGAATGGCCAGCTCCGTATTTGTGTGGATTTTCGGGACTTAAATGAAGCATGTCCCAAAGATGAATTCCCTCTTCCGATAACCGAGTTGTTGGTTGATTCCACCACGGGGTTTCAAGCCTTATCCTTCATGGATGGTTTCTCAGGGTATAATCAGATTAAGATGCATCCCGAAGACGAAGAATTAACAGCTTTCCGGACACCTCTAGGCACGTATTGCTATACAGTAATGCCTTTTGGTCTGAAAAATGCGGGAGCGACCTATCAAAGAGCCATGACGGTGATCTTTCATGATCTGCTTCACAACACCATTGAGTGCTATGTGGATGACCTTGTGGTGAAAACAAAGAAAAGAGAGGATCATTTGGATGATCTCAAGAGAATCTTCGAGAGGTTGCGAAAACACCAATTGAAGATGAATCCCCTCAAATGTGCCTTTGGTGTGACTTCAGGCAAGTTTCTTGGCTTCATTGTTCGAGGACGGGGCATAGAAATCGACCCCGATAAAATCAAGGCAATCGTGCAAATGCCAGCCCCGAGGAATCTTCGTGAGTTGCGAGGTCTACAGGGCAAACTTGCCTACATCCGGCGTTTCATTTCAAATTTGACGGGGAGGTGTCAGCCCTTTCTGAGGTTGATGAAGAAAGACGTTCCATTCATATGGGACCAAGCCTGTCAGAATGCTCTCGACAGCATCAAGAAATACTTAACTGACCCGCCAGTCCTCATGGCACCAGTTCAAGGAAAACCCTTAGTCCTGTACACCGCAAGTCTTGAGCGGTCGTTAGGGGCAATGCTAGCCCAAAATAATGACGAGGGAAAGGAAAATGCCTTGTACTACATCAGCCGAACGATGGTTGGGGCAGAACTAAATTATCCTTCTATGGAGAAGATATGTCTGGCGTTGATCTTTGTTATCCAAAAGCTACGACATTATCTCTTGTCTCATCAAATCACATTAATCTCCAGAGCTGATCCTTTGCGATACATTTTGTCCAAGACGGTGTTGTCAGGAAGACTAGCTAAATGGGCTATGCTTCTGGCTCCCTTTGACATCAAGTTTGTGCCTCAAAAGGCGGTCAAGGGGCAAGTCATAGCTGATTTCTTAGCCGCCCATCCTACTCCCGATAACGAGGAGTTAGTGGATGATTTGCCAGATGAAGAAGTCTTCATGACAGAAGAAAAATCTTGGCAGTTATACTTTGATGGGGCTGCAAAGAGAAGAGGGGCCGGAGTAGGCATAGTATTCATCACCCCAACCCAGGGAATAGTGCCTTATTCATTTTCTCTTTTAGAAAACTGCACAAACAACGTGGCAGAATATGAGGCACTCATCATTGGCCTGGAGATAGCTCTTGAGATGAATGCTGATCCGATAAAGGTGTTTGGTGACTCTCAGTTAGTAATCAGGCAGCTGAATGGCCAGTATGAAGTCAAAAACGCAAATCTGCTTCTTTTACATCGAAGAGCCAGGCATCTCATGCACCAGTTCCGTCAGATAGAAGTCGTGCATATATCAAGGTCCGAAAATGACCAAGCAGATGCATTGGCTAAATTGGCCGCGTCACTGACATTGCCAAGTGAAAGAGAAATCGAGATTACAATCGGGGAGCGACATTTGCTAATGCCAGCTTTGGAGCGAGCTGAGCCCAACGAAGAGGTGGATGTTGTTTCCGTATATGAAGTCGAGGAAGAAACAGACTGGCGACAGCCGCTCATTGAGTATCTTCGTCATGGAGTTCTTCCTGATGATGCTAAAAAGAGAGTGGATGTTAAAAGGCGAGTGTCAAGGTTCCTACTTAAGAATGACACTTTGTATCGAAGGACATTCGATGGAGTGTTATTAAGATGCTTGTCAAATGAAGAAGCAAAATATATCCTCGCAGAAACCCACGCTGGGGTATGCAGAGCGCATCAAGCCGGTCCAAAGTTAGCTAATCAAATCAAACGACTGGGCTATTATTGGGCAACAATGGTGAAAGATGCCATGGATTTTTCTAAAGCTTGCCACGCTTGTCAAATTCACAGCGACTTCATACACCAGCCTCCTCAATTGTTGCACCCGACTACTTTGTCATGGCCATTTAATGCATGGGGTCTCGACGTTGTAGGGTGTATAAATCCATCGTCCTCTCGAGGACACCAGTATATTCTGGCTGCTACAGATTACTTCTCAAAATGGGCAGAAGCCATACCATTGAAAGAAGTGGGAGCTAAGGAGGTCGCTAACTTCATAAGGACTCACTTGATCTATCGATACGGAGTTCCTTCAAAAATCATCTCAGACAACGCTCTCTACTTCAAAAATCAGATGCTGGTGAAGTTGAGCGAGAAGTTTGGGTTTAAGCATAGCTTCTCATCGAGCTATAACCCGTCATCAAATGGTCAAGCTGAGGCATTTAATAAAGTGCTATGCAAGATTTTAAAGAAGATGGTGTCAAAATCCAAAAGAGATTGGCATGAACGACTACCGGAGGCACTATGGGCTTATCGGACAACAACACGCACATCGACTGGTTGTACGCCTTACAACCTGGTCTTTGGGTCTGAAGCTGTTTTACCCTTAGAAATTCAGTTGCCATCTCTCAGAGTTGCAGTTCAGCTCACCGACCCGGAAGAGAATGTCAAGATCCGTCTGGCCGAGCTCGAAGCATTGGATGAGCATCGGCTAGCAACACAACAAAAACTGGAAATCTACCAAGCCCAAGTGGCTGGGGCATTCAATAAACGGGTCAAATTTCGCTCATTTATTGTTGGTGACTTGGTCCTTACCATTAGGCGACCAATTGTGGTCAACCGAAAATCCCAAGGAAAGTTTCAGGCAAAATGGGAAGGTCCTTATGTGGTGACCAAAGTTTTCCCTAAAGGGGCATATGAGCTCTCAAATGCCGAAGGTGAAGTAGTATACTCCTGCGTGAATGGAAAATTCGTGAAGAAATATTTCACGTGAAGCCTCGAGAGTGAAAGTGCCCAGAACTACGTCATGACTTGATCTCCAACAAGGAGTACGTAGGACGTTTGACAACCAAAATTTGTCAAATTCAGTCGCAAAAAAAAAAAAAAAAAAAAAAAAAAAAAAAACTGGGTTCGCAAATGATAGTCGAAGCGTTTGGGAAACCCTTCCTAGAAGGTGGGCCCAAACAATTTGAGTGATGCGGTAAAAAAAATAAAAAAAAAATAAAAAATAATAAAAAAAAAATCCCAGTTCAATGAAAAAAGAAGGATGGACTTGAAGTTAGTCCGAAACCGAAGCACCCTGTCGAATATATGAAGAAAAGGGTGCCTAAAGTGAACTACGAACGGCTTGATCCCTCATGAAGAGGGTACGTAGGCAGCTTAGCTATTCTAAAAGTGTTAAGCGCAGCCCCTAAAAACAAATACAGCGCCAGCTGGTCCCTATCGAATTTGAAGGGGACGTAAGCTTGCACACTGTCATGTTACTTTCGAAAGGCATTGAGTTGCCTACTCCGTCTGCCTTTGGCATATGATGTCATGTATCATATTTCCTTGCAATAAAGTGATAAGACAGGGAAAATAGTATTATCTCACATAAAAAAAAAAAATGTGTGTGTACTCAAAGAATCCAACAAATGAGCAAGCGGAGACGAAAGTAAACAAGAGCATTCTGAAAGAGTAAAAAAGGGAATTTCTAACGACAATTAGCAGAAGTCAATGAATTGTTCAACCCTAAACTAGACAGTAGGCTATTTCTGAATGCTGCAGCGAGGAGAAGAGAAACCGGTTAGCTCGCTAATCCAAGCACGATGACGTTCTTCAATCAATTTGAGCTCGGTCATCCTCGCAAACCCTGCTTGGTCAAGTTCAGCTTTAAGCAGCTCGATCTTCTCCTCTTCCTCCTTAATGAGGCCCTGCAATTGGATATTGTCGGCTTCTAAGGTAGCAGAATCGGAGTCAATGCTGGCCTCTACTTCGCGAACTTGCTGCTTCAATTGTAGGAGTGCCTCCCTCCTTTGCTGCAAATCAAGAGACCTTTGAGCCAAACGAGGAACTTGAGCTTGGTGTAATTCAAGTGCAGAGGTGTGTTGAGCAAGTTGAGTTGACAAACGCTCAACGATCTCAACGTCTGTATCATCATCAAGTTTTGAAAAAGCCTCAGCATCATGGAGAACCCTCTCGATAGTTGTGACGAACCAATAAAGGTCGACCTTAGCCTGCTGTGCTACGCCCTGTAGCATCCCTAAAAGACCAAGTACCTGGGAGTTCTTGGCAAGTAAATCACGAGATGACGGTGAAGATGAAATTATATCTACCACTTCCTCGACGCCAGAAATGAGAAAGCCACGAACCGAACCCATCACAGAAGCAGGAAGTAAAGCTTGAAGATTCTCAGGAGCTTTCTTAATCGAAACCGCGTCAGAAGAATCCTGTATTAAGGGTTGCAGTTGGGAACCAATCTGGGTTGGTGTCAAGGGTGGAGTCTCTCGATCGGGCGAAGATGGCTTGCCGACATCAAAGTCAAGCTCCTGATTGACCTCGTAGTCAATCTCCTCTGTCGAAGGCTGGTCATCTGAACAAGGTGACCCTCCTATGTCAAAAGACAGATTTTGAGTTAGATTCCAGATTACAAATATCAAAAATAAAAGGGGGGGTGTCAATGATGCTTTACCCTCATGCTTTTCCAAGGGTTGAGACTCTGCAACAGGCACGATCTCATCTTGGGTCGTCGCCGCTGGGGGTGTGGACTCTATATCAGGCGAAGGAGATCTTGCAAAAGGAAGGTCATATTCTGAACCAACCTCAAAATCAGAGTCATCATCAGTCGCATCGCCTGCCTCGTCGACCGGAGTTTGTTCGACGGGGTTAATCAAGTCTCCTACATCACTAGCACCAAAGGCATAATCTGAAATAAATTCAAAAGTCAGAAGACCCCTAAAAAATATATATATATATATATATATATATATATATATATATATATATATATATATATATATATATATATATATAATGATTTGAGAGAGCTATACCTCTGTCTGCAGCGTTGGATTCTTCTGACGATGTAGGGCTTGTAGAACTGCCCTTTCACCTTTTAAAGTGGACATCATCATTCAGGGAGCTTCTAGACCTCCGCCTAGGTACTTTCAAAGGAACTACAGAACTTGCTAAGTTCGTCATCATTACCTCTTCGAATGTTGGGGCATCTTTCGAACCCTCTTTCACCGTCTCTTCAAACATTGAGGGACTTCCTAAGTTCCCCCTCGGTGCTGCTACTGGCGCCGGTGAACCAACGATGGGTGCATGGAAAGTTTCACTCAATGACGGTTCAGCTGCCTTGGAAGTCTCCCAAATGCCATGGAACCCGCTAATCGTCTCTTTCATATTATCAATTAAGAAATAGGATTCTCTTGGAAGGTTATCCCTTTTAGTTAAGGTTACGTTCACCTCCCGAATCGACTGACTCAAATAAGGGGCTGAAGCTGCAACCCACCATGTGCAATAGTTTCGAGTGCATTGTCCAAGATAGTTCCAGTCGGGAATCCGAAAAACATCGCCAGTTGCTTTCTGGAAGAAGCGAGCGTAACACTCAGCAATGTCCTGTAAGGATCTCCTAACTCTGCGTGTGAAGCTGAGCTGCAAAGTATCGGCAGGCACCCCTTGATCAAAGCCGAACTGACGAGCAAACCTATTCGGGTAATAGGGTTCCAAAGTCAGAGTCCTACCCATCCGAATGGGCAACACGGAGGAGCGGATACAGAGGAGTCGCTCAAAGTCAGAGTCTGAAAGTGCTCCAGTGTCAACTAGGTTCAAAGCATCTCTGCCCCCAAAAGGCATAGTCCGGTAGCGGACAAACTGGTCATGCCTCAGGATCCGTCTTGCTTGGTGGATATTGTGCTCTTCCCCCCTAAGCCCGGCACAACGTATGAGAAGCGGGTAGTCTTTAAGGAATTCTTGATCTTCATGATGCGAATATAGACAGGGAAAGTACTCTGATAGCCAACCAATCACAAAATGAATACCGAAACTGGGGTTGGCCCTGCCAGGATAAGGGCTAGACGTAGCCATTTGATTAAGGCCATGATAAATATGACCCAAAACAGTGGGGGCTAAAGAAACACGCGTACCTTGGGCCATCAAGCACGCCATGACAAAAGTCTCAGGACGGACTACCTTGGGATCCTGCGGCAAGACAAATCTGCTCAACAAAAGAGCCAAGAATGCTGCTAATTCTCCTTGAGCGCTTATAATAAGTGGAGATAAGTCTTTTGCACGTCGTCTTTCAAAGTATCGTGCAGAGTTTTCATCGATATCCTGTTTATCTGTCAAACTAGTTCCAGAACCCTTCTCAATGGCGACAACGTTCCACTCGCCCCTATAAAAGTAGTCTATCCAGTCTTCCCAAGAAACTCGGTCTCGGTGGTGATAATGACAGAGATCGGCATGGATTCGCAATAGCTCTAAAACAGTGGGAGGAAATTTACTCTCATCAGATAGTTGTTCATTCAGTGGTAAATATTCCTCATAGGGAATGCCAAGAATTGGCAGACCTGAAATGTGCTTCAAATCGTTGAGAGAAATTCCAAGTTCACCACCTGCATGGTGCAAACTGTTGGTTGCAGGACTCCAAAGTTCGCAGAATGCCCTCCACACGTCCACGTGGTACATGTAGGGAAAGTGTGAAACCGCTACAAGGCCCCATATATCAGCCTGACGCAAGGTAACCTGGTGGCGATGAAATATTTGTTTAGTCCAGTCAGACAAACCAGAAATGAAGGTCGCCGCCCCACTGAATCTGAAATCTGTACCCCAACGCAGTTTCTTTTTTAACAAATTATTGAGAATTGGATAGAATTCTTCTGTAGCAGGGAGCTGACTTTTAAATTCACGATCAGCATAAACCTTTTGAAGAAAGAAACCGGTGATCAGCGAACCAAAAGTCTGGTTGGTTTGTATACAACCTCGCCCATCCTCTTCGGGAAATGTCAAGTAGCCGGAAAAAGCATCTTCCTTCAGAATCAAAATTCTCGGCGAGGGGATCAGTCTTGGGGTGTCAATCTCACGAAGGGAGAGATGTCTTTGGTACGACGGCCCACGTCTGAGTTCTTGACCATTGCTCCCCAAAGCTCTCTGAGACTTAATGTTTCCATAGACATTCATTCTGACAATCTGAAAGTCAAATGGACATATTGCATCAGATTAAAGAGTCAAAAGTGGAAGGAGAGGACGAACTTTGAATCTGTTCGATAAAGGTCTCGCAAATTCAAAGTTCGGGGGCATCTGTTTGAGAGTAAAAAAAAAATAAAAAAAATGTGTGCATTCCGCAATTCAAAGAAAAGAATCGCTTTATAGGCATTTGTATTCATGCAAGCCTCTATTCGACAATTCAGAAATAAGTAGAAGTCGATGGTAGCCATTACGAACAAGTAAAATGTGCACGGAAAGCATTACGTGTCAAATACAATATGCTAAGTGCACTACAAATTCGTAAATTGAATTATTCAGAAAATCGAACATACAATGCGAGGAAACTAAGTGAGGTTGTCCCAAATTACAGAAAAAAGTTGCTTTGGCGGCAAGTTCTTTATAATCAGGCGTGTCTTGTTCCACTTGCTCAAATTCCTGCTGCAAGATAAAGAGAAAAAAAAAATGAATTAGATGAATGTTCATGTTAGGCCTAGCCTAAGTGGTTCACAAAGCAAGGCCCAACCCATTCACAAAAAAAATCCAAATCGAGGGCCTGTTGTAGGCAAAGTGAATGAAATGGCAAAGAAAATGCAGCAATAAAATAAATCAATATAATATATTAAGCCAAGATAGGCTAGGAGAGTCTATGCATAGCAAGTCAAATCGACATATGGCTTATTATATAGAGAAAGAATCATTCACAAAAGTCAAGCCTCTCAAATATGGTTCTACAGAGAAATTCCTGTACACATAAATATATGCTTTCCAAATCAAAGGAAAAGAAAAGATATTGGCTGTACATGAAAAGGAAAAAACGTGTATCTCCTCTTTCTTTCTTTTCCCCTATAAAAGAAGACCTAGGCCCTTTGAAAGGGGGAAGAAGGCTGACATATACAGCTGAGCATACAAACACAGCACGACAGAAGAAAAAAAAAAGCTGCAGAAACCACAAAGCAAGGTAGGAGCTTTTATCTAGGCTCTTTTGGGTCTCGAAACCCCGCCCTGGCAAACCCTGCGGGCTTTCGCTTGTGGCCAGGGTTTCGAGCACCATAAAATCCCCCTGAAGGCAGGCAAGATGCAGGCAAAATCAACCTCTTCACGCGATTCCCGGAACCCCGCCCTTGCAAACCCTGCGGGCTTTCGCTTGTGGCCAGGGTTCCGGAATCATTAAACTACTCAAATTGGGTGGAATTGCTGCCGAAATTGATTCTCGAAACCCCGCCCTAGCAAACCCTGCGGGCTTTTGCTTGTGGCCTGGGTTTCGGAATCACCAAACCGTCCTAAGGGAGGGCGAAGTGCCGCCCAAAAGCTTAAAACATGCCAGCAAGTTTGCACACAAATCACAAGCAATTTCACACAAGCAAAAGGAAAAGAAAAAATTTGTTACTGCAGCAACTTCATCAAGTCGGGGTCATCAAATTGCCCCAAAACAAGTCGAAGTGCCGTCCAAATCGATTCTCGAAACCCCGCCCTTGCAAACCTTGCGAGCTTTCGCTTGTGGCCTGGGTTTCGGAATCATCAAACAGCCCTAAAAGAGGGCGAAGCGCTGCTGGATTTTTCCTAAACCAAGCGACTAATTCAAATAAACAAATTGCAAGACATTCAAGCAAACCCAAAGGAAATAAACTCACCGCAGTCAGACTTTTCTAAAGCAAGAAATTGAAAGCAAAGAGAAGGAATTCAGTTCACACAGGACCAAATCCTAAAGTCTCTCTGCCTAAGTTTACGTTCAAAACACTACTCAAATTTTCTGAAGGAGCCAACAAGGTCACAAACAAACTGCAAGCAATCTCAAGAAGAAGAAAAAAAGAGATAGCAGAAACTAAGAGCAAAGAAAGCACACAAGTTTTCTATTTTAGTTCAATTTCACACAAAACAAATCCTAAGTCAGGGAAGTTTTGAGGCCTGGGTTTCAGAGCAGAATCAAAGACAGAACAAACCTTCACCTAAATTCCCTCTATCAAAATTTCTGTGAGATATGGACTGGGCGGTATCAAACAGACACAAATCCTCATTCAAGGGCTAAGTCTACAGGTTTCAAAGGAAAAAAAAAATAGAAAACAAAATTTACAAAAGCCAATCACACATCTACCAAACTGATCTCTTTCAAAAGCATAAAAATAAAATATATGCATACATCAAAGAGAAAACTGGGAGATGTTTGCATCAAATTAGAGATGGCAAAGTCATGCTTTATGACCCTAAATCAATCCATTCTCAACACAAGTGCACAAACTTAAGGTTGAAAACAGAAGAAAAAAAAAAGGGGGCAAAGAGAATCGAATCGAACATACCCCGAGTCCGCTTCTGACGTCACAGGGCAGCGCTTGAGAACTTAAGCAGCTTCTCGATGCGCCGCCTCGTTCGAGTTTGAGACTCACCGACCTTCTTCAACCTCCCTGGCGTCTCATACCCAAAACCCCCAAAAATTAGAAATTGAAAACAAGAAAGAAAAGAGAAATCAACAAACAACTAAATCTCAAAAATTGGGCATTCGATTAACGAGGGGTTCGGGTGGGAATATGGAATTTGAACTAAGGATCGCCTAAAAAAAGATCGAATTGAACACTAAATTTGGGGAAATTCGCATGAAAGAGGAACCCTAAAATCGTACCTGAGCTCGAAGGGTCTTCGGTTCGTAGCGCGACTAGCCAGTTCTATTCGTGCGCCGTCGGTGCAACACCTATGCTCCTCCTTCTTCCGGGCGGTCACCCTCTTTCGTGCGGTCGCCTGAGGCCGGAGGTGGCGGTCGTCGAGGAAACAAAGAGGCGACAGAAGAGACGGTGAACAGGAACTCCAAAATTGAAAGCCCCGTTGAATTGGGTCTATCGAAATAAAAAAAAAAAAAAAGAGATCAGATGGGGCCAAAAAAAATGGGTCTGATTTGATATTTTTTTAACTAGGGCTTTCAGGCTCAAAATTAAAAAAAATGTGGGATGCTTCCTTTAAAAAAAAATTGGAAGAAGAAACGAATTGGGCTTGTAAACAAAATTGATTGATCCACCAAAAAAGGAAGTGGAATTTGAAGACTATCAAAATGATGAAAAGCCATGCATTTCGGCTCACATATGGCAAATTTTGCTTAATCGCAGAACCGACCCACGCGGAAGAAAAAAAATTATAATCGACACAAATTAGAAATTGAGTTTAACAAAATCACAAAGTTAAACTCGTAAAATTTCATTGTCGGTTCATTCCAGTGGGTCAATCTCAAAATTGACTTCTAAACGAGGAAAAAGAAAACGGGGTTAAAACCTTAAATTAAATTTCTTCAAACTCAAACGGTCCTTAAAAAGAACTACGTGAAGACTTGATGCTCTTTTATGAGTTACGTAGGAAGTCCAATATTAAAATTCAATATATATTGGATTCAGTCGCCCATCTCAAATCAGATTAGATTCGTCCTTAAAAGAACTACGGGTGATTTGATCCCGTTCCAAACGGGTACGTAGGACACCCGACATAAAGCTTAAGCTCATCGGGTTCAATCACCAAAACCCAAAAATAAAATCAATTCAAATACTCTGAACTACGTAAGGCTTGATTCTCTTCTAAGGGATACGTAGGCAACCCGTTAAAATTCGGGTACAGCCCAAATCACCAAAACCACTTAAGTCTTGGTGGCGATACAACTTCGAATCAAGAGGATAACCAAAAGGGGTCGAACTCAAATTCTAAAAAATTAAATAAAATATGTTTTACAATTATTCGCGCATTTTTGTTCAACAACTTCATAATAAGACATCATGCTTCCACATAATAAAACATCATGATCTCATATATTATCATATCACCACACATCCTAACATGCTTCTAAAACAACATAATAGGATAGCAAAGCAGTAATATATCATGGTAACCCTTGTCACCACCAACTAGATTTCAGTATTGCATAACAATATGTAATTCCATATCAGGTTCATCATGATCGTTATCTAACATCATGCCAGCAAATAAAAATAAATCACATCATCAAGAAAATCCTCACATCATACCAGTCAAAATAAAACAGAATCCCCACTCGCCCATCTCCACTCTCAAGCCAAGACTAATCCTCTTCTAGACTCGCTAACGTCAACTTTAACAAAAAAATCTCCAAAGAAATCCCAATTCATCTCGATGCTCAAATCTTACCTAGGCCAACCCCCTCTCTCTCGTGTCTTACCTCGTAATACCATCGACCATCCTAACCGCCTAGAATTCTTTTACCACTCATCAACCACCCCACAAGAGAACCCTCACCCACAAGTTCAAAGAAGAAGCAATCATAGACATTATTACACATAAGGACCAAATCATATCAACTAACATTTATATCAATAGCATCATTAGTTCGGCATTAAACATTGCTGCTGCGTCGATAAATCTCAATTTACCATCATGCTCAATCATTATTACAAATCATCATATATGCGCATAATCAAGTCAAGCTAGCATGTTGCATTATAACCTTATCAGATAACAATTCAGGCTTCTTAGCACATGTATTTCACATTTTACAGGCAAAGGAGTTCAAATCATGCTTAGCAACTTAGAGTAGCAACACGTCAAGACATCATGGTACATGAGAACTATAGGGCAATTGAATCATATCATCATAGGCAACAGACAATCAGGCAACGAGCATTACCAAGTCAGCATATCAACACGTAAATCTCATCGTCAGGCCAGTGCAATATCTTTATCAACAAATTCAAAAGGATTAGCAATTCGAACGGATGACACTCTCTCGCCTGCAAGTCACATCGCACTCAGTAACCGTAATTCTCGATGCGTGCCTGTTCCTCCGACATCATAGATCCTGAGGCCCGTGGGTTATGGGCCCACACCTCTGCTGCACTACTCTATCGCTATGCAACCTTTCGTTCCCTCTCCTATGCGGTCGCTCACCGAAATGCATCGCGCAAGAGTCCAAGTTAGTGGGGATAGGGGAGTGACAAGAGAAGACAATCCAAATTCCTTTCGGGGACAAACACGGGCCACAACTAAAGACGACAATACTAGAGACAAGATTCTGACCCGAGAATAACAACAACGCCCTTATGGAGGTCTATTAGGTTGCAATTGTGACAAGCAAATACGAATTTACCATGGAGCACATCAGTCACATTAATCCACACTAACATGTACCTATCTCAAGGAGATCGACATACATATTCATTCTAAAATACATAATCGAATTCTATACGGATGCATGTGAGATAAGCTAATAGTCTTTTATTCCAGGGAAGCAGATATGCCTAGCAATTTCAAGTAAGATATGCGGATCCAGTAATGGTCATACAATGCTTAACGAGGATGACAAACATCATGTATATGAACAATGCACGAGCATGGTATACACGTCCACAAATGAGGTCAAACATAGCATGGCGAGGTACATCATAAAATCGAACTAAACGTTATTCGAGGATACATAAGAGCAGAATGACAATTATCACATCTAATAACAAGGATCATATAATAGGTTGAGAACGACATGTAATCATATGACGAGATACATTTAAAAGCATAAGTAATACATGGTACTAGTGATACATGATAAGACATAGGCATAGTCAAGAGTGATTTAAATGAATTCAACATAATGTTCATGAAGGATGAGGCATCCTTACAAGGTAACAAAGAGAACATCACCGTGATAGATTCTAAGCATGCTAAGAAGGAATAGTCATTGAGGCACATAAAGTAGTACAATAATTATCACATTACAGGACAAGAATGTTCACGTAATAGACAAGCATGACAAGTCACCATTGAGCGGGTCATTTTAGAAATCATAAGCTCTATAGGATATTAACAACACATATCGAAAAGGAATATAATCAAGATACTTCGACTAGGTCCATTCTAACATTCATGTGTCATGCGTATGTTAAATTATGATATAGCGTGGTGTGTGATCATGCGAGGGGTCAAGTCATACATTAATGCAAGCATGAGAAGATGTCACAGAATAATAGGGAAATACCACCAAGCGATAACAGGTAAGCATGCTAGGATTAATCATCACGGGAAACAAGTCGATCATCAAGTTCAACATTAATCTAATCAGGATGGGCAAAACATCTTAAGAGGGTAGGAAGAGGGAAGAATCACACTATCAGGGACCTGACTCAAGGGAGAAATTCAGCGATAATGCCGACAAGATATAAATGCGTACAAGTCACAACTAAGGGTCCTACATGATGTTAAAGGCTCATCATGATGTACGATACATGCATACAACTAATCATGACGACGCATAAGAGATCACTCACTCACATTCCAACGATATAGAAGTATGAGAAAAGTTTAACACAAGTCCAAATAATGGGCAATATGACTAGAATGCGAGGACATGAGCTCAACCCAACACATACTAGGATAACATGCATTCATCAAGACTCAATTATACCACATATTCTCCATTCAACGCAAGCAATCACACAACATTATCTACTTGCAAAATCATCAACAACAGTCAATTTGACGAATACAAAACAGATGGGCATACTATAGATTATTATCACAAAAGAAATAATAGTATCGACACATCATCATCCAGCATGCTAAGGCAATCATCTACAAGCATTTATACAAAGGGGAGTTGATCGCCCTATCATGAACCTAATCCAGGAAGAAATAACAATCATGTAGGTTCATATCATGTGGTTCATGTTTCCAATCCATCATACGATCAATAGGCCAAGTAAACATGCTATAACAACATATAATCATGATAAAAGGCAAGACACAACACGAGACTTGAGCAATGTAACTAACCACATTATGAGCTTAACAATAAAATCATGACAGAAAGCAAGGCATAACATGAGCAGCTTTTACTAATGATCATTTGCAAGGTACATGCGGGAGATTACAAGATTATGTCATGCAATTCAGAGAAAGTCACCATTACAACCGTGCAGAGATTCCTAAGGGCATCCACTGACTTTTCCCAACCGACTCATCACCCCTCTTTCCCGTGGGACTCTAGTACAACTCTTTGTGGCAAGAAGACATTGGTTGATCGTCATAAGAATAAGGAAAGACAGCCTCATAAACACCTTACTTCTAACTCAATGTGACATCAAGAATTTCCAACACTCACTCAGACAAACTTAATATCCAACCATGATTCCCGACACAGTGTGTTTACCAACCCAATTAACCGTGGGAGACATTGACATCCAGGAAAAGGCTAGATAGAACCGTCAAGGGGTTAACATAGTGGAAGGGGTTGTTCCACACAAGCTGGGTTTGACCACACAGAAACAAGGGTACTCCCACTATCCCGTTTACACAGAACAGTCAATACACATATCATAGTTAAGGCATCCAAATCAGATCTCTAGCATAGCAAGCATTCAGCACAGGATCAGTTAATAACACTCATAATGATCTCCTTGGAGTCTCCCAACCCATCTGTAAAGAACAAGCTGATATTTTGCCTACGGTTCCCAACTACACCCAATAGGGGCGGTCTAGCGCCTTCACTACCCACTCGCTTCCCCATTTGGTCGGTTTTCCTCTTTTATTACAAGTCAAGTTCATTACTTAGTCCAATTTCAATTAGTCATCTTAAGTTCATTTTGCCCTTCTTAAAATCCTTTGAAATCCTTTGAAATTCATGGGCGGTTTTCCAAAAAATACACTCGACCCTTGCGTACCCGCATTGCACAGCCTCAGCTCTGATACCATCTTTGTAACGGCTCGGAATTATGATTTCCGGGTTACGTTTCAAGGGATGAAACCCCTTGTTCGGATCTTGCAATCCAGGTACGGGTCGAGGTTTCAAACTCATTTTTATAGTCAGTAATAAGGAGGGATTTCGAACCCTGAAAATATCGTAGGGCCGTTGGGTACCCTTAACCTGTCCTAGGGACTAACTCGCGAAATTCAATTCAAACGGAAGCAAGACGGAAACAAAATTAAGATACAAAGCGCTACGGCAGAGCCGGGTCAAAACCAAAACATAAGTGGATGATTACCATTTATAATGAGTTAGAGATTTAGCCAGGTTCTTCGATTTACAAAAAGGGAACCCCGTCATATAGACATCGAGCAATCAAAATCTGCAGATAATACCTTAAAAAAAAGAACGGGGAAAGGAGTCAGATCGAGCCACTCATGCGGGACCGGCAGTCCTCGCTGAGGCCACATAGTATGTGCTATACCTAATAAAGATGCTCTAATGCAGTACGAAAGTCAAACACACTAGCATGCTCCTAGTTATAATAATGTGTAAAAATACTGTAAAGGGCCCAAGACAATGCCAAGTGGCATATCCCTCTCCTACCTCCACCCCCTTCCGATAGGGCGGAGACTGGCCAGCTCGTGAATGCATTCCATCATAATCCGGGGGGCACGCATGACTAACCCGCTCCACAATAAAGCCCGCAGGCATCTCATAATATAAGGAAGTTCATGACTCGATTGACTCAGGGTACCCGATGAGGCTGGGCTACCCTATGACCCTAGCAAAGACTCTAGGACTATCACAGATAACGACCGTTCTGTTTCAAACGCAATAAGTAAGCAGATGCTCATTCAATTAGTGCAACCTAAACAGGATACTACATGGCATGCTTTTATGCATATGCAACACCTAACATAAAATGCAACAACAGGCATGAATGTCCAACCTGAGTAAGCCCCCTAGGGAACTTACCTGAAGATGCAGAACAGCAGGATAGTACAAGCAAGGGCCCAAATGCAAGTCCAAAGCAATCCAAAAGCAATACACACCTATCATCAAGACATTTCCATAAGCTACCAAACCAACATTCTTACACACCTGAACCCAAGTTCTCCATATCCTCAAAACCAATCGACATTGAAACCATTTTCCAAAACCTTTCCGATACAATAAACATCAACCAAGACAAAATCCCGACATTTGAAATGACACTTTAAACATAACTTCAAGCTCAAGATCAAATAGTTCAAGTTCCGTCAAATCCCTTCTTTAATATTGAATATTAAAATAAAACTCATTTCCCAAAGCATTCCAAACTCTTAAGTCTCAAGTTAAGTCAACTCATTTTTTAAAACAATCTCTCAAATCATACTTGGTCAAATTCCGACATTAATCATTTAAATCCTTAACCAATTTCCCAAAATCATAATATTAAAACGATCCCGGCATTTTATTTTCAAAACCTCGACTTTAATGTTTCAAGTAATTTAAGACGATGATAAACATTTCCAAAATGAATCCATCTTCATAACCTTATTTATAACACATTTCAAATAATATCATTTTCCTAGATAACTTTATAAGATATAAAATTCCCAAAAAAAAAAAATATTTTCCAGAATTTATAATTTACCAAATCTCAGACTAATATAATCATAATGATAATAATTCAAATCATATATTATAACATAATAATTATATAACGTATAATAAAACAACCCTACTCATAACTCAACACCCAACAAGCCCAATCCGGACCCAATACCCAGCCCAATCTGAAGGAAAAGAGAACACGGACCCAGCCCATAACCGAAACCCAAATATTAGGCCCATTCCCAATCTGATTTGTTTTAAACCAAAACCGAACCGGACCAATACTTTAAAATGAGAGAACCGAACCCATCAGAAACTAAAAGGGGAGGACCGAACCCTCCTCTAACCTCCGCCCAGATCTACGGAAGAAAGAAAGAAGAAGGAGAAAGAGGAAGAGAGCCAGGCTCGCCGGCGGCTTTCGTTCCGACCCCAGGCCACTCCCATCTGATCGACGCACCATTCCGAACACTACCCACCCCGAGAGCAGGAAGCGACGCACAGAAGAAGGGAGAGAAGGAAGACTCACCGCACGTCTCCGAGGAAGGACTCCGGCGCTTCAATGGCGGATCTCCGGCTGTAATTGGTGGAGGGGAAGGTTTGCTCCGGACCTAGGACGACGAGAAGGGATGTAAAGGTGCGCCTTTACACTGATTTACGCTAAGAATCGAAAGAATCGAAGGTTACCGTACGAATTTCAGAAATTAGGGGAAGAGGAGGAAGAGGATGGCGCAGCGGCGTCTCCGGCGTGCTTCTGGGCGGCGCAGGCTCATCCTCGGCCGTCGGGTAGCTGCTGCTGCTGCTCGGACACGAAGGAGGAGTAGAGGGGCTTGAATATCACTGGATTTTGAGGGAGAAACAGTGGTGAGGCGTTGGTGGTGGCTCGCGGCAACGACAAGAGGCGGAGGAGCTACTGAGGCGTTGGTGGTGGCTCCGGGCTGTTGGTCCGGCGGTTCCCAGGCCAACAGAGGCATCTTTGGGGTTTTGGAAAGAGGGTGACAGAGAGAATGGAGAAGGTTGGATGGGGGTTGTGGGTCTCTCCTTTAGAATCAGAAAATGGGAGGGGGAGACTGGTTAGATTCAATATTGAAATGGAGGAAGGCACATGAAGGTCTGATATAAGGGCAGAGGCGTGCTAACTGCTGCTATTTCTGCTACAATCGGACAAGGAGCTGTAGAAAGTGATTTTGCATCTTTGCCTCAAATGGAGAACAAGGTAAGTGAGGGGTGGTATTGTTGCAATGCTACTGTCTACTGTCGACACAGAAGGGGAAGGAGCTTCTTGAATTTGTAATGGGGGGCAAGGGAAGAAGACTAGAAATAGCTTATAGCTAGACTTTGCTAGTGCTGGGTAATTAGGATAGGAGGAAAGAAGGGGTCCCAAAATACATTTTTAATTACCTAAATGAATAAATAAATAAATAAATAAATAAATTGTTCCAAAACCTGCTTACTCGAGTTGATTACGACGCGATTAAAATTAACGCTTAACTTTTTAAATTCCGAATTTAGTAAAGAAATTCAATATTATTTTTCACTTCTCGGCATATGAAAGCGGAAGTAAGACATATTTTAAATTTTCACTTAAATAATGCCGGAACTCATTTCGAACTATTTAGAGTAAACAAATAGCTAGAGGACGGAAATTCCAAACCTCATGAATCTTAGAAACCGAGATGATTATAGATTATTATTTTAATTATTTAATATTATAAAATTTCCCGGTCATTACAATAAGTGGGAAGTGGGCACTTGAAACAATTACTGTAAGATAAATCATTAAAATATGCATTAATTTGTTTCATGTCTGCTTAAGAAGAACTAATTTACTATTTAATTTGGATAAAGTTATGATATTTATTTAGTCATTTAGAGTCGCAATCAAAAGTGGAGAAAACAACATTTTCTAAACTGATTTAGTCATTTAGCCTGTCTCATTATTAGAAGCATATGAGTTTGCATTATAACAATATCCATCACACATATACACAATTTAATGAATTTATGCAATGTCAAGGAAGCTATTTTATAGCCTCAACAACATTGGTCGAGCTTACATACTAACCTCAACAACAGAAGCCGAGCTTCCTTCTTAACCTCAACAACAGAAGCCGAGCTCCCTTCTACACCTTAACAACAGAAGCCGAGGTTATTGATTTAGCTCGGCTTATGTAAACGAGGATTTAGATAAGATCTTCAAAGGGGTCATTATATACCTCATGAAAAGTAGACGAGGCTCCTTCATAACCTCGTTTTTATGCACTGAGGTTACGTATTGACCTCACCTAAATCTGTCGAGCTTATTCATTCACCATGTAATAGTTCGGACGTCCCATGAGATCCGGGTTATATACCTTTTTTAGTTTATTTTTTTAAAAAAAAAGAAGAAAAATACACATTTATCAGTTTTATTCCTATTATAACCTAGGGATACAACATCCCGACTATTACATAGTGGCTTAAAAGTTAAAAGGTTATTTTTGTACCAGTGACGGATCAACATTATAAATTATATATAAGTTAGTGTAAATTAAATAATTGTTTGAGAATTTCCTCCGAAAAAAGAAAGTCTGAAAAACTATAAATTGAAGCAATGACTAAAAATAATGAATAATAAAAATTCCCAGATTCAGTAGACTGGGTTGTTGCACATAATGCGCGCGCGGGCAACAGGGAAATAGAGACACAGCTCGTCCATCAGGAATCCATTCCATGGATCCAAATCCTTCATTCTACAGTGATCGATCACAAATTGCACTTGGATTCCCTTAATATTCCATCACCGCTACCATTACCAAGAGATTGGTTAGTCCCTCCTCCTTGATCGATCATCCCTTTCATTTCTCCGTTGCTGTTTCATTCTAATTTATCCTTTCTTCAATTCATTCCATCATCAATCAATTAATCACTCCATTGTTCTCTCTCTCTATATATGATTCTTGTTCTTTCAGTATTTGTAATTTTGAAATCAGATCGATTGTTCTTTTGAATGTGTTGTCTTGTCTGACATATGCAGATTCAACGCGCGCCAAGAGGAGCAACGCAACTGTTCTTCCTCAATTGAGGCATCGATTGAAAGAGGCGCGCAAGCAATGACTTCACAATCATACACAAATCTGTTAGATTTACTGACCGGAGATTTCCCTACTCTGAAACCAGACCGGAACAAGACGATGCCTAAAGCGAAGACTATACCAGGGAAAATGATCGACAGCGACAATGAGAAAGCACCGAGTGTGTCATCAGATAACCAATCATCTGTTGCCCTAGACCGAATCATCATCGTAGTGAATCATCTTCCGATAAACTCTCAAAGGGGACCTGATGGCAACGGCTGGATTTTCAGCTGGGATGAGGATTCCTTGCTCTTACGCCTCCAAGACGGGCTACCGAGTGACATGGAGGTGATCTATGTCGGCTCTCTCAAGGTCGATATCGATTCAGCTGAGCAAGACAATGTGGCACAGATCCTTCTAGATTCCTACAACTGCGTCGCCACATTTTTGCCGCCAGATCTTCTGGACAGATACTACAATGGATTCTGCAAGAAGCACTTGTGGCCTCTCTTTCACTACATGCTTCCATTCGCAGCCGAACACGGAGGGCAGTTTGACAGATCCTTGTGGGAAGACTATGTATCGGTTAATCGCCTCTTTGCTCAAACTATCATTGAGGTGATCAACCCTGATGAGGATTATGTTTGGATTCATGACTATCACTTGATGGTGATGCCAACCTTCCTAAGATGGAGGTTTAACCGCTTAAGGATGGGGTTTTTCCTTCATAGCCCATTCCCTTCATCGGAAATCTATCGTACCTTACCTGTACGAGAGGAGATCATTCGGGCCTTGCTCAACGCAGACCTGATCGGATTCCACACCTTTGATTATGCGCGACATTTCCTTTCGTGTTGTAGCAGGATGTTAGGGCTGGAGTATCAATCAAAGAGGGGCTATTTGGGGCTGGAGTACCATGGAAGGACAGTCGGAATCAAGATCATGCCGATAGGGGTCCATATGGGACAGATTGAGAAGGCGATGAAGCTCGCAGCTGAGGAGAAGATGATATCCAAGCTGAGGCAACAGTTTGAGGGGAAAACTGTCTTGCTTGGGGTTGATGACATGGACATCTTCAAGGGGATCAATCTGAAGCTTCTAGCTATGAAACTGATGCTTAAGCAGCATCCACATTGGAGGGGAAAGGCGGTATTGATTCAGATTGTAAATCCAGCAAGAAGCCAGGGGAGCAACACGAAACAGATACAAGACGAGATCGAAGAGACTTGCCATTCGATTAGGACTGAATACGGTCAGCCAGGGTATGAGCCGGTGATACTCATTCAAAGGCCTATACCGTTGGCTGAGAGGATCGCGTATTATTCGATAGCAGAATGTGTTGTAGTTACTGCTGTAAGGGATGGGATGAACCTTACTCCGTACGAGTATGTAGTTTGTAGGCAAGAGATGTCGGAATCAGCACCGAGTTCTGGATTGAAGAAGAGCATGCTGGTTGTGTCTGAATTCATAGGGTGTTCGCCGTCTCTCAGTGGAGCGATAAGGATCAATCCATGGAACACAGAGGCGACTGCTAACGCGATGAATGAAGCCATCTTGATGGGAGAGGTAGAGCAACAAATGCGACATGAGAAGCATTACCGGTATGTTAGCACGCATGATGTCGCCTTCTGGTCGAGAAGCTTCTTACACGACTTGGAGAGAACTTGCGCGGATCACTTCAAGAGGAGGTGTTGGGGGATCGGTTTAGGCTTCGGTTTCAGAGTTGTTTCACTGGATCCTAACTTTACGAAGCTATCAATCGATGCGATTGTCTTAGCCTACGAAAGAGCCAAGTCTAGAGCCATCTTGTTTGACTATGATGGCACTTTGGTGCCACAGAATTCCATCAACAAGAATCCGACTAAGGAGATCATCTCGATGTTGAACACGCTGAGTGCTGATCCGAAGAATGCAGTGTTCATTGTCAGTGGTAGAGGGAAGGACAGCTTAGGCCTTTGGTTTACACCTTGCAAGAAGCTCGGCATTGCAGCCGAGCATGGTTATTTCTTGAGGTTCGCCTCTCTCTCGTTCATCCTCGTTGTACTACACTATGTATTCTCAATGTGATCAAGTTGAATTGCATTTTCAGGTGGCCTGAGACGGATGAGTGGGAGCATCACAGGCAGAGTCTCGAGTTGGGGTGGCTTCAGATAGTTGAGCCTATAGTGAAGCTATATACAGAAGCCACTGATGGCTCGTCGATAGAAGTTAAGGAGAGTGCTCTAGTGTGGCACCATCACGAGGCAGACCCTGACTTTGGATCTGCCCAAGCCACCGAGTTGCTTGATCATCTAGAAAGCGTTTTAGCGAATGAGCCTGTTGCCGTCAAGAGGGGCCAATCCATTGTTGAAGTTAAACCTCAAGTAAGTCCTAAATAACACGAAAGACCCCCACACACTGCTCTAAGCAGGATATACTGGGTTGAGTCATGTATGAGTTGGATAGTTTCATATCATGATCATATATACAAGTATGGATCTTAGTTTCTAAGCAGGATATACTGGGTTGAGTCATGTATGAGTTGGATAGTTTCATATCATGATCATATATACAAGTATGGATCTTAGTTTCATATCATATCATGACCCTCCAGACCCTGTTGTAAGCGGGATATACTTGGTTTGTTGTTGTTGTTGTTGTGTAGTTATGATGACCCTTGTTGGATCGGAAACTAACATAAGATTGTTCTATTCGCGCTCAGGGTGTCAGCAAAGGACTAGTAGCGGAGAAAGTATTTGGATCGCTTGCTGAGAAGGGGAAGCACGCGGATTTTGTGTTGTGCATAGGCGATGATCGGTCTGATGAGGACATGTTTGGCATTGTTGATGATGCATTTTCAAGAAGCATCCTTTCGTCGGAAGCCTTGATATTTGCCTGCACCGTTGGGCAAAAGCCAAGCAAGGCAAAGTACTATCTGAATGACACTGCTGAAGTCATAAGCATGCTTGAGAGTCTCGCCGAAGTGTCTTCTACTTCGACGAACACATGAAAGGAAGAGTTCTAAGTCATCAGGGATTATTTTGTTTCTGTGGCTCCAATGTTGCTTTGCTTTAAGTAGCCATCTTGGTTCTCGGTAGGAGAAGAGTAGTGAGTTTCTATTTGCAATTGAAGAAACCCTAAGGCTTCGATCGACCATCGACAGAGCAATCAACAATGTAGTAAATTTGGCGACAAATCCATTTCATTTTGCAGAAAAAGTATCTTGGTGATGAAATCATGTTCACTTGAAGATCTTAGCTTTCACCCCACCCATATGGCTCGGATTCGGGTTTCGGTTTTTTTTTTTTTTTTTGGTGTCCAAACCGGTAGACATAATTAAAAAAATGTTGTCTCTTTCTTTTCTACAAAATAATTACGAATTGACTCGATAAAAAAAAGAAAAAACTGAACAACCCTTATTCATCATCATCATACACATTCAATCATCATCATCCACATTCAACTTCATGCGAATACAACAACACCAACTATATCCAAACTGAATTCGAGCATTGTCAACACCAAAATATCAAATCGAACGAATCCTGATTGTCAACTATATGGTAAAATGATAGATTTTGTAACCACTTAAGAATATGAAATGGCCACATAAGATAACAGCGACCATTTTCCAGCCTGAAGCAGCAAGTAACAACTGCTTTTTGTTACGCGCTAGCTTGTAGATTAGGACTTTAGGAGTATAGGTGGATAAAATAGATGACGTAATTGTCTAATATGACTTAAATATATTGAATCATCATTAACTGATGTATCAAAAAACTCAGATTAGATTGCAATAGAAAACGACATATACACGAATTGCACTAGAGTAGAGTTCAGACATCTATTTTCATATATTATATAGATATATAGACCGGTTCATTTTTATTTTGTTCTAGCGCCTATCTAATGGACGCGTTCTCCAAAATTTATCTCTCCTTATCTCAAAATATTATCATAAATTAATTCGATAACTAAAACCTATTATATAAATTTAAATTAATTTAAACACAAATAGAAAAATTGTAAAACAGTTTTAGATTCTAAACCCTAGCAAAGAAATGGAGCTCGAGTAACATACATACAAAGCTGAAGTGAAAAACACAGAAATTTGGTGATGCAGTTTGGTTTCCCTACTCTGCGAAGCCTCAAGAGGTATATACTCAAACCCAATAATCCACTAAGTATGAACGAGTGCAGATCATGGATACAAGTGTAGACGAGCTCAAGGGAACAGATCTAGGTCAAGCAACTCAGAAGCGTGAAGAGACAAGGAGAAAACATAAAAGAGGAACATATACTCCCTTCACTCCGAAGAACGTCGAAGCGGGTTGAGAGTAGGTGAAGACGAAGCTGAAATGGTTGAGAAACCAAGCGGATAGCTCGTCTTCTTCCTCTTCTGAATGAGATCTCCAATGGCGACGCTGAAGAACCTAGAGTTTCACTTCTCTTCTCTCTTTCTTTGTGGACGGAGAATAGTGATTGAGCTCACTCTTTAGGGTTTAGGGAAAAAGGCATTTTAAGAGAGCATCACTTAGGTAAAACGCGGCGTTTGGAACATCGCCAACAAAGGAGTCGTTGTGAGCTCTTTGAATTGAATGAGTGAATTGGGTTGGATCACGAGTGAGATGGCTCAAATGACAAAGAACCAAATTCATGTCTTTTGAATCCAAAACCACACATGAAGGCGCCAACCACCAAGTCTTCAGGCTTCACTGGCTAGTGTACACCGAGCCATCCTTGATCCACTCTCAAGCCACCTGTGACCTAGACCTATCCCTTAATTAAGCTTCTAGTCATTTACAAGCCTTCTCAAGATCAAAGCATACATAAATCTGGATTACATAAGACATTACAATTTTCCTCCTAATCCAGCCACTATGTATAATACTCGTTCATTTAAATAGGGTTCTTGTGTTCGTGTCTTCGAATCGTCCGTCCTCGGCTCAGGTACCTGCAGGTTAGTCTACATCAATAATATGAAGAAAGTTCCTGCAAAAATAGAATTTGCCAGAAGGAACAATCTTCGTGCCAAAGTCAGCTGAATTCAGCTCTCCTTTGATTGTCATGAGGAGCCTATCTAATGGATGAGTTCTCTCCAGAATTTTGTATATAGTTCACAAACCTGACTTATTGCTTGTGACGATCAACTATTTGGTTCTTGTTGTTGTTGTTGAAAGCTAAAGAGAAACGTACCAGAAGGGAGGAAGACAACATTGCTATTGCACAAAAAGTAAGTAAATTCAAGCAATATTTGAATTGCTTGACTATCTAGATCATATCATGGTTCAATTGACTGCACTTGTCTTTTACTATGTTTATACACCCAATACATAGAGCATATGTTGATAATGTCAGATCGGATGATGTATCGAGTGATGTTGATGATGAAAAAGACGAGGGAAGCAGAAAAATTGGATGGAATCTGTTATTCAATTTGGTGTCAAGATCAAGATTTCTGCAAGTTAAGCCACCAATACCATGTTAAGTAAACAAATCCTATTATTTAGGATTTAATTAGTTCAATTATTTCTATTATTTAGGGTTAGAATAAGTCAAATTTAGTTGGAGTAAAAAAACACTTCATCTCTCCCCCACCTCTCCACGTTAATCTCCTCAAGATAGATTAACCTCATCATTGTATTGCTCTATTTATATCTCCTTTGTGAATCAATGGAAGTTGTGTTGAGATTACACCAATCCTTTATATGGTATCAAAGCCTTTAGCCTAATGGCTTTGATCCTCTCCAATTTCCACCTTCGGGCAACTATATCCATATTTTTGTACAAACCAATGCTTCGGCATGCTGCCAAGAAATCTTTCCTACGACTTAGGCCATCACAAAACCGCCTACGGGCAATCCAAACTTCACTCGGGTCCTTCCGCTGCGCCAAACTAACCAAAATTTTGGCTTTTGTCATTCCAATTTCGGCCAAAACCATGTCGGCCTTTAATTTTGTTCTTGTTTTTCGTTGGCTAAACCCCGTCTTGGCCACACAAAACCGCCCTCGGGCTAATCCAATTTCGGCTTATGCCACCATAAAACCACCTTCAGCTAACCCACCATGGCCTTCTCCTAAACCAACTAACTCAAACCTCGTCCGATCCACTTTGACGTCAGTCTGAAACCAACTAACCCAACATCGGTCTTGACCGAAACCAAACATCGGCATTGCCGAACAATCACAATGGGCCAACCGAGTTAATCACGGTCGCGCACCACACCACCTTTTCATATCTGATTCTAACCGTATCCTATTTCAGCAAATCGGCGCCTTCCTGGTGCACCTCCGCGCTCTCTCTTCATCGTCTTCAAGTGCTGCTCACAAGCAATTACCCAAACGTCTCCGCACTCCACCAACAATGACGGCTTATCTTGCCATTGCTGAACAAGAATCAAAGGAAGATATCCCCTTCTACCTTTGAAATTCATGCTAATTGAGTTCAGTGAGTTGGGTCGGGCACTGTTCAGCATCAGGAGGAAGGAACAAATTAAAGAGGAATGGAAAAAGATGAACACTTCCAGCATTGTATTTTATTGGGCTTTATTTGATATCTTGGTTTTCATTTAATTTCAGCTTTTAGCTTTAGTAAATTTCCACTTCAACTGTGGGAGAATGTTAAGTAAATAAATCGTATTACTTATGATTTAATTAGTTCAATTATTTCTATTATTTAGAATTAGAATAAGTCAAAGTTAGTTGCAGTAAAACACTTCTTCACTCTCCCACCTCTCCACGATAATCTCCTCAAGATAGATTAACCTATTTATATCAATAAAAGTTGAGTTGAGTTTACACCCATTCTTTACATACTATAAGTGCACCTTCTAGGTGATCCAAATGTTCTTATCATATGAAAGCTTTTTTTTTATGAAAGTTGTTCCTGAATGATCCAAACGTTACAATGGTGGTGGTGGTGTGGTGTGGTGGTGGTGTACGTGTTCCTCAACATGATTTTGACTGGTCACTTTAGCTTCCTGAGGAGCCGTTCATGCATCTATTTTTATATATTTTATATATTATATAGTTATATAGATTGGTTCATTTTTTTAATTATTTTGTCCTAAGCCTATCTAATGGACTAGTTCTCCAGAATTTATCTCTCCTTATCCCAAAATATAATCATAAATTAATTCAATAACTAAAACCTATTGTATAAATTTAAATTAATTCAAACACAAATAGGAAAATAATTTATTTAGTTATACACATCATTATTTGATTAGAAATGAAGATAGTGAGGTTCCAAGAGAGCTCCCTAGAATCCCTCCTACCATTGGATTTGGGGATATACCCTAATTTTAATTTTAAAGTAATTCAGTTTGAAATTGAATATTTTTCACTTAAAACTATTTTCGAATTATAGTAAATATGTTGGATTATTTTTACGCATTTGTCCAAATATAAATACCCCGTCTTTCTGAAATAGTTACGCATAATAATTCATTATAACAAATATAATTATTAAATGAAATTCATAAAATCCTAAATATTCGTTGCATTATTGGAAAAAAAAAAAGTCAAATAATTTTGTTCTCTTGTTTTGGTGAGAATCAAATAAATTATTTGAACACTTGCTTTTTCAAACTAACAAGAAATAAAGGTAGCTAAACTTTCATTTCCTCCGATCGGTGATTAGAAAGCTGATAAAGTTGCACACCTTGGACGTTCTGCTCAATCGTTAGACTTTAATAGCAATTTAAGTCTGATAGACTTTATTCGTCCGTCAGGATGCTATCGATCCGTCCTTTCCTAACTGAATTATTTCCTTATATTAATAAAAAAAAGCAGCTAAAAACTTAAAAAAAAAGACCTTCCACTCGCTTTAACTTTTTAAAAAGCTCAATTGGGAATGCGTAATAAAAACCAATTTAATTGTTGACCAATAAAACCAATTTAAGTCGTTTCATGTGGTCATTAATAATTCAAAAAATGATTCTGACCAAAAATAAAATCAAAATTCGAAAACGATGGTTCCCCCACCACCGTCATAAATATATCCCCCACTCCCCCAATTTAATTAGCAAAAGAACTTGGGAAGACCTCCAAATGTCGCGTCTCAAATGCACCCTAGTGGCGTTGGCGGTGGTCGTCGGCTTGGCCCTTCTCGGGGGTCTCCTCCTCTACTTCTATTTGGACCGGACTAAGGACCCGGAGTTCTCCGTGGAGTCGTCGGCGGTCAAGGTCTACAACCTCACCTCCGACAACCGCCTCTTCTGCATCATCAACCTGGGCGTCCGGGCCAGCAACCCCAACCACAAGAAGCACTCCCTCAAATTCAAGAACATTTTGATGGAGGTGAGGAAGGGCACCCACCACACGCTCGCCGGCGACGTCCTTGGGAGCTTCCATCAGGGGCCTAGGAATGACACGGTGTTCGCCGTCGAGGCGGTGGGGCTGAACGTGGATCTGAAGAAGAAGACCGCCAAGGAGCTGAGGGCCGACGCGGCGGCCGGCGAGGGCCGCGTCAATGTGTTCTTGTCGGGGATCTTGAAGAAGAAGAGTACTGAGTACGATTTGGGTGTGAAGTGCAAAAATGTGGTGGTTGACTTCTCGCGGTCAACGGCCAAGCCTCAGCTGGTTTCTTGCAAGGTCACTAAAACGGCTAAAAACAAGTGAATAACTCATGAGGGAGTGGTTCATGTTCATCGATGGGGTTATTGGCGATTTCTAATTAGCTTGTTTGGTTTGTTCAATTCATGAATTTGACTTTTTTTTTCCATGGTTGCTTTGTCGTGTAGCTGTGAGGTGACGTTGGTTGTAAGATTCATTGTTGTTTACATCTTGTGTGTTTATACTCCTATTGTTTATAAAAGGAAACTAATGACTCGAAGTATCGGGAAAATCCGACATTTCGAGAGGCTAGAGAATCGACCGATAAACAAACTGTTATGATATGATAGATAGAAAAAATCAAAACAAACAAATGAAAGACGAAATATGGAAATAGGGCTAGCTAGAAGAGAAATGTTAGGCTCATCCCTCTCTACCTTGTGTAATTCTAAGTGTAACATTCAATGTTTTATGTGTAAGGTTGATTGTATTGGTTTTGGGCCAATCCGGCCCAAAACTGATCTCAACCATCCATGGGCTTTAAGCCCACTCGGATGCCTTGTGTCTCTCCAGATAGCTTGAGCAACGACGTCGTTCAAGCTCATGTGGGTTTCCAAACCCTAATCTGAGAGTTGAGAGAGGCGCTTGCTTACTGTAGCTCTGTTCTTGTCTCCGAGGGCGATTTCTAGGGTTCCATCTCTTTCCGGCCTTTGTGAGCGTAGATCGAGCTCCCTTCCATCCAAATACACTCAGTGACATTGTGTCGAGAGAGATTTGTAGCCTCTTTGCCCTCTAGGTTCTGACCTTTGTGGCTGGTGTCCTCGTTGAGGCTAATCGTCGCTACAAACCTCTACTTTCCCTTTTGCTTTGGTTTTGTTTGGTTGTAATCTTCCTTCATTATCATTGCTTTAGTTTCTGTTTATGTTTTCTGGTGTTTTGGATCGATTCTCTTCAAATTGGTATCAGAGCATTCAGGTTTTAAGGGGTTTTCTCGTTTTAAAACCGGATTTGTTGAAGCTTTTGAGTTCTTAGTTCTCTTAGGCTCCAGATCTGGTATATTCTTCGATTTTCTGTTGAAGCTTAGAGGGTTCCTCATCCTTCTAAGCTCCAGATCTATGAAGATAAAGCGTCACTTGTCCTCAATCTCTATATCTGTTGAAGTTTCTGGAGCTTGCACTCATTAAGGCTCAAGATCTTTTAAGATTTGAGAGCTCTTCTGATAGAAACTCCAGATCTGAGGTTTTAGAGGACTTACCCTTGTCGCTCGCCTCTGATTCTGTTGAAGTTCCTGGAGCTAGCTCTCCTTAAGGCTCTGGATCTCAAGGATCTAGTAAGCTCTTCTGAAAGGAACTCCAGATCTAGGGTCTTGAGGACTTATTCCGTCGGAAATTTCAATCTGGTAAACCATCTCATATTTGAACAAAAACCTTCGAAAATATTTGAGTTTAGAAGATTATACTCTTCAGAACTCTCCTTGAAAGCTCTTACATTTGCTTCCGCTAGCACTTTACGAGATTCAAACTCTTAGCTTGATAGCTGTAGGGTTTGAGTGCTCACATCTCTCCAATATTTACTGATTTAGTCTTTCACTTTTTGCAGGAACTTTGATTCATCATGTCTGATAACTCCTATCGCATTAAACCATTTGATTGCACTACTGACTTTGCCATGTGGCAAGTTAAGATGAAAGCTATTCTGATAAAAGAAAAATGTTGGAAAGCAGTTGCTAATGAGCTTCCTCAAGATATGACTACTGAGGCTAAGAAAGAACTTGATCTCATTGCACACGGTGAGATCATGATTCGAATATCATATGAGGTAGCTAGACAGGTAGTAACTTGTGATACTTCTGTGTCTTTATGGAAAGCTTTGAAAGATCTTTATCAGGTTAAAACTCTGTCTAGTATAATATCTTTGCTGTGTCGTATTTTCAATTTTAAAATGGATGCTTCTGTGTCTTTGGATGATAATCTGGATAGATTTCTTAGGATGACACAAGAGCTTGAACGTTGTGATGATAAAATTGATGATACTCACCAAGCTGTTATTCTGTTTAATGCTTTGCCATCTCAGTTTGATACTTTTAAGGATGTTATACAGTTTAGTAATGAGTCCTTGATTAAGAAAAGAATTGTTGAGGCTATTGCTCAGAAAAATGAAGTTATGAAAGTGTTTAAGGTGAAAGGTGATAAATCTGGTTCTAAAACTGATGTGTTTTTTACTAAGGCAAACTCTAAGAATAGAAAGAGGAACAAGAAAAAGGATAAGGATAAGGTTCCTGAACCTGGTAAGAAGCATTGTACTTACTGTAAGAAAAACAACCATGTCATTGCTGATTGTTATAAGAAAAGAGATGATGAGGAAAAGAAATCTAAAAATGGTACAACTGTTGTGCTTGATTCCTCTGTGTTCTATTCTTCTGAATTGCTTATGGTTGCCTGTGATAGTCCCTCTGATACTTGGCTTCTAAACTCTGGTTGTACTATGCATGCTACACCTGATAAGCATGTTTTTTATTATCTTGATGAGTCTGCTAAAGGTGAGGTTAGACTTGGTGATTTATCTGTTCTTAAGATTAAAGGCATAGGCAATGTTCCCTTTAAAATGCATGGTGGTGTTATTAGAACCCTCCAACAGGTCAGGTGGGTACCTGACTTGAAGAGGAATCTGTTATCTATTTTTGTGTTTAATGACTTGAACTGTGACATTAATACTAAAAATGGAATCAAAACTGTCTCTATGAATGGTAAGATTCTCATTAAAGGTATTAAGAAAGGTGGCTTATATCATGTTATTGGAAATCATGTTCTTTGTGCTTCATCTTTGTCTGATGAGTGCTCTGCTTCTATGAATATGCATAAAACTATGTTGTGGCACTCTAGACTTGGTCATATTGGCAACAAAAGGCTCAATCATTTGTTCAGATGACGGAGGGGAAACCTGTCGTTGATTCCGCCAAAGAAAACTCAAACCTATAGCAAGTATAGCAATAAGCAAGAGGTCGATCCACAAGGAAAATTATAACTCAAGTATGATTTTAATGCCAAGTACGTAACCAAAAAGGGGGGTTTTCAGTGTGAAAGTTTTGCCTTTTATCAAAGCAAAGTAACGAAAGCAGAGTAAGTGAATTTGTTTTAGACAAGTGAGAGAAGCAATTCTACCTACAATTTTCCACTTTATTGGATTGAAGCGATCCTTGTAACTTCTTCTCGTCCTATTTAGTTTCCTATGAATGCCCTTGTCCCGACCTAATATAGTTACTAGTCCAATCAGTCCTAGAAACCCTTATCAATCGAACAGTCCCTAAAGAAGGATTTAACCCAATTGATAGCTTTAAGTTCAGAGATTAGCCAAGGTATTTGCAGTCCCTAAAGAAGGATTTAACAACACATTCAACTTCCTACTCATTCAATTAGTTCAATCAGCCCTAAAGGAACAAGTTTGCCACTTAGGTTAAGGTTCACAATCAGGAATCTACAAAACCTTAGCAATTGAATTGATTCTAACTAGTTGTGCGGGCTAGATAGAATAAAACAATAGACAATCAAGCACAAAGAAGTTGAAGCATTCACAAATAGGAAACAAGGAGCGAGAATTAGAAAGTCACAATCAATCCGAATAAAGCTTCAAATTGCAGGCAGAATAGATGAGTTTAGTTCCTCATGGAAGACATTGCTCAAAATCTCTAAAGTGTCTAATGCAAGAAAGAATAGAATGGAAGTAATGAAAATAACATAAAACTTGGCCTTTTCAAACATCCAAAGTCGGCCACCAATTAGACAAACAAGTTCTAGGGTTTTTAATTAAACAAAATGCAGCGCTTCAACGCTGTCGACCAGTGCTGCGGGCGCCGCAAAGTTGCTGCGCCCGCCGCACACTGAAAGTCCGTGATCCCCGCTGCAGCGGGCTATGTTGCGCCCGCCGCAAGGTTGCGGCGCCCGCGGCATAATGTTTTGCCGTGACTTCTTGTATTCCTTTGCGGGTTTCTCCTCTTGTCTTGCATCTTTCCTTCCTTGTTCCTTCCCATGTTTCTCGTGTTCCTCTTCGAGATATTGCATCCCCCAAATGTGTTCCGATTCAATCTGCGAGATAAACACAAAATTGCGCAGAATCCGAACTCTTCTAAAATAATCACAAGATGCAATTTAGCAACAAAGTATGAAAGAAATGCAACCTAACTAAACTAAATATGTCTATAATGCCTATCTAAAATATGCATTATCATCAGACAAGGTATGGTTGAAGGTAAACCCTCTGAACTTAAACACTGTGAGAACTGTTTGTTTGGTAAGCATTCTAAGTTTGTGTTTGGTAGCTCAAAGCTTGTTGCTCTTAAGCCCTTAGACTATGTACACGCAGACCTATGGGGACCTGCCCAAGTGGATACAATAGGTGGAAGGAAGTACTTCCTTTCACTCATTGACCACTATTCCAGGAAGGTTTAGGTGCACATTCTTAGGGCTAAGAGTGATACCTTTGATGCTTTTAAACTTTGGAAAACAAAAGTTGAGGGTCACACCACCTTTAAACTTAAATGTCTTAGAACTGATAATGGTCTTGAGTTTTGCAACAAAGATTTTGATGGTTTCTGTCATACACATGGTATTAAAAGGCACCTCACAGTTCCAGGTAATCCACATCAGAATGGTACATCAGAGAGAATGAATAGGACCTTGCTTGAAAAGGCAAGGTGCCTTCTCATTAGCTCTGGTCTGAAACCTTCATTGTGGGGGGAGGCATTCACCACTGCAGCCTACCTGATTAACAGATCCCCTTCTTCTGCTATTGGTTTCAAAACTCCACAGGAATTGTGGAGTGGAACCAAGCCTAACATAGCACATTTGAAACCTTTTGGATCCACTGCCTTTGTTCACCAGAACACTGGCAAATTGCAACTAAGGTCTGTCAAATGTGTTATGATTGGCTATCCAGAGGGGGTCAAAGGCTATAAGTTACTTGTTATCCAACCAGGAGGGTACAAAGTAATTCTTAGCAGAGATGTCATTTTCATTGAAACTGAATTTCATTTCAGAAAATCTTCTAACATTGATTCTGAGAATGCAGGTGTTCAGTTTTATGATTCAAATGCTCAAGAAGCAAATTTGGATGATGAATTTGATATCACTGTCCCCATTGGAAGCAGCTCCACTTATCATGGTAATGTTGAGCAACTTAGTGCTCCTTCAAGTACTGATGACAGCCCTCACCAATCAGGTGGGGAGGTAAGCAACTTAAACTCAAGCTCTACTTCTACCCCTTCTTCTTCTGACTCCTCTAGTGCTGAAAATTATGAAAATGTCTTGTTTGAAAATGAATCTGAGCATGATGTTTTTGATTCTTCTGAACATGATGTTTATGATACTTCTTCTGATTCTGAGCATGTTTCTGAAAACTTTGATGAGGTGCCTGATTTGTCTAATTATCAGCTTACTAGAGATAGATCTCCTAGAGTGAAAATTCCTTATAGGAAATATTTCACAAATGAGATTGAGTTTGCTTTTGTGATTGTTGAGGTTGTTGATGCTTATACTCCTGAATTGTTTGAACATGCTGTTAAATGTAAACATTCTGATAAGTGGATGCTTGCTATGAAAGAGGAAATAAATTCCATGACAGCCAATAAAACCTGGAAACTGGTTCCAAAGCCTAAAAATGCTAGGTTGATTGGCTGTAAATGGGTTTATAAGCTCAAAAACAGTGTGGAACATGGTGGCCAACCTACCTACAAGGCTAGGTTGGTAGCAAAAGGATTCACACAGAAAGAAGGGATTGATTATAATGATGTTTTTGCTCTTGTTGTGAAATATAAAACCCTGAGACTTCTGCTTGCTATTGTTGCTGTTTATGACTATGAAATTGATCAAATGGATGTTAAGACTGCCTTTTTGCATGGTGAGCTTGATGAGATGATCTATATGAGACAACCCAAGGGTTTTGAGGATCACTCTAAACCTAATCATGTTTGCTTGTTAAAGAAATCTTTGTATGGCTTGAAGCAATCTCCTAGGCAGTGGAATAAGAAATTTGATAATTGCATGTTTAATCTTGGCTTTAGAATGAGCAGTTATGATCCATGTTTATATTTCATGCATGTGAAAACTGAATCTCCCTTATATGTCTTGCTGTATGTTGATGATATTCTCATTATATTCAAGTCTAGAGCAAAGGTACTTGATGTTAAGGAATCTCTCAAGAAGTCTTTTGACATGAAGGATTTGGGCCCTGCTCAGAAAATTCTTGGCATTAAGATTTCTCGAGATGGATCCAAACATCAAATATTTTTGTCTCAAAAGGATTATCTTGTTAAAGTCCTTAATAGGTTCAAGATCTCTAATGTCAAGCCTACTCCTATGCCTTTAGGAGGTCACCTGGATCTTACCAAGACCAGGATGCCCCTTGGGAAGGAGGAGGAAGACTATATGAGATCTATTCCTTATGATGCAGATGTTGGGTCAATTATGTATGCTATGATCTGTACCAGACCTGACCTTGCTTTTGAAGTGAGTGTGTTGAGCAGGTATGTGTCTAACCCTGTAGAGAAACACTGGGTGGCCATGAAATATCTCCTGAGATACATTGCTGGTACCCTTGATATTGGTTTGGTTTATGGTTTGCATACTTCACCCTCTGAGTTGTTTGGCTTTGTGGACTCTGACTATGCTAGCAATAAAGATAACAGGAAATCCGCCACCTCTTTCTTTTATAATTGGTGTGGGAACTGTATTTCTTGGAAGGCTCAGTTGTAGCCTATCGTTGCTCTGTCTTCTATAGAAGCAGAGTACATAGCAGCAACTGAAGCCTCCAGGGAAGCAATCTGGCTCCAGAACATTATGAAAGAGGTGGATAGGAAAAACCACAAATCTGTATTGCATACGGATAGCCAGAGTGCCCTTTACTTGTGCAAAGATCATGTCTATCATGAGAGGACTAAGCACATTGATGTTCGTTGCCACTTCATACGTGTGTTGGTATCCAAAATTCTCCTTATTGTTAAGAAGATTGATGGAAAGCTTAATCCTGCAAACTTTGGTACTAAGATTGTAACCACTGATAAGTTTCTCTTTTGTAGGGAGTTCCTGCACGTGATCAAATCCAACTGATGCTGAGAAGGGTATGAAATAGCCGATGATAGACTAAGGTGTAAAGCCAGTCCACATTTCAACAAGGAAGATTTACGATATGTGTAAACTCAGAATTAGGAGGGTAAATTGTTAGGCTCATCCCTCTCTACCTTGTGTAATTCTAAGTGTAACATTGGATGTTTTATGTGTAAGGTTGATTGTATTGGTTTTGGGCCAATCCGGCCCGAAACTGATCTCGACCATCCATGGGCTTTAAGCCTACTCGGATGCCTTGTGTCTCTCCAAATAGCTTGAGCAACGACGTCGTTCAAGCTCATGGTCTCTCATATATGGGTTTCCAAACCCTAATCTGAGAGTTGAGAGAGGCGCTTGCTTACTGTAGCTCTGTTCTTGTCTCCGAGGGCGATTTCTAGGGTTTCATCCCTTTCCGGCCTTTGTGAGCGTAGATCGAGCTCCCTTCCATCCAAATACACTCAGTGACATTGTGTTGAGAGAGATTTGTAGCCTCTTTGCCCTCTAGGTTCTGACCTTGGTGGCTGGTGTCCTTGTTGAGGCTAATCGTCGCTACAAACCTCTACTTTCCCTTTTGCTTTGGTTTTGTTTGGTTGTAATCTTCCTTCATTATCATTGCTTTAGTTTCTGTTTATGTTTTCTGGTGTTTTGGATCGATTCTCTTCAAGAAATGCATCAAATAGACAGATCGAGTTGAACTCGATCAATGTTCACACCCCTGCCAAAGAAGTTAGTGGAGGACAAGCCAAACAGTAAGCACTATGAAAGTAATGCATTCGAAAGCAGGTATAACAACACGTGATCTCCTGATAGTGTGAAGACAAGGCTTCAAGGAAGCGCCTTAATTCTACACAGTGGAGTCGTACTAAATGTTCGAAAAGGGGTGCATAACTACGGTAGAGGCGGTTTACGCCCCAATATAAAAAATAAATTTTCGAGATTTAAAATGTTCTTTTGATGAAAAAGATATGATTTTTTTTTTCATTTTTTAGTCAGCTAAAAAGAATATATATGTTAACAAATTTGGGTCTTTGAATTAAGAAGATTACCGGATAAGATTAAAAGTAACTTATAATTATTCGCTAGTACTGGGTGATTATTTGTTAGAATGAAATTATTCAGTCGCAAATCGTAATGGGCGATTATTCATTAGAATGAAAATTATTTATTTTTACAATTTTTGTACATAAGAATAATTGTATTATTCTAAATGAAGAATCGTGTAATAACAGACGAACTGAGTAGCATGAGTTAGAAGCCCGCTCTCTAATCAAGATACATGTCCCGTCGTATAGCATAGAGCAATCATGGTCCTAGATAGGCAGAAGTACCTTAACCTAAAAGGAGAGTAATCAACGAGGGTAATCACCCGTCCACATACAAGGAATGTATATCAAGTATACATCATATACCTAATAATATTTCTAATGCAATCTGAAAAGCAAATAGAACAATGTTAAACATATATAACAACATAGTAATGGAGAAATGCAGTAAAAGGGCACTAAAGAATTCCAAGTGGCACCTCCCTCTATCCCCTTTCTCCAACCCCGACTTGTACAAAGGGGGGGTCTAGCGTGATAGAAGACTATCATATTTTCACATACCATGGATTTTAATTTCCATGCTTATCAGTTATCTCCAATATCATCAAGTTATTTCGTTCATTTTCCTTTCTTTGAATCGATTGAGGTACGAATTGATATGGGACACGGTCTCCCTCATGACCCTAGTAAAGACTCCTAGACACATAACAATTGTTTCCTGTCAAAGGCATATATAGAGATTATCAAGCACAATGCAACAACTAATCATGCTACTACGTACATATCTAATCTAGCACCGACCTAACATAAATGATATATAATAACCCAAGCATGAGAGCCTAAGTAATGAGTAAGTGAGAACTTACTTGGTTTGAGATTCCCAAAAGGTCAAGTTACTCAATGCCTAGTATACAAGCATAAGAATCAACCATATTTCGCATATAAGCAAAGCATATACGTAACTTCACTTTTTTTTTTTCCAGATTCTAGGTTTAGTTGTAAAATCCAAAATAAAATTCTAGGACTCTAATGCATACATGTCTCATTTTTACCGCATTCTACATAAAAGGAGCTACAATTTAGGATCTTGAATCTAGTTAATATTATTTGTAAAGGTCCTTCAATAATTTTCACAAAAACATGTCTCACGTACACTTTCTTCTTTTAGCAATCAGTTTCCATTTTGAAGCTAGATTCTTCATCATTCATATGGTTATTGCAGAAACGCTCAACACCAAAGTTGTAGCTCCCAACGTTATCTTTAAAACTTGGTTTTACTTTATTTGCATTTTGTAACTTGTTTATCATTCATCATGGTTATTTTCCAGCATATTAAATTTAGAAAATCAAAGAAAAATTGAAAAATGTCAAAAATATAAAAATATCATTCATTGCATAAATATATATATATATATATATATATATATATATATATATATATATATATATATATAGAGAGAGAGAGAGAGAGAGAGAGAGAGAGAGAGAATGGATCAAATGTTTACAAGTCTTAACATGTTTTGTGTTAACAAATAATGGCCCTTGATCGAAGCAAAATAGAAGGCCACGATTAATTCTTAATATTAATCTAGTTTATAATACTAAAGGAGAAGTCGCCTAGCTCATGTGGCGGCTTCTCCTTTAAAGTAGGATTTTAAGTTACAAATTAATTCTTTAAATAATTAATTAATTAATTAATGATTTTAAGTAGGATTTTTCAATATTTAAATAAATTATTATTTATTATAAATAAAATTAATTCTTTAAATAAGTAATTAATTAATTCATTTTTTTGCTAAATCTAAACCGATTGATTTGCTTATTAAATTGTTTTTTGAATAAAAACATATAATTTTTTTTTTGTAGTTTTGATTCGTATGATATTATATAAATAAAAATAAGATACGGATCCATTTAATAAATTACTTTGTAATTATTTTATTATATATTTACTTTTTAATCAATTATTCTCATTTCAACAATAACAATGAAGGTTATATATAATTAATCAATATATAATCAATATCTATATCTATATCTATATCTATAAACTATAAATATTACTAAAGAAGAAGTACATGACACATGTGGCCTCTCTCCTCGATTTTCGGTCATATGTGACGTTTTAGAATTTCAACAATATGATGTGTCATTTTGTGGAATTTTTTGATTTTCTTTTAATTTCGTATAAATATGAAATCAGTTTGGATATTCTAGATATTATGGTTAGTTGGTTTAGGTATTCACTAGAAGATCAAAATAAAATAATATTTATTTGTGTGATATAAATAAATAGTTATGGGTTTATCTATTTTGATTTTTAGGGTTTTAGCTTCATCCAAACACTATCTTTCTATATAGATATATGTTCATTTACATTGCTCGACAAGATAATTCAAAGATGACAGATGCATTCAAACATGACAAATGCATTCAATTATTCAAGAAGAAGAAGAATAAAGAAAAATCATTTCAACTCTAAATAATGGTACATTGCATGGATTTGGGTGCAAATATTAATTAACAATGGGATAAATTTTTTTCTCTAATTACAAATATTTAAAGTTCTTTTTATTGTTAATTATATAATAATTATCAGTATTTAGATGTGAAGGATATTTGGAGTTTGAAGTTTAGTTACAAAATTTTTCCATATATATTTTAATATTAAATGTATTAATTAAAAAAATAGACCGCACAAAAGTGCGGGTACTAAACTAGTTATTTCTATTTAAAAAACAAGGGCCCCATAGAAAACCTATCCCACCTCTATAACACGCGTGTGAATGCCAGTGTTTTTCAAGTTCGCAGGATAGAGAAAACGAGAGGAGTTCCCAAAAGAACCCTAGCGGTTTCGGCAATCTATCGGCGGCGAAGTAGGAGTTCAAATCCGTCGTCGAATCGAGGGCGAGATCAGAGGAGGGAAGTAGCAGAGGGTGGCGACGGCAGCAACGATTGCTACCAGATGATGGCGGATCAGCGGACGGCGGAGGTATTGCGCAGGCCAAGGTGATCGAGAGATCGAGAGAAACCGCCGCCGTTGCGGAGCAATCACACGTCGTCGGAAACCGCCGCCGCTGCAACCATCTTCCTCGATGAAACGCCGGAGCCGATGCGGGGCAATCGCACATCGCCAGAAGCCGCCACTGCTGCAATCGCACATCGCCAGAAACACCGGAGCCCTAGAAGCCGCCACTGCTGCAATCGCACACCGCCACTGTTGCAATCGCACATCGCCGTCTGCAATCGCACATCGCCAGAAACACCGGAGCGCTAGAAGCCGCCACTGCTGCAATCGCACACCGCCACTGCTGCAATCGCACATCGCCGTCTTCGGCTCCGCCGCTGCTGCAATGGCTCCGCTCGCTGCTGTTGCAATGGCTCCGCCCGCTGCTGTTGCAATGGCTCCGCCCGCTGCTGTTGCAATGGCTCCGCACCCTAGGTGGTGCCGCCGCTGCAATGGCTCCGCCGCCCCGCCCCGCCGCTGGTGTTGCAATAGGGTTTTTTGTCTTTGAATTTCAGGTTTCTTTTTTTATTGAATCAACATTTTTGTCTTTGTATTCGACAACTTCATTGTTTATATTCGGTGATAATAAGCAATTATTCGGTGGAATTCATATGATTGATCTATTAATCTCATGTTCAGAGTCACTATTCGACAAGTTCATAGTTTCTATTCGGTAATAATAAGGAATTATTCGGTGATAGTAAGGAATTATTCGACAAGTTCACAATTTCTATTCGGTAATAATAAGGAATTATTCGGTGATAGTAAAGAATTATTCATGTGTATGTGGTTAATTAGAGGTGGAAATCAAGAATTACATTTATATATTCTTTTAACCTAGCGAATAATTACTGGCAACTTGGCGAATAATTACTATCAACCTAGCGAATAGTTGAAAAATTAACCAACCCTTTCCTATTATTGATAACTCATATTTATAGACGAATAATAACAATCAATTTAGCGAATAATTACTATTATCCTAGCGAATATTTACTATTATCCTAGCGAATATTTTCATCGAACGCATAGTGGAAGCAAAATCTCCTCATCCCCACAAAAAAAAAACGTTACCTAAAAAAATCAACGCACGCGCTTCCTCTACAGCAAGTTGGCTATTAAAGTGGTGGGACCTACTCTTTTTTATTTAAATAAAAAGGGAAAGTCTCAATTAATCTCACCCATTCATTTCTAATCAATCAATGGCCTATATTTGTTAACACAAAACACAATAAGGGGTGTAAACACCTGACCCAACCTCTCTCTCTCTCTCTCTCTCTCTCTCTCTCTCTCTCTCTCTCTCTCTCTCTCTCTATATATATATATATATATATATATATATATATATATATTATTCAAATACTCATTTCGCTATATTTTGTCCTCTATTTTTTATTTAGCACGATCACATAAATTCCATGACAGTTTTGGATTGTTGAGCTGAATCACCTTAAATTGAGATTTTTATAGAGGAGATATTGAGATGGGAGAGTAATTGAGCTTGTATGACTTTTGACCGAAGTAGATTGGAAATCCAATATTGGTTACCTAGTGAGCATTTTTAACCTGTGTGTGATTTGATTCTCCATGTGCATTTACCTCATGATATAGATATAGTTATTCACTATTTGAGCTAGGTTGAGCTTGTATGATCGTTCTAAATGGATTTCACATGATTGATGCACTATTTCTTAGTCTATTATTATCCATGTCGTCCTTGCATTATTATCTATTGCTTGCGCACAACCATTTCTGAGCCTAGCCTTTCTTTGAAGCTTCAGAAGATTAACCCATAGCCAATTATAGCCTGATCCATACGAGAATTAGGTCTAGATTTGGATTTTGTTTGATTCTTTTGAGTGGATGGGAGATTGCTGAGTTAGTATTGAGAGTTACGAGAGTGTATATGATGTGGAGAGACTACTCACTGTTTATGCATTGTTGGCTCTAGTTATTTTGTATTTCTGCATTTTCGTATATGTTAAAAAAAAGTATGCATATGTTTGTAATAAATAGCCTTTTATGTTAGGCAAAATTGCAGAAAACCACCCCTTAAATGTGATGTTTTGCCCAAAACCACCCTTTAAATCTGTAATTGCATGAAACCACCCTTAAGATTGATTATGTTTGCACAGTACCACCCCTTACACTTTTCTACTACAAAATCGTCAAAATGGGCCCACATGCTATTATTTTATTAATTTAGGGTTAAAAATGTGATTTTTTGTATTAATTCAACAAAAAATTGAAGGAATTTTTTGCTTTTCCCACCTTCCTCTCACTGTAGATTGTCTCTCTCAAACACAAAACTCCATACCTATGCCCCTTCTCTCTTTTTCCTCTCAATTCCATGATACAAATTTGCTTCTCCCACAACCTATCAATCAATTTCTATGCGACATATGAACCACAACTTGTCCATTCCAACAAAATAAATAACAACAAAACCCTAGAATTTGGGGTTGTTTGTATCAATTTATTGAATCCACCGATTTCAAAACAAATGCCCATGTCTGCAAACCGAGGGAAAACTACCAATAAGGGGCAGGTGAAGAGTCGTCGTTGGCATAGGAGGAGCGGGTAATGGGTGGGAGACTGGGAGTAGATCTTCCAATTTTTTTTCAAAGTAATAATTTAAGAAAAATCAATAAAAAAAAATGGTAATTAACGTGCAGGGTTAAAACGGGGTTAATTAATTTTTAAAGTGCTAATTAGTGAAAAAGGATTGCACGTTGAAAATAACGTGCATTTCTGATGAAAGATTTGCGTTGTATCTAACAACCCTGAAAACAAGAGAAACAATAAAATGATAATAGGTAGACCCCATTTTGACTGTTTGGAAACGGAAGAGTACAAGGGGTGGTACTGTGCAAACATAATCAATCTTAAGGGGTTTCCTACAATTACAAATTTAAAGGGTGGTTTTATGCAATTTTGCCTTTATGTTATGGTATTTGTGAGATTTGGATATGGATTGAGATTTGGATATCTCCCCACTCCCCCAATTTAATTAGAAAAAAAAAAAAAAACCTGGGAAGGCCACAAAATGTCGTGTATCAAAAAAACCATAGTGGTGTTGGCGGTGGTCGTCGCCTTGGCCCTCCTCGGGGGTCTCCTCCTCTACTTCTACTTGGACCAGCCTAAGAACCCGGAGTTCTCCGTCGAGTCGTCGGCGGTCAAAGCCTACAACCTCACCTCCGACAACCGCCTCTTCTGCATCATCAACCTGGGCGTCCGGGCCAGCAACCCCAACCACAAGAAGAAGCACTCCCTCAAATTCAAGGGCATTGCGATGGAGGTGAGGAAGGGCACCCACCACACGCTCGCCGGCGACGTCCTTGGGAGCTTCCAACAAGGGGCTAGGAATGACACGCTGTTCGCCGTCGAGGCGGTGGGGCTGCGCGTGGATCTGAAGAAGAAGACCGCCAAGGAGCTTAGGGCCGACGCGGCGGCCGGCGAGGGCCGCGTCAATGTATTCTTGTCGGGGATCTTGAAGAAGAAGAGTACTGAGTACGATTTGGGTGTGAATTGCAAGAATGTGGTGGTTGACTTCTCGCGGTCAACGGCTAAGACTCAGCTGGTTTCTTGCAAGGTCACTGCCAAGTCTAAAAGTGAATAACTCAGTGGGCTGTGGTTCATGTTCATCGATCAGTTTATTGGCGATTTCTGATTAGCTTGTTTGGGTTGTTCAATTCATGAATTTGACTTGTTTTCATTCATATGGTTGCGGTTGCTTTGCTGTGTAGCTGTGAGGTGGTTGTAAGATTCATTGTTGTTTACATCTTGTGTGTTTATAGTGTTTGTACAAGGAAATTAATGACTCGGAAGTATCGGGAAAATCCGATATTTCAAGAGGCCAGAAAAATCGACCGATAGACAAACTGTTATGAAATACTCCCTCCGTTCGATTATATTTGTCGTTTTGATTTTTTTTCACTTTTAGCAAATTAATTGACGTTTGTAGACTTTCAGTACATAGTCCCACCACTTTTCTCTTCTTTTTTATTTGTTTAATTACTCTTAATTACTTTTATTTGTAATAGAGGAAGTGATGAAGAGTTAATTTAAGATGAAAAGATGTAGAGTCTGCAGTCTTTTAACCTCGATCAACCTAATTAGTGTGCATCAACCTAAAACGTCAAACATAAATGAACGGAGGGAGTAATAGACAGAAAAAATCAAAACAAATAAATAATAGATCGAGTTGAATTCAATGTTCACACTCCTCCCAAAGATGTTAGTATAGGACATGCCACACAATAAACACTATCAAAGTAATGTCTTTGAAAGCAGGTATAACAAAACATGATCTCCTGATAGCGTGAAGACAAGGCTCCGAGGAAGCGCCTCTTGAACAGTGGAGCTTTCATGAGCACACATCCACAACTCTGACAAGACATGACTCATACCTTACACCAAAAACGACCAAAGCACCAAGCATCATAGGCTTTGCTAAAATAACCAACTCAAACTGAGCCATGAATAGTCGTACTAAATGTTTGAAAATGGGTGTATCACTACGCCCCAATTTAAAAGATAAATTTTCGAGATTTAAAATGTTCTTTGAGGAAAAGGATATGATTTTTTTCATTTTTTACTCAGCTAAAAAGAATATATATGTTAACAAATTTGGGTCATTGAATTAAGAAGATCACCAAATGAGATCAAAAGTAACTTATGATTATTCGGTAGTACTATGTGATTATTTATTTGAATGAAATTATTCGGTTGTACTAAGCAATTATATATTCATTAGAATGAAATTTATTTATTTTTACAATTTTGTACATAAGAATTATTGTATTGTTGGCCATTTTGTTCCAGGACAGTATGTGGATGTGACTGAGATATCATCCTAAATATCACTGTTAGGATTTGCAATTTGAGCATTAGAATAGTTGGGACCACCCTGTTGAATAACATTTTGGCCGCCTGATTATTACAGTAATAAATTCTACACCCTCCGTCCCACAATAGATGTCTTTTACTATTCATGCATGTTTTCTTAATAAGCTAAAAACTACATAAAATATCAACATTTTATTAAATATTTTTAAATAATATCATACATATTACTAATAAGTATAGAATTATTTTAAAAAAATTAATTAAAAAATGGATATTTAATACGGAATATAGTTTTTATCTCATTAAAAAGCGTGCATGAATAGTCCAAAGACAACTATCGTGGGACGGATGGAGTAGTAAATTGTAATCTTTAGATCCTAAATTGTACTTCATTCATAGTCTGCAGTTTGCAGCTTTATTTTCGTTGTACATTTGTATTTTCTCAGTTCCTCACTACCTCCAATTCCTCCAAACATGCACATTCATTTTTTGCATCTAGATATATGTTCTCTCTTTGTTACTCGTACTAATTGTTGCTGTTTGTGTAGGTTTTCAAAGGGAAGAAGATGGCGGGTCGAATGGGAGGTAAGCAAAGGACAGTTAAGAGCATTTGGGTCTACAAGATCGATCCTCAAAGGAATCTAATGTGGGTAAAAGGCCAAGTATGCTCTCGCTTTCTCTATCTTTCTCATTGGTGCCTCTCTATACACATATTGATATGAATGCATGCCATCCTTAGGTTCCTGGAGCAGAAGGAAACTTTGTTTACATAAAAGATGCCTTTTATTGATTAGTGTGCTTGTGTCTAGCACTAGAAACTTCAAGTATATTTTAAGACACTCACATCTGACATTTTCTATTTTTTTTTCCCTCTCTTTTAATTACTTTGGGAAGACACCCATGGTGTAAGGGTTGTGGATGCTCTTAGACCATACACAATGGTTGTGTACAAATGTGTAAATGTCTATTTTTTAGACATTTTTTAACTCCATCGGTGCTTTTCGGTGTGTGAAAATGTACACATTTGAGCATTTGATGTGCAAATTTGAGCACAACATCTCCCCCATGTGCAAAAACTTTTACAAAAAACAAGACAATTTCATTGGTTTATTTTTATTGCTTTTATTTTCCTTTTTGTTTTAAATAAATTGTATTTCAATGGTGTGTAAAAAATGCACATTTCACTAATGGAGCAAATTACTAAAAAGTGATGTGTATTTTTACAGTTCGAACCCCGGATATGGCCGCTCTTTATTTACAAATTCAAGATGTGTATTTTTACATATCTTGTGCAAATGTGTACATTTTACACAAAACCATTGTGAATGGTCTTATATCGGTAAACATATATAACTAATGTAGCCAAATAACAAAAGCACTAAGACCATACCAAGGGTCTAGCTGAAAAAGTGGTCATGTTCATACAAAAAACCACTCTGTCTAAGTATTGTTTAACATCTCAAGTTGCCATAACCAAAACAAGAGACCAAAATTTCCAACTATCAAAGCACCTCATTTACTAGACACCTTTTCTCTTCATCTACTTATCTGTTTATTTTTAATGATCCCGCCTAATATACACATCACAATACTTTTATCTCTCCTGATACTCCTACATAAGAAGCAATGAGCAACCATGTTCATAATAATTTTGAGTATATTTAACAAACTATACACATTCTAACCCCCCCCCCCCCCTCTAAAAAAATATTGTTTGTGATAATATGATTATTGCATACCAAATAATGAGGACGGTCAACCGCTACAACAATGCTTGATGATGGGCGACTAGATCTTTTGTTACCCTTCTCATCAAATAAAAATATCACAAGTCAACAAGGGCAAAATAATAAACCAACACAATTTCATACTAAATTTTATCATAATCTACCATAGGAGTGGTAGGAGGAGTGCACAATAGTGCCCGACGCCATATACTCAGAAGGTCGTTCACTGATTATTGCCTCAGTGATAGGTTTCAAATCATGCACCTGAGCCTGAGATTGGTCGGTTGAGCTTGATAGACTAGAAGGCTTCGGAAGTCACAATTCATTTACAATTTGTCAAAATTTAACAATTTAAATAAAGTCAAGCAATAAGGAATTAAAAAATATCAATTAATATTAATACTTTTATTTGGATAAATATCAGCTCAAACTATTTCCATTTGTTCATTCTTACTTGTATAAAGACATTTAGATTATTATATCATTTTTTAATGAAAAATTATTACTACTCCGAAAAATGTTTTTAAAGTAAAATGTTGTATACTTAAAAAGTGAGAATGACATAAAATTGACCTTGAACTATTTTACTTTTCTGGAAGAGTTGTTCTGGACAATATTTCGACTTAGGTGCAATGACTCTTCATTCTAATATATACGAAGCAATGAGTAGTTGAGTTCATAATATTTAGAGTATATATATTTAATTAACTAAGCACTTTTTAACCCCCAAACAAAAAGTATATATTGATGATCGCATATTGAAGAATGACCGGTCCTGCTAATCATAATCTCTAGCATGGTGTGCCCAACCAAGAATGGACATGTGTGAGCAACATCATATGTCCAATTTGTTGAAGATTTGGAAGGGATGAACAAATATGCATGGGGTGCAGCATTATTGGCCTTTATGTATCATTCACTAAAGCCCGCCGATGAACACAATAAAGCCAAGGAAGCCAAGAAGGCCAAGAAACGCAAGGAAGCAATAGAGGGAAACTTATGAGTTGTTATGAGTTTCTTTTTTTATCTGTATCCCGTCTTTGAGAAAGGCCTTGAATATTTGTGAGTTGGATGAGGAGATGCCACCCTATACATCTTTGATGGCCTATGGTTGTGAAGGCGGTAAAACCTCACAGCTTTAACCACAAAAAAAATTACAAGAATAATTACAAGAATGCATTTGAGACCTTGAAACAACTAGATAATCAGAGCATCGTTTGGTATCCTTACGAGAATCGCGAGATACCTAGGTCTGTGCATAACTAGCGCTGTTTTGGAGACCTCTTATCTCCCATATTACAACTATGTGGAGGCTCGTGCTCCACATGTTGTAGCAAAACAATTCAAGAGGCTTGAGATGCTAGATCTGAGTAAGGCTAAAAAGCACCTGCCATCGAGTATATTTAAGGAAAATAGAGGAACCAATCCCCCAGACTTTCGTGAATATTACGAAAAGGAACATCTTCTATGGATTGATGGAATGATTCTCACCCGAGACTTTTGCAAGACCCTTGAGGTCTCTTCTAATCCTTAAAGTGAAGTATGAGTTTTGGGAAGATGGGGTACCGCATAAAACATTTAGGAACCACCAAAATATTTTAGAATTCGTCGTGTGAACACCCAATTGATTTTGTAGACTAGCTTCTTGGTTGAAACTTGTTGACCTAGCGGGTCATGGGCTTAATCAATTATAAATCACTCCGTACCTCCTTATTATATCCGATGTAAGATGGGGGTGTTACGCGATCTGCCTCTTCTCCACCGACTTCACGCACCCACACCTGATCAGCCCCGCCTGACCTCGGATTTGCTCCTCTTCGGCTTTCCTAGGCTCGCAGATGTGGCTGGTCATCAAGATGAAGACGAGATGGAAGAGCAAGGTGAAGATGTGGATTCCGGAACAGAGAACAGGGGGAGCGGTGGTGGTGACTTGGTGGCTGCGGTGGTTCACCAGAAAACAGGGGACGTTTGGTTGTTGGGTGGCGAGAGAAATCAGTGAAAGGGGAAGCCCTCTTTTTGGGTTTGAAAGGGGAGATTTCAGAAAGGAAAGGGGAGAATGGAAACCAGAGGATGTGTGTGGAATTGTTGCCTAATTTCAAAATAAAAGGAGGAGGAAGAGCCCTGCAGATCTGAATTGGCATGGGAGGGGGTCTGATTTGGCGTGGTGAAGGCCTGGGGTTTCAATTGTCACTTTGCCAAAGAGAGGAGGGGCAATTGCACAAGAGAGGAGGATAGAAAAGGAGGTTGCTTACCCATTTTGGGTGTGGGCAGCTGTAAGGGAGAAAGAAGTTGTAGTTCTCCCAAGCAGACCGAGAGAGAGAGAAAGAGAGGGAGGGAGAGACTAGAGAGTGTAGAAAAGAAAAATAATTTAGAAAGAAAGTGGTCCTCACAAATCCCAAATTTCAAAATATTCGGAACCCGCTACCTCTCTACTTCGGAACTCTCTCTTTGCGCGATTCGTTCTTCGTCTGCGTTTTTCCGCTTGGTTCGTCCTGCTTCCTTCAATCTTTGCTAAAGTAGGGAGTGTTCGGTCGATTGTTCTTCATTGCTGTGCTAAAGTAGGGAGTTTTCGTCGGTTGCTTTAATGGCGTCATCCAGCAGTTCAGGTATCAATTTCGCTTCTTTTTGCGAACTGTATTGTGCTAGGGTTTTGGATTAAGTTTATTTATGTTGATTTTATTGTTTTTTTCTTATAATTTTGATAATCTATGGTTAAATCCATGCTTGATATGCATACCTATGTGCGTTTTTAGTATTTTCGGTAGGTTATGTAAGTTGCATATGTAAATGCGTTGATTTTAACTGTTTCTTTTCGTCAATTTTATGATGCGGCACTTTGTAAGTGTTTTTTTAGTATTATTCGTGTAGGTCAATCTGTTTTCCATGCTTTGGATTGTTTGTGTTGATTACAGTGTAGTTATCTGCTGTTATGTTCATGTGTTTGGTGGTTGACACTGTCTGTTTTTATATATGATTGTGTTAGTTTATGGTAGTTTCAACAATGTGTGTACTTGGATTTGGTATTTTGTGTTGTCTTTGTGATGTTTATGTTCCTTTACTATGTCTTGGTGACATTTTATTGTTATTGTTTATGGTTGTTTACTTCATCACAGATTCTGTTATTGTATATTTACATTGTTCTGTATTTTGTTTCTTGTAGGAGCTCAATCTTCTGATTCATCCACCTCTTATACTGGTTCTGATGTAAGTTATTTTAGTTTTCCATTTGGAATTCTTTTGTTGATGAGCAAGTTGTAATTTTTTCTTAATCTGATGTTTGTTTTTTAGGTAATTGTTTATGATTGATCAGGGTTTGGAATATTGCATTCATGTTTCTGAGCGATTTCATTGTAGATCCAATATATATTCATATCCTTCTATTTGTGATCTGATTAAGGAGCATTTGTCTCCTTCTCACTACAATATTCTGGAAGAAAGTTGCCTTGGATGGGTGCTGACGCAAGGCACCAAAATGGTTACCAATTTTCAGCTTATGCATCAAATGGTGCTCCGTCAAGTACAAACACAAAAAGAGAATGAGTTGTGGTTTAGAGTTGGTGGATATCTTGCACGTTTTTCAATTGCTGAGTTCCATGTTATTACAAGTCTTCCTTGTGAAGACCGTGTTTGTAATATCCCAAAGAAAGTGTCAATATTTGAATTTTTTGGGCAGAAGAAAATGACTCATGATGAGTTAGTTGATCGTTTCATATCTGAGAAAAAGAAGTCCAAGAAGAAGTTGATTATGGCAAAGTTGTTGCTGATTGAGAGGTTAATTGTTTATAGGAGGTCAAAAGTTGTAAGTGGACAATTCTTATCTCTTGCGTGCAATGAGAAGGAGTTTGAACTATATCCTTGGGGTAGAGAGTCATACACCCGTTTGTTGAAGTCATTGAAGAGTTCTTCTGTTGCAGATCGGAATGGGGTTAGGGGTTCTTATCAAATGTATGGGTATTGCCTTGCATTTCAGGTATTGTGCTTTAGTGTTTGCATGTCTTATGTCACCATTTTTTTGTTTGTGTCAGCACAACTTTATTGTTTATGTGAGCATTTTTTTAATATTGTTTTGTAGTGTCATAACGAGTTTTCTTTTGTAACAGGCTTGGATATTAGAAGCTTTCCCAGCTCTCTCTGCTAATTTTGACTGTAATTTTAAGATGCCTGATAGAGATCCATACTCATTGCACTGAGAATGTGATTATAGCCATGTGCACGTTGAGGCTGAGAAGTTCTTTCATGGCGATTTGGTAATAATTTTATATTTTTTTATCTTTAAGAACATTTTTATTTGATGCATCTTTGGGTTTTTATTCTGATACATGCATTTTGTCCAGACTCCGTTGTTCCCTATTTATGGGGAGTTTGCACGCACCGAAGGGATGGGGTTTGCTGATGAAAAAGCTGATACTGTAGTTGATGCATCAGTTGATGAAATAGTTTTTGGACCTGTTTATGAGACATTGTATGACAGTCGTCGTCTTCGTAAAAGGGCATATGAAGCTAGGTTTTCAAACAGGGCTGTCCAGGTTGATGATGAAGAAGCTAATGTCTTGCAGAAACATGTTGAAGGAGAGCCCTCAAAGAAGAAGACACCTTTGAAGAGAGGCAAGGCTACTAGAAAGAAACAGGATGGGAAGTCCTTTGATACTGCTTTTGAAGTTTTCCCTAAGGGGGGATAAAAAAGATGTTGTAGAGACCTCAAAGAAGAGGAAATCTTCGACTGGAGGGATGGGTGGTAAAAAGAAACAGAAGGTGGCGCCCAGTGATACCTCTGAGAAACGGGTTCCCCTGAGGAGGGGTCGTTCTGCAAGTCGTGTTCTATTCAATCCATACATTGCTTTAAACCGTAAAAAATCTGTCAAGAGTGAAGTAAAGAAGCTTAGACAGAAGGCTTCAGCAGTGAGGAAAGGTGGTAGAGTTATTCCTTCTAAGAAGGTGAAGAGAGTTACTACTGACACAGATCTGCATAAGGAGGTTGATCTGGTTGTTTCATCTTCCAAGAGAGGTCGGTTGGGTACTGATTCATGTGATTTATTAGACGATGATGTCCCGCTGAATATTGTCTTTCAGCGGAGGTATAAGATGAAGAAAGGTGGTGTAGGTAGTGGGAGGCCGTTATATGATAGTACTGCTGACAGGTCTTCGGTTCTTCCTTCAGCCCCTGTTGTTGATAATCAGGGTGCTCATGGAGTGGAGACCGTAGATATTCATGTTGCAGTCTCTAAATCTAGTGGTGAAGTTAGTGTTGGTGATCACAAGGTTGATGATTTTAACTGACACCCATTCTTCTAAATCCGCTGGTGAAGGCCGTGTTTGTGATGACAAGATTGATGATTTTAATGTTGCCACCCATTTCCTTAAAGTGAAGTATGAGTTTTGGTAAGATGTGGTACAACATAAAACATTTAGGAACCACCAAAATATTCTAGAATTCGGCGTGTGAACACCCAATTGATTTTGTAGACTAGCTTCTTAGTTGAAACTTGTTGACCTAGCGGATCACAGGCTTAATCACTTATAAATCACTCCGTACCTCCTTATTATATCCTATGTAAGATGGGGGTGTTACGCGATCTGCCTCTTCTCCGTCGACTTCACACACCCACACCTGCTTCTCCACCGGAGTACGAAATTACCAACCATAACATCTTTCTATGCTTTGTTGGATGGAGATTTTAAGTTGAAGATCGGCAATATTATTGAGACTGATGAACCAGCAAGTTCTTTGCTACGTCTTCTAAGGCTTGGTGAGCAAGCACAACTACTTATACCTTTAATTAAAAAACTAAAATCTCGTTATGTCAAACATCCCAACTCTCAAATGTTTGTAAAAAAATGAAAGCATATTATTTTGATACAAATGACAATTACCTAAATGCAAGAGGGCGACTTATTTTTTACCGGTTTGCCTATTCGAGGCAAACCAGTATTGCCCATGAACAGTAGATATTCGAATGCCTTTAGAAAGGTTTTTGAAACAGAAGGGGCTCCTTTAAAGATTACACATGTAGAACTTAAAAATATCGCCAACGATATCAACAGATCACATCAAACGAGAATGATTGCAGTCATGCTAATCATAATCTCTAGCATGTTGTGCCCAACCAAGAATGGGCATGTGTGCGCAACATCATATGTCCAATTTGTTGAAGATTTGGAAGAGGTGAACAAATATGCATGGGGTGCATCATTATTGGCCTTTCTGTATCATTCACTGAAGCCCGCCGATGAACACAATAAAGTCAAGGAAGCCAAGAAAGCCAAAAAACGCAAGGAAGCAATGGACGTCGACTTATGATTTGTTATGAGTTTCTTTCTTATCTGTATCCCGTATTTGAGAAAGGCCTTGAATATTGGTGAGTTGGATGAGGAGATGCCACCCTATACACCTTTGATGACCTATGGTTGTGAAGACGGTGAAACCTCACAGCTTTAACCACACAAAAAATTACAAGAATGCATTTGAGATCTTGAAACAACTAGATAATCAGAGCATCGTTTGGTATCCATACGAGAATCGCGAGCTGAGCTACCTAGGTTTGTGCGTAACCATCGTTGTTTTGGAGACCTCCTATCTCCCATATTACAACTATGTGGAGCCTTATGCTCCATATGTTGTAGCAAAACAATTCAAGGGGCTAGAGAGGCTAGATCTGAGTAAGGCTAAAAAAACACCTAACACCGATTATATTTAAGGAAAATAGGGAAATCAATCCCCTAGACTTTCGTGAACATTACAAAAAGGAACATCTTATGTGGATTGATGGAAAGATTCTCACCCGAGACTTTTGCAAGCCCCTTGAGGACTCTCCTAATCCTTAAAGTGAAGTATGAGTTTTGGGAAGATGGGGTACCGCATAAAACATTTAGGAACCACCAAAATATTCTAGAATTCGGTGTGTAAACGCCCAATTGGTTTTGTAGACTAGCTTTTTGGTTGAAAATTGTTGACCTAGTGGGTCACAGGCTTAATCAATTATAAATTACTCTGTACCTCCTTATTATATCCGATATGGGATGGGGGTGTTACGCGATCTGCTTCTTCTCCACCGACTTCACGCACCCACACCTACTTCTCCACCGGATTGAAAAAAGACAAACTGAGTAGCAAGAGTTAAAAGTCCGCTCTCTAATCCTCTCAAGACAAAAGTCTCGTCGTAGAGTATAGAGCAATCATGGTCCTGGATAGGTAGAAGTACCTTAACCTAAAAATGAGAGTAATCAATGAGGTTAATCATCAGTTCACACACAAGGAATGTATATCAAGTATGCATCCCATACCTAATAATATTTCTAATGCAATACGAAAAGTAAATAGAACAATGATAAACTTAAATAAGAACATAGTAACGGAGAAATGCAGTAAAGGGACACCAAAGAATTCCAAGTGGCACCTCCCTCTATCATAACTCTTTCTCCAACCCTAACTTGTACAAAGGGATCTAGAGTGATAGAAGACTACCATATTTTCATGTACCATGGATTTCAATTTTCATGTTTATCTCCAATATCATGAGGTGATTTCATTCATTTTTCTTTCTTTGAATCGATTGAGGTACGAACCGATATGGGAAACGGTCTTCCTCAAGACCCTAGTAAAGACTCATATACACATAACGACTGTTTCGTGTCAAAGGCACAGAGAAAAGATATTATCAAGCACAATGCAAGACCTAGCTAGTCGTGCTACTACGTACATATCTAATCTAGGATCGGCCTAGCATAAATGATAACAAACCAAGCATGAGAGCCCAAGTAATGAGTAGCATACAAGCATAAGAATCAACCATATTTCACATATAAGCAAGCATAACTTCACTTCTTCTTCTTCTTTTTTCAGATTCTATGTTTAGTTATAAAATCCAAAATAAAATGCTAGGACTCTAATGCATACATGTCTCATTTTTATTGCATTCTGCATAAAAGGAGCTACAATTTAGGATCTTGAATCTAGTTAATATTATTTGTAAAGGTCCTTCAATAATTTTCACAAAAACATGCCTCACACTTTCTTCTCTCAGCAACTAGTTTCCATTTTCAACCCCGATTCCTCATCATTCATAAGTTTACTGCAGAAATGCCCAACAACAAAGTTGTAGTTTTGAAACTTGGTATGGAACATAGATTTGGCATACAAACCCAAATAGGTATAGTACAAAAACTGAACAATGGTCATCCAATTTCTCAGTTTTTAAAGTAGGCAAGTTGGTTTGTCTGATTTTTATACCCATTAACCCTCCCAAAAATTATATAAAAATTATAAAGTAAACGCATGTAAAAAACAATATATAATTTTTCCAAAATTTTATAAATTCAATTGGATGTCTTAAATATTGATGAAAGTGTGAGTTGGAGCTTCACACATTTTCAAAAGGGTTTTTCTTCCTACATCAAAAGTAACTCGTTTTTTACACAACCATACTATGTTTAGAAGGTGATCTAAGCATCTAATTACAAGAATTGTGTATTTTTATGATGAATTTATGAATTTGATAGGTTGTATTTGTGTATTTTTATACTTAATTTAAGAGATTGAATTTGTGTGTTTTTTAATTAGATATGTTAAATTTGGGTATTTTTAGGTTGAATTTATTAATTTGTCATTCAAGAATTGTACCAAACAACATACTTTGGTAATGACTTATTCCAAATTTTGATTCTATTTTCCATTTCCATTATGAATTCATACGAAATAGGGCCTAAATACTAAAATATAGGTGTTGAGCAAGGGGCGCATAAGTCATTTCAATTAAAAATAGACGGATTTTTAACATGAAAAAGTTGTGTAATTTTAGTTTATACGGTGGTTTGATGAAAAATTACCTAATTTAAGGGTGGTTTTATGTAATTTACCCTAAATATACTTTCTTCCCCGAATATAGCACTGAAAAAACTCTCGTCTTCCTCCCCCCTTCAGGCTTCGTCTCTACTCCTTGGTGGATGATCCGGTGACTGGCATCGATTGTCCTATACAATGGCAGAAATTAATTGCGGCGGTGCATTTGCAGATTTCGAGCTCTTGCTCTCTTGTCCCAGTGGTCTCTCTCCTTCTCAGGTTCTCTCTTAACTGTACTCTCAATTTTGCGCAGATTTTCCAGATTGATTCAGTTTCTCATTTGTATCGAATTTGAGTTGGAGGCTGAATTGTTCTTTCATTTTGATAATGAATTTCTTCTTTTTTCTCTTATAACGTGTCTGCAAATAATTTTTACCTGTTTGTGTGCCGATGGATGAAGGTGAATGTGCATTTCTCAGAGGAGTATGATAGAATTCCACATCCAGATGTCAATCTAGAGAACTCCATCGCCGAGGTAAAGAGTGATCTGTGTTTTGTTCTTTGATTGTTTTGGATTTATTTTTGGTTCTTGTTTTACCAAAATTAGCTGGATTTAATATTCTCATTCTTCAATTGTCGGTGATATTAATACTGTCTCCGAACTGCAAATACACAATCTAATTCTCTTCCTATCAAACCATCACATAAACAGAAGATTTTAGAGAGACTGTTTTGAAATTTATAATTCTTTCCATATCTTTGTTTTCGGCAATGCTACTAGATATGGAATCAGAAGGTTCAAAGCACTCCATCCTTGTATAATGGGCGCAAATTCAGAGTATGTATTCTTCTTTCTTCGATTTGAATTTATTATGATTAATGGCTATTATGATTGATTTCTCAGTGTATTATGAAATTTATTTGGCTTTTATTGTGCTTTTGATTTCCCTTTTCTTCTCTATAGAATTTACCTCCTCTAATCTGTAATGTTTCACCATTAAGTTCTCTCACTGCACCTTGATATACTTTATTTTTGCATCACAATGTTACAGTTTGGAGGATTCTCTTTGTGCAATAATAATGGTGGGTGTAACCAACTCTCCAACGTTGTCCTCAAACTTGGTTTGACAGAATATAGGTTTCTTTCTGCTCCACAATTGTGTGCTCATTTATGCTTGCATTGCACATATGCATATGATATGTGAATTTTTTTGTTTGATTGCAACATGAAGTTGTTCAGAATAATGCGTTTTTTCATATTGGATGAACTTCCACTCAAGAGTTTTCGCATGTGACAGCACAGCAGGTTAATTAGCATCTCCCTTTCCTTTTCTTCTCAGGACTTTTGTGGGTACAAACTTAAGTCCATTATGGGAGAAGTTTTTAGTTCCCTCAGAAGGTAACCATCTGATATTCCTCTGATGTTGATCTCCATTAAAGTGATGATGAACTGCTGCGATCTCAAAGCTGAAAAGCATAAAAGATTTGATTTGTTTTCATCTCTGTATAGCATTAAAAGGTAACATCTGATATTGGTCAGGCTCAGCTTTGATATTTGTTTGGTCTTCAACCATAACCTTTGCTAGTTAATCATCCTTTCTTTGACAGACAAGCAAGGAGTTGAACCAGAAATTTATCTTTCGCATAACTGCTTTATTCATCCTATTACTTCTATGGATCAACCACCCGATTATACCTTTTGATCTTCACTTATTCATCAAACTTGTAAGAACTATTTTGCTCATTTAACATCTGTTATCCACCTTTTAATAGATGACAATGTGCACTGTCAACACACTGCAAGCCCATTGGGTAATGGTGCAGTTATAGAGACTTCTGATAAGAAGATCCTTATATTAAAAAGAAGTAATGAAGTGGGGGAATTTCCTGGAACCTTTGTCTTTCCGGGAGGTCATGCAGAGGTAAAGATAAGTTTACATCCTTTGAATTCCTAGTGTTAAATACTTTCCATTAATGCAACTATGTCAATGTATTTTTTTTCACGTTTAACATTTTGTTTGATTATCTTAACCCTTTTCCAACTTATCCCTTTATTCCCCTGGGCCCTAGGGTTGTGGTTTTACGTGCTGTTTTACATTCTGTTTGCAAATAAGATTGGAGACCTATTTTCATTGCATTATTTGGAGTCGGGTTCAATAGAACTCAACTACTTTACATCTGGATCGGGAATTGTCTGACCCATTCAAGGGGCTGAACCTCTCATTGACAAGCAGCTTCATGTTACCAAGAGGATTCAAACATGAATGACTTGTCATGGGATCTAACATCACAACTACTAGGCGAACTTGTGATTGGTTCCTAACTCACTAGCTTATGATAGTGATATTCTTCATATTTCACCGTCCAATATTCCTTGTGGAAAGTGTTGTAACAATGTATTATACTATTATGTCCATGTTTCTCTCTTCTCTAATCTGGTCAATATTGTGCAGCCCCAAGAGATTGGCATTCTTTCTCATGATAAGGATTCCACAGACTCTGAATTCTTAAATAAGAAAGTTGCGCAAGAGATGTTTGATAGTGTTATCCGTGAGGTAGTTGAAGAAACTGGTGTTCCAGCAAGCAGCCTCGTAAGTTTCAAGCTCAGTTGTAGATGGATCATTTTGTCTCAGGCATTAGATGATTAGCTGTTTGTTCTCTCCCTCCCTTTACTCCTTTGCAATATTTCTAGGAAGCATTACTATAGAGCACTTTTTGGTGTACGAGTCTTCTTTCATTGCTCAAAAGCGAACCCAATCCCATGGACTTTGGGAAATAGATGGTTGTAGATAAATTATAAATTCATAACCATCAGCTAAGATAATAAGCATAGCTCTGCACTGCAGGTACTAAGCAATAAGACCTGTAACTCTGTAAAATAACTAAAGTGTCTTTGTCTCAGATCAACACAAGCCTCACAGTGATGAATTCAATTTTGATTAGCCCCAAAAATCCAAAGATTGTATACATTCTTTCCCTGGATGTGATATAATTTTGCTGCAGGATGTACGTGTCAGATCTTCAAGCTCACATGGAAATCCTGTTGTAGCCTCCTTCCCATTTGTGCTAACTTAATTTGATGAATCTATACTAGCTTGATCCTTGTTCTTAATTGTTTCGAGGAATATCAGCTACAAATTCATTGTTAGTCACATTCCCTTTATGTCTTTTGCTTCTTGATCCAGTAGTTATTGGAATATAGGCTCACCATGGAGAGACATTTAAGCATTTTATACATTATCACGAATTCAGAGGAAATTAGTTTTGTATTCAGATGCTGCTTTTGCTTTCCTGCAGTGTGATCCAGTATTCATTGGTATATCACGGAGAAGGTTGAATGTAAGACCTGTTGCTTTTTTCTTCATGAGATGTACGCTAGAGTCTCAGGAAATTCAGCATATGTATAGTACAGCAGAGGATGGATTTGAGTCAACCCAGCTTTATGCTGTTTCACAGGTCAGTTTGCTCCTCTTGGCTCCATGGTTGTTTCTATTTTTTCACCAGGTCTGTAGCTTCAAACCTTGTCCTCTTTTTCGTTGTTGATAAATTCCTTCTATTAAGTGTGCCATCAGACAGAGCATACGAGTATTGTCATATCATAACAATCTCTTTAAAAACAGATTGGATTTGATTCATGCTCGGTAAATTTAGTTTAGTCCGCAGAGGGAATAAAATCTGGGTTTCAGCTGTCCTACAAAAGTGCAGCTGTTGTCTTGCATAGTCATTGCTTGCCAAATTGGACAAACCTGTTTTTGTCCATCCCTGAAACATGCTTATATGATTTTCTTTAGATCTCCAAGGCTTCAATAAAGGGATAACCGAAAAAGGAATCGCCACACCTGGATGTAATTGCCAATTGGAAGAGCACATATGCAATTTTAAAGCTATTCCCACCTGTTGTTTTTTACAGTAGATGAAGGTATCTGCTGTCCTTTTTCCACTAATGAAGGGTTTCTGATGTTACCAGGATGACATAAAGAGCATGTTACTAAACATGCCTGGTTGCCATCAAGGTGGATTTGCTCTCTACAGTTTGATGATAGATGCTACCAAAGATTCTTCTCAAGGAAATCTGTTCCCCACATCATAAATAATTTTAGGATATTTGCTTTCTCAGCCTTAACTTGTTTTTAGCTGCTGAATTGCCAAATAGTTTTTACGTTGTGTTCCTTGTAGTTCTTGTCATTTTTTACATCATCTACTTTGTACTCCTATTCGTAATACTCCGTATGGTTTAACCTACTCTCCATGGGCGTAGGTTAACCATAGTTGATTAGTAAAGGAACAAGGTAAAATGGGGAGCTCTAAAAAAATATTGGGAAATTTCGCCTGATAGTCAGAGTTTAGCTCAAACCTTTTTTCGCCAAATACCAAAATGTGAGATGCACTTGTTTAACATCACATGAATTTATGTAAACTAACAAAAAATAATCTCATATGTTATAGTTTCTTCGCAAAATCACCAAATTTTGTTGCTTTCTTTTTTAAAAAGTCATCAACATCCTTTTTAATGTTTAAAGAGGCAAACTTATTTGCATAAAAAATAGGGTAAATTACACATAACCACCCATAAATTATGTTACTTTTCACATAACCACTCATAAAAACTTAAATTACAGTAAACCATCCATAAATTTGATTTGTTTTCATGTAACCACCCACACATTAAACCTCTATTTGTTTTGTTTAAAATGAATAAAATACCCATAATTCAAGCTTATTTGTTTGTACTTTGTAAAGGAAAGATGTTGCATGTATATAAGTACGTGTTTGGATTCTAATTGTATTATGTTTATAATGTAAAATAGACAAGGTCGTCTTTGGTAAACAAAAAATGAGGTAAAATAGTAATTTAACCAAATAATCACATGCATCGGTATAAAACTATTACATTAATAATGTAATAGTTTTATACCGATGCATGTGATTATTTGGTTAAATTACTATTTTTCCTCATTTGTTATGAGATTTTTAGTTATAAAACCAATTGCTCACATAAACCGAAGTAAATAATTGAATTATAATTAAAATGGAATGTAATTCAAACCCACCCTAATTACTCCAACCATCATATATCTAAAAATGTGAAGAGTTGAGACTTGCAGTAGCTCCTAACATTCTCCTCTCCTTCAAATGTTGAATAAGATCGATAGGGATAAGCGCGCTCTAAAATAAAACAAGATTGTTGCTTTAAAAGAATGGTAGCTTAGCTCATAACTTAAATTACAAACCATATCATTTAAAAAAATAAGCTAAGCTTATACATATCATTTGACAAATTAGCCGAACATGAATAATTTTATTATAATATATCCTTTTTTAAAAGGGTAACCGGATTGTTTAACAAATGGGAAATCTTTTGAAAATAAATCATTGCATTAAATACAAATAAGCTTGAATTAAGGGTATTTTAATCTTTTTAAACAAAACAAATAGAGGTTTAATGGGAGGGTGGTCTTATGAAAAGATAACTAATTTATGGGTGGTTTACTGTAATTTAAGTTTTTATGGGTGGTTATGTGAAAAGTACCATAATTTATGAGTGGTTATGTGTAATTTACCCTAAAAATAAGTAAATTAACAAAAACATCTAAAATAAATTATGCAGAACCATCAAAATTTGAGGTTTAGTTTTCAAAGAATCACCATGTCGCTTTCAATAATTAAAATTGTTAAATGAACTACATAAATAAGTTGGCAAATTATGCAAAACAATCCATAAATTAGAAAAGTATTTTATTACAATATAAATTATTAAGTAGAAAAAATCACCCTTTATTTCCAAATTCATAAATTAACTACATATTTTAAATACTATCCATCCAAAATTGTTCTAAAATATACTAACATCTTTTGGTTAAAATGTACTTATGTATCCATCCAAAAGTTTACCTCTTTAGACATTCAAAGGTTGTTGATGGCATTTTAAAACTTAAACACCAAAATTTGGTGATTATGTGAAGAAATTATAAAATATGGGATTATTTTTGTTATTTTACATAAAATCTATATGATTTTAAAACAAGTGCATCCCACATTTGGATACCAGGCGAAAAAAGGCAAAACCTCGAGAATTTGTTTTTATATGTATGTATGTATATATGTAAAAGAATGTTTTTATAATGGAAAAACATTAATTATAAAAAATGAATGCTTTTGTTTTTATATGCATATAGTAAAAGAATGTTTTGTTTAAATATAATGGGGAAAACATTAATTATAAAAAAAAATTGAGAATTTGTTTTTATATTTATATATGTAAAAGAATTTTTTTGTTTAAATATAATGGAGAAAACATTAAATTTGTTACTATGTCCGTTCAACAATATACGTCCTTTTAGGTTTTGCACGTTTTTTAAGAACTTAAAAAAGATGGTAAAATATTAATTTTTTATCAAATTTTTTTTAATAATTTGATACTTATTAGTAAGAAGTATGAAATTGTTCAAAAAATTTGATAAAAATAAATCAATATTTTACCATCTTTTTTTTAAGTTCTCAAAAAACGTGCAAAAACCTAAAAGGGCTTGTATTGTTGAACGGAAGTAGTATTTAAGTAGTCACTTTTAGTAAAAGGAGACTCGGAGAAGAAAAAATTATAAAAAATTGAAACAAAAAAAAAAGAACTCATGACCTAATAAATACCCCTTTTATCAAGTAAACTAAGTTATTTTTGGGATTGTTTATTTTTTTTAACTTTTTTATTCCTAAAATTAGTAAAAATTGTTAAAACAAAAAAAAAATACACAATTTGTTTTCCTCATTTCTTCTTCGGGGTTAGGGAGGCTTCAGTCACCCTGAGCCTCCCAAATCCGCCACCAGCTTGTGTAGTTTTTTGGTTTTTTGAATTGCAATAGCAAAACCCTGCTAGGGGCAGGGTTCGAACAACCCGTGTTTGCTCATTACTGGCGACCACAGTACCTACAAAGACTTGATATCGACTAATACTTTCAAGGTGTGCAACTTTGGCTAAAAGCAACAAGAAGATGGAGTGTGGCAGGGGGACAATGATTCGATGACTTGCTTGAGGGTGACAATAGGGGTATTTTGAGATCATTTTGAAAATATGTTTAAAGAAAAAAGGAAAATAAGTGAAAATATGTTAGCTTTTTCTAAAAGGCTATATACTCTAGAGCTAGGCTCTCCCTTCTAGTTTATCTATTCTTTTCTTTTTGGGTTAAGTTATAATTCAACTTTATTTTTTTTACAATTCTTCAGTAATTTGTAACTTATTAGTGTTCATTTATAATTAACGTTTTTTTTATAATTCTGTTTATATAATAAAATCAGTCTTATAATTCACATTTTATTAACCACAGTGTAAAGTTATTTATTTGACCTTTATTTAAACCAGATCGAATTATCATAACATCCCGAGTTCGCCTGATAATAATACTCCCTTCGTTAATTAATAAGTGTCGTTTGACTTTTCGACACGTTTGCTAAAAACTATACTCCGTATAAAATATTAATTGCAACTCTCGTTTATAAATTCTAGAATCCTTTTTCCATATAATTACCCATTTTATAAATTCTACAAATTAGTACTAATGGAAATATAATCAAGCTTTAGTTTTAATACGAAAACATTGAACAGAAATAAAATAACAGGCATCGGATTGCCGATAGGCCTACGGAAATGTTTGTGTGTATATATAAAGTTTATTTGCTCAAAAAAAAAGTTTATAATCGATTCTTACAAAATATCGTTTTTATAATATGTTCTTTAAAAATTATTTACCTGTTTTTAATAAATTAATAACTACACTAATCTCGTTTTTCCACAAATGTATATTATGTATTTATTTTTTATACGAAAATAAGAGACGGCGGATTGCCGATAAGCCTGCGGGCAGTTATAATGAGAGGAAGCGGATTGCCGATAAGCATGCGGGCAGTTATAATGAGAGGCAACTGATTGCCGATAAGCCTGCGGGAAGTTATAGTGAGAGACAGCTGTTGCCGATAAGCCTGCGCTCAGGTACGCTCTCTCTTATAATGAGGATTGAGGCGCTACTGATATCACGCTCTGTAAAGGCTCAGATTTTTAAATCCCAAGTCCTCGGAAAAAGAAAATCAAAATGAAATTTAAAGCAGAATTTAGCGGAAAAAATTTCTAGCTCGAACTTTGATTTCTTAAAATGGATTTCCAACCTAATTAAAATTTTGAAAGGTAACTTAAAATGGTAAACTTGATTCCCGGATTTTAAAATTCTAACTAATCGAAAGAGCGGGTTTTGGAAACTAGCTTTTGGAAATTCAAATTCTCGATTTGTGAACTACAATTCTTGTTTCTTTCTCTCATCTTTATCCAAAGCTCAACTAAATGATTCCTTTGTGATGTTTAAATGGGTGAAATTTCCTACCTAGTTTCCCTATGCCTATCAAGTCACAACACCTACGAAATGGTTTTGTTTTCTTTCTTTTCTCATTCCAAACTTGCTGCTCCTTATATGGCAATAGTCAAGCTTGCTTTCCCCTATGCTACATCCCAAATCAGACCTATTCCAAGCAATTAAAATCTGATTTTGTGTTCATTCACATCCACCACAAACAAGAAGACCCAAACACCCCCCTAAGGTCTCTTCCTCCTCCATTCCACTCCCTTGCCGTGAGCACCTCCTCCACTGTCCAGCCTCTGTCACCACATTTCTGAACCACCATTCCACCACCACATCGCCACCACAGCCACCGTCGTCGATCACCACCACTGGAACCGCAGCCCCCACCCACACTCTTCCCTGTTTTGCCGAGAGGAGCACCCAAGCTCCACCACTCCTCCCCCCTTCCAACCAATGCGCCACTAGCAGGAGCCCCCGCCTCCCTCGACGCCACAAGAAGCAGAAGCAGCCCCCTTCAACCTTCTTCCCCTGTTCCCGATTTCGAATGGTAAGGACCTCCTTTCTCGCTCCTTTCCTCTCCTTCCACCTCCTAGTAGCACAAACATGGAACTTTAAACTGCTATCTCCCTTCCCAGTTCAGGAGCAGTGTGTTTCCGACTCCGACGAGCCCCGAGCGGCTCCAATCGAACCTCCGACAACCTCGATCCCTCGGTGAGCACCCCTAGCCTCTCTTTAACTCCTTTTGCCCGAGTTTCTGTGTGCTTTTGTCCTATTCTCGTTGCTCTAATCGAAATGACCGGAGAGTGAGAGAGGGAGCGCCGGAGAGAGAGAGCGGGATCGCCGGAGAGCGAATGGCGAGAACGAGATCGAGAGAGTGAGGGTGAGAGCGCGAGCTGTGCGAGAGTGCGAGGGTGTGGGAGGAGCGAGTCTATGAAACGAGGATGCCGGAGCGAGGAAGGGAGCCGACGCCGGCGGGCTCTTCTCCTTCGAACAACAGCGTCTGAGGAACGGAGGAGGAAGAAGAAGCATGTGGGGTCCAGCTCGTGTCCACGTCAGCCCTGGGCCCCTTACCTTTTCCTTTTGAATTCGAAAACAGAAAAAGAGAATGGGTTGGGCTGGGCTAGAGTTGAGGGTTATGTGAAGGTTGGGCCTATTTTAAATTCTGAAAGTATAAAATGCTTGGGCCTATTTTTGCCAATCAAATCTGATTGTGGGTAATTCTTTAACAAAAGGCTCGGTTTTGGTCAATAAAATTAATTAAATGGCGGTTTTGATAATTTATAAAAATAAGGAGGATCGGTAATAGATTTTATAAATACAAAGTCGGTTTTTAGTAATTTAGAAAGGGATGATTTTATTAAATGAAAATGGTAGGAGTTTTAAAGGATGGGAAATATTTTATAAAGGAAAATGGTATTTGAAATATTATATTGTGTGAGATTTAAAATATAAAATATTACTCTTGAGATTTAAAGATATAATATTATGGTGATTTAAAAATATGAAATTAGGAGACTTGGATTTTAGAAAAAAGAATTTGATGAACATTTTCCAAGGTCGGAAATTCTAACTAGTCGATTCGGATTTTAAAGCGGTTTCGAGACTAACTCGGGAATTATGTGATCGATGACTAACTAGCATGCTTGATGTGAATGATTGACTAATATCATGATTGGTGTGTACTAATGGCATGATTGATTGACTAATGGCATGATGAAGTGTTAGACTTGTGTATCGTTAATTTATGCTTTCGAGATATGACGGACTTGACATATGTGATATACGGATTATTATTGCGGATATATTGTGGCGAATACATGAATGTGGCTGAATGGAATGATGAAGAATGATATGGTCTTGTGGAATGTGGCAATATGATGAATGGTTGAACTTGACGGAACGATGATTGCGATATGGTTGCTATTCTCGTTGAATGATATGCTTGAGTGCTTGGATGATTAGACGTAGACTTATATATGTGTTCTTATATGTATCTAGGTGATCTTTAATCTATCTTAATGCTTGCCTTGCTGTTCTACACCGCCAGGTGAGTTCCTATATGAGCTCACTCAGATTCGAAAAGAGATCTCCCTGCTTGTAGCCATGTGCATACTAGGTGCTTGCATTCATAACAAAGCATGTCATGTAGTATCCTGCTAGGATTGCACTCATGATTGAGCATTCGTTTACTCATTTCTTTTGTAAACAGAACGGCCGTTATCTGTGAAGTAACTAGAGTCATTGCTAGGGTTATAGGACGACCTAGTCTCATCGAGTTCCGTCCTGAGTCAATCGAGTCGTGAACTTCCTTATATTATGAGATGCCTGCGGGCTTTATTGTGGATACGGGTTGGGCATGCGTGCCACCCGATTATATGGAATGCATTCACGAGCTGGCCAGTCTCCGCCCTATCGGAAGGGGGTGGAGGTAGGAGAGGGATATACCACTTGGTATTCGGTGCTAAGGCCTTATTATATTTATGCACTTGATCTTAGGGCCATGCTAGTGTGTTAATATTCCGCCTTGCATCTAGAAGCATCTTTATTAGGACTAGCGTGTGTATATGTCTGCTTGTTTGGGATTATATTGCGTAGGGCTTCGATCTGACACCGCCCCGCATACATTTTTTTTTAGGTTTGTTTTGCAGCATGATTATTCCTTGTTTCCGTGACGTGGGAACTCTCTTGGACGATCTCAAAGAAATGGTTTAACTCCACTAACATTGTATATTAAATTTCGATAAATGCGCTTGTTGATTTGGTTTTGACTCGGCTCTGCCGTGACACCCTCTTGTATTACACCTTGATTCTACTATTTGCATGACTGTTGGTTTTCCACGCTTAGACTTATGATAGGTACAGGGGACTTCCCTGGGGATTCCAACGATCCCTTCGAATTTTGGGTATGAAATCCCACTTTAAAATGTTAGAATAGAATTTCAAACCTTCAACCTGTACTCGGGGAGCAAGATCCTAACGAGGGGTTTCATCCCTCGAAACGTAACCCGGGAATCATAATCCCGAGCCGTTACACGCTCTCCTCTTGATCTGTTCACTCGCTCTCTCTGCGCTCAGGTACGCTCTCTCTTCTCCCGTTATTCTCTCCTCGTTCTTGAATCTGGCTTGTTGGAATCTATGGGCAATCACAAATTCGAAATCTAGGGTTTGTCGTTCTTGACTTTGGCTTGTAGATTAGGGTTTGTGCATTTATTTGGGCGATTTTTGGCTTGTTGATTTAGGGTTTGTTGTTCTTTGCCTCTACAATTGAAATTAGGGCCTGTACAATCCGAATTTAGGGTTTGTAGATTAGGTTTGTACAATATGAAATTTGTGTGCCTTGTATATTCGAAATCTGTAGAGTTTGATTTTTTTGTATTTTGTAATGCGAATTTGTTTCATTTCTCAGATATCAAATTCGATTTCAGTGTGGATGGCGCGACGATCCAGGTATTGCTCTCCTCCATTGTGTTTACTGTCATGACATCGATTTGTGTTTGCTGTAGGTGGGAAAATATCAGAACTTAGTTTGTAGTTGTCAAGCCTTGACAATACAAATGATGTACATAAATACGAAGTAAATCAAATGTCATTTAGGTAGATGAACATCATCTACCTAAATGGCATTTGATTTACTTCGTATTTATTTACATCATTTGTCTTGTCAAGTCTTTACTTTGTACAAATACTGTCATGAAATCGATGTGTATTCTGGTATGTTCTTTTTGTGATAAATTATGTGGTCCTGAATATCGTACACTTGATGGATAAAAACATTGTCTTTTGTAGTAGGAGGAATACTGGGAAGAGGCCTTACCCGGATGATATATCTTTAGGAAACCAGGACAGGAATGAGAAAAAAAACTTCTAATTCTTGATGTGAATGGGTTACTAGTTGACATTGTTTCGGACCCTAAACCGGGATACGCCTATGAGAAAAGGGTTGCAAATAAAGCAGGTAATTACATTGTTTGTAGACCCCTTCTGTTGTTGTTATACGCACAACCCTTAGTTCAACATGCTATTTCCATTCTTGCTATGTCTAATATTTTTTTATTCCATCTTCCAATGTTTAAAAGGAGATTTGCTGATGAATTCCTTCAGTTTTGCTTTGAAAATTTCAATGTAGGGATTTGGTCATCAAGAACCAGGTACTCCTGAAATAGGGTAGCTTGCATCTCACATTTTTAAGCCTTTTATATCCTGTGTTATGTTCTCTTGCATGTCATTGTTGCGTTTGACAGGAGGAACTTGGATAGTATTGTGGACTACATCTTGGGAGATAAAAAGAACAAGTTGGTGTTCTGCTGGGTAAGAATATGAATTTACAGAATATGAATTTCGTGTTTTTGTTTAAATAATCAGTCTTTGCATTGGTTGTTTTTCTGGAACCTAAGTCCTGGTTGTTGGAGTGCTGCGTCAATCTTTCAGTGAATTTCTCCGATGGCCGCCTCGGGCATTTCTTCATCTACCGCCTCAGCCACTCACCAGTCACCGATTAAGTCTTCTCCGGTCGTCCCTGCTTCTTCTCCGGCCGCCCCTGATCTTCTCCGGCCGCCTCTGCTTGATAGCTACAGCCTACAGGCTACACTCTCTGCCTTAGTAATCAGTCCCTCAGACATTCAAGGTAAGTCGGGAATTTGGAGTGCTTGGTCAATCGTTCAGTGAATTTAGAGCCTATGTGCTGTCTATTTAATTAGTGTCTAACTGCTATCTACACTTTGTTTAATTAATTTGACAATTTAATGTCTTTTGCATACATTTGTTCAATGGGTTTCAAACTCCCAATTTGAGGGGTTGTTTGATTTTATGTTAAATAGGGTATTTGAAATGTAAAGGTTAGGCAGGTTATTTGAAATGAATTACAATTTAAATATTAATTTTACAATTTAAATATTATTTATTTATGTGTATTTTTAAAATTTGAAGTATAAATATAATATTTGTGGTTTAAATTAGCAAATCTGATAAATCCGATATATCCCGATATATCCTTTATACCCTTAACCGATAAGACCCCGATACGCGATATTTAGACCATTGCGCACTTATAATTAACATTTTATTTTCGTAGCTTAACAGACCTGCAGAAACAAACAGCCTTCTGGAACGATTTCAAGACCTTGGAAGTCCAGTTCAAGACCTTGAGATCCAGTTTAGAGGCCTTGAAGTTGCCACTGCAGAAAGGCTTTGCGAAAATCTTCTATACTCTATTCAACCCCCCTTCTAGAATATTTATATTATTGTCATTTACTTTAAGTACTCGATTCTTCAATTGGTATCAGAGCTTAACTCACATTTACTTGATTTAACAATCCGTGAGATCGATCATGAGTACTGTAGGTAATGGAAGTTTTACTCAAGGACGATCCGCCAATCGACCACCTCTCTTCTGTGGTGACAACTTTGTTCATTGGAGGTCACTAATGAAAATGTTCATCATTGATCAAGATATGAAACTCTGGGATCGCATACAGAAAGGACCAACCATACCAATGAAGCCTAGCACTTTAGGAAGAGAACAAGTGGAGAAAACAGAAGTTGAATACACTAAGACCGACCAGGAAAATGTGGCCAAGAATTTTCGGGCCATGCATGTACTATATTGTGGTTTGAATACTGACGAATTTAATCATGTTTCATCTTGCAGGAGTGCTAAAGAAATCTGGGATAAGTTAGTAGTAACTTATGAAGGTACGAGCCAAGTGAAGAAGATGAAGATAAGCATCTTCCTACGTCAGTATGAGTTATTCAAGATGCTGCCCATAGAAACAGTGAAAGAAATGTTTACAAGATTTACATAGATCGTGAACAATCTGGATTCTCTTGGCAAAACCTTCACCAATGAAGAAAAGGTCAGAAAGATCTTGAGGAGCTTGCCAAAAGTGCAATGGGGTCCGAAGGTAACCGCAATAGAGGAAGCTCAAAACCTATCGACTTTGCCTCTGGATGATCTCCTTGGTAAGCTTATTACCCATGAGATGATCCTTGGCGAGGAAGATGGGAAAGTAGCCTCTAGTGTGAAAATTTTGGCCCTAAAAGCTAACAAGGAAGAAGAATCCTCAGACGACGACGAGAGTGAGGATAAGAAGGATCCCTTTGCACTAATCACAAGAGGGCTAGCAAAAATACTCAAGATGAAGAAGCAATTCTCAAATCGAGAATATTCCAGATCTTCAAAGCACCGAGGTAAGTCTTCTAACCCTAGTAAGAAATCGAAGATTCTAACTTGCTTTGAATGTGGTGAAACAGATCACTTTGCAAATGAGTGCCCTCAAAAGAAGAAAGACAAACACCGAAAGAATGATTCAGATTCCTCCAGTGAATCGGACTCGGAAAATGATCCATCAAATCTTTGCTTGATGGCAGATCAAGAAGAAACTCCTAAGAAACGCCTTGGAGCAATGGTGAGAAATTTGATTTCTAGTCATACTGCTGTGTTGTCTGAATTTTTGCAAAATATGATTATGAATGAAGAGAATTATATTTTGGAGACTAACACTTTGAAAGAGAAGCTATTAGAACAGGAGAAACGCACGAGTAATTTGACACTGGAAATGAAAAATCTCAAAGCCTCTCAGTCAGCCCTTGACATTAAAGTCAAGGCCTTGGAGATAAAAAATTTCGTCTTGAAGCAAGATCTTTCTTCTCCAAGTCTTTACACCAAGGAATTAGAGAAAGAAAAGATCTCGTTTGTTGAGAAGTGTAGAGACCAGCAGACATCACTTGTTCGTTTTACCCATTCCAAGGCCAATCTCGATAGGATGTTAGGTGAGCATCAATCATCTCTCAACAAAAGTGGTATTGGATACAACAAGAATTTTCCAAAGAAAGCCCCTACCACTTTTGTAAAAGTCAAAGGGAATTGACGCACACCCATTTGTTATTTTTGTTGTAAGAAGGGTCATGTCAAGACTACTTGTCCTTATCGTAGAAATGATCCTTATATAATTCGTAATACTTTCCCGTTGTGCTTAAGAGGACAGGTAAAGCAAATTTGGGTTCCTAAAGGGACTAGACCACCGAACATGGTCCATCCCGATTATGAATCTAAGTTTGTAACTTGGTCTAGCCGAAAAGGTTGAAGTTTGATTGTTTTACAGGATGTCACCAAGATCAAAGAGCATAAATGGATTGAAACAATTATTCTTGGTGATATTTTTTTTTTTGATGATATTTTTTATATGCTACTAATAGTTCTCTTTGCTTAGTATTTCTCTTTGGAGCTTGATATGTTGAACAAGGAAGCACTATCGTAGGGGGAGCAATGGTTGCTGATTTTCAGTTCTTATAATGCTGGCCGCTAACATCTCAAGGCCTTGAGATGAGTTTCAAAGGCCTTGACTGTAACAGATTATTTGGGTATTATTTTTTCGATTTATTCCCTTAGTTGTTGGAAGACAAAAAGGGGGAGAAATGCTATATGACGCTTATGCTTATGCTTGTTATATGATGCTCCGCATGTGCTATATTTATTTGCATAATTGATATTTGTTTTGTCTTCCATCAAGGGGGAGATTGTTGATTCTATCTTGATGGTATATTATATGTTTTTGTTAGTATGATGGAAGACAAAGCAATGTAGCATTTACTTTATACAAATATCAATTAGATTATTTATGTGATTTATTATATTTATTTGGCTCACAAAATTATATATGTTTTATATCATTATATATTGTAAGTCTTGTTTAAATCTAATTAAATTTGGTTTAAAGACTAACATGTGCAGGTTATTAATAATTTCAAGCATTTGTTCCACAAATGTAGCTTCAATTTAAATTCAAAGCCAGTATCAGGGAGCAACTTACTTATTTGTTATTTGAATATATTTTTATTTATTTGCTTTATCTTTTTTATAACAAATATTTGAAAGGTGGCTGAGATTTTGTGTAGGATTTTGTTGAAGATAGTGGACTGATTTTGTGGAGAAAAAGAATTCAAAATTCCAATTCAAACGGGCTGATTTTGTGGAAGAATTTGGTGGAGATTTTAAATTCAAATAGGCTAATTTTTTGTGCAACAAAAAATCAGATTTACCTGGGATCGAATCCACCAGTCCTGTTTTTTGGTTTTCGGAATTTCAGATTTGTTCCATAGAAATGGTTCTAGTTTGGTCAAGAAGGGGTCAGAAATACTTGAGTCCACAAAGGATCCGGACAAGCTAAACAACAAAGAAGAACAACAACTCTCAAGGGAGAGTTCGAAACTTACAACAAACCGATCATATATATTTAGTTGAGAGGAAAAGAAGCAAAACTTGTCAACTCTCAAAGCTTACTGATTTCGACTGAAGTTGCTCGAAGCATTCTTTGCAAATCTGTTTGGGGTCACTTTTGTACTCGTAGTTTGGTTGAGAGAAGCTTGTATGCTTCATGAGTTTGGACAGAAAATACGGGTTCAGAAGATTAGTTCAAGGGTGAAGTTGATCACTTCGTATAGTCGACTTTATTTAGTCTTATTTGTCTTTATGCTTTTTTCATAAAGTGACCGTTTTTGTTCGGTTGTCCTCCTCATCGGGCAAAAACCTCTAGTTCTTCCAACCCGAGACAAGCCCTCAAAAAGGGAAAAACATAAATCAATCCAATAGGAGGCAAGAGCAAGAAGCGGCAGAGAGATCAAAAGTATAAACAGATTTTTCAAGTGTAATTTTCTCTTAAGATCCTCATTGTACGCAATGCAAGTGTTCAAGTTTTGGATCATGATTTTCGTTAAGTTCGCACCAACCATATGCCAAGCATGAAGCAACTCAGACAAGAGTCCGCACCAACCTGCATAGAGAATTCAGAAACAAAAAAACTCCAGGCAAGCCACACCAAATCAACTAAGGTCAAAGCAAGTATACACACTAAGAGAGTTCATAGAATTAATAGTTAGAACATTCAGAACAGGTCTACAACAAGATATAAGGTACTGGCTTCCAGTGGTAACTTTTTTGTGATTCTTGATTGAGTGTTCGAGATTGTGGTCAGAAGAACAAAAATAAATGATGCAAACAGAAGTGCTACTATTCTCTGGATCAATCAGACTTGAATCATGGGTTGAGGTTCCTTCTAGCAAGTTAGTTTTGAGTCTCAACAAGTAACCTAGAGTGGTAGCAATCCCATTAGTGTTCCTATCTTCCTTGTTTCTCTTATTCCCTTTTTTCCTACCGCAATAGATACACAAATAAAAGACAGTAAGCAACCGTGTGCACAAATCCACACATTTAACATATATCTCCAAAACATTGGTGCAACATTTCTTAGCTCTTTTGGTTTTAGAGTCGACAGAGTTTTCCTTAACAAAAAACACATATCTTCGGAAATCAACAAGGTCAGAGAGAGATTTAGTATTAGGCCGAGAGTACCTGATTTCGAGGGTCTCCAAATCAGTCTTTCTCGTACATTTTGCCTTGTCATCTTTCTTTAGATCCGTTAGCTGCACTTCCTTAACCTGAGTTTTCAATCCAGTTGTAGTTTTCCACCTCCATACCGATCTGAGGTGTCTTCCTTTCTTCTCTTTTCAAATCTCCGTTGGGGTCGTTGTTCGTGGGTTCATCTTTCTTTTTATCATAAAAAATCAGATCCTGCTGTTGACTGGGATTCAGGGGTTAAGTTTTCCAAACATTGGAAGCTTTTTACAAATTTTTCCTCTTCCAAAAGACCAATGATCAAAACACAAACACATTCACAGTTGAAAGAAACAAAATGTTTAAACATCAGCTGCTCAGATTTTGTAAATCTTGGGTTCAAGATATCCCCTTACTCAGTGTACGTTGTACCAATGTATGGTTCAATGGGCGGGTTCATATTGTCAGGCAGCTCGTAAAGATCAGTCGTTTGGGTCAAGATTTTCAGGGAGATTCTTATCTTTTCTTTATTCAAGGTTTTGATTGGTTTAGGGATTTTGAGATTCAAGTAATTTGAAAAATCACAAGGGCACAACAATTCAACAAGGGTACTAAAATATGCAAGGAGCAGCAACAAATCGATTAAGGGGTTCATGAGATTTTCCTTTTCATATCTAAAAGGCACGTACCAGACAACGGACGACGACCCCAACCGGACTGGTGACCCGAGAAGAGATCCGTCCCCAGGCCGGAAGAACCACCACGGAGGCCGACGCCGCAACGAGCTCCGCCCAAGCCGAAGAAGGAGCAGCGGAACCCATCCGTCTTCAATCACCCTCTCTTTGCTTTTCGCGTGACCAAGCCCCCATTTTATAGCTTTTCTTCTTCTTAAATCTCCCTCGTTGGTGGACATTTCTCCACAGAATCAGTTTGGAGAAGAAGGTGACGTTTTTCGCTTAGAACTCAACTCGATTTTTAGCTTTGTAAGAACTTTCAGAGGTCTTTTTGTAGAGTTTTTGTGGGTTTTCTAGGCGGCATTTCTGAGGGGATTGAAGCCAGATCTCGATCTCGCTAACTCTTCCATCAGCGGAGTTGTTCGGATTCAGGGTTTGAGGTTGGGAGCGGCGGCTTGGGGTTCGGAATCGGGGTCGGCGGTCGGAGAGTCGAGGTTGGGGCCGTCGATCTGGGTTATCAGGTTGGAGGCGGCAAGGGAGATTCTTATCTTTTAACAATTAACACCGGAAAAGAGAGAGTTGAATTGAATGTTTGTTTGTATTGTTTGGGCTTTACATGGATTCGGGCCTCTTTCTAATTTCTATTGGGCTCAGCCCACTAGATGTGAAACCTAAGCCCAATTATAATTTTAAAGCAATATACACAAAAGTCATTTTCCCTCCATTTATGCATTCTACCACAAAATTAATTTAGATGCATAATCAAACTACCGACTTATTCCATTCTATATGCATTGTAATTGTGATCATTCTACCACAAAATGGAGAGATGCATGATCAAACTACCTCTAATTTAGATGGATGATCAAACTACCAACTTATTACATTCTATATGCATTGTAATTGTGATCATTCTACTACAAATTGGAGAGATGCATGATCAAACTACCTCTAATTTAGATGGATGATCAAACTACCAACTCATTCCATTCTATATGCATTGTAGGTGTGATCATTCTAGCACAAAATGGAGAGATGCATGATCAAACTACCACTAATTCCATTCCATGCATTCTAATTGTGATCCTTCTACTTTTATTTTTAGTTTACTTTGCTAGGTCAATATATAAGCAAGCAAGTGGAGAGAGGGAACACCCACAATATACAAGCAATTCGAGAGAAAAAAGGCAAGAGGAATTCAATCATTTCAAAGGAAAAGATGAGGATGAACCAAGTTAAGTTGCAGTTCTTGGCAACCCTTTTGGCAATGGCTTTATGCAACGAGATTCGTTGCACTCGGTCGGCATTTATCTCGGCCATGGTTGTCTTCGGCGATTCCATAATGGATGTGGGCAACAACAACAACTTGCCCACGTTGTTCAAGGCAGACTATCTGCCTTATGGACGAGATTTCGCCGGTCATGTCCCTACCGGAAGATTTTGCAATGGCAAGCTCGCCATCGATTTTATCGGTAAGTTATGCTACTAAATCCTAATTAATTTTGATATGTATCATTATTTTAGATCGGATATATAGTTGCTAAAATTTATCTTTCTTTATGATCAAATGCAGCGTAGGAGGTTCAATTTGAGAGCTACCCACCGCCCTATTTGAACATGTCCCGTGTGTCTTCGACTACAAATGGAGCCAATTTTGCATCGGCTGCATCGGGATATGACAATCGAACGGCCATCCTGAATGTAAGTTGTTCAACATTTTTTGATGTGCGCATATATATATATGTGTGTTAGCCTATTTTTTGAAGTCTATGATTCTAACACATTGGTTTTTATGTATTGTTTTGTAGCACGCGATTCCTCTGTCGCAACAGTTGAAGAACTACAGGATGTACCATCGAAGCCTCGCACGAGTCGTGGGTACAGCTTCGGCGAGGGCGATACGCAACGACACACTGTTTATTGTCGGGGCGGGTAGTAGTGATTTTGTCCTCAACTACTACATCGACCCTTTGGTCAATCTGTTCCAGACTCCGTCGCAGTACTCCTCCTACCTTGTCAGTCTCGCCTCGAGATTCATCAAGGTCCGTACTAACATTTTGTATCTACTAATTTTAATCCAATGAAAGTACGTTCTAGTATTGACTTGTTTGCGTGAAATTGCCCACATTGCAGGACTTGCATCGATCCGGTGCAAGGATGATCGGGGTAGCATCGCTACCTCCCCTCAGCTGCTTGCCTTTAATGATAACCCTGTTCGGGTTTGGCAAGCCAGGGTGTGTCGAGCAGAAGAATGTCGATGCACTCGACTTCAACAGGAAGATGGTAATTGGTGTGGTTTCGGGTAATAATAAATCGGGTTTGGTTGTGATGTTTGTTACGGCTAAATAATAAATCGGATTTGGTTGTTGTGTACGCTATATTCAAAGAGATTACTCCGTCCAAGCAATATCCAAAATCATATCCAAATTAATCCAATCTCCCTTATAAATACACCTTTAATTATTCATTTTCAACGTCCATCCAAAAAAGAGAGATCGAAGATGAAGGCGTCCGCCGTGATCCTCATTGCCGCCGTGTTGGCCGCCCTGGTGGCCCGGCCAGCCACCGCCTGGCTGTTCCCATTGCCCATACCATTACCCTTACCGCCCCTCCCGATCCCGATCCCCTTCCCATTCTTGCCACCCCTCCCACCCTTACCCTTTCCGGTGCCACTCTTCCCAGGCTACCCGCCGGCCGTCGGATCCCCTCCCCCCTCTCCCCCCTCTCCTCCGCCACTCCATGTTTTCCCGGACGAGTGCGAAAGGTACAGTACGCATACCGGCACGGCAACTGGGTGCGCCAGCACAGTCCCGGACACTTGCTGCCGCTACTATACATTCTTGAGAGATAATTGCACCCAGCCATTGTTCAAGGACCCCAGATTCAGTGAACTCGTTAGGTGCATCTGCAAGGCGCATCTCTAGTTAGGGGCAATAGCTAGAGACAATATTGATCAATTATTATATATTATATACACTATATCTAGATATTAGTGGTTTAATTTATTAATTAGTACTTACAATTACGTTATGTTATGATATATATTTATTACTCCGTAATAAATACACCAAGTAAGCTTTTTTTTCGCATTATTTTTTGGTACCATATGTATGTGTTTTGTTATTATATTTTTGGTTGTGTATTTTGTTATAATAAAAAAAAGTTAGTAGCACGTCGTAACGCATTTTAAATGCCACGCTAAAATTCCTTCCATACATAGATAGTAGATCATTTGTATCATCGCCGATGATTTGCACAACGTATACTGTGCTTGGCTCTAGGCAGGGCCGTCTCGATGATTTTAAGGGTCCGATTTAAAAATTGATATTAGGCCCTCTTAATTAAGGCGGTTAATTTTTTATTAGAAAAATTAATGTGTCTAAAATTAATTAGTTATAGGTTTATTTAGTTATATTTGTTCAATGAAAACATGTAATACTGAATATTAATATCTCTAAATTAATGTATACTTAAGTAAATAAATGTAATAAAAAGTGTCAATTGTGAAGTATTGAAAAAATGATAAGGAGTACTATTTTTTGGCAAATAAAAAATTTATCTACATAAAAAGTAAATAATACTGAATATTAATATCCCCAAATTTTAAAGTATGGAAAACTTATTATCAAATACTGTAATTTGAAGGGCCCAAAACATAATAAGAGAATATAGAATTTGGGGGAATCGAACACTAGACCCTTGGGAGAGAGGCCCCAAAACTAATCACTTGTGCTAGGAAATTTTCATGATACATTTTCACATTTATTTTTATATATATAGGCCCCCAAAATTTCCGGGCCCTGTGCGATCGAGCCTCTCGCGCCGCCCTATCACCGGCCCTGGCTCTAGGCAGGTTCTTAGTGGGCAGGCCCGGCCCTTGTCTGGACGGTTCATGTAGATCCACCGAAATTTTTGGGTCCCATAATATATTGGCATAGCCTGGTAGTTATATATAGGCGAATTTGTGGATATATCCTACCCAGAAAAAATAAATACCCCTCGTTCTACCAAATTACAAGGGATGCCTATTTAGGCATATTTGCAATAAAAGTATTGTGTGTTTAAACATTTTTTAAATTAAAATAAATATATACAATTATTATTTTCTCAAATTGAAAATTAATAAATATGATTTTCGGATATTAAAAAACATATATTTTTGGAAAATACAAAAAATATGATCTTGAAATCTAAAAAAAAATATGATTTTGAAATATAAAAAAAAAAAGAATTCTGTAAAATGGAAAAAAAAAACAAAAATTCGGATTTTTTTTCAAAAAAAAAGAATTTCAAAAAAACAAAAAAGATTTTGAGGAATTGGAAAAAAAAACCCAGATTTTCGGAAATAAAAAAAAATTCTGAATTTTTTTATAGAATTAATAAGATTATCTGGAAATGGGAAAAAAAGATTTTTTGAAAATTAAAAAATAAATTCGGAAAAGGGAGTAAAATTCGGAGTTTTTTTTTTCAAAAAACATAATTTCGGAAAAAGAAATTTTGGTTGCGAAAACGTGTGAGTATATATCATGACATGTGAAACAAATATCACGTCGACATGTAGGTACCATCCTGTCAGCAATTGTTTTGTCATCCTGTCATGTCGATTAGTCGATAAGAATACCCTGTCGATGTAAAAAAAATTTCCCGTCACATTATAAGTGATATCCTGTCAAGTGCTAAAAAATGTGCGGAATTTTCGCCTGGTGCCCCAGAGGTAAGGTCAAATTCGTCGAGTGTACAAAAGTTTGACATAATTCGCGAAATACCCCTGAGTTTTGTAATTTTTTCGCGCCGTACCCCTGCTCCCCTTCCGTTAACATTTTCGTTTTAAAAAAATAAAACTAAATCAATTTGAGAGAAGTGCAGGTCGATTGATAGAAAAGACCAAGGGAGAAGAGCGAAGAGGAGGGAGGCGAGAGGGGGAGAGAGCGAGGCGAGGGTTCCGATACACGACGCCGATGCCGGTGGAGCTCAGTTGGTGCCGAAGATGGAGGTAGGTATTTTTTCAGTTTAATCTAGGGTTTGGGGATTTAGGGGTTAGGGACGATGATTTGAATTCTTGAAATTCAATTGATTTTAATGTCGATTGTACCTTTTTTTGTTGAATCAATATCGAATAGAGTTTCGATTCTCGTCCCAATCTAATTCACTAGGATGGTTTTCCCCAATCTAATTCACCAGGATGGATTTCGATGCATTGATGAGAGAACAGCAAGGGGAGAGAGCACATCTCATATGCTCGTTTGCTTGTCGACATTTCAGCAGATGATGAGCTTGTTGATTCGATTAATATTGAAGATGTGAATGGTCGTCGGTATAAACAATGAGTGGTGTTCGAGTGGCTCTCATGGGTATGCAAGGACTGTAGGGTATTTGGGCATGTGCTTGACCATTGCCCAAATGCTAATAAGAAGATACAGCTGGAATTCCATGAAGCTAGACAGAGTGGGAAACGTGAGCTGCTCAGAAGCAAAAGGAAAGAAGCCTACAGGAAAGGGGGAGTGCAACCAGGTTGATCAAGGTATAAGTGTGGACGAAGGGGCTCGCAAAGAGGACAAGGCTGCTGTTACAGCCACACATTTGTTTAGTGCAACAACTGATGAGCTGAAAATATAGAGATAGAAGACAAGGCTATGAAAACCAATGAAAGATACAGGCAACAAGGAGACGAGTTGAAACAAAGGATCAAGAGTTATGTGCGATATTGGGCGATTGAACAAGAGGATGATGATGGTGTCGTATCGAATGGAGAATGCAATGATCTGCTCCTTGCTGAAGTGTATAACCGGGCTGCGAGGACAGAATAGGGTGTGGCTAATATAGATTCTTGTGGGCTACCTTGTGAGGAATGGATGGGAGTGACCAATTGTGGTGGAAAAAGGAATTGTAAATCACCCAAAATAGAAAGGAGGTGTGGAGATGAAGTGACCCAGGAGCAGCTGGTGGCTTCTTCCTCTTGAGTTAACACTAGGAAAAAGACTTGTCCTAGCATTAGGTTATGTTGCATCTTTATTGTAACACAATTATTATCTCTAAACTTGATGGTTGTGTTGTATTGTTCTAGCATTTGTCGAAGTTTTTGTATGAATTGGCAAGTTTATGCAAGTTGTGTTGTAGCATTTGATTGTTAAATGTGGTTTGTGCAAGTTGTTGTCAAAACATGAATTTTGTGTTTGCTGTCATATTTGGTACAAAAAAATGGCTTTTTTTTTGCTGGTTTTCTAGCTGGGTGTTTGTCGTCATATTTTACTATCATAGTCTGCGCTTCCAATTTTGTATCTTGAATCTTAAATTTTTAGAGAGCTTCCTAAGATATATGTCAGAGGAGTTCAAATTGACTAGTGCTGGAACTATCACCTAGGCAAACCTGTTTGGCACTAACACACTAGCTATTCCAAATAAAACACTTCTTGTTTGAATTGAAATTGAGGATGTCAAAGAGTTAAGGTCATATTCTAGCCATTAATGGCAAACCTGTTTGGCACTTACACTTTTCAAGGTTGTTTACAAACTGCAAATAAATTTGCCAATAATTTATATAAACGCAGAGTAAAACAAACGAAACAAAGCACATGTCATTAACAAACTGGAATTTTATGAGCCAACTAGCTTAGTTATGACAGAAAAATCTGAATGCATAGGCAACAAAATTAAAATTGAATGCAGGTTGCAAAACTAAAAATTTGAACACAGAAAAACATAAAATGACTAAATGCAGAAAATGAAAATCGATTACAGAAAATGACTGAATGCAGAAAACCATAAGGTGAAAATGAAACTGAAATAGAATACAGAAAATTAAAAAAAACATAATTTGAAAAACAGAATACTGAAATTGAAAGACAAAATACAGAAAAAAAAACTGAAAATCTGGAAAATGAATGCAGAAACTGAAATTCAAAATCTGAAATATAGAATAGATAAACTGAAATTGAAAATGAAAGCATAAACTGAAAAACTAAAATTCTAAATACAGAAAATCTGAAAAATTGAACTGCATTGTACTCATATGCAATGTTGAGAAACAAGCCAACAACTAAAAGAGAGTTGGTTATTATACAAATGAGATAGATTATTAACAAAATCATGAGACATAAATTTGAACTTTTCATCAAGGTTGAGATTAGCATATGCGGGATTTGAACCCGCATCTTTGTGTGTGTGCACAACGCTCTACCATTTGAGCTAATATGCTTAGTAAGAGATAATTAAGAGTATAAAAATACTTGTAACCTATATGTGGCAATGGAAAGATTGAAACCACACCTGACCATGTAACATGTTCCATTCCTAATCTTCCATCTGAGTCCCTCCTTTAACAAGGTTCAGTTCTCCCTGCTAAGAGGCTTCTCCAAATAAAACTTGGATTATGTCCTAAGTTCGCCTCCATGAAATCACTAGTAGGGAAGTACTTAGCTTTTAAAATCTGCTTAGCCATCGAGTCATCATCAACTACAAGTCGCCATCCTTGTTTGGCTAACATGGCCAACTTGAGGCTACTGTCAAAAGGGCATTTGATTCCAAACTTGAATTTGATTCCAAACTTAGCAAGCTTGAGTCATCTCCAAGATCTGAATGTCCCAATACAACGATGGACAAATCAACTTTCTAGTCTTTATCAGGATGGGTATAGGAGGGTTCCAATCCGGCTGGGCCACCACACCTCCTTAGAACTTCCAACCTGGCTGGGCAACCTCATCAGGTGCGATGCGAAAACTCGCCCGATTAAGTCAGCTGAGAATTGAACGATGTTGATTTTAGCAACACAACAAACTATTAATAATAAAGAATAATTCCAAAAACTCAAAAGCCCCAAACCATACATCCACTCGAAATCATACCCATCAGAGCAAATTAGATACCTCATTATCCATAAAACCATCCACCAAACCATAATTTGAAGATCCTACAATGATAATCCTCAAAAATCCCAAATTGAAAACCCTAAATCCTGAACTTTTGTAAATCCCTAGAGTTCAAATGAGGAGGAGAGACTTACCTCAAGAGGAATGGTATCGAAGCTCTCTCTCAAGCATCGAAGCCCTCGAACTCTCGAAGCCCTCTCTCTCTCTTCGGTTCAAATTGTTCAATGGTGTCGAAGCTCTCCCTCGCTCATCACTTCATCGAGCGTTATGATCTCCTTCTTTCCTTTCTTTCTTTAATTTTAACGCCGTTTTAACGGTGGTAGTAAAGAAACCAACCGAGGGGCACAAAGCGAAAAAATTACAAACCTCAGGGGCATTTCGCGAATTATGCAAAAATTTCGTACACCTGGCGAATTTTACCTTACCTCAGGGGCACCAGGCGAAAATTCCGAAAAATGTGAATGATATCTCGACCGATCAAAAGATCATGATTCATAGACAGGGATGGACAGACAAGCAGAAGAGACGGTTCTTGGACCAATCATATCAATTGAATCACTCTATGGAGCTCAAGTCACGTTCCATGACTCGGGGGAGACCTTCACGAGTCGTGAAAAGTTGTTCTGACTGTTTTTTGAGCTGTTGAGAAATCCCACGACTCGTGGTAGATCCTTAACGAGTCATGAAGGTCTATTCTGAGAAGTTCCACGACTCATGGGACTCCCTTTACGACTCATCATTTATGTATCCTGACATTTTAAAAATATTTCCTGTTAGTATTTTATTAACATCCTGCCAAAATTGGTTTTTTCATCCTGTCATGTGGTTAAAATTATCCTGTCAAAGTATTTTCTTTTTCCTGTCGGATTGTTGTTGCAAAACCGATGGTGAATGATGTCCCAACCGAACAAAAGACTAGAATTCCGGGTTCACGGCTACGACAATTGCTTTATTGAAGTTGGCTCCATTTTGTTACGTATCATGACATAGTTATGAAAATTTCATGTTGGTATTTTAGTAGCATCATGTCAAGATTTTTAGGGGGGGTTTCCTGTCATGTTGATAAGAATACCTTGTCATAGTATTTTAATTTCCCTGTCATGTGGTAGGTGTGTTCCAGTCAAGTGTCAAAACCGGTGGTGAATGAGGTCCCTACCGAACAAAACACCAGGATTCCGAATGCGCTTCACGGCTACGACAACTGCTTGATTGAAGTTGGATCCATTTTGTTATGTATCCTGACATGTTTATGAAAATTTCCTGTCTGTATTTTAGTAGCATCCTATCAAGATTTTTTTTTTCATCCTGTCATGTTGATATTATTGTCTTGTCATAGTATTTTAATTTTCATGTCATGTTGTATGTGTGTTCCAGTCAAGTGTCAAACGCAATTTGGACCTTAATCTCCAACCAAACAGGTGTGTGTGTGTTTTCTGTTGTGCATGTGTGTGTTGAGAGAGGAATTGAAGAACAACAGTTAGTTACAAAAGCAATCTGGATCTCAATGTCAAATTCACATATCTTATAGCAAGAATGAAAAGGTGTTGTCAATAAAGTGAGAGAACTTGGACCTATCTGCTATTGGCTCTGAGAGCCAATAACTTATGCACCAAACTGAAATATAACGGGAAAAAAAAAATTACATCGACATGTATTCTTATCGACATGACATGATGACAAAACAATTACTGACAGGATGGTACCTACATGTCGACAGGATATTTGTTTCACATGTCAGGATATATACTCACACGTTTTCACAACCAAAATTTCTTTTTCCGAAATTATGTTTTTTGAAAAAAAAAACTCCGTATTTTAGTCCTTTTTCCGAATTTATTTTTTAATTTCCAGAAAATCTGTTTTTTCCCATTTCCATAAAATCTTATTAATTCTATAAAAAAAATTCTTTTTTCGTTTTTATTTTATAAAATAGGAAAATCCGGTTTTTTTTGTTTTTTATTTATTTCACATATTTTTTTTCTTTTGGGCACATTTGCAATTTTATTAGGCATTTTTGCAATAAAATTAGGCATTTTTGCAATAAAGTAAAAAAACAAGGCATATTTGCAAATGTCCTATGAATTTTGGGTATTTTTTGCTATTCTTCCTTTATCTATTCTTTTCTTTTTGGGTTAAGTTATAATTCAACTTTATTTTTTTACAATTCTTTAGTAATTTGTAACTTATTAGTGTTAATTTATAATTAACGTTTTTTTCTATAATTCTGTTTATATAATAAAATCAGTCTTATAATTCACATTTTATTAACCACAGTGTAAAGTTATTTATTTGACCTTTATTTAAACCGGATCGAATTGTCATAACATCCCGAATTCGCCTCATAATAATACTCCCTCCTTAATTAATAAGTGTCTTTTGACTTTTCGACACGTTTGCTAAAAACTATACTCCGTATAAAATATTAATTGCAACTCTCATTTTATAAATTCTAGAATCCTTTTTCCATATAATTACCCATTTTATAAATTCTACAAATTAGTACTAATGGAAATATAATCAAGCTTTAGTTTTAATACGAAAACATTGAACAAAAATAAAATAACATGCATCAGATTGCCGATAGGCCTACGAAAATGTTTGTGTGTATATATAAAGTTTATTTGCTCAAAAAAAAAGTTTATAATCGATTCTTACAAAATATCATTTTTATAATATGTTCTTTAAAAATTATTTACCTGTTTTTAATAAATTAATAACTACACTAATCTCGTTTTTCCACAAATGTATATTATGTATTTATTTTTTATACGAAAATAAGAGACGGCGGATTGCCGATAAGCCTGCGGGCAGTTATAATGAGAGGAAGCGGATTGCCGATAAGCCTGCGGGCAGTTATAATGAGAGGAAGCGGATTGCCGATAAGCCTGCGGGCAGTTATAATGAGAGGCAGCTGATTGCCGATAAGCCTGCGGGAAGTTATAGTGAGAGACTGCGGATTGCCGATAAGCCTGCGCTCAGGTACGCTCTCTCTTATAATGAGGATTGAGGGGCTACTGATATCACGCTCTCCTCTTGATCTGTTCGCTCGCTCTCTCTGTGCTCAGGTACGCTCTCTCTTCTCCCGTTATTCTCTCCTCGTTCTTGAATCTGGCTTGTTGGAATCTATGGGCAATCGCAAGTTCGAAATCTAGGGTTTGTCGTTCTTGACTTTGGCTTGTAGATTAGGGTTTGTGCATTTATTTGGGCGATTTTTGGCTTGTTGATTTAGGGTTTGTTGTTCTTTGCCTCTACAATTGAAATTAGGGCCTGTACAATCCGAATTTAGGGTTTGTAGATTAGGTTTGTACAATATGAAATTTGTGTGCCTTGTATATTCGAAATCTGTAGAGTTTGATTTTTTTGTATTCTGTAATGCGAATTTGTTTCATTTCTCAGATATCAAATTCGATTTCATTGTGGATGGCGCGACGATCCAGGTATTGCTCTCCTCCATTTTGTTTACTGTCATGACATCGATTTGTGTTTGCTGGAGGTGGGAAAATATCATAACTTAGTTTGTAGTTGTCAAGCCTTGACAATACAAATGATGTACATAAATACGAAGTAAATCAAATGCCATTTAGGTAGATGAACATCATCTACCTAAATGGCATTTGATTTACTTCGTATTTATTTACATCATTTGTCTTGTCAAGTCTTTACTTTGTACAAATACTGTCATGAAATCGATGTGTGTTCTGGTATGTTCTTTTTGTGATAAATTATGTGGTCCTGAATATTGTACACTAGATGGATAAAAACATTGTCTTTTGTAGTAGGAGGAATACTGGGAAGAGGCCTTACCCGGATGATATATCTTTAGGAAACCAGGACAGGAATGAGAAAAAAAAGATTCTAATTCTTGATGTGAATGGGTTACTAGCTGACATTGTTTCAGACCCTAAACCGGGATACGTCTATGGGAAAAGGGTTGCAAATAAAGCAGATAATTACATTGTTTGTAGACCCCTTCTGTTGTTGTTATACGCACAACCCTTAGTTCAACATGTTATTTCCATTCTTGATATGTCTAACATTTTTTTAATCCGTCTTCCAGTGTTTAAAAGGAGATTTGCTGATGAATTCCTTCAGTTTTGCTTTGAAAATTTCAATGTAGGGATTTAGTCATCAAGAACCAGGTACTCCTGAAATAGGGTAGCTTGCATCTCACATTTTTAAGCCTTTTATATCCTGTGTTATGTTCTCTTGCATGTCATTGTTGCGTTTGACAGGAGGAACTTGGATAGTATTGTGGACTACATCTTGGGAGATAAAAAGAACAAGTTGGTGTTCTGCTGGGTAAGAATATGAATTTACAGAATATGAATTTCGTGTTTTTGTTTAAAGAATCAGTCTTTGCATTGGTTGTTTTTCTTGAACATCGATCTTCGCGAGCTCAATAGTCTAACATAGAATTACCGTGCAGGAGAAGGATCATTACACCGATTCTGGCCACGTGATTCCTTGGGAGAATGACAAACTACTGGTGTTTAAGGAACTAAAGAAGTTGTGGGAAAAGGAGGACCCAACTCTTCCATGGGAGAAGGGTGACTATGAAGAATCTAACACCCTCCTGATAGATGATTCACCACATAAGGCGCTACTCAATCCAGTAAGTAAGAACTAATGTCAATGTTGATTCACATAAGGTCACTGAGCTTCAAACCTTTGCTTTTCTTTTCATATACGATTCTCATTTGTTCTATTCTTGACATAGAGTTACACGGCCATTTTCCTTGGTCTATATACGTACTTGGATGTAGAAGACAAACGATTAGGTGAGACTCGCAACTTCAATAAATATGCCAATTTTGGATGATGGAGGGTTTCTAAGTTGTTAACGATGGACTTGTAATTTTGTGACAGCGCCGGGCGGCTTCCTTCATGAATATCTTCAATCCGTAGCCAAAGCAGACCATGTCCAGAAGTTTGTTGAGGCCAATCGCTATGGAATGAGGCCTATCAACCACAATAGTGTGTTATGGCGCTTCTATGCGGAAGTTCTTGAGGGAACCGTAATTGGTGAACCAAAATGGTGATGATGATGTGGTAGATGAACCAAATTGGTGATGTAGGGGTTGTTGTAAGATCGCCCACTTTTGTCGAATCAAGGCATGAAAGACCACCCTACAACAATGTATCGCCAACTTTGTGCTGGGTTTATTTCTTTGTATGCATGACATCTTTAATGACATAGTCAGTTTTAAAAAAATGAACTCATTTAGCTCCCAAACAAATGTGTATGGAATCTGAATAAAATGCCAGGAACAAAGATGTGCTGATCTTTCTCTCGTGATGGAGGAGGATCGCCCACTTTTGTCGAATCATAACTTAGTTTTAAAAAATTATCTTTTGTGAATTCCTTGAATTCTTCCTGTTGCTTCGCTTGCTGCTCGATCATCTGGCAATGCTATATCTTCAGATACTAGCAAGTAACAAGGACTTACAACAACACCTTTGGAGACAAATAAAAAAGGGAATAGTGCATCGAATCGAAGAAAAACGATTCAGGCTTCATTTATGCAGCAAGGACTACAGATTTCATGTTCAGAGTTTATGAATTCAAAGAAGTCTAGAACTTGTAAATTAAGCTAGAAGATGCATAGTGACACAGATGCGACATGTAGTAATATTGTATAGGATCTGTTATTTTAAAAGGGAAGCACGATGGGCCGGATGGGCTTTATTGCAGGGAATGTGATTAAGGTCGGATGGGCTTTTTACTCTCTATATTGCACTCACATAAATTGATTTTATGGTTGTAAAATTTATTTTAAAACGTTATAAAATTTTATCAAATAATAAATTGATACAAAACCCTGAATACTTAATCCATTATTTTTTTGAATAAAGGGCTACCGAGAATAAATTGAAGAAATAGATAATTTAAGAAATAGATTAATTATATGAAGTAAGGGAGATTAAACCCACGGCAGTTACGATTGAAAATCTCTTCCTCTTCCACTTCCACTTCCACATCCATTGCGTTTGAAGTACATTGCAGTTGCACACGTCTCTTCCTCTGAAGTACATTGCACACGTCTCGTCTCTTCCTCTTCCGGTGGCAGTTACGTTCTCCATTGCATTGTTATATAGCCAACCCATTCTCCCTTGAATTGCATCATCCCATTCTCCCTTGAATTGCATCATCTTCTCCCTTGAATTGCATCATCCTCCCTTACCAACTAGAACCGAAATTAAACTTGTCCAGCAATGGATCAAGGTAGATACGTTAGGGCAAGGAAATTAGAGGTATTGACGCTACAAACACTACCATTCGATCTCCTATTGGAGATTGTCGGTCGACTAGCAAGTGAATCTATGGAGGATGTCTTCAACTTACGGTTAAGGTATTGCCTCAACTTTTTATTTCGTTATTTGATGCATTCGCAAAAAATTTGATTTACTTAATTGTGATGCAGTTGCAAAAGTTTTGATTTGGTTGGAAAACACAATTATGTGCTTGAGAAGATGGCAATTGAGTACCTGGAATACTGGGGAATTTATCTTGTAGTCGCATCGAGAAATGATAGTCATGCCAGAAGCTTTTTAAAACAATGCATCAACGCGGGAAACCCAGAGGCAATCTTTCAGCAAGGAATGGTAAGATGTTGATTGTGGATCATTGGTTCGATGTGTGCTTGATCATAGTTCCTCATAGCTTCATTTCAAACTGCAGGTTAAATTCTTCACAAAATGCGATCACGATGCAGGCATTCAAGATCTTCTAAAGGCGTCGGAGTTGGGACACGACGTGGCAAGTAGGGATCTGAAGAGCTCAAACCCAAAGGCTTTGCATTACTTAATAGTGTGAAACATAAGTTGGGCTACAAAATAATTTCGTGTCGCCGGAGAGTTGCTGATCTATTTCACAATATTGTCGTAATTGCTCGAAGAACTTCCTTCAATTTGAAGCGGAACACATGTACAAATATCACCAATGGAACATCAATTCGGAGTTGTCGAAGATCGAACCCCTGGAAAGCATTTCAGCTCCTTGCTGAAGATAAAGATGATGCTCTTTCTTGTGAGGAATGCACGTGAAGAATTGAGTGTGGGTTCGTCGAGTGTATGATTCGGTGTATTACACGAAATATGGTGGAATAAAAAATTGCTTCAGTTTGGTCAATTAAGTTTGGTCAATTGAGATACTATATCTAATGTGTTATTATAACATATAAAGATATTATTGTTACTGTATCCAAATATGATCAATTGGGAGCTCAAAAAAAATGATCAATTGAGAAACTATATCGTTTTTGGTAGAATTGAGAAACTATATCTAAATATGAATAGTATTTATCCCATAATTAAATAAAGTTATCAATGCCATACACTAAATATTATTAAAAAAAATGCTAAATAACAAGAGAGGTAAAAAGAGATTTGCACCCAAGGATAAATCTTTTTTCTTTTATCCAAACACAAGGATAAATATTTTTAATTATATAATGACTTAATCACATTCGCTTCTTTTTTTATTTTGCAATTACTATTGAAGAACGTATATAAAAAATATACTTAATTCAACAAAGAAAAATAGTGAAAGAAGGGTTGGTTTATACCGCTGATAGGATTCAAAGAAAGTTGATTGTTTGCATATGAGATGCTGAACATTAAATCCGCGGAAGAAAATTACACAAGATGATAATAATGTTCTAAATTAGGGTTACACAAATCAAATGGGGTCCAAATACAGTAATCGAAATATTGAAATAGTAGCAGTGGAAATATATTTCGATCGTCTGTTGGATGGCCTGAATCTGCCACTGCATAGCCATTATACGGATCCAGCTGCTTCAGAAGAGCACAACCTTGATACGATTTGTTATCGGCACAATGCCGTAGCATTTGTTTCCAGTGCCAGTCCTGTGAATTGTCAAAGCATACACCGACACAACAGTTTAACTACACTTACCGAGTATTCATTATTACCACTGTATGTAGGTTGCTTTACGACGATGTCGTAAGCTCACACATCTCCGGAGTCGAGAAACTTAACCGCATTGTTGTACACGAGCTTTTGCACCTCCTTTTGTAACTCGGCAAACTTCGCAGAAGTGTACAACTGCTGGAATACGAGCTCAAACACATGCTCGGTTATACACCGAATTGGACTATTGATGGATGCAAATGTAGCAGTCTCCTCCTCCCAAACCCTCTTCGATAATGCAAGACCGTACTGCTCAACAAATAGCTTCAAAGTAGTATTGATGTTGACAAACTGTTTGAAGAAATGATTCATACCTTCACTCCTTTGTGTGCTCGACATTCCGGCCCAAAATGTGTCCTTGAAGTAGATAGGAACCCAACGGCTTCGCTTCTCATACATAGTACATAACCACTTGTTGTTATGCAGATCGAACTTGTCCAGCATCTCCGACCATGCATTTTCGAATTCCGCAATACTTAGTGAATCGTTTAGAGCCGCTTGGAGTGTACTGCTTATGCTCTTCTCCCCCTTCCACTGGGGTTTGCTGTTAAGATGTTTTCGTGCATTTTGCATCACATGTCATATGCACCACTGATGTGGAGTGTTCGGAAACACCTGCCCCACTGCGTTTCCTGCACACAAACGCCACAGATCGAAGTTGTAAGGTTGCTACAAGCCTACAATAGCTAAAAGCCTACATTATAGTAACTAATGACATGCTACAATGTATTGATATAACAAACTAACAAAGAACACGCCTACAATGTATTAAGAAATAACTTGACGGAGGAACGTACAACATACCGATGGATTGACATTGGTCTGTTAAGATTGCGGTTGGCATCTTTTCGGACATACACCTGAGCCAAGTACGAAACAACCATACGAAGTCTCTATTTCTTCCCCGATAAGTAAAGCACATCCTAGCAACATGCTCTGGCCGTGGCGGTTAACCTCGATGAACGGTGCAAAGGGCATCCTGTATCTATTCGATATGTACGTCGTATCGAAGGAGACGACGTCACCAAACTCCGCATACGCTGCTCGACTCCTTCCGTCTGCCCAAAATACATTCTTCAATGTGTTTTTTTCATCGACATCATATGCGTAGAAAAAATTCGAGTTGCTTGAACACATTTCTTCAAAATGTTTCCTCATCGCATTGAAGTCACCCTGATCCATGTCTTTTCTTCGGGCCTTGCCAACTAGGTTTCTAAGGTCCCGCTCATTGAAATCAACATTCTCGTGGTGCCTGCTTGCAATTACAAACGATGTGTAGTTCTTAGCTATAGGCACACCCGCCCTATCCATGTCTAAGATCCGTCTCTTGTTCCCTTCGGTGATGATCCTATAATTTGGAAGGAATCTTGAATTCGTCGGGACGCAATCGTGGTTATGCTCAAGCGAAACTGAAGTTATCTTCGACACCCCCGGTTTCTCACGGACAACATAAACCCTGAACTTACACCCTGTAATAGCCGACGTGAGCCCCTTCCTCAGGTCCCTTTACCTCATTTGAAACTTACCCCCTTTAGAACATATTATCCTCAACATCTTGTGCCTATCATTCATACATGGCACACAAGTGCCTCTTTCATCATCCTTTAACAAGGTGGAAGTCCGAATTCTTGTTTGAAATCCTTGTCGTTTAGCATAACTATTGATAAATGCGAACACATCGTATTCGTGTTCCAAAACCAGCCCGACCTTTGGACAATTAACATCAGCTTCAACACCATGATCCGACATTGGTACATCGACACCCTCTCCTTCATTTGCAGCAATGTCAACGTGATCTCCACTCATTGACGTACCCTCTGCGGCGTCATCATCCGAACTCACGACAATGGTGTCTTGCGATTCCAACCCAACTGTAAGTATTATTCGCAAATGCATGCCACATATGGTATGTCATGGAATTGATTCATATGCACCCAATGTTAATGGAATATTAATTGATAGAGTAAGCTACCTGAGTCGTTGTCGGACCCAATGTCCTCGTATCCGACGTTAAGATCAAATCCTCGTTCTTGACTCATCAGTGATGATAAGATCAAACAATCGTCCCAGTTTGGAGGAACCCGACTGTTATTGAAAGATGAAACCAAGTTATACCTATAATACTATAGTGGGACAGACAAAAAAACATAATGAATGTATGATTAAATGTGTTTTTATCCAATGCCCACAGGCCTATCGGCAAGCCGCGTCCAATTATACTATTTTTTCTTGTGAGAATTTAAAATAAAGATTTGTTGATTAAATGTTTTCTTATTTAAAATAAATATATAATATCATTGAGTTGCATAGTGCCACTGTCTTATTTCTCAGTTTTATTTTCTCCAAATTATATTTTTGTGGTTTCGGACTAATGCCCGCAGGCCCATCGGCAAGCCGCGGGAAGTTATACTATTGCCACAAATCAACTTATAAACAGCTCTTCTTAGCTATATTGCCACATTAATCGATCACTAATCTTCAATCAACTTGTATTCGAATGCACCCTAACCTCAGGTATTCGATTTCGGAAAATAAGAGGCTAATCGGTTTGTTTATACCCTAATCTTCAATCAACTTGTCACATCCGTGAACCCTAATACACGATCAATGTTAATCAAGTGTTTCTCACATCCTTCAAGATTCAAAGGCAACACGCAAACTTCGTTGAAGATTCTAACAAATGAAAACGCCTCCATTGAAGATTCAAAAGCAGCATGCAGACTTCAAATTAACTGATAAAGAATAGTATACCTTAAATCGACAACGAGTTCGGTGATCGGAAACCTTGAATCCGACGATCCACCACAAATAATGGCGAGTTAACTCCTCATTCCGGCCAAAATGTGTGAGGAGAAGTTGGAGATTAAGAGTTTGAATAACTTGAGAGTTTGTAATTGAATATAATGTGAATTTTCAATTCAAATATTTGATAGGAAAAGTAGGATACTCATTAACCTAGGCAAGGGTAATCATTACCTATTTTTCAGATTTTAATTTACTTTTATCCATTTGAATTTTTTTAGGGAATTTACGTAATTACCCCCATTGTCACCCTTATGAGAGTCATCCAAATATTTTCCGTGGCAGGGGATCCAGACTAGCATTCCCTTATTGACACCGGCCTGGTTCCCAACTCGAGCAACAAGGGGAAATGCTTGGATGTACATGCCGACATTGGGCTAACAAATGACACTGCTCTGGGTTTATCTTGGCAGGTAATGCTTAAACATCTCGACTATAAGCACAGTGCATATATCGCCTATTAAACTTGTGAATCAAGTGGAAAGGTTCTGAATTGTAACCATGTAGATCACTGTGCAGTTTTGCAGTGCATTAGTGAATCCATTTGGTGTCAGCAGCAACAACTTCATGTTCCCAGTGGAACCCTTTGATCTTGACGACTTTATCAAGCAATGCAGCCTTCAATACAGTGCTCCTGACTCCTCCTTGACCCTTTTGGCTCGGCACCTAGCCACCTACTATGGTGACAACGGTCCATTCCTCATCTTAATTCCAAACACTGCAAGATATGAAGTCGGTTCTCAAAAGGTTCAGTAGCAACATCATATTCTCAAATGGATTGGTAGACCCTTGCAGCCAAATGAGGTACCAAAACCATCGATCTTCTGAGTTACCCCCTATAATCTTTTCTTATATCAGCAACAGCTTGAGTTCAAAGAGCATCTTTCTTGCAGTGTTCTTGAAAGCTTGTCAAACAGTGGTAGCTGTGAAGGCTGTTAAAGGTGAAACATACTGTTCTACATTTGGTCATAACAAACCGAGTAGTTTAAAGGATCTAACACTGTTCTCTTCCTTTTCCAGGTTGTCATACCTTGGATCTGCTCCCATCGAAACCGACTGATCAGGGATGGCTAACAACAATGCGGAAGAAAGAAGTCAAGATAATTATGACATGGGTATTGACATACAATGCAGATCTTAGTACAGTTCATCAAGGGTAGTAGTGAATATATTCTATGAGAACAAGGTACTATATTTGACAATTATTTCAAGTAAAGGAGCAGGCAATTATAGATATTTTGATATCAATTATGGCATCTCAACTCTGCTTTGGCGGGATATACTGGGTAGTAGTTGTTGTTGTTGTGGCATCTCAACATTCAAAAGTACAAGCCACAAAACACCGAGGAAATCAGAAAAGGCAGCAATCATCGACAAATAAGTTTGTGCACATGCACAAACAACTCTGTTTTTGCCTGAGCAATTCAACATTACTCATCCCATCCAATGCACATGTTTTCCTCAAGCTATAAGCAATTAAGCATAGCACAAAAAGATGAATGGAAAATGCCGTAAGGAAAGAAAAACTGATGATCATACAGAAAAACTCACCGAGCTGGATTAGTGCATATGACGCACCACATCTGAGGACCATCATTTTTCTCCTCGTCATCATCATTATAATACTCTCCATTGTCAGATGGCAAATGATGGGAGCCCTTGAAAAGGTCTTTGTGCATATCGAATATATTGGAGGTGTCTACATATCAAGTCATGTGATATGTTGTGTGACATCAGATGAAAATGACAACAGAAACATTTGAGAACTCTCCAGTGTCCACCCCCATAGCCTTTGACTTAAGCTCCGGGTTAGTCAAACATGCTGACCTTCCATTACACTCAGCAGCAGGATTGCCATCCCTCTTGACTCGTGTTTCCTCTTCTTCATTACTCAAGTAAAATGAATGCCTTAAATTTTTGTAGTATATAAACGATATGTTTACGCAATCAGCCTGCCACCTTAGCATAGAAGCATCCAGAGTAAGAGAGAATTATTCTCAAGTTCTCGTCAAAGTTTGACAAGAGAAAACATATACCTCCAAAATATTGTTACAAGCTTACAGCCCTGACTCAGGGAAGTTTCAGTTCTGTAATATGTTATAATTTTGACCAGATGATCTCTAAACCTGCAAAAAGATGGATGATAATTTATGTCCTTACCTTCCTCTGGATGGACATGATTTACTACTGGTCATAGTAATTGACATTTCTATGAGACTCTCAATGGGGCCAGTTTTTCATTTCCCATTCTTCCAAGAATAAAAGCAGGAGGTCCTTTTTCATACAGCTTTCATATGCCTAGAGTTCATTAAGAAAAGTCAATCATCTTCATCTCAAAAGCATAAAATTTGAATTAATCCAAGAATGAATAACCAGCTATGCTACCACTTACTTCAATCTTAAGGCAATACAGCAACCTGGAGATTATCCCAACAGTTCAGCACGGGTAAACTATGTTTAGTGTGCTGGAAGTCAGAAAACTTATCCAGATAAGTGTATTGACTTTGAAATACAAATATAGAAAGCATATGGGATTTCCCTTATAACGAGAATTTAAAACCTTTGGAATAATATCAGATGGAGCAAACAATTCCGAATGTTGAATCAGCAAGGAGACTGTTTGTTTGCAGTCAATCATCATCAGCTGCACAACCTGGTAAAAGTGAATTGAGGAAATGTGCTGATCTAGTTACATCAATTGCAGACAACATGATAGATTCCAAAAAAGCAAATACTAAACAACTTGGAAATGATGAACTTAAGGAAGCATGAAAATTGCATTGCAGTATAGTCTCATAGAGTTAAATGTTACATAGCATAGTACAAACTTGTTTACACTGAACAGCATAAAATCAGTCTTTTACCAAGAAGGCAAGAATAATCTAGTATAGGAGAAAAGACTATTGGTACTTACAGTTCCAACCTTCTAGCTCATTGATGCATATCTCCTGATCAATGAATCTCAAAGATGGGTATGGTCTTGAGTGGTTAAGAGCGACTTGACTGAATATAAAAGTGTCCTTCAATATCAGGATCGAAACCCTTCTCCATCATTCCTTCTTTAATGATATCATAAGTATTCTGGTTGGGTACTAAACCCTTTTCCAGCATCTCATTCAGAAGTCTATTTGCTTCTTCAAGCTTGCCCTTCTCACAAAGATCCTTAATTAAAACATTATATGTCACAACATTTGCTTTCTTTCCTTGTTTTTCCATTCTCATTCTAATAGTCATAGCAGCCCTGTAATTTCCTTCCTGGCAGTATCCATCTATTATGGTATTGTAAGTCACATGATTAGGCAATACCCCTGAATTTTGCATCTCATCCAGTAGTCTAACTGCCTTTCTCGTTTCTCCATTGTGGCATAAAGTGCGTACTCTTATATTGAACGTCACTACATCCGCTTTTAGACCCCTATCATTCATCTCATTCAGCAATCTGCTAGCCTCTCCCGGTTTTTTGTTTTCATAGAAACCAGTCAGCAAGCAATTATAAGTTGAAATGTCAGGTGATAACTTCATTTTATCATGCATGAAAATTGCCTCATCCATCATACCAGCCTTGGAGCACGCATCAATCAATATATTTAGAGTTATTAGGTTAGGGGACAGCCCATGCTTGATTGCATCAGCTAACAGCTTGCTAGCTTCCTTGACCATTTTCTTCTTGGAACAAGCATTGATGAGTTCATTATAAGTTCTGATGCTCGGCTCCAACCCCAAAGTCAGCATTTCATCCCTCAAAACCACCGCATCATCAATCTTACCATCATTACACAGCCTATTAATCAATGAATTGTAAGTAACTACACTGGGCTTCAAACCCTGAGCCTGCATTTCCTTGAACAGACTCACTGCAGCAGGAAAGTTCTCATCCTTGCAAAAACCATCAATAAGAGTGTTATAAGTGATTTCATTTGGGGTGATTCTCTTTGATAACATCTCCTTCAAAAGAGCATCAGCTTTATACATCTTTCCAACCCTGCCCTTTTTGCAATACCCATTTATGATTGTATTATAAGTAACCACAGAAGGGGATAGGCTCCAACCCTTCATATCCTCAATAAGATCGCCTGCCTTTTGCAGTTTTCCTGCTTTACACAACCCATTAATCACAGTGTTGAAAGTAATAACATCTGGACGGATCCTTCTCCTAATCATCTCCCTGTAAACCTTCTCCATAACCTCTGTTTTACCTTCCCTGACCAAGGCACCCAGCAGGGGATTACAAGAGCGAGTCGAAAGCCTAAATGCATAATCTCCAGCTCGGTTAAAACCCTCAAGAGCCAAACCAACTTTAAGATTCAGCAAATAGGCCAGCAACAACATATCAATAAGAGGACTAGAACGGAAAGGACTACCAGCCAAAGAGAACATGTGAAAAATCGAAGAAACTGAATGACACTCTTCCATGACAAATTCATTCAGGAGCCTCCTCGTCAACCTGTATAATCTCACACTGGCTAACAAGTGAAGTATCCTGCTGTACATCTCTAGGTTGTGTGAAACACCATAATCTCTCCTCAACCATCTAAAATACTGTGCAATAATAAATGGATCCACCTGGGAATCCAACAATTTCTGAAAAATTTGCTGTGGGTCATTTTTTTCAAGAATTTCTCTCATCTCTCGCCACTTTTGTTTAGCTATGAGTTCAGAGATATCAGAAGTATGAACTGTATTTGGCACAGGAGTTGCCTCAGTTGAAACTGAAGAAGAAGAAAGAACCTTTGAATCATCATCAAGGTCGCACTTGGTAAGGAGAAGATGGAACGAATGAAAAAAGGATCTGCAGCACTGTGATGATTTCGTTATATAATGAATCCTGGCCAGTCCATTCATCTTAGATAACCTCATTAAAGCTGCAAAGCAGAATGTAATCAGCAAGACAAATCAAACAAACTCACTCGAAACAAATTGTAGAATACAGCAGCCAATATTTACCAAAAAAAAAAATTGTTTCAATCAATGAATTGTGCTCCAAATACTAACAGACAACAAACGAAATCTCCAAGTAATAATCCGCCAAAGGTTCATTTTAACTTCATAACAAAGGGCCTAAGGGTTCCAAATCATCAAAAGTTTCAATCCAAGCAATTTCTACCATTTTCTAGTCAAAGTAAATATGCATTTGAACCACTGAAGTTGGATTCGTGGTACGCCCAACCGAAATCGTTGGGAAACTGGAAACAGATCGATAATGGCGGCGAACCCAATCGATGGGGCGAGAAGAAAATAAAGACCAGGTGAAGAACAGAGGTCTAGGGAGAGGGAGAAAAACGACTTACAGAGAATAAGTGAAGAACGACAGGGGTTTCCTCCCTCTCTCCTGGCTTCCGCTTGAGAGAGAAGATCATCAGGACCGACTAGGTTTAGGAGGATTAAAAAAGGGGTTTGCTAGATGCACTCCCAAATTTTACTCTTGTTTTTATACTCTGTCAATTAAAACATGTCATTTATTATTGAAAAATGTTTTTTTATAATGATAAAAATTATATGAAATATTGACTTTTTTTAAAATTTGTATTTATAAATTCATACTTTAATTATTAAAAAAAAATTATATAGTTTTTAACACCTCAAAAAGCGTGTATTGGTAAAGATTTTCAGTAGAAAAATCCTACCCGAGCATCCGAAAGGATAAGGTCACAAAGACCTGGACATGGTGAAAGTTAAGGTCACATTCAAGGTTACGGTTAAAGTGTGTAACCTTATCCGCTACAATTTAATGTTCGATAATACAACTTCCATTTCCCAAGGTCAACCGTCATTTGTCCTAATACAAGATGGTTAGTTTGTGTATCCCAAATTCGACCCTTTTTTTAACATCCCGTCGAACGCCAGGGCTTTAGTCTTGATGGGTACAAGTTGTGTATTATAATTTGCAATATTGTGCTCGGAGTTGTTTTTTTTTTGTGGATTAAGTAAGAATTTGAGATCAGATATGCCTGAATCTCGATGGCTAATAAGTCGACAGACGGAAAACCTCCAACAAGCAAAAACGAACCCTACAACAGACTAATCTAGGCAAAACCAAATCTTAACAAGTTGGGACGTAAACTACGAACTAAGTCAAACACCACCATAAAGTAACAACGATGGCAGCGATACATTAGGAATCTTGAAGTTTGTTTTTGCTTCAGGTTGCAATAGTGGGGTTGTGTATATATATAGTACATGTAGCAATATGGTTACAGGTTGGTTGTGTATGTTTTCCATGAGACGAACAAATACAATCAAATTCAGTTGCTTAAAAGCTCGGTCCACGGACAACTTCAATGTCATCTGATCGGTTGAAACAATTCATCGCCCGGGATGGTGCACACGAGACAACACTCAGGCAACGAACATTCCGTCATTTGAATTCCCAAGCGAATATAGCACCTTTCAGGCGAGGCGACAAGTAGTTTTCATCGCCTGAGTGTGGTTCTGGCATAGTGATGCATATACAGCTATAGAGACTTGCTGAATTCTATAACATCTACCTACCTTTTATAACACCTTTTAATCACACTCTAAAATAGATCATGAAGAGTCCCAGAACCGGAATGGTACAAGTGTTTGATTGAGGGAGGGGGCGCACATTAGCCTATTGCTTCGGATGCTTCCTAATTGTCATGCTCTGGAAAAACAAGTTCTGAACAAAAAAATGGTTGGGGTTTGGGTTTGGGTTTTGTACACAACTGTTAGTGTGGGGGGTTCAATTGCCCGTGGAACATCTTATCAAGCTTGGCCCGGCCTCGATCGAACTTCTTGTCTTCAACTCCTTTGGTTTGATACCTCTATGACTATATCCCTTCATTTTGATAACATAAACAGGTGGAGATTAACACTTACAAACTTACCTACAGTTACCTTACCTCCTCTATCTCTCTTTCTGTACTTTTCACCCTTAGTGAATTAGCCCTTCAACTTGCACTGTCTCTATATAGCCTAACATGGAATCATACATATTTCACACTATTTCTGCTTTTAAGATGTTGATACCACAAAGTGTCTTTAAATTTTTTAACTGTATATTTGACGATATTTTGACAGTGTAGACAGCAAAGCGGTTTCCTTGTTCATAATCAAACAAAATGTCTGAAGTAATGAAACAGGTTTTCTCTAATGAAATCCATAATCCATCAAGAACATCTCATCTCCCCAATTCAAATCCTTCATCAATGATTCAACACAACAAGAAAGAGCTAGACCCCACAACCATCAGTTGTCAATGTCATATGTCCCCCCTGATTTCCCTCCCATTTTCCCCCTCTTTCACTTCTTCCACTTACTCAACACACACCCTTGCTAGTTGCTTGCTCTTTTAAAAGATCCATCAAAGGCAAAGGAGGCAATCAAAGAAAAAAACACACCTCCAAAAACCTCAAGGACAATGGATTTCTCCTCCATCTGCCCACTGTTCCTTCTCCTGATATCATTCCCTGCACTCACACTCTGTGGCTCCTCACCCAACAAACAACAACAATCAGCACCCAACTATAACATGATCCAGTCAGAGCTTGACACTGTGTTCAAAATCATGGAGAAAATGTCATCTGATAAGCCCTGGAGAGCCAGCTATCCCAACCCATGTTTACAGCAAGGGTCCTCCTCCTCCTGGCCTGGAATTGAGTGCAAGCTAGGGCTTGACAACCACCTCCATGTCACAAGGCTTGATTTTGGGACCCCTCCAAACCCAACTTGCAAGATCACTTCCTCTTTCCCCTCTCTAATCTTCACTCTCCCTTTCCTCCAATCTGCATTTTTCTACAACTGTTTCACCCATTCAACAGCCACTATCACTTTCCCAATATCCACATCACTGATCAACTCCTCACTCACACAGCTCAGCCTCAGATCAAACCCTTGTTTAATTGGCACAATCCCACCCCAGTTCTCCTCTCTCAAGTCCCTCCAAGTCCTCACATTGTCCCAAAATCGGCTCTCCGGCCCCATCCCGGTCCGACTCCTCCAGCTAACCTCATTGGTGCACCTTGATTTGAGCTACAACATGTTGACAGGCTCAATTCCATTCCAGGTGGGCAATCTTAGGAGCCTTGTGGGACTTGACTTGAGCTACAATTCCCTGATGGGTCCAATCCCTACCACAATTGGCCAATTGCATCTCCTTCAGAAGCTTGATTTGAGCTCAAACAAGCTTGTGGGTGTGATCCCAGCCACCATTGATAAGCTCACCTCATTAGCCTTCCTTGCCCTCAGCAACAACCAACTCAGAGGCAAGTTCCCAACTGGCCTAACACAGCTGATCAACCTGCAGTACTTTCTAATGGATGACAACCCAATGTTCATCAACTTGCCAGAGGAATTGGGGATGCTCATCAAGCTCCAGGAGCTACACCTGGCCAACTCCGGCTACTCGGGGGCGATCCCGGCGAGCTTCTGCAACCTCATTAACCTCACCACATTGTCTCTTGAGAACAACAGGCTTACAGGTGAAATCCCACCTGGGCTAAGCTCACTCTCTCATATCTACCACTTGAACCTCAGCAGGAACTTGCTGGAAGGTGTGGTCCCTTTCAATGGAACCTTCTTAAAGAGGCTGCAGAGTAACTTGGACCTCAGTGGGAACCATGGCCTTTGCTTGGACCCAAAACAGGCCAACAATGATCTCAAACTTGGAGATGTTAGTGTGTGTGGGCAACATTTGATGGTCAGCTCTCAACCCCAAAATTTGCAATTTCATCATTTTGCATTTGCTGCTATATTCAGCATCATAGGTCTATTTTCAGTTAATCTATGATGTCATTAGATTTGATCTTGTAACTAGTTTTAATGGCTACAGTAGTCAGTGTGACTATTTATTTACAGGGTAAGTTGTGGGATGGCTTGTCATGTTAAGATCCTGGTGTGGTCCTCTTTCAGAGCAAGCATGAGCTTGCCTTTATGACAAATGCATGTTTGATTTGATTTGACACATCTTTATGCAATTATGCCTCTCTCTCTCTCTCTCTCTCTCTCTCTCTCTCTCTCTCTCTCTCTCTCTCCCTCCCTCCCTCCCTGGCTGGTCTTGAGACTCTTGACTCTTGACCATATATAATGCACTAATGCAGTATACTGTCACTTTTCCTTGCTAACAACCTTGCTATCTACGAGCATTTACTGATGCTTCACTTCATCCCTCTCTCTTGTAAGTTCTACCATGATTTGCCATTTCATAAAAACCCAAAACCCCCCAAAACAGAAACACTTTCAGATTGGTTATGATTGATACCATGTTTTATTATTTGTGCAGTTTGTCTAACTTATATCTTGACATATAGTAGTAGATAGATAAGTACTCTTTATTAGAAAAGAAAATGAAAAAAAAAGCCCTTAAAAATATTTAAAAATTTAATAAATTAATTAGTCGATATGTTGATAAATTTATTTTATTTTATGAATTTGGAAATAATATAAACTAAATGAAAGTATTATTTTTTATTAGGGAAAATGATCAAAAATAATACAAACTTTCAATTATGAACCAATATTAATATGAACTTTAAAAACTATCCAAAATAATATAAACTATTTCACATTAAAACAATTTCGTTATGGAAAAAATTCCAGTTGATTTTTCGCCTAATTTTTCAACGTGTCAACTAAATATTCAAAAATTTAATGACGTGACATCATATTATTAAATGCAATGTTTGAAAATAAAAACTAATTATCAATATAAACTGGATTATAAGGTTAATTTATTAATCTAATTTGCACTCAAATTCAATGTTTTTTACAAAAAAATGCATTGAACGTTTGGCCGAAAATTTGATTGAAATTTTTTTCGTATCAAAATTGGTTCAATGTGAAATAGTTCGTATTATTTTTTATAGTTTTTAAACTTAGTATTAATATTGGTTCATGGCTGATAGTTCGTATTATTTTTTATAGTTTTTAAAGTTCTTATTAATATTGGTTTATGGTTGATAGTTTGTAATTTTTTTTGTCATTTTCCCTTTTTATTATTCTATTTTTTTAGTTATGATATAAATACATGTGTTTTTGTAGATATAGAATTGTTTTGGCTGATAGAACTACTCACCATAATTCCGGTTTTACTTCACACATCCATCAATCAAAACTAATGACAAAAAAAAAATACATTTTATACAACCCAAATTAAAAAGTTTATAAATTTTTATCAGTTGAAAACATATTTAATTTAAAATTGTTAATATTCTACTTATCACAGTAATAATAGTTATTGAATCTTTAAAAAAATTAATGAAAATTTAATACTCCCTCCGTGAATTAAAACTTGACGTTTTACTATTCATGCACGCTTGTTTAGGTGTTAAAAATTATATAAAATATCAATGTTTTAAACAATTTTTTAAAATAATTTCATACTTGTGACAATTAAGTATGGATTTATAAAACAAATGTAAAAAAATGTTAATATTTTATATTTTTTATCATTCTAAAAAAGCGTAGATGAATAGTAAACGACAAGTTTTAATTAACAGAGGTAGTAGATTTTAAATATCAAACATTAAATTTGGTTAAAGTGCTTAAAATAAAATATTGATACTATATAAAAATAATTAAATATTATTTTTTCTATTACAAATTTAAACAATGATTTTCAAATGAATAAATTATTTTTAAAAGTAGCTAAGATGATAAAAGAAAAAATAAATATTGTATTTTTTTAGATATAAAATTTAAATAATGATCAATAAATAAATAGAAATAGAAAAAAAGCAATGAGAGGAAGTACAAGAAAAAATAAATTCAAAATTTTGTTATAAAATCTCTGAATAAACAAATAAAGATTAATGATGATGCAATATATTTAAGTCACGTCAAACAATGACCACATCTATTTTATACATGTGTCATCCTATGTGTGTATATCATATCTTAAGTAGTTATTTTATAAATATTTTACCTTTAATTATTTTATCTTTAGTCATTAAATTGACAATGTGAGTTCATTATATCTAAGGATAAGATTTTATTATTAATTAATTAATTAATTATTGAGAAATAAAATCTTATCACCCAAATATTTATATTAAATTCTCATCTTCGTACCTTAACTTATTACAAAACCTATTATTTTTAGCGCAATCAAGAAAATCTAGAGGAGGTTTATCAAAAAAATAAAATAATCTAGAGGAGCTAGTATTCCATTTCTTGCTTAAAATCATTTCATTCATAAATTATATATAAATAATTTATATCATAGTTAAAGTTACAGTAATATGAATGCACTGTTCTGTTTGCAGCAGCAAAGAGAGTCGAGGACTCGGACACGGCGGAGCTGGTGGAGGCCGAGGGGATTGTGTGGGCTATGGAGCTGTGCTTACAACGAGGACTGCCGAGAATTTGGATCGAATGTGATTGTCTGCGAGCTCTAAATATGCTCCAGAGTAATGCGGCTCCGAGGGGGGAGATGGGGCATATGCTAAGGAGGATTCACCGGTTGGCGAGCAGGTTCATTGAGTGTCGATGGAGTCACACCCGTCGGGAAGCTAATAGACCGGCTGATTTCCTAGCTAAGCTAAGACCTGATAGTGTAGTTTTAATTTTCGATCAAGCGTATTTTTCTTCTAGTTTTGAACTTCTTTGTATGGATGACTTAAGGTAATGCAGCTTCAAGTTTTGCTCAAAAAAAAAAAAAATGAATGCACTGTTTATGTTTTTTAAATCACGAGGAGCTAGTATTTTATTGGGTTATTAAGAAGATATGGTTCTTGCGTCATCGGTTATCTTTTAAAGTGATTATATTGGTAAGAATCTTAACTAAGATATAAAGTATTAAAAAATCGTGGAAAATAAAAAGTAAAATAATAGGATACTCCCTCCGTTCGGAAATATAAGTCCATTGACTTTTTGACACGCTTTTTAATGAGTTAAAAACTATATAAAATAATAAATTTTTTATTAATTTTTTCACGTAACTATATACTTATTAGTAATATATATAAGACTATATAAAAAAATTAATGAAAAAATATTATTTTATATAATTTTTAACTCCTTAAAAAAGCGTGTCGAAAAGTCAATGGACTTATATTTTCGAACGGAGCGAGTATTTAATAAAAATGATAGGTTTTATTAAAAAATGATGGTGAATATTTAATCATCAATTAAGGTGAACACATAGGATGACACGTAAGTAAATAGATTGAATTGTTGTATGACGTGACTTAAATATACTGGTTCATTATTAATTGACGTATCAAAACCCGGGCCAGATTGCACCAGAGAACAACGTCACATATTCTTATTTCAATCGGTATATCCATTTTGATCCATGAGGATAGGGAGATAACCTTCGAGTTGTCCTATCTCTCTCTAAAATCATCATATAGCCTTTGTTTTTGTTAGGATCCTAAGTGTGCTACCATGGAAGATTAAGGTAAAGAGAAGAAGAGAGACGGTTCAGAGGAAGGAAGAGGAAGCAGATAGAGGAAACTGGAATTCTCTATTCATTCATTGATAGATCCCCTGTTCACTACAACATATATGTATTTATACCATCATACCCCTACTTCCTAGTAATTCCAATACCAATCCCTTATATCCTAATTCCTAACAGTTTTCCTATCTGGTTCCCCACAAATTCAGAATAATCCAATAATCTACTTTGCGCCCTCTTTCGTTTCCCATGATAACTATCGCGTGACTAATCTCTCCACCGGTGTGATCACATAATATGTCCTACATTAATATAAATCAAACCATAATAAAATAAAATTATAATGGAAAATAAAATATAAATAAAATGAAAAGTATTTAAGAATTAGAAATCTAATGATCGATCGCTTGCCAACTGCATTTTCTATGTTACCGTCATTTTCAGCTTCTATCATCTCCTATCGGTCCACCCCAACTTTAGGTAGATTGAACAACAACAAAAATTAGCAACAAACAATTTAATTGCACCAAAAAAAAAAAGCAACAAACAATTTAAAAGCATTAAATAAATAATATATAACCTTATAGATGCACAACGGAATTAAATAAAAGGAAAGGTGAAATATTAGATTGGGAGGAATAAAAGAAAGGATGAAATATTGTAAACAATTAAAACACTTTAAGCAAATAAAATACAACATTTCTATGGAAAATAGTAGTTGATGGTCTTCCAACTGCCCAAAGGCTCAATAAATACTTTAATCGAGTATCAAGTCAATGTTGCCTTTGCTCACAAGCGGATGAAACCTCTGAGCACCTTCTGAGGTCCTGTCTTTTCATTAGAAATATTATTTGCCAATTTGAAACTTACACAGGGAAAGTCTTCCAAAAACTATACGGAGCAGAAACTTTTGACGTTGAAGACATCAAAATGGGAAATAAAAATTTCGAAAACCTGGCGTTCATTTGGAACGCGGTTTGGGAAATTAGAAATGATCTCATCTTCAAGAAAAAACTTCCAAACACAAAAGAAAATATAATTAGAAGAATTATTGCTAATATTTATGATTGGTCTCAAAGTAAAAATGAAAATCCTCCAAACAAACATAAGAATAGGAGATGTAAAGCTAAATGGAGCAGACCACCTGGAGCTATCTACAAAATTAATGTGGATGGTTCTGAAAAACCCACGGGTTCGTGCTCGGTGGGTGGGATTACTCGGGACTCCCGAGGCCATGTCATTGATATGTTCTACCAGGATACTTGCAAGTCTTCTGTCATACAAACTAAAGCCTTAGCTATACAGACAGGTTTGGAGCAAGCACAAAGGAAAGGACTCCGAAGAGTAATTATAGAGGGGGACAATTTACAGCTCATCAATGCCCTCAACTGCAGCAGTAAATCTAGATGGGAAGTTACACGTCACATTGAGAGAATCAAGCAACTGGAAGCTAGTTTTGATCTTATCCATTATAGGCACTGCTATAGTGAAGCAAATCAAGTTGCAGACTTTATAGCCAGGAAAGGTATCATCTGTAACAATGCTACTAACCCCTACAATAGGGATTTTTGTACCATTATCCTCAAGGATAATCAAGGAGCTAAATTACAACTTGTGTAATCACTCCTAATTTTTGCCTACTATAAAAAAAAACATTATAGATGCACTGTGGAATAAAACAAAAGGAAGGACGAAATACTTTAGACTGGTGAATTAAATTATATATAGTGCTATAGAAGCAATTTTAAGTTTTAATGGGTAAATAAATAATTAAACACAATTTCATGGATATAAAGCAATTATGTCAAAATATGTAATTTGCTACTTTGTTTCGTTTGAATGACCCCTTAAAGGATTTGTCTTCGATGATCCTCAGAGGGTAATTCTTGCTCGCAGTGACCCATTTATGCTTCTCAAAATACGTTAATACATGCTTCACTTCGACCTTCCCCTTTATTGGCATTTTGAAGTCATCGATCAAATGTTGATCCAAGAGATCCACACGCTTATTCGTGTTCAAGAAATGCGTTGAGGCAACGCACGCCACGCAAGTGTGATAGTAGCAAAAATCGCCTACATGAAATGTACATATTTAATAATATAAACAAATTAAAAGGAAAAAAGAAGTAAAAAAAGAACTGAAATTAGATGCACTCACTCGCACGCCGATTTCAAGTAGTTGGAGTAGTGTGTTTGAGAGAATATACACAATGATCACAATTTGACTTTGGTATTAAATTTGATTCTTAGAAAGACTACAAAAAACTATACAATATATATGCCAAGTGATCCCGAGTCAACGGTGTGTTGGCTTTCCTCCCCTTTTGTTTGGTCTCTCCTTCTTACTCTGACCGGTATCCCCATTTTGACCCTTGGGGATAGGGAGATAGAATTTAAGGTGTATGTTATATATACATACCCCTCTTTGAATCCTCATATAGCTTTTGTTTCACCACTTGGTTCCCCATGAATTTAGAATAATCAAATAATCTACTTTCCATATCCTATGATAACTACCGCGTGACTAATCTCTCCACCGATGTGATCACATTATGGGTTCGTATGAGACGAGGTTAATAAATTGACTAAAATTATAAACAGGGTAAAATTTATAAACGTTTGGTAAAAATAGTTAAAAATTTAAACAACAAGATAATCTCTGTAGGGGGCGAAAAATAGTTTATTTGTAAAAAGTAGAGTTTATTTGGTTTTATTAGGGATATTGTGGTACTTTCAAACCTCTCTTTGAATTCTCATATAGCTTTTGTTTCACCACTTGGTTCCCCACGAATTTAGAATAATCCAATAATCTACTTTGCGCTCTCTTCCATATCCTATGATAACTACCGCGTGACTAATCTCTCCACCGATGTGATCACATTTTCCTACAGTAATATAAATCAAACCACAATAAAATAAAACTATAATGAAAAAATAATGTAAAAATAAAATAAAAAGTATTTATGAATTACCCGCCTTTATAATCGCAAAAATTATCTAAAGTCTTGTCATTGTAAGAGAGAAATCTCAGAATCAGTTGCTCATCAACTGATTTTCTTTGTTACCGTCATTGCCAGTTTCTATCATTTTCCATATGTCCACCCCAACTTTAGGCGGATTGAACTACAACAAAAGTTAGCAACAAACAATTTAAAAACATTGTAAACAAATAAAATATAACCTTATAGATGCACAACGAAATAAAATAAAAGGAAGGATGAAATGCTGTAAACAATTTTAAAACACTTTAAACAAATAAAATACAACCTTATAGATGCACAGTGGAATAAAACAAAAGGAAGAATGAAATACTTTAGATTGGTGAATTAAATTATATATAGTGCTACAGAAGTAATTTTAAATTTTAATGGGTAAATAAATAATTAAACACGACTTCATGGATAAAAAAGCAATTTTGCTAAAACACGTAATTTGCTACCTTGTTTCGGTTGAATGGCTCTTTAACGTAGTTGCCTTCGATGATCTTCGGAGGGCAATTCTTTCTCGTAGATACCCATTTATGCTTCTCAAAATACGTCAATACTTGCTTCATTTCGACCTTCCCTTTATGAGCATTCTGAAGCCATCGATCAACTATTGATCAGAGTGATCTACACGCTTATTCATGCTCAGAAATCACTAGTACATATATACCCTTTTACGGCGTTTAAAAAACGCCATAAAAGCGTAAACATGGCGTTTTTCAACGCCATGCCTCAACGCCGTCGAAACTGACGCAGTCTTTTGGTGAACCTTTTCATGAAGTTTTGACAAACGCCATAGAAAACCAAACCATGACGTTTTTTAAACGCCATAGATGTCTTTTAAAAATTAAAAAAAAATTTCAAAAGCTGCACAATCCATGGCATTTTAAAAACGCCATGGATTTGTATTTATTTTTAAAAAATATATAAGCAAAATATAGAAATTACACTGCTCGATCGGTTACTAAAAGAACTACAATCATCTCTTCAAAGTTCAAACCCATGCATAAGGTTCTTTTACAAATAAAATAATTCTAACTTCATAATTATGTTTTGACCTCTATCTTCATCACAAAGTGTTGAGCAGATTACTTATTGTCTTCGGCCTAAACACAGACCCCGTGGCCGCGAAACCCCGCGACGTTTGGTGGTTTACTCGTGGCCTTGTGCCTCGAGCATCGCGTCGTGGCCTTGGCGGGCAATAAGTAAAGCTCTCTTCAAGAAACATTATCCTCCATCTCAATCACAAATCTGCAATAAATGAAAATCAATAAGGCATTTCTGTACAAATATCTTCCAGAAGACATTAAATGATCCAAGCACAAGATTACAACAGAAAAGAGAAAATTAAATTACCATCTCTTTCTGCTTTCTTCCAACAAACCAGCATGTCTCTGGCCAGTTTGCTTGTGCGAATTGGAGCACCCCTTATCCATTTTAGTGATCTGGTTACTTTCATTTTTACCTGTAGAAGCAACACAAAATGTCAGATAGAGATAAGAGGACACAAGTTTATGAACAACACAACTGTCAAGAACCTTACTTCTTTTTGACAGTTGTGTAGATTCTGTAATTATGGATATTAATTATCATGTGGACATCAAGTTACCCCTTGGAAAACCACTCATTAAATTGCTCATCTCATAAAAGAAAATGATGCAGGGAGAGCATCTCCTTGCACAACTGAAAATGATTCTCACTCATATGTTCAAAGCTTGCATAACAGAACTAAAAAACATTTGAGTTATCAAAACAAAACAAATTCATAAACATACAAGATTCAATATCAAAATAAGAACAAGAAAAAAAAATTCCTAAAAAGAGAGGAGGAGAGTGCAATAAACAAAAGTAGAGAAAAAAGAGTGTGCTAAGCATGGTTACACAGCTGCACAATGCTGGAACTCGTCAACATCGACCAAAAAGAAAAACGACAATCACAGATCCAAGGAGAAAAACATCAGAAATAAGACATCAAAAGAACAAAGACCGAAACTTATTGAAATTCAGATCTTAAAACCAACTTAAAAATTACAAAAAACAACAACAAACCAACTAGAAACATACATAAAAACAAAGAAGGCACTCGGAAGCCTCTATTCGGCTTGTTCGGATCCTTGGCCTCCTTTCTTCCCGCCTTCTTCACCAAAAACCTAAAAAACACTAAGAACTCAATAAAACATCAACATGAATCCAGAACCTTAGGGAAAACACTAAAATAACAGATCTTGCAATAAATAGGCAAATAACAACACTAGAAACGATCAGAACCCAAGGGAAACGAAACAAATCGGAGGAGGTGAGGAAGGTTTTAGGGGCCTTTACCTGTTAGGGTTTGGGTTTCACAGAGAGGGAAAGAGGAAATAGGGGAAATGGATTTCTACCTTTGTGATTCACATCCACAAGTGGATTTGTTGCAACTCCTGCAATCGAGAATTCAAACAATGGGGTGAGACAGAGATCTGTAGAGAGGAAACGAGGGAACCATCTGTAGAGAGGAAACAAAGAAAGAAAAGATCAATTCCTAGTAAATGAAACCCTAAATAGATTTCTAATTCCAAGAACCCTAATTTGAAAAAATTGAAGAACCATCAATTGAAGGTTATAACCATCAAATTCCATCATTTCAATGTTATAACTAGCAAATCAGATAATTGTGATTTACCTTAGACCTTGCAAAACTTAACGATTGTAGTCGAAAATCCTTCTTCACTGGTATTATCTTTCCACCAAGATCTGGCGAGGGTGGTACGAGAGAGAGAGAGAAAACGAGAGCGATTTCTATAGAGGATAGAGGAGGAGATGACACGAGGTTGGGCGGTGCTGGCGAGAGCAACAACGATGGCGCAATGCTTCTCTGGTTCAATGAAAGGTTTAGGGGAAGGAACTGTGTGTGAGAGAGAGAGAGGATGATGATGAGAGGAGCGGTACGTAGTAGAATTAGGTTAGACACCGAATAGCTTATGTTCTTTTATTGTCGCATAATAATTTGGCCCAAAATTTTGAACTGAAAAAAATTGCCCCTAATTCTATGGCGTTTTTAAAAACGCCATAAATTTTACGGCATTTAAAAAAGCCATAAAATTTAGTCACAATTTTAGTTTTAATAGCATGGCGTTTTGCAAAAGCCATAAATTTAACGACGTTTGCAAAACGCCATATATAAAGTGTGTCTTACAAATTTATGACATTTTTCTATTTAAACGTCATAAAAGACATTTTTAATGGCATTTTTAATGGCAATTTATGTGTTATTTTACATGGTTATCGTTGTGGTGTTGAAACCCTGATCTTGGAAGTCTTCAGTTTATTGATTTTATTTCATCAAGTTCGTGTTCTGTGTTGCGAAAAGTTGCGATTTAAGTTTCTGTGTTACTCGAAATCGGGCACTGTTGGTCGACATCGAGTTGGTTTGGTCGATGTCGAGTTGAGTTTGTCGAGATCGAGTTGTTTGCTTTCGTTTTCTGTTGAGTTCAGTCGATTTCGAGTTCTGTCAGTCGATATTGCTGAGTCGATATCGAGTAACAGTGCTCGATATCGACCAAGTTTTCTGCTTTCGTTTTTTTTCTGCTTTTCTCTGATGCTTCTGCTTTCTTCTGTGTTTGTCTGGTTGATTGTCTGTTGAGTTTTAGAACTGAAAAGGCGGGCGCTGACACGCTTCCTCGTGGATCGATCCTGACTGCCTTCTACTACAACGGGAGGAAGTCTTGTATTTATTTGCTGAAACAGGGAGTCAGTCTGCTTTTATATTTATTTATATTTCATACTTGACACATCCTCCTGCAACAACAGAAAACAGCCTTTAAAAACAAATTTGGACTCTATGAATGGTTGGTTATGCCTTTTGGCTTGACTAACGCTCCTAGTACTTTCATGAGATTAATGAATCATGTGCTTAGAAATTTCATAGGTAAATTTGTTGTTGTATATTTTGATGACATTCTTATCTATAGTAAATCACCTGAGGAACATGAAGCACATTTAAGGGAAGTACTTTCTACTCTAAGATTAGAACACTTGTATGCTAATTTGAAGAAATGTGAATTATGTAATAATGAAGTGTCTTTTCTTGGTTTTGTAGTGAGCTCAAGTGGATTGCGAGTCGACGAACCTAAGATCAAAGCAATCCAGGACTGGCCGACTCCTACCAACATTGGCCATGTGAGGAGTTTCCAAGGCTTGGCAAGCTTCTATCGGTGATTTGTTTGCGACTTCAGCTCCATCGCAACCCCTCTCACGGAACTCACGAAGAAGTGGTGTGAGTTCAAGTGGGGTCCAGCTCAGAAGGAAGCATTTCGGCAGCTTAAGGAGAAGTTGACGCAAGCTCCATTGCTTTCTCTGCCTGATTTCACTCGACCTTTCAAGGTTGAATGTGATGCTAGCGGAGTGGCATAGGCAGAGTCCTCATGCAAGAAGCCTATAGCCTTCTTTTCTGAAAAGTTGAAAGGTGCATGTCTTAATTACTCTACTTATGACAAGGAATTATATGCATTGTTTAGAGTCCTTAAGACATGGTCCCATTACCTTTGGCCTAGAGAGTTTATACTTAGGCCTGATCATGAATCCTTAAAACATTTTAAGAGCCAAGATAAACTTGATAGGAGGCATGGTAGATGGATGGAATTTATTGAAACATTTCCTTATGTTATAAAGTAGAAAAGGAAAAGACAATGTGGTTGCTGATGCTTTATCTAGGAGACATGTCCTTTTGACCACTTTGGATTCTAGAGTCTTAGGCTTTGTATACATTAAGGAATTGTATGCTAATGATGCTGATTTTGGGGATGTTTTTCGAAAGTGCCTAGATAAGGGTCCTACCGACCAATTTTATTTCTTTGATGGATTCTTGTTTAGGAAAGACCAAGTGTGTATACCTAGGTGTTCTCTTCGTTTATTATTGGTTAATGAAGCCCGTAGTGGAGGTTTAATGGGTCATTTTGGGAGAGATAAGACTTACCACACACTTAAGTCACACTTTTTTTGGCCACATATGCTTAGGGATGTAGAACATTGCTTTAGGAGATGTATTGATTGCTTAAAGGCCAAGTCTAAACTCATGCCTCATGGATTGTACACACCACTCCCTATACCCTCAGCCCCTTGGGAAGATATTTCTATAGACTTTATTGTGGGATTGCTTAGAACTAAGAAGGGGAGGGATTCTATATTTGTGGTGGTGGATAGATTTTCTAAGATGGCTCACTTTATCGCATGTCATAAGACTGATGATGCTACCAATGTTGCTAATTTTTTCTTTAGAGAGGTAGTTAGGTTGCATGGAGTGCCAAAAACCATAGTGAGTGATAGGGATGTTAAGTTCTTAAGTCATTTTTGGTGTACTTTGTGGAACAAATTGGGAACTAGATTGTTATTCTCTACCTCTAGTTACCCCCAAACTGATGGCCAAACTGAGGTAACCAATAGAACCTTAACCACTATCCTTAGAGCCATATTACAAAAGAATTTGAAGCTTTGGGAAGAAGTCTTACCTCATGTGGAGTTTGCTTACAATAGGACCATGCATTCCTCAACTAAAATCACTCCTTTTGAATGTGTGTATAGTGTTAATCCGCTAACCCCTTTTGATCTTACTCCATATCCTATGAGAGAGAATGAGTCTTTTGACGCAGGTAAGCATGTTGAGTTCGTCAAGGAGCTACATGAACAGACGCGTCAACAGCTTATGCGGAAGGCCGAGTACAACGCCAATAAGGCCAACAAGGGGCGCAGATTGGTGACGTTCCAGCCAGGGGATCTAGTGTGGGTGCACCTGAGGAGGAGAGGTTTCTCAATGAGAGGAAGAGCAAGCTTGCACCCCGAGGAGATGGACCTTTCAAGGTTCTACAAAAGGTGGGTGACAATGCCTACAAGCTGGAGCTTCCAACATATGGCGTAAGTGCTACCTTCAACGTCGCAGATCTCATTCCATACCTGGCTGTGGACGAGGACTTGGATTCGTGGTCGAATCCTTTCCAAGAAGGGGAGGTTGATGGAGACCATCTTCTACACCTCCGGACACGCCAATCATCTTAGGAGACGGACCTATGACTCGAGCTCGGGCTAAGAAGCTTCAACGCGACTCATTCACTTTTGTGAGTCATGCTTTGTTCTCGAGCAAGGTTCAACTCCCCGAGCCGGCATTGAAGACATACATGTGCATAGGGGTCAAGATTGTCGAACCTCTCTAGGCATATGTTAGTCGAAATACTCTAAGTGTTGGAACCTTGTTATATTTCCTATTTCGGTAACTTTTCTACTTAAGTTATTTTAGGAAACTTTTAAGGTTATTTTAATATTTTCTTAAGGTTTATTAATTTTATTATTAGTGGCCGAAATCAGCTTCTAGGGTTATATATTTTCAGTCTCCCACATGTAACAGACTCACGTCTTCCATTATTCAGAAATACAGTTCTTGTGTTAAACACATTGAGCGTTCTAAAGTCAATCGATTCGAAGCGTTGCTCATCGATTGCACAATTGGTTATTGGTCTTGCTTGGTTTGCTTGGAGTTCATCAACCTCGCGAGAGCTTGGTGATCCTGGTAATCACAAGTCCCCTTCTTGTGCCTCCAAGTTGTCCGCTTGGTTGTGTAAGGTTATAGAGGCGGGCTTTATAGTTGTTGATATTTGGTTCCTACCCTCTTAGGAGGCCTAGGGTCTTTATCTCGTTCTATATTAGTTCGAATCACCCAATCTATCGGTCTTTCAATTCATATTGTCGAGTCTGGTTTTAATTTGATCAAGTCTTTATTGTTCTTTGTTTTGTCGAAATCGAGTCCTTAATCTAGTCGATTCTGAGTCCTTTGTTTTGGTCGATATTACTGCGTCGTGTTCTTGTTCTTGAGTCTTTACTTCCATTCTAGTTATTTCGTGTGTGATTGTCGAAGATCGGGCCATCCTACGGCTAACCCCGTATCACCTCCGCTCGCGACAACTCATCGCATGCAATGGATATCTCCGCTGGGAACAAATCCAACAACTCAACAAATGCGATGGATATCTCCGGCGAAGGCAATATTCATTAGAGGTTCAACCGGAGGGGAAGGGGACAGTGGTGCGGTTGTGGTCGACGTTAGCAGCTTGTGTTTTTTTTTTTTTTAGAACGATAGGATGTTCAAAAGGTTGGGAGAAATTTTAGAAAGAGGAAGAAAAATGGTCGTCGATGGGGGCGGAGGAGCGGTGGCGATGTGTTTGCCAGTGGTTGGTCTTCGGCACCTCCACTTGTAGGTCCGAATGTTCGTTTGTGTTGGAGATTCCTTCTAACTCCGGAAGCTAATACGGTTGTAGATTGGGTTGCGCATCTGATTTACTGTATCCCTGCCGACGAAGCTCTGGAGGCCAATGAAGACCTGCGTATTCTCGTACGTAAGGACACTCTAGGATTAGGGTAGACTGCATGTGGTCTCCTATCCTAAATCTTTCCTTGTATTAAAAAAAAAAGTAGTCGGAGTAGTGTGTTAGAGAGACTACAAGCAATGATCACAACTTGACTTTGGTGTTAAATTTGATTTTAAAAAAGACTACAAAAAACTATACAGTATATATGTCGTGTGATCTCGAGTCAACGGTGCTTTTGCTTTCCTCCGATTTTGGCCTCTCCTTCTTATTGCGATCGTTATCTCCATTTTGATCCATGGGGATAGGGAGATAGGATTTGAGGTGTATGTTACACATACCTACCCCTCTCTGAATCCTCATATAGTATTTATTTCCCCACCTGGTTCCCCACGAATTCAGAATAATCTAATAATGTACTTTGCGCTCTCTTCCATATCCCATGATAACTACCGCGTGACTAATCTCTCCACTGGTGTGATCAGAGAATATGTCCTGCATTAATATTAATCAAGCCACGATAAAATAAAATTATAATGAAAAAATAAAATATAAATAAAATGAAAAATATTTAAGAATTACCCAGCCTTTATAATCGAGGAAATTGTCTCAACAACATGGGTCCATAGCTCAGTGGTAGAGCATTTGACTTCAGATCAAGAGGAAATTGTCTCAAGTCTTGTCATTGTAAAATAGAAATCCCAGGATCGCTCGCTTGTCAACTGCATCCATCATAGCTTTTTCTCTGTTACCATCATTGTCAGATTCTATCCTTTCCCATCGGTCCACCCACTAGTAGAAAAATGACACTTTAATCCACTATATAATAACCCAGATGACAATTTTCCTAACTCTAATGTGGGGAAAAAATTAACATGATGTATTTTTAAAAAAAAAAAACAAGAAAATAAGTATATAACTCGGACTATAACGACACACCCGAGCTATTATGTTTTGGAACTTAACTCAATGCCTAAAAAATACCCCAGATATGATAAATCCGGGTGCTTACGTATTTATAATAGCCCAGGCGGCTATAGAAAAATTAGCTTCGGGTTACATGACCCATCCCAGTTCAAATACCCAATTCCAAATACCACGTATGTGTAAGCCCCGACCTATTTACTAATAAATAATTAAGCACTGTTTCGTGGATATAAAGCAATTATAAAGTTGAGAGCTAGCCATTAGTGGTAGTGGGGCTCCCTTTTTTATACCCACATCGAGGTTCATGAATTTTCGATGTGGGATATAAGGTGTCCCATTGCCCCGGTAGCCCAGCGGTTTGGGCAAAGGGTGAAGCCCAAACGTGCCAACTACACAATTTCTACAATTTATACCTATATTACGAGTGTCATACTACTACTAAATGCTAACTATTCTCAATCCTAAATGCTCTCGTCCTTTTTTTTATTAGGTTAAAATTCGAGGTCAGACATACCTAATCCTCGAAGGTCGACAAGTCGACAGATGGATAACCGTCATAAACAAACAAAAATATAAAGATGGTGCAAATTATAGGAAAAAGCACTCTACAAGGCGAAACTAAACACAACTAAACTGAACGAGATGGGGATGTAGACGACAAAAGAAGCCAAGCACTACCCAGAAGCAGCACTGCAGGCCGGCGGTACATCAGGAGTCACCTGTGGGCAGTGAAGATGAACCTCCAAGAAAACAACCTTCCGGGAAAACGAGATGGGGATGTCCCGACACCGAACAACTAGAACCCCATCAAACGGAAAAGAAAGTCCAGACATGCCAAACGTAAATCCCCACTCCGCCTAAACCAAACGCACCAGAAACCCTAGCGGGAACTAGCGAACCCAACAAGGAATTATTTATTATTAGTTATTATAATATTATTTATTATAAATTTTATTTTTATTTATTCCTTAATTCTTTGGGCTAGATTTGAGCCCAATGATTAGCCTTGGGCCCAAAGGATATGAAATGGGCCAAGGAAGGGATCCACAAGAGAGGATCCTCCAACACCAAAGAGCATACATCCGCCGGCAAAGAGCACGGAGGCCATAGAGCTGGAGGAAGATGGTGACAGCCATCGAGGTCGGAGAAAACGGCTATTCAGAAGCTCGGATTATGGGGGCGATAGACCACGGAAGACAAGGGAAGAGAACGAGGAGGGGGGCCCGAATAGGGCGCACAATTCCCCAAACCCACACCCCACCGCCCATGGATTGCCGAGGAGGACAGCCGGACCAAGCCGATGAGGCTAGAGGACCACAAGAGGTGAAAACCCCAAAACAAATTCACAAAATGGAAGGACCATCGACAAACCCACCCGGATCCAAGGAAACCAAGAAAAGGAGGCCAATGAGTCAACCAACAATGAAATCCGACCCAGGAGGAAGGAGGCATGCGAGAGGGGTTGGAAGAATCCGAAAACGAGGGTGACCGGAGTCAACGATGACGAGTAAGAGCAGCTCGAGGATGGGCGGACCGAACTCTCTCCGAGGAGAGGAGTTGGGGCTCTCCGAAGAGAGATTTGAGCTCTCTGAAGATAGATTTAGGCTCTCCGAAGAGAGAGATTTGGCCAGAGATTAGTCGACGATTAGTCAGAGTGGTTGTTCATCCTAGCCAGAGATGGAGGATGATGGTGTCGGCGTGGGTTTTTTGGGAAAACTGTCAAAAGAGAGCTTTTTGCACACCCTGCTAGTGCAAATTATGTGGCACATGATGCTCTCACCCTCAAAATATATACATAATTTTTATAATTTATAATTATATGTATGGGTGCAACTGTCTCATCTTCAAAATGAAATCCAATTGAGAAATGAGAAATATAAATGCTCTCTCTAGCATAGCCCGAGCGACATCTAAAAGTATTGATACAATATGAGGTTGATTTGCATTTGTTAATAAGCTAATATTGTCCAGGTTTGCCTCACATTTGAAATTATGGGTAGAATGTTGTGATTTGCCTTTTTTTTTTAACAATTCGATTTCAGATAGATATCTAATTTGAGACACTAGGGTCGTTTAGCCCGTTGGGTGGCCCGACCCAGTAATGAGGGCAGGCTTGGACAAGGCACTAAGCCCAAATACTGAATTCGACCCAAGCCCAGCCTGTTGTAAAGGTCTGAAAATTTGGTCAAGGCCCGACCCAAGCCCTTCCGGCCCGGTCCATGCTCAGGTCTATATACCACCATATTCCTGTTACAGCTCAGCGAAGAACAAACAAGAAAGGTAAACCTAGATCGAAAAATAGTTAGCCAAAACGAAAACCATGGATCAGAATTGAGGTAAAGGGGAACACGAGAAAGAAAGAAGAAGAAGTACCTTGCTTGTGAATAAGAACAACGGTGTCTGGAGAAGCGAATGCGCAACGAAGAGCGAACCAGAAAGGTAAACCCTAGATAAAAAAAATAATTAACCAAAACAAAAACCTGGATCTGAATTGAGGTGAAGGGGAACAAGAGAAAGAGAGAAGAAGAAGTACCTTACTAGCTTGCCAATGGAGAAAAATGATGGCATCTGGAGAAGCGAAGGCGCAACGAAGAGCGAACTAGAAAGGTAAACCCTAGATCGAAAAATAATTAACCAAAATGAAAACCATGGATCTAAGTTGAGGTGAAGGGGAACAAGAGAAAGAGAGAAGAAGAAGAACCTTGCATATGGAGAAGAAAGATGGCGTCTGCAATGTACCCCAAATTCTTGAGATGTCAGAAAGGGTATGTGCAGAAGTTGGAGTGGATGGCTTGAAGAAGATGGAAGAAGAAACGAGGAACTAGAGGAAGACAAAGTTGGGCGGGCGAATGAAGAACTGTAAAACTTTTTCGGTGAAAGACTGAAAAATACATCCGGGAAAGAAATCAGTCAATTGTTGTTTCAAAGTCAACTTGGGTGTTTATAATACATTTATTTAATGTATAATACATTTAAAAAATAAGTAGTGTTTGGATAGTCATTTAAAAGATTAAATTATACTTTTTTGTGAAAGCGTTTATTTAGATCATTCAACCCAATTGATGTATTTTATCAAAAAAAAAAATTGTGTATAATACACAGACTAGATAGAGGGAACTGCAAGGAAGAGAGAGGGACTGTCAATCGAGAGACCGAGAGGCTGTCTTGGCAGTGATTCTAATCGTCATCGAGTGGACTTGGAGGAGGCTTACCAGCACCAACAACCAATTCTATTATGATTACAGTGGCATTATAGTTTTAAGTGTGATATTAAGTAACTTCCCTTGAAGCAATTGCACAATTCCAATTCTATTTTGATTACAGTTACTTTAGGGAATACCGTTGAAAAAAATTAAGAAAATTAAAGAAGAACTCAATCCATTTGGTGGAGAGTTTACCTTTCCACTTAACCTGCTTAAACAATGCTGAATTCCTCCTCTTCCATAGTCTCCACATGGTGATAGCAAATAAGGCACTACAATCTCCATTGTTGTCGATGCCATCTGGAGGCATCACATTAGCTCTCAGCCAAGCCGCAAAAGGAATTTGTCATGATGTCCTTAGCTGACATCCCTCCGCCCCTTGACCCAAAACTCGTTAGCAGCACCGTTGTCCCTAAAAAGATGTTCAATAGTTTCATCAAAGGCTTTACAAATTGGGCAAAGGGTCGACGTACCGGAACCCCTTCGGAAACGTTCCGTATTGTTGAGGATACCTCCCTTGCTAACCAACCACATGAAGTTTCAAATTCTCTCATTAACGCATAGCCTCCATATGGCATGTCATTACTTTTCCACTCCTGCTAACCCCATAGAGACTTGTTAGTTGTACCCCGACTGTGTTGAATAATCCCCATCATTGCTCAGTTTCCAACTGGGCACATCCTCCCCTTCCGTGACAGCAAACGACGATAGGGAGAGTAGTACACTGGACGGAAGTGAGTCGTCAATGAGATCCCAATGCCAACCCATCCCCGGACACCACATCTCTTCCACAGTATAACCCAACTCGACCATCGCACCCTTCTTCTTAAGCTCCTTTAGAGGCTCCTTCCCAATCCAACAGTCTTCCCAAAAATCCACGCTTTCACCATTATGGAGGCTAAATGTTATAATTAAGTTTAAATGTGAGGCTAATTTTTTTTATTAGGTAAAAATTCGAGTTTCAGATATAAAAATTCGAGTTCAGACATATCTGAAACTCGAGGGCCGGACAAGCCGGCAGACGGAAACCGTCTAGAAATCGAAACATACAATACAACAGAACATAATGGTGCACACTCAAACAAACACACTCTACAAAAAACGAAACCCAGCGGAACTAAACCAAACGGATCTAGACGAAACCAACGGACGAAGCCAAGCCCCACTATGAAGCAGAACCGTAGGCCAGCGATACATCAGGACCCGATCATCCTGTGGGCAGTGAGGACGAAACTCCAGGGAAGCAGCCAACCCGAGTAGAGGAGACGCCGCGATACACACTGCCACAATCCCAACCTATCCCGACTCCGATCGTCAGAACCACATCCACGGAAAAGAAACGCCAGATCACGCCGCCGCAGAGCCGCACATCGCCTGAGTAAATAGCACCCAAAGACCCTAACGGGATTTATTATACGCCCTTTCGAGCGGGGTTAAAGCCCTTGCGGGATTTTTCAAACCCTTTCGGGATTTTGATAATTATATATATAAATATATAATTTATTGTCAAACCGGCTTTTATATATACCAGTGATTTGATTTTTTTTCTTTTTTTTTTAATATTCCTAAAATTAAATTAGGATGCTCTGAAGACTTGGCGTGCAAGGGGCAGATTGATCCTTGCACGCCAAGGATAGAATAGGTCCATCACGTGACAGTCAGGCTGCCCACGTGAGAGAGAGAAGACCACCAGCCACACCAGGAGACGCCGGAGGAAGAGCGCTACGGGAGGGCAGGCGATGGAGAGGACGGGCAACATAATAGGACAACAACTGGTGCGAAGGAGAAGTAGGAGGCCGGAATCGGGGAGCAACAAGTGAAGGCTGGCGGTGGATGAAGTACAGTCGGGGACCAGGGAAGGAAGGGGATGACGAAGAGAGCGGGAATGAGGGAAGGGAGGGAGGAGGCGATGAAGATGTGGCCCCCGACAAGAGGACGACAGCGATGCCGGAGGCCGGGGAAGATGGATGCGGCCGCGAAGGATAACCACATCCGGCGACGCCGAGTACACAGTGGCGGGGCGACAAGGGCAAAAGCGTGGAGGCCAGCGACCCCGGAATAGAGATCGGAGAGGACGCGGGGAACGATGAAGAGGGGATGGCAAAGGAGACGGTGAAGAGCCGGTTAGCGATGATGATGAAGGGAAAACGAAACCAAGGAGGCAAGGCATGGAGACAACCCTTCACTCCAAAGACGAGAAATTGGGATGAAAAGCCCAAATTGACCGAGAGGAAAGGGGAAAGCCAGAATAGAAATCCAAAGGCAGAAAAAGCCCCCATTTAATTTTGATTTATGCTCACCATATGAAGGTGGAATTTCAAGTTGGGTTTTCCAAACAAGGGGTGAGCTTCAGGAGGAGGAGAAGGGGGTAACGCAGCGACCCACTATAGAGAAACCGGATGTGTACGAGGCCGAAGCCGGAGATTGGGGATCACCCACGCCTGAGACGAAAGGTAGACCGGTGTGGAGAAGGGTTCGAGACCCGGTTAAGGCGGCCGAAGGCGAGTTAGCGGCAACCGAGGATGAGGTTTGGGCTCCCTCTCTCTAGAAAACTAAAGAGAGGAGAGAGTTCGGGATCTTCAACGGTTATCCTTTAAATGTGAGGCTAAATGTTAGCATTGAGTTTAAATGAAGTTTTTAAAATTGTAGAATTAAATATCTTTAATAAATGCATTTATTTATTATAGTCTTTAATAAATGTAAAAGTATGTAAAATAGAGAAGTTGTTGGAATTGAGGTGATCTTTTTTTTTTAGAAATTTTGATATTTTAATCTCTATTTTAAATATTTTTTTAACAAAGCTGTTGGGCTTGCTCTTATATATATTGTCACAAGCATGAAAATTTATAATAACAAATCACGTTTTTAAAAAAGTTGATGTTTCAGCAGGTGGTCTCGGCCTGTATAAGGTTGAAACTATGAATATTGCCTTGCAAAGGAAATTACTATAGAAAATCATTGCGGAACCATCCAACATTTGGGTAAGAGTTATTACTGATAAATATCTTAAATCTAACGATCTCTTTTCCTTTCAACAAAAAGGAGGAACCTCTTGGAAATGATCCAAGCTAATGTTTTTTTGGCCTATGTTTTTTAAAGGATTACACTGGTCTGTAGGCGATGGATATACTATCAACTTTTAGTTTGATTGCTGGGCTTCTAATGGAAAACTCTTGGATAAGGCTTTGATGCATTTATCTAATGACGAGCTGAAGTGGAAAGTTAACAAATTTCTTACACCCTCAAATGTTTGGGATCTGCCTAGCCTACATGCAGAGCTTTTTGGCATACTTCCAACTGAGGTCATCAATCATATTTGCGGAATCCAACTTCCAGTATCCAATATTACGGATCTCTTGTATTGGGGGCCTAACTCTTCTGGCTGGTTTACTACTAGAACGACTACATCGATTGTTCCTGACGGACCCGCACTAAACGATTTCCATTGTCCGTGGATTTGGAAACTAAATGTTCCACCGAAGGTAAAGCACTTCATTTAGAAGATTGCTCGCGACGGCCTACCGTCTAAAGACAAACTACAATGCTCTCATATTTCAGTACCCATGGGATGTATGTTTTACGACTATACACACGAATCGACAAATCATATATTACTTGTACTATGACTAAACAAGCTTTAGCCATCCTTAATGTTTCTATTCCTTATACTGCGACTTGTAATTTTGATACTCATATGAATGATTACGCTTGGAAGTATTCATACCCTTGTTGGACCTCGTGCCATGTTGGATGTGGTTCTTGGATGATGCACCTTATGGGTTCAACGAAATTAGTTAGTTTTCTCGGCCACGGACAACCCTAATATGGCCAGTATCAAAGCTTTATTACTTACAGTTAAGCAGTTCTAGACTCATGCTTCTAAATTTAACCTCCTTTTGGATGACTTGAAAGATCAGCCGAATAAACAACGTACATATTCTAATCGATATATTTGCTCTACTAGGAAACTTCGTTGGAAAAACTCCAAATGGGATACACCTCATTCGAATTCGTACAAACTAAACAAAATTTGATGGTTCAAAACTGTCATGTGGAAACTTAATTTGTTATCAAAGACCATGATGCTCATTCAGTCGCTTTGGGAGGGGGGTTATGCGATGGTATACCTACGATCATCGCAAAAGCCCTTGGTCTTCGTAACGGTTTTTTACGCGCGAAATTATTAGGGATTCATAACATCCTCACAGGTGGAGATAACTTATCAGTTATTAATGCCTTAAAATATAGAATTGCATATCTGATTTACTACTATATATCCAGTCGATGAGAATTTAATGTACAACTCAGATCTCAATATTCTCGTCCGGAAGGACACAATCTCGGGCTTAGATCGTCTGGTCTGATTTTCCTAATTTATTTTGGTGGATTGCGCCGGAAGATTAAACCATGTGGCCTGAAACTATTGGGCCGTTGAAAGCCCATTCTCCTATCTAAGTCGGTCACAACTCGCACCCACCGCAATACCCAGCCAACTATTGTCTTTCGCCGGCGGTTCCACCACCAACGCCGCCGCTGAAATCCCCAGGGCTTCCGACTTCTCGGGTGACTTCTCCACTCCCAAACACGTCCACTGCAATCTGAAGGAGATTCGTAGGGTTTGATTTATTACCGAAAAGGCGAAGGTAGAAAATCAACCAGTCATCTGAAGATGGCTTACAGATTTCTCCACCGATTGCGATCTACAGGAATTCACAACATTCCTTCTCGTCATGCGTTCTCTCCGCGAATCAACAAAAATATCAATGAGGTTCTTGCACCGTCAATCGGCTGTCATTTTCGGAGTTATTCAGACGCTGCTCAGACTGTTAAAGAGGATTCAAGTTCTTCCGCGAAACCTCCGATGATTGATAACGCCAGCAAGGTGTCTTTCAAATCCTCGCTAAGTCAGCCGGAGCTCCTTAAGTTCGCTGCCATTGCTGATACGTGGTGATTTTTCTTTCCCCCTTTTCAGTTTCAATTTTACGTTTCAGAGAACTATTACCTGATCGTACGTAGCGTCTTTCCCCTTGCTGCTGATCAAATTTAGTCTGAAATATAAGTTTGCTTTTCGAAGATTGAATTTGGTTGCGAATTTGCATAACCTGGCTTTGAATTAAATTCAAGAGGTTGTTCTGGCTTAGACTCAGCACCGTTCTAAAGAGAGGTTTGCTGGCCGAAACTTCCAAATATCTCTCTCTTTTGATTGTTCCTACCTGGATTTTTTTATTGTATTGCTCCTTCAATTGCATCCTACGATCGTTGGATGTTGATTTCATAGGTTAGTTAGTTTATCTCGCTCTCTGTGATGTCGACTGGAGCTGGGCTTATTGCATAAGTAAACAAAATACAGTGTGTCTCTTCTTTCAAGATTGTTCAGATCTAATTCGCTTGTTATGAATGTAGGTGGGATGCTGAAGGGCCATTCAAGCCTCTGCATGCTCTGAATCCTGCCAGGCTTGCATTTATCCGGTCGACACTTTGTGACCATTTCGGGTCAGTCTTTCTTATATCATAATATGTCAAATTGCATTTCTTTTATTATTGATAATTATTTCAGAAGAAATGATTTTATGAGGCATATTTGACTTCAGGCCTCTGATACATTGCTTAAATGTGCTTGAAAGTTCAAGCTTGCTAATTTTAACACCTCCATGCTTTCAAGTCCTTAAAGTTTCCAAGCATATTACTTTTGTTAATGGAAAATCTTTGAAAATTGTGAATATTATTTCAGGAGGGATCCCAATAGTGTAAGGCCATTTGAAGGCCTGAAATTCGTTGATGTTGGCTGTGGAGGCGGAATCTTATCAGAGGTATTATGTTTTGTATGCTTATTTGTTAAGTCATATTTTTAGCTGCCAGGCATTGTTTGTTCCTGATTTAAAAAAAGGGCATAAGCAATTAACAACCTTTTATTATTTTGTTGCGAGAGTCAGTTAAGCATAGCTCACTTATGTCTGCTTGCCAATCTGATATGCTTTTAGTGTCCCTGTGTTTTCTAAAGCAGCTGATTGCATTGAATTTTTTCCCCTTTTCAAGCACTGAAATGCTTCTATCAGTTATTTAACAAAATTGTCTCTATTTCTTTCAGCCATTGGCTCGAATGGGTGCTTCTGTTACAGGAATCGATGCAGTGGATAAAAATATTAAGATTGCAAGTATCCATGCTGTAAGTGCAGCTGAAATCACTCCATTGATTTAGTCTGAAATCTTTCTCATGTCTGCTGCAATTTGAGAAGTTAAAGTTGTTTCTTCTGCGAAGTCAGAAACCATATCCTGAGTGAGAATCCCAACCGTACACATGCATAATTTGATGGATGAAAAGTAAAACTTTTATTTCTTAGAACAGTCTCGGTGCAACCAGAATGGATATAACTTCACTCAAGACCGCCCACCAAAAAAAAAAAAACCTTCACTCAAGACCCCACCTTCACCTATAACCCCCTCCTGCATACAATTTGAAGGCCAAAATCCCCTAAAGTTCCAGGACAATCCCCCCATTCCAACGAACCCCTTATTTATGAGACTTAATCCTAGTGCAACTTCCTGTTTCTAGAACAAATTTCTATAAAGTAATGGTCTATCTTCCTCAAATAAAGTAGGTTATGTCAAGGGAGTAGTTTGCCTCCCTGCTTATGGACATCCCCTCCTTTATTTCAAGGGAGTAGTTTCTAGAACATATTTCTAGAAAGTCCAGCTCTTGGATTGAAGTCCTTTGTTCTATCATTATTTCCTCAATCCTTGGACAACTCTTTGTCTACACCAGTAGCCATCATTGGATATGTCCTGCTATCACTAGACTCAGAGAGAATCGATATCAGTATTCACTTCTCTGGATTAGGGGTCAGATCCCGTCCTGTAATAGGTTGGGGTCTTGCAGTTATTCTCTATTTTATGTTATCATTGTTATCTCATAAAATGCATAATGGATATGGATTTTCCTAGGGTTATACTTTTATTAATTTGCCAAGATATCACAAATAAAATCTGTGTTTTGTGGATCAGGATTTTATGTAAATATTGGTAAATTTGTGCAGGAGTTGGATCCTGCTACTTCGACAATTGAGTACGAGTGTACAACAGCTGGTACATGCCAAACTTCTTTATTTGTGCTGTAGGTCTTGTTTGATCACCATCTGAGCATTAGTTTGTTGTCAGTATTATCTATAATATGCTTATCCTTTTGTCTACTTGGCTACATTTCTCCATACATGTGCATTACCTTATTTGATTTGTACAAAATTGTAGAAAACCCAGTTGATCAAAGTTCACTCCACTTCATAAGCTCTAAGACAATATGACTTCATTAAACTTTCAAATTCACTCTTTTACTGCCATGTCAAGAAATCAAAGAGCTAGGTTTCAGAAACACTACTTTCTTACTTTCATCATGGTCGTAATGTTTTCTACTTTATTTTAGATATACAGGTCATCCAAGTAAATTTGAATACGGAAACTGATCATGAACCAAATGTGAGAAACTGCAAGACACGTTTTTACTAATGGCTTTATATAAACTATACAAGATTAATATTTTATGGATGGATCTGGGAAAATGAAATATTGAGTGCCTAGTTTTAGTTTCATTGATTGTGCATGCATCGTTAGTGATGAGTTTTGTCAGCGATGTTAGGTGGGCTTCTTAATCACTAGAGAAATATTTGTGAACAGAAAAGTTGGTAGAAGGACAAAGACAGTTTGATGCTGTGCTTGCTCTAGAGGTACAACTCTAATTTGTTAATTGGCACTATCTAGCTCTTGGATGTAGTTCAATCGGTTTATTTATGGTACTCCTATATAATCTGTATTCTTCCTTTCAGGTGATTGAACATGTTGCAGATCCTGCTGAATTTTGCAAATCTTTGGCAACACTGACTGTTCCCAATGGAGCTACTGTTATCTCAACGATCAATCGCTCTATAAGAGCATATGCTTCTGCAATTGTTGCAGCAGAGTACGTTCTGCAATGGGTAAGCTCATTTCTGATGCATATGCCATTATGTTATAGTGATGTAGCATTATGTATTTGTTCAAATTATATAGAAATAGAGAGCCATTCTCCCTCCATTTATTTATACATCTCATTTAAGGGGTGAAATTTTGTTCAATAAAATATTTCGTTTGTGATTTTTTGGCCATTTGTTTCCAACTTGACCCTTGTTTATTTACCCACTTCGATTAAATTGAGCACATATTTTCAAACTAAATGTCAGATATGGATGACTTTTCACATCCCCAATAGAAAACTCTCACCCGATCCAGTAAATGAGCCTGCCAAGTAAATTCAAACTCTACACATTTTATTTAACGGAGGTAAATTAACTTAGATATGAAATCTTTGTCGGGTAGAGGTCTATTCTCTACTCCTAGTCAAAATCTATCTCTAGCATACCAAACACCAAGGGGAATCTAAGTAAATACAAGTAAACCATGCAATGTGATTGCTTTCCACGGTATCACTACAACATTTGATATTAGAAGAAACTCTCGTATTTTCTCTTCTGGACATAAACCAGTGTGGTGGTTGGCAGTTGCCACCACAAGATTTCATCATTTCTCCATTTTGTTGGTGCTTTGCAAATCCTGATGCGTTTCCGTACGTTTTCTAGCTTCCCAGAGGCACACATGAGTGGTCAAAGTTTCTGACTCCCGAGGAACTAGTATTAATCCTCAACCGCACATCTATCTCTGTAAGTTTCTGCCTGATTGTCGTGCTCTTTTCTCCCGTTTCTTTCCTAACTGAATGAATGTTCAACTCAACACTCCCCAACCCCTCGGATTTGCTGATTATAGGTGAAAGAGATGGCTGGATTCTTGTACAATCCCCTCACCAGAAGATGGTCTCTTTCCGATGATATTGGCGTGAATTTCATTGCTTTTGGTACGAAAACTGCCTGACTGAGGAAAATGTTCAAGGGTTAATTAAATTTCTAAATGTTGCTTAGTAAATAAAGGATGAAGACCTGTCAAATCTTTTGCTCCCCCACATTGATGTTGATCTCCTCTTCAATTGGAGGGTTTACTTTTTAGCCCTTATAGTTATAGGTATCTTGCTTTGTTTTAGGTTCAAGAAATGGCGGGCTTTTGGCTCATTTGAAATGAAAGTTTTTTGTATCTGTAATCTGCCATGAATTTTTATTTGCAAGTAAACATAGTGAATATAGTGTGTGATATGAAATGAAATCAACTAATATTCCATAGGATGAAAAGCCATTTTTTAAAAAAAATTACAAAATAAAATCATGCCAAGTTATTTGATGTGAGCTTGAGGTGTATGTGATCTATCGTAATCCAAAAACTGTGTTCTCTAAAAAGTAATGCCAAATATCATTGTGTTACTGCAAATGCATTTTTACATTCTTTGCAGTAAGTTACATTCCAAAAAATTATGACAGAAGAAAACTATAGAGCACTGCCCATTCTCGCGGCTTACACTTGTCCTTCTTGAAGATGATTCCATTCCTAGCTAACCAAGTCACATAAACAAATGCTATGAACGCATTTAGCTAGCTTGAAACACAACACCCTTCCAGACCTGCGTTCTTTCGGCAGCGAACCACTCAAGCCAATCCGTAACACTTCCTTGCCTCATCGGAAGGCCAACCCAATTCCATACTAGGTCCCGAGCTCTCCGGATCGCTATTCAGTCAAACCAAAGGTGTTTTTCCATCTCCTCTTCGCGTTTGCAAAGTGGACATAATGCAACATCCTCCCCTTTCCATCTTTTGATTTTCTCCCCTGTTTAAAGTCATTCCCGTGCTGCCGTCCACACTACAAAAGCCCATCTTTTGCATTGGGTGCCTTGCCGAATTACACCTCCACAACAATCGATGAGCGGTCCTCTCACTCTCATGCTGTCATACACGGTCTTGCACTTTGGCACCTCACCGCTAGGGGAGCCTCCATACCTCACTATTTGTCGCTAGTCTCTGTAGCTCATCCCGAACCACCAGGATATTCTTCCAAAGCCACGTATCATACGTTCTTGGTTGAATATCCCTAATGGTCACTTGCTTAGGATGATTGCTCTACACCCATGTGTACCAAATTCTCGATTTCTAACGGTGGAGATCTATGATTAATTTGGAGAACATGCTTTTGTTCCAAATTGCAATATCTTTAATTCCTAGTCCACCTTCCTTGAATTGGTAAATAAAGAGCTGCCATTATGGGATTCGAACAGGGGACCTATGGGTACTACCCACAAGTCCTTTCCGGTGAGCCATTCCGGAATGATTTCTAGTCCCCCTTCCTCATCCGGCTTGATAACAACATTCCAGGCAATCGAACAAGGCTTCCTTACATCCATTCCGTGCCAAAGGAGACAGTCAGTAAGAGAGCTTCTTTGCCTCCTAGCAGCAAATATACCTCCTAGAGTGTAGTGGGATCCCCATATAGGTGATTCTCATTCCTGCCGTGCCTTGAGAAATTTCTCCACACCATCTCTCAACGGCTTTACAGACTCGCCCCCCCCCCTCCCCCACCAAGACTACCAATTCCGGCCACTAATCCGGCGAGGTTGGTCCTCACGACCACCTTGCTCTTGCCCGGCTCCTATCCTCACGAGGGAGCCACTTCTTTCCTTCACGTAACTAGCCATAACAGCCACAAAACCACTTTTGGTATAAACTGTTTTTTCGGAGGTTTGATGGTGGTTCCCCTGACCATATCCACTGTGGCTGGTGGTTCTTGTGTGTTTGATCATGGCGAGTAAGTCTAAAGGGCAGTCCGAGGCTGAGGTGCCCAAGACTGATGCTAATCACCCTATCACTGAAGGTGATGGTTCTAGGAATTCGAAGAAACCTCTGCGTAAGACCAAGACGAAGAGCTCGGACTCGTCTAGTGCTAAGACGGGATCTAAGATTGAGATGGCTAATGCTAACGATGTCGCTGGTGAGTATGTTGGCCATGAGCGGTCTGTTCTCTCGGACGTGGATGAAGATGAGGAGTTTCCCCCGCTGCGAGGATCAACTCGGCAATGGGGTACCCATGGTACCCGTAGCAGGTCTTGTGATGCTCGGGTTCGCCAGGAGCGAGCTCGCAGCACGCGTAGTGCTAAGGGTTCCCGGGGAGACACCCATGCTCCGGATGCTGATGGTGAAGTTCCTAAGGCTCCCGGTGCTACTGTCGACGCTGAGAACATCGGTAATTGTCACACGACTAGCGGTAGCGATGGTGATGCTATGCTTGCTGATGGTCAGCCCTCGAAAACTACTACAGTTGGAGGGAATGCTGGTGGTGCACCATCGTCTAAAGCTACTGGTGCTGGTCACCCTAATGCGTCGCCTTCAGAAGCGAAGGGTGGTACCCAAGGTGAGATGATTGTGAATGCTTCGAGTAAGAAGTCTCCTAAAATCTTCTTGAACACGGGGTTGGGAGGTAAGCTTGAGTATGTTAAGCCGGCTGAGAGGCTTGTCTTCAAACGTGCCGATGCTATTCCAAAGGAGATGGTGTGGGGCTGGTCTCTCTTGGGACAATTCGTAGGGTATTATCCTGGAAATTTCTTGATAAATGAGTTGAAGAAATCTTGGGGAGTAAAGTGCAAGTTTAGGGTCGAAGCTGGATGGATGATCTTTACATTTGAATCGGAGCAAGATTGCAACAAAGTTTTGAAAGGTGGCCCATATCTCATCCATGGTAAGCCTCTTATCTTGAAACCAATACCCGATAGGTTTGCATTCAATAGGAAGGACATAGCGACTATTCCTTTATGGGTTAGGTTTTATGGACTCCCTAGGACTTACTGGACACCAGATGCACTTGGTAAATTGGCTTCTTATGTTGGTAAGCCCTTGTTTATGGACAAAGTGACCGAGGAAAGGAAATGGGGCACTTATGTGAGAGTTCTTGTGGAGATTAACTTTGCTAACGATCTAGTTCGTGAGCATACTATCTATTTTGATGATGATGATGATGATGATGATATAGTGTGCAAGTTTGTTGTTGAAAATGAACCTTTGTATTGCAAAGTATGTTGCTCCTTTGGTCATGCAGATTCGGCTTGCTCTTTCAATGAGAAGCGAACCCATGTTGGGGTTAATAATAGGTGAGATTCCAAGGCCCCGAGGAGTGATGCTCGGAGGGGTAGTGTGTGCCGACCGGGAAGGGTGGCAACTTGGGTGATGATAAGGATGATGCACCACCATCAGATGATTCTAATAAGAAGGATCCTATGTCCCGAACTTCAGGTGAGACTCCCTCTAACAACGAGGCTCTTGATGGTACTAGTCGTCCAAAGAGTGGGGAGAGTACTGATTGTGTACTTGGGGAAACACGTGTGAGTGATGAGAGTGAAACACATGGTGAGAACTTGGGTGGGAAACAAAGTGAGAATAGTGCTGAGAAGCATGATCAAGGCACTAGTAATGGTGAGCACAGGGATGATCTGGTAACTAATGGGTCCTCGTCGGAGGAGGAGACTCCCCGGGTTGAGGATGATGATGACGGCTCGGACAACTCTTCCGAGGTTAGAAGAGATGGTGGTGATCATGAGAAAGTGCCTTTTGAGAACGTTTTTTCCAGATCGGCAAGGAAGAAAGCTCAATGAGAGGCGCAAAGGGAGGCACAAAGGGAGACCAAGTGGCCTCCTAGGAAACCTAAGAGCAATAAAGGGGGTTGGCAAGGGCATGGAGGTTCTAAGCACAATGATGTGCATATATGATTATCGTCTCATGGAATACAAGGGGGCTTAATCATCCCCCGAAACAAAGTGATGTTCGGAAGGTTATTCGGGATTGCAAGGCTCATGTTTGTGGTTTGTTTGAGACCAAACTCAAGAGTGATGCCGAAGGTAAAGCTTTTGTTGAATCTTTGCACGATGGATGGAGGTATGCTACTAACTTTCATCATCATGTGCGTGGACGGATATTGGTTTGTTGGGTTCCATCTATGATTGATTTTGAGGTGCAGGGCGCTTCTTCTCAGCACATTGCAGGGGTTGCTACGTGTAGAACCTCGGGGCTGCGGTTTGGTATTTGTTTTTTTTATGGTCTCCACTCGGTGGTGGAGAGACGAGGCATTTGGGAGGCTGTTTCGGATGTTCTTTGGCTGATCAGGCTTCCGTGGATTATTTATAGGGACTTTAATAATGTCATGGGTCCGGATGAGAGGATCAATGGGGAACCGGTGAGTATGTATGAGTGCAAGGACATGGTTGATGCATGTCAAGGCTTCGGATTGGTGGATGCTCAGTCCACAAGCTCTAATATGTTCACTTGGACGAATAAGAGAATTTGGAGTCGCCTGGATAGGGTTCTCCTCAATGATGCTTGGCTTCAATTAGATACTTCTTGCTTCACGGAGTTTTTGGAGAGGTGGTTGCTCTCGGACCACAAGTTGTCGATCACTACTTTGAGTAAGGAGGTGCATGGCCGAATGGGTTCCTTTAAGTTTTATAATATGTGGGCTCATCATGATAGCTTCAACCGCATTGTGCGGGATAAGTGGACAACGGAGGCAAGGGGTTCTTATCAGTACAGACTTTGTAAGCTATTAAAAGGCTTGAAGGTTCCACTCAAGGGGCTGAATTCTAGGGAATCCAGTCACATTTCCTCGCGTTCGGAGAATTCAAAGTGTGACTATGCTCATGCCTTGGAGGACCTGCGCCTTCAACCGGGTTCCGAAGTCCTTTGTAGTATTGTTGAGACAGCCAAGCTCAAGGCGCAGCGCCTACACAATGCAGAGAGATCTTTTCTTTCGCAGAATGCCAAGGCCAAATATATCCTTGAGAGTGATCGAGGGACTAAATTCTTTCATGCTTTGACGCGTCATCACGTCTATTGAGAAGGCCGACGAGAGCCGAACAACTTCTGACTTTGAGGTGAGTCTTGAGTTCATTTCTTTCTTTCAATCTCTTTTTGGGACGGATGTGGAGGTCTCGGGGAATCTAAGCCGGAGGTTTGCTCCTGGAGCCACAGTTTCCCCGGATGATGGTAGTATGTTGGAGAGTCAAGTTTCACATGTCGAGATTAAGGAGGCGTTGTGGGCTATGGGGGACGAGAAGGCTCTGGGTCCGGATGGTTATTCAGCAAGGTTTTTCAAAGCATCGTGGGAGATTGTTGGTGGCGAGGTTTGTGCTGCGGTGAAGGAATTCTTCCGCATTAATGGAAACCTCCTTCGTCAACTAAACCATACCACCATTGCTTTGATCCCTAAGGCTGATAATCTGCTTCGTGTTAAGCATTTCCGGCCTATTGCGTGTTGCAATCTTATTTATAAGATCATGACGTCCAGATTAGGGAGATGCCTTTGAGGGCCAGCTTATGTCCGAAAATGTATTCCTCGTCCAAGAATTGCTTCGGCGCTACAACGTCAAAAGGGATACATGACGCTGTTTTCTCAATGTGGATTTGGCGAAGGCCTATGACACCATCTCTTGGAGTTTCCTTAAGTTTGCTATGAAGTAGATTGGGCTACCTCCCAAGTTTATTTTTTGGGTGATGGAGTGCGTCACCACCGCTTCCTATTCAATAAAGATCAATCAGGGCATATATGGATTCTTTTGGGGTAAAAGGGGCTTACGGCAAGGTGATCCTCTTTCGCCCTTATTATTTGTCATATGCATGGAGTTCTTGTCGAGAATGATTAAGAAGGAAACCACTCGGACTGAATTCCGGTTTCACCAGAATTGTGGAAAGATGCGGCTTACTCATCTTATATTTGCGGATGATGTTGTTATGTTCTGCCGAGGGGACTTAGCTTCAGTACAGGTTCTCATGGGATGCTTGGCAGCTTTTGAAGAGGTATCGGGCCTTCAGGTTAACATGTCTAAGTCGTCGGTTTTTCTTGCATCCGTTCCGGATTCGGAAAGGGCTTCTTTACTTGCTGCAACCAGCTTTAGAGAAGGGTCATTTCCGTTTCGATACTTGGGCATTCCGATTAGCCCACATGGTCTTCGAGTTATACATTATCAGCCACTTATGGATCGGATTGGCCGCCGTCTTACTTCTTGGGCGAAGAAGTGCATCTCCTTTGTCGGAAGGAAAGAGCTCATTGCTTCCGTCTTGCAAGGGAGTGAAGCTTTTTGGCTTTCAATGCTCTCGGTTCCCTCGGAAGTCATTGTGAAGCTTGAAGCGCTTTGTCGGAATTTTCTATGGAGCAAGCCTAAGGTTCGATGGACGGAGGTTTGCTTGCCAAGGGCCGAAGGAGGCCTTGATCTTCGGGATCTCCGGACATGGAATATAAGCTTTATGTCTAAGCACTTTTGGCACATTGCTTCTCTCCGTGATAGTATGTGGGTTCGATGGGTTCATCACCGTTACTTTGAGGTGACCGATGTTATGGACTAGACGGCTCATAGGCGTGACTCTCCGTTGATTAAAGGCATCATTGGTGCACGAGATAAGGTCGAAGCCCTTGAGGGTAGAGATCAAGGGGTTGAGGGTTTGCTTGAGTCTTGGTGTATTGATGGCAAATTCAGCGTCTCGAGGGCGTATGATGCGCTTAGGAACAAGATGCCCCCGGTGCCATGGATCAAAGAAGTTTGGGTGAAACATAATACACCGAAGCATATGTTTGTATTATGGCTGGCGGTTTTGGGTCGCCTCTCAACGTTTGATCGTCTCTATTACTTGGACTTGGACCACTCTTGTCGATTTTGTGATGACGACCTTGAGACTTTAGACCATTTGTTATTTACTCGTCCTTATTCTATGACTATATGGAGTGTTGTCCGAACCAGATTTGGGGTGCCTTCGAACATTCACTCGCTTTATGATGCCATCTAGTGGCTGAAGAGATCTGTCAAGGGGATCGGTGCTCGTGCTCAGGCTCATCGGTTTGCCCTTTCCTCGTCGGTTTACTTCATTTGGCAAGCCCGGAATGCCAAGGTGTTTGATAATAACCATGTTCCCCCCTGAGGTTGTCATTCGGCTCATTTCCACTCATGTTTTTCGTCTTTTGTATGATACTTTTCCCTTAGCTATTGTGGTTACAATTTAAAGGTTGTATGGTTGTTTCTGGTAGACTTTTTGCTGTTTTTTTTTTTTTTTAGTATTGCTAAGGGAGTCTGCGCATTTCCTTGGAATACTTCTTATGCTTATCTCTTTTGATATCTGTTGGATTGTACAAGCCTTTTAAGGCTTTTTCACATCTATTTACATACACCACCCCGCCTAATGGGGTAGGTTTCGCAAAAAAAATCTTTACAGACTCGCTATCAGCTCGGCAGAATAACAAGAAGTCATCAGCGAACACCAAGTAAGGTTAATTTTTAATATTATATGAAATTAAATGGAATTTATTTTACATATGATTATAAAAAAAAAATTAAAATGGTTTATTTATTATCAAATTTCAAATTTTTAGAAAAATGAACGGTTTCATTTGTCAAAGCAATTGTAGATTTAACTAGAAATTTAATTAGGAACCAATATAATCGCCGCGCCATCGCGATTATTAATAAATAAAATTTTAATAACATAACAAACTAATATTATAAAATATTAATAAAAGTTAGGATAAAATAATAAGGAACCAATATAATCGCCGTGCCATCGCGATTATTAATAAATAAAATTTTAATAACATAACAAACTAATATTATAAAATATTAATAAAAGTTAGGATAAAATAATAAAGGTAGGCTTGAAATCTTTAAAAAAATGGTAAAAATGTTTACCACAAAGTTAAGCTTCATAAAAAAAGGTTTTTAAATTAAGCTATTATATTGATATTAATTATTATTATTATAATATATATGTATATATATTAATAGTAGACATTAGATTTAATTCAATGTTTTGAATTAAACCCAATGGTTAGTAATTAAATGAGTGAAAAATAAAAGGAAAAAAATGTAAATGTATAAAAGATATGAATGAGAAAAAGATTAAAAAAAAATTGCGATTAGTTGAAATTTTTTTAAGATATTATATAGATATAGATATAGATTTTAATTTTTTTAATTTATTTAAATACACATGTCAACTTTTTTTTTTTTTTTTTTTTTGAGCGTACACATGTCAACTTTTTTGTTAGTGGTGTAAAATTGTAGTGTATGATTCAAATACACGTAGTGCATGTACGTGTATGTGTTATGTGTAACAGTACTCTCCCCTCTCCTCTTCCGTCTCGCAGAAATCAAAATTTGCATCAGAGTTCAGCAAAAGCGGTGGTGGTGGACTGGTGGCGGTGACAATGGCGGCACCCAAACTTAAAAGACTACCGAGCCTCAGGGAGAGAGTGGAAGACACTCTTTCCGCGCACCGCAACGAGCTCGTCTCTCTCCTCACCAGGTTACTTCCTTTCCTTTCGATCCCTTTCACCTTTTCCTTCTTAATTGCTTCCTTTGCGCGCTCAATTCATGAGATCACAGCTGATTGTTCTGGAAATTTAGGTATGTGGCGCAGGGGAAAGGCATGTTGCGGCCGCACCATCTCCTGGACGAGCTCGACAACGTGATCGGCGCTGATGAGGGAAAGCGATCGCTCCGCGATGGTTCCTTCGGTGAAGTTCTCAAGTCCGCTCAGGTACTTCATTCCTCGCCCTTTCCAGTTTCTGAGCCTCTATTGGACCTGAAACTTCGATTTTGGGGCTTTTGCAGGAAGCGATTGTGGTGCCTCCGTTTGTCGCTATAGCGATCCGTCCAAGGCCTGGTGTTTGGGAGTATGTGCGGGTGAATGTGTATGAACTCAGCGTGGAGCAGTTCACTGTGTCTGAATATCTCAAATTCAAAGAGCAGCTCGTTGACGCCAAGTGAGTGATCAGTTTATGAAATGAAGCCTATGCATTTGCGTTTCTTAGAAAAAATCCCTAATTATTAATTACCTGACTGGACTCTTTTAGGGATGATGATCGATACATGCTTGAACTTGACTTGGAGCCATTTAATGTAACATTCCCGCGTCCAACTCGATCTTCTTCCATTGGAAATGGAGTCCAATTTCTCAACAGACACCTTTCTTCAATCATGTTCCGCAGTAAAGAATTCCTGGAGCCACTGCTTGATTTCCTAAGAGTGCACAATCACAAAGGGAAAGTAAGTCCAACTGTTCATTACCACTTATGCAAGCGTTGAAATTAGTTCACCTGCCTTCTCACTGGTTCAATTTTTCTGATACTCTTGCAGATCATGATGCTGAATGATAGGATTCAGTCTGCATCCCGTCTACAATCTGCGCTAGGAAAGGCGGATGATTATCTAAGCAAGATCCCTCCTGAAACACCGTATTCTGAGTTTGAATATATGTATGCTTGAAGTCCCTGCCTCATCTGCCTGCCTACTAGTTGGCAATCTGGCTTCGCAGTTTTACATGTCTTGAGCAGCTAATTAGATTGATCTGTCATATTTGTCTGTAGATTCCAAGGAATGGGGTTTGAGAGAGGTTGGGGTGATACTGCACAAAGGGTATTGGAGATGATGCATCTACTTTCGGATATCCTTCAGGCTCCTGATCCCAGTGCACTAGAGTCATTTCTTGGGAGGATTCCCATGGTGTTTAACATTGTCATTTTGTCTGTACATGGATACTTTGGCCAGGCAAATGTCTTGGGCTTGCCTGACACTGGCGGCCAGGTATACTTCTTGTTCTTGCTCTGCCACTTCTTCATTCGACTTTTATTCCTATTAATCAACTTTTTTAATGTTTGGTAGTGAATATGTGCACAGAGATTCTGAACAAGAAAAACATTGTTTAGAATAGAAATGAATTGTTTTCTGACTCTCACTAACAGTTGAGTTTATGTTTTATCCTAGTTATAGTCATTGACCAATGTATAATATGTATAATGGGTTAAGCATGCACCATTTGTTGGTGATCAGTGATTTTCTGACATGACAGATAATTTATATACTTGACCAAGTACGTGCTCTGGAGAATGAAATGCTGTTAAGGATACAAAAGCAAGGTCTGGATGTTACTCCCCGGATTCTCATTGTAAGTGTATTGCTTCTTTCATTATGTTAGTTTTCTCATTCTGCATTAGCTTGAATAAAAATGTATGTGTTGTGTTTAGAAAATTTTATGATGCCATCTTCCCTAATTTTCTTAGGTGACTAGATTAATCCCTGATGCGAAAGGGACTTCCTGCAACCAGAGATTGGAAAGAGTCACTGGGACTCAGTACACGCATATTCTGAGGGTTCCATTTCGATCAGATAAAGGTGTTCTCCGAAAATGGATCTCTAGATTTGATGTTTGGCCTTATCTAGAGAAGTTTGCGGAGGTAAAGGCCCTTGAGCAATACCTGCTTCGATGTTTTCTGTTAGTTTTAGTTGCTCATCACAAGGGAATTATATATATACAGTTTCTAGATGAGCAGATGATGTCGCTGCCAATTTGAGAAGTGATGTTTGTACTAACATAGATCACATCTGATCTGATTAAATATTTTCCATGCACTGTGTGATTGACAAATTAATTTATACCTATTTGTATTCTGTGCCATTACATCAGGATGCTGCAAGTGAAATTATTGGTGAATTACAAGGCCATCCTGATTTCATTATCGGCAACTACAGTGATGGGAATCTTGTTGCTTCTTTGTTAGCTTACAAAATGGGAGTCACCCAGGTTAGTAGTGTCTGATTTTTCAATTAACAGCATCATGTATGTAACTTCAAAACATGCAAGTCTCGTATGCTCAAGTCCATTGAATTATGTATTTTTATTTCTCTGCAGTGCAATATAGCACATGCTCTGGAGAAGACAAAGTATCCTGATTCTGATATATATTGGAAAAAGTTTGAAGATATATACCATTTCTCTAGTCAAATTACTGCTGACTTGATAGCCATGAACCATGCCGATTTTATTATCACTAGCACGTATCAGGAAATTGCAGGAACGTAAGTATCTTCGTCCCTAAATCATTAATTTGTTTCTGAGAGACTGTAGGATGATATACGATCGTTTTTATTTCTAGCTAACCCAATCAACAAAATGAGTTAAGCTTTTGTCTTCACGATCTTATGTACTGTTGTGGATGTCATATATTATATTACTGTACATTATCCATATTTAGGAGGTTTATCTTTCCTGGTCTATGTACAGACCGTATGATTTGCTCAGCAGAAGTATTTAGTTTGCCTTCTCGATCTGCTTGAGATGTGCTATACTAATATTAACCAGTCAGATGCTTAGATTCTTCACATGCCCTGTTTTGTTTCAGGAAGAATACCGTTGGTCAATATGAGAGCCATACTGCTTTTACCATGCCTGGACTGTACCGAGTTGTTCACGGAATCGATGTCTTTGATCCCAAATTCAATATTGTCTCCCCTGGAGCAGACATGTCCATCTATTTCCCATACTTTGAGAAGGGGAAAAGACTCACTGCACTACATGGTTCAATCGAAAAGCTGTTATTTGATACAGAGCACTCTCATGAAGCCTTGTAAGTGATCTAATTTGTTTGATGCATCTTTTTTAGGACAGGTCACATTGGTGATTTATGCTGACTATGTTGGGAGGTTGAAAGAGGGATCTTTTGTGTGCCGACTATGTTCTTACAGAGCCGGTAAATAGTGAAAATTTTGTGATACTGTGATGGTGGTGGAACTAGAAACATTAAGTTCAACCTTAATCTCTCATTTATAAGCAGGAATTTTTCAAAATCAAGACAATCTAATAGGACCAAATCATTGCTTTGATCTGTCATTTGTATTTTATAAACATTGTACTTGATGAGTTTTTGGAAGTCACTGGAGAAGTGCTTGTTTCTTATACCTACTCTCTTTTTTGACATTGCAGTGGTGTATTGGATGATCGGTCAAAGCCTATAATATTTTCCATGGCAAGGCTTGATCATGTGAAGAACATATCTGGGTTAGTTGAGTGCTATGCTAAAAATGAAAAATTAAGAGACCTAGCAAACCTTGTTGTGGTTGCTGGGTACATTGACGTGAAGAAATCCAATGACAAAGAAGAGATTGCTGAAATTCAAAAGATGTATGACCTCATAAAGAAGTACAACTTGCATGGAAATTTCCGGTGGACAGTGGCTCAGACAAACCGTGCGCGGAACGGTGAACTCTATCGCTACATTGCTGACAAAAGAGGTATTTTTGTGCAGGTAAGCTTTTCAGAAAAAAAAATGAAGTAATTATGAATTTCCAATGTTTAGCGTTGTCTTAATCTGATAACTATGTGCGGTTGATTGCAGCCTGCATTTCATGAAGCATTTGGACTCACAGTTGTGGAAGCCATGACCTGCGGACTACCAACTTTTGCCACGTGCCACGGTGGTCCTGCCGAGATCATAGAGGATGGTGTTTCCGGGTTCCATATCGATCCATACCACCCTGATCAGGCTGCTGCAAAGATGGCTGATTTCTTTGAAAAAAGCAAGGAAAACCCAAGTTATTGGGAGATGATCTCTGAAGGTGGACTAAGCAGAATTAATGAAAGGTTTGTCTATATCTATGCACCTAGAGTTGTAGTAAAAACTAAAAAGGCCTACCTTGGATGGCTGGATGGGTATAAAGATTTATCATTCAAGGAGAGGGAAACAAAAAGAAATTGTAGTATGAAAATGTGATTAAATAGTCATTTTGATGATTTCAGGTACACATGGAAGATCTATTCCGAAAGGCTGATGACATTAGCTGGAGTTTACGGATTTTGGAAATACGTGTCCAAGTTAGAGAGAAGAGAGACGCGTAGATATCTTGAAATGTTCTACATTCTCAAGTATCGGCAACTGGTGAGTTACTCAATGGCTGTTCGTATTGATTTAGCAAAGTAGCCTATATTTTAAGATGGGTGTGGGGAATCAAGTTATTATCAAGCAAAATGCATTTAGCCTGATTGCACTAATATTTTTTCCCAACTCGCAGATGAGTAATATATGAGCTAAATCAGTGGAAAGTATAATGATGTTTGTTGCAGGTTGAAGCTGTTCCTCTAGCAACCGATGAGCAACCTTCCACTGTGGATGGTGCAGCCACCTTTCGTGGCCCGTAACGTAATCCCTGGCATCGGCATCTACAAACTAAACTATCACAAAGATAAATATATAAGATGTGAATGTAAATAGATTGTATGGATCCACAATCCATCGACGTGAGTGGATTTCTACCTGCAGACGTGAAGAATAAAGTGCCACATACCATGCGGGTAGGGGTTTCCTGTCTACACACACTTGTATAATATCCATCGATGTAACCTGCTAAAGCAGTTGAATAGGCAGCTTTGATGTCTTGTTTATTGTTCTCTTTTTCTCACACCCAATTAAGCTCTCTTGGCCCCTCTTCTCGGCTACAAAGATCGTCCCTTGATATCAACTATTGATGGTCAGGGTCTGCCAGACGAGCTTGCCAGACTCTACACCCGGGGTAGACCGGCCTGTAGAACAACCAGGTCTAGAACATTGCCCCATCAACCACTCTTAATTTACACATACATATCTTCGGGCATGGACCAAGTTTGACTACTGCCCATTGATTATTCCTAGCTAGCTCCACAAACGGGAACGCAAGCATCTTGCATCTTTCGTACGTGACTCGACGAGCGCATCAACGACCACTGGAAGTCTGGAATGCTAGTCAGTGGGAGGAGAAGCCGGAGGGGGAAGGCTTGTATAGGAGTGAAGGCTTCTTCAGAAAGTGGGTGAAGCCGTGATCAGGCGAACAATTTCTACTTGTTTTCTTAGAATGATGTGAAACATGTGCTTAAGGTCAGCCTTGACGAGACTCATTACAAGTACTATAGAGGAAGAGCATCGGCACACACAAAAATAATCTACATATAAATAAAATAATAAATTAATATTTTTAATAAGTGCATATATAAAATAGTTTTAAATTATATTTTTATTAATTAATTACAATATATATATTGATAGAATATATATGACTTGGATGAATTTTCATTAATTCTAACAACATATTATATTGAAGGAATAGTGTTCTTTAATTTAATGTGCAATGACTAATTATGGAATAGGATAATCGATAGAGATATTCAATCCGATTATTTTAGGAGTCGTAATGCTTTGCTAGAAGGTATATAATAGATTATAAAGACTGTTTATTGATTTATGCCGATTGCTTAGAGGCACATGACTACATGAGTAGTATGTAAGTTTATGATTGCAACCAGTCCTTTCTAAAGAACAAATGTTGATTTTTTTTTAATAGAAGGTAAGAGTTTGAGAAGTGTCAGATTTCGTTGATCCATCACCCTAAATTAAGTAAACCGGTCCAGCAAATTAAGAGAAAAAGACTGAGCCCAATTTTTTTAACACCAACCCAATTAATTCCCAAATTTTTTATGATAATACGAACCCAACTTCAGCCCATTTTGTTCATCAACTCCCCCTAATCCACATTAGCTACTTCATCTTCTGCAACTGCAACTGTATCTGTATCCATCGACAGAAAGAAAGAAAGAAAAAAAATCACCTACGCCTGCATCCTGCATCCATCGACAGCAGTGGCATCTTCACTCCTGAAACGGGCTTTGTATTTGGGCAACTGAAAACCCCGGACGGACGGAAGGAGAGGCGCTGCCTGGCTGTGGGTTGGACACTAGGTCTCGGGTTCGACTCCCATATCTTAATATTTTTAGTTTTCCCTTCACATTTGGAAACTCAATAAAGGGTATTAAAACCCTCTCTATTCTGACCTTTTTATTTTAACGCAGTGAGCCAGTCCGCTGTCGACCTCCTTGTCCGGCTATCACCGGCCGCCGCGGGACCGTCCACCTTGACATTGACGCAGGCTATCAAGGTTCCGGCTGGCCGCCTTCGACCTCGACGCCAGTTGCCGCCTTCTTTCGAGATTTATTGATTAAAGGCAGATTTCATTCAAAGGTAAATTTTCACTTTCCTATGTCAAAGTTTATGTATTATGAATTAGATTTTCAATTCAATTTGAAATACTTGAAAGTGAGAATGTTAGATTTTCAAATTAAAGTTTAAATTCTGAATAGGGATAATTAGGGTTTGTGAAATTTGAGAATCAATTCCGTGAACCTAATGTTTATTTGGTGGCTCGTGATACATGAGTTATTTATTATAGGAGAAAAAATGGAGAAATTTGTTATTCGAACTAACAGTCCATTGATTCCAATTTCAAGTTTTGGGTATTCTAGTCCTTTCGTTGCCCAGTCTCCAAATGTTAGAATCAATGTGGTTGAAGATGATGTTGTTAGAGTGATGTGATTGAATTTTGAATGATTTATTATAGATGAAAAAATGGGTTTGTAGTATTGAATATTTGAATTGGTTCGTAGTAGTGAACTCGGTTGTAGTATTGAACTGGTTCGTACGAATGTATCTTTTGCATATTTTTTCATTAGGTCTAAATATGCAAGCAAAATAGTTTATCTATCTTTTTGAGTTTTCGTATTCCTGGCTCCGCCACTGGTTTTAGAGGATGACAATATTACTTAATTTACATCTATGGATGATCAGATGGCCCCACAGTATTACTTAATTTACTCACTAGGTCTAAACTGTAAACTTGAGTAGAGACATTTTAATAATTACCAAAATTTATCAGCTTCCCATCTCAGCTCCTAGACAGAGGAAGAACGAAGAAGAAGAGCAATGGTGGCAAAGCCATGGAGGATAATCCCAAGGCCATTGCTTGAAACAGTCCTCAACAATCACTCTCAGCGCCACCGTGTTCCTCAACCTCTCATCCTCCACGGCCCCCGCGGTGTAGGCAAAACCTCCCTCCTCCTCGAACGTAATCTCTCTCCCCAGTTCCCAACTTAGGGTTTCTTCTTCGCTTTTCTGTATCTCATTGTTCGCTCTGCAGGTCTCTTGGACAACTGGAACAAAGGGCCCCACCTCACTGGGTATGTTGACTTCGCCCAATCGGTGAAAGATCACCATCCGCTCCACCAGAAATCTTTCCCATGGGGATCATGGTCCAATTGCCCCTCTCCTCCTCTCCCCTCCCTCCAATCTCACCTTGAACAATGCCTTGAATCCATGGCCGAGAAAGGCATCTGCCTCGGCACCATCACCTCCCACCGGATCTTCTCCACACTGAACAAACGGCACGGCCTCACCACCGCCCTTCGCAGCATCATACATCCCCAGGGCACATCGCCTACTGGCTCTAGGCTCGTGGTTTCGAAGAAGGCTTCAGCTTCTGTGTTGTGGGATAGGGCTGTGTTTGCGTTTTCTGCGAGATTGGATTCTAAGGAGGTTGAGGAGTTTGTGCGTCAAGGGAATGGAAATGGGAAGGGGATTAGTAAGGAGGAGGGATTGTATTTGAAGGAAGCAATAGTCGCTTTGAGAGTGGCGAAGGAGGTGATTAGAATGCAGCAAGGGTGGAGAGCTGATGCTATTGCTCATCTCAATTCGACTGGTGGGTTTTCAAGATCGTTGGCGCATTCTGCCACTGATTGGCCTTGCTTGTTGCTGGAATTGCTGTCCTCGGCTGCTGAGATTGATTATTTTCAGGTAGTCTCGATTTCAGTAATTGTTTGTTTATGTTTATTTTTGGATCATGGGTTGATTAGTTGTGGTTTGAATAAGACTTACATGCTTTCTATCTGTGCATATCCGATGATCATGCGTCACATTTATGCTCTTGGTTAACTTAGTGATATTGTTTCTGTTTGCCTGTGCTAATCTAAGGAGTATGGAATGTTTGTTTTGTCCATTGATTCGTGGCATGAATGTTTAGTGATTTTTCAAATTTGGATTATATGTGGGCAGCCGAAACTGGTGTTGAACAATATAGACGTTTTGCGACATGCACATCTTACTGACAACTCGACGGTCTGTGCATCTATGTACCACGACAGTTTGATATGGAGAATAATAGCTTTGGGGGCAAATGAGAGGTGTCTTCCTGTGATATTTGTAACCTCAGACAGGTAATCTCTACACTCCTTAGATTTCATGGCTTCTTAACTGGGAAGTTTATTTGATCCTTCCTGTGATGATTCATAACTTTGGTAAAGATGGATTTTTCAATTAAAATTTACGGAATATCATTTTCAGTTAAAAGTGTAGTTTTTTAGGAAGTGCTTACTGAGCTTTTTGTTACTGTAAGACAGTCCTGTAAATTATTGTCTTCTTTTAACTTTTATTGTTATGCTGAATTTCGGCATTCCATGCTAGCCTAGCATGTGTCCAAAATGAGCTTGTTAAGCTGCCTATATCTGGTTTTATAGTCTTAGAAATTAATACCTCATCTCTCTGTTCAGGGCAATTTTGAATCCATATCAACTGGAGAAGTACCAAGGAATCATGATTTTTTTTAAAGCTGCTAGACCTGACTGAATTTATGATCTAAATTATTCTTTAAAAGCATACCACTTCACTATTTCTAGTGCAGACAGCTGTTGTATGGCTTTGTTGCTTTGTCTCATAAAGAAGTGTTGTTGCTTGTTCTCAGTTCTCGCATGAATTCACATTTAAGGCCTAACAAGGATTGTGTTTTCCAGCTACTATTCATACCGAGCATTTCTGGATTTTGGATTCCCAGACATTTTTATCTCACGTGAGGTATTGAAAATAGACTTCAAAAGCATTTTCTTTCTGTTATTGGCCTTTTCCTTTTTCATGAAATCACCACAATTTGCTTGGAGTTTTACATGTTAATTGGACTTTTTCCTTTTTCACCCTAGACGTTTGGATGGACTGATGCAGAAGCTAAGTTGCATATGGTGCCTGAATACTTCAGTGCTTCAGAGGTGAGCAAAGTATCAAAAACTATTCTTTTTTGTCAGTTTTCACTGCGGTAGTATGCATGTCCGGTATGCTGAGAAGAAAATATAGTGCAACTGTTATGGTAATATAACCAACAACTAATTCTTGTGCATGCCTTTATAAATGCAGCTAAAAGTAGTGAATGAAGTCCTTGGCTCAAACCCTAGACATTTGTTTGAGCTCTATGCGCTTAAACAAAGTAACCATTACCAAAAGTAAGCGGATCTAGTATTTGACTGCTTATTGTGCTTCTCTGCCTTTCAAGTTCTCATTGATGTCTTTATAACTTGTCTGTCAGATAAAAAAAAATTAACTATTTCAATTGGCTTTGAAGTTTTTTGTTTTAAAATTTATATTTGGGCTGCTACTGTTTGGTATTTCCTGTACAAGTTGCTTTTCAGCTTTCCTGCAGTTATTTTATGTTTTTAACATTTTTTCCTTGTTGATTATTTGTTGTTCTCGTTCATTTTCAGTTATATAAATGATCCTGCTGTTAATGGGCTTTACCTAATGCTTGTGGTGATCTCTGCATGATTTTTTTTTGCACTCTAATAACTAATCTCTTCTTTGTAGAGTCTAGAACTGTAGTTTATGAAAATATATGTGAACTAGATCTTATGAATCACGAACTGACATTACATGACGCTCTTCCTCTCTAAATCTCACTTTCTTTACATTACTTGCAAGAGCACCTCAGCTTCTATTTTACTTTCTTTTCTGCTTTCTCTTTCATTAAACTGGCCATTTTGTATACAGGATGATGGGTGAAAGTAGTACATTTGAGGACATTATGGATGCATATTTGGCATATTTGCAGGTAAGTTTCATTTACTCATCCTACAATTTTTTTGGCTTATCATCACCCCATCCCCCCAAAATAAAGTGGGAATAAAAAAGTCACACTATTGAGATTTGATATTGAATCAGTCTGGCTTAGATTTACATCCAACAACAACAACAACAACAACCACCTAGTATATCCTGCAAAAGCAGGGTCTGGGGTTAGGATGTACGCACTCTTAGATTTACATCCAAACTCTCATAAATTAAAAACACTGCATTTTTAAGAATCACTTTGGATCTCGAGACTAAAATGTTTCAGATTGGGCTTGGTGGAAATCCAAACCAAGTAGTCCAATTCACAACATCAATTGGCAGAATCCCCTGCCTACAAGGGTGAAACAAATCCTAATGTCTGTTATATGCTCTTTCTTCTAGATTACTGTGGTGAATCCTGCCATGGATAAAGCTTTATCAATTCTAGAGAAGTTTGCTTGTGATTCACGCAAGGGGAAAATACCAAAGGATAAATTACGTTTTGGAGCTCCATGGAGGCATCCTCCACAAACGGACAATGCTACTGTTTGCTTGGAGTGGGCTAAGCTTCAACTGATGGATTGTGTTCAATGCCTTGTAAATGCTGAATTTGGTGTAAGCATCTTGTTCTACTTTCCTGTGCCATATTTCATTGTCCCCTCAGTTCATGGTGTGCCACGTGTATTTATAGTCTCTCAGTTCTTTGTTAAGTGTTAATCTCTGCTGAATCTACATGTATTTTCTTAGTTAAGTTATTTAGTTCTAAGGACAAATTTTGTTTACGTCATTAGTTTTTTTTCTTCTTTAAAATCTATTTAAGCACTTGTGTTTTTAATTCTTTAAGGTTGAGAAGTTATCCATTTTTGTTGAAAGAACATTATATTGGGGCAGATGGAAAATGAAAAGATTAGACTGTTTTTGGGATAGAGTAAATTCTTCATTGTCAGATGTAGTGCTAAAACTTTTTTTTTTAATGATTTTGGTATTGTAAACTAAAACGTGTTCAACTTTCTAATGTCTGGTTTTTCGTTTTCTTCCTTGCAGCTTAATTATCTAGCCGACTGTAGCCTTGAAATATTCGATGATCCTTCAATGCTAGCAATGGTGGAGGTATTTTCTATTGCTGAATCTGTGGATTTTTATTTACTTGTTGTTATCAAGCATTCTCTGCCTGTTTACGTGATCTTCTATATCGCCAGTTTGGATCTATTAACGAAGTTTAAGCTGCATGTCGGTAAAAGCATGATGTCCTGATGCAGCTATATTTTTCGTTAGCAACTTCCAATTCTTCTGCGAATCTGTGACTAATATTTTTCTGAAAGTTAGGTTAGTTTTTGAAAAATTACCCAAATTTCTATGTTGGAATCCATTCTGTTCAGTCTGTTTTGATAATCGTATATCTTGAAATAACCGTGTAGTTTCCTAATAGTGTTTCTTAAAAAATCCTTGTGCAGGTTGGTTTACTATATACTCAACGTGACCCATCCTTAATTCGTCCAGTATCTCGTGGTATCGAAAGATGCTTAGTGAGATGGTTGGTTGGCTCTTCTTGTCTGATTTCAATATGAGAGAAAAAATGGAGGAAGAACCGACTTACAATCTTACATATTCCCTGGTGTACTTACAGGCTTGTCCAAGAGCGGATGCAAATGAATGCCTGGAGGTCAATACAGTTTATCTGGCAGAGGTTCTTTCGGGGGCGTAGCTACCGCCACCTTATGCTGCAGATTGGTTATAAATAGATACAGTTAAAGAGGTATGTGAAAGTTCTTGATTTACTCCTGGTTAATCTTTGAAGATTTTTGGAACTTCATGATGACATATTACATGCTGATTTTAATGTTCTGTAATCTTAGTTGATAGGAAAAGAGTGTTGTTGAAATTCCTTGCTCCCAACCTCTTGAGGTTTTGCCGTAGCCAAAATATCTTAGTAATCAGAATGAATGTAAACATTTTGGGTGGAATTGCATTCCAGAAGTCCTGATATTACAATGCCATGCACAGATTTTCTTTGATGCGGATGATTGCTTGAACATTTTGGGTGGAATTGCATGATGAGTTGTGAGCATGTGTAACTTTGTGGAATTGAAATCTCTATGGTCTAATGATGCCATAATATTTAAGTCAACTGAACTAACTTCCTAGACAAAAGTTTGTTAATGGCCTAACACAGCTTTCACTCGTAATGACTTGAATGTAGAAATGACAAAACCACATGACCAATAACGGCTTGAATGTAGAAATGACAACCACATGACCCATAACCTTACCTGATCTAAAAGATTGAGGTTGGGGTCTGTAAGTTGGAAGTTGAAAACCTGAATTGTATGAACGCAAACATGAATACTTGCTGATTTAAGCAAGCCTGATAAACCCAAACCAATTATCACCTTTAACGGTCACTCTCTATTTTCCTTGGCTAGTTCCTATTGCGTCCATTTTTTTTTTAATTGAAGCTTTGATATCAAACCGACAACATTAATTTCGTGCCTTCAAATTGTGTGCAGGCATTTAATTCCATGACAAGTAAACCCTATGTCACTCTGATCGGTGAGCATCAGAATGGAGCCATTCCAGAGGTCACTTATTTTTGGGCGAAGGGCTAGTGCAATCAAATTGTAAAAATGTTTACCAGCAAAAGCTGGATCAGATCATTGCGGTAAGTCTCTTCTTCTGGAGTTTCCAGTTGTATTACCTTGGAGAGGTTTAGGGCTTAAACCTCTGAAAAGCATAACTTGCAAGGCCTTGAGGCTTGAACTTTGAAGGATCTACTCCTACAGGTTATACACCAATACGAAAACGAACAACTTTGAAGGATCTACTATTAAGAAAGGTGGTGATTGAAAGGGAAGGCAGGAAAGATTGAATGAGATTTCTAGTGAGGGGAAAAAACATGAAACAATTGTTCGAGTCCAAGTTTGTGCTTGTGCTTGTTTCACACAATTGTTTAAACATTGACATAATAAAATCAGGTACTTTCAAGCCTGTAAATCAAGCAAGTTATTTATATTCGGCCATTGGAATCGTGTAGAACAGAGGACGTTGATTGCCATTTGTAATGGCTGGCCAGTAACAGGCTTCAAGATGCCCTTTTGAGTGAAACATTCGAGGGTTTTGGTGGTTTTTTGTTGATTGTCATAGTTAAACGAGTAACGAAGATCTGAGGGTTTGCTAGTTGCCTTTGAATGGGGTTGCGGTAAACTTGAGATCAGGGAAAGGGAGGTTCCGGATGTGTAATCCGTGATTGGATCCGATGGAGAGAGTAAAACGCGAGATATGTGATGAATGTTTGGGGGTTCAAATCCTGAGCGAAGGTTGGGGTTCAAACCCGTGACTACTGGGTCTGCCCCGTCTTCACCATCGCCAAGCTTGTGCTTGTTTGGTTCTGTTGAATGACTTGAATCAATTAATTCTCTATTTGTCGAATTGGTGGATGGAATTTGTGGTTTACGATTCGAATGGGTGTCGGTTCAAGTGTTTGGATACAGATATCAAGGATCAAGCATGAAACTTATGTAGAAGGCTTATCCTTAAACCCTGGCTCCAGCAAGCCTACGCCTTGCGGCAGCCATACGAGGGATCATCAAGGGACTCGTAAGTAGCCAGCCATTCGAGGGATTGCATACAGAACTGGAAAGAACTCCGTTGGGAACCCCATAGTCCTGCTGAAAATATACCTGCATCAGACCTATTTATTTATCCCAATACCATCATGCAGTCTAACTATAGTACTATACAATAATTGTATAGTACTAATAAACCCTTATATTAAGCCAGACGGGCTCGTCACGACGAGTCCGTTTTCACCTCGACAGACGGTCTATTTGTCAATACAAGAAGATAGAACATACAAGAGTCTAGCAAGTACGACTCAGTTTCTCAGCTTTAAATCATATAGTTAAACTTGAAAGAAGTGTAATAGTGAATACGCCCTTATTAATTGGGAAAATATGAATAAAAGTGATGAGACTACTCAAACAACAATTTCTACTGTAGAAGAATAATCAGCATTATTAACATCTATAACTTATTTTATAGTATTTTATTTCAAAACAATAAAATAAATTCTTCAAATAAGCCACAATTGCTACCTATAAAAATGCCCTATAAATCTTAAAGGCTTGACAATCAATAGGTGTTTTTGAAGAGGGAAGCGTAGAGGAGGAGGTTCCACGTGTCAGGGAGGCCACCGAGACACCAATGGCTGCAATCGGAGAAGCTCCTCCCGGCGGTTCCGTACACGGACGGGTGGCCGTCTTTCCTCAACTGCGACATCCCCGTGACGTCAAGCAACTCCACTTTGCCTGAGACTCTCTTGAGTGTCCTCTCCAACACGACTTGGGCCGGGTGTGGGCCGCCCGGATACCGCGGCCCAATATACGGCCATTTTTGGCCCAGACAACTCTCCTTGGGCCTGGCCCAGTCAGTCCCACTGCGAATACCACCAGTCATATAGTAATATAAGATAAAAACAAATGAATATCTATTTAGTTCACTGAACGGATCTTAGATTCATTTGATTCTCAACTTGACAGGTGACCACTATTAAATATGTCTGGAATTTAAAAAGTAACGAACGGATGAATGATCCGTTCATGTGTAAAAGTTGAAACTTAAATTTTAAAAAAATTTAAAAAATAAGACATACAACGAACGAATCTATGATACGTCCATGCAACTATTTATATATAAAAAAAAATTGTAGGGTTACTTTTAAAAAAACACACACAGATGAAGGATCCATTTGTTATATTGACCGGATTTTTGATCCGTTTGTTACTTTTTTAATCTCAGATGTATTTAATGTTGGACACATGTTAAGTTGAGGGTCAAACGAATCTAGAATGTGTTTGTGTTGAGTGCATATAGCACCTATGCTGTGCTCGGTGCATATAGCCTTTTCGAAACAAAAGAGATGGGTATAAATAAAAGAGATGGATGGTGCTACTACTTGGTATGGTCAGGAGAGATGCCTTGGAAGAAAACCATGGTTTTGGAGGGATCAATGGAGGCTTTCACCCATCTTCTCCACGTCTCTAATCCTATTTCATATGCTTCCAAGCGATCCATATCTTTCGTCGTCGTCTTCCCGTATTCTATCACGTCCCATCTTCATCCACATTCACATTCACAATCACATTCATATGAAATTATAGAATTCTTTAAGGCAATCCAACTTACGGTTGCTCGTGGCCTGTGTGAAGCCACCAGTGCCATGAGTTGAAGATGAGGACGTCGGCTGCTCTCCAGGCGTTGCCACTGGCGATGCTGTCCAGCTTCAGGACCCGCCGCCTGTTCTTTCTGTCCCTCACAATGTCCACCAGAAACGCGTTTCTTGAGAACGTCACTGAAACGTTGTAACCCTATAAAATCATATAACACATGATTCTACCCTATGAAATCATGATGAGAAGTAAATGAAAGGGAGTAATGTATGAGAAGCGTACAGGAAATTTAAATATGGAGAGGTCTCCGATTCGAGTAATGGTGTAAACTGCGCGGGGTACCGCAGTATGAAGCAAACAGGTTAGAGACTGCCATTGGTTAAGGCTTATTGAATCTCCCACAAACATGATTTGCTTGTCTCTAAACCTCCTGAGCAGCTTTTGCCCATCCAGCCTGCACACATACATATCGCATATCTATCTGTCATAAGGTGAATTATATTGCAGATGAGTTATATGTGAAATTCAGATGAGTTACATTGGTAAATTGCAGGCATGAGGTTGCCATTTGAGCTTCAGGTAGAGGGAGTCAGGCCGACCGTTCGCCTTGCAGTCGAACTGGTTGAGGATGAAGGGGCACTTGCTTGGCTCATACAATGGGTATGAAGCATCGTATACCCACTTCCCTTGGTAGATATCACATGCCTCTTCTGACTTCATCTGTTTCGTGTTGTATGCAGAGCAATGTGCAGCGTTTTGGCTGAGGAGGATGACAACGAGGAGAACCAGGGACATGACGGTAGAAGAAGCCATGGATAGAAATACTGAAGGAGATAGCTTATCCATATATAGTATATACGACACAATACAACTAGTGGCGGATCCAGGAATTTTTGTAGGGGGACTGAAATTTTTTTCCAACAAATGACGGTTTGAAATGTTCGAGTCTAATATTGTACCTATATGCACCGTTGACACCTTCAGTCTTGCTCATTTGTTGAATGACACTAAAAACGTCACTATACTGTTTTGCAGATTCAGGAACGAGGAGCCAGGAGGATTCAAACTAGGCATGTTTCGCTCCTTCATCAAATTCTTTACATGCCTTATCCACTAAGCTATTATGACTTTATGATTATATTCTACTTCACTTCAATATATTACTAAATTAGCAGATATATAAATATACCCATACCCTTATTTTGGTCAGCGGGGGCTTCGGCCACCTCGAGCCCCCCACAGATCCGCCCCTGAATACAACAGCTGCTGTGCCTTGTATATATTCATATAATATATAGTCCGGTTATTTATGCACAGGGTTTTGATGTATTGCCTTGTTTACATATACTCTCTTTTTTTTTTACTGAAAGAATAAGAAATAAGATTTAAGTGAATCATAATGATTAATTTTTAGTATATAGTCATCATGGTTTAAATCCCTCAAATTACTGACATGGTTTTTGAATAATTTATACGCTAAATACAGGGAGCATTAACAACACAAAATATAATGTAGCCAACAAGAACTGAAAACTCATGCATATCAGTAAAATCAGTAAAATCTCTATACATATCTCTCGTGTGTTTTGATTCATTTGTTGACAGTATCTATATTTATGTGCTTGTATAGGATAAAGAGACATACATATACACAGTATACAGGATCAATCGAGCCAATAGGGTCGCAGCATCAACATCTTGAATCCAATTGTCTTCGGGGTAATCACATCATAACACATATAATCTGCTTTCATCTGCAGTCACAGCTTAGGGATCTTGATCCGTAGGATTCCTTCCCTGCATTTTTCCCACACATTTACAAAATAAAATCTCATCATGAACAGTTTTTTAGGAAATCAGATGCACACAAGGTTCACATTGTTTAATCTAGGCCTATCATTCCTATCAACTGGATTGGGGAGTATGTTTGTAAGTTTATTAAGGCCAGTCAGGTCGGAGTGCGAGCATTGCTCCTTCTAATGTAGTTCCCAAGATGTCAAAAGTAGGTAAGCGTAAGAGTACTTACACAAACTCAGCTGAAATTCCACCCTTGTTGACATTGGCTGGGAGAGGCCACACGAACTGGCAAGGCCCAAACAAAATCTCTTTCTTGTGGTAGGTGGTGCTGGACCGATTACTAGAGCAGCATCCCAGTGATGTCCACTTCGTTGTCGAGCGTCTTCCCATTACAATTAAGCTGCAAAGGCCGATGGAAGTTATGAATGTGAAATGATCCGAGATCATCATGGAAGCAAAGATTGTACTTGGATGTGAGCCTTACCATTTGGCATTGACCTCCACTCTGATGTCACCAATGCCAAAACCAGGAAGTTCCATGGAGATGATATACTTGCTTTCGGATTCTGCAATATTCGTTCTTGGGGACCATGGACCTCCTGCTAAACAAGACCCGTTGAGGATTACATTTGGAACTATATACATGTAACAGGCCTTTTGGTACAGCTAGTTGTCAAACCCACTATATGTGAGACTGTTATGACTCACATGAGTAATTGAAGAATATTCACAAGTTCCCACTTATATCTTTCTTCTTTGTTTAATCTGTCTCTCACTCTCTCCTTCTCTCCATGATGGAAGATCAAGGAGCTGAGATTATTTTTCCGATTGCAAATATATAAACAGCGATCAATGCTAATCGTCAAGAGTTGCAAGTGAAAAACTATTTTGCAATTAGATTTCCATAATTAATGTGGCGAGAACATACCATTTGACGGTTTAGAGGTGGAGATGTGCTTCTTAGAATCAAACCGACTGTCCCGATAAGGAGTGCTGCTTGGCCGGGCAAATTTAGGGGGCTCAGCAGAGGGTAACCTGAAATCATCCTCAACAGTTTTTATGGCATTGAAACTGGGCACACTATTCACAACTTTAGCAGGTCTAGAAAACAAAGGGGCCTCAACAGTATCGACATTGCCATAGGTGGAAAAAGCACCTCCGGGTTGAGATGGGTTACCCTGCACAATGCAAGTGAGCAGCTAATGCATTGATCGAGAAATAGAGCTCAACTCTTGAAGTGCAAAATGATTACAATAAATGGAAGCTTGCTTCATTAAACTCGGGAAGTGCTATACCAGGTCCATGGAAGCTTGCTTCATGAAACAACTTTGATTAGAAGACCCTTGTCTTGCAAAGAACAGTCGGTTGTCATACCTTGTCACTGGTGAGCTTAAACTGCTACTACAATTCTGATGGAGAAGTCGAATTACCAATATGAGGGGAAAATGGGCAAACTTCCAAGAACAAGCAAATTAGCCCATATTCATGGGACCATACATTAATGATTTCAACCAATTCACCTATTTTTTTACTTTATACATGTAATCTAATCACAAGGTAAGCTAAGCTTCAATGATGTGGAAATGCATCCGTTTATCCATCAATTCACTCATCAAATGAAAATCGAGATGAGAGACGAAGTAAATTTCTTTCAAAAAACTTACTTTTGAGGTAATTGTGAAATACTTTTTTCAGATTTATTTTTGCGAATTCAAATAGGTATTGTAGTTCAGTAAGGGTTGGGACAACTAACAAATAATTTTAGAAGTATAATTTTTAGCAATCCAGAATTCCAGATGCATAAATCAGGATCCTAGATGAGCAAGCAAAGGGCAAGAAGGTAACCAACTATGATTTAATTTTATTCAATTCATGTAATGCCAAGTTTAGGTAAACATACGAAGTTGAAAAACTGTACTAACTCATAAAGAATATCAAAAGAATTCATATGCCAAAACTATAGGGCAAGAGTATGAACTAGTCTAGATACTAGTTCATGTGCATTCAAATATAATCCCAAAGGAATTGAGTTCAGAGACCAACCCAAAATCCATAAGCACTAGTTACAGATCAAATAGCATACTCATTGAGCATTCACAGGCAACACATCCAAGTGTAACAGTAAACTAAACAATTTCCTAAAACACAAACCACTCTGTTCCAGCACAAGGCATTTCATCGAGCAGTTGGGGTGCACTCTCATCAAAGGAAAGAGAGCAATTACCAGAGGGAGCAAGCGAGAGGCACCAGCGGAGAAGTCATTTGCGCAGGCAAAGTGGGCAGCAATGGTGTTGATCCTACGCTCAGCATACTCGGACTCCATTGATATTCAAACTTTGGTCGATTCTTTTGGTCCAAGTTCCAGAGCAAATGAGACCGCACAGAAAAAATGGGATTGGGGTAGCACCTAAAAAAATGTATGGACAATGATCCAGAAGACACAAGTGGAGGGGAAGATATTCAACCCAGGCGAGGCGATATTTTTGGGTTGGAAAATTATCTCCGATTTTTTTGGAGCTCATTCATCCCCGTCAACATTCAAGCTCAAGAGAAAATATCAACCGCCACTTGATGACGATCAGATATTGGTTTTAAAAAAAAAAATTAAAAAAAATATTTTTATTTTAATGTTTTTTTTTTGGTAAACATCTTTAACGGTTCGGCTATATACACTGCATGATTAAAAGGGGTTAAATTTTTTTTTAAAAATTTAATTAGTCACAAGGCTTGCACGTCCTTAAGGACGTGCAATTTTAACGTTGTGATTTGTGGTGTATATAGCAACACCCTTTAATTAATGTAATACGTAATGTGTATTTGTTGCTTTGAATGCGATATTGTATATTTAGGGTGTGTTTGGATTGCAAATGATTTATGTTTATAATTCAAAATAGGTTTGGTTAACACAATTTTTAAGGTGTTTAAATTACGGTGTTTTTGGATTTCATGATGTATTAGTTATAATGCAATTATTTTATCTTTTTATGTGATTATTTGGTTAAATTACGTTTCACCTCGGTTTTTACGATATTTTTATTTTTACAGTCAAACGCTCACATAAAATGAGGTAAAATAATTACATTATAATTAAAATGCAATGGAACCTAAACACACCCTTAATATAATAATACTAGACTAGATATAGCTTTCTCTATAAATATATTATCAAGATACATCTCAAGTCTCAACACCAATACGGAGACATTGAAACGCAATCAAACATATATTTTGGTACAAACAAGGTATATTATAATCACGCAAATGTCACTCTGATAAGCTATGCAGATATAAGATATCTTTTAGATCCTCATAAAGTGAGATCTCAAAATGGTTAGACTAACTCCAATGGTATGGTACAAATGCTTAAATATGCACATTTTGATTCAAATTGTGCTCTAATGGTTACTTTTGAGTGCTTAAAATGTGTACATTTGCACACAAAGTGCTCAAATATAAGCATTTCACCTCCCCAATATGAAAAAACTTTTTATCACTTTTCAATAAAGTAAAGTCATTTATATTGTTTGTTTTTAAATTTTTTCTTTTCCTTTTTAATTTAATCATATTTACTTAGAGATATGTGTGTATAAAATGCACATTTAACTAATGGAGTAAAACATCAAAAAGTGATTTGCATTTTTAAACACCTTGTGCAAATATGTATATTTACACATTTAACCATTGGAGTTAGTCTTATGGGTTGAGACATGAAGAGAATGTGTTTGCTAAGATCCATATCCAAATATGTACAATAAGAATGTAAATTAAGACCAATAGTTGAAAGTCCAACTATTATATATTTAAAGTTAATGCATCATTTATCATGCAAGTGGAGGAAGGATATATCAAATACAATTAGACAAATCATATTTCACCAAATTCGACCAAAAAACATCGAAATAAAACTCTTATATACAACATATTCGGTCAAGTGATAATCCTATTGCTATACTCACAAAGTAACTACCCCTAAACAAATTTATAGAATGTGTACAACATCATAATGTATCAACCTTGAAAAACACATTAAGGAGAAAGAATTATACACTGCATTTTTTTATACTTTGTTTCCTTGGGTTTTTTTTTTCCTATGAATTTTCTTTATCCAAGTTTTAATGAAGCAAACATTATTTACCTAAAATTGTACAGTAAAAGTGTGAATATTCAAGAAAGTGTCTTAATTTTTTGTCCTAACGGTGAATTACTCACATTCACCACTTTATATTACCGTTGGCTGTTTTGGCTGGCTGCAACCTGCAAGTGATTAATACATATGATCAATCAAACGATAGCATTGATTCCATTGCAAATATAGTCACCAGAGATGGTTCACAGGCCAAAGCATCCAACAGAGGGCTTGACCGCATCAAACGACCTACCAAAATCAAAGTGGCAAAATGAGGAATGACCACCCTCTGAGGGCTTGATCGCATCAAACGATCATCCAAATCAAAGTGGCAAAATGAGGAATGACCACCCTCTACCTAAGAACTCGAGTTTCTCTTTTCCTTGTTTTAGCAAACACCTAAGACGGCGAAAAAAAAAGGACTTGGATAGTTTTTTCAGTCATTGGAGGTAGAACGTTCCTAACAGTAAAACATCACCCCTTTCACATTCTCCTTGATGCTCGGAACAGCTCGGACTGGGATGCTGGTCTGGCCTGTAGCTGTGCTAGTAGATCCACTGTCTGAGATGTCCGTTTCCATGTAGTAGCGTGCACGAAACGCTGCCAAGTGAGCGTAGTACGCAGGTGGAACTGCACAAACAATGAACCTTGGTGAACACCAAGTTGTAAGAAGTGTTCATGAAGATCAGGCGAGAAGATAATGGACTTACCTACAGAAACAGATCTAGTGCACCTTGCATACCTGAAAATTCAATCGAACCCACAATTGTTTAAGATAAACAGAGTTAAGATAGAAAACGAGTTCACAAAGTATCAGTCAAAACAGGGAAGAGAAATTACGTGTAGCATAAACTGTTTGTCAAGAGCTGCAGCAGATCAGCTGTGAAATAGTTCTCATCATAGAGCACATGGTAGTGAGTTGGGCGACTTGTGCCCTATAGAATGCCAAATCCACATAAGATCAGAAAGAGTCGAGTCGTAAAGATATACTGTATCATTGTAAAGAATTTATACCTGAATTGTAAAACAAGTGGATTATGAGTAATGACTTTACCTGGATGCCAGAGTGGCTGCAAAGATAGAAGTCGAATTGGCTGGGATGACAGACTTTGGTATCAACAACCGTGCCTGAGACAACAATGAAGCGGTACCATTGAATACAAATAAAATCTCAAATAAACAATTTTCAGCACATCAGAGGACCAAACCTGGCAAAATGTTTCCACTTCTATCAGTCATGTTGCGATCCACAGCAAAGAGCCGCGTGTGGTGCCTCTTCTGCACGACAACAAATGTAACACGAGGCAGATACCCCTCTTGTATCGATGCACAAGCCTACACCAGGTAAGAAGCAAATCAATTGACCAGTAAGGAGCAAAGTATGATCAAATTGAGTGAATTTAATTAATTGCCTTTATCTTTCCTATAGGATTCAGACCTAGTTTACAGCCATACGGCCCATACATGTAACATACCTTTCTAATTGCATCCATCTCATGTAGTAGAACCTGTGCAAACTGCCCTTCACTAACACCATCTCTGCTCATTAAATCAGATAGCAAAACAATAAGCAGGCAGTCTCACAAGCAAGCAAATATTACAAAATTAGCAAGCTAACCCCCAAAAATATCCTCACCGGTAGAAGATAATCCTTTCAGGTCTTCTACCAGTTGACTTGTAAAACGCAACAAGCAATTCCCTGCAGAATGAACACCACCAATCAATTAACTTCTTACACTGTTAAACTAAATGTAAGTCGAAAAGTTGACTCCATATTCACCTAATCATCCCTGCATGAACCTGGCCCCTTGTTGGATCATTCACAATTTTGTAAAGATCCTTAATAATTTCCTCCCTGGGGCCTTGTGCAGAAAGCAAGCATCGATATTTAGTGACATCTGGCCAATCCATTGAAGCAACAACCTGTAATCGCATTCTGCACGTTTCAGATAACATAGACCAGAAATAGATAGGATTAAGCAAAGCAAACTTATATAAGAGCATACTGCAGCAATCGACGGAGTTGAGTCCTCGCCAGGTTGCGCATGGGTGACATCAGCACCAAAAATAATAGTAGGAATGTCAGTTAAGCATGGAATCTGTTTGTGAATAGCATCGTACAGGACAGTGTTCTGCCCACCAACCTTGCAAATGGGAAAAGGATAGGTCAAGAATTGGAGAGCAGATTCAAGTATTAAAAAAAGAGCTAAAAAGTTAGCATAAGTGACTAGAAACCTTGACATTGATTTTCAGAGAGACATTCTCCATATACTGCATGCTAAGCTTTGAGGCGTTCCTAGGTTGGCAGCACTGAGTAATGATGTCCAGTTCTGTTTCACATATCCGCTTAATTTTTCCTGCAATCAAGAGAGGAAATTCAATAAGTTTATTACTAAGCCAAAGAAATACCTAAATAACCCGTGATCCTTACCATATGATCCACTTTGATCAGGCAATATGATGATCAGTAACTGAAGCTGTATTTTAGCTTGGATCGCTTTGGAAGCAACGTCTGCAAGAGCTCTCTCAATTTGAAAAGGGGAAAAAGCTTGAATGGGTATCACGGGCCTCTGATTAAAACCCTTCACAAAGCAAGGACAATATTATAAAAATTGATTTATGCGTGATGATTGATTTTCAATAAATGACATACCATTCCTTTACTAATACACATGTTGACCAGCTGACCACAAAACTGAGAAACCATTCCTGATTCCATCCTTGAGAAATTTAAGCACGTCCAGTAATCAACTTTCCCACCATTGTACATTTTCTACAGTGCAAAAATTAAAAAAAATGATTTAAATCGCAGACATTAGGAAACCGGTCAGAAAACAGAAACAATTTTAAGTAAAGAGAGGATCACCTTTTCAATCATGTTCCACTGCCCCATACCAGGAGTAACAATTGACTCCCGTCCACTATTATGATATTGAAGCTAAGATAGTACCAACAAAATCCAAGTATTAAAAAGAAATATCAAGCATATCCAGTCAAATAGATCAAGCTATAAACCAATACTTACCATAGGAACGGGTAGAACTCGGGCCTCAATTGATGTGGCCACTTCATTTACTTGCATACCAAATTCTTTGGCAACAACTTGATTTTCATTGTACCTATTATCCTGAATAATCTTCGTAATACAACAAAAAACCATTCAAGGGGACTGTTAAGTTTTAAGAATTTTGCAGAGTAAACAATGCACTTTTCAGCAATCAGCACAGTCTTGTGTTAGTAAAAGCATAACTACAGCATCCATACCTCCTTGATATTTTGCTCTCGTTCATGGGGTCTTAGGCAAGTGGCTTTTAGCATATTAGAAACTTGCCTCTCATTCAGCTTTCTTGTGTATCTTTCACCACTGACTAGTTTGCACATCTAAACCAACAACACAGGTTCCACATAAGAGACCAGAGACAAAAAAATATATATATATAGACAAAGCATTTGACCAAAATAAAACTAATACAAACAGGCAGAAAGAAAAGGATCAAAATGGAAAATGCAGTACCTCCAACGGTATATGTACAGCTCTCTTCCCCTGGCCTGAAATAATGCACGGAAGGTATGGATACCTAAGATCAATTTGATAGCGCTCAAAAAAGTACTCATGCACAGACTTCTTGGACCCATCATCTCCTTCAAAACTATAAATAAAAGAGAAGAACCAATAGTTAAATCTAAAAGAAGGGAAAAACAAGATAGTACACCAAACCAAAAATCCCTGTCAAAATCAAAAAGGAAACCATCAGGTTTGGTAGCCAAAATATATATGTAACTCCACAAAGACCCAGGAAACTATTGCTTAACATTACACAATACTATCATTGGCCTCATGAATTGTTTTATAAATATGCAGGGAAAGATGAGTGCCAATCTCGTTGGTTTTAATTGAGCAAAACTGGCTTCGCTTTGGACAAACAACATCGAAATTACACAAGGACATGTTGAATAACCAATGTAAATAGAAAGGAAGCTTACATCACTTGATCGGCATTTTCAGGTGATACGTTGCTGACTTTGTGCTTCTGGGGGTAACGCCTATAAGAAGTTTCAATTGTCGTCCCTCTTAGAGCTTTTTTGACCTGAACAACGCAATGAACATTTATAAGAACTAAAGCTAAATAATTCCTCAAACGATAAGCAACCACCACACTTTTAATGGTACAAATCGCATCTTAAATAGAGACACATCACTGAATCTTCGTTAGTATCATAATTTGAGTATTATTTACTACCTTCAGACGATCAAGATCCGACAGAGGCCTGGACAAATCACGCAAGTTCAAAAACTTGTTAATAAATTCAATCACCGAAATTGCCTCATAAAATGGCCGGGCAGATATATCTACAATAATAGAACAAAACCATAATTAGTTCAATAACATGACTCGTAAACCTGAAAAGCTAAATATGAGGTGAAGACTTACCAACATTAAGTGACAGACCCATCTGTGTTGGCCTAAGAGACTGATAATAGCCTCTCCAGTACTCTAAACCTGATCCTAGATCACCTTTCCCCAAAGACAATGAGAAATAGGATCTCCCAATGACAACAAAGCTGATGCATATAAGACAAGGCATCGTCAGGATACAATATAAGTCAAAATATATGATACATCATCAAACATAAAAACTAGCAAATTACTTAGCGGGAGCGGCAGATTGCATGACCACATCAAGCACATGAATAGCATCTTGGGGAGATTCTGATTGTCGGGCAGACAAAAACTCCTGAAGCTGATTTGTATCGATTTTTGCAGCCAGTTTAAGAGTAACTTTGTATTCCCTTTCCCTTATCAGGCAGTTTAAGACAAATGAAAGCAAAATTTAGTAACGCATAAGGATTGTAAAGAGCATAATCAGAGGTGAGAATAACCTTGGACGGCCTGAATCATCCTCAACAAATTGAACAACAAATTCCTTTGAGTTAAAGGGGAGTGATCCAGCCGTATAAAGACTCTTTTTGCCGTCATAGGCAGGGATTTTATTCCCCAGCTGAGTTTTGTAAGTCGTCACAAGTTGAGAAACAACCTTTCTGGAAAACCTTTTGGATGTGATGTCCGGGCTAATAGACACCTGTCATCAACAAGATAGATTTAAAAGTGAACACTAGACTACCATATTTATGCTCCATACCAAAATCTTATGAGCCTCAAAATTGGTCACTCGCATTTAATACAATCGCAATTCAAAAAAGTCAAGATTGCTTTGACTCGCCCCCCAAAAATTACGAGGACAAATTTACACAGAAAGTAAACCATGAGACCAAAAATTTGGGATTAGGTTAGAAATTGCCAACCATTACCCCAAGTATGACACAAAATGAGACCAAATAGATGCGAAACCCAGAAGATTGCAACCAGAAAAATTAAATGCACCATACACTCTGCAGAACGGGCGTACACCAGAGTATAACACAAAATGAGAGAACTAATCACAACAGACTTTCAATATCGAAGCAAATTAAGACATGAGAAATGTGCTTCGAAACAAGGGCAAGGAACTCTCAAACAAGGATGATAGGGCCTGGAAGAGCTCATACAGTGCCTGAAAACAAACGATGAGAGCTAAAAACAGTAGAGAAACCCATAATATGGCACAGAAACAACGACAAAAACTACAACGTATCATACACTTGAACCTGAAATTACAGAAACCAAATAGCCACATTATCTACAGAGATTGCAGCAGAGAGACCCTTGCCAAAAAAAAAAACAATAAGCGCAACGGATCATACACTTTGCAGAGCGACATTCACCAGAGTACAACACAAAAACAACCACAAAAAGCCCTTCAAATCCAAGGAAATCAAGACGATAAGAAAGATGTTTAGAGAAAAGGTCAAGAAACCTCAATCACTGCCTGGAAAAGGTCATTAAGCGCGAAGAAAACGTGGACTCAAGTTCAGGGAAGTAAGCAAACAGATCTCTAACAAAACTAACCAAAAGCACACAAAAACAGACATAATCGCAACACGAGGGAAAAGGTGAAGAGAGAAGTTCTCACATCGTAGTGATGAAACTCCTGATCCTTGAGTTGAACGACGAAATGATTAGCCCTTACGACGCAGCGGCGTCCGATTTTGCCAAAGTCAGGCCTCGGCGGAAGTCTGTTCGGAGGCGGAGCAGACAGGTTCATTCCCTTCTGTAAGCGACCGGTGAGAGCATCAACTCCCGGCGCCGCCGCTTTCTTCCAAATCGCATCCGTCAACACCTCCAGCGCGGGAGCGGGGCCTCGGCCTCTACCGCCACCCCCGCCGGAACTGGAGCCAGGAGCGCCACGGCCGCCTCCGCCGTATCCTCCACCAGGACCGCCATATCCACCACGGCCTCTTCCTCCGGTCGGAGCACCCCTCCCACGTCCGCCATATCCACCACCACTGTAAGACATGTTTGCAGAGAGGAAAGAGAAAAGGGGAATACAGAGAGTATGGGAGACTAAAGAAGAAAGAGTGTGCGAAATAAATGGGTCACCCTCCCCGCTTTTATTTCAAACATTGCTACTACTAGTAGTAATTTGTGAGTTGGAAATGAGGAGGAGTTGTAACCTCCGCTTTGACGACTTTACCCCTGGGTAAAACATTCAATTACCATCGTGGGTTCTTGCTTGCGGAAGAAGCTTACGGAAGTGTGGAGCACGCGCCCTAGGTGGGGGAGAGTGGACACCAAATATTCTGTACGAGTGGGAGTGGGATCAAAGTAATGCGAGAGTGATCTCCTACAACTAGGGTTATCAAAACTCAACTTAATTCTAAAATATTGATTGAGATATTTTTACCTAAAACTAAAAAATCGGTATTTTTTTCTGGATTAACCGGGCGATCCAATTTCTTAAAATAAAACTTTAATCAATTTAAAACCAAGAAAACCTCAGAGTCATACTAGGGTAAGTTGAGAAATTAATATATTATTAAAATTAATTGATTTATAATTCTCAATTTAGTTATTCAGTTATGTGCTTATTTTTTATATGTTCATTTATAATAGTTACTCTGGGTCTATCGGAACTACTCTTTCGACTAAGTAAATTGTGCGTACAATTTGACATCCTAGAACCTGCTTGTAGCAGGACATACTAGATTATTGTTGTTGTAACTGATTTATAATTATATATTATTAAAATTATTTAAGGAGATTCCAATTTATTACGTTTTATTCATAGGTGATAGTGGGACCCATGTACGGAATTAAGCTCGATATATCATCAGCGGTGAGAGGATGAAGAAGAGGCAATATTAACAAGGAAATGTTGAGTATCGAGCCCCTACCGTGTCCTTTTGTCAGAAGAGTCGTGACAGCGGGCACCTGATGGTGGAGAACCGGTGACGGGATCGTTGTCTCCATTATTCCACCAATTCGGAAAGCCGGTAATCTTGAAGCATCAAGAAGCTTCATGCCCAGATCGAGCACAATGTGAGCACTGAAAAGCATTGCAATCTGGAGTTTGAGAGGATGTAAAGACTCGGAATTTTAAAATATTATTTTATGGATTAAGATTTAAATTATGATTTAATATTGATTTGGATTCTATTTAATTTGTAAGATTCGGAAAATTTTGAAAATCTCCATCATCGAGCAACTAATTTTATTTTAATTCTTTTAAACCGGATTCCGACTTAAATTTGAATTTGATTAAATGGATTTTATTCCGCTTTCATATACCGAGATTGAAGATATTGTTCAGATTTCCTTATTATTATTCGGATTTTATCTTTTGATTTAATTTAAATTGAGTCGGGATATGGTCGAGAGAGCGGACTTCGAGGTTTAATTTTCAAGTAACTTGAATTTTGATTTAGGACCACTTGAGACTTTTATTCTTCCCTTTTTCTTCACCAAATTCAAGCCCAATCCTTCTTGCTCCCTCCTTGTTTTTGGATGCAACAACAACATCACCTTCCTCCCTCCTTCCTCCTCCCCATCTATGGCAAAACACACCCCCTCCCTCTAAAGCTTATATACCTCTTTTTGGGAAAAATGTCAAACACTCCCACTCCCTTAGTTTTTGATTTGATCGACAACCCCTAAGAGCATCCGCACTCATGGGATTCATCTTTCCCTATAAGCTTCCCCATCCTTACTTATGGATGTGAGATCAACCCCATCTTGAAAAGGAGGAGGGGGAACCTTAGTGGAAAGGGGTAATCTCATCCCCTCCCCCATTCACCTTTTGCTTTATAAAATTAATAAAAGTGTGGGTTTTGTAATTTTTTATTAGGTAGATTAAATTTTGATTGTTAAAAATATATGGTGTGGTATAAATAAAGTTAAAAAAATAGTAATGAGATAAACTTATGGATGTGGGTTAAAAGTTAGAAATTATTAAAAGATGGGTTAGAGTTAGTGGAAAATGAGGTGTCAAAATATTACGAAGAGAGACGAATGGGGTTACCCCATGAGTGCTGATGCTCTAAACTCCACTCCCTCTCTTTATATGCTCATCAAACAACTCTAGAGAACCCATCCACAAACACCCAAAGACACAACCCTTAACTACACTCTCTTCTTCATCTCTCCCTCACCTTTCTCCATTTCAAATAACCACAAAGCCACCTCCTATCTACGATCTTCCGATGAGCCACCACCACCAGCTGCCCACCGACAGCGTCGACCACGTATCTAGGAGCACCAGGTGATGCCCAGGAGGCCGCCGGAGAAACCCCGCCACTGAGCATCTTCTTCCTCTTCCTCCATTCCCCTATTTTGATCCAAGCTTCGGTAAGACTTCATTTCGCCTTCATTCGCTTCAAAACAACCTAAAGCTACACATTTACTCACTCCTCCGTCCTAGGCCAAGAAGGACCGCTCCCAACTCCGATGAGGCAAGATTGAAGTCATTCCTTCCCTCATTCCCCTATTTTCGTCTCAAAGAGGTCGATCGGTATTGGTTTCGCTTTCGTTTTCCGGTTAAAAACCCATTAAAGGCACACCTTTATGACCTTTTCCGTCCAACCCAAGTTCCCTGCAGCTCCCCCCCCCCCCCCACACACACACACATCGACGAGCCTCAAAGCAACCTCGAGCACCCCTGGGGCCACTTTCGAAAGCCTTCGGTAAAGCTCACTTCCCTCCCTTTCTTTTGCTCACGTTTTACTCCTTTCATGTTGGTTAATGTCGGGGAAGAGTGTCGGAGAGGCTAAGAGTGATTAGGAGTAGAAACGAGTGGGTTCAAGCCAATATCGAACCAATATTGCGTGTTTCGCCGCGGCGAAACCATGGTCACCGCGACGAACTGGACACAAGTTGAAGGAGACATCCTTTGCCGCGGTGAAAGCCTTGTTTCGCCGTAACAAGGCTTTCGCCACGACAAAAGGGGTTGTCGCGACGGTGAAGGATTCCATTCGCGATGAAGGCAGAGTTGTGTTTCGCCACGACGAAACATGGATCTGGGCTCAGGCCGGGGCTGCTTCCTCCCTTCTTCCTTGGGCCTTTGGCCCGATCCGGTTCTAGGGTTGTTTTGGGTTATTTGTCTACTTGTTGTGATTTATGTTGGTGTTCCATTTTATTGATTATCTAATGTGTTTATTCCGATTTATCTAGCTAATTATCTATTTGAAATGATTTATGGAAAGGATATTTGTGAAAATAATTATGTGAAAGTTGTTGGGTGTTTTTAAAAATGTATTACATGAATTATTGAATCTCGGAGATTTTAAAAGAGTATTTTGGAAACCGTTTTCAAATGTCGAAAGTTGAGTTGACAATTTGAAAGGAAGTTGACAATTCGAGCGTTTGGTTTAGAAAGTTGATGCTTATCTTTTTATTCGACTAAGTATGACCTTGAAGAATTGTTTTGTAATCAGATTAGACATAGACTTGTGCGTATTTTGTATACTCGTTAGGTGATCTGTGACCTGGTTGGATATTGCTTGCTATTGTCGTTCTTGCTTTTGGATTCTGCGCTTCCAGGTAAGTTCCTAGGGACTTACTCAAGTTGGACTCTCATACCTGATGTCATGTAGTATGTTAGGGGTTGCATCATGCATATCTTGCGCATCATGTGTAGTAGCATGCTTAGGCTCTGCACAACTGATTGCGCATCTGCCTTCTCTTTGCGTATGTCAGAACGACCGTTAAATTGTGAATCCTAGAGTCATTTTGCTATGATCATAGGACGGTCCAGCCTCATCGGGTTTGTACCTCATCGAGTCATGATTACACCATGAAGAAAAAAAAAGAACATGAGCATGAAATGATAATGACATTGAAATGAGATAGACCTGATGATGATATATGAGATGATGAGACATGTTATATAGCATCGAACGTGGTTGGTGCATGCACTAACGAGAATGGGTGCAGGGGTAAGAGAGAGATATGTCACTTGGCATTCTTTGGGCGCTTTTTACAGTATTTCTACATATTATTATATATTGATCAAGCATGCCTTGTGTGTTTGATTTTCTACACTGCATTAGAGCATCCTTTATTTAGGTTTAACACATATTATGTGGCTTCAGCGATGTCTCCAAGACACGCATGCGTGTCTCGACTTGATTCCTTTCTTCATTCTTTTTTTTAGGTAACCGTTCATCCTTTTGATATGTTGAATGTGATTTGTCGAGTTCAGCGGTGGCGTAGTTAGAGAATGATTTAAATCACCTAATATTTTATCTTGAATGGTTTATTATGTTTTGACCCGACTCTGTCGTGACAACTTTGTATTTAGCTTTCCGCACTTCTGTATTACTTGGTTATTTTCACTCAATAGTTTTACGCGAATTAGGAATTGGGACAGGTAACGATGTGTAAACATCGGGTCCCCAATGAGCCTATCACGGTTTTAAGGTTCGAAATCCCTACTTTTCAAGCTTAACTTTTCGTTTTATATTCAACTCGTACTTAAATTGCAAGATCCGAACGAAGGTATCCATTCCTTCAAAACGTAACCTGGGTTCTATAACTCTGGCTATTACAGAGGACTTTGAAGACACCGAAGACCGAATGGAAAAAGCAAAAGCATCAACCTTGGTATCTCGATCCTTGGCGATAGTCCATACACGCTCTTCCCGAACGGCCAGAGCATATATCTTGTTGAGAGCCGAAAGAGGATCCTAGGCGACTATGGTGTGGAGCATAGAGTCCTATAGGTGTCATCGTTAAGACCAATAAGAAATTGATGAAAATTGATGAAAATGTCCATACGCGCTCCTCCCGAACGACCAGAGCATAGATCTTGCTCAGAGCCGAAAGAGGATCCTAAGAGACTATGGTGTGGAGTATAGAACCCTATAGGCGTCATCATTAAGACCAATAGAAATTGTTGAAAATGGTCTGACACCTAATCTGTAGCGTGATAGGAAATCGACTGAAAAAGTATAAATAGGAAGCACTAAGTACCACCATTCATTCAAAATAGGAAGCACACGGTTTGAACATTCGTAGCTGCACTTATTGCGACGGTTTTTAGAACCGTTGTCATATCATTTCTCACGGTTTTGGGATCCGTGGCCGGCCATATTACTACGGTTTTCGAATCCGTAATCGTCACCGTGTGTTTGGCGATAAATTGGTCGTGTGATGAGCAAGACTGTCGTTGAATCACTAGAATACATTCATTTTATTAACTTTGTTTTTATATATTATATGACCCAATTCACTCATCCAAGCAAAAATGAAAGAAGAAGTTATATATGGGCAAAATTGCACAAATATACCAAAATTGGCTGGCTTTGGCAAAAGTAGCATGTCCATTGTAAAAATAGCATGGGGGATGACAAATGCTAGTTTTGCAATTAAAATAGAGAAGGGAGCTTCCGGTTACAGGTCAAAAAAAAATTGCATCCGGGCAGAGGAGAGAATGGGGCAACACACGTGTCGTCATGGGAGAGGGTAGGAAGACCCAATGACAAATTTCATCCGACTTGAGATGTTGAAAAGAGATGGGGTGACGTCATGGAGCATTTAATGCACCTCCACTTTGCATCTTGGCGCCAAAAAAAAAGAGGGAGAAATGATTGGCTTTTTAAAGTAAGAGAAGTTTAAGAATCTCACCACTATTCCATCTCAGCTCAAGGTAACGGAGGAAATTAAAAGGCTCTCCATTGAAGCTGATCGAGAGGGAAAGGTGGACCCAATTACCAGTTATATACCGGACATTCATGAATACGGGTCAACAACTGACTATTACGTGCCAGAGGAAAAGTGACACGTGCCAACATCATATAGTATATATTCACAAAAATGGGTAAGTAAGTTTGTGGGTTTCTTTTTATGGTCATCACTACTTCCACTTTTCTTCATATCCCCATTGAAAGTGCTAAAACTATTTTCTGGTTTTACGAGTGCAGGGGAGAAAGAGCTCGTATTTCTTACTATTGTGGTCGATGGGCAGTGGCAAAGAAAACCGAGATGCTGGCACATAATTTCCAACCTCTGTCATGGACAATTCAGCGCATGAAACCTGCACAACCATGATAACGCATCAACCAAAGGGGTCAAGCAAAGTGCAGGACAAAGATGATGGGAAATCGGTCATATGTCTTAGTAGTGATGACGGGGAAAATTTAGAATGGAATAGTGAACCGCCCTATGAAACTTCCTTCCAGTTGGGGGGCTCATTCGAAGAGGGTCATGACATTACCCATGCAGTGAACCCAGGAACACATACCTGGGTCCAGTGGGATTCAAACAAGCAGTTCAAGTATTCTTTCATCAACCTCAGGGTCTGGAGGAGGGCAGTCCCCCACCTTCGCAAGGTACGTCCCAATCACTACTAATTTCACAATGTGCCAGTCCAAAAGTTTTGTTAGCCAAACACATTGAAATGCATGCCATGTCCCTTGAAATGTGTGCCAACTGTATCCTTTGCACATGTCGTAGGTGCTTTGTGTGGACGGGAGCTTTCTGAAGGGAAAGTACAAGGGGACGATGCTATCGGCCACAACCCAAGACGCGGACCATAAAATCTACCTCATCACATTCGCAACTGTAGGCGGGGAAAACGACGATGTGGTCTTCTTCGTTGTCAGATGTGGTCTTCTTCTTCTTCAAAATCGGCAGGTGCTCCGGCGATTTTCTCTTGCTCTTCGTCCTTCTCCAAACGCGGAAGCAGGGCTTTCCCTGCTTTCCTCCCGGCTTCGGCGTCACGGCTTCAATTGGCTTCCTCCCGCGTCATCGACGTCATCGGCTTCCTCCCGGATATGGCGCCTTCTCCTCACCTGCCGGATATGGCGTCACCAGCTTCCTCACCTCCCGGATATGGCATCCTCTCCTCCCGCGTCACCGCTCCCTCCCTTGTGCTCTGAAACTGCTTCAACTGGCTTACCTTCTACCCCCCTTAACAAACCTGTTATTTTTTGCAATTTATTCAGGTCATATGCTATTTTTGCAATTTTTTCAAGGGGAGAGTTAGTTTTGCCAATGGCTAGGGAAAGTGGTATATTGAATGCTATTATCTCTTATATATGGGAATTTAAAGATTTGATGCACATCAACCGCTTTACATGCATTTTAATAAATAAAAGGTACTCCGTAATACAGTTATACACTTATACTACATCCATCTCCATCGAAAAATACATGTCTTCTTATTTTTTTGACACTTTTTATGAGATAAAACTATATAAAAATTTTAATTTTAATTTTTTAATAATTACAAACTTATTAATAATATGTTTGTAATCATTAAAAAAAATGATAATTTATGTAGTTTTTAAATCTTAAAAAAACGTGTCAAATAGTCAAAAATATGTATTTTCAGACGGAGGGAGTATAATATATGACCGAGATATTAGAAACAAAAAGTTATATTGATTTAGATAGAGTGCATACATTAAGGATATCCTTTTGGATGAGATCGTCAATCTCAGCATGAGATCGCCAATCTAAGATATTCAAAGTCAAATCAAGATGTGTCATCATGTCAACAACTTGGTTGCCTAAGAGGCTAAGACCATCTCAAACGGTTTGCAAAGGCCGAATGTGTCCGAAACTGTCTCATCTCAATATCCTACTTACACATCTAGGTCTCTTCAATGGCATTGATATTTCCGTCAATCAGTCACCTTCTACCTCTAGACATGTAATCCCCTTGTTCACAGCTTCCACTAAACCAGTGTGAAGACCAAGAATCTCCGCTTGCAAATCGAATAACTTCACAACTCTAGCATGGCCATTGTTTATGACAAAACCATAATGGGAACCTTTGCACAAAAAATGTCTAGAAAAGTAGCAATATGTTTGACTAGGGGTGGGCACAAATCCCGCAAATCCCGGTCTCGTCCCGGGCCCGTCCCGGTCCCGTCCCGATCCCGGTGGGATTTACAAAAAAAATAGTGAATCCCGTCCCGCAAAAATTATGCGGGACGGGACGCGGGACGACCCGTCCTGCATATATTATAATAATAATAATGAATACAGTACTATATTACGGGATTACATATATATTACTACGTATGTTATACATACTGTAAGTGTAATATACATAGCTAACATATATATGCACATACAGTGCGTACATGCATAGCATCAGTGTAATTCTTTTTTTTTTTTGGAGCAAAAATCAACAATTCAATTAATTATTACTTAATGTATTTCAAACACAGCAATCTTAAGTGAAACTGTGAAAGGGTACCATAGAAAAATCAGAAATAAATAAATAATGACAGTAGCAATTGGAACTTTGCAAGGAAGTCCGCAGCTCTAATCGAATGACGGTGTAATTCTACTGCATCGGTATGTATACACACACGTATATTATATGTGTATGTATACATACGGGTACTCATAAAATATAAAAAATATAGATTTATACGTGTTAAGTCTTTAAAAATCGCATAATATACAGAAAATTTTAAATTTTTTATAATTTTTTTTATTCGAGGGACAAGGCCCGTCCCATCCCGTCCCGTGAGGAACAAGACCCGTGCAGAATTAAGAAAAAAAAGAGTAAATCTCGTTCCGATCCCATCCCGCAAAAATTACACAGGACGGGACGCGGGACGACCTCTGTTTACCGTTGAACTCTCCAAGTCATAATCTACTGTGTCACTCCCAGCCACATTATCTACCCAGTAGTCACTACTCAGAACATTTGCCACTGCAAGGGGAAATTAATCCCTTTCTTGTGAAGAAAAGAAATTACATACAGTACAGTAAAAGTTAGACCATGAGGAGTTTCAAATTAAATGGCCTTCCAAAACCATAATGAGTGTGTCAATTCAAAATACCCCTTTTTAACCTAATTTTGCCATTTTAATGATCTGATCTGATAGTGATAGATAGGCCATCAGTTTGAACAGATGAATCTTCAATCTCATCTACTGATCAGTCTACTAAATGGAATGGATGGGTAAAGTGAGAGTATCCACGTCAAAACCCTTGTAGACTTGTAGTACATAATCGTCATTAATTATCATAAAATCACCCACTTCAAACTTGCCTAAAATTAATGTCAGTTCTCTTTAAATTCATTAAACATTTAGATAAGAAAAATTTTCATCTATGAAGAAACTATATGTGCATTTTCCTCTAAAAATTATAACGTCAATTCAAGTTACATAGTTAAGTGAAAATTCAAGAAAAGGCAATGCAACAACACATGTTCACCCAAACGATGAGAATTGGGTGTCATTAAATTGATGGGTCAGCCAGCAATTCAAGTAAACTCTCCGATTTAAAATCTCCTTGATCTTATATCTAGCATTGTAAGATATGTTCCAAAAATATCCAACATTCAAGATCAATCATACATTGAAGTCTTAACCTCTTAGTTATAGGCATGCATGCATGAAGCAAGAAATTATGATCAGAGCTAAAGAATCCAATAGGTGCAAATCTCCAGTAGCGGATTTAGGGACGCTTAGAGTGGCTGAAGTCTTCACTAACTCGAAAGCAAAAAGTAAGGAAAAAATTATGGATTCTTTTTTATAATTTTTACTAATTTTAGATATAAAACAAATAAAAAAATGAGTAGCAAATTATTACTTTAAGGTCGTGAATTCAATCCACATTAGCCTCATTTTTTTATATAAACTTTATTTCCCGTTTTCTTTTACTTAAAATATCTAACTAAATAACAAATTTAAGATTTTTCTCCGATATATTTAAAAAAAAAATTATTTTCTATTACACATATAAAAAATTCTAAAAAAATGACTATTTAAATCACAATTTTAAGGTTTTTTATAATATATATAAACATTTTTTTTTTCATACTTACCTAAAAAATTATCTCTTCTGGTTCTGGAGTCCTGATAGTCTGAACGTCCCCCAAAGTCCTTCATTTGGTGTTGTTTTCATCTGTTTGATGCGTGGATGAAGCGATGCCCTTCATCTGTGCTGATTCTGAACTGATTCATAACAACAATGACCAACACTCCATAGAACTTATTGCCACCAAGGTTTTTGAAACCTTAGTTGGTAATTAAAGAAACTATTTCCCTTTGGAAAGGATTGACCCGACTTGATCTCTTGACCACATTACAATGGCTTCAATCGAGGTCTCAAATCAAATCATTTCAACTTTTTTTACGGCTTGGTGTTGCCCGTGTCTTTATGGTTCTTATCCTAATCAAATTTCTTGTGACCTGTTTTCCTCTGGTTTCTAGTGTGGTTTTCGAATTGATAAAATTGAAAAGAGACGGCGCCTTTATAGTTTTAGGGTGTCACTATCCAAATTCTTACCTTGTATATAAAACAAAATTATGGATCCGCCACTGCAAATCTCCCCCATTCATAAAACCGGTTCAATCTCCTCCTACCCACCTTCCTTGTGTAATTTGGGGTTAGGTTCCCGTTTCTCCCTGGGTTGCTCTGTTTGGCTGCCTCGCCGGAGTTTGGTGTCCTTCCCCGTTGAAAGTGAAACATTCATAGCCGCCGCCAACTGCTCACCACCGGCGACAACTGATCCCCCGACGCCGCCCCCACCCCTCCGACACCAACCCTCTCTTGGTGTTTGAAAGCCTCTCTCGTCCGATCCCGACCCCACTAAACGTAGACATCGGTTTCGACCCTCTCTATTTGAGCCCTGTCCCATCCAATCTTATAATTAAAGAGATAATAATCCTAATAAAATCCCTAATTGTCTGAAGTCAAAATAGGAATCAAACAAACATATGAATAGATAGAGGGACCGGGGACGAACTGTCACTGATCCTAGAAACGACGTTGGGTGAAGAGATATACAAGTAGATGAACAGTTCGAAGAGTGAAGCTCTAGTTGTATGAAGAAAAAGCAATCTGCAACACCTTGACCAATCCACTCTCATCGTGATGAGTCACCCTGTACATTTTGGCCATTGGAGGCGCTAGTCCGTAGACAGGGCATAGCCACGCCGACGCTGTCCCTGGTGGCTTATCCGCCCTTACACTTGAACCACCGACCTCCGACTCGAAACCTTAAAGGCACCTTTATCTCCAACCTCAAGCAAGGGATATAGACAAATTCCACCAGAGAAAATTTATAATACAGAAAGCAGAATATATAAACTATAAAGAGACCTATATTTACCAATTACCAATAGCATAGAGTTTCACAAACCATAGCGTTCAGAGTAGAACTTGGCCTTCAAACACACCATCACATCATCCTTAAGCAAAAATAGGGTAAAAGGGGTGCATTTTGGTCAACTTCGCTTCTTCCTTGAGAAACATGCAACCCAGAAAGAAAAAAAAACTTGTATCCGACAGAAAAGGGTTTTCAAGTCAAGGAGCCTAGAATCCATTCCTAACAGTAAAACATGACGTCTTTAACATTATCCATGATCCTCGGTAGAGGTCGCGTTGGAGTGCTTGTCTGGCCTGCTGCAGCTGTGTTGGCAGATCCACTGTCCGAAGCATCAAGCTCAATGTAGTAACGCGCACGAAATGCTGCCAAGTGAGCATAGTATGCTGGCGGAACTGCATCAAGAATAAGCACTCGGTCAAAAAAGCTCTCCTTACCTACAGAGACTGACTACAAGGGAGAAAACTAACTTACCCACAGAGACCGATCTAGTACACCTTGCATATCTGCAAAATTTCATTTAACGGATAAAAGGTTAATAATATGTTTTGCTCAAAACATGAAATGTAAAGAGAATAGCAATGAATCAAAGTGAGAGTAGAGATTGTACGTGTAGCATAAGCTGTTTGTCAACAGTTGCAGCAGATCAGCTGTGAACTTGTTCTCATCGTGCAGCACGTGATAGTGAGTTGGGCGGCTTGTGCCCTGTAAAATGCAAATCAAGTAGCGCGATCAGGCCCATGAAAGGTGAAATAACAATACTTGATCACATGCTAATGAAAATCCTCTGAACACATTATTAGGACACAAATTCAACACCTGAGATAACATATGTCACAGCTGCATTATAAAAAGAAGACCAGAAGAAACTAGAAATTTGTATGATTTTACCTTAATGCCTGCATGGCTGCAAAGGTAGAAATCAAACTGGCTTGGATGGCAGATTTTTGTATCAACAACCGTCCCTGAGAAAACAATTAAGTGAAGCAGTAAATACAGAAATGCTTGGTTATTGTCCAGCATGAAGGGAATAATTTGTAGTTTCTGGCAACATGAAATGACCAAACCTGGCAAGATGTTTCCACTCCTGTCAGTCATGTTGTTATCTGCAGCGAAGAGTCGTGTGTGGTGCCTCTTTTGCACAACCACAAACGTTACAGGGGGTAGATACCCATCTTGTATAGAAGCACAGGCCTTCACCAGGTAAGAAATAAAAAAAACAAATCGACCCATGAGTTGTAAGTGGAATGAAGTAAGATCAAATTGGGTGCAAAAATCAATTGTCATTATTTTCCTTTTCGATTTTGACATCAGTATCCAGCCATACGTGTGACGTACTCACATACCTTTCTAATTGCATCCATCTCGTATAATAGAACCTGTGCAAACTGGCCTTCACTAACACCATCTCTGTCAATTAGATTAGAGAGCCAAACAATGAGCAGAGGTTGCACAAGCAAGCAAAGCAGCAGTTGAACAAGCAAGCAAAGATTAAACAACTGCAAGCTCTGGTGGGTAGAGCAACCACCAAAACAAAACCTCACCTGTAGAAAATAATCCTCTCCGGTTTTCTACTTCCATTTGCTTTGTAAAATGAAACAAGTAACTCCCTGCAGAATGAACAAGACCAATCAATAAACTCCCATATTTAAAAGTAAAGTAAATTAAGTTGAAGAGTTAGCTAACTGCATACTCACCTGATCATGCCAGAATGAACGGCACCCCTTTTTGGATCATTTACAACTTTGTACAAATCTTTAATAATCTCCTCCCTAGGGCCTTGTGCAGACACCAACCCACGATATTTAGTAACTTCCGGCCAATCCATTGATGCAACAACCTGTTATGGCATGCCACAAAGTCTCAGCAATCATGGGCTAGAAACAAATGGAATTAAGCAAGGCAAACTTATATAAGAGCATACAGCAGCAATTGATGGGGTATTGTCCTCGCCGGGTTGAGCATGTGTAACATCCGCTCCAAAAATAATAGTCGGAATGTCAGTCAAAGAGGGAATGCTTCTGCTAATAGCATCACGCAATACTGTGTTTCGTCCACCAACCTTGCAATAACAAAAGGATTGATCAGAAAATGCAGCTGAAATTCATGTATAGGAAAGAGTTGAAAAGTAGGTACAACCTTGACATTGATTTTCAGAGATACATTCTCCATATACTGTTTGCTAAGCTTTGCGACATTTTTAGGTTGGCAACATTGAGATATAAGGCCCAATTCGGTTTCACATATCCGTTTTATTTTTCCTACAAGCAAAACAGTGAGTGGATTTGAATAGATTTAATTTCTAAGACAAAGAAATGGATAATTACACAATGAGATCCTTACCATATGATCCAGGAAAATCAGGTAATATTATGATCAGTAAATGAAGCTGTTTTTTAACTTTGTTTCCTATGGAAGCAATGTCTGCAAGAGCTCTCTCAATTTGAGTAGGGGGCATAGCTCGAATGGGGATCACGGGACTCCGATTGAACTCCTTCACAGTTCAAGAACAATATGGTAAAGAGATGCTACTTACGGAGTGAAGATTGATTTAAAAGCTAGGCTTACCATTCCTTTGCTAACACACATGTCAGCTAGTTGAGTACAAAACTCAGAAGCCATTCCTGATTCAATCCTTGAGAAATTTAAGCATGTCCAGAAATCAACTTTCCCACCATGGTACATTTTCTGCAGTGAATCAATTATTAAAGGTCGATCAAACTCAGTCATAAAAAAACGCAGTCATACAACAGAAACAATTAGTAATCTAGACTATCACCTTGTTAATCATGTTCCATTGGCCCATGCCAGGTGTCACCTCCGACTCTCGCCCACTTTTATGATATTGAAGCTAATGTACCAACAACAAAATCAAAACATTACAAGGATACAGCAAGCGTATCTAATCAAATAGATCAAAAACCAGTACTCACCATAGGAACAGGTAGAACTCTGGCATCAATTGAGGTGGCGACTTCATTTACTCGCATGCCAAATTCTTTGCCAACAACTTGATTTTCACTGTACCTGTTATCCTTGACAATCTTCATAGTAGATTAAAATTGTTTTTAGTCCCAATTTGGAAATGGTAGAAAAATATGAGGGTCAACTCTTCAGGACTATACTGTATATACCTCCAAAATATTTTTCTCTCGGTCAACAGGACGCTGGCATGTTGCATTTAGCATATTAGAAACTTGCTTCTCATTCAGTTTTTTAGTATATCTTTCTCCATCAACGAGTTTGCACATCTAAACACAAATACACAGGCATTACATACACGAAACCAAAGACAGAACCAACAGAAAGCAAAAGATCAAACTGTAAGATAAATCACCTCCACTGGAATGTGCACAGCTTTCTTTCCCTGGCCCGAAATAATGCAAGGAAGGTTTGGATAGCGAAGTACAACATTATACTTCTCATAAAAATAATCATATACAGACTTCTTAGACCCATCATCGCTAACAAAACTACAAAAAAAAAAACATTAGTTAAATCTAAATATTAAAGCGAAGCAAACTAATACAACTAATAAAATTGTAAAGAAAATCACCCTGCCAAAATCAAGAGGAAAACCATAAGCTGTTATAGCGAAAATATTCATGTAGACTTCAATAAATTTTACAAAACACCGCTTACTATGATGAATGGCAATTGCTTTGATCTTTACTTGAGCAAGTAAGGTATTAGACAAACAGCAAAGTAATTACAAGGTTGCATTATCAAACAATACAAGTAGAAGACAACTTACATCACTTGATCGGCTGATTCAGGGGATAAGCTACTGATTTTGAGCCGCTTGGTGAATCCCCTATAAGTAGTTTCAACTATAGTCCTTCTAAGAGCTTTTTTGACCTGGGCAATGCAATGAACAATTCTAAGAACTACGTTAACTAGTTTAAAACATAGTCAATATTATTTTGAGCCGCTTGGTGAATCCCCTATTAAGCAGTTTCAACTATAGTCCCTCTAAGAGCTTTTTTGACCTGGGCAATGCAATGAACAATTCTAAGAAACATAGTCAATATTATATCATGCAAATCCTGCACTTGAATTTAAACAGAAACACATCTCCGATTTTTTATTTGCAGCATCATTTCAACTATGAACACTGAGGTTAGTTGCTACCTTCAAACGATCCCGATCTAACAGAGGCTTGGACAAATCTCGTAAATTCAAAAGCCTACTAATAAAATCAGTCACCCAGATTGCCTCATAAAATGGTCTGGCAGAGATATCTGCAATAATCGAACAGAATCACAATTAGTTCAATAACATAACTCAGCAAACTTGAAAAGAGAAATATGAAGGGAGCCTTACCAACATTTAGCGACAGACCCATTTGTGTGGGTCGAAGAGACTGGTAATAACCTCGCCAGTACTCTAGACCTGATCCTAGGTCACCTTTCCCTAATGTTGCAGAGAAATAGGATCTCCCAATGACAACATAGCTGATGCACATAAGGCAAGGCAACATCAGGATACCATACAAGCAAACGGCAAAGGATATACTATCAAACATAAAGACAGGTTAATTACTTCGTTGGAGCTGCTGACTGCATAACCACATCAAGCACTTGAATTGCATCTTGGGCAGATTCTGATTTTCGCCCGGACAATAACTCATTGAGGTGATGCGTACTGATTTGTGCCACCAGTTTAATAGTAACTTTGAACTCCCTTTCCCTGTCTCACAGTTTAAGCAAATGAACGAAAATTCAGAAATGCACAAGCATTGTATTGAACATAATCAGAAGTGAGAAGAAGAACCTTGGAGGGCCTGAATCATCCTCAACAAACTTAACGGAAAATTCCTTAGAGCTAAAGGGCAGCGGACCAGCTGTGTAGAGACTCTTCTTGCCATCATATGCAGCAATTTTGTTGCCTAAATGAGTTTTTTTGTACGTCTTCATAAGTTCTGACAAAACCTTTCTGGAAAACTTCTTTGATGTTATATCAGGGCTAATGGCCACCTGTCAACATGAAGATTAAAAAATACTGCATACTGTAACATACTAAACTAACATGTTTATGCTACAAACCTAAGTACTAGGAAAATCAAAGCTCGTCAGTGATTAATAATACAATTCTATAACAGCACATGTGGAGATTTACTCATCAAACTCAATTAAAAACTCAACAAACAAAGTCAATGGAACATATATGACAAAGGCATGCACTGAATCAAACAACAGACCGTTTTCCCCAGCTTAGGGTTGATTTTATAAACATTTCCGCTATCCCACCAATATTAGAGAAAACATTTATGGGCTTCGGTGAGAAACCGTTGACTATGACACCCGAGAAAGGGTTGAAACTTCACTAAATAAGCAATAGTCAATACAAATCAGTACCACACATGACTAACAACCAGAAAGGTAAAGAAAAAAACATAGCCACGTGATACAATATGAGTATACGATAGAGTGACACAGAAATAACATCAAAAGGCTCTTGCTGATAACATACAATGCCAACAAACACTATCACGCCAAGAAAACATAGGCAGAGTTTGGTATTGATAGCCTGATATCAATATGGGAAAATTTGATAGTGATATATCATGTTATACCAAATAACCAAACATGCCATAATAAACCGCCAAAAAGAAGCAAAAGAAAACATCACAATATGATACACACTACGACGGACTGACAACTGACACGGACATAACCACAAAGGCCTCTAATAACAATAATCCAGGCCAATAAGCATTCATACACGGCCAAGAAAAGCGCAGAGTGTTCAGAAAGTGTAAAGCAGATCCAGTGCTAAATTGAAAACGGATCAAAACACAAACTGAAAATAAATAAATTAAAAGAAACACGGACAGAGGCACAATTGCTACAAAGTGGAGAGAAAGAGGCAAACAGAGAAGTAAAGGAACTTTACATCGTAGTGATGAAATTGCTGATCCTTAAGTTGAACCAGGAAGTGGTTCGCTCTGACCACACAGGGACGCCCAATTTTGCCAAAGCCGGGCCTCGGTGGGGGTTCGTCCGCCTTCTTCGTCGACGAAGGAGCGGGCGATGATAACGACATTGCTTTATCTAGCCGGCCGCTTAGGTCTGCGCTCTTCCATGTCGCAGGAGTCAAAGCCTCAGGAGCGGGAGCCGAACCGTAACCTCTACCGCCACCGCCTCCGCCCGAACCTGAAGGACCGCCGCGACCGCCTCCTCCTCCGCCATAGCCTCGAGCGGGACCGCCGTAGCCACCGCCTGAACCGCGGCCTCGTCCTCCCGGAGGAGGACCCCTCCCCCTTCCGCCGCCGCCTCGGGAAGACATTGTTGACAGATGAAAGAGATTCGGAGAGAGAGAAAAATGGAAATTGGCACGACGAAGGTAGGAAGGAAAGGACTGCGAATTTAAAGGGACATTTTTCCCCCAGAACGAAGGCTTGTAACTTTGGCCTGACGATTTTACCCCTGCTTAAGGAGTACATTAAATTAGCCTTACCCTTGAATTTAAAAGGACACTTCTTTATCTTTTGGGTAAAAAAATATCTTTATTTCGTACCGTACTAAAAAGAAGATCCTTGCTAGGAGGCTTCGAGGAGAAGATTTGGAGAGCAGTGGGTGCACGCGCTATGGAGGGAGAGTGGGGGAATATGCAGAATGCCCACGTCCCCTGTTTTTTCAGTTATGGCAGGGAACCGCCGCGGAGTACAAATCGGCAAATCCCCAACCCACTATTATGACAGGAGGGCTAGCAGTTGAAAGGCCGATCCATCCATCCATATTCAAACCCACTATCTCTCTACGGATAACACAGGACGGTTATACATCGATCAAATCAAACATATGGTGATTTTTTATTTTTTTTTATCGATTTTCTATATGGATTTTTTAAATTTAAAATAGATTATCGACGTTGACTTTTCGTATTGGTAAAATATCTATTGATCTATGTCATTATTCATTAAGTTATTTACAAGTAAAAAAAAAATTCGACTTATCGAAAGCCGGTGATTAATCATACATTTGGTGAAAAATTCTTCGTACATATAACAACCATCTCTATAATGTTCCTTTTCTGCATTGGTTTTTCAAGTCAAATAATTTTTTTTATAAAAAAAATAACAAATCTATTATCCATTATCTATTTATATACGGAGTATTATCTTACTTCAAAATTCATGTCAATACCAAATTAATGGTATATTTTTCAACCAATAATCTTTTTTATTATTATTAATAATTATTTTATCACTTTATCTCTTCAAACTAACTAGTCTATATCCCGTGCGCTACGCACGGGATTTTTAAAATTAATATAAATAGATTCAATATTAACCAATAACCATACCTTAAACCATAAACTGAATATGACTGCATAATAGCAATTTTGGTTTTGGGATATATTCTTCAAAGCATTTATAATTTCCTATGTAATTCTATTGTCTAATAGTTAAATGTTTATATATATAATATAAATATATTCATAAATGTTTTTTTTATTAATTTTAATTATATATATATATATATATATATATATATATATATATATATATATATATATGCAAGACGGGATGAGAGCTCTCCATCCCGCGCATATTTTGCGGCACGGGATTAAATTTTTTTTTTTTACAAATCCCACTAGGATTGGGACCGGGTACGAATGGGATCGGATTTGCAAGATTTGTGCCCATCCCTAGATCTAAGTACAAGATACATGAAGGCATATATAAAAGCCTCCCATCCCCCCTTGCCTCCAGGCAAAAAAAAAAGGGGTATTTTCGATGGTTGTAGAATGTTTCACCGCTCGTGAAAGATGCTGAAATAAAAAAACAATATTGGGGTCGAGGTCTTGTCCTATAATAAATATTAGGTCCCTTCTAATAACAAAAAATATAACACAAAAATATAAAAGTTATCTTATAAATTATAAAAATATTAATTTTTACCTATGATATATCAAATACTTTGTTAAAATAAACAATTTTCATCCTTGTAATAATTATTGAAGCAAAGTTTTCTATAGGGTCAACTACATGGGTTAAGCATCCTAATGGGTTTATTTTGTGGGGTTTGAGTTGGGTCATTTGGATAAGTTTTACCGGATTTGAGTCTATTAGTTTTGGATGGATTAGGTTAAGTTTCCATCTTCTGATAATATCAACTTTAATATTATCAAACTTTTTTATTAGATAAATAAAATGAATAATACCGTACTCTGTATTTAGCAAGAATAACATAATTGCCTTGGGTCATTACCTAAATCCAAAAGATGTTATACAAGATAAATATGAAACTTACTCTAATGTCTCTTTCCTATCATGTAATCTATTTAAGATCCTCCACTACACATCTTTGTCAAACCACTACACAATCTGAAGCAGATGAATATTACAACAGACTTTCACATTCTGCAGGATTCCTAGAGATATAGCTTCCAAATAAAAGCAAAAGCCAGATTGGATACAACAAACACACATCACTGTCAAATTCTACCGAATTTCAACTCTACAAATGTCAAAATAAGTAATGTTTGGTGGCATTTATACACTGACAGTCAATGGAAAGTGAATTAACCTCAACTAAGAAGCAGCATATGGCTTAACCCATGACATATTTCTGTGTCCAGCTTTTGGCAGTTGCCCCATAATTGGTCCGGTCTGTCTTATACATGTGGGCAATTTTCTAAACCAAAGGGTCATTTGGGCTTGGATCAGTAGCAGTCAGCAGATGGAGAGCAACACCTGAAAAACAGAAAACCAACAACCGTTCTTCATGATAACCCAGAGCATCAAATGGCTGAGCTCCTAATTGAAATGGAGAACGTACACTAATCATATTCATAAAACATGTCATAAACATCTTACATTACCAATCAACTATACAATTTCACTAAGAAGTCCATGTCATGATGAAGAGCGCACTTAGAGCATCCCCAACAGTTTCTCCAAATTTTTTAGAAAATGGGGAATTAAAACTCACATTCTCCAAATATTTTGAGTGTCAATTCCAACAGGTTCTCCATTTTAGAAAATTCTATATTAATTTTTAATTGAAAATTTAAAGTAAATTCCAACAACTACCCAAATTCTTACAAACACCTTCATTCTGCAGGAGCATTTCTGACTTTGCCACATCAGATAGGATATACACATTAAATTTCTTTAGGCCTTTCCTTGAACCATTAAGCAAAGAAATCAAGGTGTCAACAACATCAAAACTTAAGGAATTGATAATGAGATAGGTGATGATAATCCTCCATATACAACTAAGCCGGGATCCATTTGTAGGAAGTCACCATATATAAAGTTTCCCTAAAAGCACTTCAGTTGCTACATAGTATGCACTCCCCACAAGGTCTCTGAATTTGTCTCCTGCATAAATGCAAAAACTTGAAATAAAGCACTCAAATCTACAATTAAACTGATACTCCGTATAAGATTAGATAAGTAGATAACTAAGCTCTCTCTCAATCAAAATTGATGAGAGTCATCTAGCCCAAAGGTTTGTGCTTTCTCTTTGACCATTCATGCCAATTAGACACGAGGATGGACCTACTGTATCCAATTTCCCTAAAAGATAGCAAATCCATCAATGATTCAAGTTCAACTACTTCAGTATTCATAAAACTTAATTAAGGGTCATGAAAGTGTATACTTTTGTCAAATATTTCAAAGAGGGTAACGTTGATCCTTACGATAATAATTAACGGTCTCATACCTAAATTGAATTAGGATCTCCATCAAACTAGTTTTGTCAATATGGTGTTCTTTGACTTCACTGGATACCTAAAATACCACCTTGGACCAATCCAGTCTAATGATAATCCAAGTCCCAGATCTAAAACAAACCTAATGCTACTTCAGGGCATAGAAATCAACAAATAAAAAAGAGGAAATCCCATATAGGTAATCAGGCAATGAAAAATAGAAAAGAAAAAATACATACAACAAAACTTGGACAAAGAAAAAAAGATCAGCATAGAAATCTATTACGCATCTGTAGTAAACAGGGCTTTCACAAGCCTTCTTGAAAGAGAAGCTCACCAATTCTTTGATAACTGGAAGAAGTCTGAATGATCAATGAACAATGATTCTTGGAATTGCCTAATTGAATGGAAACTGATTTACAAAATTACCCAAAGCTAATTTAATTGGGATGCCAGAAATTGAAAATTACCTAACGATAGGCTGCTTCAATGCTTGATGGCAATGGAGAAATGATGGATGAAGAGGGGCGGTGGAGTCTGAGCGGTTTTGGAAGACACAATTATCAACGCCAAAGGAGTCGCCAAATTTTTTGGCGATTGCTGCAAGAATAGGGAAGACACCCTAGTTTTTATTCTCCCTCTCCATTATGGGGAATGGGTTGGAGACTCTGTTGGGCTGAAAATAGGCCCAAAATTCTCCAAAAACCCAAAATTCTCCAAAATGGAGAAACCCTTGGGCATGCTCTTACATCTCAAGAGAAAGAGTGTTTACAATGGCGCGACACCATGCACCAATAAGTCCAGCCCGATCATTTCTGCAACTCATTTGCGTAGTTAGGGCCCAGCATTGGCCTGCTCTTGAACTCACATAATAAATATCAATGGCAGAGGAGAACAAATTGATGTTGTAAGACCACATATAAAAAAAAAATCATAATTTTGTAACCTAGCAAGAAAAACACATAAACAACTAACTAAACAATGTCAAAACCAATATGAAAGCAAAGCAAACAATCACACAAATACAAATCAATAGCAACATATAACCTCCACTAACACAAATACAAATCAGCAGCAACATATAAGATTCGAAGCAGGATTGACTGAATCGATATATCTAGATGAAAATCCAAAAATCAGCATATAAGATTTGAAGCAGGAAAACGAAATAAGAGAATCTGTCAGATTGAGACTACACTAGTAATTTGCCCTGAAAACAGATCTAAAACCAACATCTCTCAAGAGAAACAAAGTAGTTGAATGAAACACAAAGCCTGAATCCAATGTTAGAACAATGGATTGAACCTGGAGGATCCGAGATAGAGAAAAGCGCCTAGATCAATTGTGCTAGCAGATCAACTATGTTGAGCAGAGGAAACTGAAATTCCATAGAAAAGCATAATTGAAACTGTCGAGTATCAGTTTAAATTCAAGAGGGATGAGGTCTACAAACCAAACATTAGCTAGTTCACAAACCAAATAGTGGAAAACGATATTCACAAACATCAGCTAGTTCACAAACCAAGATAGATGAGATCCACAAACCAAACACAAGCATATATATATGTCTAGGATTCAAAACATCGGACTCTTCATTGGCAGATCATCTGAATAAAAGCACCAACAGAATGGAAAACGATATTCAATTATGTTGATGACTATATCGGTTAAAACCCTATAGTGACAGACCTGGATAGGTTGAGGCGGTGTCGTACTGCCGTGGCACTTGTTTTGGACTGTTGAGCCAACCCAAAGAGGCGTCCTCTAGGATCTGTGGTGGGCTACGCTGATCTTCTTTTGTGGATAGGGCTTCTGGCCTCCCCAAGAGACATTGGCGCGGGTTAGGGTTGATGTCGTGGCATTGTTCATGGAGAAGAAGGCGATGATGTCGACGCCTTTCGCCTTGAGCTCGGCGGACTCCTCGATGAAATCAGGGAGGTGCTTTCCGCCAGATCCTCAACGGGCACGTCGTCATCGGCCCCAACCTCACTTTCAACCTCGGTCATCAGATCCTTGCCTTTACCTCGCTTGTTAGTTTCGGGGTATGGGGCCCCTTCAAGCGAATCAAATCCAGAGCGAGAGAAAGGGGGTCTGAGAATTCAGCAGTAACGAAGAACTTAAAGGCGATGTTGGCTCCTTCGGCATCTCCTCCGGCACAGAAGAAGAGAGATCCGAACTGTTGTGCCGGGAAGCAAGGGACGTCAGACAAACCCTTTTAACACACACGAATCGGGATGGACAAGAACTGTAAACCAGAGAGCCAAACTCAAGCAACCCAAACCAACAATCAGACACAAACAGAAGATAAAATAACCAAGCACAAAGAACACCAGATTTACGTGGAAACCCCAAAACGGGGAAAAAACCACGGGAGATAGAAACTTCCACTATCAACAATAACAGGTGGGTACAATCTTCCCTAGACAAAGTTAGAGGCATACAACATCATCAAGCATCAACAAGCTTGGACAAATCTCCAATTTCATCACCCAATTGGTGGAAATCAACAACAAACCAAGAGAGGACACTAGCAAAGGGGATATGAGATTGGAGGCTCAAAACGACGATCTAACCGTACAAAATGAAGCCTATGATGAGGTGAACAACATACCAGAAAATTGTCCCAATCGGAGGTCGTTTGGTCGTCGATCGGGGCACTTCAAATTGGGCTGAACAATGGCCTACGAAAATTCCTCCAAGATCTCTCTTTTCTCCCTTTCTCACTCTTTGTTTTCTCTCTCTTACTTTCCCAAATGGAAAGACATCCCCTTTTATAAAAGGAGGAGGGTAAAACTTCACATGGTAAAAACCATATGGTAAATAGTCCATTGGACTCTTCCCCCATATAGGAGGGAAACACAACACGAACACAATCCAAAGCGAGAGAGAAAGACGGAAAACAAAAGGAGTTGGGTGGTTGAGTCTGCGCTTGAGAATATGGAGGAAGAAGTGGAGAACGTGGGGTTTGTAACCACCAGAGCCTCCGGAATCGATCTGAAAAAGAGAATACAGAGAGAGATCGTGGGAGAGAGAGACGGCCGAGAAGGAGAGAAACGGAAAGAGCAGGGCAAAAACAAAAGGAAAGGAAAAAAAATTTAGAGCTCCACGTGGATAGCCTACCTATCCTCTAAAGGACTCAGCTTTAAGATATAAGGGATCATATTATTCTAGAGCTTGCAAAACCCAACCCGAACTCGAAAACCTGACCCGGTCGATCCAGAACCAATTCTCCTGAACACCGACCCAACCCAATCCATTTTGGACCCGAAATCCGAATAACCGATAACCGAAACTCACTCAAATCTAACTTGATTCAATCGAAACCCATTAAGACACAAACTCGTTATAACTGAAACTCAAAATAACATGAACTTTAAGATACATGCATTCTAGTAAATTTTTAAAAATGAATATTGAAATAATGAAAACTTGAGACAATCCAAACCTGAAATAATCAAAACCCGAGACAATCAAAACCCGATACAACCGAAACCCGAACCTGACCCAACCGAATGACCAAATTATTAGACATTATCTGAAACTCAAATGACCCGAAACCCGACGAACCGAACACGAACCCGACCCGACCCCCCGATTTATTCCATTTTAATTTTATATATTTTTTTTTTACATATTTTACTTTATCAAATATGTCCTTCTTATTTATGCTAATTTTCTTAATATTTATATTAGTTAATTATTATATATTATTAATATTTTATTTATAAAATACGCATCATGCACGCAAGGATTGTACATCTGTACTCGTTATATATAAAAATAAAGAAGGGGAGCAGTTTTCAGTATCACCCACGTTCTCTCTTCAACCGTTTACCCTCTCTCATCTCTAAGCGTCGACACTCCATCGGCAATTGAAAGCTTCCATTGTAGGAAGTTTAAACCGCTTCTCTCTACAAGTGTGGAACATCCATGTTATCTCTTCCCCTATTAGAAATTGACAAGCCAGGGCGACGACAGTGCGCTTGAGAAGCTAAATATTCAAGCAGGGAGATTCTCCGACCACCGAATCCCAGTTTTCTCATGGCCACCAAGTTCGTCGTCGTCCAGATTTGCCGCTCCACCTGCTGCAATCCTTCCGTCCTCAATGCCCAAACCCTAATCTGCTCCTTGTACCTCCAATCCATCGCGCGTTCGGCCGCCTCCTCGTGCGCCGCCGTTGCTGACCGTACCCAGGCCAATCTCCTCGATGTCTTCTGCGCCCTAGAGGACCTCACCTATCTCATAGGCTTCCCAATCTTGAAGAGGTACGTGAACCTACGATTTGGTGTTGTGCTAATTGATCTTCTCTTTATCAAGTGTATTTGATTGTTATTGATTTTTTCAGATAAATTGCCCTTTAGATTGAAGCTTTCTATTGTCGAAGTTGCTATTCCAGTTTGTTCCTCTCACTCTACGTATCTCCCCTAACTTCTCCTATTGATTTTTCATTGTGATTAACTGGATTTGTCTGTGTTTGTTTAATATAAATGAATGAACGAATTTATTGCTTGTCGGTGTTTATTGTAATGTCAATGAAATGATGTACAGAGAGGGGTGTACTTTGAGATCACATACTCAGAAGGATATTCAAGTAAGAAGGCAAGTGATATCCAACGCCAAGGTAATATAATTCTTCAATGCTATTTTTTTTTATTTTTGCAATTGGCAAACTTGAATTCATATGGTTGTTCTTCCCTTGCCATTTGTTTTTTCATAAGTAATGGTCTCCCCTTAGCAGCCTTTTCCCATGGGATTTTTCAAGAATATATGCAGTTATGATTATGATCTAATATTCATTTAATCCAAAGATTAGCTTCAAAAGCAACTGCCCAGGTGTTCATGTTACTCAAGCATTGGTGTGGAGCTATCAATGGTCTAAATAATGTGTATTTTTTGCTGCTGCCTTTAGTCTTTACTCTTTGCTTCTGTATTATGTGCTTCAATTCCATTAGTGTGCGCGCTTCTATGTTTTTAATAGTTTAATGATATCGCACTTATATGATGACTGCATTTTCCGTGTGATGTAGGACGTCTTGACCCATGTGTTGGATGAAGCAGGATACACTAGGGATTCTCAATTGCATTGGGATGATTTCATCAAGGTCTGATTCAGCTGCATTGGTTGTGGATTCTATAGCCCTAACCCTTTTCAAATCCCTTAACTTTGGTTTGAGTTGATCACTCTGGCTCATCATCTTCCATGAGCTCAGTAACACTGAATTGTGAACCAATAAAGGGGGTGCAAGAGGTTATGTATTAATTTCATAATATTTTCTTCTTCATTAGGAACAAATGCATTTGTTCATAATATGTTTATAATTTGAATGTATCTCCCACTGTCTATACATACATGGAATAACATGCTATGATTATATAGCTTAAGCTTGATGTCCATAATGGACATCATATTGAGCTCAGCAACACTGAATTGTGAACAAATGCATCTCCAACCTTAATTTTGGTTTCGTCCATGAGGCTTCTACATAAAAGCAGAAGCGCATACATCTACGTGGCTTCACCAGAGAACTCCATTTCATATGCCAAACACAGGAAGAGCGCTCCCTCATTTGGTATCTAAGTGATACATTTAGTCATTCTATTCATTGTATGAAAACTTGTGAAGAGGTATTGAATTTAGCCATTCTATTCATTGTACGAAAACTTGGTATCTAAGTGATACATTTGGTTTGAAAGTATAAGATATTTTGATTAGTTCTCTGATCAGATTATTTTCAAGTCTTCAGGATTTTGGCCAATCGCTAATCTGCTGCTCGCTCAAAGGAGCGAAAGGTGAGATACATATTAGAGTTGGAGCATAAGGTCCAGGCTCTACAAAACGAAGCAACAACACTGTCTGCTCAGCTTACAATGTTGCAGGTAGAATTTTTTAATTTCTTATTAGACTATTGGTTTCTTGCCCTTTAATTGGATATGCTATAACGATTTTGTTTGTTGATCTGTAGAAAGATTCGGAGGGACTTACAAACTATGAACACCGAGTTAAAGCTTCGCCTGTTAGCCCTTGAACAACAAGCCCAACTTCGAGATGGTATACATTCCACTCTACTTACTCAAGCTTTGTTGAATCTTACTTCTTTGATCCATTTGCTTGCTGCTACTGGTGCTCGATTGTATTGATTTAGCTGCCATATGAAAAGTTTATGTCCAAGGGTTACCTTAACTGTTAACCTGCTATGTTTCAGCACAAAGTGGGGTAAACAGGACCGTCGCATCTGTATTAGATGATCATAAAGCTTCAACAAAGACGGATGAAAGTGAACGGGCATCTAAAGGTCCTGTGGCTGGAGTTTCTTCTTTAAAGAAATGACACAGGGGTTGTTCTTTCTGGATCTTGGACATTGAGAACTCTCCAATTCCTGAATATCCACCTCATCACGTGGTAGTTGGCGTGATCAGCATGGAGGATGTTATTGAAGAAATTTTAAAGGTAAATGAGTCGAGTCCAATCGTAAGTCTCTACTGATATCAACCTCATTATTTGTGTAATGACAATTCCATGTTTCCACCTCCTTCTTTGTTTCTATGTGCTTATAGAAGCTTATATTGCAATTTTTATCTTAGGAATGACTTTCACAAGCAAAGTTTCTTGATCACAAGCAAATAAGTTTTTTTTTCAATGAATTTTGAAGACATTGTGTTTCTTTTAGCTTCATTTTTTAGCTGCTTAACTCTGAAATTTCAGTGCACTGCATTAATAAAGGCAAAGGAAAATGTTCAACTTCAAATTTTGACTATATCTAAAAGGGGCATTTCCTTAGTACTTAGTAGTGTTTGTAACATTTGGTACAATAACACATCTCATAATGTAGTATATTTTCCTAATTTTTTATGCCTTCCCAATTGGCTGGTTTAGTAGCTGTTCTTTTGGTAGGAACCCTGTTTGTTCCCTTGCATTTTCTCAATTGTGTTGCCTTTCTGCGAAGCAAAATAAGCTATCAATTTCGTCAATCTATTGATTTTCTATCTCTCTCTCTTATAATTCAATGAAATTTACTGATTTTTTGTATCGAAGGAGTACGTTGTTTTTGTATAGACATATGGAATCTGGAAGTTTATGCATCTGTTGATTTTCTTTTTCGATTTGTAACTGCATTTTAAATGTGAGAATATTGAGGATGCTTGAAATTGGAAGAGAATTTCATATTAATTGAAATAGAACAACTCTGGCTCATTTTGCTTATGAAGAGAATTTACTGATTCATAAGCTTACTTATTAGATTGAACAACTCCAGGTTATTTTGCTTATGAAATCGAAGATGGAGATCATTTATGTTAATATAGAGTTTATGTTGTGAATAGGGATGCAAGCACGACATGTTTAGTGAAAGTTCGAGACATACCCATTCGTGGTAGATCCTAGGTGGTGTGGAAGCATATCCGAGCAATTTACTGCTTTAGTGAAATCTTACTTATTTTGAAGTCCTAAATTGGAAGAGAATTTACTTATTTGTAAGATGGAGTTGTTCTATTTGATATGTTAATGTCTGCTAGGACAACCTGTGCAAATTCTAGGAATTATGTATTAGTTCCTATTCTGTATTGAACAACCATATATTAGATTTAGCAATTGTTCTATCACATAATTTGCAGGTTGAATCTGTAGTTGTGTCACGGATGTTGGCTGTCATCTCAAGGCCTAAATTCCTAGAGGTATATTCTTTGACATGCCATTGTCTCTTATCGCCTCATGATTTACCATTGGTAGATTTTGATGTTCTTCCTATCTTGTGATTTTCTTTCACCTTCATAAGCTTACTTATTGTCCGGCATTGCTTTCAAAAATAAGCGAGGGATGAGGACTTGATGCTTAAAAGAGTCTTGATATCAATAAACATTCTTTTGGATGATGCCTTGGAAGGTCTTGATCGAGTTATATGGTGTTCTTAATAACTGTTCACTTTGGTTCCAATTTTTCAACGAAGTTGCTACTTTTAGAGTTTATGACCATTTTGTAGAATCAATGTACCATGAATTGAAGATGTTTCAGTTTTGTTCCTACTAAGATCCAGTCCACCACCATCATTGGGGAAATTGTCTAACGATGTGGCAAGAAGGTCTAAACAGTAGGCAGTTGCTAATGCGCATTATCTGGACATTAATGCAGTGCTTTTGTACGATGATCTCAGGTCTTTATCCAGTTCTGGTATATCTGGCTTTGTATTTTATCAAATTTCTTATCAGTATACATATTTTCTAGTATGCTATTTTGTCGTAGTAAAAGAAAGATATGTAATGTAATATTCTTGAATTAAGGATGTGGTATTAACATTAAATATTTTTTCAAGTAGAACCGAATTGAGCGATGTTCCATAAACCAATATCAGGTTGATTAGCAAAGCAGTACCTTCGGTCAGGAAGATCAGCAGTATTTGGAGTATGAGCTGGATTACAATTAGGCATAATGCTTGGTAAAAGTAAAACATAGTTTACATTATAAAGCCTCATTGTTAGCACAGTACCACGTTGCATAGACAGATGGGATATGCAACATGGGATTGTTTTTCCTGTCCAGTTCCATGTGTATTAATTTTGTTCTCATGTACCCAAAATGCTTCACAAATTGCCTATGTCTTCCTCTCTAATGGTTCAATATCTTTTCTTTCTCACTTTCTTTTATGTACGATCCTTACTATTTAAGTTTTCTACGGAAAGAGTTTGACACATGCAAAGGTTGTGGTTAATGCTGATGGACCATTTTGTGACACTGTTCGGAAAATGGCAAATAGCAATGTTAAGCCGATTATATGCCTAAATAGTGGTGTACATATTGTTTTGCCTGACTACTACTCTCCTGATGGCATGGGATTGATTGTTCCCAAAACTAAGTATATTTGAGCTGAATTTTAGTGTATCTGTTATGTCAACGAAATTGCAAGGGTTTCAATGACTAATTTATCAGTCGAGTGATTAGTCTACTTTCCAAGATTAGAAGCTGTTGAGCAAAGAATACAAGCTTATCAAGTTTCTATTGGGGCTTAATTAGAAATACACTCAGGAAAGAAGGCAAAAATTCTTGCTTACAACTTTGCTGTCAAAATTTATAGTCAAGCTCATGCTCCTAATACCATAACACAAATGGAATAATCTCAAGCGAGTGTGTACAACTCATGCCCCTAATACCATTAAAAAAGCTCTTCATTCGTCTTAATTTTTAAAGTTAGCCATATTGAAATTGATTTATAATTTAGACTAATTTGGGAGGCATAGCATTTTTTTTTAATGTTTTGGCCTCTTAGGGTTTATACAAATGGAATATCTTTTTCTAATTAAGGGTATAAGACATTATTAAAAAAACACACACTAAATATCATTTTTTAATTCTTTAGCTATATATGGTTCATACATTTAAACTTAAGGTATCTTTATCAAATCGGTTTATAATTTAGATCAATTTAAAGGTTGTAACATGATTTGTAATAGATAAAGTATCATAGAGTACCCAAACTTAATTTTCTTAAAAATACAAACGTCCTTAAAACGAGTAAAAACATAAATAATTTATTTTCTTCATCTCAGTTCATAGGTATGATGTGAAATATATTATGACGAGTAAAATAAAGTTTCAATATTAATTACAATAAGAATAAAAAAAATAAGAGATCTGAAAATAAATCATCTATTATAGGTCGATTTGGAATAATTGGATTACTATAAAAATACACAATTCCTTAATACGAGTAAAAACATAAATCATTCATTTTATTCAGCCCAATTCACATGCATGATGTGAAAAATATTATGACGATGAAAATCAGGTTTCAGTATCAAATACAATAGGAATAACAAATACCCAAAAAATAAAGATATTTAAAAAGAAATACTCCGTAGTACATTAGAGGTCTAAGTGGAATAATTGGGCTCCGATTAACATACATATGACCTTAAAGCGAGTAAAAACATAAATAATTCATTTTCTGCAGTCTATTTCACATGCATGGTGTGAAATCTATTATGGTTATAAACATCAATTTTCAATATTAAATACAATGGGAATGAAAAAAAAAACTCTCGATGCTCAAGTTGTATGTAATTAAGCATGGAAAAGAGTTTTGACAACGGCTTCAAACTCAAAAGGTTAATTAGAATCCCGAACACGTGTGTGGTAAATGTTTGTCTTCATTTGTAATTTGCTTTCTATTGTTTCTCAAAGCCAATCCATTGAATTTTTGTGATCTTTAATCTATCTCTTTTTAGATTGTAAATTTGTATTCTTTATTTTACAGAGCGTAATTTTAGGATATCTGGTTATGCATAGAAGGTAAAAATTACTTGAATTAAACATTGATCTACTAACGAGATCGACCAGGAGTGTTCATATCTTTTTTTTTTTGTCGATCATGCATTGTTGATGTACAATCCTCCTTCACTATATGTTAAAACTACATTGCAGACCTTTTTGTGTTAATGGGAAATCATTTCAGAGCATGTAGGAGTTGTATTGCTAACATTTTTAGCCTTCGAGTAGGGAAGGCTACATTAAATATTTTTTCAAGTAGAACCGAATTGAGCGATGTTCCATTTTTAACCTTCGAGCATGTAGGAGTTGTGTGTTAAATATATGTTAAATTGGAGTTTTCATAAGCTAATAAGGTGTTTGGTAACCCAGCTGATAGAGTAGCTGATACAAACTAGCTGATCAGATAGGAGAAAATGAATAAAATTCTGAAAAGCTTGCAGTTAGTAGTTGTTGAAAATCCAATTTCAAAAGCTAATTAAATTAAAATCTTATATTTAACTTATTTTAAACTATAAATTATTAAAATCAAAAGCTCTAAAAAGTTACATGCATTGCCAAACGGACCCTAAAGCGGTAAATTTCAATAAAAATACTTACCGACCCGTACAAGGTACGGGAAAAGTACTAGTTATAGTTTTATTTTACCAATTGATTTTTTTTTCCGCATAATCAATAAAATATATATAACAATATATATTCAAGATAAGATTTTACCAAAAAAAATTTCTACTCTTCTTAATCAATATAGCAATATACAGTTAAGATAAGATTGTATCCAATTTTATTATATATCGATATATTGATATTGAAAATAAGATTTTACGCAATTTAATTAAATATTGATATATCTTAAGATAATATAAATAAATGTATAATACAAAATTAGCTATAATCATCTATGACGTATAAAATGATTTTTATCCTAATTTTTCAAAATAAAATAATTATATGAAATAGAAAATAAAATAAAATAGGCAAGAAAAATAAGTGTACGTATAAATTAACAAGGTATACCTGATTTCACAAAAAAAAAACTACATATGCTACCTAATTATTATTTTATCACAACCAAGCTATGCCTTGTATGGTCACTCATGCAAGGCACGAAGCTCTCCTAAATTGTTTCATCAAGTGCATCTTTGCATGACTCGAAAGTGGAATTTTTTATCAAAATATTCACAAAAAAAAATATAAATTTACAAAAAAAATCACACTTTGAAAATATTTATAAAAATATTCAAAATTTGCAGAGAGGTCAGAGAAACGCGGTCTAAGACCGTGTTTCATTCACAATAAGTAAATTTTGAAATCGGGAAAAAAATAAACGAAAGAAACGCGGTTTGTATCATCTTCTTAATCAATCCCTCGGCCATCGGCGACGACTTCGAGCCAGCCACCACTCCCGGTCTCCAAGTACGGTGCCACGCCACCCTCCAATACACCACCCAGTTCACCCAGCGCACGTCCCTTGTCCCGTTCGCCTCGTCGACGTCGGCGAGCAATTCTTGTGGAGACGGTGGCGGTGTGGGTGATAGAGTTGTCCACGAGGAGGCGCGTCGTATGTGTTGTTGAAGCAGTCGGAACAGGGGGCGGAGTATTGAATCGAAACTACCGCCGATTCAATGTTGGGTGGTGTATTGGAATTACCTTCTAGCTCTCACCCCCTCACCGCCGTTTTGATTCAATATTTGGTTTAGGTGGAATTGCCTTAGATCTAATTGGTTGTTGATGCAAGACGTACGCCTTGAGGTTGTTGATTCAATATTGGGTGGTGTATTGGAGGGTGGCGTGGCGTGGCACCGTACTTGGTGACCGGGAGTGGTGGCTGGCTCGAAGTCGCCGCCATCGGCCGAGGGATTGATGAAGAAGATGATAGAAATGGAATACAAAAGAAACGTTGTGTAGTACCGCGTTTCACTAGTTTTTTTTAATTAAAAAATTTATATTGAAATAAATACGGTTTGAAACCGCGTTTTACCTAAAATTAATGGTGAAATGCGGTTTTAAACAGCGTTTCTTTCGTTTGAAACCGCGTTTCTTTCGTTTATTTTTTTTCCGGAGATCGCGTTTCTCTGACATCTCTGCAAATTTTGAATATTTTTATAAATATTTTCAAAGTGTGAATTTTTTTGTAAATTTTTATTTTTTTGGGAATATTTTGAAAAAAAAAATCCCCGGAACGGTGCTCTTGTAACTGTGTCCTCAAGCATGCAGGCCTTTAGTTTCCTATATATATATATATATATATATATATATATATATATATCCTCAGATTGAACAAGCAGGAATGTAAGTGGGGCAGGAGTAGGATTCATGATGCTAACATAATTAAAGAAACCTATAAAGTGCAAAGCAACTCGGCAATATTACACAGCCATGGACATGGTGGTGAAATCAGGATGGAAGAAGGCTTGTTATATTTTTATTTGTGCCTACAAACTAATGTTAGGATGTGCTTTCATCATGTGTATTTTGATTGCTTTATGATCATCTATACTAATGCTTTGAGGAGGCATAAGAGAGTTTATAAGTGGACCAGGAGGAGGTCTTAGGAGTATAGCAAGTCTAACCAAGTGTTTGTTTTCGGCTGCTATACTTCCTATTCTAAGACTAATGGAATAAGAAAAAACACAGGTATGATTTCTTAGTACTCTTCTATACAAACAATTCAGCTAATCCCCATCAAGCCCTCTTGGGCTCTAGTGGAGGAAAGCTACAACAACCCTTTCAAACAACAAGTGCAAATCAACACTTTTGACAAACCTTCTGCTACCAAGTTAATTAAAGAGGAAATGGTACTAAATACCACTTTTTCAAAAATCTTTGCAAAAATACCATCGTTTTGGAAAAATTGGCAAAAATACCATTTTTTCCCCAAATTTGCAAAAATGTCCAGGTTAACACCCCCAAAAACCTGCTATCCTAGGTTATTATGCCCAAAAAAAAAAATTAAATTACAGATCTGGTCGCCGTCGGGGCGGATTTCCATTATCTTTTCTATTGGTTCCCGGATCTGAGTGGTTGCCGATGGTGTTCGCCGGGGGGCTTGGTGGAGGGGGTGTGTGGTGGTCGGTCTCGGCCTGGATCTGGCCGGAGGTGGGCTCTGGCGCTCTGGGCTGTTGCTGTTCTCTCTCCTCTCCCTCGCTCTTGCCTTTTTCTCAGATCTGGGCGTTGGTAAGGGTTTCTCCGCCGTCGCTTGTCCGAGCTATTGGTTCCCGGATCTGATTGGTTGCCGATGGTGTTCGCCGGGGGGCTTGGTGGAGGGGGTGTGTGGTGGTCGGTCTCGTGTCACCAGATCCCGATTTTTCAATGCTCCGAAATCTCCAAAAGTTCCGATTCGTCGAGTTCTTTCTCTATCCTCATGGCGATGGCTCCAATCGACGAAGAAGGTACGGTGCTCTCGAATTTCTCTCCTCTTCTAGCCCTAATTCGTTCAGTTTTGCTTAGATTTGCTTTTCCTAGTGCGTTTTCCTCTCAGATCTGGGCAGTGGTGGCTCGGACCCGCTCCCCTTTGCTCGCTATTGGGCTCTGCGCTTGTGGTGGCGGCCATGGTGGAACCAGTGGAGTCGTGGCTTGAATTCCGGCCGGTCCTGGTTCGGCTCGCTGCTGTGAAGGTGGTCCTAGTGGGCTGGTGGTGGGTTTGGGTGCTTCCCTGACCGATTTGGGAGGATGTGGTGGGTGCTTTTCCGGATCTGGCGGTGCTCATCTCCCAGATCTGGTGGGTATTCTCTGGTTCGGCCTCGTTTCTGGCCGGTGAGGAGGTGGTGGGTTGGGGGTTTGTGAGTTGGGGTCTGTGGGGTGGGGGCTGAAGCATCTTGGCTCCTCCGGGTCTCGTCATCCCTTCCCCATCGTTCTCTTTGCGTGGGTGGTTTACGACCCCATCGACTACGACGACGAAGACTACTTAGATGATGACGATGACGAGTTCGAGTTCGACGAGGATGACAATACCGACGCGGAGGACGGCAACCGGAAGAGAGAGAAGAAGCTCGAAGTAATGGCGGCTTCGATTCAGCTGTTCGCGCTAGGGGATCCGACTCTAAAGGTGAAGGGGACGAAGAGGATGAAGAAGAGGAGGAAGAAATTAGGGTTGTGAAAATCCCCCACCAAAACTCTCTCTCTCCTTGTGTGAACCTGCAACCGGCTTAGCCCTTCCCAGTTTTATTTGCAAAAATACCACCAATGGTAGTTGTGCAAATTTTCCAAAAAAGTGGTATTTTTACAAACCCACACCAAAAAAGTGGTATTTGTGCAAATAGCCCTTAATTAAAGTACAAGATCTTATGCAAGCTGTTGTATAATTGCAATTATAAATACATTTGTTATTTTATAACTGAAACTGAGTTGAATCTCAAAATTGGAATCAGACACATAAACTATGAAAGTAAACAAATCAGGCTGCTGGAGACGACTAGAGACACATACATAGTCAACAATACTAAAAACTTGGTCAAAAGTAGGAAACCTTTGAACACTTACAAGCCAAAATGGCACTATCAACACAATTCATTGTGATTAATATCGGATATTGGAATGTTAGAGGTACTAAGAGGCCTCTTCTATGGCAGGAAATAAATCAGCTCAGATACTCAAGTAAGCTAGACATTCTCACTCTAGTAGAAACTAAAACAACAGAAGCTCCATTTGACTCCCAACTGCACAGTGCATGCTTCTGCAAATCCTTCTGCATCAAAGCTAATGGCCACAAAGGAGGTTTATGGTTTTTAATTAATCGAAACAAAACTTTAGACAACATTACTGATACGGGGTTAGTCGTAGGTTGGCCCGATCTTTGACAATCAAACAAGAAATAACAAGAACGGAAGCAAAAGACTCAAAGAATCGATGAACAATATGCAAGACTCGAAATTGATAACAAAGACACGACCGATAGTGGACTGATTCGAACTAAAATAGAACGAGGCAAAGACCTCAGGCCTCCTTAGAGGGTAGGAACCAAATACCAACGACTATAAAGCCCGCCTCTACAACCTTACACAATCAAGCGGACGACTTGGAGACACAAGGAGGGGACTTGTGATTACCAGGATCACCAAGCTCTCGCGAGGTTGACGAACCCGACTTTCTCTCAATTGTGTTTCACACAAACTGAAATTTCATAAAAGAGACGTCTCCCTTTTACAATGGAATCAGCCGTTACTTATAACCCTATGGCTGATTTAGATGGAAAATAATAATTAAAAGAATAATTATAAATAACCCCTAAATTACCTAAAATAACTTAAGTAAATAAGGTCTCTAAAAATAGCAATAAAAGAAAGTTCCAACACTTAAGAAATCCCGTCTAAAATAGTGACAGCCCAAAGAATGTGATTTTCGGCCAAGCTCTAGGTCGAATCTGGAAAAACCTTCAACAGCAAAGTTGTAGATCTCTTCGTCCTCGTTCCGACAAGGTATGGCACGATCCAATCCGATTAATATTGAATCCGTACGACTCATTTTACTGAGACGTCAAAAAGCTGTCAAACTGCTGAGCTGTCAAACTGCTGAACGAATCTAAAAACGAACGACCCAAGGTGGAGCCTTCTTCTTCCTCTTGAGGATGACATCATTCTCACGAGCTTGAATCATAGGGTCATCCCCAAGTATAGGTGTGTCCGAAGGTATCTTGGATGGTCCCGCATCAATTACTATCCTAGAACATAATGATAGATATGCCATGTTTAAAATCAATATCAATAACCTCGAGCTAGCATTAGTCTTTATTTAAGCTCCATCCATCGAAAGCGAGAAGACTAGATTTTGGGGAGAAATATTCATATAGTCAATAGACACATGCTACCATTTATCATCATAGGCGATCTAAATGATATTGAGAATGACACGAAAAAGATTGGTGGAAGCAATCCAACAATCACGAGATTTAGACGTCTAAAACGGGTTAAATAAGAATTAAACCTCCACACTATTCCTTATAATGGCTCCCATAGATTTTACATGGAGGAAAAACAATTCAGATAACAATAATACATACGAAAGATTAGACAGAATCCTAGCACACCAAGATATAATAACCAAATTCAATAATTTGCGAGTACAATATCACCCCTTCACTTCTTCGGATCATTGCCCTATTTCAATTAAAATAGGTAACCCAGAAAACAAGATAGGACCCTTCAGGTTTGAAATGGCTTGGACCACAAATAAAGCTTATGAGAATATTGTGGAGAAAGTTTGGGCAAACAAATATTTGCGTTCAAACTAATCCAAAAACAAAAGCTTCTAAAAAAAACACAAAAGAATGGGCCAAAAATAATTCTGATAATATCCAAAAACAAATAACCAAGGTTGAAAGTGACATAATGGAACTTAAAAAAAGACTACCATGGGAAACATCAACAATTCAGAGAAGAATAAATTAGCTAGATTAGAATTTAAAAGGAACCAGTACGATCCCCGTGCCATGACGCAATTTTTTTTATAAATAATATTTATTTGGAAAACGCTTTTTGAGAACATAAACCCCGACATAAGATGCATTTTTGTCGTTTATAAAGGATCAAAGATTTATTTGGAAAACATCGCAAATAGATGACAGTATAAAGATAAACGTTTACCAAGGAACTGTGACCGAATCAAACCAATTTCGAAAAGAAAAAGAACCAAATGGGAACCACCGCCAAATGACACTTATAAACTAAACTTTGACGGATCGCTTTCCTCTGGTAGTAGGGGCTCGTATGGGTTTATTCTACGCGATTTCATGGGAGATCCTATCTTTAGTGGATTGGGATCCTCACCAATTAACTCTGTTTGTGGTTGTGAAAGCCTTGGTCTATGAAAGAGTCTTTTAGCCGCAAAGGAACTAAACATCAGAAACCTCATCATTGAAGGAGATAACTTAACAATTATCAAAACCTCATCACTGGGCTTCTTTGGTTTTGTTGAGATTCGTCATGTCTTCCGAGAAGCAAATCTGGTGGCTGATCGCTTGTCATGTATCTGTTCTGCTTCACATGGATCTTTGATACCTGATGACTCTCTGTTGCGTAGTCTCATCCAAAAGGATGCTCTTGGCTGATAGGGCCTAGCTCTATGGTCAAATTTTTTCCGTTTAAAAAAAAAAAACCTTAACACTTTCATAATTTAATTTATTGTATCGCATATTTAATTACCAATATTTTTTTAATAGTTTGATATTCATTTTTGTATCTCGTCTTAGGCCTTTCAAATCTCAGATCTGACCCTGCTATTAACTATAATAAAAGCTCATTACAATGCTCTGAAAATGTTAACAATGCACTAGCTAATTCCCTGACCTAACAAATGAGAATCCCGATCTCTAAAACCCTTGAAAAATACCTTGGCATCCCTCTAATGAATGAAAAAGTAAAAAATTGTATCTTTGAGGATGCTATCCAAAACCTTAAAAAACAATTAACCAAATGGAAGCCGTCTACTCTTGGTCAGGCAGGGAGGACAGTGTTGATCTAAGCTAATCTAATTTATAAGACAAACTATCTAATGCAAAACTTTCTTCTCCCAAAAGGAGTTCTTCAACAAATAGATCAAATTAACAATTTTTTTTTTCTAGAACAAACTTCAATCGGAAAGGTACACTCATCTAATCAATTGGGATAAGATTTGTACACCCACGCATAAAGGGGGGCTTGGTCTCATGTTATATATCCGAACTCTAAGTGAATGTACTCGTCCTATGTAAACAAATTAATAAACCCAATAAGACCAATATTATTAGTAGTAGTATAAATTTTATATAGACAAACAAAGAAAAAACATGTTATAGAATGCACCTGTTAAGCTAGAGTTTGTAAGATTTCTTTGTACACACCACATTAATTGTAGTGTTGAGTGGGTGATTGATATCCCAAGATATAATTGATTTTCAAGCCGGATTTGGATTTAACCCTTGAGACAGAAACATACAACTGGTCATCGCGGAAGACTGGCCTCCTTAGGTTTAACCCAATGCGAGAAAGAGATTGGCCTTGACTTTTGTTAATCGTCATGGAAAAATAAACCGACACTGGGAATTGTCGTCATTTAAACTAGAATGGTAAAGATTTTGTCTCTGAAGGGCACATGACCATACGTGGTATGAAAACTTGGCCACCAACATTTCACCCTATCAATTTGGTTCCATTGCATAAGCCAACAAATTGGTCTATGTTCCTTATTAATGTAATCGAAACATCGAATTTCAATCATTACACATGTTTTGATATGCCCGAAGCTTTGATGGTATTAAGAAAATAGTAGAATATAACGTTTGGCCAAAACTTATACACCCATCTGTTTTCAAGATGCGATTAGAATCGAGGTACACCTTATCGGCTTATCATCTCCTAGCATATTAGCACCTTATACACCCATTCGTCTCTCAATGTTGATTTTGACTTGGAAGTTATTTCTCATGGCGTGACTGAAAATGTTAACCAATGTTTAGTTGGACGCGTGTCGAATGCGGAGATTAACTCTGATCTCTTTTCTCTAGCAATAGATAAAGCGACGAGGCGAATGGGATGCCGACAGATTTATACCAAAAATACTGGGTGCGGGTAGGGCCTTCAATCACAAAAGTCATGATTTTTTTTTTGCTTTAGGGATCGAAAGATCTAGAAATAAATCAATCATACCTTTATAAATCGTTTACCTAAGAATGATAATCCATCTACCATTAATTATTATAGATCAATTAGTCTATACTCCACGACCTATAAAATTATTGCTAAGATTATTTCAGCTAGGTTAGCTCCCTTTGTGAAAAAATTGACTCGCTCGTTGCAAGGAGCGTTTGCTAAAGGGCGTTCTATACATGATAATATTCTTATTGTTGATGAAGCTTTTCCCTCTTTGAAATCAAAATGCGGCAATGTTGGGTGGATGACTCTAAAATTGAATATGGAGAAGATTTATGATCGTATTGAGTGAACTTTTTTTTTAAGAATGTTTTACTTAAGTTTGGTTTCAATGAACAGTTTGTGGGTTGGATTTTTGAGTGCATTTCTAAGGTCTGGTATTCCATTTTTGCTAATGATGGCCCTACTGAACAATTCTTCCATGAGAGGGGGCGTATATAGACAGGGTGACCCTTTGTCTCCGTTTCTCATTATTCTTTCGGCAGAAGTGCTAGCTAGGTCCTTACAGATGGAAATGAATATAAGGAAAGATGTAAGGTTGAGATTTTCATCTGATGGGCTTAAGGTTTCTTCTTAGCGCTTGCGGATGACATTTTGATTTTCTCCAAAGTTAGTGCTTCAGTTGACAATAGGTTATTGTATATCCTTAATAAGTATTGTAAGTTATCGGGACAAAAAATAAATCTGCATAAGTCCAGCTTTCAAACATCAAAGAACACTTCGCAGTCGGTCATCAGGTCCATTTCGAAGGCGTTGGGTGTTGCCTATTCCATCTCGTTAGAAAAAATATCTATGTGGTCCAATTATCGATGGTAGAGTTAATAAAGATACTTTCGTAGATGTAGTGATTAAGATTAAGAATTAACTTACTAAGTGGAAAGCAGCCAGTTCATCCTCGGAGGGGAGAAAGATTTTGATTAAGGCTAATCTCAGTGCCCAACCAATCTTTCTAATGATTTCTTGCTTGCTCCCTTCTTATATTCTTCATGAATTGGATAAGGTTTACCATAGGTTTTTTCGGAATAAGGAAGGTCGATTCACTCTACTAATCAGTTGAGATAAGATATGTTCTGATACTATAGCGGGGGCCCCGAGATTCATAAGGTAAAAACTATGATTGCAAATGAAATTGATATGGAAAATTATTGATAAACCATTCCGGAATGGTTCAATTGGAAAGAACTTGCGGGTAGTACCCAAAGATTCCCGATTCGAACCTCGGATGACCTCTCTTTATTTACAAATTCAAGGACAATTATTGATAAACCGACTAACATATGGGTTGTACGTGTGGTATGTATGGTGACAATTCAATTGGTCGTGTCCTTGGAACATCGAGCTATTCATCGTATTTTCAGAAAGCTAATGTCGGTGTCACGACATATGACGGTAGCGCTTTCCAAATTATTTTTTTTATACAAGACAAAAATTTAGGAGTGGTCAACCTCGGTCGAACCACTGTCCAATGGCGTCCTTACGGACGTAATCCTCGAGCTCGGTAGAGAAATGTGCAAAAGAGAAAGACGAGGACAAACCTACATGCGTTAACCTGTTTGCAACTTGGTTACCTTCCCGGAAAGTGTGGGAGAAAGAGACAACCTCGAACGCTTTGCAAAGACCGAGGGCATCAATGATCATCGTTTAAATAATCCACGGGCACATACCGATACCACAGAGGGCATTAATGATAGCTAGACAATCTCCTTCCACCTCGAGGCGAGAAAAACCATTCTTCACGGCTTCTTGAATAGGTAAATAAAGAGCGGCCATTCCAGGGTTCGAACCGAGGACCTATGGGTACTACCCACATTCCACAAGTTCTTTCCGGTGAGCCATTCCGAAATGGTTAAATAACGATAGATGAAAAGTGTGGGAGAAAGAGATAACCTCGAACGCTTTGCAAAGACCGAGGGCGTCAGTGATCATCGTTTCTGTAGAACGATAGAATTGATGTAATGTCCTCCTTGAGGGTTTCATTCATTAGACAATCATATATATATAGGTTACAAGATATTGGGCCTTTGGGCCCACTATACAATATGAATCTATATAATCTATCAAACCCCCGCAGTCGAAAGTGGAGGGTCCCGTACTGTGAGACTGGACCGAAAATCGAGGAACAACTGCCGAGGTAAACCCTTGGTGAAGATATCAGAGTGCTGATAGGAGGATGGGACATGCAGAACACGAACATGTCCAATAGCAACCTTGTCCCGCACGAAGTGTAGATCGAGCTCAATGTGCTTCGTGCGCTGATGCTAGACGGGGTTGTTGGCCAGATAGACGGTAGAGACGTTGTCGGTGTAGACCAGGGTGGCCTTCTGAAGAGGGCATCGGATCTCGAGAAGTAGATTGCGCAGCCATGAGCACTCGGAGACAACGTTGACAACACCCCTGTACTCAGCCTCGGCGCTAGAGCGAGACACTACAGACTGACGCTTCGCTGACCACGACACAGAGTGTCATTGAGGAAGACACAGTAGCCAGACGTGGAGCGACGTGTGTCAGGACAACCACCCAAATCCGCATCAGTGTAAGCGACGAGGTCATGTCAAGAGGAAGGGGTGATCGTGGTGCCCAGCTCGAGGGTACCGCTGATGTACCTGATGATCCGCTTCAAGGCCTGAAAGTGCGGTTCACTGGGCGCATGCATAAACAGGCAGATCTGCTGAACGGCGTTACTGATGTCCGACCGAGTGAACGTAAGATACTGCAACGCACCGGCGAGACTCAGGTACAACGTCGGATCATCAAACAGAGGACCAGAGTTAGCACTGAGCTTGTTGGAGGTATCCATAGGGGTGACAACTGGCTTGCAGTTACTCATCTTGGCCCGAGCAACAATCTCGCCAGCATACTTACTCTGAGAGAGAAACAACCCAGACGCATGACGCTGCACAGCGACGCCCAAGAAGTAAGCCAACGTACCCAGATCAGACATGGCGAACTCGGCACTCAAATGTGAAATAATAGACGTCCGAAGAGCATCAGAAGAAGCGGTGAGGATGATGTCGTCGACATATAGTAACAGAAAGGCCATGTCTGTGCCTAAGCGATAGATAAACAGAGACGTATCCGAGCGGCTACCAACAAAGCCCAAGCGTAGCGGATGAGAAGCAAAGCGCTAGAACCATGCCCACGGAGCCTGTTTCAGACCATACAGAGAGCGCTTCAGGAGACAAACGTGCTTGGGAGTTGGGACGATCGGTATCGACGAACCCCGGCGGCTAAAACATGTAAATTGTCTCATTCAGATGGCCATGCAGAAAGGCGTTCTTGGCATCCAGCTGATGAATAGCCCAATGTCGCGATAATGCTAAGCTCAGCACCACTCGGATAGTGGCAAGCTTGACCACGGGGCTGAATGTCTCATCACAATCAATACCAGCCTGCTGAGATCGTCCGTTGACCACAATACGAGCTTTGTAGCATTCCAACGACCCATCAGAGCGGAACTTGTGGCGGAAGAGCCACATGCAGCGAATGACGTTCGCCTCAAGAGGGCGAGGAACTAGAACCCAGGTATCATTCCTTGTAAGGGCCCTGTATTCGTCGAGCATAGCCGCCTGCCAATTCGGGTTGAGGAAGGTTGTTTTGTAGGAGGTGGGGATGGGGGAAAGGGAGGTCGGGTTTGAGGCATGAGTGATTTGGGAATCGGTGGGGGCGGGAGTAGGCGTTGTGGCGGGAGCGGCAAAAGGCTGCGGCCACGGCAAGGTAGCCGCGATAGGTTGATATGCCGCGGGCGCAACACGATGTTGCGACCGCGGCATCTGGTGTGACGGGGGGGTCAGGAGTACTCAGGAGAGGGTATGGCGGGGCGATGGGTGGTGTTCATAGAGACGATCTGACGAGGTCTGAATACACCGGAGATGCTACGGGTGTGCGGTCTGGTGGTAAGAGGAGAAGGTGGCGGTGTAGGGGGAGAGGCAGGAGCACCGGTAGAGCTCTGCCTCTGGGGAAGGAGAAAGTGTGGGAAGGAAGACTCTGACTCAGACTGGGACATATGAGGTGTGGAAGATGGGAGAGGAGGAGAAGAAAAGGGAAAGCGAGACTCATCAAAAGTGACAGAATAAGCTTATGGGTCTTCACATCGAGGCAAAGGTAACCGCGAGGATCAGACGGATAGCCAAGGAAGACACATGGAGTAGAGCGCGGGTGAAGCTTGTGAGGGGCGGTGGAGGACTGGTTTGGGAAGCACAAGCACCCGAAAGTACGAAGGTGATAATACCTAGACAACGTGCAATAAAGTGCCTGAGTTGGCGAGCGATGGTGTAAGGTAGTAGATGGGAGAATATTGAGGAGATAGCATGTGGTTGATAAGGCGTGAGGCCAATAGGTAAGGGGAATGGATGCGTGAAAGAGGAGAGAGCGCATCATGTTGGTTATGGTTCGAATGATTCGTTCGGCCTTGCCATTCTGCTGGGAAGTATAGGGGCAAGACAACCGATATGAGATCCCATTTGTGGTGAAGAAAGAGTGAAGGTCCTTGTTATCAAAATATCAAATTCACGGCTATTGTCACATTGGAAACATTTAATGGATGTGTGAAACTGTGTTTTAATGTAGGCATGGAACTTGACAAAGATGGGAAACACTTGAGACTTGAATTGTAATGGAAAAACCCATAGAAAACGAGTGTAATTATCAAGAAACAAGAGGTAGTACTTGTGACCATCCTTGCTAGGCACAAGAGAGGTCCAAATGTCACTATGAATGATGTCAAAAGGTGCAAAGGTGGAGTTCAAAGACCGTTGGAACGACAGTCTTGCATGTTTGCCTAACTGACAGGAAGAACATAAATTAGAGCGTCGGTCTTTATTATAGTTGAAAAGACTCTGAGAACGAAGGACATCTAAAACGGCAACACTGGGATGGCCAAGGCGTGCATGCCATAGGCTGGACGACGATGCCGAGAGGGCGACCGGACACGACTGACGGGAGGTAGAAGGCGGTGTGACAGGGTAGAGCTCCCCGGTACTGTTACATCTTAGGCGAGTAACCCCCGTAGTAAGATCATTCACAGAGAAACCAAAGGGATCACATAAGGGAAACATTATTGTCAGTAGTGAACCGACAGACAGAGATAAGGTTTTTGACAATCTTTGGGGCAATGAGGACATTGTTAAGGTGTAGTGGGTTGGTCGGGGTCTGTAATTTGGCATGGCCAATCCCCGAAGTAGCAAGGCGACCACCATGACCGATGATAATAGAATGTGCAGGGCCTTTAAAGGAAATAGAAGAGAGGTTACCTGAAGAGTTCGTCATATGGGAGGTGGCACCAGTGTCCATGTACCACGAAAAGTTGGTAGATGGCGGCTGCATAGAGGATAAGGCGTGATGCTCATCAGGATCAGGCGAAACATAGGCTTGATCTGACGATGTCAGATAGGCCTGAGGATCGGCATGTCGCGGGGCAGGAGAGCCGGAGTGCATCCAATGAGGGTTGAAGCCCGGCACCGGGGACTATCGAGGGGCGGCGTTCCAAGGACGAGGGCCACCAGTCCACGTATGTCGCGGCCGCTGCATAGAGTTGCGGCCGCAGCTGCTGCCGATGCCGCAGCCAATGCCGCGGCCGCAGCTAAAGTCGTGTGAGGAGTACTTTTTTTTTTCTAGAAAAGAAACAGGGACGGGGGAGGACGACACAGATCTCGGATGTTGCAACTGTCAGAGGCGGGGTGCGTACAGGTCGGATTTGGGCAGTGCTGGCGGCTGAAGATGCGGCCGGATCTGGGCGAATGCGCGGGACTGAAAGAGCTCAGCGAAGGTTTTGGATTGAAAGCAGGGGAAGCAGCGAAGGATGGTGACGAAGAGGATGGCGGCGTAGGCTGGCGGCGAGGAGGAAGGTCGAAGGAAGAGGATGACCGGTGAGATCTGACCAGTGGGTGGGGGAAGTGAGGGAGGGCAGCGGTGGTACGAGACCGACGGTGGTGAGAGGAGAGGTGATGCGGGAGGATCAATTTAGGGTTCCGTGAGGAAGAAAAGGCTGTGATACCATGTAGAACGATAGAATTGATGTAATGTCCTCCTTGAGGGTTTCATTCATTAGACAATCATATATATATGTTACAAGATATTGGGTCTTTGGGCCCACTATACAATATGAATCTATGTAATCTATCAGTTTTAATAATCCATGGGCACGTACCAATACCACGGAGGGCATTAATGACAGCTAGACAATTTCCTTCCACCTCAACGCGAGAAAAACCCTTCTTCACGGCTTCCATAAGACCATAATGACGACCGGGAGTCCGGGACACTCAGCTTGGAGAGGAAAAACATTCCTAAGGACATGTGCACCACAAGAATCCACTCTACCAAGGCAATCACAGATGACAAAGCCAGAGCCAGCTTGCCCGGAGGCCACCTTTGCACCATGAAAATTAAGTTCCATGAATCTTTCGGTAGGTTTTTTTCATTTAACTCTTTTCTGATGCCGAACACTGTTTCGAGGATTGTGCTGTGTTATAAGGATGTTGTCGTCCTCTGGATCATCTTTTTGAGCCATTTTCCAGGATAATCTATATTAGATTATATACTTTATCCATTGTTCCATATTTCTGACATCTTGATTTTCAAATAGGATTTTGTTCCTCATAGACCAAATCCCCCATAAGGAAAAAGCTAGTAGCGATTTTCTGATTTGGGTGATAGTTAGGAAAAGATTTCAATGATTATCGCTTTACAGGTCTTATTGGTTTTGTCAATGTTTCTAATTATTCTTTCAATTAGCTTGTCCATTCTCCCGATAAGAGACAGTGAAGTCCTGCATGCCGTGAATAAATGTGTAGACTATGGTTACAGAGAGGGCAACCCAAGAGTACATGTTTCTCAGTATGATTTTAATGGGGGTTCCATTTAAGATATTCTTACAAAGGAAGATCTTAATTTTCGGCGGGCAATCAATCTTACAAATCTACTTCAGTAATCGCAGTTTGTTGTTCTTACTTTTGTGATGTGGTCAAGAGTGCTTGTCATAGAAAACCAACCATTTCTTCTAACTTTCCATTATAATTCATATTCAATCTATATAGTAGAGATGTGAATTGTGAGTATCTGGTTCACAATATTCATCGAAAGGATTTATTTCAAACTTTCTACCTTTCAAGTTTTATTTGATTTTATGTATTGGTCAATCGTTTGATTTGGTCTTTTTTCCAAATTGTTTTCATTGCTTCAAAATAAAATTTGGGGGTGATTTTTGTTTTCGGAAATTTCTTTTCCGATCCTTAATTTTGGAGGCGACAAAATCCGGCGGACGGTAAAAGTATAAAACCCACCTGTTAAATTGCTTATCGGAGGATTTCCCGGGAAGACTTAAAATTGCAATCCACCAGTCTCCCCACTTGCTTCCTCCCTCTAAAACCCTAATTTCTCTCTCCGAGGGTTTATTTCCTTCCTCACCAGGCGGAGCCAAATCAAACTTATCTACCTGTGGTCGACGGAAATCCATCAGTTGATTCACCTGATAGTTTGATTAATTCTTCGGTTGAGAATTCGGGAGGCATTTCAATGGCTCAGAAGGGGAAAGGGGAAGAGAGAAGCGAGAGCGATTTCTCTGGATCCGAGGAAGACGAAGGGAAGGATGATTACAAGAGAGGAGGCTACCATCCCGTTCGAATCGGTGACGCTTTCAAGGCCGGCAGATATGTTATTCAGAGGAAGCTTGGTTGGGGCCATTTCTCAACCGTCTGGCTCGCTTGGGATACTCTGCAACCTGTATTTCTCTCTTTCTCCTTTGCTTTTTTTTTATTCCCCTGCTTAAATTTAGTTGTTTTGGGCTGAATAAAGAGTGATTTGTTATTTGTTATGGTAATTGCTTTCACTACTACAATGTTTTTAATTTTGATGGACAATTGTGAAAGGGAAGGGAGTTTATTTGAATTGGGGCAACAGTGTGACTGAGAACTCTGGAGTAGCTCAGATAATTCATGGCCTTTGACATGGCAGGATTATACTCTTTGAATGCCTTGGTTTATGGCCGTTAAACGATTTCTGTGGTTTGCTGATGTTGGCTGTGTGATTTGTAGATCAGCAGCCCTCAATCTGACATTGAATGTATGGTGATAATTTGATCTAAATTAGACGTGTTTCTTTCCTACTTCCTAGTGAACATGTTTGTTTATAGGATTAACTCGTCTTCTTCCTAAACACATAGCATGTTTGTTTATTGGATATTGAGATTGCTCTTAATGTTCTCTATGTGTTATTCCACATATCATGTTCTCTTGGTGTCTTCAATGCATGGTTTCCAAACTTTTTTGTGCCACTCAGTTGAACCATGATTAGCACCAATGAAGTTGATGCATATGTACATTGCTTTATATAATATATATTTTTCTATTTTAATAGCTTAGTTTCCTTGTTATTTGTTAATTTATTCACAATTGTGTGTTTCATCCACAGAGATATGTAGCTCTAAAAGTTCAGAAGAGTGCACAGCAGTACGCAGATGCCGCAATGGATGAGATAACCATTCTCAAACAAATCTATGATGGCGACCCACATGATAAGAGGAGTGTTGTAAAGCTTTTGGATCATTTCAAGCATTCAGGACCAAATGGGCAGCATATATGCATGGTTTTTGAGTTTTTAGGGGATAATTTGTTGACCCTTGTCAAGTATTCAGAGTACAAAGGGTTACCCCTCAGCATGGTGAAAGAAATTTGCTTTCATATCTTAGTGGGCCTGGATTACTTGCATCGTCAGCTGTCAGTGATACACACGGATCTGAAACCTGAGAATGTCCTGCTCCTATCCACGATTGATCCATCTAAAGATCCTAGGAACTCTGCGGCACCTCCCATACTTGCAGCCAATAAAGCTAAAATTGTGTCTGACACTGTATCTTCAAGAATTCCTTATAGTGCTGGTTTAAACAAGAACCAGAAGAAGAAGATCAAGAAAAAAATGAAACGGGCAGCACAGAAGTGTGGTTCCAATGAAGGCTGTAAAGAAGCTGAATCAGTTGAGGGGCCATCTGCTCAAGAAGATTGTAGTCATGAAGATGGGGCAAATGGTCATCATTCTGAAGTAGAAGTTGATGGTTCTATGACAAAAGACGTTTCAATAAATGGCAACGGACTAAATGATGCTCAAGAGGATGCTGGAAATAATAGAAGGTGTAGTCCTGAGACCAGACAAAAGCTTTTGAAAGAATTAGATCCAATTTGTAAATTGGTTGACTTTGGGAACGCTTGTTGGACATACAAGCAGTTCACAAGCGATATCCAGACAAGAGAATATAGAAGTCCAGAGGTCATTCTTGGTTCTAAATACTCAACTTCAGCAGATCTTTGGTCGTTTGCTTGTATTTGCTTTGAACTCGCTACGGGGGATGTTCTGTTTGATCCTCATACGGGTGATAAATACAGCAAAGATGAGGTATGCTGCAAAACCTGCTGCTATTCATTAGTTGTTTGGTTACAAGGATTATTATCTGGTTGATAACATTGAAGCTAATGCTTTACAGGACCACCTAGCACAAATGGCAGAGCTCCTTGGAATGTTGCCACGAAAGGTAAGCCGTTGTTAAATTCACAGACCGTCCATGAAAAATTGATTAGATTTCCTTGTCATCATAACTTATCTATATTCTTGCAGATTGCTTTAGGTGGTCGTTATTCAAAAGTTTTCTTCAAGAAATCTGGGGAATTCAGGCACATACGTGAATTGCGCTTCTGGCCACTGAAAAAAGTGTTCATGGAGAAGTACAGTTTCAGTGAGCAAGATGCAAATGCCATGTCTGAATTCCTTACTCCAATACTAAATTTTGCCCCCGATAAGAGGCCTACTGCAGAGCAGTGCCTTGGCCACACATGGATCAGTGCAGTCCCTCGGCTGATTGTGCCATCAGCATCTAGCAACCAACCCCAAGTTTCACATGACTCTGAAACTGTTCATATCAAGACGGAGACAGAAGGGGTAGACAAGCTGGAGGCTAGGATGGGTAACATGAAGCTTAATGGTTGTTTGGAGGCTGTTCAAGATACGAAACTTGTACCCGGTAATGTGTGTATTGATTAATGCCTTGCGTTACTTTTAGACTTTATTCACATTTTTTTAAAGCTAAATTAGCTGCTGCTTTTGCTTGCATATGGAGTTATCACTGTATCTCAATCACGGGGAGGAATTTGTCATATTGTTTGTTCATTCAGTTTAAGATTCATTGTAGTGTACGTTTGAACTGGTTACCTACCGCTCGAGAGTTTTCTGCATCAATATACTTCACACCTTTTTCTTGGTTTCACCCTTTCTTTTTTGCCTTGAATGATGACCATTTTATGTTCATAACTTCAGGTTACGTTCGAATCACTCTCCCATCGTGTTGCATATTTTTTCTAATTGAAACAAAGTATTTGTAGCTAAAGGATTATCTTAATAGAGCTTTATTATTGACTGCAAATGAAAGCATACAACACCAAGATTACAAGTATGATGAATGTTTACTGGGAAAGGTATATGTACAAGAACATACAAACAATTATTGAACATTTTTAACATAAAAAACATATCCTAAGCTTATAATCAAAAGGTAAATTATAGACATATCTGCAATTGCTGATGGGGTTAATCTTCAATCATCAGTACATGTGTATTTTCCAAGCTCCTATATTTTCCCTTTAATCTAGTCATTGTTGAAATTTGTGAAGGAATGAAATTTGTGAAGGGTTTAATTAATGGATGATGGAATAACTGAATAAGAGCAACCTAGTCACCTACAATATTCTTCGTTTCTTTAGATACCGATACATCATAACGAATCCAACCACGATACTGACGAGAATCAATGCTGTTGTCAAACAGAACACCAACTGCAACAGGGAAAGGAACACGTTAAAGATTGATTAATGGAGGCATGTGATTTAAAATCTAAAGAGTCGATTATTTGATAGAGACGAGGAAAATACCACATGCTCTTCAAGATGGGACTTCAGGTTCATTCCAAATATACCTGTATATACATGCCGATTTCACATATTTTACGGTTTTATGCATCTACTTTAGAATGGTAAGAGTATATCTTTCCGAACATGACAGAAGAAATCATATTATTACCAGTAACTAGAGCTCCTACTCCCAAGCAGAATGCTCCAACTTGAAGGAGCAGTTCTACTTTGCTCACTTCTAGTCTCCGAGAACTGGAACAGGAAATACAACGCTACAATCAGTAAAAAGACGGGCAACTGAATCAATTCTAGAATGAGAGAATGCTGATTGATGAATACAAGGCTGACCTTAAGTTAACAGCAATTGAATCCTCCATTTCTTTAGCAGAATCATGTAGTTTTTCAGCTTGTCCATGGCAAGATTCACATCTACAAATACAGCAACAAAATTAAACCTGGTTCTGGGAAATTAGTCTTTCATGAGTGCTTTTTTAGTAAGCCTTTGATCATGAAGAACTATAATATAGTTATAAAACCATAATCAGAGATGATAATCTTTTAACTATAGCAAAGGACAAAAATCAGTTGCATGGTTACCTCTGTAGATAATTTTCCAAGAGCATCTCAATTTCTTCCTCTTCTTCTGCATTCAGCAAAATCACACTCATGATTACCTCACTTCAGTGGGCACACAAATGCATGAAGAATCTTCCACATAAACTCTTTCCCCACCTTTTTTTATGTTTAAACACGCCATACATATAACTTACCCTCTGTAATTTGTTCATCTACAGGAACTTTTGTGGAGTACTTCATATTACTAAGTATGTAGTTTCTTCCCAAAATGCATATCTGACGTATTTCCATATTATCCTCAAGAAGATCAAGGAGCATTTGTCTAAGAGCACCTGCCTTAGAACCCAGTTCAACCTTGCAAACAAAATAATTGATGAAGAGAAATGTTTAGCTACTCTAGTCTGCAATTTTAATAATTTTTTTTTCTAATACATTTTTAATTGCCAAGATGTACCAAGGTTTGCTTGCTTATGCGAAGTTGCTCTAATGCATCAGCTGGTACATGTTTAGGAAGAACCTCTAGTAAATCTTGAACCTAAAGCAAGTTGTACAAAGATTCATCCATATAATGTGTCAAACATCAGAACATGAAATTACCATGAACTTTTAAAAAATGCCAACCTCACTGTCATGAGGTTTGCAATATCAACGAGCTTCAGCAATGCATTGCAAATGTCAAATGATGTACATAGTTATTTTTTTATATAACTGATATCCTTTAAAAAGCTGATTTTAGAAATATTCTCTTGACTCTCAAAAGGTTAGAGAGCAAGCCAATAGTTGAATACTTTTGAAAAAAACATTCCAATTGAAAAGGGTCATTTTGGTTTGATTTGGATAGGATGTCCATCTCACCAAACCAATTAACATCCCTTTCCCTACTACTGGCTTACTGCATACGATGACAGATTGGGAAGAATGGTGTTATAGAAATCTAGCACAAAGTATATTTCCTCCAAGGACCAAGAACATGGGAAGAAAAGGGAAATATATCTGTACTACACTTGGTAGTTGTCACACGCACACGAGGTTCTAAGTCCATCATCTTTTGCTCCAAGTACTGTATTTTGGAAGTCAGCGCAGCTTCAACAGCCTAGAAAGTGTAAAAACTTAACATTCTTAGAGCAGAAAATTGAACTATTATAACACATAAAAGGGTGCAAATACGTGAGTTTGATCGGATCTGAAATTCCATATCTATGACATGAAAAAGAGAGTAAAATCAGTCACCTCTGGGACAGTCCTATGATAATTTTCAAATCAAGAGTCCAAGACTCATGGATTATGTGATACAATGATAAAATTTATTAGTGAAAATTCAAAACAATTCAGTGACTGCAGTTCATACCATTTGGGAAACTGGCCTCAGATAATCGGTAATATTCCAATAACACAAACTGAAAGAAATCAGATTGCTAAGTTAACATGGGACAAATTATATTCGTAAAACAAACCTCAAGCAAAAATGGCATGGATGGCCCTCCAGTAGTGTTTCTTGTGCTCAAACGAGGAAGAAGTGATTCGATGAAAGCTTTACCCCCTTTACTAAAGATAATTCATGCAAACAGCTAACATTGTTAGGCAATACTCTCAGCTAGTGTACAAAATTCTTGACAAGTATTAGCATGTGGGATCCTTACCGATTGTAGTTGAATATAAGGACACGTTCTTGCATAACAATTGCCCTTAAAGTGCCCATGTTTAGGAGTATTGCATGTTCTCGTACCTAGCAATAAAACACAAGAAACATAGGTCAGCCTCAGATTTGAATGTTGGATATTCCTACAAGGCTATATGCAAATATGCGATTTAGTATGAGAAAGTTTCCTTTATGGTGACAGAACCTATAGTGGTATATTAAGGCTGAAATGAAGCAAAACTGATAAGATTACTCAGAAACCTGGTTCATCACCATAACTAGGTTGTTTAAGTCCCATGAAGTGTTTCTAAACAGCTTGTGAGATCAAGAAAATTGCAAAACTATTGGGAAAATTGCAAAAATGATAAGATTACTCAGGGTGCAACAATCTGCACAAAATTGAAGTCCATCCGAAAACTAATAGCAAAAATAAATAAATGACAAGATAAACATACTATGGAGCAATACCAAATTGGAAAGAATACCAGTAGAGAGGGCATTGAGTTTCTCAACCACAAGGATGGGTCAATACTTCGGATATCACGAGGGCGAAGACCTAACGTAAATACACACACATGAGAACATAAGAGAGAGTTTACACTATCAGAAATGTTAGAGGAGAACACCATCCATGCTAATTCAAACTAAAAACAAAGAAATTAGGCTAGTCATATTACAAAGCAAACCATTTTTGCTCTTCCATTCTTCTTAATTGTTAATCAACAAGGAAAACAACTGCACTATGTCACCAGCAAAAGAAAGGCGCCTACTATCAGTGATCAATTTCAGCAAAGGTTTGAAGTGTTGAAGTCAATAATCCAAGAAGAAGAAAGCTGAGAGACCATGTCGAATTAAAACTTGATTCTGAGTAGATACTAACAACCTCGATCGATGCATACATTACAAGAGAGGTTTCAATAGAGGTAGCAAACTAACAATTGAGACAACTCTCTAACACTCACCGCTAGATCTCAGCAAACTTTTTCGATGGATCTTTCTGATAGAGACTAAGCCATTCGACTTCACCACAACCACCTAAATCACAACAAATTCACGAACGCAACTAAGAAAAAAGAAGAGGAAAAGCAATCAAAGCGAGATTGGTGAAAAATGCAGAAATCGGGAACAGACCTCGTACACGGGCTCAGGAAGTCCGAGCGAGAGCAACTCAGACGACGAGGAAACGGACCTCCTCGGGGAGGAATTGCGGGGCGAAACCTCGCTGTCGCCATCGTCTTCCTCCGATGAGTCATCATCGAAAGGATCCGTAGCAACGCGAGCATTGGAATCGCTCAGCTGATCTTCGGAAGTGGAGGATCTCGCGATACATTTGGAGATTCGGGCGGTGATCGGGAGCAAAAAGGAGGATCTCTGGCCGATGCGGAGAGATAAGGAGGCAGGAGATGAGCAATAAGGTGGACGGAAAAAGAGGGAGTGGCGGTGGAGAGGTGGAGGGGAAGGAGTGGAGATCGGCGGCGCCGGCGAGGTGTTTGCGGAGGACAACATCGGCGTGGAGGAGGTGAGATCATAAAAAGGAGAAAAGTGGGGGATTATGGAGGGAGATTAAGTTGCTTAAATTTGATTAATTAATTAACTAATTGTAAATATTGGCCATCGGTTTCCTGTGGTCGTAATTTCCATTCCCTTTTTGTGTTACCATGTAATGGATGGATGAAATTGATAATTACGTTTGGTAAAAATTTGGGTGAGTATACTCTATCGTGATGATTGAGGTCTATAAGATCTAAATTATTTTAAATATTGGATTATTTGGTCGTGACCGAGTAGTAAATGTGTGCAATCTTACTAGATAAGGGACGTGGAACAAAGAAATCTCCCTACAATCCAACCGGATCAAAAGCCCAATTTCTTATGGACATTTGGTGTCGAAGTTAAAACAGTTAAAAATAATTTTAGAGTTCCCTTCAATAATAATATTTTTGATTCGGAACTCAATAGTTTTGAGAATTCCAAATCGCAACGCAAGAGCCTCGGTAATAAGTGAACTCTATTTGCCAATCAGTTTATTCTCAATATTAATAGGGAGACCCCTTCAGTCCCTAAGAATATACCCAATCGAACTAGCTGAATTAGATTTAGAAGAGACCTTTCTATTTTATAAAACTGACTTGAAATTCAAAACATCCACCCCCTCCCCTTCTCCTCCTTTGACTCCTCTTCCATCCCATTCTATCAACCTTCTAGCACAGTGTCAGATAAACTAGTCTAACTAGACATCATAGCAGGAAAACCAAGGATGTTATTGAACTAAATAAAACGATTAGATTTAATATTACGACTTGGGGAAACAAAATCCCATTTTTGCATTTGCAGGCAACATCGTGATTTTCACTAAGGCAAACCATAAATCATGCCATACGATTAAAAAAAATCATCGACAATTATTGTTCCATATCAGAACAAAAGGTATATTTTCATAAATCGATCTTCCAAACCTCTCCAAAAATGAAAAATAACAAAAAACAAATGATACAGGGAGCTAGTACTACGTATCACAAATCAGACTGCTCTTGACAAATACCTTGAGAGTTCCATCATAAGTGAGAGAGTTAACAATGAAACTTTCGAAGAAACGATACGTAATAAGAAACAACAACGGACAATTAAGAATAAAAGAGCTAGCTTTTTTATCCAATTATGTTGCTCTATATAATTTTCTGTCATTCAATTAAATAGTATGTATTAATCGGAGGAGCAGAGTTCATAAGAGAACTCAGGCAACTCCTGTAGTGTCACATGTCTTAGAAGAAAAGGAGACTCTAGGGCGAAGGATGGTCAAAATTCTTCCTCTTCCAAGCAATCAACCAAATTCGAGCAACGGTCCCAGCAATGAAATGGAAGACCCAATCAAGCTATGATCGCGAACAAGCTTGTCGAGTTGGACAAGATCCTATCGAGAAAGCGGCCTTGTCCAACTCATCAAGGTGATTTCGATACTCCCATGTTTGTAGTTTAAATATGGATGATATTAATATTATTAAAAAATCTATTTTTCCGAACTAAATGTAACTGTAAAAGAAATTAGTGATATTTATTAGTTTTCCTGAACATTGTGTATTGTTGTAAAGAGAATGATAATAGAGAAGAAAGACACAGTAATTTACGTGGTTTGACAACAATGGACTGAAATCAGCCTAAACAGATAATGGACTGAAAGTCCAAAACAGATAGACGATAAGTCCGTTTACAATAAATATTGTATACCGTAAAGGTGGGGTGGCGCTGCCTCCCAACCCCCGCCAGGGACGCATCACCCCTGTCGTCGGTCAACAATGATTCAAGACGTACTAACATATATCTATATCCATATTGTGTAATACAAAGTAGTATTATACTATTATAGGATCATATCCACTCATTTAAACCGTCAATTGTATCCAAAACTAAAAGTCTAAAACTCACAACCACAAGCTAGGTTTTTCATTGAATTGAATTTAGGATGAGAGACTTGTAGGTTAAAATGTTGTTTGACTTTTGTACATGTTTTTTAAGGAGTTAAAAATTATAAAAAAATATTAATTTTTTAATTATTTTTAAAAATAATTAAAAACTTATAACTAATAAAATTAATTAAAAAGTTGATATTTCATACTCCCTCCGTTCACAAATATAAGTCATTTGACTTTCTGACACGTTTTTTAAAGAGATAAAAACTATATAAAATATTAATTATTTTATTATTTTAAAAAAATAATATTATACTTATTAATATTCAGTATAATATTATTTTAAAATTTTAATAAAAAGTTAATATTTTATATACTCCCTCTGCTCCAAAATAAAAGTCGTTCGACTTTTCTGCATGCATTTTAAGGAGGTAAAAAGTATATAAAATGTTATTTTTTAATGAATTTTTTTTTATAAATCTATACTTATGAATACACTTGAAATTATTAAAAAAAAATTGATTAAAAAAAATCTTTTATAATGTTTTTACCTCCTTAAAAAACGTGCAGAAAAAAGACAAACACCACTTAATTTGGAACGGAGAGAGTAGTTTTTATTCCTTAAAAAACGACTTATATTTGTGAACGAATGGAGTATAATTTTTAACTCTTTACAAAATGTGTTAAAAAGTTAAACGACAATCATTTTTTTTCCTAGTTTTTTTACGGAGTATTATTTAATTTTGGGTTCAAAGCGTAAATATTACGGAGTAAATAAATAAAAAATACGGAGTAGTAAGTCAAAGTATAAAATTTTTTTTTATTGACATACTGCAAGTTCATGTTTTTGTTTCACACACAGCTTGTTCCGTCGCGGCACCGTATCATTCCCATCACCGCCCAACCCAGCTGTTAGAATCACTGCTTCGTTTGATGTCATGTGGACACGTGGCTTACAGTGACACCGCATCCAAGATTAGAGTACGGCTTCGCTTTTAAATAGATTCTCACCCGAAGATCTCTCTCTAATCTCCCGTCTGAGAGGTAGAGAGAGAAAGAAAGGTCTGTTTGTATATTTGCTGACAAAATCAAGTGAGGGCGAAAACAGTGAAAATGGCCGCGGCGACTACTAGACTAGATCTGGACGGAAGCCCGATCAAGCCGATGTCAATTTGCATGATCGGCGCAGGCGGCTTCATCGGCTCTCACCTCTGCGAAAAGCTCATGTCTGAGACGCCTCACAAGGTGCTTGCGGTCGATGTTTATAACGACAAGATCAAGCATCTTCTCGAGCCTTCTTCGCTCCCCTGGGCCGATCGCATCCAGTTCCACCGTATTAACATCAAGCACGATTCCAGGCTTGAAGGTCTCATCAAGATGGCAGATCTGGTGATTCATCTGTTTTCTCTCTCTGACTGCTTGATTTGATATGCGGAAATTCAGTTCTCTGCCATTTTTTATGCTTATCTACTGCTTGATTCATTTTTCGCTTCGATTTCATTAGTAGCTGTTGCAAATTTGTGGATGATTGATTCTGGTTTCTATATATGATGTAGACGATAAATTTAGCAGCAATCTGTACTCCGGCTGACTATAATACTCGTCCTCTGGATACAATTTACAGCAATTTCATCGATGCTCTCCCAGTGGTAAGCAAACAAACGTGGGAGGATATATGAATTCTGATTTCCATTGATTCTTTGTTTCATGAAATGATATTTGTTGCTTAATGTAATTAAATTTGAGCTCCGCTTGTTGTGACGGTTATCTTGCAGGTCAAGTACTGCTCTGAGAACAACAAACGCCTCATCCACTTTTCTACTTGTGAAATTTATGGGAAAACTATTGGTTCTTTCCTTCCTAAAGACAGTCCTCTTCGTCAGGTAACCTTCAGCTTTCTTGGTCACTTCATGAACTTTTTGGTATTCAGTATTCTAACATTTGGATCTATGCTTTTCTTAACTATGGTACTCTTACCATAAGTCCATAATATTGGGATATGGTTTATTTATTTTACTTAAGCCACAGGTAAATATTTTTTAAGTTCTTGGCAAGGCCCTTGTCAGAGTTAGGCCGTTGAGAGATGTTGGTTCTTATTGCAACTTTTTTATATTTTGGTATATTTGATGGAGACGTAATTCTTGATACTAAAGACATCCATCTACAACATATAACGGACCTTAATTTTCTTTGAAACATCTTATCTCTAGATATATTTGATAGACATCTCACCACTCTTCTTAATGATGGAAATTTGACAAGACCTTGTTTGCTAATGTTGGTACTTTGTCTATGAAAGTAGTTGACCTTTCTATTTTGGCACTGCATAGTGAGTTTGTTACTTTGTAGGCATATAATCTACAAGTCTTCTTGTCCATCATGTAAATTTCTGTTAGTACTTTACACATTGAAATAGATCCTAGTTTAGGATGCATGACGTATCATGTAGTGTCAAAAGTTTGTGGGCCTCTATCGACCTTCTTCTAGAGCTGCATCAAGAAGCAGCAATTTTTTAGCTAATTTACGATGACTCGATGAGTAGATGTTAAATTCTTACCTAAGACATTTGTTTTTGTGTCTTATCATTTCATCTGTTCTCAGGTTAACTTGCTCTTTCCTTTAAATTTTGCCTATTAACTCAAGATTAAAAAAGAGATATCCTTCCATTTGTTAGTTCAGGAAATCAAATTTTTGTTGCTATTTCTTTGGTTGATGAGCTAAGACCTAAATATGTGTGTCTTTTATGAGGCTATTATATTTTTTATTATTAAACCTAACGATGAAGTTGAAGGTTGGTTGTTCAATAATAACTTGATCAGTGATTCAGTGTACAAGATTTTGGAACTATAAAGCTGAACATTAATGAGTAGCCAGCTGACCATTTTAATATGTTCGTGTAGTTTGCACCCCTCAGGATATTTTGTACCATTTAGAAGTTTTTGTTTTTCCAGGATAATGTGCAGTTTAAGATTCTGTTTGTTTTTCCAGGTAATGTTAACCTTTTTTCCTCTTTGTTGGGAGACAGTGAGTGGGGAACATTAATTTTTCTACTTCCCGGTAGATCAACTCTATTATTTGAGTCATAAGTTGTCAATGAAACACTTCCCTATATATAGTTGTTAGCTTCATTGACATTGTGTAACCAGTAATTCGCATATTTATCCTGATGGTTTGTTTTCCTGAATTGTCATTGTGTTTATCTTTATCCATGTTGTGTAATATTATAGGATCCTACATACTATCTGCTTAAAGAAGACGAGTCCCCCTGCATTTTTGGTCCTATTGACAAGCAAAGGTGGTCCTACGCATGTGCCAAACAACTAATCGAAAGGCTCATCTATGGTAAAGTTACACTAACCCCCCTTTTTAGCTTTTGTATAAAAAAATCTTGCATTTCTGTTTGCTCAACATTTAGTTTTAATCTTTCTTCAGCTGAAGGATCAGAAAATGGCTTGGAGTTCAGCATTGTGAGACCCTTCAACTGGATTGGTCCTAGGATGGATTTCATTCCAGGCATTGATGGTCCCAGCGAGGGTGTTCCAAGGGTTCTTGCTTGTTTCAGCAATGTGAGTCTTCGTCTTTGTCTTTGTCTTTTATCATCTGTCTGAAGGCTGTCAAATGTAATGATGTTATCACCTACTGAATTACATGTTCGTTTTACATCAGAACCTCTTGCGAGGAGAGCCACTGAAGCTTGTGGATGGTGGCGAGTCTCAACGAACCTTCATTTACATAAAGGATGCCATTGAGGCTGTTCTATTGATGATCGTGAGTAAACCCCCCTGATATGCTTTTCTGCGTGTGATTGAAAAAGAGATTCTAAATATACTTTGTTGTAACGAATGAGACTTTCTTAGTCAAGATTTCTTTATTACAGGAAAACCCAGCCAGGGCAAATGGCCATATCTTCAATGTTGGCAACCCTAACAATGAAGTCACTGTTAGACAGCTTGCTGAGATGATGGCACAGGTGAGTTGAACCACCTTTTTTTTTTTACATCATTACATACAAACGATTTGAATTATTGGCCGCTGTCGTTTAAGCTTCAGAACCTAGAGGGAACCAAAGACTAGTTGAAATTTTGCAGATTTATGCCAAGGTCAGTGGAGAGGCACCATTGGAAAAGCCCACTATTGATGTGAGCTCCAAAGAATTCTACGGTGAAGGTTATGACGACAGTGACAAGCGCATTCCTGACATGACAATCATCAACAGACAATTGGGTAAATTCCTTGTTTTTTCACTTTTTTTTTTTTTTGCGAGTCATAAGAAATGGAAGAGGAAGCTTTTTTTACTGGTGTTGTTGGTAATGCTTACCAAATGCTGCTTGTGCAATCTTTTTTTCTTCAGGTTGGAATCCAAAGACTTCACTTTGGGACTTGCTCGAATCAACCCTGACCTACCAACATAGGACATATGCTGAGGCCATGAAGCAAGCTTTGACAAAGACACTTGCTTCCAGCTGAAACAGATGGGTTGCCGTTCTCACTTGGTTGCTATATTCTTTCAATATAAGGCAAATCTTCTTCGTCTTCTTTTCAAGTATAATCGGAATGCTTGAATCGTGTACCTGTTAAATTTTCCTCTCTTTCATTTTTGTTGATTGCTCATGTTGGTAGTCACTAGATGGATGGCCTCACGTTATAAATTTGGTATCTGTATCCTCAAGTGTACAACTCTTTTATAATGGGGGGCCAGGGGTGCGATTGCAATTCTCAATTATATCTGCACCTGCAAGTGTTGCACCTCTTAGGCATTTGGCTTCAACTATACCACTGCTGTCAATTTTAAGTTGCCATTGTTGTAATATTCTTTGAAACCCCTTTTCAGGAAGCAGTTTGTATAAATCCATTGATTCGTTTATTACAAATCTGAGACCCCAACATTTATGGAATTATCTCACTGTTGCATGATCTATGTGTTAGTCTTTCAAAACCGCAAAATGTATAGGAAGATGTTTATTTGAGGCAGAACTCGTCCTGGTCCCATCCCGCAAGGAATAAGGCCCGTGTGGGATTAAAAAAAAAAAGTGAATCTCTCCTGGTCTTGTTCGGAAAAATTACACGGGACGGGACACAAGATGACCCCTATTCAGAACTCTGAACTAAGTGAGTAAGTAGTATCCAACACTTTTTGTTGAACTTCGTCATACACAACACAACTTCATTTCCGACCACCATCGTGTTTACACAACAGTTGTTTGTCAAGCATAGAGAAGAAACTAGTTCATTCGTACTTCACTGGATGGTAAAACCGGTAAACGAAAAGTAAGGAAGCCCAGAAGCTGATGGCACCGAGCATCAGGAAGAATGCATAGCAAATGCAAGCACTGTAGCCTAAGAAGAAAGCAAACTGCACTACACCGTTCATATATGATCTGCTGTAGTAATATATTGAGTAGAGGAACATAAAGGCCACGGTTGACCCACCACGCAAGACCGATCTGCATCAGCAAAAAATCAATAACAATCTCATACAACTCGAAACATGTTTCAGATTGGGGTTGTTTTTTGTAGGGCTTGATGTTGCAATGCAAAAGAGCAATGATTGTCATCTGATGGCATTTCTAGTAAATAAAATCAGTGGCATTACCTCCACCACCATTGATGATCATCTGCGCACATCTGGATGTATGTGAAGCCAGCGCTCAAAATGGAAGTCAATAAGACGAGGATGGAGAAAGCGATGAACAAAATACTGGGTAAGGTATAAATTTTGTGGCTCCACAAACTTGCCAATAACTGGTGGTATTCCACCAGAATGGCACTAAAAGTGAGTAGGCCGGTGAGAAACATCTGACAATCTGTTCTGCAGTACCATCTCAAAGATGTACTTTCCCTCAAGGATTTCCGGGTAGATGATGTATTGAGTCTGGACCTAAACAGATGCCCAGCAAAACCACCAAGGAAAAGCAACGGTATGATAGCAGCAACGTATATAAGAAAAAGCAACACTATGGTGCCAAAGGGGAGGACTGTAGTGAGGCCATATGATCTGGATAGTGTTGTAAGGATTAAGATAACAAGGGACAATGGGCCCGTGTAGAGCAATCCTGCCAACATAACACTTTGCATCTGCAAATACTGAATCTCGTTAATTATTAGAAACATGGAAATGAAAAACAGCATAGGACCGAGAAGGATTAGGCCAAGAAATTACCCATGTAGTTTCAGGAAAACAACAGTGAAATGAAGCAGCAGTATACCCAGCAACAACAGATGTCAAAATGTACAAAACTACAACAGATGTCCATACTGTTCCATGGGAATAAGGATGAAGAACACCAAGGAATGAAAGTATGAACAGACAGAAGACCCTGTAGGTTCAATAGAGAATGGAATTAGTCCAAAAGTAATGCTTCCTCGCCCTTCCACAATTCAACCCACAAATGCACCCTATCCTCATCTTCCCCTTTCTTTTCCCTCTACCTTTACCACAGATCGGCCGTGTCGTGCTCTCTGAAGCAAACTAAACCAACCCACAGGGTTCCTTTAAGTTTTATTTGAATCTAAATTGAGAAATATTACCAAGTGATCACTTAGAAACTAATGTTAAACAGCCTACAACAATCAATTTTGGAGTCTTCAAATATTCAAAGGCCATTTTACCCCAAAACATTATGGGCCCCTCATTTTAAATCCCCAGTAAATAACGAGTAAATTGGAGCCCCTATTTATATCATGAGAGTCATGAGCCGGTTGGAAATCTTGATATGAATCAAAACAGTTGCAATCCTCTGTAATTAAATAGTGAATGATTTCACCAAAAAAAAATAATAGTGAATGACGTAAATTTTGATGACATGAACACAAGCAAGCTATACTGCTGTGAATTCGTGACTAAAATCCAAAAGATAAACGAAAACCATCATGCAAAAGGAAATGAAGCTTACAAGATCAACAATTGTGTCCCACATCCCATCAGAGCACAGAAGAGTGACATGGATAGTGGACTTCTGAATAAATCACTATTAGTGATACTCAAAGCAACTTCTTTCCCTCCTGCATCATCTACACTGGAAACTCACATCAGAAATATTTACAATGTGTTAAAGAAGATACTGAAGTGACCTTTACAAGGTAGCTAAAATAAGCTAATTGAAGGATGGCATTGGAAAGTTACCTATGTAAGCCATTTTTGACATTTGACCTATGGAGCATTATAAATAAGCCAGTGGTTAGAAGAACTAGGACAAATGAATTTACAAATGAGAACCAGTGAAGTAGCTGAACTGCAGGTAGAGAAGAAGCCCTAATGTATCTTCCCATTCTGTTCTGAAACTCTGTCTCTGTTGCATTCCAACTAACTGAATAGGTAAACTTAACATCTATTTCTGCATCTTCTGTAATGTCCACAAGATGATCGGGGTCACCAAAGGCATGCATTTCAATTACTTGATTGCCATTGTGAAGAGCATTGAACTGTAGATGACTGAAAAGATAATACCTATATCCCTCTCTATCAGGGGTAATGTTTTCTCCATCAACCTTCCCAACGAAACCCCAAAATGGGAGGTCATCATAACTCATCTGGAAGTAAAAATCTCTATCAACAGCATCTCTAAGTTGTGCCACTTCACTTCCACTGAAGGTTTTCTTGCATAGCAACTCCTCCTTCTCTTCCAGGAATTTCACATTGTATCGAGTATTTGTTAAACGATCACCATTTAAAACTTGTCCAAGTGATTCCCTTTTTTTCATCAGCTTATCTACAATGCCATGAAAATACACATTGAACTTCAACCATGTACAGAGTGAAAGCTATTGAGCTAAGAAACTTGTCTATTTGAGAAGGTACTAAAAAATCAAGCTCAACTTCAACTATTACCTATGTTGAGTTGTTGACAATAAGTTTAGCATAGCCACAATTAGGTTCACATTATTGAAGGACTAATACACTTGGTAGTTGGATCTATCAAGTACCTACCATTTACTTCTTCTCATAGTAATCTATACTGATCACAAGCTAACTTTGCATTGTCATAAACATTTTTTTGGTTTAAAACGAATTCTTCATAGATCATACAATGACTGTTTAAGAAACTACAGACTAACCTGGTTGGCAGAAGGGCAAGTCAAAATATTGGTATGTTTCACTGCAAGATGATAAGAAACAGGTTAAAAGACACTGCGCATATTATACAGAGCTTGGCTGGAATAAATGAATAGAAAACAAGCAGACACATAACCTAATCTTCAATCAGAATTAGAGATAGTACTATAAATCCTGGTCCTTGGTCCTTCAGAGATTGAAATTAGATTCAATGTAAGTTCAATGGAATAATCCAAGGACATCTGAAAGTTAAATTGGATAAGGAACATGCTTAACACCAAAGAATTGATAAGTCAACATAAAACACAAACACAGAGCTAAGAATGCACCAAAACCGATTTAAATTAACCCTACTTAGCACTGTTGCATATACTGGTCGAAAGTAATATCATGATATATCAAATCAACGCAGAAGATCGATCTTCAATTGAGCTTGCAAAAGCGGGGAAAACTGTATCAGGTTACGAATTAGAAGTCACAGTCAGGCAAAAAGGGAAGTACAAAATTGAAAAGAGATTAGCGAAACTGGTCAAATTCTGGAAATGAGAAAGGCAAAAGACGGTGGTAGTTGAACCTGGGATTATTCAAGGGGCCAATTTTGTTGACAAAAAGCGGGACCTCGTCCCCGACATTGTAGGTATGATCAATTGGGGAAGAACTGGTTGAGAGAGCCGGAAAAGTGAGCGCCGTAATCCCCATTAGCATCAAATGGATGCTCCATCTGGTGGCGAGGCACACAGCCATGGCTGCTCGACCTCGAGGGGTGTGCGCGTGTGAGAGAGGAAGAGAGGAAAGGGATAGTTTTTCTCAATCCAGTTGAAACTTGAAAACGAACACCGGGTGAGCTCAATAAAAAACTTGAAAATTTGCTCTGGGCCGGGTTAAATCGGGTTGACCCGGTTTTGGGTCAAATCAGGTCAATTTCGAGTTTGTCAATTTTTTCATTTTTATTAAAAAAAATCATATTTTAATGACTTTATAATAACTTCAAAATTTAAATTTAAAGATGTGATTGGTAAGTTGTTCCTTTTGGGCTATATACTTATTAGAAGATGTCATCTAAAGCTAGAACACTTGTAATTATATACTACTTCCTATCTAAAATATTTGATTAACTTTTTGAAATTATTTCATACGGATTAGTAATGACTAATGAGTATAAAATTTAATTAAAATTTTTAATATTTTATAAAGTTATTTTAGCTTTTTAATTTAAAACATGTTGAAAAATAAAAAAAAATCAAATATTACCTGACGAATCTCGAACTAAAAAGGTTCCCATTTTTGGTGGGACTCGGAGATAGATCCAGCGGGGTCTACAGTATTCCTAACGGGCATACTTGACCCGCACCAAGGTAATTGGTGTCCAACCTGTGCCGCGGGAATTATTTATTGACCAAAGAAATTATCTCCTAACCGAGATTCTGTCAAACGAAATGGGAATCAATCATTCACCTGTCACCGTCCGCTAGTCTTGGGTAGACGGTTACGAAGTCTTGATCCTCACTTCAGACTCTAGGACGGCGAGAAAGAGTCTAGACGATTTTACGCGGATGGATTCAATGCCTATCCGCGGAACGGCTTCTGATCCCGACGTAGATCTTTTCCGTCAGCCTTCTCTTCCTATTTCTCTCTTTCTCTTACTCTTTGGATCTTATACTTTCAGGAATTTCACACTAGGTCCGTTCCTTCTCCTTCCTTTCTCCCGGCGCCCCAAAAGTCCTTTTCTTTGTTGAATTTTTTACCTTTTATAGGCTACAAGCATTCCCTAGGCAGTCGCCACGTGTCTTACCCGTGGGATGGGGGCATGATGGACACGTACCCTCTCTTCATGTCCGCGGATGACATGGCTTTGTAGATGGATGATTTTAGTTCTTATCCGCGTCTGCCTTCGTGGTGTTTTTATTTCCCTTTTTGTTTTCTTTCTTTATTTACTTTAAGATGTTTTCATTATTGGTTTCGTCACAGCTCCTCGGGCTGGGTAGATCCCGTATGGAATTGACGCGGGCCGATTTTTTGAGTATGGAAAACATCCGGTTACTTGTGATGTCTCACTCTTGCATCAGTTTATAATTTTATGGGCTTTGACTTTTCGTGTTGGCCCATTAAAGGCACATTAGGCCCAATTTGCTTTTGGAAGTTCAACATTCGGTAACTTTTCTATAAGTTACCCCGTTCCGTTCCTTTTACCTCACATTTGTCTCTTCTGGCTCTCCCAAATCTTGTTTTTATGTGCTTTTGAGTTTTCCGGCGGTGATCTCAGTTTGCCGATTGCCTTCTAGTTGAAGTTTCCGGCGTCGTTCTTAAAAAAACCAAGGTAGTTCTTCTTATTCTAAGTTGTTTCTGAACTCTCATCTTTTTGATCTTTTAAGTTTTCTGATGTACAGATCGAGAATTAGGGAAGAATTTTGTTTTCGAATTTGTTTTTCCCTTAATCGAGATCTTGTTTCGCGTTAGTAAACATTCACACAATTTTCTTTAGTTTATCTGGGAATGGCTAAAATCAGCGAAGTGGACGCGGCACTAGATAATTTTGAAAAAGAGGAAGGGTGGAGAGGGGACGTCGCTTCGTCCTCTCATCCGCGTCATCCTCAGGAAATTCCCTCCTCTACTTTTGAGAGTTCTTCTTCGAGCTTCAGTGGTCCTTCATCGGAGTCGTCTTCTTCTAGATCCGTGTCTACCCCGACTCTGGTTGGTCCTACAGGCAACCCTGTTAAGGTGAGAAGGCGCCGGAAGCGTTCTGACCCTGATTACTATTCTTCACCTTACACAGTTTCTTCTTCTTCGAAGGGATGCGCGGGAGATGAAAACTCCGTCGATGTAAGTGAATCGAGACTCCGTTCTTCTGATGATGCGGGCCTTTCTTCTACCTCTCATCTTGAAACTGAAACGACTTGGATTCCTTACTCAGCTTCCTCCATTGGTGTGGCGGAAACTCCAAAAAAGATTCGCTCTAAAGAGAACCCGACTGATCTGGATACTCCATTATTTGAGCCAAAAGATTTGGACACTTGTCTTTTTTGTGGAGACTTTAGACTTCAGCCGCCCCCTTCAACTCGTCCTGTGGTAGTGACTGAAAAAGTCCGCCCGTGGCGATCTCTTGTTGAAGAGCTTAGGGGTTATACTACCTTGCTTGGGTTTGCTGATCTTGAGGCTATTTCTCGAGTTTTTCCATGGCCTGCCGATCTAGAATTATGTCGTCCCGAAGAAGGAGGAGGTTGTCTGGATGCGTATGAGGATTGCTTAGTTGTCTACGTGGCCAGTTTATCTCATGGGTTCCGACTTCCACTACACCCTTTTTTCGCAGATTTCTTGGGTGAATACAACTTGAGCCTTGCTCAAATTGTTCCAAATGGTTGGATGTTCTTTACAAGCTTTATCATGAGATGCATGGAGATCGGGGTCACTCCATCCCTTAAGGGTTCCTGGTCCGCGACAAGTCTCACGGTTTTATCAGTGCAACTCTAGCTGTGGATATGTTGAGAGACTTTCTAGCAAACCCAACTGGAAGTACAAGTGGTTCCTGGTCCGCGACAAGTCTGGGAATGGTTTGAACTGCCGAATTATTCCAGGGCGATTTTGTCCTGTGAAAAAACCTGTGGTTTCTGGTCTTTCTGACTTTAAAAAATCATTCGCTCATTCTCCTAGGTTTCCCTGGCCAGAGATGATCTCTGCTTTTCATCTCGAGATGGCTCGTTTAAGTCTTTCTCATCCGCGACTAGGTGTCTCCTTTGTTTATACTAACCCACTTCTGTGGGGCTTTATTTTTGCGTTCCATATTTCGTTTATATCAATGAGTTACTTATCCTTTTGATGTTATTGTTTTCAGATTCAATGGATCTGAATTCTCTCTTGAAACGCCATAAAGCGAAAACCGGAAGAAAAAAGAAAGGTTTGGACATTCGCGACCTTCCTCTGATTTCTGAAATGACTCCAATTGTCGAAGTTACCACGGTTGAAGAACCTAGTGTTTTAGCGGAAACTACTTCACTGGTTCCCGTTCCTCGGGAAAAACGTGTTCGTTCTTCGACCCCTGTAGCTACTAAGAAGAAGAGGAAGGTCAGCGATATTACTGAGGTACCTGCCGCGACCGAAGAAGGACTTGTTCTTGAAGGTGAGGCGACTCTTCACGAGTTCCCAATTCCTGGTTTTGGAATGGCCGATCTTGCAAGCCTTGCCTTTCCCACGAAGAAGCGTTGCTTCAACAAGCAGGGTTATATTAAGCAGTTAGATGCTGTTAATCTTTCGACGAACTTCGATCGAATTAACCAGTGGGTTAGTTACTCCTATTTTTTAAGTAGCTTTTTGTTCTGCTCGTGTTTTTACATGAAGATAGCTTCGCGGATTGATTGACTTCTTTTCCTTTATTTGGTTGTTTACTATTGGTTCCAGCTGAGGGTGATTCAAGCTAACGTTGAGAGACGTCTAGTGTGTATTGAGGAAGATCTCGCGAAGAGAGATGCGGAGATTAAAAACTAACGCATCGGTTGCGGATTCTTGGGAATACAGTTGACGACCCTTCTTCGGTTGAGAAGTTTAAAAAGAGATCAGTGGAACTCCATGAGGAACTTCAGGTGACTAAAGGGGTTGTAGAGGCTTTGAAGAAAGAGCATGACGACTTGAAATCTTCGCTGGAGGCTGTCAATTTACAAGTCAAGGAGCTCGAAGTTTCGGGAGAGCACTCGCGGACTCTTCTTCAAGCAAAACAAGCCAGTATCGACAAGTTGGAAGAGGATTTCTCGATTCTCCGCGAGGAGCAGTCTATTACTAAACAGGAGATTGATAACATGAGAGCTCGTTCAGACCAAGACGTGGCTCTCCAATGGCTTCAAAGCTCTGAGGGTTTGGAGTTCTTGTCTTCTGAATGGATAAAAACAGAACCTGGCGCATCCTTCTTATCTTCCGTAGCCAAGGCTTGCCTCCAGACCCTAAAGGGCACAAGTATTTTGAAGGACAAGTGTTTTAGCTATTTTCAAAAGGGGATGGTTGCGGGTATTAACCAAAGTGTGTCGCGCTCCGCATCTCACCCTGGGGTTCCCTTGGAGAAATTTGAGCCAAGCATGATTAGTGCTGACTGGGGATTGTCAAAGAAGGAGATGGCCGCGGAAGAATCGGACACCGAGGATGAAGATGCTAAAGATGTTGAAAATGAAGATGAAGCAATGATCACTACCTCTTGATTCCTTATGTTTTAATTCTTAGTTTGCAGCGTAAAACTGAAACTTTATTGGCTTGGGTGCCTGTGATGGCTTTTTTGTGTTTCATGGAATGTACGTTTCCTGTGAAGCTCGGCTTAAGACTTTTAGACGGAACGCTTAATTCTGTATAAATTTTTCCTTGCTGACGTCTTGACATTCTCTCCAAGTGTTGAGAGGGTTAGACCATATGTACAAAGCTTTCCCCCCACTTGTCTTTAATTCGTAAGATGTCATTTTCCCTTTTTAAGGGCCGAATCCTCTCGCAATGGTCACTACTTCTTCATGATTTTGTAATCAATTACATTATTATATGCGTTATGTCTTCAGGGGGTTTTAATCCTTGGGCTTTTTTCCAAAGAATAGAGACCGCGGACCAACTTTCTCGACTTGTGAGCTTTTCTCTTGTTTTTCTCTAGAAATTTTGAAATAGTTTTTCGAATTATGTTTCTTGATTCTGTGCAGGTTTTACCTCCTCAGTTTGAGGTCGAATATGGGCCACTGCCTCCTGAATGAGCCTTCCTCTCGTCATACCTAGTTCGCGACTTCCCAGTGGTGGTATCTTGGAGCGACAATGGCCTTTTTCAACTTGAACGCGGATGGGATGAGTTCCTTGCCCTTCACCATCTGGGGATAGGCAGTGCTATGATGTTTTTTCATAGGGGTAATGTTTCTTTTAAAGTTTGCCCGCGTCACGAGATCGATGATGATGATGCCAATCCCAGCTCCGCTTCCTCATCAAGTGGTTCTTGTTGAACCTCCTGATAATTTCTGAAAGTTTTGTAATTGAACGGACCGCTCCGCATGAAGCTTGGGGAAAGAGCATGACTTTCATTTCCTATTTATCTCACTTTGTAACTTTAATCAGGCTTAAAGGGGGATCTTTTATTAATCATAATAAAAGGAAACAAGTTTGAAACTCAGATGGCTGATCCATTTAAACCTATTACATCATACTAGGGGTGATCATGCGGCTACATGGCATGAGGCATTATGGATGCCCTACCTCTCCATTCTCTTCGCTGTCAGGGCTGACGACATCAACTTCAAAGATGGAATCTCCCATGTAGGTGAAGATTAAAGCCGATCCTATATTAACTCGGTTAGCTTGAGTGAACTCGCGCCATCCTTGTGTCAACCAGAAAAGTCCGTCTCCATCTTTTTCTACCTTCACTTCATGCTCTTGGTTAGAACGAGACCAGAGCCTGGCTTGCGTGTGTGCGTCTTCATCGATCAAAACGTACATTAGCGGAAGTCGGAGTGTTTGGAGTTGTTCTTCTCTCATGATGACCCTATAGAAAGCCCTAGGAGGCAACCCTGGGTCCATTTTTTCTAGAGAGTGTTTATCATATCGGTGCTCCTTATGCGTTTTATACCAACTGAGTGAGGCTCTTTTGCTTTGATTTTATCGCCCTTTGTTCAGGCGTAGTCCATATTTTTGCCTTTTTTGAATTACTTTTATTGCTTAGGGACTCTCTCGAAAGGATTGCTAGGTCTTGACGAAAATGACTCGTGATCTTGTAATAAAACAAATCTCTGTCTGAAAAAGGACGCGTGCCATGCATTTTGTATCATACGTTGCGCGTCATGCATGCACTTCCCTTTGTTTACTATTCCCTCGTGATCGACGGGATAAGAACAAAAAACTTTTGATCTCCTCTTTCTTTTTTCAAGATGCGGGGATCTACCATAGTTCCTCCTCTAGTTTTTAGGGCCGACGTGGCCTCCGGGCAAGGATCTCAATGGGCTTTCTTCCAGGCAATCGATTATCCGGAGCAATTCACGTGCTTGGTGAGGCTTCATGTCTTTTGTTTTTATTTTTTGCCCTCTTTCCACCCTCGTGAATCCTTCTTAAATTTTCGTTTTCTTATCTTATAGCTACTGCTGCTCAGATTTGAGGAAGTGTATGAGGATGCCATCCCTGGACGAGTCTTACTTTCTTCCCATCAGATACGAAATTTCCGGGTTTGTATAGAACGTCATGATTGCGGTTTTCTCTATTTGGGTCGCGGATGGAACGATTTTGTTGAATCGCATGGCTTTGAGAGAGGTCCTTCCATGATCTTTACCTTTATGGGTGACGCGCATTTCGAAGTCCAGGTGGTTGATCCCCGCGAGGGAGGGCGCGTGATCGATCACAATGGACCTCCTTCCCAAGGCCTAGTTTCAAACGGCTTTTAAGTATAGCGTCTTCTGTTAGTGCAAATACCTCTGGCTTTGTTTTGTATTTTGATAATGCAACGGATATATCCGCGGCGGTGCTATCCATGCGTACTTTTATCTTCTTTGTCTAATCACTAATTTAGTTATCTTACTCGGATTTCCCCTAACCACGGGCGACTGTTATTATAGCGATCGTTGATTAGGGATCTTCAGTTTTTGAATTTCTCATAATCATGCATGTTGTCCACGTGGTTGGGTTTTCTTTTCGACTTTATTTTGTTATCATATGCCATTCACGGGTTCTCCAAATATGTTTTAAACAGCGATATTTTCTGTTGCCCCGTGCATGGCGTGCCACTTGTCAGGTTCGGCCTTTGTCCTTTCAGATTTTCTAAGTACCTGTCTCTGGCGCGTGGTGTTCTCTTTTCGAAACCCTGAACCACTTATCAAGGTTTTTCCTATAAAGAGAAGTTTGTTAGGGTTTTGCCTAACTTAAAGACTTGGTCTTTTCCTTCGGCATGCCTTCCCCTATTCAACCAAATTGGTCATTTTTTGAGCGCATCAGCTTTCCAGAGCAACTCCGTCATTTGGTTAGTTTCTGTTTCTATGTTTATCTTCCCTTTGAATTCTCATCCTCTTGATATCTTTATTTTTTGTATTCTTGCAGTCCTTGTTGTTACGTTTCGAGGATGAGCTTGGCCCTGATCTCCCTAGGAACGTTCTTTTGTCAACTAGGTTTCTCCGTGATATCTCCGTGGAAGTTATCCGCGGTGATTATGGAGTGCCCTTTTTGAGGGGTGGTTGGAACGACTTCGTGGAGTCGCATAGTATTGATGTTGGTTCTTCTGTGACCTTTATTCATAAAGGAGGAAACCGTTTTGAGGTTCATATTTTGGATGCTGTGGGGGATGAGGTGGACGCTGAATGGGCTTCTCCCCGAACAGATGGTCTACCCTCAAATGGATTCCGCTTGAGTCAAGGTAGAACTCGTCTTATTCCAGCTAGGCCTAGGCGTATGTAAGTGATATTCTTACGTTGCCTTGTGCATTTCTTTGCGGTGTTGTACTTTTTCATCCGTTGTCTAACTTCCGTTAACCATCGGCCATGGTTGCAGTCCTTGTGATAAATAAAGAAACCGTGTGCTCTTTCGTTTCCTCACTTTAATTCTTCGCGAACGAATATTTTGCGGCAAAAAATCCCAGTATCATTGGATTTTGCTATTTTTTCCTTGTAAACTTAATTATTTAAATGGGAGATCTAGCGCGGAGCCAAGCTCCAGCGTCCTTAGGATTTATCCTCTAATTTATCTCCGAGCATAATGTTTTGATCAGAGGCTCGATGTGGAGACAAGCTCCAGCGTCCCAAGGACTTTAAAAAACATTATCTCTGAGAATGTAGCTTCGATCAGAGGCCCGACGCGGAGGCAAGCTCCAGCGTCCTAGGGTCTTATTAAAGAACTTATCTCCAAGAATTGCTTCAATCGGAGGCCCAACACGGAGCAAAGCTCCAGCGTTCTTGGGTCTTTATAAAAAACATTATCTCTGAGAATGTAGCTTCGATCAGGGGCCCGATGCGGAGGCAAGCTCCAGCGTTCTTGTGTCTTATTAAAGAACTTATCTCCGAGAATCGCTTCGATCGGAGGTCCGTCGCGGAGGCAAGCTCCAGCGTTCTTGGGTCTTATAAAAGAACTTTTTCCTTTTTGGGGCACCGGGAGAAAGGAAGGAGAAGGAACGGACCTAGTGTGAAAATCCTGAAAGCATAAGATCCAAAGAGAAAGAGAAAGAGAGAAATAGGAAGAGAAGGCTGACGGAAAAGATCTATGTCAGGATCAGGAGCCGTTCCACGGATCGGCATTGAATCCATCCGCGTAAAATCGTCTAGACTCTTTCTCGCCGTCCTAGAGTCTGAAGTGAGAATCAATACTTCGTAACCGTCTACCCAAGACTAGCGGACGGTGACAGGTGAATGATGAATTCCCATTTCGTTTGACAGAATCTCGGTTAGGAGATAATTTCTTTGGTCAATAAATAATTCCCGCGGAACAGGTTGGGCCGCACCAATTACCTTGGTGCGGGTCAGGTAAGCCCGTTAGGAATATTGTAGACCCTGCTGGGTCTATCTCCGGGTCCCACCAAAAATGGGAACCTTAATTCTCGATCGGAGGCCCGACGCAAAGGTAAGCTCCAGCGTTCTTGGGTCTTTATAAAAAACATTATCTCTGAGAATGTAGCTTCGGTTAGAGGCCCGGCGTGGAGGCAAGCTCCAGTGTTCTTGGGTCTTATTAAAGAACTTATCTCCGAGAATTGCTTCGATCGGAGGCTCAACACGGAGGCAAGCTCCAGCGTTCTTGGGTCTTTATAAAAAACATTATCTCTGAGAATGTAGCTTCGATCAGAGGCCCGACTCGGAGGCAAGCTCATGCGTTCTTGGGTCTTATTAAAGAACTTATCTCCGAGAATTGCTTCGATCGGAGGCCCAACACGAAGCAAAGCTCCAGCGTTCTTGGGTCTTTATAAAAAACATTATCTCTGAGAATGTAGCTTCGATCAAAGGCCCGACGCAGAGGCAAGCTCCAGCGTTCTTGGGTCTTATTAAAGAACTTATCTCCGAGAATTGCTTCGATCGGAGGCCCAACACGGAGCAAAGCTCCAGCGTTCTTGGGTCTTTATAAAAAACATTATCTTTGAGAATGTAGCTTCGATCAGAGGCCCGACGCGGAGGCAAGCTCCAGCGTTCTTGGGTCTTATTAAAGAACTTATCTCCGAGAATTGCTTCGATCGGAGGCCCAACACGGAGCAAAGCTCTAGCGTTCTTGGGTCTTATTAAAGAAGTTATCTCCGAGAATTGCTTCGATCGGAGGCCCAACACAGAGCAAAGCTCCAACGTTCTTGGGTCTTATTAAAGAACAATCTGAACAAAATAAAAGCGCCCTCTAACTGCTTTATTTAATTTTCGCGGGGGCGACTAAGATTTCCATGTTTACAAGCCTGGTCCATTACACATAATACTTCATTAAATTATCGGCATTCCAGGTCTTGTTTAAAACTGCGCTTTCTGGGGTACTAAGCTTTTACGCTCCTTCTTGGATCACCTTCACAACTATATACGACCCTTCCCAGTTTGGGTCCAGTTTTCCTCCGGTGGTGATTTGACGAAGTACTAAATCTCCTTTCTTGAAGTGTCACGGATGTACTTGCCTATCGCGGTATCTGGATAGACGCCTCTTATACTCCTGCTCCTTTAGAGCTGCTGCCATCCTGCGCTCTTCTATGAGATGCAACTCAATCTCTAGGGCTTCATCATTGGTTTCTTGATCGTACGCTATGATTCGTGCTGATGGGACCAATCTTTCTACTGTAATGACCGCGTCCGTCCCATAAACTAGAGCGAAAGGAGTTTCTCCAGTCGGGGTTTTTGCTGATGTTCGGTATGACCAAAGGACCAATGGCAGAAGTTTCGCCCAACGTCCTTTTGCAGTGCCGCCAAGTTTTTTCTGTATACCATGTAGCAACTGCCGGTTGGTTATTTATGCTTGCCCATTTGTCTGTGGATGAGCAACAGATGAGAATTTGAGGTTTATGCCCAAACCTGTGCAGAAATCTCTGATTGATTCGCTGTCAAACTGAGGTCCATGATCCGTGATTATCGATGTAGGCACCCCAAACCGGCAGATTAAATTTTTCCACAAAAACCTCCTTACTTTTTCCGTGGTGATTAACCCCATTGCTTCAGCCTCTACCCATTTTGTGAAATAATCCACTAAGACAAGCACTTACTTCAGTTGTCTTAGAGCGGTTGGAAATAGGCCGAGAATGTCCATTCCCCAAACAGAAAATGGGTAAGCTCCAAATATACTTTTCATGGGCTCCGTGGGGAGATGCTTCAGATTTCCAAACTTCTGGCACGCGTCGCATCTCTGGATGTAGGATTGAGCGTCCTGCTTCATAGTAGGCCAGTAATATCCAAGCCTTGTTGCTTTTCCCACCAAAGCTCTCCATCCCTGGTGATGTGCGCAAATCCCATCATGCAGTTCTTTTATGACAACACCTCCTTCCTCCATTGACACACAAAGTAAGTCCGGGAGGTAGTATCCCCTTTTGTAGAGTTTTCCCTCTCTGATGGTAAAACGGGTTGCTTTTCTGGTAACTTTTCTGGCCGCGTCTCTCTCCATTGGTAGTATGCCTTTCCCCAGATAATCCGCGAGGGGTGTCCTCCAATCTTCTTCCCCAATTTCTTGGACGTGGTAAACTTCTTGAATAAGCCTGCGGTTATTCATTCTTTCGAGAAAAACTTCTTCCCCTACTTCTTTGGGCATGACATCCCCCATCCTAGCTAGCGCATCCACTTGCTGATTGTCCTCTCTAGGGATTACTGTCAAACAAAAACTCAAGAAAGCTTTTGACAATGCCTGTACTTTTCTTTGGTAGTCAGGCATCAAACCAGTTCTAGCCTCATATTCCTATGTTATCTGTCGCGCCATAACCACTGAGTAAGTTTAGATGGATACCTGTCTAGCTCCTTTGATCAAGGCTATCTCCAGGCCTGCGAGCAGGGCTTCGTATTCAGCTTCATTGTTCATCGCCTGAAAATCTAGCTTATAGGCGTAGTTGAACTGTTGCTCGTTTGGAGCAGTGAGTGTGACTCCGACTCCATATCCATCTTTATTGGCTGCTCCATCAACTTTGAGTGTCCACTCGCTTTTTTTCGTTTGATCACCTAATTCAAAACTGGTTTCACAGATGAAGTCGGCTAGGGTCTGGGCCAGTGCTGCTCGTCGCGGGGTGTATTCAATCTTGAACTCCATTAATTCTACTGCCCACTTCATCATTCTTCCTGATAGGCAAGGGGAATGGAGGATTTGTCTTAAAGGTAAGTCTGTCATTACTCGGATGACATGGTCCTGGAAGTAAGGCCGTAGTCTTCTTGCTGCGAACACTAGACATAAAATCATTTTCTCTACTGGTTCATACCGTGTCTCGGCATCTTGTAGTACTCGACTGATGTAGTACACGGGATACATTTATCATACAGTATTATGAGATTATTCGATTGTATCGATAAATTTATCATACATAATAAGGGATTTCCATTGGTTTATCTATTCTAATCTTATAGTGAAATGCGGGTTATACACGACGCTAGATACACCAATGGAAATTACACGTCAATTGAACTTACAAGTGAAATGCGGGTTATTCGATGGTAACGCTAGATTATTCGACGGTAAATATGGATTATTCGTTGATATCGATGGATTATTAAGGTGTAATCTCTGTTTGTAAAATCTAGGTTGAATAAGTTAATAGAAAGTGAGGCAATTCCACCGGGTGGGTCCCACTGTTTTCAATATTAAAAAAAGAGAAAAATGTATAATTATCCTAGCCATCCATTTCAATATATCAACGCCCAGGATGTGTTCTCATGATATACAATAAGCCTTGAATACATATGATCTATACTCTCTCTCTCTATATATATATATAGGTTGGATCTCGTGTAAGCAACTCTTATGGTGTAATTTGTGAGCAGAGAAATTATTCATATATACCAAGCGGTTATTCGTGTATGAACAAATGTAATTATTCGTATCTAACAAAAGGTCATTCATATGTATGTACATACGAATAATCACTTGGTACCTACGAATAATGTCACTGGTCACAAGTTACTTTTTATCTCATCCGTTTGATCTTCTTAATCCGACGCTCAAGATTTGTTCACAAATTATATAGTAAGGCTTGCTTACACATGATATACTCTCTCTCTATGTGTGTGTGTATGATACAATTTTTTGTAAAAATTATAGTAGAAAACACATTAAATATGTGATTTAAATAGATATTTTAAGTTAAAAGGTTAAGAGGGAAAAAATTCCATAAAATAAAGTTATAGGGATTTGAACTCAAGATCTCAATAATTCAAATTCTCACTCTATACCAACTAAGATAGGGAACTTCTTGATTTATTACCCTTTTTCACTTTTTTTAACCATTAAATTATAAAAAATTACAAAAAAAATACATATTTTTTTTACATTTTCCTCCGAACTAGAGGGGGGCTCAAGCCACCTCATGCTCCCCTCTTCCTCCGCCCCTGATTCAAACCCGCTAGGCTTAGGTGAGATGCCGAAACTTTCATTGTGGTGAGATGTCAGGACAAACATTTGATGAGATGCTAAGTGGCATTTCCAAAATAATATTTAACCCATAGATTTTAACTAAAACCAAAGGGAACTTAATACAAAAAATAACAATTTAACCCCTTATTTTCTCCATTTCGCACAAACTCGCCCTTTATGCCCCTTTTTTTTTTGTAGGTACTAATCCGACCAAATAAAAAATAAATTTTGCATGAGCCAAAACAAACATAATAAAGAAAATGTCATAGAATGAGTATTTTTTTTTTGTAAAATCTTAAAAAAAAAAATTGTGTAATTTTAAAAACAATGAGTGATGAGAGCTTCAAAACCTCTTCTTCGGGAGCTCTAAACCCCTCCTCCGGGGAGCCCAAATCTCCTCCAGGAGCTATTAGCCCGCCTTCCTGGCGTGGTAAACTTCGGTTTTGGCCATCGCTACACCAACTCGCCACCCAGCTGGCCTCCTCGGCCTCACTCTGGCCATCGCAATCGGTGAGCGATGTTCCCAATTTCGGCTTCGGTTGGGGTGTCCTTTGTATCCAGTGCTGTTGGACCCTACTGATCCGTTTCTCAAATCATCGTCGGTTTTGATCTAAATCAAATTCAAGTTGGGGTCTCGATGTCTATGGATTCTTCTTCCTTTCTCATCATTCTCCCTGTCAAATTTGTGTTGCAAAATCCGTTGGCTCTTGTGCTTTAGCGCTGATCGCCGATTTCAAAACCTTTGCCGGCTTCGCCTCGGCCTTCATACCGTCCTCGATTTATGCCTTAACATTCCTCATCTGTCTCTCTTAGATCTCAACCCCTTGGAGTCATGGCCTTCATCTCTTCGGTTCGGACTTCCTTGAATTGCGACCTCCCCTTGGTTTGATTTTCATTTCTCGACTTGCATCTCGGTCGGTGCCGCCTCCGTCCGCCCTGGTCGCTGCTGACGCTTGACGTCGTCGTCGTTTCCGGTGGTTCTGGCTTGGTATTGGGCGCCTCACTCCTGCTCGTCTTCTTCCCCCATCTCCTGGGGTGGTCGGCGGAGAACTGGACTCGGCTCGCCTCTCCCACTCTGCGCCGTGGCTGCGTGAAACGACGTCTTTTTCCTCTACCGGGACCCTAGTTTTCCTTTGGGCCTGAATTTGGTGGTTTGGGTCCAAGACTTTTCCTTGGCCCCAAAGCTGGTCCGAAGAAATTTGGAATATTTTAAATTAAAAATAAAAACTATAAATCATAATTAATATCTTAAAATAAATAAATCCCGATTGGGTTAAGAAAATCCCGTTAGGGTTTATGGTGCTTTAGATTCAGGCTGTTTGAGGTTCTTCGTTTGGCATGGCTAGACTTTCTTCTCCTGTTGATGGGGTTCTAGCAGTCGGAGTCGAGACAGGCTGGGGTCGTGGTAGTGTGTATCGAGGCGTATCCTTTTCTCCGGAAGACTGTTTCCTTGGAGGTTCGTCTTCACTGCCCATAGGTGACTCCTGATGTACCGCTGGCCTGCGGTGCTGCTTCTGGGCAGTGCTTGGCTTCGTACTTCGTCTACTTCCTCATCTCGTCTGGTTTAATTGTGTTTAGTTTCGCTTTTGTAGAGCATTCTTGCTTATATTTTGCACCTTTGTTGTATTTTATGTTTGTTTAGACGGTTTTGCGTCTGTCGGTTTGTCGGCCTTCGAGGTTCAGATTTGTCTGACCTCGAATTTTTTCCTAATAAAAAAAAAGAGTGATTTTGTTTCAAAATTTTGTAAACAATTGGTCATTTGGTGCTGACATTTTGGAAAGATTATGCGAGTTTGTTAAGTAAAAAAAAGGGTAATTTTGTAACTTTTGTCATAAATTTAGGCAAATAATGAGTTTTTTGAAACAATACTAAAACTAAAGGGGCTTTTGTCAGAAAAGACAAATAAATGATAAAAAAATTATTATTTTTAAAAAAAATAATAACTCGTGGGCATCCGATTCACCCGCATTAATTTTGTAGGTGAATCCCTTGAATAGGTAAATAAAGAGCGGCCATTCCGGGGATCGAACCGGGGACCTATGGGTACTACCCACAAGTCCTTTTCGGTGAGCCATTCCGGAATGGTTTTGTGGGCGAATCCCCGCGATAAAGTGTGTGACGGGTGGTGTGGGAGCGGGTGAGGCGAGTGATGGATATATGGATTATGGGTGAAGTTTTTTTCCCCATTATCTGCTCCAATAGTCCATCCATTAACCCGCCTCGCATAAAATCCGATATATATATATATATATATATATATATATATATATATATATATATATATATATATATATATATATATAGAGAGAGAGAGAGAGAGAGAGAGAGAGAGAGAGAGAGAGGGGATAGATCATATGTACTCATGGCTTAACGTGTATCATATGAACACATCTTGGCCATTGATTTAGGAGAATCGGAGGACTGAGATTATTCCGTAATATTGATTAAATAAAAATAAAAAATAACAAAAAACATAAAGAAGCCACTACCGTGCGCGTGTAAATACACTCCCAAACCTACTCATACCCCACAATTGAAAAATCTGGACATCGAAGAAAGAGAAAGCGAAGGAGGGCGATTAGGCGAAATCCAAATTCCCCGACTAGGGTTCATTGCATCCAATCGATTTGGACGCCGACGATTGGGACTCTAGGAGTGGAAATCGGATTCGCACCACCACTGGCCATCAGCACCACTAGCACCGACCGAAAAAGCATCGATGTCCCTAAATTTGAAGGCGTTTTCAATTTCAACCAAAAGGAGAGAAAGAGAAGCAGAGGCGATCTGAGGGCGGCGAAAGGGCGATCGGGCCTAAACGGGGAGACGAGCTATCAGTTCGGCTACGGCGGCGATGATTTGAAGGCGGCTGTCGGAGGCGACTGCGAAGGCGGCATGTATCAAAAACCGATGCATCTGTATGAATCCTTCCTTTGAATTGTTCTTTTTGCCTTTTCCCCATATGATGATAGGAGGGACTGTTTGCTAGATGATAAGGAAAGAGAAAAAGGAGCGGCGATCGGGAGAAGGCGCATCCATGGTTGATTGCGAAGGAGCGGCGGCTGGGCTGCCTGGGCACATCCATGGCAGGAACGGTGCGGCTGATTCTTCTGTCTGATTGCGAAGGCGAGACGGTGATGGCGCCTGATGAAGGCGGGATGGATGTGATGGCGGCCGGTGAAGGTGGATCGGAGAGGTGCGACGTAGCGACAATTCCCCTTTGATTGGTGAAGGTGTACTGGATTCCATTTCTTTCTCCAAAAAAAGTCAACTCCCCCTTTTCAATTTATTTTAAATGGATTGATCTTCATTTCAATTGATTTTGGGTTATTCAATTGAAGTTTTTCATGTCATGATTTGATCGAATTTATGTCCTCTTTACACCGATTATTTTGATTGTGGTGGTGGTGAATTTAAAGATTTCAATGATACTGTAATTTAGGTTTATTCGTTTGTATGTATAACTTTATTCGTACGTATATAGGATAATTTGGTGGGTTCTGTTTAGGGGTGAATTTATAGATGTCAATAATCAAGGAATACTATCGAATAATCAAGTGATACTATTGAATAATAATACGATATCATCGAATAATCCATCGATACCATCAAATAACCGATCGATACCATCGAATAATCAATCGATATCATCGAATAATCAAGCGATAATCACTCATATACGAGTGAATAATCATCTATATATCACCGAATAATCATTCATAGACCATCGAATAATCAATTGATACTATCGAATAATCCTGATATACCATCGCACAATTCGTCGATACGATCGAATAATCCAGATATATCATCGAATAATTTAGAGAGAGAGCACTACACACGCTCCCAATCCAGCAAGTGGGCAAAAAAAAGATATAGGCCCCACTAATTTTTAATTAAAAAAAACTAAAATTGCCTATTAATCTCATCCATCCATTAGAACCAACCTCTATATAGGGGATGGTTCCGGTGTACTCATACCTTATTGTGTATCATGTACACACATCTAGGCCGTTGATTCTATAGAATCGGATGGCTGAGATTAAAAAGGAAAAAAGCCCCAAAACACATAACCAGGCTTTACCCCTGTGCGTGAAAGCAAGTCACCCAAACCCTACCCCACTATTTTCGATCCAGAAGAAAGAGAGAGAGATCGGCGATCGGCGAACTCGAACCCAAACCCAACACCCAAAGCCGTTGAGGCCGATCCCGCACCTGAGATCTCAGGGAGCCGAAGTCGGATTCCGAGCACGACCCTAGTAGAGGAGCTGCTACCGGCGGCACATCCATCCCGGCGATTCTGGCTGCGAAATCGGCGGCTAGTAGGGGTGGGCACGGGACGGGATTGAGCCGGGACGGGACTCATCCCACGAAATTTTTACGGGACGGGATCGGAACGGGATTGACACTTTTTTTTCGGGACGGGATCGGGACGGGATGGTGTCTGGACGGGACGGGATCGGGACGGGACGGGCCTTGTCCCGCATATAAAAATAATAAAATATTATATAAATTTGCAAAGTTGAAAAATGCTTTCATAATTCATTATTTTGTATAATAGGTTGAATACGGAATTCTTCTCAACTATATTATTCAATAATAATAATAATAATAATAATATTATTATTATTATTATTATTATTATAATACTATTATTAATTCACACAATAATTGTACAATTAATTATAATGTTCAACATATTTGGCTACATTATCTTACTAGATCAGGACGGAAAGGAATTGAGACGAGATTCACCAGATATTGTCTCATTATCGATTGATAGTTGGGAAGAACACCGTATTTAGCTATTTGCCTCTTGTAACTCTAAATGGGTATAATAATAATAATAATAATAATAATAATAATAATAATAATAATAATAATAATAATAATAATAATAATAATAATAATAATAATAATAATAATAATAATAATAATAAAAACAAAAAAAATAATAATAATAATCCCACGTTATAATTAAAAATACAATAAAATAATATTACTTATTTTTATTGTTATTATTATAAAATAATTATACTTTACAAGGAAAAAATATAATATGATATAATAATAATAATAATATAATAATAATAATAATAATAATAATAATAATAATTTTCTTATAAATTAATAATATTATTAAATTATATTATAATATTATATAATATTATTATTATTATAGTTATAAATAATATTTGCTCAAATAATAATAATAATATTATTATAAACAAATATTATTATTGTTATAAATGGAAGATTATGATTATAATTATAATTATAATATTTGCTCAAAATAATAAAACTAATAATATATTATTATTATTCTATAATATTATAATATTATAATATTATTATTATTATAATATTATTATTATTATTATTATTATTATTATTATTATTATATGCGGGACGGGACGGGATTTGCGGGATCCCACCGGGATCGTCCCGCGTTTCGTCCCGCATAATTTTTACGGGACGGGATTCGCTATTTTGTCCTAAATCCCACCGGGATCGGGACGGGATCGGGACGGGACCGGGACGGGATCGGGATTTGCGGGATTTGTGCCCACCCCTAGCGGCTAGTGTTAGGAGGAACATGTGCGGTTCCAGTGGCGAGGATTCCGACTCAACCGGCGGCAAGGGTTGCACCTGAGCAGCGTCGGCGAGGCGGAGGAGCACAGCGAGGACTCCTCTTCTCCGGTGTGCGATTCCGAGTGGTTGTTCAACCCCGGTGATGGTGAGGGCCTCCTTGTGCAATTTCGGGTATGATTCCGAGTGCTTGATGGGTAAGCCCCAATTTTATAAATTGAATATTTGGGATCAATTGTTAAATGTTTATAGTGATGAAGTTGGGATTTGTGTTTTTGAACGAAATTATTCATGGATTCCGGCTCAACCGACGGCAATTGCGATGGCAAAGGTTGCACATGAGCAGCGTCGGCGAGGTAGAGGCGCACAACGAGGACTCCTCTTCTTCGGTGTGCGATTCCGAGTGGTTGTTGAACTCTGGCGGTGGTGAGGGCCTCTCTGTGCGATTCCGAGCAAAAAGTCTGGCGATTCGGAGGGATTTGATTACTTGGTATGGATTTGATTGGATTTGAAACATTATTCTGGTGTAAACCTACATTATGCAGTTGTATGTGAATGTTTATGCATAAGTATGTTTACTTTGGTTGATAATTGACTACTGACTGATCAATTAGGGCGTTTTCAAGCTATATTATTCGATGGGTGTTATTAGGTTGTTTGAGTTCATAAATGGGTAAGCTAGTTCATCAATGGGTCGAAATCTGGAATCTTGTAGGGTTGAATTTGGGATTTTGTTTAGTATTCGATTGTATCGTTCAATTATTCGATGGTATTATGAGATTATTTGATTGTATCAATAGATTTATCATAAATAATAAGCGCTGGATTTTTAGCAATTCATACAAAATCTAATTTTAGGTTTTTTATTTATTGCTGCTCTTGTTTTGTGACTGCTTAATTTTGCTTAAATTTGAATTTTACGATCCTGACTATACCGATTCAGTGAGAAATCACTAGAATTTGTCGTTGGTACCAAAAGAGGCAAAATAGAATTGTTCCGCTCCAAATCAAAGGGATATATTGCTCCGAAGGGTAGAGACTGTAGAGTCTAGATAGTATTGGTACAATGCTGAAGCTTTTCTAGATTGTATGTGAGTGATTTATGCTCAAGTGATTGAGTTTATAGGTCCAAGTCACTATCATATATATTGATGTATCTAACCTTCTAGTGAAATGCGGGTTATTCGATTGTATCACTCAATTATTCGACGGTATTATAAGATTATTCGATTGTATCGATAGATTTATCATAGATAATAAGGGATTTCCATTGTTGTATCTATTCTAATCTTCTAGTGAAATGCGGGTTATTCGATTGTATCGCTCAATTATTCGACGGTATTATGAGATTATTCGATTGTATCGATATATTTATCATAGATAATAAGGGATTTCCATTGGTGTATCTATTCTAATCTTCTAGTGAAATGTGGGTTATTCGATTGTATTGCTCAATTATTCGACAGTATTATAAGATTATGCGATTGTAATCGATAGATTTATCATAGATAATAAAGGATTTCCATTGGTGTATCTATTCTAATTTTCTAGTGAAATGTGGGTTATTCATTTCTATCACTCAATTAATCAACGGTATTATGAGATTATTCAATTGTATCGACATATTTATCATAGATAATAAATTTGAACGTGACTTTTTTTTCCGTCAGACATATTGAAGGTTAATTAGAACCACATTATTGGATCAAAAAAAAATTAAAACCACATTATAAACAAATATTTTGGGAAATTTTGATTACAATTAACATATCAAATCTATCAACTACTACGGAATTTATCCCACCAATTTTATTTTTAAAAAAAATTAACGAAATGGCAAGGATATAATCATAAGAGAAATCGACTTTATTACAAATGCACAGTCAACAATCAACCGCTAAACATGAAACTACCATACTTCATATTTGATCTTGGGAATTCCGAGGAAAAAATCCTCTTTCCAGTGATCATCACCGCAAGTGGCTCCGTTATCAGCCGGGCAAGTGTCTGGAGTGGCCGAATACTGCACAAACTAGAGTCAATTGAAAAATTAGAGTAGAGAAGACCAAAGAAGCTAATCAACACTACAAATAACAAATCAAAAGAAAAATTGCAGAAAATTAAGCTCTTTTACCACTGCTATAAGAGAGGCTAGGCAAGAACAAACTAAAAGCAACAAAATTTTCTGCCTCATGGCGCTCAAATTTCCAAAGATAATCACAAGGGGAAATACAACTAAGAGAAAGAAAAAGAACCGACCCTTGATGAAATGGAGACAACCAAGAACAATGTCAGATTTCTCTAAAAAAAAATTGATAATAGTCCTGAATAATCTTTTGAGATTTACCGAATAATCCCGGTATTACACCGAATAATCAACAGAGGTTCATATATGCCTCTGCTCAACCCTCTGCTCTGCAACGCCCTTCCTTCCTCCTCCTTCAAACCAAATTCAGGTACTTGTTGTGGTGCCCTTTCTTTCACCGATTGTCTCCGATTGAAGTGGAAAACCGAATCCGATTGAAGTGGAAACCGAAGAGGAATCCGATTGAAGTGAACGGAGGCCAAATCTGAAAGGGCGTTGGATGAGACGGAGGCCAAATCGGAAAAGGAGATCTGAGACATAGGCCAAATCGGAAAGGAGAACAAGAGCCAAACAAAGTCTGGGACGGAGGCCAAATCGGAAAAGGAGGTCTGAGACGGAGGCGACACTGCGAACCCGTTGAAGAAGATGGCTTATTTCGATTCGCCTCCACATCGCCTCCGCCTCGCCCTCCGATTCGCATCCGCCCTCCGCCTGGTGTGCGAGATCTGAGGCTCCTCCGATTCGCCTCCGCCTGGTGTGAGAGATCTGAGGCTCCTCCGATTCGCCTCCGCCTCTGCCCGACATGTTCACCCAGCACGCGCGCTTCACTTGGCAAGTACCCCCATTTACCATGTGGGCCCCACGTTTTTTAAAATAAAAAAAATCAGAAAATTGCCTAATTTTCACAGCCCTTCGATCAACTAAATCAACGGCCTAGATGTGTGTACATGATACACAATAAGGCTTGAGTACATATGATCCATACTATATATATATATATTGAAAAAAAAAATCCGATAATAAAGTCGAGCTTCCCCTCGATTTTTTTCTAGCTCTGCCCCTGACTTGAATCACTCGAACACCTTTATAGGTTGGATCTCTTATCTTAGTTGGTATAGAGTGGGAATTTCCCTTATCTTAGTTGGTATAGAGTGAGAATTTGAATCATGAGATCTTGAGTTCAAATCTCTATAACTTTATTTTATGGAATTTTTTCCCTCTTAACCTTTTAACTTAAAATATCTATTTAAATCACATATTTAATGTGTTTTCTACTATAATTTTTACAAAAAATTATATCATACACACACACATATAGAGAGAGAGAGAGTATATCATGTGTAAGCAAGCCTTACTATATAATTTGTGAACAAATTTTGAGCGTCGGATTAAGAAGATCAAACGGATAAGATTAAAAGTAACTTGTGACCAGTGACATTATTCGTAGGTACCGAGTGATTATTCGTATGTACATACATATGAATGACCTTTTGTTAGATACAAATAATTACATTTGTTCATACACGAATAACCGCTTGGTACATATGAATAATTTCTCTGCTCACAAATTACACCATAAGAGTTGCTTACACGAGATCCAACCTATATATATATATATATAATATCTTTCCAGTGAGTACACCACCCCTTACCATGAAACGGGGGGACAAATCTCAACTCTTGGATCAAAAAAATAAAGGGCTAGGATTAACTTTGAAAAATAAACTGTTTAACCGTACTACCTAGTATTCATATTTAATGTTAAATATGAATACTAGTTGGTTACACGTTTAAGCGTAGAGATGAAATCTCTGATATTTTACTTGGAACCACTAAGCACTAAATATGAATATTTAATAATTTATATATGAATAATTAGATAATAAAATATGAATATTAACACAATATGTGAATAATAGTTTTTGGTTACCTGCTTTAAGCGGTTAACATCCTAGTATTCATATTTGACGTTAAATATGAATACTAGGTAGTTACACGCTTAAAAAAATCCGACAATAAAATCGAGCTTCCCCTCAATTTTTTTCTAGCTCCGCCCCTGACTTGAATCAGTCAAATACCTTTTTCAAGATGAACAAAAAAAAAAAACATTTTTTAAAAAGTCTCAAATCTCAAATATGGTTTTCAAGTGCATACAATTTATAGGAACAATAATTTCCCATAATGGTCGGCCTTCAAGTGCTCCATGTGAAGAGGCAAGGTGACTCTTCAAATTGCTTGATAATCCCCTCAAAACTGGAGCTGGGGGGAAACGTTAAAGCATGCATTTTCCAGGCAAAGCATTAATTAAACACAAATACTACGTCTTATAGATCTTTAAAAGAGAGTTTACCAAAAAAAAAGAAGAGATCTTTAAAAGAGATTTCCGAAAAAGTCTTGAATCACCTCATCCTCAATTCAATATCGGAGGAATGATTTATGTCTATTTAAGATGTCATTGAACTAGATGAACGGACATCTTCTTGGAAGAATCACCAAAAATAGTCTTCAAAAGTATTGTATCCATTTGAAATAGTTTTTCAACAAGTACGTACTCATGGGATTCCCCACGATCAACGCAACTCTTGATATAGCTGAAACAATCAAGTGTCGATCATCTGCAACATGATTCTTGGATCACATCACAACTCACGAATAATAAATGAAAACACAAATTTATATATGAACCTATTTTTTTTATTTAATTTAATAATTGATTAGAATCTTATTATACTATTTCAAATTACATCAATATTGTAGAGGAAATATTTCATACCATTTGCCTTAGGCACCACCCTAACACTAGTGTGTGTAGAGGAGGATGGATCTCGTGTAAGTAGTTGTTATAATGTAATTGATGCCAAATAATTATTTAAGCATAATAATGTAAATATTCGTATGTATATAAAAAAGTGTGATTATTTGTATTTAACAAATTATTATTCGTATGTACCTAAATAACCACTTAGTACTTACAAATAATGTATTATTCACAATTTACTTTTAATCTCTGTTGTTTGATCTTTTTAATTCGATACTCCAGATTTGCTCACAAATTATACAATAAGACGACTTACTCATGATCTTTAGAGGGTGGAATATATTGTGTTGAACCATTCCAGAATGGCTCATCGGAAATGACTTGTGGGTAGTACATATAGATTCCCGGTTCGAACTCCGGAATGACCGCTCTTTATTTACCAATTCAAGAAATATATTGCGTTGACCAATCAGGTTGGACCTGTTGGATTAGTGAGTTTAAATCCCTCGACCCTAACCTACACCCGACAACGACCCATCCTAACTCGTCACCCATTCTAGCGAATCCCAAGAGGTCCGATTCAGTGATTTAGGTGATTCACCTGTGGCTTGAAATCACAACACACCATATATATACTATGTGGACTCATTCCAACACCTCCCTTCATGTATATATATTCCCTCAATCCCTCGTCTCCATCCAATTAAAATTAGAAATTCATCACTAGTACGTCATATATTGATGGATGTTATAGAAATCTGACATGACTGATTCTGGTTTTCTTCTTTTTTCCTGATCTTTCTGAACAGCAATCAATTAAGGAGGAAGTGGTTTTGATTATGGAGTGGTAGACAAGCAATATATGGACCTTGAAAGAGTGGATCCTCATCATATCAAACTGTACATGTAATCCTCCTTTTGTGAATTGAATTTCCGATTGAAGAAAGAAATGATTCCAACAAGGACAACTCCCAAACGATTTGGGGGTTCAAACAAGGAAATTAACTCTTTTGCTTTAATTTGTTCATATATATTGTTAGGGTTTTCAGGTATTTCTGAAATTTGGAGATTTGGGGCCTCTCCTTTTTTGATTCTCTGCAGCAGCAGTAAACAGAGATGAAACAGCTACTCTCCCTTGTTGGCCAATCACATTCCAAAAAGCCACCACAGTAGTACTTTCCCCCCTCTCTCTTAATTTGACCGTTTCCAGCTCTCTCTTTGACCGTTTCCTGCTTCCTTTTTCGTTTCTTTAATTTTACTGGATTATTCTTTTTAAAAATCAAATTTATTTTATTTTATTTTTGTATTTAGTATAGTAGACTAGTAGTATACTCCTGGAGCTTCTGGAGGTTGAGTTGTGAAAAATGGTTCCTCTGAAACGTCCACTCTCGATCTTGATTTTTGTGGGTGGAAATTGAAGTTTCTGCAGGCGAGGAGGCGACTTCAAAGGCAGCGAGGGAGCTACGTACATACAGTCGTGATTCAGGATCAGCTTCAACAGTTGAACACCTATTATATAGCCAGAGGGAGGGAGGCTGAATCTACAGTAGTGCAAAGGCAGCACCAGTACTTACATGATTCATTACTAATGAATCAACAACAAGAAGATAAGTACTGTATGGCGGCAAGTGACATCTCGAGTGCAGATCCATCCCCCAATCAACCAGCTGCTACTTCTGCTGCTGCTGCAACCACCTCCAAACAACCTCTTTCAAAGGTTCTTCTTTTTCTTCCTCTTATTAATTATATGATTGATCCGATTCATTCATTCATTCATTGAATTGATTCGATCAAAACCTAATTAAGGCCGGCCACTTTCATCGAGATGATTTACAGCTTCACTTTCATCTTAATTACTGCTTCATGTCTTGTTTTTCCCCTCTTTCATCTTCGATCAACTTTTTTTGTTTTTTAACGAATTTTTCTTGGCAGAGGCCAAGCGGAGCTGGATCAGATAAAGTGCTTGATTCCAAGGTAATATATGTATCTGCACCGTTTTAGCTAGCCACTGATCGAATTCATCTCTTACTTTTTGCATGAATTTTAGGTACTGAGGCGTTTGGCACAAAATAGGGAAGATGCAAGAAAATGTCGAATCAGAAAGAAGGTACTGTATTTAATTAGTTAATTTGTACCAATAATTAATTAATTTATTATCCAAGTTCTTATTTAATGAGTATGCACATGAATTGAAAAAGAGGAAGTTTTGGGATATGCAGGCGTATGTACAGCAGCTAGAAACAAGCAGGATAAGACTTGCTCAGCTGGAGCAAGATCTTCAGCGGGCTCGCGCTCAGGTCCTTGATTCATTCAATTGCTCCGATCCTACATCTTCGATCATTTTGTATCAAATTCGACTTGCAAAATTTGATTTCTGTTAATTGAACATCAAATTTATTTGGTTATGATGCCTTAATAGGGACTATTATTGCTGGATGGAGCTGGTGGTGCAGCTACACACATTAGTTCCGGTATTTTTTATATTCTCATTCCTTAATTTAATGGAGTATTTAAACTGCTTTTAAAAAAAAATGCATTTTTTGATACAAGAGATAACACAATTAGCCTTTCAGATCCTCTTGTTTTAGTATTATAGTATAATTTTAAACGAAATAAAGATAAGATTATATTTTAATTAATATTTTGGAAGTCAATTTTCAACCCCCGAATTATTCATTTCAAATATTTTATCTGGTATCCTTTCAGCTAAGGTCACCGACAAACATATTACTAGCTAGGTTATCAACGGTTTAATTTTGAGACCCGAGGTAAAGGTTGTTTGATCGATCCCGACTTTCAAAAATATCCATAGATTCACATCAATACATGTGTATTTGCAAATTCATGTATTTGAATTGCCGGATTTTGATCGTGAGTACAAAGTTTTCATTAGCTTGGGTTAGTTTATAGCAGTTGTTCCCAAATTGAATAGTTAAAAAAACATGGTATTTTATGTTAATAGGACCACAAAATAAAATTATCTCAATGTTTTAATTTACCAATAGTGTCAATTTCCTAATGGCACATGGTATTTTATTATTGTGATTTTTAGTTTGGGGTTGGTGAACAACAAGAGATTTCACCTAAACTATTTCAATTGTTTAATACTGCATTTCAATGAACATGTAGCGGAAAAAAATATTATCCTTCCTCTAATTATATTTTATCAAATGATGGTATTCTTGATTTAAATACAACGGGTCAAATGCACAACAATTATATATGACATATATTAAACCTTTGTTTAGCATGACAATATTTTTTTTTATATTTGTTAATTCTAGAATGGAAATATTTTTTTATATTTGTTAATGTGCGTTATATTTTGTAGTTGACTTTTTGTAAGGAATTTGAATTAGTCTAACAAAATTACCAAAAAAAAAATACTATGTTTTTTATTCTTTTTTCTACAGCCTTGTATAAATATTAAATAGTTCATTATGTCATTTTTAATAGTCGATTCTTAAAACCTTAAATTTGGTAATATATCCATCAAATCATTTATCTTTTGTTTTATTGTTCATAATATATTTAACTTATACTATTGAATGTGAAAATGATAACAAATTTTTCCAAATCGAGCAAGTTTTTAATCTGATGCGATTTTACACAGATAAAATATATATTTTCCTCATTTAATATGGTTTATGGTCATTTAAATTAATAACTTAATTATTTTGAATTATACATGAAACTTTACTTTCAAAATAAAATCATTGGATAAAAAATATAATTAAAATTATGCTAAAGTTTAAATTTTATATTAAAAATTTTAATCATGTTTTCTATCCAATAACTATAAATTGATCATTTTTATAATTAGTTGAAAATTAATGAAATTATATATAATTGCATTTTCATTCAACAATATTAGATTAAATATATTATAGACAATCAACAAAATATGAATGATTTGATGATTATATAAACAATTTTGAAGTTTTGATAGACAAATACCCAATTAATTACGTTTTTATGGATATATAAGCGAAATCGCCTTTTATTATTATTTGAACTACCATAAATAAGAAAAGAGAATTTACTTCAATTGTAGTATAGTTTATGTTTCTAAATTTTTATAAAAAAAAAAATAATTGATCTGGGTTATTTTTTTCTTATTTGAATTCAATTGATAGGCAATAGGTAGAATAGTGATTTTTTGTTAATTCATGTTGAGTAGGAGGTGCCATATTTGACATGGAATATGCAAGATGGTTAGAGGACGACCAAAGGCACCTATCGGAGCTACGAGCCGGGATGCAATCCCATCTATCCGACGCAGATTTTCAGGTGCTCGTCGATGGCTATGTCAGGCATTACGACGAGATATTCCAGTTGAAGAGCGCAGCCGCCAAGTCAGACGTGTTCCATCTGATCACCGGACTGTGGGCTTCCCCGGCTGAACGCTGCTTCCTTTGGATGGGCGGGTTTCGCCCCTCTGACCTCATTAAGGTTCGTTTCGACTCCCTTTCAACCCCCTCGATCTACACATATATATTCAAAATCAAGTGTGTCAATGCATTATATATCTATGTGGAAGATTCTGTCGCGTGTTTGTTCTTTCACATTCAAAATCAAGGCCTTTTCGGAAATATGTCAATCCTATAGATGCATGTGTTTTGAGTTCCAATTCATATATAGAAAAGATATGATGGTTAGGTCAAAGACTTTATTAATTGTGGAAATTGAGCCTCTATGACCTATCGGCTAACTACCCGGTCATTTGATCGATTCAGCTAAAATAGTTTGTACCTATTCTGATTAGTATGATATACTCCGTATAAGTTAACCTTAACATATAAGCTTGATTTACTACTCTTCTTATTGGTTTTGAGATGGACCCATCTACGACTTTCCTCCAGTTTGTCTTGACTATACCGACCCAACCGATTTTAACATGGTATCAGATGCGGGTTCGGGTAGTTTCAGTCTGGGCTTTCGGATTAGTGGAGTTGCTGGTCTAGTGACCACTGGCTCTCATTTAAGCGGATGTGGCAATTGCAACTTATTGGCTAGAGTTGTTGCACTTGAGAGAGCTGGGGCAGGTTGGAATGAATTGTCCCATGTTGAAAATATTGAAATGTGTTGAATAACATATAAGTTTGGAGGTTTATGTGTTGTTTGTATCTCCTGTACGGGAGCCCGCACACGACTTTCCTCCCGCTTATCTTGACCCAGCTGATCATGCTAGTTTAACCCAAGACGACCACTTCCCATATCTGTTACAGATCGATGAGGAAGTGAATATAACTTTGATTTCAACATATATGATCACCATTCACCATCTGCATTTAATGTGTTTATTTTGGTTTAAGTTGATATCCCTTTATGTTGTTGTTGTTGCTGCTGTTGTAGATGCTGATGGCACAGCTAGACACATTCACGGAGCAGCAGTTCATGGGGCTATACAGCCTCCAGCAGTCGTCGCAACAGGCAGAAGACGCCCTCACTCAAGGCTTGGATCAGCTTCAGCAGTCACTCGTCGACACTATTGCTGGAATCAGCGCGGTTGATGGCATGCACCAGATGGCCATTGCTCTTAACAACCTCTCCAACCTTGAAGGCTTTGTTCGACAGGTAACTCAATTATATACTCTAATTCCACATTTATTCCAATCTGTCTGGTCTATAAGACTAAAACAGGTGACTTGACTGATGCTACTAAAATGAGGAATTGTCTTATAATTCAGATTAATTTTCCCATGGTTGAATATCTCAATCTGATAGCCAGTCTTTCAGTCAATGAAAACGCCGCTTGGATAGTGATATATACTCGTTGATTCCGCAAGGTGAAAATGCACATAAAACACTTTGGTGTAGTGAAGAAAATCCGAAAAGCTAGAGATTCTATAACCAACCTCTAATTGGGCAAAATATATCTCTGTCTGTGTCAAGGGTTAGGTTGTTGAAAGTGATAAGTGGCTATAACTGTCAAATTATTGGTGATTATATATATAGACACACACACAAATATGCCATAGATACAAAATTCATGACATGACAAGGGAGAAATCCAAATACAAAGGATAGAAATTGACAGTGTACACAACTTGATCAAGATCGTGTTTGAAACCTTTGTTCAGTCTACATCCCTAATTCCATCGCGCTGATAACGACACATTCAATGGTTATAGCCTCTAGTCATGAGTGGTTGAGTCTTAACTAGATCCACATGTTAATTGAAACATGTACAAATTCATTAAAGTTAGTCCTGTTGCTTCTTGATTTTGGTAAATAGAGAACGGACATTAGGGATTTGAACAAGGACCTTTGGTACTACCCGCAAGTCGTTTCCAGCTGAACCATTTCGGAATGGTTTTAGTCATGTTGCTTGTAATTACTATGCATTTAACATATGTTTTGCTTGTAGGCTGATTATCTGAGACAGCAAACCCTACACCATTTGTGCCGAATATTGACAGTTCGACAAGTAGCGAGGTGTTTCCTAGTAATGGGAGAATACTACAACCGGTTGCGTGCATTAAGTCACCTTTGGGCATCTCGTCCGAGAGAGTAAGCTCTAGCTAGCTTGAAAAACAAATCAATCTAGTGTCTTTGTGTGCGCAATTTGGAAGATCATTGTATGTAGAACATTGGTCTTGATCTAATATGTATCGAAATTATGTGCTGCAGGACCATGATGGGCGGCAATAATACTTGTCAAACCACAACAGCTGATGTGCAAATGATGCATTCCTCACAGAACCCCTTCCCACCCTTCTGAAGCAAAATCGGACAATCAAAAGGTTCGGGTCTCGTTGTTCACAATCGCGCGTAATCAAGTGGTGCAACCTACAATGTTCAATTCTAACTTGAACTTGCATCATCACGTACGTACACTAGCTAGGGATATGATAGGACCTTTTTTTTTTGACGTGATTATCTCCACCCTCTTTCAATGAATATATTGTCAGTTTATCAATAGATTTTATATGTAAATTAAACAAGGAACTGAACTGGATTTATATTGATAGATAGAGACGACCGATTTAGCAAACTGAATATGATATGTGGGACAATATTGGATGGAAAAGACCCTAGTGCTTCGATCACAATAAGGTTGAGCCATCACGTATCAATAGGCAAGGTCTTATTGTGTTCTAAGTGAGTGCTTTGATATATACCAGTTGATATATATATATATATATATATATATATATATATATATATATATATATATATATATATGTGATGATCAGTCGACCTTATTGAGATCGAAGCATTAGGTCTTGATTTAGGCCCAATCTAGCTTGCACTTGTTTCGGCTTTGGAGACAAGTTTTGCCAAACCAAAGAGCTTGGAACAACTAGCTAGGGCGCGCACCAGCTAGGGTTAGTGGTGCTTGCGCTAGGGTTTATGCCCAAGCGTCGAACAGGAGCACATGCGTCGAGGGTGATCGACGAGTGCACACAAAAGCCGAGGAATTTAATGCTCGGCCTGGTGTGTGATGATGAGTAATGTCAACAAGGGCACACACAAATGAATGGGAGACTGGGAGTCAGTGCGTGAGTGCAGTGGCGGAGCCAGGATTTATTTCTCGGGGTGCAAAAAATAAAAAATTTCAAAAAAATGAAGCATTTGGGATTTGAACCTAAGACCTTTTGGTTTTGCTTCCTTCCTTCATTTACCACTTAAGCTAGACAACACTCTAATTCCAAATATTCTTTGAAGATGTTATATTACCTTAAAAATACTAGTTATATGTATAAATATTGGGGGTGCTTGAGCACCCCCAAGCACTAGCTCCGCCCCTGCGTGAGGGCGGAAGGGTTTGTGTGTGTGTGTTTATATATGGTTTGATATATGTTGGATAAGGGTTTGGGAATTTGGTGATTGTGGTGCCGATTGAACTAGGGTTTGAGAACTTGATCACAAGAACACTTAATACATAATAGTTTGGGATTGAGATCGAACAACTTTAGTCAAAGGTTCCTCATTCTTTTCAATTATCTTGAATTTTCCAATGAAATTACAATGTTATAAATAGACTCTAGAAACACTACGCCATTTTGCAACTTGGGTGACGGACTTTTAAGGGTTCGTCACTTGAGATCTATTCAGGCGACGTGCATATACATATTCGTCACCCGAGTCAAATCCTGGCAAATCAAAAGGAGACCGAAGTTCAGGCGACGAAGTTGGCATTTGTTCGTCACTTGAGTAAATTCTAGCGACGTACTTATATAGCTTCGTCACCTGAGTGAGAGTAGGTAGGCCCGAATTAAATGAAAGGAGTTTCAGCGACGAACTTTGGGAAAAGTACGTCGCCTGAAGAAGGGTAGGTCTGACACATTAATTGCTATAGTGCTTAGGTGACGAACATAGACAAAGTACGTCGCCTGAGTTGTAACTTTTTCAAAATGGCTTCAATTAATGTTACTTGCCACATTTAATACCAAATTAACGTTGTATACGTCGAACCATTCTCTCATCTTCCTTCTCCATTTCCATCTTCTTCTCCATTGATTTTTTTTTGGTGATCTACAAGGTTTGTTTTAAATTAATAATTTGTTTCAATTTTTTTTATTGTTATTGTATATATGTACACATAAATGTTGTTATTGTATATATTTATGGTAGAGATTGAAGAAAATCATATTATTGGTTTGAGATTTTAGGGGGGGAGGGGGGAATTGACGGAGGAAAAACCTGTCGTTGATCCGTCAAAGTAAATCTCAAACCTATAACTAGTATAGCAATAAGCAAGAGGTCGATCTCACAGGGAAATTATTATTCAAGTGTGATTTAGATGCCAATCAAAGTAACCAAAGAGGGGGGTTTGAGTGTGAAAGTTTCGCCTTTTATCAAAGCGAAGTAAATAAAGCAAAGTAAAGGAGTTTGGTTTTTAGACAATTTGGAGAAGCAATTCTACCTACAATTTTCCACTTTATTGGATTGAAGCGATCCTTGTAACTTCTTCTCGTCCTATTAAGTTTCCTATGAATGCCCTTGTCCCGACCTAATATAGTTACTAGTCCAACCAGTCCTAGCAACCCTTATCAATCGAACAGTCCCTAAAGAAGGATTTAACCCAATTGATAGCTTTAAGTTCAGAGATTAGCCAAGGTATTTGCAGTCCCTAAAAAAGGATTTAACAACACATTCAACTTCCTACTCATTCAATTAGTTCAATCAGCCATAAAGGAATAAGTTTGCCACTCAGGTTAAGGTTCACAATCAGGAATCTACAAAACCTTAGCGATTGAATTGATCTAAGAAGTTGGCCAGACAAGATAGAACAAATCAATAAACAATCAAGCACAAAGAAGTTGAAACATTCAAATATAGGAAACAAGGAACGAGAATTAGAAACTCACAATCAATCCGAATAAAGCTTCAAATTGCAGGCAGAATAGATGAGTTTAGTTTCTCATGGAAGACATCGCTCAAAATCTCTAAAGTGTCTGATGAATAGAATAGAATAGAAGTTGTGGAAAAATAACTAAAAGTGGCCTTAAGTATCATCCAAAGTCGGCCATGAAATAGGGTTTAATTATAAACAAAACGCAGCGAATTAACGCTGACGACCAATGCTGCGGGCGCAGCATAGGTGCTGCGCCCGCCGCACACTGTTTCCTCCAACCCTTTGCAAATTGATTGGCCGCGGGCGCCGCAAGGTTGCTGCGGCCGCAGCCAGGGGCTTTTCACGGAAAATCTGTTTTGAATCAGCTCTCGACGTCAACATGAAAGTTGTAGCTCTCTGAAAGAGCTTTCCAACGCATGGTCATAATAGTCAATCGGACAACCGAGGCCTCCAGAAAGTGCAAAACAAGTTCAGCATGTCTGGCGACAACTTCTGCAGACTTGTTCTTCGTTTAGGCTCGCTTCTTCTTCTCAAGACCTCTTGAGATCTTCATGTAAGCTTCTTCGATCAACTAGACATTCTCATCTAATGCGTTATCAACTCATGTCTCCTCCTTGGATCCACCATTACCTGAAATAATCAATAAAAGCGTGTAGATTCCGACTCCGACAACATAGAGAACTAATATGCAAATCGTGCTTAATCCATCAATAAAATGCATCTTAACTAAGCTAAATGAAACCTATTATGCCTACCTAAATGCATGCTATCAGGAATTGTGATAAATGTTGATATATATATATATATATGTGTGTGTGTGTGTGTGTGTGTGTGTGTGTGTGTGTGTGTGTGTGTGTGTGTGTGTGTGTGTGTGTGTGTGTGTGTGTGTGTGTGTGTGTGTGTGTGTGTGTGTGTGTGTGTGTGTGTGTGTGTGTGTGTGTGTGTGTGTGTGTGTGTGTGTGTGTGTGTGTGTGTGTGTGTGTGTGTGTGTGTGTGTGTGTGTGTGTGTGTGTGTGTGTGTGTGTGTGTGTGTGTGTGTGTGTGTGTGTGTGTGTGTGTGTGTGTGTGTGTGTGTGTGTGTGTGTGTGTGTGTGTGTGTGTGTGTGTGTGTGTGTGTGTGTGTGTGTGTGTGTGTGTGTGTGTGTGTGTGTGTGTGTGTGTGTGTGTGTGTGTGTGTGTGTGTGTGTGTGTGTGTGTGTGTGTGTGTGTGTGTGTGTGTGTGGATTTGTTGGAGATTTATTGGAGATTTTAGTGTTGGTATAGATTTTATTTATATAAATAAAGAGGTTGTGATTTTATTGGACATTTATTGGAGATTTTTGTTAGAGATTGTGATTTTTTTATTGGAGATTGGAGATTTTTTATTGAAGATTGAAAGTTAAATGGATTTGTTGGAGATTTTATTGGAGATTGGAGATTTTATTGTGATTTTTGTTAGAAATTGTGATTCTTTTTAGAGAAACCCATATTTTTTTGTTTGAGATTCTAGTAAAAAGCTTGTTGTAAGTTGATATATATGGATTTGTTTGAGATTTTAGTGGGAATTGGAATGTTGGTAGAGATTTTTGTACGGTTGTTATTATATATATTTACACTTAAATATATGATGTTTAGATTGAAATTTGGAGATTGTGATTTTTGTTAGAGATTGTGATTTTTTTATATAGAGAAATCCATATTTTTAGTTTGAGATTTTAGTAAAGAGGTTGTTGTAAGTTGATATATATGGATTTGTTTGAGATTTTAGCGGAAATTTGAATGTTGATAGAGATTTGTGTATGGTTGTTATTATATATATTTACACTTAAATATATGATGTTTAGATGGAAATTTGGAGATTGTGATTTGAGTATTGTTATTATGACAAGAACTTGTTTGAGATTTGTATGCCATGGTAGAGAGTGGAGATTTTTGTTTGATGTAAACGTTGATATTTATGGATTTGTTTTGATATATTGGCAGAAAAATGGATAAAAGTTGGATGCAACTTCCGACTTCTCATCCAGAATACAAGAATGGAATTATTGCTTTTGTGAATTGGGTTTATGCAAATGCAAATGGGAGGGTCCTATTTGATTGTCCGTGTGGTGATTGTCGTAACAGTCGACAACCAGTTACCATTGGAGAGATGCTTAACCATTTGTATAGATGGGGTATGGAACCAACCTATACAGTATGGGATAAACATGGTGAACCACGGGTCGAGTCTAGAACATCCCAGCTAAGAAGGCAACTTCTGGAACAACGGGCTTCGTCGTCTGGTGAGGGTCCCATTATGGAGATGTTGCACGATGCTTTCCCTTATCATGTCGGATACACTACGGGGGTCGATGATGCCTATAGGGATACGGGTGACCCCAGCTTTGCTGATGTAATCGATGATGACTATAGGAAGTATGAGAGGCTTTTATTTGAAGCTCAGACTCCATTGTACCCTGGGAGCACAGAGACTGTTTTGGGTGCTGTTTTGAACGCAATGCATCTCAAGTCGATAAATGGCTGGTCAGATAAGAGTATGCATGATTTGTGTAAATACATCAGCGGATTGCTTCCCCCGGGACACAAATACCCCAGGGATGGAATACAGATGAAAAAGCTGTGTAGGGACAGCCTTCAGCCTTTTCTAGGTAAATACATCTCAAGTCGATAAATGTCTTTTTTATTAATGAACTCGTAGATTTCAAAGTAAACATTGGATTCTTCTACTATGAAAACACAGCCTTCAGCCTTTTCTAGGTAATATGACCTTAGCAGTCAACCAAATAAAGAACAGCAAGGTATAAATGCAACTCACCACTTATAAATTACTTCTATTTTCCAGTAACTTAAATTACTGCAACCATAACATTCTATATCATCCATATAGGAAAGCAATTTCTTATTGAAATTAAAAACATGCTAAGTTTTTTTTATTTTTTCCTTACTTCATTTAGTGAACCCTTAATCAGATCATATGCACTTTCTTTTACATCAAAATTTAAAAATGGTAATTGGTATAAAACATTCTATATCATCCATATAGGAAAGCAATTTCTGATTGAAATTTCTGATTGTAATTAAAAACATGCTAAGTTTTTTTTATTTTTTCCTTACTTATTCAGTGAGTTGTTTTTCTCCTCTTTCCCCTTGAGTTCTTTGGATTTTGCTTTTTGTCTATTAAATTTATACTGTGTATTACCTAATTGTTTATACATGTTTTTGTGCTAGAATTTTTATGAGATTAACCCAGAAGATGGCAATATGATGACATTCATTGAGGACAAAGCAGGTGAGATATTTAGAAACTGGAAATACTATCTTCGCTGACATTATAACACCACGGGTTCCATGGCGAGTGAGTTTGAAAATCGAAAAGAGGAGTGGGCTTGGTTGGTCAAGAATGAGTTTGAGGATGAGAAGAAAAAGGTTAGGACTCCACTTATGTTGTCCCATTGTTTTATTTTTATTTTTATTTTTTTGTGTATGTTTTTCAAATACATAATTCAGTGACCTCATATGGACATGTAACACACTTTATTTCTGTTTTCTCAAGGAGATGTGCAAGAAAAACCAAGCCAATAGAACAAAAAACCCAAACGCCATCAATCATCACTCGGGACCGTGCCCGGTGAGTTTTAGAGCAGAGGACCTTCTGAAGAAGGGTAGTCCTGCCCCCTTGGTAGAAGCTGCTCTGAATATGTATATCTCAGATCTGAAGGAAAATGAAAAAGTTGTGAGTTCCTTTCTTATTACCTTTATGTTTCCAGTTTAATTTTTATGCTTGATCTATGTAAGTTTGATTAGGGCCAGAGTTCATGATTGATACATGTTGATCTTCTATATGTGCTGATTTTTTTAATAAAAAGCAAATTAACAATCATCAATCTCCAATATATTTGGTTTGTAAAATTAAAAGCAGGTCTTAGAATGGTTTTGATTCTTTGATTGTGGTGTAAATAGTTTTGAGGTTTTGGAAACTGTTGAAGGGAGATAATAGTATTTCTGAAACTTACTGTTTTTTATACCGTATAAGCTGTTACTGTTTTGGGTAATTTGATTATTAAATTACCATGATTAACTGTTTTTTTTTATACCGTATAAGTTGTTCTCTCATGTTCCAGCTTTTAGTTCTCTCATGTTTTTTATACCGTATAAGCTGTTACTGTTTTGGGTAATTTGATTATTAAATTACAGTTTTTTGCCTTGCTGCTTGAAAGTATTGCTACTGTTTTTTTGAAGGGTTGCTACTGTTTTTCTGCCTTGCTGCCTTAAAATATTGCTAATTGTGTCTCTGAAGGGTTTCTACTGTTTTCCTAGCCTTTCTGTTTTCGTATGATAGTGTAAAGTGTTTTTTCTAGATAGAGTTTTAAGTTTCAACCGTTGGTCACAGCAAAAACTGAAGAGATCTGTAGATAAGATTTACGAGCAACGTCGGTCTGGAGAGGCACAAAATGGTGAGACAGTTGACCAAGTCCACCCCGTTTCCATACCTTTTGAAGAGCAATGCGAAATTCTCATCGATGCCTTTGGAGAAAGGCGAGGCACCAAAGTCCGAGGTACTGCTTCTTTCCTTATCTTTAAGTTTGCCTTTTGTTGTCATGGAATTTCTTTTCAATGGATTTTTTTTTTCTGATTCTCAGGTTTAGGTAGAGCTGGTTCGCGCCCGCCGAAGAAAAGAGGAGGAGCTAATATGCAAGCTGCAACGATTAGATTGGAGCTGGAGGCGAGAACTAAGAAGGCAGAGGAGGAAGCAACAAATGCCAAGGAGGATGCTAAAATTGCTAGGGAGGATTCCGAGCTAGCCATTGCTGAGAATGATGCTTTGAAGAGTCGTATTGCAATTCTGGAGGAGTTCATGACAACCTTTTCCAAATCCCAAGCACCTTCCCAACCTAGCCCCTCCCAAGGTAACATCTCGTGACCTCTTCTCCTTCATGGCGTAATGGTTGGACTTGAACAACTTAGTGTATGAACATTTTGGACAGCTGTTCGTACATGGTGTTTGGACACGTTTCTAATGAATATAAGTAGTCTAACTATGTTAGGTAGATGTGGTTGTGTTGGACATGTGTTGGCCATCTTTTGGAAACGTTTTAGACATGTTGTGGACATGTTTTATGGCCTTGTGCATTTTGGTGGTGGTAATGGTATGAAATGGGTTGGTAAAATTATGTTGTGAAATGTGAATGGTATTGTTTGTGTACAGGTATTGTTTGTGAATGGTGAATGGTATTGTTTGTGTACAGGTACATCTTTTTGGTATGTTAAAAAACAGGGGCACATCCACTTCCTAGGTGCATATTTTTGGGTGATCATTAACTTGGGCGATGAATATTAGATGAACCTCCTCATCTAATTTTTAATTAAAAAATTCTTGAAATATACTCAAACGACGAACATACTACGAAATCTAGTCACCTGAGTAATCTGGCTATTAATTAAAATATTCTCAAAATATACTCAAACGACGAACATAACCATGCTTCAGGTGACGAATTTTACAATTCAGGTGACGAACATATGCACTATGTTCGTTGCTTGATGCATCAGGTGACGAATTATACAATTCAATCCACCCTAACCATAGTCTCAAGTGATAAACACTTACGTCACTTGATTGGTCAAGCAAAACACATTTTGGTCACTTGAATGTTCAAGTGACGAACATATTCGGTCACACATTTTGGTCACTTGAATATTCAAATGACGAACATATTCGGTCTCCTGAATGCCCTCTCTAACAATGTTTGCTATCTTTTAGGCGACGAAAACTTGGTCACCTAAACTGTCCGGGTCGGGCTTTTGTCGGGCTTTGACTTCTATGTGCTGAATCACTTTCAGCGACCAACTTTGATAGAGTCGTCACCTATAAGCTCAGGGGACGGCGCTCAAGTGACGACCCTTCAGGTGACGACTTTTCGTCACCTGAATTCTCAGGTGACACAATTCGACTTTCAGGTGACCATTTATGTCCGTCACCTAAGTTGTAAAATGGCGTAGTGAAACCTTAATTCTAACTAGATAGGCCGACCACCCCTAGGAGATAAATAAACGTATATTCAAAGACTAAATAAGATGTTTAAGCAATATTAAACATGGTCAAATGTTTTAGTTAGGCAACCCAAATTTGAACTAGCTACCGTAACCTAAGCCTAGATGCCATCTCAATAGCCTTCAAATTAAGCATATGTGCCAGCATGAAAGATAAATAAGGACCAAAAGGTCTCAAACATAGCATCAATTGGATGAATTAGTCTTGATAAAGAGATCCACATGCCCAGATTGATCCAGAAATTGTAGCTAGCGGATCAGTGCCAACCCGGCCGATCGGTCAATCCTAACAAACAAGACCCCTGCATCGCCCCCAACCATCGCCTGTGTTCCTCCCTTTCTTTCACCCTTTTTAGGCGATTGCACCACTGATGCCTTGGCTACAACGGTCATCAACGACCTCGTCGGTACTAGAGGCGCTTCCAAGCCTTGGGTCAAGAAAAAGTAGTAGTTAGGAAAGAACTCCACATCAGAGAGGGAGTAGTACGGTTGGGTTCCATTGTCTGACGTCCTTTTGACCAAGAGTTTCCCAAGCTTTCACCCCCCAATTTGAACAACACGCAAATCACAAATTTCATGTTTCATAGCTCAATTTTATCCTCAATTTAGGGTTTAGACTCAGACGTATAAAGGCACAAAAAGCACATGAAATTTCTTCAACTACATGATTATTGATTAAGTAATCTCAAACAAAATAGTTAATTAATCAAATCAAAACAAACCAGGAAATGGTTATCACTGCACAATTCACCGGTCAACCCAACTGAAGTTGTAAAACTTCTCCGTAGCCCGGCACTGCAAGATCATCTTTGTTGTTCTAGCGAGACCAATAAGTATTTTTCGTTCAAGATTGTTGGAATATTTAGCCAGAAAACCTAAAGAGATGTAAAAGAGAAACTTGGGATTGTGAGCCGTAGGTTAATCCACTTCATTTGAGCGAAAAAACACCTAGACATCAGTGTATGCCATACAAGACGGCTCACCGCCGCAGATTAATTATGCCCTCAATCGATAGGTGCACTCTCATCAATTGAGGTGAAACTCAAGGTCTTTTCATGTGTTTGAAACCAGAAAAGAGAAGAAAACACATTTCTAATCCCCACTCCAAAACCCAATAACCACCAATAAATAGGGTCAAAACTCACTATCTTGAGGATGAATACAGAGTCGCACAATATAACAACTTTGTTATTTTATTATTTTTTATTCTAGCTATGCTAGATTCGTTATTTGAAATAGCTTGCTTTGGCTAAATTCCAAATACATACGTTTGATTTTTTTTGGCTATTTCACAATTATTATTTTTTATATTGCATACCATTTCGGGAAAAAAAAAACTTCAAGTTGGTTCATTTTTTAAATTAGAGTAATTCCTAATGCCTGTTAGTTCATTTTTTAACCAGGGGTCATTAAATCTGTCCTTTTGGCTAAATGGCTACATGTGGACTAGTAAAATATTAACGCTAATACACAGATTAATCGCTATGTACATGAAGCTACGAGATGAAGGATAGCTTTACGTCAGGTTACACGACGCTAAATTAGGATTGTCATCTAATCTCCAAGATCCAAGAGACGCACTCTTTGAGAAGCTCAAAGTTCTGCTGCGTGGCTATTTTGTAGATGACTTGCATTTTGCTGTTGAATTCGGTGGCATCTTCCTTGCACTTGAATGAACCAGCGCAGGAGCACTGCTCCGACAAGTGGGAGTCCTTAACCATGTTGCATTTGACGCACACCAGATCCTGGAGCTGGTAAAGCCGCTCCCTTTGCCTCACAATCTGAAGGATAGTGTTCTCCATTGTGTCTCGGTTATAAGGCTGCCCACACTGTGGAACCGCACAGCGCCACTCCTCTGTCATTAGTGCTGGGTCCCGCCCCAAGTCCAAGTCTCGACAGTCGTTGCAGTAACTATCACAAGAGGAACGGACACAAGACTTAGTAGAAGCAGTGGTCAGTACTTGGAAGCTACCTAGCGTTGCTCTTTAATAGAAACACAATTTCAAGTAATCATTTAGTCAAAATATTTTGATCCCACTTTCTCGTATTTTGTAGAAATAGCTTGTTTATTCACTCTGTTTTGATCAATAGGTAGCCCCACACCTCACTGAGATTCGCTCGAAGTAACATGCGGATCATAGAACAGAGATAACTAGTTAGGGGACATGGCATCTATTCTAATATTGGAAATTTTAATTCAGGGTAAATAGCGATAGAGTTCATTCAAATAGTTGTGATAAAGAACTGCAAAACTTACCTGCAAATAATATTTGGTAATGTGAAGGATGGAGGAGGCCTACAAAACTCGGCTTCTGGAGCAAACTCTCTTACATGTATATACCTTAACAAGTTCTTTCTCATGACCTGCAGAAGAATGAAGAACTTGTCCCTCATCAGAAAAAAATCGGCTACCCTTCCAAGAGTATAATTATTGAAAGAGAAAAAAAGAGCATAACAGCACTAATGAGCAATAAAAGAATGTTAGAAAAATAATATGCTTTAGGTGAGATAAAATCACTGAAACAAAACGATTCCATTGGCAAGCATTTTTCAGGAGTCACCTTTGAACCCATATTTATGCAAACCTATAGCTAAATTCTGTTCAAGTTTCAGGATATAATCACAACTCTTTTTTGCTACGATGGGTGAAGGCAGGAATTCCATGGGCGGGGTTAGGTTATCTTTCATTTCACCTCTACCTCCATGCAGTACATAATTGAGTTCCATTCGTCCTTCAAGATGCATTATCTGTCACCAGTTTAGGTCCACGGGATATACCTATTATGTCGGCATCCCCACAATGCTAAATGGAAGCACTTATAGTCAAGGGTCACAATTACTTGTGAATGGGCATCAATTTCGTTCATGCATTGAATATTTTTGCCAATGTATCAAAGTGAGAGATTCAATCTTTTTATACTTTTTAACGTTAGTGATCAACTCAATTTGTTATTCTCAAACTCAAACGTAGAAAAAATGTGAAAAAGTTATGTACCAGAACATCATGCTGGACTTTTTGGTCCAGTGCCAAAACTGCACAAATGTGCTTAATAAATTCCAATGCAGGATCACCCTTGTGGCCACCATCCAGCTGGGGGTTAACATGCAATGAATGTGTATCACCTGCTGACTTCTTTATACCCTTCATGTTAATTATATCTCGAACAAGCCCAAAAAGTTTGCCTGTGAAATATGTGCTGATCTGCAGCAAATGAAGAGGTAGAGCTTTCAACATGCAAGTAAAGACAATCCACATAACAAATCTTCATCTTGTTCTTTAATCACACAAACCTGATCCTTTAGATAGTCAGTCAAAAGTAATTCAAACTTCTCTGCAGTAGCAGCAGTGATGGATGGAGTGCAAAAATCACCATCTACCATAGCTGCTCTAACTGCAGCTTGCTCTTTGGCATATTTCCATGGATTATATACAAATTCAGAGGCAAGCAAAATAAAGTGGTCCTGCACAATGGTAGACAAAAGCATTGGCATCTTTGGAAGGGAGATTTATATGCACATTCTATGAAGACATGGAAAGAAAACTATTAGGCAGTCAACAATAAAAGAAAACACTCTGATAAGTCATGTTCAAGGTTCCTGGACTGCTGGACTGCTGTGACCATCTGCCCCAATGAGTCAATCATACTACTCTCTTTTTATAATACATTATCCAGCATATGTGGACCCCTCAAAGAGATTAACCATCATAATAAAATAATTATCTTATACTCATATACATATATACAGGTGGTCATCTTCAAAGAAATGTTTCATAAATTTCTCGCCAGAGTAGAAAACAACATAGGTATAGTATAGATCTTTCCCTGCAAAAATCACAAGTGAATAGCTAACCTGTGTTGCCTTTGGCAAATGATTGGCAATATTCCAACTTGAAACAATATCCACTTCAGGTTCATCGTGCACACTAGTTGTTGCTTCAGAATTTCTGGTTGATGATTCACCATGATTTCTAGCCTGGATCCCTCCATAGTTGTACTAATGACAGAAATTGAATCAATATACGATGAGTTTACTAGATTTTTTACAACTTTAAATACATTAAAGAAATAAACATTTGACAACTGGGGTTCCACTGCTCAGAGCCTCAGACATTATCCAGTACCCAGTGAGGAGCATCACTAAAAACATTAATGGTATAGTGCTCCCATAGGATAAATTGTCACTTAAATTATTCATAAACACCATAGGATGAAGTATCACTTATTCTCAAATCTCCACTTTCATAACTGTGTTGCTAGTGCTACAAATGGGGGAGCTTAGTTGTTCTGTTAATGGGTTTGCACCATTCTAGAATGATCCTTTTCTGCACAATTATTAGCCTTTTGATTTATATGCATCACTCATACCAAAATCGCACCTTGACTGCTACACTTTATGCTATTTGCAGCCATATTAAGTCTAATCAAAATAGTAAAACTATGTCATCAACTAAAATTGCAAGATTTTCCATTTCTTTTGAGTTCTAGAGAGCAATGGCTTGGTTTAAAAAATAAAGGAGGAAAATAGTAGCAACATGAAAAAACAATTCTTTTTATCCAACAGTAACCAACATACTGCAGCAAGCAACTAAACAAGTAACCAACCTCATCCATGAAAAGCAGTGCGTGCCAAAAATGAAGTGGCTCAATCTCAATCCACTCAAATAACTCCCTGTTAAGAAAAATAATATGAATAATTCAACGACCTGTAATGAACTTTTAGGTTTTACAAAAGCGGGCAGTGTGCTCTTTGGCGAAGGAATAAAAAAATATGTCTGAACGGGTAGGCAATTCTTATGTAGCCTACCTTGTCTGTATTGTTTTGAGTAAACTATCACAGTAAGCATCGGCTGCAGGTAGGTCGGTCTTTCCTGTGTCTATAATAATCTTTGAAAAGTTTGCGAAAATGATTGTGGCTCCCAATTTCCGAAACTCGGCAACTAATAATGCAAAAACCTTTTGCATGACCTGCCATATATAGATTAAAATAAATCTTTAGCATAGATTCATATTCCCACTAGTTTGAGGAAATACGGCAGCAAAAAGATGGGGGCATTTTCTACAATTCTAGTTTGTTTCCATCCAAGGAATGTCTTTACACGCAAAAATGAGTTCACATATTAAACCATATGATAAGTTAATCCCATTCCTCAATTGTCCAGTATTGAAGATATGTAGTACAATCCTCAAATGAAAATCAATTGATTTTGATCCAGCAGAAAATTTTCATGTGAACAATGGCTTGATGGGAATATGAAAATATTGGATCTAAACATGCATAATGAAAATTCTTCATGCATGTTATGTATTGAAACATAAATATTACCTTGTGAAGAATTCTATGAAGAGCTGGGTCATGTAGTTTGGACTGAGGGCTGAAAAATAGTGCAGAAAGTAAAGGTTAGCAAAGCAACAAAAAAGGCATATTTCTGCAAAGTGCAGAATGAAGTGAACCAACCTGCAAAGCCATCGATACAAATGCTGCAATATTGCATCCGCAAATACGTTTCCAGAGTTAATTGCATCTTCAAGGCATCTCTTAACTAGCTGTTTCAAGACATGGAAAGCCGGTGCGCATGAGGTTGCTTCATCATATCCATACTGTTCACTGCATGCCACGGAATTTGTTTCCTGATCATGTCCAAAGAGGATATTGCCTTCCATTTCACTGATTTTGCTGCTTTTAAGCAAAGCATTAACTGAAAGATGATGAATCTGCCACAAGAACAGAAATCAAATGAGCTATACATGATGAAAAAAGCCTTAAATGGAATGTGAATGCATATGAAAAATTGAAACAAAGATAAAAGGGAAATCTTTCACACCTTCAACTCCACAGAAATTCTTCTGTATGCGCTAGGGTAAACAAGAACAGGCTGATGGACCTATTCAAAAATAAATATGAGAAAGTTGTGAAAATCTAAAAGATAAAATTCAGATTTTTACATTAAGCTAATGAAGGGTACCAAATCCATTTACTATTTTATATGTGAACTTCCAAGGAGATGTAAGGCTTGGAAACAGAAAATGCACGAAGATCCGTTGTATAAAGAATGAAAGTTTCAATGCATCTGTGGGTCAAAAGTTTAAGATATATATGGTAAAAGAAGGCAACAAATGATTTTATCACTTGAGATAGTATATTCGAAGAAATAGATAAGCCTTTTTACAACAAATGATTGTATCCTATAAGCCAAAATGCAGAATATTTTTTCTCCTGCCTTTAGTATTCTTGGGAGGGGGGGGCATCCTTGAATCATTTTTTCCTTGGTAAGCACAAAGGGCACAATTACAATATAATGGTCCCCAGGTTGATATTTTATTAGAGGGAAGCTTTGTTTCACCAGAGTCCTGTACTTTGCCTCAGATTTGACATCAGTTGAGGGTGTTCACTTTGAAACTTGAATAGTATCAAGATATTTGCACCATTTCTAGACTAGTATGCATCTCCAAATAATAGTCAATACTCTGTACTAACCTCATCAGTAAAGCATGTATCTTCTTCAGTAATGCCTCCGAGATCAGGATTACCATCATCAGATATCCACAGTATCTGCATTATAAACATTTAAGACGTTGAAGAGTAATATGTGTTTTCATTCCAATCCTTCAGGTTGCCGATGATTTTCAGCAAGGGTCCTATCACCTATGTCATGATTTGTGGGCTTTAAACTGAATCATGTGACCTAAGCAGTTCAAACAGATGGGATTTCATTTATCATTTACAAAGTTCTTAAGTATATAAATAAGATAAATTGGAAAGGTAGCAGTTTACCTGTTGTTGATCATGTAACGCTCTTGAAAAGAATATATCAACTGTGTATATTAACCAATCAAGTTCAAAGTTCCCCAGTGGTACCTATTTCAGAAAACCTAAAATAAGTACTCAACAATTCAACAAACTAGCATTTCAAACTATTGCACTAATAAGTTTAATACATGAGCATATTTAGACAGTGCGATTCTCTCTTGCAGCCACTGAGATGATGCTGCACATCTTTGCATCGCGATTTTAGCAGCCACAACTTGCCAACCAAGAGCCTGGAAACATTTGAGACATAATAAATGGTAATCAGTGCAATACTAGTGAGGATCATATGTAAATGGATTTAAATGGAGTAACTTAAAAAGAAGCATGTACCTGATATTGGCTATCACGGGCATTAGCAGGGATTTCCACACAAGGGAAATTAGTTAATGCTTGAATGTACGATTTTAGATTATTAGCATTTGGGCATTCAATAACAGCAACAATAGGCCCATTATTCTGATTTCTGCAGATACAACAAAGTAAATAACACAAGCTTCAGATTTTGAAGGGAAGAAACAGACTTTACGGAAAAAAAAGGAAGAAGAAATTGCCAAGTTCAGTAACCCAAAACAAATCAATGCTTAACCAGAGATTCGAGTTCAAATCCTAAGAACTGAGTGACATCTTGTGAGGGAGCACTTTAACCCTCGTATTGGGCCTACCTAGTGTGAGGTGGAATAAACCGCTGTTTTGACCTCAAAAAAAAATGAATCAATGCTAAATTTTCTGACAAAAAAACTCTGAGAACCTTAGAAGCCTTTTACAAGAAACTCCAGTAATCCAATTGTTCAACAATGAACAAATATAGAAATGAGAGGACTTCCACCCTCAGAAATATGATCTTATTTATGTTAATCCAAGGAATCAAGTAACAATTGACATTAAGCGGAAAAAAAAACAAATCAATATGTAGTGGAAGATCATCATTAACCCAAAACAAATCAACGCTAGCAAATTTTTGAGATCAAATGTCATAATGCAAGACCATTTCTGATGTAGAGAAACATAACTTCAATAGCTTTAAAAGTTTCTCTGCAATCATACTTTTTAAGTGCCAAAAGAAAAATCTGAAGAATACCTATGCTCATTAATGGATCTTTGCACAATCTTGCTGGCATCCGATACTTGGCGTACATAGTCCACCTGCAATGTGACCAGCGATGAGAGCTCAAACTATCAAAGGCTTAAAGAGCAACTTACTTTAGTAAATTCAACCTTGCAACTGATGGAAGTCCTAGAGAGAGCAGGTTCTATGGACAAGGCTTCACAAGCTTCATAGTATTGTTTCTCGACAACAATAGGGGACAGATCCCTATTCTGGTAAGGATTAACCACAACAACTTTTATGATCTTTGATGCAGGAAAATATCCAACATATATGGCTCGCCCGTCAGAGATGCTGGCATAGGAGGAAAACATCAAAGTTATGATTCAAATACCAAACAACAATAACAACACCTGCCCCGTGTATCCCACAATGAAGCAGTAATATGAAAAGAAAAAAAAACTTTAATTCACTAAAAAAAAAAGACTCGGTTTTGCCTAAGCAAAATGACTCACAGTTCAATGAGAAACAAAGAGGGACCTCCTCTAGCAGTCCACGAGCAAACAAGAGTTCCCAAAGAGTACACAAATAAAGAGCACGTAAATAAAGTCAGGTGTGTAACCCAAAATTAGACAACTAGAACAGGACAGTTGGACTTTGGCAAGTTTGTCTGAGAACAACTCTGTCAGAAGAATGGTTGCAGTGCTTCCTCTTTTGATTGTGAATTTTATTTTCAACTGACACAGATGGATTCATTTCTTCTTTTTTTCTAATGAAGCAGAGAAGGATATTTACAAACATATTAGAGACCAGGTAATTTAGTGGCTTCAAGGGGTTAATGTGAGCTCCTTGAGAATGAAAAGATAAGTAAGGATGACCTTGTCCTATTGAAGTTTAGTGACACAATGATGCAAAAGGATCACACACACACATATTGGCTGCTTAAAAAAAGAATATCAAACATTAGTTTGTATTATTCAACAAATGATTAGGTCAATTTCCTCAAAAAACGATTAGGTCTAGAATAATGTGGTATGACATCACCATTCTCCTTCTGACTTTCCAGGGCTGAGGAATCATAGGCTAAATTTATATCACAGTACATTTTCCTGAAATGGCTGACACTGATATTGTTCCTTCCCCTTTCTTTTCTTCCTAGCGTAATGTTTGTGTGTGAATCATGTTTTTAGGACAGAAACTAATGCTGATGATTCTGTGGATTCCCAAGCTGCCACCCTCTGCTTAAAAAGTGGAACAATATATGTATTTTACCATAAAAGAACCTAGGGCCTATGCAATAAGGACAATCTAGTTCCTTTGGAAAATTATTTTGGACAGGTTTCCCTACTTCCACGATATTTAGAGACTCAAAACATGATTCACACACAAACATTACGCTATCATCACCATACCTTATCTCCAAATCAAAATTAAATGTATGAAACCCTTATTGATTTTTTTCTCGTTGACCAAAAACTATGCTATGCCCCTAGCACGATGGTTTAACTCATCTTATTTTTCATTATCACCACATTTGTAATCAATTTGAAGCTATAACAGCATTCTTCATCCGCAAGCAAAGTAAATGAGAAAGAGATTCTTATGACATCATGCACATTATATATTCAAAATTTCAAACCTCCAAATAGTGAGACATCTTTGTGAGTAAAAGTGTGAAGAGGGATAATACCTATGGTACAAATAAAAGAATGGGATAGACTGCTCTAGGTAACTGCACTCAGTTGTTGTCTTCATCTGTAATTCATTTATACACCATCCTTCTTGGACATTTCGCTTCTTGGCAGTTTTGTCAACTTTGCAAACACAACCGATTTGGAGAAGAACACGAAACTCTGGGGATACCTTGGTTTCATATACTCCCTACTCAAAGAATTGTCATTTGTATTAGTAGTGAAATAATTCTCTTTACTTGAAGGAACAATCATTAGCAGCTTTCTCTCTTTTTATTCGTTTGTTTCTTTTGAAAGGAAAAGAAAGACTATGTTTGCCTTCGAGATGGGCAAATAAAATGGACAGTAATGAAATTATTCTTCGAGAATAAATAAACAAATAATATTCGCACCTCAACTTCCGGATCAGCAAGATGAGCAGCAAGCTTTCTGCTCTCCACTCGAAATTGCTCTTCATCAATCATAATCTATAAAAGTACACCGAGAAAGTCAAGGTATTTGAACAAAAGCTTATTAAATCAATTAGCTTTGATAATAGGGTCAGTCTTAACAGCATCAGATTACCTCAAACAGATTATAGCTGCGACGGCCATGAGGAAGAACCTTGTTTACACGTCTACCTGGAAATTCTTCCGTTATAGGTGCTTTGGAGTTGAGGTAGAACACCCTAGGAACAGTAACTGGAACCTTAAGCATAACTCCTCCTGCTAAAACCCAAGCATAAAAGTTGCCGGGTCGAGAACTGGATACCAGCTGTATTATCTGTAAAAGGAAAAATACATATATTTAAATACTACCACTGGCATACGTCCAGTGTAGAAAAGGGAACCAGGGCCACATAGAAAGAAAAACCACCTGCCAGGGGTGTTGTGACAGGACAAATTCTTGCCTCTCAAAAAATGAACTAACTGTAGTTCTTCCCAGAGATTGTTTTTGCTTTTCTATGGTACTAGAATCAAAAGTATCATTTACTTGCATTGACGACTTTTTGCTACCCAATCTGTCAAAACAAAAGCAACTCCTATCAGCAAACTGTAGATCTCTTAGGGTCTTACCTAAACAGCTAGACATGCCACCAAACAGAAGTGAAAAATAGAAGCAATGTTCATCAATTATGGGATTTTTCTAGAGTTTAATCTAAAATGACTTGAAGAAATCCAGGAGATGTATATATATAGCAAGTGAAACCAATACATCAGCTCAGAAAGAATTTCAGTTTGACAGCAGACAATCTTGAAAAACAGAATATCAGCATAATATGAGGTGAGATTCCCCAATGTTAGAAAGTCTTTGAACATAAATATACCTTTGCCTCTTCCTATTTTCTCGGATATGTTTCCATTTTCTCTTCTTCTGTTCTAGCCATCCATGATAATCTACATTTCTATCTATATCGGAATGAAGATCCTTCTGAGGATCTACAATCTGATCCTGATATGTACGGCCAGGTGAAGGAGCTTCTCCCACCAAGTCTTGTCCTTCAGCAACTTCAAAATTGCGAACAACAGGTCTACTTGGAGTTACCGTTCTGCGTTTGTTTCCAAAGTCCTCAAGATCTACATCCCTTTCTATATCGGTAACTTCCTTTGCAACATTTACATTTGAATCTATCCCGCGTGTCTCATTCTTTCTTGCAGATCCAAACATATCAACTAACTTCCGCTGGCGAAACTTGTCTTCCTTCTCCCGAACCTTCTTATGTAGCCAGTCAGGATGAGCTACCCTAGGCACAGGATTTGCAACCTGAAATTCACCAAATCCAAAATATTGTAAATTCAAGTCCTGCAAAATATTATAAATTAAGAGTAATTGCAAGTACTAAAACCTTCTGCATTGCAGCTGGAATAGTAATAATTTTCTGAATGGAAGAACTTAGCCGCTGCTTGTAGTAGGACCAGTCCACTATGGAGCGTATGCCAACATCTGAAGATATCTTGCACCATTTCCGAACATAGAACTTCATAATTTCTGCAATAACAAAGCATTCCACCTTTAACCATGAATAATAAAGTAGAGTATGTACTTTCTTTTTCATTATGATAGCATTACCGGGATCAGTTTCAAATATTGCCACTGGAATAGCTCTCTCACTCACAGGTGTTCCCTGCCAATGTTGAAAAAAGTACAGTGAACTTTAGATGTACAAAATACATAATATATCTTACATCGTATATACAATATACTAAAATATTACTCCCTCCACCTTAAAATTTAAGTCGTTTTAGGATTTTGCACAAGTTTCAATAAAAACACTCACCCCTCAATCAACATCATCATTCCACTAACTTTTTCATAAATTTTATTGTTTGTTAGTAATACCCACTACATTTTTTAACTAGTCAAAATCTTTAAAAAAGTCAACAACACACAAATCGATACAAATCATTACTATCCCCTACCTAAAAAACCTAAAATGACATCTATTTTGATACAAGAATAAAGTCCTAAAACGACCTAAATTTCGAACGGAGGGAGTATCTTTTTTGCCAAATGTCACCTTCTAGTTAATATTTTTCCCCTCCAAAAAAATTTCCAATCATAGTATGCCATACTAATGACTGGTTGCACCAGTCCTATATTGGTCACCAAAACCTAAAGCATACCTTGGGCTCACAGGCAACTATATACTGGCAAAGAAGTCCTTTATCTTTGACCATAGTATCTCCAAGGAAATTTGCAAGGCGTTTGGCAGTAGTCACAGCACATGATTTCTGCTCACCATAATCTGCCAAGGACTTACTCATTGTGCTTGATTCTGATATATAATCAAGTAGTTCACTGTCTGCTATGTCATTCCCATGATTCTGTGAGAAAAGTTTGTAAATTATAGTGAGTAATCAACTCGATTCATGGGAAAGGTAACAAGGGGTTCAATTATCTGTAATTTTATAAAAGACCTCTTTCATTCATACATACATCAAGAAGATCAAGCCAACGGTTGGCAACAGAAGCGACAGATGCATAGCATTCATCTATTGTAGAACCATGTAAAAATTTGTCAAACAGCTCTGCCTGCAAAAAAAATAATTGAATGCATGCGATCCATTTACTGAACCAGAAAATCTAATTTACACAAGTACACAAACTACAATCCCAATAATGTATAATAGTGAAAGAAAGAGTACCTGAAAAACCTTGATGAGCTTAAGCTCACCTCTGCGTTTGATTTCAAAGCCTTTGAGCTCAGCAAGGGTTCCATCATCATTGAAGACTGCGTAACGCTTTTTGATTAATATGCCTTCTTCTTTGGATGCAGGAAGAATCATTGCCTGTGTGCGGGAAGAAACGTGAAATCAAGCATTAGTGAAATAAACATCACAATCACAACGTTACAGGAAACCAGATGAGGATCACCTTATAAGGTCCATCCACTTCAAATTCAATTGAGCATTCACTATGAGTAGTGTACGTCTTATTAATAGGATCATTGAGTGTCTGTTGAAAATAATTGCCAAAATGAAGACCCTTGTCAGCACAGAGTAGGAAAATGCCAAGCTAGACATCAATGTGAACAAAAGGTGAAAACAAAAAATATGAAGGATAGAAATGTATTCTGTTGGACAAGCTTAGAAAGTTAAACTTCAAGCTAACCTGGTACTGATCATTTGTATTGTTTCTAGCAACATCTACATTAAGCATAACACAAGGATACGAGATTGTCAGCTTCTTCTTTCCATCTCTGAAATGAAACTTTGATACGTTAGTGTGTATAGAAGACACACATGTACATACGAGTCCCAGAAGTGGCAAAATATGCAGATATCATGATGAGAATCCAAGGTGCGAAATTGAATCCAACAATAAACCATACTTGGTTCTGAAAGTAAAATTCTCTGGGAATGATCCAGGTAATGCACACCAGATTCCGTCAGTGTCTAGTTCAAGTGGCCTTCCAATTTTTTCAATTAATATGCGTGCATTCTGGATGATTTTGGCACCAGTGTAGGTAACTACCCCAGCCATTTCCATGGAGTACCATCTCGCACCCCTGGAGTAAAACAATAGATGAGAACTTGATATGTGGAACAATAAGAATAATCACCTAGCAACACCAATAACCATGCAGAAAATAAAGCATGGACACTAAAAGAGGATAAGTCTAAGGAACAGTACTTACTTGCGCATAACATATCCATAAAAGGAATTGAGAATACATTTGTGAGCAAGTTGCAATGAATCATAAAGAACTACCAGATCCTGCAGGTAATGATGATCAAAGTAAGCATCGGGTTAAAGCTCCCTATTACAAATTGAAGATTACTGAGAGAAACATAGTGCAGCTTAAAACCTGGGCCTCCTGGATTTTAATAGAATTTCCACTTGTTTTAGCCTCGGACAATTTCCCTTTCCAGACTTTGTTAAGGCCTTTGTACTCATATCTTCTATCGCGGAAGCTTAAGTGGCCAACAAAAAACAAGAACATAAGCCAAGAGTGAATTTGGCATTTTAAAAAGAGCCAATTAAATCCATGACAGTCATATTAATATTTCATTGGCAAATGATATTTTCAGAAGCATGCACTGCAAATAGACAATTATTTGCAGACACCTTTAAACTGCTTACCTGCGAACAGTGTCAATATAGAATGAGTTTTCTCTCATACAGACACCTGCTTCCCGAAGTTCAGTAGCCGGCTTATCAAGAACTCTTTTATACGCCTAATGAACATACCAAACAGAGAACTGTCACGCACTGATTCATTGACCATCCATATACCACCCTTCCAAGAATGCCAGTGCGGAAATTACCTTTTGGCAGTATTTTCGAAGGCGCTCCTTCAATTTTGCATGTTGATCTACCTTTGGAAGGTCAAGAAAAGATTTTCCTCGTTGGCCATCAGCATTGTCTACAAGCTCAGACTCAATTTGTCTCTTTACATGATAATAGTCACTGAACAGTCCAAGTAGTGCAAATTATGATGAGTGAGTGAACCAATTAGTGTTCATCTTATAACAAAAAGGAGATAATATATATACCTTCTCTTTGCCATGTAGGCTTCACCACGCCACACCCATTCAAGTTTCCGAAGACAGTTCTTTCCAGGACGATTAAAATCACATGCAGTACAGTCCTCATCTGTTACGATTGATGGGGGCTGAAATTGAAAGCAAATTTCAGAAAATGCTATGCTACGCAAGATGATAAATGTAGAGGAAAATATACTGCAAACGCATAAATAAACCAAATGTGGTTATCAGACTTAACCCAACTATTAAGCTCGAGAACCAAATCGGTGATAACAAAGAAGATAATTTCAAAACATAGAAGACCTAATTTGCAGCATGAAATAAGTATGTTGTTTGTTGCAAGGAAAAGGCTTTAAAGGGGAATAAATAATCCTAAAAGGGCAAAAAAAGTATGAGAAATGATCATACAACTGATACAAGTAAATGTGCAAAGGCTTAAAGTAAGCAGTATCATAGTCACTAGGCTTTATGTTAAATAGAGATACACATCTAGATGTTGATCAAAATTCATTGCCAGTGTCAAGTGACAGTGCGTTTGAACTTGCAAGAACAAGCTCAATAAACTACAACCTTTAATCAATGCATGTTACTCTTTCTGGAGCCATAAATAGATCTAACATCTCATGTAGCCCTTATTCAATATCCATGCAATAATCAAGGTAAGGTCTTGGGGCATAAACACATTATGACATATGAAAATAAAATAAGGATACGAAACTATAAATGTATTTAATTTGATTCAAAAATAGGAGACCTTTTTATTGGTAGTAATTATTCTGTACCCCACCCATGCACATTTCTACTCAAAAATATTATAATCCATTTGTGAAATGCAACATCTACAATCTAAACCAGAAATACGTTGCGACTATGTAGCTCCATGCCATGCACCTTCTTAAAAGTCCACAAGAAAAGGAGAGAAGGGGGTTATGAAATCATTCAAGGCCCTTCTTGAACTTAGTGTAATTAACCCAAGAAAATGTGTTTAGATGGAATAAAACCATTTTTGGGCATATTATTACAACTCCTTGTCCATCAAGAAAGTGAATATATAAGCAACAAACCTGAAGCCTGTTAGTCAGAATAATATTTGGGTACATGGCAGCAACATCCAGATGATAAATGAGGGGACACTCTTCACGTACAGGTGCATCTCGTAAGCTCACAAGCTACAAATCAAAGATAGAATATATCAAATATACTACGATAATATGCCATGCCATATGTTGCACCATTTCATATTTGATACGTGAAATTGCAGCATCACCTTGTATAACATATACTAAAATTAATCATTTGTAAGGACTAAAGACTACTATGGGTCTGAACACTCAGAAGCTTTAGCTGGGTATGACGGGCCCTAGACTCAATAAGTTAACAGCTCCATACCTTTTCCATTATAGCACCCTTCACCTCATCATAATTTGCGATAGTTTCCAGGTCCAACTTTCCTTCTACACTTACAGCATATTGCAAGTCACGATCAAGGTTATCAACTAATTGCTGAAATTCAAAACATCTCAACATTAGTTCAACCGATAAACTACAGCCTCTAATATAAAGTTAGTGGAAAGATACACCTGAAAGTTAGGGGGAAAAAATACACAAAAGAAGTGGTACTTCATTACTAAGAATGGGATACCATGGAAGGTGACATAGGAAGAAAGAAAAAATAAGTAAAACTGGAGAATAATATATACTCCCTCCGAAGGGCAAAACATGGCATTGTATGTTCACGCGCGCTTTTTTATGATGATGATGTTGTCCTACATAGTCTACATATATAAAATATCTATTTTTTATTAAAAAATTTAACAATTTCATGCTTATTATTAATAAGTACGAAATTGTTTAAAAAAAAGTGGATATTTTATAGTTTCTATCATCCTAAAAAAACGTGCATGAATAGTAAATGACATGTTTTGCCGAATGGAGGGAGTATTGTAATATAATATTGTATAGTATCAATTCATCATTTATTATATAAAGCAAGAATATAGATATTGATCACTGTACTGAAAAAACAATAGCATAACAGAGCTAACATCCTTAAAATTGTCACATGAGAGGCAAATCTCTCTACTCCCTCTGTTAATAAAAAGATGCCATTTTAACTTTGGACACACCTACTAAGGAAAAGTAAAACATTCTCAAAGTCTTCCTTAATTTAATTACAAATCTTATGGTAAGCCAATGAATGGAGAGAGTTTCTGTCAAAAGTTCCAATACATGCAATTTTTAATTATACATATGTCATAATTCAGCAGTAATTATTGCCTATATAACCTTGACATCTTTTTCAGAACAAGAACGGGAAGCTAAAGACAGAGGGAGCACTTGACAGATCCGGTGGAAAAGTAGCAAAATTTGATCCACAATACAAGTGTTAAAATGGGAAGGTCAAACTTAGACAGATTTGTGAAAAGAAACTTATGGAACATACCACAAATGAAATCAAGAAATCACATAGAAAGTAATCCTGATTTTTTTTTTTTTACATAGCACCAGCAGCATACACCAATCTAGTACAGCATAATGCAAGCTTTTCTCAATCATCAAGATGTCATTCAAGAAGTTACGGAATCAGAAAGTTTGTTCAAACATAGATAAACTACCTTGAACATTAGCTAGCCTAAACGGTAGGTCCATTGCCATATTTACCATTCTAACATGGGGAAGAAAAGTGCTAAAGAACGTGATATTTATCTTTTGGCAGGGAAGGATGAAGATCATTAATCATAAGGAGATAAGCTCCTTTGAATCAGAAAAATGGGGAGCAGAGACTGCATAAAATCCAATGAGTAGTTCACGGGAGTTGTATACGTACAAAGGTTTTCATTGATTATGGTGTGTTGATTTCACCAAGAAAACTTCCATTTACAATCGTGTTGTGTGAAATTTAAAGTAACAAATTTAAAGAGATTTCATCACAGAATAATGCCTGCATGCTATAAAGTCCTCATATTTTAACTTGAGGATCATACAGGTTGGTAGTTATAAACTAATGGCATAAATATCAGACATGTTATGTACTTGTGGTACTTCAAGGAGCAAGAACCATGATTTGTGTTCATGAACTGTCTTCTCCTAGTCCGCGTGTTCAAGAATAGACAACACTGATCTAAAAAGGTGAACTTCACTAGAAAATATCTTTATATTGCAGTACATCAAGTTTTATCACCAAGTGCAGACACAAACTTCAAGGCAATGTTGGCTACAACTGCAGCCAATAAATATTGCTATCCTGAATCCAAAAACTGCATCAACTCAGTCACATTTTTCCCCATGAAGAAATTAAAAATATGAATTTTTCAAATATGAAATTCCCAAAAGTGGTTGCAACATGTGGAGGTTTTGACATCAGTGACAGGATGTGCCAAATGAGAAGTGTATTTCTGAAGACTTGTTGATAAGAACTTATGTCAAATGTAGACAAGACTTACTTGATAACCAGATGGATCTAGCTTAAAGCTAGTAGGAAGGTCAGATCTGAAAACACCACTTTCAAGGCATTCCACATGACCACCAATATAGGTCTCACTCTCCAAAAGTTGATTGTTGTAGAACTTCTCTGAGCCCGATTGGTGCTTGTTAGGACAAATAACACTAGCCTTGAATGCCTATAATCAAGGAAAAGAGAATGCTTGATAAATAATAGGCTATTCCAGATAACCAAAATCATGTAGGATATAAAATGCTCAAAGCACAAACCTCGACCATAAGAAGCATTTCACAAAGTGTTCCACTTCCTTTACGGAGAACCTCATCTGGAGGCATGGGTATGATTGTTGCAAGGGAGAAAATAAATGGATGAACGTAAGTCATATAAAGATAATAAGTGGCAACAGCATCTGATACAGAGTAAGAGGCCATCATCTGTAGCATTGTCAAAGAAACACATTCAGAAGAATTCCACGTCTTGAAAAGTAAATACTTGATAAAAACATTAAAAGAGTCTTTCTGAACAACAAGGATAGGGACAGGGAGCATTAAAAATACTTTATTATCTGCGAGGAAATGGAAAAACTTATACACAGCATAGAGAGAAAGCAGGTAAGATCCCTACTGAATTATTCGCATAAGGAGTATTTGTTAAAGTCGGTTGGGCCCGGTGGGGCTAAAGACAAGCCGGAGGAAGGTCGTGTGTGCGGGCCCACATACGGGAGACTCGAACAACACATAAACCCGAACGGGGTTCCATCTCAAAACCAATTGGCAATGAGAGGAGTAGCCCTTCAAACTTATATGTTGTGTGGGCCAACCACATTCCAACAATATTAATATTACTTGGTGATGCAAAAGGTGATAAAGCAAATACTTAGTAATGGTGTTCAATAGAAGATAAATGCCTCTTCTTGATGAATTTCCATGAAAAGCATTAAAAAAATCTACAGCATCTGTAGTGCAAATATACAGTATACAGTGGAGAGGCATGCAAGGATCATAATTATGAGAGGAAGTTGAGGATCTAGCTGAGCATGCTGGAAACAATGACCAAGGTATCTATGCCCACCTTATTACTTAAATCAGTCAATAGTCCACGATTACCTCTTTCAAACTTACACAAATAAATATATTTCCAGTTGTGGCGATTCTTATTTAGTTATTTACTAGTGATGACTACTACCATCACCTATACTAAGGTCATTACAATTATTACAGCTGACGCACCTGGGGCTTCTCCTTTGCAAACCGAACCATATCCTCAGGATTCACCTCCAATGGATCATAACCTAATTTAGCCTTTGTTACAGCCTGGGCAAAAAGTCAACATTTCAATTACTCAAGTGTCATACTTTGATCTTACACAAAAAGTCATGTACCAAACAAAATGAATCCCAATGCACATAATAGTAAAAAAGTATATTGATGGATGAGGCATGGTAAAGATAACTAGAACCTAAAATTAAGTGGCAAACAACCCTTAACCAGATGAAGCTTTTAGACAACAATACACATCGTACAAAAATCATGAGATGTAAAACATCTTATATAAGTCTGAAGAACTGATTGAGTTGTTCTATGTTTTCCCTTTTTCCTTTTTTCTTTTCCTTTTTGTTTTCCCAGCAAACCATCGCACATCGAACAAAAGTACGCAAAATTTCCCAACAAAAGCAAACAAAGAGAAGAGTGCAGATTTGCAAAACATCGTGTTCAACATGTCACTTTTAAGGATAAAAGATTCATGTAAAACTGCTAATGTTGGGATCGCAAATAAAAAGTGACTCAAATCATACATATTACTTAGTTTACCAATTGTTTCCTTCGAAGAAAAATTACTTCATTTTAATGTGTATACAATTTCAATGGAAGCTTATAACTTGGTCAAACTATGCATTAAACCTGACAAAGTTTAGACTACTGATCTTCCTCGTGCATACATCCATATGTGAATTGCAACTCCAGCTCTTCAAGCATGAGGTTGAAATTGACATAGACATAAAAATTAACCAATATACCAACAAAAAATTGAGCATTGATAAATATGAAATCAAATAAAATAGTCCAATGAGAAATAATAGCATTAGTAGTGGCAGTATTTTAAAATCTCTCGCTAAAATGCAAACATCTTGAAACATAATGACTTGAAAAACAGAGCCAACCAACTAAGAAGAGTCAATGGTATTAGACTTTTCTAACCTTTAGGCCTTGACTCCCCTGGGGGAGATAACTATCACGTTTCACCCAAGCAAAGCAATCCAAATGGCAAGAAAACTTAGCACGACACTCCCCTTGAACCTTGTCACAATGAAATCCAACTTCCTGCAAGTTCAAACCGAATCAAGAAAATACAACCACAAGGATTTGGTACACCAAAAATGCAAGATTGATATGGATTGCTGGATCGCATTGATATGACATAACTAAAAAAAAATTCCCGGCTTATCCCGCCGAAAGCATGTCTAGGGGGCCAAATTGCACGCACTCTTTCCCCGAGAACGTTGAGAGAGTGTTGCCTAACTACATGAATTCTAATAGGATGTTCCATCAGGATATGTAAAGCTATTCATATGAAGCCTCGTTCTATCAAAACAAAACATATGAAACTTCTTTAGTTCTTTTCCTATGAAGAGATGTTACATCCTCATAAACAATTTTGAATTATCTTTACCATAGCTTTTAGAGTTAAGCACCACAGAATGAGCTTCTAACATATTTATCAGTTTACGATGAAGGACATCTCAGTTTGCAAGTAGATTTTGCTCTGTACATATATAGATGGAAATAACAAGATCAATAAGCATCTCAAGAAGCATAGAGCGTTACATCACTCATTTTAATCCCATGATGTGCTGCTCTTCGTTCCAGAAATGGCCAATCAAAGAAATCTCCATTGTAGGTGACATATATACCAGGATTAACTGCCTGCATATGGGCAAACCAATGTCGCAAAAGCTCCTCCTGCAGTTTAACAAGAAAAGTAAGTCAAAAATAAAATACTATTTTTTTATGGAAGGCAAAAAAAAACATTTCTCAAGTATCTATACTAATGCTTAGAATCCACCAAGTGATAGAACTTCATTACCTCATTTTTTACATTTGTAACTTTAAAATGCCCTTCAAATTCAGGTTTTGGAGTGTACTCTAGATCATCTATATCTTCAGCAACACACTGAAAATAACAAAACAGGAGAATTCAATCATTTATAAAATAGGATAACTCTTTGCACTCACTAAAGAGAAAAGCAAGTGCCAGGTGCTCAAGAAACAACATAGAAAGTCTATCACCTAGCCTAACATAAAAAGGCATTAAAAACATCTGTCTTGCTCAAGAGCTCAAAAGAATAAGAGTGGATAGTTAAAGCAATATAGAATACAAAAACTCATAATGTTACAGAAAATGGAGCCATCAAAATAAAATACCGATCCATGTATATAATTTTTGTGAAACTACCTCTCTGTTTATGGTCAGAAATCCTTGCCCATCAACCATGTAAGAAATCATCATTATTTGATCATATTCAGCATCTGGAAACTTTAAAGGAAGCTTTGTGGTCTCAATATCAAATGCACACACATGGACTTCAGCCCGTTGTAGAAGATCTGTCCTTTTCTCAAGCATAACTCCACTGCTAGATACACTGACATCATACCATTGACCACATCTTATATCTGTATCACGCAGTGTAAGAACTTGATAAAGTGACCATCTAATACTATCAAGTTGAAAAAATCATAAGAATTCAAAAATGGAGAAGATTCAAAGGAACAAGTTGTAAACAAGAGATGACCTTTATCAATGGCAAATCGAACGTGGTAAGGAACATCATACTCGCGAAGATCAGTTATATACTCTATAAAATCTTGGGTCCTTTGTTGGCTGAAAATGATATCCAAACAAAATATCATCTTTTAAGCATCTCAATATCTCATTGTGAGACTAATGATTAGTGGTGCAAATAAAGATAACCCATACAAGTTGAGACTTACATCTTTCCTGATAGAATTGACTCATAGGCTCCAGCTGCATCAGACTTTGTTTGATTTCTCTCAACAACACGTAAGAGGTCATTTCTCACATGCATTAATTGCTGAACAGTATCAAATGATACCTTCAAGTATGTCTTCTGCAACCCGGATAAATGGTTTTTCTAACAACACAAATAGTCCCCATTAAGACATAATACAAATTTCTTGATAATTCCAACAATAAGAAAGGGAAATATACAGAACAAGAACACAAATTAAGCATGGTAGATCCAGAGAGAGAGAGAAGAGAATATCCAGAGCTTAAAATTGCTACAGTGGTTCATTTTTGTCCAAGGAAGGTAAAAGGAGATACTTCAATCTTCACGTACAACTTTCATCACACTAAATCCAACTTATCAACTTAGCAGCATGACCCTGTGTGGGCATACTTGATGAAAAGAAGGTTATAGTCTTCTCAAAAGACTCGATTATGTTGTTAATTTCCATTATTTACTACCAATGTTTCATTACACTACATATAATACCATAGTAACTACTTCATTTGTCTACTAAACCCTCAATAAAAACAAAAATACATACTAAAATGTAGGTTTCTCTTTATATGTTAGCTGAACCCTTCCGTCCATCCTATGGTACCAGCAATGGTACTTGTATCCTCAAATACCATAACAACATTTGCACCACATCTTTGATTAAATGGATGCAAAATATATAAATTAGTGAGATCCTATTTCATTGACAGTTTGTCACGTGTTGTACAAGAACCCTAGCTGAATTTAAGTAACAATACAAGCGTGATCAGAATATGTAATAGGATGTTTGACCTATAGATTCAATCTTAATATACCAGTTAATTCTAAACAAGTTCACTTTTATTACATCTTTCATGATACATTTTGTGCTTAATATATATGTGACCATATATGGACTAGTCATGTTTACATCTTCAATTTACAAAACACTAGGTTTTTTCCTAACTCGGTGCGATCACATGCTATTACCACTAGCTCTACTTGTTAGGAGTAGAGAATTATTCAGTTGTTCACGGAGGCCATACTTGGGGATATCTTAGCTTCCGTATTCTGCCTTTCACACCATTTCTTTTTCGTGCTATCTATAAATTAGAAATGACCTCAAATACCTAGAGGACCTTGGTGTTGTGAAAATATTATGATGCTAGTCACTACACCCCATAAGAAGATCTTATTCAGTGATAATTCTGCTTTAAAAATACCAATAACATCATCCACTCTCAACCAAAGATGGCAGAGAAAACAGACTTACAAGATCAAGATCTTCTTTGTCAACAATTTCAATGTTAACAATCTCGTTCTCGTATCGACGCCTCAAGTATGACTCCACATCCATCTCCATCTTATCCTGTAAACGCATCCAACAAACATGACAAAGGATAAACCAAACTGCCAAGCTTTAATGAAAAACAATGAACCTCAATACTCTATTCGATAACTGACCTTAGTAGCCGCATAAAAATATGGCCGGAACTTATACTTCACCTTAAAACTAGTTCCTTCCTGCCACCACATTTTCCAACAGTATGAACTTATAATTCATTAAACTCCTATCGAGAAAATCAAGCAAACAAAAAAGCACCAGATCCCTAACCTGTGTAACAAAATACAAATCAACACAACTGTACACGTTCCCAGATTCCTTATCTTGCAACGACGACTGCGAGAAAAAACGCAATTAGCTCGGAATCCAACCAAATTTTCAGTAACTGTCACAAATTGGAGATGGAATTGGTGACAGAAAAACCCTAATTGATGCTTTCTGGAAGTGAATTTTACCGAGGAGGATGTGAGGAGCCAGCCGAGACGTTTGTCACCTTCGGAGTAGAGATCGAAACCTAGCTTGGATTCAAGCTCGTCCTCGGCGTTGCTGACAATCTTTTTCCGCCACTTCGAGTTCCGGTCATCCCGGCGATCTCGCCTTCTACCGTCTCCGCTCATGTCGATCTATCCTATTGCGAAAAATGAAAACGGAGGAGAGAGAGGAAGAGTGTAGAAGCAAGAGCAACTAAGGGGGCGCTGCTGGAAGACTGGGAGGGAGGAAGTCCGCATTTTCCCGCGCTTTTGGGTTTTATTAATGTTTGTGGACGAAAATGCCCTTGCCGTAGGTTTGCCTTTTTTCCTTCTTTTTTTTTTTTTTGATGGCATGAACCGGCCCGAAAACTGGGTTTCGGTTCAGTCCGGGTGCAAGTCGGTTCAGTCCGACGGATCGACAAACAAACTTACTATCGTGATACCGAGAGGCTGACGAACAGAGAAAAAAAAATTGAAACAACAAGTTGCACGCACTGTACTAAAAGGTGAAAACTAGGCAAAACAAAGACCGACAAGTCAATGACGCAGACGAAGAACAAAGTTAAGCACCACCATGTAGCATCGTTGACCAACAAGCATGATGCTATCTCCTTTGGATAGTGAAGACGAACTCCGAGGAAGCGTCTCCCGGAAACGGAGCCATCCTAACAGGCTCGTGCATAAGCATGTTCAGCAGAGCCGTCCCGATAATTTCAGAGGCCCGGTGCGAAATTAGTATTAGGCCCTATTATTTTTGTTTTCACATATTTATATGATCATAAATTCATATTTATATTTATAAAATACCATTTACGATATGGTGATAAATGAGCTGCTTACTATTTTCATGAAAGTAATGTATTATATTTTTTTGTATCACTAGATGCATTTTTTATTTTGATTTTAAAAAATATGAAACACAAATCCACTAACCACTATGATTTTTTTTAAAAAAATATGAAAAAAGGAGAATTATTTTAAAAAAAATGATACATATTGTTTTGAATTTTTTTTTACTCATAACACATCTTATACTTAAAAATATGAATTCTTAATTTATTTATAGAAGCCAATGTCCTTAAAGGATAAATGGAAATTGCTATATAAAAATAAGGTGATAATTTATCATTTTGTGATTTACCCAAAATTACTAGAAAATAAACTTTGGAAAGAACTGGGGAAATATAGAAGGAAAGGAAAAGGTGGGTCTAAAAAAATTTAAAATGATAGAGCTTAATGGGAATCGAACCGACTACCAACTCCGAAATTCCCACATCTTGCAAATCCACATACCACTATGCTACAAGCCTTTGCGGTACATTTATTCAAGCAAGCTTTCTTTTTATATACTAATAAAACTTTATTTTGGGCCCCCAAAAATATTCGGGCCCTGTGCAGATGGGCCGGATGCACCGCCCTCCCACCGGGCCTGATGTTCAGGCTCGTCCATTAGGGTGTGCAAACAGCCCAACAGAACAGGACCCCATTTTTTATGGGGCCCCAACTAGTAATTTATTTATACTTATTATATTTGTTGCCATAATGATCACCTTGTTTTCTTAGCCCAGTGGTTAATTTAGACACGGCCACGGGTTACGGGTCGACCGGGTCGACCCGTGACCCGCCGGGTCAGGGTCCACGGGTCCGAGGGTCGGGAAGGGTTAAGGGTTAGGGTTAGGGTCGGCTAAATCTGAACCCGTGACCCGGCGGGTCGTACAATTTGAAAAAAGCTGACCGTTGGGTGGGGCCCACATTTTGAACGTTTTTTTTTAAAAAAACTAGCCGTTGCTCGGCTAGGTGTAGTAGGCTCGAGCCTATAAATAGGCTCGATGTTCTTCCCAATTCATTTTTACTACACATCAATCAATCAAATCACTCTTATTTTATCCAATCCCGTCGTAATGTCGAGCAAAGGAAGCAAAAGTGGATCCTCGTCCTCGACGGCGTCGACGCCGAGCACGTCCGAATTGTTCGACCACCATTTCAAGAAACTAGTCAAAGCCCCGGGCGAGAAAGGAGGGCCTGAAGCGGAGTGTTGCTACTGTGGTAAGAAGTACAAGATCGGGAACAACCTTTGTATTGGCAACTTGAGGAATCATCTTACCACGAAGCATCCCGACAAGTAAGTCCAAGTCCAACTACAAGCATCGGGAGTAAGTTCTTCAAACATGAACGTATGAAGAACTTAAGAAGTAAATAAAGCATGAAGTAACTTTTAGTCATGCTTACATTCCTACTTCTAGTGTTTTCTGTTTTGTCGCGATGAACATTGCCATAGCCCTCCAGGACGGGCTTCAAGTGCAATGCATATCCGACGCTGTTTTCACCATGCGGGAGAAATGGTTGTCTTATTACAAAGTTATTCCTGATATTTTCCTCGTAGCTTGTTGTTTCGACCCTAGATACAAATTAACTGGGCTTCAAAAGTTTTTAGAAAACTACTTTCCCACGTTCGAAGTCCAAGATGATCCTGATTGCAATGTTTCAATTATAGTTGCTAGAGTTAGAGGAATACTTGAAGCATTATATACTCATTTTTCTACGGGCGCTAGAGCGCCAAACATTCCTCCTCCTGCGCCTTCAAGCTCGAGCGGATCCTCACGCACTAGTATTACCGCTCGAACTAAGGCTCTTGCCAGAGATATTTTTGGCACAAAGAGGTCGAGGTCGTCGTCGAGCCCGCACTCGGAGCTCGACGAATACTTGTCTACTAACTTTGAATTTCGCAGTGATGAAGATGAAGATTTCGATATTTTAGAATGGTGGGGCCGAGTAGAAAGACAGCGATTTCCGACCTTGCAGGTGATCGCTCGACAAATACTAGGAGCCCCTTGTTCCACCGTTGCAGTGGAACAATTATTCAGCCGAGGGGGCCAAATTCTTACCGAGAAGAGATCAAACTTGCTCCCTGAGAACCTCGAAGCACAAGTATGCCTCGCCGATTGGAAGAGGGCCGAGATGAGAATTCAGAAGAACTTCCTCAACACCGGGTCGGAGCAAGATGATGGAGTGGACTCGGAATCGGTCGGGTCCTCCGTGGACGGTGGAGTCGTCGATCCCCATAGCCAGCGCCAATCCGACACCGACGAATAGCCGAATAGGTAAGCGGGGTTCAGACAAACAGGTAAAGAACTACGTGGGCTTTGATTCCTCTCCCCCGGGAGGATACGTAGGCAATTGGGAAACCGATTCAAGCCCTTCTTCCCTCTTTTTTTTTTCCCCCAATGGCCAATAGCCCAAATACATATACATCCGAATTTTTTTTTAAAAAAATAACCCAACCCGGCCTGACCCGCCGGGTCCAACCCATTTCGAGTCTCCCATGCCACGTGTCCGACCCGCCAGTCCGACCCGTCGACCCGCCGGGTCAATCAACCCGCCGACCCGTCCCAACCCCGGGTCAGGGTTAGGGTCGACCACCCCGGGTTGTCGACCCGGCGGGTCGGACCCGTGGCCGTGTCTAGGTTAATTACGAACCCAAGCAGTATTAAAGGAAACGGCCCAAGTGATGGGAGTTCGATTCCCAGCAACCACTTCATGCAATTAATTTTTGGCCCTTTTTGTTATCTTTCAAATACACACACTCCCTTCTTAATTCTTATACTGTGTACGGAGTGTAGTTTTTTTTTTCGGTAAGGACGGAGTATAGTTTTATTGTAACCTTTAGTCAATTAGGATTAAAAATGTGAAAAATATAATGTATATGTAACAATATAAATACAGTGAGTTAAAATCTAATACTCCCTACAAAGTAGTCATATATTAAATTTATTTTGGCCTAATTTTACTATTTTAATAATTAAAAACTAAAAATATTTTAATACTAATTTACTTCATATTTTATAATTTTATTTTATTAAAATTTAGTATACACTATAGATTGAACAGGGCCCCCAAAAATCATTGGACGGCCCTGAGCATGTTCAGGTGGACCAACGGAACATGCCCCCAGATTTTTAGGGCCCAATAGTATATAGAACCATTGTGTTTAATTATGAAAAAATTCTTTCTTAAAATGAACATGCAATTGGTAGTGGCTTAGTGGTTTAAATGCTTTCTTTTTGGATTTTTCCGATACTCCAAGTGTCTCGAGTTCGATTCGCAAGATTGGGCTTTTTTTCCTTTTCCCTGTATTTTTTTGTTTTTTCTACTCCATAATTTATTGTATGGTACTATTAGTGGGGTTGGAACTTTTCATTTTATCTTACAACTTTCTTTCTTTTTTCTATGTGGAGTTTTTTTAGACCACTTGTGCGGTATTTTATACGGAGTATTATGTACTTGTTATACTTAATGAAAATAATTAAAATATAAAAATATAAAAACAAAACAAACAAAATTATATATGTATTTTTTTTTTTTGAAACGGAACTAATTCGACGCATTAGACATGTCTGGTGGGTCGAGAGGCCGAAAAACGGCAGACAGACTAACTGTCATGTTACAACAACGGAGCCAATAAAACAACAAAAAAAAGTAAGACCCATCCCCCAAACGATCATAAAAACTAGCAGCCTAACCAGTAAGGAAGAACAAAAATATATGTATGTATTTTTAAGAATCACCCAAATTCATTTCAAGTAAAAAAAAGGTTTAAGAACATATAATGACTATCTTATTCTCAAATATTTTGATAAACTTAATCTAAAATTTGATAAATATAGAAATATTTTAATGTAATAGATATAGTTATAAATTTAGCAAATTAAAATTATATAATTATTTATCGATACAATCAAATTTAATTTCGCACAGGACCCTCAAAATGATTGGCACGACCTTGAGTCATAAACACATCACCACGATCCCAAACAGTCTTGACTCTGGACACTACTTCTTCAACCAAGCCGAAGTACGTCTAGGGTCACCAAAAAGCACGACCATAAACAACTTGAATAGAGTGCACCAAAGATGATCAAGACCTTGTAGGGAAAATGTGTCAAGTCTCGGTTATAACTGAGGGATTCATTAAATATATAATTATATATAACTAATATATAATTGTATATAAATAGATTATTTTTATTCATCCTTGGTGGAAAATGAATGAAATGATTATCCTTGCAAGGCAGAGAATGGATCCTTGCAAGGTCCTTCGGACAAACCTTGTGAGGCAAGTATGGCGGCTAGGGTGGCGCCGAAAAAGGCGAGATGGTGACAGCGGTAGATGGTGGATCGAGATCCATAAGCGAGAGATGTCATCGGGTGGATATGAAAATTCAACATCATACCAAAATTAAAAACTTTTGTGGAAGGCCGGTTAACCAAAAAGGACTACCAACGAAAGACAAATCATCAAATAGAGGAATTCCAATACCCCACGACTTGTACCCCTTATGATAGATATGGTGAGGATGAAGCACATATTTTCTTTGAATGCAGGTTCACGAGATGAACATGTTTACATAGCGGAAAAATATACGAAAAAATCAACCGACACTAGACACAACAAGCGATAGTATGCTAATAATGAAACAACTAGGAGAAGCATTCGATAGGGTTGAGAAATAAGCATTGATAATGAAATGGGGGCTGTATGGTATTACCGTAATCAGACTAGGTTCCGCGAGGGACAAATTCCATCTGAGCATGAGATTTCTAAATTCATTTGTTAAACACGAGAAATTTGGAGGAAAGCACGTGAAGAAGAAGATGACGAGGAAAAGAATGTTGCAATGAAGGGTCCAAGGTAAACGATTAACGGGAAAAACATCAAATGAAGAAAACCTCATTCCGGATACATTAAAATTAATTTTGACAGCACATCAATGTCTAGATAAAAACAATAATATAAGATATATTATCAGAGATTGAAAAGGAAACCCAATAAATATATGATACATAAGCATTGAGACACAAACCCCTATAGTGACAGTCTGACAAAAGCCCCAAAAACCCTTGTCTTGTGGAAATGCCTTAAAAAGGCTCAAGAATTACGAATCCAAAAACTAGAAATAGAAGGAGAAGCACAAATCATCATTCGACATCTACAAAATAATGCAATTGCTCTTGAGAAATAGAATTGTCAATGGAAGACATCAAAGTGATAATCAAATGTTTTGAGGAAATGAAATTCTCATTCGTGCCCCGCGAAGGTAATAGAGTCGTTGATAAGGATGTATACCTTAGTCGTTTTTTTAGTGGGGTCTCGAGTGTAACTAACGAAGATCGTCTCGATCTCTTCCGTCGGGATGCAATCGATTAGGGGAAATAGCAGTCGAACTCTTGTCTCATTAAAAAAAAAAAAGTTACTGTAAAATTGGGCCCAAAAAGAAAGCCCAGATATATTGAGGCCCAATTAACTTCCCCTTCTCTCAAGTCCCACCTTGCCGAGAAGATATCATCTACAGTACACATTATCGCTTCATCACCTCTCTCCCGTTATCAGTTCAAACCCCCTCAGGCGAAAATGGCCAACGAAGAACCTCAACAACCCGAATCCAACTCCTCCAAACCCTACAACGGCGACGATGACCCCTTCGCTGAGCATCACTCCGATTCCGACTCCGACTACCCCGAAGGCTACGAGACCGCCTCCGACGTCGAGGAAGAAGCCCGGAACCTCCTCGAAGGTCGCCCATCTGGCCCCGGACAATCCAAACCCAAGCCCTCCAAGTCGCCGGAGCAAGTCGTCCTCGAAATGTACCGCGATAAGCTGCTGAAGGAGGACAAGCGCCGCCAGATTTTGGAGAGGGACTTCCTCTCAATGCCGGACGAGGAGGAGCAATTCGATTTCCCGGAGGACGAGGAGCGGTGGAGGGAGGAGGATTTGAAGGAGCTGTGGGCGGATGGTCCCGTCTTCGATCCCCTCCCCGGTTGGGACCCGGTCTTGGCGGACGATGAGGACTGGGAGAATATGGAGGAGGAGATGAGAGACAAGGGGTTCCCATTGGCGCCATTCTATGTCCCGTATCGGAAGCCCTATCCGCTGGTGCCGGATATCGAGCCGCCCAGGCCGAGCTGGTATGAAGAGAAGAGGTACAGGCTTTTCAAGAAGTGGCACCATGACATCCAGTCTCCCAAGGATGCAATTCATGAGTTGGATAGGATCGAGGAGTTCCTCAAATGGGTTAGCTTTGTCTTCCCTGATGGCACATCGTAAGCTCTCTTGATACTTTATCTTTCTTTCTTTTTCCCCCTTTTTTTGGAATAGTTGCTTGGTCTCAATTTAGATGAAGATTGTTTGATGGATACGCCTTCAGAGCAGCTGATTGGTTGATTTGCAAAATCAACTGAAACAATCTGCTTATGCCAATTTTTACTGGTTCAGGTACGAAGGGACTGTCTGGGATGACTTGGCTCACGGGAAAGGTGTTTATGTTGCCGATCATGGCCTTATCAGGTTTGCCTGTGTTTGATCTTTGATCCATGTCTCCTTATCTAAATGGTGCAGACTTTCCTATTAGTTAAATGAGTTTACTAACTGCAATACTAATGTAGATACGAAGGGGAATGGATGCGAAATGACATGGAGGGTCATGGAGTGATCGAAGTGGACATTCCTGACATAGAACCCTTGCCAGGTTCCAAGTATGGCGACCTTAAGATAAACAATCACATTACTTTGACAACTTAAATAAGATATAAACTGTTTGACCAATGTTCTTTCTCAGGCTTGAGGCACGAATGCGAGCCGAAGGGAAGATAATAAAAAGGGATTACATGGATCCAGAGGACCGAAAATGGTTAGAGATGGACATGGAGGACAGTGCTCTCCTCGCTAAGGGGAAATATGTGACCCCTGTCTATGAAAACAAGGAATGGGTTAGACTGTTTGGAAGGAAACCGTAAGTTCATTCCTTCTAGTTGTCTGATGGCTGTAAACATTTCATATCCATACCGATTATGTCCACCATTTCACTCTAATCACTAAACGACTATCATATGTTATGTTATCTCAGAATACTAAAATCTGTTAAATCTTATTTTTGTGTACAATGAAGGGGACCCTGTTTTGCCTAGATGTGGTTCACTTTTTATTATTCGCATAGTTTTTGGTTGAAGATTTTAAATTTCTCCTCTTATACAGTGTCTTTGCTTATAATTGATGTTTTTAGGGCATTTTGGAACATGATACTTTTTTTTTTCTTACTAGTCTCCAAAAGGTTACCTATGCTTAAAGCAAACTGTAGCAGTTGGATAAGTAACTAGCAGGTTTCTCATTTTGCATCTTGATGGGAGGTGAAATTTGACTCTGTGATTCTTCTTCACGTAATGATGACAAAGATGATTCTCCTTTTCTTTACATGATATTTTATAACTTCTGTGATTTTTTTTTGATACAACAATCAACATATGCAGAAGAATCATGGTCTGAGATGCATCTGCATCAACTCATGTTCTTATTTCAATGATTGTCGTGGTTTTTCTGGTAGGGAGAAAGGTCGGTATCGTTATGCTGGTCAGTGGAAGCATGGCAGAATGCATGGCTGTGGTGTGTACGAAGTCAATGAGAGGACTATATATGTAAGTAAATCTTAGTCTTCTTTATGAAGGAATAAATATTTGGTTTTGATGGGATCAACTGGTAACTTGGTAAGCAATTGTTTCTTTGATATGCAAAAGAGAACTAACATTGATCAATTTAAATAATCTAGGAGGCTATAGTAGGAAAAATCTAGCAAACATTGATCAGTTTCTTTGATATGCAAATCTGTTTGTTGGGGCTAAACTGAAAATTTTGCATTACAAAATCAATATGGCCTGCGCCCTTGCATGGAGACACATGACATAATCCTGGCTTTCTGACCTAGGGTCAGAAAATGGTGAAATTTATAGAGGAATGCTACAGTAGAGGTGAATTGCATGTATTTTGTTCTTAAGCATCTTCTGATTGCAGGGAAGGTTCTATTTTGGGGAACTGCTGGATGAACCTTATGGCTGTGATGATGAAACGTCCGCGGTATATCTTCTTATTTTAATTCGAAAAGATCTCATCTTTCTTTCATGAAGATTTTATCTTTACGTTATGGCATCTCAGTTGCATTCAGGAATAGCTGAAGTGGCTGCTGCTAAGGCACGGATGTTTATTAACAAGCCGGATGGAAGTAAGGATCCTTTCTATATTTGTCACATCAAGTCTGTAATTGTCCAGAAAAGTATGAGGAAAAAACTGATTAGCATCTTTTACTTTTACCATTAAAATATCAAATTTTAAAACATTTTTTTGTCTAATATTTCTTGAATTAATCCAGTAAGCCGCATTAGATTGGTTTTTAATCACTTTCTAAAGTCCAGGTGTGCTTTATGTGCAGTGGTTCGAGAACAGAGGGGCCCTTATAGTGATCCTCAACATCCTTACTTTTATGAAGAAGAGGATACGTGGCAGGCCCCGGGTTTTGTTAATCAGTTCTACGAGGTAAGCATGTGTGATTGTCTTAATTGGTTATAAATCTGCTTCTTGGTACTGTTAAACACTGTACAGCTGACAGTATACTCCGCATCTCTGAAGGTTCCTGATTATTGGAAAACATATGTTGAAGAAGTGGATCAAGAAAGGGAAATGTGGTTGAATTCCTTTTACAAGGCACCATTAAGATTGCCAATGCCTGCAGAACTGGAGCATTGGTGGGCAAATGGTAAACTTATTTTCGCTTATGATATTCACTTATGCTTTGTTAAAATCAAAGTATAGTAACTATAGTTAGTTTAAACTTTGAGCGGTAAGACTTATTGACATGTTATTTTGTCTCCTTTTTGTCTTTCTTCTTGTCTTTTTGAGCAGAGGAGGATCCGGAGTTTGTTGTTGTAAACAAAGAGCCAGAACCCGACCCTGAAGACCCCTCAAAGCTCATATATACAGAGGACCCACTGATACTGCATACAAAAACAGGACGGTTAATTAATTATGTAGAGGATGAAGAACATGGAATCCGCTTATTCTGGCAGCCTCCCACGGAAAATGAGGAACAAGTTGACCCATCAAAGGTCCAGTTCTTACCTGTTGGTTTGGATGAGTTGGAAGAGCAACCTATTGATGAGAAGGAGGAGGAGGAGAAGGAGAAGGAAAAGAAGAAAAAACCAGGCAAGCTGTCTCAGAAACTGTTGAATTGGGCTGAGAACTTAAAGAAAGAAGGTAAAATGAGGAAGAAGCTGCTGGAGAAAGAGCTAGAATTAGTTGAAGCAGAACTGTGTCTGGAGGAGGCCATTGAAGACATGGAAGAGGAGGCAAAAACAGAGGGAAAAGAGGTGATAGACGAGATAGAAGTTGTAGAACAACAGGAAGAGATTTCCGTTCCTTCTGCTGCCTTTGAGGAGAAGCCTTCACCAAAGGTGGAGGAGGGTAAGTTGGATCGAGATGTGGAAGAAGATGAAGATGAGGATGAGGCTGAGGCAGAAGAGGATGATGTCGTGCCATCGAGTTTTGGTGCTGCTGCAGGCCCAGATTCAACAACAGGTCAGAGGAAAGGAAATGGAACGAGCAAATCTCCCTTTTCTACTGTCTCGTTTGCTTCCGGCCTGATCTCAACTGTGAGTCATCCAAGTATCCCTTTCGGCTCTTCAAAAATTTCAGTATAGTTTAGTTCGATTAGATTTTGGGTTGCTGTTAGGTCAATTTACACAACTATCCATGATACATAAATTCGCATTCGACCACCCACTATTCCATACCTTATTGGCAATGCACCACCCAAATCTGAAATAATCTTCATTTCAACTTTAAATATAAGCAATTGAAGAGACCTTTCATTTTTCCACTTGACATTATCAAGTATCAATAATGGGTAATTAATACAAGTTTATTTATTAAGAGCGGTGCTGTTGAAAAACATTCTAAATGACATGTGATTTGTATAGTTTATTATCCTCATATCCAAAACATTTCTTTGCAATGGCTGTGTAGGTTCCATCTAAGATCCAGCATTCCTTCTTATCATGGAAGAAGAATGGGAATACTTCTCAGAAAATCCATGGCTCCTCAAGTGATGCTCCTGTAAGCCACTTGGAATCATCAAGCTCAGTGAGTTTCCATATGGCTCCCATGCAGAAGTTGAGGTTAAGAGCGACTATGCTGCCCGGACAGGAATGGATGGCTCGCCAATATCCAACGAGGAAACCCAACTTGCGAGCTGGCTCTCTGAGTACATCTTCTTGTCCAGAGTCCTTGCACTCCAAGTCTCGCCCGAAAGGACCCAGATTGTGCAAGCATGATTGGCCACATGTCTTGCCTGAAACAGACTCAGAGCGCATACTATCCTTGAATATACCAATCCGTTTCTGTCATCTGGATCCGTAAGTTATCTAGAGTCTTTAAAAATAATTTTTTTGGTAGAAACCTTGTTAATTTTGTACTAGTAGCATGCTCTACCAACATAAGAGAATGCCGGTGTGTAGGCTTTTGAGTTGATCTTGCATCCTTACAGAGAAGGCAAAAATTGTTTCATAACCTTGTGAGATTAAATTCATTTGAGGCAGGGGCAAGTTCCTAATATACAATTAAGGCTCCTTTTTTTTACCTGTCCTGTGATGATATATTTCAATCTCCCTCCATAATAGGATAACATTAGAATCAGGGTTTAGGTTCTCAGGTATCAGCTGAACTGCTAACTGGAACCCATCATTTACAAAAACTTCATACCATAGTCCCTGAGAGGTGATGTCCTTGTTAGTGTAAGGTTCTATGTATCTATTAGAATCTTGGAAGTTACGGTTATAAATACCCTATTGTGATTGTAATTGGACATATTCAATGAATAATCCAATCAGTAATCACTTACCCTTATCTCTCTCCTAATCTCTCTCTGTGAACTTCGTCTGCTTCCCCCTAATCTCTATCATTCCCTTCAATGTCATAAAGACCCCACTTGGGCCATACAGATTCCTATGGAGATTGCTTATTGTTCATAGTTCCTGCCACCTATAGTCTTACTCTCTTTTTATTGTTCTCTACATTATTTGCACATGCCAGGTTTTTTGTGGATGAAATTACATATTTACATTCTCTAAAGCTGATTAATGGTCTCTATCGTCGCGCTGTCGTATCCTCCCCAACAAAAGCTCCTTGGGAGGCAGCGCAAGTGTGGTTCCTTCCTGTCTAGACCAAGTCATAGTTGTCGACTTGTCATTAAAGATTTAGAAATAACCACATACATCTGCTTTGAAAGATAAGGTCCGGTCTACAGATTTGAGGAAACATGGGAGATTTGAGTTAGGTCATTTAGGTTATGGTTCAGTTGTCCTCTTGAGTATACCTACAAATTTATAGGTTTGGCTCAAATCAAATATGTCATCTTTATTTATTTTTATTTGGCGCTTATTTTGCTGTTTCTCCTTTTAGTAAAAAATCATGATCAAGATCTAATAGTTTTGATTTGAATATTGCTGAATCGATTTTGCAAGTTAAGATGGCATTTTAAGACACCTTGATCTCTCAGTCCTTTGCATTATTTGTTATGCTGGGTGAATAAGTGATGTAGTAAGGCAGTGAGGTACACGCTCCACAAGTTGTGGATAGGGCTGTCATATGATTCTTATCCATCTCCAAATAGAAACAAGTCTTATTTTTCAAAGCATGAAATATGAACATTTTCTTTGCCAAATCGGAATCTTTCTAATCCATAATTTTATTGAACAGTCAACAAAGATTTTTTCTTTATGCTGACAACATCTCTAATATTTTATCGTTACCACTAATGGTGTTCAGTTTAAAAATATCATCAATAGTGTTTGTGATATTAAAATGTCATCAATATTGTTGTGAAATTAAAATGTCATCAATAGTGCTGTGATATTAAAAATCAACAATAGGGGTGTTTAATTACAAATTGTTGACAATAATTATTTTTACTTTCAACATTTCTAAACTGAACATCATTATTGTTGATTTTTAATATTGATGATGTAGTGGTGTTTACTGTTTAGCGCTAATAATATAAAAATCTCATTAATAATGGAAGTATCAGCATTCAAGGTGATTTTTGTTAGCAAATCAGTACTCACTCCGTCCAATAATACATGGGTTTTTAGAAGTGAGTTTTTGTTCAATAATAGATGGACTATTATATTTTTTAGGTAGGAAATGGTACTACCTCCGATTCAAAACTCATGATGTTTGACTTTTTAACACGTACTTTAAAAAGGTAAAAACTCAATATTTGTTGGTAATAAGTACTATTAAATTGTAAAAAAATAATAATAAAAAGGTAGTACTCCGTATATTATATAGTTTGTAGCTCCTTAAAATACTTGTAAAAAAGTCAAACGACATGTATTTTGGATCGGAGTGGGTAATGATTTGTACTCCATTGATTTGTATGTTGTTGACTTTTTAAAAGAATTTGATTGGTTAAAATGTGTAGTGGGTAGATGAAATAGGGAGAAAGGGGGAAGATGAGAAGGATGATTTTATTTTATTTTATTTTTTGGTGGGAAAACGAGAGCAGGCTCTCATAGATAAATTATAACCAACATAAACAATACAAGACAAAACAAAGGCTACGAACGAGTGAGGCGGGGAGTAGCCCTTCCCCTAGCGTCTTCCTCAATAATAAAGAACGTCCCCTCAGGCGGGGTGGAAATGAAATGTAAACCAGCAGGAAAAGAGAGAGCGAAGTTGGCAAGGGAGTCAGCGACCGAGTTCGCTTCCCTAAAGACATGGCGAAGACGAGAATCCCAATCCCGTCGGAGTAAGCCTTGGCACAAGTGGACCAGGCTGAAGAGGGGGTGCCCCGGGCTGATCGAGCCTTCAATCAGTGTAACCGCCATTCGAGAATCCGTCTCGAAAATCACCTTCCGATAACCTTTGTTCCAAGCAAGGCGAAGTCCGTCGTAAAGACCCCAAAGTTCCGCCTTAGGGACCGAGCACAGCCCAATATTGCGAACAAAACCTCCCAACCAAAGGCCTTCCTCATTGCGGATAACGCCACCAGACGTGGCCAAGCCTTCACTGCTAACATCGCCGTCGGTGTTCACCTTGACCCATCCGCTAGCAGGTTTGTCCCAGGAGACCAGTACACCAGGGTTGGCCGCAGGGGTGTGCCTAGGGACCGGATTACACACAGCCCCCGCATACTCCTTAGCCCTGTCGTTGATGAAGCCTTCCTTGTCGATCCATCCATCCTTGTTGTTAAAAACTCTATTGTTCCTCCATTTCCATGTCCACCACAGTGCGGTGGCGAACCAACACGCCCACTCCAAGCCGGTGTCCTTCATCTCCCCGCTCATCAGGTTGCTTCTAAGCCAATCTGCAAAATGGGCATTGAAAAAATTAGGATCGTCCCTCCGAACATTAGTCCACATACCATGAATGCAGCTGCAATCGCGAAAAAGGTGGGCAAGAGTCTCCGGTTGATCCAAGCACGCTGAGCAGCCGTCGTTGGTGGTCAAGTGACGCCGCTTCCTTTCCACATTGGTGAGGACAACACCTTTGATCAGCATCCAAATGAAGCAACGGATCCGTTCAGGAACCTTCAATTTCCAAATCCTCCTATAGACATGCGTATCCACATTACAAAAATCAGTAGTACCAATAACAAGTTCATAAGCATTATTAATGGAGTATTGCCCAGTCGCAGAACCCTTCCAAGAGAGAGTGTCCCCAACGGAACCATCCTCCACAATTGCCATTGCCGCTAGCTTCATCAGCTCCTTAGCCGGTAACAGCGGGGATATAGCGTTCCACTTCCAGCCGGTTTCGTTGTCCCAATAGTCTTTGACAAGCTCATCTTTCATCCCGTCAGACACCGTTCTTTGCGCCACATCCAGCAGCTTCCCATTTCCGAGCCAATCATCCAGCCAGAACCGGACATCAGCCCCATCCCCCAGCATCCATTGGGAGCCTGGCCTCACCACCGCCTCCAATCCTTTCAAGAGGCTAGACCATACCGCCGAAGGACTCGAAACGGTAACGGCAAGGTTCCTAGTATATTTTGCCTGCAAAATAGAGCTCCACATATCAGTCTGATTGCTATTAATGAAACGCCAAGCCAACTTACCTGAGATTGCAAGGTTCAAGTCGCTCATCGATCTTAGGCCGAGGCCGCCAATCCTTCTCGGCTTGCACAGCTCTTCCCACGCCACCAGGTGTATGCGCCTATGGCCATCATTATCGCCCCACACAAAGCTCCTGCACAACCCATCGATCCTATTGCAGACGGCCTTAGTTGCAGACGGCCTTAGGCAGAGTTACCGTAGCCATCGAGTAAATAGGAATAGAGCACAATACAGATTTAGTGAGGGTGACTCTCCCAGCAAAGCTTAATCTTTTGCTCTTCCAGCCCGTAAGTCTACTCTGAACCTTGTCAACCACCTGCGCGAACGTCTCAGTTTTGACTCTACTGTGTAAAACCGGCATCCCAAGATAGCTTCTGAGATTCGTCGTGATCTCATAACCGCTCTCCCTCCGAATGTCTTCGATAGTACTGTTATCGACGTTAGGTGAAATAAAAACCTTGGATTTGTTGACATTCACACGTTGTCCCGAGGTGCTGCAGAATATGTTGAGGATATGATTGATCAGTCTTATCTGTTCCACAGACGCTTCGGCGGTTAGAACAAGATCATCTGCAAACATGACATGGGAGATCCTCGGGCCGCCCCTTGTGATCTTCAACGGGTGCCAATCCCCATTGTCGACAGCCCCCTGAATAAGGTGGCAAAGTCTCTCGATGCATAAAATGAATAAATAGGGAGATATCGGGTCACCTTGACGGATGCCTCTACTAGGAACAAAAGCTTCAGTGACTTCACCATTGACCAACACACGCGTTTGCACAGTGGTGACGCACTCCATAATCCACTTGACCCAACAATCCGGGAAGCCGGCATCCTTAAGGGTGTCCGAAATGAAATCCCATCGCAGCCTGTCGTAGGCTTTTTCAAGGTCGATTTTAAGCAACATCCACCCTCTTTTGCCCTTCTTCTTGCGCATCGAATGAACGATCTCTTGCATGATGACAATGTTGTCTATGATAAGCCGCCCGGGGAGAAAGCTTCCTTGCATCGGGCCGATAAGTGAAGGCAGCAGCGGCCGAATCCGGTTAACCATTACCTTGGTGATGATTTTATAAAGCACGTTGCAAAGACTAATAGGCCGGTATTGCGAAATAGCTTCCGGTTTAGCAACTTTGGTGAGCAAAACAATGAGCGTGTCATTTATGCCCAGACCCAAAGATCCAGAATTGAAGAAGTCACAGACAAACACCTGCACAGACTCCCCTACCGTAGCCCAGCATTTTTGGAAGAAAACCGGTTGATAGCCATCGATGCCAGGTGCCTTGAAGGCCCCCATATCCTTGATCAAAACATGTATCTCATCGTCCGAAACAGGCCCCGAAACCTTCTCCCAGTCGGCCGTGGGAATAACAGGGAACCCACCACTCTCCAACCTGGTTTGCGACCTCTCATTTGGTGGTAGGGAGTAAAGATCTTTGAAGAAATCTGTAACCAATCCTGACTAAACCAATATTGGAAACATCTGTTAGAACATAAAGAGCGCCAACCAATTGACAAAAAACGAACAAAGAAACTCATATTATCATTATCCGCGGACAAAGGTCCAAAAAATTCACTCAAATACGATCATCCGCGGATGAAAAAGAACAGATACGTGACAACCATGCCCACACCCCACGAGTATAACACGTGTTGAAAGTCGAACACCACGTGGCACAACATGCAAGGTCGTCTAGGATCTATAAATAGGAAAAAACCTCATAAGAGAGGGGGACTTTTTGGAAAGAAAGGGGAGAAGAGGGCGGATCTAGGAACGGTGAACTCAGATAAAGAACAAGAAGTGATCATACGCGTGGGAAAAGAACCTGTTAAATAGAAAGATCTGTATTGTTCACTGCACCGAATTCCGCAGACGAAAACCGTGTTCGTCTTTAGTGTAAATTTCTATTAAAGATAAGACTATCATTAATAGACTTCAAGACATTCAAAGAACGACAGGTAAACGAACCAAGTTTCCAAATTGTCCAGAAAAAACTCGAAAAGGGAACGGTCCTTCATCTTTAGCTTAGGTCGACTTCCCGCGGCACAGGTTGGGCCGCGTCGATTCTTTCGTCGCGGGTCAGGTAAGCCCGTTGGGAAGTTTAGCCATGTCGATGGTTCCCGGGCCCCATTAAAAATGGTGGCCTCCATTGATCAAGGCTTTTTCACTGGCGCCGTCTGTGGGAACCCCCTCACACTAAGGGGTTTCCTTTTTAAGAATATACAAAAATCCTCAAACCTTTGAGAAAGTTGAGGTCCGCGACTAAAGTCATAAATACAAGTTTTTAGATATCTAACATTGAACTTTCCTAAAATGACAGATTCACGACGTTAAGAAGATGAGTGATAGCCAGAACTATCCAACTCAGGACATGAGCCAAGGAGTCCACCAAGATCAGGAGGCCTCTAGCATGTATGTCCCGATAACACCGCCAACAAATCCTGATGGAGAGATGGGAGGACAGAACCTCGGAACTCCTCCCCATCATTACGGCTATCAATATGGAATGGACGGAGGATTCATCCCGCAGAACTTCTGGTATTATGAAACGCGACACGAACAACCTAACCCTTTTCAGCAGGAGCAGTCTCAATACTTTTATTATGATCAGTGGGGGCAGAATCCGCGTCAACAAGGGAATTATCGACCAGAAGAGCAGTATGGAAATTTTGATAGACGTAACACTGCATATGACAATCCCAGCAACTGGAACTACGGCTTTTAGAATCAGGAAATACCGCGCCAGACATGGCAGAATGACCACTGGCACCGAGAGAATAAACATAGACGCGGTGACAAATCAACAGACGTTTCCACTTCTACAAAATCTGACTCAGTAGAAAAAAGAAACGAAAATGCACCAGTGGGTTTCCCATCAGTGTTTACTCAAGAGATTTGTTCCGCATCAGTACCAAAGCGGTGGAGAGATGTGAGCCTCATGAAATACGATGGAACAACTGATCCTGAAGACCATCTTTGTCATTTCGCTACTGCAATGGGGATAAACGAGTATAATGATGCCATGTTGTGCAGAACGTTCCCTTCAACCTTGACAAAGATTGCGCTAACCTGGTTCACAAACCTACCAAAAGGGTCCGTGACCAATTTTGCCCAGATGTCCCACATCTTCACGTCCCACTTTGGGAGTGCGCGATCAAGAAAGAAGACTATGCTCGACCTGAACAGCATCAGACAAGGAGCTGGAGAATCCTTGGGGCACTTTTTCACTCGATTTACCAGCATGGTAGTTCAAATCCCCAACTTCAATCATGAATCGGCTATTATCATACTCATGGGCAATTTAGCTGAGGGAGATTTCAAGACATATTTGTTTCGGAAAAAGCCAACTAGTTACGATGACTTGAGAGAGCGGGTTTCAAGACAGATTGAAGCAGAAGAAGCAGCCGCGTCCAGCTCCAAAGCAAATACTGGGAATCCAGGTCTTTTTGGAAAATTGGCTGGAAAATTCAGAAAAGAAAAAGCCAAGCTTCCTAGACATCCTTCAGAAGCAATAGATTTCCATCCTCGCCGTGACGAAGTGCATATGAACTTAGAAAGAGGACAAGGATCTCGCAATAGAGAAAATCATCCGCGTTCTTATCATCCAAGAGAAAGTCGACACGGAAACCGTGATATGAGATCTCCACCTAGAAGGGAGAATTGACCCGATCACAGACCTCGATGGGAGAACCAGAATCCTGTGTTTAACGAGTCTCGTAATCCACAGGAACGGTTTGATAGGCAACAAGATCAGCGAAGGGATCTCCCATTCCACAACCGCGGAAGAGGGAGAGGAAGGAGAGGACGCGGAGGAAGGTACAATTACACGCCTGCAGTCCAGAGATCTGTCAACCAGAGAAAAGCTCAAAGGACAGAAGCAGGTCAAATACCAGAACCAGAGGGCTTCATAAACACCCTCGCAGGAGGTTTGTCTATGGCCGGGTCCAGTAGGCAGGAGAAAAGAAATTATGAAAGGGAAGGAAGACAGCCACCATCCGCGTCAAGTAGAAGAATTTCTCTCACACAACATGAGAATATTTCCTTCACTCCAAAGGACGCAGAGGAAGTAAGAATGCCGCACTCAGACCCGTTGGTCATTCACGCGCAGATAGCTGCCAAAACAGTAAAGAGAGTATTTGTTGATACTGGGTCTTCTGTGGACATCTTATCGTGGGAGGCCTTTTCTCAAATGGGAATCTCTGCGGCTTCATTGAAACCGTATTTAGGAACGCTAATCACATTTTCAGGAGGAGAAGTACAAGTGGCAGGCACAATCGAGCTTACAGTTGTTCTGGGGACGTCCCCAAACCGGCGTATGGAAAATATTGTGTTCACAGTGGTAAAAATTCCCACTGTGTACAATGCTTTGTTGGGCCGCGTCTCGCTCTATAAATTCCAAATGGTAGTTTCAATCTACCACTTTTTAGGAAAATTCCCTTTGCCTGGAGGAGGAATTGGCGAGGTTCGAGGACAACAACCAGAAAGTAGAAGCTGTTATCTAACCTCCATCAAAAAGAATAAAGAAGTGATGTGTATAAGTGAGAATTGTGAATCCGTGGTCGAAGACAATGACTCAGTTGAACTTTCAGAAGCTGAATTAGAAGTCCGGCCAACAGAAATTAAGGTACCTACCGCGGACGAGAGAATTGCGTTTACACCCTTCCCAAACCCAGAGGAGAAAGTCTACTTGGGACAAGCACTGGAGACAAGAGAAAGAGTTAGAGTCTTAGAAATCATAGCAAGGTCAAGAGACATTTTTGCGTGGAATCCTCGAGACCTGCTAGGTGTCCCATCCGCAATAGCCTTACATACCTTGAGGATTCGTCCAGGAACGAAACCCATAGTACAAAAAAGGAGAAAAATGGCTCCGGAAAAAGCTGCCGCGGCGAAAGAGGAAACTGATAAGCTTTTAGAAGCAGGCTTCATAGAGGAGGTGGAAGACTCTGAATGGCTCTCGAACGTAGTCCTGGTGAAAAAATCTAATGGGAAGTGGAGAATGTGCATCGATTTCACTGATCTTAACAAATCCTGCCCGAAAGACAGTTATCCACTACCATCCATAGATGAGCTCGTTGATGGAACCGCGGGAAATAAAGTCCTTAGTTTTCTGGATGCTTACTCAGGATATAACCAGATAAACCTGAACCCTTCAGACAAGAAAGCTACAACTTTCATCACAAATCAAGGGATTTTTTGTTACCGCGTCATGCCTTTCGGACTCAGAAATGCTGGAGCAACATTTCAGAGAACAGTTGACCGGATCTTTCGTAATCAAATTGGCAGAAATGTATCAATTTATGTTGACGATATCGTGGTCAAAAGTGAAAGAGCAGAAGATCACGCAGTAGATCTACAGGAGACTTTTGATTCTCTTCGAAAAGGAGGTTTGAATTTGAACGCGGAAAAATGTGTCTTCGGGGTTGATTCTGGGAAATTCCTCGGTTTTATCATTAGCCATAGAGGAATTGATGTAAATCCTGAAAAAGTCACAGCAATTCAAAATCTTCAACCGCCGCGAACGATTAAAGAGTTACAATCTTTAAATGGAGCGGTAAACTATTTGAGCCGTTTTTGCTCCTGCTTGGCGGATAAGTCATTACCTTTCTTTGCTCTGCTCAAGAAAAAGGGGCCAATACGGTGGACTCCCGAATTACAGGAAGCTTTTGGAAACTTAAAACTTTTTCTGGCATCGCTTCCTACCCTTCATCAACCTGAGAGGCAAGAGGTCCTCCATCTGTATTTATCAGTAAAAAGTGTCACCATCAGTGCAGTCTTGACGCGAGAAGAAAAATTCCCGGTCTACTACATCAGTCGTGTTCTGCAGGACGCTGAGACAAGATATGAACCAGTGGAGAAAATGATTCTGTGTTTAATATTCGCGGCAAGAAGGTTAAGGCCTTATTTCCAGGACCATCCTATCCGAGTTATGACGGATTTGCCGATGCGATAAATCCTCCACTCACCATGTTTGTCAGGAAGAATGATGAAGTGGGCAGTCGAACTCACAGAATTTGAAATAGAATATACTCCGCGGAAAGCAACCCTCGCTCAGGCTCTAGCTGATTTCATTAGTGAAACAAGTTTCGAATTGGGTTCTCAAACAGAAAAAAGTGAGTGGACACTCAGAGTAGATGGCGCGACTAACATGGATGGGTGCGGAGCAGGGGTTACATTAACGGCACCTGATGAACGGCAATACAATTATGCTTATAAGTTGGATTTCCAAGCTACAAATAATGAAGCCGAATATGAAGCCTTGCTAGCTGGACTAGAGATAGCTTTGATCAAAGGTGCTAGGCAGGTATCAGTTTACACCGATTCAGAAGTAGTGACGCGGCAAATAACAGAGGAATATGAAGCAAGAACTGGATTAATGCCCGATTACCAGAGAAAGGCGCGAGCACTATCTAAGGCTTTCCTAAGTTTTTGTTTAACGGCTGTTCCCAGGGATGATAACCAGCAGGCAGACGCGTTAGCACGGTTGGGAGCTGTAATGCCTGAGGAAGTAGGAAGAGAAGTGGTCCTTGAAAGGATGAGCAATCGAAGACTTATTCAAGAAGTCTATCAGGTACAAGAAATTGAGATGGAAGACTGGAGAGCACCGATCGCGGACTATTTGGGCAAGGGTACTCTACCTGAAGATAGAGCCGCTGCTAAGAAGATACTTGTTAAATCCTCTCGGTTCACCATCAGGGAAGGAAAGCTGTACAAAAGGGGGTATTGCTTGCCAGACTTATTGTGCATATCATCAAAAGAAGGAAGTCTTGTAGTAGAAGAATTGCATGATGGAGTTTGCTCACATCACCAAGGGTGGAGGGCTGTTGTGGCCAAAGCAACTAGGCTAGGATATTATTGGCCAACCATGAAGCGTGACGTTCAAAGTTATATCCATAAATGTGATGCGTGCCAAAGGTTTGGGAATTTGAATCACCGACCTTCTGAGACAATGAAGAGTATAACAGGTGCTTGCCAATTTTCCATCTGGGGAATGGACATTCTAGGTCCATTTCCCACTGCTCCCGGTCAGTTAAGATACGTTTTGGTCTTGGTGGATTATTTCACGAAATGGGTGGAGGCCGAAGCAATGGGATTGATAACCGCGGAGAAAGTAAGGAAATTTCTATGGAAAATTATTGTTTGCCGCTTTGGAGTACCTGAATCAATAATTACAGATCATGGACCACAATTTGATTGTGAAACGATCAGAGATTTCTGCGTCGGTCTTGGCATCAATCTTAAAATCTCATCTGTGGCTCATCCGCAGACAAACGGACAGGCAGAAACGACCAATCGACAACTGTTGTATGGAATACAGAAAAAACTTGGCAACACAGCGAAAGGAAGGTGGGTGGAACTTTTACCTCTGGTACTTTGGTCCTACCGCACGTCAGCAAAGACTCCAACTGGGGAAACCCCGTTTTCTTTAGTCTTTGGTATGGACGCGGTTATTCCAATTGAGAGATTGATTCCTTCGGCTCGAATAATGGCATATGATCAAGACACCAATGACGAAGCTTTGGAGTTCGAGCTCCATCTCATTGAAGAACGCAGAATGACGGCAGCTTTAAAAGAGCAAGAATACAAGAGGAGACTCTCCAAGTATCGAGATAGACGAGTCTTTCCGCGACATCTCAAGGAGGGGGATTTGGTGTTACGACAAGCTACTTCTGGAGGAAAACTAGACCCTAACTGGGAAGGGCCTTACGTGATCATTAAAGAAGTTCAAGAAGGCGCATACAAACTCAGCACCCCTGAAGGTATTATTCTAAATAAGACCTGGAAAGCGGACAATCTAAAAAAGTACTTTGTATAATCACCAAGTAGCTACATGAATATAAAATTTAGTCGCCCCCGCAAAAATGAAATAAAGCGGTTAGAGGGCGCTTTTCAATCACAACTTGCATCTAAGTAATTTTGTAACAAGTCCTAAGACGCTGGAGCTTGGCTCCGCGTCAGGCCTCTGATTGAATCTGCATTCTCAGAGATGATGCCTCGTATAAAGACCTAAGACGCTGGAGCTTGGCTCCGTGTCAGGCCTCTGATTGAATCTGCATTCTCAGAGATGATGCCTCGTATAAAGACCTAAGACGCTGGAGCTTGGCTCCGCGTCAGGCATCTGATTGAATCTGCATTCTCAGAGATGATGCCTCGTATAAAGACCTAAGACGCTGGAGCTTGGCTCCGCGTCAGGCCTCTGATTGAATCTGCATTCTCAGAGATGATGCCTCGTATAAAGACCTAAGACGCTGGAGCTTGGCTCCGCGTCAGGCCTCTGATTGAATCTGCATTCTCAGAGATGATGCCTCGTATAAAGACCTAAGACGCTGGAGCTTGGCTCCGCGTCAGGCCTCTGATTGAATCTGCATTCTCAGAGATGATGCCTCGTATAAAGACCTAAGACGCTGGAGCGTGGCTCCGCGTCAGGCCTCTGATTGAATCTGCATTCTCAGAGATGATACTTCGTATAAAGAACTAAGACGCTGGAGCTTGGCTCCGCGTCAGGCCTCTGATTGAATCTGCATTCTCAGAGCTGATACTTCGTATAAAGACCTAAGACGCTGGAGCTTGGCTCCGCGTCAGGCCTCTGATTGAATCTGCATTCTCAGAGATGATACTTCGTATAAAGTCCTTAAACGCTGGAGCTAGGCTCCGCGTTAGGCCTCTGATCGAGTCTGCATTCTCAGATACGATATTTCATTATTAAAATCGGAACACTAGAGCTTGAAATATAGCTAAACATTCCGAGATCCAAACTCCATGACGGATCACTATTAAAAACATTACAAAAAAGATATTTTTGGGATTCCCAAAAGTCTCATAATTTTTCAAGGAAATCACAGCGATTGATACATAATTAAAGCAAAAAGCAATCAAGGATAAAACATGACACCATGATTAAAAGGGGTTGGCGATCCCATATAAAGAAAAAACAAGCATTCATTAACTTATATCCGCGGAGCACGAGCAGGGATGATACGAGTTCTGCCCTGACTTAAACGAAATCCATTTGAAGGAGGACCTTCTGACTCTGAGGGGGCCCACTCCGCGTCCACCTCATCCCCTACAGCATCTAAGATCTGGACATCGAAGCGATTTCCTCCTTTATGAATAAAAGTTAAAGAGGAACCAATATGGACGCTGTGAGTCTCGGCGAAGTCATTCCAGCCACCCCGCAAAAATGGAACCCTATAATCTCCGCGCATAACCTCCACTGGGAAATCACGAAGAATCCTGGTTGACAAGAGTACGCTCCTAGGAAGATCTGGACCAAGTCTATCCTCGAAACATAGAGGCAAAGACTAACAAAATTTTTAAAGGGGTGTTAATAGATAAACTAACTCAATAGAAAGAAAGATCAGCAATATAAAGAAAAAAGCTAACCAGACGGAGAAGTTGCTCAGGAAAGCTAATCCTCTCAAAAAAGGACCAAGGTGAACCAGTGGAAGAAGGCATCATAAAAGCACACAACGAGTCTAGCGTTTTTTTCCTCATACTCTTTTTATATAGCACGAATCTGGACATGTGTCAAAAAACAGAGATATGGAGCAAATAAACTTGAAAGGTCAAATCATGGAGACAAAAACCACAGGCATCATGCATGGGGAAAATAGTAAATACTGTTACTGGACTTCTCAGAAATCCCGTGAGGAGAACATCATGACAAATAGACCTCGAAAGACTAAAAATCAACATGCATAAACAGGGGGATCCCCAGAAACAATTGTCGAAGGCTGGATAAACATCGGCATTACAACTAAAACAAATGGAGGAATCTAAAACCTTATTCCTCTAGGGCTAGGATATCTTAAAAACCATTCGAAATTATTTCATGAGGAGCGTTATCATCATTATTTCCCCCACGCGGATCCACCACCTGAACTTCGAAGTGAGCCTCACCCATATGAGTGAAAATCATAGAGGCCCCCTGCTCAAAGCCATGGGAATCTACAAAGTCTTTCCATCCGCGGCCAAGGTAGAGAAGACCACCGTTACGCCGCTCTATGCAAACAAGGAAGTTGCGCAGTAGATAAGATGAAAGCAAAACCTGACCAGGAATAGTGTCTGCATACTCCTCCTCAAACCGAAGTGGAAGTAACTAAAAAATAAGGAAGTATTAGTTAAAAGTAAGCTCTCAAAAGATTTCCAATTTACTTAGCTCACCAATTGCAAGAACTGTTCTGGATAATCGATTGCTTGAAAGAAAGCCCAACGGGTTTCTGGCCTGACAACCCCGTCTGCCCTAAATGACAGGGGAGGAACTATAATGGATCCCCGCATCTCGATGAGATTGAAAAAAATAGTAAAAATCCCTTTACTTATCAGTCACAAGGGAACAGTCAAACAAGAAAAAAGAGGAACACATGCATGACATGCAACGGGTGACACAATCACCAAGGGCACGCGTCCCACTTTTTCCGAGAAAAAGTTAACCAGATGTTGAACCTTTTCCCAAGATCAGTAAAAGTAAAATTACAGTAAGGGAAATTGAAATTAATTGTTGGTAAAAAGCGACGAAACCAAGGACAGGAAAACCTCATAAGACGAGTATAAAACATGCTCAAAGTATCCATGAGTAATGAGCAATCCTAAAAACAAGATGGATCCAAATCCACAGCCTAGGGCTTTTTACAGAGTCATTATGAGGGAGGAACAACTTCAAACCCTTCGCCTCCCCCTCATGTATGTTCTAATCGACGAAGACGCTCATACTCAGGCTAGGCTCTGGTCCCGTTCCAACCAGGAACACGAGGTGAAGGTAGACAAAGATGAAGATGGCCTTTTCTGGTTAACCCAAGGGTGGAACGATTTCACACAAGCAAATCGAGTCAATGTCGGGTCCGCGTTGATTTTCACCTACATGGGTGATTCTATCTTTGAAGTCGACGTCGTCAGCCCGGACAGCGAAGAAAATGGAGAGATAGGCCATCCTTGATCTCCCAATAAATTCTCCGCGTCGACGATGTAACAAGCTTAGAGGGATCCAGCCCCTATGAAAGGTTTCTGTACGCAGTTTCTATTATTAATAATAAAGGATCCCTCCTTTTATTTCAGTTTGAGAAAACACATGAGAATATTAAGGAAATCATGAGTTCCCTTTTTTCTTTATTTTATTCCACGAAAAAGCTTATATCAAGAGACAAGCTTGAAAAACTCCAAGGTATAACGCGGAAATAACTCAATTAGAACTGCACGATGAAGAAATTGAGTCCGAAGTAGCCTTGGGTTCATCCTCGACTTCACGACGCAGACAAACTTGAAAAGAAACATTGCCCTTATGAAAAAATATCATGGCACTTCCTATTCCCAGGTGATGAAGCATAAGGAATTCATCCCAACCATTGTCAATTTGGAAAAGACCGTTTTCACTCCAAGATACGACCACAGGAAAGTCGCGGACGAGATAAGACGAAAGAAAAGCCCATCGAGGCGGAAGAGGTCCATACTTAGCCTCAAACTGGGGAGGCATAACCTACATGTTAACCAAATCAAGGCCTAAGTTTAGGAAGCTCAAACTTCATTTAAAACAAAGTTAAAAGAAACTCTCTAGCCGAGAAAGTTGTTCCACATTCTCAATCTTTTGAAAAAAGGCCCAAGGATTAAAGTTTCCTGGAGACATGATACTTGCAGTGGCACGACCAATTAACACAACTCAGAAGATAGCAAAAAAAGATGGAGATTAGGGCCTTAAGAAGAGAAATTCATCCGAAAGAATAAAGACAAGTGGTGAGGAATTTCGAACACCAGGATTAACCCATTCAACACTTGGAGAATTTGGAATATAAATATATAAATATTTACTACAGATAAAACATGCAAGCAATACCAATGTTTTGGCCAGAGAGATCTTCAACCCGTTTTTAAAACAAAAGAAGTATCTCAATGATGTACCAAAAACCAGGAAACCATATACAGATTCCCAATATCCTTAAAAAGTTTCATCCCACACAAAAAAAAAAGAAAAAAGACCAAAAACCAAAAACCAAAGTCTTTTAAGGAGTGGCTGCCTTCTCAACTTCGTCCTCCGCGTTCTCATCATCGTCATCTTCGGAATAAGAATCTTCCGCGTCCATCTCCTCCTTCGAAAGCCCCCAGTCAGCACTCTCCAAGCTAGGCTCAAATTTTTCCAAAGGAACACCTGGGTTGTTTAATGAACGCGTAATACTCTGGTTGATCCCTGCAACCATTCCCTTCCGAAAATAACTAAAGCACTTGTCTTTCAGAATACTAGAGCCTTTTGAAGTCTGAAGACAAGCTTTCGCCACGGAGGACAGGAAGGAGAGACCGGCCTCGGTTTTGATCCACTCAGAGGATAGGTAGTTCAAACCTTCAGGACTCTGAAGCCATTGCAGGGCCACGTCTTGATCTGAGCGCGCCTTAACGGTGTCAAGCTCCTGTTTAGTGATGGATAGCTCCTCGCGAAGAATGGAGAAGTCCTCCTCCATTTTATCAATGGTAGCATGTTTAGTTTGAAGAAGCTTCCGATAAACACCATCAGAAGCCTCTAGCTCTTTGACGCGGGAGACAGCAGAATTTGAAGAAATTTTTAAGTTGTCATATTTCTTCTGTAATGCTGCCATAGCCTCTTTCAGAGTTTGCAGCTCCTCGTGAAGGTCAACCGATCTTTTCCTAAACTTTTCCACTAAGGCCGGATCCCCCACTGTATTCCCCAATATTCGAAGCTGGTGGTTCAGTTTTTTGATTTCTTCATCCTTCTTCTTAAGATCTTCCTCTCCGCATACCATACGTCTCTCAACATCCGGTTGAATCACCCTCAACTATAAAAATCAGGGTAAGAGTAAGAAAATTTGAAGATAGGACGCATCAAGAAAGATAAGGAGAAACAATAAAAGGATTTTAACTTACCCACTGAATAATACGATCGAAGTTAGTGGAAAGAGTGACGGGGTCCAAGCGTTTAACATATCCTTGCTCTGGGAGACAACGCTTCTTGGCTGGAAAAGCAAGGCCTTGTAAGTCAACCGGATCAAAACCTGGGATAGGAAATTCACGAAGGGTCGCCACACCCTCCAAAAAGAGCCCCTTTTTATCTGAAACTGATGGCCCAACAGCGATAGCAATCTTCCTCTTTTTAGATTTCGAAGATTCAGGCGCGGACGGACAAGTGCGTTTCTCTCGAGATGCAGGAACCAATGATGAAGATTCAACTAAAGCTCCAGTCTCGTCCGCGACACTTACATCAACATTTGACGTCACTTCTAAGGCCTGAGGAGGAACAGGAGGATCATTGGCTACCGAACTAGATTTCTTCTTCTTCCCAGATTTGGCTTTATGCCGCTTCAAAAGTGCATCCAGATCCATTTTGTCTAAAAACACAAAATACATTTCCTGATAAGTTATCCATTTTAAGAAAGATAAAACATGAAAATGCAAATTAATAAACAAAGAAGCCACCTAGTCGCGGATGAGGCATGCTCAAGCCAGCCATCTCAAGACGAAACGCGGATAACATTTTATCCCACGGAAATCTAGAATATGAGAAAATGACAGCTTGAACTGAGAAAGATCGGAAATTTTCGGTTTTGACGCAGAGCAAAAAGGCCCTGGGACCGTTCGACAATTAAAGGCTTGCCCAGATCTGTCGCGGACCAAAAACCACTTATATTTCCAATTTGGCTTACTAGACAACCTCTCCATATACCTACAACTTGAGTTGCATTGGTAAAATCTTGTGTCTTGAGTCCCCTTTTTTAAGGAAAAAATACTGAGCATCAACTTCAATGAGGGAGCAACACCGATCTCCTTGCATCTCATAATGAAACTGGTAAAAAACATCCAACCATTAGGAACAAGCTGAGCAGGACTCAAGTTATATTCCTCCAAAAACTTCGAGAAAAAAGGATGAAGAGGAAGTCGGAAGCCCTGAGATAAACTAGCTGCATATACGACTAAGCAATCTTCGTAAGCGTCCAAACAACCACCTCCTTCCTCGGGAAGACAGAATTCAACACCCGCTGGCCATGGGAAGACTTGCGAGAGAGCGTCAAGATCTTCAAAGTTCAAAAGAGTAGTACAACCCCTCAATTTACTCACAGGGGACCTCCACGGATGAACCCTTTCAAGCACAACCGGTGGACGACTGGTTGGAGGTGGGAGAGGTTTGAAATCCCCCAGGAAAAGACAAGAATCTAGATCCCCTAAGTCATATACTGGGGTGTCCAGGTCGCTCAAGTTCTCCTTAGAACGGATTACCTTTGGGCTTTCTGCTAAACCAATTGGAGGAAGCTCATAAGGAATCCAAACCTCCTCCGACCCTTGATCCGCCGACTGAGATACAGACGAAGTCCCCGCGTCCACAGAAGAACTAGCACCTGAATCATCCACAGCCTTTGGATTTTCATCTTCCGCGCATCCCTTCGAAGAAGAAGAAACTGAGTAAGGTGAAGAATAGTAATCAGGGTCAGAACGCTTCCGGCGCCTTCTCACCTTAATAGGACTACCAGTAGGACCAACTCGATCTGGGATAGACGCGGATGTAGAAGAAGATGACTCCGACGAGGAATCATCAGAGTTGGAAGAGGAACTCCCAAAAGAGGAAGAAAGTGTCTCTGGGGACGGACGCGCTTGAGAGGATGAAGCAACGCCACTCCTCCATCCTTCATCCCTCTCAAAATCTTCAAGCGAATCATGCTCCTTGTTGAGATTAGCCATTTCTAAAGAAACTAGAAGAAAATTGTACGAAGTTTTACTCATAAAAAGCAAAATCTCATCCAAAAAACACATTCGGAGACAATTTCATACCCAAATCTACGATCTAAATGTCAAGAAATCAAAGAACTCAACAGAGAAAACTCAAGAACAGCCTAGAACAAGAAAAAATACCTTGAAGAAGTTGAAGAAAACCACCGGAAACCTCGAGCAAACAGCCGGAACCCTAGAAAACCGCCGCCGGAAAACTAAGATAAGGATAAGGATTAAATTTCTTGGAAAGTAGAAGAAGACAAATGTTGGGTGAAAAAGAGAACGGAACGGGGTAACTTATAGGAAAATTACCGTCGTTTAGAATTCCAAACATAAATGGGCCTAATGGGCCCAAGTTGGGCCATAACTCGATAAAGGAAAGGCCCATCAACCCTAAATCGGAAACAATAGCGGTAACAAAACTACAGATGTTTACATTCTTATCGATCCGCGTCAATCCCTAGACGGAATCAACACGGCCCGAGGAGCTGTGACTAAACCAATATTGGAAACTTCTGTTAGAACATAAAGAGCGCCAACCAATTGACAAAAAACGAACAAAGAAACTCATATTATCATTATCCGCGGACAAAGGTCCAAAAAATTCACTCAAATACGATCATCCGCGGATGAAAAAGAACAGATATGTGGCAACCATGCCCACACCCCACGAGTATAACACGTGTTGAAAGTCGAACACCACGTGGCACAACATGCAAGGTCGTCTAGGATCTATAAATAGGAAAAAACCTCATAAGAGAGGGGGACTTTTTGGAAAGAAAGGGGAGAAGAGGGCGGATCTGGGAACGGTGAACTCAGATAAAGAACAAGAAGTGATCATACACGTGGGAAAAGAACCTGTTAAATAGAAAGATCTGTATTGTTCACTGCACCAAATTCCGCGGACGAAAACCGTGTTCGTCTTTAGTGTAAATTTCTATTAAAGATAAGACTATCATTAATGGACTTCAAGACATTCAAAGAACGACAGGTAAACGAACCAAGTTTCCAAATTGTCCAGAAAAAACTCGAAAAGGGAACGGTCCTTCATCTTTAGCTTAGGTCGACTTCCCGCGGCACAGGTTGGGCCGCGTCGATTCTTTCGTCGCGGGTCAGGTAAGCCCGTTGGGAAGTTTAGCCATGTCGATGGTTCCCGGGCCCCATTAAAAATGGTGGCCTCCATTGATCGAGGCTTTTTCAAATCCCTCAATCACCTTCCCTTCCACCACCTCCACACCATCAGTCCCTTTAAGATACTCAATTCTGTTGCGCTTTCTACGAATCACAGTAGAGAGGTGGAAGAATGAAGTATTGCGATCTCTCGCCTTGAGCCACTGTTCTCTCGACTTTTGGTACCAAAGCATCTCCTCCTATTCCAAAGTAGCATTAAGCTGATTTTGGAGATCAGCCTCTTTGTTGATAAGCTCATCAGTGACCCCATCTTCAAGAGCAGACTGTATGATCCTGAGTTCAGAAGAAATCCGGTCCTTATGCTCGAAGATGTTCCCAAAGACCTGCTTGTTCCACTTGATCAGGCATCCACGGAGATGGTTAAGGGCGATAGGAGTGGCACAAGCCTTATCCCAGGTATTGCTCACTACGTCATTGAAGTTCGGGTGCGACAACTAGGCAGCCTGAAAACGAAAGGGGCGGCGCTTCCTGTTCAGTTGCACCTTTGGATCGAGTTTAAGCAGTAGAGGCATATGATCAGACCCATATTTCTGAAGATGGCGGACAGTAGCTTCCGGCCAATCTGTGCGAGCGGGAGCATTAGCGAGGACCCGGTCAAGCCGCTTAGCCACATAAGTTTGCGCAGTCTTGCCCCTTGACCAAGTGAAGATAGGACCAACGAACCCCAGATCAATCAACTCCGCATTGAAAATCCAATCCTAGAAAGCGTCAGAGTCGGAGGATAGCAACCCAGCATCGCCATCTCTCTCCCAACTATGCAGTGTGCTGTTAAAGTCACCACCGATAATGATAGGCCCGTCAATAGTGTCCGTGATACCCTTCATACTTTCCCAGAAGGCACGCCTCTCATAGTCGCTAGGGTGGGCATAGACCACAAGCAGATGAAAACTCCGCGCGCCAGCCTTGACTTTAGCGAGAATGAAGCGGTCATGGTGGCTAATAATAGAAATTGCGGTGTTCTCCGAGTTCCAGAATAACCACACCCCGCCTCTAAACCCGTCAGCTTCAACAATAAACTTGTCAGAAAAATCGAGCCGATCACATACCTCCTTCGCCTTATCCCCGGAGATCTTAGGTTCGAAAATAGCCAGTACATCAATCTTATTGTGTTTGATCATATATCGGATGGATCTGCGGAAACCAGCCCTGCCAGCACCACAACAGTGGTGAATTTTTTTTTTGGATCAAGGAGTAGGCTACTGCCTATTGATATTATTTAAGATGCTCAAGGGAGATGCCCCTCTGCACCAGGGAAAAATTTACAAAGAAAGTCTGGTAAATCAGAAAATTCAGTGAAGCGATTAGAATCTAAAAAAGCCGATTGAGCGAGAGCATCAGCAATCGAATTTGCTTGACGCTTGACATGGGATATCCGGACTTCCCAGCCAGCAGCTCCTAGGAATCCTTTGCACTGATTAGCTAGATGACAGTCTACTCTCGTCTCTTTTCCATTTGTGGACAGCAGCTCGCAGACCTTCACGGAGTCAGACTCGAGGATCACGTTGTTGAAGCCAAGCCGCATAGTCCGCTGCAGACCATGGTAAGCTGCCCATAATTCCGCCGTGAAGGGTTTGCATACCCCACAGGTGAACCTAAAGGCTGAGAGGAAGAGCCCCGATGAATCCCTTAGCACTCCTCCCCCGGCTGCCTTACCTGAGTTACCTTTGGCCGCTCCGTCGACATTGACCTTCACCCACCCCAATGGAGGCGGCGTCCATGTTGTGCTGCTATTAGAACCTGGCGGGGTCACGATTTGGGCAGGCAAGGCACCAAATGCTGAGTTCTGGTAATCTCTAGCATCCGTGCTAGCCTTGGCCAGAATCCCATCGATTCCGTCTGTTCCCTCGAAGATTAACGTGTTCCTGCATCTCCAAATTGTCCAGATCATGGTAGCAAACAGTGATGCTCGGGCATCTTCCGACCTTGTATTGTCAAAGACCCAATCTTTGATAGAAGCAGGAGCAAAGAAGCTGGAAGGCTCGAACTTCCCTCGCAACTTCAGCCATATATCTCGAATTCTTGGGCAATCTCTAAGCAAATGGAGACATGTCTCCTCCCTTGAGCAACGAGGGCAAGCCGATGAGGTGGACAGATGGCGTCGGACCCTATTTGAATTGCAAAGTAAGCAATCATGTGCTGCCAAGAAGAGGAAAGACCGAGCTCGTTGTTGAACCGGAACGCACCAAAGATGTTTCCAACCCCCATCAGCAGGTCGAGCGATCCGAGTCTTTCGCAAAGCTTGGATCGCAGAACTAGTAGAGATCTAACTCACCTGAGGGGGTTAATCCCCAAATCAGCTTGTCTCTAGCATTGGCATCATCGCTGATGTAGATGGATTGCAGGCACAAAAGGATATCGGAACTCAGCAGGGGTGTAAGCACTTCCCAGTTCCAAGTCCCCTACACTCGCATCTCAGCAACAGTTGCACCTTCCATGGACTCCGAGATCGGCTTGAGAGCTACGTCCATGAGCGGGGTATCCAACAACCATGGGTGGATCCAGAACAAGGTAGTTTCACCATTACCCGTAGCAACTCTCAAGTTCGGCGTTAGAGCCTTGGCCCCGTGAATTATACCTCTCCAGGTGGATGATGAACTGGCTCGGCGTTCAAACATATCGACGTCAGATCTACCATGGCAATACTTGCCACGGACAACACGGCTCCAAAGGGCTTCTGGCTGATTCAACATACGCCATCCAAGCCGAGCAAGGACTGCTTGATTTGTATCACGCATTGCCCTCACTCCAAGGCCACCCTCTTCCTTACAAGCCGTGACAATATCCCAATTCAGTAGGTGGATTTTCCTAGCGGCAGGTGTCGACCCCCATATAAATCCCCTGGCCTCTCGATCAATCGCGTCGCAGATAGTTCTAGGCACAAAACTTGACTGCATAACATACACCGGGAGGCTAGACAGTACTGATTTAGCCAACGTTACTCTCCTTGCAAAGGAGAGAGTCTTAGCTTGCCACCCTTGGAGCTTGCTGGTCACCTTGTCGAGCAGGAAACTATATCTTTCATTAGTCATCCTCCCGGTTGCCGTCGGGACTCCCAGATAATTCCCGAAGTTACTAGCGATTGGAACTCCGAGTGCCTCGCTGATCCCCTCCTTTAGGCTTGCCGAAACATGGCATGAGAATAAGATCGAGCTCTTGGTAAAGCCGACTTTTTCTCCCGAGTAAGCGCAAAAGCGGTCTAAACACTCCCTTATAAGGGCGCCCTGATCAGCCGATGCTTCAGACATTAGCACTAGGTCGTTGGCGAAGAACACATGTGAAAGCTGGATACCCCCTGTGTTGACCGGTTTCCATCTCCCACTCTGAACTTCCCCGTTGATGATGTGTGAAAGTCGCTCCATACAGAGCACAAAAAGATATGGCGAGAGCGGATCGCCTTGGCGAATACCTCTGCTAGGAACAAATCCCCCTGCCGCCTCTCCATTCCAGAGCACTTCCATGTGCCCAAGGGTCTGAAATTTCATGATCACATCGATTAAGTGCGCTGGGAAGCTAGCAAATTCGAGCGTTTCACGAAGGAAGTCCCATCGTACGCGATCATATGCCTTTTCTAGGTCGATTTTTACCATCATCCAATTTCTCCTTCTCCTCTCAGACATCGAGTGCAGGACTTCCTGAACAATGACCACATTATCGATGATCTGTCTACCAGGTATAAAACTCGCCTGCGTCGGAGCAACAAGTTCTTCAAGCAAAGGCTTTAGCCGATTGATGATGCATTTTGTAGCTAGTTTGAATATCGAATTCAGCAGGGAGATAGGTCGGAAGTGAGAGGGACGGGTTGGCGTCTGGGCTTTCGGTATGAGCACCAACAAAGCATCAGCAATGCTATCCGGAAACACCGTTGAGTTCAACATATTCAAAACAGTCTCAGTAACTTGGAACCCAACAACGTCCCAACCTTTCTGGTAGAAGATCGAGGGGTAACCATCCGGGCCAGGAGCCTTAAGCGGACCCATTTGGTTCAGAGCCTCCTTCACTTCCCTAGCCACAAAAGGATCCGAGAAGGCTGCTGAGTGGGCTGATGACAACGGTGGGAAAGCAGGAGGTATCGGCTGTGGCAAAGCAGCTTGAGTGGCCTCAACCGATGAGTATATATTTTTAAAATAATTCACCACCATCCTGCGAACAGCGTTTGGGTTCTCCACCCAAACATCCTCATCGTTCTGCAATGTTGAAATGTGATTCCGACGGCGTATAGCCATGGTATATAGGTGATAAAAATTAGTATTCCGATCCCCTTCCAGAAGGAATGCCACTCGAGATTTCTGACGCCAAAGGAGTTGCTCTTGGTTGAGGACTTCCGACAGCTCATCACAGATGCTTCGTTCTAGAAGTATATAGTGTCGACTTATCTTGGGAGCCAACTTGCGTCTGACTCCCTCAACCCTACCCCACAACTGCCTTTTACGGGTGAATATGTTGCCGTATACCTCTTTATTCCAAACCGAGAGGTCCTTCATGAAATCAGACAGTGCCTCACACGTAGGATAAGAAGCCTTCCAAGAGGATGTTAGGAACTCCTTAAACTCTTGGTGAAGCATCCAAGCTGCGACGAATCTAAACGGGCGATCAACGCGTTGGGTAGAACCCTGTGGGTCAACTTGAATCAGAATCGGCGCATGGTCCGAGTGGGGCGCCGTCAAGTGCTTGACCACCGCATCCAGGAACATGAGGCGCTAATCAGCTGAGCAAAGGGCTCGGTCCAAACGGGCAGTGTGTCGAGTTTGAGGATCATTACCGTGTCAATAAGTAAAGGGAATTCCATCGAAGCCCAAGTCTATCAATTGCAATTCATCGACACATTCCCGAAATCGTTGAGCCGATCTGTTTGATCCAACCGACGATCCTGATCTCTCTTGGTTGTGGAGCGTGGCATTGAAATCCCCTGCGAGCAACCATGGTTTATTGTTTGTCAAAGCAAATTCCTCCAACGATCTCCATAGATCCAATCTCCTTGTCCGTTCCGGCGCCCCATAAACGGCCGAGAGGATCCATGGCTCCTCACCAGTTCGTGTGACTTCAACAGTAATGTTTTGAGGTCGGCTACAGATCATACGGACAGAGACTTCCGCTGAGTTCCATAGCAACCAAATCCCGCCCGAAAAGCCTTGAGCTTCCTCCCTTCTCCAACTATCGAAACTTATTCGGCGACACACATCCTCCGCTTCTGAACCACTGATCCTAGGTTCAACAAGGGTGATGATTTTGGGGCTATTGAGACGGATAAGTTCGCGGGGAGCATACATGAAATTAGAGCTAGCTCCTCCTCTGGTGTTCCAAACAAGGATGCTGAGCGTATTCATATCAAACAGGAGGTTGTTAATGTTCCTTAGGATTGCGTTGTACCCTTGGGTATTGATGGAGAGGTATGCCGACAGAGCATCGGTGAACCGGTCAAGCGCTTCGTCTATTGCCTGAGGCAATGACACTTTGCATAACATTGGGCGAGTTTCCGTCACCAGCGGGAGGAATGTGCAAATCATCTTGTTCGCAATCCTTGGGAGTTTCGCTTGGAAGGGTCCCGTCCGGAGGTCGGACAGGAGGAAAGTTGATGTCTTTTCGACATGAATTACTTGGGTCCTTGGGATTCATTCCATGGCCGACGCCGGGGTGGGGCTGATGGGAGGTGTTGTTTTGGATAGGGTAGACGGGGGTGGACTGAGTGAGAGGAATATTTGGGTTGTCGTTCTGAGTGTCTTGCAAGCGGCTTAGGATCGACTTAGGGGCGTCGTTGAAGGTTGTTGGCTTGGAGAGGGGTGTCTGGGTGTTTTGTGGGACAGTAGTGGTGGGCTTTTGCGGAGCAGGCTTGGGCGGGGTAGGTTTCTTGTTTCCCTCAGTATTTCCCTTTGAATATTTGGCAGTTGAGGAAATAATATCTTTTTCCTTCAAAATTCTATCTTGTTTTGGCGGCATATCTTTAGAATTAGGTACCAAATCTTCCGGGTGGGCTCCTGTTGCGGGCGTAGACGGTTCCTGGAATCCCAATTGATCCTCCTGGATTTCCTCCGAATTCAAAATTTGAAAGCGCGAAGAGGATGCGAGATCTCCGTTAGGCGAAGATTCTGCGGAGGCCCCTTTGGTGGTTCCCGACCCCTTGCTGGGTTGCCGTTCCGTCCACTGGTCCCCAGCGGCGCGCTTCCATTTGCACCTCCGACCACACTCGTATTCCCTGCTTTGGGCTGAGCTGGGCGTCTTCGCGATGGCTTCTTCACCTGCATCCAGCCACCGTGGGTGTTGGACTCTAGTTGTGCCACGTTGCCTAGCTCTGTTTCAGCGGAGTGAGACTCCGGCTTGCTGTTTGGTTCCTGATCCGCCTTGACACAACCCTCAAAGCTATGTCCGACTTTCCCACAGTTGAAGCAGAGCATCCTCAATCCCTCATATTGGATCGGCCATATCTTTCCATCCATCTTGAATTTCGATAGCAAAGGTTTTGTCAGATCATTCTCCACGCTTAGTCTCGCGAATCTCCCCCTTTCTGCCGCTGCTGTTGTGTTGTCTATCCGCAAGACCCGACCTATCTTGCTCCCTATCCTGCTCAGGAAGCGAGGATCAAAGTATTCAATGTGGAGGCACGGGATGCGAACCCACACTGTAAGGGTCGTAATCTTTTCTAAATCTGCGTTGAACCTCGGAGTCCATTTACGAATGGCTAGGTAGTTATCTCCGATCACCCATGGGCCCTCCATAACAACATGGTTATAATCCGCCTGGTTTGCGAACCTCGCTATGTAGTAGTCGTTGCCAAGATCCACTAGAGAAAACGGGGCGCTGAGTCCCCATTTTTGGGACAGGCGTCGGTGCAGCTGCATGTAGCCCGGGCCCTTGTCAAAGAGTTTGACAATCAAGGTATTCAGCCATGGTTTCCTCAGCGCTATCTTCTCCGCCCTATTAAGGATGATGGTGGGGCAGTTTGGATCATCGTCCTCAGGTAACAGGTCGTCGTCTGCGTCATATCCGCCGTCTTCTATAGTTGCCTGAGCATTTGGAGTGACGGCGCCAGATTGGAATGACCGCCCCGCCTCTCCCATCAGCGCCCCCTTGTAGTTTGGGGGTGGTGGACTGGTGTTGGTGTTGTTGTCTATGTCGCCGGGTGCAGAATTGTTCAAGCCTTCATCAGCGGGGGGGGGGGGGGGCACCTCCTGGACAATGATGGGTTGTGGAGGATCCTCGGTGGTCGGTATGGTGTCTGGTGGTTCCCCTGGTGCTGCTATGGAATGCCGATCGGGGCTGCGGGAGCGCTCTCTTTCACTCATACTTTTAGTCTCGAAAGGGAGAGTTTTTTGAAGTTGTGTGGTGAATTTTTTAGGTAATTGATATAGGATCGGTGGATTTATAGCTGATTAGAGTTTAATTTTTGAACGGATAAAAAAAAAGAGTTTAATTTTTGATATATGAGTTTTTTACCCCTATGAAAAATCGTTATTAATAATTTGTTTTTAATTTTGCTGGTTCTTGTAAGCTTTAAAATAGGAAACGAAACAGTATTTTATGAATTCAAAATATGTATTATTGATTACAATTTTATTTAGACTACAGGACTACTAGTATTTTTTTTTTTTGGTGCGACTTTAGACTACTAGTATGAATCACTTGGTAATTACATTTCCTTTGCTTATGGAATAGCACACAATTCACGTTCTTTAGCCACGAATTGACATGATGAATAAGATGGATGAAGAAGAAAAAAAGACAAGGAGGTGAAATATATGGTGGAGAGAGAGAAGGGAAATCATGTGGTGAGTTTTAACAAAGTATGATAATTTAGGAGGATTTTTATTTTGGGGATAATTTAAAGGGTTGGATGGTGTCGGGTTTTTGTTGGATTCCCATTAAAGAGGCATTTTTTTTTGGATAAGTATATGTAGACCGTAGAGTGGGATCGGTAAAGACTGGACCGGAATTGGTGTGGAGAAAACTCACGATCCTATCAGCGCTCTATTTTTTTAAAAAAAAGACATGATCAAACTGCACCCTATTGAAATTGATCATCTATGAATTGAATTGAATTGAATTGGGAGAGGCTTACAAGCAGGGACGGAGGCAGGGGCATGCGGTGGCTCGAGCCCCCTGGAAAAATTTTAAAAAAAAAATTATATGTGTATATATATATTAGAAGAGGTATTAGTTACACATAAGTACATTACAGCACAGTTGGTAGAAGGTTTGTATAGGGATACTAGAGATCTTGGGTTCGATTCCCCCCCCTTCAGCCCTCATTAATTAATTTTTTTTAACCTCCTCCTAACCATCGCTCCAACATAAGACTAACTCCAATGGCATGGTGCAAATGTTTAAATATGCACATTTTGATGCAAATTGTGCTACAATTAATTTTTTTTAACCTCCTCCTAACCATGGCTCCAACATAAGACTAACTCCAATGGCATGGTGCAAATACTTAAATATGCACATTTTGATGCAAATTGTGCTACAATGGTTACTTTTGAGTGTTTAAAATGTGCACATTTGCACACAAAGTGCTCAAATATAAGCACATCACCTCCCTCATATGCAATTTTTTTTTATCACTTTTAAATAAAGTAAAGGCATTTCTATTGGTGGTTTTGTATTGTTTTCTTTTCCTTTTTAATTTAATCATATTTATTTAGAGGTAGGTGTGTATAAAATGCACATTTAACCAATGGAGTAAAATATCAAAAAGTGATGTGCATTTTTAAGCATCTTGTGCAAATATGTACATTTGCACACTTAACCATTGAAGTTAGTCTAAACTCGTTAAATTTTTTTTCAAGCCCCACCCCCCCTCCCGGACTGAGCCCTGGCTCCACCCCTGCTTACAAGTCACACCATGCATTTGCCTGGTTGGATGTGGTCTTCACTAATTGTATATGTTGATCAATTATTGCATATCAAATATCAATGGTTAAATAAAAAATTAAATTTCATTAATTTTATATCTCAAAACTCTTTTGTTTATTTGACATCTATTATGCTGCGATAGTGTGATGTGAAGATATAAAAAGTTTCACATCAAAAAGGCTGAACAATAAAAATCTATGCCACCCACTCTGATCATAAATCTCGTCAGATTTTACTAATTGGTGAGAAACAAACATATGTTTTATAAGTATATTATAAGTTTTATAATGTATTTTCTGGCAATGGAGCATTAAATAATAAATTATCTCCTTATTCTTGAGTATTAAAATTCAATTTTTTTTAAAGTTGATTGACCGGATAAGACCAAGATTAAGCCAAAAGCATCACGTCGGATGAGAACAGACAATTCTAAATCATCAGCACTGATGTAGAGAGTGAAACTCCTTGATGGGTCAGTCGATCTGCTACCTCATTAGCCTCCTTGTAAATGTGACATACTTGAACGGAGCAAACTCTAGCAAGGGCTATACAGGAGTCAGATAAGATCGATCGATCTCCCATGGGTATGTCCAAAAATCTTTAATTGCGTTGATAACGTATAAGTTGTCACCTTCCACTTGAAGTTCGTCAATGCTAGCTTAGTGCCCGTCCTTGTTTGATAACTTCCTAAAGGGCGAAACCTTTTGCCCCAACGATCGTATTTATGGGCGATTTACCTGCCCAAGTGAACAATGTTACCTTGTGAATTGCAAATCACAAACCCAAACGAAACTTCTCCATTAGCGGAGAGTGCACCATCAAAATTTAGTTTGTGTCATCCAACATATGGTTTTCTCCATACGAGGTTGCTTCTTAGCTTGTCTTGTGTTCCTTACGTGCTTGTGTTTTAGTCTGATAATCATTTTCTTCCTCATAGTTGTTGTATGTCGTTACCGGCCTTGTTCCAGATGTTTATCTGATTTTTAGTATAACTTATAATACTAGTTGGATTCACTATTATGTTGTCAAACACAATTCTATTTCTGAAAAACCAAATACTCCAACATGTGATGATTAGTCTTGCAAAGACTTTCATTCCTATTTCCTGTTTTGTTTGGGTGATAATATCCTTGAGATTCCTTAACCATTGTTGGCATGATGCCAAGGTTCTCGCTATTTTGTTGTCCATGGTATATAAAATTCCTTTTGTCACCACACAAACGTATGCGTCTTCATAGCTTTGATCACAAAGATAATTTCGGCCATATTTGTTGTTGGTATAAGTCCATCCTTTACAATTCTCCATTTGATTTTTTTTCTGATATAGGAAAAGATCCAAGAGATTAAGCAACACACTACCTGATTCTCGATAGGCTAACTAATCAGCAAATGGATTAACCGTAATGAAACAATAGAAGGAAAGATATAAAACAAAAACAAAAGGGTCAACAACATGCTAAACATGTCATCTAAATAGTGGAGCCCAGGTGAAACAAAAACCATAAAGTCAAAGAAGCAGACGAAGAATCAAGCCAAGCACTATTACTATGGTAACACCGCTGACCAGCGCTATAGCAGGAGTCTATCTCATGTGAGCAGTGAAGACGAGCTCCAAGGAAGCAACTCCTGGAAATTTATTGTTGTCCCGAGCATACTGCCACGACCCTGATCAGTCCCGACTTAGCCACTTAGGACGTCACAACTTTAACAAATCCAAAACATACCACTAAACATAACAGTAGAGTCTTCGCTAACGCGATAATGTGTGTCATTAAGGGCATTTGGTGTTGCCCATGAGAGATTGAGATTATTATATCTGACTCCCGTTTATGTTTATATATATATATATATATATATATATATATATATATATATATATATAGAGAGAGAGAGAGAGAGAGAGAGAGAGAGAGGGTGGTTATAGTGTAAACACCCCTTAAGATACAATTTGTGAACAAATCTCATCCATTGAATTTGAAAAAATAAAAGGCCTAGATTAATAATGCTTTAAATTGTTCAAAAAAAAAAAATAGTGGGCCTCACCTATTTTAACCCCACGCCCAAACCCCCCATATTGAGATGAAAAGTGAAACAATCCCCCTCCCCTTCAAAGTTCAAACGGTATCTGATTTGAATTTTTTACTGCGCTTTTTTTTGTTTGTTTTTGTTTATTTTCAGCTTTTTGTTTTTTTTTAATATCTTTTATGAATAAATAATAGGAGGAATTATGCATATATATAACAAATTTATTCATCGATATATGATGAATTATTCGTCCAAATTATGCAAATATGCATCGAATGATGAGAAATTATTCATAGAAATGAACAAAATTTTTAATAACAATATTCGTATTTATGGTTGGGTAATGTAAGATTAAATAGGAGCTCATTAGTTATTCACCCTAATTCTACAATTATTCATCGATTGATGAAGAATTATTCATAGAAATTAACAAAATTTTGAGTAACAATATTTGGATTTCTGGTTGAGTAATGTGCGATTTAATGGGAAAATATAAGTACGTTATTCATCCAAATTATGCAATTATTAATCGATTAGTGAGGAATTAATCGTAGAAATGGACGAAATTTTGAGTAACAATATTCGTATTTATGGTTGAGTAATGTGCGATTAAATGGAAACGTATACGTTATTCATTCGAATTTTGTAATTATTCATCAATTGATGAGAAATTATTCGTAGAAATTAGTAAAATTGTGAGTAAATAATTTACCTTAATGCATCCAAAATTTTTTAATTTAAAAAAATTGTTTAATAAAAGTTTTTTCGTATGTATGAATGCTTTTATTTGTGTATTAATATTATTCAGTAGTCATAACAATATTATTTGTATTTATAAAAATGTTTCGATGTAGTAAAAATAACATTATAAATTAATATCCTAAATAAAAAAAATCGCATTATTCGACTACGCTAACTAAATTGTTCGTAGGTACCCAGATGCACTCCTAGTGGGATCGTGGGAAACTCTTTTGCTTTTTCAAAGCAACCAAATATTTGCATGATTTTAGGATCCCACCAAAAAAAACTGCCAAAAATTTCAGTTTTTAAAGAAGATTAAAAAAGTACCTGGAGATGGTAACACACGCACGTTAAATTAGCGTGAGTTTCATTTTATGTGGGCCCTTCTATTTTTTTTTTATTTAAAAACAAAAAATTCCCTTTAATCTCAACCATCCATTCTAACATTTGAAGGGTTTAGATTTGTTCACAAATTGTATTATAAGGGGTGTTTACAGAGGATCCTTCCCCTATATATATATATATATATATATATATATATATATATGGCTTTGATAACATCCACGTCACACACATTTTTAGAGAAGCGAACCGTGTAGCGGACCAACATTCATCTGGATCAATCTCTACCGATGATCCTCTCGTTGATTTAGAACTTCAAGTTTTTATGTATAAGGAGATGTTCTTGGTTATACTAGAGCGTACGCATAGCCTCGCCAAATTTTTCAATGTCTTATTTTTCCTAAATTTATTTATTAAGACTATTTTAGGCTTGTGTGATCTATCCTAACCGAACAGAGAGAGAGAGAGTAACAACCCAAGAATTGTACTGTTTGATTGATGAATGAATGAGGAGTTTGTTGTACATTTTGCCTTATATACATTCTCCTAACATCACTCCCCCCCCCCCCTTACAAAACCTTGTCCTCAAGGTTCAATGTAAAGAAAAATTCGGAAATTGGTGAAGAACATGGCCTACTGGTTCCCATGTTGCCTCATCTGAAGGCAAGTTGACCCACTTGATCAGTCACTCTGTAATCGGTTCACCATTAGCCAAGTACTGCACTCTTGAGTCCAAAACTGCCTATGGAGCCACAAGGACAACCCTAGTGTCATCAGTTGCTGGTAGATTGGGTTGTACTATAATTGTCGGGCCAATCCTCTTCTTCAATTGGGATATGTGGAACACTGGATGAAACCTTGAAGGAGGCGGCAATGCCAATTGATAAGCAGTCGCTCCAATTCTCTTTACAACCTCAAAAGGTCCATAAAATTTGGCACTCAACTTTAAGCACTTGCGTAACGCTAAGGAGGTTTGCCTATATGGTTGCAATTTAAGGTAAACCATATCACCCACCTGCAAAATCCTCTCAAAACGTTTAGCATCTGCAAAATATTTCATCCGCTTCTGTGCTAATCCAAGACCAGTCTTTAAGTTGCTCAAAGCCATGTCCCTCTCCTGGAACCAATCCTCCACAGAAGCAGTAGTGATAGAGCTAGATTTGATGCCTAGTTGGGGAGGTTGATACCCATACAGAGCTTGGAATGGGGACATCTTCAAGGCAGTGTGATAGGTAGTGTTGTACCACCATTCAGCTAATGAGATCCACTTAGCCCAATGCCTAGGCATAGCTGAAGTCATACAGGGAAGGTAAGCTTCCAAGCATTGGTTTACCCTCTCGGTTTGACCATCTGTCTGTGGGTGGTAGGCAGTGGATAGCTTGAGAGATGTACCCATACTGGAGAAGAGTTCCTTCCATAAATGGCTTGTAAAAATTTTGTCCCTATCTGAGACGATGTCACATGGTAGGCCATGTAGTTTATACACATTTTCCATAAACAGTTGAGCTACCTGGCTTGCAGAGAATGGATGAGTGAGCAATAAGAAGTGGGCATACTTAGTCAGACGGTCCACCACTACCAATATCACATCAAAGCCTCTTGATTTAGGTAATCCTTTTACAAAGTCCATGCCTATTGAATGCCAAGGCATCTCTGGAATAGGCAATGGTTGCAGCAACCCCGGGTATGCAATTGTCTCATGCTTGTGCCTTTGGCACACATCACACTCTTTGATTAGTGTTTCTACAAATTGCTTCAATTGTGGCCAGTAAAATAGAGCTTTAACTCTCTGATAGGTGGCTCTCAATCCTGAGTGTCCCCCTACTGCTTCAGCATGGAAGGCTAAAGTAATTCTTTTTCTCAGTTCTTCATTGTTGCCAATCACCAATCTGCCTTTGTATCTCAGAATATCTCCCTACCATTAGAATGGAGAGTTTGCATCAATGGTTGCAGCAAGCCTTAACCTGTCAATGTCTGGATCACTCACATAGTTGCCCATCACTTCTTGCATCCACATTGGCTTGACCTGTATTAAGGCATGGCAGGAGCTCTCCTCTACTTGCTCTACTGACAGTCCACGCCTAGATAGAGCATCAGCAACTGAGTTGCATTTGCCCACCCTGAGTAAGAAAGGCCAAGCAATTTTCTGATTGCTTTCTTTTGTAGATGTGTGGTCACTTGCTGGTCCAAGAGATGTCTCAAGCTCTGATGATCAGTAATGATAACAAAGTGACTTGGCTCGAGGTAGTGTCTCCACTTATCTACAACATACCAAATGGCAAGAAGCTCCTTTTCATAAGTGGAAAATAAGAGGTGTTGTCCATGAAGGGCTTTGCTAATAAAAGCCAGGGGTTTCCCTTGTTGCATAAGCACTGCCCCAATACCGGTGTCACATGCATCTGTCTCAATTTGAAACTGAATTGAGAAATCATGGAGAGCAAGGACAGGTGGACAAGATAACAATTTCCTCACCTGCAGAAAAGCTTTCATACTCTCTTCACCCCACTGAAAAGCTTCTTTTTTAAGTAGACCAGTCAAAGGCCCGCATATGACTCCAAAGTTCCTTATGAACCTCATGTAATACCCTTCTAGACCCAAGAAGCTCCTTAATTCTTTCTCATTCTTAGGTGTAGGCCATTTAGTAATGGCTTCAATCTTAGCCGGGTCAGTAGCTACCCCTTCCTTAGAGATCACATGTCCCAAGTACTCCACCTTGGTGACAGCAAAGCTACACTTAGACCTCTTAGCATACAACTGATGCTTCCTCATACACATTAGCACATTCTCAAGGTGCTCAACATGTTCAGTTAAACCAGTGCTGTATATCAAAATATCATCAAAGAACACCAGCACATACTTTCTCAAATGGGCAGCAAACACCATATTCATCAGAGATTGGAAGGTTGCAGGTGCATTTGTTAAACCAAATGGCATTACATTGAATTCATAATGACCATTATGAGTTCTAAAGGCTGTTTTTGGAATATCATTCTCAGAAACACGCACCTGATGGTACCCAGCTCTCAGATCCAACTTTGAGAAGATAGCTGCCCCATGTAGTTCATCTAGAAGCTCCTCTATATTTGGAATTGGAAATTTATCCTTGATGGTGGCCTCATTGAGCTTCCTGTAGTCCACACAAAACCTCCAAGACCCATCTTTCTTTTTCACCAGCAGTGTAGGTGAGGCAAATGGGCTCTGGCTGTGTCTGATGAGACATTTGGACAACATCTCTCTGAATTGTCTCTCGATCTCTTCCTTTTGCCCATGTGGGTATCTGTATGGTTTGGAGCAAATAGCTTGTGTATCTGACTTCAATGGAATTGCATGCTCACACCCTCTCTCAGGAGGAAGGCTTGTAGGCTCTGCAAACACATTACTGAAGGATTCCAATAATCCTTGCACCTCCTCAGGAACATCTTCCAATCTGGCGCTTATCTGCAATGCTTGAGCTATCTCAGAAACACTCTCGAGTTCATGGTTGTCCACCAGTTTCTTTAGTTCCTTCCCAGTAATGTGACTGACCATAGCCCCCTCGTTATGCTCTACAATCCCTTGCAACTCTACTCGTTTTCCATCCTTGTTGAAAGCAATGGTGATCTTGTTGTAATCAAACTGAATTGGACTGTACTTCTTCATCAAATTCACCCCCAATAGCAGTTCAAATTCACCAATTTTTAATGCTCGAACATCAAAAGCATAGCTTCTCCCTTTCATTGTCCATTTGAACCCTTTGCACTCCTGCCTGCATAATAGTTTTCCCCTGTTCAACCCTTCCACAATCATCAGGTTTGCATTTGAGAGCTTAAACCCAGTTTCCTTAGCCACCATTGGGTCCACGAAGCTATGAGTTGAACCACTGTCGATCAAAACGTTGATGAGCCTGTCCCCAATGAAACCTTTGACCATGATTGATGTATCTGATCCGTTCCCTGTAAGAGCCCTCACAAATCCTTCCTGATTCTCTTCTTCCCCCGAATTTTCGAAGATCACCTCACCAGGCAGTTCATCCTCCTCCTCAAGATTAATGTCCTGAGCTAAAACATGCTTGACTGAAGATGTCTTGCATCTGTGGCCCACGAAATACTTCTCCCCACATCTGAAACAAAGTCTTGGGGTTCTCTTGAATTCCCCTGGTCCTTTTGAACCTTGAAATGCACTTCTGCTAGAATGTTGATTGACCACTGTCGTCGGCTTCCATGGATTCTTGATTTTAACAATGGCTTGGATTGCATCCCACTGTAATCTTGCCAATTCCAAGCTTTTTGCAAGGTCTCTTGGTCTCCTAAGTTTCACCAGTGGTTTGATCTCCGGCTTGAGGCCACTGATGTAGCTGGTGACAAAGTAATTCTCCGGAAGGTGGGGGTTGTATGATAACATTCCCGCACGAAGCTCTTCAAATTTCTCATTGTACTCCTCCAGCTCGTCGGATTGGCACAATTTGTTGAATTCTTCAACAGTATCTACTCCCTGCTTTTCCCCGAATCTGCAACACAAGGCGTCGCTCATTTCTTTCCAGCGAATTCCTCTTTTCTGCATCAGGTAACCTTGGATCCATGTATCCGCTCGATCCTGCATATACATTGCTGCTAGTTCCACTTTCTGGTGTTCTTGGATCCCGAAAAGTGAAAAATATTTTTCACATTTCCGAACCCAGCTTCGGGGTTTCTTCCCGTCGAATTGAGGGAAGTCCACCTTGGGAAATCGATTTTGTCCGGCAAGAACTCCTTCATTCCTCATCGGAGGTGGCCTGTATGCCGTCCTGTCCTCCGGATTTTCACGATTGACCAACGGTGGCGTCTTATCTTGATTTTCACCATTGAATTGCCGATCTGCCCTCAGTGTCAGCGATCGCATCCACTCTCCAATTTGAGCTATTGATTGCTCCATTCGAGCATGGAATTCGTCGTTCGACTTCTTCATATTGATGATCGTCTGTTAACGTTGCTGCTCGTGCGACGTTGTTGAAAGCTCCTGGAGAAGTTTGCACTGCGCGTCTTGTTTCTGAATTGTTTCTTGTAGTTGCTCGTGCGTCGATGCCGAAAGCTGTTGAAGCTGAAGAAGATGTGAATCCACCTTCTCTGTCACTTTGAACTTTGTACCTTCCGCCATTGTTGAAGCGCGCCGGGAATCTCAAGCTAACTGATACTAATTGTTAGGCTTGTGTGATCTATCCTAACCGAACACAGAGAGAGAGTAACAGCCCAAGAATTGTACTGTTTGATTGATGAATGAATGAGGAGTTTGTTGTACATTTTGCCTTATATACATTCTCCTAACAGACTATTGAGCAGATCCAACACTCAAGTAACTAAATAAACTAATTAACTAATGCCTACCTGTACTTGGATACGAAGATGTAAATACTATATAGTCGGTAGCTGTAGCCTGAATGTATGATGTATCCTACACCATTCATTAATTTAAGCAGTAAGCGTTACGTATAGAATTATCTATAGTTGATGCGAAATTCCAGCCGATGGGTAGATATACATCAATTTATTACGTTATTGGTGCCCTTATTTTGCATTGGATGGTTGTTTTACTAATTACCTTTTTTTTCTCTTATGCTTCATAATTGATCGTTTAGATTGTTGGAAAAATTGGCCAGTACCTGTACCTTACCTCAGCCAGAATTTCTTCACCTACAGACTCACTAATTAACACACGTTAATTAATTTCAATAAAGTAAGTCGGCACTGACGGCAGCACCCACGGCCGAGGGAATGTGTGTGTATATATATATATATATATATATATATATATATATTTGTTATTTGTTTATAAATTTTTATTACTCTAATTAATTATTTCAATTAAAATCATATATTTTGATGATAAATTTAACATTTACTTTCAATACTATTTTTTTGAAAACAATCTTCTTTATTTTTTTTTCCTATATTTAATAAAAAAGTTTTCTAGGTTTGTTTGTTTCAATTATTTCAATTAAAATAATGTATTTACATGATAATTTTATTATTTTTCTATATTATTTAAAAAAATTATCGTTATACATATACAAAAAAAAAGTTCGAAAAATAATACTGTAATAATTTAGCACCCCTGATGCCTGAGCGAGATTCTAACTCCTTCCATATGTCGCTTAATCATGTGAAAACTCAAAATAAACTAAATAAGATTTGTTTGGAAATGTAAATAGATTTTGGAGTTTTTGGTTTCAATATTATTTAGTTTTAAATATGATAAAATAAGATTTTAGCTTAATTAGTTTATAGAATTATATTTTTAACAACAATCCATCTCAAACTTTTCATAACTTTTTTTTTCTATTCACATATCTATTTTTTTTTCTACCCTAGCTAACAACTAGGGTTACTGAACATCATACTAACTTATGAAGAGTTTAATTATTAATATATAATACTAAAACAGAGACATGGAAATCCAATGTGGCGGGCTCTGGCGCAATTTGCTTACGTGTCGTTCTCTGGTTCAATCTGGCCTGGATTTTTTGACACGTCAATTAATGATGATCCAATAAATTTAAGCCACGTTAGATGATGACCCCGTATCTTTATCCACGTGTCATCCTATATGTCATTTTCATATCTTAAGCGGTTACAAAATCTATCATTTTACCATGAGTTATTTTATAAATATTTTACCTTGAATTATTTTATCTTTAGTGATTAAGATTGATTATTTTATTTCATTATATCTAATAATAAGATTTTATTATTAATTAATTATCTATTGAAAAATAAAATCTTATAACTAAAATATTTATATTAATTTCTAGCAAGTATTAACCAAAGTAAATAACGCCAATGTTTATCTATAAACTTACCCTATACATGCTCACCGGCCTATGGGTCACAAAATATTAACAACCATTGACTAAAATTTTTGGTTTACAGTATGTTTCGAATATTGTGTATTTTATCAAGTTCAATTAGATTAATGTAAATAAATCACAAAAGGCTATCAAAATATATTGATTATGATAACGATTTTTTGAGTTTCTTTGATTAATTAATTGATAAATATTCGGTATTAATATTAGTATAATATATTTATTAGTATAATATTTATTTTCTTCATGGGATATGATATTAGTATATTATATGTAGTTGTACGCTTTTAAATACTATTCTATGCTACTACAATATGTTAATTTTTCAAAGAAAAAAGAGATCAAATCAATCTAACTTCAAAAATTATCAAAAAAATAATATAGCTCATAAGTTTAAAATCTTAGATTAGGGGAAGTACGTATGTTTGCAAATTTATAATGAACATATATATAGACCAATTTGATTTAATTTATTGTTTGATCAAATCTAGCTCTCTACATTTTTTTTTCACTGACATTAATTTTAATAAACTATAATCTATTGTGAATTCAAAAATGATCACATACAATTAGATCCATTATACATATTGCTTTGTTTAACGACAAAATAATTTGTTTTATGAAAAAATATTAGGAAAAGAATAATAAAATTATATCATAAAAAATTTAAAATTAAATGTCCTTAATCCAGCCTATAGATTATCACACGCTTCTATAAAATTAAATTATTGCTATAGAAAAATGAAGATATAATTATATTGATGATTGTTTATATATTAATATGTGTGTGTATATATGAAGTGGAGAAGAGAAAGTATGTATTTTATAATATTTTAGCGATTAAAATTTAAAATAATAAATTGATAATAAGTAGGAAATGAAAAGGTTAAAAAATAATATTTTATAATATTACACAATTTGTGCATGAATAATAATACTCATATAAAAATAAAAATAAAATAGACATATTAAAAAAACCGCGAAGATCGCGGATAATAAAACTAGTTTAACTAATTTAACACACATTATCCATCAATTGTAACTATCCTATCATCTTCAGCTACTCCTTTAGGATTGTATTGCCAAATTGACCCTAAGTGAACTTGTGTTGTGCATGAATACATATGTTTAGTTAATAAAAAAAACTTTTTCATCTTGATTAATGGTAACCAAACTCAAAATAAGGAAATTATATATGATTAATTTTTAAAAAAGAATCAGGTAATATTTGAGTGTTCAAAACAATTTTTTGGTTTATTCGATCAAGTCAAGTCAAATCCGGCCACCCGGCCACTATTCTATAAAACCTCATAACCCCATCAAGGGTCACCTAGATTCCGACTCAAACCCACCCATTGTTCTATAAAACCCCATGACTCCATCAAGGATCACCTAAATTCCGACTAAACACTTGACCCCACCATGTCGTCAAGGCTGCCAAGATCCGATTAGACCACTATGATTCGTCAAGCAACCCGTAAAAAAAAAACCGTCTAGACTTCACCTAAATCTTTAACCCTATCTTATCGCCAAGCATCCGCTAAATATTTATTAAAACATTTAACCCAGCCTATTTTAATTAGTATAAGAATAATATATGTGTCGTCACACATAGTATCTTGATTCCCGAGTATCGTATATTATAACAAATTAAAGATGCAATACATAATCTTCTGTAATTTTTATAATTAATATAAGTGGGGGCATGAAGAAGAGATGGAAGGAAGCAAAGCATGAAAGCAACAATAATTGAGATAGAGACAAAAACTAAACATTGAATCCAAACGAGGCCTCAATGAAAGGAGGCGAATAGGCAAATGGCAATGGATGATTAATTAAGTGGGGTTGGCCCCAGAATTCAATACGATAGGACTTAAGGGTGTGGGATGTCTGAAAGTTACGTTGTGGGGTGGGGGAGGTGAAGGGTAAGGGGGAGGGAGGACTCTTCTAATCTTCACACAATCACACACAGAGGGACACACCTGCACCAGTTGATGCCACTCCACCTCCTTTCTCTGTCTTCTATTAGACAGTCACCAACTGCCTTCTTTTTCTTCCATTTGGTCGATTATATCATTATCACCTCCATTATTTTATATTCTACTTTTTTTTTTGACATATTATCCTCCCTAATATGCAAACAAAGGAATAATTGATGCGGTTTATGGGGTGGTTTAATGTAGACATGGCTATGGGTCACGGATTGGGCGGGTCGACCCATGACCCGCTGGATTGGTGACTCGGCGGGTCATAGTCAAAAGGTCGAAGGGTTGGTTCGGTTTGAGGGTCAGAGTTAAGGTCGGAGAAAAGATAACCGTGACCCGGCGGGTCAATCCAATAGGTCAGTGAATTTTTTTTTTAAAAAAAAAACAACGTTTATTAAGTTCAAAACTGCGACATTTTTATTTAAAACGGCAATGTTTTAGTTCAAAACGACAACGTTTTAGTTTAAAGTTGCATCATTAATTAATTGTTGTATTTTTTTTTTCTCTTTTTACAACCAAAACGATGTCGTTTGAGTCTATAACAACATTGTTTTTGTCTAAAAAGACATCATTTGAAACTTAACAATTCAATATGTAAGTTGTTCTTCTCTAATGATACAATTACTAACGTGTAATATAAATTAATTTCGAAACTCCTGTGATGAACTATACTAACAAAATATCAATTTAAATAAAATATGAAAGTATCATGGTTTAATAAAAAGACAATATTACTAATGTTTAATTTTGAAACAATTATAACTTTTCATTCAGATATTGGATTGATGTTTATCATATATCAAAATGAAGATATCAAGGAACAGAACATGTATAGGTAACTCGTCGGATGAAAGGAGGGGTGAATGCCTCCCTTTATCCCTTCCAGAGTTCCAGCTCTGTCCATGTTCCTGGAAGACTAAATTGGTAACCGTGAATGTTCTTAAATATCTACTCCATCCGTTTAAAAATATAAATCCTTTTAGGCTTACATTTTTGTTGAAAATATAAGTCTTTTTAGGTTTTCTAGGTATTGGGATATGAGAAATGTTATTTTTTTACTCTTTACTCAAATTTTATTGGTTGATGAGAATTGTGTATAATTAATGAGGGATATAAATGAAATATGTTTATGATTTTATTAATTTGTGTGGAAATGTTTAAAAAAGCTTATATTTTTTAACGGGGTAGTATAATCTTTCAAAGATTGGTCGGTGTGACACGTACCCCCAATTAGTTAACGTAGTGATATTGCACACTTTTATCCTCTGTTAGGCACATATAGTGATTAGTGAATCATCAGAGTCTTCCGGAAGGGACCTAATCGATAAAGATGATCCCAGGGTAGAGGTAAGGTGGTAACTTCGGTAAGGTGAAAGTCGATGGAATATTTTACTAATAAAAATAAATTCGCTCCCAAGCCCCACAAGTCCGTCGTTGCAAGTTGCAACGAATTGGCATTCATTCACTGTTCACACCACGCGGATATAAATGGCCTGAGCTCAACCCCTGCTTTGTTCGCTGCCACTCTCCCACCCTCTGCCTCCCCCTATCTATCTGTTTCTTCTCCGCTATCTCCACGACAATCTGCGTGCCTTATGATAGCCTCCTACGGTCACCGGAAGCCTCAGAGCCGCCGCCGCTCCCCCTGCTCCGTCGGCTTCCCCCGCCCCCGCTTCTTCCGCTACCGCCGCTTGAGGTAGCCTCATCACTCAATCATCCCCTCCGCTTTCTCCGTCAGATCCGGATCCTGTTATAGATAACATATTACAGTACAATTCAACCGAACTCCTCAAATCTCCTTTCGCTACATCGGTCTTTTCCTTTGTTAGTTGTCGCTAGCGTAGTTGCAGATGCCGAGTCCTAAGCAGTCGCACCGGGACGCCAGGGGGAGGTTGTCCACGGAAAAATCGATGTCGTTTCACGGCAAGGGATCTGCTATGACTGGCGTCCCGGGACAGCTCCGGCGGCCGAAGACGCTCCCGGAATTGCCTACTGCGTCGATGATAGGCGCCGGGAGCCTCCAGGCGTCCCCGTCGGCGGAGGGGAAGCCGAAGCTGACGAAGCTTCTGTTGAAAGTCACAATCCAGGGGAGCCTCGGGCCGGTGCAGGTGCTAATAAATCCGGAGTCGACGGTTTCCGATCTGATTACGGCGACGGTGAGGCAGTACGTGAAGGAAGGGCGGCGGCCGGTGCTGCCGATCTCCGATCCAGCCAGTTTCGACCTCCATTACTCGCAGTTTAGCCTAGAAAGTAAGCTTGCTAGCTTCGATGAATTCTTTTCCAATCAATTCAAACCGCGTTCCCTTTCCGATATCGATCAATTGAGATTATGATTTATGAATTGTTCATCAGGTCAATTGAGCTGTAGAAGATTCTGACGGAAGATGACTTTCATTTCGTTTAATTGCAGGTCTGAATAGGGAGGAGAAGCTGGCGGAGTTGGGATCCAGAAATTTCTTCCTGTGCCAAAGAAACGCCATCGAAACGGCGTCGTCTAGCAGTTGCTCGAAGCAGGCGGAGAAGGCGGCAAGAACTGGGTTCGGGCTGCCCTGGCTCAAGTTCATGGGCTTCATGCAATGAATTACCCGGTGAGGTCTATAGCAGTACCTACTAGATAGGCGGTGCCCGGCCTTTATTTTTATTTTTTTTACATTTTGTTTTCAAAATTTATGAAAAAATATGTGAATATATATAAGTACTGTAATCGGTCGTTGCTTCGGTTTGTTTTGATTCTTATCCTGTTAATCAAAACGGGTGGACTATTTTAGTTGTACATGTACACAGTTGTAATTTTGATGGAGTAAAGCAAACATATAAGCCTCTTTCTTGGCTCTTGCTTCATTTCATTACCGCACTTCACGGTGAATAAAGTGATAAAATTGTAAAGAACAATTTTTTTTTTTTTTTTTTTTGTTGAGCAAAGAACAATATATTTAACACGTCATAAAGAATAGCTGAAAATGAACCCACAGGAGTAATGCATCTATTTATCAAGACGACAGCAGTAACAAAGCTGGTTTGTACACCGTTGTGTCAGACGAGGAAAAAAATAGTGAGGATGACACCGATTTTGCTAGGCAAAAATACACTTCATGTAAGTAGATGATAATATTTCTGTAAAAGAAAATTTGATAAAATGATCCACATAAGAAGAAACAAGAGACCCCCAATTCCAAGTCTAGCAAGATGAACACTTTATTTATAAACCATGCACACAAATCAAATCATGAATTAGAAAAATAGAACTCGGATGAAAAATCCACGAGATAAATAAATTAACTAAAGGATCTCCGTCCACCAACATACTTGGCAAATTATTCTATCTAATCAAATGAAAGCTGAACTTTCAAATCATTATTAGGACCCTTAAACTTGCACGTTTCTTTAAAAAAATATAAAAAATGATGAATTTATTTCATTTTATTCGATCAATCAAATGCATACACTTGTACTCCCCTGTTCGAAAATACGTTATTTGACTTTTTAATACGTTTTTTTACAGTTTGGGTAAAGTTGGGAGGATTTCAATCACTTATTTTAAAATCAGTGGTTAAAAATCCCCCTCCTCCTTCCCCTACCATCCTCAATTTTTTTATTTTTTTTACAGAGGACTGGAAAACTCTATTTGATAGAGTTAAAACTATATAAAATATTAAAATTTTTATTAATTTAATGTAGTTTTTATCTTCTAAAACGACATATTAAAATTAAAAAGACGTGTATTTTCGAATGAAACTACTGTAGTAATTAAGTAAACATGGGGATCAAATGGACAATAAAATAACATGTATTGAGCTTGTTGATAACAACAAACAACTAATTTGACGGGGGCAAGTGGGCAATCCTTCAATTTCAAGTCATACTCATGTCACAAGAGGGCTAGGTGGAATGTGCTAGCGCCTCTTAAAATTTTAGGTTTTACACTTGTAACATGTGTAGAGCTTGAATTACTTATAAATTTTGCTCAACATTGTTATGATATCTCATGTGGAACGGGGTGCTACAATCTCCCTCGCTTAAAGCAATAACACCCCGTCAGGACCGAGGGCCTGCCCTCCGACAGGAGCGTACTCGAGCATACTATACATTTGGAGCACCTCTGAGCTCGGAGTCGGCTCTGATGTTATATATACGAATAATCTTTTTTTTTCACACAAAGCCATCGTGATGGTCCATAGTAATCGTTGCAAAAGCAACGAAGACACCATGTGACAAATCTGCAATACGAGTACAAATCATGTCCCTGGTTTTTTTTTTTTTGGAAAATCACCTCGTTCTATACTCACTACAATGCTTGAGGCCACTGTAGAAGAAAAGTGGTAATTTGTAATGCAGATATCCTTAGCGCGGAAGAGTAATATATTATCAAGATCGATATCTGCTGACTCATCCCTTCTCCATGGACCGAATCGCTTCTGCATAATACGAGGATATTCGGAGACACACTCGTAAACATTTTCCAAGATTTACGAACATCCTCCCATTCGCTCCTCGGTGAGGGTGGTGCAGAACCAAATAGTGATGATATCTCCCTAGACTTAGAGGTTACTCAGCCGCGTTGATATTTCATTCTCTGTATAACTGAGAAAACTCTTGAAAGTTGGTCAATGTATGGGCAACTTGTTCTCTTTCACTCACCCTCTACAACATCTCGGGTTCTACTTAACTCACCCTCTGGAGCATCTGATTTACTTTACTAAACCTCTGGAGCATCTGATTTGCGACAGTTTCGAGTTCCATTATGTTGGCCTTGAAATTCTGACCCTTCCCCGTCTTCACAAACACTACTTGGTTCGATTCCGTAATACCGAATGAACCAATAAGATCCTCAAATGTAATCCCCCTCTCCACGAATCGCTTCCTCAGTTCCTCAGCAATTTGAATGAACACATTTAACCCCTTTAAAGGATCTGATGTGCAAACCTCTAGCCATTCTTTAAATGATATAAAAAAAACTCACAGGAGATGGCTTTGGCTCTAGCTTTCCCTTTGTTATCATACTGCACCTCAACTACCACGATATCGGTGGACTTGCTATGCGCTTTAAAGCTTCCACTTCGCTGGAATACGGCACGGTGTTTTCACAACATGCGAACTTTCGTTGTAATAACGGAGGTAATTGAAAAGATTCGACGGCTGGCCTACAATCATTAAAAAAAGCTTAACCGAATAATTTCTAAACAATGGTTTGTCATAAATTTATTTATAAATCCTTAACCGAATAATTTCTAAACAACAATATAAAGAGAAGTATTATCACAATGTAAGATGGCAATTGATTATACATGTATAATAAACTTTACTTGATAGCTAAAGTTTTTTTTTAAAAAAAGCTTAATAATAGTGGTTATATTAAAAAAAACTATTTATTTTATAATAAAATATATCATATAGTTTTTTCTTTAATTATATCATTTTCTCCGATTTTATCAATAAACTAAATAGATTTATAGTGTGAAATTAGTTCAATTTTATGAATATTTAAATTTTTTTTATTGGGGTGGTTAGTGAACTTAGTGGGGTAGTTAGCAGAGGTGTGACGGTTACAATGAAGATGTGGCAAAAATTAACGAAGTATAATATTTGGTTGGAAAATAGAAGTTGGTGGTTCAGTTGAACGGATTATATTATATAAAGAGTTTTCATTAATTTTTTTTTAAAATGAAGGCTTTTTATTTGAAAAATATATTATATAAGGTTCTTTTTTAAATAAAAACCATTAATAAAATACGAGTATTTCGGTCATAGACATAAAGTATCACCGGAAAAATAAAATATTTGGCCAAAAAATAAACTTCGTGTTTTAATTGAATGAATTACATTATACAATCTGTTTCTATTTTTTTAAAAAAATTAAAAGATACTAGTACTATTTTGTTAAAAAAAAAAAACTCTATATATGTTTTTTTTAGAGTAACAAAACCCCAAAAATTTAATTTAACTAGTGTGCATGCTCGTGCGATGCACGGGACATGTTTTAGTCACATTGTTTACTCATTTAGTTAATTAGGTGATATATTTTAGTAAGTATCTGACCCAATGTAATTGTATTTACACAATATTTGAGTTACATGTTGGTTATTTTTAATTAATATTAAACATGATCAAACTTTTATTACACATACACATGCGCTTTGACATTAATTTTTATTGATATTTATATAATAATGTACATTAATACCATTTAATTGATTTAATTTAAAAATCTCTCTTCTTTAATTTAAAGTTAATATATATTTTAAAAAGAATAATTAATTTTGAACGATTAGCTAAAATGACATATATTGATTGATTGATGATTGCTTGATGATTTTAGCTGAGGTAAGTACGTAAAAAGAACACGAAAATACATTTTAGTATCTGTTACAATTGTGTTATATATTTTGCTAATTAATTAATATAGTGACTATGTAATCTACAAAATTAATTTTTGAGAACATGGAATGTAATTATCCAATAATTAATGAGATGTCGGTTACATCTATATCTAAATAAATTAAGGAATGCAATCAGCTAAATGTAAGTCGGTAAAAACTGGCCGGTAAATGAACAATCACATATAATTTAATTTAATTATATAGATTTATATTTATAATAATTTAGAACTAAAAGACAAATTAATTGATTATAGGAAGAAAAAAAAATAGATTGGATACACATTTATGGATAAACATTTATGAAGGTTTGCACACTTTTCTTATATTATATTATATTATTATATTATTATATGTAGATATATAGATAATAATAATAATAATATAAAACTAATCTACAACCAATCGGTGGTGAATATTTTAGTTTCGCTCCCTATTATATGTAATGGGGGTAATTTACCTATTTATATATAAAAAGAAAAAAAAAAGTTAGAAAAAAAAAACAAAAATTAGTGTAGCTAATGGGATTTGAACCCTTGATAGTTTGCACCAAAGCTTAGTATACAATCAATAAGCTATAATAATAATAATTTCTTGAATTTTGAAGGTAATGCTAGATATATATTAGGTTGGTTTTTTTTATAATTTAATGAGTGCAATTAATAGAAAAATTTAATGAGTGCAATTAATAGGGCAAAACCCAAAATTATATATATAGTATAGTATAGATAGATAAGCTATAATAATAATAATTTCTTGAATTTTGAAGGTAATGCTAGATATATATTAGGTTGGTTTTTTTTATAATTTAATGAGTGCAATTAATAGAAAAATTTAATGAGTGCAATTAATAGGGCAAAACCCAAAATTATATATATAGTAAGTATAGATAGATATAGATAGTATAGATAGATAGATATAGATAGTATAGATATAGATTATATATATAGTATAGATAGTATAGATGGGCCATGGAGAAAAAAAAGTAAAAAACCAATTAGGCAAATGCCATTACTGTACAGGCCCAAAGGCGGAAATGAAACCCTAGCAAGATGGAAAACACAGAGATCGGGCGCGGAGCAAAGTGGCAACGCTTTGAAAGCGGAAACTCCCTACTATTTAAACCCCACTTGAACCCCATTTGTCTTCCGCCTCTTCCATTTCGAACCAATCCCTACGGTCTTCGTCGCCTCCTCCTAAAACCCCCGCAAAACCCTAGCCATCATCAACGATCAACAATGGAGTTTTGGGGTATGTCTTCCCCCCCTCTCTGCCTTTTCTTCTTGAGCCGTTCTCACTCTACGGTTACCGCTTTCTGGTTGTATATTCTTTTCTGTTTTTTTTTCCCTTTAGTATTACGGACTTCAATGAATTTATGGCGAATAATAGTTTCTGAAGTTGCTTAGGCCTGGAGAATTGTGGCTCTGACTGATTCTTGCTTGTTAATTGTTTCTCTTTATCAACAATCTGTATTTGAAGTAGTTCTTCTGCATCATCCCGTTTGCAGTTGATTGTTCAAGCGCTTTTGGTAAAAGTTGGTGTCATTGCTCATGAAATACGATCCATTATGTGTGTGTAGGTGTTGAAATCAAAGGCGAAAAGGCTGTATCGGTTGAACCAGGGATGGGCCAAGTTATCCATCTGTCGCAGGTACATTTAGCTCATTGAATAGTGCACCTGTTTTCTGACTTGAGGGTAACATGAGCTTACTATTCCTTGGATAACTGTAAATTATATAGGCAACCCTCGCTGAACTCAAGAAAGTGAGTGAGCCTGTGATGCTCTATGCTGGAGTTGATGGCAAGAAATTTGTTATTGGGGTGCTTACTGCTGACAAATTTCCTCAACTGTCATTCGACTTGGTCTTTGAGAAGGAGTTTACTCTTTCCCACAACCTGAAAAACGCAACTGTACACCTCAGTGGATACAAGAGTTTTATATATCCTTTTCTTGGATTTCTTTGTTTGAATTTCATTGTTTCATTTTTATTGCCCATGCTATTAAGCTTCTTGATGCTGGTATGGTAGTAGTTTGATTAGGTTAGTCCAGAATATATTCTCTTGGTTTCTTCCTTGACTTGTTTTTGTCTCTTCTCTCACGGATGGCCCTGAGTTCTCTGGTAATTTCAAGACTCCCTTTCAATGTTTTCTGATCCTTGATTCCTGTGTATCATACCTGATATTTGTATCCTCTATTTTTTTTCCAGACTTATCTGATGAGGAGGATGATGATATTCCTGTTGAGTTCAAACAGAATGGTAGGTAACTAGGTGTATTCAATGGTGGAATGTCTTGTCACCTCTTTTACCATTGTTTGCATGTCCTACTGATATACTTTCCAGGTGTAGCTGCTCTTCCTGCGGCCACTAAGGCAAAGGTTGCTGCCCCTGCTGCCAAGAAGACTGACAAGGTTGAGGAGGAAAGTGATGAAGATGATTCTGATGAAGTTGATTCTGATGGTGATGATGAGGTAATCATATTTTTCAGTGTCTTTTATAATTATGATGTATATACTTCTGTTAAGTTTGGAATAAGACATTGGATGGTTAGAAGCTTGCCTTGTCGTATGCCATAATTTGATACATACCAAGTACTGTTAGGATGAACATATCGGTTTCTTGTCATCTTTAATAGCAGGTGAATGTGTTCGCCTTGTACGTTGCTGCAGAAAAAAATGCTACTTCATTTTTGTTTATGTAACTGCAAGTTTAATTTTGACCTAAACTTGACACTTTTGATTGTTTTTTGATCCATAGGATGATGATGATGATGATGATGGTGACTCAGAGGAAGAAATCTCAGAGGAAGATGATGAAACTCCAGTTAAATCTGTATTGAGCTTCTTTAAAACTTTTCATTCACCATTTTAAGACCAGTTTAGGCCATATTACTCAATATGCATGTTTGATTGTAGGCTGACCTGAAGAAGAGGCCTGCTCCTGCAACTAAGAAGACCCCTGAGGGCAAGAAAGCAAAACTTGAAACTCCAAAGAAAACAGGTGATCTTTCTTTGCTTTCATCAGTTTGGTTAATAATCCCCTATTCATCTTTATTTTTATTTAAGACTGCTGAAATTGTGGTTGCCTTGTCAGATGGAAAGAAGGCTAGTGCTCTTGCTGATACTCCACGCCCAGTGAAAGGTGCGGGCAAGAACGATAAATCAAATGTCAAGACACCTAAATCCGGTGCCAATGTGACTTGTGACTCTTGCAAAAAGTATGTCGCTTTTTTATTCACATTTTTCGCAGGTTGAATACAAAGATAAGAATGAATTCGAACATGTTCTAATATATTTTAACTTGTTTTATGCACAGGTCCTTCAATTCCGAGAAAGCCTTGGAATCCCATTCGAAAGCCAAGCATGCCACCAAGTAGATTGGTGAAATGCTGGTCTATAATGGTTGAAGGTTGAGTTTTGCCGAGTTGGTTTTTTCTTTTTTGCGGACAAGGGCGGTGAGAATGGATGTGGATTGTGGAATATGCAATTTTCTGGTTTCTATTGTGTTTCAACTAGTGGAAGGTGAAATTGAGTTATTGTATTTAGTATAGTTTTCCCCTTTGATGGGACATTTGAATTTTGAACTGCGTTGAGCATTAGAACATTTCGGCCCTGTTGAGTTAATTTTGAAGATGGTGGAATATGTTTGGCATTTTTCTTGCCTAGAATTATTATTCTACTGGATACAAGTGGGTCTATTGTTGGAGATTGCTCTATTGTAACTCCCCAAATCAGTTTTCACCCTACAGATTGCCTTGATTAGCCTCGTTTACAAATACAACTTGGTCCTACCAATGTAAATTAACGGGTAAGGTCTTGCCCTCTCGGTAGACTTGACAAGATCTTGAGCTTTAAAATAAAAAAATTAACGGGTAAAGTCTTGCCCTTTACTTTTTCCCCGACTCTACCAACCCGGGTCCTACCAATCTAATTTTTTTTTTCAATTTTTTTGTGAGGGAAAAATAACTATAAGATAGAATTCCTTTAATTCTGTGTTTTAGGGCGTGTTTGGGGGGAGATACTTTTTGGCAATGGAGAGTATGTAGATACTTTTTGGGGTGGACGGAGTGGAGATTATTTGTGGAAAATAATTTCATGCGTGTTTGGTTGAAAGAAGATAGGATTTTTATATAATAGAGCAAAAAGACTTATATACCCTCAATATTCTTTCACAATTTCATTCACATAGCAAAAGTTAAAATAAAAAAATATCCTCCTCTACTATGCATCGTTCTCATCCATTTTCATCTATTCAATGAGGATTTGCAAATTCTGAATTCGATATATATATATATATATATATATATATATATATATATATATATATATATATAATATTCCAGCCATCCTCTACCGTGTCGTCACCGTCCGCAACGTCTTCTCCGCCGCCCACTCCTCCTACACCGTCTCCATCAAGAACGAGGACTCTCCACCAGCAGCGATGGAGTCGAAGAGGAATTGGGGAGGACGAAGTCGAAATGGGAGGAATTGGGGGTTTAGAAACGAAATCGAATCAATATTTTTGGTGAGACTCCATTGATGGGTATAATCTTCGATTGTGAAAATTGGGAAAGGGGGAGACTCCATTGATGAGACTCTAGGTATAATTCCATTGATGAGACTCTAGGTATAATCTTCGATTGCGACTTCGACATCGTTAGCAGCGAAATGAAGAGTGGATAGGACGATGCCAATCTGAATTTTCACCCAGCTACAACGAGAAATTTCAGCTTCGCCATGGTTGCTTGCTCCGGCGATGGAGCACGAGCTTTCCGAAGGGGAACAAGAAGAAGGGCAAAAAAGGGCAATTGGGCGTGGGAAAAATTCTCTCTCCCCCCCCCCCCCCAATCTTAGAAAATGAAGGTACCAAAAAATGGCATTTCCCCACACCTCCACCTCCATCTCGTCCACCCCCGCCATCTCGCGCCAAACACCCCGGCACGATTCCCCCCTCCCGTGGAGTGTCGCTGCGCCGTTTGGCAGGAGATGGAAGGGGTGGGGGTGGGCAGCGATTTGGGGTGGAAGGGGGTGGAGGTGTGTGATTTTTCCTACCTTGGGGGTAAGGTGGAGGGGGTGGAGGTATGTCAAGATCCCAAATTGCCCTTTAATTCCTGAATCGATGAATTTGCAGTGTTAGACAATATTAACCCCACCAACCTGGGCCCCTCCTTTTTCCCAACCCTACCAATTTGAGCTCCACCAATCTAAATTTCTTTTTCAATTTTTTTGTGAGAGAAAAATTAACTCTACATAGTATAGTTTCCCCACAAATCTACCGCAACAAGACCGAATTACTTTAGCCCTGCATTTTAATACCTAAATGGATGGATTTGCGGTGTCAGATAATATTGACCCATTTAGTAAGCAGAGATTATCTGAAGGAAAATATAGTCGTTTTTGCCATGAAGCGGAAGTAAAACATCTATTGAACCCGGGAGGGGGGGCTACTTTGAGCTCATTCTATATGTGTGTATATGTATGCGTGTATGTATTTATGTATGTAGGTATGTGTAGGGTGTGGTTCTATTGTGCACAAGGCTTAGGGTGTACCTTGTGCACAGATCTAGACCGTTGATGTGAATAAGATGAATGGTCATTATTAAAACTGATTTTTTTTAATTTTTTGTTTTAAATGGTGTGGGACCCATTGTTAACCCCACCAACTCTCCTCAATGGCGTGTGTACTGTACGTACGTAGAACCGCTCCAGTTTGCCTATTTGGTAAGATTTAATTTTTTTTATTTAAAAAACATAAGTGGGCCTGATTCTTTTTTTTTTAACCAAGGGATATATATTATCTTTTTTTTTTTACCTAATTTCGTTGTTTTTAAAAATTTATCAATTTCACTAAATAATGTTTCACGTGTTACCGAATAATATTATTTTTTCTTTCATATCAAAATTTACCAATTCCATTGAATAATTTGTAATATGTTACCGAATAATTTTTTTATGTCTATTAATTTTAGTTTTGAACTTGTGGTGGAATAATGTTTCACGTGTTACCGAATAATATTATTTTTTCTTTCATATCAAAATTTACCAATTCCATTGAATAATTTGTAATATGTTACCGAATAATTTTTTTATGTCTATTAATTTTAGTTTTGAACTTGTGCACCACTTCAGTCAATTTTTATTCGTCTAGGTTTGAAACATTATTCAATAGAATAGTGATATTTTTTTTTTCGGGAAATAGAAACAACCTTATTCAGTTGAATAGGTGACTATGCAGTGGTGTATAAATGATTATTCGGTTGTATATGAGTGATTATTCAGTCGTATATGTCTGTTTAGTTGTATAGTTATACTCGTGTGATGAAGATTTTTGATGTTGTTTGTCAAACCGAAACCTATATATTGACGAATAATGAATCAGATTTCACTGAATAATTGACCCATTCATTAACACTAGTAACCAAAATTCGACACATACATAAGAATAATTGACGAATAATAATAAATCAAATTATACATCTAGAAAACCTTACACTAAATTCGATTAAATTCGACATATAAGTCAGAATAATTCGTCGTTTCTCCCCGAATAACACGGGATCACACAAGATATTCATAAGTTTATACAAGGGGTATAACTTGATAATTAAGGACAATGGAAAAGAACAACAGTAATCCTATGATAATATGATATGATGACACCTTAAATTGATTAATTTGAGATTTCAATTGGCTCCTTTCATTGCTAGTCACAACGCATATCCCCCATTAATGGATGATATTTGCAGCCGAGATTCATTTGACTCTCCATAGGTTTTCGATTTCATGCTTCTGATCAAAAGCCCCAATTTGGCCGGCTTCGTTCTTCTTGGCTCCCAATTCCGAATGTCACCACCGGTAACATCCCCAATTTCGGCCTAATTCACCTCCTTCTTCCTTGGATTAAGGGTATCCTCATTAATGGATGATATTTTTGAAAGAGCGAAAACATAGAAAAATCGCAGCGAAGAAGTGCATACCTCGAATCACATTATGAAGTAATAACAAATCAGTTTCCAAAAAATACACCCAAGCGAATCCATTCGACCTTCGCCTCTCACAGGCCTCCGCTTTGTATTCCTCCGCCTCCTCCCTCCAATCACTCGACCTTTTCCGTCGACACCCAGCACAGATCGACGGCAATGGATCCTGCCTCCCAATCGATTGAAACCAATTATGAGCGAAATCAATCAGGTGCAACAATCCATCTAACGTCTCGGCTTCGGGAAGAGTGATTGTAAGCGGAGGCGATGAGGTTGTTGGAGTTCCCTGTGCCACCGCCGTCGCTCGTCAGCCTTCATCGTTCACCGTCGTGACCAATCGCCGCTTCAATCCATGGGAAGAGGGAAGCCTAAAACTGATTACAACAACGTGGCTAGGTTTTACTGTATATATCTACACGCGCTTGATATTGGGGTTTGGGGCTTTTTTCCATTTTTTTTTACAAAAATCAACTATTACGTGGCGCAATCCTAGCCACCTATTTTTTTAAATCAATGGTCAAAATTTGTGCACAAAGTACACCCTAAGGGGTGTGCACAAGTTACCCATTCTCGGTATGTATATATGTATGTGTGTGTATTTGTGTGTGTGCCTACTTCGAGCTCATCCTACTTCAAGCCAACCTCTTAATTTGAACAATACATGTGGCTTTCCCTTACCAAAATAACCTCACCTTTAATTCTGAGTGTTCTTCCTTTTCATGTTTATGTGGTTAATTCATTTAAGCCAACAGTATCATCAACGTGATCGATCATCTAAATGGACGGGAAGAGGCTGGAGTACAAAGGCGACGAGGCATTGAAGGAGCTAGAGAGGCTAACGATGAACCCTCATGAGGTTCAGGAGAGCCTTTTGAAGGATGTAATCACAAGAAACAAGGACAATGGATACCTTTTCAACTATATGAAGCGGTCAACTAATGTCTCAACATTCAAGAGTCGGTTTCGTGTAATCAACTACAATGTCGTCTTACCTTACATCGAAAGGATTGCAAATGGTGAAGATTTATCTCTTTTCACATGCCAGCCTGTGATTGAGATGCTAAACATGTATCTTTTAATAAACAAACCCCTACTTTTTCAAGTTCTGGGACATCCAATAGAGCTCCAAAGTTAATACCATCTATTGCCAAGATCTTGGCATAATAACCTTATTTTATAACCTCAACATGCCTATTATAAGCCATTATGATACAAGTTTTCATTCACCTTTTTCTTAAATGGCATTACTAAAGGTTGTTCATGATCATAGAAACAAACTCTTTGTATAGGTGTATTTGGGTTCTAATTTGTTGTGGTCATATATATGATTGAATGGATATTGCAGGTTTGGGCGAAGGCAAAGCAATGTACCTCTACCTTTTCAAGGCAGAGACAACAAAGCCTTGCAGTTTAGCAGCAAGGACAGTCCTCACTAGCTACTATAAAAGTGAGCACTTCAAGAACAGGTCAAGGGACCCTTACAATGACTACATCAGCCCTGATGAGGTCATATTTTGTGAAGACAACAACCAAAGCATGTACTGTCAGTTGCTGACGGGGCTTGTCCACCGATCCAAGGTTCTTCGCCTTAGAGTTGTGTTTTCCTCGACGTTTCTCCGGGTCATCTCATTCCTCCAACAAAACTGGACCATGTTGTGCCATGATATCATGACATGCAAACTGGACCAGTCCATAACAGATCTTGGTTGTAGATTCGCTATGCCAACCGTACTCTTACTAGATAACCCAACAATAGTTGATGAGATTGAGAGTGTTTGCAACTGTGATTCTTGGGAGGGGATACTCTGCTGCCTTTGGCCCAAGGCCAAGTTCATTGAGGCGGTGGTCACCGGTTCAATAGCGCAGTATGTTCCGTCTTTGGAGTGCTATGCTAGTGGGAATTTGCCTTTGGCGTGTCCTATGTACGCTTCTTTTGAAAGCTACTTCGGGTTGAACTTGAAGCCTTTGTCTAAGCCTAAAGATGTATCCTTCACCTTTTTGCCTAATATGTGCTACTTTGAGTTCATTCCACTTGGAGATGATGGTAAATGGACGCTCAATTCCAATGTAGACGACGAGGTGCCATCGGATAAGGCGATTGATCTTGTTCATGTCAAGGTTGGTTGTTACTATGAACTCGTCGTCACCGCATTTGTCGGTATATATGTCAATAAACCTTACATGTTATTTGTTATAACACGAGGTTACATTGCTCGCTTTTATTCCATCATTTGTGTTGATTCATGGCTAAATAGATACCGCATTAGCGACGTGCTAAAAGTCATCGGATTCCACAACAAGGCCCCTCAGTTCTGGTTCATTTACATGAAGAATGTGGTTCTAAGCATCGACAATGACAACGCCAATGAGGAGGACCTCCACAAGAGTGTCAGCGAGGCGAAGAAGCTACTAGAGCCTCAGAATGCCATACTGGTAGAGTACACTAGTTATCCCGATACTTCGACAATAGACCTGGACAAGCGCGGGTGGGCTCGTGCCATTTTTTTTTATTAAAGTTAATATATATGTATATATGTAATAAATAATATTAATTATTCATTTTAATATATATGTATATATGTATATATTAAAGTAACTATATAAAAAACAGTAACTATATATTCCATGTAATAAGAAAAAAAACAATAACTGAAGAACAGAGTAGGAGATATAAATAGGAATACTCTAGAAGGAGGGGATGAATAGAATATGAAAAATTTTCGCAAACTTATCATAGATGAAACTTCAAGGCATTGAAAAGAATCTCAAGGTCTTGGGATGGATGTCAAGGTCTTGAAATGAGACTCAAGATCTTGACCAATCTCAGAAACCTGTTCAGCTGTATGAAAATAAAACGTTAATAGAAAGTGCGGAGATAAAAGACACAAAGAACACACAATATGTTTACGAAGTTCGTCTCTAAAACAGTCTCCGCCTCCGCCTAGGGTTATCCAAATCGTAGGCTTTAAACCACTATTATTTCACTTCAGATGAGTCCTAGATACAACCTAGAAGAACTTTCCTCTCTTCTGACAACTTGTAGCCTAACCCGTTACGATCTAGTCAACTCAAAACCTAGTGAAACAATAGCCCCTTAACACCAAAGTGTAGATACGTTTGAGTATAAGGATACTTGTCGTATAACAGGGATTGATTTATACTATAACGCTCTTGTGTTTTCCTCTCTCAACTTAAAGTAAAGCAATTACAATGAGGGAGAGAAAGAAAATCAAAAAATCAGCAGGAAGACGATGAAGTGTAGTGAAGAATTATTTGCTCGCAGATTGAGTGATTGAGAGTTGTATTTTATTGCTTGCACGCCATCTCTTGATATACTGCTGAGTTTTGATCTTTTAGCTGTTTGGACATCCTTAAGTTTAACTTGATTTCAGGCCGGTTTCAATTTGAATTGAGCTCCTCAAAATCTGATGTGTTGTTCAGACCAAATCTTCAAGACTTATCTATCCAGCCCCTTTGAAGATTTAAATTCCTCTTGCAGCAAATCTTAACCGAATTCAATATCTAACAAATAATACATATTCTATTGATTATAACTTTATGTAATAGATAAATCCGAATATAACCACTATTAATCCTCAATATTATCGGTTGCCAAAATCTCAACAAACATGCACTTAATTTCGAAAACAGATTTAAAACAATCTTTAAATCTGTCAAATAATATCAATTTGATATTTGTATGAAATACTACTTTCCATACTTTGTCTTTCATCTTTCTTGCAAAAGCATATTATAACTTATGTGATTTCATCAAGGTGGAGTTATCAGTAACTATAAATAATATTAATTATTCATTTTAATATATCTTCATCATGTGTATTGAGCGGCTCTCGCATGCATATCATAAACAACGCTATGGTGGATGGGTCTTGGAAACCACTGAAGATCACCGGGTATGGCCCGACAATCTCACATCTTTTCTTTGCTGGCGATATCCTTCTTTTTGTAGAGGCTTCTACTACTGAAGTTAAAGTCATTAGAAATTGTCTTGATATTTTATGTCGAGAATCAGGACAAAAGACGTGTTTGCAAAAGTCCAAATTCCTCGTTTATGGAAATGTCAAGGCTGATTTGATTAAGAAAATCTTTAAAGGCAGCGAAATCCAAGCCACATCGGATCTTGGTCATTACTTGGGTGTCCCTACCCTACACACCCGGGTTAAAGGAGCCAATTTCGATTTCATTATCGATAAGTTTACTGCGAGATTCACGGGATGGAAATCGAAGACCCTGATATTGGCCGAGTGCATCACACTTACAAAGTATGTGCTGGTATCTATCACTGCTTATTGTACGGGTGCTTTGTGTCTCCCCTCAGGAACATGTAAGAAAATAGACAAGATGTGGAGAAACTTGGAATGAGGTGGTGAAGCCGAAGGAGTTGGGAGGCCTTGGATTAAAAAGCATGGGGGAAATGAGCTTGGCCTTAAGCGCGAAGCTCCGATGGAGATTCATAATGGAGGATGTTGGGCTATGGAGGGAAGTTATAACGGAGAAGTACATTGGGAAGGCGTTGGGCAAGTCGTCGGGTGCCTCGCACATCTGGAAGTGTATGAGACGGGGACATAGTGAATTGATCAATCCAGGCTTACGGTGGAGTCTAAGAAATGGGGAGAGTATCAGCTTTTGGAGTGATAGTTGGGTCACGGAGGAGCCTATGGACATGCTTGTTGTGCGAAATGACGGTGTGGACCTAACTAGCATGGTGACTGAATATTGGACGACTGGCGTGGGGTGGAAGTGGGAGTCTTTCGCTCATATTCTCCCTTCAAATGTGCTCCTAAAGATTGCGTCTGCGGTTGTGTTCGGAGGCGAGGATGTTCCAACTGAAGACATTCAAAGGATGGGGATTGCTCTACGAAAACCGTCTACGAGGCAATTTGTAGTCGGAAAGAGTGGCAGGGGAATGATGCCCATTTTTTCAAGACTATCTAAAAAATTCAAATCAATGAACGTGTGCATACATTCATTTGGCTCGCCAGCAAAGGTGGAGTCCTCACTAACACTAAGCGGCTCCGACGTGGATTCGGTAATGTCTCTCTGTGTCGTATTTGTAAAAACTCGAATGAGACTCTCGAACATCTCTTTAGAGACCGCGGTACTGCTAATGTGTTTTGGTCGCAGGTGGCAAGGACGGAGCGACTGCAGGAGTCCTGACATCTCCCTTTTGCTTCATGGCTTCGGAGCAACATCATGACCACGGAGAAGCATGTGCTCGGAGAGGAGTGGAATGCTTTTTTCGAGGAAGCTATTTGGAGACTATGGAATAAGAGAAATATGAAGGTCTTTCAAGGTGTCGAGAGACATCCTATAACTAAAGCGGAGTGCGTTCGAACGATCCAACACTATATAGACTAGCTATGGAGAAAGAAGACAGGAATAAGGGACCAAAGGAGAAACAAATACGAAGTATCAAATGACAAAGACTGCCCAAGGGTTGGATGAAAATAGACATGGATGGTGCTCATCGGGACAACGACTGCGTTGCTGCGGGAGGGGTGTGCAGGGATGAGAACGCCAACTAGTGTGGCGGTTTCGCTTTCAACATCGGGTCATGCTCGGTTGCTTTGACCGAGTGTTGGGGAGTCATAAAGGGATTGGAGTTGGTGTGGAACCTGGCCATGGGAAGGTTATAATCGAGAACGATTCAGAAGTGGTTCTTAACTTGATCGCGAGGAAGGTGAGGACCTCGCACCCGCTTTTCAGCCTGTTAGACTATTGCCATGGCTTCCTTTGTAGAGATTGGTCTGTCCAATTTCGTCATGTCTTTTGCGAAGTAAACTCGGTGGCAGATGCCATCGCTTCCTCTGCTTTTTCCTTTCCTTTCAGCTTTCATGTTTTGTCGGATCCTCTTTTGGCATCCTGCCCTTTTTGCTGTTCGATGCGAAGGGAGGGTCTAATATCTGATTATGTAATTTGTAAGCACTATTTGTTTCCTTTATAAATTATGAGGTGAGAGTCTTTCTCCCTTTTCTACCAAAAAAATTGACTATGTATTACTTTGAGTTCCTAAAAAAAAACCCCCCAAAACCTTATTATTCTTAAAAAAAAATCACACTGGGCCCGTATGGAGCATAGTTAAAAAAATGGCTAAAATTTAAAAAAAGTTGAAATTAAAAAATTGTGTAAAATAAAGGTTGACAGATTATGGAATAATATAAACACCGCAGGGGACAAAAAAGAGTTTATTTATAAAAGTATAGCTTATTTGGTTATTATTAGGGATATTATGATAATTTCAAACCAAATAAACAAAAAAAAAATTTCATTAGCTTATTTTTTTACTCAAAATTTTAATATGATTTTGACATCATACATGGTAAAAAGAAAAACAACATACTGGGGATTGCCACTGGGGATTGCCACCCACCACCGACTGCCTACAATTTAATGAAATCCGGTTCTCTCCCCCTCCTCCTCCGGGAGCCACCTCGGCGTGAATAGTTCAGGCTTCGGCCGCTCAACACTACCTACTCCTCTCCGGCCATACCGTTTCGGTGTGCGCCCTGCTGAAGTCCCAAACCCTTCCTTCGAGAGACCCAAAATCTCCTCAGGGAGCCACCAAATCTCATCCGGGAGCCACCAACCCGTCTTCTCGGCGTTATTAGACTCGGCTCCGGCCGGTCGCTACCACCTGTTTCACTGTGGTTGGTCGGTGTGCGTTAATTGTTTCCCCAAATTGGTTTGGGGCTTTTGTTGGTTTTGGGTCCTTGGACCCGTATCGGCTCAAACCTTGGTCAATTTGGCGAAATCCTCCTAGTTCCCAATCAAGGTGTTGTTGCCTTGTGGTTCACCATCCCCGTCCTCTGCGTCTTGGTGGTCTTAATCTTCGACCGATCTCCCTTTCAACAGGGAGCCCTAACCCCATTTGGGATCTCACCTCCGTTGGTCGGATACCAACCGCTATCTCCGCTCCTCTGGGCGTCCCCGCTCTTCTTCGGCGTAACCGGACTGTCAAATCGCACTCTGATGCGCCTCCCTCGGTCTTCAATCGCCCGATCCAAAAACCCCAATATTTGGCCGGTGGTTCTTCAATTGGATTTTTAGCCTCCATCCCAGGGTTAGTCTTCTTGCCGTGGTCCGCCTTCGGTTGTGCTCGACGGCGCTGCCTTGGTGGCGGTTGTTCCCCGTGGGTTTCGCCAATGGTTATTTGCCTTAAACCACCTCTTATATACATATTTACCGAAAACCACCCACTAAAAGCCTTCCGTTATCAAAGTCCCACCCGCTCCAACTTTCCGTCCATATTCTGTTAAACCCTTTTGATTATTGTTATACATTTTATTTTTAATAGAATTTAATGAGAAAATAACAATTTTAAAAAGCTACATTATTAAACATATAGATTGAAGAAACTCTTCCATTTTTTTCAAATTGACTCCATTGAAATCTTTACTGCATTATTCCAAAATTCCAATCTTTCAGATCCACTTTACCTCTTGCAAATCCCTCCCGTTACAGTCGCAAATCCGAAAAATGGGGGCAAATATTACAAGGTGGGACTTGAATGTGAATTTCGATTTGGTGTAGAATTCAAAATTTCCCCAAATTATGACCTGAACTTGAGTTCACAACTTCACATCTCATCCATCTGCACCTGCAATGTAACTTAAAACCCTATACACCAAAACCCCCAAAAATAAATTTAAAATTGAGCATGAAATAAAGCAAGGAAATGAAGTGTCACGGAGAAAAGCGGCTCCTTGGAGAAGCCACCAACGTAGAAGGCAACAATGTCGATGGAGTTAAAGCTCTTCGGCCACCAACAATTTCGCCATTGAAGTTGAAGACAAAGATGAGTATGGTGACGATAATGGCGGAGGTCGAGTACCAAGCATAAGAACAACACCCACAGAAAACTCAACAAGTAATTACCATTCAAGCTTGATGGCACGCGCCGCCATAGTTGCAAAGGTGTTTGATGGAGATCTTAGCGGTTTTTTTTTTGTTTCTAGGGTTTACAATGAGATAAGATTTGACTTTTAAGAATAGGAAGTGGGAGGAAGAGAGCCTAAAATATTTTTTTTTGGTTTTAAATTATTTTCAATTCATTAAATTTTATTAAAAAAAATAAAGGGTATAATAGTAATTGAAAGAATTTAACAAAACAACAACAACAACAACAACAACATTCCCAGTTAATCCCACCTAGGCAGGGTCTGGGGGGCCCAGATGTACGCACTCTTTCCCCGACCAGGTCGGGAGAGTGTTTCCTAGTGGCCCAAGCACCTGCGAAAACTCATAAAACAACTAAAGATAGAAGTACAAAACAAAAAAAAAGGGCACAATAGGAAGGCAAGATAAGGGAAAAATGGGGCGGTGAAAGGATACGGATTTTGCAACTCTGCTGAGACTCGGCTCAACCCTCTCTGACCTGGATGCTGCTCCTCCACTGTGACCTATCTCTAATCATGCTCTCGTTAAGATTTAACAGAACATAGATGGAAAGTTGGGTCGGGTGTGACTTTGCTAACGGAAGGGTTTTAGTGGGTGGTTTTCGGTAAATATGTATATAAGGGGTGGTTTAGAGCAAATGACCATATTTTAGGGGTGGTTTCCTGCAGTTTACCCTTCTTTGGGGGATGATTTTCTAGGAAAACAAACACGACCCACTGGAGTTTTCGGCAGCAGCAGCTATCTTCAAAGTTCCAACTTCCAACTCTTCCCCTAACAAAAATCTCCATTTTAGCGAAAGCTTCCCCTCCCTAACCCACTCTCTCTGAGAACTCTACACCTTCCTTGTTATCCATAAGGTGAATTCACTCCTCCCTCTTGAGTCTTTGGTATCTTCCTAAATTTAGGGTTTTGGACCCGCCCAAATCGATGGAAAGGCACCGAGGGGATCGAGACCGACACTGGGACCGCGAACGAGACCGGGAGAGGGACCGGGATCGTGACCGCGACCGATTCGGCGACGATTCCGACGTCCACCGCTACCGTCGCCCTTCCCGCTTCTCCGACGCCCCTACCAACGCCAATTTTCACCGAAGCCCCGGGAATTTCCATTCTGGATTCTCCCCTGGCGGAGGCGGCGGAGCTCCTCGTTCTTTCGACAGTCCTCCAGGTGCTGGTGGCGTTGGTGTTGCTGGTGCGCCTGGGGGAGGGTTTCGCCCTATGGGGCCTCCTGGAGATGCTGGATTTCTACCCATGGGGGAAGCTGGTTTCGATGCCAATTTCCAGCCTCCTTTGTCCGGCCAGAAACGAGCCTTTCCGTTTCCCGCTCGTTCCGGTGCTTCTCCAGGTACTTTTCTTGTCCATTTGTTGTACAAGATTGGCGAAATGTTGTTATTCAAGCTTAATGACCTATGCTTTGTAAATATCTGCAATGCCTTGTTGTTTCTCTTAAACTAGGTTTTATAGTTGCCAATTACACAATCATATTTGTAAGAAGTAATGCATACACAAACTGCCTCACACATTATTACTAGACTGAGGTTCTATAGGTAGGGTTTAACTTATCATAATTTGGATTAATAGATGCAGCTTACCATCATTGTCAACAACTGAATCCAAAAGTTTATATAGAATAGAGTGATTATTGTATGTGTAGAAAGTTCTTCTTTTATAAATAGTTCTCTAGAATGATGAAGTCAATGACTTTGGGGCTTTCTATAGTGTTGGGCAACCTGTGAGGAAAGAGAGTAGTTATTAGCCTTAGAATCCTTATCAGAGGGAAACTTTTCTTCTTTGATTATCCCTATTATAGATTCAGATGCTTTATCTGTAGGTTTCCTCTCTTCATCTTCTTTTGACTAACCTGCTGCTTCTGGCTATAGAAGCTTGAAAACATAAGAGAAAACTACCTCTAGAGCATCATCCATGCATTGTAATATCCTCCTTGTTAACTTAATTCATTGATCATGCATAAAGGTTAAAAATCCCATACACCTTCGTTATAGATATGTAATACACTCGATCTTACTCCATGACCGAAACATTACAGGAATATGCAGGGCTAGCTTTGAAAGTTCACAACGAGCAATTGACTATTTGACAGTGTTACTATAGTTGGTATGACAGGGACCTGCAATACTCACTTTAGATGTTCACCCAAAGCCTAATATCTCAGCAAGTGGCAATCTTAATAAAAACAATTTATCATCCTAAGTTATCATAGTAGGTACTCATATTGGTAGTAAGCTAGGAGTTGTGCTACCTTGATATTGTAATGCGGGGGATAGAGTTTATTCTTGTGTTGCCAAACTTATGTCAATCAATATTACACTAGTTGAGACTTTACCATGAGTAACTTAAATTGGCCCTGCAATCAGTCCTAGAATATTCCTCTGTACCTTTTGCCTTCATTCTTTTCCCTTTATGGGTCTTTCTTTGGTGCCTTTTTTTCCTTGCGCCTTGTATGCAGTTTGCATTGTTTGCACAGCTCATTCTCTTGTCCACCTTCATTAAAATCCAGTACTTTTGTTTCCATGTCTTCTCTGTGATCTTTTTTGCTACAGTTTGAACTTCACACTTTTTGTGCTGCCATAAACTTCTTTGTCCTTCTCATTACCAATTATTGCACATCAATCATATTGTGTCATTATGAGTTATTGCATATCAATCATCTTATGTTATTACAAGTTATTGCATATCAATCATGTCATGTTATTATGAGTTTGCATATCATCTTTTGTTATTTTTTGGCTTCTTGCATATTGATCAATTTGTGTTATTACCAGTAATTGTACATCAATCATTGTGTTACATACAATTATTTTATAGAAATCATCTTAATTCACTAATAGATACATTTTATGTCCAGAAAATTATGAAAGAAGAGCTTTTGTGAAGCTATTTATTGGATCTGTACCGAAGACAGCTACTGAGGAAGATGTAAGTCTTTTTGTTTGTGTTTGAAGAGATTATCTGCTGTTCAGCTATCTAGCTGTATTTTGATATGTATTCTGTCATCCCTGTGATGCAGTGTGCTTGATTTTTTATTATTTTGCTTTCACTGTTTTTGTGCCTTGCTTATTGATATGTTTATGCCAAAAGTGATGCTAGATGTGTGTTGCATTGGAAACCATAGTTTCCGTGCCCCCAGGGTCCCCACCAACCAACAGTTTCTAGCCTTGGATTTAGAAGGATTCATTATCCTTGCATCAAACATAAGTTTTACTTTTATTTTTTCAGTAGGATTTCCTTGCTTCTAGTCCACTTATATAGACACGATTTGTTCATTTGCTATTTTTTTTTCAATGTTCCTGATGTGATTTTCTAGTTTTTCTATTTCAAAATGTGTTTGTTTCCTTCATCTCTCTCCCTGCTAATATTATCCATTTTCATGATTTAGTACTTTTGCCGGAGTTTGATTGACATCATATGTTATTTTACTTATTTCACATTTCCACTTTTTCTAAAATAAAAGATATTATTTCAGATTCGCCCTATGTTTGAAGAACATGGAAATGTTATTGAGGTTACTCTAATCAAAGACAAGAGAACAGGACAACAACAAGGTATGTTTTTGTAACAGTATTTTGTCAACAGTTCTGCTCTGCTCCCAGACTTTGTTTTCAGGTGGGGCCGATGGGAGCAAGTATAAGCTCTGATTCACCTCAGTTAGTTTTAGCAACAATTTTGGGACATCTTGCTTTTGGTTGCGACCTGTCTTTGTGCAGCACTATGAAGAGGCAACACATGTGGAGTTGCTAAAAATCATGTTTCTTTTAGAGTAGTTCCATGAATGGGGAACTAGATCTTGTTTTTGTAACTAGATCTTGTTCTTGTACTACTACAAATCCTTTTTTCTAGGTTGTCACTGTAATGGGACTCCCTTTTGCCTTGAGTATAAAACTCTCCTATGTCACATTGTTTGGATCATTAACTTTTGTACATAAATTGGCACTAAAAAAGTCTCATCATTGCTTTGGTGGCTGTCAATCACATAAAAGGCTGTTCTTGTTGGGGTAGTGATGCGATTGTTTGATTGACTAGAATCTTGGAATGGTTGTTGGATATTGATGTGGATGAGATGGGTTTTAAGTGAATGGTATGTGACTATGTGATTTATTGATTCTGAATGGTTGGTTGATTCTTTATGCTATCACGCGCATGTTTAGTGCCAAGATGGTGATCTGTAATGCGTGACCTTGAATGTATTTTTTTTTTGGGAAAATTGATGAATGTATATAGAGCAAAACTGCCGGTGGCAAAGTATTACTGCTAATTTTGTGAATTATTGATGCTCTAAGATCAGAACTACATCTCTGATGATATCCGATTGCTTTGTCTTATCCTTGATTTGCAAATCTAGCACCTGTTTCTATTATTCAAGGAGTTGTTCTTAAATGCATTGATTGATTATGCTTAGTGATAGTGAGTAGGTTTTCCCCTATACATTATTACTTACCTTTCAACTAAAACGTAGTGAAGACATATACTCCTTTAACCATGAAACAGTGTGTGGCTGTGGTTGCATCACAGTCTTGTCAACTGCTGGTTCCAGATTGTTTGCTTCTGGTGCATCATCATTATATACTAATGTATTGGTTGTATTTTCATCATTGTCTGCTAATCTAAGAAAACTCTCCATAGCTGATTTTGATAGAAACCACTAGGAGCAAGGTTCTCACTCCTAGGAAACCACTCAAGAGGAAATTGGAGGAGAATCTCCAAATTTGTATTCAATTCAATATTCAATGTCCATAGATCTTGGCTTGGTGCCCACAAGGACTTCCTTGGTGATTACATCCTCCAGCAGGCTTCATATCCTCTTCGATGGCTATTGCAGCCTCAATTTCCTCTACTTCTGTCACTGCAGAAGCCTTAACATCCCCCTCAGCTGCCACTGGATCAGCCCCTGTTTCTTTCTCCCCTGTAGCAGTTTTCATAGACTCAATTTGTCTGAGCCATAAGCTACAAAACTTTAACCCTCAACATAGGCAAAACCTTCTCCAAAACAGCAATACTTGAAGCTACTTCTGGGGACCTAATGTCGGGATAGGTGTAGGTTGGTGGATATGGTGAGATGTGGTGGTGGTGGCTGCATGGAGGAGAATAGGTTGGCAGTTGACACCATCACCACGTCGGATCTACGAGGCTTTGATGCGAAATGATAGGAACCACTAGAACCAAGGGATCTTGCTCATAGGAAACAACTCAAGCAAGAATCTCGCAAGAGGAAATTGTGGGAGAATCACCAAATTTGTATTCAATTCAATATTCAATCTCCATAGATCTTGACTTGGTGCCCCCAAGGACTTCCTTGGTGATCAGTTCCTCTTCTCTGGCAGGCTTCATGTCCACTTCTCTAGCCAGCCTCATATCCTCTTCCGCAGATACTGCAGCCTAAATTTTCTTCTGTCACTGCAGTAGGCTTCGTATTCAATCTCTCACTACAAGTTGTAGCTGACCATTCTTTTATAATGGAAAACCAGTAACTAACTCTTAATTAATAGGAATAAAACATAATCCTAAATTCGGCAACTAGATAATGGAGAACATGGAGAAAATGCCTAAAAACTAGAAAATTGGGATGGGGCATTAAAGAAACTAATTAGCAAATGCAGAAAACTGAATATTCACATCAAGGCAGCCTTCATTGCTGCTATATTTTTCCTTTCACTGTCAGCCTTGATTGCTACCATATTCTTGTTCTTCTTTTAAAGACAAACTCTTACTTTTAGTAGCCTTCAGTCCTTCACTGCTGCGTTTGTTTTTCCTCATTCACCCATGTCAAAAACACCTGATCCTGTAAATGCTTCCAAAAGAAAGAAGGCTGATTTCCAAAGCATCCCATCTGCCTACAAAGTCAATGGAAAACATTACCTCATCTGGTCTTAGGCCTTGAAGACCTATCTCAAGGGAAAAGAAAAACTGAACCATCTGACCGAGGGAGTTCCGGACCCAAAAGATCTCCACTTTCACACTTGGGATGATACGGATTCAATGATCATGTTCTGGCTATGGGAATCCATGGAACCAAGTGTTTGTGTGTCATGTATGTTCTTACAGACTGCATAGATGTATGAGATTTCATCAAGAGGCCTTACTCCAAGGCTCCAAACCCTGCTGACTCGTTGGAACATGCCTCATCTCAAGAGAGTGCCACCGGGTTTCACACCTCTTTCTCCTACCAAGGTGTGTAGACTAAAGAAAGCTCTTTATGCATTGCCCTAGAGAGCCCCACCTTTTGGTGGTTTATATAGTACTCCACTATTTGAAAGGCAATCTTGGGAAAGGATTCCTGTTGAAGAGAGGAAACAAACCTTCTTTTCAAGCTTATATAAATGTATATTACACAAGCTGAGTTGTAGATAGGAGGTCTACTTCTGGTCATTCTGTTTTACTTGGAGGAAATTTGGTTAGTTGGCTGAGCTAGAAGCAATGTGGTTGCTAGGTCTTCGACCAAATCTGAATTCAGGGCACTTGCTCACGGGTTATATGAGTTGTTATGGCTACAGATTGTTTTGAATGCTCTTAAAGTGAAGTGGTAAAGGCCAATGAAACTGATGTGTGACAGATTAGCAATTAGCCATTGGCTTAGCTCACAATTCAGTCCAAAATGACAAAACTAAGCACGTAGAAATTGATTGACACTTCATAAAAGAGAAACTTGATAGAGGTGTGGTTACTCTCTCTTATATTCCCTCATATGGGCAAATTGCAGATGTGTTAACAAAAGGACTCCATACTTCACGTATTCATTGGTTAAATACCAAGTTGGGAATGGAAGATGTTTATCACCCAACTTGAGGGGGAGTATTGAATATCTTTTTAGGAAAGATTTTATTCAGGATTATTCTAGAGATATTCTAGGATATCTATACATAATATCTTGTATATTTTTAGATAGTTTTTATTCTTTACCACCTTTCCTTTCCTTGTCACTCTAGATCTAAGACTGTACATATAAGCCTATTGTTCTGGCTGCATTAATCAGTTCTTACAAGATTCATCTTCTTCCTATTCTTTAGTAAGCTACCTTGTATGCCCATTTCTGTTTGTCTTAAGGGCCTCACTTATTTCCATGGATCATTTCTTGCTATGAACTCTATTTTTGGACATGGAGTGGACTTTGGAGGATATGCATGTGGTTCCACCTTTCATCCTTACGCATTACGAGTTGAAGTTGAGAATTTATTCATTTTTATACTTCGTGTTCATCAGTTCTGTTTGGCTAAGCTTTGTTTAAGCTGTGTAAGAATGTAAGATATGTTGCTTTCTACTTAACCAGTGTCAGCTCTTGGAACTTTGATGCCATGGAGTATTTTGAGGCTCTAGTAGATCTACATGCATGGTTAGCTTTCGTCGTAGAAGTGATTGATTGTAATGATGTGATTTCAATACCATGTGGCCATGCCCTTGGTTGGCATTTTTACTAGTCTTAGTGTTACATTGTCCAGTGATATGGACTATATTTCTAGGGGCTCTGTTTTAATGGGTTTCATATCATATCATGGGAATCAAAATGATATGTTATTGTGTTTACGGTTCCCCTTATCTCTCATTCTGCATATGTTCTGTTCTCTGTTCGTGCAAACGAATGTCCGACTTTATTGTCAACAATGATTCAGCGGTTGATATATGATGGATCCCATGGGTGGTAAATGATCCGTTGGGAAAGTAGTATTGTAATGGAGAGATTTCATTTGGTCAACGTTGCGTTTGAACAGAATGACATTATATGCACCTTTTGCCAAGCTGTTTCCTTGAATTATACATGGGATCTAATGTTCCGTGCCGTGTATTTTGTGGTGCTGAAACCTATATCGTTATTAGATCTCAGAGACCAGGGTGTTTTTTTCTTTTTCAGTGAGTGCTTGTGAATTTTTTGAGCTCAAATTGCAATTTTTTTTTTTTTTTAAATTCCAATTAAGCTAGTCTAGATTTTGATGGATATATTAGTTTTGCACTTGCCATAATTTGGTGGTTGACTTCGTGCAAGGTCTTGCCATATTTTTGATATACGGGGCCCATCTATTGTAGCTACAATTAATTAAGGAGATTGTTGTCAATAAGGTTCTCTTTATATGTTTGGCAATCCATGTAATCATCAAAATGGAGGGATGCTTCAAGTGACCTTACTAAAAAAATACGGTTATGTAAAATCTGTGCTAGTACCACATTGAGCTGATCCTTTCAGACCTTACTCTCATCCATTCTTAGAATGGACGAGTCTTGGTATCACCCCCCAAAAATATCAACTGGGCAACAGTGGATCAAAATTTTGGAATCTTTGCATGTATCATGCACATAGTTTCATGCAGATAATGTGTCATCTGAGTTGTCAGGTTGTGTTTCCTTTAGTCTGTAAAACTCTTTTGCTTTACTTGTTAGCTACTACCCATTTGGTAGTATGGTCGAATACCAGTGCATAGCTTCACAGCTGAGAATATTTGGTGTGGAAAACTGATGGGAAGTTAACTAGTTTCATGCTTCTTTAGCAGAGGTATTTTGAATTTGATACTGAGGCTGATGTTGTACCAAATATCTGCTCTCCTGTTTTCTGTTCAGCAAATCTGATATCAGTAGGCCCATTAATAAGGGAATTCTGTAATATATTGATATAGCTCCAAATATTTTTCTATGCCATAGTGTAGAAATATAAAGGTAGCTTGCCATTATTGAAAGATTTTATGTCAATTGGTTGTTGGAGAAGGAAGCATCAAGGGAGCTCAGATTTGTTTTGCAGTCGTATTTGTTCCTTTCTTTCTCTGTGCTTTGTTCTTGTTCCTGTTTACTCGGAAGGATTGCCCTTTACAAAATTAACACCTGATTGGAGTGTGGAGAGGAAGTTGGTCTGAACTGAGATTCACTAAAAATATTTTTCAGATATTAAAAAGAAGAAATGATCGGATAATGCGCAAATCACATTATTTATTAATGGCTGAGCATAGCTTGTTAAAATTCTATTTACCGCCCTATGAATTGATGAAATTACGTGAATTTTGATGCTTTGTTACTGCCCAAATACTAGCCTGCAATGTCTTAACTGTGTTTGGGTAAATATGAAATCTTGCAATCTCCAAGTTTCCGTTTACTTTATAGACCTTTTAGCTTCTTCCCAGTTTGAATGTATGGACCTAAAACATTGGAAGGGAATAATATACTTGATGGATGAGGATTTAAAACCTATGCTTCTACAGGGTGTTGTTTTGTGAAATATGCTACTTCAGAAGAGGCGAATAGGGCCATCCAGTTTTTGCACAATCAATATACCTTGCCCGGGGTAATAAATCCATTCACCATTCTCTTCTTTTGCACTTCTGGGCTAATAGGGTTTCTTTCAGTAAGCTGCATTTATAATTTTGTTTTACAGGGAATTGGTCCCATTCAAGTTAGGTATGCTGACGGGGAGCGTGAACGCCTTGGCAATGGTGCACATTTTTTGAATTTTTGCATTTTCTTTATATTTCTACTTGTCTGTACATACTTTCACGGTCTTACCTAGTTGATATATTCTGACCTATTGGTATATTCAAACAGTCTTGCCTTGCAAGCTGGTTAAACTATTTGCTTTACACAATGTGCTACGGTGCATTTGGTTTTTGAATACCCCTCTGAATATTTGCAACTTACAGGATATAAGAGTGAAATTAGTCTGAACTACTTGCTTATGTCATGGTCCTTTAGATAAATGCTGTGACCGAATCCTTATGTGAAATCCTCATTGTCTGCTATTTCATTGCTAGCTGCAGTTGAATATAAATTATTTGTTGGCTCATTGAATAAACATGCGACGGAGAAGGAAGTTGAAGAGGTTTGTACACATACTCCATTGTAATTCACCTTAAGTGTTAAATAAGGTCTCATGATGCTTTCCATTGATAGTATTTATAATCTTCAAAGTCCTTTTACTGTTGAACTTCCATTTTATGCTCTCTCTCACAACTGTGTGTATATGTATGAATCTCTACAATCTACATACTAGTTTATTGGATTATTTCTTTATGGAGAAGCCCTATTTCCATTTTGCTTGTTGCTTAACTAAGAAATATCTGTATCTGCTTGTCAAACATAATATGACACCTTTAAGCTTCTTCACCTGGCCACTTTTAGCATGTGGGTTCAAAAGTTAGTCAAGTAGTTTTGTGTCGTGATTGCCTTTGCTGACCCATTTGAGTATTAGCAGAAGCAACCTATTGGGGATATTGACCATTCTTAATTATAAGAAACAAGGAGTGGTGTATGTTTTGAGACATTAAAATATTCCACGAGAGTAATAAATGAAGTAACCTCCTGAGATAAATTCTATATTACAGTAGTATTTTTGTTCCCTTTGTTTGGACATTTCAACATAATTAAAATTGGAAAAATTTAGCCAAATTTATTGAACTTACAGACTTACTAACATAAGTTACCATATTTAAATTGAATATTAAATGCTCCTCCAAATGCATTCCATTGAGTTGAATGCATTTTGGATGGTCATTTATCTTTGATTGTGTTACTGCATTAAATAATGTCTCAAGAAAAGTTGTATTTTTAATGGGACTTTGATATCAGGGTGGAGGGGTGTACTACAAATCTCTTTGTGCTCATGGAAGCTATTTATTAGATAAAATCCTTTCTTCCCAGGATGTGAGGATCAGGATAAGGAATAATATAATTTCAAATATTCACACGGTTGGATTAGTTGGAACACAAATTTCATTTTGATTTTCTAGCTATGTCCAGTGTTGTCTTGATTGTGCTGCTGAGTTGCTTTCTGGTTGTATCTTCATAATCTGACGAATTGACATGGACCTTCAAGATAATTGGAGGGAGCCTGTGGGTACTCACAGTAGAAGAAAATAAGCAAAAAATAAAACATTCGGAGTATTATTCATACCAACAAAAAGAGTTTGCTATGTAATCCTTGACATACAATTCAGAAGCAGCATTATGTTGATATTTCATTCTATTGTTTCTAGAACTGTTAGGTGTATTTCCATTTCCATCCTTTCAGTTGGTATTTTTTTTCTGAATACTCAGTTTGACAACTGCAACAGATATTTATACCTTATGGACGTGTTGAAGATGTATACCTCATGCGTGATGACCGGAGACAGAGTCGAGGTTTGCTTTGCTTTTTTCTCGAAATTCAGTTTTCTGAGAGATACTACTGTTGCTGTTTTAAGATGCACTCTCATGCTTTCACTGGGTACCTCAAATATTCATATGGTTATCTGTTCTTCATTTTGTCTAATGTCAAGTGAGATACATGATGGCTCACTCACAACCCACTCACAACCCTCAAATGCTCACTGTCTTTCTATCATGCCTAATTTGCATCTCACACTCATCTTGTAGGATGTGGATTTGTAAAGTTTTCTCAAAGAGACTCTGCAATGGCAGCCATTAATGCTCTTAATGGCATTTATACCATGAGGGTAAGTATATTGTGAGAATGACAATGTTGTTTCATTGGTCATCTGCACTATGTTTCTGTGACTCATTTTTATTTTCCTCCGTAGGGCTGTGACCAACCACTAATTGTCCGATTTGCTGATCCTAAGAGGCCTAGAACAGGAGAACAAAGGTCTTTTTTTTAATCATTTTTATTTTCCTCGCTTACCTTTTTATCCTTAATAATTTATTTGCAATGCTTTATCCTCTTATATTTTCACCCAGCAGTGGATAAGACATTTGCAAATCTTCTAGTTCACTCTCATGGCCCTTCAATGACGAATTGTCTTCTATACATATTATTACCCACACTTTGCACGGTTTCTCAATAAATTATTTTATTATATTAGTTATGTTAGTTCAAAAAAAAAAATTATGAAGGTGCGGAAGATTTCAAGTATACCTATATTAAATTAAATTTAAATTTAAAATTTAGTCGGATTGAATAATTTATAGATCAAAATTCTTTAAATCATCAATGTGATAAAAAAAACTTCTAATATTTTACAGCAAATAAAACAATGTGAACTAAGTAACCATATAATTTTTTCTTTTTGTGGTAAATCAAAGCTGGTGAGAATTTTTGTCGCAAATATAATTTTATACTAAAACAACAAGTACAACCAAAAATTCAAACAAAGTATATCTACACTATAAAATATGGTGTGTGATACACTTTAACTACATATTACATGCGCTGAGTCCTATCCATGAAAGTTTTAAATTTAAGAATAATATAAAAAAAAGACCAATAAGGCTTTTAACCTGTTTTGTAAATATTTTAGACCCAATTTAAATGGACCGATTCAAAATTAAATCAACATGCAACCATATAAAATAATATTTTTTCTTATGTTGATTTCAGCATATTGTCAAATGGTTTGTTAAAAAAGTTATAGAAATATCGGTCATTTATATGTAATGAACTAAGATAGCTGTTTAAATTATATTTGTCCAAAAATCCATTATATCATTTGATCTACATACCAAAACATGTATAGGATGAATCGACGTGGATTTTAAATATCCAAAGATCCAGGTCATTCAATTTTTCCTATATCAGTTTTTGATTAAATATAACTAAATTGAGGCTGTTTTTAGGGCTAGTTTTATTACCCACATACTACGTGATTCTTTTAATACATTTTATTTTATTACATCAATCACATTTGAAATAATGTAAAATAATATAAAGTGAGCATATAATTTTTATTATGTTATTTTTTATGATAAAATAAACACATTTATTTCTTGATCAATTGTGTCTTTTCTCTTGTTAAGAAATTTTATAATAATTTTTTTTATATCCGTTTGTGCCAAAAACTTTTCATAACTTATTAATTTTGTAAATTATTTATTTATTGAAAAACTTTATTCAATTCGTTGTTTAGAAGACATCGTAGCCTCGTAGGTGTACAATCCTTGTTTCAAGAATATATACGCAATTAACATCGATGACATGTCTATGAAATAAATTAATAACGGTTTGTCCCTTGCGTCCCTAAAGGGCTTATGATAAGGATACTTTTTTGGAAAAGAAAACCGTAAAAGGAAATGAGTGAACACCACAATCTAATTTAAAAATTGCCCACAAGGTATAAGATAGAAAATCCGAATCAAGAAATTATATGCAATTGACCCTGGAGTAGGATTTTCTTTTAAAGAGTTATTAATATATATTATTTTTTTAAAATCAAATTAGTATCTAAGCTGTTTTTACTATAAATTACGTTGACATGAAATTTTAATACAGGTAATACAGGAAATTTAAGACCAAAAAAAATGGTATAATATAATTTACTAACAAACTACACAAGAGCATGTGTAATATGACTGATTAATTATTATATTTGGAACTAGTTGTTTACAATTTCCCGGATGATATGTTAATTTAGGTTTTGTAGCACAAAGTCCATAAGGGCTGCAAATATATATCCTCTTTAAGACCCACTAATGTGATTAGTGTTTTCGTGATTTGTTTTAGCAAGACTTGAATGTTTGTTGACGTTGTTCGTTATTCCACATTGTAAAGTTGCTCCTCTTTCTTTGGTTTTTGTTTGCCATAGGGGTGGTCCTTCCTTTGGTGGTCCTGGTTTTGCTGCTATTCCAACCGGAGTGAGGTATTCGTGCTTATTATGGTCTTATAATTAGTGAGACTTTTTTATTTGTTGTTTTCTTAGCAAATTCCGTGTTCATCCCGTTAATTTTGCTTTCGTATCTTGCTATCTATAGACCACCACATGCGCTTGGTTTTGCTGACACAATGGGTGCTCAGGGGCCACCAAGTAGTTGGCAGCCTACAAGCCCCCATAATATAGGTGCTTCCCAACATGCTGGTTCCCATGGAATGATTGTGAGTTATTCTACAATGTCCTCGAGAGTTTAACCTTTTTATTAATTGGATATGTCATCCCTTTTACTCTTTTAATTTGTTTTGAATTTATAAAAGTAATATAAGTCCCGTCCTATCCACAGGAACATAAATTCTATTTTAAAAAAAAATTATACTCCCCCGTCTCGAAATTTAGATCATTTTCGGACTTTATTCTTGTATCAAAATAGATGTCATTTTAGGTTTTTTAGGTATGGGATAGTAATGATTTGTATCGATTTGTGTGGTGTTGACTTTTTTAAAGATTTTTATTGGTTAAAAAATGTAGTGGGTATTGAAAAACAATAAAATTTATGAAAAAGTTAGCGGAATGATGATGTTGATTGAGGGGTGAGTGTTTACTTAAAACTTGTGCAAAATCCTAAAACGACTTAAATTTTGAGACGGATGGAGTATCAATTATTGATAAAAAAATCTATTTAAAAAATGACAATGAACAAAATAAATTTGAATTCCAGTTTGAGAATTAGGCTACTAAAAATAATAGATATAGCCAATGACAGAATTAATGATCATGTTTACTATATAGATTAACATTTTATATTTTTATCGATTAACATTTTATTTATCATATGATTAATATAATATATATTGTTTTTTTTTGTATGTAATTCATTTTTTTTATTTGAATAATGTAGTTGTTATAGAAAGTGTTTCAATAGAGTTGTAGAAGAAACTCTACCACTGATATATAAGTCTTGTTAATATGTTAATTAAGATGTCTTTTTTAATTAAATAGCAATTACCAAAATATTTTTTATGTATATATATATATATTAATATATAAAATTAGTAATATTATGTTTGATCTTCTTTTTTTTTTTTGATCAATCTAGATAGATAGATTTTTATTAACTAATATATGTAGATAGATAGATAGATTCTTTCCCAGGTTAGTTTTTAAACCACAGGATCCCACCTATGCTTTTTATGCGTCGGCTTTAGTGTATATAGATCTATTCTTCCCTGGGTCAGTTTTTTTTAAAAAGAATGTCGAGCTTTTAGAATTATAACCAGTTAGTTTTCATAATCAGTGTATTTTGAAGCATCCAAGGGTTCTATTGGTATAACTGCGAGTTTTCAGTTTTGAAGTTTTTTATTTCCCTATATTTATAGAAATAAAATGGTTGTAATTTTTTATACTGTTAACTCAAAACGAAATTGGAAACCATACCAAACAAGTCCTAATTTAATGATTAGTAAGAAGAACATCTAGTTGCTTAGATTTAATCAACTGAATTGTACTAGCTTGGAAATTGTACTTGCTCTTCTTCTCACTATTTGATGATAATGCAGGGGCCACTTGCTATCCAAGTTAAACAAAGGAACTGTATTTTCTTTTCGTTTGTTCTACTACAAGTTGTATTAACATGAGTGGTAGCTTTACTGTTGATTTCTTGAACAATGATGCATAACTCTTTGAAACTTCTATAACTCTATAAGCTATGTAGTTGGGTGAACTCTTTCTCCGAAATGTACTAATGTAATGATGGGAAAACTTACTATCTCTGCCTCCCACCTAGAATGTTAAAATGAAAAAGTAAAAATCCAAAGTGTAGCCAATGTCTATTACTCCGTAGTAAGACATGAGGGTACACACAGAGTTAAAAGGGTTATTGTTTTAATAGGAAACATATTAGAAAGTTGAGTTTCCTTACTATTAATATTTCAGGGTGGTTCTCATGGTTCCCAAGGGGTGTTTACAGATGGCTCAGTTCCTAGTTTTCCCGTCCCTTCATCGTCTATGTCACCACAGGTATGTGAAATATAATGACTTATAATACTTTTCTTGGTCTTGCTGCAGATTCTATAGGTGTGCATGTCATTTATTGGTGGGTTTGGGTGTTTTTTCAGTAGCTTCTTTCGGAGGGGGGGGGGATTGTTCCATTATGGGAGTTCTTGATGAGGAGTTTTTGTCTTCAATCCTTTTAGTTGGTTGAAGAAATATCATCAATGTTGAACTTCATTTAGTCAACTTGGAACTTTCTTTTTCCTTGCAGCTTACACCACTAACGTTGGCCACTTGTTTTCTCAGACACAGATGAGTCGGGCATCAGGAAGGCAAGCAGCTCAGCAGCAATTTCCTCATGCCAGCAGTCAGATGCCTTACATCCATGGACTACCATCTCAACAGCTTCCTGGATATAGTGGAACACTTCCTGCATCCCAGTCTCAGGCACAACAAAATATGTCATCTTCAGCTCCTAATCAAGCACCTCTGCATGTGAACCTCCAAACAAATACAGGATCAGCCATGGGGAATCCTTTGCAACCTCCCACTTCAATGTCAGAACAGTTGTCTCTGCATCAATCTCCTTCACAATTGGCTCAAATGCTGGCACAACAGAGACAATCTTTGCAGGCCAGTTTGCAATCATCTCAGCAGGCATTTTCTCAACTTCAACAACAAATACAGTTGATGCAACCGTCAAATCCAAACCAGCAGCTACAGCACAATTTTCAAACAGCTAAACAGGTAGTGAAACGATTTATTCTGAGACTTTCAAATATCAGCTGGTATATTTTGCCTTACAGAGAAAAATTTTAGACTTCTAAACACCAAGTTCTTTTATTAAAGTTTGTAATTTCTTCTTCTCCCATGTTTAATTTTCGCTCAGGCTATGAAGGTATAGATGAAAGAGAGGAGCTTTTGATGGTTGAGAAAGTTCATGTCATTTGTAGAATTATTAGTTCTATCTGAAATAATTAAGACCTTTTTTTTTGTTTTCGGCTCCAAAAACAAAAAACAGAAACCACTTAATACTTTTGACACCAGGGGTAACCATTGTAGGTTTGTAGGTTAATATTCAGTGTGGAAACCATGACAAATTGTTCCATTTCTGATCTGGTCAAAACAAACTGTAGGCTGCCAAAGACTTGCATGTTTATTTTCTCAAGGCGATTTATTGTTTGAATGGGTGAAATTCTTGAATGAATGGATGAGTCTTACAGCAGTTCTGTTGTTATATTGTTGAGTATTGACATGTGGAAAGATCAACTAGTAGTAATTTAAACCTAATTGCACTCGCTGCAACATTTTTGTCCGTAGAAATGTCTTTCATATGTATTTATTGCGGTGTATCTGTTGTATCGTGTCATCCTTGTTTTGTGATGAGTATGGTCATTGATAGGAGGTAGTAGTCACGATTTGTCTTTAATCTGATCCTTATGTCCAAATCATTGTTGCAGCAGCCAGAGTGGGGTAGTGTTCCACAACCAGCTGGAAGTGCTTCTGGCGTTGCACCATCTAATGATGTCCATTCAAATAAACCCACTGGTCCTGCTGTGCCATCAGCAGCAGGCCCTCTTAAATGCAACTGGACAGAGCATGTATCACCTGATGGCTTTAAGTACTATTATAACAGTGTAACTGGTGAAAGCAGGGTATGTTCTTTTGTTTCCACTTCTTTCCCGATTCAGTTTTCTTAGTTTAAACTTGCCTGATAAAGAATGTGACACATTTGTTTGCCCTGTCTAGTGGACAAAACCTGAAGAGTTGGCGTTATACGAGCAGCAGCAACCAAAGTTAGCAGTTCGGCATCCTCAAGGCCACCCGAGTCTGAATGCTATCCCCTCTCAGCACGTTCCTCAATCACAGCAGCCTCAATTGCAAACACAGTTTCAACATCCTGAGCGGTTGCAGCAAATACCTATTTCTTCATCGGTCAGCCACTTTCCTTGGATGAAATACTAAATGATATGGTGTACAGCCTCACTTTTGATCAGTAATTTAAGTGCTTGTTTAATCTTGATTTCAGTATCAAACTCCCGGGACTATGGGCAACCAAAATGTGCAGGTGACTTGTTTAATCTACTATTTCTAAACGTTGTGTTAGCTTTGAAATTTTTTAATGCTATTGTACCGGACATTTAGTTCATGTTGCTATTAATTGCTTCTAATTATATTCGTGACTTCTAATTATATTGCTTGATTCATCCTTTCATGGGCATGAATATGATATCTAACTACTAGTGTGATGTATGTAATATGTGACAATGGTTCAGCGTTGGAGTATTGCTAGATTAATCCATGTGGCTTTGTTTTGTTGTATTTTTTTTGGATTTTTTTTTGTCTGTCTTTGTTGTATTTTTCATGGGGTAAAACATAAAACCATCTTTTAATTTGGTCCCAGGTAGTAATTAATATGATTATGCTTTCAGTAAGTATTAGTCATTTTTTAGTTTCTTTTTTTTTTTTCCGTGAAATAGATACTAAATATAATTGTGTTTAAATAACCAGATATGCTTATGTTAATGCTATAATTGTAGATTGAATATATTCACTCTATTGAATTGACAATTTATTATACTCTCATGTAAGCACTAATGTAATTACCAGCAGCTTAATTTGCTATGGAAAATTAGAGAAAATGTTTTCTTTGAATTGACAATTGGGTTAAACCGAATCAACCTGACTAATCTAACTGAGATTTGGTAATTGCAGACTCACTACTTTTGATCGTAGTCTTTTGAAGATTTATTGCTTTAGTTATTGATACTGCTCTGTACTAAACTCAATTACCTTTGCTTCAGGGTCATCAGGCTGCGCAGGAGTGGATGTGGAAGAACAAGTCCGGAGGTTTGAACTTCCCTTTTATTTTTGCCATCCATTTCCCTCAAATCCCAAATGACATTCAGGCTGCAGCAAGATGGAAAGTACTTATTATCGTTTTTCTATTGAACATGTGGGAAGTGATCAACGGAAGCTCTACCTGAAATGTTGAACAATCTCATAGTCAGGAGTGTTCGTTTTCACAATTGCGAATGCTTTGATTCTTGTGTAGTGCTTTGTAACCCATGATTAACATTGCCAAAATCCTTCTCTCACATCCAAGGGTTGCTTCTGTGCAGGAAGTTGAAGCTATAAGCTGAAATATTTTTGGGGCACAGGTGCTTGGGAGCAGTGTCCTATTTTCGGCTAGAGTTTTGTCCTCTTTGAACTCGTTTCAGTCTGAAAGAAATGCCCAAATTGAACATGTGGCGTAAATTGTGGCCATGTCGCTCTATTCTCCCATGTGTTCATCCAAGAGAACAGCTCCCCAGGTGTCGATGATGGCTCATTCTTTGTAAAATGTGACCTTGTATAAGCTCTAGTTATCCTACATTCCCCTACTGTAACTTCAGTCCTAGATTTCTAGTAGCAATTTTTTTTCTTCCTATTTGTAGTAGACTTCCAGTAGCCTAATTACCCGATCCTGTTGTTAGCAGTTACGTTATTTCAGATTATGAGCTTGAAACTTTCCTATGAGTTTCGGGTTGTGTCAGGTTGGGTTTCTGATTGAAGGGTAAAATAGCAAAGCAAACAGGCTGTGGAGTTTGTTTAGGTGTTTCAATTTGGGCACTGACCAAAAAAGATCAAACTTGACTCAAACCAGTCGCTCTGCACTGTTAACTTACTCGAGATGAAGATTCACATTTTATTATAGCTACCTACATAGCATGGTTGTAGCAATGGTAACACCATTTTAGTAAGAAGTACAAATCAACTATTAGGATACTACTCCTTATAATCTTCTAAAAAAAATGATATATGTATATTCTATATATAGAAATCAAAAAAAGAATGCATTTTTCTCTTTTTTCATTAGAATGTCATTTTGTTTGATTGTAGTTTTATTCAATCAGCAAAAAAAGAGCAAATACAACCTAAACGAAACAGAACTTCCTTTATTATGATTATGGGGCATACCAACTCATTACGAAATTATATTGACAACCCCTGTCCTAGTTCGTTTGAGAGCTAGATTTGCCTCAATTGTTTGTCTCTTTCCTTCTGCTTTCATCAAATTAGTTTATGCTATTTCAAGAGTTTGCTGAGCTTCTTGTGGATCAATGTCACTACCCTTCTCAACATCATTTACTAAAATTGTGATCGCAGTATTGCCTATTCGAGCAAACCCACCCATCAGAGCCGTCATTAACCATTGGCCGTTAAGTCGTATTCTCAATAGACCTATATCTACGACAGTGGCAATAGGGGCGTGGTTTGGTAATACGCCGATTTGTCCACTATTAGTAGATAAAATGATTTCTTTTACCTCGGAATCCCAAACCATTCGGTTAGGAGTCAGTACACAAAGTTTTAAGGTCATTTCTTCAATTTGTTCTCCATTTCTAAGTTCATAGCTTTCGCGGTAGCTTCATCGATGTTACCGACCAAATAAAAAGCCTGCTCAAGAAGCCCGTCTAATTCTCCGGAAAGGATCAATTGAAACCCTCTAATTGTTTCTGCTAGACCAACATACATTCCTAGCGAACCCGTAAATACTTCGACAACGAAAAACGGTTGTGATAAAAAATGCTCAATTTGTCGTGCTCTTGCTACGGTTAAACGATCTTCTTCAGATAATTCGTCCAACCCAAGGATAGCTATAATGTCTTGAAGTTCTTTGTAACGTTGTAAAGTTTGCTTAACTCTTTGCGCAGTTTTATAATGTTCTTCGCCAACAATTCGGGGTTGGAGCATGGTTGACGTTGAATCTAAAGGATCTACTGCCGGATAGATACCTTTGGCGGCTAATGCTCTTGATAGTACAGTAGTTGCATCTAAATGTGCAAATGTTGTGGTAGGGGCGGGATCAGTTAAATCATTTGTAGGGACATAAACTGCTTGAATTGAAGTTATGGACCCTTGTTTGGTAGAAGTAATTCTTTCTTGTAAAGAGCCCATTTCTGTACTAAGAGTAGGTTGATAACCCACAGTGCGCTGAAGGCATTCTACCCAATAAGGCAGATACTTCAGATCCTGCTTGGACGAAATGGAAGATATTGTCAATAAATAGAAGTACGTCTTGTTTATTAACATTTCAGAAATATTCTGCCATAGTTAGGGCAGTCAAACCAACTCTCATACGAGCTCCGGGCAGTTCATTCATTTGCCCGTAGACTAGAGCTACTTTTGATTCTGCAATATTATGTTCATTAATAACTCCAGATTCTTTCATTTCCATGTAAAGATCATTTCCTTTACGACTACGTTCCCCTACGCCGCCAAATACGGATACACCTCCATGAGCTTTTGCAATATTGTTGATTAATTCCACAATGAGTACGGTTTTACCCACCCCAGCTCCCCCAAAGAGTCTTATTTTTCCTCCACGGCGATAGGGTGCTAAAAGGTCTACCATTTTAATTCCTGTTTCAAAAATAGATAGTTTTGTATCTAACTGTATAAAGGCAGGTGCGGATCTATGAATAGGAGATGTTGTTCGAGTATCTACATTACCTAAATTATCAACGGGCTCCCCAAGTACATTAAAAAATCGTCCGAGAGTTGCTCCGCCCACCGAAACACTTAAAGGAGCCCCTATATTAACCACTTCCATTCCTCGAGTTAGGTCGTCTATAGCACTCATAGCTACAACCCTAACTCGATTATTTCCTAATAATTGTTGTACCTCACATGTTACATTAATCGGTTGACCGGCGGTATCTCGGCCCTTAACGACCAAAGCGTTGTAAATATTAGGCATCTTGCCTGGTGGAAAAGATACATCCAGTACTGGACCAATGATTTGAGCAACGACCATCCCTACCAGTTAAAACACCCCGCCTCCCCATTATCAGCATGGCGCCTTTCAATTCGCCAAAGAAGACATTCTGGTGCTGTGCGTACAGTGCGGCAATGTCAAGTTGTCAAATGCGAGCAGGCCTCGCCTGAGGGAAGGTTGTTGAATGTTGCTGGTGTCACCAAGTTTAGCTCTGCTAGCGTGGCTGCTGAAGCTTCTGTAATCCAGCTCCCGTCTGCAGCTTGCAGTCAGCGGAGTTGGTTCAGTGCCTACAGGAAGTCGATGTTTGCATTTGGCTTGCAGTCTCTAAACTGTTCCAATATATTCACGAGGGGTAAAAAACATTTAAATTGTCTGAAAAATACATAAACAACATTTGACCAAGTAAACATTACAACCCTTGAGGGACTGGATTTGAGTGTACAAGTTGATTGATTCTGGCTGGCGTAAAGGATAAATCGATACCTGGAAGAGCCACCGTAACCCACAGTGATGTATAGTGTTTTGGGCATGAATCAATATTGATTTATTTTTTAAGGGTGTTTTTAGATGCATGGCAAATCCAAAAGCCATTATATATGCAATGTCGGATTAGATGTGAAACTGGAATATTGAATTCAACGTTGCGTTTGGACTGGGTTGAGTATTAATAAAAGTTCAATGGGACTGGATTTGAGTGTACAAGTTGATTGATTCTGGCTGGCGTAAAGGATAAATCGATACCTGGAAGAGCCACCGTAACCCACAGTGATGTATAGTGTTTTGGGCATGAATCAATATTGATTTATTTTTTAAGGGTGTTTTTAGATGCATGGCAAATCCAAAAGCCATTATATATGCAATGTCGGATTAGATGGCATTTACAACATTGAATTCAACGTTGCGTTTGGACTGGGTTGAGTATTAATAAAAGTTCAATGGGACGTTTCAACGCAAGGCTAGGTCGAATATCAATGGGTTTTGTGGTACCGTCTTGAGAACAATGTGTTGTTTCTACTTTCTTTTCTTGTTTTTGTTTATTTTATTTTTCTTTGTCACATTAAGGACAATGTGTTGTTTAAGTATGGGATGAGATTAGTCACTCTTGAATCTATTATGTCTATATTAGATTTGCTAGTTATATCGAGTCACATCAATTTTTATACTTTGTTGAGTTATTTTAATGTTTTTGTTGAGTCTTAGGATATATTTGATGATCAGTAATTTCGAAGGATAGATGTAATAATATGTGATGCTATGATTTAAATTGACAAGATTATGTTGAGTATTTGAACCATTTGGCAATTTGCACGAAGAAAGTTTTAAAACAGTATTACCTAGTGAGATTTTCTAAGGCTTATATAGACAATCATTATAAAGTCCATTCTTTTATTTGACGTGTGTCACTCACTTCAATCACTTGTGCTTTGAAATTAGAATTTACTTATGAATCTTATTTGAGGCCACATAAAATGTACTCCCTCCGTATTGCAAAACTTGTAGTTTTAGCTTTATACACACTTATTAATAATACTTATATTTCCTTTACTTTTATAGGATAAAGTATTTAAAAACACTAATTATTACCTATAAAAAGAGCAATCATTACCTATAAAGATAATAACTATAGCTAAAACAACAAGTTTTTTGATACAAGTTTACTACTCTAAAACTACAAGTTTTGCGATACGGAGGGAGTAGTATATAGATGCATTAATTTGATTAAGGTAGATGCTTCTTATTAAGAATCTTATAGACTATTTATCCCTCTTTTTTTTTTTTTTTGCCTAATATTGTTTACCATTTGAAGCTCCATAAAATATTTCCTAGCCTACATATGAACCCATTACCTTTCCGGAATTAAGAACATTTGTTGGCGGATATGAAGTGAGCAAAAGCTAAGTATATGGGGTTTCAAAGTGATGGGATGATGTTATGGGTATTGAAAGTTGGTGATATGCTTTATATTATGGATTTAGTGATGATGTTGTATGTGATATCTTGGATGGTTACTTATTATTCCTTGAGACAGAAGGAGGATAAAATTCACTCATGAGCGAAAGTTAAGAACGTAATTGGTTAATAACCTTTCATTCTTCTAGAGAATAAATTCATAAAAGATAAAAAAAAAAAGAGAGAGAAGAAAAAAAGCAGAAAAATTGTGTTGTGTTGAGAAAGAAACATGTTAATATATATATTGGTGTTGTTGTTGATGGATGAGATCTTATTGTTGATGTGGAGATGCTAACATATTATGATGTTGTGCTTTGCTACATTTATGTTCTTAATTTTCGGATTATTATTAACACCACGTACATGGCTAAATATTTTCTATATCATATGCATGATTTTGCGGATCCGGATCCTGGTATTGTGTCTATGCATGATTTTGCGGTTGAGATGTAGAATGATTTTGCAAACATATGGGCGATAAGTGCAATGTTGAGTATTAAATATATATCTTATTATTAGCCTAAAATGCATGAGTTTGAGTATTACACATTAAATGATCGGTGAGGTTTTTGACTTTTGATGTTCTTTGATTTTAATGGTAGGGATTATACGATGACAACATAGCTAGGGCTGAAAATAGGGCATGAATATCCAATTTGCTTGCTCCACCTGCGTCATTTTTGTGGGCGAAAACTCGCTAAAAGCGAATGACGTAAGTGGGTGACGGGGTGGGTATGGATGACAATTTATCACCCAATACCCACTCCAATAACCCGCCCCATAACCCGCCCAATTAACTCGCACCAATAATCACCCAATAAATATCCAATAACTCAATTAAACATATGATTTTACTTTTATACCTCTCAAAAACACTAAATTTCTTTCTTTTGTCATCACTTCTTCACATTGATTTTATATTGTGCTTTTATATTTAAGTTTATACTAGTACGATCCCTGCGCCATGACGCGATTTTTTTATGAATAATATTTAGATATAGATAAATCATAGACATTAGATTTAATTCAATATTTTTAATTAAACCCATTGATTAGTAAATGTGTTAAAAATAATAGAAATAAATACACTTGGGTTAAAGAGATAAAGAGAAAAATAAATAATAAATAGTGAAAGATAAAAGTTTTGAATTAATCGCATTGGTTAAAAAATGTAACATCAAATAATATTGGGTAATTAATATTAGAATATTTTTCAAAAAAAAATATTAGAAAATATAATAACCATAATAAAATGATATTATGTAAATAATATTTTCACAAATAACTTTGAACATGGAGAGGACATGTGACATAAATTAATATAGTATATAGATATAGATAGTTAGTAAATGAATTTGAGTTAAGCCCAATAGTTATATTAGATTGAATTCAATGTTTTGAATTAAGCCCAATAGTTAGTAAGATTAAAGGAAAAAAAAAGAGAATTAAAAGAAAAAGAAGAAAAAATGAGAATTAAAAAAAGGGGTCTTTAGTGAAATATCCATAAAAATAGGCTAAATTAGAGGAGTATCCATATATTTGAAAATTTTGCAAAAGGGTCCATCCCCTTGCCCCCCCTCGCGTGTCCATTTTTTTTTTTTTTAAAAAAATTTACATGTCAGCATTTTCAGATATGCAACTATAACCCGATGTTATGCAAATATAATATTATGATATGCAAATATAATATTATGTTATGCAAGCTTAAACAACCTTATGGGAAGAATATGCACATGCATTTGTATTTTAAAATTGCATTAATATATCTTATTTGCACATAAGCACATCGCTCTACCATTGATTGATTTAAGAGGCTTTAAAATTGCATTAATGTCAACGTCGATGTTGACATTGCTGGCACTGCTGACACTGTCACCACTAACATTGCAAACACCACTAACATTTTTCGTATCAGCGTTGACGTTAATGTCGGCTGACGCCGACATCGGAGATGCTGACGCTCATGTTGGATGACGATGATGTCGGCTAACGCCGACATCGGAGATGCCGACATAGCATAACTAGCAAGAGAATTCATACTTCATAGGGAGAATGGGATAAATATAGCATAACTAGAAAAACAGATCACAAAACCTTGCTATGTTCTCACACAACAAAAAAAAATGGTAAAAGATAAAGTTTATGTTGTGCAAATAGAAGTTACTGTTATGCAAATATAACTTTATGATATGCACATATAACAATCTGTTATGCAAATATAACAATCTGTTATGCAAATTTAAACTGTTGACACCGGATGTCAGCAAGATTGTTATTCCCTCTTACTTTTAAGCAAATAATGTGAAAAATCATATTCCTCTCAGCAATAAGTCTAGTAAAGAGCTATGCAAGTGTAAATCTCAAAAAGATGACTTATCAATCAAGAATATTACGAAAAACGACAAGAAAAAATAAAGAAAGCACACTTTAAAGTGCTAGATGAATTTTATACAAACGCCAAATCAGGTTAATTACACACTGGAATTGAGCATGTTATATTTGCACAAGAGATCATGTCAGCACACAATTAGAAATAAAAAAAAGAACCTATAAATCTACTTGAATTGCACAAAAAGAGACAATATCAACACACAATTAGAAATAAAAAAAACTTATACATTCTGACAAAAAAAAGCATATACATCAATTTGAATTGCACAAAAAGATACTATGTCAACACACAATTAGAAATAAAAAAGAACAACGTCAACACACAACTAGAAATAAAAAAGAAACATGTCAGCACACAATTAAACTTTGTAGAGCTACTAGCTAATATCTCTAGATAAGTCAGAAATCACAAGGCACTTCAATGTAAATATACAAACACGTTATTAAATAGGAAAAGTGAAACCAAACCCTAGTTGTTAAATAAAAATAAAATAACAAAATTGTTGATATTGTCGAAAAAAACATAAAAACTCAATTTTAAGCCCCGAAATGATCTCCGATGGCCGAAAAAGACCATGACGCGATTCCCTATCCGGAAAGGTATTATAATAGAGAATCCGACACCGGATGCTTAATATCACTTCTACCGAGACCGCATACTAGGCAAGTATCTCTAGTTTCGAATTAAGCTTGCTGACATGATTTTTAATAATTTTAAAACTCATTCATCTAGTGTACAAAACCCATGTCAACATGTTATATTTGCACAAGAGATCATGTCACACAATTAGAAATAAAAAATAACCTATACATCTACTTGAATTGAACAAAAATAGCACATGTCAGCACATATTCACTCCGTGTCAGAACATATGTTTCTGAATCTTATATATATGTAGCTGATAATCTTATATTGGAAATGGTCTACTTAATTACACAAAAATAATCTTATATTGGAGATGTCAGCATTTCAGAAGATGTCAACATTTCCAGAAGATGTCAACATTTCCAGAAGATGTCAGCTAGATGTTTGCAACACCAGTAAAATCAGAAAAAAAAGATTGAGCATCAGAAAGAGAGATTTAGCTTCACAACTACAACAACTAGATGTTTAGTACTTGAAATAGTTCATGTTTGGAATCGAACAGATGCAAAATTGCAGGGAATCGAACATATGCAATGTTCTAATTCTTAGATGTCAGCATCAAATATTCTAATTATTAGATGTCAGCATCAAATATTCTAATTATTAGATGTCATCATCAAATAATTAGACATAAAAATAGTCCGAAACTACACGCAACAAGACATCAACTATGGTGAAGAGATCTTTGGGGCTGAATTTTTATGCAAAATTGTACTAGTTTAATGAGAAAGCACAAGAGTTGTAAACAGATGCACAATTCGAACAAATTGGTGACAGGAGACAAAAGAGATGTGAATAGATATCATCCAATTCGGAAAGCAGAGATTCAGAAATTTGAAGCCAAACCTAAAATTGCAAACAGATTCAGAAAATAACACACATCAAAAGCAAATAACACACATCAAAAGCATTGCAACAAACATCAGTATTATTCATCACAAGCAAATGAAATACTATAGCAAACTCCAATTGTTTCTCAAATTAAAATCACATATTATAGAAACAAAAAAACAGTCCACAGTAGCTCCTGATGCAAGGATTCAAGAGCAGACTTGTTCGTACACAGGAACCAGCAATTTGTCGATCAATAAATTCAATAGGGAGAAGGAACGAACATTTGAGCAATCTGTGGATTCCTAATTTGTTGAGGAATCTGATCATTAGATGTAAAAAATGCACCGAAAGTGGAGAGATACTTACAGCAGAAGGAAAGAAACTCCAGGGGAGTCGATCGAGAGGACTCAATCGAGGAAATCATCTTCAGGCACCCCAAAAGATGGAGTCGGAGAGACGGAATTGAAACCGCCGGTCGGTTATGCCCTAGATCTTCGATAATCGGAGCGAGGAGGAGGAAAGGGGAGAAGGTGCTGCGGCGGAGCGAGGAGGAGCCACTTCCTCTCACAATTGATTTCGCCGGCGTTCAGTGTTCTCAACGACGATGGAGGCGATGGAGATCGATGGAGGGCACAGGAACGACACAGGAACGGCGACCGGCGCGGGATTGAAGAGCGGCACAGGAGCGAGATCTTCACCGAACGGCGCTGCCCTACTCCAATCCAACAAATTGAGGCCGAGAAACCCTAGGAAGGAGACCGGAAGAGGCGCTTTCTGCTGGTGGAGGAGGCGGCGATTCAATGGCAACAGCGGTGGTGGTGGGGGTGATGAGGCGGTGACGACGGTCACAGATGACGGAAGGTTTGAGCTTTCCCTTTTGGAGAACGATAAAAGATAAATTGACAAAAGAAAGGCCGTTAGGAGTAGGTTAAAAAAGACGGACAGTGATGTATAACAATCAGCTAGATCGGCCAATTGCTAAACTAAAAGAACGATCTTGCTTATGCTCCTTGTTTTCCGTGAATTGATGTCGAATTTGTAACGAGTAGACTCCGTCAATCGCTAATTAATTAACGGTTGTTAAGCTGACTCATAACCGATTGAATTGATGCCGAATGGACTCCGCCTCCACTTGCACTCGCTTTCTTAACCAAACGAAATTGTACGTGGTGATTGAATTAATTAACAAATCGGTTAATTAATTCCAATATGGTGTGGACGATGAATTGCTGGATGGTGTGTGTGTTAGACGTATGTTGAGGGGTTGTGTTTGGATTTGTGATTGTCGAAAGATCTCAAGAACAAGAGTGATGATAGTGTTTTGGATTGATAATCGAGAACCCTTTAATCCTATAAAGGGGTTTCTTCAATTCTATTTAATCTGATTAATTTCAATAGAACTACAATGTTTAAATAGAAAACCTAAGACCCAATTCTACCATGCAAGATAGAATTTAGGTTGATAAAGATAGAATTTTAATCCTAAAGATAAATAAACCTAGAAGATAAAACTTAATCTAAAATCCTAATATATGAAATAATAAAATATGATAATTAAGAAAGCCTAAAGATAGACTCTCCTAACCATCTTATTTAATCTAACTAAGAAATACTAAAAATAAGCAATTCTATAATTAGACTCCAACTAACATAGGAGTTACTAAAAATAGAATATATATAAAAATTAAGAAATATAAATAATAAAATAATTAACTCCATTTCTTCAACGACTCCCAAGGTGGAGCCTTCTTCTTTCGCTTGAGGATGACATCATTCTCCTCCATTTGAAATCTACTCGTCCTCGAGTCGTCGCCTGGATCAAGATTGTTGTTTGACCCACAGAAGGCCATCTTGACCCGCATCATTGGTGATACCAATTGATGTATAGCAATCGGCTAGATCGGCCAATTGCTAAACTAAAAGAACGATCTTGCTTATGCTCCTTGCTTTCCGTGAATTGATGTCGAATTTGTAACGAGTAGACTCCGTCAATCGCTAATTAATTAACGGTTGTTAAGCTGACTCATAACCGATTGAATTGATGCCGAATGGACTCCGCCTCCACTTGCACTCGCTTTCTTAACCAAACGAAATTGTACGTGGTGATTGAATTAATTAACAAATCGGTTAATTAATTCCAATATGGTGTGGATGATGAATTGCTGGATGGTGTGTGTGTTAGATGTATGTTGAGGGGTTGTGTTTGGATTTGTGATTGCCGAAAGATCTCAAGAACAAGAGTGATGATAGTGTTTTGGATTGATAATCGAGAACCCTTTAATCCTATAAAGGGGTTTCTTCAATTCTATTTAATCTGATTAATTTCAATAGAACTACAATGTTTAAATAGAAAACCTAAGACCCAATTCTATCGTGCAAGATAGAATTTAGGTTGATAAAGATAGAATTTTAATCCTAAAGATAAATAAACCTAGAAGATAAAACTTAATCTAAAATCCTAATATATGAAATAATAAAATATGATAATTAAGAAAGCCTAAAGATAGACTCTCCTAACCATCTTATTTAATCTAACTAAGAAATACTAAAAATAAGCAATTCTATAATTAGACTCCAACTAACATAGGAGTTACTAAAAATAGAATATATATAAAAATTAAGAAATATAAATAATAAAATAATTTGTGCCTTCGGCAAAAATTTTCTCTTAAAAAAAGGATTAAAGAGAAAAAAGAAAGTTATAATTGGTCAAACCCCCTAAAATCTCTATAATGTTGACATCTCAGCATAAACTCTTCTAAATTAAAAGTTTATATAAATATAGATAGTTAGTAAGATTAAAGAAAAAAAAGAATTAAAAGAAAAAGAAGAAAAAAGGAGAATTAAAAAAAGGATTAAAGAGAAAAAAGAAAGTTATAATTGGTCAAACCCCCTAAAATCTCTCTAATATTGACACCTCAGCATAAACTCTTCTAAATTAAGAGTTTATATAGATATAGATTGTTAGAAGATTCCATTGTTAATTTGAAAATTAGATCAAGTAGTTAATCCGAAAATGTTTCTATATTGTGATCTATTGAAGATATTGCCATTGTTTTTTTATTTTCTAAATTTTATATTTTCCCCGTATTGTTAAACTAGAACCCGAAATGTTTTCTATTTTATTAGTTATGCATTTTCCACCCGCTCACCCGCAAGTAGGGGTGAAAATAAGGTGGGTTATGGGTGGATGAAGTCATTACATCATCGCCCCGTGGGTAAATAATTCCACCATGTCCACCCATCATCCGCAAACCTCTTCACCCTCATCCAACCCACGCGGGTGATGCGAGTGTAGCGGGTGCCCAATGGGTGATATTAATATAATTATGATTTTTTTTAATATAATTGAAAGATGAATAAAAATTAAATTTTAATTTACCAATACTAGAAATATGAGTTCGTGGAAGTTGAATACGTGTCATACCTAAAAATAACATGTTACTTAAAAGTTACTAAAAGCAAACACACATATATACATATATACATATACACACACACACAAAATAACATGTTACACAAGACTCAAGTTTAGGGTTTAGATTTTAGAGGGTAAAATAGTAAAAACACACACATACATATAAATTTTTTAAGGTTTTATGCGGGTATACGGAGCGGGTGAATGGGACAGGTTGATGGGTCGACTATTGGGGCGGGTAATGGGTGAAATTTTTTAACCCATAACCTATCTATCAACCGCCTCACCCACACCCGCACCACCCGTCACCCACTTTATTGTGGGTTTTCGCACGCAAAATTAATGTGGGTGCAGTGGGTGGATCGGAAACCCGCGAGTTATTTCCAGCCCTACCCTTATGACAATACACCACTCCTTTAGGGCTCGACGTGGTGCCTGATGTGTAGCTCAAGGAGATCAGATCACATTCATCTTTTGGTCGCCTTACTTCAAAATTGTCCGGCTTTCCTCTAGACAATAGAGATTTATATTCTGAATAGTCATTACTAGAGGGGGATGGGGTCGATTGGATTAATGACTCAAGAATAAGGACAATTGAAGGTATATTTGAGGTTGTCTTGGAGAGGATCTGAATGGCGTCTTTGCCTATGGCAGACGCCATATTGAAGGAATTGATGGTCGACAAATATGGCGCCCGCCATAGGCACACTAAAGTGAAGCTCGTACGCGGGTGGGGTGTTAGGCAAGAATGCAGCCACCTTTATTAATATATAGAGTACAAGAGACAATATAAACATTATAGATCTACTCCACTTCTTACTAAATCAAAATTTAATCTAGAAACCAGAGTGGCCGGATCTAGTATGTTAAAGTTAGATAAGCGAAAAAATAATCACAAGAAAGAGGTAAAATTTTGCCTAACCATAATACAATTTTTAATTATATAGTATTTCATTAAGAATCTAAAAGAGATTTTAAGATTTTAATTGGGAGAATTATTTACATTTACAATGATTATATATAAAATATACCATACTGAGTACACTCTAGAATCATACTCTACGACACCTAGTTAACTCAACTGATCCATGTTATTTAAGTCAATAGTCCCAAGATATTGTTTTTAAATACGGAGCATGATATAAAGGGAAAGGTCTTCCCGTCTTATTTACCATCCTAGTCTTTATAATAATAATCGATTCAAAAGATGTTTGTCTTCCATCTTGTTTGAAGTCTGATTATTATTATATATTTTTTTCTTATAGAAAGAAAATATACTCTTGGTTGAAGTTTCAAATGATTACAACATCAAGAGTTTTTTTTTTAAAAATTATTATGTAAATGAAACAAATGATACAAATTTATTCTAGCAATTTTGTATTACAATGCGCGCATTACTTAATAAAATAATAGATTAGGAAAAATGTAAACCGTAGACGGTATAAAACTCACTAATTTGATTTTCTACAATCTAACTACTTATAAAACAATTTTAACCCTATGAAATTTAAAATTTTAATAGTCATAAATAGACCTGTCAAAACATAACCCGACCCGAAAACCTGAACCAACCGTCCGAAATTTTTTGGGTCAAGACTCGAAAATTTTGACCCGAAATTTTTTTTCGACCCGAACTCGAAAAACCGAAAATTTTCCGGGTAATCTGAGTTTCGACCCGGTGACCCGGTAATTTTGACCCAATTTACCCGATTGACCCGGTTGATTTATAATTAAATATAATTAATTTTTTTTATATTTAATTAAAATCTATCGGGCAAAATTATCAAATTATGATTTTTTTTAATTCAAAAAAGAAAAAATTGACAAACCCGAAATGACCCGAAACCGGGTCAAACCCGGATTCTAGTCAACCCGAAAATACCCAGAACCCGATTTACCCGGAACCCGTTTTACCCAATACCCAAAGTGACCCGACTCGAACCCGATCCAAATGACCCGTTTGACAGGTCTAGTCATAAATGATACTAAAAACATAATTAAGAGCCAAATTAGACAATAGTTGAAAGAAGTCGGTATAGATTCTAGACAAGCATCATGATACTATGATAGAGGGAAAGACTAAACTAAGGTGAAAAGTTTCTACGATAGTTTATTTTGAGGTATATATATACATGTGCTTGATTTTGGTCCAACAAATTAAGCCTATTCAAAAAATTAAAAAATTACCTACCAATATTTATTTTTCAAGTTGCTCCAAATTTTTTTACATTTTGATCCAACAAATTAAGCCAGCCTACTAAAAAAATACTCCCTCCGATTTTTAATATAAAGTATTTGACTTTTATGCACGTAATTTAAGAAGCTAAAAACTATACGGGAAGCTAGGCCCTTGCACCTGCGCATGGTCTGGCTCCATGTAAAATGAACATCTCTGTAGACAATGGATGGGATGTCCTTGTAAATGAGAGTTGATCGCTCTTAAGAAGTTGATAGGAGAGAGTGGAATGTAATTGGCAGCGCAATGGATTGTGCTGTCCATCTGCATATTTTTTTACCAAAAAAAATAAATGGTTGGATGAAGTCATTCCATCATCCGCCCCGTAGGTAAATAATTCCACTCGCTCCACCCATGCGGGTGATGGGTGGAGCGGGTGCCCAATGAGTGATATTAATAATTATGATTTTTTTTAATAAAATTGAAAGATGAATAAGAATTAAATTTTAATTTACCAATACTAGAAACATGAGTTCGTGGAAGTCGAATACGTGTCATAGGTAAAAACAACATGTTACTTAAAAGTTAAAAAAAGAAAACACACATATATACATATACACATATACATATAAATACATACATAGATACATACTACACACATAAAATAAACATGCTTCACAAGATTCAAGATTAGGGTTTAGATTTTAGAGGGTAAAATAGTAAAATCACACACATACATTTAAAATTTTTAGGGTTTTATACGGGTATGCAGTGAGGGTGAATGGGGCGGATTAATGGGTGGACTATTGAGGAGGGTAATAGGTGAAAAATCTTCACCCATAATCCATCTATCACCCGCCTCACCCGCACATGCACCACCCATCACTCACTTTATTGCGGGTTTTCGCCCGCAAAATTAATGCGGGTGGAGTGGATTGAACCATTCCGGAATGGCTCAACCGGAAATGACTTGCGGGTAGTACCCAAAGGTCCCCGATTCGAACCCCAAATGACCCGTCTTTATTTACCAATTCAAGGAGTGGGTGGATTGGATACCCACGAGTTATTTCCAGCCCTACCCGCAAGGGTTGGATGCAGGTGAAAACTCTTTATTTACCAATTCAAGGAGTGGGTGGATTGGATACCCACGAGTTATTTCCAGCCCTACCCGCAAGGGTTGGATACAGGTGAAAGATTTGCAGGTGATGGAGCAGGGCAAGTGACGGTTTATACTCGTGGGACGGATGATAGAATGATGATTTTTCATCCATAAGGGGGACTATAACCCGCCCCATTTTCACCCCTACCTAACTCTCTTAGATATTTTTTTGAGTTGAGGGTATACAGGTATACCGTTAGCTATGCTTATGATTGTTTAGTTGGGGAAAGTAAAGCTCAAGGTATTTTGATGATCTATAGATTTACACGTCAACAGTTAGTTTAGTGATAAAATGTGTTGGTTACCATGTTTTGCAACTATAGATATCCTCACCCGGTGTTGTGCAATTTCAGGCTAAAGATGCGAAAAAAGATGAAGAAAATGAGCTAAAGGTTCATAAGAAGAAAAAGATGATCAATTTTGGGACCTTAGCTAAGCATCGAAGACAAGGAAGAACACAGACTACATGTTCAAGAAGATCGGGCCACACCTCGATTTGACTTGGAAGATTTGAGATCACATATAAAGAATCGAAACATACGGAGTATCATTTTTAAATCGTAATTATTATAATATTACTGGATGTGATTAAATTAGCAAAAGGTATGAGACAGTGTCACACAAACTTACAATGTCATTGTTCAGCAGCCAAGCAAAAAATGAATAGAACTACATAACTGAATGCATAGAATCGAAATCTTTATATAAATGCATACTTGTAGCGTCGGCTTACTCGTTGTTTCCGCCAAATAATGAAGGGTATTGCACTCAAGTTTCAGAGCAGAAAGCAAAAGCTAGCCATTTCTCACACATCAATGAAACCTAGGAATAGCTCTTCTTCAAGATGAGTATACGGAATACTATCAGCAGATAGATAGAAGTTCCATCTAGCCTTGGACTGCCTTGTAGCAATGCAAGCTGCACAGTGGCAACTTTGACTTGGAATCTCGGTACTTGTACTCATTGTTACAGTCTGGACCTACGCATTTCTCTCGAGCTGGAGGATACCTGGAGATTTCTAGACTTAATTAGAGCATCTCCAACAGATTTTGTAAAAAATCTAAAATGGGGAAGGAAATGCTAAAATCTTTTTAAAAAAAGAGTGCAATCAAACTCCAACCGTTCCTCTATTTTGCATATATTCCTATATTCAATAGATGCTTTAAATATTACTACTTATATCTATTTAAAACAAATATACAAAATTTTATTTTAACTCCTCCATTCTCTATGGATGAATTCCATTTGAGTGTTTTAGAGAATTTTTACTAGTGCTATAAATATAGAAATTTTTTCCATCTTTCTCCTCATTTCTCTATTTTAGAAAATAGGATAAAGGAGCTGTTGGGGTAGAAAAAACCTTATTTTCTCTAAATTCTCCACTTTTCTCTAAAATAGAGGTTCTGTTGAAGATGCTCTAACTAGATATTCAACTTCCTTTATAAAGTATATAATCAACCAACCAGTTGGCAGATTTTCCAGATAAGAAGGGCAATCGGTAACAGGCATATTTCACTAATTAAGGATGTAAAATGAATTGATACAACCTGCTGGAGAGGGAGCCGAATATGGTGGGGAGTCCAAGATCGTATGAAAATGTTACAACCGTTCCAGATGGACCCATCACCCATCTGACGGTATTTGGTCCAACTGCAGCAGCTCTGGCAGTTCTCTCCTGCAGGCGGAATCACATTGTTGTTTGAAAATGAAATTCTTATGGAACATTGAATAAACAATAATAAACCAATTGATCTTTTCTACTCTTACTACCTCTGCCAGTTCTTCTTGTTGCCTTTTCAATTTTTCTTCCTTTCTCTTTCTAGTTGAATCCTGTCCAAGTATCTTTCTAATTGCTTCTGCCTGCGAAATTATAAAGAACAGAAAAAAAAGGAAATTATTATACACCCTAATAAGAACATCCTTAAATAGTAACAGTTTACGGACCTCAGCCTCTTTGGCAGCTTTCTCTGCCTGCAGCCTACGCCTTTGTGCCGCCTCAACTTTCCGTAGCTGTTGGTCCACATCAGGCAGCATCTCTTTTTGACATTTTGAAATATAAATAATAATATAATCATACAAATCATCCCCATTATGCGAAACTATAAATATATACAATCATAAAAATCATTTTGTGCAATGCATTCCAGTGTGTCAAATTCTGAAGCATGGATGAAGGGGACAAAAGGATGAAAACAAAGAAACCATCTGCAAATTCAATGTAATGGAAAAAAATATGAACTCGCTTGCTTACTCTTGGAAGGGGCAGCAGGCAAACCATCAGGGAACATTAAACTCGGACCAGACCCAGGAGAGGTACCTTTACCATTCTCGAGAGCTCTTTTACGGGTTGTGATGGTGAGTTCATTTCCACTGCCTGCAAGAGAACTGAGATGTTCTTTCATATTCTTCTTATCGTCAAGCTCATTATCTGAGGCTGGATCTACCTCCTCAAGATAGTCTTTATCATCATGTAATGCTGACTTTCTTCTATCAGCGTTATAAAACATTGAGGAACCATATTCTCTGATATACTCAAAATCTGGGCTTTCAAGATTTTCATGCTTGTTTCGGTAACCAGCAGCAGCTTTAGAAGCTTGAAGCTTTTCAAGGTAGCGAACCTCATCATCCTCTTCATCTGTAAATTCTTCATCCAGGGTACGTTTCTTTGGAATGCGCTTGCTCTTGCGAACTGCCAGATAGTTGTAAGCTTGACCTTTGCCAGCACTTTCTTCACCTGTGTTTATCTTAACAGAACTAGAACCTTTACCATGAAAATCCTGCATGAATCAGATAAATAAAGAAAGCTTTCAAATTTGTTTATCCAGAGACAAACCCAGTGTAAATCAGTACTTCCAATCTCTTGATTCTCTTCATCTCTACTCATAAAGAAATTCTGTTTATATGCATTTTTAATATACAAATAAAAAAGGCTCATAAAAATAGGATATAGGAACAACAATGTGAATCTATGACTTCGGATTCATATCAAGTGGGAGCAATTAATTAATCCTAAAAAAAATTATTTTCAAGTATGCACATTCTAAAGATTGTCATTGATTTTTAAGGCCAGTCCGGAAACACCGTCTCAACATAATTGGAGAAAGGCTATGCAGAACTTGACCCTCCAGACCCTTCTTTGGACGGGAAACACTGTGATTACTGTTGTTGGTGTTGCACATACTAAAGATTAATCGTAAACAAACATTTAAAGTCCTCTGATATCCATGGCCATGCAATTCTAAACTCATGGGTAACTGCATACTCGATGCAAATGAATGTTAACTTACCTTCTATTCTTAGAAAAAGAAAGTTGCAAACGTAGGGCATTTGGTTCAAGGAAAAATGGAACAAAGATAACAAAAATGACCTTATAGAATATGGATGAAGGAAGGTGGAATTGACTGCCTTGCTGAAGGAACCAACAAATAATAATTTGCACTCACTTTTCCTCCCTCAGAGCATTTCCCATTTTAATTTATTGTGATGAAACCAAACAACTTGATATAAACTGGTAGATTGGATCTTACAAGCAAGATAAAAGTATGACTTTTTTTTCTTTCAGAAGGGATTAATGTAATAAACTAACCTCAACATAATTCTCGGCAGATGCCCCACTACTATGTGCAACCTCTGCCACAGACTTCGTTTGAATTGTATGAGTTACTCCACCAACCTTGAGTTTTACTTTTTTCACTTTTCTTGCATTCCCCAGTCGATCAGATTTGATAAACAAGTCCTTCAACCCATCTTCATAGTTATCAGTAGGGAAATCCTCCTGTCCAAATCTGACTCTAGAATAGTTATTTGTGTAAATTTCATTTATGTCCCTGTACCCCCCATAACTGTCCGCCAAGGAGCTTGAAGAAGAACAAATGTAATTTGAGAGAGGATTTGGATTATGATTGGGCCGTCGAGGTAAACTACTTCGTTTCTTCCGTGAAACACCCCCATCAACAATGATCAGTGGGTTACCAAGGTTTTCCATCAGAACTTCTGAAACCTGCTACCTATGTAGTGTATAGATGTACCTGAAAGGCACAATGTTAGCCAGTACTGCAGCCAACTCAGTCTGGAGTACTCTAGACCTGTAATCAACCATGATCAAAATGAATATTTTCTCATGAACATTACTGCCTAATACACCCAAGCACAAGTATAATGTCAAAATAGATAGAACACCAAGCAATAACACTCGCAAAGTATACAGAATAGCATGAAAATCAGTAATCCCAAGCCATGTTGACATGTTATGATTTGACTTTCAAGAGGCTGAAAAGAAATTATATAATGCACCAAGAATGAAAATATCATAAAAGGAAGAGATGAAAGACAAATTAGGGAAAGAAGCAACTTGAAAACCCAGTAAACTTACTAACATAAGGCTTATGCCTATTCAATGACCAATTACAATTAGGAATGCTACCTGAATTCTTATGTTTGTTTGCCTGTTAAGACCCATTTCACTGAAGGTTCCCCATAAAAGGAGTCGCTAACTCTTTCAAAATCCCAGGCTGAAACTCAAGAGGTCTAGTTTAAAGGAAGAGGTGCCCTAACAAGTTATCACACATTCACAAGTCGTGGATAGTTTAAAGGAAGAGTGTGCTTGGTGTGTCATACTATAGTTACAATATATGCTGATACAGTTATCCAAAAACTAAATCCTAATTAGTTTAATCTCCGAATCATTCATTACCTAAAACAATTTTTTTCCTTAAATCTTCTGTCTGCTAATCAGTAAATAACAATTGAAATTTGTGCCTGTACAGCCATATATCAAAACTCAATTGCCTCCATTACTGGATTTTTTCACACGTGCAATTCAACAAAACTTACAACAAAGCAAAAATAAAATGTAACATAAAAAAAAAAAAATTATACAATCATGGAAACAAAAGTATCCTCTCCTTGCAATATAAGTATACACAGTTCTCCTAGTCCTTGTGTGGTTATGGGAGAGCACCGTATCATAACAGGCAAACCGTATCAACATATAGCTCAGCAACCAACCACGAAGAAGACATTTGCACAGGAAATTAAACGAACTGGTAAACCAAGCATCGAAGTTTGAAGCACCAAAAATTCGCAAAGATCGAGAAATATTGGAAATCAAGCCAAATACAAATATCAAATTAAGCAGACAGTTGGTTAAAAAGAAATGGGAAAGAGACGTTACCCCGGGCAAATTAGAAACCCTAGCTCGGTAGAGGCTGGAGCAGAAGACGGATGGGAAAAGGTGAAAGGGAAGCTACGCAGAAGTTGGCGGGAGTGGAGCGAATGGATTAGGGGTTGTTGATGCCGGAATTCTCACAGAAAGAGAGGTGGTTGAAGCCAGCAATGGCGGGGGTACGGTGAAGATTGGCCTCCCACCTTTGCGCGCTTCCTTCCTTCTCACTCACTCAGCCTTTGCTGCTCGTCTCTCTGACTTTCTGTCAAGTAAATTTAGTAATTTTCGAGAAGGGAAGGGAGAGAAAACCTACTCCATCCAATCCAAAAAGATTGTCGTTTGACTTTTTAACACGTATTTTAAGGAGCTAAAAACTATATAAAATATCAACTTTTTTAAAATTATTTTTTTACAACTTAATATTTGTTGGTAATAAGTATTAGATTATAAAAAAATAATTTAAAAAAAGTTGATATTTTATATAGTTTTTAGCTCCTTAAAATACGTGTTAAAAAGTCAAACGACAATCTTTTTGGGTCGGAGGTAGTATTTTCTTTTCTTAAATAACTAAATAAGAGAGTTCTAAATAGATGTTTTAACTTTGAATTTCTCACCAATTTTGTGGATTCCAATTGTAGTATACTCCCTCAATTAATTAAAACACGGCGTTTTAAACATTTGCATATTTTTTAAGAAAGCAAAAAAAAAATACACTTATATCCCAAATTATTACTTTACTTTTCCACTCTATTGAAAACTACAACTAATAAATCTCTAATCATTACAATGGTAATTTTGAAAAGTGAACATCAAAATATCTAAAACGACATGTTTTTCTTAACAAAATTTTACTCCTAAAACGACATTTTTTTTAACGGAGGGAGTATTTATAATGCAAATAGATAAGGTGGTGTTTGATTACCACAATTTTTAATGTGTTCAAATTAAGGGTGTATTTGGATTCCATGATGTATTAATTACAGTATAACACGATTATTTTATATCGATTTATGTTATTATTTGATTAAATTATTTTTTTTGCCTTGGTTTTAATGAGATTTTTATTTATACAACCAAACGGTCACATAAAACTAGTTAAAATAATTATTATGAAAAAACACATTATAACTCAAAACACCATCAAAATAGAGAATAAATGAATTCCATTAGCTTTAAGTTCAAGCATTTTCATACTTAGTCTATGTTTGGTATTGATATCAGATATCGGATATAAGTATTAAATATCAATATCAAGGATATGGGTATCAAATCTGATACCTGACATATAATAACCCTGTTTGGTATTAGAGAATATGGGTATCAGCCTTAAATCCCCTCCCATGAGTCCCCCCTTCTCCCTCCCTACTCCCCATTTTCTTCATATCAATTCTAGATCCTTCCCACCCTCCATTTGTAGCTCCATTTGCAGGTTCTTTTCCTCCAACCATGGCTTCCTTTTCCTCAATTGCAGCCTACTTCAACGTATCTCACTTCCAACAATCCCAAGCCTAACCCTAATATCTCGAAATACTGGTTTCACTGCCATATGCAACCTCCTCATAAATCCTAACATCCTACCTGGTACAAATCTCAAATCTGCATTGCAAGATCTGAAGATTATACCATCATCCCTCTGTTGGAAGCCACAGTCGACCATTTTCACTCATCTCCAAAAGCCTCTTTTCTCGCTCTTCAAGTGGGCGGAGAACAAGCAACAGCTCGGGCGGAAGAAGTGGGGATGAAGATGTTATGTCCCAAACGGGATCCTTGTGAGATTGAAGGGAATATAGAGATTAGAGAGGAGATTTAGAGGAAGAAGATGAAGATTAGAGGGAGATAAGAGAGATAGACCGAGAGAGGATAAAGAATTGGAGACAGATTAGGGTAAGTGTTTTGATTATTTTCTGGATATCCAATTATAATGGCTAAGGGTAATTTATACCCTAAACCCCTAATGCCTAATAACTCTATTCATTACAATACTCACCCCTTATAAAAGCTTTGTCCTCAAAGCTTATTACATACCAAACAAGAAAATTAATACTAAACTAGTGACTTGATCCACTAAAAGTAATGCCACTCATTGCAGAATAGGTCAATGTAAATTGGAGTTTGGTATATGCCACCCTTTAGATAAGACAATATAATTTGCACCCTCCAGTAGCCATTCCTTGATACATGCACTTCTTGTTGTCCTTTGTACAAACATACAACTTGACTTGTTGTCCAACACCAACAAACCCCTTTGAATTCAAGATGAACAATACTAAAACAAAAATAAGTTGACCATGAGCTGAATCCGTAAGACACAACGTACCCAGCAGCCCCAATATAGCCTGCAGCTTATAATTACCTCCAAGACCAAGGACAAGTAGCAAGTCACTAGCTATTATAATGCAACATCAACCTCTGAAATACACTGGGAGAAGTATCTCTAAAACAAGCACTATCTCCTGTAAGACCCGGGGTCTTAAGAGGCGCCAACCCATGCCACCTAGCCCTCTCAGGTCCGTTGTCCTCACTTGAAGCCTGAAAAGGAAGATCGCTCTTGTGACATGGGTAGGGCTTGAATCACTTATAAATCACTCCCAACATCCTTATGATATCCGATGTGGGACGTGGGTGTTACATCTCCGGGATCAAAACACACTGAAACACCCTTGAGCTATTGCAACAACCAATCAACCTTTAGCTACTGCCAAAGTGCAAGCTACTTCCTCAACCCAATCACCTTTGGTTGTAGGAATGAGGTCTCTTCAATGCACCATATGTGTTGACCCACAAATAGCTCTTACAAGTTACAAATACCATCTCATACCAAGTATGCATTCATCTAGCAACATCTCATAACCCCCTATAGCATCTAGGAAGTGCCAACAATTATGGCATGGTATATGCACTTGGAATGCTCTTCAATACCTTCAAATTAAGCCACATGTCTGAACTGATGAAAAATTCTAGAAAATAGCCATTAACTTGCTGATATAATTACCCCTACACTTGCCAACAGCAGCACACATTACATCTTCATTTGCTTTCCCATATCACATTACACAGCTGCATTTGTAGCCATTGTTTTGTTGCTTCTTGCTTTTTATACAAGCACCCAGGCCCTCGAGCAACAACAACAACATGCAAACAAGGGCTCCTCCCGAATCAAAAACCAGAATCAAACTCTTGCTTATATACGAGGCCATACCCACTCCTCCTAGACCAATAAGGATCACATCGACCCTTCCTCTGTCAAAAGGCATCTCAAACAACCGATCTTTGATGCATTGGAGGCTGAACCGAGCAACAGTAGATAAGTGGTACTCAACATGACCAATCGAAACCATGTCGATTACTTTACCTTCACCATTCTCACCATACAGACAATCAAAACTACCCCTAGGGTTAAAAATGGATGTGCTTACTGACCTATACATCCATCAAACACTTGGTAGACAGTTTTAGCTTTAACCGAGCTAATTGAAACATCAACACATTCAAATACACAAGTCTTCTTGTCAGGCAATTTCACAAACACCTTGTATGCATCACTTCTTTCCATTCGCGCAGCTATCATCATTCCCTTGAATCCATCCATTTCTTCTAGTTCTTTAAAGACTATAACCATTAGGAAATATGCAGTTACCTTTGAATACTTGAATTGAATTGGAAGTTCTTGGAGTGGTGCGTCAACCTCTAATTGCAGTGACGAAAACTTGATTTCTTGACCCCTCCTAACGCCGATCCCCCAATCGATTGTTAGGTCACTGCACCCTCCTTCTGAGAGATCGCCCGACGCTATGTCTAGATCGTCACCTTGTGATGACCCAATGTGCAGGACAAATATCAAGTTGGAATGGGCGGCTTCCCATTCCTACGACCCAATCTGAATAGGCTCGAATTTCATCTTCAATCTCTTGGCTCCGTTCTTTGTTCGGACTTGTAATCTTTTTGACTCGGATAGGATATGTTGGTTAATCGGCTGTTCCATCTTCCGTCGGAGATCGTTCACTGTTTCCTGGACTCAATATCCCATCAATCGAGATGCCTTCGATCGAACTCCTCTCACCACTGTCGCATACCATTTGTAATCTCTTGCAAGGTGGCGCTCACTCGTTCCGCACTAGCCATCATCTTGTGATAAGAATCGTTCATGGATTTGTAGGAATCTTGCAGTACCTCGAATGCATCACCGGTTGCCATTAACGTCAATTTGTAGGAATCCGAGGACGAAGACTCCGCTGTTGCTGAACAAGTCCGCAATTCACCGTTTGCCATTAACGACAATTTGAGGGCTTGAAACTTTTCAAAACTTCAGGAGTTAGGTTAGGAGAACGAAAACCATTGAAGAATTTGAAAACTCACCTCCCGAGAAGGTTCCGTCACTACCTTTGATTGAATGAGCCTCTGAATTATTGGCGTCTTGGCTGGAACATTTGATCTCTTGGAATGTTGGTCATTCATCGACCATTGAAAAATCTTCCATTTGTGTTTCTTGTTTATCCGGGCTACGAACTATTTTGTCGAATACTTTTTGATTCGGGGCTTCGATGTCCCTCATCAGGCACAATTACATTCGACAACAGTCATCATAGATGTGCCTTCCATTATAACAGTTGATCACTTCAATGGCTGATTCTTTATTTCGAAAACGGATTCGTGAGTGATATGCATCTCCATGGTCGAACAATTCCAAGCTTTCTACATACTCAATTCTAGAAAATACCTGATCGAGTTCTTCCCAAGAAATAAGGTAGAATTTGAAATACCCCAAATTATTTTTGGGCTATTTCTTGTTTTTATTTAATTGAATAAATCTATATTATATTCAAAATATAGTATATCTTGTGAATTTGGTCATTTAATAAATTCACCTAAGATATATGGTATGAATTAGAATAATTAAATTATTCTAAAGAGAAATAATATATGGATTGATTTAATTACATAAAGTCTCTAAATATTCTTATTATTTAATTTATGAAATTAAATTAAATAATATTCATTCTGCTAAAGCAGAATGAAATCTATCTTATATCTCTATCTTTATCCGCTTCTTTTATTTCTTTTCCTTAAAATCGATTATTTACTCTTAATCTCTATTTTTGATTGATTCTTAATCCAAAAGAATCGAAAATCTATTTTTTTATTTATTTAGACCTAACCATATAGATACACGTCAAATCCTAGGGTTTACCACAACCCAAAAATCACTCAACATCACCGTCCTCCACATCCTCCCTTCTCTCCCGTGAGCAGAGCCGTGACCAGCCTCGGTCGTGGCCCCAACCAGCGCCGCACCTTGTTATCTATTCATCCATCTGCGACGGGATTTTCGACATTCGAAGCCATTGAAGCAGCAGCAAACGTTTCACAAGCAAACTGAGGATAAATCTCAACCTAGAACTCAATTGATGAGTTTGAAAGTGAGTGAACTAGGTCTAGAGATTGAGGAAGAAGAATCAATTCGAAGAACACTAGAACATAGATTTGATTTGAGAGAGTTTAGGGGTTTGGGAATTTGATTTGATAATTGGTTAATCTGCAAATGCATGAGGAGGCGAGTACATAAAGGCAATGACGGGTTCAACCCAAAATAGAACATTAAACCGGTTTGACATAGACCGGGTTAAACAAAATATATAAACAAACTCATAACGTACATATGTAAACTTAAAATCCCTGTTACACCATCCGCCATCCCCTTCGTCTTCCTCTCCTAAATCAACCCACAATTCATCGCCTCCTCCTCTCTCAAACCGATCGGGAACAGTGAGCAGCCATGTTCTCCTTCGTCTTCGATCACTGCCCAAGGCCGCCGGTGACCGGAGTCTGAGCCACCGGGACCGCAGCCACTGCCTAGCCTCGTCGAAAGCGCGCCCAGCACTGCCGAACCCCGCCGCCTTCGTCTCGGATTTCCGCCGCCCATAGTGCCGATCGTTGTCTTCGTTCCCGATTTCCGCCGCCAATCATCGATCGAACCTTCGCCGCTAGCCACCGACGCCGGAGAGCCGTGCCGAGCCATCGGCCCTCGCCTGCGTCTTCTTCTTCGTCTGTACGTGAGTCCCAGGGAGAAAGAAACAGAGTTTTTAATCTCTTTTGAAGAAATTACAGAAACGTCTCTTATGTTTATATAATTTCCGTTTTGGCCCTAAGTTAATTATTTATTAAGTTAAGTGGCCAATATTTCTAAACTATTCAATTCTTGCCCGTTTCAGCGACTCGAAGCGATCCCGATGCACCCACGCCGGATTCCGCTCCTCGAGGAATTTATATTGGTATAGATTCTTAACTTTATAGAATTAATTCAATTTCAAATTGAGTTAAGTAAAGTTAATGGTATAAAATATAAATATTAAATGTTCCTTTTTCCGTTGGATTCAATAGGTGCTAAAATCTCGCCTTGTTGTCCTCAGGACCTCAGCTGATCATCGAAGGTTAAGGCAAGTGATTTCGTTCAAACGCCCTTTGCGTGTTTCGTGATTCTTTTGATGTGCCTTTTAAATTCTTCCGTGTTGAATGCGGCCCTGTGGCCAATTTCGATAAACTGCATACCCGTCTGCTTGATGTAATTTATCTTTTTATTCATAAATTGGCATGAGTTAAATTAATGGGCAATTATTAATTATAGCGATATGCGTATTAAATATGATGGTTTGTTTATAACTCGAGATAAGTGAAAGTTACACATTTTTTTCTTCCTAAATTGCATGATATTCTGCTTGTTTCTTTCATGCAAATTAATAGCATGCAATATTAAGATTCTTGAAATATCCGTGCTTGTACGTTATTGTTGGTTTAATGTCGTTATTATGATCACCTAGTATAAACTGGTTATGTATGATAAGTTAAGATAGACACCATGTGATGCTTAGTAAGTTAAAATGCGCACCACGTGATGCGAGTGGCTATATGCCTTTGGCAAGTTCTGCAGTAGACTGACTTGCAGGTTGTGGTTCGTTAAGCCACCGCCTTACAAGGTTTCATGAAACATCCATCCGGGAATGCATTCTCCGTGGGGTGGTAAAACAACGATCTGATGTAGTTCGTGGTCCTTGTTAAAGGCCCGACCGGTACCACGTAGTAATATTATTATTGTTATTATCATTGTGATTATGGTTATTATCGACTATTAAATAGGTGATCACTTCAGTTATTATACTCATCTGTCTCGGGTATAATTCCTTTTCTTATCTTATAATCGATCGTTATGATCATCCGAGTCATGTCGTGAATTTTTACCTTTTTATTCAGTTTCCACTATCAAATATTCGTGTCTTTCCCTTAACCTATAACATACCGTTTTATGGTCATTGTAAGGTTAAAGTCTGAACATTTTTCCTATCATTTGCTAGTCTTAAATGTACTAACCATCCTATTTATTGGATGACTGGTGTCTTTCGTGCTCACGAAACACCAGACCATATGCCACAGGTCTAGTACAAGCAGCGGAGCAGGAGAGAGTTGAAGAGCGGACTATCATTTATGAATCTTTACACTACAAGTTTTTGAACCTTAAAGTTTTCGCAATGTTACATTGGTTTTAGCTATTTTTGGAGTTTACTACTACTTTATGATTTTGGCACTTTAGCTTTATTTTAGGGATTGGATATTTCCTACTTTGATATTTAAATTACTTTATCCAACTGCTTAAGTACCGTCTTGTTTATGGGAGCATGGTTGCATGTCCCTATAAGCCGACATTAAAGTTTGCGGATTCACTGGCGCTGTAACGTTCCCTTGAGATTTAAAAGGGGGTGTTACAAAATTCATGGTGAATCTTGACAAAGATCGTTCGATCGGCTACCTGATTTTCGCTTTGGGAGTGAAATTGATCCGTTGACAGGGAAGGCTCATCCACCCTCTCGAAACTACGCTCGGAAGATTGTTGGGTCAATTTCTTGACTTTCTCAACTAGTGATTTAATCTCGTACAAGGTTTGATCTATAGAGTCCAATCGGCAGCCCTCTGCCATAGCTTGTAATTGTCGAAAGTGGTGCTGATCCAGTCATGACGGAAAATTTGAAATCGAAATTGCAGAATCTGAGAACCGATTTGGCGCAACCAATCTGTTATGACCCGAAGGTCGGATAGGCGAAAGCTTAAGCTTTCCTGGATGATTTGAGAAGTAAGGGAGAGAGATTGAGGTAGGAGAGGAAGAAGATAGAGGAAAGAGATGAAATTCGGACTTCAAAGGGAGATAAACGAGAGAGAGAGAGTAGAGAGTAGGAGAAAGGTAAGTACATTCATTATTCACTTGATGATTTCCCATTACATTTAATATGATATTTATATTAATATCTATACACCTATTCACATACATGGGTACATAACAGAAGACAAGAGCATAGGAAGTGAGACCATGAGAGCACTAGCAGCAGCTCAGGCGAAGAAGAAGTCCATCAAGAGAAGCGGTGGAGACAATAGAAGAATTGATATCCCAATTTTTTTTGGGTATATGGAGATGGGGAAATTTACAAAGGAAGATGATATGGGTATATCAATTTGATATCAATATACTCGTATATCAAACACGACGGATATGGATATAGGTATACAGGGACGGAGCCAAATATTTATTGAGGGGGGGGGGGGGGGGGGCGAAGTTTTATACAAATGTTTGATTAACTCTTCGATAGATTTTTTATAGTACGTTTAGCGAACCAAAACTATGATATTTTAGATTAAACGATGATATTTTAGTTTAACACAATGTTTTTTTAGTTCAAAACACAATGTTTTTTTGTTCAAAACGGTGGTGTTTTAATTTAAAATTGTGTCGTTAGTTGTTAGATATTTTTTTATCCTTAAACGAAAAAAATGATATGTAAACAAAAAAATGATGTCGTTTTTTCTTTTTCGTCTAAAAATATATCGGTTGAAACCTACAAAGTCAATATGCAACTTGTTGTTCTCTTAGCATGCAATTAACGTGTAACAAGATAAATAAACTTTAAACTTGCATAATTTCTTATATAATTATCGAATTTAGTAATAAAAACTCTTAATAAGAAGCTCTCTGGTTGAATTATATTGATAAAATATCAAATTAAGTAAAATATAGAAGAATCGCGATTTATTAAAAGACATTTGAAATAATTAATTTGTGTTTAACTTTCAAACGGTCATAACTTTTTACTCGTTTATCGGATTCAGGCTTATAATATATCAAAACGAAGCTATCAACGCGTAGAACAATTATAGGTGATTCGTCGGATGAAAGTGGGGGCGTATGCTCCCGCTTGCCCCCGCCTAGATCCGTCTATGTAGGTATATCAATTTGATATCCATACACATCCGATATCGGGATACGGATATCAAACGGGGACTTATTGTTTTTAGTAAACACGAGTAGCTAAAACAAGTAGCAAATACAAATAGCACTAAGGACGTGTTTGTTTTCATGAAAAATGGGCATAAAAGAAATTTATAAACCTCACTCGCACTTGGGCATGTTTGTTCCCCTGCAAACCCTTACTCTTTCGCCCCATTAATTTTGAAAATTTTTTGCGAAATAGGCACATTAATTGGACGTATTTGCAGAATAGACGCGGGTTTGGACAGATTTGCGAAATAGCCCCTATATAAACTAATTCTCAATTTTTTTAATTTTTTTTCCTGATCGATGGCCCCAATCCTATCCTCTCTTCAATCTCTCTCCGCTCCCCATTGAAGGCGATGGCCGATGGAGCTCTCGATCCGGCGCCAGAGCCGCCGTCTAGTGGCGAGCGTGCGGCGGAGCGAACGAGCGACGGAGGCCGGAGCGAGCGTCGGATGTGGCCGTCCGAGATCTGGAGCGAGAGGCCGGATCTGGCTGAGCGACCGCCGGAGCGAGGTCGAGCGAGCGCCGGAGCGAGTTCGAGCGAGCGCCGAGATCTGGATTAGGTTCGTTCCCAGACCTCCTTTCCAAATCTCCTCCCGAGCTCTGTCCATGGATCCGCCTCTCTCCTTCCGACACTTCCTTCTCTCCTCTCGAGCTCCATCGGTGATTCTCCCCCGGCCGGCGACTCGCTTCTCCTGTTCGGCTCCTCAACTTGCTCGGCCTTCTCCTCCTCTTCTTCTCTTTCTGCACAACCTGTTCTCCTCTTGCACGACTTGTTCCCGACCAGGTATTCTTCTCTTAAACTCTCCTCTCTTTCTTTGCTGCTGCAGTTGTGTTGTACACTTGCTTAGTGCCGACTGTTGACTGAATATGTCGAATTCTCTGCTTCATTGAATCATTAAGCTTTTGGCTTTCAATTGAGAAATTCTATTGGGCAAGACAGGGTAGACATTGCTTCTTGGGGATTTTATGTGTAATCATCTGTATTTGATATTCGATTACTTTGTCACGGATTTCTTTGATTACATTCATAGAATGCCTTTGGATTGAAACAAACTTATGCTGCAATGCTTTCTTAAATAGTCCTGCACTTGATGAAATTGATGATCCTGATGTTGTTCATAAACTACGGTGACAAAATCATACTGTCGGATTTGACATATCAAGGAAAATGCCTGGTTCTGAGTTCTTCTGAAATTGGACATCTCACTGTGAAAGATTATATGTAGAATCTTTGAATATATTTCACACATGCTGAGAACAAATGAAGGTTCATGGTCCTGGTGTTTCTTTACTTCCTGTTTCCTTCTTGAGAGTTATCCAAACATAAGTGTTGATTCAACAAGAACATATAGTTGACAAGCAATATCCTAACTCTGACCGCAGCTGCCGCTACATGTATGACCATTTCTGCCTAATTAACAAGCAAAATTCAGTTGATTTTATATTTAATGAGGTTCAGTATGTTAAGCTTTCACTTCGTCATCAGTCTGCATTTTACTGTGTATATTTTTTTACTCCAAAATTGATACATGAAGGCCAAAAAAAATAGTCACAAAATAGTGCTTTAGGTTCTTTGTAGTTTGTAGACAGGTGCAACTCTAGAATAGAGTGGTGCAACTCTAGAATAGAGTGGTGCAACTCTAGAATAGAGTGGTGCAACTCTAGAATAGAGTGGTGCAACTCTAGAATAGAGTTGTGCAACTCTAGAAATATATAAATATAGTTGTGCAACATGGAATTGAAGCTAATATGAATTTCATCTATAAATATATATGCAGATTTTAAAATACAATTAGAAAAACCGATTGATTGATTTGTTAATTTTCCATACATTCACACTTACTTTCTCCATTGTTTTCTTTGTTGTCCTCTGTGTAACATGTTGCTGGCTGCTGCTTGATTTGATATGAGGAAAGTACAGTTGTGCTTACACAATACCAATCAGGAGGACGAAGGATGATGTCTTTGATTCCTATTCCATTGTTTTTGGAGAAAGCAATTGGGTAAGCTACTGATTGTGCTTTTGAAATTTGCTAACTTGCTATGTTTAAGCAGATTGCTCATATCTATTTACAATTTTATAGGACAAAGATTGAGTGGTATCCTGGAAAATGTTTGACACAGAAGCTTTTAAAGAAAAAGTCAAGAAGAGGTGGCAAGATAATCATCAAAACTGAAAAATGTGATAGTTTCTTTAACTTCTTCAATCCTCCCCAAGTTCCTGAGTATGGCGATGACATTGATGAAGATGCTGTAAGTCTGATTCTTTGAAGTATCAAACATTCAAAATTGATCTTAGGCTAAGAAGGCCTACATAGCTAATTTTTAAAATTTTAAATTCCAGGCTGAGGATCTTCAAAATGAACTGGATATGGACTATGAAATTGGGTGAGGCTAGCAGATTTACATTTACATGTCCCTAGCTTATTTTCTGCCAGCCTGTGATCAAATTTCTGTCATTATCTGTGAGCCTACTTTAATTCTCTTTGCGGGAATGAAAGAGTGCCACAGATCACGTGATTTGTTTTTTAATGTGCGTTTTGGGTTTGGATTCCTAGAATTTGATAACATATTGCATTATTGGTTCCTTGAGTACTAAAAATGTGCTTAAGTTAATATACATTTTGCAGCCTCTATAAATCCATCTCCCTTTATCTCATCCCTTAACATACGTTGTCTCCCAAGGATTGCTGTAGTTTAGCTAGACATATGTATCATCAACGTGTATATGTTTCTTTGAGATTTCTCCTGTCTTCCTCTGTTGCATTCATTAACATTTTCTGTTTTAGATGTTCATATGCCTTTCTTGAAGTCAAAGAATAAATAATTAGTTAATTTCTACTCTCGAGTTGTGCATATCAGCTGTCTAGTTTACTATCACACTTTTAAAGTTCCATTCTTGTGCATAAAAACACTACAAGCATTCCAACACTCTCATGCTTTCATTTACTAAATCTTGATACGATTTCTTAGAGCATTATTTTCATCATCATTATGCAGAACCTATGCCAGGAACAAGGGCCGTCAAGCTACAAGGATTATGGTGAATTGTTCATGTTCTGATGATTCGAATGCTCTAGAATTCCGGAATGTGTCAGCTGCATTTGCTCAGCCGCACGCAGATCATCTGTATGCTTCAGGGCTAGAACTTGATGGCGCGTTTTTAGCCATTCCTAGCACGGAACTGTTCAATAAGGTAATTTCACAACAGGAGGTCAGCACAGGTTGAGTTCCAAAGCAAAATCCTGCAATGCAGCCCAGAGAAGTTTGGTGGACCACAAAAACTATCATTTGTGATTGTGAAGGCCTGTAAACTGCCTTTTTTTCCTTGATTTAGGTGTAGTAGAAAACAATATAGTAGTTTTGCACCTCTGATTTTGATCTGTAACATAACACCGTCAGTTGCTTATTTACAAGAAATGCTAAGATATAAGAAGGAAAAGTGGAGAGTAGTTTAACTATTCATTTATGGAATCCATCTTGTTCTCTGCTTGATCATTTGACAGTACTTTCCCCTTACCAAAGTTTACAGCTATTACAGGTAACAGGTTGGATGAACCTATGATTGATGATTTCTAAGTAACTGTCCCTAAAGCCATGCCTGCCTCCAGTATTTGGTGGATGGTTTTGCAGATTTTGGTTGTGGAGTTATTTAGTTTCTTAGTGGAATGCTTTTAGCCTATTAGCTCAAATGGGAGAGCATTGTGCTCGTGCACAAAGATATGGGTTCGAATCCCATATAGGCAAATTGAATTGTGATTAAAAGGTGCAATTTTAGTTTGAATTTTACCTTTTAGTGTTTGAATTGTGATTTTTTCTTGAATGGGTTTTGTACACTAGATGAATGGGTTTTGTGCTGACAGAAGGGGTTGGACAAGATGAATGGGTTTTGTGCTGACAGAAGGGGTTGGACTCTTGAATCTAAGTTTGCTTGTATGTAAGTTTGCTTTGTGTCCGCTTTCATCACCCTCAACCCTCTGAACACATGCCTGCAAATGCACATGGTATGCTACTACTGCTAGGAATTCGGTACACGTCATACACTTCCTTTCTTAATTAGAGCAAGGCTGACTCCAACTCGACTGCGACGTTATCTTTGCAACTTCTGTGTGAACATGTGTGAAAGAAACGTTTGAAAATGATCCTTTATTTAGGCATCATAATAATAAAATGACGGTGCAAGAATAATAATTTAGATTTATAGAGTTGCACGACTCTGTTGTAAGAGTTGCACAACTCTGTTTTAAGAGTTGCATGACTCTGTTGTAAGAGTTGCACAACTCTGTTGTAAGAGTTGCACGACTCTGTTTTAAGAGTTGCACGACTCTGTTTTAAGAGTTGCACGACTGTCTTGTAAGAGTTGCACGACTCTGTTTTAAGAGTTGCACGACTCTCTTTTAAGAGTTGCACGACTCTGTGTTAAGAGTTGCACGACTCTCTTGTAAGAGTTGCACGACTCTGTGTTTTAAGAGTTGCACGACTCTGTGTTAAGAGTTACACGACTCTGGTGTAAGAGGTGCACGACTCTGTTTTAAGAGTTGCACGACTCTGTTGTAAGAGTTGGACGACTCTTGTTTTAAGAGTTGCACGACTCTCTTGTAAGAGTTGCACGACTATGTTTTAAGAGTTGCACGACTCTGGTGTAAGAGTTGCAAGACTGTTGTTTTAAGAGTTGCACGACTTTGTTGGAAGAGTTGCACGACTCTGTTCTAAGAGTTGCACGACTCTGTTTTAATAGTTGCACGACTTTGTTGTACGAGTTGCACAACTCTATTGTAAGAGTTGCACCCTCTGTTGGAAGAGTTGCACGACTCTGTTGTAAGAAATGCACGACTCTATTTTAAGATTTGCACGACAATCGAGACTTGTAAATTTATTCTCAACATGATCTTATTTTAAAAAAGTGCTGACGTGAAAAAAAAAATTATTTGAAAAAAGTGCTGACACAAATAGAATAAAAAGTGCACAAATTAGAATAAAATGCGCACGAATAATATTATAAAGTAAAAAAAAATTGTTATCCAGGCTTGATGGAATTGTTCGACATCATTTGATCGGCTTATGATTAATTTGTGATGTGCTTCTTCGATTCTTTGTGAAATTGTTATCCATGCTTGTGCAACTCTAAAAAAAGTGCTGACATGGGAAAAAAAGTGCTGACACGGAAAAAAGTGCAACTCTAAACTCTACTTGGATCATATTTGCACAACTTATGGTTATATTTGCACAAAGTACTCTTATATTTGCACGATAAAAAGTTAAAAAAATAAAATAAATAAAAACTAGACTAGGGTCATATTTGCACAACTTATGATTAAATTTGCACAACGTCCTCTTATATTTGCACAACTTACTCTTATTTTTGCTCAACAATAGGTTATTTTTTGCAAAACAATCGAGATTTCTGAAATTGTTCTCAACATGATTTTATGTTCTCTCAATATTATTTTAAGAATTGCACGACTATGTTGTAAGAGGTGCACGACTATGTTGTAAGAGTTGCACGACTATGTTGCAAGAGTTGCACGACTCTGTTTTAAGAGTTGCACGACCATGTTTTAAGAGTTGCACGACTCTGTTTTAATAGTTGCACGACTCTGTTGTAACAGTTGCACGACTCTTGTTTTAAGAGTTGCATGACTCTCTTGTAAGAGGTGCACGCCTCTGTTTTAAGAGGTGCACAACTCTGTTTTAAGAGTTGCACGACTCGGTTTTAAAAGTTGTACGGCTCTTGTTTTAAGAGTTGCACGACTCTGTTGTAAGAATTGGACGACTCTGTTGTAAGAATTGGACGACTCTGTTTTAAGAGTTGCACGACAATCGAGACCTGTGAATTTATTCTCAACATGATCTTATTTTATCTCAATATAATTTCATACTTTCTCAATAAACTGTAAACGATTCAGAATAAATTGAAGCAAGTCTAGTTTTATTTTTTATTATTTTTAACATTTTGTCGTGCAAATATAATCGTAAATTGGGCAAATATAATCGTATGTTGTGCAAATATAACATTTTGTTGTGCAAAAATAAAAATAAAAATATATATTATGGATCCCATAATAATATATAGGTAGTTTTTTTAATTTCTCATATTTTTAGGGTGATTTTTGTAATTTTATCAAAATTTTATCTTCTTCCTCCGATTTCTGCGCAGAGGAATCCATCGCCGCGCTCGACGCCACCGCCGGCGGCCTCCTTTGCTCCGGTGCTCGCTTCCTCCCTCGCTCCGACGCTCGCTCCCTCCCTCGCTCCGACGCTCGGTCACCACCGCCTCCCTCCGTCGCTCGCTCGCTAAGTCCTTCTTCAACCTCGCTCGCTCGACCGTCTCTCCAGATCCAGCGTTCGCAGGCCTCCGGCTCCGCCTCCGGCTCGCTCGACCTCGCTCGGCCGTTGCTCGACTTCGCTCCGGCATTCTCGCTCTCCGGCTCTATCGATCTCTATCAATTGGACATAAATGGCGAATTCAGATCTCCAAAGACGGAGGACGGAATTGCTTCAGATTGCGTCTTTGGAGGCGGCGCGGCTGCGACAGCGACAAGGAGGAAAGGAGGAAGATGGACGGAATTGCTTCAGATCCGGCGCCGATGCCATAGATCTCGGCCTCGCTCACAATCGCCGTTGAGCAGTTCGGGCGTGAGAAAGAGAGAGCGCGCGGGGAGGGAGAGCTCGGAGGAGAGAGAAAGATCCGTGAAACAAAGAAAAGGGGTTTATATTGCGGCTATTTTACAAAAATGTCCCAAAATGCGGATATTTCGCAAAATAAGCCTATTTTCGTGGCTATTTTGCAAAACCCCCCTTAATTTTGGGTGGTTAGTTTTCTTTAAGAGTGTCTATATGTTAAGCGTGAGTTAGATATAGTTTGAGCGTTATATATGTAGGGCTTTTTTTAGGTATCTGTTTATTTTGTAAATATTTCCTTCAGTGGATGTATGGATTTCGGGTGCAATTTCCTAATCTTGTCAATAGATGTTTTTACTGGTACGTATCTTGTTAATAGATTTTATTTCCTTGAAGGCCTTGCCTTCTATCACTGGTCTATTTTACCAACAACTTTAAAAGAACACCTTTGTATTTGTTCAAATACCCAATATAATATCATCACCATAATTATAGAGTTTTCAACCAATCAAATTAAATTTTATTTATTTATTTTCTAATCAATCGGTTCAATTTAAAATATTAAGGCCCGTTTGGTATCACTATGGTAATCGGAATGAGAATGGAAATCAGAATCGGAATAAAAAATCCGGAATAAGTCATTTCTTAAGCATGCTTGTTTGGTACAAAGTTGGAATGAGAAATCCCCAAACATCAAAACCTAAAAGAATGCACAAATCCATTTATCCAAATTCAAAATTGCAAAAGTTCATCTCAAATTAAGGTTAACAACAAGTTAATTTCAGAAATTAACGAGGGAGGAAGGTGATGTGCAGCAGGACAAGAACGGAGAAGGAGGATTGGATGGCGGTCGCGGTGATGCCACCATGAGGAGGGAGGACTGGGCATCGAAGATTGACTGGAACAGTCGAGGACTGGGCGGCGGCGGCGATGATGCCACCCATCTAGTCGGAGATAGAGAGAGAGAGAGAGGAGGACGATGATGGAGGCAGATCCGCGCAACATCTACATATTTGGACGGGGCAGCGAGGGAGGGTGGTGGTGGACTGTGGTGATGTCGGGAGGACGTCGAACGCAAAGGGGATCTCAGATCTGGAATGGGGGAGAGAGAAAACGACGACGACGTTGGAGGGAGCCAGAGAGAGGAAGACGGTGGACAGTGGTGGTGTCGGTGCCGATGACGAAGAAGATGGACGGTGGTGGTACTGGTGCCCGCTGCAGAGATGAAAAAGCGTGACGGTGAGGGTTGTGTTTGTGGGAATGAAGGATTACCCACCTTTTTGGGAGGGATGAAATTAGCCCTTAAATTGGGAATGTCCCCTTGCTGTCGATTTTGAGCCTATCAAACACTAAAATTGGAATCCTCCATTCCGATTATCAATTTCTGATTCCCAGTAATCCATACCAAACAGGCCCTAAATTAATTAGTATATAATTTATTCCTTAATATATTATACATTTTCTAATAAATTGGTTCAAATCAAAACATTAATCAAACATATTTTATTTCATTTGATAGTAATTTGTTATGCTATTATATATGATTTTATTTATTAAAAAATACGCGGAAATTGTACTAGTTGTATTTGACCAAATGACATAAAGGAGATATAGGTCTCTCAACTCTCAAGTACATTGACGACAACAACCGATGACTTCACCTCTTAGCCAATGAGTGAAGAACATATATCTTTCCTCTAGCGAAGTTGACATGAATCCTATCAGCGAGGAATTCATCACTGACCGAATGCACACGCGCACACACACAGGTCTCCGACAGTACCCAATTAAGGGGATTGGAGACCTTTTAGGTTTTCGGTTTGGATTTTTCGGTTGAAAATCGAAAGTTTTTTAAAAAATTGCAATACCAAAGTACAAAACTACTTAAATATGATCGAATAATTTGTCATGAATCTAAGTAATTGCATTCAAATTAAACCAACACAACGCTAGATATAACCAATGATCGATATAATGCATAACGTTTTACATCAATCATTCAATTATGGATCAAAACGAACAATACAAGGAACTATATATATATATGAACCATCCACAAGAGTAACTAAGAAAATTCAAGATCTCGGCAAAGAATTAACTAAGCAAATTCAAGAATTAACTTGAAGAAGAAGCTTCCAGAACAGGCATCTCAAATCGGCAAAGAGGACACACATGACTCGTCCTCAGCCACTCCACAACGCAATCTTTGTGATAAACATGCGCGCACGGCATTCTTGCCATCCCTCCGGCCATCTGCGCGTCCAAATTCTCGAAACAAATCGCGCACGAATCATCGCGACAGTCGTCCAACTCCGCAGCTCCGATAATCTCTAGGGCTTCAATAGATTCTTCAGTAGCACGCTTAACCCTAAGCGCAGTCTCCAGGGACAAGCTAATGGAAACGTAGGTGATAAGCGGCGGAGTGCTTATAACAACCGTTGATATCTCATTAACGAGAAGATCAACGCAATCTTGGGGCAACTCTAAGGTGGAGAACCAATCATTCAGTCTTTCGGGGAGGGTATCCTTGAACGAATCACCGGGCTGCAGGTTGTGGCGGCATGGCAAGATGACTCGTCTGTCAGGGAGGTCGAGTACGACAGGGGTGCAGCACCCAACACTAATGGCTTCGAAGTAATCGAGGTTGCGAACCGAGATGATGTAGGGGCCTAGGACTATGTCACGTGGGACACTTTGGATGTAAAAGAATGGAAAAGGACATCGACTAAGTGGTTGTGGTTGCTCCATATTGCTGATCGATCGATCGATCGATCAAATTAGGGTTGAATGGATGGATGGATGTATATGAAGGCGGAGGTTAACTTGAAGAGAGTTGATGAATGGGTTTTTGGGTGTAGAGAAATTGAAGGTCTAAATAATGAAGGATGATATATTTATAGATATAACGCTCAGGCTGATTGCAACAAAAACAAAACATATTTATCAGTATGTATATCTGATTACACCTTCCAAAAATATATTTACTTTTCCCCAAAGAAATAAGTATTTGATGGTTGTTTTTATTATGGGGATATTTTATTTCTAAAGATAAAAAAACACGGTTTTAAGATAGATATGGCATTTAGATTTGATTTTTTAAAATTTATTTTAAATTATTTTTAGAGTTTAATTATTTAGTTTAATTATGGAATAGTTTCCAAAATATAAAGAAATATTTGTACAACTAGTCTCATTACCCGCGAACTTCGCGGCTTTTTTTATATGACTTTTATTATTTACGCACAAATTGTGTAAGATTATAAAAATTGTATAAAATATTATTTTGTGCTTAAAAAAGATCGATAGATTTTATAACTAATTAAGATTTGAGGTTGAATATTTATATTAAAATGATAAAGTTTGTAACCAATTAAGATATGAGATTAAATATTTATATTAAAAATAATAGATTTTATAATTAATTAAGGTGAATAAATAGAATAAATCTAATTGCTTATAGTTTTAAGGAAATTTACTTAAATATTTAATGGTTGATATGTGGTATAGTCTAGAAAAGACTGTTAAACAATATATTTTAAATTTTATTTTGAGTTGTAATTTTATTGTGAGTTCCTGTTGGTGTGAGTTCCAGAACATCATCTTGCGAGATGATCATGGATGTCGTTAGTACATTCAATTTATTGCCTACTGTAAAAAAATAAAAAAATAAAAAACATTTAAATTTCATTTCAATATTTATACCTTGTAAAAATCGATCTTAATAAATCATAATGACCCATGAAATCAATATATAATCCGTGGATAGCTTGCACATATATATCTAAACTATTTAGGATTTTTTTGCTAAGTGTCCATTTTCCATAAGGCCTTTTGCAAAATGTCCACTTTTATTTCCTCTTTTGCAAAATGTCCTAATATTACATTTTTGCCCCTCCTTCCCATGTCCTTCCCATTTTTATTTTGACCATTGACCGGTCAAAGTCAATGAATTGGTGACACAACTTTGGTGACACTCAAAAAATTTGGTGACACGTTTTTTTTTTTTTTTTTTTTTTTACGAAATTAGTGTCACCACCTTTATAAGTGGTGACACCGGTCAATGGCTTTGGTGACACATGTATGATGATAAACAAATTTTTGGGTGATAATTTTTTTTTTTTTTTATGAGATTAGTGTCATCGCCCTATCGCTGTCACCACAACCCATATCGCTGTCACCACCGCCCATATCGCTGTCACCACAACCCATATCGCTGTCACCACCGCCCATATCGCTGTCATCACCCTTATTGCGGTCACCACCTCTATCGTTGTCACCGCCCTATCGTTGTCACCACTCCTATCGCTGTCACCACAACTCCTATCGCTGTCACCACCACTTCTATCGCTGTCACCACCACCCATATTGTTGTCACCACCTCTATCGATGTCACCGCCCTATCGCTGTCACCACTCGTATCGCTGTCACCACCACTACTATCGTTGTCACCACCACTCCTCTTACTGTCACCACCACCCATATTGATGTCACCATTCTTATTGCTGTCACCACCTCTATCGTTGTCACCGCCCTATCGCTGCCACCACTTCTATCGCTGTCACCACCACTTCGATCGCTGTCACCACCACCCCTATCACTGTCACCACCACACATATTGCTGTCACCACCCTTATTGCTGTCACCGCCTCTAACGCTGTCACCGCCCTATCGCTGTCACCACTCATATCGCTGTCACCACCACTTCTATAGCTGTCACCACCACCCCTATCACTGTCACCACCAGCCCTATCAATGTCACCACCACCCTATCGCTGTCACCACCCTTATTGCTGTCACCACCTCTATCGATGTCACCGCCCTATCGCTGTCACCACTCGTATCGGTGTCACCACCACTACTATCGATGTCACCACCACCCATATTGATGTCACCACCCTTATTGCGGTCACCACCACCCCTATCACTGTCACTACCACTCCTATCGCTGTCACCACCACTCCTATCGTTGTCACCACCCTTATTACTGTCACCACTTCTATCGTTGTCACCGCCCTATCGCTGTCACCACTCTTATTGTTGTCACCACCACTCCTATCGCTGTCACCACCACTCATATCGCTGTCACCACCACTCCTATCACTGTCACCACCCCTTATCGATGTTACCACCACCCCTATCACTGTCACCAACACCCATATTGCTGTCATCACCTCTATCGTTGTCACCGCCCTATCACTGTCACCCCTCGTATCACTGTCATCACAACTTCTACCGCTGTCACCACCACTCCTATCGCTGTCACCACCCTTATTGATGTCCCCATCTCTATCGTTGTCACCGCCCTATCGCTGTCACCACTCCTATCGCTCTCACCACCACCCCTATCGCTCTCACCACCACCCCTATCACTGTCACCACCATCCTTACTACTGTCACCACCTCTATCGCTGTCACCGCTCTATCGTTGTCACCACTACTATCGCTGTCACCACCACCCCTATCGCTGTCACCACCACCCCTATCACTGTCACCAGCACCCATATTGTTTTCACCACCTCTATCGCTGTCACCGCCCTATCATTGTCACCACTCCTATCGCTGCCAACACCACTCCTATCGCTGTCACAACCACTTATATAGCTGTCACAACCCCCCTATTACTGTCACCACCACCCCTATCACTGTCACCGCCCTTATTCCTGTCACCATATCTATCGCTGTCACCGCCATATCGCTGTGACCACCACCCATATCACTGTCACCACCACCCATATTGTTGTCACCACCCTTATTGCTGTCACCACCCCTATCGCTGTCGTCGCCATATCACTGTCATCACCACTCATATCGCTGTCACCACCACCCATATCACTGTCACCACCCATATCGTCAACTTTGGTGACACATATAAGACTACACTATCAAATCAAAATATCCGCATCAAGTTAAACAAATCCCCAAACTATCACTTTTTAAAACAATAAAATTGCTTAAATTCCACAAGTTCATAGCATCTGCATCAAGATAATATTTAATAGTGTAATAATTTGTCCAAACGTCAAAGTCAACATCATATTTAATTTCACAATGTTTTGTGAAAAATGTGATATCGTTCTTAACAAATGGAAATCTACATAGCTAGCTTTGTGAAAAATGTGCCAGTGATATCGTTCTCATTTCAATTTCACAAAGTTTAGTTTTTATCACATTTATACAGGATGAAAAACAGTATAACAAGGCCCAAGTAAGGGCATGAATTCGGTGTAAGTTTTGAGCTTTACACCTGAATTCAATGTGTTCACGAACCCAGGTCTCAACCTTTAGCCCTCTTGTTACTGCATCTTGGGTCCAAATAAAGAGAAAAAATAAGCCAGCAAGCACTGCATTCAAAGAAACATAGATCAGCACCACAATCACTTGACAATGTCTGATTGTATGTCACCAAAATAAAGCAGCACCAAATCATTCAAAGCACTGCATTCACGAAATCTATGTTCAATTAATCCCACAGACACTGTCATCAGCATAATCATCCACCAAAAGCATAAGGATTAAACTAATGATATTGTAGCATTTTTGCAACATCCATCGAAAAAAAGAAGAAGCTGTATCACAAATCGCTCAGAGCACAAACAAGGAATCAGTTTCCTGGTGCGAACAAGGAATCAGTTTCCTGGTGCAAACAAGGAATCATCTGATAATTGCATCAAACGAAAAGGATGAAAATAAAAGGCTAAGAAAAATCCTCTTCCAATAGCAACCACCGTTTACCATCTCATCTTATCTTCATCTATCGTTCCTCGTCGTACGGGACCGCCATCATCGCTGATCAGAGCCTCAAAGCGGACCGCATTGCATTTATCAAATATTCAACAAAATTTGATAATTTTTCGCCGATCATTGTCACCACACATGAATTTCAAGCACTCAATTTGAAGAAACAATGAGAAATTTGGGAGAATTAGGGGCTGACCTCGATGATGGTATCCATTCGCTGATCATCGTTCTCTCTCGAAATCTCAAGCTCGGCCTCCGTTGGCCGCTCCTCGTTCTCTCTCGAAATCTCAGCTCCACTCTTCCATGGATCTTCCCGTCCTCTCTCCCTCTATCCGCCTTCTCAGATTTGTGAAGCCCGGCGCCGCCACTGTTCGATATGGAGGCTTGGACGAAGATCTAGATCTCAGCCGACAGAGATGAAACGCTCTGAAGATCTAGATCCGCTCCTTCTCCCCATTCGGAGCTACGAAGGTTCGGCGATGGCGGAGAAGATGAAACGCCCTAGCGATCCGATTCTCACTTCGTCCTTGCTAGGTCGGAGTCTGATTTCTCTACTGCGAATGTCCCCCACGGCCGCCGGCGATTACAGGCCCTTAGAAGATGTAAAAGAGAGCGGAGAGCGGAGATCAACGACTAATCAAGTAATTGCACGAGCGGAGATCCGACGTCCTTGCCGGTGTCCATCCATCTCCTCCATTGTATGATCCAAAAAGGAGAAACCAGAGGAGAGGGAGGTTGATGGAGCGTCAGATCTGAATGGGGGAAGAAGGGAAAGGCATAAGCAAGGGTAAAATGGGGTTTTCAAAAATATTTAGGACATTTAGCAAAAATACTTTTTAATTGGACGTTTTGCAAAAGGAGGTTGATAAAATGGATATTTGACTAAATAATTTCAACTATTTATGAGTTTGATAACCGCTTCTTCCTTTCATCATTCATATATGTCGATCAATTATCCGATCAGTGCTCGATTAATATATATCTTACTTAAAGATTTGCGGTTAAATTGTAATTCATGAGCAATATTTACATTAGCAATATTTACATAAATTTGTTTTTTAACAATAGAATAAATCATAAAAATTATATAAATATTATTTGTATAAATTTGGTTTATAAATTAATTGGTACATGAGCAATATTTACATAAATTTGGTTTATAAATTAATTGTTTGTTAAAGATAAACACCTATTAATTTGAATTATTTCTATTGTTTAATGTGATTGTTTAAAGATAAACAAAATATTATAATTTTTTAACGTGAATTTTATAGCATTAAATTGAATGAAATGAATTATGCTGTTTTATTTATAAATTTAACATAGAATTATGATGTTTTGTTTATCTATTTATATTGATTTAACATAATTAATTTATATATTATATCAAATTGTGTTAAATTTTTTTTATTAATTTTTAAAAAATAAATATATTTTTATTACTAATAAGTATGAAATAAATTTTAGTTTTTATAAAAATTAATATTTTTTTGATATTTTATATAAAAAAAATTATCTCTCCTATTAAAAAAATTAAAATGATATGTAGTATCTGTCTATATATACTTTAGTTAATAAAAATATAAATTTATATATATACGTATTATGTAATATAAATTAATCTATCTATATATTTTTTCATCCTTGCAAAAAATGTGGTTATATTGTTTTGGTTTTGTTTTTTTAATAGATTCTAATATTATACTGTGTCGATATATGCTAATATATATTTTAATCATTGTTGATCTATATTATATCTACCATCTCTCTTAATTATTTTAATAATTGTTTTAAAAAAAAATTAATAATTGAATTGTACGTTTGTCAATATAAAAATATATGATATGAAAAAATTTAGATTCTCAACAGCCATATCAATTTAAATCAAATTGTAGTTGCCAACTGAAAATGTTCGTGGAGATTATACTTTACTAAAATTGATAAATTATTAAAATTCGTTGAAAATATATCTAAAAACAGACATTTAATTTTGTTAAAAAAATATGTTATCAATATATAACCAACCAAATATGATATCATTTTATTATTTAAATTAATTTTAATTGTTGATGAAGATGACTCATATTAAATGATGTGGCTAAAAGATAAGATTTCATTAATTGACGTGATTAAATTAAACGGGACCAGATTGAGCCAAAATACATGGATTAAATTGATTGGACACTCATTAATTGACGTGTCAAAAAAACTCGGTCAGAATGCACCAGAAAATGACACATAAGCGAATTGCACCACAACCCGCCACATAGGATTTCCACGCCTTTGTTTTAGTATTATATATTGATATTGATATTGATTGATTTCACAATGCCCTAATTTTTTAAACTAAAATCTTAATATTATAAAACATTAATATGATAAAATATTAATAAAAGTTAAGATAAAATTCGTAAAAATCTTTACCATAAATGTATCTTATAAATATCTCAAAAAATTATTTCAAAAAAAATCTCATGTGAAAGTATAATACACAAATATAGATATTTAAACGGAAATTTCGCCAGGTACCCCTAGGGTATTGCAATTTTCACGAGGTATACAACTCTTTTGCATATTTCACGTGGTGCCCTGTGGTTTTCTTTTTTTTCACCTCGTGCCCTTTTGGGTTAAATCTAACGGTTTTTTTTTCTCCCGTTAGTTTGCAATTAAAAAAAAGGAAAGAAAGAAGTGAGGGAGACAAATCAAAGAAGTGAGGCGAGAGAGCGACTGAGACGAGAGAGCGAAGCGAGGGAGACAAGTCAAAAGAAGACCAGCGCTGCCGCCGGGAGGAGGCCAGGTCGCTGCTCGCCTGCTCGGATCCGGTGCTCGAAGGCCAGGTCGCTGCTGCGGTGTCTAGGAAGAACGTTGTTGCTGCTGCTCGAAGGGCGCCAGGCGCTGCCAGGTGAGTACCATAATCTAGGGTTTGAGGATTTGGAGGTTAGGGGTGAGGCAGGTGAGGATTTGGGGATTTAGGGGTTAGGGGTGAGGCTGCTCCTGCTCGAATTGGGAAGGAATTGAAACTGAGGGTTTGTTTCTGTGTCCGAATTCAGGAATTGGGGACTTTGGGAATTTAGGGTTATGATTTTCGATTTGAATCTTTGCTTCTTGTTTATGCGTGCAATTGGAATTGGATGTGAAACTGAGGGTTGAAATTGATGCATTTGGAATTTGAAATTCCGTTGCTCTGATGTGTTCGAATGTTCAATCCATGGCTAAATGGATGTGCTGAATTGCATTTTGCAAAGACCGACGAAGGAAGGCGAAGGTAGAGGGAGACAAGATCCGTGTGGTGGTCAGTAACTGGTGTGCAGCGTGGGGTGACCATCAGGTTTGAATCTCTATACAGCCGACCTTTCAATTTGGTTTTTTTGTTTGCTTCATGTGAAAATTAGGTTTTAGAACAGTAGAGTTTTGGGATTTTGATTCTCTCTTCGTTTTTCTTAAATTTGTTTTGTTTTCCACTTGATTGTGGGATATTTATGCAGAATTGTAGAATTTGGGAGTTTAGAAAAGTTTGATTTGGTCGAGTTAGGGTAACTGATTGTGTGATTCTCAAATTGTCAACTGATTGTGCGATTCTCCTGTCTAGAAAAGTTTGATTGTGTGATTTAGGTTAAATGATCGAATTAGCTAGACCAGTTAGAGTCGATGAATGAATTTATATTACTGTCTAGTCAAGAAATTGAGGTCTGCATGAATTTTTTTGAATTGTCATTTATGTAGTGGATATAGCTTATTAGCTCAAATGGAAAGAGCAATGTGCATACGCATAAAGACGTGGGTTCAAATCCCACATAAGCTACTCATAATCTACATGTTGTTTATGCTCTTTTAGGCATGAAAAAATAGAGAATTCATTCGATGTCTTTCCTCTAGAACTTGCTATGTCATGCACTCATGCATTTTATTTGAACCTTTCTGACATATGCCTACTTGGGAAAATACAGGATAATTGTCATTTTCTTGATCATATATGTGTTTGTAAGTTTCTTATGAAAACGTTACTGTGTTTGTAAGCTTCCTGCATGCTGATTTTTGCTTGTGTTTATGATTTTTATCTTGTAGAATGTAACATTTTCTTCTTATTTCATCTCCCTTTTATTTTGCACTGATTTTTCCCTACTTATTGCTATTTGTCAAGTGTCATTTAACATATTTTAAGTACTACTATACATGATTGAGATTTTTCAGGCAAGATGACACTCAAAATCTAGATAGCCTATGTAGGATTCGAACCCACATACTTGCGCCTAAGCACATTGCTCTACCGGTTGAGCTAATAGGCCAAAATTTCAAATATCATGAACACAAAACTGAAATGATCATCTCACGACGTGATAAAGGAAGAATGATCTTCCAATGAGAGATTGAAGTGTCAATCTATGAGTTTTTGATTATTTTGTCATTTGCTGTCATGTCCTGCAGAATTTCTTGATTCGCAAATTTGAATTCCTTGAAGGCCACCTAATTTGGATTTGATGTTTGCTAGTCTGTTTTTTAGAATTAGTTATGTTGTTTTCATGTAGATACTCAATGGTGGGTGTTGATTTAAATCCTTCTCCAGGATATATGGGAGAAAAAACGGTTTACTATCAAATTTTAGGTTTTGAAATATTTCACTTTTACTCTTTTACTTGAGACGTTGTGAGGTGTTTTCATGCCCTCCATTCACATCAATAGACTAATGTTTCAGTTGGTTCAATTACAAGAGATCCCCCATTAATGCTTTAGTTGGTTTGCATTTTGCAAATTCCAAAATTGATGGATATGTTATTAGTATAATGCATCTCCACATATGAGTTGATCACTAGCTATCTGCTATTGAATTATTTTTATCCATCACTGTCTAAAAAATAGAGAAAAAATAATGTTTCTTTGTATTCTATTCCAACTTCACCTACAAGTTATGAAAACAAATTGTAAGCTGCTATGATAAGTGTTCTTTTGTATTCTATTCTGATTTTACCTACAAGCTATGACAGCAAACAACTATAAGCTCAATGCAAGCGTTAATTCTGATTTCACCTACAAGCTATATATGTCAGCAAACAACTGTAAACTCAATGCAAGCGTTAATTCCTTGTGCTTACTAACCATGAAAGTAATGCTCTAGATGGTTACCCGTGCTTATCTTGCTAAATGGATAGCCAACAAGTAATCATGTGTGTATTAACCATACCGCTTTTAAATTGGGTACTAGCAACATTGAAATTCTATGATGGTAGACATTTTAAGAACAATTGAAGAATAAATTTTCAGTATGACAGTAATGGAAACAAAATAAAAGTGCTCAATCTGACAACAAATAATGAGGCACTTGAACAATGTTCAAGATAGCCAAAATTAAACCCCCAAAACCAATAGGCCATTTCATAGGAAGTCCAAAATCTCCCCCAAACACCCCCACACAATCGAGATAACCGAAATAAACAAAAAAATTCGCAGGTTTCATGATATATACCTAAACCCTAATTTTCGCTAAATGGGGGAATTTTTAGATGAGAAGTACCTGTTGTGTCCCACCATCAAGCCCATCGTCGCTGGACTCCACATCACTGGTATGCAGTCTGCTCCGGCGCCGGCACAAGGTCTCCAGACAAGCTTCTTCACCGGTGGAGATCTTCTCTCTTGTGTCGCCTTCTCTCGAGTCTCTTCGATTCTTTCTTTGTCTTTCTGTCGTTCTTTGTTTTTTTTAATTGAAAACTAACGGAGTCCCATTAGATCGGTTAAAATTAACCGGGAAGGGCGGGAGGCGAAAAGATTTAAAACCCTAGGGGCACCACGCGAAATATGCAAAAGAGCTGTATACCTCGCGAAATTTCCGATATTTAAATCACTTAGTAAAAATAATAATAATAGGGGTGATTACTAGAATGTCCTAATTTTTGGACCTTATTAGGAAAATGGCTCCCACCTCCTCCAAATTAGCAAAATGTCCACCGCCCCCCTTGACCCCTGTGCCCCCCTCCCGTGCCCCCTGTGCCCCTCCTCCCGTCACAATTTTTTTTTTTTTTTTGCTGGCGTTTCCAAAGTTGCTGAAACGAAAATGCTGAAACTTCTTTTTCAGCACAGACGGTTTTCAGCAATTCCTGCTTCAATTTTTTTCCCAGTTTTTTTTTTCCGTGTTGTTGAAACGGAATTGCTGAAACTTCTGTTTCAGCACATACGGTTTCAACAACCCCCTTTTAAGTTTTTTTTTCCAGGTTTTTTTCCCGCGTTGCTAAACCGCATGTGATGATGCTGAAACTCCTGTTTCAGCACATGCGGTTTCAACAGCCCCTGTTTCAGTTTTTTTTTTTATTTTACCGCATTGATGAAACAGGGGTTTCAGCACATACGATTTCAGCAACCCATGTTTCAATGTTTTTTTTACCACGTTGCTGAAACAAGGGTTGTTGATGTTGAAGCCCCTATTTCAGCAAAGTTGTTGATGCTGAAACCCCGATTTTAGATGCTGAAATTGTTGCTGAAACCGGAGTTATTTTTTGTTCCTTTTTTTCCCGGATCACCACTTCGATACCAGAGTTGCTGAAACCGGAGTTTTTTTTTTCAAAAATGCTAAAATGCTGAAATGTTGAAATAGTACCTCACACAATTTTATAAGAAACTCTTGTTTCAGCACATACGGAAACTAATTTATAAAATGTTGAAATGCTAAAATGCTGAAATGCTGAAATGTTGAAATCGTATCACTGGAACAACTTACAACAAGTAAAATAGCTAAGTAATGCCTAAAACTAAGGAAACTAATTTACATGATTCTAGGAACAAAATACAACACAAAATAAGGAATAGCATAACGTGGGAATGGACTGCATCTTAGCCTTATCCTCTCGTCACTTGACAGATGCCGATGTTGCAAAGATGTCATGGACTTCCATTATATTTCAATATCAATAACTTCCATGGTCTTTGAATATCAATTAAATTTTCAAACAAATATATAGCAATCTAACTAGTATGGAGTAGTTTTGTTTTGTACCTGACAGTCACAGAGAAACGGCGGTGCTGTAACGGAAATTCCCCGGAGGAGACGCAGTCGATCCATTCCCACGGAGGAAGAAATTTCAGCACCAGCGCCGTCCGGAACGTCTCGACCTGTATCTTCAAGCACCAGGGCTCAGCGATTTCAGCACCAGCGCCGCCCGCAACATCTCGACCACTGTCTTCAAGCAACGAATTCATGGCCATTGAGTACTCGCCATACCAATTCCGCAACGTCGGCGTTTTCAGATCTGAGATCAAAATGTTCAGCAATCGACGCGCGTCTCCCGGATTTCCGCAATTTCAGATCTGAGATCGGGAGCGGAGGCTTCGAGAGAGGGCGAGAGACCGATTCAGAGACGCCGTCGTTGAACTCAGGAGGAGCCGAGATCGACGGCTAATTGAACCAGAACAGACCTTGCTGAAACACCGGCGGGGAGCGGAGGCTTCGAGAGAGGGAGACAGAGCGCACAGATCTGGTGCCCGCGCCACCGAGATCGTCGCCGCGCCACAGATCTGAGAAATCGAGACAGAGGGAGACAGTGTTGGACAGATCTGGTTTCAAGGTGGCTCGTCGGAGCGGCAAGGTACCAACGCGAGCGGCTCCGCCAGCCCGACCTTCGTCTTCTTCCTCGGAATCGCCATTGTCGTGAGAGCGAGCTCCAATTTGGTTTTCTTCCTCGGACGGCAAGGCACCACCACGAGATCTAATTTAGGGTTATGGTAGGGGGGGGGGGGCGGGGTTTTTTTAGATGGACTTTTAACAAGAAAAATAAATCCGTGGACAGTTTTTTAATTTGGTCCAAAAAAAGGGTCTGCGACGCAAATTTTCTCATAATAATATCATTGTTACTTTGATTAAATGTGATGTGCCGGCCCATAACCAATATCTAAAAATCAAATGATATTGGTTGTACCGCATCATCAGAAAGGCTTATATATTAAGTAGTATATATAGATTAGATATTTATTATATATAAAGATTTACATGTAGATTGATAGTAAATATTAGATTATATTAAATTCAATGTTTGGAATTAAACCTAATAGTTAGTAAATAGTAGTATATTAAAAATAAAAGGAAAAATGTGATTGGTTTAAAGGGAAGAAGAAGAAAAATGAAAGGAAAAAAAAATTGATTTAAAGAGCTAACACTACTAGAAACACAGAAACAACGGTTATTCTCAATGGAAAATCCAACTATTTTCACTATGTAATTGGAATTTCCAACATTTTGATACAACATTTTGATCGGATAGTTGAGATCAAAATCGTTTACAACATTTTGATCTCTATTTGACGAGGTTGTACATCTTCCGAGATTGACTGGATTGTTTCCCTCATCCATTAGCTCCAAATATATGCAAAATCAATTATGTTCCACTTGTGAATTTTTTATCTACAAAAACATTAATCCAACTACCACATTAATACATACTCCGTATAACATAAAATACAGTGGTAAACTTGATACAACAAAACTATAAATTATATATTCTTTCGTAAATAGACTTTAAGCAAAAAATCAAATTACACTTTAAAAAATAATATAAAACTCAAGAAGTTACCTAATGTTTTAGTCTTTACACCTTCACATTATATCATTTACATCCAGAGTTGTGTGTATATATATAGTCGAGTGTGAGATGGTAAGTAACAAGATTACTAGGATGAATGCTATGTTATGCCGCCTTAACCAGTCAAACACATAATTCATATATATATATATATAATTGACCCATTCAGTTTTAACCGGCCGAGCCTAAAATTAAAGAAGGAATTCATTTCTATTTATTTTTTAAATATAGTTTCCAATGAAAGTTATTGATGGAAGCTAATTTTTCTAAATTTCCAACAATCAAGTTATTGGAATAATTTTAGAAAACTACTTCCAACGAGTCATAGCGGTGGAAAATACGGAATACTTCTTTCCAACAAAGTATACCATTGAATTTTATTTTTCCATTGTATTTCAGTGTTGGAATTTCATCAATTGAATAACAGCGTTGGAACCCTGTGGTTGGAATTCAATGTGTTTCCTGTAGTGTAAACGAAATAAAGTTGAGTTAAGCTAATAGTTATATTATATTTAATTCAAAGTTTTGAATTAAATCAATAGTTAGTAAATATGTTAAAAATAAAAAAAACAATGTGATTTGTTTAAAGAGATAAAAGGAAGAATGCGTACAAATAATAATTAAAGAAAATAAATAATTAAAAAAGGGTAAAAAACATGATTGGAGAAATGAGAGGATTAAGGAGATGATGATATATAAGTAGCATTCTAAATTAAGATTATATATACAAGATATAAATTAGAAAATTCGATAAAATATTGTCCAAAATCTAGAATTATATATGCAACGCTATATATGGAAAACAAGTGTTTTTTAAGCAAGATAAGAATTCAGTTCTCTAGACAAGCCTAGAGAAACCGAGAGACTGGACAAGCCGGTAGATGGAATAACCATCATGCACAACCGAATCAAATAACATAAGCGAATGATAGAAAGGAAATGACATGAAGCAAATAACAGAAATGAAGATGTGAAAATAAAATAAATGTGCTAGTTATCCTATAAAGGCCGAGTATATTTTATATATTATTTTAATTAAATATATATTATTTATAAAGTTAATATAAGGTTTTATTCAACACTTATTAGTTACTTTATGAGTTTTCCTCAAAACATAACCTTATAGTATTCTAATAAGAATCTATTACTTAATATAAGGTTTTATTCAATACTTATTAGTTACTTGTATGAGTTTTCCTCAAAACATACTCTCATAGTATTTTCATAAGAATTTATTAGTTACTATGTGATTTTGTTCAACACTTATTAGTTATTATATGAATTTTCCTCAAAACTTACTCTTATAGTAATGAAGATATTTGGCTAAAAGTCCATTTTGCCAACCCCTCTTTGCAAAATGTCCACTTAAAATCAGTTTTTACTAAATGTCCTAAAACATTTTGAAAACCCCAATCTACCCCTATTATTAATCAATTCTGCTTCTCTCATATCTTCATCCTTCGCTCGCTGTAAATCCTCCAAGCTCCCCTTCTCCATCCAGATCTGAGATCTAGGTCTCGTCCTCCTCCCCTTCTCTGTCTCATCCCTTCGCCTCCAGATCTGAGATCTAGATCTAGATCTCCGTCCGCCTCTCCATCGACAACCATATGCTTCTCCATCTCTCCCCCTCTTTGTCTCATTCTTCCGCCTCCAGATCTGAGATCTTTTCAATGTAAAAAACAGAACAGCTAAAATCAGAGCATAAATTGAAAGGGAGGGAGAAAGATGAAGAAATTTCACCAGTAAAATCTCCAATTCAAAGGGAATTAAACAATTGTGGGGCAATCAATTGCTACTTGTTTACTTGTAATATCTCTGAGAATTCGACAATCTCTCAATCGAGCAGATGACATCACCGACGTCGGATTGTACGCGATCTCCAAGTGCTGCAAGGATCTCTCGGCGCTTTCGGTACGGAATCGGAGGCGGATCGACAATATTGGCGTTTTCTCTCTCCTGAGATTCTCCTGCAATCTCAACCGTCTGGATCTGTCCGGATGCACCGCGGTCACTGACCAGGCGTTGCTGATTCAGTCGAGAGAGATGAGAACATAAGCTATTAAGAGATCAGGTTGCACAAGCATGTTTGGTAACAGTGTGAAGGTAACGTGCATAATACTGATGACATTGCACAGTTTGCACAAAACCAAATGAAATTTCCTGCTCCAATTTAGATACTTGGTTAATGTATTGAAGAGCACCAGATATAGGCATATAGTAGATCTGTTAGATGATATTCCCTTAAGTGTTAGTACTTGAACATTGTAAAGCAGCTTAAGGTCCGAGTGAGACAAACAGGGCTCAAGGGTTTGGGTCATGGCTTATTCCTGGGTTAACTAGGTCTATATGGTTTGGGTTGAAAATCCAAACCTAATGGGCCAGTTACCCAAAGGCTGTAGCCGGCCCATTTCCTTTAGAAGCCCCAACGTCTCTTTTCTGGCTCTAGGGTTGACAGACGCTCCTCTTCAGCTCTTTATAAGCTTCGGAGCTCCACTGTTCACCGTGTGCTCTCTCTCACCGAAGTGGTAAGTTCCACAAAAACCCCTAGAAGGCTCTCTCCAGGTGTTCGTCTCTCTGGTGGCCGAGGTTGGTGGTCTGAGGTTCCTTGCTACTCAAGGTCCTCTGAGGAGTTCCCTTGCGTGACTGAAGACGGCGTCTCAAGACCTTATCCTTGAAGGATCAGTTCTGCAACATCCATGGAGATTAGAAGGGAGTTTCACTATTTCCTTTGATCTTTGTTGCTAGTTGCTTTACTTTCTGTACTCCTTAGGTTTATTATCTTAGATTGCCCTTCTGTACCCAGATTGATCTTGCATAGTGGATTTAGGGTCTCGACTCATGAGGCCCCGCGGATGTAGGTGCAATACCCGAACCGCGTAAACAATCTCCTGTGTCCTTTTCGTTTTTCGTTTGGTTTTGATTTATGTTTCGTTTCCGTTGTGCTTCAATCGTTCGTATTTGTTACTCAAACTCGATAAAACGATTTCAAGATCAGGTTCATTTGCTTAAATTACAATTGAATTACGAGTTGAGTTGATTACAGAATCAAGCATATTTGAAGAACTGCTATATATTTGAATTACGTGTTAACTTGATTACAATATGGTGGCTGAGTTTTTTTTTGAAATAATGGTGGTTGAGTTCATAATACATTTATAGACTATGCTATTAATCGATTGCCTTTCTTTAGTCTTTTATGTTAAAATGAACGGTCAACTGTCAATGTGAAATTAGAATATAATGCTTAAATTTGGTCCAAGTCAGGCTACGTTTTTTTGGGGGAATTCATTAAGAGATTAGGCATTGTAATTAGTTGAGCACCCTACATTTGTCACCGTCACGCAGAGAAAAGTTGTCACTACATGTGTTACTAATAGTGTCATCATTGATCCATAAGTGTGGTGACAATGATCCCGTAAAAAAACACTAAAAATAACTTTACCACCAAAAAAGTTGTTACTGCATGCGTCACCACCGACAGTGTCACCACAGTGATAAGGGTGGTAACAATGATAAGGGTGGTGACAACGATATGGGTGGTGACAGTGAAGGGGTGGTGATAGCGATAGAGGTGGTGACAGCAATAGGGTGGTGATAGTGATTAGGGTGGTGACAGTGATAAGGGTGGTGACAGCGATAAGGGTGGTGGTGACAGTGATAGGGTTGGTGGTGACAGTGATAGGGGTAGTGGTGACAACGATAGGAGTGGTGGTGACAGCGATAGGAGTGGTGACAACAATAAGGGTGGTGACAGCAATATGAGTGGTGGTGATAGTGATAGGGGTGGTGGTGACAGCGATAGGAGTGGTCATAGCGATAGGGCGGTGACAGCGATAGAGGTGGCATGGCGACAACAATAAGGGTGGTGACAGCGATAGGAGTGGTGGTGACAGCGATAGGAGTGGTGACAGCGATAGGGCGGTGACAGCGATAGAGGTGGTGACAACAATAAGGGTGGTGACAACAATATGGGTGGTGGTGACAGTGATAGAGGTGGTGGTGACAGCGATAGAGGTGGTGGTGACAGCGATAGAGGTGATGGTGACATCGATAAGAGTGGTGACAACGATAGGGTGGTGACAGCGATAGAGGTGGTGGCCGCAATAAGGGTGGTGACAACGATATGAGTTGTGGTGACAGCGATAGGGCGGTGACACTAATCTCGTAAAAAAAAAAATTGTCACAAAAAAATTTGTTTATCATCATACATATGTCACCAAAGTCATTGACCGGTGTCACCACTTATAAAGGTGGTGACATTAATCTCGTAAAAAAAAAGTTGTCACCAATTTTTTTTTTTTTGTCATCAAAATTGTGTCACCAAATTCATTGACTTTGACTGGTCAATGGTCAAAATAAAAATGGGAAGGAAGGAAAGGAATGAGGAGGGGCAAAAGTGTCATATTAGGACATTTTGCAAAAGGGAATATCAAAGTGGACATTTTGCAAAATGTCTTGTTAAAAATGGACACTTAGCTAAAAAGTCCTATAGTATTTTCATAAGAACTGATTTGTTAATTTAAGGTTTTATTTAACATTTTTTTGTTACTTATATGAGTTTCCTCAAAACATACCCTTATAGTATTCTAATAATAATTTATTACTTAATATAAGGTTTTATTCAACACTTTATTAGTTATTTATAAGAGTTTTCTTGAAAACTTACTCTTATAGTATTCTTATAAGTCATAACAATTTATTAGTTAATTTAGGGTTTTATTAAACATTTATTCGTTACTTATATGAGTTTTCATCAAAACACGCCCTTATAGTATTCTAATAAGAATTTATTACTTAATATAAGGTTTTATTCAACACTTATTAGTTACTTGTATGAGTTTTCCTCCAAACATACCCTTATAATATTCTAATAAGAATTCATTAATTAATATAAGGTCTTATTAAACATTTATTTGTTACTTATATCATTTTTCTTCAAAACATGCATACTCTAGCTTATAGTGTTCTAATAAGAATTTATTACTTAATATAATGTTTTTATTCAACACTTATTAATTACTAATATGAATTTTTCTCAAAACATACCCTTATTATATTCTAATAAGAATTTATGACTTAATATAAAGTTTTATTCAACACTTATTAGCTACTTATATAAGTTTTCCTCAAAACATACCCATATATATTGTATTCTAATAATAATTTATTACTTAATATAAGGTTTTATTCAACACTTATTAGTTACATATATGAGTTTTCCTCAAAACATACCCCTATAGTATTTTTCGGACGACTGTATTAGTTACTATATAATTTTGTTCAATACTTATTAGTTACTTATATGAGTTTTCTTGAAAACTTACTCTTATAGTATTCTCATAACAATTTATGAGTTAATTTAAGGTTTTATTAAACTTTTATTCGTTACTTATATGAGTTTTCATCAAAACATACCCTTATAGTATTCTAATAAGAATTTATTACTGAATATAAGGTTTTATTCAACACTTATTAGTTACTTGTATGAGTTTTCCTCAAAACATACTCTCATAATATTCTAATAAGAATTTATTAGTTAATATAAGGTCTTATTAAACATTTATTAGTTACTTATATGAGTTTTCCTCAAAACACACCCCTATCGTATTCTAATAAGAATTTATTACTTAATATAATGTTGTATCAAACATTTATTAGGCACTTATATGAGTTTTCCTCAAAACATACCCTTATAGTATTCTAATAATAATTTATTAGTTAGTATAAGGTTTTATTAAACATTTATTAGTCACTTATATTAGTTTTTCTCAAAACATACTCTTATAGTATTCTAATAAGAATTTATTACTTAATATAAGGTTTTATTAAACATTTATTAGTCACTTATACGAGTTTTTCTCAAAACATGCCCTTATAATATTCTCATAAGAATCTATTAATTAGTTAATATATATTATTTTCAAATTTTATTAATTTATATATAAAAAATTTCATAGGCATATTTGGGTCCATCAATGGGCCAATCGAGGAAAGCATCGTCATATTTGAGCCCATAATAAATGAAAGCTCATTTGAGCTTAATCGTAAATAGCCACGGATTTAGCCACGGATATAGTCATAGCTAAAATCGCGGCTTTTACGAATGTGCTCATAAATACGACGTACGAGTGATCTATTGAGCTTGCATTCATTGGGCTTTAACTATTTCTAACGAGCTTGACCACCTATAGAGCTTAAACATTGATGGACTCATATTTATTTGGATAGTTGGTTTAAAATTAATATTGGGCTCATTCGTGGCTATTAAGTGTTTCCATGGATCGTCAAATTTTAGATACTGAATAGCCACGGATGTAGCTACGGATAGTGTATTATGGCCATATCAGCTTCGAATACAGCCACGAATCTCCCATTCGTAGCTACAGTCGTGGCTATTTACTAGTACCAACCACTTATCGAGGCACGAAATCAGCTACGGACATCATGTTTGTTGCTATTACTAACGAGTTTGATGTCGTGACATTTCAAGATGTCTGCCAGCCACAAATATAGCCACGGATGATAATAGTTGTCGCCAATTTCATTGCTAGTGGCCACAAAAACAGGGTCGGCTAACATTCGTGGCTGAAAATCTGTAGCTATTTCCTGTTTTTTTAGTAGTGAAATATTTATAATATATAAAGATTTACATGTAGATTAATAGCAAACATTAGATTATATTAAATTCATCAGATGTTGATATACTTAATGCCCTCCTCCATGGCGACTTGGATGAGGAAGTGTTTATGAAGCCTCCTCCGGGTCTCCCTACTGCTTATTCTAGCCAGGTCTGTCGTCTTCAAAAGTCCCTCTATGGCCTAGACAGGCGCCTAGGAATTGGTTTTTTAAGCTTGCTACCGCGCTTCGCACATTCGGTTTTATACAAGGTCATGCCGACTACTCGTTGTTCTCTCTGTCAACTCCTACTATCTATATTCATGTGCTTATTTATGTTGATGACATGATCATTGCCGGGAATGATTCTACAGCAATCTCTCGGTTCAAGGAGTACTTGGGCTCGTGTTTTCACATGAAAGACTTGGGGGTTCTGAAATACTTTCTTGGGATTGAAATTGCTCGGTCTCCAGCAGGCTTGTTTTAGTCTCAGCGCAAATACACTCTCGATATATTGTCCGAATCTTGTCTTCTGGCTTCTAAACCCTGCAATTTCCCCATGGAGCAGCATCAGCAACTAGCTATCTCCGACATCGCTCCTCTTGATCAAGCATATATACCGCTATCGTCGCCTCGTAGGTAGACTTATCTACCTCACTATTACCCGACCGGATATATGCTTCCCTGTCCATGTTTTGTCTCAGTTGATGCAGGATCCCAAGCTCGACCATTGTCACGCAACACTTAGGGTCCTTCGCTATCTAAAGAATCATCCGGGCCAATGTCTTCTTTTATCAGCCTCTAGTGACCTCCACCTCACGGCATTTTGTGACTCTGAGTGGGCCTCGTGCCCGCTCACCCGGCGGTCTGTGACTGGCTATTTCATCAGTTTGGGACAATCGTCTGTCTCTTGGAAGTCTAAGAAGCAGCCCACTGTCTCTCGCTCTTCCGCATAAGCCGAATATCATTCCATGGCTGTTGCTTGCTCTGAGCTTATTTGGTTAAAATCCCTTCTTCGGTCTCTTGGCATTCGTTACTCCAGGCCAATGCAAGTACATTGTGACAGTCAGGTAGCTCTACACATCGCTGCCAACCCTGTGTTTCACGAACGGACTAAGCATATTGAAATTGATTGTCACTTTATTAGGGATTTATTGATTGCCGACATAATTGCTACCAAGTACATTCGCACCTCTCAGCAGCCGGCTGATCTCTTCACCAAACCGTTGGGCAAGCAACAATTTCATCTCCTTCGCAAGTTAGGCATCGTTGATCTTCATGCTCCAACTTGAGGGGAGTATTGAGATATGGTGATATTGAGATAGCTTAGGGTCTAAGTGCATATCTTTTCTCTAAGATAGAGTTGTATTTGTTTATCCTTTCCTATCATAAATTATCTAAACTCTATATATTGTATTCTCTAACTCAATGAAAGACAAAGAAAATTTTCTCCAATTATTCCTTTCTACTAAATTTCACAACCCACCTGTGGGCATTGCTCATCCATGCCGGCATCGCCGAATGAGATCGACAATATGACTATCTTTAAAATGATCATCAACAAGTTCGCATCATTGAATTTCCTTTTCGAATAAGTTTGGATTGTTTATGTACGACGTGCGATGTAGTGTTTTTTTTTTTTTTTTCATCTTCCCCCTTAATTTCATGTTATAATTTGTCTCAGACTTTGTTCACATGACCGAAACACAATGTATTTCATGGAAATACTGATGAATAATGATAATGCACTTAATGTAATTTTGTCACTTGTTTATATCTGGAACGCATCAGTTTGGATCACATATAACCGTTTGTGTTATACCCAATGTTGCACTGTTCCCCATGTAAACTTTCTAGCAAATTGATTCTACATATCATCATTGGGTTATCTTCCTAGAAGGAGATGCCCACGTACATCGTAGGAAAACCAAAGGAGAGCACTAGAAAAATCAAGCATGGGCAGATCTTTCCACTAATTAAGGATCCCAAGATTCAAGAAACGAATGCTTTAGACGATCAAACTTTGCTCCACCACTCACATTGACTTGAATAATAAAATATCATGAAAATATAAAGAAGTAGGAGATGACTAACATTAAATTGAGGACACCCATTGAAATTTAACAAGAAATACACGATTTATGTGAACAACGCCTTCAATTTAAAACAAAATAAAGAAAATGAACCTAACGAATTGAAGAGATCGACTTAATAAGTCGATCAACTCATAAAAACAAGAATGCAAACTTGTTGATGATCAACTCATGTGAGCAATCGAATGATGAAAAGCAACTGCGATCGGAGGTAAGATGTGAGAGCAAGCTGGAAATCTTTACTCAAGGAGGCGGGAACACCATTACAACCACCATTGTAGCTAGGTGAAAGTGAAATCAGAATGAATGAGTTAACCCTCATGTACACGGGAACCCTTCTTTATAGTCCCTCCAATCCCCAAACTAACTCTCTTTATTCGGTTATAACTAATTACAGAATCTATGTGCTGTATGCATCCTCATCTAAGTTCATATGCACACTCATCATCCCCCCCTGGACGATAAGAACCGGTGTTGCTCAACTCCTAGCGGCTTGGTGAAGACGTCTGCAAGCTAGACCGAACAATGGTGGGTGTGAGTAACCCTTCCAGAAATCTATCCCACACATAATGACAATTTAATTTGAGGTGTTTAGTCCTCTCATGAAAAACTGGGTTAGCTGTGATGTGGATAGCGGCTTTATTATCGCAAAACAGAGTTACTGGAAGTGATAAAGGAATCTGCAAATCTTCAAGGAGGCTTTCAAGACAAACAAGTTCACTTGCAGTATAGGACATACTCCTATATTCAGCCTCTGCGGACGATTTTGACACAGTCTTTTGTTTCTTGGTTTTCCAGGATACCAAGGACGAGCCAAAGAATACACAATACCCTGTGACAGACCTCCCAGAGAAGACACACGTTCCCCAATCAACGTCGCAATACACTTTCAATTTGAGATCACAATCAACAGGGTAATGGAGACCTAAGTTAACAGTGCCCTTGAGGTATCTAGCCACATGGTGAGCAGCTTGAAGATGAGGTAAGCGAGGCTCCGTAAGGAATTGACTCAGGTGCTGGATTGCGAAAGACACATCTGGTCTAGTGAGATTGAGGTATGGAAGATGTCCACTGAGGCGTCTGTAGATCTCAGGATCAGGCAGAAGATCTTATTAATCAATTGAACGCTTCAACCCACGGGGAAGGGGAAACTGAGCTGGCTTGCAATCAAGGAGATTCAAGTCCTAAAGAATATCTAAGACATACTTTCGTTGATTGAGTAACATTCCAGTGTACAAACGAGACACTTCTAACCCCAGAAAATACCGTATCAATCCTAAATCCTTGATCGTAAAGGCAGCATGAAGACAAGCCTTGACACGATCGATAATGCCCAAATCAGTGTTTGTGATGATCAAATCATCGACATAAACCAGAGCTGCAATGAGACCACCACTGGGAAGCATCATAAAAAAATAAGAAATGGCCATACTTGGACTGAAAAAAACCCTTGCTGCTGCAAAAACTCGGACAATTCGAGGTTCCATTGCCTGGAGGCCTGTTTTAGGCCATAAAGAGAACGCTTTAGCAGACAAACTTGACCAGATTATGCTAGAGAGTAGCCCTTAGGAGGCAACATATATACCTCTCCTTCAAGAAAGCCATGAAGGAAGGCGTTGTTAACGTCTAATTGGAACACAAGCCAAGCTTTTGATACAACAATGGCTAAGAATAAGCGAACTGTAGTGAACTTGGCAACCGGGGAAAACGTATCCTTGCAGTCCTTGCCTTTAATTTGATTGTATCCTTTCGCAATGAGTCGTGCTTTGTAACGCTCACAGAACCATCAGGGTGAAACTTCACCTTAAACACCCACTTGCTGTTAATGGCCTTTTTGCCATGAGGGATGTTAGTAAGAACCCAAGTATGGTTGTCTTCAAGCGCAAATATCTCTTTGTCCATTGCATAAATCTAATTCTTATCCTTAGGTGCTTGAAGATAGGTAGGGGGCTCGGGTATTGCAAGAGTTTGATTCAAGGAGACAACATAATCTGCTGAGTAGAGATCAACATTATCAAGAGGAGACGCCATGAAAGTCTGGGAACTGTCATTGTGAGAAGGAAAATTGGCACAAATGAAATCTTGGAGATGAGATGGGCGAGTAATGGTTCTGGAAGACCTGCGAGGCAATGGAAGATCAATCTGTTGATCTGGTTGGTCGACGGGTTGTTGAGCAGGCTGAACACCCTGTTGATCAGATGACTGAGGTTGTTCTGTATAAATCAAAGTATCAATAATCGGGGAAGTACTGGGAGGAATGGATGGAGAATAAGAGTTTGAGACCATCGGAGGTTCCAACTGAGTAGGATTTGAACAAGGTGGTGCCAAATCATCCACTGCTGGAGAGACTAGAGGAAGAGAAACCCCGAGAGCAGAGTTGTCTGATGGTGAGGAAGTGACTGACGATGGAGCAAAAGGGAATACTGTCTCTGAGAAAATGACTTCTCTGCTAACAAAAACACGATGAGTTTCCAAATCATAAACTCTATAACCCTTTTGACCCAATGGATATCCAAGAAAAATGCAGTTGGTGCTCTTTGCTGCAAACTTATCCACATGTCCTTGGTGCACCAGAACATGACATAGAGAGCCTATAACCCCTAGATCATCATAACATGGAGGCTTGCCAAACAACAACTCAAACGGAGACTTCCATTGAAGAACTGTACAAGGAAGTTGATTAATGATGTGAGTAGCCCCTAGGATAGAATCACCCCAAAAGGACAAAGGAAGATGAGCATGAAAACGGATAGCATGAGTTGTCTCAAGAAGATGGCGATGCTTTCGCTCAACCCTACCGTTTTGTTGAGGGGTATAAGGAATAGACCGCTGGTGAATAACCCTTTTGTCAGCAAACAACTCCAAACATTCCTTATTAACAAACTCAGTGTCATTATTGATTCGAATGGCCTTAACTTTGTATCCAAACTGAGTGTCAACCATACACATGAACTCTCTTATCACTCGGTGAACCTGTTGCTTGTTCTGTAATAGATGTGTCCAGGTTGCACGACTCTTATCATCCAAAATAGTGAGAAAAAACGTGCACCATCACGAGAAGGGACACGATAAGGACCCTAAAGGTCCATATATACTAGATCAAACAACCCTGCTCGCAATCTTTCCCCTTTTCCTGGTGTTGGTCGAAATCGATTAGTGAATCGGCTCTCCTGCATTTAGGCATCCATGTCTTCCCCTTGGGTCCGAGTAGCCCGAGGGTCGGGCTTGAAATTGTGCTTTTGGCCCAAGGAAATCCTTGGGTCGGGCCCAAAGCAGCCCATACTACTTAATAAATAAATAAATAAAGGAAAAAAGAATATCTTTTAATATATATATATATATATATATATATGAAAAATTTACAGAAAACCACCATTTAAATATGAGTGTTTTCACTTAACCACCCCTTAAATTCAAAATTACAAAAAACCACCCTTTAAATGGTTTTTGTTTACAACTCACCACTCATTCATCTATTTTCGTTAATTTATCATTAAATATATTATATTTTAATATTTTTAAACTCAAATTTGATTGTAAATATATTCAAATTTTGAATTTAGCAGCTCGATTATATTTTAGGGATAATAATCGAGGCTATATTTATTATTATTTTTTTAAATAAATAAAATAATCCCTAAAATATATAATCGAGCTCTTAAATTCAAAATTTGAAAATATTTATAATCAAATTTGAGTTTAAAAATATTAAAATATAATATATTTAATGACAAATTAATAAAAATAGATGAAGGGGTGATGAGTTATAATATATTTAATGATAAATTAACGAAAATAGATGAATGCGTGGTTCTACAAAAATCAAATCACATTCAGAGAAAACCACATCCCATCTACCTAACAAGCTTCGTACAAGGAACTTAAGATAATTGAAGGAAAGCAAAGAAGGTGGACATTATTGCAGATGAATCTGAAAAAATAGAGGGGCCCAAAAGGAAGATCAATAGGAAAAATGTTAAATAGAGAAAACCAGATGAGGAGTATATGAAATTAAACTTCGACGGGTCAACTAAACCAATGGAAGACAAACATTTGGGGTATATAATCAGGGATTGGAGGTGTAATCCGATCAATATAGGATACAAAAACATAGGATAACAAAATCCACTTGTTACAAAATCCTTTGCTCTACGAGAAGACCTTAAGAAAGCACAAGAATTGCAAATACAAAAGCTGATCGAATGAGACTATTAAATCATAATACAACACCTACAATTAAAAAGAAGTTGCCCATGAGAAACTGAAATGCTTATGGCGAATATCAAATTAATTACCCAAACAATCCATGAAGTAAAGTTTTGTCACGCGCCCCATGAAGGCAATAGAGTACCTGACAAGGTTACACACTTTTCTCACTCTATTAGCTAGCGGGGTTCCACTGGCTACAAAGTCAGATCTTTTAAATCTCATCTTAAAGGATTCTATCAGCTAGGCTAACATACTAGTCGAATTATTATCTTATAAAAAAAAAACTAATACTTGAAGAACTCCATGATCCAATAATTGCAAGCATGACAAACAAATTTTGTTGTTGCAAATCCAGCTGCAGTAGCCAAGCCTATGAACTCTTTTCTTGTTCTCTCCCTTCCACCAGGACATTGAGTCATCATTATAACATCCAACATGGAGATGGCTTTAGAAGATGTTGTGGTGTCAGGTTCATCTGCAAGAAGATGATCTAGGATGATAACCTTTCCATCATCCAACAATGCATTATAACAACTCCTCAACAACTTCACACAATCTTCATCACTCCAATCATGGATAACCCACTGGAATAACAAAATTATGCACATTATATTAAAACCTAAAACCATCTTGGATGAGAATGACTAGATAGGATCGCGAATTCACGATACTCTGTTATGTACCTTGAGGAAAATCGCTTCCGAAGGACCTGGTACACTTTCAAACATATCACCACTAATATGGCAGATTCCTGGAATATATAACTATTAGAAACTCAAACCAATATGAAGAAAAATAAAATTCAAAAGTTCTAAGTTTGTACCCGGAAAAGAGATCGCATGCTCAATGACATGTGGTAAATCAAAGTTGATCCCTTTCATTGTTGGGTATTTTGACACAATTAACTTAAGGGTGTGGCCCAGACCACCAGCAACATCGACTAGTTGTTTGATGTTCTCGAAACCCTTGTAGTGTTGAAGGAACCTTTGCATAACCACAGTTGTTTGGTTGAGCATTGCAAGGTTGAAGACTTTGTTAAATCTCATATCCAAACGAGAGTACTCAAATATATTCATCCCATGAGCCTTATCAAAAGGAGTTCCTCTTCCCAAAATTGCTTCTTTTAGCATAGCCCTACGTTAATAACATACAATGTTACATCACTTTATAATACTCCCCCGTTAATTAAAACTTAGTGGAAGCAGTGGTTGGAATTGACAACCCAGGTGGTAAAGCTGACGAGACGGGAGTATCCAATCATGTGCCCTTATATTCCAGGACCTAGTGCTACTCGCTCCCCATGCTAGAGTTTAGGGAGTTAATCAGGTGGTGATCGGAGACTGTCGACCTACCTAATTCTATGTATAAACCAGAACAGGAGTAATAAGAAGAAGCCCAAGGATCGAGAAACAAACCATATATGTTGAGATGAGCGGGTGAAACCATCTCCATATCTATCTATCTTTCCTAACCATTACTTGCTACTTTGATTGCATTCACTTGTTCTCAACTATTACGTCTTTCTACTCTATCTCCACCTTCTTGATTTGATTGTTAGCAAAAGAACCACTGAATACACGCTTTCCGTGGGACGATATCATGACTTGTATCTTTAGTAAACATGAGCCAACCTGCTCGACCCGCCCAACCTGCCCGGCTAAATTTGCGGGCTTGGTAAGGTAACTGGCCCAAGCGGGCCGATAGGTCCAAAGAGTCGGGCTTGGGCCAAGGATCAAGCCCAAGCGGGCCGGTAGGCTCGATCCATCTATATATATTAATTATATTATCTATATGGAATTGTAGTAAAATACTAGATATACTGTTTTAATTATATAATTTATACTTGCACATCTATTAATTAGTACTTTATTAATACTAAATGACTATAATAGTATTCAAATCATATATAAATTAAGAAATACAATTATTAAATAAATTATTTTCAAGATTTTTTTTTATTGAAACAAACCTACACTAAAGATTTAGGGTGTGATTTCAAAGTTGTGTAACTTGTGTACCTTTGTTTTGTATGAAACTTCAATCTTTTGGGATACTTAGCACATATTGTAAAGTTTGACATCAAATGCAAAAATTTAAAAAATATTTCACAAACTTTTAATGCGCGACCCGATGGGCTATCTAGCCCGCCCATGAGGGTGGGCTTGGACAAGGTAGTTAGCCTTGTCGAAAGGGCCTACATTAAATCTCGAAAGGGCTAGATTTAATAACTTCATATATTCTGTAGGGGCTTGAAATCCCGCTCGTTAGATCTTGTATCCAATTAAAGATGGACCGGTCCTTTCGACCATGGTGCATTTTGCTCGGGTTGTATTTGACTTCGCTTGGTGTGACTTGATGGTCTATTGATTTGTTGGGGTTTTGGTGTTTGGAGTCGGAATTGGCTGGGATGGTGGCAGTGTCTACGGGGTGACTTCGTGTATGGAAAGATTCCTTAGAGATTCGTCTTCTCTGCCCACAAGGATGCATGAAGTATTGTTGACCAACGGTGCTATTTCATTATGGTAGTTGAGTTTGTCCATAGTCTACGTCCCTAACCTGCTAGTTTTAAGTCTGTTGTGTTTCATCTTTTGTTGTTTGTATTGTCTGGTATTTTGCACTTTTTTGTTTTTGCGTTGTATGTTTGAAGGTTTGCCAATTGCCATCTACCGATTTGTCGGTCTCTCGAGCCTCTCGACCTTCAGGCTTGTTTTAGCTCAAATTTTTACTTAATAATAAAAAAAATTCCTTACCAACTTTCAAGGGAAGCCTTCTCATGAGCCAAGCACATCCACGGCGCAAATGAAGCATTATCCTCATTCCGAACAAAGTATCTTCCTACTGGCGACATACCATAAACTCGGCGTCCATCGACCTCGACTGAGCACGTAACCACTCCGAAACTAGTGAGCATTCGGAGCAACCTCTCCAGCATATCCGCAGCCTTCTCCTTGTTCGAAGCAGACAGTTGCTCCGCGATCTCTGTGGCAGTGATTTGGTGGCCAGATTCTTGTGCCCTAACAATGATCTCAAACAGATCGAGCTCAATTGAGGTTTGCATCGCCATCGGGAAAGAGATCATTAAAGTTATTTGTTGGGCGTACGCAGAAACCTCATTGTCGTCATAAGTGGGTGAGGTTTCGATTGGGATTTGATCACTCGATGTAATTTGAGCACTTGAATGTGCCATTACTGTTGAATATCACGCAACGTGATAGGTATGCTTTCAAATGAACATACGTAGTTGTAGAACCTGAGGAAAAAAAACAATCGAAATTAAGGACCAATTTATCGTCTTTTTAGACATTGAACAACGTCAGATTGAATGTTGTTGAGTAGACAAGTTGTCGGCGTTGTTCGATAGCTAGTAGATAATCAGATCGGGTCGGATTAACAACGTTGGATCGGACTTTACTATTAATGGCCAAATAGAACACAAAACATTAAAAAATAATAAAAGCAAAGGGGATTGTGTTTTTTGTAAGTACACAATGCCCCTTTGGACCTCCGGGTGGCCATTGAAGGTTTACCTGATCGCTAATTTCAGGTCTTATGGGATTAGCCAGGTGCTAATATCCTCGATACTCATGTACTTTTAAAAAAAATGTCCTTTTGGACGTTTTTTGTGTGTGTGTTGTATGTATGTTGTTTGTTTTTTAAATAAATATTTATCTTAACAACATCCAATCCAACGTTGTTAGTTCGATCCTATCTGATCTTCTGACTTGCCATTTAGAAACCTCAACACCTTTTACACTCAACAACGTCTAATCCGATATTTGTACAACGTCCATTTTAACGTTAATTAGAGACAAATTATAGAGCGAATTTGTCGTTTATATAACAATACCCTTTATTTATTTACATATTTTTCCTTTCAATAAGAATATATCTGTGATCTGCAATTGGTCTTTTGCTAAAATTATATGGGATACTGGATTTAAATATCATATCTATATATCTTCAACTACTAAAAATTGTGCAATTGGAGTCCAAATTCAGTTGTGCTATGTGAAGTGTGAACAACGAATTCAATTATACGCTTACCTAGTTTATTTACATTACCTTTTTAAATCTGATCTATTTTTATGTTAAAATTTATTAATTAATATTTTAACTATTACTATTCTTCTTTCATATTTCATACAAAATTTATTTTCTTTCTCTTATTTGATTACCTAATTTAATCATACAAATAATTATATCCTCTAAAATACTTTAACTATTTCACTTTCATCTTCTCTAAATTCATAAAAAATAATAATCATACAAATTTCACATATAAAATTTGATTTATTTCCCTTATATTAGTTACTACTCCATCCGATCCAAAATACATGTCATTTGACTTTTTAACACGTATTTTAAGGAGTTAAAAACTATATAATATATTAACTTTTTTATTATTATTTTTTCACAATCTAATACTTATTAATAACAAATATTAAGTTGTAAAAAAATAATTAAAAAAAGTTGATATTTTATATAGTTTTTACCTTCTGAAAATACGTGTTGAAAAATCAAACGACATATATTTTGGATCGGATGTAGTATCAAATAAATAAGGCCTTTATATATCTAATTAAATGAATAATTAATTAAATTTCATGCGCAGTGAGCCAGTGGGCAGTGACCGTGGTCGATCCCTCTGGCCTCCAAAAAGACCTACCTATATAAATAAGGCCAATTTATGATTTACCTATTTATTATGAAATCAGTAACGTCACAAATATGAACATAATTAATGATCAAATTTATGTGAACAATATTTTTACAGTTTGAGGACTTTAACAGATGAAAAATATATAGTATATACACCATCTATAAACAACACTCAAATATAAGCATATAAATATTAACAGCTTTATGAAGGAAAATGAGATTAGTAATTAGAAGATAATTGAAATGAAAACTTTAATGAATAACATCTTAAAGGGAAAATATATAGAATTTTTTTTGAAAAATGAAAAATTACCTTGAAGAGCAGCTAAAGGAAGGAATTGAAGACACAGTCTAAACAAGGTTATAGGAGATAAGAGAAATGTGTGGCCAGTGACGGATCCTGAACTTGTTGATTGAGGGGGCGAAAATTTACGATAAAAAAATATTTTATGTACTGTATCCTGAATTTGCATGATTTATTTCATGGTTTTCAAATATTTCAATATAACCTCATAATTTGAAGTTCTCGAATATAGTTATATTATTAAGATATGAAATTAATAAATAATAATTAAAATAAAAATATATCGGTTTGATAAATGATGTAGGAAATATTGTAATTCAGTGCTGAAATTTGAAACGCTTATAACTTTTTGCTCAGATATCGGATTTGAGCTTATAATATATCAAATCGAAACTATCGACGAGAGGAATATGTATGTTAAATTTCATTTTCGATTGGGGGGCGACTTCCACTACTGGCCCTAAAGAGGATCCGCCCCTGTGTGGCCATCAACTTGCAAGGAAAAGGGAATAAAGTGGCCTTATTTATAGGCAGATAAAGTTAACTAATGACCTCTTCTCAAACAAGAGGCCAAAACATAATCTAATTCGGAAAAAAAGGTTCAAACGCTTGATAACTGTTTTTGGGTTAAAACCAGGTGTTTTAAACTCAGGATTAAAAAATGATCCGAACTCAAATAATTTATGAATTTTAGAGTCGAGACTCGATGATTTATTGGGTCAAAATTGATCTGGTGAGTCAGTACTTTGTAAAGGGCTGGCACGGTACGGTACCATGGTAAATTTTCGATTACCACGTACCGTACCGATACCCCACGGTATGGGATTTTCTGTACCACGTACCAACCGAATAGTGTCGGTACCGAAACTCTTGGTACCGAAAGTATCGGTTACCGAATGTCGGTACCGTGGTAACCGAAGCCACTATTTTCATTCTTCGATTTTCGTTTTATACACTGTGGTACCATCGGTACCAATGACAGATTCACATAATTCACATTCACAGATTCTACCATCGGTACCGATGGTACATGATAGATTTTATTTTTTTTTAAAAAAAATTAAATATATATTCGGTAACCACCGGTACCACGGTATTTGGGTTGCCCATACCGTTACCGTACCGACTACCCTTGGTACCGAGATTTCGGTTACCGATTCAGTCGGTTACCGACTTCTTGGTACCAATGACCTGTTGGTACGGTTGGTAATCGGTTGGTATGGTAATTTTCCTACCACCGCCCAACCCTACTATGTAGATGTCACACAGGGATCACATAGACCCTACACAGACTCGTCATGCAATTGTGTTCGGTAATGTCACTCATAAGTTAACTAACATATATATTTCATAATGATAGCACATTTAGAGCACTTATTTGTATAAATATGATATTTTTTATGCTTAAAATATTTATATAATATTATTATCATTATAATATTTATAAATTTAATTATAATACTATTATTTAGTTTAATTTGATTATTGATATAATAATTTAATTTTAATAATATTATTATTAAAAAGTTTTTAAAAAATTCCCTTTTTTGATCCTTTGGGTTGACTCAAATGACCCATGACTCGACTGATCTGAAATCCGATCTACCCAAGACCCAAATGAACTGAATCCGAACCCGACTCAAGTGACCCGATTAGCCGGGTAGTTTAAATCATATATATATATATATATATATATATATATATATATATATATATATATATATATATATATATATATATATATATATATTTAATGACGTGGAGGTTCCGAGGTTATCGACTAATCCTCCACGGGCCGAGCACTAGCCTGCAAAGCACTCGAGTCGGGTAAGCCAAGCGGCAAGTCGCAAGACAGGCTAACCCATGCCAAGGTAAACCAAGGCATGAGTACCCACTATAGCACAAATTGCTCCTAGTGGGATTTGAACCCTTGACCTCATGGTAGTGAGGCATAAGGAAGCACCTCACTCTTACCACTAGGGTAAGAGCTAGGTCATTGGTTTATAGTTTAAATCATATTAATTACATTATACAAGGGTGGATAATATTAGAGCATGGACTAATTATGTATAATTTGGATTGATAATGAATTATTGATCCCAATAACTTTTTTCTTTAAAAAGTTTAATTAATTAATGAGTTTTTTTATACTAATCCAAATCCTTATCCTACTTCCTATTAGATAAACGAGATAAAATCAAATCTCCTAAGATAGATAGTTAGTTGTTAAGATATAAGTTTATCTTGATATCAATCTATCCTAGTCTAAAGATAAGATTTCCTATTGTATTATATATTGTAATCTTGTGAAGGTCAATACAATTAAGTCCAGTTTATACATCTTACATGGTATCTAGAGCTTAGGTTTTTTTTTTCCAATCCCTTCGTCCCTCTTTGTTCAGCCGATAGCCAAGCTCTTCCTCCTTCGTCGAGCACCATGTCGACTTCCAACACCAACAACAACATCCTCCTGTCTACCGGTTCCTCCACAAATATGCAATTTCCTAACCTTTCGATCAAGCTTGATCGATCCAACTATTATTCCTGGCAAAGCGTTGTCTTCTCTACTCTTGAAGCCTATGACCTTAAGCACTATGTGCTCACCAAACCCAAGACTCCTCCTGCCGTTGGTGCCGCTCCAACTGCAGCATACACGGCTTGGCGGAAAGCTGATCACTTTGTTCTTGTTTGGCTTCGCTCTACCTTGTCCGAAAAGCTCCTTTGTTATGTTGCTAAGGCGTCCACATCCTATGATGCCTGGACCATGATCTCCTCGATGTTCCAATCTCAGACACGTGCTCGCCTCATGAATCTCAAGGGGCAGCTTCAGAATCTGTCTAAGGGCTCGCTCTCTATGATGGATTACATCGAGAAGAAGCATTCCATTGTTGACGCTCTTGCTGAATGTCAATATATTTTCCAAGATGATGATTTCGTCGCATCTCTTCTTCATGGTCTCGATGCATCTTATGGTCCTTTCAAGGCGGCCATCAATGTTCGTGTCGAGGCTGTCTCTCCGAATGAGTTAACCGGTCTCCTTCTCCATGAGGAGGAGCGTCTTCAGCACGAGTCGAGCCTCCTTTCAGGTACTGTCGGTTCTGTTGTCGCCCCTCCCACTGCTGCCGGCGACTCCACAACACCACCGGTTGCAAACACAGTCTCTGGCGGCTCGCAATCTCGGTCTGATGCTCCTACCCATGGTCGCGGTCGTGGTGATCGTGGTCGGGGCAGAGGCAGAGGTCGCTCCTATGATTCCTCTGCCGATTCCAATTCTGCTCCTCAACAATCGTCCCGCCCTGTCTGTCAAATCTGTGATCGTCCTGGTCATCCTGCCGGAAATTGCTTCAACAGGCTTGACATGAATCGGTTTCCGTCCACCTACGTCCCCAAGTCTGCCAATCAAGCCGATGTTGGGTCTCCTGTCGGCGGTGATCCTTCTTGGTATGTGGACTCTGGTGCTTTTCATCACGTCACCAGCAACATGAGGAATCTCTCCCTTCGTTCTGAATATGACGGTACTGATCATCTCGCTCTTGGTGATGGTAAAACTGTCCCTATTACTCACAATGGCTCCTCTTCTATTGGTCACTCTTTAGCCTTACGCAATGTACTTGTTGTCCCTAAAATTGCTAAGAACCTCCTTAGTGCTACGTCCCTAACTAGGGATAATGTTGTCTTTATTGAGCTCCATCATAACGGATGTTTTGTGAAGGATTTACAGGGTCGGATGCTACTGAAGGGAACCGTTGAAGACGGACTATACCGCCTATCCCCATCCTCACCTCAAGCCTTGTTGTCCTGCCGCACCTCTCTCCAAGGTTGGCACAACCGTCTCACCCATCCGCACGTCGCCATTCTCAAGAGTCTTCTTTCTCAATTTCATTTGCCTGTGTCGAATAATCAGTTTCCAAGTGTCTGTGAGTCATGCCAACTTGGCAAGAGTCGTCGTTTACCAATGTCTTCTACACACAAACTGAGTTCTGCTTGTTTTGATTTGGTCTATGTTGACGTTTGGGGTCCTGCATCAGTCCCTTCAATTAATGGCAATAAATAGTTTGTTCAATTTGTTGATGATCATAGCAAATTTTGGTGGATTTATTTCTTGTCTCTCAAATCCCAAGTCTTGCAAACTTTCGAAATATTCCACAAAATGGTTCAAACACAATTCCAAACTTCCATCAAACAACTCCAAACAGATGGTGGTGGTGAGTTTATGGTCTTGACCCCTTACCTTCAGCGCCATGGCATATTACACCGAATCTCTTGTCCTCATACCCCTTCTCAGAATGGCACTGTTGAGCGTCGTCATCGCATAGTTCAGGAAAAAGGTCTCTCGCTTCTTGCTCAGGCAGGTCTGCCCTTCTCTTACTGGGAACAGGCGTTTCACACGGCTGTATACCTATCCAACCGCACTATCACTCCTCTTCTCCACCACACCTCTCCTTTTCACAAGCTATATAACAAATTCCCTGATTACACTCGGCTCAAGACCTTTGGGTGTCTCTGTTATCCTTACCTCAAGCCCTATAACTCCACAAAATTGTCCTATCGATCGCAACCCTGCTTGTTCATTGGGCACAATTCCAAACACAAGGGCTATGTATGTTTGCACTTACCTACTGGCAGAATCTATATCTCTGCTCATGTTGTCTTTAATGAAGATCAATTCCCTTACAGACACAAACCCGTCCCATCTGTCACCCCTCCAGTGACGTCCTCCCCGGGTCCCCCCGCTCCCTCACGGCTCCTAAGGCTCGCTGCAGAGTCTGCTGTGCCAGGTCTTCCGTCAACCCACCATCACCCTCCGCCACAGTCACCCCCTCCCTGAACTCGCCTTCCCCTTCAACGTCTCCCCAACCCTTATCCACCAGCACTGCAGCATCTCACACCAATGCCGACCCATCATCACCCTCTCCCTCCATCCCTAGTCCGTCTTCTGGCTCTTCGGATGGTGCATCGACCCCTGCTCCTGTGGTGCCTGCCCAGTTGCGGTTCTTGTGCCCTGCCGATGACTCACACCATCCTATGGCTACTAGGGCTCGAACAGGTGATCTCAAACCGAGAACCTTCACCAGCACGCTTCATCCCTCTTCTGTTTGCTATCTCACGGAAAAGAAGCCTTCTACCTTTGCCGTAGCTGCGAAATCTGAGCACTGGCGGGCTACGATGCAATCTGAAATTGATGCACTGCAGGCTAATCACACTTGGTCTCTTGTCCCATGTCCTTCTCGTGCCAATGTTGTCGGCAACAAGTTGGTGTTTCGTATCAAGCAGAAACCTGACGGCAGTATTGAACGCTACAAAGCTCGCCTGGTTGCCAAAGGCTTTCATCAGGAAGAAGGGGTAGACTATTTTGATACATTTAGTCCTGTTGTCAAACCGACTTCTATCAGAATTGTGCTCTACATTGCTCTTTCTTGTGGATGGAATATTCGGCAGCTCGACATCAACAATGCCTTCCTCAATGGTGATTTAACTAAGGTTGTCTACATGTCTCAACCAAAGGGTTTCGTTGATCCGCTGCACCCTAATCATGTCTGCAAACTCCACAAGGCTCTTTATGGCCTAAAGCAAGCTCCTCGGGCATGGTTCACCAAGCTCCGCCTCTATCTGCATACGTGTGGTTTTCGAGCCTGCTTTTCTGACACGTCTCTGTTTGTGCTGAAAACTCCATCTGCCATTACTTATGTTCTCGTCTATGTTGATGACATCATCGTTACGGGCTCCGATTCAGTCTTCGTGTCTCGCTTCATCACCTTGCTGAATCAGACGTTCGCTCTCAAAGACATCGGTCGGTTGTCCTTCTTTCTTGGCGTCGAGATCATCTATTCAGGTTCCACTATCCATCTCTCGTAGCAGAAGTATCTTTATGATTTACTTGATCGCTGCACTATGCTAGAAGCTAAACCGATTTCATCTCCGGTTGATCCGTCTGTCACCAAATCAGTTACTGGTCCTGACTTACCTTATGAGGATCCGAGTGCATATCGTCATGTTGTAGATAGCTTACAGTATGCTCTTGTCACTCGGCCCGAAATTAGCTTCGCCATCAATCGAGCATGTCAGCACATGCATCATCCGTTGACCTCACATTGGCAACATGTCAAGCGGATTCTCTGCTATCTCAAAGGCACTCTTGATCATGGTCTCACCCTCACAGCATCCCCTCGGTCCGATCTTGTGGCATACTCGGACTCTGGCTGGGCAACAGACCCCGCTGATCTTCACTCTCAACATGGCTTCGCAGTATACTTTGGCGGGAACCTTGTTAGTTGGTCCAGTTGCAAGCAGAAAGCACTCGCTCGCTCTAGCACGGAAGCTGAATATCGAGCTCTAGCCTTCACCGCCATTAAGCTCGCTTGGCTCTGTCGACTACTGCATGAGCTTCGCATCCCTCTTCAGCACCCTCCGGTGCTACTATGCGACAACTTGTCGGCTACTTTTCTTGCCAATAATCCCGCAATCACGTCCAAGTCCAAACACATTCAACTGGACTATCATTATGTCCGTCAGCAGGTCGATTCCAAGGAACTCGTGGTCAAGCACATTCCTGCTGGAGATCAAGTAGCCGACATCTTCACCAAAGCTCTCACTGGTCGATCGTTTACATCCATTCGTCCCAATCTCTTGGTCACTCCGCGTCCTTCACCTTGCAGGGGGGGTATTAGATAAACGAGATAAAATCAAATTTCCTAAGATAGATAGATAGTTGTTAAGATATAAGTTTATCTTGATATCAATCTATCCTAGTCTAAAGATAAGATTTCCTATTGTATTATATATTGTAATCTTGTGAAGGTCAATACACTTAAGTCCAGTTTATACATCTTACACTTCCTAGCTATGATGGTTTGAGGGGCTTGAATTTGAATGAATAGTATATCCCATCGGGTCTCTCCTCTCAGGCTTTCCCTCAGTCTCTCCCAGAGGGCCAAACTCCCTCCAACCACAGCGACGCATGTCTCTTTTGATTTCTCCCTCCAAGCTCCGACAAAGTTTCAACAATTCGACCTCTCCTCCCAAGCTCCCTCTCTAAGAGCAAAGCAGCGAAATCAGGTATATTTTGTTCAGTTTCATCTTAGGTTTTCGGAATTATTTGGATTTAATTTGTTGGTTTTAGACATTTGTAATTAGGGTTTTGGAATTAGGATTGCTAGATTGGAATTTGCGAATTTAGAATTGAATTTGTTGGGTTTTAGGATTTGAATTTGTTTTGGATTTGGGATCTGAATTCGTAGGGTTTTGGAATTGAATTTGTACCATTTTGGAATTGAATCTATCACTATGAATCTTTTGAGCATTCTCTCTGAAAGGAGATCTTATTATTTCTTTATGTGAAAATCTTTATTCATTCTCGATTTCTACTATTGAGGTGCAGATTTGACAATCTGATAGATTATGTATATACTTTTCTTTTCTTTTCTTTTCCATCTCCATGTGCAGATTTGACAATCTGATAGATTATGTAACACACCTAATGTTCTAGGTAGGTGACTTGGGTCTGCAAAGAGACAAAAATCTTGTGCTGATGTATTTTGCTGCGTTGATATATTTTGTTGCGCTTCATAGTGAGGGCACAACTTTCAGAACTCGCCTCAAGCAACTTACGACTCAGGTCTGGCCTTGATTACAACCCACCATAGAATGGGGGCTTTAAAGATGCACATATAGTAGGTTTACGCTTTCTTGATATTCAAACAAAATATTATGACACCAAAAAGATATTGTGTGATAGAAGACTTACCACTGTCAAAAATATTTTTGAAAAGAAAAACGTTTACATGGGTAATTGTAGTTTTGTTGTTGTTATTTTGTACTTTGAACATTACTATCCTTTTCACATCCATCCTTCAATGTGGCAAAGTCATCATCTCATTCTTTTGTAGGGAAGAAAGGGTTGATGTTTGTTACTCTTATATACCAAGAAAGGTGGGAATGTGAAGGCAGTAAATACGTGTTCAATGGTTGGAAGACTCATAAAGCTATGGTGATGGACGAGAGTATAGACTAAACTTCTTTCAAAACCCTTATCATGTTGTAGACGTCGTTGTGGACGACGTTGAGTTATCCTCCCTGCCTACGTCGAAGCTAAGAGAGATGTGACCTGAAGACTCCACCTTGACTGTAAGATCTTGAGAGCTAACCTACAGGTCTTTGGGAAAGGTTGATGAAAGACAAAACAAGACCCTGGTTTCAAGGTCTTGACAGCAAGAGCAACTTGGACGAATTGGATACGTCAAATATTTTATATATTTATTTGTTAAAGATTTTTATGTGCATATTTTATATAGCATATATTTGAAAAGGTTGCTGAGATTTTCTATACAGATTCTAGAAGATTTGGTGGCTGGAAAATCTTCTATAAAAGGCTGAATTTTTTAATTCAAATTGAAGATATGGTGAAGATTCTGCACAACCAAAAGATCTAATTTTGTGGAATTATTTCCTGATGTTCATGACTGTAAATCAAGCAAGAATAAAGGGATTCAAATGTTCAAAAACTTCAGCCCCTGCAACCTATAAAAGAGACGGAGTCAGGATTCTCTCCTAATAGATTGCTTCCTAATATTTTCCTAACAAAACAATAACAACCATTGGATTTTATGAAGGGTCGGGATTAAATGCTACAATAAACTAATTAAAAATAAATGAAATAAATTACAGCCCAATTTACTATTCAATACGGTAGGGTAAATCCCTCATTCATGAGACTTTTTTTTTTTTTATCGATCAGCCTCATTCATGAGATAATTATTAGTTAAATCGTCCTTTGATGTGGAGTCTGTACGTGCAGTAGTGTGTTTGGGTAGTTCATCTTGTTCAACTCCTTGGTTTGTCAAAATATTGTAAGTTATTTTTTCTATTATAATCTTTCTTTGAACTTCTGTTCAATTTTGTTATTTTGCAATGGATCTATTGAGGAACACTGCAAAGTCTACAATCATCTTCTCTTTGCAATTTCTTTGAATTTATATAGCTTAGTTAATTAATTTAGGGTTTATCTTATCAAACTATGTGAAGACGTGACTAAGTAATCAAGACTTAGATTATGTAATTTAAGATTTAGGGTTTAATTACTTTAATACTAAGTATGATATATACACTTTTAATATATTATACCATACTCTAAATTAATGCTCATACCTTCTGTTTTTTCTTTTGATTATAACATCTAAGTTTTGAGATTAGAGAAGATGGAAGAAGCAAGAACAAAACCTAGAATCGATATGGTGTTTGATTCCGAGAATGATGCATATAAATTCTATAATGCATACGGATGCAGTGAAGGATTTAGTATTAGAAGAGAAGCTGGTCCCAAGGATAAACAAGGTGTCTTGACTTCAAGAACTTTCGTATGTTTTAAGGAGGGTTTTCGAAAGCACGATAAGAGAGATGATTTGAAGAAAAATCCAAGAGCACATACAGTTTTTAGTGTTATTTTAAACTAATACCATTTGTAGGAGATTTCTACTTGATTCATATTGACAGATTTTTAGTTGATCAATTTGTTAAAGAAAACAACTATATCAATCTCGGTTTGCAAGACCTAAATATTTGTTTGCCTGCCAAAAAAATGTCTTCAAATTAAGAGTGCTAGAATAGATTAGCCTATGTGGGAGTCGAACCCACATCCTTGTGCACAAGCACATCGCTCTACCAATTGAGCTAATAAGCTACTTGTCACCATACAAAATTGATAAACAAGCTTAATGGCAAAGTCAATCTCAAACTAATTAAGGCCATAAATCACCCAGCATAATATAAGTCATCTTGTCTTTCTCTCTATATCAATTAAGCTAAGATATAAACAAGCTAGCTGACAAAGTCATAACCAAGATCGATGAAAACTTAAAAACAAACAGAGAACACCCAACTAACTCAATTCCATAAAAAATCAGATGTGACAAATTGATGTAAACAAACAGAGACCACCCAACTCAATTTCAGGTGTGTGCTGTCTTTGTACTGAGTTGCTTGGACCTGCTGAATTTCCATCACCCTCAATTGAGGGTGTAAAATCAGCCATCTCAGTTGAGTAAGGGATAAGAACACTCAAATTGATGTAAATAACATCATTTAAAGCTATATGCCACTATCTACTGTAATTTAAAATGTGAACCATAAACTACGATGTGCGTGATTTTTGTTGCTCAACAAGATGGATATAAACCTAAATTGGTGATTTTTGTTTCTCTAACACAAGATGGATATAAACCCAAATTGCTAGAATGTAGGCTAAGGATCAAAAGATGTGAAGGAACTCACTATAAACATTGCTCCATATGTTTGAATATTCTGATTGACTGAGAGCGAATAGATTTGTACTCGTGCGCGTATGAATCTAATGATGTTGCTGCAATTCGAATGACACACCTTCAACCATTTATCGAAATCGATTCTTTGAGGGAGGAGGGAGAAGGGAGAAGTGTGCACCTTAAACCGTCGATTGAATCGATTATTTCCTCATCTTCATGGCAGAAGGCAAATCCGAGGAAATAGGAACAATTGGAAGAAACAATTGATCTCAGGATCGAAACGAGGAAATAGGAAAGGGAAAGAGGGAAAGAACCTGTACTGGCAGCCTTCCTCTCCGGTGTCGTCCCTCCTCGGCGTCGACATTAACCTAGCAAAGACAAGGGGAAACCTCAGATCTGGCCTCCCTCTGTGGGTACCCCTCTCCAACGGCACCGCCGACATCGGAGAAACCTTTTCGTAACATCCGGCTTCCATGGGCTTCCCTCTCCAGCGGCAGCCTCGACGGATCGTTCTCTCTCCCTCCATTGGCATCGTCCTCTGCACATCTAACTTCTCTCCTTGACGGCCTCACGGCAAATTGAAAAAGTGTTGTTAATTGGGTTAATTAAGTCGTGACCGTTGATATAATTGAACGTCTTGGATCAATTCATTAGGAAAATATTAGGAATTAATTTATTAGGAGAGGATCCTGACTTAAAGAGACGGTGCAAGCGAAGAAGAAAAATACAACTCGAGCATTCAATCTACAAGCAAAGCGTTCTCCATTGCAATTATCCGCCATTGATTCTCTCTTTATCCATTGTTGTTCTTGCTTTATCTTTTGAGAGTTTGAGAGTTTCTAGAGCTTCATTGTACAAGTCTAAAGTGTTATATTAAGAGTATACATCTACTCAAACGTATTCACTAGGCTATTATTTCACGAGTGTTTTAGGTTGACTAGATAGTAGCGGGTGAGGCTACAAGTTCAGAGAAGGGTTGTTCTTTTAAGCCGTATCTAGGACTCTAAGGGATCTTAGCTGACTAGATAGAAGCGGGTGAGGCTTCGAGTGTTTAGAAGAAGGAAGATCTTCTCGGTTGTATCTAGGATGAAGTGAAATAATAGTGTTTTTGAAAGATTTTATTTGTGGTACCTGTGAACTTACTAAGTTTCACAAATTGCCTTTCTCTAGAAGTGAATCTTTGGCTGATGGTTTTTTTCAGTTAGTTCATATGGACTTGTGGGGTCCTTACAGAACTCCTTCGTTGTGTGGAGCTAAATACTTCTTGACCATCCTAGATGATTTTTCTAGAATAAATTGGGTATATCTTATGCAAGATAAGATGCAGGTGCTCAGGGTAGTCACTGGTTTCTTGAATTTGGTTGAGACACAGTTACAGTTGAAAGTTGAAAGTTAAGGTTGTGAGAACTGATAGTGGGACTGAGTTTACTCATATGGGGTGCTCAGATTTATTCCTTCCTCGAAGTATTATTCATCAGAGATCAGCTCATGATGTGCATGAGCAAAATGTTAGGGTTGAGAGAAAGTATAGACATTTAGTTGAAACTGCCAGGGTTATTAGACATCATGTTGGATTACCTATACAGTTTTGGGGGGATTGTGTTTTAAGTGCTACATATTTGATTAACAAGATGCCTTTTAATCTGCTTCAGTGGAAATCTCCTTTTGAGATCTTGTATAATACTCTTCCCATCTTTGATAGTCTCATGATTGTTGGATGTCTTTATTATGCTTTACAGCCTAATGATCATAGAGATAAGCTTGGTATTATCTCTAGGAAATGTATTTTCCTTGGGTATCCTCCTGGCGAAAAGGCTTTTCAGGCTATTTGATCTTCAAAACAAAATTGTTAACACAAGTAGACATGTTAAGTTTGTTGAGCACATTTTTCCTTTTCAAGAGGTTAGTGCTCCAACTAGTTCCAATTCCTGGCATCTTGGTGTGTCTTTCCCTACTGTTGATTCTGATTGTGTGTGTGGGGGGGGGGGGGGGTTAGGGGGGGTTCTCCTTTTATTGGTTAGTTAGCTGTTGAGAATGATCATGAGTTTTTTAATCCCTCTCATGATCAACCTGGGGATGTGGTCATTGATAATTCTAGCAGTGATCATTCCTCTCCCAGCTCAGCTATTCCTTCATGCATTGTTGTTCCTCCAATTGATAATGTGATTATTCATATGGATTCTAAGCATGAGATTCACAAGCCTGCTAGATTGAATGATTACATATGTGCAAGGCTTCCTAGTAGATTGTGAGGTTCACATTCTAAATCTAAGAGTCAATCTTTTGCTTTGTTTTCTGTTCAGTATATGGCACATATGTCTCATGATTTTGTCAAGTCATTTGTCAATGTGCGTGCCACCTTTGAGCCTCGCACTTATAATCATATGGATTCTAAGCATGAGATTCACAAGCCTGCTAGATTGAATGATTACATATGTGCAAGGCTTCCTAGTAGATTGTGAGGTTCACATTCTAAATCTAAGAGTCAATCTTTTGCTTTGTTTTCTGTTCAGTATATGGCACATATGTCTCATGATTTTGTCAAGTCATTTGTCAATGTGTGTGCCACCTTTGAGCCTCGCACTTATAATCAGGCTAAAGGTATTCCTCAATGGGAAGAAGCTATGAGTGCTGAGTTATCAGCTTTTGAGAAAAACAATACATGGACTATTACACAGCTTCTTGTTGGTAAGAAGGTTATTGGTTTCAAATGGATTTATAAAATCAAATACAGGAAAGATTGCAACATAGAGAGGTACAAGGATCGATTGGTAGCTAAATGCTACAACCAGATTAAGGACAAAGACTATAAGCAAACCTTTTCTCCTATGTCCAAATTAGCAATTGACGGGGTGATTTTGGCTCTTGCAGCTGTTAGAGGGTGGGTTTTGTATCTGATGGATGTAAACAATGCTTTTCTTCATGGATTCCTGGATGAGGAAGTGTTTATGCAAGCTCCTACAAGTTATGAGATTAAGCCTGAGCATGTGTGTAAGCTCAATCGATCCCTCTATGGACTTAAATATGCTAGTAGGCAACGGAATCATGAGTTGACTAAGTTTTTGGTTCGTTTGGGTTATTCTCAATCAAAGCATGATTATTCTCTCTTTATTAAGGTAGTTGGATCAGATTTGACCATTGCTTTAGTTTACGTGGATGACATGCTTTTGCTTGGCAATTCATGCTCTGAGATTACTAACACCAAGTCTGCCCTTCACTCTGCTTTTACCATCAAAGACTTGGGTGTTGCAAGATATTTCCTTGGTATGGAAATATCTCAATCAGCTTCATGTTTTATCTTGAATAAGAGAAAATACATACTTGATATTCTTAAAGATGCCTAGATGGAATCGTGTAAGCTTGTTGTTTTTCCAATTCAACACGGTGTCAAATTGTCAGACCATGTTGGTGAACCTTTTGATCATCCAAAGACTTACAGGAGATTGATTGGGAGGTTACTTTACCTTACTCTCACACGTCTTGACATTGCCTATACAATGCAACAACTGAGTCAATCTATTCAGAATCCTCTCAAGCCTCATTGGGATGCTGCTCTTTACCTTATCTGTTATTTGAAAGGGAGTTTTCACTTGGCATTGTCATATTCTGCTATCACTGATCTCACTCTCAGAGCCTACAATGATGCTGAATAGGGCAACTGCCTTGACACTGGCCGATCTCTTTTAGGATATTGTGTCTTTCTCGGTTCTTCTCTAGTTTCCTTGAAGACTGAGAAACAGAAGATTGCTTCTAAGTCTTCAACAGAGAGTGAATATCGAAGTATGTCCTCTACTGCTAGTGAACTTGTTTGGTTGCAAGGCATGTTAGCTGATCTTCACATTGTTGTTCAGCTTCCTATCAAGCTCCACTGTGACAATCGAGATGCTCAGTGCTTGGCTTTTAATCCAGTTTTCCATGAGAGGACCAAGCATGTTCGTATTGATTCTCATTTCATCCGATGGTTCAGCAAGGCTTCATTCAAACAGTCCACGTGTCCACTACCCTTCAGCTTGTTGATGTTCTAACAAAAGCCTTAGGAGCACAACAACACAAATTTCTTTGTTCCAAACTTGGACTTGTATCTCCTACACATGTCCAGCTTAAGGGGGGGGGGGGGGGGGGTATGTAGGATATGTGTATGTAGTATGTGTTGATGATATTAGAGAGGTATTTTGGTCATTTTCTATCGGTTATAAATTGGAAAGCTTGTAGGTGTTTTAGGTGGGATTTCTGTTACAGAAGTAACAAACAGGGAGAGTGAGAGGTTGCTATACAAACCTCCATTGTTGAGGCTTGATCTTTGATCATTTCTTGTTCAATTGTGTGATGTGAATCTAGTTTTAGATTCTTCAAAAAAAAAATTTACTATCATAATAATTTTAGGCAATTTCAATATTTTATCTTTTTAGCCATCTTTGGCACACACATTAAAACTAGAGTTTTTTCTTCTATTTAAGCAATTGTAAGCATGATCCGTAACTATCTTTGCATATTATTAATCAAATACTGGTTTAGAGAATTATCTTTATCTCCTCGGTGGATTCCAAGCACCTTTCTGGTGGATTCCAAACATATTTTCTAGGGTTTTGTCACTTCCAAACCCTTTATCACCAAAGGCTCGCGCTTGCGTACCTTCTACGACTTCCAACTGCATCAACATCAGAACTAGCTCAAAGCACCATCAATGAATTCAATTAGCTTTAAGATCAAGCATTATCATACTTAAGGGTGTGTTTGTTTTTGGTAAACACGGGTAGCTAAAACAGGTAGCAATTAGCAAACACAAATCACACTAAGGGCTTGTTTGTTTTCATGAAAATGGGCATAAAATCTCACAAAGTAATATTTGTGTTTTGTGGCTTTAAAGATTAAAATTTTGTTACCCCTCCTAAAATTAGGTGTTTTTTCAATTCTCTAACCCCGATTGTCTCTGTGTGCCCTTGATATATCACCTCTTACTCTCGATCACTCACCTTCTTCTTTCCAACTCATCATTTGTAATCTCTGAATCTTCAAATCTCAATCAAAGCAAAACTCAAGAATTAAAGCCTTTATCTCTGAAAATCCTCAATCTTAGTCAAAACTCTGAACACATATTGTCCACCTCCTTCTTCCAAGTTCCCTCTATGGTGAGCAGGGACGAAACTACACACCAGCCCACCCCATTTTACTAGTAATATATATAATGTAGGTGCATATATATTATAATGCTTTGCTAGCTCATTTGGTTAAGAGGGTTGAAGAGGGCAAAAAATGGCTAGGTTCGAATCCCTGTCGCTTCCAAATTCCATTATTTGATGGATATTTATCATTCATAAATGCAAAACTCTAAGTTTTATTGATTGTCCCAAATTCCATTATTTTATGGATATTTATCATTCATAATGTAAAACTCTATTAACGCTAAACGTCTCTTTTTTTTTGTAAAAAAAACATCTCTAAATTTAAATTCAATAGATATTGTAACAAACCGTGAAGAAAAAAATATATGTAAATCCAGCCTATCCAAAATTGTAAATTCTGGTTCCGTGCCTAATGGCAAGTAAAGTGAAGCCAATCTAGCTACGCAACTAGGTCATCAAGGATATCGACGATTGTCCCAAATTCCATTATTTTATGGATATTTATAATTCATAATGTAAAACTCTATTAACGCTAAACGTCTCTTTTTTTTTGTAAAAAAAAATCTCTAAATTTAAATTCAATAGATATTGTAACAAACCGTGAAGAAAAAATTATATGTAAATCCAGCCTATCCAAAATTGTAAATTCTGGTTCCGTGCCTAATGGCGAGTAAAGTGAAGCCAATCTAGCTAGGCAACTAGGTCATAAAGGATATCGATGATTGTCCCAAATTCCATTATTTTAGGGTCAATTATGTTGATGGTCCCTAAACTTTGCTTACTTTTCCTTATTAGTCCCCAAACTTTAAGTTATTCTATTAAGGTCCCTAAACTATCGTACTTGTTGCAATTATAGTCCTTCCGTGTAAAGAAATGTTAAATTGGGTTAAATTGTTAATCCCTAAACTTTAAGTTGTTCTATTAAAGTCCTTAAACTATTATACTTGTTGCATTTTTGGTTCTTCCGTCTTAAAACGTTAAACAACCGTTATGTTGCATTACATATGTGGTAGATGAAAAAAAGAAAAAAGAAAAGAAAATGCAGAATAAGAACAAAATGAAGGGTTTTGTTTCACTGGCAAGTGGCAACAACAGTCCACCGCCCACCGCTCGCCCCCCTTCCCCCTACCCCTCCGGCGACCCCTCCGCCTTTGTTTCCTCCTCTGGAAGCAGCTGCCCCCCTCCCCTTCTACCTCTGGCGGCAGCAACTTCGACTTCTCCCCTTCCCTCCCCTCCCCTCCTCCTTCCGACATCCTCTTCCGCCGTCCGTTCATTTTCAACCCGACCTCCGTCATGTTGAACAACCCGGCCTCCCCCTTCTTGTTGGGATTCTTTAATTCAAAAAATAATAATTTTAACTGAAATTGTTTGAAGTTGCTAATTGATAGAGAAATTTGCTGTCATTGGATTTGTGGAAAGGAGCCGTTGTGCGGTTTTTATCATTCGGTTCCTTTACGCTTGTTCTCATAGGTTTTTATTTTTTTTTCCCTTCATTTTTTTAGCTTTTTGTTTTTTTCTTCGTATCACAACCACATAAACAATTTAACCCAATTTAACATTTCTTTAGACGGAAGGACTATAATTGCAACAAGTACGATAGTTTAGGGACCTTAATAGAATAACTTAATGTTTGGGGACTAATAAGGAAAAGTAAGCAAAGTTTAGGGACCATCAACATAATTGACCCATTATTTTATGGATATTTATCATTCATAATGTAAAACTCTATTAACGCTAAACGTCTCTTTTTTTGTAAAAAAAACATCTTTAAATTTAAATTCAATAGATATTGTAACAAACCGTGAAGAAAAAATTATATGTAAATAGCCTACTCAAAATTGTAAATTCTGGTTCCGTGTCTAATGGCGAGTAAAGTGAAGCCAATCTAGCTAGGCAACTAGGTCATCAAGTTATCGACGATGTCTCCGATCCTTCAAGTAGGAGTGCTCGGAGCTCAAACTCCGCATCTCCAAGCTTGCCGATCTCCACTGCCAGGTCGTTGACTCCTCATCCGACATTTACAAGCCCCCTACGGCCTACCACATCACCAAACACCGAGCACAACCTTGACAAGGCACTCACTATCGCCATCACGTGTCCCTCCGCCAATGGTTTCCTCAAGCGTGCGTTCATATGTGCTCTATTGCTAACTCCCGGCAGTTTGCTATGAAAGTTGATGTTGTAAAATCATTATTTTTGCACAATAGAATCTTGCTTTAGGATATCAATTTCTGATTGAGCACCCATTATCATAAATTAGTTTTTTTTAGAGTAAATTGCACATAACCACTCTTAAATTAGGCTAATTTTTACATAACCACCCATAAAATTATAAATTACAGAAAACCACCCATAAACTACATTTATTTTCAAAAGACCACCCATCCATAATACGTCTATTTGTTTTGTTTGAAAAGACTAAAATACCCTTAATTCAAACTTATTTTTTTAAAGGAAAGACTGAGGTGGCAATTGGCCGAGTCGGTTCGGATTCGGTTAGTCGGGTTTCGGGTCATTCGGGTTTCGGGTAATGTCTAATAATTTGATCATTTGGTTGGGTAGGGTTCGGGTTTCAGTTGGGTCGGGTTCGGGTTTCAGTTGTATCGGATTTCGATTGTCTCAAGTTTTCATTATTTCAATATTCATTTTAAAAAATTTACTATAATTTATCTTAAAATGCGGGTTATATCGGGTTTCGGTTATAACGGGTTCGAGTCTTAATGGATTTCGGTTGAATCGGGTTCTGTTCATTCGGATTTGGTTGAGTTTCGATTATCGATTATTCGAATTTCGGGTCCATAATGGGCCGGGTTGGGTCGGTGTTCAGGACAATCGGTTCCGGGTCGACTGGGTCGAGTTTTCGGGTTCGGGTCGGGTTTTGCTAGCTCTAGGGTTATTGTATGTATTTTGGAACCGATTGTCCTGAACACCGACCCAACCCAACCCATTTGGGACCCGAAATCCAAATAACCGATAACTGAAACTCAACCAAATTTGAATGAACCGAACCCGATTCAACCGAAACCCATTAAGACTCGAACCCGTTATAACTGAAACCCGATATAACCCGAATTTTAAGATAGATTCTAGTAAAAAAAATAAAATGAATATTGAAATAATGAAAACTTGAGACAATCCAAACCCGAAATAACTGAAACCCGAGACGATCGAAACCCGATACAACCGAAACCCGAACCCGACCCAACCAAATGATCAAATTATTAGACATTACCCGAAACCCGACTAACCGAATCCAACCTGACTCCCCCAATTGTCATCTCAGTCTTTCCTTTAAAAAAATAAGTTTGAATTAGGGGTACTTTAGTCTTTTCAAACAAAACAAATAGAGATTAATGAATGGGTGATCTTTTGAAAATAAATGTAATTTATGGGTGACTTTCTGTAATTTATAATTTTATGAGTGGTTATGTTGTAATTTATAATTTTATGGGTGGTTATGTGAAAACTAGTCTAATTTAAGGGTGGTTTTGCTTGAGGGGTTGTGATGGATAAGATAGGGCTAATCTTCCTTCTTTTTTTTGTTAGATTTTTAATGTGTCTGGATTTTTGTTTAAATATATAGGGATCTCAATTTGCACGGTTATTGTATTGTTAAATACGGAGTAGACGGTTGCGAATGCGCGAAGATGTGTGAAGTTTCGCACATCCGCAAAGCACGCTCGCGTTTATTTTTTTTAAAAAAAAACTCGCGCACAGAAGCATTAAATTAGTCAAAGCTCATAACTCGTGCACAGAAGTAGGGTGGTTATTCGAGCCGAACGAGCTGAGTATTAACTGTTCATATTCAAATCGTTTAAAAACGAGTCGAGCTTGAACCGGGCCTACATTTGGAATCAAGCTTAAAAATGTGTTATACTCGGCTCGTTTAGGAAATGAACGAGCTCGAGTCGAGCTTTTTCGAGACCAATGAGCTCTACTTGCTCCGAACATAGTAACTTAAATGAAATGAGAAATTTCACAAAATTCGAGCTATTCGAGCTTGAATCGAACGAGCCGAACTTTGAACGGAACTTTAAAATGTAATCATGCTCGGCTTGTATAGAAAATGAACGAAATCGAGTTGAGTTTTTATCGAGTCAAGACCGAACCGAGCTCTAACTACTCGACTTATATAACAGTCCCATGCCACACTATGTTGTGATTGTTGTCATATTTCACTTTTCTAATCCTTGGATATTCCCTGCGATCGCATCTCCCTACAGTCCTGCACTTTACATTCCAATCCTTGGATATTCCCTCTTTGACCTCAAACCCGTGATGCGCATTTGATAAAATATTTCGGACACTCGCATTTCGCATTTGACTTTTTCATAACATAATTGGCGAGATTTTCACCGTATGAATATCAATTCCGTTAAATAAACAATCAAAATTTAAATTTAATCATTTTCATTTACTTCACCTATTTAAAGATTAATTTCCTTTACATGTCAATCAAACGACTCCTAAAGTCGGTGTTAGGAGTTTATTTTTTACTTTTTTGACCTCTTTTCATTTGCTTCTTTTTTTTTCACATTAGGTTTCCAACCCTCAACATGTCACGTTGTAGTTGAATAACTCATTCAACCAAACAGGAAAAGATCTTGGAATATAATTTACCTATGTGTATAAGTATATATAGTCTTATTTATTGATTAGTTATTTAATTAAAGCTAAAAGGTTAGGTATACTTGACAACTTGTATTGTCAACTAACGTGCATCTGGACGCGGACGAATAACAAGAAACGGTCGTCGCACTAATTTTCTTGGTTTCTAGATGCTTAAAAATTAAAATTAAAAACAAGTAAAAGCCAACCCATTCGGAATTTGTTTTCCTTTCTAGATGCTGGTCATCATCAAGGTTACTAACTTACAACCTACATACTGTACAATAATAGTACAAACTACACTTGACCACTAGCTTTTTTTTTTTTTTTTTTTGGTTTATAATCTGAGACTCTACACTTCCCATGAACCTCAAATTTGAGATGTTTACAGTTTGGGAACAAAATCTTTTTTTTTTTTTTAAATGATGTTTTTAATGTGAAGGGCAGCACCCTTGAAAGTTTTTAATGTTAACTCTACCCATGATTTTTTTTTCCGGGTAGGCAAAGCATAGACCGACGTTGAGTAAAAAAGTCTATTGTCTTTAAGATTAGTTTTATTTATCCGTAACTTTTTTCTATAAAAGAGTTGAAAATTGAAACAAGTAGTCTTGTAAAAAAATGATTTTTTCCTTTAAGGTTTATTTCATGTACATTATAAATTTAATTGGTAGATACTATTCATTATAAATTTGTCCATGAATCTCAAAAAAATTATGAACAGTACTTAATAAAATTATAAATACATTATGGACTTTTTTTAATAATAATAGGTCACATCCATCCAAATCGGGGTATTTATTGAAGAGTAGAAAGTGTAAATGGGGACGACCCAATCAAAGATATTATTAAGTCCAAGAGTTGAATAAAAAAACAATGGCATTGCTAATTAAAAACAAAACAAAACAAAAAAATGTGAAGAAGAAAATTGAATAAGATTGAAGCAACTATACCCATCAAGATTTAGACATAGATAAAGACAGTGGCGCATACATGAAGGGTTTGGAATGATTGAAATTACTTTTAGTCCGAAGATTTTTTTTTTTTTTTGGATATTTTGATAATTTTTATTAATTTTAGGGATGAAAGAGTGTAAAATGTGTAAAGATTTACAAAGAGAGTTAGCTTGGTAAGTAAAGAGGTATATTTATTACCTTCAGGTCATGGGTTTAAATCCTTTTAATCTCACTTTTTGAATAATTTTTGTTTCTCTTAATTGTCTTTTACTAAAAATACCTAATTAAATAATAAATTTAAATTTTCTTCAATATATTTAAATAAAAAACATTATTTTCTTGCATATAAATATAAAAAATCTCATATTTTTTTAAAAATTTTTTTACTAAAAATGACAATTTAAATTATAAATTTAAGATTTTTTTCATATATATATGAAAAATAATTTTTTTTATATAGATGTGTTAAAAAAATATCTTCATTTAGGCATCTGGTTTTTTAGTCCCCTAACAAAAATTACTAGATCCCCTACTTGATAAAAAAAGATAAATGCCACTTGATACAGATACATGTGGCGTTGGTTATTCAGATCCGCCACGTTGAGTACTTATCAATTACTGTATCATCGATGAAAAGGGCGACTGGCCTTTTCTAGAACATGGTCCCAAATCCAACACGTCCTTATCTCCCCCCCCCCCCCCCCCCCCCCCCCCCACCCCAAATCCCTCTTGTTGATTGAAGCTTAGTATATAACCCCACATGGCACTCCACACCATTCCAACTTCCAACCCATCCCTATATCTCCTTAGCTTCCACCTAATCTCCATCTCCATTGATTCACTCAGTTTTAACGGACACACATCGCTCTGTTTCTTCGATCTTCCTCAACTCTTTCGGTGAGTTCTCATCTGGTCTCCGTTTTCTTCATCTATCTCTATTTCAATTGATTGCTCCATTTTGATTTAGCCCTCTCTGACGGTGTAAATTGTGAACAGATTGATTATAATTCGCACCTAAAACTCACCACCGGAGAATCTGAAATGGCTTCTGAGGTGCAGCAATACCAGCAGCCCTTCGAAGATGACACTGATTTCAACTCTGTTAGCGGGTTCGACTGCAGCATTTGCCTAGACTCGGCGCAAGACGCGGTTGTTACCTTGTGCGGCCACCTCTACTGCTGGCCCTGCATCTACAAATGGATCCACCAACAGACCACTTCACCCGAGGTCCCTGAAGACCAAGTCCCCCAGTGCCCTGTCTGCAAAGCAGAGGTCTCGGAAAGGACCCTGATCCCGCTCTATGGGCGGGGCCAATCGAACCTAAAGGCCACAGATTTCGGCCCTGCAATACCTGCCAGGCCGAGAGGCCCTTCGTGTTCGGTAGCCGCAAATCAGCTGCCTGATCCTACTCGGCGAGAGACGCACCATAACCATAGTTACAATTACGCATCAGGACCGAGGCCTTGGGGTAATCCACAGGCGTTTTATTCATACGCTGACTCGTATAGTGTGGATAGCGGAAGGAATCGGAGAGCAAGGAGGAGCGTGATGAAGGCGGATCAGTCGCTGAGCAGGCTGAGTTTGTTCTTGTGTTGTTGCTTGCTCTTTTGTCTCTTGTTTTTCTGATACATTATTTGAGTGTTGAGAGAATTCTAGTTGCTTGGCGTTGGATATAATACTTGTACAGCTTCCACTCATGAAACAAGAAAACCGCCACTCAGTATAGCAAGGCCTCCTTGTACAAATTATACAAAGCTTTACAAGGTTCTATCTGTTTTCGAATATCATTACTAAATAGTACGTAGTAAATACTAATACTAAGAGAGAGGGTGGTCGCTGCCTAAAAATTATTCGCCAATTTGCCCATGATTTTGTAATTATTCGTCTATGCAAATTGTGTAAATTTTATTATAATAAATAATCGTTCAATAATACCACCAAATAATTTGGTTTCAACCAATAATCTCTCAATAGTAATAAATAATCAGAAGTTACTTTTAATCTCATCGGTTGATCTTCTTAATTCAATAGTTTAGATTTGTTATTATGATACAAAATAAGGCTCCATTCATAAGATTTCACACATTTTTTATGAACTAAAAATTATTATATTATTTTTTTTATTACTTTTTTATGCAATTTTATACTTATTAATAATATGTATGAAATTATTTTAAAAAATAATTTTAAAATTGATATTTTATATAATTTCTAACTATTTTTTACAAGTAAAAAGATTGATATTTATTAATGTAGGGAGTGTCAATTTTTGCTATTCAAATAATGGAGTTCCACTGCATTTTTCATGATCATCTACGAAACTCTCCAGCAAAGTCGGAATCTAGATTCGGTGTGTTGGTCCCATAGAAGGCGGGACGACGGGACGAGAACTCTGTTGCCCACTCCATTGCTTCCATTACCACATCAGATGCAACTCGCCAACTCTATTTTTTAATTTGTATTCACTCCCAATTCAAACAGTGTAGTTGCGAGTATTTTGAAAGAAATGGGATGAAGCTGACAGGCTTTGATCTCAAAAAAAAAAATATTTAAATCTCTATCATTAATTGGGAACTAGAAATCCGGAAGGTGCCAAGGGATGCAAACAAAATAGCGGATAGGCTAGCTAAGGCAGGTTTACGCGTTGCCTATATACACCGCAAATACTTCGTCGGATCCAATGTTGTAGTAACGTTGGATTAGACGTTGCTATAACGTCCAATTCGACGTTGTTAATTGTTTGCTAATTTGACTTATCGGATATTATAACGACATTGAATTTGACGTTTTACAACGTCAAATTGAACGTTGCTAATACGGGTCGGATCGGGCCTAATATAAGATATTTAAAAAAAAAAATGATTTGCAACGTCTTTGGACGTTTTTTTTTCGGAAATTTCGCGAGGTACCCCTGAGGTAATGGGTATTTCGCGAGGTGTACAAAAGTTTGGACTATTTCGTGTGGTACCCCTAAGTTTAAAGATCTTTTCGCAAAATACCCACTCCGTTTATTTTAACATTCTCTGTTAATGTGCTTTCTTCTTCTCCCCTTCGCGAGATGGTAGACGACGAAGAGAGACAAAGATGAATGCACTCAAAGGCCTCAGAGAGGAGAACTCGACGCCGGCGAAGCAAGGATTGTACGAAGAGGTTGACGCCAATGAGTGTGACTGGTGCGAAGGCGGTAACACCGACGATTATGGCTGGTACGAAGAGGTATTTTTATGAAATTTGCGTTTTAAAATTAGGAATTTTGGTTTAGGGATTTAGATTTGGAATTTTGAGATTGGGTTTGGGATTCGTCTAGTTTAGATTTTTGATTTAGCCAGGGATTCGAATTTCGATTCTGAAATTTAAGGGGTCTGGTCCTATTTTGGGGAAGTTCTCAAGGCGGGTTTAGGATTGAATTGAAATTCAAAAATTTTGGATTCGGATTTCGTGATTGGATGTCAAACCTGGGATTCATTGCACAACACTTCTCAAGCTTATTTGCTCAATACAAACAACCTTTTTCTAATTTATGTTGGATGTATAACATGGTTACTCAAGTCACCTATTGCAGAAAAGTTGCAACTTGCAGCAACATCTAGACAGATCAAGAGACAGTTATTTGTTGGACATAAATTTGAACTTGGAAGAATCTTAGAGTGTTCTACCATTGTTGATGTTATAATTGTTATTGATGAGAAAAAAAAGATAATGGAATTGCTGATGTTGAAAGGAGGTTCCTGGAGGAACATGTTACATGGTCAGGTGTGGTTTCAATTTTTCCATTGCCACATATAGGTTACAAGTATTTTTATACTCTTAATTATCTCTGACTAAGCATATTAGCTCAAATGGTAGAGCGTTGTGCACACACACAAAGATGCGGGTTCAAATCCCGCATATGCTAATCTCAACCTTGATGAAAGTTCAAATTTATGTCTCATGATTTTGTTAATAATCTATCTCATTTGTATAATAACCAACTCTCTTTTAGTTGTTGGCTTGTTTCTCAACATTGCATATGAGTACAATGCAGTTCAATTTTTCAGATTTTCTGTATTTAGAATTTTAGTTTTTCACTTTATGCTTTCATTTTCAATTTATCTATTCTATATTTCAGATTTTGAATTTCAGTTTCTGCATTCATTTTTCAGATTTTCAGTTTTTTTCTGTATTTTGTCTTTCAATTTCAGTATTCTGTTTTTCAGATTATGTTTTTTTTTTCTGTATTCTATTTCAGTTTCATTTTCACCTTATGGTTTTCTGCATTCAGTCATTTTCTGTAATCGGTTTTCATTTTCTGCATTCAGTCATTTTATGTTTTTCTGTGTTCAAATTTTTAGTTTTGCAACCTGCATTCAATTTTAATTTTGTTGTCTCTGCATTCAGATTTTTCTGTCATAACTAAGCTAGTTGGCTAATAAAATTCCAGTTTGTTAATGACATGTGCTTTGTTTCGTTTGTTTTACTCTGCGTTTATATAAATTATTGGCAAATTTATTTGCAGTTTGTAAACAACCTTGAAAAGTGGAAGTGCCAAATAGGTTTGCCATTAATGGATAGAATATGACCTTAACTCTTTGACATCCTCAATTTCAATTCAAACAAGAAGTGTTTTATTTGGAATAGCTAGTGTGTTAGTGCCAAACAGGTTTGCCTAGGTGATAGTTCCAGCACTAGTCAATTTGAACTCCTCTTACATATTGGAAGCGCAAACTATTTCTTACCAGATATGTAGATGACAAAGTGACCCTTCTTACCTACAACTGCTTTTAATATAACCATAAAAACAAATTCCTAATTTAACTCACTTCTAAATATGCATTAGTCTTTGTCCTCCCTTCGAAGTTCATACCTTGATTTGTCATGAAAGTCTACCTAGCAGAATATTCAAAAGATAGTATCAAACTTCAAAAAACCATTCAAGTTTCTAGTGCTAAATTAGATAGCCTATGTGGGATTCGAACCCACGTATTTGTGTCAAGCACAATGCTCTCCCAATTGAGCTAATAGACTAAAAAAACGAACCATGAACATAAACGAGACAATAGTTTATGCTTTTTGAAGAAAATATGATTCACTCAAGCAAGCTAAAAATGGACTTTGGGAGTTTGATAGCAATCCATTTACGGATTAGACCAGCACCGAGATGCAAACCTACCCAGATGCAGCTAAAAGAGAGGACTAAGCTGAGCTGAGTTATTAGCTTCAGTTGAGGTAAGCCTCCCAATGATAATAACACATAGAGGACTACCAAGATCATCGAGTTAAGTTGCCTCACTGAGGGATTCCTTTGCAACAATGGGACCATGGTCTCTATACTTAGGCAGCACCTCCAATACACCATAGCTATCAGTCATCAAACACAGTCCTACCGGATCAAAGCACATAGCTCATCACAAATATTTGCTCCAACTTGACCGTTTCATAAATCATGAATAAGTAGCAAAACTCGATCTAAATAGGAGTTACCTGGCAATAAGCTTTGCAATGGGCTGTTAACCTCCATCTCCATGCTCCTTGTTGGTGTAGACAATTCGTCGATCACTTGGTGAGCAGTCAAACTGGGAATTCCTTTTCTAAGAGCGGGATCGACTAAATCGTTAATCATGAGCTTAGGCGATTCCTCTAACACCTGAAGAGGAAGATTCTCTCCTTCATCTTCCATTGAAGGATCCGGCGAGGGAGCCATCAGCAAACAACCAGTTGCGGGAGAACCCTCGATCTCCTGAGATCTGGTTGAGATCTCTGCGGATTTCCCTTCCGCTATCAAAGAGGCGACAGAGGCCTCAATTCGACTCATATTCTGCTTCAACTCCGTAGCACGCTCTTCATCAAACCACGAGGCCATAACGTTCTCCTCTCAATCGGGTTGCCTCCTTTGCGCTCGCTGTTCTGTGTTTTATTTTCATTATTTTTCTTTTTTCAACAAACAGACGGTGCAGTTAAGTTTAACTTTTAAAGGGCAAAACACGAAATATATATAAACCTGAAGGGTACCATACGAAAATTGTAAAACTTTTGTACACCCCGCGAATAATGTCATAGCTCGAGGGTACCTGGTGAAATTTCCCTTTTTTTTTTGTGAGTGTGGGTGAGTGGGTGTGAATTTTTTTTTACCTTAGCAACGTCGGATCCTACGTTGTTAGCCCGGTTCGCCCCGATCCGATCCTTCACTTCACATATTACAACGTTAGATCCGACGTTGTAATATAATTAATGTTGCAACGTCGAATTCGACGTTGATTAGCAGCTCTAATCCACGGATTTGTGGTGTATATAGGGACACCCAGGTTTAGAAGCTACTGCTTCCTTTCAAACATTTTCCTCTATACCGGACTGTATCCGGGATCTCTTTTTTTGGTTGAAACTTGAAAGTATCGGGATCTCTTGTTTGCTGATCATTCAGACACACGCTTTGCTTAATTTAAATAAGAATATGGGGCTTTAGCCCCCCTATTTACCAAAAAAAAAAAAAAAAAAATTGTGCTTTTTGCAACAATATACCATTCCGTAAAAATGTCCTAAATTGATATAGTTTTGCAATTTTTTTTGACCCACTTGGCAGATAGTGTGACACACAAGGTCTTAAGAGGTCGTCTAAGTGCGGCAGATGGTTTTGCAATTGGCATAGTCGATGACCTGACCGCGCTGGGACTTACTGAGGAGATGACATGCGATAGGATGCAGTGGAAGAGTGCTATCCGGGTTGACGAACACTAGTCGGGTGCAACGTTTATCGCATCATGTCTCCCTTCCCTTCTAGCACAACTTGCTTATGCGCATTCTTCGCACCTTCTCATCGTTTTCTTTCTTTTATTTTTTTGATTTACGGTTTGCCGGAGGCGTGTTATCATATTTCCTTATTGTCTGGTTATTTGGGTCACTAGGAAACACCCTCTCGACCTAGTCGGGGCAAGGGTGCGTACAATTCGATCCCCCAGACCCTGCTCTAAGCGGGACATACTGGGCTTGTTGTTGTTGTTGATGATACCTTATCCTTTAAAATCCCTTGATCTTACAAATGATATCAGGGCTAACTTCGGACTAGGAAGTATTCTGACACTATCACAAGCAGGGGTGGAGCCATGAAAAAATTGAGGGGGGCTTCTCTATTTTATCGGGAATTTTTTTTTAATATATTTTTTTATAAAAAATATAGTAGAAAACGCATTAAATATATGATTTAAAAAGTTAAAAGAGAAAAACATCCATAAAATGAAGCCATATGGATTTGAACTCAAGATCTCATCATTATAATTCCCACCCCATACCAACTAAGCTAGACATACTTATTGATTTATTACTCTTTGTAACCCTTAAATTATCAAAAATTACAAAAAAAAATACATATTTTTTTATTTTATTTTACGTTTTCCCCCGACCGGGGGCTCGAGCCACCTCATGCCGCCTCCCTTCGCCTCTGATCACAAGGTATACTCAACCCATAGGGCAATCCCTTGGATTTGGAGGGGTTGTCTAAGTTATGGATATTGTAACACCCCACCCCACATCGTATATAATAAGGATGCTGAGAGTTATTTATAGGTGATTCAAACACTACCCGTGTAATAAAAGTTCTTTTAACTAGAGGGCTAGATGGTATGAGCTGGCACCACGTAACCCCTGGTCTTACAAAAAGGAGGTAAACATGTGAGGTTTGAGAAAGATGGAAGAGGGAGAAGAATCTAACAAGGTGGGGCTCGGTACGTAGTTGAGCGCATAGTTGAAGTTCGTTGTTTTTTTTTTGATAAGGAAATAATTCGAGACCGGACAGGCCCGAACCTCGATAGGCCGACAAAGTCGACAGATGGCAAGCCGTCGAAACATGCAACATATCAAAAGAAATACAACAGAAAACAAATACCTAATACAACAAAAGAACTACACGAAACAAACCCGGAAAAACCCCAAACCCTAAGCAAACAGCGGACACAGCAACGAGAAGATGGAGACCCGACGTGGTGAAGTGGATAGCGAGCGCATGGGACAGCACAGCTGACCCGATGTCTCGCCGCCGGAAAGACGGAAAGCAGAAATCCACGTAGGGCAAAGACGACTCCTGGGGAAGTGATGGGTCACACGACGTTCCCTCCACCTAGATGAAGGATCTTCGGAGACCACGAACACCACCAATACGATCACTTCGATCAACCAGGGCCGTAGAACTGCTCCTCAACTGAAACTAACCACGAATCAACAAACAGAGTTCCAACCAAACTCGAGAAAATGAAGCACGACCGCGAGAGGGCAAAGAGCGCAAGAGGATTCCGGATTTAATAATATATAAATAGTTCTTTTTTTTTTTTTCTCTTTTTTTTTTCGGGTCAGCTTTGGGCCCAAGAAAATGCCTTGGGCCCAAAGCACAATATCGGGCCAGAGCAAATGGCCACACAGGGCAAGGAAGCCCACTTGGAGCCAGTAGCACATGGACAGTTGTAATCGGCTACAAGCACACGCTCGAGAGGACTAGACAGAGGCACATCCATGGAGGCCAACAGAGCACACAACCGCCCAAACCAACTGGAAAGGCCGACCGAGAGGGACGACGGCGGCCCGAACAGGCCAAGAAGGGGGATGTAGCACCCCGGCCGAACATGAAATTGAAGGAAAGAGGATGGGTAACATTGTCCAAATCCGGGCAACAGTACGGGAAAGCCATGCCTGAAACCGACAAAGGTAAGAAGAAAGGGTAGCTCTTGCAAGATTTGAGCGTTGGGAAATCAAATCTATCAAAGCCCCAAATTAATTTTTGGATTTGAATGAAAGCCAAAAACAAAAAGCCATGGCTATCGATTAAGGTTTTAACTAGGAGTATTCAACTACTCACTCAGGGAAGAGGTAAGAGCGGGCGGCCGCGGATCGATGAGGGTCGCCGTTGCGGTGGCGAGCCGGTGGTTACAATCACTCCCGGAGGAAGCCGTTTAGAGGCTCCGTACGTAGGAGAAGGTTTGGGGCTCCCGGAGGAGATTTAGGGCTCCCGAAGGAGATTTGAGCCTCCCGGAGGAAGAGGTTTAAAGATGCGGGGCTGTAGGAGAGATGACTGGAGTGAACCATGAATGGTGGTTGAAGCAGCCCATGACCGCCAACGGTGGAGCACCGGTAGCAGATAGAGGAAGCGGTGATAGTTTTCAGCCCCAAAAGGGGTTTTTGAGAGAGGGAGTTCGTTGAAGTTCGTTGTTGCTTGTGAGCTGAGAGAAATATCGTGACATCAGATGTGCGAAGATGCGTGAATTTTTGTACACGCGCAAAATGCGTTCACATTTATTTTTCTAAAAAAATCGCACACATAAGCATTAAATTAGTCAAAGTCCATAATCTGTGCACATAAGTAGGGTTGTTATTCGAGCAAAATGAGTCAAGTATTGCTTGTTCATATTTAACTCATTTAGAAACGAGTCGAGCTTGAACAACTCTAAATTTGGAATCGAGCTTTAAAATGTGCTATACTCGGCGCGTTTAGAAAATGAACGAGCTCCAGTCGAGCTTTTTTCGAGCATTAAGGAGCTCTACTTGCTCGGAACATAGTAACTTAAAAGAAATTATAAATTTCACAAAATTCGAGCTATTCAAGCTTAAATCGAATGAGACGAACTTTGAACGGAACTTAAAATGTGATTATGCTTGACTTGTATAAAAAATGAACGAGCTTGAGTTGATTTTCTATCGAGTCAAGCCCAAACCGAGCTCGAACTACTCAGCTCATATAACCGCCCTACATATTATGATGTCATGTTTTTCCTTTATTTAAATTTAAACAAACCAAAAAAAGGCCAGCGCCTATTATGAAGACTATGGACCACATATATGGAGACTATGGACTATGGACCACAACCTCTTTCATTTCTCATTTCATTTCTTGCATTTCTCTTTTTACTGTTTTATTGCCTCTTGATGTAATAAGACTCAATGGCATGCTAGTCATGTGATGTGTGAGCTAAGGACTATATAAGCTCAGATGTCACCTGACTTTGTAGGGTTTTCGGGATCAACAATTGCAACTTTGCTGCTCGGCCATTTTGGCTTTTATCACCTCCTTGAATGAGTGTTTAGTGAAGCATTTATTTTGCTTGAGATCCTTATTGTTTGCAGGTTCTGGCTAGACATTTGGAGTCCTTCACATGGTATCAGAGCTTGTGGGTACAGATCGGGGAATTTCTTTTCGAGGAAAGGAAGCAGGAAAGATGTCTAATGAAGTTAGCAACACAGTCAATTCGGGCAATGGTGGAAATCATCAAAGTAACCTTAATGACCCACTGTATCTGTCTAATTCTAATCACCCAGGGGCTCAGTTAGTGGGTATTTCGTTTGATGGAAGTAATTACATGACCTGGAGTAGGGGGGTTATGATGGCATTAGGAGCAAAGCACAAACTGTGTTTTATTACAGGAGATTGTACAAGACCAGTTGATGATAATGTTGATTTACAAAGGTGGATCAGGGCAGACTTTATGGTTAGATGCTGGATCTTAAATTCCATGAATAAAAGCATAGCAGAAGGCTTTATGTTCATGGATTCGTCTAAGCAGCTCTGGGATGAGTTTATGGAAAGATTTGGGCAAACAAATGCTCCCCTGATATTTCAGATTCGAAGGAAGCTTAACAACATCAGTCAAGTGAGTATGAGCTTAGCAGAGGTATACAATGCCTTGAAGAAGCATTGGGATTACATGTGATCTGAAAAGGAAGGTTGCAGAGATGGACTCGAGAAAAGGTTATGCAGTTGTTGGCTAGTCTGAATGAGAATTATTATGGGGCCAGAAACCAGATCTTAGCCATGGATCCACTTCTTTCAATCAACAAGGCATACTTCATACTGCAACAGATAGAGAGAGGGTCAAATGCAGCTGGGATGAATCAAGGAAACTCAATGGATGCCAGTGCATTCATAGCTGCTAAGAATTCTTACAAGAGTCAGCAAGGATCACCTTCAAATTTTCAGAGTTCTCAAAATCAGAGTTCTCAGGGCCAGAAGAAAGAGTGGAAGGACTGGAAAGAGCTAAAAAGGCTCAAGTATGAACAGAAATGCACTCACTGCAACTATAGAGGACACACTGCAGAACAATGTTTTAAACTTCATGGGGTACCTGAGTGGCTCAAGACATTGAAAGAGGGACAGAAAAGCACAGTTGGGGGAAGAAGTTCAGCAAATGTAGTAGGATCAATGAACAGCAACATGATGAGTACTCCTTTTGATGACTTGGATGGAAATGATAAAAGTGGGCAAGATGGACAGATGGATAGTGCCATGGTAAATGCAGTGTTCCAAGAGGTTATGAAGAGGATGAAAGGCAAGGGTTCCACTAAGAATGCATATGCTAACTTTACAGGTAAAGTTTCATCCTTGATTCATGAGCCTGATTATGGTTGTGCACTCTCAATGTCTTGAACCACTCAGGTGCAATAGATCACATGAAATCTAGTGATCACACCATGTTTGAAAAAGTCAGATTAGATAAGCCTGTTCTCATAGGATTGCCTGATGGATCCATAAAATCAGTCAAAGAGAAGGGAAAACTACAGCTAAATGATTCTATATGTCTTGATGAGGTGTTGCTTGTACCAGGCTTTAAGCATAACCTGTTAGGGCTGGGCACGGGACGGGACGGGACGGGATTGAGCCGGGACGGGACTCGTCCCGCGAAATTTTTACGGGACGGGATCGGAACGGAATTGACACTTTTTTTTCAGGACGGGATGGTGTCTGGACGGGACGGGACGGGCCTTGTCCCGCAAATAAAAATAATAAAATATTATATAAATTTGCAAAGTGAAAAATGCTTTCATAATTCATTAATTTGTATAATATGTTGAATACGATATTCTTCTCAACTATATTATTCAATAGTAATAATATTAATATTAATATTAATATTAATATTATAATACTATTATTAATTCATACAATGATTGTATAATTAATTATAATGTTAAACATATTTGGCTACATTATAATTAAATAATAATAATGATGATGATGATGATGATGATGATAATAATAATAATAATAATACCACGTTATAATTAAAAAAATAATAATAATAATATTATTATTACTTATTTTTATTGTTATTATTATAAAATAATTATACTTTACAAGAAAAAAATATAATATGATATAATAATATAATAATAATAATAATTTTATTATAAAGTAATATTATTATTAAATTATATTATAATATTATATAATAATAATAATATTATTATTATTATAATCAATTATTATTATAAATTGAAAATTATTATTATAACTATAAATAATATTTTCTCAAATAATAATAATAATATTATTATAAACAAATATTATTATTATTATAAATGGAAGATTATGATTATAATTATAATTATAATATTTGATCAAAATAATAATACTAATAATATATTATTATTATTCTATAATATTATAATATTATTATTATTATAAAAATTATTATTATTATTATTATTATTATTATTATTATTATTATTATTATTATTATTATTATTATTATTATATGCGGGACGAGACGGGATTTGCGGGATCCCACCGAGATCGTCCCGCGTTTCGTCCCGCATAATTTTTGTGGGACGGGATCGGGACGGGATTCGCTATTTTGTCCTAAATCCCATCGAGATCGGGACGGGACCGGGACGGGATCGGGATTTGCAGGGTTTGTGCCCACCCCTGTAACCTGTTATCAGTGGGGAAGTTACTTGATGACAATGAAAAATTGATAGCCATATTTACACACTCTTCATGTTGTATTCAGGACCCTGGAACTAGAAGAGTGTTCTGGCTGGGAAGAGAAGACATAGACTATACAAAGTGTTGTCAGAGGAGCAGGCTAAGGATTGGAGAAGACTGAAGGAGGGAGAAACTGGTCACAGTGACTGTTTATTTCCTGCAGTATCTTGTAATAAAGTTAGCAGTACTTTAGTTGTTGCTCATGCTAGACTTGGTCACACTTCTGTATCCAAGATGAGACACTTGGATTTTGTTAATGAGTCAGAATTGAACAATTTTCATTGTGAAACTTGTGCTCTTTGCAAGCACCATAGACTTCCTTTTGAAAGAAGTATGAGTATGGCAGAAAAGCCTTTTGAATTGTTTCACATGGATCTTTAGGGCCCTTATAGGACTCCAACTTACAATAATTTTAGTTATTTTTTAACTGTATGGGATGATTGTACTAGGGTCACTTGGACCTTCTTGCTCAGAGATAAGGTGAGTGTGTTTAAAGCTATCAGTGACTTTGTGGCTTATGTCAAGAATCAATTTGATGTCTCAGTCAAATGCATCAGAACTGATAATGGGTGTGAGTTTATATCAAGGAAATGTGAAGATTTCTTTTCTGAACATGGCATATTACATCACAAATCAGTGCCTTATACTCCTCAGCAAAATGGAAGAGTAGAAAGAAAACATAGACACTTGGTGGAAACAACACACTACAAAAAAAAAATTGTATTGGCTTCGGATGGTAGCTTCGGGAAGGTTTCAGTGTAGCCATCGGGGTTGTTTTAGCTTCGGCATAGCTACGGATGAGGTCGTTGGGCTTGTTTCAACTTCGGGGTAGCTTCGGGAAGGTTTTGCCGTAGCCGTTGGGGTAGTTTTAGCTTCGGCGTAGCTACGGTTGAGCTGTCATCATTTACATTTGCTTCGCCAATGGATATCCCCGTAGCTACCGATTGCACTCTTGCTTCGGTAGGTTCCTTGCCGTAGCTAAACTTATTAATTTAATTTGTTATAATAAAAGAAAATAGTATCATCTTGAATAAAAAAAGGAAATTAAAATTTGTATATGAAATTAGTCGGAAATGAATCGACCCATTTCATTTCATTTTCCAGTGCGCCCGCCCTAACCCTCGTCTTCCCGCTCACTCCCGCTCAGGCTGCCCTTCATCTTCTCAGGCCGTCACTGCTCTGCTCACGCCGTCACTGCTCAGTTCATCTCCTCCGCTTCTCCCTCTCTACGACGAAGTACCTGTCTTCCAGATCCACACCAAAGTCGGCCTCGACTCCCTCTTCTCGTTCACTGCGCGTCTTCATCTTCTCCGGCCTCGACTCTGTCTTCTGCACACCGCCCTTCTCGGCAAAACTATGGCTGTCCCCATTCTTCACATCGGGTAATATATCTTCAAACCTCTTTAATTTCAACTAATGAAAATAAATTTAAAATCTCAGAAATTGAAAAGGGGAAATTTAGTACTGTTTGCTCGAATTTAGGTTTGGCTAGGGTTCAATCTGGGCACAAAGAGCTTTTCCTAATTTGGGTTTAGTATTGTTTGGTGTGATATGAATCAATTTAGGCTGCTATGAATCGATTTAGGGTTCAATCGATTTAGGCTGTTCAATTTGGGTTTTGTTCGATGGTCTATGGAGCCCTCAAAGGTTCTTCGATCCTCTTCATCGACCTCTTTCAATAGAAATTTGTTGCCTTGTTCCATTATTGCATGATTCTTGTACTCCTTCAATAGAAATTTTTTCAACATATTCAAAATTAGTACCGAGATTAATTTCAACATATTCCAAACTAGTTTTATGAGAAATATAGATGTATGGTGTTTTAGCTTCTCTTGATTTGGATTTTGAGAAATTTGATGCAAGAGTTGGGGGATTTGAGGGGTTTTGCCTGGTTTTAAAATCAATCATGCCTAAAGGTTTGATTATGGGTTTTGATTATGTTCAATTGATTAATTTTAATTTGGGTTAAATTTATTGCTCTGTTCAATTTGTGGTATGCTTTCATCCTCATGGGTATTTGAGTATCATCAGTCTGTTGTTTTTTCAAGGTAATGATCAATCGGTGTTGTTAATGGCTTGTATACAGTTGATAGCAAACCTGCTTGTGGGCCACTGTGCCTTGTTTGATTTTCTGGAATACTAGTTTTGACACTAGTTGTACTTGATGAAGGGGAGAGAAATGTGGTTGAGTAGAATCTTCAAGGTTCCTTCTTAACAAGAAGGAGAAGGAAATCATAGCTACCCTAAAATTGATAAATAAGTACAGTATTATTTTCTCAAAGTGACATGTAGAGGAGAAGTTCCATTACTCACAAATTACATACCCATTTTGGTAATTTTAAACTTGCGGTATATTTAAGCATTTATAACATGGATTCTTGGATGTACTATTACTTTATCCGAGATAAAGCTATTAGAAGAAGTTCTGTTTCCATTATCAATGTTGTTTACTTTATTAAGCTTAGTGTTTCTTCATGGGTAGTTTCTTGCTGAATTCCTACCTACTGCATGACGCTCTTTGTGCAGCCTGCCGATGATGATACAATGGAAGATATCTCTTTTCTTTGTCTGTTTATTATTATCGGTAATTTGGTTTGTTTATGTTTGGGCTAGTAGATAGACTTGTAGTGTTGTATTCTGATTGATTCATGTTAGATTTCAACATCTTATTTGTTTAAGAACAAGTGATGGAGCCAGTTTTGGTTTGATCAAGTGGAGCAGAGAAGCAACACAATGATGTTTCATTATGAACACTTTACATTATAGGCAAAGTAGAATGATCTAAGAGTGCAAGACTCTTGACAATTTTGTAAATGACTGTTTTTTTCATAGAATATTTATTCAGGGAAAAAAAGCAGTGCATATGAGTTTATATTATTATTCTTGGTTGGAGTATTATTAGTTGTTTTGAAACAACTAATAATGCAGTTGTTTGCTGAGGACTCTCTTGCTTGTAGATTTGCTCAGGACAGCAGCTTGTCGAGTCAGAAAAGGGCTCTAAAATGCAGTTGTTTGCTGAGGAAAGTGCAGCATCTGGGGCTACTAAGGGGCAGCGAAATGGAGCTGTTAGGGCTGCTGTAAAACAGCAACTTGAAGGTGTTGCAGCAGCTGGAAAAACACCAGATGAAGCTGCTGTAAGGGCTGTTGAAAAACAGCAATTTGGGGCTGTTGTTGCTGATGTGAAAAGCCCAACTAGCTGCTTTAGGAGGTGCTGAAAATGGAGGAAATGTCCAACCTAAACTGAGAGGACATCTCTACTTTGTTAGTAAGAGGTGCTTTCTCTTCTTTTGACAAACTATCAGAGTTGTTGTTTATTAAATTGTTAGGCAGTGAATAGAGTAATTTACTCTTATTTCATGTAGCTTGTTCAACTTTGAGAGTTTGATGCTATTTTGTATTGTATAATTAATGTATGTAAATTATGTAGTTTTGGACATTTTATTATATATGTAAATTTGTATAATTATGTGTATATATATATATATATAAATTTGTATAATTAATGAAATTGTATTATATAGGTAAATTACTAAATTGTGTAATATATATTTATTTAAAAAAAATTGTAACTTTTTAGCCCGGACCGGAAGAATGCAGGCTAAAAAGCATTTTTTTTCCGGCAAATAATTTAGCTACGGCAACGTGCCGTAGCATAGTTGGTTGTCTCTAAGCAAGCTTCACCTAGCCGTCGCATAGCCATAGCTAGATTAGTAGCTTCGGCTATCTGCCGAAGCTAGTGTCTTTTTGCTACCGTCAGTTGGCTACCCCCTGATTTCCCGTAGCTAAGCCGAAGCTAAAGCCCTTTTGCTACCACAAAGAGGCTTTTGGCTACGGTTATTTGCCGAAGCGAATATGTTTTTTTTTGTAGTGACAAAGTCTATGAGGATCCATTCATCTTTGCCTATGAAATTCTGAGGTGAATGCATTTTAGCTGCAACTCATGCCATTAATAAATTGCCAACAGAGGTGTTGGGATGGAAAACACCTTATGAAAAACTGTTTCAAAGAAGGGCTTCCTATGAGGAACTAAATGTGATAGGGTGCTTGTGCTATGCTCCAGTGGGTAATTCTGATAAGGACAAGATGAATGTCAAGGCTAGAAAGTGTGTGTTATTAAGTTATCCACATGGTCAAAAGGCCTACAAGTTGTGGGATATACAAGGAAGAACAACCTTTGCTAGCAGGGATGTCACATTCCATGAAGATGTTTTTCCTTTTAAGGAATCTATGACAGATGAGGATGTCATTAGACTTGAGAACACTAATGTATTGCCATTAGTGAATCCTGCTGCTGATGATAACATTAATTATAGACCAGTGAGTACAGTACCTGTTAATGTTGATTCTCCATCTGTTGGCATGAGAGGATGAACATTGAGTACTCCCGAGGAAACCAGTGGATATGTGAGTGATTCTTTATCCAGAAACCGAGATTGCTAGATCTCCTGTGATAACTGCAGAAATGCTGAATGATCAGAATGAGTTTCCACCACTGAGAAGATCCACCAGACAGGTTATGCAGCCTAGAAGATTTGATGATTTTGTCTGTCAGAGTCAGAACAGAAACATGTCATCATCACAGTCTTTTCTTACAGCTTGCTTGGATCCTACATTGAATTTTGAACCAGAATTTGTGCATTTCTTTGTGTATATGGCAAGTGTTTATTAGCCATCACATTACAGTCAGGCAGTTAGACATGATCATTGGATTCAAGCTATGGATCAAGAGGTGAAAGCACTGGAAGAAAACAAAACTTGGGAGATGATTGATCTTCCACATGGAAAGAGAGCCATAGGCAGTAAGTGGGTCTGCAAGGTGAAATACAAGCCTGATGGGACAGTAGAGAGATTCAAAGCCAGATTGGTGGCCAAGGGTTACAATCAGATCAAAAGGAAGGACTACAAGCACACCTTCTCTCCAGTTGCAAAGTTCAGTACAGTTAGGGTCTTGATTGCTATTGCAACTGCTAAGCAATGGCCATTGCATCAATTGGATGTAAATAATGCTTTTTTGCATGGATATTTAGAAGATGAAGTATACATGAAGCCTCCAGAAGGTTATAACTCAGGGAATTCAAATAAAGTTTGCAAGTTAAACAAATCCATTTATGGATTAAAACAAGCATCTAGGAAATGGAATATACAACTATGTAAGTTCTTGATCAGTATGGGATATGAGCAGATCTTAGAGGATTACTCTATGTTTGTGAAGCGTGTACCAGAAGGGATTGTGATAGCCCTAGTATATGTTGATGATGTCTTGCTCACCGGGGATGATAATCTTGTTATTGAAGAAACCAAACAAGCACTCCATCAGAAGTTCACAATTAAGGACCTAGGATTGGCTAGATACTTTCTGGGGTTGGAAATTTTGAGAGATGGATCAGGCACTCATCTTCATCAGAGGAAGTATGTGATGGATGTTATTACAGATTGCAATATGCTAGACTGCAAACCTGCTTTATTTCCTATACAAAAGGGATTAAAGCTCTCAACAGATGTAGGAGAGCTAATGCCAGATGCTGAAGTTTATAGAAGATTGGTGGGAAGGTTGTTATTTTTAAACCTTACTAGACCAGATATATCTAATGTTGTGCAGCACTTAAGCCAGTTTATGAGTGAACCCAAAAAGCCACATTATGAGGCAGCACTGCATGTTGTGAAGTACTTGAAAGGAACTACAGGTGTGGGGCTTTACTATCCTATTCATTCCAATATGAATTTATCTGCATAATGTGATGCAGATTGGGGAACTTGCCAATTTAGTGCAAAGTCATTGACTGGCTACTGTGTTTATTGGAGATGCTTTAGTGTCTGGGAAAACTAAGAAACAAGCCACTGTTTCTAAGTCATCTGCAGAGGCAGAGTACAGAAGTATGTCAACCACCACAAGTGAGTTGATTTGGATTGAAGGAGTGCTCACTGCACTAAGGATCACTGTTCCATTGCCAATCCCTCTTTATTGAGATAACAAGGCAGCAATTCACATTGCTGAGAATCCGGTGTTTCATGAGAGAACTAAACACCTCAAAATTGATTGTCACTTTATTAGACAGTTCTTGGTGGCAGGGTTTGTTAAACCTCAACATTTCGTACAGGGATTCAGTTGGCTGATATATTCACAAAGCCTTTGGGAGAGAAACCTCATCATTTTTTCTCTTGCAAGCTAGGACTTGTTGGCTTCGACACACGTACAACTTGAGGAGGGGATATGAAGACTATGGACCACATATATGGAGACCGTAGACTATGGACCACAACCTCTTTCATTTCTCATTTCATTTCCTACATTTCTCTTTTTACTGTTTTATTGCCTCTTGATGTAATAAGACTCAATGGCATGCTCGTCACGTGATGTGTGAGCTAAGGACTATATAAGCTTAGATGTCACCTGATTTTGTAGGGTTTTTGGGATCATCAATTGCAGCTTTGCTGCTCAGCCGTTTTGGCTTTTATCACCTCCTTGAATGAGGGTTTAGTCAAGCATTTATTTTGCTTGAGATCCTTATTGTTTGCAGGTTCTGGCTGGACATTTGGAGTCCTTCACACCTATAACCCCGGGCTTTATGCATGGTGGCGGAGGCCGGTGAGTATCCCAACCGCACACTCACACTATGCAGTCATAATTCTCGCGCATCCTTGATGTGCGGTTGCATCTTCCTGCAACCCTGCACCTTACATTCCTTGGATATTCTCTCTTTGACCTAAAACCTGTGATGCGCATTTGATAAAATATTTCGTACACTGGCACTTCACAATCAACTTTCCTATAAAGTAATTGGCGAGATTTTCACCAAATAAATATCAATTCCGTTAAATAAACAATCAAAATTTGAGTTTAATTATTTTCATTTACTTTACCTTCTATTTAAAGGAATAATTTCCCTCACATACCTCTAATTAAACGACTCCAAAAGTCGGTGTTAGGAGTTTATTTTTTACTTTTTTAACCTCATTCGATTTGCTTCTCTTTTTACGCATTAGGGTTGACACGTTGTAGTTGAATAACTCAGTCAACCAAACAGGAAAGATGTATTGAAGCGGCCGACCTTCATTTTGGCTCCTGAGATTTCCTTGATTACAGATTTGGATTTCTTTCGGAAGAACTCAAGGGTATGTTTTCACTTTTTAAAAGTTACGAGGTCGTTTTCGTGATTTATGAAAAGTAACTAACCCCTATTTAAATTCTGTAAAATCTCATGTTCAATGCCAAATTATTTTCCTCAACCACGAATAAGCATTTCGTCGGATTAAGGCAAGTAGTTTGGTTCAATCAGTGCATTTCTGCAATTTCGTGCCTTTTTCGCAATTATTGCCTTTTGTGTTCTTTATAAATTACATGCTATGAGTTTGTGATAAATATGCAAGTTAGTTCTGTTTGTTGCCATTTATCAATTGTTTAATCTCACATAGCATGTCAACTCGGGTAATTATAATTTGATCCTATGACTTGAGAAAATTACATTAAATGCACGAACTTCCTAAAAAGCATGATTTGTCCATTTTGTTCCTTCATGCTAGTTAAGTATGGTATATTAGTGGTTTTGAATATCCATGCATGTCAGTTATATTATTTCGTGCACTTTATAGATCTAAAGTGTACATTATTCCTTTTGTGGTCACCTAGGATGTATTTGTGGATTGGTATTTATAACGTTTGTGTTAGTATTATTATTGTTGTTGTTATTATTGTTATTATGATATGTGTCTTAAATAATGGAAAAAGGGTAAAGTCAGGTCAAGGTTCAGTTATACCTTGCTCTATAAACGTCTCATGAGATGCCCCTTTGAAATTGCAAATCTCTCGAATGGGTACATCTACCTTTGTTTTCTAAAACATGGACCGCGGATCGGACCGGGACCGAGAAATATGGTCCCGGGTTTTCCGGTCCGCGGACCGTTAGGACCGGTTGGACCAAAATCTAGATCTGAAAATTCCTCTTTGTTTTTTCCTTTGGTAAACTGTGAAAATTCCTCTTGATCTCTTGAATGTGATACACAGATTGAAATACCTCTTAGATCTAAAAAATGAAATTGCTCCTACAACCTATACGGAAAACTAGATCTAAAATTTTAAATTACAAATTGAAATTTCTATAGACCTAGATCTGAAAAGAGAGTGAAAAAAGAGGTATACACTCTACGGTTGCCCGGTGGTGATGGCGGTGGCGACTGGACAGCGAGAGAATCGGGCGGCGGTTACTGGCGAAACCGCGAGACTGAGGGTCGAATCTGTGTGAAACTCACTGCGAGGGGGGAGAGGTACCTGATGAGCGGACATGACGGTGAGGGCTGTGGGAAGGGCGAGGGAAATCCCGGGACGGATACACAGGAGGGAGATGACCGATGAACTGTGGGGAAGAGCGGTGGCGGTGGCGATGTGCGGCGGCGAAAGAGTCTGAGAGGGAGAGCGGCGATGTGGCGGCGAAGAGAGACAGAGAGAGATCAAGAGAGGTGAGGCTGGTGAGTTGTTTAGGCCTTAGGGCCGGCTGTGATAGCTTTTAAAAAAAGAAAGAAAGAAAGCCATGAAGGGAGGCACGCGCACGCTGCTACATCCAGTACATTGCTATTGAACAATTTTTTTTTAAATAAAAAACAAAATCCGGTCCATTTCCGGTCCGACCCGGAAATTCCGGTCTGGTCCCGGTTTTGGACCGGAAACCGGAATCATAAATTTCTTGGACCGTGGACCGGACCGTAATATTTCCGGTCCGATCCAAAACCGTAATTTCCGGTCCGGTCCCGGTCCGATTACGGTCCGATCCAATTTCTGCCCAGCCCTAGTTTTTGGACCCCTTTGTTTTGGGTAACTTAATTTATTTTAGAAGGTTATTTTATATTTAAGTCTTCCGCTTATTTAATATTTGCTTACTATCATCTTGTTTATGGGAGCATGGTTGCATGTCCCTATAAGCCTAAGGCGGTTACAAAGACATTAAAGTCCGCGTAATTGCTGGCGATGCAACATCTCTTCGGTATTCTAAGAAGGGGTTTTACAAAAGTGGTACCAGAGCGGTTGCGATTCGCAGCTATGGCAGACGGAACGAGAATGAAGACGATCGAAGAGAATCTTCGAAAAGCAGAGGTTTAGCTCCAACACCTTCAGCAGTTCGTATCGTCCACACAGTTCGCGCTTCAAGAAACGGCGAAGCATCAAGCGGAATTCAGGGAATCATTTGAAAAATTTCAGGCGAAGACAGAACAGAGGTTCGAGACATTAATGACGATGATCAAGAGTATGTTGCCTCCAAACGAGCGACCGCCATTGTTGGAAGAGTAGGGCGAGGTCAGCAGGACAGTCGCCGGGGATCGAGTTTAGACTGGAGGCGAAGGTGTCGGTGCGCCATAGGGGAGTTCGTTGGAGAAGCGAGGCGGTGATCAGATCGCCGTCGCAGGCCAAGAAAGGACAGTTCCGCCAAGATCCGAAAATTTGGGATCTATATCGGAGATGACGGGGAAAGTAACACAAGCATGGGGTCAGAACCGATTCCCAAAGATCAATTTCCAAAGTTTTGACAGCAATAAGCCGCGTAGCTGGATAAGGAAGTGCGAATTTTTTTTCTCCATCTTCAACATTACAAAGGCACAAAAGATTGAGATGGCGGCCATTTATATGCACGATCGAGCCGACGTATGGGTGCAGGGGTATCTGTTACAGAAAAAAGGAGTAAAGTGGAAGGATTTGAGCGACGTCGTATGTGCAAGATTTGGAGAGAAGCAAGGTGTGTAGATCGTGGAAGAGTTTAATAAGTTGGAGCAAGAGGAGGATCTTGAAGCATATAATAAAAGATTTGAAGATCTGTGATCGGGGATGTTGATGTATAATCCAGATCTACCACAGAACTATTTCGTGTCCAGCTACATAAGTGGGTTAAAACCTAAGATTAAGGCCTTGGTGAAGCTTGGTAAACCAGAGAACGTAGCAGCGGCTCTCGAACATGCTCGTCTCCACAACAACGCAGTACAAGCGATCGTCAAGATGTCCAAGAATCCGTGGAAAGCTGACGGAGGTTCAATCAATGGTGTGGGACTACAGATAGGAACCCCGTATGGGGCAATTCGAACAGGGGTAACAACCTACAAGAGCTCCTCCCAGTTCAAGAACAGTGAGACGCCGACTTCAGAATTCAAGAAGACTCCCGGCATGTGCTATCGATGTGGCGATAGATACTTCATAGGCCATAAATGCAAGAATCAGGCTAGTACCAATATGCTTACAGTTTGCTCGGGGTCAGAGTCTATGCAGGAGGAAACATGGCAAGAACAATGGGAATCGATTGAGGAAGAAGGGGTGGAACAAAGGGTCTATGTGCACGCACTCACTGGAGGTGAGTCCCTTAATGTGATTTGGGTGCAAGGCATGGTCAGAGGAAAAGTGGTTACCATCTTGATAGATAGTGGCAGCACCCATAGCTTCGTCAATTCGGAGATGGCTAAGGATGCAGGATTCGAGCTGCAGAAGGTGGGATTAATGATAGTTGAAACTTTTGGGGGCCACAAGCTGTTTAGTAGAGAAGTATGTCGGCAGTTCAGCTAGGAAATGCAGGGCCACATGTATGAATTTGACATACGAGTATTGAATTCGGGAGACTATGATTTGCTTTTAGGTGGGGATTGGATGAAGGAGTTCAGCCCAGTGCAGTTCGACTATGAAAAAATGCAAATATCATTCATGAAAGGTGGGAAAAGGATAATACTTCAAGGGCTGACAGAGGAAGCAAATGTCAAAATGATCACAGGGAAACAAGTACGTACAAAGGGAGTTTGGAAGGAAAGGAGCAAGTAGGTTGCTGGTATAGATGTTTGTTGCCAAGAATGTATCTCAATCTTACTACACTCCAGTGGGATATCTCAATACTTTGTGTGTTGCAGTCCAAGTTGGTGCATACTTGCAAGCTTTCCCAACTTTTACTTTCCTGTTGCGGACCTAAATTTTTTTCTTTATGATTTTTTTTTTTGGTTTGCTGTCATACTCATAGGCTGATGTCCTGGACATTGATTGTAGCAGCAGCCAGCAATCTTCTGAAATTTCTTTATATAAAGCCTTTGTAATGATCGGAAAGGGCATCAGAAATCAACAAACCAATCTTCCTATCCTCCCTTTCTTCTATCTTTCCCTAAACCCTATTCTCCAATCTCCATTACCAAGTAAGTTCGTGACAAAGTGGTACCAGAGCGGTTGCGATAACACTTGGTTTTATGCATGGTGGCGGAGGCCGATTAGTATCCCAACCGCACACTCACACTAGGCAATCATAATTCTCGCGCACCCTTGATGTGCGGTCGCATCTTCCTGTAGCCCTGCACCTTACATTCCTTGGATATTCTCTCTTTGACCTAGAACTTTGATGCGCATTTGATAAAATATTTCGTACACTCGCACTTCACATTCAACTTTCCTATAACGTAATTGATGAGATTTTCACTGTATAAATATCAATTCCGTTAAATAAACAATCAAAATTTTCATTTAATCATTTTCATTTACTTTACCTTCTATTTAAAGGAATAATTTCCCTCACATACCTAGGCCTCTAAGTAATTAAACGCCTCCTAAAGTCAGTGTTAGGAGTTAATTTTTTACTTTTTTAACCTCATTCATTTGCTCCCTCTTTTTTCGCATTAGGGTTGAGACGTTGTAGTTGAATAACTCAGTCAACCAAACAGGAAAGATCTTGGAATATAATATACGTACATATGTGTGTATATGTATATGGTCTTATAATTTATTGATTTGTTATTTAATTAAAGATAAAATACAACAAAAGCCAACCCATTCGGAATTTGTTTCCCTTTCTAGATGCTACTCATAATCAAGGTTACTACTTACTATCTACATACTATACACTATATAGGCAACTTACAAGCTACATACTATATACACGAGTCTCACTATACACTATACAGACTACACTTGGTCACTTGCCCTTTTTTTTTTGTTTGATTATAATCTGAAACTCTACACTGCCTTTTTGAACCTCAAATTTCAGATGTTTACTCTTAAGTTTGGGAACATTTTTTTTTTTTTATCGGTAACTTTTCCCCTAAGATTTTTCTATCCTATGACCCTAAATTTGGAGTTTTTTTTAAAAATTCCAAATTTAATTGGTAAATACTCCCTCCTCACTCCTCATTCCTCACAATACTTGTTGTTTATACTCCAATCTATATATCTATATATAACCTTAATTTAAAAGACTTTGCTTACGTGTCAATCTTAGAGTATTTTTAGGAATATTGACCAATTATGTTTTTTTCCTTCATTTTTTTATTTCTCCTTTTCTCTTTTTTTCCATTAATTTTTTTTAATCCTCCATTCTCTTTTATTCTTAACATATTTACTAACAATTGGGCTTAATTCAAAACATTGAATTTAATCTAATATAACCATTAGGCTTAACTCACATTTATGTACTAACTATTGAGCTTAATTCAAAACATTGAATATAATTATTAGTTGTGACACATCACATTTAAATGCATGATTCAGATTTCAAAATTTATAAAAAAGTTACAATGATATTGATATTATTATTACTGGGTGATTTAAAATATATACATTTATGTATTATACTTTAGAGGAGCTAGATATAAAAAAAATTATTTCAGAATTATAAGATACATTTATGGTAAGGTTTTTTTTTTCTTAACTTTTATTAGTATTTTATAATATATTTATATATATTATTAATATTTTAGTTTTAAAAATCCGCGCCATGGCGCGGGAATCGTACTAGTATGTGTTAAAAATAAGAATTTAAATTACAAATTTAACATTTTTTCTAATATATTTATATATAAAAAATTATTTTATATATACTCCATTCATCTCATATTAAGTGTCGGTTGTCTTTTTGTGCACGCTTGTTAAGGAGCAAAAAACTCTATAAAATATTATTATTTTAATTAATTTTTTAATATAATGTTATACTTATTACTACTAAGTATCAAATTATATAAAAAAAATTAATTAAAAAGGGAAAATTGCATAAAATAGCACGAACTTTAGGCATAGTTGCACTCAGTGACATGAACTTAAAAAAATACAAAAATAATCACCAACTTTGGGGTTTAGTTGCAGTTGGTGGCACGTACCCCCTATCTCGCTAATTTGTACTAGTGGGGGTGCTTACATAGAATTTTTTTTTAATTAAAAAGGCATATAGCGAGATATGGATTAGTGAGAATGCTTACATTATTTTTTTTAAAATTAAAAGACATAAAAGATGTGTCCAAATTATGAAACTAGCTAGGTTCCAATTATACTTTTTTATTTCATGTAATTCCAAATCAAAGATAATTGTGACAAATATAACATTTGGAAATTAAAATTTGGTACTAGTTATTTTAATTTGCAAATGTTATATTTGTCACACTTATCTTTGATTTGGAAGTACATGAAATAAAAAATAAAAATGTTATATTGGTCGATGGGAAGCAGCGGTGATGGTGGCGGAAATCCGAGACGCAAGCAATTCTAGAACTCGGGCGGCAATGGCGACAGGCAAGGCAGCGGCTCGGCGGGCGTTCTGTAGTGGCTCGGTGGCTCGGACAATGACTAGGCAGCAGTCGAGGCGAGTGCGGTGGTCCGGCTGTGGTTGCTCCCGATCTATCCGAGAGAGGAGGAGGACGATTGCTTCGGTCGATGTGGATTGCTCTTCACGGGATGATTCGAGAGGAGGCGGTGATGATGTTGAATTGGCTGTGGGTTGTGGGAAAACCTAAGATTTGACGTGTATCTATGTGCTGAATTAGGTTAAATAAAAGATGGATTTTTAATTCTTTGCAATTAAGAATCAATTAAAATAGGGATTAAGGGTAGAAGATAGAATTTAAGAAAAAGAATAAAAGAAACGGATAAAGATGGAGATAGCAGGATGAATATTATTTAATTTAACTTTATAAATTAAATAATAAAGGTATTTAGAGGATTTATGTAATTAAATCAAGCCGTATATTATTCCTCTTTAGAATAATTTAATTATTCTAATTCATACCATATATCTTAGGTGAATTTATTAATGACCAAATTCACAAGATATATACTATAGTTTAATATAATATAGATTTATTTAATTAAATAAAAATAAGAAATAGCCTAAAAATAATTTGGGGTATTTCACATATCTCGCTATATACCTTTTTAATTAAAAAAATTCCATGTAAGCACCCCCACTAGTCCACATTAGTGAGATATGGGGTATGTGCCACTGACCGCAACTAAACCCCAAAGTTGGTGATTATTTTTGAATTTTTATAAGTTTGTGCCACTGAGTGCAACCACCCATAAAGTTCTTGCTATTTTATGCAATTTGCCCTTAAAAAAATAATATTTTATAGAGTTTTTCGCTCCTTAATAAGAGTGCCGAAAAGTAAAAAGACATTTAATTTGAGACGGAAGGAATATGTGTTAAAAAGATATTTTTGAATCGTCACTTGATATAGATACATGCCACTTCTAATCCAAAAAAAATAAATAAAAAAAATTGCATGCCACTTGATAGTTGATACAGACATGTGACGTTGGTTATTCAGATCCGCCACCGGAGTACTTATCATCGATGAAAGGGTCGACTTGCCTTTTCTAGAACATGGTCCCAAATTCAACACGTCCTTATCTCCCCCCCTCCCTCCATCCCTCTTGTTGAATGAAGCTTAGTATATAACCCCACATGGCACTCCACACCATTCCAACTCCATTCTTAACTTGTACCCATCCGTATATCTCCTTCCTCCTAATCTCCATCTCCATTCACTCCCTTTTATCGGACACACATCGCTCTGTTTCTTCGATCTTCCTCAACTCTTTCGGTGAGTTCTCATCTGGTTTCTATTTGAATTGATTGATCCGTTTTGATTTAGGCATCTCTGACAGTGTAAATTGTGAACAGATTGATTATTCGCACATGAAACTCACCACCGGAGAATCTGAAATGGCTTCTGAGTTGCAATACCAGCAGCCCTCTTTGGTTGCGACGGATTTGAACTCTTGTAGCGGTTTGGACTGCAGCATTTGCCTAGACTCGGCGCAAGACGCGGTTGTTACCTTGTGCGGCCACCTCTACTGCTGGCCCTGCATCTACAAATGGATCCACCAACAGACGAATTCACCCGAGCTCCCTGAAGACCAAGTCCCCCAATGCCCTGTCTGTAAAGCAGAGGTCTCGGAAAGGACCCTGATCCCGCTCTATGGGCGGGGCCAATCGAACCTAAAGGCCACAGATTTCGGCCCTGCAATACCTGCCAGGCCGAGAGGCCCTTCGTGTTCGGTAGCCACAAATCAGCTGCCTCGGCGCGAGACGCACCATAACCATAGTTACAATTACGCATCAGGACCGGAACTCAGCCTGGCTGCAGGAAGCACTGCCTTGCATTGGGTGACTGGGATGTTCGGAGATATGATCTATGCGAGGCATTCGGGTAGTCCACACACGGTTTATTCGTATGCTGAGTCGTATAGTGTGGATAGCGGAAGGAATTGGAGAGCAAGGAGGAGCGTGATGAAGGCGGATCAGTCGCTGAGCAGGCTGAGTTTGTTCCTGTGTTGTTGCTTTCTCTTTTGTCTCTTGTTTTTCTGATGCATTGTTTGGGTGTTGAGAGACTTTTAGTTGCTTTGGCCTTGGATACTTGTACAGCTTCCACTCATGAAACAAGAAAACTGTCACTCAATATAGCAAGGCCTCTTTGTACAAGTTATACAAGTTAAATATAAAAATAGACACCAGCAGCTCAAAATTTGTTCACCTCTCGCAAGCTTTACAAGGTTCTATCTGTTATCGAATATCATTACTAAATGCTAATACTAAGACCCTGAAATTGGTAGAGAGAGGGGGTTGGTTTCAATGTACACCGCCCTTATTGTATACGCAAAAATTATTCGTTTATTTGCTTCTTATTAAACGTACGTATGTGTGCACATCGCTCTACCATTTGAGCTAATAGGTTTCAAATTTTTCATCACCGTCTATTTTTTCATCTATATATGAGAAGTAAACAAGAAAAAAAATGATGTTGTCTCTGTTTTTAATTGAAGATTTGGATTATGGCGCAAGATATTTGATGCTAGTGTATTATTTAGGAAAAAAGTAATCCTATCTCTGCGAAGCCAAAGGAGGGGACCAGTAGGATCAACTAGAGGGTTCTGATGACATCAAGAATACTCGAATTAATGCCCTCCAAGACAAGTTAAGGGAACTCAAGATGAAACCAAAGGAGACAACAGAGCAATTCTACTCTAACATCGCAGCAAAGATCAATCATGTAAATGTAAATGCTCTAGGAGGCAAGATGGTTGCGGACTGAAGCATGAATCTTTCCAGTCTCATGGGTCTTTCTCCAATATATAGATCTATAGCCACATCCCTAAGGTTGGTCAAGAGTCATGAAACCATGACTGTCTAGAAATTCATAGGAGACTTGGACAACGGGTCTAGTATCTACGTCCACTCATACGCTAATAGCCTAGCACATAAGCCGAGCGGGGTTCTATCCTAAAACCAATTAATAATGGAGGGAGTACTCCACTAGCTTATATATTAAGGCTTCTTTGTTCATATTGTCGATTTGGGACTCTTTTGGTCTCTTCACATCTTCCATTCTCTCAACATGGAAAATTCTCCTTTCAAATACAATTATCAGACCAAAGGGTTATACACTATTGAAAGGAATCAATCAAGCACGATTATATAGCTAATCAAAAAGCATTGACAAAATCCAAATTGAAGGAGACTGTAAAATAATCATAGACTATCTTAAGAAGAAATTCAAATGTCCTTGGGAGATTGAACTTATTCTCGCTGACACTCAAGTTCTGTTATCATCTATTAAAGAGGTAGGATACGCTCATGTACCTCGTATGGGCAATAGAGTGGCTGATAAGGTTGCACACCTTTGCCACTCCGCCCGATGTAGTGATATTTACAACAACCCAGGTCTTAATGATCTCATCCGTAAGGATGCCGCCGGGTAGGGATATCCCACCCGAATTTTTTCCTAATCAAAAAAAAAAATATATATATATATATATATAGCTAATCAAAAAAAAAAATCAAATACGATTATAGATCACCCAAAAAAAAACCAAGCACGATTATATAAAAATAAGGAAAATGATTAAAAATAATACAAATGATCAGTCGTGAACCAAAAATAATACGAACTTTAAAAATGACCAATTCGTATACAAACTTTGGGATAATAAACCAATTTTGATATAAGTTACTTTTCCGGCCAAAATTTCGATAACCTTGCTGACATGGTACTCGGAAACCTATTTTGGACTCAAAATGTAATTAATAATAAATTCATGTTTAAATATGTAAAATATAGGAAAATGCAATATTCTCATCTTCTTCATTGTTGCCCAGTAATGTGAGAAGAAGGAGATTTGATTGTTGAGGATGCGCGGTTCGTAGCATTTGCAATATCTGATTCAATGACTAGATTCATTCACCGTCAATCTCCGTTGTCTTTTACCTCACTTCCCTTTAGTTCGATTTGGGGCAAACATCCCTCCCCAAAAAACCCCTAAAACGTACGGAGTATGTTTCAATTTTTTTTATTTGTGAAATTGAACCCTTAAACTTGTAATTTAACGTGTCGAATAACCTTTGAGATGAACAATTTTGTGAAATTTGCGGGCTTGTGTGTGATATTTCGGTGTTTGTTGGTTGGATTGATGGAGGAGATGTAGACAGCGATGGAGATCGAAGATTTGAGATGCAAATAACGCCATGACCATTGTTGGTAATATAGCCTAAATAAATTGACGAAGAGTGGCGGTGGATGGTCGGCGGTGGGTGGTGAGCAATGAGGGCGTGCACTGCTTCATGCTTCAATCTTCCATGGGAGGAAGACAAAGGGTGTGTTTGGGTGTAGGATGTAAGGGGTTTGGGGGATGACAAATTTGCCTCGGTTTTCCCGCCGGTGTGTTTGGGTGTAGGGGTTTGGGGGATTTGAAGGGTGGGAAATGGGGGGTTTGGGTGATGGATTTGGATGGGAAATTGATCCTCCTCATCCGAGGTTTGGTGGATGGGGATTCCGTTTTTCCCCGTTTTGCCCCTTCATTAAAATTCCCAAATTTTTCCCTCAAAAACCCATTTATATATCAATCAGTTTCATGCTTCAGCTGCTTCCTTGATTTCCTCTCTCGCCTGAAATTTCCGCCATTGAAACTCCATTCAAATTTCTTCCAATTTCTCAATTCCAGGTCAAATTGCCTCCCTTCCATAGCAGAGTAAGCTATGTCACCGTGCACGCGCCGAATCACCTTCGGCGCCTCCGCATGGCGGCCGCTCCCCCACTTCTCCATCGACTGGCATCCGCCACAGGCCGTCGATTTACGACGGCGAGGTCCTGACATTCTAACTGGCAGTAATCAGCGGAGAACGATCGTTCTCCGATCTCCAGGCCGGTTGAAAATCTGGTCTATCGACTCGGTGGCTCGTCAGAACGAGGTCTCCTTCAAATCAAGCGGCGAAGATGGCGATGCGAGCGAGAATATCTCCGTCGCCAGCGCGCGTCCTTGCGCGGCGGAGGACATCAAATTGAGAGCGAAATCGGTGGAGGAGAAAGCGGTTGTTAGCGGTGGAGGGGATAAGAGGATGGAGGTGCTGGTGGCGGCGGCGGCGACGGTGGTTTTAGGGGTTGGAAATCGGGTCCTTTACAAGCTGGCCTTGGTTCCGCTGAAGCAGTACCCGTTCTTCCTGGCACAGCTCGCCACATTCGGGTAGGTCAAAATTGATGCTGAATTAAAATTAATTACTTCAATTTGCCTAATTTCCTTAACACCAATAATGTCGACAACCATGATTGAAATGAATTTCAAGAGGGGTATGAATTGGGGGCAATTTCGTCTTTTCCTGTGCGTAAGTGGAGGTAATTCGGTCTTTACCCGTCACTCCATCCACCAAAAAATCAAAATACAACCAAACACAAAACCCTAAAATTTGGGTGTTAAGTTTTCATCTCTTACATCCCAAAGATCCATCCCCATCTACCACATCCCCTAAAATCCACCAAATCAACTAAAATCCATCCCGTTCCCAAACACACCCAAAGTCCTCCTACTGGGAAGTGGGAACCAAATTTTGTTTTATTTACATTTTTTAATCTAAATTTTTGTCAATTACATTTTGATCCCAAGTTAAATTTCCGACTGCCACATCATCTAGTTTGTCGGAATTTCGTCCAAAATATTGATCTATATCAAAATTGGTTTATTATCCCAAAGTTTGTATACGAATTGGTCATTTTTAAAGTTCTTACAGTATTATTTTTGGTTCACGGTTGATAGTTTGTACTATATTATTTTTTGTCATTTTTCCTAACATTCAAAAACTACAAGTGGAAGACGATAGCCTATGTGTTATTAACACAATTTTGGGTCATGCCATTGGGATATTGAAATGATTATCTTCGATGCCCGTATTGCCATGACGGGTTTTTAGTTTGTTCAAATTCACCACATCTTCAAGGAGGCTAATATGGTAGTGATCCTTTGACCGTTTGGGACATCCACTCTCTATTCCACTCTTCCTGATGATACTGAACTTGCTTTACTCGTTCCGTTAGGACACTCTTGGTTAGGGTAAGCTCGTTACTAATCAAAAATTTTCTGGTTTTAAAAAAAAGACGGGTGATGTAACACAAAGAACAGTCCTGACACATCCATCTCAGGCTCAGACTAATCCTAACACTTCCATCTCAGGGCCAAACCCGGGGGAAATCCTTTAAGAGAGTTTAAAGATCAACTAAATGGTCAGCGGACAAAGATGACCCAAACAGAAGCCATCCGCGGACGAAAAGAGCCCTCATCAGGTCCCCATTAAGACCGGGTATCAAACGTATCCACCACCCACAGGTTCTGGCAAACCAGCCACGTGTGCCCTTGAGACACATGTCTTCCCCATGTTTGTGCAACTAGGATAGTATATAAATCAAGCTTGGGCAATAAAGAAGGGACTTTTGGAAGTCAAGAATCTTAAAGTGAGAGAGATAGATAACAAACAGAAAATTCTATGGGCCCTCATGTGAGTAAGGAAACTTCCGTCCATGAGCAATAATCCCGCATTCTTCGCGATCCAAGTAAGTATACGGTACTCCATGTGAGTAGGGCGATCTCCCTTAGGTAGATTGGAGAGCTTATTCATCCGCGCGTAACTACGACTCATGTTGTGACATGCGTCATCGTACTACGTGTCTTAAGTAAGCCCGTTTAGTCGTAGGTGAGGATCATCCCCACCCAGGGTGCCATTCAAACAGGGCTTTTTCACGGATGGCTACGTCAACGGGGTTATCGTCTGCTGTTAAATACTACCTCTGTTCATAAATAAATGTTGTTTGACTTTCTGGCACATTTTTTAAGAAGTTAAAAACTATATAAAATATTAAGTATTTTTATTGATTTTTTAATAATTTTATACATATTAGTTACAAGTTTAAAATTATTTAAAAATAATAATAAAAATTTAATATTTTATATAGTTTTTAGCTCCTTGAAAAACGTGTCAAAAAGTCAAACGACACTTATTAATAAACAGAAAGAGTACGTTGGATCATTATTAATTGACAAAGATCCATATTAGATTGTACTCCGTACCATAGAACGAAAATCGAATTTGACAAGGACCTGACACATCGAAATCCATACTTCTATTTTAGTATTTTATATATATTGATATAGATTTAAAATACTAATCTATAATTTTCAGAAAATTTTTAATACTAACAATTATGATTATGATTTTCCTTCTAATAAGTAAAAGTAATTCATCATCTAAAACATTTTTAGAAAGACATTTAAAACATTTTTACAAAGTCATCGGCTAGCATTAATTTATTTTTTTTTATTAGGTGAAAATTCGAAGGTCAGACAGGCCTGACTCTTCGAGAGGCCGACAAAGTCGGCAGAGGGCGAACCGTCTAACAGAACAAACTAAAACCAGAAATACATATAACATGCGTAATGAACCAAGTAGAAGAAAACTCTACTACAAAACGCTTCAAGAAGACCAAACACCCAAAAAGCTGAGGAAGCCGCCGAAGAACGCAGCCAAGCACCACCGAACAGTAGCACCGCGGGCCAGTAGTATAGCAGGACACTATCGCCTGTGGGTAGTGCATACGAGCTCCAAGGAAACTATCCCGGATACGGAGTCGCCCTGAGCGCACCACCTCGACCCCAGCCAGACCCGACTACAGACTCCACGCCCCTCTCAACCAAGCAGAAGATCTCCTAGAAACATCGGAAGCAGAGCCTCAAGCTGCTCGAAACAAAACGTCAACAAGCTTTCACCTACAAAATATCGACAAGCCCTTGCGGGATTTTCTCAAACCCTTTCGGGTGGATTTACGCAACGGTTTGAGAATTTGATAGATCCCTTTCGGGAGGAATTTAGACAAAGCCAGATTTTTTCCTTTTCTTTCTTTCTTTTTTTTTTAATTTTTTAAGAAATGAACTTGCAATTGGGCCCAAGGCACGAGGAAATTGCAATCCATGCAAGTTTGGCGCAACGAACGGGAGACCGGGGGCAATCGTCGACGGCTCGAGACGCAGACCAGCTACCAGGGACACAACGGGATCGGACAAGCAGGATCGAAGCCAAAGCATCCGATCTACCATAGCCCCAACCCAATTTCTCAAGACCCCACCACCCCGTACAACCCCAAACCGGCCGGCGAAAGGATGCCCAAAGACAACCGGAACCGGCGCATTGCCGACCCCCACCACCAGGACACCCAAACCGACGGAAGGCAAACGGACAAGGTGAGAGGAACAGATTGTCAAGAGGAGGAAGACCCAGCGACATCAAAGCCCGACAACAATGATATCGATCGGAAAACCCCCAAATCTGGCCAATAAACTCAAGAAGAAGGCGATTAAGCCAGGAAGGAGCCAAAAATTAGAACTCTGAAGTGGTAATTTGTCTCAAATTGGATTTCTCAAATGGGAGTTTCTCTCTTATGAGAGAGAGAAACCCCTGTTAAAATCTCTCGGCTAGCATTAATTGACTCTATACCAGATGAAGAAGTAAATAAAAAAATAATTAAAATGGATATAAAAACTTTTTTAAAAAATTGCAAGTGGAAGCGGTGGAAAGTGCAGAAAATGGCACGTTGACCACCCCGTCCACGTGTTGACGATTCCCCAAATTCCCTTCCTGTCTCTTCGTGAAAAAGTCATTCCCCCAACCCAAACTGGATAAACTTTCTACTTTTCCGTTCCCTAGGTTGCCGGAGTCAACTACCACCGCCACCCAACCACTGCGCCACCGTTCATCTCCGCCCTCGCCATTGTTCTCTCTCTCTCTCTCTCTCTGCATTGAATCCAAATCGACAATGGCGGATCGTTACTTCCCCAATCCTATGCCGGATTTCGTGCCTGAATCGCCTAATTCCTCCGACGACGTGCGATTAGCTGGCGAAGATTCGCTCTTGAAGCTCCTCTTCATGGATTACAAGTCCCTCTCTGCTAGATTTGAGAGGCAAGGCCTCGACATCAAGGAATCCGTAAGATCTTTCCAGCCATTTCTTCTTTCGATAGCTCCCTATGAGGAACGAGGGCGTTTTGTTGATTGCTTTTTATTGAACCGCCCAACTGTTTGTGGAAATGTCGGTGTGAGCAGGTGGTGATACAGACGTGGGGGCGCTCTGAACAAAATGTCGTGGATTTCACGCTCTACGCTGGGACGCTCGGCACTGCTTTCTTGCTCTTCAGAGCTTTTCAGCTCACAGGAAATGCCCAAGATCTCAGCCTCTCGTCTGAGATTATCAAAGCTTGCGATCGTGCTTCTTCTACCTCAAGGTCCTCTCTCTCTCTCTCTGTGGTTGCTTTTATAATTTTTGAAGCTGTAGTTTGGATATGTTAATAGGATTTCCAAAAAAAGGGGAGAAATTCATATTTCATATTTCATTTATTGGCGAGGTATTAAGAAGATTATGGTGAATTCCTCAAAGAGAAGAGCCATGATCTTGAGTTTAGTTGAGTGCTCACGGAAACACTTCTCATGTGCATCCTTATGCAAAAATATGTTACTTTAATAGATATCCACCGTTATTTTGTTTCTGTATCCTTTTCTGTGTAACATAGCATGTGTCTATACATATCCTGGGATTGAAATGGAATATAGTGCCAATTTAGGTAGGAAGTAATGGCAGTTACATTGAAGAAAGGAGAAACAAATGTACCCTTGTTACATTTCTTTTTCCAGTAACTTCACTTCCTTTAAATAATCCCACATCATGTTCTGAAAACCGATTCACTTATCGATTGCAAAAGTGTGTGCACATGGTTTGGGTGTTGCGGGAAAAGAGCTGAAACGTGATTGGAGCATGTTTTCTATAGTCTATACTGAATGAAGTGTTCTAAAATGGATTTGTAACACTGTTGCTATCAGAAGAAATTTCTTATAACAGCAAGAAGTTGAATTGAAAATAAGGGGGAAAGGGTGAAGTTGCATAATCAAAGTTTGCCCTTCAAATACGTTTTTTTCCCCAAAAATCATGTTTACTACTACAATTTAGAAAATACACATTGGTTATTAGTTTCCATTCACATCCCACTGCTATTAAAAATCAGAGTAAAGAAACACTCAGAAGAAAACGTGGCTCTTATGATTTTGTCTGCATATTCAAGATGCACTGCTCCAAGTGATGAATTTGCTTTGGATGGAAAAGTGATGGCTAAATGCCTAAATGTATGCTATTTTCTTTATGTAAATATCTGCTCTTTTGCAAGCAAATGATAGTTTATGGGAGATGCCAGATGACCACTTACACTGATTTGATGTATAAAATTCTTTTCCAGGAATGTTCCAACATTTCTATGTGGCCAAGCTGGAGTGTATGCTCTTGGTGCTGTGGTTGCGAAGTATGCGGAAAGTGATACGATGCTTAATTACTACTTGACCCAGTTCAAAAAGGTATACTTTACTGTCATCAATTCTGTCTGGTTCTCTGTGGAATCTGTTTCTTCTGTGTAACTGAGCATGTTTGGCCAATGTGGCAGATTCAACTTTCCAAAGATCTACCTGATGAGTTATTATACGGCAGATGTGGCTTCTTGTGGGCCTGTCTGTTTATAAACAAGCACATTGGTGCAGGAACGATTCCTGCTGACCTTGTGGTAACCTTCTTCACAACCCAATGATGCTTCTTCTCTTTCATTGGATATAGTGATTCATATATTGACTCTGAATTAATGCTGAAATAAGAACTTCAAAATGTAGGGTAGAGTTGCTGGTGAAATCATAGAGAGAGGTCGAGGAATGCCAAACAAGGGAACTTGGCCTCTCATGTTTGAATGGTATGGAGAAAGGTATTGGGGAGCCGCCCATGGATTGGCAGGGATTATGCATCTGTTGATGCAAGTGGATTTGAAACCTGATCAGCTTGAGGATGTGAAGAGCACTCTCCTGCTCATGGTGAGAAATCGTTTTCCTAGTGGGAACTATCCCTCGAGTGAGGAAGACGCCAGAAGTGATGTACTTGTGCATTGGTGTCATGGTGCTCCTGGCATAGCTCTGACTCTGGTTAAAGCATATGAGGTAATATTTATGTAAACACCCAAGATCATACTATTTGTGTGAATTTTGGAGAATGATCGTGTTTTTCAGTGATATCTTCTCTTTTGTGTATTATATGTATGATTCTTTATGGGAATGATTCATATTTCCAAATGTTTGCAGGTTTTCAGGGATAAGGCATTTCTGGAGGCGGCTATAAATGCATCAGAGGTAGTTTGGAACCGTGGGTTGCTAAAACGAGTAGGGATTTGCCATGGGATTAGTGGGAATGCCTATGCATTTCTTGCTCTCTACCGTATAACTGGGAGCTTGAACTACTTATATAGAGCAAAAGCTTTTGCTTGCTTTCTACTTGACCGAGCTGAGAAGCTAATAGCTGATGGAGAAATGCATGGTGGTGACAGTCCTTACTCCATCTTCGAGGGGCTTGGAGGTATGGCATACCTTTTCCTCGACATGGTTGAGCCTGTTAGCGCAAGATTTCCAGCTTATGAAATCTAGAATCCTGAAAAGGCAATTCACGGCACTGTATTCTGTATTTTGCACTGGATGGATCATGAGGAAAGGTAGGTCAAGAGCTCGGAATTTCGAAACTGATACCATGGCTTCCTTTAGTTGCTGTTGTTATCAAACTTCCAGGTAGGTTTTGTTATTGTTAACCAGTCAATATAGAACGGTCAAAATGGGAAGGATGGATGATTGGATGGGGCATTTTTGCCCATTAGAGCATCTCCACCCTTTTCCCTATTTTAGAGATATTTAGGTTATTTGGAGAATTTTTGAGCATCTTTTTGTCTAAAAGATTATCTATCTCATTATCTAAAATAAGAAAATTGTAGGAAAAATAAAGAGGATCTTCTAAATATTTAGTATTTCCCAACTTTTTGGAGAGCATTTTCTTTAATAGTTTGTCAAATTGTTGAAATGGAAAAGTGATTGGAGTTGGGAGTAAAACTAATTTAAAGAGTGCTAGTGCAGTCCCAGTGCTAGTAAACTATTTGTTACAACGATATTTACCGTTATATATAAATTTATATTTTTAGATTATAATAATACAAAAAGATACATATATATAACATGTCATAAAAAATAAATCAGAACAAACTATTTCACATCTAAACCAGAACAAGGATAATAGATCCCCCAAAGAAAGAGTACAAAAATTATACAAACCAGAACAGAGATACATATATACCAATATACATTCAGGGTCTATAATATTGCACTTGATATTGTCAAAGTTGATGAATTTAAAGTCGTTGATAGGAATGTTCAACCCTTGTGTTTCAGAAGCGGTGGTCTTTGTAATGAAAAAGACGGAGTATCAATGTGGCACATATTTGAAAGAAGTCATGTTTTTACTTAACAGAAAATATGACAACACACATAAACCACCCTTCTTTAGAATTTGATGACACTTATCTATGAACTTTTTCGTCACAATATATTGAATTGTATATCACCCTAAAAAAATTATTAGTAAATTTGTGATGTATAAACATGGAATGATATACAATTTAAAACAATAGTAAGAAAATATAAATATCTTGAAATAAAATATATGGATTGTTTTTTTTAGGGGTATAGAAAAAAAAAAGATTATCCTTTTATCCATAATTACAAAGATGGAAATGATATTGTCCAAATAAAAATAATCTTGCCCCACATTTTTTTAATTCTACCTAGAAGCATGCAAATCACTGATAACATCAACGGGAGTTATCATTTGGAATCTAGTGAGGATGGTATAGAGACGAGGATAACAAATAAATAGTTGTACTTAACATTATGCAATAGGAATTGAATGAACAATTAAAAAAAAATCTGGACTGAATAATCTCTCTAGGCAAACTGAAAAATGTAGTTAGCATATGCTACATTACAAGTCACAAGAAGAACGATTTTACTACTCATAACTTTTCACATCAAACAACTTTCTACTAATTTCCCACTACTACGTAACCTCCCAATGCTTAATATTAATTCTCACTATTTTACTACTCATAACTTCCCACTTCTTATGTAACCTCCCATATTACAACTTCCGATAACTTCCCACTACGTACATAACCTATTACATTAAGCAACTTCCGATAACTTCCTACTATTTTCTTAACTTCTCACTACTTCCGTAGCATCTAACACTAAGCAATTTCCTAATTACCTCTCACTACCTACGTAACCTCTCACTACTTAATATAAATTCTTACTATTTTCACAACTCATAATTTCCCACTATTTTTGTAACCTCCCACATTTAACTTACGATAACTTCTCATTACTTGGATAACTTCCCACTACTTACGTAATCTCTCACATTAAGCAACTTCCTAATAATCTCCTACTATTCTACTAATTACGTAACCTCCCACTACTTAAGATAAATTTTCACTACTTATAACTTCTCACTACTTATGTAACCTCCCACATTAAGTAACTTAACTTCCCACTACTTACATAACTTCTCATTACTTAATGTAACCCCACTACTTATGTAACTTCTCACATCAAGTAACCGCCCACCTCTTAAACATATTAAGTGAAATAGATATCTTGGAAACTTTTTAAGTCAAATTAAAACATGATTATCACCACTACCCATCAGTCACGAATCACGATGCTGGTGCAACTTATATAAAATTCGCTATGATTTCTCACCCATGAAGGTTAGGAGTAAACCACCCATTGAACTATTTGTCAAGGAAAAAAATATTCAAATTTATTTATTAGACCTTGGTTATTTATATATGTAACGTTGAATTGATATAATATAGATAAATCAATTACACAAATGAAAAAAAGTAATAGCTAAACCTAACGAATTTAAATACTTCAACAAAAGATAGAAAAAAAATAGAAATTTTCATCAGCATTGAAACACCCTGCAAGAAGCTGCTATGCATATTTGTGGTTTGTGAGGGTCATCTTCTTAGTAAAAGAAAAATGAGTTAAAAAAAATGAAGAAAAACATCTAGCTTAAACACGTGGTAACTTTTTTTTTTACGTGGGTTTAATAATAGGAAAGATTAGGATTAATAGCAGGAAAGATTGAATGAACACAACAACTAATCGAATGAACAAACAGAAAATCACAAAGCAACTAAATCAAACTTAATTTAAGGGATGAAAATTGAATTGGGGTAAAACCCTGAAAATTTTAATTTGAATGAAAATCGAGTTGGGAATAAACCCTTCTCTCTACAGGGGATTTGTTCTTTCAACGATGGTTACATGATGAATTTCAATGGAGCAGTGGCAACGTTGACGTACGGGTGATGCAACTCCGACATCAATTTGCACAACTTCACTTGCATCTGTGACGAGGGAAGGTGCTCCTTTTCCTTTTGTTACAGATTACACATTCTGTATTGGGCCTTAGCCTACGTTATAACTAGTCTAGGCCCAATCTCCTTGTGTAACCGAATATAAATGTAGAGCTCTTTGTGTAAGCTCGATCAATACAATAAACACACACATTTCCCTCCATCTTCGACCTCCGAATTCTCCATGGCATATCTCATTTGATCTTGTAGATTCGGCGGGTTTTCTCATGGTATCAGAGCTTCCGAGCTCGATTTCGTTTTCTGCAAATACAATCACTCTCTAATCTCTTCATTTAGGTCCAAATCCCTCTTTTCCAGTTCAAGAAATGGCGAATGAAACAACGAACAAGTTCACAATTGAGGCTACAGATCCTTTGTTTCTTCACTCCAGTGATCATCCTGGCTTCGCAATCGTAGCTGAAACGTTTGATGGAAGGAATTTTGCCAAATGGAAGAGAGTTGCGAAGATTGCCTTGAGTGCAAAGAATAAGCTCTGATTTGTTAGCGGAAAGCTACCGAGACCTGATGAAGAGGATCCAAGAGCTGAGATCTGGGATCGATGTAACGATATGGTAATATCGTGGTTGATCAACAGCCTAGATTCAGAGATTCGCAGTAGTGTGATGTACGCTGATACAGCAAAGGAAATTTGGGACGAACTGGAGTTCCGATATGGACAGGTCAATGGAGCTCAAATATTTGCTCTCCAACAAGAACTGAGTACCTTCTCTCAAGGTACGCTCACAATCTCTGCATATTTCAATAAGCTGAAAACGCTTTGGAAAGAACTTGATAATATAAGGAAGATTACACCATGCTCCTGTGAATCTGGGAAAGAGAATATGAAAATTGTTAAGGAACAGAAATTGATGCAATTTTTACTTGGATTGAATGATAACTATATTCCTGCAAGAGGATCAGTTCTTATGATGCAGCCTCTACCAAGTGTTAGTGTTGCTTACTCTATGATTTCACAAGAGGAATCCCAACGTGAATTCAAGAGTCAGACGACACTGAGCACAGATCTTGCTTCTTTATTTAATGTTGAAGCCAAGAAGGGAGACTAAAGGGGATCCTAATATGGTTGCTAAGAAGACAGACATGTTTTGCACACACTGCAAGAAAACAAACCATGAAGTTGACAAATGTTACTTCATTCATGGTTTTCCAAAGAAGAATACAAAGAACAAGAAAGTAGATGCTCACGCATCAGACAATGGGGATTCAGTTAGTGTTTTTGAACTTACACCTGCTCAGTATGCTCAGTTGCTTGATTTGTTTAGTGTCTCTGATCAGAAACACATGGATGTAATGACTGGTGCAGACAAAAACTTTGTTGGCTTTGCAGGTATGACTCTTGAGTCTTGATCATGGGAATTCTCAGGGAATTTGGATATTAGATACGGGTGCTAAAAATCATATGTGCACAAACAAGTCTATGTTTGTGTCATTGACTCCCATTTCCAAACCCTTTTTCATCACATTGCCTACTGGTTACACTCTGTCAGTTGATACTATGGGGAGTATTACACTTACAAATGGATTGGTTTTGAAGGAAGTGCTCTTCGCGCCTTACTTCAAATGCAATCTTCTGTCAGTAGGAAAGCTTGTGAGGGATACAGGGAGAGTTATGTTGTTCACACCTCATTTGTGTTTGATGCAGGGTATTCAGGGGCAGAAACCTCTTATGCTTGGAAGATGTAGCCGATGGCTTTACTTCCTAGATAAGAAGGTTGCAGAATTTCGAGTTCCAAGGATCAAGAAGACAGTAGTTGCTGCTGCAATAAGTGCTCAGACATGGCACAACAGACTTGGCCACCTGCCTACAGCCATGTTATCTCGTTTGTTTTATGATATTAGCAATGCAAAGACCATTCCTCCTTGTGAGATTTGTGCTAGATCAAGGCAACATAGGTTGTCCTTTCCTAAAAGTGTGATTACCACTTCCAAACCTTTTCAATTACTGCATATTGATGTTTGGGGCCCTTTCCAGGTGCAAACATACAATGGAAACAAGTATTTCGTTACAATTGTGGATGATTTTAGTCGATCAACTTGGGTGCATTTGATTGGTTTTAAGAGCACTGCACTGTCTATTATTCAAATGTTCATTGCAATGGTTGAAACCCAGTTTGAGTGTCGTGTTCAGATGATACGTACTGACAATGCTCAGGAGTTGGGTTTAAGTCATGCCTCTTCTGAATATTTGCACAGTAAAGGGATAGTGCATCAGACCTCATGTGTGGCGACTCCTCAACATAATGGCGACTCCTCATGTGTGGTGGAAAGAAAACACGAACACATTCTAGAGGTAGCTAGAGCATTGATGTTTCAATCGAAATTGCCCCTAAAATTCCGAGGTGAAGCAGTGTTAACCTCTGTACATCTTATCAATCGATTGCCTAGCACATTGTTGAAAAGGGCCAGTTCTTTTGAGGTTTTGTATGGCAGAAAGCCACAGTATGAGAATCTTATGAGCTTTGGGTTTCTTTGCTACAGCTCCACATTAAAGCAAGGAAGACATAAGTTTATGTCTCGAGCAGCACCTTGCATATTCCTTGGTTACCCAGTGGGGACTAAAGGTTATAAAGTCCTAAACCTTGACACTCATGGTGTTCAGGTTACTAGAGATGTAGCATTCCATGAAAAATACTTCCCTTACAGTGATGTTTCTAAGAATACTCCCTCACATTCACCTTTGTTTCCCATCTCTCCTGATATGGCAACTTTTGACGATGAAAGCTCCATTCATTTGTCTCCCTCATCATCTTGTATTACTGAGCGATCTACTTCACCTACCATTACTCCTCCTCCTGTTGTGCAACCTGTGATTGAGCCTCGTAGATCCACCAGAGTGGTCTTGCCTCCTAAGCATTTACAGGATTATATGTGTTCCCATGTAGATGCTCATGTTGGTGTTTGTTGTCACACCATCACAACCACTCTTCAACTAGGGACTACTCATTTGTCTGATGTGAGACCCATTGCAGAGCCTAAAAGTTATCATGAGGCTTGCAAGTTTGAGGTTTGGGACATAATAATGAGGGATGAATTCAAAGCCTTAGAGCTCAATCACACTTGGGAGTTAGTTCCTCTTCCAAGGGGTGCTAGACCTATAGGAAGTCGATGGGTTTACAAGGTTAAGCACAAAGCAGATGGCTCAATAGAGCGTTACAAGGCTCGATTGGTTGTAAGAGGCTTCACCCAGAGGGAAGGCATTAATTACACAGAAACGTTCTCTCCAGTGGTTAAAATGACCACGGTAAGAGCACTAGTTGCAATTGCGTTTCTCTCCAGTGGTTAAAATGACCACGGTAAGAGCACTAGTTGTAATTGCAGTAAAACGTAGATGGAAATTTGAGCAATTAGACGTTAATAATGCTTTTTTGCACGAGGATCTTCATGAAAAAGTGTACATGAGCATTCCTCAGGGAATGAGTGCGCCTGCAGGCTATGTTTGCAGATTAAAGAAATCACTGTACGAGCTCAAGCAGGCCTCTTGACAATGGTATGCCAAGTTGTCCCATGCTTTGCAGTATAAGGGCTATGTTCAGTTCTTGAATGGCTATTCCTTGTTTGTAAAACATTCAGAGGAGAAGGTCACATATATAGCAGTATACGTAGACGATATATTGATAACAGGAGATGACTCAAATGAGATTGAAAACATTCGGGCTTTTCTGGATTCTGAATTCAAAGTCAAGAATTTGGGGCAATTGAATTTGTTCTTAGGAATGGAGTTCATCCATACTGATGAAGGTATTTACATTAGTCAAAAGAGGTTTATTCAAGAAACCTTGGTTGAATTTCATTGTGAAGATTCCTCTGCAACCACTAGTCTTTTGACTCTTGACACAAAAATGGTAGTTGAAGGGGGTGATTTGTTACCAAGTCCTACTGAATACAGAAAACTAGTGGGAAAGTTGAATTTCATCACTCATACAAGACCAGATATAAGCTTTGTTGTCCAATTTTTGAGCCAGTTCATGAAAACCCCACGAATCAAGCATTTTGATGCAGCAATGTGTACTCTCAGGTATCTTAAACGTACTCAGCATAGGTCTTTGTTGATGGCTAGAACAGATTCGTTTGAATTACAAGCGTTTTGTGATGCCGACTGGGCATCCTGTCCCTTGACAAGACGATTAGTTAGTGGTTATGCCGTGATGCTGGGTGGAAGCCTCATTTCGTGAAAATCAAAGAAGCAAACTATAGTATCATTGTCCTTAGCTGAAGTGGAATACAGGTCGATCAAAAGGGTGTGTACAGAGGTTGCTTGGTTAACTAGATTGTTGTCTGAACTTGGTGTCACAAACATTACACCAATACCTGTGAGATGCGACAATCAAGCAGATATTCACATAGTTAAGAATCCGGTTTTTCATGAAAGGACAAAACATGTGGAATGGGATTGTCATTATGTACGAGAAAAGGTTCTTGAATGATTGATAGCTCTTCGACATGTTGCTTCAAAGGATCAGTTGTTTGATTTGCTTACTAAGGCTTTGCCTGGTTTGAGCTTCCCTCTTGCATTGGACAAGCTAGGAGTCATTGATCTTCCTCCAGCTTGACGGGGGGTGTGACGAGGGAAGATGCTCCTTTTCCTTTTGTTACAGATTACACATTCTGTATTGGGCCTTAGCCCACGTTGTAACTAGTCTAGGCCCAATCTCCTTGTGTAACCGAATATAAATGCGGAGCTCTCTGTGTAAGCTCGATCAATAGAATAAACACACACATTTCCCTCCATCTTCAACCTCCGAATTCTCCATGGCAGATCTCACTTGATCTTGTAGATTCGGCAGGTTTTCTCATCATCTCCCTCGCTCTTTGCTGCTTGCAATTAGAGATCAGCTCCTGCTTCGTTACGTTGATCGGGGACGAACGATGGCGACTCTATCACTATTGATACAAAAGAAAACTTGAGACTTCTCTTAACAAAGCACTCTCTCAGGCAGCAGTCACTATCCTCTTTACCCTATCCCTGGGCTGGTACGGTACGGTACCATGGTAAATTTTTCATTACCACGTACCGTACCGATACTCCTCGGTATGGGATTTTATGTACCACGTACCAACCCAATAGTTTTGGTACCGAAACTCTTGGTACCGAAAGTATCGGTTACCGAATGTCGGTACCGTGGTAACCGAAGCCACTATTTTCATTATTCGATTTTCGTTTTATACACTGTGGTACCATCGGTACCGATGGTACCGATGGTACCAATGACAGATTATGCTTGAAAACGAACCGACTATCCTTGGTACCAACGGTACCACGGTATTTTATTTTTTTTTAAAAAATAAAATATATATTTTATTTTTTAAAAAAAAAAATTAAATATATATTCGGTACCAACGGTACCACGGTATTTGGGTTGCCCATACCGTTACCGTACCGACTATCCTTGGTACCGAGACTTCGGTTACCGATTCAGTCGGTTACCGACTTCTTGGTACCAATGACATGTTGGTACGGTTGGTAATCGGTTGGTATGGTAATTTTCGATTACCATACCAACCCTACCCTATCCCCTGTCTACCCTTTACTCTTTTTCTTAATTTAAAAAAAAGATTTATTTTTGTTTTTTTTTAAAAAAAAATTCGGGGCAAGGAGGGAAATACAAAGGGGTTCTCCCTCTCTGTCCAAACAACAATTAATGTTTAGCGGGTGATTTATGTTGCTGTAAATATATCTTCTCTCTTGTTTTCTCTATTTTACAAACCTTGAAAAAGCTCAATAGCAAAGATGGGGAAACTTCTGTAGGTTTTTTTGTTTTCTTTCTTTTGAAAATTTGTGGGTATGATGGAGATTGAGAGAAAGAGGAGGAATTCTATCATAGGAAGAGGAGATTGAAGGAAAAGTTGGATGCAGAAGGAGAAGTTGGATGCGGAAGGATGAGAAGAAACGGTTTTAAGAATTCTATAAAGAAATCTATATATAACTTTAATTCAGAAGACTTTGCTTACGTGTCAACCTTAGAGTAGTTTTAGAAATATTGACCAATTATTTTTTTTCATTCATTTTTTTTATTTCTCCTTTTTCTCTTTTTTCCATTAACAATCTATATATAACTTTAATTCAGAAGACTTTGCTTACGTGTCAACCTTAGAGTAGTTTTAGGAATATTGACCAATTATTTTTTTTTCATTCATTTTTTTTATTTCTCCTTTTTCTCTTTTTTCCATTAACAATTGGGCTTAATTCAAAACATTGAATTTAATTTAATATAGCTACTGGGCTTAACTCAAATTTATTTCCTTTAATTATTATTTTCTCCTTCTTTTTATCTTTTAAAACCAATTATATATTTTTAAATTTTTATGACATTTACTATATATATTCGTGAATATTTTGACAAATTGTTTCAATCGATGCCCATTTTTGTAATTATTTTTTAAATCGTGAATATTTCGAGAAAAAAATCGCTTTTCTGATGATATGGCATAACCAATATCATTTTAGATAACTGTTATACCACATCACATTTTAAAAAAGTTACAATGATATTATTATTTTTACTAAGTGATTTAAATATCTATGTTTATGTATTATACTTTTACATGATGTTTTCTTAAAAATAATTTTTTGAGATATTTATAAGATACATTTATGGCAAATATTTTAATGATTTTATCTTAACTTTCATTAATATTTTATAATATTATTTTTTATATTATCAAGATTTTAGTTTAAAAAACCGCGCAATGGCGCGAGAATTGTACTAGTGATTAGTTAAAACGAGGGCAAGAGAAGTGGTTACAAGCCAAAAAAATTAAGAAAAAATAAAATTATTTATCTAAATTCAAGTGTTAACCCGATTCAAATTGGTTGCACTTGATAGTGCGTGTGGATAAAAAAAATCCCACAAGCCTTGCTCATCGCAAATGAGTTCTTTTGGATATCAAGATAAACGAAGCAAGTAAAGGGGGCCAAATGTAAAACAATTTTATTGTTTAGTTGGTGGTTGAGTTGCATTTTATGTTATATTAATTTATTAGTGTTGGTGACACACTATTAAGTGACATATGGATGATATGGTTAGTAGCTGCACTTGTCCTTTTTCATTTTGCATTCTTGATATTTTTCACAATTGAAAGTGCCTTTTGTGTTTTGTTGTCAAGATGGCACCATGTATTTAGAGGAGCATTAATCATGATATGATCGATTACGTGTGTACATAAGACTTTTTTTCCTTTTTGCAATGAACCCAAGTTCTTGTGGTGGGTTTAATGAAAAGCATATAAAATTGTTAATGGAAGTTATACTTGTAACTCTTGAATTGGTAAATAAAGAGTTGTCATTCCGAGATTCGAACTGGGGACCCATGGGTACTACTCACAAGTTCTTTCCAGCGAGACATTCCGGAATTGTTATTATACTTGTAGCTCGTAAGCACCCAAAGAGGAGATCGTTTTATGTATGGGCGACGACTAACGAGTGTAACTATATTAGTGTTACTGAATATGAGTCACCTATTAATAAATTATATTACAATAATACTATAATTATTATATTTATTATTTAATTAAAGCACAAATGGTATTGGTCTCAGCCTCATAGGACAGGCAGATAACCTCACAAGTGAATTTGGTAACACCGGTGATCCGAAAAGAAAAAAAAACTAAACTTCCAACCCAAAATGAAAATTTCACGAAAAAAAATTATTTCACCAACCCTGTTGGTGATAAGGTTGGTAACACGAGTTATCCGAGGGAAAAAAAAACCCAAACTTCTAGCCCCAAAATAAAAGTATAACCGGAAAAATTGTGTCACCACAAAGGCACAAACCTTGTTGAGATCGATTCTTCGGGGAAAAAAACACTAAACTTATAACCTAAAATGAAAGTGTCACCAACCTCATTGCAGACAACGTTGGTGATATCGATCCTTCGAAAAAGAAAAAAAAATCTAAACTTCTAATAAAAAAGTTAAAGTGTCACAAAAAAAATGTCACTAACCTTGTTGGTGAATGGCGACAAGGTTGGTGCAGAGACGGACCTAGGGGTGGGCTGGGCTTTGCTGCAGCCCACCCCAAAATCTCAGAAGTTAATTTAATTATTAGTAGTATGAATCACAAAGTTTGAATAGCTCAGTTGTGGATTGATTATGCAAGTCCACTATGGGCCTATTTAGACCAATCCGGAGTTCGATTCCCACTTAGGTTTTTATTTTTCATCACCTAGCTGACCTGCACGTACATGAAGATACTCATGGTTCACTCCCAGTTGCTTATTGCACATACTCTTCATTAGTTTTTATCTAGGTTTTTATGTCCATAGATTTTTATTTTTCTCTTCATTAGTCTTTTTTTATATCTAGGTGTTTATATATGTGATATTAATAATTCTTAAAAATTTATTCATTATATATTTTAGTTTTCTCTTTATTAGGTTTTTTTCTTTAGGTGTGTATATTTATGGTATACATGCGATATTAATAACGGGAGATGATATTTTCACCGCTAATTTTTACTATTTACATCGCTAATCACCGCATAGGTATGCGGTGGGTTTAACGACAATCAACGATCCCACCGCATACCTATGCGGTGGGTCGAGGAGTATACAGGTCTAAAACCGTCGCCATAACCCACCGCATAGGTTTGAACCATCGCCATAATGGTTCAAAACCGTCGCCATAACGGTTCAAAACCGTCGTCATAACCCATTGCATACCTATGCGGTGGGTTACGGCGACGGTTTTGGACCACTTCTAAAAACCGTTTTCAATTGCCCAAAAACTGACCGCGTGTATACGGTCGTTATAACCCACCGCATAGGTATGCGGTGAGTTTGTATACGGTCAACGGATCCACCGCATGTATATGCGGGGGGTTTGGGAAAAAGTGGATTAAGACCACCGCATACCTATACGATGATTAGCGGTGGAAATAGTAAAAATTAGCCGTGAAAATATCCGCCCCGATTAATAACTCTTAAAATTTTGTTCATTAATGTATAAGGCGATTTAAACCTACCCCGATTTTCATTCCTGATTTCGTATCTGGGTTGGTGACACCGGCTCTGTTGGATAAAAAACATTTCAAACCAAAAAAAAAAAATTATTGTCATTAGTGTCGCTAATGTTACCAATATATTGATAGATCAATAGTCAAATGTCGAATTTTAAAAAAAAAATGAAAGGGAAGGGCCGAAGGGGAGAAAAAAGTGGATACTCGCTTAAAACCAAAAAAAAAATGTGGATATGGAGCTAAATGGCCCTCTAAAACGAAAATGGATCAAATTAAACCTAATTTTTATCATCTTAACTCAAAGGCCGAAGGGGATAAAGTTGGACAAATTTCAATCGTCAAAAAATAACTGACGATTAAATTTGCCCCCCCCTTCTTTATCCATTCCCATCCCCACCCTTTTATTTTTCTTTTAATTATTTTGTTGTGAGTACAAAATGTAACTTCGCTCGTGAATTTAGTGTTAAAATTAAAAGAAGATATGGGTAAATAGTAAATGCTACATATGATTTAGGATAAAGTATAAATTTGTGAATTTGGGCTTCAAATTAAAAGAAGATATGGGTAAATAGTAAATGCTACATATGATTTAGGATAAAGTATAAATTTGTGAATTTGGACTTCAAATTAAAAGAAGATATGGGTAAATAGTAAATGCTACATATGATTTAGGATAAAGTATAAATTTGTGAATTTGGACTTCAAATTAAAAGAAGATATGGGTAAATAGTAAATGCTACATATGATTTAGGATAAAGTATAAATTTGGGCTTCAAATTAAAAGAAGATATGGGTAAATAGTACTGTAAATGCTACGTATGATTTAGGATAAAGTATAAATTTGTTCTTATCCACAAGGCGAATTCCAACAAATAAATCCACTAATTCACCCACAAGGCCAACGTGTGACAATTCAAGAAGATTTATAAACATTGTACCTATTTGAGGACCACACTTTTTCTTTAAAAAAATTTTATAAACATTTAATTTTACTCAAAAACGGACCACACATTTTCCTAGTTTACAGTTTTGATGGACAACTTTGAATATTAGTCGCAGTAGGGCCCGAAATGGGATTTTTGCGGGTGATACAATACAGACAATTGGCTGAAATAGATTATTGATTTATTGACCGTGGTAGTGTTCGTGATCCTCGAAGATCTCTCGTCTATGTGGGGGAACGTCGTTGATCCACACTTTCTCAGGTGACGCTTTTTCCGATAGGTTTCTGCATCTGTCTCCCCGGCGTCGAGTCGCATTCGCAGCTTCCACTTGGTGTCTTTCGACTGTCTCTCTTCTGGTCTTCTAATCTTTTGTATTCGGGTTTTCTTTTATATTTTGCTTTTCTGGTTTTATCAGGACGGTTAGTCCGTCTACCGATTTCTTTTTTTTGGTCCGACCCGTCTACCGATTTCTTTCGGCCTCTCGTTTTCCCAGATTTTTCTAGTCTGTAATTTCGAATTATTTCCGGTTTTAAAAATAAAAGATTATTGATTTATTGGTGGAATCGTGGCAGGGGATTACTTTTGATCATCACACATCAATACAAGAAAAATACCACACAACACAAAGAAATACAAAGAGAAGCAACTTTCACCATGGGTACTAGAACATTCAAAACCAAGCAACACAAGTAGCTTTAACTTGAAACGACGACATAGAAGAGCTCGGAAAACAGAAAGAGCTCTAAGAACAAGCTACTTTTCTCCTTCCATTGCTTATCAGAACAAACCAAAGAGATCAATCCCTCCCAAATACGACGAATTGCACAATGAAACAGTCCCTCCTATGACTCGTATAGCGCTCGGCAGGGTTAGAAGCATCAAGAGAACCTCAACAGCATCAAAAGCACAGTTAGTTGTTCTCAATCCCAATCCAGGGTTCTTTCTGGTGCCGGTAATTAACTTACATTCATCCATCTACATTTGCCCATGATCTCACCCACGCCGAATCCCAGTGAAGTAGTTGAAGTCATGGTGCTGGACCCTCAGCTGCTTCAGCCATGAATCCGCGACTCCCCTGAAAGACACAATCCTCTCCTGGTCCTTCCCACCCCTCCCAGACACCCACAAGTCGCCTTGCATCTTGTAAGTGGCCAGAGCGAAGGAATGGAGCGGGATTCCTTCCCCTTCTTTTCTCTTCCTCCGTAGATCATCTCCTTCTATCTTGTCTTCAGCATCCATATCTGGCCGAAGATCCAAACAACAAACACGAGTCAACACCACCCCCAAATATGAGAAGAGATCGAGAATTAGGCAAGCATTGATAAGATCTCCAATCTTGGTTTTACCTTGGAAGGATGATGAGAGTGTATGGTAGGTGAGGAAGCAGGTGTTCAAGTCTTTGATATTCGGCCCCATGGGAATGTGATATATTGGATACCTGAACACGACGTTATCATTAACCATCAAATGTATGATAGACAAATATGTTTGATAGCTTTTAGTGCCTGAAATGAAATGGATAGACAGAGCCGAAAACAAAGAGGATTTACCATGACACAGCCATCCAACTAGCTGGTGATAAATCGACACTCTTCAGTGACATCAAACCAGGGTATCGTCTAGCTAAATCGCGTATCTGAACATAAGGTTGTTACAACCATCATCACAAAGTTAGTACAACTTCATTAAGCATTGCCTATCATATACGTTTACTAGACGATAAGTACGAAAATCATTTAGCAAGTTGCAGGTACCAGAGGTTGAATTTTATTATACCCTCACAAATGTACAAACAAGTTGCGAACAAATTGCCTAATTCAATTTGATTCCTCCATGGAAAAAAGCTCTTTATTTACTTCCATAGAAATGAACTACAAGTCAATTAGTAGTATAGTACCTTCTCCATGAGAGGAACTCTTCCATAAGGAGTTGAACTCTCAAAGTGCTGACAGTAAAGGTATCCGAGTTTATCGCTGAGTTGCCAGAGGTTCTCCTGCTCAGACCCGTCCTCGGATGAGGATCCATCCCATTTCGATGATAACTTCTCACTCTCGCATTCATCGCTGCAGGACTCGCTGTACGAATCCCTGGTCTCTCCATCTCTTGAATCAATCTCCTCCCTATCACCCACCCCAACACAAAACCTCTCAGAATCAATTTTCACAGCCATAGAAAACTATTCAAACCAAAGCAATTTCAGTTGCAGCCAGAGGTTCAAATTTGGGAGGACTTATCCATATTTTTCCAATTTGGGTAAACTACAGAACCCACCTTAATTTAGGCCACTTTGCACAAAAGTAAAGTGTTATATGAAACAAGCTACCACTTATCTATACTTTGATTGGTGAAAGGTTAGGTATATACAAAAATATAATGATCAAACTACCCTTTTAGTTTTGGGGCATATTGTAAATGTATGTATGGCGAATTGGCGAGTAATGATCTGCACAGATGATTTGATGATTTCATTTCGTAATTTGGTAAAATGTAAATTGGGTACCTGCAACTGAGAGGATGAGGAGGAGCGCTGGTGAAGATCTGGAGAGCGGAGAGATACGGAACGTAGTACTGAACTAGGGTTTCACCGGAACTGTGTACGGAAATCGGAACACCTGCCCCATAAGCACTCCATTCATCATAGCAGTTCCACAGATCACCCAATCTGAAGTACTCGACATTCTCCCTCCCCCATGGATGCCATAGCCGGTTCAGATTTCTCATCTCGGACTGCAATCAAACCCAAAATTTAAACATCAAAATCGAAAAGAGGATCTTCAATTCGAAATTCCTCAAAAATTGAACAAGATCGGAAGAAATTTCAAACCTTGGAAAGAAATTGAGATGGAACGACGGGAGTGGTGCAATGGAGGAAGCAATCGAGGTTGGAATACATTGATCTGTTTGTGTCCGGCAACATGATTATTCCAACACTCAAAGGAAAGAGACAGAGATTGGGGGAGCAAGAGAGAGAGAGGGGGGAGTCGTGATTGTCTCCCCTGTCTCTTTGTAAGATATCGCTAATAAAAGGAAGCGGATCAGAGAGTGGGGGAAATGCCAGATTCTCGGTGATACTGTTTCAAGGGGTTCAGACACCTAAAATTAATGAAACTGTCTCGAATCACAAATTTCTCTTTTTAGCCCCCTCTTAATTATTACTGAAATCAAAGAAGATCCAAAAGGGCACAGATTTAGATTGGATTGGATTGAATTTCTAGAGAACCGATGGAGAGGACCCTAAAATCACACAGCATTCAAAATCAAATAAAGAGGGGAAATGGAATGGGAGATCTTAGGGGGAGAGGAAGGAAAACGTGCAAGGGAAAAGGGTGGAGGGTTTGTGAGTTTCGGAAGACTGAAGGAAAGGTTTTAAGGAGGAGATTGCATTTGCAAGGCGTCAAAGGATGAACTTGTTTGTACTTCGTCTTCGTCGTCGTCTTCCTTGGGAGAGAAACCAGCAGAGATTGAGGGACACAGAGAGGGAAAGAGGAGAGTATATAATATGACAAATTAAGGCCGGAGGCAGGTGGGGAGCTACTATTTTTATTTAATTAAATACTTATTTATATTTATATTGTTTCTATCCATTTTTAACTCACTAATTTCCATGTTCCATCTTTTTTCTAATTGGATAATAGGATTGCATTGATTATCTAATACTTATATAAATTTATTGAATTAATTAATTATTTTAAAAATATAAAATAATATTATTTTTATTTTTACTTTTAGTTTTTTTTTTATCAATTACCGTGCATGGCTTCCCTCAAGTACGTTATGGTAAAGTTGGACCATCAAAAAATAATTTTTCGGAAATTTCGCGAGGTACCCTCGTGGTATTGTAATTTTCGCCGGGTGTACAGAAGTTTGACATATTTCGCGCGGTACCCCTCACGTTTACTCCTATTTCACCTCGCGCCCTTGTATGGTTAATTTTGACAGAATTTTTATTCTCCGTTAGTTTTGAATTAAAAAAAAAAAAAGAAAGAACGTTGGTCGAAGAGGGGAACCGCAATCTGGCTTCTTTGACGGCGAACTGAGAGGAAAGGGCGAGGGTGAACGGTGAACTCAGCAACAGGAGAGAGACCGATGCGACAGGTTCCCGACGGTGGCGAGGTTGAGCGAAGCTGGTGGTCGGAATCGACATCGCAGAGGACGACTTGCGATTAGGGAGAGAGGGGCGCTGAGAGAGGTCTGAAGGGGCAGCTCTGGTCTCTTGTTTCCGTCTGACAACAAGAGAGTCGAGGAGAAGATTGGGGAAGAGAGAGGGGCGCTGAGAGAGGTCCGAAGGGGCAGCTCTGGTGCCTCCGACTTCGAATGCCTCCGACATCGCAGAGGATGATTCTTCGAATGCATACTGCTTCAATTCCATATATAACCTGTAACACATAAACTTGTTTCGAATCTTTGATAATCAATTAACTTTACGCTCTTTAGTTTCAAGATTTTGTTGAATTGAATGGAGAGGGAAGATAGTCTGCCTTATCCGAGCATAAACGAAGAGGAGGGGCTCCCCTGATGAACAAAACACAAAAGGCTTCTCAATTCCCCTTCACTTTGCTAATGAACAAAACCCTAGATTACAAATTTCTCCTAATCAGCATCGTATACGAATAAATTAATCTTGAAATAACTTGATCGCCGTCGAGGGGCACATGATCGGTATCAGCGCGAAGATCCAAAGCCCTAACCTCGCCGGTGCCGGGAATGTCGGAGAATTCTCCGGCGTTGTAGGGTGGAGAGTGAGAGAACAACGGGAACGAGGTTGCAGTTGCAATGGATAAGGAGAAGATGATTTTTCTTTGAGGTTAGGGTTGCTGGCGAAGGCGATGGCGTTGCCGGTCTCTCTCCAGTCGCCCTTTCCTCTCAGCCATGGCGTTCGTTCTCTCCGTTCGACTAGCGTCCTTTCTTCCTTTTTCTTTTCGTTTTTTTTTTAATTCAAATCAAACGGAGATGGCCATTTCCGTTAGTTTTAACTGATAAGGGCGCGAGACAAAATCAACACAAAACACAGGGGTACCACGCGAAATATGTCAAACTTCTGTACACCCGGCGAAAATTGCAATACCACGAGGGTACCTTGCGAAATTTCCGATAATTTTTTTAGGGGACTATCAAAAGATAATTGGGTCAGTTTGGTAACATGGAGCTAATGAGGCAGCTGAAGCTGACAGGGTAGTTGAAGCTGATGGATTAAGTGTGCTAAATATATGTTAAATTAGAGTTTTCATAAGCTAGTAAGGTGTTTGGTAACTCAACTGATAGAGTAGCGGATACAAACTAGCTGATCAGATAGGAAAAAAATGAATAGAATTCTGAAAACCTTGGGGTGAGTAGCTATTGAAAATCCAATTTCAAAAGCTAATTAAATTAAGATCTTATATTTAACTTATTTAAAACTATAAATTATTAAAATCAAAAGTTCCGAAAAGCTACATGCATTGCAACATTACCAACCTAATTAATTATTTTTTCCTAAAATTAAATTTTGTGAAAGGAAAACTAACTTGAGAGTGCAAGTACTACACCGAATCCAATTAAAATCTTGTGAAACCAATAATTATATCTTACTTTAGTACTGATTTGTAAACATGTTGATTTTTTAAAAAAATTTATCCTTGAATAGGTAAATAAAGAGCGGTCATTCCGGGGTAAACCTATTGGTGAGCCACCACTCTCCTCAAACTTTGGTAGGGTAAACTTTTTATAGTGACCGGCCCCCTTGCGGGATTTTTTGAGGAGGCTCAGTACCACTTCGCAAAGTGCGATCAGCGGTCGTAACCTCACCTACCTGCACACGGACCACTTCACCACTTCGGCTTGGCCCTACGGATTAGTATACACCGCTTGACCGTACGCGCTTGTGGGAATTAATATGGCCTAAATGCACCAAGTGAGATTCGAACCCAGGACCTCTCCTTTGAAATACCTCACCCTTACCACTAGAGCAAGAGGTCATTGATAAAAAAAAAAAAAATTTATCCATGTATACTACCTTGTCAACATTTTTTGCCCATGAAAAACTGGTGTCTATATGTTACCATTATCCTTAAGGTTGGAGTATTTTTATTACATTTAAAAGACGATGATATATTTTTAGCATACTCTCAAACGTCGGGGTATTTTAATAAGTTTTTTCAATTTTTAACTCCTTAAAAACACGTAAATAAATCAATGACCATCTATTTTGAAAAAAATAATAATAAGTATGTATGACCATCTATTGTGCATGAATAGTAATTGCCATATTTAAAAAAAAAATAGATAGAGTAGTGTTTTTACTCCATCGGTTTACTTTTAATTGATTTTTACTATTTATTCATATTTTTTATAATGATAAAAAAAATTATATAAAATATCAATTTTTTGTAATTTTTTTCCATAATTTTATACTTATTACTAATAAGTATAAAATTATTTTAAAATTTAATTAAAATTTTTTATATTTAAAATGTAGTCTTTATCATTTAAAAAACGCACGTGAATGGTAAAAGTCAATTAAAAAAAAAGAAGAGGGATTGTACATTTAAAAACATAGTAAAGAACGATCTTAAGTCTTAAGGGCATAAGATAAGAATTTAAATTGAGAAAGATTTCCTTCTAAAAAAATAAGATACCCTAGAAAATCTAATTAAAAGAAAAGTTAAAAAACTGTTACTCCCACAGTCTCAAAATATTTGTCATTTTACTTTTGACACGTTTTTTAAGAATGGTAAAAACTATCTAAAATATCAATATTTTATTAATTTATAAAAATAACTTCATACAAAAAAATTATTTAAAAAATTAATATTTTTTTAAAAAAATAGCTTCTTAAAAAAACGCGTTAAAAAAGTAAAATGATAAGTATTGTCTCTATAAGAATATTAGATATATTAGTCCGTAATAAATTGAATTAACCAATGTTGAATTGTTGAAATGGTCTAGGGTGATGCTGGCTGTAGATTAGATGAGGTGTTGGGTAATGAGGTCGTGGGGCCCTACAAACATGCAGAGCAAGACTCGACCGCGTCCACCGTCCACCTTTCTTCTTCTTCCAATCTTCCTTCCTTTTTTTTTTTTGAAAAAAAAATTAAGATAAGAAAATTGTTATTCCTTACGGAGTACAGTCCGTATTATTTTTGTGAGAAGATTAATAAATCAACCGATTTGACTCAGTCTAAACTCTACTGAGAGAAATAGAAGACACTTGCTAGCTGCGGTAATTTTTTTTTTTTTTAATACAGGTGATGATTTGGGTGTAGTTAGTCTATTGGACTATTATCTAATTACATTTTTATGGATATAAATAGAAAAGTTTCTATTTTGAAAAGGCGACATAAAGACATCTAATTTTAGGAGATGAGCAACGCGATCCGCACATTAATTGATCTCTCGAAAGATATAGGAGATTAGAACAACTTTGAACTGCTGGAGAATGAGGAGGATATTCGAGATAAGGATTTAGATCTCCCATGAACGTCACGGCCAACAACTTTTAAGGGCATTGATCATCATCAAATTGTCTCCCTCGATAAGAATTTATGGGAGACCCAACTCCTTCGCCTTCAAGAGTCCAAACTTGATAGCGAGAGCTTACGATGTCAATGCATCTGGAGCTCAAACGACTCATGTTATCGATACTTCGTCAAATAAGAATTACCTAGAAATTGTTGACTCTTTAATAAGTTCTTCTTAACTTGATTCTTAGTACATGATATTACTACAAAAGGTTCTCTCAGCGTTTGTGAAGATCTCGAAGTACGTGTAGTCATCTATTATAAAAACAAAACAAAAAACTATCTAAAGACATGCAAAAAAATAAATGTCAACAAATTAGACAGATGATATTTTTTTTGTAAATTTGGGTCTCTCTTGCAGTTTTCATATGTATCGATGAAGGTATTTTTTTTCAATTTTAATTCCTTTTAAATTTTTTTTATTTTCAACTAAAATGTTAATAAATTAGATAGATGGACATTTGACTAAAAAAACTCCTAGAAACATTTAATAAAATATGTCAAATTTTCGTACACTATTCGAATTAGCCTTAATCTCATGACCATTTGGCGAAAATTCCTAAAAAAAAAAAATAGTCATTCACATCGGTGAAAATGAAATTATACTAGCATCTTAGTAGTGAAGGCACGTCGTCATTTTTTATATTACAAAATATTAGGACAAAACGATAGGAAACATTTTATAATGACGAGAAGACCTTACCGTTTTTCCTGCTCTTTTTTTTTTTTTTTGACGCAAGATAAGAATTAGGTCGGGTCGGCCGCAGCAGAGGCCATTCCTAGCGCATCCTTCCGGACGAGAACAAGCAGTTCTGGATCATCCTCACAGCAGACGTCGGCAGGGGAAACGTGGGCACTACGAGCAAGGTAGTCAGCCACAGCATTCGATTCCCTGAAAATATGACGAATAGCAACATAAGTAAAGGACGAGATATCAGACAGTATATCAGCTTGTAACATCTCTATTGTCCAGGGGCATTTCCAATCCCCCAGTAGAGATTTTATCACCAGTAGGTTGTCTCCTTCGATCAGAAGTGTAGATAGTTGCAGGTCCTTTGCACGTAACAAACCCATTTTGAGTCCGAGATTTTCGGCATAAATCACTGAGATATTTGTACAAACAGATCTGCCAGCAGAGACAACTAAACCCGCAGAGTCACGGATGACAAAACCATAAGACGAGTTGCCACTCGGGAGTACCGAACCATTAAAATTGAGCTTATAACAATTCGGCGGAGGTTTATCCCACTTCCCGGACCGAGTCTGAGCCCTGGTTTTCGTAGCACAACCCCTAATAGCCTGGTTGTGCGTACCGCTATGACTGCGATGATTAGGGATCAACGGACCAGTCGGATCATTGTCTAAACGTTTTGACTGTTTCCAACAATGACTAGTTGTGCTGTGGAACAGCAAGATTTCATTGATAGTTACCTTGTTGGTATGATCGAAAACGAGTTGGTTTCTAAAGAACCATATGGCCCACCAAACCGTAGCTAGAACGGCAAAAGTGTTGGTCCCAATAGCACTTTTTATAGCAGTAAGAGGAAACACATTTCCCGTGCCGACAGAAACAGTGAAAAATCGCGGAATGTGGATGCGTAAAGCTTTAAGCAAAGCAGTAGCCATGGGACACCGAAGAAACAGGTGATCACCCGATTCATTTGTATTGCCACATAAAACACAACCAGCAGGTACAGCCACGTGCGACCTCTGTAATCTGGTTTTGGTCGGGAGACCATCACGGGAGATTTTCCAAAGGAAGTGTCGAACCTTAGGGGGCAAATCGAGACTCCAGATCCAATCGCAATCGAAATCAGGCGAGCCGGTGTTAACAGATAGGAAGGAGTTGGCAGAGGCGGTTGAGAACCAGCCATTTTTGCTTGGGCCCCAATATAGACGATCCGAGATTTGGTTACTAGGCAAAGTTAGACCCGTGATGTGGTCGATATCATCTTGTTTCAAAACATTTGCTAATGAGTCATTTATAAATGTTTTGTTCCACTAGCGGTTGGTGATGAAGTGAGCCACCGAAACTCCCAAGAGATTATCCGGGATGGGTCTCAGTGTTTTGGAACTCAACGGCCTCTCAAAGGCCAGTTATGGGACCAGAAATCAATGGATTCCCCATTTCCGACCCTCCACTGAAGAGCTGGGAGGAACTGAGGTCTGATGGACATAAGGCGGGACCATTGCCACGAGGTATTACCTTTTTTGTTATAACTGGAAAGGTTCTGGCCTTTAAGATATTTTTGTGAGATGACACGAACCCAGATGTTGTCTGGTTCAGAAATTATTTTCCAAAGAAGCTTCATCTGGAGAGCTATATTCATAGACTCCGCCTTATGAATCCCCAAACCACCTTTCATAGTGTCCGAACAGATTTTGTCCCAGCTAACCAGCGGTGGAGCTTTAGAGGTTTTGTTCCAAAAGAATTGTCTATACACTTTGTCAAGTTCATGAAGAACATGAGAGGGTAGCAGGAAAGCTTGCATAAGAAAAATCGGTTTGGCACTCAGATTTGCTTTGATAAGCACCCGTCTCCCTTCGGCAAAAAGATTTGAAGCTTTCGATTTTGTGAGTTGATTTTTGGTCTTGAGAACCACATCAGCAAATGTGTCCTTATTGGTCCTACCGATAGGGCAACCTAAATATTTGTCAAAATTGTTAACCTGGGGAATGCCAAGTACTGCAATAGTAGATGCTATGGCGGTAGCAGTCGTGTTAGGAGACGCTTGGAAGCTAGATTTGTGCAGGTTCACCTTTTGTCCCGAAATTAAACAGTGTCTGTCTAAGATAGATAGTACAGAAGTACATGCCGAGTGGGAGGCTTTGCAGAAAATAAGAATATCATCAGCAAACGCTAGGAAGGGAACCTTGATACCCGGACGACCGAAAGAGATACCCAGGTCCTTGCTAGCGAGCCCTTTGTTATGCAGTGTACGTGCTAATACCTCAGAGGCTAGGATAAATAGAAAAGGGGAGAGGGGGTCTCCTTGTCTTAAACCTCTGGTGGGTTTAAATACTGTGGTTGGTTCATTATTAACGAGGACCGAGTAGGATACAGTTGAAACACATTCCTTTATTCTGTGAATAAAGAGGTCATTGAAACCATACTTAGATAAAACTTGGAACAGAAAGGCCCATTCGATGCGATCGTAAGCCTTTTCCATATCTAACTTAAGAGCAACCATGCCCATTTTGCCTTTCTTCATCCGAAACGAATGCAAAGCCTCATGAGCAATCAGAATGTTGTCCTGGATAGATCTCCCTTTGGTGAAAGCTCCCTGGAGGGGGTGTATAAGTTTGTCAAAAATCTTGGTTAACCGTGCTGAAATTACTTTAACTATGATTTTGTAAATTGTAAAGCATAGACTGATAGGTCTGTAGTGGTTTACTGCAGTCGGGTCATCGCATTTCGGTAGAAGCGTAATGAAAGTATGGTTTGTCTGACGCAGTAACCTGCCACTGGTGAAGAAAGCTTTGACGGCTTTTATTACGGAGGGCCCAACTGTAGGCCAGAACTTTTGGTAGAAACCAGCTAGGAAGCCATCAGGGCCCGGAGCCTTATCCGAGCTCATAGAAAATACAGCCACTTTAATCTCATTATTTGTAACAGGAGCCGAGAGCATGTCGTTACCTGCTTGTGAAACTAAGGATGGGATGACCGCTAGGTCTGGAGACAGATCCGAAACAGGGGTCGAAGAGGCTCTGAAACGAGCTTTGAAGTCGCGGACAAATTCCTGTTGGATTGTGTGGAAATCAGTTGTGGATTCCCCACCGGGAAGTAGGATAGATTTGATCATTTTCCTGCCTCTTTTTACAGTAGCGATCTTATGGAAGTAGCCTGAATTGGAGTCATTAAGTTTGGTATGTTTAACTTTAGCCCGCTGGCTCCAATAACGACGGTGAAAGTCGAGCATTCGTTCTCTTTTGTTGAGTAATTGTTTTAGGATTTGAACATCCTGACTGTTATAATTTGAGATAAGAGATGTCTGTAAACTAAGGAGCTTTTGATCCGTTACTAGAATTTGGTTATGAATATTGCGTACTGTATTCTTATGCCAGGTTTTGGATAGTTTTTTAAGAACTTTTGCCTTCTGAAGCAATTTAAACATCAAAGATCCTTGTGGGTTTGCTCTCCAAGCTTGCGAGACTAAGTTTCTGTAATCGGCCCTTGAGGCCCAAGCCAATTCGAACTTAAATGGTCTATTCTTAGACTGAATGTTGTGACGAAAATCTGTGGAGATCGGAGCATGATCAGATCTAGTAAAGGGATGGATCTGTGTACGAAGTGAGTCAAAAATGGTAAGCATGTCCGTGTGGATTAGAAGGCGATCAAGTTTTTCCAAACAAATAACCACGTCTTTCGATTTCCGTTGCCAAGTAAACTGACCCCCGCTAGATGGTACTTCTAGTAGTGATAGCCTGTTATTTAAATCTAGTAAGCGCGTGAATCGCGACGTCGAAGGATAGACTTCTCTAAGTTTATCAGCTGGGGAAGCTATTTCGTTAAGGTCTCCCATGATGCAGAAGGGAATAACAAGTGACTGTATATAAAGGGAGATTGTATCCCAGAAGGGTGATTTGCGACGCTCATCTGGTTGGGCATAGACCACAAGAACCGCAAAACACCGCTTTGTAGCGTAGTCCGAGTAGTTGAAGTGAATAAATCGGTGGTGAACCGAAATAAGTTCAATGGATCCTTGTGAGGCAGGAATATCTTTCCACAGAAGACAGATTCCCCCAGAAAACCCAATAGCCGGGTCAAAAGCAATATTCGAGAAACCACATTTACGCAGTGTGCTTTCGGAAGGAACCTTATCAGTCTTAGTTTCTAACAGCGCTAGAACGTTGATATTATTATTTTGGCAGAAAATATCTACATTTGTCCAGAAATTACGGCTCCGGATGCCGAGTGAGTTCCAGGTGCATATATTCATAAAAACCTTTTTGGGCGAACAGTTTGTACTAATGATTTGTGCTGGCTTTGACAGCAGCGCGTGGTGGGAGCAAGATGGTACTGTGTGGCCCTTAGGGATGAGTTGTTTAAAACGAGGGGGGGAATCCCAGGATCTGTCAACCTGTCAGTGTCCGGCTTAATTAAACGAGTTACGTAATCGAGATTACGACTCACTTGAATTGTAAATAAGCTCTGAATAAGAGTGGTTCGGCCTGGTAAGACCCATTTATAAATTTTATTGGATAATAGATTGGGTACTCCAAAACATTTAGAGAAAAGCAAGGGCGTAGCACTTAGTCTAAGACAAGCAATGCTATATTGAAATTGTGTGTCACAATATACGGACATATCGGTAACTGTTATAAATGAGTTCAAATGTGGGTAACTACACCAATCTTTGAAAAAATAGTAGACATGGGTGTTCATCCAAAATAGGGAATAGGTACACAAACGATGAGAATTAGCACAATCTATAGAAAGCTTAAGATTGAAATATGAGTAAATCCTCCTCGAGTGCTTGTCTTGTAAAATAATAGTTGTGATGGCCTTGTGGGGCTTATGTGATCTCAAGAGATCAGTGTATGAATTTTGGTGTGTTTGAGTGACCTTGTTGGGTGACATCTTGGTAGAGTAACCATGATACAACCAAAGCAACGAGGACCCCATCTGTCCCACGCAGCACCAGAAGCAATATGGAACCACACACGAGCAACAACAGTCACAAAAGCACCAGCAGCAGCAGTATGGCACCCCAGAAGCCGAGAGATAGAGAAGGTAACTTGATTGATCCACTAGACGTATAGGACTGATCGCAACGCTAGTGGTAAGGAAAAACCCGCAAATAAGGGCCATAAGAAGCCAAGATAGCTTTCTAGCTGGTGTGCTAAACCCATAATTGATATAGTGATAGTCATAACAGGTATCCTGTAGAGTAGGATAACAATCGGAGTAAATTGACAAATAGCAAGCCGGTAAGGCATTTACAATTTCAATTTCATGAGAAAAGGAAGAGTCTACTGATGTGAATGCCGTGATGACCTGTGAGGGCCTAATTAATTTATTAATCTCAATCCAAATGGCTTGTGAGCCAATGCTTGAACAAAGGAGGTCATTAAGCACACAAGTGTCCCTGCAGAAGATGTATATATATAAATTTGGTATGAAATAAAGTAATAAAACATGGTTAATTATAAGAATCAAGGGTTGTCTAAGTGTCAAACTATAAATACAAGGAGCCCGGTAAGGCTTATGTAATATTATGTATTCATAAGTAAGGGCCGGTAAGCCAAAATTGAATGAAGAGCACCCCCAAATGCAGTCATGCAGGGAGCCAGCAAACAGCAACAACAAGCAAAGCGCTTGGCTGAAGCTGATGCCAAGAGAGCACCCCACCCGATTCCAGTAAAGGGCACCCTCCTCCCACCTGAATGAGTAGTCGTTTGGATTGAGAGACCAACCCCTCCGACACTTGGAATAGCCAATCCCGCGGTTTGTGGCGAGAAACTGCGTGTCTGCAACAAAAAACGCGAGGCACCCGCGCTGAAATTGGTTGGTTTGGATGACCTCAAATCCAGAAGCACTAATGGCTTCTGATGCAGGTGTCCATGGAGTTTGTTGGTTTAGGGTGAGTGGTGAGCCGAGCACACCAAGGACAGGAGAACCGTGACCAACGACGACATCACCAGGAACAAGAAAGAGCCATCCTTTCCACCTCCCGCCAGAGCTCTTACGACTTCGATTACGCCGACCACGCAGCCCGCACAACCAATTTGTGTGATTGATACCGAAATCTTTCCAATTTGAGATGAATTTTTTTTGACTCAAAGAGGGATAATGAATCTTGAAGATATTAGGGTATTCTATGAGGGAGATCCTCTTGAAATTGATGAGAAAGGGGTTAAGACAGAGGAGTACCGAGGGAGTTGCTTGAGGTTGAGCAGTGGTCTTGTGCGGGACAAAGGTCGGCGCCGGTAAGCACTTTAGGGTTAGGGGAGGGAGATGACTCTGTGAGGGAGAAGGGGGCGCGTTGTTAAGCGCGTTCATTTTTAGTTAGTTCTCGTGTTGTTTTCACTATGTATTAAATCAGTGGCCGTGTGATCTGAGTGTTGCAGCTACCGTTTTTCCTGCTATAATCGAACAACCACAACCGAAATTAGTATAATTTTCGCATCATGATTTTATTTTTTTAATAAAATATTAATAATATAAAAAAATTAATGTTATAAAATAAAATAAAATAAAAAAATAACAAAGTTAAAATAAAATAGAATAAAAATTAACAAAGTTAATATAAAATAAGAAGGTTGGAGTTAATAAAGTAAAAAATGTACAAAAATACAAAATATAATTTATTTTTTTATCAGGTAATAATTCGATGGTCAGACAGACCTGGCTTATCGAGAGGCCGACAGAGTCGGCAGATGGCGAACCGTCAAACATAAAATCATAATAATAAAATGGTGCAACACAAAGATGGAAAACAAACAGTCACTAGAAGAACAGACGAGTCTAATCAATAGAAGTTGAGGACAACGAAGACAGAACGGAGCCAAGCACAACCTTGGGCCCGAAGCACAACCAAACAGGCCCGGCAAGGCCATGGAAAAATGACACACTGGAGATGAAGGCGAGAAGGGAACTCCGGCAGCGGCAAGAGCACCGACCGCGACGAGGGAATCAAACAGATCGGAGGCCCCCGAAGCACCGAAACCCCAACCCAATTGCACAAATCAAGCACCGAAGCACCCACCCTGGTAACCCCAAACAGGCTGGCGAAATCCCAAAAGAAAGAAGAAAGGGGCGGCGGCGGAACCACCCACCACCACCGAACAACCCCGATCGACCCCAATTGAAGAGAGAGAGATGAGGCAACCATAACCCACCAGGAAACCCAAGCAAGAAGGAGACCTAGGCGGCGCGAACGCCAAAGGGGACTCAAGATGACGGCTGCGCACCGGGAGGGACGACGGTCGGAGAACGAAACAAAATCCGACCACCACACCCACCAGAATGGAGGAGGGAAGATGATCCGACTAGAAACCCCATGATTAGAGAGGAGATTTGCCAAAGAAGGATTTGGTGTGGAGCAATTCCTCAAAACCCCGATGGGTGATTGCACAAGAGAGAGTTTCTCTCTCCTAAGAGAGAGAAAACCCTCTCTCTACCCCTCTAAAATTACAAAATATAATGTTTATTGGGTAAAATCCACCTATGGTCCCTGAACTTTGACCAAATGTTCAAACGGGTCCCTAAACTTTATTTTTGTTCATTGAAGTCCCTGAACTTTGATACTTTGTACACATTTGGTCCCTCTGTTAGTAAATTTGTTAAATATGTGTTCAGTAATGATATGGAATCAATGTATTTTTGTATTAATTACATGAGTTAGGTTATACAATTGTAATTGCTCGGTATTTGTTTTACTAAAGTAAAAAATTAAGCTTTTTTCTTCTCAAAAGTCATCATATATAATAGAGTTTTCTTAAAACAAAGCATATTTTAAAATATATTTTTATCAAAAACACTTTCTATTTTTTTTAACAAATTTTATAATTTTCCAATAATAGTTTATTTTAAAGTATTTTAATGGCTAAAATTTCCTTATTTAATTAAAAACAGAGTTTATTTTGTTAACACAAATATAATTTTTTTTTAGCAAAAGTATAGTTTATTTTTTTAACAAAACACATTTTAATTTTTTTAATTAAATAAGAAATTTTTTGTCATTAAAATACTTTAAAATAAAATATCAACGGAAAATTATACCATTTAGTTGGAAAATAGAAAGTTTTTTTTTATTATAAAAAATATTTTTTAAAAACATATATTTTTAATATAATATAATTTTTTTACTTTAGTAAAACAAATACCAAGCAATTACATGTGTATAACCTAACTTATTCCTTTAATATACCAAAATATATTGATTCTATATCATTATTTAACACACATTTTACAAATTTACTAACAGAGGGACTAAATATGTACAAAGTATCAAAGTTCAGGGACTTTAATGAACAAAGATAAAGTTCAGGGACCCGTTTGAACATTTGATCAAAGTGCAGGGACTATAGGTGGATTTTACCCAATGTTTATTGGCAAGATGTGGACAAGACTATTTTAACAAAATTGCATACAAATCCTTCTCATTCTAAAAAATATAATTACAAATGTGCTCGGGGAGAAAATTTAAAAGTTAAAACATCCACACCCTTCATCCACCCACACCTCGGTTGAGTTGAAGGAGCCACACACTTGTGAAGATAAGTCACCCATATCTTGCTGATTGTGGTAGATTTGTGAAGAATTTTTACAGATCTATTAAATTTAAGTGAAGAAGGTTCATTTACAATTAATTTTTATGAGTTTTTTTAGATGAAATTGTGTGTTTTAAGGGTGAAATTAGAATTAAAATTGGCAGTTGTTTGTGTGTTTTGTTTGATTGTTGTTGATTTATGTGATGCTTCAGTTGAATTGTGAGTAGAAATTGTAACTAAAATGAAAGAAATTGCTTGTTTTGTTGCAATTTGGGTTGATTTTTTGGGCATTTTTTTTTGCGAAATGCTATTACTGTCGGGACTAGGAATCGGAAATATTTTGCGAGGTGGTGCCTTAGGCTCGGCTATGATCGTCGAGGTTACTTAGTGGACTCGGCGAAAGTTGCCGAGCTGGTGCCTTAACCTCATCAGTTGGAGCCAAGTCTGTTGATTGTTGTATAGGTTGTCTGCCCAGTCTTGTTAAGAGATGCCGAGGATGTGTAATAACCTAGGCAGATCCAGATGAGGCTACAAATTACACTCGACATGATATGAAGAGCTTCCATAACCAACTCGGCAAATAATCCAGACGAGGCTTTGTTGTTTCCTTGTTGTATTGGTTTAAGGCTGTTTCTGCAAACCTATTGTGTTTGTTGGACTTGTTTTTTGACATCTAAGATGTTTGTTCCTACAATATATTTTATTGTGTTGTTCTCAAATGTCTAATTTTGATTGAGATATATATTTATTCAACCGTTTTTTATATGAATGTAGGCGATTAGAGGGAGTCCTAAATACTTAAACGGCTCGGCTCAAAGGGCTAACATGAATCCCGAGGTCGAGTCATCATGAGATCCGGGCGAGGGACAAGAAGCTAGGGAAAGAAGAAAAGCGAAAGGGAAAGTTAAGGATGTGATCAACCCTAAACGCGATCGTTATGTACCACAACTAGATGGACCAAGACCCTTCAAGCCACAAATACATGAATTGTTGATATCATACGACGTGCATGTGGCTTTCTGTTTGTGGGAGAATGCCACGGTGAGTTCTTTGTAACTATTCGTTCAATGTTCAAATGTCGTTTTTGCTTAAAATTTATTACAATTTCAATACTTGGTTGATTGATATATTGTACGATTTATACTTATTGTTGTATAGGTTGAGAATCATGATCGTAGGGTATTAAAGATTCATCATAAAACCGATCCATAAAAGTTATGGGTACGGGATAAGGAAGGCAGGTGGTGTAAAATCAAATGTTTACCGTTTTCGAACAATCTTATCGAGTTTATGGATGAACCCCGTATATGGGGGTCAAGCTTATGTGGTGACCTCATATAATTTTGCCAAGGCTATGGTATACCCTCGTCCAAAGGTTTTGAGGTTACTTATTAGGCTCGTTTACTCCCTCAATTTTGTATAAATATTCACGAATTGCTATCGTACAGTAGTTTACACCAATTATCGATCGATAGCTATGGAATAAACATCAATATCAAAACAATTTTATCGATCCTTTGAAAATTAACGTTTTATTCATAATCATAATTTAATTACAATTTAAAGCAACAGAAGAACAAATTTAGAACCAAAACTAAATATTCGTTTGAAAAAAGATTAAGGGCCCGTTTGGTACTAATATACGTATAGCAGATATGGGTATGGGTATCACTCATACCCATACCTATTGTTTGGTAAATGGGTATATGGATATCAAAGTAATATACCAATATTTCCCTATCCTGTACCCATAGTTTTGGTTCTAAATTCCCTTAGAATCAATATATTCAGTCAGCAATGTCGGCATTAGCGTCAGCAAAGTCGACATCCCCAGTGTTGGCATTCCCGTCATCGGCGTCCTTGGTATACGTGTCAGCAAAGTCAGCGTTCCCGGCATCGGTGTCAACAACGTCGGCGTCCCCAACGTCAGCAACATCGACGTCCGTGTCAGCAACTTTTTTAGTATTGGTAAAACATATAAAATTGCTGACGCGAGAATAAAAAAGAATTTTTTTTAAAAAAAAAGTAGTGACACGAAAAAAAAAAGAATTTTTTTTATAAAAAAAACTGACATGAAAAGAAAAAAAACTGACACTCAAGAGAGCACGATGGGAGGCACATGGGCAGAGAAGGGATGAACAATACTAGGGGTGGGCACAAATCCCGCAAATTCCGATCCCGTCCCGATCTCGTCCCGATTCCGGTGGGATTTAGGACAAAATAGTGAATCCCGTCCCGCAAAAATTATGCGGGACGAAACGCGGGACGATCCCGGTGGGATCCCGCAAATCCCGTCCCGTCCTCCATACAATAATAATAATAATAATAATAATAATAATAATAATAATAATAATAATAATAATATTATAATATTATAGAATAATAATAATATATTATTAGTATTATTATTTTGAGCAAATATTATAATTATAATTATAATCATAATCTTCCATTTATAATAACAATAATATTTTTTTATAATATTATTATTATTATTATTTGAGGAAATATTATTTATAATTATAATAATAATTTTCAATTTATAATAACGATTGATTATAATAATAATATTATTATTATATAATATTATAATATAATTTAATAATAATATTACTTTATAATAAAACTATTATTATTATTATATTATATTATTATTATATCATATTATATATTTTTTCTTGTAAAGTATAATTATTTTATAATAATAACAATAAAAATAAGTATTATTATTATTATTATTATTATTATTTTTAATTATAACGTGACATTATTATTATTATACCCATTTAGAGCTACAAGAGGCAAATAGCTAAATACGGTATTCTTTCCAACTATCAATCGATAATGAGACAATATTTGGTGAATCTCGTCTCAATCCCTTTCCGTCCCGATCTAGTAAGATAATGTAGCCAAATATGTTGAACATTATAATTAATTATACAATCATTGTTTGAATTAATAATAGTGTTATAATATTAATATTAATAATAATAATATTATTATTATTGAATAATATAGTTGAGAAGAATACCGTATTCAACATATTATATAAATTAATGAATTATGAAAGCATTTTTCACTTTGCAAATTTATATAATATTTTATTATTTTTATTTGCGGGACAAGGCACGTCCCGTCCCGATCTCATCCCGTCCAGACACCATCCCGTCCCGAAAAAAAAGTGTCAATCCCGTCCCGGCTCAATCTCGTCTCATCCCGTCCCGTGCCCACCCCTAAACAATACAGTTTGCAAATTGCCTTAAAAAAACGATGTAATATGAAGGGATGAACAATACAGTTTGCAAATTGCCCTAAAAAAACGATGTTCTCTTACATATTACATGTACGTTAGAAGAAGTCAAGTTTTCACAAACAACAATCTGTCGGTGAAGTTATATATATATATATACTGCTATATATAGATATAGTCAACACAATTCATTCATATAGTATATTTTTCTGCTACCAAACCCATCTAGTGATCAAGACTTTTGAGAAAATGAAAGAGAGTATATATCAATTATTGATACATGATAGTTTTTTTAATCTTTTTTATTTTTATAGGATATAGATAAATATGATAGCTTGATTGAACAAGGAGATGGATTTGCCCAAGTCGGGTAGCCTAATGGTGTGGAGAAGTCTTATAACTGTATAAGGAGGTCTTTGGTTCGATCTCTACCTCCATCATTTTTTTTGGGTGAAAATCCGATCCAAGTGGATTTTCTCGTCATAAAAAAAAGATGGATTTATAAAGATGGTATAGAGTATAGAGATGTAGGCTAATTAACCACGTGGAGTGGTTGTATTGTGAAATGATCAACGTACCATTTAAATGGGTCATAAAATATATATGATTTAAAAGTAGAACGGTTATAAACTTGATAGAACTAAACTAAGATTGTATTTTTTATATATAGAGAGAGAGATCATTCATTTAACTCTTTTTTTTTGGTCAAGAGATCATTCATTTAACTCTAAACCGCTAAATTAGACATATTTGAACTAAATTGAACCTCAAATCAACGGTTCGATAAATTGGGTCCAACGTCTTCTCTCAAGATTTAGGTTTTTGTGAAGTTGAGAGTATTTTTTATAAGGAAAAGGTTTGGAGACTGTCATATTTTATTAGACTGACAATCAAGAGCATCAACGTACGGAGATGAGATCTAGGAGAACAGTATCATTAATGAGGTTATTGTAGTTGGCCGTGTGAAGAAAAAATGCAATCCAATCCTATCCTGCACTCTATTGACTTCATGAAAAGCACACGAGCGTTGAATTGAGGACACATATAATCATACATAAAGATCTCAATTTCCTAGATCGAGACGACGAGAGCCAATAATAGATGTTAGTAATACAAATGTATTTTTCATAATTTTTTTAAGTTTAAATATATGTTAAAATATTGTTGTGATGTAGGGAGTGAAGTAGGAAGTGAAGTAGAAGATCTTCATTGGCCAAGAGCTACCATGCTGTTGATAATCACCAAGCAATTGCCTTAATTGACACCCTTTTCACTCCGAGATCAATAACTACGGATGCCAAGATACAAGGCTAGAGCCTAAGCAACAACCATAGAGGAAGAAACACATCGTAATATGGCGCCGCTTGGCAAGACATTTCCAATATGGTCTCTAATGACAACTCGTAGAATTTTCATCAAACACATATGTCAAAATAAATTTTGCAATTGCCATCGAGTGGTTTGAGCCACTTGATGTTTGTCTTTTTCCTATGTCTGATCGATTTCAGTGTCTTTTTCCCTGATTGTTTTCAAATTCTTCTTGTTCGTACAGGTCTATAGACTCTACCATGTCATGGCTAATTCTGCTCTTTATGTCTTATCAGTTCGTTTAAGATTTCGTATTTGATATCTTTAAATGTTTTGTTATATGTGTTTGTGTTTTGTACTATTCTTTCAATCTTTGATTCGATTTTGGTAAATGGTTGCATTGCAAGAGAAGGTGGATTGAATCTCTTGGTGATTGATTGGTTGCACATCTCACAATAAGGGTGGACTACAAAAATCTCGTAAATTACGGTTCTGTTCCGGTCTTATCCTAATTCTAGCGAGATTTAAAAAAAAGTTGAATGATATGTGTGATTAGAAAGAGATAAGAAAAAAGTTTAAAAAAAGTTGAATCTCGTCCCAGTCACATCTTGCAAAATTTTCATGAGACGGGACATGATAAGAAAATTCAAAATCTCCCAAATCCCGTCTCGTCCTGCATATATATTAAAAACTATATGTGTGTGTGAGATCGGAAAGAGATATGAGGTTCAATTTTTAACACTGTTCTAAAAATCTCGCCTAGGCGCCGCAGTATCCGCCTAACACTTTTTAGAATACTGATTTTTAATTGATAATAATAATCCTTATTAGTTATATATTTATTTATTTCATTTATAACATTTATTTGTAAAAAAGATCAAAATCCTATATATTCAGATGAGATCTTCGACTTCCATTCGACCCAAAATAAAAAAAAAAACTAGAGCTTCTGATTACTACTTATATTTATTTTTAATATATATATATATATATATATATATATATATATTTATAAGATGAGCAAAAAAATTTATTTGGGATTAGATGTTTTTTTTATAATATATTTTACTCAAGGGATATGGCCCGTCTTATCTCGTTTCAATTTATCACGAGAGGGATAAGGTATTTGCATGTTTCAAGAAAAAAAATGAATCTCCTCCCGATCTCATCCCATCAAAACTACACGGATGATTTAATCCGTCAAATGCGAGTGTCCATGTGAATTTTTTTTTTTTTTTTTACAGTAGGCAAAATGTGGGGATGCCTTACACAGAACGTAAGGGATGACCCTAATCATCCTGAAGGATATGAAATACAGTTCCTTATTAAAAGGGATTGTTAAACTATTACAAATTACACCTTTTGTTGCAATATAATCTGCAACTCTTTTTGCATCTCTACGACAATGAGCGAATTCTAACAAATCAAAGGATGCTGTAAGGATTCTGATTTGCTCCACTTGATGGATAATTTCCCACTTGACATAAGTTTCCTTTCTAAGGACTTTGATGAGGTCTTGATTGTCTCCTTCCACTATGATCTTTCTGAGCCCTCTTGACCTTGCTTTTTGCATTCCAAGTATTACTGCAGCGGCTTCAGTTTGAAGAACAGAACCTGTATTGACTTGCTGATAAAAGATATCAGTCACATTACCTGTGGAGTCTCTGATGACTCCCCCCACCTGGCAAATACCCGTGGGTTTAACCGAGTCGTCTACATTAACTTTATAGATAGCTCCTTCCGGTTTCTTCCATTTCATATGTTGCTTACACTTTTTGGTTTTAGTTTGTTGTGAGCTGTCTTTAGAGTTATTCCAGTTCTTCATATCATCGATCACACTTCGAACAATAGTATTAGGAGGGGGAGGGATTTTATTTTTAAAGATAGATTCATTTCTGGTGCTCCAGATTGTTTGCCAGATGAAGGCAAGGGCTTCAAGATCTGAGGGGTTATTATTGAGATTAATCAAGGTTGGGATATCCATACCGGGCCTTGAGAGGAGGCTGAGGTTTTTGGCAACTTTTGCTTGATAAGAGGCAATGATATTCTTGGTGTAATTGCAACTAAGAAAAAGGTGTGTAAGATCTTCCTCACATGAGTCCCAGAAGATGCATGCGTTAGGGACTCTATTGATGTATTAAGTCTACTCTTAGTAGGAAGGCCATCAATAGCCATTTTTCATAAAAGGTTCTTGATTCTAGGGGGAATGTTAAGATTCCATATTTTCTTGTAGTCATTATTTTGAGGCTGATTATAATTATTAAGACGTTTAGCAGATTTGGTAGTAAAGAGACCCGTAGATTCCCATTTCCAAACCAGCTTGTCAGATGTATCCCAGCAAGGGATGTTGATTTGAGTATAATTTTTAGGACGATGTTACTTGGGAAGAGATCATTCAGGATATTTGTGTCCCATTGTTTGTACTGGTTTAATAAGTTGTCAATTTTCATGTCTGGATCCCTGTTTAATTGGAAGGTTGTGAGATCATGACCCTCCAACCAAGGATCATTCCAGACATTTATGGTTTTACCATCTCCAATGATCCATTTGATGCCTTTGTTGAATTTATCTCTAAAGGAGAGAAGCCTTCCAAATTGCCAAGAGGTGTTAATGTTTGTTCTTTGGTTGATATGCATATTTTGAAGATATTTTTCCTTGATGATATTGACCCAAATGCTATTTTCATCCGTGTGGATTTTCCATAAGAGCTTAAGCTGTAGGCTTATATTTAAATCTTCTGCTTTTCTGATCCCTAGGCCACCAAAACTTTTGGGTTGACATATTTTGTTCCAGCTAATCAGAGGGGTGTATCGTTCAGAGTTTAATTTATTTCAAAAGAAATTTTTATTGATTTGATCCATCTGAAGAAGGGTTCCTTTAGGAAGGAGAAAGTTTTGCATAAGATAATTCGTTTTGGAGCTTAAGTTAGCCTGAATCAGGATAGCTCTACCAACTTGGGATAGGGAAGAGGCTTTCCATTTGAAAAGTTGTTTTTTAAGATTGTTAATGGCTTCCTAAAAAACACAGTTTTTGATTCTTTCATATGAATTTCGGATGTTTGTCAATGTTTCACATCCATATAAAGTCGGGTTGGTTTTCAAATTTTTTATTTTACTTTTATTTTTTCTAATCGGTAAATATATGTTAAAGTTTGTTTTGGTTATGAAATTTATCGCAATGGATGTGGAGAACCATCCCTTTACGAGTTGGCGGTGAATTGTGCTCTACAAACAGTGGATTTTTTCCCTTCTGATTTTGATTTTTTAAAAATTATTTATCTATATTAATATAAACTCTATATTTATATTTATTTATATTTATATATAAATATAATCTTTTTTTTTTATTTTTTTTTTATCCTTTCCAGTTCATGTGGGCTTTGCCCACTCTACATCTGGATCGGGTTACTGTAGGCCCATTTAAGGGGTTGACCCTCCCACTTACAAGCGCGTCTCCATGTTTCCATATAATCTCTTCATTTAGAAAAGTTTAGGATGATGTGTCAATATTCTTTGAGACATTTTAGAAATCTTAACCAATCTTTTTTGTTGCAATTTTTATTTGATTTTCTTTCATTCTCTTTTTTTCTTCTTTTTCCTTTAATTCTTTTTTTTATTTAATTTTTATTAATCTATATAACTACTCTTAATTTACTAACTATTGAGCTTAATTCAAAACATTGAATTTAATCTAATATAACTATTGGGCTAAACTCAAATTTATTACTAACTATTATGCTTAATTTAAATTATTGAATATAACTATTGATTATGACACATCACATTTAAACAATGTTATAATGATATTGATATTATTATAACTAAGTGATTTAAAATATTTATATTTATGTATTATACTTTCATAAGATTTTTTAAAAAAATAATTTTTTGAGAGAAACATAAGATAAATTTAGGTTAAAGTTTTTTATGATTGTTATCTATACAATTATTAATATTTTATAATATTATATATTATTAATCTTTTAGTTTTAAAAAACGCGACATGACACAGGAATTGTATTAGTTATTATTAAAAAGGGGAAAGTATAGATTGGACCCAAATCGAATTAGGGGATGTACCCGAGTTGAATCAAGATATGAATCGATGTTGTAAAAAAAAGATATGAATAGACAATTCACAAATATTGCGATTCATATTCAGGGCGGCCGATTGCATTTTATCTAGCCTTGGATTCCGTTTCTTTTTCTTAGAGTTTGGACTTTGAACTTCAGATTCTCATTCGTAAGGACGCTCTTCCTCACCCTAAATTTTCGCCTTCTAACCGAAAAGAGAGAGATTATTGAATTGATTTGATGAAATTTGACTCCACTACTACCTATAGGGCAATGGGCATCATCTTATCTCATACGTACCGTACCCTCCTTTGATTAAATACGAACGGGTGAGGAACTGAGGATTAGAGCAAATCTATGAGAAAGTCAGCCCTAATTGATGAGAAAGTCAGCCCTAATTGATGAGTGTCCAACATTTTCAACATCAATTAATGTTGATAGTTTTCATTTCATTTATTCGATGGGGTTGACGGAATGCCTTTTGGATGGCTCACTTGTAAGCATTTCAAACCCCTTTGTACGTACCTTCCAAATCAGATGAACGAAACCCACGTCAATCGCCTTCGCTTCCCATTCAATAATACGGCCTACAAGTTTGCCTTTTCTATTGGATCGCCAAAACTAGGGTTGTGTAGGAAAATATGACACGGTTGATATGACATAAAACCGTAACAAAACGTTACGAAAAAGTATTGTTATATTATTATTATTATTATTATTATGTGGATGTACAAAATATAAACTTTACTTAGATAGAGTTTTGTCTATAGATAGATTTACTATTGCTTGGAGTCTAAGGAGTTTATCTCTATATATTGTACCGGTGTAACACCATGAGATATCAGTTGAATACAATCTCATATTCTCCCCTCTTTTATTTGTTCAGTTTTATAACACGTTATCAGCACGAGTTTGCTCTCCTAGGGTTTCAGTGCCCTACTAGGTTTCAAGATTGTAGCACGCTCTCAAGCTATCAAGCTTGTCAATTTGAAAGATAAGTTTCGATAAATTATTACTTATTTTATTTACTTCTTCTTTAACATACTTGCTTATCGATGGCTTTGGTTGAATTTTAACATACTTGCTTATCGATGGCTTTGGTTGAATTTTAACATACTTGCTTATCGATCGTGTTTGCTTATTTTGAATACCTGTCAGTCGTACCCTAAAGAATGTAGGCAAGAGGAAGCGTGTTCGTGATTTTTTTTCAAATAATTGACCGATTTTATTTTTGGATGCATCAGATCAGATCCGGGAGCAAAATCTCCAAAATCCCTAATGAATTTTCGCATCTCATAGTTCGGCAGTCGGATCTTCGAACTGTTTACCATCTATCGTAGCTTTCCTCCATCAGATCTGGTTTTCGAAAATCGCCATCGAAGATGAACATATTCAGGAGTCACGCCGACAACCATGGACGAGCCTGTCCCGGATCTATCGAGACGTTGGTGCGGTCCTCAGTTGGTGGCTTGGAGCCGTCATATGAACGGGATGAGCACAAGGCCGGGTAGCAGCGGTAGCCGCCTTTGCCCCCTGACGCCGCCCAGAGACCCCGCGCCACCCTCTGCCTCCCGATCTGCTCCCGAACGTGGTTCTAGAAGATCGAATCTAAACGATCGCGATGGGCTGGAACAACGACGGGCGATCAGCGGCACCGGGGTAGGCTTCATCGGCGTGGCGCCCCTCCTCCTCCGATCCAGAAGTCCTCGTGGGGTCTGCGGCGATCGTCGCCCGAAGGACGAAGCCGCTCTTGCCTCTGCGCCGCCGCGGCCATCAACGAAGAAGACGATCGGTTTTGGGTTGCAAATATGGATTAATTACGAAACCAGCCCGGAATTTTGTCACTTCGCAGATTGGCTCATATATTTTATACAATTACATAAAACGGCCTAAACCTTCTAGGGTTGCATATTTTGCCCTTGTGAAGTATAGGGACACATCCCCGAAGATGATGTGTAGACACAAGTTAGATGAGCCTCGAAGTGCTGAACTTTATCCCTTGAAGTGGATATAAATTCCCTTAAGCGAATAAATTAACTACCAATCTCATCCCCCGAAGAGGATTATACATAAAGTATATCAAGTGGCGGGCCTATTCAATTAGGTGAGAATTGCAAACTAATTAATTGGCCTAGAGTTCTGCGTCGTCATGGAGGTAAGTGAAGGTAAGTGCAATTTGATTTTTCTAACTTATGTTTTTGTTTATAAATAATTTAATTGGTCTCCCGAAGTAGAAAATATTAAATCCCTCGAAGTGGATGAAAGTAAAGAAATTGATATTATAAATCACTTGATGTGATCGATAAAATTTATCCCCGTAGTGATGAAACAACAAATATCATCCATTTAGCATGATCAATAATTATTATTTTGTTTGTATATTATATTTTTTATCATTCATCTCCCGAAGCAGATAAAAAGACATATCTCCTGAAGTAGATAAAAACACTTTTTTTTTTATGCCTTGCTTCAGATTTGTCTGTCTATCTATATATTAAATCATATTTATTTTTGAAATAATGAATAAAGATAGATTATCGCCAATTGGAAAGTTAATCAAAATAAGACATTTTGATAACATTGGAAATCCGTTTCGGAGTGTTAAGTTATAATGTACATGTTGATCACATAAGAGGAACGTTGACTTTCCTTACTTGATTAATTAGAATTTCAAAAGGTTTAAGACCTTATACATAAGGATGGATAGAATTATGTTATATGATATGTGTTTTAAATAAACCATGATTATGATTTATTAATATTTTGATTTGGTGGTCACCAAAAAAAATATATTTTGATTTGGTGATGGGTGGTGTCATGCGAGTGGTTTGCCCACGGATCCACACTAGGATATCATGGTAAATGAGGTGAACCTTTGAAGATTGAACTCTACTTGAGCCTATCTATGTTAATTAGGCTCGACTTTAAGGCTCATGATGGAGTCGGACCGATTTCTTAATACTAGTATATGCGATCGAGCTTACTGTCAGGTAAGCCTAAACATCATTTTTGAGTTATGATTTGTGCTTCTTGGTAATTGCTAAATGATGTTATTGATTGCACATATATGTTTTATATCCTACATCATGCCATAGTGCTAATATACCTTGATAAGTTGGTAAAGAAATAACGTCATCATGCATCGATTAAAATGCTAGCCTCATCTTTCTAGTGATGAGCTAAGATGATATTGTTGGTTTCATCTTGTACTTGTTACTAGTTGTTTCATATATGATTTTTTCCATAGAAGGTTAAATACAAACTCCTGAAGTGGTTGAACTTGTTTGATCCCTAGTCACCAGAAGTTGACATTATTTATGTATCATGAAGTTGATTTGTATTATATCCCTCAAATGTAATTGCATGCAGATAAGAAAAGACATTTTCTCTCATAGATGACGATGAAATTATTGAAATTGAAATTTGAGATAGTTATTGAACCTATAGTATTTGTAAATGATAGTGTTCATTGAAACAAGTGATAAATATCTGAATTGATATCCACCTGAAGTGGCCGAACAAATTTTAATTATGTGTAGTGCATTTATTTTAAATTACTGAGATCGCTTTTATTATTTACTTGTGAGGTATATATGTTTGAATTTACTTTTGCACAAAACTCAAAGTTTTTCCAGAAGAAACAACTTGTTAAGAGTTGATATGTCGTAAACATATGTGGTTTTATATTATATATATTGTTTGTGTTAATAAAAGTTATCTCTTGAAGTAGATAAACTTATCTCTACATATGAACGATTATCAACGAAAGAGCCTAGATGATCCAGCACATTTGATTCTGCAAACTTGGTCGTATTTGGTTTGTTATTATTATAATTTGGCTATTTGAAGCTACATGGAATTTATGTTTTATTTATCTATTTGATTTGCATTTTATGTATATGTATATGCATTGGAAATGTTTCTTGAAGAAACCATTATGGGTAGATGATGCCAATTTTATTCAACTAATGATGATTTGAGAGAAGAGTTTGAAGCAAATCCTTGTTAAATTGTGTGAAATCGATAAATTTATTCTTGAGAGCCCGAAGACTCTTTATTTTGGGATCTTGTTCTTAATCTACTTGGGTATGGTAGAACTCAAATAAATAGCTAGCTAAATGACGTATGGTTTATAACAACCTCTTTTATTGCCAGATGCAATATATATTGTTACCTCTAGCAGAGGACATAAAGAGGATACGGTGCGCGCGACCGTTGTTAGGATACTGGTCATAATTTTTGAAAATGATTATAGATAATCATGATATGAGTCGACTCCCACATCAAGGAGAATGTGGAAGAACAAGTCAAAGATGATGGTTTACCTATTGGATTTGTAATCTCCCAAACTGTGAATGAATCATCGCATGAAAATGTTAGAATGGTTTAGATCTTGGTACTTGATGATATGGAAAACCTGAAGTTTTCAGGATTAAATAAGTAATGAGTATTTGTATTAAGTCTATACTTGACATAATTAAACCTTATACATATCTCCAGAAGAGCGTCAAAATTAGTCCTCGAAGGACTGTTGATATAATCAATCAATAAATTCATATGAGAAGATGGCTCTAGAAGAGCGTCAAAACACTCTAAAGGGAAGGAGTGATGAAAGATAAATTTGGATCATGAAAGTCGATAATTGCCAGAAGCAGGGGTTTTCCTCCAATCGAGGATGTCAAAAGAAGACCCAACACATAATAAATAGATTACCCATATTGGCAATATGGATGTAATATGGAAATGCTATCAATGAAATTGATATGCTGGATAAATGAGCATTAAGATGCTGACGATTAAATCGATCAAGTGAAGTCATTACTTATCATTTAGGATAATGCTAACGCATGGAATGACCCAGCAGAGTCGTCAATAATAGTTAACAAGCAGGCATAAATATCAAGAGATTGATTCGATTTCGGTCAACAATTGAATAAATTCTCCTTCTTGTAATTTATCTCCAGTAGAGAGCTTGGTATTTACATGTTCAGTACAGGCATCGACATGATCAGTATAGACGCTGAAATCTCCCAAGATTACACTAAGTTGTTGTAAATCAAGAAAATTGATGTATATGGAGGATTGAGTCCCCATAGATGATCAAATACCTAGAGTTTATCACGGATGATAAAATACTCGGTATTTAGGGGGAGAGGAAAAGGAGATCAAGAAGCAATATATTGCATAGAAGAGAAGTAAACCAATGTACTAGCATGATTTAGATCGAGGTTTTGGTAGTAACTTCAAACAATGGTGATATGTCCACTAGTATAAAACTCTTGAAGAGATTTCATGAATGTTGACAATGTTAGAATTGATTATGAGTAGATCCTTGATTATCCAATAAGCAGAGGATTAGTTGGAAATTAGTTGAAAGCTCTAAAAATATCTCGCGACCAGTAGTTCGAGTGTACAAAGAGAGACATATTACAATATGAAGACAAATGATATTTTCATCTTTGATTAGATTGTGAAAGGATATTAAGGGTCCAGAAGTACCATGTCTTTATAAAATTAGTGATTTATATGCTAAATTGAGGAGAAGATTAAAGTTGTACTCTTTTCCTTAACTTTGGTTTTTGTCCCATTTGGGTTTTTCCAAAGCAAGGTTTTTAACGAGGCAACTCCCCTCACATGGATACATGGTATATCCCAAATTCTAGAAAGAAATAATTCATGCAAATATGGATTATTTAAGCATGAAGTTTTTGGACCTGTAGCTCCAACATTGAAAAGTGTAGTATCAATTGGTTTTAAGTGTGTGTTCGTACAAAGGAAAATATAAAGCCAAATTGATTGGACAAAAGCCTATTAAAGGTTACATTAAAATGTATTCACTAGGAGTGAATATAATTTTTGCTCCAAATGTAAATGACGAACGTTGTAAGTGCATACTCATATAAATGGAAATGATCGATTAAAAATGCTTGAAGCATTATTATCAAAGTCATGTCACATGCAATTAGTTAAAGACTCTTATTAGAGAGTACATGAATTACCTATATTTGTGAAATTGGTGACATTTAATTAGGTCCCGAAGTACCATACAAAGTTGTACTCTTTTCCTTAATCTTGGTTTTTATCCCACTGGGTTTTTCCAAGGTAAGGTTTTTAACGAGGCAACTTAAGCACCATTCAATACATCAGATCCCCCATATCAACAATGAAAAGCACACTAGGTCCTGAAGTACCTTCTGCTTGTGCATCCAAAGCAGCTCAACACCAATACATGGAAGTCAGGCGCGTCAAAGTCAATCACGAAAGCATTCCAGCTTATACACATCAAAGAAAATGTTGAGATTCGACCATAAGCTCATGAAGACGGCGACATTAAGAAGAATGAGAAGACTTCGAGAAGGATGTTGAATTCAGGGGGAGCATACATGCACTGCACTCTTTTTCCCTTCGATCAGGTTTTGTCCCACTGGGTTTTCCTGACAAGGTTTTTAATGAGGCAGTACAACAAGAGCGTACGTGGAAGGCTGCACTCTTTTTCCCTAAGCTATGGTTTTGTCCCATTGGGTTTTCCTAGCTAGGTTTTTAACGAGGCAGCTGGAGGAATAAGGAATGTACATCCAAGGGGGAGTGTTATATTATTATCATGGTTTTTAGGATCGGGATCCTAGTGTGGGATCGAGACAAGGGCGTAGGATCGGATCCTAGGATCGGATCGTAGGATCCTAAGATCCTAGACAAAAATTAAAAATAAAATAAATAATAAAATAAAAACCAATCATCCTAAACAAATACCTTAATTTTAAAATAAAACTAAGCTTTTCCTCCATTAAACAAATTAAGTAACTAAAATAGTCCAATAATAAGCACTTAACATTTATAATTTGTCAAGAATAATGTCCCAAAGGTGAAAAACAGATCAGGATAATGTCTTAAAATATGACAAACATACAAGAGATAAATCACACTTCCAAATATTCAATGTCATCTCTAGTTTTAAATGTTATCATCGCAATTAACCACATCATGAACAATTTCAGACACTTAGACGTGGATTTGTCGAGTTGAGTAACGAAACAAAGGGCTTAGGGTTTCAATTCAACGTCTTCACTCTTCTACCTTCAATTTCTAAGGAGATGGGTTGCCAAAAAAAAAAAAAGGTTCATCGTATCCAGAATGCCCAATATCCAAACAAAACAAACACAATTACACAAATATGATGTTTGCTAGGATCGGATATTTTTTCTAGGATCGATAGATCCTAGGTAGATCCTACGGATCCCATACGATCCCATAGGATCCTAGGTAGATCCTAGCACAAAGGAGTCTACATGCCCGATCCGGATCAAAACCTTGCCTAGAATCGTAGGATCGTAGGATCATAGGATCCGGATCGGGATCCTAATAACCATGATTATTATTATTATTATTATTATTATTATTATTATTATTATTATTATTATTATTATTATTATTATTATTATTATTATTATTATTATTATTATGTGGATGTACAAAATATAAACTTTACTTAGATAGAGTTTTGTCTATAGATAGATTTACTACTGCTTGGAGCCTAAGGAGTTTATCTCTATATATTGTACCGGTGTAACACCATGAGATATCAGTTGAATACAATCTCATATTCTCCCCTCTTTTATTTGTTCAGTTTTATAACAAAAAGCTCTATAAAATATCATTTTTTGTTAGTTAAAACACTATAAAAAGTAGATATAATTGTTGTTTTATATATTTTATAAAGTGTATATTACTGTAGGGGTTCTTGAAGAAAATAAATTTTTAAAAAAATGATATTTCATATAGTTTTATTATTCTAAAAATATATTCAATATTCCACACACATTTTTAGAATAATAAAAACTATATGAAATATTTTTTTAATTTTTATTTTCTTCAAGTAGCCCTTTAGTAACACACATTTCTTTAAATGTATAAAACATATACGGAGTATTACACATCAATTTTTATAGAGGTTTTTTGTAAGTATGAAATTATTTTTAAAAAATATTTTTTTTTGATATTTTATAGAGTTTTTAACTTTTGAAAAACAAGTTAAAAAGTTAAATATATATCAACTAATACCAATTGAATGGAGTACACTAATAATAAAAATAAGGGATATAAATGATTTTTTGCACACTTTAACATTCAATTAACAGAAATTGGATGATTGTATATCAAGAAGTGGAATGTTCCCCTCCTCTGTGAGATTTTCCCCAATAACATTGTCCAACAAATCATCAGAATTCAAATTCCCAACTGGAACACTCCTGATAAACTAATCTGGAAATTTACCTCGGATGGCCAATTTACTACTAGATCGGTCCGACAAATGGTTAACAATAGCAACGATTCTACCGAGGATTACAAGTGGATATGGAAACTAAACCTCCCCCCGAGAATAAAAAATCTTCTTTGGAAGATAACCACTGATAGTCTCGCTACAAAGGAGAGACTAAATAGGTATATCAATAGAGTTCCGACTTGCTGCTGCTTCTGTAATGATAATAACGAAAACAACAACCACCTTTTTATCCTTTGTCCATTCACTAGAATGACCATTGCTGCCTACGAACAAAGATTAAGTAAAACCACACCACTTATACCCAATTCTTGCACCAGTATGAGCGAAGTTTTGGCACTTGATAATAACAACAAATCTATCGAAGAACTTTGCTTTATTTGGCAAAAAATTTGGGAAGCTAGGAATGATATGATCTTTAGGAATAAAAAGCCGAACACCCCTTGCCAGATGGCTATAAGAATTATAACGGATCTTAGTGAATGGCATGGTGCAGCCAAAACTAAAAATGTACCCTCAGCGCCAACTATAAAAAGAAGACGCAATTCTAAATGGATCAAACCGCCTAGGGCTACCTACAAAATCAACGTAGATGGCTCTCTGAGACCCACTAGTGATTGCCAAGTGGGGGGGATTATTAGGGACCATAATGGTTCCGTGATTGATATCTTTCAATCTGAAACGGAAGCAAGCTCTGCTATCCAAACAGAAGCTGTTGCGTTTTGTGCAGGTGTAAACTTAGCTCTAGCTAAAGGTCTACGACGAGTCATAGTGGAAGGCGATTGTTTGGAAGTCATCAAGGCAATCAATGATAGCAAGTACGTAAGATGGGAAATTCTCCGGGAAGTGGAACTAATCAGGAAACTTAGCTCAAGCTTTGAAAGAATCAAATTCAAACACTACTACATGGAAGCAAACAAGGCAGCTGATTTTATAGCTAAGTCTAGGAATATTTGTACGTTTTCAAACCTCCCTACCTGTAGGGATCTTTGTAACATCATCCTTTTGGATGATCATGGTGACATCTTACGTCTGTAAGATCCACCTAATTTTTGCCTACTGTAAAAAAAAAAAAAAAAACAGAAATTGGATGATTGGTGTGACTTTGCAAAGAAAAAAGTTTTAACGGATGGTTTTATGCAATTTTAATTTTAAGGGATGGTTTCTTGCAAAACACCCTATTTAAATGGTGGTTTTCTGCAATTTTGCCTAATTTTAATGGTAATTTATATAAAAAAAATTCTAACAAACTCCCTTCTTCTTCCTCTATTTGTATTTGTCCCTTTTTATTATTATTATTATTATGCTATGGTTCTCCCAATCTATTTATACTATTATAAAAACATACTACATCCGTTCAAAAATATAAGGTCATGTTTATCAAGGGATACTAGAGATACTAGAAATACTAATATTTTATTCATCTCTTTACGCCACATCATCCTAGTATCCCATTCTCATTTTTCCCACTTTATCAATAGCATTCCTAGTATCCCAAAATCCATCTTTTCCTACCAACTCAATTTACAAATATACCCCTCTCCAACAATTATTTTTATTCTACGATTATATTTTATATTTATTTTTAATTATCAAAATATTATTATTATATTTAAATTATTTATAAAATAAATAAGGCCAACTATATATAACTTAATATTATAAAAAAAATAAAAATATTTTTTTTGGGCATTATTATACATAATTGTATCAGAAAATAATTTTTTTCCCAAAATATAATCAAAGTTAATGTCTATACGTAGAGAAAAATGAATCTAGTATAGTAATCATTTTTTTATTTTTTTATTTTTACATTTTAATTATCAAAAATTACATTTTAGAGATTTTAATTGGATCAACCAGAAAAAAATCATGGCCGCCCATCATGTTCCACATGTCCACCATCGAAAGCCAATACATTATAGCCACTAATCACATTACACGTGGCCTACCACCCAAATGCTAATGGAAGCAATGAAACGCAGCTGATTATTTGGTTCGTGAATACGGTGTCGTTTTGACTCATTTACCTGCAAAAAAAATTAAAGCTGACACAAATACTGTGTCACATTAAATGCACGCGATACTTGCAACGATACTACCTCTAGTATCTCTCACACCGGATCTTGGGTTTCATGGATTTTTATATTAATATTTGCCCAAGTATCGGTACTTATTTACCCCCGTTAAACATGCCCTAAGTCATTTTAGACATTTGCACACAAATTAAGAAAATCCTAAACTTATTCCATTTATACCCCTCATTAATTAACCACAAACTTCATCAACCAATAAAATTTGAGTAAAAAGTATTAAAAAAACTCATATCTCAATACCTAGAAAACTTAAAAGGATTTATATTTTCAAACAAAAATCTTAGTCTAAAATGACTTATATTTCTGAACGGAGAGAGTATTAATGTAGTGCTGTTAATAATTACATATATTAGATTTTAATGATAATCTTTGATCAAAAAAAAAAAAAAAAAGAAGTTGGGCAGACGGCCGTAGGCGGAGATGACACTGGGAGATTTGTGAAAGAGGCTCGGGAGTGAAGGTGGGCAAATGGTAAAATGCCCACCACATCTTAATGCGGTTGGTAGTAATTTTAAAATAAAATCAATTACCAATTTTTTTTTTTTTTTTACAGTGGGCAAACAGTCGGAACTGTTACAGAAAATGTAAACGTGCTTCGAAATCATCCTTACGGATGATGGTACAAAGTTCCCTATTAAAAGAGATTGTAGATCTATCACTAATGATACCCTAGTAGCTATATAATCTGCAACTTTGTTCGCTTCTCTGTAGATGTGTCTGTACTCAACCTTTTCAAAATTTGTTTCCATGATCTTGATCTGTTCTACTTGGCGCAAGATCTCCCATCTGCTTTCTCTTCCTTTCGATAGGATCCTCATCAGCTCTTGGTTGTCACCTTCTACAATAATTTGTCTTAATCCAAGTCTTGAAGCTGTTCTCATTCCTTCTAGTACTGCTTCTGCTTCCGTTTGAATGACCGTACCTTGATCTATTTCCTGGTAGAAAATATCAATTACATGGCTCTTTGAATCACGAATGATTCCCCCCACCTGACAAGCGCCCGTGGGTTTGACAGAACCATCTACGTTAATTTTGTAGATGATTCCTACTGGTCTAGTCCAACAAGACCTAGACCTTTTCTTCTTGGTGTTGGCATCTTTATTTGTACTCGTGGGATTTGTAGCTCTCCAGTCCTGGATATCTTTAATAATACGGTTAATTAGATTACGGAAAGTGTCCGGGCTAGTATGTTTGAAAATTAACTTATTTCTAGTTTCCCAGATTATTTCCCAAATAACGACTAGATCTTCAAAGAATTGGTTCCCCTGTTTAATTTGGGTAATATTATCACACAAGGGTCCTTGTAAGGAGAGGTTGTGAAAGAGCTTACTTGTAGTATGTTCATACTGGGCTATAAGTTCCTTTGCAAAGGAGCACTTTGTAAAGAGGTGAGTGGCATCCTCCTTTCCTTGATTACACAGAGAGCAGGTGTGAGGGACTCTATTAATGTATCTATTTAGCCTGCTAGTCGTGGGGAGAGCGTCTATTTTAATTTTCCAAATTAGGTTTTTAAGTCTAAGAGGAAGATTAAGATTCCAGATCCAGTTATGGTTTTCAATGTTGAGGTTATGAGTATTGGTAACCTTTTTTGCCGATTTGGTTGAGAATTTTCCTGAGGGGTTAGGCTTCCAGATTAGTTTATCCCGAGCTTGCCATGAGGGGATCTTAAGGGATAAAATGAAATTGGTTATATCTTAGGGAAAGAGACTCTGGATAAGGGGCTTATTCCAGAGCTTTTGGGGGGTAAGGAGGTGGCTCACTTTCATGTTTGGGTCATTGTTATCTATGAAGGTTTCAAGGCATTTATCGGGAATCCAAGGATCTTTCCCGATATTTATTTGGTTACCATCTCCTATAATCCAATGTAGGCTTTTCTCAAATTTATCTCTAAGGGAGAGGACCCTGCCAAATTGCCAAGAGGTAGGTTGATTAGGTTTGTCTCTGATGCTACTATCTTGTAAATATTTTTCTTTGATGACTCTTACCCAAATATTATTATCATTAGCGTAAATCAATTACCAATTGTCTATTGCATCTTATTGTTTAAATATTTGACTAATTTTAATGATAATCCATCGCAACTTGTTGTAGTGATTATGCGATGATAAATAAATTTCTTATCAATACCTTGTCAATATAAATAAATTTCTTATCAATAAAAATAAGCTCCTTATCAATTACTTCGTATTGTCTACTCCCTCCGGTAATTAAAAATTGACGTTTTATTATTTACGCACGTCTTTTGAGGTGTTAAAAAGTACTACTATTAAGTATGAATTTACAAAAACAAATGTAAAAAAATTTAATATTTAATATAGTTTTTATCATTCTAAAAAAACGTACATGAATAGTAATCGACAAGTCTTAGTTAAGAGAGGAGTATTAAATAAATAAATGGAAGAGTCTTGTTTGGATAATTCAAATATCATATTGTATTGTAGGTAATCGGCTATTCGGTTAACGCTGCATATAAATTTCTAAGCCCATCCTTTTTAAAACAAACTTGGCCCAAATCAAGTGGGCCCATCAGGCCCAATAACCTGTAAATTTGAACGCAAATTTGGAAGGAGAAAAAAAAAACGGAGGCTAGTTGGAACCGAGGTGGCCCAAGGTCTACCATTGGTTTTAAATACAAGTTATACAACAATTCAGAATAAGAAAATGTTTACAAAACATGCGTGGGCAAACTGGAATAAAAATAAAAAAATATTGACAAGGATAATAGGAAAATTGCAAACAATACAACAAGTCAACAACATCTAGAATAAAAAAGAAACTTAAGATGGAAAATTAAAACCACATGTAGATACGTACAAATTAAACTTTGATGGAAGTCTCACTTCTTCTGGAGTTTCTTCTGCGAACTTCATCATCCAGAACCACTTGGGCTCCTCGATTGCGATCGGCGATGCACTGCTAAGGCCTAAGAACTCCGTAGAGTCTGAAGCGCTTGCTTTGAGACTTGGTCTCCTAAAGGCAAAGGAGTTAGGCATTTCCCGCATTATGGTAGAGGGCGACAACCTGGTGGTCATTAATGCTCTTAATCGCGTCTGGCAGTGCCCTTGGGAGATCTAATTCCTTCTAATTGACATCCGGCTTTTGCTCCTCCAGTTCGAGGTCGTCTCGATTTCCCATGTCTTCAGGGAAACTAACCAGTGTGCGGACCGCGTCGCTTACTTGTTCCAGACTTCGACCTTGACTGGTCTGATGCAAGATAGGGAACTTTGCATTTGCATCCGCAAGGATGTCATTGGTTGGTGGACTAGGAAGAGCTAGCCTCTTCCAAAATTTTACATGTATCAACAAAAAAAATTGGTTTTAGATAATTTAAAGGCTGAAATGAAACTAAAAAAAACTTAGGTGACCCTTGAAGCATCAGCTGAGTTTCTAAAGTTTTAACTTCTCTTACGATCTTACTCCATAAAAAAAAGCTCAACTTATTTTTTTCACCCACATCAACACAACTTATTTCAATATAATATAATACAATAAATATGAAATTCTCATTAAAAAAGACAGTTACTATGAAATTATGAATTATCCCCCCTCTTTCATATTCGTCCCCACCCCCATCCTATCCCACACTACAAGGTCGGCCCTTGGGGTAGGCCCAAGAGGCGGTCGCCTAGAGCCTCTTACCGAGTAGGACCCCGAGCAAAAAATACGTAATATATGTATATATAGGGTGGTTCGGATGTACTCAGGCCTTACTGTGTATCATGTACGCAAATCTAGGTTGTTGATAGAGAGGGGATGGATGACCAAGATTAAAATGTTTTTTTATTTTGCTGAAAAAAGTGGGACCCGTCTTTTTCCTTGCTCACTTCCTTTACCAAGCGCGTGTACACATATGGAGTGGGGCCCACTCCGATTAATTTTTATTCAGTTAGTTTTGAAACATTATTCGGTAGAATAGTTATACATATATTTTTTAAAACAGAAACAACATTATTATTAATAATTATTCGGTCGTATATGAGTGATTATTCACTCGACTATGTCTATTTTTTGTGTAATTATATTCGTGTATGATGAAGATTCTTTATGTTGTTTGTTAAACAGAAGACTCCATATACTAACGAATAATCATTCATATCTACATGAATAATTATGTTAAACATACGTACCAACCATACTAGATTACAAAATTGATTCAATCAGCATGAAATTTAACACATAACAACGAATAATGAATCAAAATTCTTCGAATAATTGTCCAATTTCCCACCACTTTGAACCGAATTTGACACATACCTACGAATAATTATATTCTTCAATGTTCACTGAATAGGTCCGACTCATTGAGCAATTGTTGACTCTTGTTTTTACAAATTTTCAATCTAGAAAACCCACCATCTAGCTAATTTCACACATACATATGAATAATTATTCAAATTTGGGTCATCTTATATGATCTTATGTTCATCACTTCCTTTACTAGTTAGCACGTCGTGTTGCCATTACAGCCACGAAAAATGGGCAGGTATAGTTGCTGAATGAAGACGAGTTGAGCAAACAGATTTGGCCTAAATTAAGCACAAGTCATTTGTTACTGAGCCCAGCTCAAGTATACATCTATCTAGCTAGCTAGTTGAACGTGGTTGAGGGCCATCCAGTGCACAGCTTAAGTTAAGGTGGGGTTGTTGGGGGGTTTTGACGTGACAAAGAGGTGAAACATGGAAGGTGGAAAAGGTGTAGGTAGATAGACAAACAGGTAAATAGCCGCACAAACAGGTGTGTTAAGCTGCAAAGAGCGTTATATGGTTGTCAAGGCAAAGTTATTAAATGTACATTTTACCAACCAATGCCAATGGTGGATCATCACAGATGACCAGTACTTGAATTGGCTGATTTTCAACTCATTTTTGCACACATTGTGATGGATTATTGGATTGTCAGTGTTATTGAAGAGGTCAGCTAGTTGCTCCTTTGTAGGAATGTAACCCAATATCACTTGGTTGTTTAATTAGTGCTTTATTCACCTTTCTCTCTCTCCAGTTTTCTCCTACTCTTTTCCTTCCCGTTCTGAGTACTTGTTCTAGTTCCAGCTTAACGTTGCCTCGTATATGATTTGCACCTATGTCGAAAGCAAACGTTTCTCATTCAGTGTCTTTCATACCACAATCACCATATCCGATCCTACCACTGCTTCAGAGAAACCAAGTTCGACCTACATCCACTAACTCTTATAGGAAAAGGTTCCGACCAGGGCTATTGTCCAACGGTCATTGAGATTGGATACAAAAAAGCCGTTGATCGGGTCATTGATGTTTGCGAAAGCTACATTCCAATACGCACGAGGGATATGAAGAAATCTAATTTTAGTATTTTCATGATTAATTTAATTGCATTTCAATCGTTGTTATATGACTACTTATAGCAAACTTGTATCCTGTTTGAGTTTTCTCAGCAGTTTGTAGTTTGCACAGAAAACACCACACACAATAATTAGCCGTTATAGCAGGTAACTCCTTGTATAGAAGAGTGATGACTTGCTAACTACCACAGGCATCATTAATGTCCGGTTGAGCAAGCCCTTTCATGTCGGTTAGTTATTTTATTTTACCATTATCATCAATAGATCAACTTGTTTTGGATTACACTACATTTTTCTTCTTGAATTAGGCAGGATGAGAGGTAAAAATCATTTGATCCACTTTTAGTTCATTTTAGGCTCTACTTGGCACGTAAATTAGTTTTTCGGAACTTGTGTTTTGATATTATATAATTTTAAATGAAATAAATATAAGATTTTAGTTTAATTAGTTTTTGAAATAATTTAAGCTTTTCGAAACTTATGGTTTTTTAATCACAATTCACAAACTTATGTTTTTTTTTTATTTTTTTGATGACCCCCTATGGCGGTAAATCCCGAGCACGTGACCCAGCTGACAAGAGCCACGAACCAGGTAAACCGGCTTGCACCGACTGGCACGACCCACTGGTAAGGAGCAAGGCAAACCTTGGATGGAAATCTCAAGGAAAGGGGTGGGGGCAGGGATTGAACCCGGGACCTCCTTCCCTCCCCATTCTCCTCACCACCAACAACTCGGTTTCCCAAACACCATACTAATTAACCTATATTCAACCTAAATAATTCACTGGTTTCAGCTACCCAATCAGATTCAGCTACTTCATCGGCTACTCTTTTTGCCAAACATAGCCTAATCTTATCTATTAAAAGTCATCATCACCAAGTTTAAGAAATACTAACAAAAAAAAAAAAAACGAATCTACCCTATCAAAAACAAAGGAAGTTGATAGCATTGAACATATATTAATTTATCTGAAACACTTAACCTCTAAACGCTAATCTGAATTGCAATATAGAATTACAAGTTCTTCACAAAGATGGTTTAGGTTGGACTACATCACCTAACAGAAGATGACCCACAAAGATGCTAGAAGAGATTTTTGGAACAAATGTAATCTTAAATCTAGTGAGAAAACAAAATCTAGTGATACATCTTTGTATTACTGACCCACAATCTTGATTCTACTATTCTAAAGCCACCCACCTGCAAAAAAAATTTGACTATATATAGGAGTCACTTCCTTGATAGTTCTCATCCAAGTTAAGCAATCCATACCATTCAGCCACCATATATTCCTTTACTCCTAAAACATGGCACTCAAGCCCGCGTCGATCTCCATCCTTCTCCTCCTCAACATCTCGCTTGCAATGGCCGGTGAAGCTCTAGCAGGCGGGGCAGGATTGACCAAGCCCAAAGAAGAGGACGTGAAGCATCCAGAGTGGTTCATCGACCCTGATGGAACCGTGAACATCCCCGGTGTTGGGAGGATCAACTACGTGAACCCTAGTTATGGCAATTCAAGGGGTGGCTCAGGTATGCAGTACATCCCTGGTTTCGACGACACATTTGTGCCTAACCCTGGGTTTGAGGTTCCAGCCCCTTACAAGTCCGACCCATGAATTGACTCGACTAGTCTATCAAGTTTAAGTTTCATTACTTGTATGCATTTGTTATCGTGTCGTTCTCCCATCATGTGATCAATAAGCAACTAGTGCTGCGTTGTTGTCGTGCCTTATATTGAAAGCTGTAGTTGTGTACACTTGTGCTTGATGCTGAAATTCAAAAAATGCTGTTTTTTTCATACATATGCAGCTTAACATCCCCACAGCTAACTGTCTACAGAGACGAAAATATGATGAACACTAATCATGGCAAATAACTACAGCACATTACACTCGCATACGAAGTTTGAGCACACATTGACAAGGAAAAGTATTTAGCAGTGGATCTAAGATTTTACTTGTCTCAATTTTTCATCCAATGGAAGAAAATATATATCATATCCCAACTGCAGTAAGAATGCAAGGTCTATCAAATCTTCAATGTCAGGAGGAGAAAATAACCCCAAAGACTTGAAAATATATATTGTAGCTGAAATCCTGAAAAGACTTACCGCTTGAGTAGGATCGAGCGATTGCACAGAAATCCCTACACTACTTTGGCAGAGGGTATTCAATATGGAACTTCTTACCCTGGAATGGATAAGAGCATTTGCCTCTGAAAGGGATGTATATATATACACGTGTGCATTGTATGTACATTAATGGAGGATCACTGAATCAGCATGCCTATTGTTTTCTTTTTCTTGATCTCAAGTTGCATACTGGTGAATACTTGGATTGCAGGTTCTATATGAAAATAACGATGCAGAGTTCCTAAAGATGAACATGATTGATGATACCTCAAGATCCTTTCTTTGTTGAGTCTTCTCCGGTTGATGCCTCTGATGTTCTTGCCTCTGATTTCTCATTTGAATAGCTGCAGGATAGCCGAAAAATAAAAAGACAGTCATGAATCATGATTACACAGTTGAGTGTTGTCCACGGCTAAGTTGCGGAAGTAGCACTATAAAACCAAATAAAGGGTACTCACGTTGAGAGTATTGTGACCCAGATGAGCTCTACGCAGTCGACCCAAAGTAGTCTTTGTTCGACAGGGATCACCCCATAAGTGATCAAGTGAGCAAAAGGCCACAGCTTCCACCCAGCCTATCAAGCACAGCACAAAAATGATGGTATTTACAATCATTAGTTGAAACCTTTTCATATATTAAAAAACACACCATGATGACTGGATTAACATTCTCTTTATGTATTTTATGTTGTCGTAACGAACATTAGGAGTTTATATTTTGTTAGCAATAACAAAATTCTAGTAAACGAAGAGGTCTCACTGACACCAGTACACCACCTCACAGTCACTGCAGCAGAAGTCTTTGATTAATCAGCCATTAAGATAAGGATTGAAGGACATGGACAGCAATAACCATTTTTGTAAGGTCCAACCCTCAATATCAGCTGTTTAATTCCCTCATTTAGAACAGCAAAAGAAAATTTTATTCTTCACATGGGTAACATAACATCCTTAAACTTTATAATCCTATCTAAACTTTCCACATATCTGATGTCGAAAAACACTCCATTTTAACCCCTCCTCAACTCTTGGAGTGTTGCACATTTCCTAGCATTACATTATGTTAATACTGCAGGTGGATGGAAGCTATAACAACAAATCACAAGTCCATGGATAGAAACAAAGGTGTGAGGGAAAGGAAAGGTTGGGAGTGAGTTTCTTACAGTAAGCATGGGCCAAAAAGTATCTCTTAGTTCTTGACTGATGTTGGCAGGCGATTCTCTACGCAATAATCCCAAAACCGTAAAGTAGATGCTATTCCAAATAGCTGACCATACAGTTTGATCAAAGGCAACTTTGACAGGAACAACCCACCATCCTTGGAAAGGAAAGAGTGCCTGAATCAAAATTCATCAATTGAGCTAGCTCTAGATAAGTAGAAAATAACATAAAGAACATAAAGAGCAAAATTACATATTACCTCACAAATCTGATAATAATAGTGAGATAGGGAACCATGGAGAGTGAATCCAACAAGGCCTGATCTAAACACGCGAGTCCTATCGAATTCAAAAAGGGGTTTACCCTCAACACACTGCACATTTAGAAAGTGAACGGCATACCAAAAGTGTGAGTACCAACCTTATAAACTCATAAACCCACAAATAACTTGACTATGACCAAAGATTCTTACTTGTGCAATCCAATCTCCAATCGAATAAACAATCCCACTAATCACCATCTTGGCTAGGACAGGATTAGTCTTCAAGGCCTGCTCATAGGCTATCCAATTGTGCTCAGGTACATACCTCAGTATCTCATAAATCGTCCATCCCTGAGAATAGCCCACAAACACAACATATGCAATTTGTTCATTATCTGTTGTAAATTTTCAAGAATAGAATTTAACTTTATGATCGGAATCCCCTAGTTTTTATGATTAGGCCTATTCATAGTACACAGCCTATAACAAGAGCATCTTTGCACATGAGAACAAAATCTCTTGATCCTCTACTAAAGAACATAAAGTTCTTAATCAAAACCTCTCTAAGAAGGAGAGCAAAAAGTTGTTGATCATTAAAGGGGATTTAAAGCTTCAATAGAAGCAACCAAATAACCCATCTTAGCTATTTCATCTTCCTCAATCACTTACTCCATCTCTCCTAAAAACCTAGAAATGCTTAAAAGGAAATGGAGCAAAGCAATAAAAAGACCGGAAAGGGTATAAAAAGTTGAGGCACTTACATGCCAGTAATCATGATCAATGGTAAGCAACTTGCTGATAGCAAAAGTACCAGCGGCAAGAACCATGGCGGCATTAATTCCTCTACCAATCAATCGATCAACATCTTCTTCGGATTCAGGAGGGCCTGAATCCATTGAGCCATCAGTTGAAACAACAGCTCTTTCTTCATCTTTTCCCCTTTCAATTTCGAAAACTGATGAATCCTTCTTATCTTCAGCGACTGCCCCAAGAACGAAATACTCCCTTTTTCGAGCAAATTGGGGGCCGATCTTAGGTGGGTTTGGTGTTAAATTGGGTTGAGAGAGAGGGAAATAAATCGATTTCTTTTGGGCTTTGGGGAGTGGGTGTAGCGGAGGGGAATTGATTGTTAGCATGGCTCCGGTAGGCACCATCAATATTTGAGATTGGGTCAAGACGGAACTCGGAAGAACAGAAATCGTCTTATATCGATTGTCCTTTTTTGGTGTGCGATTTTGTGTTCATCTTACCAGAATGGGAAATCCACCATAATTTTTAAACAAGCAGCGTCTGGGTAATGTAATGTAATGTAATGTAATGTGATACTATCCATTTTCCAAAGTCAATTTTATTTCTTATTTTGAATTTTTTTTATCCATCTAAAGATTTTTTTTTTATATATATACAAGGCGAGGATTTGGGATGGTCAACCGCAGTTGATCCATCGCCCAAGAGCGTCCAAACGAACGATGTCAGTAATCTCGGCAGGAACGCGCTCCGCGATGAAAGACGAAGAGAGGCCGATATGCGCAAGTCTAACTGCAGCCTGGTTACCCTCGCGGAAGGTGTGCGAAAAGGAGACCCTCTCGAAAGCGCGACAGAAGTTGAGGGCATCCGATACCATCATCTCAATCTCCCAAGGACACCGTCAGATCCCCTTCATGACATTGATCAACGTCAAGCAGTCGCCCTCCACCTCAAGCCGAGAAAATCCCCTCTTCGTAGCTTCCTGGAGTCCAAACAAAAGACCGAGGCACTCTGCTTGCACCGCGGACAACCTACCGTGGCCTCGGGCACCACAAGAGAGAACTGACCCTTCGCTATCACGAATAACAAATCCAGAGGCCGCAATGCCCAAACTAACCATAGTACCGTCAAAATTGAGTTTGACAAAGTCGCCGGCGGGCTTTTTCCATTTTATAGTTTTCAGTTTTTTTGTTCTGTTTTGGTGGGTATTGACTCTTGTAGGGGGTGTGTCGTCTTCTTGTTCCTCTGATTGTGCTTTTCTCCAACTTATCCTGTATTATTTTATATTTTTTTATCCATTCTTCTTGATTCCTAATGTCATTGTTGTCAAAAAGAATTCTGTTTCTCATTGACCAAATGCCCCAAAGGGAAAAGGCAAGGGTCGATTTCTGTTTTGTCGAGATATTTGCGAAAATGTCTGTGATTATATTCTTGTAAGGTTTGTCTGCTTTGTCTGTGTTTCGGATTATTTGCTCAATTTGTCTATCCATTCTTCCAATAAAGGCTAAAGACGTTTAACATTCGGTAAAGATGTGGGTAGCATCTTCACCATGGTAGTTACAAAGAGGGTACTCGAGTGGGACATGAATTCCTTTACTTTGTAATCTAACCTTCGTCGGGGTCCCATTTAGTAGGTTTTTCCAAAGAAAATTTTTAATTTTTGGCGGACAATCAATTTTTCAAATCCAATCGAGTGGATCAGGGTTTGTTCTTCTAGTTCTCGTGACATAGTCTAGAGCACTCGCGGTTGAAAACCACCCATTTCTGCTTGGTTTTCGATTTTTTTTTCAAAATATTCACTAAAAAATAAATATTTACCGTTATATTCACACATTCAAAATATTTACGGAAATATTCATTTTTTACAGGTTGCACAGAGAAACGCGTGTTGAAACCGTGTTTCATATGTATGTTATAAATTTTAAAACCGAATGAAAAGTGGGTAAAAAATAAACGGATAAAACGCGGGTTGAAACCGCGCTTTATCCTTTTATAATTTTAATTGACAAAGAAATAAAATAAAAAAACAGAAAAAAAGGGTAAAGCGCGGGTTGAAACCGCGCTTCACCCACCTTCCTCCTTTGTGGCACTGGAGACGGAGCCGGTCGGAGGGAGGCGAAGGAGTCAGAAGCAGCGGAGGGAGGCGCTACCGGAGGCGAAGGAGGGAGTCGACGCCAGATCGGAGGTCGGGGAGAGGGAGGGAGTCAGAGGAAGCGGCGAGGGTGAGTAATGGCACCGGAGGCGGGAGGGAGGCGAAGGAGGGAGGCCGATGGTAGGTCGGGGAGAGGGAGGGAGGGCGGGTGGGGAATGGCACTGGAGGTCGGCGCCGTTGGTGGCGGAGGTCGGGTAGAGGAAGGGAGGCAGATGCAGCGGAGATGTGGGCGGGGAGGAAGGGCCCGAGAGGTCGACAGCGGCCAAATTGCCTGAGGATTTGCCTCCTCCGGTGGCGCTCGAGAGGTCGGAGCAGGAGGAAGAGAGATGGATGGATAGGCGGCGAAGGCGCTCTCCGGCGGAGAGATGGATTGGGCCAATCGAACGCCACCACCCTTGCCTTCGAACACAATCTCCCTCTCGCGAACACGAAATCGCCCTTGCCTCCGAAGTCCGAACACAATCGAATGCAGCCGCCGCCCTTTCAAATTCATCCGGTGCCATTCCTCACCCTCGCCGCTGCTGCTGCCTCTGGCGCCGACCTCACCCTCGCCGCCGCTGCCGCCTCTGGCGCCGACCTGCACAACGAAGAAGATAACAGGTGAAGCGCGGTTTCAACCCGCGCTTTACCTTTTTTTGTTTTTTTTTTTATTTTTTTTGTCAATTAAAATTATAAAAGGATAAAAGGTGGTCTGAACCCGCGTTTTATTCGTTTATTTGTCATCATTCCAAGTTTTGTTTGGTTTTAAGAATTGGTAGATCGTTTGTTGTTCTTCAATATGCTCTATGGCACGGATACTGTTTTCCCATAGGTTTATGTCATAGTTTATCCAGTTGTCCTTCCAGAACCTTATGGTTTTTCCGTTTCCCAACTGCTAGATAAGACCTGAGCAGAATTCTTCTTTAGTTTCCATCAACTTCGCCCATTGCCATGATGTATTCTTTTTTCTTGTATAGTCCTAGATACTCTCTTCCTTCAAGTATTTCTCTCTAACTATTTTCACCCATTCATTTTGCGGTTCCGCAATTATTTTCCACAGGAGTTTCATTTGCAAGGCTTTGTTCATGTCTTTTGTCTTCTGAATTCCTAATCCACCTTCACTCTTCGGTCTGCATACTTTATCCCATCCGATAAGTGGTTTAACTGTGGGTCTTTGTTACATAAGAAACTTCTGTTAAGTCTATCGAGGTCGTTATGTATACTTGTAGGGAGCATGAAGTTCTGCATCACATAACTAGGTTTGGCTGCTAAATTAGTTTTGACTAGAATCGCTCGTCCTTGTTGCGTTAGTTCGTTTGCTCTCCATTTCGTTAATTGGTTCTTTGACTTTCCAACAACATCTTCAAATGTATTCTTGTTCACTCTGCCGTTAATAATAGGGCAACCAAGATATTTTTCTAAAGCAATTTGGCTAATTATTTGTAAGCAGGATTGAATTTATTGTTTTTGGTTGTATGTGATCCCTTTCGTCGCTTGGAATGCTGATTTTTGGGAATTAACTTTTTGGTCGGATATCGCACAATAATCATCGAGTATAGTTTTCACTGTTTTACATGCTTCCGGGGTCGCTTTGGAAAATATCATTATATCATCTGCGGAGGATAGAAATGGAACACGAGGTCCATTTCTAGTTATCTTGAAACCTATGGTGTTCGATGATTGTTCACTTTGTCGTTGGAGCTTTCTAGCAAGAATTTCAGCACCTAAGATAAAAAGGTAGGGAGATATCGGGTCGCCTTGTCTGAGTCCCCTGTGAGGGCAGAAAGTCTTAGTTGGTTCGTCATTTACCATAACGGAGAAAGAAACAGTTTGGATACATTCCTTTATCCAACCACAAAACTTTTGGCAGAAACCGAACTTTGACATAATCGCAAAAAGGAAGTCCCATTTTTATCTTGAGATATATCAATATTTTTTTTTCTGATATAATTTCTGGAACATGGCGCGATTTTTTTTTAAATAAAATTTTAATAAATAAAATAAATTAGTATTATATAATTAAATAAAATAAAATATTAATTTAACATTTTGAATTAAATTTACAATAACAAACTCTTAAGAGAATGATGTAATAAGCTCATCCAAAATAAACTCTATTATGATAATATATAAAGATTAACAAATAAATATAGATTATATATATATTTTTTGGTCGGAAGATTATATATTAATTTAATATAAGTTATGCGAATGATTGAAGAAATTCCAAAAAGGAAAAAAGAGGGAGGGGGAAGAAAAAAAAGTGATTAGTTTTAATATGTTTAGGTGGTTTTCGTACGCCGGCTCGCCGGCCTCTCAAAAATCAAGCAAGCCTGATCTCGAATTTTTACTTAATTAAAAAAAAAAGTGATTGGTTTTAAAACCGGCTTGGTAATTGCACGGTGTAATATCACCAAAGGCATGACCACAACATCGACTTTCAGTGTTGGCTCGTGATATGCTAACACAGAAGTCGGGGCCGAGAAATTAATTGTGGACACCGACTTTTGAAGTTGGCAAAAAGAGAGAAGGGAATCGGTGACAAATTACATATAAATATGGGGTGAGAGTTGCGGTAATCCACAACTTCGATGCTCTCTCATCATCGTTGATTTGTTAAAGTAATATTGATCACTTGTCATCATTATGTCGTCAACAGAAGGCAATGAACAAGTTGAGCTATCATTCAACATTTACAGTTATAGTGATCTAGAAGAGGTTGTGACGAATATCCAAGTAAGTTGTTCATATAGCTTAATTTGGTTCATTAGCATTATAATTATTACAGTTAATATACATGTTAGAGAATTAGTGTGATGTGAGTTGAATGACAGTTGATGTAAGATACTTTGATGAATCATAATAAAATGTGCAACTTAGTAGTGTTATATTCATAAAAAAAATATAGCGTAAGTTTACCCTACCGCCAATTTAGATATGTTGAGGGATTGTTAAAAAAACATAATCGAGTAATATAGTGTATATTTTGTACCAATTAGTCCAACATGATATTGTGACAAGGTTATGGTAATAAGTTATATTATGCAGGACCAAAACCAACCTTTTGATGTGGGTATCGATTATTCTTCGATGTTTCAATTTGATGGGTTTTGGGTTGATATATCATATGAACATAAAAGCATGTGCTCGATATATACGAAAGGTAAAGAACAAGCCGAAATTCATTACCAAGCAGACTAAGGACTATTCGGAGGCTTGGAACAACAGGAGGGCACATGAGGATCATCAACAAAGAAGCGAGGCCCTGGTTCGATGGGAGAATCCTCCTAGCGGATGGGTCAAGGTGAATTCAGATGGATCGGTGGACAACTCAGGCATGGCTTCTGCCGGTGGAGTGATTCGAGATGACCAAGGTGCTTGGATCATGGGAATGATGATGTCGATAGGTATTGGCTCGGTGATAGTTTGAAATTAGCTTGGGACAACGGGTTTCGGAAGGTCCTCATGGAGATTGATTCCCACTCGGCGCTGAAACTGATTCAAAGAAGAATTGACAACAATCACCCCATGTCAAGCCTGGTGCATAAGTGCCACGACTATATGAATCGGGAATGGGAGATCCATTTCCGACATGTCTTTAGGGAAGCGAACTCCGTCGCCGACTCCCTTGCACGTGCAGCTCATTCATGGCTCTTAGGTGTTAATTTGGTCCCGGATCCGCCTCAAGTTTCTATTTCGTTAATTGAGGATGACTTTAGGGGAAGGGCTACTCCCAGTTCTATTATTGTGTAGCCCGTTTTTCTTTTGTTTTCCGTTATATCTATCGAGAGCCTGTTCTCGTCTTTACCCACCAAAAAAAAATATGGTATTTGTGATCCATCGGTCTTGTAATCAATAGGACTGGATTGAGTACCTTTCGTTTAGTTTGCAATAAATACGGAGAGCCTTGGGACGGGCGTGATGTCTACGTGAATTTTCTACCTACATCGAGTAGGCGAGATATATCTACAAAGGTTGGATGTCCATTTGAGCAGGAGGGTCATCAAAATGATGTTGACAACTGGACCATCAACATCATATATGGTGTGCATAACCACAAACACTTAGATAAGATGTTTGGACATCTCTTTACTGGTCGATTAACCGACTCAACATCAGAAGGTCCGTCGTGATTCTATGATTGGGATTCAGACCTCGACATGTCCTATGCGATATGAAGTTTAATGATTTAGATTGTGTAACCGACATTCGTCAAGTGTACAACGCTCGAGTGAAGGTGAAGAGAGACGCTACAAAGGGACGGATGGACTCTTTTGCAAGCACTATACCAATACCACCAAAAAGAATACTATATTGTCACCAAAAAGTCATCCGAGGTTGGAGGGAATGAGGTTACTGACTTAATTTTGGTACATCCGGACTCACGCCATCTTCTTAGGTTGTTTCCATACGCCATTGTGATGGACACAACCTATAAGATGAACAAGAACAAGTAAGATTTATCACATGAAATGCACAATTATACTTGCACATATGAGTTTGTTATCGGGCTGGATATCTACACCGCTAATTTTTGCTAGTTTCACCGCTAATCACCACATCGAGTTGCAGTGGGGTTTAGTTTGTATAATCCAGGCCACCGCAACATACAACGGTGGGTATGATCTGACATGTAAACTGTTTCAACCCCACCGCAATACGGTGTGGTGGACTGAAATAGATGTTAAATAATACAGGTGCCTAATAAAGTAACAAAGTCATGTTGGCTTGGTGGTTGGAGTGTCTCTTGGGAATAGAGAGGTCTGAGTTTTGAGGGCTAGTCCAACCTCATTTTATCACATTTTTTTCTAAAAGAACATCAATTGAGCTTTCTAAACAGGCCCATTTCATACAACCCAGCAAATCCATCTAAATAAAACGAAACCCATCGAGATTTGAACAGATGACCTCTCCGCATTCTCAACCAATCTCTATACCACTAAGCCAATGTGTAGTACGTGTTTATAAGAGAGAAAATTTAATTTATTTTGTTTCATCTAACAGACCATGAAAACGATCCACCCCATCGTACTGCGGTGGCTCGTCTGCCAATCTCTCTACTCACCGCACTATTCAACGGTGGCTCGTCTCAATCTCCCCAACCCACCGCACCATACAATTGTGGGTTTGGTTATCCGTAATTAACTCACCGCAACATGGTGCGGTGATTAGCAGTTGAGATAGTAAAAATTAGCGGTGAAAATATCACCTCCCATTTGTCATGCACATACTAATTCATATAACTTTTGCAGGTACCAAATGTTGTTGCTGGAGATCGTTGCAAGCAATGAATATTTTTACCTATGTGCACCTTCATTGCGTATAATTACGTTTGCAGGTACACAAGTTATGAGGATGTATCATATCTACTCATGCCTTACGGTGTATCATGCACGCAAATTCGGTCCGTTGATTGAGTTGAAATGGATGATTGGGATTAATCTAGTTTTTTCCTTTTAAAAAAATGTGGGCCCCATAATCATTCCAACCACGTAAATTTGGGATGTGTGAGTTGCAATTTCTTGCTTCAAAGCCTTTGAGTTGTTCACACTAGGAGGAGACGAATCATGCAGTTGATTATTTGGGATGTGACGTCGGTTCGGCAGCCTTAGGCGGAGGGCAAGTTGGAGGAGGATTTGATTTTGGACGAGGCGAGGCAAGGACGTGAAGGCCGATGGCGGCGATTGGGAGGGCGTCGATTTATGTGTGATTGGGAGAGCGGAGCATTGCCATAATCAGCGGCGGCGAGAGGCAAGGGTTGGTGAAGAGGCGATGAAGTGAAGGTCGGTGGTGGAGCGAGAGGCGAAGGTGGGCAAAGATGCGAGGAGGCGGTGAGCAACTTGGAAGAGCGAAGCGTGTTCTCCACAACTCCCAGAGACAAGCTGCATTAGCCAAGTCCAGATAGAAGAGAAAACATAAATGCTTTGAGAAAAAGGAATTATCACAATTACACACTTATATTCATTATTCGTTGTTGTGTCCGCTTGTTTGCTTAGGGTTTAGGGTTTTCCGGGTTTGCTTTGTGTGATTCTTTTAATGTATTCTGTGATTGTATTTTTTTCAGATCTTCGTGATCTCATCTTTCGGGATGCTCTCGGGTTGGCTAACCACCACCCGAATTTTTATCTTATCAAAAAAAATAAAATTCGTCGTTATGTGTTAAATTTCATGTTGGTTAAATTAATTTGTAATCTAGTAGGTTTATATGTTTGTCATAACTATTCACCTAGACATGAATGATTATTCGTTAGTATATGGAGTCTTCTATTTGACGAATATCATAAAAAACGTGTATCACACACGAGTATTAACCGGAGTGGGTACACATGTCCACTACAACGTGATTATAACTATACAACTAAACAATTATATGAGGGTGAATAATCATTCATATACCACCGAATAATCATATTCATATACCACCTTGTTTTTGTTTACCGAAAAAATATAACTATTCAATCAAAAATTGTTTCAAAATTGGATCAATAAAAATTAACCACGGTAGGCTTCACTCCTCCAAATGTGGTACACGCGCCTTGTAAAGGAAGTGAATAAGGAAAAAACGTGGGTCCCATTTTTTTCAACAACAACAACAACAACAAGCCCATTATATCCCGCTCAAGGAACAGGGTCTGGGGGGTCGAATTGTACGCACCCTTTCCCCGACAAGGTCGAGAGGGTGTTTCCTAGTGGCCCGAAGACAAGACAGCAAGAGACGATGGTAGCACACATCCTACATAAACTATAAATTCAAAAAATTTATAAAAGAAAAACGATGTAAAGGATGCGAGTAAGCAAGTTGTGATAGACGGGGGGAAGGCATGATGCGGTAAAACGTTGCACCCGACTAATGTTCGTCAACCCGGATAGCACTCCTCCACTGTGTCCTATCGCGCGTCATCTCCTCCGAGAGTCCCGGAGCGGCCATGTCATGTCTAATCACTTCACCCCAACTCTTCTTTGGACGGACGCCCTCTGCCCCGACAAACGCCTTCGATAGCCAAATTGTCACATTTGCGCCTCGGAGCACTTGGATCTCTCCTCTGCACATGTACATACCATCGTAGTCTCGATTCCCGTAACTCGGCCTGAATACTAGCCACTCCCACCCTTTCGTGGATAGTCTCATTTATGATTCTGTCTCGCAAGGTAAACCCACACATCCAACTTAGCATCCTCATCTTAGCCACCAAGAGTTTATGTTCTTGTGCCTTCGTTGTCGCCCAACACTCTGCCCCATATAATAAAGTCGGTCTCACCACCACTCTGTAGAACTTACCCTTGAGTACGTTTGAGAGGGACTTTTCTGTCACATAAGACTCCTGACGCAACCCTCCATTTCAGCCAGCCTACTTGAATCCGATGTTTGGCATCCATGTCTACACTTCCATTGCTCTCCATTTTTTTCAGTATAATTAAAAAAAATTATTTTAATCTCGACTATTTATCTCCTCCCTATCAATGGTCCAAATTTACGTATATAATACATCGTAGAGCCTAAGTACATCAGAACCACCCTCCACAACTTAACACCATTTAGGGTGTGTTTGGATTCCATTACATTTTAATTATAATGCAATTATTCTACCTCGTTTTATATGCGCGTTTGTTTCAAAATTTAAAAATCGAGGTAAAACTGTAATTTAATCAAATAATCACATAAATCAAGATAAAATAATTGTATTATAATTAATAAATTGTGAAATCCAAAAACATCATAATTTAAACACCTTAAAAATTGTGTTAACCAAACACCTCCCTATCCTTTTGCAATTTGTATTATAAACATAAGAGTAAATTACACATAACCACCCTTAAATTAGGCTAGTTTTCACATAACCACCCATAAAATTATAAATTACAGATAACCACCCATAAATTACATTTATTTTCAAAAGACCACCCATCCATTAAACCTCTATTTGTTTTGTTTGAAAAGACTAAAATACCCCTAATTCAAACTTATTTTTTAAAGGAAAGACTGAGGTGGCAATTGGACGAGTCGGGTCGGATTCGGTTAGTCAGGTTTCGGGTAATGTCTAATAATTTGATCATTTGGTTGGGTCGGGTTCGGGTTTTGGTTGTATCGGGTTTCGATTGTCTCGGGTTTCAGTTATTTCGGGTTTGGATTGTCTCAAGTTTTAATTATTTCAATATTCATTTCAAATTTTTTACTAGAATCTATCTTAAAATTCGGGTTATATCGGGTTATATCGGGTTAAGTCTTAATGGATTTCGGTTGAATCGGGTTCGGTTCATTCGAATTTGGGTGAGTTTCGGTTATCGGTAATTTCGGATTTCGGGTCCGAAATGGGCCGGGTTGGGTCGGTGTTCAGGATAATCGGTTCCAAAATACATACAATAACCCTAGAGCTGGCAAAACCCAACCCGAAAACCCGACCCGGTTGACTCGAAATCGATTGTCCTGAACACCGACCCAACCCGGCCCATTATGGACCCGAAATTCGAATAACTGATAACCGAAACTCAACCAAATCCGAATGAACCGAACCCGATTCAACCAAAACCCATTAAGACTCGAACCCGTTATAACCGAAACCCGATATAACCCGAATGTTAATATAGATTCTAGTAAAAAATTTAAAATGAATATTGAAATAATGAAAACATGAGACAATCCAAACCCGAAATAACTTAAACCCAAGACAATCGAAACCCAATACAACCGAAACCCGAACCGGACCCAACCAAATGATCAAATTATTAGACATTACCCAAAACCCGACTAACCGAATCCGACCCGGCTCGCCCAATTGCCACCTCAGTATTTCCTTTAAAAAAATAAGTTTGAATTAAGGGTATTTTAGTCTTTTCAAACAAAACAAATAGAGGTTTAATGGATGAGTGATCTTTTAAAAATAAATGTAATTTATGGGTAGTTTTCTGTAATTTATAATTTTATGGATAGTTATGTAAAAACTAGCCTAATTTAAAGGTGATTATGTGTAATTTACTCATAAACATAATACATTCGGAATCCAAACACACCCCATAATTCTCTACTTTTATTTTTTTTAATTTTTTTTTTAGAAGCCAAAGGTGGTAGATCTCCTTTCTGTCACACCGACTCACCTGGTCGAGACAGGGAAATGTAATCAAATAAGTGCCTAGTCTGGCTTGGTTTTGGTTTGTTTGTCACCGACTCACCACCAAACTTGATACCTCTCGTCCACAAGCACTCGCCTTCGGCCTTCCCTACAGTCTCAGCCAGTTAGCCGGTAGATCTCCTTTCTGTCTACGCGTTTGAGTGCTGTGAAAGCTTTTCCCCTTTTTCTTTTCTACAGTATTTCCCATGATCCCCTTTTGGAGTCTCACACTTTTCTCAAAACCCTAGATCTACCGTTCGTCCACACATTTGTTTGTGAATTCAGCAGTTGCTTGTTGTTTGCAGATCTACGAGTAAAGCAGCAGAGGTAGCAATGGCGGCACGATTGAGAATTGTCGCTACTTTCGCGGTTCTCTTCCTCACTCTACACCCTGCTTTCTCTGCAGATCCGCCAGAATCTCCCCCCTCCCCAGCACCAGAAGCCGACTCTGTTCCGAAATCATCTCCCCCGGTGAATCCGCCTGTGTCGTCACCGCCAGATTCCAGTTCTCCTCCGGCGCATCCTCCAACGACGGAACCATCCGGATCTCCTTCTCCCTCACCCGCGCCGGAGACATCGCCGCATCATCTATCGCCTTCTCCCTCTCCCTCTCCCGCGGCAGATTCCGATGAGGCTCCTCCTTCTCCGGCTCCATCAGCGGATGTTCGTGCGGCGGACTCCACCGCTAAAGACACGCCGGAGAAGGAGTCCTCCGGCGGGATGAGCGCTGCTAAGAAAGCCGGCATTGCAGTGGGAGTGCTGATTGGTGTCGGTGTGGTGGTTTTGGCCGGAATAATCTACAAGAAACGGCAAGACAATGTCCAGAGATCGCAGTACGGGTATGCGACTCGGGCTGGGTTGATCTAGATAGATCGTGAACAGTGAGATTTCAATTCCTTGTTTTGGACTTCATCAGAGATCGTTTACTGGTTTCGCCGATATGGATATCATCACATGGGAAACTCCAAACTAATCGAGGTTCATTTACATTTTTTTTATTCTTCTTCTGTTAATTTGTATTTAGTGTGATATGAATGTTGATAATTGGGGCGATTTCATTTGATGATTTGATTTGATTCGATTCATTGATTGAGCACAGTCAAGATTCGTCGATAAATGAGATTTTATTGCCTTCTGTTTCTCTTCCGGCTGTGATCTATTTCTTGATTCTGGAAATATGTTTTGAGTCAAAGCATAGTCAAATCGGGCTCATACAAAGTTTGTTGTGATATTAATTTATGATTTTGTAATATTTTGTCAAGAAATTGCGGATGTGCACACAAACAAGAACAAAATGTGCAGTGGAATTTCCCATTTTGTTTGCTGACAGATTGAATCTGTTGCGCCTAACATAATTGTAACATTGCTTCCTATAGGGTCTGATTACAATGCAGTTCTAAATTAATTGTAGGGTCCAGTTGAGTATAATCTCCACCGTTCATTTAACCAATAGTCAGGATTAGTTCTATTTTTTATTATTATTAAATAACAAAACCAAAGAAAATCTGTGAGGCCTTTTAGTCTTTTAGATCAAATCGACGCTACCCATTCCCTCTCTCTCGCTTCTCGCTGGCCGCAACCCAAGCTCCATCAGTCCATCTCCTACTCCCTCTCTCTCACTTCTCGCCGCCGCAACCCAAGCTCCATCAGCCCATCTCCTTCCCCGTAGAAAATCGCCCCCAATCGCCCAACTTGAAGGATGGGTCTATTGAGCCAAAGAGCGGAGAGGATTGAGATTATGGCTGATGATTGAAGACGGCAAGAAGGCAGCAACGACGTTCGTGTGTTGAGCGATAGTGAACGATAGGTATGCGTATCAATTTGAGGTTTCAGAAATTTAAGGTTTATGAGTTTGAAAATTCGAGATTTGTGGTTGAATTTTTGGAATTGAATGGATTTATATGTCGAAATTTAGGTATTTTTGAGTTTTTTTTTGTTTTAATTTGGTGATTGTTACCAATCGCTAACTAATAAGTTTGATATTGAATTCTTGACCTTCCCAATCTAATAAGCTTATTATGAACTGTTAGATTATATTCTAATTGAATTGTCATATAACAAGCTTAGTATGAAACCGAGGGGCTGCGTCTTGTGAGCATTCCGAGCGATTGTAGCAGATGTATTCTAAATGTGAATTATGTGATGTATGGTGGTAGAAATTTTTTTAACTTTGTGATGATGGAATTTGATACAAAATCAACTCTGTTTGGCATGGGTTACTATTTGGATTAGAGGCTCATTCTCCTTTTTGTGTAGGCTGAATGAGTGCAGGTGAATTGGCAACAAATTCATGGCGCTGCAATGCAAAACAAAGACCACAGTCCATCTAAAAATTTGAATACTGAACAAAGTCCTCCATTCATATCATCAACTATTGTGATAAAAAAACAAAAAAAAAACTTATTAGCTCAAATGGTAGAGCATTGTGCTCACGCACAAAGATGCGGGTTCAAATCCCGCGTAGGCTAATGTCGTAAAAATTGTTAATTGTGACCTAAATAGAAACTACCTAAGGCAATGTGATGCGGTTAGTGTACGTCCAACTATTGAACTGAAATAACCAAAAGGCAAAGCTTTATACTTTCTTACTCCATTCGATAGGTAATGAAATAGCCAAAAGGCAAAGCTTTATACTTTCTTACTCCATTCGATAGGTAATGAAATAGCCAAAAGGCAAAGCTAAATACTACGTAGTATTAATTTATCTCAAGTAGTTAGAGCAAGCCCAACAATCTGTAAAATAGAAAAAATGGGAAGTTTTAGAGAAAAGAGCCCTTTTTGCACCCCAACAGCTCTTGCAAACTAGTTTCTAAAATAGAGAAATGGAAGAACAGGGGAAAAAAATCTATAAATTTAGAGGAAGATGGGTTGTCTGTATAATTTAATGTTTCCTTCTTCCTAGGTAGAAATTTAATGCTTGACTACCTTCACCCTTGTTCGATAAAAGAAGATGGAGGAAGTTGGTTGCCGCTACTGGTAGTGTTTTTCGACCCAAATGTACGTGTTTCTGAAAATCGCATTTGATTCTTGTTTTTGTTCTATTTTGATTTCAATTGCTATTCAATTGCTTTTGTTAATTGCGGTTTGTCGATTGTTGTCGACTGTTGCTGTCAATTTCTAAAAATCGCATTTGTTGTTGTCGATTTCAATGGCTTTTGCTTTCTTCTCCATGGTTTTTCTGATCTATCAGATTTCAATGGCTTTTGCTTTCTTCTCCATGACTTTTCATTTAAGCATGGATTCACACTACGAAGCCTCCATATAGATGCATAAAATGTTTTTGATTTGGAACTGATTTTATTAATTTGAGTACATAAATTAATGGGCTATTTTCATAAGTAGACCATTTTTTTAAAATGGTTTGCATAAATAGACCATGTTTTGCACAAATGAAAAAGTGGTCTATGGTGTTATTTGTGCAAATACAAAATGTGACCCAAATGACCGGTAGCAGGTGAATCAAGAGGGAGGGAACACGTGAGAGGGAAGAGAGAGGAAGGGTTTGGCGCCAAAATGGAAGAGAGAGGGTGATGTGATGTTGATGTGATTATGTGGAACCCTTTTCCATTTTGTATGGTATAAAACCCATACTTTTCATTTTCTTCTTCTCCCACAATTTCTAAAGTAGAAACTCATGGAGAGAGAGAAGGAGAATGTTTCACCATGGAAGACAAGCTCCCGACTTGCTGTTCCAGTTCCAGAGCACGTGTCAGCTTCAATCTGTGACCCTGTCAGTGATCAAAATCTCCGTTTCAATGTGATGCCCCAGAAACCTTTGTTGGCAGATGAAAGGGGTAAGTGTTTTATGCGAAGTACTCTTCATCTATGGCGTTAGATACCCATCAATCTCTCTTCTGAACTTTGGTTTTGTTTTTCATGTGGAAACACCTTGGTATGCGTCACTCTCATCCTCAATGGTTCTTGGGTGGTCGAGAAAGGTACATGGGTGTATGTGGGTGCGAAGGCACTGAAGAATATCATGATAAAATGGGACATCGACTTTAACTCTTTGAAAAACGTAATCAGGCTGAAGGGTGGCGATGGTGCCTCATATGCAGAGTGGGCGTTATCGTACGCGCCGAAGTCGAAAGAAGGGGGTCAGCCGATCATTATTGCTGATGATGACGACCTCGAGGCGTTTAAATTTCTGAACTTGAACTGCGGAGAAGACCCATGGCCCCTGGCGATATATGTCGGGTCTTTGGAGACGGAGAGCTTTGAAGTCAAGCAACCTGCCGGGGAAGAACGCCTCAGTGGGCCACCCTCCTCGCAGAAAAGTGGACAATTTGGCTGAGATTGTTAACGATGACGCATCCGGTAAGGCACATCAAATCCCCTTGTGTGTAGATGGTGTGTTACATGCTGGGGGAGAGGTGACCGAGGTCATACGAAAGAGTAAGGAGCTGGCTGCGATGGACATTCCTGACAAGGGTAATACGTTAGGTGACAATGGAATGTGTTCAGGTGATAGGGTACAGGGTCTGCCTGCGATGGACAATCCTGACAAGGGTAATACGTCAGGTGACAAGGGAATGTGTTTAGGTGACAGGGTACAGGGTCTGGAGGTGATAGAGTTGGGTGACACGGATACCTCTTCAGGTGACATGGGACCTGGTTTGGATGTGATATGCCTTAACAGCGAGGAGGAGGATGATGATAGACTAACCCCCACGAACGAGTTTTGGAGCTCGTTCGAGGCCGAAGGTTATGAAGTGAAGCTCGAAGAAGATTAGGATGACTTGGAATCCAACGGTGTGGAGGAGGACACGAGTATGAGGGAGTTGGTAAAGGAGGAAGTTGAGGAAGAGGTGATGAGGGAACTTGAAGATTTGAAGCCCAGGACTAGCGTCTCCCCACCTACGATTCAGAACATTGACACTATGATGGATAGAGCAATGACTCGTACCCAGGACCCACGACGCAACATTACTCAACTTTCAGAGGGACAATTATTTGCATAGAAGGCTGAGGTGCTGACTTACCTTCGCTGGAATGCGGTCGAGAATTGCTTCGAGTTTACAGCGAAGAGGTCTACAACAAAGATGATAGTCGTGGTATGTGTGTACCCAAAGTGCACGTGGATGTGTAGGGTCTCGCCTTACCGTCGCACCACTATGTGGAGCATCCGCAATTATGTCCAGGAGCAAACATGTGGGATCAACGTGAACCACAACCATAACCGACATACTACGTCTGATATGATTGGCCGAAACCTCGTGTCCAAACAAGTTGGACGATAGTTGTGAATACTGTATTCCTTGTCACATGTTAATATTTCACTTGTCACCTGTCGTTTTTGTGCGGGGGAAAGTAACTCGTCCTATAACTTGTAGGTTCATCGGCACTCGGAAGAACCTCGTTCCCGACCAAGTGCAGGCACTGACGAAGTCTGACTACGGCGTCACGTGCAGCTACTGAAAGGCCCGAAGGGCACGACTGGCGGCGAGAGATGTCAAGCATGATACCGATGAAGACAGTTACTGAGATATTATTCCATATTTGCACGTTCTGGAGCAGACTAACCCCGGTACATATACTAGGGTAGAGATGGACTCCTCCCAAAGATTCAAGTACGCCTTTGTTAGCTTTAGGGTATGGCGCAAGGCGATCCCCGACCTTCGGAAGGTAATCCCCGTGTCACCTGTCTATTTGTACATGTCAACCACAAGGATAGACCATGTCACAAATCCAACATTTATCGATGTGCATGTGCAGGTGATTTCAGTGGACGGGAGTTTCCTCAAAGGTAAGTTCAGGGGTACACTTCTGTTTGCCACAGCCCAAGATGCAGACCACAAAATCTACCCGATCGCATTTGCGATTGCCGATGGGGAGAATCGCGGGTCATGGGGCTTCTTCTTCAGGAACATGCTGCATGTTGTGGAGGACACACCCCCTCATGTTTGTATCTGATCGCTATCTGAGGATCGTCCAAGATATTAGGGACCACTATGTGTTTGCAAAGCAAGGGTTCTGCGTTTGGCATCTATTTCAGAATGCTAGGTGCAAGTACAAGGGTGTGACGGGGCTGCTGGATTTGTTCTTATCGGTGGCAAAGGCGTACACGAGGGCGGAATTCGACAAGTTGTACTCTGATTTCTGCGCACAGACACCCCCGACGGGACAATACGTGAAAGAGGTTGGTTTCCAGAATTGGGTCCGAGCGTTCTTCGTGGGGGCTCGCTACAACATATTGACAACGAACAACTCCGAGTGTCTTAACTCTGTCTTCAAGGAGCCACACGACCTACCAATCACTGCGCTGATTGATTCCATCATTGAAACCACCTCCACGTGGTTTTACAAGCGATGGGAAGAAAGCATCCAAAAAGGTACGTTCGTCAGCAAATTTTTTGATGATGCTCTGAAGAAGAACTATGCGATGTCAATTTGCTTGGTTGTCACAGCGCTCAACCCACACGAGTTCACTGTCCGCAAAGGTTTCTCCTCCTGGGTTGTCAACTTGAGTGCCCGTACCTGCACATGAAAGCGCTTCGACATCGACCAGTTTCCATGCACACATGTCATAGCCGCTGCCAAGTTCCGAGGTATCAATATCTACACTCTCGTCATTGACTTCTACAAAGTCGCAGCATGGAAGGCGTGTTACGCGGATGTGCTATACCCACTCCCTCTAAGATCAGAATGGAGGATTCCCCCAGGCATGTCTAGCATGGCGTGCCTTCCCCCGCCTCTGAAGCGGCAGCCTGGTCGGCCCAAGACATCAAGGTACCCATCCCGGGGAGAGTTTCCCTGCGGGAAGCATCGTCGTTCGTAGTTGTGTTACTTTGCTGGTGGTCCAACGACTTACCTCATAAGCTGGGTTTTATTTTGCACTATCAGTTTTTGAGGTCGATTAGGGGTTGGACCATTTTGATAGGTATGTGGTTAAGAACTTCGTAATACTTTTGTGGTAAGTAGGTAGGTTGGTGTAATTAGGTTTGTGTAATTTTGGGTAACTAGGTTGGGAAACGGGGTAAGTAGGTTGGAGCCCCCTTTGGGTCCATGCACATTTCACAAACTTTAGGTATTGGGAGTTGTAGTTCGCCGTGGAAATTTTTTGTGGACGCAAAGTTACTTATTATGTAAATCGTATATGGCATCAGTATGAATTTCACATGTCTCTTGTTACATTTCACGTGTCACCTGTTATAATTCACGTGTCATGTTTTGAATACCCGTAACTCCTGTGACGTGCACATTTCACAAACTTCATGTATTGGGCATCTATATGAATTTCACAAACTTCACATATTGGCGTTGTAGGTTGGTGTAATTTTGGGTAAGTAGGTTGGTTTAATACTTCAGGTATTTTGTGGATGCATAGTTACTTAGTCTGTAAATCCCACATGACATCAATATCAATTTCACATGTCGCCTGTTATTATTCTCGTGCCACCTGTTATAATTAACGTGTCATATTTTACCCGTGTCACGTGTTTATATGCTCGTGTCACCTAAAATATATTACGTGTCACAAGTATTTTCACACATACAATATCAAAGCAAGTACGTGGATAGAGAAAACCCCTACTACAGAGGAAGTTCATAAAAGTATTACATCTAATGAGCAATCAATGTCATAAATGAGTAAAACAACTAACCAACTGATATGATAACGTCCTAAAAGTTGTAAGCAACGACATGGAAACAAAGATCAAGTAACGACCTAGTGCAACGAAAACCACGCAATCATATAAATTGGAAACTGGTTTATAACAGTCTGTCATGGAAGATGGCCACAGCGAACATGTGCCTGTACACCCCGATGAATGCGTCGTTCAGTCCCTCGAATGTGGGGGCGTCTTTGGTGATGAGTTGCATGAACCTGATGGTGTATGGTCTGCAGTCTCCGCTGCAATAGGGATGGGAATGGTCATATTCAACTGGCCCGGCTAACACCGTACCGCATGACGATATTGAATTTAGGGTTGGGCATGGAATTACCTCTGCTTGTTCTGTGGCACCCGTTTGTCGCGGTGTATGGTGAACTCCTTTGGCACCTTGTCTGCGTAGATGGCCTTCAACTCCAGGTGGGCACCCTGTTACGCAGTGCACATCGCAGTCATACACCTTCACCTGCCACTCATTCAAATTAAGGGCGAGGGCAACCCAATGTTTGCCCCTCAGGTTGAGGGGTAGGAGGACGAGGTCCACGCCTGCCCACAGACGAGCCATGGGCGCCGGGGACCGACCATCGAAGTATGAGAGGACTCTACCACTCGCCTCATACCCGCCGACGTCTGAGTTGTACTCCTTCCACTCTCTCTCCAGATAGGTGGAGAAGTAGGAGTCTAAGATGACGACTCGACGGCCAATGTCATCACCCCTCTCCGCGACTGCTTTACGCAGCAGGAAGCATGACTGGTCGAAGTGTTGCAACAAGTTAACCCCCATTACAACCCACAACATAGTCCAAGTGCAACCCAAATACGTATGCAAGGTGAATCATAATCAAATGCAAAAACTACAATATACCAGCTTTGTACCTCTGAGTCGTTCCAAAATCGGGGCGTCTAGAGGGAGGTAAAGAACTCCTTCGACAGGTCCCTGCCGCAGCCCGTTGACCGCTTCTCAGCGTCCGCACTGGACCATACAATGGAGTGGAATTAATCAATGGGTAACTTTGGCGTATAATGAAGACTGAAATGAGACGATGGGTTACCTTGCGAGCCACCCCTGTAGGCCCTCGTAGTCGGCCGCAGAAACTAGTCCCATGGCTACAGCGTCACCGGAAACGACGGCGTCCTTCCCTTTAGAGGCCCGTGGTTTCTTCGCCGGTGGTCACACGTCCACTGTATCATCCTTCTTCGTCTTCTTGGACGCCTTTCTCTCAAATACCTGACCGACGGTTTAAGATATCAACCTCTGAATTCCCATGTTTTTTCCCATGTCACCGAACATAAAAACCCCTATCACCTAGATAACATCCCCATGCCACAATTGAAAAGATAAAGGATGAATGGCACGGGCCACGGGGAGTGTACCTTGCCATATTCTTCTTGACGGGGCTTCTCCATAGCTTCAGTACGAGTCCCCGTAACGACATCACCACCTTCCACCTGGAAAACAAACGAGTTAAACAAATTTCTATAAAGAGGTCCAAGAAGTGTTTTCAATTAAGTTCAATCAAGTGATTAAAAGTTCAGAAGTCAATTTCAATGTCAGAATTGCTTACCTTATCCCCGTCTGCTTGTTCAGGCTCCCCACCGGCTGCTTTTGAACTCTCTGTAGCCCCTTGGATATGTTCGGCCTGACAAAAAAATTCAACCCTTTCAGTTAATACATATATATCTTGTCGCACAACATAAAACACCATGTCACTCTACATAATTATCCATGTCATCATCAATTCAAAACGGCATTGTCAACTTCCACATCAACATAAAACAAGACCTTACCTTATCACCTTCTTGCTGGCTCGGCTCTTTCAGGAGCTCAGTACCAGTCCCCTTTGCTACATCAACATCAACATCATGCAAAACAGATCTACAAGTTAAATTGATTCCAATATGACTATATTGTTGCTATGAAGTGACGCGGGCCACTGGACCTGACCTTAGCAACTTGTTCTTGTTCAACCTTCCCACCATCTACTATTTTAGTCTGGGTAACGTCATACACCTGAACGTGGAAAACAAAAACATTCTTGCAAGTGAACCCCCTGAATCCCGTGTCACACAACAGAGCACAACATGTCATCCAAAAATAAACTCACCTCCTCCTTCTTCTTTCGTGCCCCCGATACTTTGTCATCAGCATCGTTTTTTCCAACTTTCTCACCAGCGATGTCCTCCGCGTACGTCTCACCCAAAAGTCCGTGTCCAGATCCATCTTTCTCTTTCTCAACATCTCCAACATCGTTTTCACTATCCCTTACTATTTCTTCCTTGCCTCTTCCCATCCATTTACCATCCCGCAGTTCATGGACCGTCTCATCCAACACTTTTATCTGCACACAATAAGTTTTTACAATCAATCCTACATACTAAGTTCAACAAACCAGATCACAAAACCACCATCGGTTTTTCATAATGTATATATTTCCCGTGTCACCTACTGTATGTCCCATTTCAATAGTCTATTTACCCCAGTCACTTAAGTTATTCAAATTATGCAGAAAATAATGCGAAAGAATGAAGTACCTTCTCATCCATCTTCTCCATACACGTTGACATGCCTGACAAGGTATCCATCATCTTCTCGAGTGTCTTCACTACGTTATCCCCCGCACCGTCCGTCTCCTCAGCTCGTGCACTAGTTCTTACGGGGGGTGGGGGTGTCAACAAGAGCATCGTAATGGTGCGCCAATGGCCGCACAATGTCGTCAAAAAGGGGGTCAGGCTCCTCATCCCGATGGTTGCACCCATCTAACACTAACAGCTTGCCCTTCTCCGGCAGTAGCACTGGGTTCTCAATAACCGTGATGATTTGCTCCCCCTCCGGGTCCATGCGTTTGACAATGCTGTCATACGCAAGGTTGTCTTCGTTGGTGAACCACCTCGTGCACCGAGGGCTCGACTTCTGTGACAGCTTGTTCGCAAACACGGCGCCGAAGTCCGGAATGGATTCATATAGCCAAATCTGCAAGCCATCCGCAATCCATTTAGAAACCTACACCGCATAATGGAGTAAAGTAGCATGAGGGTGGTAGATAAGGTTACCTGGAAGGCCATCGGATAGCCCATCAGCCCGTATCCAACGCGGTCGTTGCTCTTAGGATCGGGCTTCAAGTTAGCCAACCGGCGCTCAACGGCACCGGAGAGCGAATTGTGTTTGGTCTCGTAAACAAGCCTCCCCCATGGGTATGTCAGGAAGCGTTCGACATTCTCCACGAGCCTGACAATCCACCCCCGCTATTCTTACTTCTTTCGTTTCATGATCTAGGCGGCTACCCTGTCTCATATGGGTCGTAGATCAGGTGAGCCGCAAGGCGCCTGTGCTTGAACGACGGCATTCCAAGAAGAATAAGGTAAAAAGAAAGGATCCGGGTTGACGGAGTACATGTAGAAAGCAAAATGATGCATTCATCTTCACAGACATGTCTATTTCACCCCCCCCCCCACACCCCCAACAGCACTGCCTCCACGATGAAGAGGAGAACGAGCTTGAATCTCTTCCTTGCGCTCGGCTCCTTCAGCAGACATCTCTTCAAGGCGAACTCAAGCTCACCCACCTTCATGCTCTCCGTTTCGAAGAAGTCCTTCACAGCTTTGTTGTCCTCCTCCATCACCATCCGCTTCACTCGGCCACACTGGAGCCTCGTGACAATGGCAAACTCCTTCATCAAAAAACACCGCAGCTTCCCCTAAATCAAATACCAGGTCTCCCATCGCTTCTTCGTCAGCACTTGACGTTGTAGTGCGTAATGCACTAGTTGGGACGAGAATTGGCATCGGTTCGCCAGCTCGATGATCCCGCAAAACTGGTTGTCTAGCAGCTTATCCCAATCGTAGGGGTCGACGTAGTTGTCGATGTTGGCAAGCATCGACAACCTCGACCCTTGGTTTACCCGTGCCCGGAAGTGCTTTTCTTCCGGGACACAGTAACGGGGCTCTCGCTGTTTGTCACTCTTTGCATTTTTAGTCCGAACCATTAGTCTCCTACAGTTTAAGAGCAACAATCAGTTTTCCAGATATTTGATATTCCATGCCACACAGTTTCTAAACTCATGTCACCAATGTCAGACATTTCCTAATTACCTATGATGCCATACATTCCACATCAACTCCCGAAATCTCAAATTCAAACTAATGAAAATGCGTTTACCATACCTAATACCAATCGAACTCCACACCCAATGTCACCCAATTCCGCTTTCAGATTCTAAGCCCCTGTCACCCAAATTCCACACCCATGTCACCCCTTTTCTCTTTCCCACACCAGATTTCGAAATTAAACAAATGTAAAACCTCAATCCTTCTTCTTCAATCAACCCCCTAATCTTCCCCATTCCCAATTTCGACTCCCACCATTGTCATCCTCTTCGGCCTTCCTAAACCCTAACCGCCGGTTTACCCTATCCATACCCCAAAACCGCCCTCATCTTCCTTCAATCGCAACCACCATTGTTACCCCTCCACAACCCATCAATCAACCCACCTTTGACATTCAATCCCTTACCACCATAGTAGGTTTCTTCAACCACCCACCTCACACCCCAGATTCGAAGAAAACGGACAACAGAGAAAACCTTGGAAAGGGGGCGTACCTTTACAGTTTCCTCCCGACGTTCTTCTCTTCTCCGACAGTTCCCGGTCGACGATCGTAGCAGTGGTAAGGTGTGGTGACCGGCGTCTCTTCTTCCTCCCCCTTTCGAACGGTTTTGTTTTTTGAAATGGAGAGGTGGAGTGCCCGATGGATCGAGAGAGAGAGTTATGATTTCTTTTCTTTTTCCTCCCGGTGGCATTAAATGTCTGTCAACTCATCCAATTTTTTTTTGTTTTTCTTTTTTTTCCTTCCCCGCCTAAAATCGGCTACAACAGGTGTGGTTTTGGGCACATTTGTGCAAAAAATTGGAAAAGGGTTTATTTTTACAATTTTTCCCCGCCCTGTGCTACTTTTGCAAGTTTGGCAGAAAATTGATCTATCTATGACCATTTTGCCTAAATTAATTGGAAGTAATGTGTAAAATTTGATCTTTGAAGATCATACGGTAATGGGTGAATCAAAATTGTTACCTTCTGTAAAATATAATGGGAAGAGGGGGAGGTGTTGGTGCGAGACTATGGATGAGTCAGGACTTTTTTTTTAAAAAAAAAATACACTAATCCTAACAATTGATGTAATCTAATGGTTGAAGATTGACAAACTACACCGTACAGTTATTTTAGAACTGGACCGGAACCGCATCCGATTACAACATACTCCCAAAGAACTTAAACGTTTGTTCACATTCAAACAAATCAGATAAAGGATAAAAACTTATACTCCATATTAATTCCTACTAGCCTAAACACTACAAGATGTAATTTCTATGGCCTTAGAGCTAGGATTAGGGAGGTCTATAATCACCCCATGAACTTCCCTCTGCAGCCCCAATAAGCCTCGATGCATTCTTGGTGATGCAGCAGTTGGAACGATCTATGCGTTCTCTGGCACTAGAATCACCGGAGAATGACCTGAGATGCTAATCACAAAACATTTATGTTCATGCCAATTGATGGATGTGGGATTAGGAAGGACAAATCTTCCAGTTGATGTTGGCGGTCCTAGTTCGAGTTGGGGCTCTGACGTCCGGCGTCGGGTCTGCTTGGGGTCGAGGCGGTGTGCATCGAGGTGACTCCGTATTCCGGAATTTTCCTTGGAGGATCGTTTTCATCCTCCACAGGGACTCCTGATGTACCGCTAGCCAGCGGTATTGCTTGGTGACGCTTGGCTTCGGGTTTAGTCTATGTTCGTCTGGCCCTCGAATTATTTCCTATTAAAAAAAACTAGGCCAACTAACCTACCCTATGTTTTTTTTATACAAGTAATAATTTTGATAGGGTCGGTCCCTTCTAGATCGCCGTCCAATATCATCCTTGCGAATGAGAATGTTAAGGATTCATGTTCGAGCCGATCTCTGGCACAACATATGTGAGAAAAAGGTGTGCAATGCAGTTGACACACATATTGAGCTCCCGAAAGTTGTGCGTGATGCTCACTATCTCAAATGAAAACAGAAGAAGAATATCAGTAATGAGCATTTTTCTTCCCATGGGCATGATCAACGACCATCGAGGGCATTGATCACGATCAAGCTATCTCCTTCCACTTGAATTCTTGACAGTTCAAGATTCTTCGCCTTTGAGATCCCCAACTTGAGGCTCATAGTTTCCGTCATAAGTGTAGAGCAATGTCGAAGTTGCATCCCACCACAGTCCATCATCGATCCTAGGTGGTTTCGAATAATGAAGCCCACACTAGTGAAAAATTGCTGGTACCATCAAAGTTAATTTTGAAAGTTTCATCTAGTGCTTTGTTGCATCTCATATGCTTTCTTTGTCGTGGCGCCAGTGTGTTCAACGGTTTCTTGTCATCTAATTTATCCACACTTTTTTTCTTCTCCCAGTTCATAAGCGTTTCCGTGCAAAACATTCCATTTTTTGTATTGTCGTTGTGTTTGCATTGTGAAAGATTTTTCCGTTGCAGTTGAACCATAGGCTCCAGTGCTCCACCATGTTGTTGCAAGTACTTTTGTTATAGTGTATTTAGGTTGTCGAAAATATTTGTAATATTTCTTTTGATGTCTTGATCACTTATGATTATGTCTGCTATGATTTGATCAATTGAGGGGTCTATTATCCGGATCAGACTTCTACTGTGATGACACATCTGATGAATAGGTGCATGGGTGTTTCTTCAAATTGTTCACATAGCTCACGTAGCTAGGATTACTACCCGTCTGTCAATTAGTCTGGTTTTAGTTGGGATTTCATTCTTCCACACCTTCATAGAAAATTCTTTATTTTGGGGGAAATATGGATTTTTCATTCCATGCAGTTTTATTGAAGTCATTCCTGCTTCTATTTGTAATGTGTCTTAGCACACTGGCCATTGTGAACCATTCATTCTTGTTGTTTCTCCAATATAATCTATCTTCAATCGGATTTTCGAAATGAGTATCCCTTTGCTTTTCTGGATGATTAAGGGTGAAGTACGTTTGTTAATTCCATAGTATTCCGTTCCGATCTCTGCTTATATATATTTCTCAACTTTCTGGACTATTGAAAGACATCTTTCTTTTGATGTGAACTCATCAACCCATCTGTCTATTTAAAAGTTGATTTTTTTCCATTTCCAACTTGCAAGATAAGTTCTTTGTACAATTCTTCCTTTATATCCCTAAGTTTCATCCATTGTCATGAGGCATCTCCTTTTTTCTGGTAGTTTAGTATATATTCGTTCTTTAGATATTTATTTAAGATTATCTGTACCCATGAGTTATGTGGTTCCGCAAGGATTTTCCATAAAAGTTTCATTTGAAGGGTCGTTGGTTTTGTGAATTCCAATTCCTCACTCCTGTTTTCTTCTACAAACCTTTTTTTTTCTTAAATGTGTGGAAAATTTCATGAATAATGAGGATATTATCTTGTATTGCTTTCCTTTCTATAAAAGCACCTTGTAATGGGTGTGTATAGGTTGATCGGTAGTTAGTTGTTGTTGGATTTTCAATTTAAGGAATCAATGTAATAAATGTGTGGTTATTTTGTTTAAGGATTTTACCGAACTAAATAAGTATTTCTAATAAAATTTTACAGTCATTTCATCTGATCTTGGTGATTTCTCTTTTCCAATTTTAAACATAGCGTTCTTGGTTTCTAGGTTCGTGACTTCTTTAATCAGCATCTCATTGTCTCTATCATCTATTTATCTGTTTCAAGGCAGTTTTCTAGTCTAGTGTTATCAATCATGTATTTCTTGAAACGTAGGATAAAATTCTCTCTTATTTCGGCTCTTACATTTTCTTCTCCCGTAATAGTTTGTCCCTCCATGGTGCACCATTATGTTATGTTCTTTCTATTTCCTCCCCAGATACCACTTTGTGATACTGAAATAATAGCAGCTGAGCTTCTTCTTATCATAACTGCTAAGAAGCCGTGCAAATGGTTAACACAGCTGCTGATAGCATCACAATTCATTCATCCCCAAAAGGGTGATAACGACAAAAATGTTGTAGGTTGGAACCGAGAACCAACGATGAAGGCATCGGATATCTCGAGAGCTGAGACAATGTCTAATGCTAACGGTACAAGTCCATACCATGGGTTCTTTTCTTTCTCTATGAAATTTATTCCCAACGCTTCAATAGTTCAATGTTTCTAAAATATTCACCCTTTTCCTCCTAAACTGACTGTCTAGTTTCAACTAGATCATGTACATCCCATAAAAACTACTTCAACCCAATGATTAGCCTATTAGAAAATTACTTCAAATTGACCTTAACCTAAACAAAAAAGTGCATCACCATTTAAAAAGAAGGTGCTGTATGTACCGAATTTCCTTCCTTCACTTGATTTGGGGATGTTGTTGCAGATGGTCTTCCATGCTAACAGACTCTGGATGTAACATGCTGTACATGAAACTGGTTGCCTTCATTCTTTCTTCAACCGTCATATGAGGAAAGCGAGCATAGAACTCTTCCATTGTCACATCTTCATGTCGTCTTATCACTAGCATTTTTTTAGCTTCTTGATCAACCTCCTGAAAATCGAGTGTCCTCCACATCGGATGAATCACGTCCAACTCGATGAGATGTTGCTCTCTCACATATACGGCGATCTGATGGAAACATGGAAGGCCTTGCGTGACTGGTAACGTACAATCGCATGTCCCCAAAACTCCTTTTTGTAGGAGTTTATACTCTTCCATCAATAAATCCAACGCCTTCTCAGAGACAGTCTTCTGCAACAGCCTGAAGCAACTGACATTCGCAACTTCATGTCGGACATGACTCCGTGAATGCTCAAATGCAGCCTTCAGCTCCTCAATTAGCAATTCAAATTGCGAGTGCACATGAGAAAACATAGTGTCCAAACCCCCTGGGTTTGAGCCCAAAAACTTCTTGATTGATGAATGTGCACTTTCCACTCTGAAATGACGAAAGATATTCACCTGAATTATTATGATTTATATACTTGGTTAAAGACAAAGTAAGATTAAACACATTTAGTTCAAGTGCACGTAAAATTTACCTGGTTGTGATGTGTGTGCCAAAATGGGTGACTTTGTCTGTCCATACAGACACAATCTTATCTTTATGTGGGATCAACCACATTTGATGCAGATACTTAATAAGGCTCGGTAGATGGCTCCATTCTTGCTCCAGCACAGCTAACATGCTACTATACTCTTCTTCTGTCTTCGCCTCAAATATTGTCTTGCATCGCCATTCAAATTTGTTCCCCTCTTCTTTCGATATACTTTCATTCAAGCATTTGGCTTCAATATCCTTGTAAATGTTGCGTTGGCAAAATAAATGGCTCACAGTAGGCAATTCTTCTTGCAAGGCATTGACTAATGCCATCTCTGTATCTGTAACTATAACACTAGGCATCTTCCCAACCAAATGCAGCATTTCTTTCAACTGTTTCAAAATCCATTTGAAGGTGTCTACCTTCTTATCTGTCATGAATACACCGGCTACGGGAAAGTTTTTCCATGTAGATGTTATTCCGACAATTTCGAGAAACGGAATGTTATACCTGTAAAAACAAGTTACTATAACTAAAATGCAAGTGAAAAAAGAAAAAGATGAGAGTCAAGTCGAATGACTTACTTGTTAGTCTTGTATGTGGCATCAACAATCAAAACATATGGGAATGACCTCAACAACTTGATCGATTCTGGATGGGCAAAGAACATCTCACTCACAGCCCCATCATTAGAAACTCTGTCACGCTCAAAATATTTGTTGTAGTCTACCTGGTGCATAAACTGTTGCACAATTGTTTTTCGTACAAGCCCTTCTTTCTTTGCCTTCTGCCTTGCATTGTACACCGTCTTCAAAGTACTTGAATTCAAAGGATCAATCTGCTTTAGCCGGTCAAGTATGTTCCTAGGCTTCATATTAGATGCAGTGAACTCCTTTGTAAGCTCATATTCTTTTGTTGTCAGACGACCTTCAAATGTATTGGGCACTCTCTGTTGGGAAATTGGATGATTGTGAACTCCACAAGTAACTTTCACTACCCATGCATTTGATGTGACCTCATAGCACTTAATTCGAAACGGACACTCACACCTCTTCGAAGACGACTTCCTTGGCTTCACCACCTTTGTAGGCAAATCTCTCCCCCGCTTAGCTCTGCACTTGCTATGTCTCTCACATGCTACCCAAGCTTGGCCATTCTGGCCAGCTGATCTCTTTACTGATCGAGTGATCACCACTACTATATTATTCTCTTTACCAACTTTTCGAATCCAATTCATTGCATCGTCTTTGCTCTTAAAAATTTCTCTCGTGCTAAAAAACTCGGAAAAATCAGCAGACATATAACCATTACGTGATTGCTCATATTCATCTTCATCGTCACTTGAATGTAGGTTGTTGTCATCTTCAGAAACTTCCGGATGAATATCAGCCATCTGCATACAGAAATATAACATCATAAATGACTAGTAAGTTGAACATTCCAATTATATTGGGTCGTCACAGGAAATAGCTACACCCGGCGATTGCTCAGAGGCAGGGTATGCATTCACCCAGAAAAACAGCTTGCATATTTTAAAGTTTTTACACTGGACTGATTTTCGGAAAATAAGTGCAGATGTCAATATGATCACGAATGGTTTATAGATTGTAACAAACTGGTTATATATATAAAGCAAAACTGATGCAAATATCATGCATCTTAGTTCTGATATATTCTGTTCACGAACTTAGTTTCATACTCCCACAGAAATCAATCAGCTAAATGCTTCAATAGACAATGAAAGTGCACTGACTTTGCATTTCTGCTACATTAAGGCTTCCAGTAAAACAAACAAACCTTCAATAGCGATTGACAGACCTTAAAAAGAGGCAAAAAGTTTCACAACCAACAAATAACCCAAATCAATCCGAAAAAGAAAACTACAAACCCTAAAAAGGATAAAAACTTGATACAGAAGAAAAGAAATGGAGTCTTTAACGTCAACGGAAGGGAAAGTTTATGACCTAAATTCGTCTGGCATATCTTGGTGAACTGAATCAATGAATTGTTTTGGGACTACTGTTTCACAAAGGAGACAACACAAAATCAAACTGAAATTTTCAAATTCAAATCAAGCAAAATTATGCACACATTCCCAAAATTCATCAAAATCAAATACAAAATTCGAAGAGAGAAGTAGAAGAGGAAGGGAAGAGCGAGAGGAATTTTGGAATCTAACAACTTACAAGGAGGTGGCGGTGCCGTGGCGGTGTCGTGGCGGTGTCGGGGTAGAGATAGCATTCCCGGCAGCGGGGCAAACGGATTGACGGTGCCGCGGTGCGACTGGGGCTGCGACGCGGCGTGGAAGAGTTAGACGCTTTGGTTTGTTGCGAGGGACGGCAACTTTAGGGCAATAGGAACTATGCAGCGCCTCCCCGAATCAACTTTTTTTTTTTTTTAATCAGATAAGAATTCGAGTTCAGAAAAACCAAAATAAACAACATAATTAAACGGTGCGACCAAGGCAAAGACACTTACATATAACAAGCGAAACCCAACAAGCCTAAACCAAACAAGAAGTGGTCGAAGATGATGGATGAAGCCAAGCCCCACGATACACACCACCACCACCCCAACCTATCCCGATTCCAAACGTCAAAACCAGATCCATGGAGAAGAAACGTCAAGTCACACCAACGTAGAGCGCCACAACGCTTGGATAAAGAGCGTCAAGAAACCCTAACGGGATTTAGATTACCCTAACGGGTTTTAGTACACGCTTATACGAGCGGATTTGAACCCTTTATGGGATTTTAGTCAATATATTTATAAATATATACGGAGTATAAATAAGTATATATGTATATATCAATAAATATATAGCTCTTTTTTTTAACACTGGACTGCCTCGAGCCCAAGGAAAAACCTTGGGCCCAAAGCAACAAAATCCAGGCCCATCCCGCCGATTTGAAGAACCACCAACTCCGGCCATGAGAGAGCACAACCGGAAGCAAGGTAAGCAACAGACGAAGCCACTCGAGCCGCCGCCGAAAACCGACGACCAGAGAGGGCAGTTGGAGGCGATGTTTTCAACATATTTCAGTAAAGGCGTCGGAAAACCATAAAACGCCGGACTGCAGAGCTTGATCGGAGAACGGGACACGGAACCAACCAGAACCAAGGCTGATCGGAGCCCCAGTGTGGGTGATTTGTAGACCAAGGGTTTGGAGATAAAAAAAAGCCCCAAATCTATTGAAGGAATGAGGTTATGAAAATGAAGGGAACGACGCCAAAATGAGGAGAAGAGGGCGGCAGCGAAAAACCACCACCCACCGGTGATGCAGACGCAGACTAAAGAGGAGTGAACAAAGGAGATCCGGCCACCACCGCCGAAACAAGAGGCCAAGAGTCACCCAGGGAGACCGAACCCAACTTCAAAGATCATGAATAGAAGGGAATTTTGGAGGGTTGAAGACCCTATGGTACACAGGCACTACAAAGTGGTGGTGGATCGTCTCGACGACCGGGGATTTGCGAAGGAGGTTTGAGTTGCAATTGAAAAAATCATTCTCTCCGAAGAGAAGGATTTCTTAACAGATCTCAAATCAGACTTGCAGTTGCCCGTCGACGGCGAATCCCGACGGGAGATTTGAGCCCCAAAAGGGGGGTTTTCCTCTCTCTAGAAGAGAGCGTTTCCTCTCTGTTGCGGTGGTGGAAGATATTGATGGACTGATGCCTCCCCGAATCACTATTTGCGAGGGCATTATTTTTTAGGGTATAGAGATAATTTTTAGGGATGCATGTGATAGGGATTATTTTTAGGGTGGACAGAGGGAGATTATTAAATAATCTCCTAAATGTTTGGTTGAATAAAGATATGTTTTCGATGCTCTATTCTCTCTCTCTTTCTCTATGTTGGATTACTTGAAGTCGAGTGCAAAAATGAGGAACCCTAGCTCCTCTCTTCACTTATATAGGCGAGCCTCAAGAGCTCAAAATGAAGCGTTCAAGCTTAGGGCTTCCATCAAGCTGGAGAGACGAGCTGGACTTCCATCGAGTTGGGCCTAAGATGATTAAGCCCAATCAAGTGATGTCCGAATGGAGACATTACTTTGCAACATATATTTAACTCTTCAACCATAACATATATTATACATGATCACAAGTTTGAGCTTGCAATACTAATGTATAATATATTGTTGTATGGGGGAGTATAATATATGTAAGTATAAATCATAATAAGCCCCTAGACTATACTCTAGTTAACCAAAGCCCTTAAAGACCTAGAGCCATGATTAAGTTGACATTACAATTTGCCCTCCTAATCTAGGTTCTAAGCTTTCGTATTCCAGATTCAACACTAGTGGATTTTGCTCGTGTCTTCGACCCTCAGGTCCTCATCGGCTTAGTACATGTTCGTCTTGGTGGATCTCCAAGATGGAGATAATCCCTGTAGAATATAAATTTGTTAGCCGGAACTACTTTTGTTCCAAAGTCTGCAGGGTTGACGTCGCCTTTGATCTTCTTGACGTCCAGCTGGTCTGTTGTTACCATGTTTCTTACAAAGTGGAATCGCACATCAATGTGTTTTGTGCGTTCGTGGTACATTGGGTCTTTACAGAGATATAGGGCACTCTAACTGTCCATGTGAAGAACAGGTTTCAAGGTCTTTCCGAGAACCTCTGATAGAATACCTTTGAGCCAAATAGCTTCCTTTGCTGCTTTTGTAGCAGCCATATATTCAGATATGTTTATCTCAAGATGACTATATCCTAAAAGTGTTGAAGAGATTTAACATGGTTAACTCTAAACCTACCTCCATACCCTTAGGAGAGCACTTAGGTCAGAGTAGGTACACAGCATAGCATACATCACGGATCCTATACCTACATCATATGGGACCCTAGCCATTTCTTTGATATCCTCAGGTTTGGTTGGGCAACTTTGTTTTGGAAAGCTCTAAGTGCTCTCCTAAGGGTATGGAGGTAGGTTTAGAGTTAACCATGTTGAATCTCTTCAACACTTTTAGGATATAGTCATCTTGAGATAAACATATCTGTTTATTAGGTCGGTCTCTAATTATATTGACAGCAAGGATCTTCTTGGGACTACCTAGATCTTTTATGTCGAAGTATTTCTTCAAGTCCTTTTTGACATTACTAATGAGCAATATAGAGCTACTTATAAGCAAGATATCATCAACATACAGTAACACATATAAAGGAGTCTTAGAAGTAATATACTTGAAATAAAGGCATGTATCATAACTGCTCCTATAAAACCCTAATTTTCTTATCAAGGTGTCAAACTTAAGGTTCCATTGTCTCGGGGATTGTTTCAACCCATAAATAGACCTTTTTAATAAGCAAACATGATCAGGTCGGCTTTTGTCAATGAAGCCTTTGGGTTGTTTCATGTATATGGTTTCATCTAAAGTACCATGTAAAAAAGCAGTTTTCACATCCATTTGTACGTGCTAATTCCCAATCAAAGACAGCACACATAGAAAGCATAAATCTCATGGTCTTGTACTTGACTACGGGTGCAAAGATATCATTATAGTCTATCCCCTCCATTTGAGAAAACTCTTTGGCTACAAGCCTTGTTTTGAACCTCGGAGGATCATTAGGCTTGAGTCATTCTTTTATCCTATAGATCCATTTAGAATCTATAAGATGGGTTTTCGAGGGAGGAGGGACCAATGACCAAGTCTGGTTGGTGTACATTGATCCCATCTCCTCTCTCATTGCCTCTAACCACTGCTTAGCATGGTCACTTTTTATGGCTGGCTCATATGAGTTTGAAGTAGTGGGGTGCCTAACATGCTCAGCAAAAAGAAAGGCATACTCAACAATATAGCTATACTTCCTATTTGGTATAATGGTCCTAGGTTCCCTATCCCTAGTAAGCTGGTAATCATGCAAAGTAGGCAAATCAATAGTATCAGATGCAACAGATGCAGCAGGTGATGTAGATGCAGATGCATGAATATCATAAGAACGGGGAGGGGAGAAAACAGACGACTCTCAATGAGAGTCTTTAAACAGGCCATTTACATCACCAGATAAAGAGGAATAGGAGTAAGAAGTAAGTAAAGAGGGATTAGAAGGGTGAGGTGTGTCCTCAAGCAGGCCTTCATCATGCTCTTCTTGTCTCTTTTCCTCTTATGTGTTGTCTGGTAGAGGAAGTGTTGTTGATGTTGCCCCTTGTAGTGTGGAGTTTGGCTTTCTCCAAGCATATTGTGGCACCCTACTAGTGTCGTACTCATCTTCGTCAGATAGTTCTACAGTATCAGTTTGAGTTGTCCAACTATGTTCATCAGTACCTGCAAGCTCAGAGAAGGGAGTCAGTTTATTTTTCAAAGGTAATCCAGACTCATTAAACTTGACACTTCTAGAGTTATGACATTATAGGGTCCTGCTTGAAGCAAGAGAACCCTATACCCCTTAACTCCTTCAGGGTATCCTAAGAGAATACCCTTAAGAGCTCTGGGTTGCAGTTTGCCCTGTGTAACAAAAGGATAAGCTGCACACCCAAAAGGTTTAAGATAATGGAGAGTTGGAGTTTTTCCAGTCCATTTATGTTGGGGTGTATTGAAATCAATGACACTAGAAGGGCACCTATTAATTAGATATGCAACTCTAATAACAGCTTCTCCCCAAAAGGTGTTTTTCAACCCAAAGGAGATAAGCATGCATCTTGTCTTTTCTAATAAAGTCCTATTCATTCTCTTAGCTGTCCCATTCTGTTGTGGTGTGCCAGGGACAGTGAGATGTCGTTTAATACCTTCTTCTGAACAATAGGAATCAAATTCCTTATTACGGAATTCCAAACCATTGTCTGTCTTAAGACATTTGAGCTTATGGTTGGATTGAGATTCAACCATGACCTTCCCCCTCTTAAAGGCTTCAAAGACCTGGTCTTTAGTTTTAAGTAAGCTTACCCATACCTTTCTCGAGAAGTGATCTATGAAACTAATAAAATACCTCATGCCGCATGCAGTGGGGCCATGTGAAGGCCCCCAAAGGTCACCGTGAACATATTCTAAGGGAATATTAGCAACATAAGATGACTGAGGAAATTTCATTTTAGCAGCTTTACCAAATATGCAATTTTCACAGAATTTAATCTCAGCAGGCTTTTTAGGGAGCAAACCATGTTTATGCAAATGCATGAGACCTTTATTGCCTATATGCCCAAGCCTATTATGCCATGTCAGAGTATCATGCAATGTCATATGCTCAGAACTCACAACAACATTAATATCAGGTTTAGATGCAAGGATATGAAACAACCTTTTCTTCCTAACAGCTTTGATTATAATCCTACCATTTTTAGTGACAGTTCTAATGCCATCTTTAGAAGACACATCACAACCAAGTTATTCAAGAGCAGATTCAGACATTAAGATTCTCCTAAGGCTTGGTACCCATCTAACATTGGTAAAGACTCTAACGACACCATCTTGCATGACAAGAGGAATATCACCCGTTCCCATGATTTTTAGAGAAGTATCATCACCAAGGATAACATCACCAAACATAGATTTATCAAGATGCTTAAAGTAATGTTCACAATTAAGGAGTTGCGTGCATTGTACATCCAGAGTCTAAGATCCAATTAACAGGCATATGATCAGCATTTTCAGAACACATAAACAACTCAGCAGGACAATCTTTCATACATTCCAGAACAGAGGCAAAGAGTTCCGTTTGATTAGATTTGGCAAGTTGCTCTGCTCATTTTTTCTTTCTACAATCTTTAACCCAGTGACCCAAGTTTCCACAGTAGTTACACTTAGAATTAGGGTCAGATTTCTCATGCTTGTCACCCTTGCCATTATCCTTTTTATTTTTCTTGAACTTATCATCCTTCTTTTCCTTACCTTTGGTGAACATAACCTCAGGCTTATCAGATTTTTCATTTCTTTCCGTTTTGAGACCTTTTATTTTAAAGACTTTCATTATCTCATTCTTTTCAATGATAGCTTCAATGAGTTTTTCTTTTGTTAATTCATCTTGGCTAAACTGGATAACATCTTTAAAATTGTCAAACTGAGAGGGCAAGGAATTTAGCAGGAGAATGTCTTGGTGAGAGTCTTTAATCTCATAATTACATCTTTCAAGTTCTTGGGACATTTTTAAGAATTTGTCGAAGTTATCATCCAAAGTCAATTGGGTATTCATCTTGAAAGTAAACAAGCGACAGAGCAAAGAAATCCTGGAGGGCAATGATTTAGAGGAAAATAGCTCCTCCAGGGCATGCCATAGAGAGGAAGCGGAAGTATGTCTTGCCACCTGATGGGCTACGCCGTCAGTGAGCCCTAGCATGATCTCGGAGTGCGCCCTCATGTCCAACTCCAGGTGTTCCTCAGAGGGAGTGGGGGGATCTACTTTCACTCCTTTGAGCTTTTGGTCTGGCGTCCCGGAGGAAGAGGAATCATCATCCCCATCCTTGACGTCTGGAGTGGTAGTTGCATGCATGGATGCGGTTGTTGTTGCCTTGACAGTCTTCCAACACCCCTCCTTGATCAACACGACCCTCATCTTAACTTGCCACATGGAAAAGTCGATCACCCTATCAAAAGGTTTGATCTTAAGAGCGCTTTCCATGTTATTGGTACCTGCAGAAAACAAGAAACCAAATCAGTTGGAAAGATGACAGTGGAAACGTAAAGGATCTTATAAAGAGAGACAAACACAGAGTTATCAACACACGAGAACCCTAAGCATTCAACTCTAAAGAAACCAGAAGTTCAAGAACAGGTGACCAGATATCAAATCTAGCAATATCTGAAACTAGAGCTCTGATACCACGTTGTAGATCCGAAGGTTCAAGGTTTCACAGATCAGAAACCAAGAAGGCTAGATCGAACGCCAGAGCAACCAAAACAAGTAAAACAGTAAAGGACACGACGATCTCTACATGGTTCAGTTTTCCTACATCCACGAAGCCTCAGAAGAGGAGACTCGAGCTCAATCCATTATGTCAAAGGAGGTTTACAGAGTTTGGTTAACTACATAACATATTTAGGGCTTATCACGACTTATACAAGAGGAATCGCAAACAATAAAGCAAGAAACAAAGGATAAATATTAAAGCAATCGAAGAAACTCCCTTGATCTGGTTTTCGAAAACCATATCTAAGTCGAGGTCGTCGGAGAAGACAACCGGTGTCGGACACATGTGCAGTGACGATCTTCAATGTCAGATCTAGAGGTCTCGCTCGGAATTCGCCTCAGATCTGAGTTGAACGGCCGGAGAAGGAGGATCGCCTCACAAACCCTAGCCGACGCTCTATTCTCTCTCTTTCTCTATGCTGGATTACCCGAAGCTGTGTACAAAAGTGAGGAACCCTAGCTCCTCTCTTCAGTTATATAGGCGAGCCTCAAGAGCTCAAAACGAAGCGTTCAAGCTTAGGGCTTCAATCAAGGTGGAGAGACGAGTTGGGCTTCCATTGAGTTGGGCCTAAGATGATTAAGCCTAATCAAGTGATGTCCGAATGGAGACATTACTTTGCAACATATATTTATCTCTTCAACCATAACATATATTATACATGATCACAAGTTTGAGCTTGCAATACTAATGTATAATATATTGTTGTATGGGAGAGTATAATATATGTAAGTATAAATCATAATAAGCCCCTAGACTATACTCTAGTTAACCAAAACCCCTAAAGACCTAGAACCATGATTAAGGTTGACATTACAGATTGATTTCTTGCTGTTGTGATTTTGGTGTTTGGGAGATGAATTATATATGTATGGTATGGATGGAGATTGGGGATATATAAAAGGGGAGAGGGTGACCCGTACCCTTCCAGATTCGGCCATGGTCACTCTCTCTTTCAACTCCTCGGCCATGATCACTCCTCCTAGATTGATGCTCCGATCTCGGCATCCAGCTGCCTTGACTTCGCCCTCTTCGCCAATGGAGCGGGTGATCGAGGACGATGAAAGAGGAGGGTGATCGGGGACGATGGGTTGAAAGAGGGAAGAGGATCAATGAGACAACGAGGGGTGAAGAAGGATGGAGGAGAAACAACAGAGGGCAAAAAAGCCCATTCGGGGTGGGAAAATCCCTTCTACCCCCAATCCGAAGATGGGAAAATCAAGAGTTCTCCCACCCCCGTCAACCCCCACCTCAAGCATCTCCCCCATCTCCTCCCAAATAGACTGGAACAATTTTCGAAAATTAATTTCAACCTCCCTCACCTCTCCCACCTCTTCGCAAACACGCCCTTGGTGTGTTTGGCACGGGATGGGCGGGGTGTGAGTTAATTTTCGGGATCCGGGTAAGTGGGTGTTTCATGTTTGGAAGGGGGTGGTCAGGGTGGATGGGATGGAGATTTATGAGGTGCACGAGGTGGGATAATCCGGTAACTCGGATTCCTCCATGTTCAATCATGGGAAAAAGTGGGGTGGGAAGATTTTGTGATGCACCGGACGTCGATCACAACAGATCCACAATGCTCCGCCATCTTACCGGTACGCGGTGCACTTGCATTTTCAAGATCAATCGATTTAACTAACCAAAATCGAGAGTCATGTCATTGGGCTTACCCGCTCTGATATGTAACTTCCTGCTTCAATTTGAAGGTTGTAAACATACCCCAAAATTGAACAAGAACAACTTTTAAAAAATATTGAAGTTTGTTAGGACACGTGATTGAGGGTCATGTGCACACGTGCTCTCTTGTGCTAATAGCCTAGCACATACGTCAAGTGCATGTGGTTTAATTTCATCCTAAAACCAATTGGCTATAGGAAAAGTAGCCTGCTAGCTTATATACAAAGACTTATTCTTTCATATTATCAATATGGGACTCTTTAGTCTATTCACATCTCTCATCCAAAAGTAATGGATCTAATCATTCCAAGTGGTATTAATTATGACATGATCGTTAACATACACGAATATACGCACCAGGAAAAAAATCAAACAAATTTTCCAAATACACATAAATGATAGAATTTGTGGTCGAACACCTTATTTCTCTCTAGTAAGGGAGCTTTAATTTTGACGAGTTTGCAATGATCCTATCCTGATGGAATGCCTTGCACAATTTGGATGAGCAGAAAAATAGGGGCATTCTTGGCAACAATAAAACCAATTTTGTGGATCGATGTCCTCGTAGCAGATGTCGCACCAATAGGCTTCCTCCTTCTCCATTCCATCACGCGAGTACATGAGTTTCAGTAAATGTTGGTGCCCACCATGTTCATGCTCCCCTTTTCTAACCAGAGAAAGACATTCTATGTCATATTTCTTATAACAGATAAAGCAGAAATAACTGCCTCCGAATTGATGACGGTCAATTCCGCATGCCTCGCATTTGTACACATTATTAAAATACATGAAGAGAAAGTGGTCGTGGAAATCATGGTTGAGAATCGTCGGCAACACCTGACATTTCAAATGAGTCTCGAAGTAGCAGGAAAAGCATCCATATGAGAAGTGCATACCCCTTTCCAAGCAAGACTTGCAAGCATGCTTCCGTGGAAAGCGGTTGGGGTAATCTCTCAGTTTTTCGAAATCTTGATAGCCGGCAAGAGCGACAACATCCGCTTGCTCGACGCATGATTTATACAATGTCATTGTGCAGTATATAGACAACCATAGGCAGGCTGGCCTGATATAACAAGCTTTTCACACACCCCACAGTAATCGGGATTGCTCTCATTCTCATCTTCAAGCTTCTCCCAGTATTTGAAGACGCATAGATAGTCATGTGCATAACAAAAACCTCTCCTAGCACGAGGGTCTCTTAAGCTCTTCTCCCTCAAATATCGTCCTACTTCCCCGAATTAGACTATCACATATCAGCCCTCAAGAAATATGTGTCCTATGTTCTTCTCCCTCAAATATCGTCCTACTTCGACTCTACCCAGGAGAAAATTAATAATATCTTGACATCTAAAGGAAAGAATTGCAATTGGAACAAGGTAGAGATCATCAAAGGGGTCTAAAACCAACCTTATTACCCGAGGAAGCTGGCCATCACCGTTATCGAGCAAACGACGATGATGAAGATCCCAGGTGCCATCTTCATAATCATCCTTGGCCGTCTCAATGTCCTTCCAACTCCTCGGCTTATACCACTCCTTCTGTCGCACTGACTCCACTTTATGATCCAATCTGAGCCGGAATCGATACTCGTTTTTCATCCGAAACTTGATGATGAGGATCGTTCCACAACCACGCACACTAGAGAGTTGTAGCAATCGATCGAGCTCGAAAGTCGAGCAGAGACGGGACTTGACAACGATGCACTTGTAATTCCATAACGATTGCCAGATGTCCACACCCCATTGTAGGGAGTCGGATGCAGCTTTACAGAGACCACCAAAGGCAAGACGGTGGAGGTGTTCGCCTTGCTCAGGGGACGGCAACAACTCAGCAGAGTAGCCGGTTTCCAAAGACAACGTACGTATCCAGAAACTGATCGATGTATAACACCGGACATTTCACCCACTGACCTATAATCCTGGCAATTTCAGACTTGCCTGTGCAGGGAAGCCCCTTTGTTGCTATTATGACTGGCTGCGAAAGCTTTGTGAATTCCACCGGCATTGATCTCACGTACGTAGCTTGAATTTAGAGAGAGTTGTGAGCACGTACTATACCTATCAATCCACAACTGTTTCTTAATTAATACTCCCTCCGTCCAAAAATACATGGACTTTTACTATTTATGCACGTTTTTTTAGGAGTTAAAAACTATATAAAATATTAACTTTTTTATGATTTTTTTTTAATAATTACAAATTTATTATCAATAAGTTTGTAATTATTAAAAAAAATTAATAAAAAAGTTAATATTTTATATAGTTTTTACCTCCTTAAAAAAGCGTGCGTGAATAGTAAAGTCCATGTATTTTTGGACGGAGGTAGTAATTAAACCTATATCAAAACTAACCAAATCAACCTGTACGTATTAATTAATTAAATTAACAACACCTCAATTCAACCCAGGTATCATATCATATACAAAAATCTTCTCACTATTTTTAATTAATACTCCATATAATGGAGACAGAAAATCAGTGGCGGATCCTGAAATTGTTGATTGAGAGGGCGAAAAATTATGATAAAAATATATTATATGTAAAATTAAACTCTAATTTTCATTTTTCGAAAAATCATCAATATCATGGATGTGTAACTAGAATAAAATCATAATTCTTTCATGATTTATTTCATGGTTTTGAAATATTTCAATATAACCTTCTAATTTGAAGTTCTCGGATATCATTATATTATTAAGATATGAAATTAATAAATGATAATTACAATAAAAATATATCGGTTTGATAAATAATGTAGGAAATGTTGTAATTCAGTGCTGAAATTTGAAACGCTTATAACTTTTTGCTCAGATATCGGATTTGAGCTTATAATATATCAAATCGAAGCTATCGACGAAAGGAATATGTATGTTAAATTTTATTTTCGATTGGAGGGGCGACTGCCACCACTGACCCTAAAGAGGATCTGCCTCTACAGAAAATACCTTGCGAAATTGAATTGTTAAAGAAACTGGGGATGGCTTCATTATATTATTTATCAATTCAAGAAAAAAAAATGCCTGCGCGCTTATAAAAACACTGCAACTACCGTAAGAGAGAGGAAGACAATTATAGGAAATGTAATATGGTTCTGTCAACCCCACCGGCATTTGCCAAGTGGGAGGAATCATTCGTGATTCTACGGGCCATGTAAATGAGATCTTCTATCAAGAAGTAGATCAAGGTACGATTATTCAAACTGAAGCAGCAGCAGTTCTAATAGGGATGAAGGTAGCTCGAAGTTTAGGCTTGAACAAGATCGTTGTAGAAGGAGACAACCAAGAGCTGATGAGAATTCTATCTAAAGGAAGAGACAGCAGATGGGAGATTATGCGACAGACAGAAGAAATCAAGATCATGGAAACAGATTTCGAAAAGGTTGAATTCAATCACATCTACAGAGAAGCGAACAAAGTTGCAGATTACATAGCCACTAGGGGTATCATTAGTGATAGATCTACAATCCCTTTTAATAGGGAACTTTGTACCATCATCCGTCAGGATGATCCAAGAGCGCGTTTACATTTCTTGTAATAGCTCCGAATGTTTGCCTACTGTAAAAAAAAATATGGTGTACGTTAGGGTGTGTTTGGTACCCAATTTATAAATCTCCCTTTAAGAGTATAACAACATTAATGATAGATCAGTTCTCAAGTAAAGAATAAAGATGGGGTATTTTTGAATTTTTTTTGGAAATAGCCAAATTTCGGAAAAAAATTAGGGAAGTAGCCAAATTCCGAAAAATATTAGGGAATTAGCCAAAACGGGGCAAAGTCGCTGTTTCAAACAGCGACTTTGCCTAAAGATTTAAAAAAAAAAAATAGGTAAGTCGCGGTTACAAACAGCGACTTACCTTTATTTTGTATTTTTTTTTTAATTTTAGGTTAAAAATTAATTTTACCTGAATTTTTTTTTAAAAAAAAATACATATGAGGAGAGTCGCTGTTTGTAACAGCGACTCTCCATTTTTATTTTTATTTTCCCAGATTAATAGAGGGGTTGCAGAGGTTGAAGATGAAACAGGAGGCCAGGAGGACTTCCTCCGACAACTTCGGCTCGCCCTCGCCCCCAACCCCAGCCTTCCTCCGCCTCGACCGTAACCGGCTCACCGGCCCAATCCCCAACACCTTCGGCTCCATCCACAACGGCTTGCTCTTCACCCTCGACTTCTCCCACAACCGCCTCTCCGGCCCCATACCTCCTGGCGTCATCCTCCGCCACCGCAGGATACCTCCCGGCCGGATCTACAGCCCTGGAGGAGCAAATGGTTCTCGGAATCGTTGAATTCGGAGATTTGCGGTCGAGGAACCCTAATTAGGAGGTGAGGAAACCGAATTCGGATCCCGCCATCAGGAGCGAATCGTTCTCCGAATTGGGTCTCTTCCTCGCCATGGGGGCTGCCAGGGGACTCTTCTTCTTCGTCCACCACCACTCGTCGCCCTCGTCACCTCCATCCCGCTGCTTCTTCATCTCTCCGATTGGTGGTCCTCCCCATCACCGACTGCGCCCTCGTTGAATTGGGACTCTTCTTCGTCGCCTCCATCCCGCTTCTTGACGGAAATTAATTTTCCGAGGGTGCTGGGTTGAAGTGAGATTGGAGGAAGAAGGAGGGAGGCAGGAGGATCTTAGGCCATCGCCCGGAAAATTGAACGGAGGAGGCCTCCTCCTGCAACCCTAATTAAAAAAAATCAAAATTGGGAGAGTCGCTGTTTGAAACGGCGACTCTCCCCTATAAATAATTTTTTTTTTATTTTAACATTTTTAAAGGTAAAAAGCCATTTTAAAAAAATAAAAATGGGTAAGTCGCTGTTTATAACAGCGACTTACCTATTTTATTAATTTTTTAAAAATCCTTCGGCAAAGTCGCTGTTTGAAACAGCGACTTTGCCCTGTTTTGGCTAATTCCCTAATAATTTTCGAAATTTGGCTACTTCCCTAATTTTTTTTTAAAATTTGGCTATTTCGAAAAAAAATTCGGTATTTTTCCACTTTAAAGATGAAGAAACGAATAAAGTGAATTAATAGACTTGTTTTTACTGTTTACGGACTAATTAAAATTCAAACTCAAGCCAATCAAGTACAACGCCTTTTTGTTTTAATATTGTCTTCATTTAATTTGTTCCACAACATTTATTTATTTTTATTTTTATTTTTTGATACAAGAAACAATTCGAGAAATCAACGACTTCTTTTTTTAGCATACATAATTTATGTTGGACTTGTAATCAATTAAGATATACAACGTACAGATTCATTACTAGCTTTTTAATTTTGTTCTACAAGCTAGCTTGTTGGCTACGGATGGGGATTGCGGATCCGAAAACCGTAGAAATTTGGCTGGCCACGGGTCCCAAAGTCATGACTCATGAGAAATGAAATGACGACAGTTCTAAAAACCATCACAATAAGTGTGGCTACGGGAGGAAACGGACTGAAAAATATATAAATAGAAAGCACTAGGTGCCATCATTCATTCAAAATATGAAGCATACAGTTTGAGCATTAGTAGTCGCATTTATTGCGACGGTTTTTAGAACCGTCGCCATATTATTTTTCACGGTTTTGAAATCCGTGACAGGTCAAATTACTACGGGCTCCCTTAGCTCGAAGATCACCGACCCGTCGATCCTACGGGCCATGGAGGGAACTATGAAACCTGGCCCGGTTTACATACATACATACATACATACATACATACACATACATACATGCATACACACACATAGGCGTCAAAACTAAGTGTTTAAGTCGGCTATTTAGAAAAGATATATAAAATGTCTTGGATAATTGCCAACGAGTCACTCAAATAAATCGAGTTTTCTTTCAACCTTTATTGCCCCTATTTATGTCAAAAGGTTGCACTACAATATCCTTATGGGATAAAAACGTTTCCTATACAATAAAAGGGTGGCATCCCATTAATTTCATTATTGCATATATACATACCTTGTTTGTCTTTCTAGTGTTTTTTCCGATTGAGAGAACTATCGAAAAAACTCATGCATTTTCAAGTGGATGGAAAATACCTTTTATAGGCAAAATAGGGTGGCAGTTTTGAGTGGTTATGAGTGGTTATTGGTGGTTACAGTAGTTGGGAGGTTACCTCTCAATAACTACCTCAACCGTTGGCCCAATAAAGGCCCAATAAGAATCGGCCCAATTAAGGACAAGCATGACGGAGCTAGGTCACTCATAAAATATAAAATGTGCATGACAATTTATACGAAGCTGAGTGTAGCTACAATGCAGCTAAAATGACTAAGTTAAAGCTTTAATGAAACTAAAACCCTAATCGAGCTCAAAATTAGAGCTAGGTCGTCATTTTTGGAGTTCCGAAGCTCGTCTAGCTTTCAAATTTTGAACAAAATCTTTAGAGCTTAATATATTCTTTTACAAATCATGAGACGGTGGTTTAACTCACTATAAGTGATCAAATGTCGATCATAACCATATTAGATCGAGTGTCGAGCATATTCCTATTGCTCACTTTTATGGAAAGCGTCCGAACAAGCTTGAGACTGAGTTTGTCGATGTTGAGACTATTGCATGGGTCTTTCCTCGTGATTTCATTTCCCCTTAAAATATTAGAATTAGTTAGTGCCGATCACATGGGTCGTGCCTCCCACATACCCTAAGCCCGAGTGGTGCTCTTAGTAATTCTCACACTTAATATTTATGATTTTAGACAAATTAATTGATGACTTTTCACAAACCACCAACATGTACTCGTAGACGATTCAGTGAAGAAATCTGGAATTTACTCAAAAACGCCGGGAGAGTGGATTGACAGACACTTAAACCAACAAGATGATGGAGTCGGATATATAGACACATAAAAACTCATCGTTTTAAGAGTATTATATCGAATACGACGCCGCATCAACTATCGGGAAACGTCTCTGGATTCTCAAGATCACGAGGTCGTCGGGCAGGGAAGCCAAGCCATGGAAGTCTCCTGGGGTCGGCCATCATATCAAGCTCGGTTGACTGAGACCTCCGTCTCCTTCGCCATCTAAGGAACTCGACGACGATGGAGCTGGCGCTCATTGCAGCTCCGAACCCAGCAAAAATCGAGAGCAGTATCGCCAAGATTGCTTGCAAATGCACCTGCAAAACACCACACCAATTATGATACACATCACTTCCTTGAATTGCACATAAAGATCGCCGGAAACTAACTTACCAAGCAGTAGAAAATGTGCGCGAAGATAACAACCAGCGCAAATTGAATGGCTGCGTAGATCCACACGAACCTCTTCTTCACTGGAAATGCCCCAACAAGTAAACAAAAACAATCACCATCCATGTTTGATCTCAGTCAAAAAAGGAATGCATTTGGATTTTTGGTGTGTGTTCTAACCCATCATTGACGAGGTCGTTGATGAAAGAAGACCGATCACACAAGAGAAGGGAAGAGATACAGCAATTGCTGAGGAACCCAATCTTGCAACCTTAACAAGGCAGGAGGAAGATTGAGTTAGAGCAATGAAAGGTGATACAACAAGCCGTAGGGGTGTTATATCGAGTAGCTCAAGCTTGGCTCGGGTTCGACTTGATAAAAGCTCGGTTTGAGCTCATTCATTTTCTAAACAAGCTGAGTATTAACACATTTTTAGGCTCGGTTCAAAGTTCAGTTCGCTCGATTTAAGCTTGAATTTTATGAAATTTCTAAAATTTCCTTTAAATTACTATGTTATGAGTAAATAGGGTTGTTTAATGTTGGAAAAGATCGGCTTGAGCTCGTTAATTTCCTAAACAAGCCGAGTATGGCCACATTTTTAAGCTCGAATCCAAATTTAGACTAAGCTTGAGCTCGACTCATTTCTAAATGGGCTGAATATGAACCAACAATATTCAACTCGTTCGGCTCGAATAACAGCCCTAACAAGTCGGGTAATCAATTCAAAATATGAGGACTCTCATCTTACCAGGAGTTGCTCTAGAAAGCAAAAGTAGGCAAGCATGCTAACTATCACAAGAATCGGCGCTTCCTCCCAAACCCTGCAAAAATGAACACCTCAGTCATCTTAGTGACAAAGGAAGAGCTCTGTTAACATATGCTCATAGGCTCAAACTCTAACGAACTTGCCTGTAACCGCCCATCTCATTCAACTGTGATCTGTTAGATAGTCTACTAGTTGGACGTCGACAACTTTGGATGCGTAAGAGGGTGACTGGTAGGTTGCGAACCTCATGCTTGCAAACATCACAAGTCTTATTTCCTTTGATACTAAACCATTTCAAGGCACATTCTTTGTGTGCCAGAGCAAGTTCACCCTTGCAACTGCATTCCGTCTTGAAGGTTTCTCCCCCCTCACACAACTCAACCAAGCAAATCCTACAAACGGCTTCTTCTTCGAGTATATCTTCACCATCAGGTTCATCGGTTTCTACAATAAGGCAATTTAAATACAAACTAGTTTTGTTATCACTGCAATTGAAAGACGACACAAATGAGTGTATATGTACCTTTATTCACAGGTGTAGATGTATTTGTCGCGGTGGTATCACTTTCCTTTACTCGAGGTGAGGGTACAACACGGATGAATGTATCTGTTCTCCTTGGAATTGGTTGTGTTTCTTTGTTGGAGGGAACAGAGAGTGACCGAGATATATGACATAGAGCACCTATGCTTCCACTGTGAACGGATTCTGGATTCGAGTGTTGATTCGGAGTAACTGGTAAAGAGGCGGCTTTCTTCGCCTTTGGAGTGAACATCTTACTTACTGAAAGAGGCCACTCTTTGGGCGTCATAGTTAACATTCTACTAGCTACATTGGCTGCAGCCTTGTCACTATCTAAAGCATTTCGACTCTTGATGGTATACTTTGGTGGGAGATTTTTCGAAGAAGATCTTCCTCGAGTTGATGAAGGACCTGGAGATTCACTAACTCTTGCATCAGAAGGCTTCGGACTGAAGCGGAAGTTTACTCTCTTAGGAGTAGGTGTAGGTGTTGGAGTCATGGATAACTTAACCATAACCGAACCCTGAGATAGTTCAAGGGTTCGGGCAGGGATCTCAAGGACTAGGTTTTTTCGTCTCCATTGATGCGCAGGCCGCGCATCTTCATTCAGTTTGCTGGAACTTTCTACCTGAAAAAGGACCATGATTTGTTCAAAAAGATCATCAATACATGTCAAAGTGTTTAACAATTAGCTCCTTATCAGCTGAGTTGAGTTGGAGTAGATATCAAGGAGACCAAAAATTGCATAATAAACCAACAGTTTATAGAAGCCAAAACTAGAGATAGATAATCCAATTCAAGGCGCCAAAGAATGAAAGAAATTTGACAAAGCCAAGGACACATAACAGTAACTTGGATAAAAGTAGTACAAATGTATACAAGTGAGAGACTAACCTTGTCAGGAGAAGTTGAGTCTTCACAAACACTCAAAACATGGGGGTCATTAGCAAGCCCTCTCTCAATTTCCATTTGATTTCGGAGCAAAACTAAATAAATGTAAATGCACAACACCCAGAAAACACACAATTCAATTAATTAATTAATATATATATATATATAGGGGAATCCAAACAGAAGTTCAAGCAGATAGATGGATAAGTAAGAGGGTGGGGGGAAATAGGAATTTAATCAATTTATGGGATTAAATTCAAGAAACGGTAGGCGAAAGTGGGAATTTATTGGGGGAAAGGTATAAATAATCCTTACAAAGGGGGTGGGCAAAAAGGAACCTGTCAGATTTCATGCCTAACTCCATTGAGCTAGCAAATGGATTCATCAAGTTGGGTCTGTTCGGTTAAAATGTGTGGTCGGATCAAGTTCGGTCAAAATAAATTTTATATTGGTCGGATTTCGGGTTAAATCAGGTCATATCTATTTGGGTTCGAGTCAAAGTGGGTCGGGCTTGTTTGAGTTTCTGGTCAAGATCGACCCATCTCTTGACCCGAATTGAAACTCAAATGAGCCTGACCCCATCTCAAGTATTAACTTAAATATATACATTTATTAACTTATACAAATATTATACACTTATAAACTTATTAAATTATTATCTGTTTACCTTCCATATGTCTAAATGATTTACCATTATAATTTGAAGTATAATATTGTACACCTTATTAACTTATATAAATATACAATATGATTAACTGCTATCTATTTTTATTTTTCTTTATTGAAGGAGGAAAATAAAATTTTATTTAACATATATGATAGGGAATTAATAAAAAAAAATTAAACAAATGTAGAGGAAAATGTGAAAATATCCAACCCTAACTCTCCAATCCAACTCACACACACATGAGTCACCCGAGTACACGACTAGGGCACAACATTCAATTCATGCTCTGGAAAATTGGTATGAAAGTTGAATAGATATGGATTGTGGTATATACACCGGGTGCAGGTTCTATATACACTACGTGGTCGGATTATGGATCCGTTGCATCTACAACACGACACATGTCCAATAATTATTACAAGTTTTTAAAAAAATACATGGACGGATCTAGGATCCGTCCCATATAAAATAAAAGAAAAAAAATCAAACAAAAAGCTGCCAACGCAGCAGAAAGAAAGAAACAAAAAAAAAACAAATTCAAGGGCGGATGGGGGATCCGCGCTTGAACCCAAAAACCCAAATGAAAAAGCTGCTTTTTGCAACGGACGGATCTTAGATCCGTCCGTATATTTTAAAAAAAAATTACAACGGACAGATCTATGATCCGTCCTCGTAGTGCATATAGCACCTGTCCCCGATGCATATAGCCAAGCCGATAGATATCTAAGTTGGACCTAACTTTGGAAGTGGAGTTTGGCCTCAAGGCCGATTTCTACTTTCAACTATCATCATACACATTTTGAAGAGGTGTCATATTCAAAGTAAGAATTCCACCAAAACAAAAATTATTCAAAATAACAAAAGATTCTAACGGTATAAAATACGGAGTACATTATAAATTAAAAAAAAAAGAATGTTGGCGAAGGTCACAGTTGTCAAGTCATCGTCTTTTTGGTCAACTATTTGTCCTTCCAGCCAAAAGACTGGTAGGTCGGCACTCACCCGACCCGAGTATGGGTGTGTTTGGATTCCATTGCATTTTCATTATAATGCAATTATTTTACTTCGTTTTGCTTTTATGTGTCCATTTGGTTGTAAAAATAAAAATCTCAGAAAAAACGACGTAATTTAACCAAATAGTTACATAAATCGAGATAAAATAATTACATTTTAATTAATATATCGTGGAATCTAAAAATATCATAATGTCAACGCTTTAAAAATTTTGTTAACCAAACACCGCCTTATTATTTTATATTATAAACATAATGCATTTGGAATCCAAACACACCCTATGACTCATTACAGACTTCGCTACTTGATGCTTTAATTTGATTAGTACTACGGAGTACATGGTATTTATAAGATCCTGATCTAGGGATCAAGATCTCTAAGCAACACTCAAGAGATTCAGGAGAACATGGAAGAGAATTTGAGAGGGAAATGAGACACGGTTGTAACAACCTTTCTGAAAGTGAAGTTCTTGATTCAACAACACACTAGCTTGAGGTATTTATACAGAGGTGTTTTGACATGAATTTACAAAACTACCCTTATACTTCTATATCCGCCCCTCAAACTGAGCTGGTTGAACAAACCAAGCCCAGTTTGGTGGATAGAATCGAGTGCTGATCAGCACCTAGAGGCTTGGTAAAAAGATCTACAAGTTGGAGATTGGATCGAATGTAGACAGGCAGAAGGAACCCATCTTCTAGCTTTTCACGAACATAATGACAGTCGAGGCGAAGGTGCTTCGTTCTTTCATGGAACGCCGGGTTTTCAGCAATGCTAATTGCCGATTTACTGTCACAATGCAGAGCAATTGGTTTGGGAATGTTGCACTTGAAATGCTCTAGAATCGAATCCAACCAGACTAGCTCACTGGCAGTCTTGGATAGGCTCCTATATTCAGCCTCAGCAGAGCTCTTCGACACAGTGCTTTGCTTCTTTGTTTTCCATGAAACAAGAGCTTTACCCAGAAATATGCAAAATCCAGTGAGTGACCTCCTAGTGTAAAGACAGTTCCCCCAATCCGAATCACAAAATGCATCAAGAGCCAGGAAATTGTCTGTAGGATACATCAAACCCAAGTTGAATGTACCTTTTAAGTATCGGACCACATGGAGAGCTGCTTGCCAGTGAGGAAGACGAGGATCACCCATGAATTGGCTTAAGTGCTGAACTGCATAGGAGATATCCGGACCAGTCATGTTCAAGTACAGGAGGCGCCCAACTAATCTTCTGTACTTCTCAGAATCCTCAAGCACAGCTCCTTCATTCACTGTGAGTTTGAGACCACGAGGAAGAGGGAAAGAAGTTACCTTGCAATCCTCCATTTTAGTGTCTTGGATGATATCCAGAACATACTTTCGTTGATTGATGAGAGTACCATGATCAATGCGTGATACTTCAAGGCCGAGAAAGTAGCGGACTTCACCCAGATCCTTGATTGTGAATTGAGTGCGGAGGGCAGCTTTGAGAGACTCAATATCATCTGTGCTATCCCCAGTGATCAATATATCATCAACGTAGACAAGGACAACTACAAGGTCTGCAGGAATGTTCTTTATGAAGAGAGAGTAGTCATAGCATGATTTCACAAATCCTTTGCTGAGTAAGAACTTAGATAGTTCAATATTCCATTACCGAGAGGCTTGTTTCAAGCCGTAGAGAGAATGTTTGAGCTTGCAAACTTGACCAGGAAGAGCCTTAGTGAACCCATCTGGAACTCTCATGAATACTTCCTCATCAATAAAACCATGGAGGAAGGCATTATTGATGTCTAGTTGATGGATTGGCCATCGCTTGAATGTAGCAAGAGCAATCAAAATTCGAACTGTTGTGAACTTTGCTACTGGGGAGAAGGTGTGTTTGAAGTCCTTCCCTTTGATTTGGTTATATCCCTTAGCTACCAAACGAGCTTTGAATCTCTCAACTGACCCATCTGATCTAAACTTTATTTTGTACACCCAACGACATCCAATTGCAGTCTTGCTAGGAGGAAGTTGAGTGAGAGACCAAGTCTCATTTTCTTCAAGAGTTGTGATCTCCTTCTGCATAGCCTCCACCCACAATGGGTCAGATTTGGCTTGGTTATAGGTCAAGGGTTCTTTGAGAGATAGGACTTGGTAAAGGGATGAATTGTAGTCTTGTGGATAAAAGTTTGGGTCAGTCACACTAGTGACCATGAAGGAATTGGATACAAATGAGGTGGTGGTGGGACAAACAAAGTCCTGGAGATATTTGGGAGGCTGCATTTGTCTGACAGACCTCCTTAGAGGTTCATGAGCAGGAGAGGAAGATGTGGATGATGTGGGTGAGTGAGAGGGTTCAGTGGGGTTAGGCAAAATAGGTGGATGATCAGAGGATGAGGGGGAGGTGGAGCTGGAAGTTGGGACCACTTCAGGCAAGGAATCAGAAAGGAGAGGTGGGTTATTTGATGTAACAGTTGGGACCACTGCAGGCTCAGGAAAGAAAGCAGGGTTGACCAAAGGTAAGGGATCATCAATTGGCATCCCAGGTGGCTATGGTGGAGGTTTTGCAAAAGGAAATGTGGTCTCACAAAAGAACACAGCTCTGCTGATGATGATTTTCTTATCAACAAGATCAAATAGTTTATAAGCCTTTTGCCCTCTCGGATAGCCAATAAACACACACCTTCTTGCTTTAGGAGCTAGCTTATCCTTATTGGGACCCCTGATCAAAGCAAAGCACAAACAACCTACTACCTTTAGATCAACATAGCTTGGTGGTCTACCATAGATTTTCTCATATGGAGTTGACCATTTAAGCACTGCAGAAGGCATGAGATTGATCAGATGTGCTGCTGCAAGGATACAGTCTCCCCCAAAACCAATAGGTAGACTAGCTCTCAATCTTATAGCCCTAGCTATTTCCAAGAGATGCCTGTGCTTACGTTCTACTCTCCCATTCTGTTGAGGGATATAAGGAGTGGACAACTGATGCACAATGCCTTTCTGAACAAAGAAATCTTTGCATCCAAAGAACTCAGTTCCATTGTCACTCCTAACTGTCTTGACCGTTGCATTAAACTGTCTTTCAACCAAGATAATAAAGTCACATACTGTTTTAATGACTTGCAGCTTGTTAGGAAGTAAGTAAACCCAAACACCTCTGCTAAAATCATCTACAAATGTGACAAAATACTTTGCACCACTGATGCTAGGAGTTTTGTAAGGGCCCCAGAGGTCCACATGAATCAACTCAAATCTTTTACAAGCAATAGCTATGCTATTGTCAAAAGGAAAGGAATGCAGTTTAGCTAAGACACAGGCTTCACAAAATAGATAATCATCATCTCTCAGTCTACTACCAATCACATGTTTCATCTTAGAAAATGAAATGTGACCTAACCTATCATGTAATAGCTGAACATGACTAGGTTTATTACATCTAGAGTTGTTATTCTGAGCTGTACTAACAGCATTGCTGCAACCTCCAGTGCTAGCATTGAAAAACTGTAACTGAGTTCTGTAAAGCTGTCCTGGGATTCTGTCTGCACTTAGCAATATTTGACCACTCTCAGGGTCCTGAAATAAGCAATGAGATTTCTTAAATTTCACATCAATTCTTGTATGATCAATCAACTTGCCAACTGACAATAGATTGGCCTTGAATTCAGGCACATAAAACACACTTTGCAAAATCAAACTAGAAGGCAAAACAATATCCCCAATTTCCTGAACTTTCTTAATGGCTCCATCAGGCAAACAAATGCTAATAGGTTTGGTGAGTTTTCGCCTAAATCTCAAGAGCTTGTCATTGAATGTCATATGATCTGATGCACCCGAATCAATTATCCATGACATATCATAATTCTTGCAATTTCGAAAGGAGTTCACGTCAGAAAGTATACCTGCACTATTGGTAGACGCCATTTTGGTCCTTCCTTTCATAGCTCTCAGAACTTCTTGGTAGATTGAGTTTGCCATTTCCATGTCCAGTTCTGGTTCCTCAACTATCAGATCAACATCCAGAGGTGACTCAAACATCCCAGACACAGCAGCTGCAGTTTTCATTGCCTTCTTCCCTTTAGGATCCTTGAACCAATCCGGATATCCTATGATCTTGAAGCAACCATCCACCGTGTGCCCTTTCATTCCACAGTGACTGCATAACTTGTCTGCTTTGTCTTTCTTGAATGGCTTCTTGACATTCGAGGAGTTATTCACAGAGAAAGCATTACTGTCCTGTGAATTCGAGCTTGTGCCTTCACCTCCAGCAGTTTCAACTTGATAGATCAAATAGTAAGCTTTATTGATTGTCGGCATGTTGTCCATGGCAAGGATCTGATTACGAACACTATCGTAAACATCATTTAATCCCATAAGGAATTGAAGGAGCTTGTTCCGATTATCATTTTCTGTGATTTTCTTCATCACGCCGCAAGAACAACTATTGAAGACTCCACAGGTGCACTTCATAACACCTTCCAAAATCAGTATCTCGTCCCACAATCTCTTCAATTTGTTGAAATACTCTGCTACAGACATCGATCCCTGAGTAAGATTGCACAGATTCTTCCTCACCTGATACAGAAGAGGACCATTCGTCTGCGCATATCTCTCCAGAAGTTCATCCCAGAGCTGCTTCGCCGAATCTGTGTACATGAATCCCTCCGAGATCTCAACAGTCATGGAGTTGCATATCCAGCATCGGACCATATAGTCGCATCTCTTCCACCTGGGCAAGTCCTCCGGCGACATGTCTTCCTCCAAAGAACTGCCATCAATGAAAGCGATCTTGAACTTGGCTCCCAATGCCATTTTAACTCCCCTGCTCCAGCTCAGGAAATTAGATCCATTGAACACGTTTGCCACAAGCTTTGCTCCGGGATGATCCGAGTTTGATAAGCCAAGCGGATCATTCAGATTGTTGTTCACAGATCCGATTCCACCATTTCCGGTTGAATTTCTGGTTTCTCCTTCCTCCTCCATCTCTCCGATTGCCGATGAGCGTCGTTCGATTACAGATCTTCACACCAGCGCTCTGATACCATATAAGATCCTGATCTAGGGATCAAGATCTCTAAGCAACACTCAAGAGATTCAGGAGAACATGGAAGAGAATTTGAGAGGGAAATGAGACACGGTTGTAACAACCTTTCTGAAAGTGAAGTTCTTGATTCAACAACACACCAGCTTGAGGTATTTATACAGAGGTGTTTTGACATGAATTTACAAAACTACCCTTATACTTCTATAGTATTAGAAAGTACTCCGTAATTTTGATACGAAATAACTCGAAAGCTTGTTTTTCTTTTTAAAAAAATCACTCAAGACCATTTATGAGTAAAAAAATATTGAATATGAACTTTATTTGTCAATTGATCTAATCTTATTAATTAATAAAGTCACCAAAACATGTTCGAAAGTAGGGCTGTCATATGAGCTGAACAGCTCGAGCTCGGCTCGGGACCGGCTCGAAAAAAGCTCGACTCGAGCTCGTTCACTTACCTAAACAAGTCGAGTCTGAACATGATTTTAAACTCGGTTGAAAGCTCGGCTCGTTCGATTTAGGCTCGAATAGCTCGAATAATATGGAATTTCTAAAATTTTCTTTAAGTTAATATGTTATGACCAAGTAAAACTACTTAAAGCTCGAAAAAAGCTCGGCTCGAGCTCATTCATTTACTAAAACAAGCCGAGCTTGAAAAAAAAAGAAAGCTCGTTTAAAATTTGGGCTCGGCTCGGCTCGAGCTCGTTTAACAAATGAACTTAAACATGTCAAGCTCGGCTCGAATAACACCCATATTCGAAAGGAAGAAAACTTAATATCTTTAAAACATTTTTACAAATTGGTGGGGAATAAATAAATAAATTTATAGTGGTTTTCTCAAAAACAAAAAAATAGGATTTTTTTTCTTTTGAAAAGTCGTATTTAATGGTGGTTTTCTGCATTATTGATATTTAAGGGTGATTTTCTAAAAAGAGACGTATCGAGACTATAGAAAAAACGATGAAATGACTAATGACAAGATGAAATTTACTAAATTGCATAATAAACCCTTTTCCATTTTGAAACTCTAGCCTCCAAATTTCAATTAATCTTCTCATGAGCATCTTCTTCTTTGACACCTCTCCCCAACGAGAACCTGCATCAACTCTTTGTTCGACATTACTTTCTTCCCAAATTCCTCTCCGACAGTTTTCTCATGTTTGCTTCTCCATCCGAACTCCATATCTCCTTCGCCCGCTTCTTCTTTCCGCCATCACCATATGCTAGGTATGATGTTTTAGGCATCACAATCCAATTTTTATTCCTTCAAAATCAATTCAACGGGCACCACAACCAAGCAATATGGATGAATCGCATAGAAAGACCCTAGAAACAAAACTTCAATCCAAATTTTCGTGATAACAAACCAAAAATTGGACTAAAAGTCCCTTAATTGAGATATCACTTACTAAAAATTGAATCTCAAAATGTTACCCTTTTGCAAATAGGTTTTCAAGGCAATAAACTTACCGCTTTTGAAATGAAATTTGATTAAATTTCTATCGGTGATGTTTTTGTTTTGAATGATTTATGGTTAAGTGTTGTGTTTTTTTTTTTTTATACAAGGCAAGAATTCGGGGGAAAGCTAAGTACGACTAGCCCCCGTGCGATGGCGTCCCCACGAACGAGCTCAAAGATCTCAGCGGTAACGCAGTCCGCTACGAAGTGAGACGAGAGGCCAAGATGCGCAAGACGATCAGCCACCCGGTTGCCCTCCCTGAAGATGTGACCGAAAGTGACACGCTGGAAGAAACGACAGAGACCCATGGCATCCGAAATCGACATCTTAATCTCCCACGGACAGAGCCAAACACCCTTAAGAGCGTTTATGATCGTGAGACAATCACCTTCGATCTCAAGTTGAGAAAAACCCCGCTTGGAGGCTTCAAAAAGACCCGAGATAAGACTATAGCACTCCGCCTGAACGGCCGATATCGATCCATGACCACGAGCGCCACAGGACAGCACCCTACCCTAACAGTCACGGATAACAAACCCAGACGCCGATTGGTTCGAATCCGTACGAGCACCATCGAAGTTTAGTTTGACAAAATCTGCAGCAGGTTTTTTCCATCCGACTGTTTTTGGTTTTGACGTTCTCTTTTTAGGATTGCTGGATTTTTTTTTTGGTAGTTTGATCAGTTTGATCGTCTGGTTCTACTTTTTCCCACGTTTTTCTAAATTGCTTGATATTTTGTTTCCAATCTACCATTGAATTGATGTTGTTGTTGTCAAAAGTTATTATGTTCCTCATCGACCATATGCCCCATAATGCAAAAGTGAGGATTGATTTTTGTTCGGGGGTTAGTTTTTGGAACACTTCCGTTATAATATCCTTGTATGGTTTGTTCTCTTTGTCCGTATTTCAAATCGTTTGTTCAATCCTCCGATCGAGACCTCCTATAAGGGATAATGAGATCTGACAGTCAGTAAAGGGGTGGATGTTGTCTTCCTCTTGGTGAGAATATAAGGGACACTGTAGTGGCACATGGACTCCTTTACTCTGTAGTCTAACCTTTGTTGGTGTTCCATTTAATAGATTTTTCCATATGAAGTTTTTTTACTTTTGGTGGGCAATCGATTTTCCATATCCAATCCATTTGGCCTGCGTTGACCCTTCTAGCCCTAATCACATAATCTAATGCACTTGTCGTAGAGAACCATCCATTTTTGCTTGTTTTCCAATATAATCTGTCTTTAATTTCGTTGGCGGGTATGTATACTTGTAGAATTTTATCAATAATTTCCGGCGGGAGATAGATATTCAGTTTGCCTTTGTCCCAGGTCTTATCTGGTCTTAAGAAGTTATCAACCGATTCGTTTTCATCGATTTGGTCAATAAGTCTTTTTTGTTCCAGACTTCCTTCATTTTGGATCCACGGATCCTTCCAGAATCTTATGGTCTTACCGTTTCCCACTTGCCATATCAGCCCTTCACAGGTTTCGTTTTTAATTTCCATTAGCTTTGTCCATTGTCAGGAGGAGTTTCTTTTCCTTTTATAATTCCATATTTTCTCGCTTTTGAGATACTTATGTTGTATAGTTTTGACCAATTCATTTTATGGTTCTGCTAATATTTTCCACAACAGCTTTATTTGTAATATTTTCCACAATCGATTTTTCATATCCAATCCATTTGGTAAGGGTTGTGTATGATTGTTATTAAATTGAATTAAAGCTAATCCACCTTAATGGTGGGGAGGTCTTGTTCTCTGATCTCTGATGCACTTCTAACATAAAAAGAACTAATGTATAATTTAGTTAAAAATATCTTTTCAGTAGCTATTTTCACATCTTGTCAAAACCTCCTATGATCTATAATAAGCCGTACCTATTGGGCTATATTTTCAGTATCGGGCGCAATATGGGCCTTAAACAAATGGGCCGGACGTTCTACAGTCTACGACCATACAAAATACAAACGGAATAGTCAAAACGCAGAGTTTGGCTTGCTCTGCCGCCTTGTGCACCTCCAGGCTCCAGCCTTTACTCCCCCCTCCCTCCTTCCTCCCTCGAATTCCAGAGAGAGAGAGAGAGACGATGAGCGGCGAAAAGCACTTTCAGAAGACGTTCACGAGGAGGAAGAAAGCTTGCGATCCATCCAACAATGTCAACAATGTGCAGAAGAGAGATGAAGAGAACGAGAAACAGAAAGGGAAAGAAGTTGAGGTAGAAGATGGAGATCAAGCATTGCGAGAAGAGAATGCGAATGCCGATGAGGTTTCTGTGGTTCCGTCTTCAAGCGCGGAGTCGCAGGGGGGGAGCGGCGAAAATGACGGGGAAATCGCTCGCAAGCCGATCGACAACGGAGGTTGTGGTTCGAGTAGCGTTTCAATGATGGCGATACGGAAGGGGATGTGCGATGGAGACAGCTGCAATGGCAGAGTGCAGGAGAAAAAAAGGCACAAGGAAGAGAAACAGTCGCAACAGGGGAAGCAAAAGAAGCAGCGGAAAGAGGAGGTGTTGAAGGCGAAGCCGAAACTGAAACCGAAACAGGAACAGAAGAAGAAGAAGAAAGGGAAGGACGGAGGAGAGAGAGATACTGTGAAGAATAAGAAAGAAACTTACGAGGAGAAAGAGGAAGCTAGTGCGGGGTGCAGGTTTCCGGTGAGTAGGGTGGATAGGATCATCAGAAGTGAAGGCTCTGATTATCGCATCACACACGAGGCTATTTTTCTCATCAACAAAGCCACTGTAAGTAATCACTCTTTATATTCTCTCTCCTAGGGTTTTCTTGCTGATGTTGCCGTGTTTCTCTGCCTGCTCTGCATTCCAATGTTATTGCTAAATAATAATTGTATGCATTACACTACTTGATCGTCGAAATTGATTGGTTTCATAGATTTATGATGCTAATTGTGAAAATTTGTGCATATTGCATTAGTGGTTCTATTTAACCCAATGTTAGAATTTCTGGATATTGCCTGCACTACATTCCAAGGAAAGGATGGAGACTGTTGTTTGCCTTAGTGGGTTCTATTAGTAGGTAACCATGGGCTTTGTTTGGATGACTGTTTGTTTGAAGTGGTGGAATTGGAGGGTAACCTGAAAAGGATTGGGAACTTTTAGGCGTTTTGCTCAGTCACAGGCTTGCAGATTTTGTTTAGCTAGTTGAGATGTGATGAGTTATCGAAGTTTTTGAAAGTGGTTATAGGATTTTTTTATTTTTTTTTATACTCATAATCTTTTCATTAGTCTCTATGCATCTTCTCTTTACTAGTATAGAAGTTGGGTCATGATTGGACATAGAAAACTTGCTGTCATGGCTTCTGTTACATCAATGTTGAAATGTTGGTATTTGTTAAGGTGATTTCTTGTTGCCAAAATTCATTGCTGCTGGAAGGCTGGTTTTAAACTTTTACTCGGACTACATTCCTAATATCTATGGATTTGAAATGGAAAATTTGAAGAAAAGGACATCTGGAATGTAATATTTAGGCATGGATAGCTCCATGTTTGGGGCTTCTTGGAGATATTTGCTGAGGTATTGCTATCTATTTGTATGTATAATGTATTTACCGACTTTTTTCCATCTAGGGGAGTTAGACAATGAGATGATTTTCTCGCCATTGAAGAAAGGTCCATATTAAGAAATATGTTGCTTGGCAATAAATGCAATATGGATATTATTATTATTGCAGGTTTTGATAAATATTTCTTTTTTGCGTTAAGATGAAGACAGTTGTTTGTTTTGTGGCTGGAAAGTGAATTCCTTATTGCTAATTATGTAGATGATAAATTTTTGGTGGGAAGTGAGTTTGCTATTTGTTTTCCCTGCAGGAGAAGTTTCTTGAAATCTTTTGTGAAGATTCTTATGAGTGTGCAGCACATGATTGCAAGAACTATGTCAGCTACAACCACCTATGTAATATATATTCCCTTCAATTATTATTCTGATTACATTTTCATCCTAGTAAATTAGTAATACATTTTGATACAGATTTAAGATCGGAAGAAAGTTAAGAGAGGTTATTCTGCTTAAATTTTGGTGTTTGATGATTTCCTTTCTTGTAAGTGTCTTCAGGGAATCAACCATGGGACTGTAGATGTGTAATTCTACCATGGGATGGGACTAAGATAAGATTTTCATTTATCAGGCTCTCCATGATGTATATGTGTATTAGCATATTCAAATTAAAGGTACAAGGACAAGTAGGTGTAACTTTTGGCAGATTGTAAGACACTAAGACATATATGCATGCTAAATGCAGATAATTTTGGGTGAACTTTAGCCTTTCCTTGACTGACGATGAATGATATAGGACAATATCTGTGTTCTGTTTTGATATGATCACTTTGCAGTTGTCTTTCCCCATCTTAATTAAGTACTTGGTTTTAATGTGTATGTGACTAGCTAGAACTTAAAGCCTGATGGTTCTTTTAAGCTTGGCATATGGTATAGCCGTACAGTGAGTATTTTAGTATTTCTTGATGGTTAATAATGCTTAACTGATGATGGGGAAAGGGAAGAGTACTAAAAAAACACTCTTGAGGAAGAAGTGAATGATTTGTTGTTGGCTGTTCAACATAGATTATAATCCTTTCTTCAAGTGGGTTGTACTAGTTCTAAGGTTTCAAACAGAGTGTGCAGCCTATAGTTGTTAAACTTAAAATACCTTTCCTGTAAAGTTTAAATCAATTTGTTTGAATCTTCTGTAAAGCTTTTGCTCAATAGTCATTTTCAGAGGAAGCTTCAGTTTTACTAAATTAAAATTACACTCGGTAAGCTAGTTCAATATTTTCTACTGATATCCATAATTGTTGTTCTGATATTAATTCCACATCTAATAGCATATCCCAAGGACTTTATACCTTTATGGAGTTTATCACAATCTTTCTCTTCGCTCCATTAGTAATTCCCTTTTGGAAGTTTAGTGTAGCTTAGTGTTCATCGTGTCAGCAAAAATCAGATATATGGCTTTAGCCTGCATTATAAAGGCATTAAATATTGCAGGTAAACCAAGCCAATTACTTGTTGCTTGAAAACCATCAATGCTCGACAATTTTGCTATACAAAAATGGTGTTAGTCCTGTTAGTACTTCTGTATGAAATGCGGAAATTCTTACCATCCTTTCCTTGTATTCTTCAGCTACAGTTGTCAGCAAAAAGGACAGGTTCGACTTTCTCTCAGGTACTCATCATGCTCCAAAGTTCTTTAGTTCTTTTTCCATGGCTCAGTCCTAAAATATGATGCTTCACATTCTTGTTACTTGATTTCCCGCTGTAGACTATGTACCGGAGAAAGTGAAAGCTGAGACGGCTTTGGCCAATAGAAAACCTGTGGAGAAATGACCCTACGAGGCACGGACTATGATAATTTTGTTGAGGCCTTGTGTCCTCGGCTGCAATCCTCCTAGCAAGAGACATCAAGTACTTATTATCCTACGTGAAGTCCCCCCAACTTATACCTTGTTTATGACAAGAGGAAGGCAGTGATGGGATCCTTTTGCACCCATTTTGGTAGATACTAAGCTGTGACAACTGCTATGCAAACGACAGATTAGCAGATTACGAGCTTTATTTTTTCTCAATTTTGCAAAGCTCGTTCATATATGCTATTGTTACTCGTTGGAAGGCAGTGGTTTGCAATTGTAAGTAACCATTAACCAAGTACTGTACATATTTATGCTGGAGGCCTAAAAGGTTTGGCAAACAATTGACTACACTGAGCCTGAATCAAGTATTGCACATTTGTGAAGCTAGTCTCAGCTGAGGAACAATTTGTTCATTTTATCGCCGCTTTCAGAAATAAAGCTTACGAATAACTAAGCCTGTGACGTATCAGTAGAACTAAATTGCAGTTAAGAGAGTGCATATCCCAGTATCAGATATATGCTATTGTTCATCAGTCAAAAAAGGAAAGTGTTCATCGGTAAAAATTCTGATTTTTTTTAGCACTTCTTATGTTATTTCTGGTCTTGCCTAGGGTTAGCGAATCCCTATAGTGCCATTCAATCTAAATGTCCTCTTATATGTGCATACTCACTTCCAAAATACAATCCCTTCTCTTTGGTGGAAACAGCAAGTACCCTCTGAAGATGTACAAGATGTACAATTTCAAAATCTCGACACATCTCAGTGTATAAAACACCAAAGCTTTTGTGGGTATGTAGGTAGAAAATAAATACCAGCCTCATCTTCAAACGATAATCAATTATGTGCAGATGCAACCTTCCATCAATCTGTCACTTGTAGTTGGATCCACCCACCGTCCCTGTGAGAGAGAGCTTTTCTTTAGCACCGGTGCTTGGGTAGGTTTCAATGTTGCTGTTTGACGGACTTTCTGAAGGGCCTGGTCGCATCCAGATCTTTATATGGCCTTCCCTGGATGCAGTGAGGATGGACTCCTGGGTGAAAACCAACGCAGAGAGGGGCTCAGAATGAGCACGATGGGCGACCAGTGGGGAGAGCTTGGGAACGTCTCGCATGCTTGGTGCAGGTTGTAGCATGCCCAAGGGAACGACATTGTCCCAGTGAGATGACTGGCTGGCTGTGCTGTATGTAGGAGAGCCACCTGGAGGACACCGGCGAAGTGGTACCACAATTTCATCCATTGAGAAGTCCCATAGAAGCAATTGAGTATCCTGCTCATTGTTAGCAAAAGAAACTCAAATATCCAATTTGACAAAGACATTATGCCTGCTGCTCAATCTTAATCTTTCTATGCAAGTAGTTGACACCTCACCGTGTCTTCATTGAAGGCATACTAAACAATCTTGCTTCACATAATTGAAATGCAGAGAACAATGAGATGTGGGAAATGAAACTATATTGTGTTCTGAAATCACATACTAGTTTACGTATTGGGTCAAATGAAGGGAGAACTTTGTTCTAAGGTACAAATCTGGCAACTGAACATCTAAAGTGACTTTTGAAGGAACCATTTGCATGTGATTTTCGACCCAGTTTAACATCTATGCATGGCATGATGATATTAGTTTCATGAAATGTTAATGACAGAAGACGCTGTGTCCAAAATTGTTAAACGAGGGATCACTGAACTACCTGACCTACAGAGCCAAATCTGTACATCACATTTTCCCCTTCCCCATCTGATGAAGGTGGAGACCAAAATGGATCAAAGGAAACTCCACTGACCTGCGCAGTTATATCAAGTGAACGTGAGCAATCAAACAATGGCATAATACAACTAAATAAAAGTTTATGATTCCATGGCTCCATGCAAAAAAAAAAAAATCTCACCCAAGAGTTGTGCCCTTCACCCCATGCGACCACTTTATGATCTTCTGTGCTCCAAACTTGAACTAAGTCATCTTCACCACCAGTCAAAATGTACTTGCCATCCATGCTAAAACAACGAAATAGAGTGCAAAAATGTTCAAGATGGTATTTAAAAATCCTATAGAATACAAATGAGTATATATGGTATTCTTAATCGTTCATACCTCCAGGCACAGCAAAGAATGGCACCATAATAACTTTTGCCACCACAAATCAGCTGCTCTTTCTGGTAGTCAAAGACTCGCAAATAGCCTGTGCATTAAATTGATTATGTAACAAACCCCCAATCACAAACATATATTACAAGGGAAAAAGAAAAATACATTACCATCTCTGCCAACAGTAGCCAAATGTGTTCCATTAGTTGAGAAGGAAATACTATTTATTGATCCTTGGCAAATATGCCATCTTGCAAAGGGATTCTGCAATATAACAAACCAATTAATAATAGGAAAATACAATATATTTCCAGTTGTGAAGAAAACACCACATTATTTTTGATTAAGGAAATGGCAATAAAATGAATGCTAACACCTGAAATATACAAACTGATTTTTAAAGAAACCAACTAATTAATCTCAAAATGATTCAGGTATAGTTCAGCATAAAGCTGGCAGTGGCATTAGGAGGTTGTTAACAACCTCCTAATGCCACTGCCAGCTTAGTGGACAGTCAATCTAACAAGCAAATGAAGATGATCCGCAACTGTTCCAAACTCCAGTTTAGTAAATATACAAATGACATCAAATTCTAAAACTCAAGTCGATGTATTTTTTCAATCATATTGTTAGAAAAAGAAAACCCTTCTATCTCTCTATCAGTGGACAGTCAATTTGTAAAAACTTTTTCTCCAAGTATTAAGGTAATTTAAGTACTTCCTTTATCAATCAAGTCCAGCTAGTAATATACCCTGCTAGACTTTGCGTGTGTGACAGAAAATTGGGTTTGATCCCTGACGGCTGGGAAGGAAGAGTCACCAGTACCATCCTTACCCTGACAAGGATGAAGATAGCTTCATTCAGTTTAATTTTTTTCAGCGGGTACATATGTAAATTCTCAAATAAAAATTCTACTGATATGAGGCTTGCCTTCTCATAGACATACAAGTTTCCATCAGCATGAGCAACTACAAAAGTACCATTGCCTTCAGGAACCCATGCAACACTTGTACATCGACTGTTGAAAAAAGAATTACAGGTTATACACTCCCACTAGCAACGACTAACGAGTAACCATCACAATGCTACACAATTATATAATTTATACAATAAAGAATTAAGAAATTGAAACATCTAAAAGGCCTCACTAAGCTAAAATCATTCAAGTAGAAGAAAAGGGCCCAGGAATCATACATAAAACATAAAATCCACAATGCTAAACAATTATATAATTTATACAATAAAGAATTAAGAAATTGAAACATCTAAAAGGCCTCACTAAGCTAAAATCATTCAAGTAGAAGAAAAGGGCCCAGGAATCATACATAAAAAATAAAATCCACAAAACTGCACAGGGTTTAGAACTTCAAAAGTTATATCTATGAAAAAGAGTTATGCCAAGGCCAAGGCAGAAAAGAAATAACAGAAAAGCCTCAAGAAGGCATCCTAGCAATAGATACAATAAAATTTGTATTGCTTAACTGTAATACTGCAATAAGCATAAAAAAAATAGGCCTATACTTTCACCTGATATTAACAGTGCCATCCCTGTTATAATGCTGTGCACCAACCAGTTTCTTTCCAAATTCTTGCAATTGCTGCCTCAATGCAACCGAGTATACTACAATGGAGAAGTGATAAAAATATCAAGCTGTTGGCTACTAGAAAGTGAACAAGACCAAGGTGACAGATATATTACCATCACCAGAAGCCATTCCTATCAGCAAATCATGGCCGTCCTTAGCTTCAGGATCAAATGCATGACATATAGGATTAGTGTTTCCAAAATGAATGGATTTTATTGGGTCCTGCATTCAAAAGACTATCATGAAAATCCAGACTGAAAGATAAAATGTAATAAACTAGAATATAACAAAGTTCAAGCACCTTATCCTGCGAGTTTAGGTCACTGATATACATGGTGTCTCCTACATTGAAGATTAAATAAGTCCCTTTACCATCAAAGTTAGCTGTGGGCAAAGCACTAGCATTACTTGAAGCTCCTATTGAGGCAGTTCTGCTTGTCCCACTTACAGCTTTGCTAGTGCCATTTCCTCCTACAAAACTAAGTGCACGACCTCCATTACTAGCACCTAATAATCTAGCTGCAGCAGATCTCACTCCACTACTTGCACTAGAACTAGAGGATGATGATGGGGCAGAAGTTGTCTTTTCCTTCAGATGAGCTAAGGTTACCTGATAAAACATCCACAATATGCCAATATCAGACATTTTGCACAGTAAATAATATCTCATGCTTGAAGAACATAGAAAACAGTATCCAAGACTCCCAAGCAAATACAAGACAAATGATACATCATAAACAGAAGCTAATCCTACACAGGAATGCCATAAGCTTATGATTTCAAATACGTACTCGATAGATCAAATTAATATTAATAGCCAAAAGTAGGGAGGAACAACAAAAGAAACATGGATACTTCCCAGGAAAACCAATTCTTATAGCTGTGGAAGTGATACAACACTACAGTGATGACTGATGAGAGAAGAACCTGAGAAACGGATTTTCCATGAGTGTAATGCAGGAGACTAGAAGGATGAGTCTTCTCATATTGAAGCTTATACCGTCCCTCTGGGGTTTTAAAGTGTGTCTTCAATCCTGTTGGATGTGGCGTTGTAGATGTTGATGTCGACATTGCACCAGGGCTGTTTAATTCAATTTGCAACATGAAACATAATGAATCCTTAACAGCTGAGACCATTTTTGATAATAAATCTTTAGAGATTGTACAATGAAAACATATTCAGATGAAGATGCAATTACATAGGAGTATTATGACAAGATAAAATCTTACAATGATGCCAATCCATTAATTTAAAACGACCCAGGCTAGTTGATTAAACACAACCATTTATGTCCTACTTTTTTTTAATAGCTATTATATGTTTTAAACCTATGAGAAACAGCAACAAATTAGAGTTAGGCATCTCAATCAGCCATTAAAATTCATTCTCAACAAAGACAAAATGCTCCTCCTTGATGGAGACCATATAGTAGTACCTCAATGTAATACTCTAATGCTCTATACGGAGTAGATGTTATGATCCATCAGAAAGTAATACAAAGGCAATTTTAAGTTGAAAACCAAACAATTCCACCCTGCGTCCTGACCTCCAAATATACAAACCCACCAAATTGCATATGGAAATGCGCTGTATATCCTAGTTCTAACAAATTTAGCATAATACCACAGAAACCAATTCAATTAGCAAATTCTCACACATTAACACAATTCACGATGTCAATACCAATTTCGTTTCCCGCACCACTTCGCGAATTCGCACAATACAAACACAAATTGATCAATCAAAGCTATAACGAACTGATCAAATCAGCCGGAAAATCGATGAAGGCCACTATACATCAGACGTAGAACCCTAATCCGAAAAGAAAAGAAAAAAGGGCCAATTTTTAGGGCTTCTTTCATGAGGAACATCAAGTAAAATGAAAACAAAAAGGCAGGGCGCGAACACTCACCAGAGAAAAGATAGATAGCTTCAAAGGCTATCACAGGCGACTTCTTCCTTCTATCTTATTATCCGATCAGTGCAATGCGAAAAAATGTCGAACAAAACAAACGCAATATAAAATTACGAGCCTTATTCAATACATCCAGGTAAAGTTAATGTCGGGGATCGCTCAAACAGGAATATTCGGCCATGGAATCAGAAGCCGCCATTAGCAGGATTAAACTAGTCCCCAGCGGCGTTGTTGTCAACCAAATCCAAATACAGTGGAGAACGATTTATAGGAAAATATACTGGAGCGCGACGTACGATATGAAAGAGAGTGAGTGTTTGCGTGAGAGAGAGAGGAGGAGGAGGAGGAGGAGCTGGTCGGAGCAACGGAGATCGCAGAGAAAGAGAGAGAGACGAAGACGACCTGTTGCGCTGCTTCTGCTGCTCGGCGAAGAGAGCGAAAGAGAACCGGGTTTGAGAGAAATGCAAAGGGAGCTGCTAGTACGATGCGTTTTGCTAATATAGCTAGTCAAAACGTACAGCTGTATACTGTTGCGATTTGTAAAGAATGATAGATTGATAGGTAGATATCGATCATTATAGATAAGTGTTTTTTTTTTTTTTTTTTTTTTTTTTTGTTGATGTGGGGATTTCGAGGTTATCGACTAGTCCCCACGGGTTCGGGCCCTAGCCTGCAAAGGATGCGAACCGGTTAAGCCAGACGGTAAGCCACCAGGCAGGCTCACTCAAGCCAATGAATGCTTGAGCACCCACTAATACACAAATTGTGTAAGAAGTGGGATTTGAACCCTTGACCTCTTACAAGGGCCACCTCTCCCGTACTACTAGGGCAAGGGGTTATTGGTATCACTATATATAGGTTTGAATTGCGCAAAAGCATTGATATTTTTATAAAATGATTTTGAGTATAAATAAATATTGAAAAAAAGTTATTTTTTTTTTGGATTCTATACCCTTATATTGATTATTTTATAAAATTTTATTATGAAAATTCATATTTTAAAAAATAATAAAAATTATTTTTCTAAAATAATCGATATTTTAATTATCTATATTTTTAAAACATGAATTTCATATATAATAAAGTTTTATAAATATATCAATATAAGGGTATAGGATATAAAAAAATTCAATATTTATTTATAACCGAAATAATTTTGTGATATACCGGATGAATCATGCAAGCGGACCAGAGGATATAGACTAGGGCAAAAGTGGGCAGTTGTACATTTTAAACATTTTCTTATATATATGCACTAGTTTTTTTTTTTATTTAAGGTAATAATTCGGAGTAGAGCTCCTGATATGCGAGAGCATCCTTACGGATTGGTCTATGAGACCAGTGTGCAACCTTATCCACCACCATTTTATCCTAGTGGTAAATATGCTTGATTTCCCATCTGAAATCAGTTGTAAATATTACAGGGAATCTAATATGATCATCTCAATTTCATATGAACAACACCATTGGTTATTTATGACCTTTATTGTTGTTAGTGCATCATCTTCAAAATCGACATTCTTTAGTCGTCTTGATATTGCCCATTGTATTCCTGCTCTGAATGCTAAAGTTTCTGCTTTTAGAGATGTTTCTTTCCTACACTTTTTATGTTCGATGTGAAGAATTGTACCATCCGAATCCCTGGCTACAAATGTATAAGTGCTAGTTCTTGCGAATTAATCGTCTATTTGTTTGAATGGCTGACTTCCTTCATTGGATTTGGACGCAAGACCGATTCTCGCATGTTAGGTTAAGCACTACAAGGTAAAAGGTCGGAATGTGAATCAGAGTCATCTTTTTAAATCTTTTCATGTTTTCTATAATAGTCGTGTAATCTTTTTATTATTGTTTGTGATTTGCTTGAGTATAGAGCATTATAGGTTTGTATTATTGTTCCGTTAGGGAACAAAATAGAGGCTCTTCCAAGGCCTTCTATAAGATTTCTCGTTTCATATATAGTATTCACCACTCGTTCCAAAACTTGAGAAAAACTTTGGATTTTTCAAAATAGTGTAAGTATGTAGTACGTGGCACTATCAATGAGGCATAGTTCTACACCATTGAAGATTCCATTTGATTGGGCCATTTTTTTTTTATCTCGTTGTAGCAACTCCTGCCGATAACGTATTATAGAATAGAGAATAGAGAGAAGCAGATAAAGAACTGATCGATGTGTTTATTGACGTTCCAAAAAGCCTTTATATAAAAGTCTACAAGGAAACTAGGTTTCTTAGAGTTTATCCAAAACCATTAAGATAATACAGATAATATTACTTCTGGGCTTAGCTTTAGCTTATGTCACACCAAGGATGCATAACAATTTGAATAGGTATAAAATAGTCGATTCAAGGCCTCTCAAAAGCCATACGCTACAAATGCATCTCTTCTACACTAATTCACTGGTTGTCTTTTGCAGCTACATTATCATCAATATCGATATCAACATCATCTCTATAGTAATACATTACTAATACTCATAATCCAATGACATGTATGTCTTATCAGCTACCTTGTCTTCAGCAACACATACATCTTTGAAATACTCATCAGATTCAAATGTCTTTCAACTTTCTTCGTCTTTAGTTTCTGATATGGTGATGTCAGTTGTTGTATGTTTGATAGACTATGACTTTCTTCCTTTTGATGACATACAATTCCACAACAAAATTCACTTCTCGATCTTTACTCAATGACTTGAATTCCTTTATATCGTCATCACAACTTGCAATAAAAGGTGTTTTTAAATTCGTGTATGGGTGCAAGTGAAATACCCCAAATTATTTTTGGGCTATTTCTTATTTTTATTTAATTAAATAAATCTATATTATATTAAACTATAGTATATCTTGTGAATTTAGTCATTTAATAAATTCACCTAAGATATATGATATAAATTAGAATAATTAAATTATTCTAAAGAGAAATAATATAAGATGGATTTAATTATATAAATCATCTAAATACTCTTATTATTTAATTTATAAAGATAAATTAAATAATATGCATTCCGATAAAGAGGAAGAAACCTATGTTCCTATCTCCATTTTATCCGCTTATTTTATTTATTTTCCTTAAAATCCCTAATTCAGTGGTATAGATACCACAACCCATAACCCATCATCGTCCCTCACCTTCCTCTCCCATTACTCCCGTGAGCCAATTCAGCCGAGTCAACCATCGCCGGCAAACACCAACCGACCAACGCCAAGGCCGAGCCCGCCGAAGACCCTGAACCACCACCGCCTGACCATTGAGCACCCCTGCAGTGCAGCCTTGCCGGAGATCACCCAAGGCCAAGCCGCAGCCTTCGCCCCTGTTCTCGACAGTTCGAGCGCCGCCTCCGATTGCCGTCGGCCGTCACTGTCCGAGTCCGTCTCCGACTGCCGCTGCCCATCACCGCCGAGCCGCCGTCTTCAATCGCCGCTAGCCATCGACGCCGGAGGAAAGTCGCGCCGAGCCTCGTCGCTTCCCCTTGCGCCTTCGTCTTCTTCCCTGTCAGTGGCGAAGCCAGACCGTAACATAGGGGTGGGCGAGATTTAGGCTAAAAATTAAGTAATAATGAAACGAGTTTTGCTAAACTTTAAATAAATTTAATTGTGAAGGGTTATGTAAAAAAAATTCAAAGATTTATCCATATTATTAAAAGTGATCGAATAAAATTTATAATTAGTTAAAAACAATTTCAAGGAAACCCCCAATGCATGACTAAAATAGAATTCAAACAATACTAATTGAAATTAATTATTCTCAATTTAAAAAGATATTTGAACTTATATATAAAAAGATAGTTAAAAATAAGTTAAGAAAATGTAAAAAGTGGGAATTGAACCTTGGGCTCTAGATAGAGAGGAAAAAGTTCCTCATTTATACTTTACCAACTAGGCAAGCTAAACTTTATATAATCTATTTTCACTTCTAAATTAATTTAGACCTTTTTATTTTTTATTTTTTATTTTTTATATATTTAACCTTTCGTTTTTTTTTCCTGAATTGGGGTGGGCTCGCGCTCATACGAGCCCACCCCTAAATCCGCTAGTGTTCCCTGTACGTGAAAAACCAGATTGAAACAAAGTTTCAATCCCTTTTGGTTACAATTGCAGAAACTCCCCCTGTCTTTATACTATTCTCGTTTCTGGCCCTAAGTTAATTATTTATTAAGTTAGGTGTCCAATATTTCTAAACTACTCGATTCTTGCCCGTTTCAGCGACACCAAGAAATCTCGAAGCACCCACGCCGGATCCCTCTCCCCGAGGAATTTATGTTGGTATAGATTGTTAACTTTATAGAATTAATTCAATTCCAAGTTGGGTTAAGTAAAGTTAATTGTATAAAATATCAATATTAAATATTCCTTTTTCGTTGGATTCAATAGGTGCTAAAATTTTGTCTTGTTGTCGTCAATCGATCATCGAAGGTTAAGGCAAGTGATTTCGTTCAACACCCTTTGCGTGTTTTGTGATTCTTTTGACGTGCCTTCTTAATTCTTTCGTGTCGAATGCGGCCCTGTAGCCAATTTCCTTGCCAGTTTCGATAAATTGCATATTCGTCTGCTTGATGTAATTTATCTCCTTATTCATAAACTGGCATGAGTATAAATTGATGGTCAATTTATTAAATTAATTATAGTTATATGTGAATTAAATATGTTGTTTGTTTATAACTTGAGATAAGTGAAAATTTCCCATTTTCTTCTTCCTAAATTGCATGATATCCTGCTTGTTTCTTTCATGCAAATTAATAGCATGCAGTATTAAGATCCTTGAAATATCCATGCTTGTATGTCATTGTTGGTTTAATGTCGTTATTATGATCACCTAGTACGAACTGGTTATGTATGATAAGTTAAGATATGCATCATGTGATGCTTAGATATGATAAGTTAAAATGCGCACCACGTGATGCGAGTGGCTATAGGCCATTGGCAAGTTTGTAGTAGACTGACTTGCAGGTTGTGGTTCGTTAAGCCACCGCCTTACAAGGTTTCATGAAACATCCATCCCGGAATGCATTCTCCGGGGGGTGGTAAAACAACGATCTGATGTAGGTCGTGGTCCTTGTTAAAGGCCCGACCGGTACCACGTATTAGTATTACTATTATAATTATCATTGTGATTAGTGTGATTATGGTTGTTATCGATTATTAAATAGGTGATCACTTCAGTTATTATACTCATCTGTCTCGGGTATAATTCTTTTTCTTATCTTATAATCGATCATTATGATCATCCGAGTCATGTTGTGAATTTCTACCTTCTTATTCAATTTCCACTTCAAATATTCGTGTCTTTCCTTTAACCTATGACATACCGTTTTATGGTCACTGTAAGGTTAAAGTCTGAACATTTTCCCTATCATTTGCTAGTCTTAATTGTACTAACGAAACACCAGACCACGAAACACCAGGCCATATTCCACAGGTTTCGTACGAGCAGCGGAGCAGGAGAGAGTTGAAGAGAGGACTATCACCCATGTATTTTTAAACTGCAGTTTTCTTTAAACCTTTAAAGTTTCCGCAACGCTATATGAGTTTTTAGCTATTTTGGAGTTTAAATATACTTTATGGGTTTGGTATTTTAGCTATATATATATATATTTTTTTTTTGATAAGGAAAAAATTCGGGTGGTGGTTAGCCAACCCGAGAGCATCCCGAAGGATGAGATCACGAGGATTTGAAAGAAATACAAATACAGAATACATCAAAAGAAACACATAAAGCAAACCCGGAAAAAAACCCTAACCCTAAGCAAACAAGCGGATACAACAACGAGATGAAGGAAACCCGGTGTGGCGAAGTGGATAGCGAGCGCATGGGACAGCACCAGCTGACACGATGTCTCGCCGCCGGAAAGACGGAAAGCAGAAATCCTCGTAAGGCAAAGACGACTCCTGGGGAAGTGTGGATCACATGACGTCCCCCCACCTAGATGAAGGATCTTCGGAGACCACAAACACCGCCAACACGATCACTTCGATCAACCAGGGCCGCAGAACTGCTCCTCAACTGAAACTAACCACGAACCAACAGACGGATACCCAAACGGCACGAGGAAATGAAGTATGACCGCTAGAGAGCGAAGAGCGAGATAAGATTTCGGAATTTATTTACAAGGATATATATAGTTTCGAATATATATATATATATATATATATATATATATATATATATATATATATATATAGTTTTATTTTGCATTTTTTTTAATATATAATTTTAAAACCCATCAATTCGGGCTGCCCCGGGCCCAAGGCATAACCTTGGGCCCAAAGCTCAGTCCGAAAAAATAAGCATATCGCAAAACGCAACCCTAAACCAAATAGGCATAAGGCGCCGCTGGAATGGGATAAGCAGGCCAGCAGAGCACCCGAGCACCACCAGACGAGTAACCAGAAGGCATGCCGGAGGCGGCAGGGGCGAAGGTGTAAGGGAGCCGAAGGCGACACAAGGTCGGCGACCCGACCACCAAGTCAAGGTGGCCAATAGATTTGGGCAAAACAGAGATTTAGGCCAAATCTGGAAGGGCAAACAGATTGAAAGGTTGATTCAATCTGAACCGCAGTGGCTCAATTCAAGGCCGGTCACAATTGAAACAACCATGAAGAGAGGCAAGGAAACCCCAAATTGGAAGGAGTAAGGCACTAGGATCCCAATCGGGGAGGAAGAGGAACGCCGGAAACCGGCAGATGCGATCGGCACCAGAGGAGGCCGGAGATGAGCGACACCGGGGGAGATGAAGAGGAAACATCGTCACCGGGTCGGAACACACAAGGGTGGCTTGGTGGAGGAGGAAAAGACGCCACCCCACCAACACTAGAGCTTGGATTGAAGATTGAAGACAGACAGCAACCAAGTCCATGGATGAGAAGCGGAATTAGAGGCTTAATCCGAGCAGAGGGATTGATGAACGGGACACCCGCAACAAAAGAAGAAGGGGCGACCGAGCAAGGAGAAGAAGAGGCGGCCGAAGCCGAGGCTCATCGCGCCGAGGAGGCGAATTGTTGTCTCCCGTAGGAGGGTTGAGACACCCGGAGAGGGTGGATTGGGGCTCCCGAAGGAGGGTTAAGGCTCCCAAAGGTATTTTAGCTATATTGTTGTGATTTGGTATTTCAAACTTTGATATTTAATTTACCTCCACCTATTATATTTAACTGCTTGAAGTACCGTCTTGTTTATGAGAGCATGGTTGCATGTCCCTATAAGCCTCAGGTGAATGCAAAGACATTAAAGTCCCTGAATTCACTGGCGCTGCAACACTCCTTTGGGATTAAAAATGGGGTGTTACAGAAGGTGGTATCAGAGTTGTAGGTTTTAAAACGTTTTCATTCGGATTTTAAAATGATTTTTAAAGTGAATTTCAAAAAGGTTTTTATCAAAACTAAGTTTCTACATGCAAAAGTAAGCAGTTTTGAAAGTGATTTTGAAATACTTGTCCGATAGTCCTGCTCAAGCTCCTGCACCTGCCATAGACTAATCTTAGATTCTTTATTCTTGTTTCCTTTAAATCTTGCTTTCTGGATTATCTCGCTCAAGTATTGATGATTCCTCGCCCTTCTCGATAGATGTCTAATGTTCGCAAGACCTTGGAACTACACGCCATGGGTTACCCCCAATGCATTGACCTCACCGACAACTCTGGCACTGGGTCTGACTCAAGCATAGAGGGGGAGGTTGTGGGGAAGGCGACAATGGAGCTATCCAAAAGGTAAGAGAGTCTCGGTCGACCCTCCTGAAGGAGTTGCAGCCACAGAATAAGGCAAGAAGCTCATCCGAGAGTGGTACAAGGAAAAATAATTTGGGGTATTTCAACAAGTGGCTGAATTCTAGTTAAAAAAATGGAATGATCTATGTTGAATATTCTAAATACTCTCATAGTAAGTGAATCCAATGTAAGTGAATCATCCACTAGCAAAGACTCTGATGTTGTATCACCAATGAATGATAACATGTTATTAACAATTATCCATTGATCTCCCTCATACATAATTGAATTGTAACAATGTGGGTTGACACTACTGCTTAAGATGCCAAAAGAACAATTTGATAAATAAGTTGAGAAATCAATTATTCATGCCAACAACTACATTGGATTCACATATGCTTTCAAAGAAATATATTTGCAAACGAAAATACACACACATACATACACATATGTTGATATATGAAATCAGTTGAATTTTTAAGCTAATAACATGTTATCATTCATTGGTGATATATTGAAAAATGATCACACAAATATGTTGATAAATACAAATACATATGTTGATAACTACAAATATATAGCTTTCAATAGATGATTTGAGAGAGAGAGAGAGAGATTAAAGGAGAAGGTAAGAGGAGGAAGAAGATTGTATATTCATCGATAACCTTTGTACAAGGGCTAATATATAGCCTATTTAAGGTATTTCCTATTTTACACATTTAACCCCTCACTTGTCCTTAATTGTCTAATAACCTCATTCATTACAATAATCACCCCTTATAAAAGCATTGTCCTCAATGCTTATTGAATGTAATTTGTAACGATAAAACTACGGTAGCTAGCTGAAAAGAAATTCTTGTATACACTTGCCCCTAGAAAGTAATACATTGTATTAATCCAACACAAAGGCAGAACATGTTGAGTACTTCTTGGATATGACTAGCAGTTCATAAGCTGAACTTTGTGCACAGTAACATGGAATTGGACCTCAGCTCACTAACACCAGCAGCTCCAAAGACCATTGTAATTCCCTCAATACAAACCAATAAAAAATCGTTAGTCCTTGTTATTTATAAATTGAGCTAGTATCAAGTCATAGCTTCTTGCAAATTCCAAGCACTTTCAACTCTATTTTATCAGCTTTGAATTGTTATAGAAATGCTTCCAAGTTCCAACACCCACAATTCTAGCCATATGATCTTGCATGCATTGACTTGTCCCTAAAATTCCATTCAAGACTAAGCTTCTAACAGTGTTTTTAGCTGTTGTAAATTGCTTCTTCCACCACGTGCATCCCTGGTATGCATTTAGCTTTACAAACAATGAAGGACCTTTACCCCTATGACAATGTCCACGAGTCAAAATTCAGGTACCCTTTCCACCGAATCAAAAACCAAAATACAACTCAGTATCCCAAGTGCATTAACTAAGTTAGCATCATCTAGTCCTTTATCAAAAGACCATATGTGGCCCTAAACAATGAATACCCACAGCCAAGATGCTCATTGATGGGTTAAGCCGTCTCCATTCAATACCCAAGCTATCAATTCCTAGATCAAAACCCATATTTTATTCAATAAACTCGTGCTCCCCAATTGTTGCAACAATAAAAGTTGACGATTTGAATGTGATCCCGACATGCCTAGAGATTTCGTCAAGCAACTGATATGCATATGTGATTTCAATTTTAGCATGTTTTGATTCCTTCAACTTCATGATCTCTTGGTAACAAGGCAATAATGTTTGCTTTCCTTTGTCATAAGGCAGTAATGTTTGATTTTGCCTATGTCCCAACACAATATATAGATAGCTCAAATAACCCATAATTTGTTTGTGACATTTCATCAAATATCTAGTGAGTACTAGCTAAGAGTTCCCACACTACAAATCGAATTCACCAAAAATTAAGACACCATCCTTGTCGTCACATCAGTATTCTCATGCTTTGTAAAGTTCATCCCTTTCATCCTTTTCTCCCAGATTCAACTTTAACAATTAACGCTAAAGTATTTCAAATTACCTTTGGATTCGAGTTGAGTTCTGGGTTCCTGTTTTCGATCGGAGTTGCGATCTCCCCGACCCCAAGCAAGTTCTGTTCCTTCACCAAGAACACTCACGAGAAGCAAATCGAACTCCAAATCTGCATTGCTTGGTGAATCTTGAAGGGTAAGGGGTACCAAGAGAACCTAGACAAGAGCTTCGGGAATGGGCGCATGCACCATTCGATTTGCACGGAAACCCTATCTTCTTTAATTCTTCAAACTCTTTCCAGGTCTTCCATCGGAAGACCTTGATCAAGGCATCGATCTTGTAGAGACCTTCATAGAATCTGCTATTAACTTTTTGCGATTGAGCCAAGGATGAAGACACCATCATTGCTGAATCTGCCATTGTCGATGACGATTGATTAGACAATGCGATCCCGAAAACCGGTTGGCTCTGATACCAATTTGTCAAGACCCAAGGTCGGATAGGTGAAAGCTTGATTTTCATTGGAGGATTTGAGAGAGGGAGAGGGAGAGAGAGAGAAAAAAAGAGAGAGACTTGGTAATCCTAAAGAGTGTATCAAACACCAATAATCCTAAAGAGTGTATCAAAAATCAATAATCCTTCCTTCCTTGTACATTGTAGATAATAACATAGAGATACTTGGTAATCAGCAATTTGCATGGTGATGGACTTGATGCGGGTAAAAAAATTTAAAAAAAAATTACACTTATGGAGTGAAGATAATTAATTTCCTAAATTGAAAAATCGTGGGTATGTTAGTTGAGATTATAAAAAACAAAACAAAACACGGCAGGCAGTCATTTCATTCATTCATTCATTCATTAGATCAATAAATCACGAGTCCTCCCTAAAAACAAAAACCAATAGTCACTTCCTCTAAGCAGTCATAGTGAATGAACATTCTAGTGCAAGCTCTTGTTCTTCGGATTCCTTGATCAAGGCGTCGATCTTGTAGAGACCTTCGAAGAATCTGCTATTGTCTTTAATTTTGCGATTGAGCCAAGGATGAAGACGCCATCATTATTGAATCCTTCATTGTTGATGACGATTGATTCGACATTGCAAACCCCAAAACCGGTTGGCTCTAATACCAATTTGTCAAGACCCAAAGACCGGATAGGTGAAAGCGTAACTTTCAATGGAGGATTAGAGAGAGAGAAGAGAGAGAGAGAGAGAGAGAGATTCTTGGTAATTCTAAAGAGTGTATAAAAAAACAATAATCCTAAAGAGTGTATCAAAAATCAATAATCCTTCCCTCCTTGTACAGAGTAGATTGTTCATAGAGATACTTGGTAATCGGCAATTGGCATGGTGATGGACTTGATGCGGGTAAAAAAATAAAAAATAAATTGCACTTATTGAGTAAAGATAATTAATTTACTAAACTGAAAAATTATGGGTATGTTAGTTGAGATTATAAAAAAGCAAAACACGAGAGGCAGTCGTTTCATTCATTCATTCATTAGATCAATAAATCACGAGTCCTCCCTAAAAACAAAAACCAGTAGTCACTTCCTCTAAGCAGTCATAGTGAATGAAGATTCTAGTGCAAGCTCTTGTTCTTCGGATTTCTTGATCAAGGCTTCTATCTTGTAGAGACCTTCGTAGAATCTGCTATTGTCTTTTTGGGATTGACCCAAGGATGAAGACGCCATCATTGCTGAATCCTCCAATGTCGATGACAATTGATTCGACATTGCGAACCCGAAAACCGGTTGGCTCTGATACCAATATGTCAAGACCTGAAGGTCGGATTGGTGAAAGCTTCACTTTCAATGGAGGATTTGAGAGAGAGAGAGAGAGAGAGAGGGAGAGAGACTTGGTAATCCTAAAGAGTATAAAAAATCAATAATCCTAAAGAGTGTATCAAAAATCAATAATCCTTCTTTCCTTGTACAGAGTAGATAAAATCATAGAGATACTTGGTAATCGGCAATTGGCATGGTGATGGACTTGATGTTGGTAAAAAAAATAAAATAAAAAAATTGCACTTATGGAGTAAATATAATTAATTTCCTAAACTGTAAAATTGTGGGTATGCTAGTTGGGATTATAAAAAAGCAAAACATGGCAGGCAATCGTTTCATTCATTCATTTATTAGATCAATAAATCACGAGTCCTTCCTAAAAACAAAACCAGTAGTCACTTCCTCTAAGCAGTCAAAGTGAATGAAGATTCTAGTGCAAGCTCTTGTTCTTCGGATTCCTTGATCAAGGCTTCGATCTTGTAGAGACCTTCGTAGAATCTGCTATTGTCTTTTTGCGATTCAACAAAGGATGAAGACGCCATCATTGTTGAATCCTCCATTGTCGATGACAATTGATTCGACGTTGCGAACCAGAAAACCGATTGGCTCTGATACCAATTTGTCAAGACCTGAAGGTCGGATAGGAGAAATCTTGACTTTCAATAGAGGATGAGAGAGAGAGACTTGGTCATCCTAAAGAGTGTATAAAAAACCAATAATCCTAAAGAGTGTATACAAAATCAATAATTCTTCCCTCCTTGTACAGAGTAGATAATATCATAGAGATACTTGGTAATCGGCAATTGGCATGGTGATTGACTTGATGCGGGTAAAAAAAATAAAAAATAAATTGCACTTATGAAGTAAAGATAATTAATTTTCTAAACTGAAAAATTGTGGGTATGTTAGTTAGGATTATAAAAAAACAAAACACGACAGACATTCGTTTCATTCATTCATTCATTAGATCTATAAATCACGAGTCCTCCCTAAAAAAAAAACCAGTAGACACCTCCTCTAAGCAGTCATAGTGAATGAAGATTCAAGTGCATGCTCTTGTTCTTCGGATTCCTTGATCAAGGCTTCTATCTTGTAGAGACCTTCGTAGAATCTGCTATTGTCTTTTTGCGATTGAGCCAAGGATGAAGACGCCATCATTGCTGAATCCTCCATTGTCGATTACAATTGATTCGACGCTGCGAATCTGAAAGCCGGTTGGCTTTGATACCAATTTGTCAAGACCTGAAGGTCGGATAAGTGAAAGCTTAACTTTCAATGGAGGAAGAGAGAGAGAGAGAGAGAGAGAGAGAGAGAGAGAGAGAGAGAGAGAGAGACTTGGTAATCCTAAAGAGTGTATAAAAAAAAACAATAATCCTAAAGAGTGTATCAAAAATCAATAATCCTAAAGAGTGTATCAAAAATCAATAATTCTTCCTTCCTTGTACAGGGTAGATAATATCATAGAGATACTTGGTAATCGGCAATTGGCATGGTGATGAACTTGATGCGGGTAAAAAAAATAAAAAATAAATTGCACTTATGGAGTAAAGATAATTAATTTCCTAAACTGAAAAATTATGGGTATGTTAGTTGGGATTATAAAAAAGCAAAACATGACAGCAGTCGTTTCATTCATTCGTTCATTCATTAGATCAATAAATCATGAGTCCTCCCTAAAAACAAAAACCAGTAGTCACTTCCTCTAAGCAGTCATAGTGAATGAAGATTCTAGTGCAAGCTCTTGTTCTTCGGATTCCTTGATCAATCAAGGCGTCGATCTTGTAGAGACCTTCGTAGAATCTGCTATTTTCTTTTTGTGATTGAGCCAAGGATGAAGACGCCATCATTGCTGAATCCTCCATTGTCGAAGACGATTGATTCGACATTGCGAACCCCAAAATCGGTTGGCTCAAATCCCAATTTGTCAAGACCCGAAGGTCGGATAATTGAAAGCTTGACTTTCAATGTGGAGAGAGAGAGAGAGAGAGAGAGAGAGAGAGAGAGAGAGAGACTTGGTAATCCTAAAGAGTGTATCAAAAACCAAAAATCCTAAAGAGTGTATCAAAAATCAATAATCTTTTCTTCCTTGTACAGAGTAGATAATATCATAGAGAGACTTGGTAATCGGCAATTGGCATGGCGATGGACTTGATGCGGGTAAAAAAAATAAAAAATAAATTGCACTTATGGAGTAAAGACAATTAATTTCCTAAATCGGAACTTTTTGGGTATGTTAGTTGAGATTATAAAAAAGCAAAACACGACAGACAATTATTTCATTCATTCATTCATTAGATCAATAAATCACGAGCCCTCTCTAAAAACAAAAATTAGTAGTCACTTCCTCTAAGCAGTCATAGTGAATGAAAATTCTAGTGCAAGCTCTTTTTCTTCGGTTTCCTTGACAAGGCGTCGATCTTGTAGAGACATTCGTAGAATCTACTATTATCTTTTTGCGACTGAGCCAAGGATGAAGACGCCATCATTGTTGAATCCTCCATTTTTTATGACGACTAATTCGACATTACGAAACCCAATAATCCTAAAGAGTGTATCAAAAACCAATAATCCTAGAGAGAGAGATACTTGGTAATCCTAAAGAGTGTATTAAAAACCAATAATCCTAAAGAGTGTATCAAAAATCAATAATCCTTCCTTCCTTGTACAGAGTAGATAATATCATAGAGATACTTGGTAATCGACAATTGGCATGGTGATGGACTTGGGGTGTGTTTGGATTCCATTGCATTTTAATTATAATGCAATTATTCTCCCTCGTTTTATGTGCGTGTTTGTTTCAAAATTTAAAAATCTCGTAAAAATCGAGTTAAAATTATAATTTAACCAAATAATCACATAAATCGAGATAAAATAATTGCATTATAATTAATAAATCGTGGAATCCAAAAACATCATAATTTAAACACCTTAAAAATTGTGCTAATCAAACACCTCCTTATCATTTTGCATTATAAACATAATTTCATTTGGAATCCAAACACATCCTTGATGCGGGTAAAAAAATAAAAAATAAATTGCACTTATGGAGTAAAGATAATTAATTTTCTAAACTGAAAAATTGTGGGTATGTTAGTTGGGATTATAAAAAAGCAAAACACGGCAGACAGTCGTTTCATTCATTCATTCAGATCAATAAATCACGAGTCCTCCCTAAAAACAAAAACCAGTAGTCACTTCCTCTAAGCAGTTATAGTGAATGAAGATTCTAGTGCAAACTCTTGTTCTTCGAATTCCTTGATCAAGGCGTCGATCTTGTAGAGAACTTGGTAGAATCTACTATGTGTTTTTGCGATTGAGCCAAGGATGAAGACGCCATCATTGTTAAATCCTCCATTGTCGACGACGATTGATTCGACATTGCGAACCCTAAAACTGGTAGGCTCTAATACCAAGTTGTCAAGACCCGAAGGTTGGATAGGTGAAAGTTTGACTTAATGGAGGATTAGAGAGAGATACTTGGTAATCCTAAAAAGTGTATCAAAAACCAATAATCCTAAAGAGTATATCAAAAATCAATAATCCTTCTTTCCTTGTATAATGTAGATAATATCATAGAGATATTTGGTAATCGACAAAAATTGACATGGTGATGGACTTGATGCGGGTAAAAAAATAAAAAATAAATTGCACTTAGATCAATAAATCACGAGTCCCCCTAAAAAAGAATTCCCCTAAAAAACATGGCAGACAATAGTTTCATTCATTCATTAGATCAATAAATCACGAGTCCCTCTAAAAACAAAAATCAGTAGTCACTTCCTTTAAGCAGTCATGATGAATGAAGATTCTAGTGCAAGTTCTTGTTCTTCTCGGACTGGCGCACAGATCCAACCCGTGCGAAGAGAGTGACGGTGTCTGAGGGGAAGTGGAGGGCCAATGTTCCCTCTATAAAGCCCAAACTAATCATGGATAAGATGAATTCCAATTCCAATTCCACCAAAAATAATAAAGATATAAATAAATAAAATAAAACTTTTCAAATAGACTACGCATGGACGTTATGCATCAATTTAATTTTAGTACAGGTATATAGATTTTATATATATATAAAAAAAATTAATACAAATGAAAATGCATATATCCAACTCAAAGAATTGAAGCATGTACGAAATCAGGAAGCAAGCTAGCGTCCAAACCCAGTCTAAGCCGCTGGAACAGAATCTGGATGTCCACTGAAATTAACAAAAACACAACCCATGGATGAAATTGAGCAATTCAATCAGGAAGAAACCGCCATCACCCTAAACCCAATTAACGCTAAGGAATAATACAGGATAGTTGGAGTCGGAGCTCCCACACATCCACTAGTGGAAGCCCTGACAGAGGTCGACGATCCTACCCCGCCGCCGCCACTTTTAGCAGCATCACCAACGGAGGAGCCTCCCTTTGGAGGAGCATTATCTGGAGGTTGAACAACGCCGTCAAGTGCCGAAGCGGGGGCTAGTGCAGGCGCAGGAGCTGGGGCTGGTGCTGCAACATCCAGGAACGGGGAGACCGGGAAAACCGCCTTGGGGGCGAGCAACTGATCAACCTCATAAATGGCCAATCCTTGAGTGCTGTTGGAGTATATGGTGCTGGAGACGCTAGCATGTTCAAGCCGTACTCCGGTTGTCAAGTTCACCTTTAATTATATTATATTATGATCAAAGTTCAAACTCAGTTACTTCAATTTTTATTCTTCAAAATCACTAAAAATCCGGTGAAAGACTGTGCATTTAACGATAATTTGACCCTATATATAATAGACTCTTAATTCATTTTTCTCAAATGCCATGGCACACTTTAATTTGTACACAAGTTATAGTGAATAATGCAACGTTATTAGGATCGAGATCATAGATTGGATTGGATCGAGGCATGACCCTAGGATCGGATCGTAGAATCGTAAGACCCTACAATGAGGTAAAATAAAATATACTCATATAATAAAAAAACGAATTAGGCATACCAAAGAATGCAAATACCTTGATTTTAAAATGAAACTAGTAAAACAAACCATCAAATAATGACATTTACCTTTCATACTAGTTCAAGGTTAACGTCCAAGAAAGGTACAATAAACCAGATAACATCCATTAAATGAACTAATACGTTCATACTTAATATTGCATACTACAATATAATAATAACCAAAAGACAAAAATCATCCAATTATTCAATTATCATATCCATGTTCATCATAAACCACAGTCCACAGTATATGAAGAAATTGAATTTTAGGGTTGAGGGTTGACTGATTATCTATCAAGTGAAGTAATGAACAAGGAAAAAAAAATTAAACCCTTTGTAATGTCTCTTCTAATTTTTAGCATATAGTACCTAGGAATATTGGATGGTCCTAGATATAGACTAATAGGTAGACTCGTAGGAATTACACCTTTAATATTTCAAAAATTCAAAACTCACACTAATGAAAGAAATGAGATGGGAAAAATAAGGGTCATCCAGACATGGATTTCACCGTTGAACCCAAATTATAACCTTAGATAAGCACTACAGAGGATCTTACGATCCTAGCCCGATTCTAGCACTAATGAGTATTTACCAACAATTCGGATCAAAAACTTTCTAGGATCGTACAATTCTACCGATCCGGATCGCGATCTTAATAACTATGGAATGATGATATAATTAATGTAATGTAGAAATTAAATGGACGTCAATTTTGTTCTTATAGGCCGGGTTTTATGCTTTTTAAAATTGTGCCAATTAATTTTACTTCTTTTTTGGTGACATGTAGCAATATTGCAAAATTCTGATTGATTAATATTTAAAAAAAAAAAAAAGAATTCCCCAAATTTCTATATTTTGTATTTATATATCCAACAGACCTGGGTGCCAAAGACGGCGACGTTAAGAGGAAACTGGCCGGCTCCGACGTCTCCAGCTTCGGTACGAATGGGGTTAACCGCGGTTTGTAGGGCGGAAAACGAGAGGAAAGAGGGGACGCAATGGAAGAGGACCAGCTTGGCAACCTGGTCATAGCTGAGGGAGTTTATAGTTCCGGATTTGAGGCCCATGAAGGCGTTGTCATTCGGCGCGAATATGGTCAGCCCTGCTTGCCCTTGCTTGTTATTCTTTGTCGGGTCGAGTTGGGTTTCGAGTCGGTCGCCCACGTGGGTGCTCTTGAGGAGGCCGATGAACCTGCTGAACTCATCGGCCTTCTCGAGGATTTGGGTGATGTTCGGAGGTGGTGTGGATGGAGGTGGCGGAGACACTGGTGGTGTGGCGGCCATGGTGGCCGCGAGGCGGATAAGGAAGGAGAGGAGTACTGAGATCACTAGGGAGAGCAGTGTTGGTTTTTTGTAGTTGTTTGTCATTTTGTTGAGGGAGGGAAAATATATGTTTTCAAAATTAGAGGAAGTGTGTTTTGCAATAGGAATGGATGGGTTTATATATGTATATAGTTGTGTGGAATTACATTAATTTTACAAGGGGAAGGAGATCGATGTTAGGTCCACCAAAGGGTACAAATATTTCAACTAGGCATTGAAATTTAGAGGAGACAATATATATGGCTGTGTTAGCTATTTATATGCCATAAATGAGATTAATTATTATTTACTTTTCTTAAGGTTGCAGAGATTCATATATAGTTGCTTAGGAATTTCACTTTGAGACTGACATTTAATTTTTTGGTTTGTCAATTCATAGCTGGTGAATGTATATGCAGAGTCCATTACTCGAGTAGAGATTATGAACCGGTATCGTAATAAATTTTTTAAGCAATCGGGTTGTTTGGGTTGAGTTCGGGGCCGGTATACTCATTCGGGTTAGTTCATATGTTGGGTTGGGTCACATATCAAGTATATTGTATCTTCAGTCGAGTTCGGGTCGGATCAGGTAAGTTCGGGTCAAAAGAATTTCGGGTTGGGTCGAGTCGGGTCACATTTAGTTGTGTTATAAAACAATTATTATTTTTGTTTATCTTAATTATTGACCAATAAACATCATTTATTTAGTTATATTGTAAAATAGAATAATCAGGAGGAAGAGAATACGAGATTGTATTCAATTGATCTCTCTTGGTGTTACACCGGTACAATATATAGAGATAAACTCCTTAGACTCCAAACAATAGTCAATCTATCTATAGACAAAATCTATATAAGTAAAGTGTATATTTTGTACATCCACATAATAATAATATTATAACAAGTTATCTTAGGTCTCGTAATATTGTGTGTAATTCACAATATTTGAATATTTAAAAATAAGATAATTAAATTAATTATAAGGATGAGTCATGTCTTGTTCGGGTCGGGTCAAGAACGGGTTGGGTCAAGCTCGGGTTCATTCGGCTATCGGGTCAAAATGGATGGGGCTCGAATTCGGGTTTGGGTTGTGCATGATACTAGATTTTCGAGTTTTAGTCAGATTTGTATTCGACCGTTCAGGCGAGCCGGGTACTGCTCAGGTTTGGGTCTATGAATCCACCACCTGGGCCGTCGAGACACCCCCCCCCCCTTCAGCTCACACCTCGTCGGAGTTGATCTGTCGGAGGGAGGAGGGCATCAATCTCCTATACCGTCGAGACACCCCCCCCCCCCTTCAGCTCACACCTCGTCGGAGTTAATCTGTCGAAGGGAGGAGGGCATCAATCTCCTATGTCGCCTACCTCATCCGCCGGTGAACTGGTACGACAAATCAAAGGGAAAAGGCACCTTTAACTGTAAGAATGGGGTGATTGAAGACAGGAGATAGCAAAAGGCGAACTCAATCGGAGGTTATGGACAAATACGTACAGGGACTGAATCGAAGAGGAAAGGGGCTTTTGAGGTTCAATGGGGGCCGGTCCCCAACTTTTCGGGGATTTCACTGCTGTCGGCCGGAGGTCTTCCCAGCGGTCGGGTTCTGAGGTCGGCCGGAGGACTTCACTGCAGTCGCCTTACCTTGGTTAGAAGCTTACCTTGGTTTTCGGAAATGGTGAATCGTCGTGGCGATGTCTCTCCTCTAAACCCTTGTGCCTCTCTCCAAATCTGTTTTTTTTTTGTGGTCGAGGGGCAATATTGGAGAAATGATTTCGAAATCTCCCCACAATCTCCTGAATCTTGCCCTGGGGAGATTTCATTTTTGCCCGAAATTGATCTACTGGTATCCCATTAATCCTCATCCCCAGATCTACTCAAATGCTCTGCCGAACACCACTTCAGGGGATTGTGTTTTGGAGACAATGTAATTAATCTAGTGAAATGCGCTGCCGAACACGCGCTAATTCTCTTAATTATTAATCCTCAACTAACTTGTTTGTAGTTATTTTATTTTCTTATACTTAATCCCCAAACTCTTTTTCTACCAATTGATAAATATACTCTACTTAGAAATACTTGATTCTACATGCGATCGACCTGGTACTTTATTATTATATTATTTTTTAATTTTTTTTAAATAGAAATAACAATAAATTCCCCTATCACGACTTGACCCAATAGAACCCGAAAATCTAAAAATGGGAGATTATTCTCAACCCAAAATAATATGGGGAACAACTAGGATCGAATCTATATTTTGCATAGCTCTAAACGCTTTACGAATCATCGCCTCAAATTTTGGGATATCTTCCTATAATCTACCAGAAATCGAAGAATCGATGTTCCATCCAACTACTATGTAACCAAAATATGCAAAAAAAAAAAAAAAGTACGCGCTCCACGCGCTAGGGTTTCACACCCCCGGCCGCCGCCTTCCTGCGCCTCCCCCTACCCGCTTGCAGACCAGCCATGAGCAACCCTCTCCCAACCCAAACCCTGCTATGTTGGCCCCTATGGAGGTAACTCCCTCCAATTGTCCTCCTCAAAAGTGTTCGGTGCATTTGTGGGCGAAAAGCCATTCAAAATCGGTGAAAACACCGCAGTCACATATTGCTCTCCAGTTCTATGCGCGATCGGTTTCCTACTCGTCCTCCGAGTGGGCTAGTCGCCTTTGTGCTCATTGGTTGGGTTCGTTGGGGTCTCAGGCTGGGCGCTGGGTGGTGGGCGTCCATTTCGTCCGACGGATAGGGCGGTGGTCCGGGTGGATCTTCGAAAGTGGCTCTCCTTTGTGTTCGATGCGACTACTACCCAATTACTCTCCGAATTCGACTTCCGATCAGGTTAGCTACACTAATTGTCGGTTTTACATCCAATTGCATCCTCTTTTCATAGGGCTTGCCGCCTATTTATACCGAATCTGTACCTCTCGTCTACTGCGATTGCTTGATAACTGCCTTGTTTATATAACCCCTTGCCGGGGATGTCGATTGGAATTATATCCTTTCACAAGCCATAACAAAACCATTTTGCTACCCGCATTTACTCCGGCCTTCACTGGGTATATATACACCACTATTACAGGCTTTGTATGCCTTCTTGTGACCGTATCTAGGGGTCTGAGTACTTGCTCAACAGCTTGCTTTTACTTACCTGTATTTGATGACATTCAGTGTACAAATATAAACAATTTATATTGTAATGAAATCATGGCCACACTACTAATCATTAACTGGAAGGATTTGGCGTTGCTCGTTTCACTCTTTGTGGGATCTCAAATCCATACACCAATATATACTTATAAGTATTCTTTTATTAATCTACTTAACTTACATTCTGCTTTTTATACTTTTTTGGTTCTTCCTTGGTGGTTTTTTGCTTTCCAGCTTACTGTCATTTTGGTTCTAGCTGCCTTTTTGTTCACCTGGGTTTTATCTTGGAAGATTTTGATTGGGTTTTCTGGTTTTCATGGTGTTGTTTTTAGTTTGTGTTCTCCTTTGGTTGGGTTTGTTTGTTGCCTGCCTTCTTGCGCTGTCCCTCTGTGTTGGTTGCCTTTACTGTTTTGTAGGGGTTTGTTTCGAGGCTGCAGTGGTCTGATCTTTCGGTTCGATCGGCTATGTTCTTCAGCCTCGACTCTGCTTCTTTTCTTAGCTCAACGCTATTTGACAGCTTACTACCCTCATTGGAACTTTAGCAGGTTTAATTCTCTTCATGTAATACTTATTGTATCTTTGTGTCCGACTGAACTCGGCTCTGTTCTTAATTTTATAAGGCATGACCTGCTATTTTTTATAAAAGGGATTACATCCCCAATGGTTTATATCACCTATGCACAAACAATGTTCAAGGGTAACAGGAAGTGTATGCAGTCGGTTACAATCCCGTGTTTAGTTGTGTTTACAACTTGCTCAGCAGCACTTTCAAACAGTAATGACACATCCTTACCCCATCATAGTACACAAATACATGAACCATGCCTATATAAGACTACAATCTCACCTGAATATTATACACCCGATCCCCAATCCATTGTTCTTTTATGAATATATGCACCTGGAATTGTAGAGGTATGCGTCAGCGTAATCTTTGGACTTCAATCGAGTCTTTTTGTGCGAACAACATGATTAATGTGTTGGCACTACTCGAAACTAAATCAGACAACGTTCCGGCTGATGGTGTCTGGAAACACAATGGGTTCTCCAATATTGCGTTTGCACCTTCGATTGGCTTTGCAGGAGGGATTTGCCTTATTTGGAAAAATTTACCCCCGACGCAAGGGGTGATTGATCTAGTCACTATTCAGGAACGTTTTATTCATTTCAATTATCATGATAGAACAAACAATACCACAACTGCTATACTTGTAGTATACGCTCCGCCGGACAACCGGGATAAGGACATTTTCTGGGGGGATTTTATCCCATACGCACAAGCATTACAATTCCCTTTATGCATTATCGGGGACTTGAATGATATCCAATCCCCTAATGAAAAAGGGGGTGGTGTGATTCCCTCACCTGCTAGGTTCCGTCGACTATACAGAATAAAAAACATTCTCAACCTCTGTGATGTCCCCTTCGTGGGAGGTGACTTTACTTGGCGGAAAAGTCCATCGGCAATTGACAACTCTTATGCTCGCCTTGACAGGTGCTTAGCCCAGCCGAGTGTCATAACAAACTTTAGCAAACTTCAAATTCGCCACCATGCATTCACTTCTTCTGATCATTGCCCAATTTCAGTCGACTTCAGACAATCAAAAGTCTACATTAATCGACCATTTCGATTCGAAATGGCTTGGACTAAGCGGCCTGATTTTGAATCGATAGTTCGTCAGGCATGGCGCCTTGACCTTCCGGGGTCTTTAATGTACCGCCTGGTCAATAAGACTAGGTTACTTAAAACTTTGGCTAAGAAGTGGCATAAGCTGACTTTTGGTAATGTTCGCTCACAACTTCAGAAAGTTGAGCAAGATCTCATTTCAGTACAAACGTCTCTCCTCAACTCATTCTCTGTCAGAAACTGCTCTCTCCAAAAGCGCTTACTAAACAAAAGGGAACGCTTACTGGATTTTCAGAGAACCTATTGGCGACAGCGTGCGAAAGCAAAACATGTCAAGCTCACAGACACAAATTCAGGCTACTTCCATCGTGTTGCTTCTATTAAACGCAACTGCAAGGTGGTAAAATCCATTATTCTACCTAACGGTATCCATACAACCGATCCGGCTCTTATGAGAACGGAATTTGAGCTTGAATATAAGCGAAGATTCACCTCTAACTTGGACCCATCACTGGATCTTATGGGAAATCTCCACATCTTAAAACAATCCGTCTCTGATTCGGACAATCAAAGGCTCACTGCACCTGTAACTAATTCTGAAATAAGGGAGGCTGCTTTCTCGATTCAGTCCGAGAAGGCTCCTGGGCCTGATGGAATGCCTGCGGGTTTCTACCAAAAATATTGGAATATCGTTGGACCATCTGTTACCAAAGCTGTTAAGAGCTTCTTCACATCAGGAAAACTGCTAAAACAACTCAATCATACGTTTATCAGCTTGATTCCGAAAGTTGACGACCCTAACTGCATTAATCATTATCGACCGATTAGTCTGTGCTCCACTGTCTATAAAATAATTACTAAAGTTATTACTGCAAGGCTCGCCCCCATCCTCAGACAATTCATCCACCCTCTCCAAGGGGCTTTCACAAAAGGTCGATCAATCCATGACAATATCCTTATCGCTCATGAAATTATCCACTCTTTCAAAGCTAAACGTGGTAAGTCTGGTTGGATGGCTTTAAAACTTGACATGGAAAAGGCATACGATCAAATAGAATGGTCTTACTTAAAAGCGGTCCTTACAAAGCTTGGTTTCGACAATATATTTACCTCCTGGATCATGGAATGTGTCTCGACGGTCTCTTATTCCATCTTAATTAACGATGCTCCCACAAAACAGTTTTTCCCTCAGAGGGGGTTACGCCAAGGGGACCCTCTTTCCCCATTGCTATTTATTATAGCTTCTGAGTTCCTCGCTCAGTCTCTTCAACATGAGTCGGTTGTGCATGATAGCATTGGATTCCCTATTACGAAAACCGGTCCTAATATCCCTTTCCTTACCTTCGCAGATGATATGATGATATTTTCTAAAGCCTCTGCTTCGGCTTGTAATACCATTACCTCCATACTTAACAATTACTGTCGCCTTTCGGGACAAAAAATTAACTACCACAAATCGTCCTTCCAAGTCTCTGGTAATACCACTAATACCACTAAATCAATGATCTCATCACACCTGGGAATGGGTAGCTCAACTTCCTTGAAAAAGTATCTTGGTTGCCCAATCATTAACGGTAGGGTCAATAAAGATACATTTGCGGACGTCGTCTTAAAAACTAAGAAACAACTCACACGGTGGAAGGCTTCTTCAATCTCTGCAGAAGGCCGTAAGGTTCTAATAAAAGCTAACCTAAGTGCCCAACCGGTCTTCCTCATGCAGTCTTTCATGCTCCCTGCTGGAATACTATCCGAGTTGGATAAAATCTACCGTAGCTTCTTCTGGAATAAACAGGATAACTACACACCTTTAATAAGCTGGGACAAAATCTGTGCTGACACTCTTAATGGAGGGCTAGGCTTGTACAAAGCAGAAACGATGAACATAGCATTGCAGCTTAAGCTGTTGTGGAAAATTTTGGCTGAACCCAACAATATCTGGGTTAAGGTGGTTTCAGCCAAGTATCTAAAAGGTATTTCTATAAGAAATTAGATCAAAAAAGGAAGCACGTCATGGCAATGGGGTAAGCTATGCTCGTTACGTCCTACTTTTGAAAAAGGACTGCGGTGGTCTATTGGAAATGGTTCAGATGTTAATTTCTGGCATGATAGCTGGGTTTTGGAAACACCTCTAGTGCACAGTTTGGATGGTCCTCTTCTGGATGTGCATCTTAACTGGAAGGTTGACCGTTTCATTTCTAATAACTCTTGGAATTTACAGAAACTTGTTACGGAGCTCATAGGGCTTATTAACCCTTCTCTTATTACTCAAATTGGAGATATTCCTATTCCTATCTCGCCTTTCAGGGACCGTCTGTATTGGGGCCCTAATTCTACGGGGTGGTTTTCTACAAAATCTGCTACCAAAATTGTCAACAACAACCAAAAGGATAATAACTTCAATTGCAATTGGATTTGGGACTTAAAAATTCCTCCTAAACTAAAGCATTTCATTTGGAAAATTGCCACGAATAGTCTACCAACCAAACAACGCCTGCAGATATCACATGTTGGGGTGCCGATGAGCTGTGTCCTCTGTGATTCTTTTTCTGAATCACTGCAACACCTGCTTATGGACTGCCCATTCACAAAAAAGGTTCTATCACTAATACCACAATATAGTCAAATGTCACAAACTCACAATTTCGATGTACAAAAACCAAACGTTGTGCTTAATAGCATCCATTCAAGTTGTTCTACTGCTTCTTCCTATGATCTATTTTACTCATGGTGGGCTGTTTGGTTCTTTAGGAATCAGTTAGCTTTTGGACATCAGCAGACTGTGTCAGTTAACCAAGTTCGAATACATATCGCCACAACAAAACATAGCTGGTTTGATGCCTCCCGGTATGACCTTGCAACTCAATCCTTTCAGAAGAAACAAAATGGTATGCCTGGAAGCAGGCGGACAACCGCAACAACGAGTTCGGGTAAAAGGGCGAAAGCCCTTTGGGATACCCCACCATCACCGTTCTTCAAGCTCAACTTTGATGGCTCCTATCGGCAGTCCGGTGAGGCTTCGTTCGGTTTCGTTATTCGAAATTCTGAGGGCCTCGTGGCTTCTGTCGGTTCAGGCAGATGTAATAATACTTCTTGTGTGTTTGCCGAAGCTTTGGCCCTTCGAAATGGGATTTTACGTGCCCAAGAATTGGGGATTCGACATCTACTTGTTGAGGGAGATAATCTTCAAATTGTCAATTCTTTACTTGATATTTGGACCTGCCCTTGGAGCATTGAAATGGTCCTGTCGGATATTCGTTTGATTGTTTCTGCTTTTGATTCGTTTTCCATTCGTCATATTTTCAGGGAATCCAATGCTGTTGCTGATAGGGTCGCGTACCTGGCTTACAGTATCCCTGCCGACGACGTCCTGCTCTCCGATCCGATTCTTGAGGATCTCGTCCGGAAGGACGCTCTAAGATGGCGCTTTCTCCGCTAGGATTGCATCGTCTTAATTCCTTTCCCTGTATTCCAAAAAAAAAAAAAATATGGGAGCCATCACAAATTAAGTTGAACGTATATCATCGCGCCCAACGACCTCCTATTCTTGTTACCGACTACCACGGCATCTGGGTTCGCAACTTACTAGTTACTTCCATGCCTCTTTTTGGAAGCTAAATTTTTGCAAATATTTTATATATCACATATACAACATATAATATTCATATTATTTAATTAAAAAAAAAATCATAACCACAAAAAATAGTATTAAACTTTTTTTTAGTGCTAAAAATAGTCCTTCCTCCGATCCAAAAAGAATGACGTTTGATTTTTTAACACGTATTTTAAGGAGCTAAAAACTATATAAAATATCAACTTTTTTAAAATTATTTTTTTACAACTTAATATTTGTTTGTAATAAGTATTAGATTATAAAAAAAATAAAATAAAAATGTTATTATATTATATAGTTTTTAGCTCCTTAAAATGCGTATTAAAAAGTCAGACGACAACCTTTTTGGATCAGAGTAGTACTGTATTAAACTTTGGTGTGCTTATGAAAATGGGCTTTTTTTTTTTTTGGTAAACATGAAAATGGGCTTTTAGTGAGTTGTACATTTAGAGCCCAAATTCAATTTGAAATATGGGTTATGATTAGCCCAACTGGAAAAAAACAGGGGAAAGTCATCAACCCGTTAAACCGGCTAAAGTTGATTTTTTTTTTTGTAGGTATTAATTTGAAAGAGGTTAGCTCCTTCTGATCCACCCATTAATGACATCCTTGTAAATGCATGGGTAAAATTCCCTATCTTAAAGTGTATCTGCTACGGTGGAGGTCTGGAACAAGCGAACAATACGGTTTGCATACTGGTTAATTTCCCCGAAGATATGAGAAATCGAAACGACCTCAAACTGAAGGAGCAAATGACGGATGTCGCAAAGGAGGACTTCGATTTCCCAGGGGCACTGCCAACTACTATCAAGAGAATGTATAACCACTAGGTTGTCGGCTTGCCGCCCTCTACCATAATGCGGGAAAAGCCTAACTCATTTGCCTTTAGCCGACCAAGCCTCTGGACAAGTGTTTTTTACTCTAAGGAGTTCTTAGGCCCAAGCAGTGCGCCTTCGATCGCAACCGGAAAGCCCAGGTGGTTCCGAATGATAAAGCTGATAGAAGAAATATGGGAAAGTGACGTCTCCGGGGGAAATAATACATTTCTGCGCACGACGTCTTATTGCTAGGGAGACATGAGGAGAAATATGGGAAAGTGACGTCTCCTGGGGAAGTGTGAACCAACGATCTCCCCCCACCTAAATGAAGGATCTTCGGAAGTCACGAATACAGTCACGATCCTCTTGATCAACTGGGCACACGAGACTGCATCCTCATCCAGAACTAAATACAGTGACACCATAGCCAACTACTACACCAAGCTAGGCAAATTGAGCCATGAGCAAAAAGGACGGAAACAAACAAACTAGATCAATTTGGTTAAAGTTTCGATATTCTTTCCGATTCTTAATGACATTTTCCATTTAACTTTTTCAATTTTGGATCACCAAAACTTGAGAACCAAACACATAAAATAAGCATGCAAAGAAAACTTCAATGAAAATTCATATTGCCATTTACTTTTTCTTTTCCTTAATTTTTAAATTTCATCTTGGACTCTGAGCACCAGTGAAGGCTTCTGTCATAAGTCGTGGTGATAAGTAGTAGATGGAAGAGACACACGGAGATCTCCACACCCACCATTGCAAAAACACTAATAAGTAATAACCATTTCAATTCTAGGTAGTCGTTTTTCATATTTGTAATTTTTAGTCATGGCTCGAGTCCATCTTTCTATTCACGATCTAATCATATCTAATCATATGGCTAGATAGAACGTTATTCTATTTTAAACTACAATTCTCATTTTCTAATTTTTACTTTTCTGATTTTTTCGAGGGCAAGGTACTTTGCCTTGGGGTCAAAGTGATATCTAGTCTTTCCTTTCCTTTCGATATTTTTAATTTTCTTATATAAAATAGGTTTTACTTATTGTTTGGTACCAAGGAATAAATTCGATGTATTCATTTTTTGGGTATGAAAAATCCATATATTGATGCCAATGAGGTGTGGGCGATAAAGAATGTACAAATATAAAAAGCTTGAATGCATGTGAGCCAAATTGCGAATAAATCCAACGATAAAAACTATTTTTGTATGGTGACAGACGATGAACGAAGTACGTACAGTTGGTGTTTGTCACTTTCTCCTTGGCCATATGTCCAACTTTTTTAAGGGCCCTATATCTCCAATTAAGGCTTCACCACCTCTTTATTTTTACTTCTCCAAATGATATTCCTTAATCCATATAATTAATTATTCCATTAATCAATGTAATAGTGATGAATAAAATGCATTCTAGCGCGTGTATGAGATCGGACAAGATATATCTCTACCATGAGATATCTCCTCTAAGAGGTTTGAAGTCAATCCAAGATGTGTCATGCACGTCCCTTTAAAACCATCTACAATAGTGGTGTGCAAATGTGTATTTTTTAGATATTTTTTAGCTCCATTGGTTGTTTTGGGTGTGTGTAAATGTGCATATAAGCATGTGATGTGCAAATTTGAGCACAACATCTCCCTCATGTGCAAAAACTTTTACAAAAAGCACGACAATTTCATTGGTTAATTTTTTTATGGATTTATTTTTCATTTTGTTTTAAATGAATTGTATTTTCAATGGTGTGTAAAAAATGCACATTTGACAAATGGAGCAAATTGCTAAAAAGTGATGTGTATTTTTACACATATCTTGTGCAAATGTGTACATTTTGCACAAAACCATTGTGGATGGTCTAATGATATGAGAGAATGAGACCACCTCAAATGTTTTGCAAAGCCCGAGCGCATTCGAAATAGTCATCTCAATGACTCACAGGCACATCTAGATCCCTTTAATGGGATATATATAACTGTCAAGCAGTCACCTTCCACCTCCATTCGAGTAATCCCGTATGAAAACTAATGGAGAGTTTTAAGGGCTCTAGACTTTTTTTGGGGTACAAGGTAAGGTTTTGAAAGGTGTTAGACCCATGCTGACCCACCCTCCAATAACATATTTTCAAACAAGTGAAATGAACTCCAGGTGCGCTAGGAGAGCGTGCATCGTGGTCCATCACGTGGCGTAACTGAGCCACCTTGTCATCTACCTAGATGACTTTACGAAAGACATGAATGTAAGATGACCACTCAAACAACTTGAGGAGTTGCAAAATGCCCGTAATTATAATCTCTATCTCCCACGAGCATTTTCACTTATCGTTGATGGAGTTAATGATTGTAAGGCTATCTCCTTCAATGTAGATATGCTGAAGACCTAGGTGTTTTGTAGCCATCAAGCCGGAATGAAAGCCAAAGCTTCGACCGCCAAAGAGGAGGCAGGGTCACAACGGATGCTCCCAAAAGAAATGATCAATCTATTGGAATCCCGAATCATGAACCCTGTAGTTGCTTGACCTGTTTGGATCTTAGAGCCGTCGAAATTAATTTAGAAATGTCCCACTTAAGGGTTTTTTTCTATTTAATATGTTTTTCTTTTTCCTGGGTGGAATCGGTGGCTTAGTGTTTGGCGTGCTTTTGTCTTCCCAAAAGGTGTTTTTGGAGTCAGTGAGTTGTTTCATAAGTTGTCGCAGATACGCTTCTTGTTTTCTATTATTCGTAAATTCGTCTTCCTTAAAGCTCACCTTGTTCCTGATAGTCCATAAACCCCACAATATAGTTGCTATAGTCACTTTTTGTGTTAGGTTTAATCGGGTAAAAATGTCATTTGTGATTTGTCTGTTATTGTTTGGTTTTTTGTGTTTGTAGTTCTTATGATGTTTATTATAAGTGTGATTGCTGAAGAATTGAGTACGTAAAGTAATTAACAGTAAGAGACAGATACTCTAGAAGGGGGGGTTGAATAGAGTATGAACGCTTTTCGCAAAGACGTGTAGAGCAAGCAACCCCAAGAGCTGGATATTGAATCTCAAGACCTTGAACTCGATCTCAAGGTCTTGAACAGAACTTTTGTGCCTTGTGAAATCTGCAGTTTAATCAGACGTTAGAAATTTAACAGAGAAATAAATAACGCAGGACTTGTTAACGAGGTTCGGCTCTAAACCAGCCTACGTCCCCGCCTAGGGTTATCCAACCCGTAGGATTCAACAACTTTTATTCCTCTTTCCTTATGGATCCTAATAGCTCACCGAGAAGCCTCTCTCCTATACAATTGCAATCTAGTCAACTCAGATCCCTTAGAGTCCTAGACCAATCTAGAAGAGCCCCACCTCTCTCAGCTATTTAGTACAACCCAAGATACAAAGAAATAAAAGTCCCCTTTGCCACATCTAAGTGTGATACGTTTGAGTATATGATACTCTTAGTATAACAGGGATTGAATATAAACTATGAAGCTCAAGACTTCCTAACTCTCAAAGATAATAAATCAAATATAGAATAGAGAGAGAAAGGAAGCAAATAAAATCAGCAGCGTCTGTAAACTCGAGAGCTCTTTGTTGCGCAGTAAAGACTTGGCAGAAGGTGTGTCTTTGAACGTTCTTCTCCTTCTGCTTTATAACCGAGAGCTTTAAAAGATTTAATGATTTTGTATCTCTCCAAATCTGATCAGTTGGAACAAGAAATTGAGCGTTGAGTTGGAGATTTGCTGTTGCCGATTCTTCTGTGCTTTTGAATTTGAATTTGCTGCCATTGAGACTTCTTGGCCGAGATATCCTCTTGGAGCAACTGACGCTCCACGTTTTTCTTTTCAATTTAAATTACTCTTGTAACAAAATTCTAGACCAAAACAAATATATATCCAATATATTCTTAACCGAAAATCCAATAAAAGATGTGAGAAAAAATTAAACCAATTAAATCTCACGTAACAAACCAAATCAAAAGCTAAATGAAAGTTCCAAACTTGACCAAATCTCACGTAAATAAATTTTCAATTTAAATCCAATTTGATTACCAAATCCAATTATCAAATAACCACTTTTCAAATACTTAAAAACAATTTACGTAACTTTGACCAAATCTTTAAAAACCAAGCACTTAATTAGTAAGTAACCAAGCCAAATCTAAAAGCAATCAAATAAAGAAGATTTCTTCCAAAACTCACGTACAAAATCTCACGTAGGAATATCACGTAGGAATATATATAAGATAGATAAAATGCATAACAAATTACTACGTAAAATATATATCATAAATCTAAAAGATATAATTGATATTTGCATAAAATACTACCTTATTTGTCTTCCATCATCCTACAAAAATATATCACATATTATCATCAAGATGGAGTCAACAATCTCCCCCTTGATGGAAGACAAAACAAATATCAATTATGCAAATAAATATAGCACAAGTATAAGCATAAGCATAATATAACATTTCTCCCCCTTTTTGTCTTTCAACAAGCAAGGGAAGAAATCTCTTACAGTCAAGACCTTGAAACTGATCTCAAGGCCTTGAGATGTTAGGAGACAACATTATAAGAATTTCAATTCAGCAGTCATTGCTCCCCCTACGATAGTGCTTCCCTGTTCATCATATCAAGCTCCAAAGGACAAATACTAAGCAAAGAAAATCATTAGTAGCATATAATAAATATCATAAAAAGAATTATTTATCACCAAGAGCGATTATTTCGATCCGTTTATGCTCTTTGATCTTGGTGACATCCTGCAAAACAACTAAAACTCAACCTTTCCGGCTAGACCAAGCTACAAACTTAGATTCATAATCGGGATGGACCATGTTTGGTGGTCTAGTCCCTTTAGGAACCCAAATTTGTTTTACCTGTCCTTTTAAACATAATGGAAAAGTATTACGAATTATATGAGGATCATTTCTACGATAAGGACAAGTAGTCTTCACATGACCCTTCTTACAACAAAAATAACATATGGGTGTGCGCCAATTCCCTTTAGCCTTTACAAAAGTGGTAGGGGCTTTCTTTGGAAAATTCTTGTTGTATCCAATACCACTTTTGTTGAGGGATGATTGGTGCTCACCTAACATCCTATCGAGATTGGCCTTGGAATGGGTAAAACGAACAAGTGATGTCTGCTGGTCTCTACACTTCTCAGTCAACGAGATCTTTTCTTTCTCTAATTCCTTGGTGCAAAGACTTAGAGAAGAAAGATCTTGCTTCAAGACAGAATTTTCTGTCTCCAAGGCCTTGACTTTAATGTCAAGGGCTGACCGAGAGGCTTTGAGATTTTTCATTTCCAGCGACAAATTACTCATGCGTTTCTCCTGTTCCAATAGCTTCTCTTTCAAGGTGTTAGTTTCCAAAATATAATCCTCTTCATTTATAATCATGTTTTGCAAAAATTCAGACAACACAGCAGTAGGACTAGAAATCAAATTTCTTACGATAGTTCCAAGATGCTTCTTTGGAGTTTCCTCATGATCTGCCATCAAGCAAAGATTTGCTGGATCATTTTCCGAGTCCGATTCACTGGAGGAATCTGAATCATTCTTTCGGTGTTTGTTCTTCTTCTTTTGAGGGCACTCATTTGCAAAGTGACCTGTTTCACCACATTCAAAGCAAGTTAGAACCTTTGATTTCTTACGAGGGTTAGAAGACTTACCTCGATGCTTTGAAGATTCGGAATATTCTCGATTTGAGAATTTCTTCTTCATCTTGAGTATTTGTGCTAGCCCTCTTGTGATGAGTTCAAACGGATCCTCCTCATCTTCACTCTTGTCGTCGTCTGAGGATGCTTCTTCCTTCTTAGCTCGTAGGGCCAAGTTCTTTACAGTAGGGGCTACTTCTCCATCTTCTTCGCCAAGAACCATCATGGGTAATCAACTTACCGAGGAGATCGTCCAATGGCAAAGTTGACAGATTTTGAGCTTCCTCTATTGCAGTTACTTTTGGCCCCCATTTCGCCTTTGGTAAGCTCCTCAAGATTTTCCTCACCTTTCTTCATTGCTGAAGGTTTTGCCGAGAGAGTCCAAGTTGTTGACGATTTGGGTGAATCTGGTAAACATTCCTTTCACCGTTTCCATGGAGAGCATCTTGAATAGCTCATATTTGCGTAGGTAGATGTTGATCTTTGATTCTTTAACTTGGCTAGTACCTTCGTAGGTTACTACAAGTTTATTCCAAATCTTTTTAGCGCTCCTGCAAGATGAGACACGATTAAATTCGTCAGTATTCAAACCACAATATAGCATGTGCATGGCCCGAAAATTCTTGGTCACATTCTCATGATCGGTCTGAGTGTATTCAGCTTCTGTTTTCTCCACTTGTCCTGTTCCTGTCGTTCTTGGCTTCATTGGAATGGTTGGTCCTCTTTGGATACGATCCCAGAGTTCCATGTCTTGATCAATGATGAACATTTTTATCAGTGACCTCCAATGAACAAAATTATCACCGCAGAACAGTGGAGGGCGATTTGACGACCTTCCTTGAGCGAATCCACCTTCTCCTACAGTACTCATGATCGATCTCACAGATTGTTAAATCAAATAGTGAGTTAAGCTTTGATACCAATTAAAGAATTGAGTACGTAAAGTAATTAACAGTAAGAGACAGATACTCTAGAAGGGGGGGTTGAATAGAGTATGAACGCTTTTCGCAAAGACGTGTAGAGCAAGCAACCCCAAGAGCTGGATATTGAATCTCAAGACCTTGAACTCGATCTCAAGGTCTCGAACAGAACTTTTGTGCCTTGTGAAATCTGCAGTTTAATCAGACGTTAGAAATTTAACAGAGAAATAAATAACACAGGACTTGTTAACGAGGTTCGGCTCTAAACCAGCCTACGTCCCCGCCTAGGGTTATCCAACCCGTAGGATTCAACAACTTTTATTCCTCTTTCCTTATGGATCCTAATAGCTCACCGAGAAGCCTCACTCCTATACAATTGCAATCTAGTCAACTCAGATCCCTTAGAGTCCTACACTAATCTAGAAGAGCCCCACCTCTCTCAGCTATCTAGTACAACCCAAGATACAAAGAAATAAAAGTCCCCTTTGCCACACCTAAGTGTGATACGTTTGAGTATATGATACTCTTAGTATAACAGGGATTGAATATAAACTATGAAGCTCAAGACTTCCTAACTCTCAAAGATAATAAATCAAATATAGAATAGAGAGAGAAAGGAAGCAAATAAAATCAGCAGCGTCTGTAAACTCGAGAGCTCTTTGTTGCGCAGTAAAGACTTGGCAGAAGGTGTGTCTTTGAACGTTCTTCTCCTTCTACTTTATAACCGAGAGCTTTAAAAGATTTGCTGATTTTGTATCTCTCCAAATCTGATCAGTTGGAACAAGAAATTGAGCGTTGAGTTGGAGATTTGCTGTTGCCGATTCTTCTGTGCTTTTGAATTTGAATTTGCTGCCATTGAGACTTCTTGGCCGAGATATCCTCTTGGAGCAACTGACGCTCCACGTTTTTCTTTTCAATTTAAATTACTCATGTAACAAAATTCTAGACCAAAACAAATATATATCCAATATATTCTTAACCGAAAATCCAATAAAAGATGTGAGGAAAAATTAAACCGATTAAATCTCACGTAACAAACCAAATCAAAAGCTAAATCAAACTTCCAAACTTGACCAAATCTCACGTAAATAAATTTTCAATTTAAATCCAATTTGATTACCAAATCCAATTATCAAATAACCACTTTTCAAATTAACTTAAAAACAATTTACGTAACTTTGACCAAATCTTTAAAAACCAAGCACTTAATTAGTAAGTAACAAAGCCAAATCTAAAAGCAATCAAATAAAGAAGATTTCTTCCAAAGCTCACGTACAAAATCTCACGTAGGAATATCACGTAGGAATATATATAAGATAGATAAAATGCATAACAAATTACTACGTAAAATATATATCATAAATCTAAAAGATATAATTGATATTTGCATAAAATACTACCTTATTTGTCTTCCATCATCCTACAAAAATATATCACATATTATCATCAAGATGGAGTCAACAATTGCAATTTATGAAAAGATGTGTGGCATCTTCATTAGGCTTGTTGCAGAAGGTATATACAGAGTAGGGGAATTACAACTCCTTTTATGCTAATCTCACTCTTGTGGATGTTCCATTCATGACAAGCTTCCAAAGGAAATTTCTAACCTTCGGAAGACACTCAACTTCCCAGATCCAAGCGATGTCACTTTCTTGGTTCAATTGGTTTCCTATGATTTTGTCAAGTGTTGTTGTAGTGAACCATCCATGTCCAGCATAGATGATCCTCCATATATGTCGACTAGTAACCTTATGTTTTGGATCCTTTGAACAATACTTGAAGGTAGTCTCTGGCTTAGTTTATCAATTTTCCATTGTCTGTTTGGTCCTATATACATATCAACTTTTTCATTCTCATCAATTGTGCTATTCGGTTGTAGTTGATCAATGAGTTTCCCTTCTTCTAGCCATACATCTTTCCAAAATCGTTTAGTCTTTTCCTTTCCAAATATCAGCCCATCAAATAATTCATATTTGATTTCCATGAGTTTTGTCCACCATAACGTTAGTGGTTAGCAACGCCGGCCTTTTGCCCCTCGGCAAAAGCGTCTTGACCAGTTCCGTCAGCGCATCAATCTTTCGGTCAGTGTCGGCGATCTTGCAGTTGGTGTCAGCCTGACGTTTTGCTGAGTCTTGATCGAAGAAGTTGTTGAGCATACTATGCGAATTGATGCAGCCCTTGGAGTTGTGCTTCGTTCTTGCACACACTCTCCTCCATTGATTTCCATCTAGTGCTGACGTCCATGGTCGGGACTGGAGCTCTAAGCCAATTGTCATGACCCTAAGGTCGGTACGTGGGTGAAAGCCGTAAACTTTCATGGAGGCCGGATTTGAGATAGAAAGAGAAAAGAAGAAGATTGGGTAGAGTTATGTAATGTTCATTCATAGTCTGTACAATACAATTTGTGTGTATTTATAACCCAATACCCAACTTTTTACTAATTACACTTATTATCCCTACTATGCTAATTCCTAAAAGTTTCACATAATTTATTTTATGTGGGTTTTGTTAATTTACTTATTTCTTATGCAAATAAGTGCTCCTTTTTAATCATTAAAAAGGCTGTAAAGAAAATTATGGGTTTGGATCCCATGCATGAATTTGGCAATCAAATTCATGGGTGTATGGTATTATTTTTTGTTTTTTTTTTAATATAAATTCTAACAAGTTTAACTACCCCACAAAATTTGTCTAAACTTAATTTATAGTTACCAAGTGAAAATTTTAAAAAGTGATTTTTAAAAGTATTAATTGAACCCTACAAATTTCACTAGACAGAAGACAGAACTATATATTTTGTTTACATAAGTTTGATTATCCTAATAAGGACCAACTAAAATTAGAATCTAAGTGAAAGAAGTAAAAGTTTCCCCACGCTACAGATGCTCATGCAGTCTTTTTAGCTATAAAACAAGCAAAGATCACATGTGGCTATATTTGTGGTCCTTTCAAAATACCGGATCCATGAAACATCGGACAGTTACCACTGATTAATTAAGTTACCTGCAACGTCCACCTAAATGTGACCCTGTCTAAATTAATGATCCATCATGATTCAACAACTTTATTTCAGCTTCTAGTTTTATAGTATAAATTTGTACGTGTATAATCAGATACACACAATTTTTATAGGAATATAATTTGTAACAACTCACACCAAATTAATAACTATTGAATTATAATTAGGTTTAAAATTGTAATATATATATAATATAATTATATGTTCTTAACCTTATTTTCCTTCGTTTGTATATGCAAGGAGGAAGGTCCAAGCTAAAGTTGTCATTACGTGGTATAAAGGCCTATAAAGAAACCCTGATTCTTGTTATTCAATGTCAAAGAATATGACTCAAGCGTCGGAGCCACAACCCTGCCTCTATTCTCAATTTTTCAGGCGAACCCATCGAAGTCAATCACCATCACCGCGGCACCTGCACGCATGCATACGCTGCTTCCAACACCGCGCACTATATGCTCATCACTACTAAACATCGTCATCTTCACATTGTCGTTCCAATATATCTATCTAAAACCTTTCCATATATACATATTCTTGCATTCGGTTTCAACATATAATATGTTAACACAAATATGGGTCATTGAATTAAGAAAATCAAAGGAAGAGACTAAGGGTGTGTTTGGTAACCATAGCTGAATGGGTAACTGAAGCTGAATGAGTAGCTGAATGGGTAGTTGAAGCTGAATGATTTATTGTGTAAAATATATTAAATTAAGCTAGTATTGTGTTTGGTAACCTTAGCTGAATGGGTAGCTGATAAAACTAGCTGATAAAAGAAGAGATTTGTGTATATAAAAAGAAAAGTTCTGAAAAGCTGGGGTGGGTAGCTGGTGGAAATTCTCAATTCCAAAACGCTAATTAACTAATAATGTTAGCTTTATTTAATTTAAAACTATATAATATTAAAACAAAACGCTACTTGTGTTGCCAAACACACACAAAAGTAACTCGTTATTATTCGATGGTATTGTGTGATTATTCATTAATGAAATGAAATTATCGATATATACCATATTACTTCAAGTGTAGAAAATTAGTATAGCCTATCTAACGTACTTGAATCCAATTAAGAAACCCTGCACATAACCCATTTGAGGGATGTAACTTTATATGCATCTTTTTAGGCATCTAGCTATATCCCGTGACTACAGTATATTATGTCCCAAGGATAACTCCAACACATCCTCCTCCTCCTCCTGTATATATGTGCACTACCCTACAAAATGGTACAAGAGACACAGCATGATGATAAGATTTGTCCATCATGCACCTGAACAATGTTACATATATAAAAGTTCAATAATTGAAGAAATCATATATGGATGTATTAATTTAAATTTCTTGATAGATCTCTTTCATTGATCTTGGCCGGCCGGTAGTTCACAACTGTATATATTATTAATAATTAATAAAACACTTAATTATTTGGCTACAATTTATATATATAACTATCTCATCAAGTCCTTGTATGGCTCTTGATGATCATGAGACCCTTCCATTGTTGCAAACTTATAAGCCATCTCCTCTTGCAAAAACACTCTTCTTTCTTCTACACCGCCATTGTTGTTGCCGTCATTTCTTGCTCCTCCTCCAAGGGTGCCGAGGAAGTCTCTCATGCCATCACTTGCGCTCTTGTTGTTGCTCGTCGTGGCCAAGGGATTGGTTGTTGTTGAATAGCCTTGCAGACTGGCCATTTGATGGTTGAATTGTTGCCTAAAGAGTTGCTTTTGGTGGAAAATGTCGACGTTGTTCAAGTTGGCAAGGTTGTTCGAGGAGGAGGTGGAAGAAGATCTCATCATACCTGGCATGTTTGCAAACATGGTGGAGTTGCTATTACTCCTTGTTGTTGAACCTATTTGTGCCGCCTTCTGAAGAAGCGCGGTTGCAGACATGTTGCCGATTGATGACGAAGGCAATGAGTACAAGGAGAACAGTTCTGATGCGTGATTATAGCCTCCGCTATTCTCCTCCTCCGCCACCTTTAGGAGTGGCGTTTCTTGTGGGATTGATGATGAAGAAGAAGTAAATAGGTTTAAGTTTGCAGGTGAGAATTCCGGCAAGAGGACATGGTGGTTGGAACCGCCTATAGAGCTCGAAGAAGCCAAGAAAGACTCCGAATTCATGACTTGATGATGGTCTAACCATAGTGGTAGTCTTGACTTGTTTCCAAGAGGGTTGTCAGCAATGCCCACAATGTTGTTACCATTGTTTCCACTAGTACTAGATGAAGCTTCAAACCCTAGGAATTCCGGCCTCTGAGAGGCCGAAAATGAAGGAATGGATTGCCGGTTGCCCACGAGCAAGCTACTACTCAAATCATGTCGTCCCATGTTCGGATTAAGAGCGCTTGCAATCGTGTTAGTACTAACCCTCATCCTCTCTTCTGTCAGTGCATCACAGAACGCCCGGTGTGTGATGAAGCTATCTTTTCTGTAACAAATTATTTAAACATAAGTAAGATAAGTGTTACTTTCAAGCATTATGTAATGAAAGATTCCCCAAACGTGTGGGTAAATGAAGCATTAAATTCATCAACAAAAACCAAACCCTAGATGTCAAAAAGTAAGAGAGAGAGAGAGAGAGAAAGCCATTAATGATTTAATGTAGTAGTATATATTAACCTTGAAAAGATGGTGCCACAGTCACACTTGTACTCTCTAGTTCCACAGATCTTGGTATGAGCCTTCCAATCGGACATAACGGCGTACTTCTTGGAGCACTTATCGCACTTCCACTTCTTCTCGCCGTGCTTCCGGCTGAAGTGCTTCTTGATGCCGGTGAGGTCTCCGAGGGCGCGTGAAGGGTCATTATGCACGCAGCTCTTCTCCGGGCACACATATACCTTCTTCTTGATTGGCTGGTCTTTCGCCTTCTGCTTCAGCTTCCACGGCAGGTTGTGTCCTCGCCGGTGAAGCTGCAGGTTTTGGTCCCTCTGGAAGCCCTTGTTGCATATCTCGCATATGAATCTGTTCGTCGCCATCAGTGTTTTTGGCGACATCGCCACCACCTCCACCTCTGGATCTATACATATATATTTACCAAAACTCCTAATTAATAAGTAAGCAAATACATGTAAAAGGATGATTTAGCTAGAGGAGGTGTAATTAACTAACCTGGTGTTCTGGGGAGGTTGCGCTTCCTCTTGTTATTGCTTCCTGAAGGAGCATCATCCAGATTAGGGTTAGGGTTAGGGTTAGGGTTTGGATTGGGATAATTGTCTTGCAATTGGACAAACCCACCATTTGTTGAAGCAGATAAAGGTGGAACTGAAGGTTGCAGGAAATACCCATCTTCAGACATCATCTCTCTTGATGAAGTTGAATCTGAAGACTATATATAAATATCAAACAAGACCGGCCAAAACCATGAAAGAACCTACAAATTAAGCTTAACCCCAGGCCAAATTAAACCCAGAAAAATGGAAAAAAAAAAAAAAGGAAAAGGGGGAAATTAAATGAATCTGGTAGCTAGCTAGATAGATGGATAGATATATAGATGGACAGATTGAGAGGATAGATAAAGGTAGAGCAAGACTTTAACCAAAGCAATGAAAAGGAAGCAGCTTCAAGTGGAAATTCAACTCTTTTTGAACTGTTGCTGCTCTTTGGAGACAGAAAACCCAGAAACCCAAAAACAAAATCTGAATGAATGAATGGTGGTGGTAACAAACAGAATATCTTTTTTCTTTTCTTTTTTCTTTTCTGCAAATCACCGCACGGCTCTATCAACTTCCCTTTCTACTTGATGGACCACTGCTCCACCTCCCTGTCTTCCTTCACTACTGTCTTTTTCATTATGGAATATACTTGTCTCTTATTACTTTACAAATATGTGTATAATTAACTATAGATTTCGATTCTTTGAAACATTATCTTTTTTATTTTCTTTTGAATTTGTTTAATTTCTTTACAAATAATATATATTCATTTCCTGGAAATCAATATTAATCAAAATGTTTAACCTATGAATAAAATCATAGGTTTTGAATTGGAAACAAATAGATAATATATATAGTGTTGCTTGTCTGTACAATTGTCCACATGTGAAGGGAAATGAAAGTGGGGCAAGTAAGTGAAAAGGATATATGTAGCTTGTAAATAAGAAATGTCAAATCCGGTTTTTGATTCTTCTTTAAAGTGTAGGAGGTCTTCGACTAGTCATTAGTCATATGCATGCTACTCACTGTACACCCATGCCCTTCCAGTGGCGGATCTAGTAATTTAAAGCTAGGTGAACGAAAAAATAATCACAACAAAGAGATAAAATTTTGCCTAGTTAAAATAAAATTTCTAATTATATACTATTTCATTAAGAATTTAAAAAAGATTTAAAATCGTCGATTTTAAAATAATGGATTATATAAAGTATAAACAGTAGGCGGTTCAAAACCCACTCATTTCATTTTCTACAATCAAACCATAACAAAATTTTACACCGTACGAAATTTAAAATTCTATAGCCATAATGATAAGACTCATAGATGAATACTAAAAACATAATTAAGAGCCAAATTAAACAATAGTTGAAAGAAGTTGGTAGAGATTCTAGACACACGCATGATAATATGATAGGGAGAATTCGGAGAAAGATTAAGATGAAAAGTTTCTATTATATTTTAATTTAATGTAAATATATATGGACTTGATTTTGGCTTAATAAATTAAGAATGCTAAAAAAAAATACCCAGCAATACTATTTTTTTTATGTTGCTCCCAAAATTTTTACCCAGCAATGGCTGGGTTTGCTTACCCCGCGGTCCGCCTCTGGCCCTTCCTCGCAAGCTGCTTCAATTCTTCTAAATACATTCAGGCGACGGACCAAAGTCATCAGTTGAAGGGACATATATGATCGCATAAGGCCTAGGGCGATGAGGTATCCGTCGCATGAATGGGGTGCCTAGCTAGAGAACTCAAGCGACGAGCATGTCGAAGTTGGTCTATTGAAGTGCATTCAAGCGACGGAATATAACCCGTCCCTTGAAATTGTATTGGCAATTGCATTGCAAGGCCCTTTGAACATGTTAACAAACCCGTCTTGGCGAGTGCTTGGCGATAGGTTAGGGTCAAGGTTCTAGGAAGGATTCGGGTCTTTGTGGTTTAGGCGGGTCTTGGTGACCTTGATGGCCTTGGCGATGGGGTGAGGTCAAGGGTTTAGGCGGATGTCTAGGGGGACCTTGAAGGATTTTTTAGAGCAATGGGCTTGATAGTGTGGGGGCTTATGACGGGAGGAAAATCGTTGATTCTCAATCAAAAAGTTCCCACTCTCACAAATTAGTATAATTGGCAAGAAAAGAGTGGAATCCTGGAGAGACTTAAGACTTTGGAATGCAATTTGATCACCAACAAGTAATAAAAGTGGAAAAAGATGCAACTTTTAAATAAGAACAAGCAAAATAAAGTAAAGATGGAAATTTGAATGTGAAATCAAGAGTAGAGAACGATTCCACCTACAAATTAGCTTTGAAATTGGTTGGCTTTCCTACAAATTCCTCTCGTCTTGGTTTATATAGATATTAAAAGTCCTACGAATCCAATTATCCCTTACGTACAACTCTATGCAATCATAACACTGTCAAGATTTAACAAAGAGATCGATAGCATAACATCCCAAGAACTTGAGCACATGAATAACACAAATTAAACATGGTAAATCAATGTCTAAGACATATGTCAACTTCCTACATAATCATGCTTCAAACACAGAATCCACAATCTTATATATATGCATGCTACTACAGAATTGACACAAATACGAAAGTATTAAATGCTAGCACAAAATCAATATTATCAAGTCAACCAAGCAAGATAACATCAACAACATAATAATAAGCACAAGGAAGTTGAAGGAATTATAATCACTACTACAATTAAGCCCTAAAAGGGAGCGTTTTCCATTCGTTTTACTTATAAGCATTTTTATACATCTTTTTAATATCAAAAACATTAGTATTGAATAAAAAAAAACCACACAAATTAAGGGGATTGTGAAGTTTGTTTTTTTAAATGACAACTACTAAACTCCTCCATAGTAATCAGATATCTCTCTATAGAGAGAGTATAGATCATTTGTACTCATCTCTTATGATGTATCTTGTACGCAAATCTGGGCCTTCGATTTAAAGAAAATAGATGATCAGAATTGCGCCACGTAAATGGGGTGGTTTTTTTAAAAATGTGGAAAAAGAAAGCTCAATTTCACCATGTGAAGAACGTGTTCAATTTAAGGGCAATAGCAAACGGGGCTTCTTCCATGGATGGGGCTCTCCCTCCGACCTCGCCCAGCCGATGGCGCCAAGCACCATCCAATCGCGCCATCGTCGACCTCGGGTTTCAAGCCCCTCACCACCTCACGCCCCTCTCCCACCAGCAGCGAGCGATTCTCCCCCAGCCCTCATCCCTACCTAGTCGCTCTTGCGATCGCATGCCCCTCCCGATCGCGCAGCGGCTCCAAGCCATCCTGTCGAGAACCTCTAGCAACCACCTCTGGCCATTCTCTCTCTCTCTCTTCTCTATTGGGAGAGGCGATTGGCGGCAATTAAAGGTGGTTGCAGCGTTGGAGGAACCGGCGAATCGAGTTGCTCGACGGCGGCGATGATTTGAAGGGCGAATTCAATTTGGAACGAAAGAAATAGACGGTGGGTGGGTGGGCGGGCGGGGGTAGGGGGGTTGTTTGTGTTTGTGTTAGGGTATCGGTAAAATTGGGTTAGGGTTAAAATTTATTGCTTCCCGCATTATTCGGGGAAAAACGAAGAATTATTCAGACGTATGTATTAAATTTAGTGTAGGGTTTTTAGATCCATAATTTGATTAATTATTCGTCAATTATTCAGTCATATATGTCGAATTTCATTTACTAATGGTAATGAGTTGGTAAATTATTCAGTGAAGTCTTCGGTGAAATGTGAAACATTATTCAGTGAAATATGAAGCATTATTCGTATAAATCGTAAGTATTGTTTAATGAATTGGGGTTTCTTTTATCTGAATTGATGAACAAAAAAAACATTATTCGGTAACATGTGACAAATTATTCAATGCAATTGATAAACTTTGATCTGAAATTGGTAGCAAAAACATAACATTATTCGGTAGCTTATGAAACATTATTCGGTAGCATGTGAAACATTATTTGGTGAAATTGACAAATTTTTAAAAGCAGCGAAATCACGTGGGGGTTGTACACGCGCCTTGGGAATGGGTGTGAGCAAGGATTTAGTGGATCCCACCCCTTTTTAACAACGAAAATAAAAAGAAATTTTTTTAATCTTGGTCATCCATCTCCTTTCTATCAACGGCCTAGAGTTGCATAAAAGAAACATTCTAAGGCCTTAGTATAGCAAACCACCACATATATACATACAAAATATATATTAAGGGAGAGGTGACACGAAACCATGTGGGTGTCTAGAGAGAACTTCTCTCTAGAAATCAAAAACTCAAAACACATTCCACCATTGACAACAAACTCCCCCACCACCAGTACACTATTACCAATAACAATAACATCTGGGGAACAATCGAAATTTACCAATCTCAACCCCAAGAACAAATTTTGAAAAAAAAAATCAATTAATATTTGGGTAACCCTCCATCAACATTAATAAAGTTAATCCCATAAATCACCACAGCCATTTCGTCGCTAGCAATAGGGGAGATCTCCCAATTAACCACAATCACCACCAAAACCCTAGGGCACGCAGAGCACTACCGACGTGAGGCCCCTGACCCGCGTCGTCCGCTCTCCTTCTCTCCGGTCCAAGGCTGTGGGAGCCAGGGTAATCTCATCGATTGGGTGTGAGGCTTTCTCGGTCCAGTTGCAGTAATTCAGGTTTGTCTTGCGACGGTTGGGTGTGTGGTCTGAGGGCGGGTTCATGGTTGTTGATCATGGAGGCGGGGAAGAGAAAGATCAAACTTACAGCAGAGGAATGTGCGGAATTGGATGTTGAGGATCAAGGAAAGGAGAGGACCGCGCAAAAAGGTCCGATCACGCTGGTGGGAACGTTACTCACGCAGAGACCCTTCAACACTTGTGCATTAAATGCCACAATGAAAGGGGCATGGAAGGTGAAGGACAGGTATGTGTTTCGGGAATTAAGGCTAAACCTTTTCCTTTTTCAGTTCGAGAATGAGGCAGATAAAGAGAAGGTGGTTAGGGGTGGTTTGTGGGCTTTTGACAAGGCATTGTTGGCTTTGTAGGAACCTGGTAATGTCAACCCTCTCAAATTACATTTGATAAAGCTCCGTTCTGGATTAGGATCTATGATCTCATGATAAACATGGTGAACAAGAAGATAGCTGATAAGATATGAAGTGTCTTTGGATGAATAATTGAGATGGATGAATCAGAATTGATTGTATGTGCCAAGTTTTTGAGAATGTGAGTGATGGTTGACATTAAAAAACCGTTGAGAAGGGGGTGTTATTAAGAATTCAGGAGAAAAAGATATGGATGGAGGTTAAGTATGAGAGGATGCCGAATTTCTGCTATGTTTGTGGTTGTTTGGAACATGTAGAAGTTGATTGTGAAGAGGAGCCAGACCATCATGTTCAAGAGTATGGGGATTGGATAAGAGCTTCTCCTGTCAAACGGATGGCGGGTAGAGGGGAAGGGAGTCGGGATAGGAAGAGGGCAATGATTGTAGGGGATAAGATGAGAGAAAAAGGGAAGGGTGAGAGTGGAAGAAGGGGAGGAAGTAAGGCAAGGGTCTCTTTACATTAGTGACTTGGGGATGAAGATACGGGTGAAGAAGACGGAGAAAGGCTTTCGGTCCAGGCGAAGAGACTGATTATGGAAGAAATAGTCATCATTGAGAAACTAAACATTGAAAAGAGGATGAAAATGGGGGATGTGGGGAAGGGATAGGTTAATGTGGAATAAGAGTGGGAGGAAGAAAACATGGAGGTAGAAGGGGAGGAGGGTGTGAGAGAGAGGTTATTGGAGAGGGTGGGGCGGGTTTGCAGCCGGAAGATGAGGGGGAGATAGAGGGGGAAGGGGAAGATGGTGACAGAGAGGAGGTGACGAGGGAAAGGGGTGTTGAAGGGCATTGCATGGAGATTATAAAAAATAAGGGACTTATGCGGATGCTCTTAAAAAAATGGATGGGGATATAAAAGGAGGAAAAAAAAAGAGATGGAAGCGCTTGGCTAGGAGTAAGGCCCCTAAGGAGGGTTTGAGTTTGGTAGGAGATAAACGAAAAGGGCCAGAGGGGAGGGAGGATGATGAGGGGGAGGTAGAGGGGGGAATAGATCAGCAGAAGCAGATAAGGAGGGAGGAGACTAGTGAGAGTACATTGGGATCGGTAGATTACCTCCCACGCCAGGATCAATGAATCTCCTAAGCTACGACTGCCGGGGATTGGGGTCGACTCGTGTAGTTGTTAGGCTTACCCATTTGGTGAGGAGGGAGTGCCCCAAAATCGTGTTTTTGATGGAAACATGATGCGAGAGGAAAAGAATATGGAGGAGGTGCGTAAAAGTTGGAGTTTGAGAATTGTTTCACAATTGATTGTAGGGGGGAGAGTGGAGGTTTGTGCTTTATGTGGGATGATAGATCGGATGTGAGTATCAAATCATATACTACTCACCATGTGGATGTTATGGTTAAGGAGAAAGATGGAGCATAGTGGAGGTTGCTTGGGCTCTATGGGTGGCCGAGAGGAGGAGACAAGCACTTAAAATTGAAATTGATTTGCATAATATACATGAGGAGGTGCAGGGGGCTTGGTGCATTATGGGGGACCTCAATCAAGTTATGCCAAGGGAGGATAAAGAGAGGGGATTATTACCTGATTTTGGGTTGATGAATGAATTCAGGAAGACTTTTAAGGATTGTGGGGTGAAGGAGGTGGACTACGAGGGGTATAGATTTACTTGGGACAATGGGAGGAAGGATGGGGAGTTCATTCAAGAGAGACTTGATTATGTGCTAGCAAATGTCGAGTGGACGGATCGGTTTCCTAGAGACATGGTGGCCCATTTGGATGGACAAGGATCAGATCATGTACCAGTGGTTATTTACCCGCTCAGAGTGGAGAGAGGAGGGGCGGATGAGAGTAGGATTAATAGGCCTAATAGTTTAAAGCATTGTGGGTTGAGGATGAGGGTTGTGAGGTTAAGTTGAAGAATGCGTGGGAGAGACCGGCTGATAGATATGGCGGAGATGGGGCGATTGATAAGCTTGATAGATTCATGGCGGAGCTTAAGGAATGGAACAAGCGAGCATTTGGCAACATTATATCGAAATTGAGAAGGGTAATGGAAAAGTTGAGGGAGTTGTCAAAGAAGGGTATGACTGGGGGATTGGTTGAGAGACGTCGACACCTAGAAAAGGCGGAGTCAGAGCTGATGAGGCAAGTGAATATTTTGTGGTTCCAGCAGGCGAAAGCCAATGAGTTTTGCTGAGGTGATCGCAATTCAAAAAAAATTCATCGGAAAGCGAACGGTAGAGCAAAGAGGGATAAGATTAGGAGATTGGTTGACGATAATGGGATGGAGTGGAGGAGTATGAGCATGATGATGGGGGTTGGCAGTGAGTTACTTCACAGAGTTATTTAAGACAAACTTGAATAAGCAATTAGGGCTGAAAATAGAAGGCATTTCTCCACTCATATCGGCTGAAGACAACTCTGAGTTGTTGCGTCCTTTCACTGGCAATGAGGTACACATTCTGCCCTTTTTTCAATGCATCCCACAAAAGCTCCTGACCTTGATGGTATGTCAGCGTTGTTCTTTCAGAAACACTGGAATATCATTGGGGCAGATGTCACTTGATTTGTTTTGGATATGCTGAGTGGTGCACCTTTCCCTGATACACTTAATCATATGTTTATTACGCTGATCCCAAAGGTTAATGATGCAGGAGCACCCGTCTTACCAGTCGGACCAGTGACTCGGAGTCAAGCCAAACTGATCGCTGACAAACTCGCCAGCTTGGTATGCTACATGGGGAGATGAGCCAACACGCCGAGTGTTGGAGACCTAGGGTTAGGCCCTAAGGCCATACTTGTTAGCGGATCAGAAGGCCCGTCGTCGATTCCAAGGGGCGTGACGGATTTTGAATCTGAAGGATGTAAAGGAAACTCTATTTATATCTATTATTTAGTGTTTTAATATTTTAGTTAGTATTATATTATTTTAGGAAAATAGATATATCTTTTATTTTAGATAGAATCTAGAAGGTTATTTAAAGGAGAACTCTTTGTCATTGAAAGGCACGTTCAATATTATTCAGAAGCTTTTGCTCAAACCCTAAGTCAAGTTCCTCTTGCGTTCTTGCTCGTACGATTGCGATTTCAATCCGTTTGTGCCGATTTGTCTCTCTGGTTATCTGTCTCGCGGAGTAGGTGATCCAAGGAGAAATTCCAGGTCCTCTTGATCCAAGACGGGCTTGAATCAAGTTGTAGAAGGAGGTCTTTTGCTTAGGGACTTGTGCCGACGAGTGGTTTAATCTCTTAGGTATAAGTATTCCGGCCAACTGATTGCCTTTGAACCCCATATCTTTAGTTCTTTACTTTCGCTGAATATGTCGTATTTTTAACATCAGTTTTTGTCCGAAAACTGATGTCTTTGAGTCTTCTATCATCAGTCTGAATTATCAAACCGACGTCTAATCTTCTGTTTGTGTTTGTTTTCGGGAGCCTTCGTTGGAACGATCAGACAACTCTGCATCAGTTAAATGTCCTTTCCACATCATTAGATAAATTTTATTTGTTTGATGAATTTTTATTTCGGGTTGATAAGGTTTGCATTCCTAGATGTTCTTTGAGGTTACTTCTTGTGGAGGAAAGTCATAGAGGTGGTTTAATGGGACATTTAGGGAGGAATAAAACCTATCATACATTACATAGTCACTTCTATTGGCCTCACATGCTTAAGGATGTCGAAAATTTTGTGCAAAGGTGCTTAGATTGTTTGAGGGCCAAGTCTAAGTTGAAGCCACATGGTTTATATACCCCTTTGCCGGTTCCTAGTGCTCCATGGGAAGATATTAGCATGGATTTTATAGTAGGTTTGCCAAGGACTAAGAATGGGAGAGATTCGATATTTGTGGATGTAGACAGATTCTCTAAGATGGCTCATTTTATTGCTTGCCATAAAACCGATGACGCTTATAATGTTGCTAGTCTTTTCTTTCGTGAAGTCGTTAGGTTGCATGGTTTGCCAAAGACTATTGTGAGTGATAGGGATAATAAGTTTTTAAGCCACTTTTGGAGGACTCTTTGGGCTAAGCTAGGTACTAAGTTACTATTTTCTACTTCTAGTCATCCCCAAACAGATGGTCAAACGGAGGTTACTAATCGTACCCTATGCACCATTCTTAGAGCTGTCATTAAGAAGAATTTGAAGTCTTGGGAAGATGCATTGCCACATGTAGAATTTGCATATAATAGGACTTTGCATTCCTCAACTGGGTATACTCCTTTTGAATGTGTTTATGGCCTTAATCCGCTAACCCCTTTTGATCTTACGCCATATCCTATGAGAGAAAAAGAAAGCTTTGAAGTAGGTAAGCAGATTGAGTTCATTAAAGAGCTCATGAGAAGACCAAGCAACGCCTCGAGGGAAAGGCCACTAGTATGGCGGCTACCAAGAACAAAGGGCGTAAGAAGGTGATCTTTGAGGAAGGAGACTTTGTATGGGTGCACCTAAGGAAGGACCGCTTCCCGGATCAGCGGAAGTCTAAATTGTCGCCTCGTGGTGATGGACCTTTCAAGGTTTCGAAAAAGGTGGGCGACAATGCTTATCAGCTTGAGCTTCCCGACGACTATGGAGTCAGCTCGACATTCAATGTCGCTGACTTAAGCCCCTATCCGACGGGAGAAGACGAAGCGGATTCGAGGTCGAATCCTTCCCAAGAAGGGGAGGATGATGCAGGAGCACCCGAAGCACCCACCTTACCAGCCGGACCAGTGACTCGGAGTCAAGCCAAACTGATCGCTGACAAACTCGCCAGCTTGGTATGCTACATGGGGAGACGAGCCAACACGCCGAGTGTTGGAGACCTAGGGTCAGGCCCTAAGGCCATACTTGTTAGCGGATCGGAAGGCCCGTCATCGATTCTAGGGGGCGTGACGGATTTTGAATCTGAAGGATGTTAAGGAAACTCTATTTATATCTATTATTTAGTGTTTTAATATTTTCGTTAGTATTATATTATTTTAGGAAAATAGATATATCTTTTATTTTAGATAGAATCTAGAAGGTTATTTAAAGGAGAACTCTTTGTCATTGAAAGGCATGTTCAATATTATTCAGAAGCTTTTGCTCAAACCCTAAGTCAAGTTCCTCTTGCGTTCTTGGTCGTACGATTGCGATTTCAATCCGTTTGTGCCGATTTGTCTCTCTGGTTATCTGTCTCGCGGAGTAGGTGATCCAAGGAGAAAGTCCACGTCCTCTTGATCCAAGACGGGCTTGAATCAAGTTGTAGAAGGAGGTCTTTTGCTCAGGGACTTGTGCCGACGAGTGGTTTAATCTCTTAGGTATAAGTATTCCGGCCAACTGATTGCCTTTGAACCCCATATCTTTAGTTCTTTACTTTTGCTGAATCTGTCGTATTTTTAACATCAGTTTTTGTCCGAAAACTGATGTCTTTGAGTCTTCTATCATCAGTCCGAATTATCAAACCGACGTCTAATCTTCTGTTTGTGTTTGTTTTCAGGAGCCTTCGTTGGAACGATCAGACAACTCCGCATCATTTAAATGTCCTTTCCGGATGAAAGACGTGCATCCTATTAGCTTGTGTAATGTCCTTTATAAGATCATTTCGAAAGTGTTGGCTAACCGTATAAAGGGTGTGCTGAGCAAGATTGTTTTATAGAGTCATAGTGCTTTTGTTCCAGGGAGGCTCACTACGAACAATGTTCTTTCGGCCTTTGAGATTTTTAATTACATGAAAAATCGAAGAGGTGGAAAGAAGGGATACATGGCGTTGAACCGAGAACACTCCTTCATAGCCCTCATTACGAACAATGTTCTCGGTTAACCTGGCCTATCACGCCATCATAGAGGAAGGTTTTTTGGAGGATGGAAGAGAGGGGACTTCTAATGATGGACCAACCAGGAAGCTTTGGAAAGGATTGTGGGCCATCAAAACACTACCAAGGGTGAAGAACTTCATGTGGCGAGCGGCTAGCAATTCCCTTCCTTACAAGGCCAACCTCTTCAAGTGTAAGGTGGTGGATGGGGTCGGATGTGGGAGTTGCGGTATGGAGGAGGATGTGTGTCATGTCCTATTCGAGTGTGACTTGGCCAGGGAGATGTGGAGGATGGAGCCAAGGTTAAAGTTTAAGGGGCAGCAGATCGAGAGGTTTTTGGATCGGCTGACGAGGGCTATGAAGGAGTTGGAGCCGGAAATATTATGCTCGCGACTTGGGCTGCTGTCCAAAGTGGATTATGGTGGGCGCGAAATCGACGTGTTTTTTAGGGAGAGCACACAGAGGCGGAGCGGGTTCTGGTGGACAGCTAGAGGATGATGGAGGAGTATAGGAAGTATGTGAACAATCAAGGAGGAAGGGAGGAAGTGATCGACGAGTGTGATCATCCATCCTCGCAAGTGGAAGAAGCCGCTGGAGGGAGTGATTAAAATTAATTATGACGCTTCAGTTGACAAGAACAAAGGCTGCGGGCTGGGTGTGGTCGCCATGGACGAAAGCGGAGCAATGTGTTTGCAAAGGCGTGCAGACTGGAAGGGTATGTGACCCTGGAGGTGGCGGAAGCGGAGGCTATGACCACATTGGCGGTTAGGGAGGAGCATTCCCATATTATTATAGAAGGGGGGGGGGGTTGTTTACCAGTTATGCTCCATCTCATGAAGAGGAGGAGTGCGAGAATGGTGCTGGGTAACTTGCTGGAGAGAGCTGGTGGAATGGGGCGCGTGATGTCGAGCTGGACTTGGAGCTTTGTAAGGAGAGATGGCAATGGTGTTGCCCATTTGATGGTTGCGTTAAGGCCGGCTGTTGAGGTCTTTTATTTTCCTAATCATGTGTTACTGTCTGGGTTAAATTTGATATTGTCAGACGATTTGCTTTAATTTGAATGAAAGTGGTTTTTATCCAAAAAAAAAACCACAATCACCACCGTTTTCTACAAATATTCAATCCCCCCCCCCCCCGAAACACCCATCATATATCACCCCCTGTCTGACACCCTCTTCTACCTCCTCTCTAGCCATCCATAGTATGGAAACAATTGATCTTCGTCGCACCACCACACCACAATCGGAACATCGTAGCCCACCGGTGGAATCCTTTGATCTTCATCGCACTCCAAAACACCACCACCCCTCGAAGGCCAACTCTTGTAACTGTTGAATCTCAAATATCTGATGCCTTCTAAGAATCCAAGCCATCTTTTTACTTTGTTTATTGCTTGATCTAGCAAGAGGTTGCCAATGAAGACAAAACCCAATTTTATCCATAGACCCTAAAACATTCAATTTGGTAGCCTTGATGACGACTTTTTTACCTGGGTTCCTCGGTTCTTTGGATTGGTTTCTTTCTTCGGGTTCTCTTCTTACTTGGGATTGCATCCTCTCTTGATACTCACTCTTGTTCCTATTTGATTTCATCAATTGCTTCTAGGTTCAAATTCTAAACATTTTCGATTCACTGTCTGTGCCACTTCCCACTACTCTTGGAAAATGGAATTGAACCCTCTAATTGAAGATCTAGGTGGTGGTGGTCTCACGTTGTTCCGACACCGGCCGTCTTCCTGGAGGTCTTCTTCGTCGTCGTCCACCTTTAACGCGCTTGAATTATTATACTGCTTGAACAATTCTACACATAACCACCCCTTAAAATGAAAATTGTAGATTTGCAGAAAATCACCCGTTAAAACTGTTTCTTTTCAAAGTCACACCCATCACCAAATTTTCATTAACTGAATATTAAAGTGCGTGAAAAATCAATTATATCCCTTGTTTTTATATTATTTTACTTTAACCAATCGGTATTAATTAATTTTTACCTTTTTAACATGTTTTTCAAAGGTAATTTTTTTTATATAAAATATCATTTTTTATATATAAAGTGTGTAAAAACACTTTATAAAAAGTAGATATAATTGATGTTTTATATATTCTAAAAATTGTATATTACTAAAGGGCTACTTGAAGAAAATAAATTTTTAAAAAGTGTTATTTCATACTCCCTCCGTTCGGCAAAACTTGTCGTTTTAGAGTTTTGTTTTTGTTCGGAAAAACTTGTCATTTTAGGTATTTTTGGTTCTACTTTACTAAAATGCCCTTGATTTGATTGATGTGTTGTGAGTTGTAGTTTTTGATAAAGTAAAAAGTAGAGTAATAAATGAGGGTAAATTAGTAAAAAATGAGTGTAATTATTAGCTTTATTAAAAGTTGTGTAGAGAGTTAAAATGACAAGTTTTGCCGAACGGAGGGAGTATAGTTTTTATTATTCTAAAAATGAAACATTATTATTATATAAAAAAAATTCTTCAAGTAGCCCTAATATTACGCATTTTTTATATGTATAAAACATAACATAAATTAAACATCAATTTTTTATAGAGCTTTTTTGTGAGTATGAAATTATTTTCTTTAAAAAAATGATATTTTATAGTATTAGTGTTTTTTGCTTTTGAAAAACATGTCAAAAAGTTAAATAACAACTAATATCAATTGAATTGAGTAAACTAATAATAAAAATGAGGGGTATAATTGAATTTTCACACAATTTAATATTTAATTAACGAAAATTGGGTGATGCGTGTGACTTTGCAAAGAAAATGGTTTTAAAGGGTAATTTTCTGCAATTTTTGTTTTAAGAGATGATTTTTCGTAAAGTACCCTATTTAAAGGGTGGTTTTCAATTTTACCTAATAGTAATCCTAATACTAGTTTGTTGGGTCTTTCAGCCCAACTAACCTCACATTTGTTCTTTATGTGATGAGCCCAAAATTAAAACTAAACCACAACTAAAACCGATATTCTATTAAATAATACTCCCTCCGTCCAAGAATAGATGGCCTTTTAGGCCTCGAAATTTTGTCGGAAATACATAGACTTTTAGATGTTTAGGTAGTAATTATTACCTCTAAAGTACATTTTTTTTTTACTTTATTACCTCTAAAGTACATTTTAAGTTTTTAGATGTGTAGGTAGTAATTAAGAGGTAAAATAGGTTTCTTAATTCGCGTGCAAGAGCCTAAAAGGCGATGTATTTTTGGACAGAGGGAGTAATATTATTGAAATAAATTAAAATAAGAAATGATTATATGAAGAGAAAATCACAAGTTTTTTTACCCTTTATTAAGAGTATTAAGACAGGATTAATGCTTGGGTGTTGATTGCTTGATCCTAGCTGTGGTATTATTTTTAGCTTTGTGATTTTGCCTTTTGCCGCAGTGCGAGACGTCGTAGACGTGATCGAGACTTGATGGCTCTTTGATGGTCGAGTCTAAATCTGAAGTCTTCACTTTGTTTCCAAATGATACCCTACATTGTCTCTACCAATTGTTAGAAGAGAAGGCTTACATTGTCTGGGTTCCAACTTTGTTTGCATATGTCAGGATCGTCTTTCACTCTAGCTTTTTTTTTTCCCGGTGGTGTACTCTTGATGATTTGTTTGTCTTTTGTTTTTATTCTTGCTCATAACGGTTTGCTTGTTGCCGATCTTCTCGGCCTCTCGACTCACCGGGCATGTCTGGTGGGTCGAATTTTTTCCGGTTCAAAACAAAAAATCACATTCTTTACACATTATGTGTAATTAATGGGTGCTTAAGCCTTGATTGGTTTGGGTGAGCCTGTCTGGTCGCTTGCTACCTGGGTTACCGGTTCGCATCTTTTACAAGCTAGGGCTCGGACCCGTGAGGGATTAATAAACAACCTTGAAAACCCCACATTATATAAAAATAAATAAATAAAACGAAAAGACAGGAAAAAAGATCTCTATACATAATACATATGGACCCATAAACTATGCAAGACCCCAGGTTTAGCCCAAAGGTTAAATCGGCCCATAGCAAAATGCCAGTTGAAAGGCATCATGGATATCTCAAATAGACAAAATACTGGACAAACAGTTGATGGGGCAACTCCTTTATATAACTAACGAAGTTGTAAATTGTAATGCACTACATACACACTTCATAGTGTTCATAGGCATAAATCCTCCCTCTTCCATAAGCGAGAATTATTAATAATACAGTATACTCTTCCTCCATCTCTCTTGATTCGTCTTCTCCGTATAACCATAAAGATCCAATCTCACGCAGGCCTTATCAAGTATGCAGGTGGACGGCACAGTCCGATGCACGGCCAATTATGTCCCGCTCTCCCCTATCAGCTTCTTGGAGCGATCCGCTCTCGCTTACAAGGATGTCCCTTCTGTTATCTATGGCAATCTTTGCTTCACCTGGAGCCAGACCTTGCACAGGTGCAAGAGCCTCGCCTCCGCCTTGGCTCAGCTCGGCATTTCCTATGGCCACGTCGTACGTCTCTTTCATTTCCATCTCCCTTTATATTGTATACAAGCAGTGTATCTGATCTGTGTATATATATATATATGTTAATGAAGGTGGCAGCATTCTTGCACAACACCCCGCCCATGTACGAGCTTCACTTTGGTGTGCCTATGGCAGGCGCCATTCTCTGCACGCTCAATATTCGTCATGATTCTGCCATGGTGTCAGTGCTACTCCGACACTCTGAGGCTAAGCTCGTGTTCGTTGACCACCAGCTCCTGGATGTTGTCCAAGGCGCCATCGATATCCTCTCTAAGACCACCTCTGATCTCCCTAAGATTGTTCTTGTTCTCGACCCAACTCAATCAGCCCCATCCCCATCTAGCAACATTGATTTGGACTATGAATCTTTGTTGTCCATTGGAGACCCAAAGAGGTTTGAAGTGAGGCGGCCAAGGGATGAATGGGATCCAATCTCGCTGAACTACACGTCAGGCACCACGTCGAGTCCAAAGGGCGTGGTGTATAGTCATAGGGGCGCATATCTCAGCTCCCTATCCATGATCCTTTTCAGCCAGATGGGTGGGTCTTCTCGAGCTGTCTACTTATGGACAGTGCCGATGTTCCACTGCAATGGTTGGTGCCTTGCCTGGGCCATGGCTGCTCTTGGAGGTACAAACGTCTGCCTCAGAACTGTATCTTCAGATGGCATTATCGACAACATTGTTCGTCATGGGGTTACCCACATGGGAGGTGCCCCCACCGTGATGAACATGATTGTTAATGCGCCACAGCCAAAGAAGAAGTTGCTTCCAAGGAAAGTGTCTATAATGACTGGCGGTGCTCCACCACCTTCTCAAGTGATCTTCAAGATGGAAGAACTAGGGTTCAATGTCATCCATGGATACGGATTGACGGAAACATATGGACCCTCTACTCTTTGCACAAAGAAGCCCGAATGGGAGACCTTGCCTTTAGAAGAAAGGGCGAGGATGAATGCCCTCCAGGGTTTGAACCACGTGGGGATGGAATCCATGGATGTGAAGGATCCCGCTACCATGACAAGTGTTGCGTGGGATGGAAAGATGATAGGTGAGGTTATGTTGAGAGGAAACACAGTGATGAATGGTTACTGGAAAGATGAGAAGGCCACCTCTGAGGCATTCAAGGGAGGATGGTTGAGGACTGGGGATCTCGGGGTTAGACACCCTGACGGGTATCTCGAGCTGAAGGATAGATCAAAGGATATCATCATTTCCGGAGGGGAGAATATAAGCACAATCGAGGTGGAATCTGTATTGTTTAAGCACCCGGCAATTCTAGAGGTAGCAGTGGTTGGCAGGCCTGATGATCACTGGGGAGAGACACCGTGTGCTTTTGTGCACCTGAAAAATGGATGCAGTGCTAGTGCTGCGGAGCTCATCAAGTTTTGCAGGGATCGGTTGCCCCATTACATGGTCCCTCGAAGTGTCGTGTTCGACAAATTACCTAAAACTTCAACAGGGAAGACGCAAAAGTTTGTGCTCAAGGAGAGAGCAAGAGCCATGGGAAGCCTTTCAACAAGTAGGCAATCAAGCAAATTATAAGAAGTATTATTATGTATGTTGCCATATGTAAGATATACAGAAGTATAACTTTGTTTTGACCTTGGTGAATTTAGCTTTTTCCCTATCTCTAATAAGTGCCAAGATATGAATGAAAAGTTGATCACACAATCCACACTTTACACAAAATGATCGATCTCATAAAAATGAACTTCTATAACTTACATGGACAATGGTAGGAGCATTCGTGGCTTCTTCTTCCTAGCCAATCCCAGTTGCTTTGTAACTTTGATGCATAGAAGCAGCAACAACATAATCGTAAACACACACTAAGATGAATGCAAGTCTTATATGCCTGAAATAAAGAGAAACGGCCAAGAAAACAAGGCATGTTTGATAGAATCAAGGTTAGTCTAGGTGTGTGCTGAGCTTTGTTGTAGCCCACCCTAAAAAAATAACAAATACGAACTTCCATTCCTGGTTCCGTCTCTGGTTCCCAATTTACGAAGATGATTGATTGCATCCACCCTGAAACCACAAAACATGAAGAGAAACTGTCACAGTTGGAAACTTGGAATGCTGAAGACTCCATATATAACAAAATGAGCAATGTGAGATCAACTAGAAATAGTTGCCTAAACTAATGTCAGGGTTATGTATGATCTTCTGTAAGTAACAAAAAGAAAGAGCGGCAAACTGTGACAGCAAGCAGGTGGAAGGGTTGAAAGCCAATGGAGATGGAGAATTTATGGGATGAGCTAAGCTTGCTGCTGGAACACAACTCTGATGAGGTCAAGGCCTTATCTTATTCGGCGTAAATAGTTCCTTTGACGCTTCAGCCAATAAACCGGTAATTACATTTACAGATGGATCTAACGTGCACTTTGATCAACTCCATAACGCTAGGGTAAAATCAAATTCATTCAAAATCACAAGTCTTCATATTTTCATCTCAAAATCACAGCAATATTCTGCAATAAGCATACATCTCAATCTCAAAATCAAATCGATTTCAGTCAGAGTGGCGTTGTTTGACATGTTTGTACAGATTCCTGAAGAACAGATGTTTTTTCTCGGAGATCCCTCAGAACTCAACGACCGTAAGTTCAATCTATTTTCTTGTGGTCAAATTTATCAGATCAGAACAGAAATGAATGGATAATAACACGGTTACATCTTTCAATTCTCAGAACAATCAAGATTTGGTTTATCAGGCACATTTCCCACTTTTATGATTAAGCCAAATGATACGAAAGAGGGGACAGTACAAATCAGAATCGATCAAAGGATGGATGGATATCTGATAATCAAGCTCAACGATTAGAAGCACGGAGAAATGGAACCGCTGAAAGTAGGAGTAGATTGGAATCAATCGAAACAGCGGCAGAAGAAGCGAAATTGAAAAGCGAGAGGAGTGTCTGATGTGATGTTAGTGTCGGAAAGCTCTTTCAACGATGGCGGCCCTGCAAATCCATGAGTGTTTGTGTTTTCAGGGGGCGTCGTTAACCCCCCAAGCCGCCGCCTGCAAATCCATGAGCGATTCAATAGGGGAGGGAGGGAGGGAAATGGAAATGGGGAGCGAGGAGAGATTTTTGCAGTGAGACGCGAGCGCATAACCATTCCGGAATGGAAATGGCTCACCCGAAAGAACTTGTCGTTGTACCCACAGGTCCACGCATCCACGGTTCGAACCCCGGAATAAGATTGGGACTTTACTCAACCGGAAAGCACTTGTGGGTAATACTCATAGGTCTCCGGTTCGAACCCCGGATGGGCCGCTCTTTATTTACCAATCCAAGAGATTGGGATTGGGACTTTACTAATGAGCTTGTTTGATATCAATGGGTTGAGGAGTAAATTTGGTGCATATCTTTTCAGTTCAATTTTTATAAACGTCTTGTTGCAGCATTTGCAGTGTTTTAGTAAAAACTTGGGATCATTGTGGGAGGACATTGGCAAGGCAATGGAAAGGGAAGATGAGATAGAGATCGGACAAGTTGATTGCAGTGTCAGTAAACCTGTTTGTTCCAAAGTTGATATTCATTCATATCCTACATTCAAGCTGTTTTACAATGATGAAGAGATTGCAAAGTATCAAGGTAAATTCCTGATTTTTATTTTACTGTTGCAATATCTTAGTTGATCTGTATTGTTATGTTTGAATCACTATGTGCAAGTGCCTTAAAATGAATAATTCATCAAAATCCTGCCATTGTTTCAATTTATCTGACTCGTTAGATGGATCCTTGTAGCTAAGGACGGTAGAATTACTAGTTTGGATCAAAACTAATAAGCCATTTACTGATGCTGATTTTATTTGAAGCTATAGCCTTTCAGTAGTTGGCTCCACAGTCTGTAGTCTGTACCTGCCTTCGGGTTTGTTCAAGAATATTAAAGAACGGTGAAGTGGTCTGCATATTTACTGGATGGTTTATTGGCTTATCAAATTGAATCTTATGGTTCCATTTTGTTGATGATATGATGGCTCTATATGACATATGTATTCATGTATTCTACATTGGGGCCAGTTGATTCGTCTTCCAGATCATTACATGGAATAAGAGATACATTTCCCCTTCATCAATAAAGTGCCAAAGCTGCATATAATCTTCAATTTTCAGTTATATTAAGGATCTGTTTGAGTCAAATCTATGGAATCGGAAAGGGAAAGGACATGAATCTAGTTCACTTTGATAGGATTATTCACAAGCCTAATAGAAAAACCACCCAATACTGAGAAATTGTTAACAAACGACTAACCCTGCCCATTTCCCATATGAGGCATGAGTTGCTGCTTTGTGCAGCTGCCACAGACCCCTCACTTCTTGAACTGCTCTCTGAACGTGCTTATTTGGTTTAATGTTTTTTGCTCACCTATTTTGAACTTATCTGTTAACTGGTTATGCATCAAGTGTTCAGGAACACGAGATGTGGAGTCTATCCAGGCATTCGCTATTGAAGAAATGGAGAAAGCATCAGCGAAAGCACTAGAAGATGACGACAAAATTTGTGACTTCACTTAGTAGGTAAAACAGATGATGAGTTCCATAACACAAAATTCGCAGGCATGTGAGATAGATATTTCATTATTGACCATGTTTGATAACTTGACTGTGTCGGATCTCAAAACCCTTGGAACATTTCCATTATCGGATTCAACATCAACCTGATCTTGTTACCAGTTAGCAAACTTTCCTGCTTGCACGGTACCTTGGGTCCTCTATCTGAATTGTCTTCAATCTTGAGTTTCTCTTATGAGGGAATGATAGTAATAGACCAAAAAAAAAAGGTTTGCAAAATATAACCTCCCATGAAAATGTGCAAATAAACCCATTCTGATTTGGGGAAATTTTGCCAAAAAAAATTATTTTGCACCCATCATCACAACCTTGACGTTTGAAGGGTTAAAAATACCACGACTGTATCACATCAATTTGGTAGACATCCAGTGTTGTATCCCAGAAATCCATCCATGTGTTAAAAATTATATGCCATGAAAGAGGGGAGGAGATTTTTTTTATCTTTTTTAAGGGCATTTTTTCACCTTCAGCTTCAAAGTTCCCACTGAGCTAAGGATCAGCCGATCAGGCAACTTCAAGCTGGTGACGAAGCCTTATTTTCTAAAACCTTACGAACACCTATCTCCTAAAAGACGGTAATTAACAGACAGTCATCAACATCTGATCCATCCATAACAGGGATAAAATCTAGATTACCCTGTAGCAACTTGGAGGAACGGATATAATGAACACCAAAAAAATTACATGAAACACTTTAAAATCCAAAGATTACTGAGGAAAAGGCCTTGAATAACATTGTATCTCAAGCACAGCGTTCATAAAATTCATAGAAATAAAACTTTAGAAAGCAAAATTGGCACCCCCAGATGAAGTGAGGTGGCCAAAAACCATATCGCAGATCCGGAGAGCCAAATGCAACCCTAACGATGTCCACCGACGCAAAACTGAAATAAAAGTCTCATGATGCAAGAGAAACTAAAATACTAAAACCACCACCATATAAGTCCTTGAAACCTGCAAGACAAACATCTCATTTGGCACCCTTCTTGGCAGCAGCCTTGGTCACCTTGGCACCAGTTGGGTCCTTCTTGTCAACACTCTTGATAACTCCAACAGCAACAGTCTGACGCATGTCCCTCACAGCGAACCTACCCAAGGGTGGGTACTCAGCAAAGGTCTCAACCACCATGGGCTTGGTCGGAGTCATCTTAACCATACCAGCATCACCGTTCTTCAAGAACTTGGGCTCCTTCTCTAGCTCCTTACCAGATCGCCTGTCAATCTTGGTCACCAACTCGGTAAACTTGACAGCAATGTGGGAGGTGTGGCAGTCAAGCACCGGGGCATAACCATTACCGATCTGGCCAGGGTGGTTCATGATGATGACCTGAGAGACGAAGGTGGCAGCACCCTTGGCAGGGTCGTTCTTGGAGTCAGAGGCAACATACCCACGCTTGAGATCCTTGACAGCAACATTCTTGACATTGAACCCAACATTGTCACCAGGGTGAGCTTCAAGGAGAGACTCGTGGTGCATCTCCACAGACTTAACTTCAGTGGTCAACCCAGATGGGCCAAAGGTCACAACCATACCAGGCCTGATAATACCAGTCTCCACTCTTCCCACTGGCACCGTTCCAATACCACCAATCTTGTACACATCCTGGAGTGGGAGACGGAGGGGCTTGTCTGAGGGCCTCTTGGGCTCATTGATCTGGTCAAGAGCCTCAAGGAGGGTTGGACCCTTGTACCAGTCAAGGTTGGTGGACCTCTCAATCATGTTGTCACCCTCGAACCCAGAGATGGGAACGAAAGCAACCTTCTCCGGGTTGTACCCAACCTTCTTCAAGTAAGATGAGACTTCCTTCACGATTTCATCGTACCTAGCCTTGGAGTACTTGGGTGTGGTGGCATCCATCTGCAGCATAAACATAAGCAAGTTAGAAACCCTACTTATAGTATAATAAACAGCAGCAAATCAAATTAAATCGTATATACCTTGTTACAGCAGCAAATCATTTGCTTGACACCAAGGGTGAAAGCAAGGAGAGCGTGCTCACGGGTCTGACCGTCCTTGGAGATACCAGCTTCGAAACCACCAGTGGTGGAGTCGATGATGAGGACAGCACAGTCAGCCTGGGAAGTACCAGTAATCATGTTCTTGATAAAGTCACGATGTCCGGGGGCATCGATAACGGTACAGTAGTACTTGGTGGTCTCGAACTTCCACAGAGCGATATCAATGGTGATACCACGCTCACGCTCGGCCTTAAGTTTGTCCAACACCCATGCGTACTTGAAGGACCTCTTGTTCATCTCAGCAGCCTCCTTCTCGAACCTTTCGATCACACGCTTGTCAATACCTCCAAGCTTGTAGATCAAGTGACCGGTGGTGGTCGACTTTCCGGAGTCGACATGACCGATGACAACAATGCTAATATGAATCTTTTCCTTACCCATGGCTAAGATCTAGAACTGCAGTCAAGAGGTAAACTTACGTTTAGATACAAACTTCAGAACTTACAACCAAGTATAACAAGAGAACTAATAAATAAATGTCTAAACACAATCTATTCAATCAGATCTAGACCATTCACAGATATCAACATCAATCAAAACTACATCAGATACAGAACCGGTCATACTTAACAGATCCTAATCAATAAAAATCGGTGTGATAAAGACATCGATTACAGAACAGATCTTTAAGAGATGAAGACATGATAAGAGATCGATTATATTTACTTAACAGATCCGAATCCATACAAACGATTGATATCAAAAGAAAGCAAGAAACCAAAAGCAGAGCCATCTGCTGCAGATTGTGAACATGCCATTAAAAGATAAACATATAACACGGGGATGATATGCATAACAACTTGACAAGGTTTATCGAAATTCAGATCTAGAATCGTAATCATCAGGATATAGCAAACGATTTAACAATCATCGAATCTGATTACGCTAGAACAAAGAACAAGCTACTTGCAATCGTGGAATGAGAATTTGAGATGACGAAACTAGAAATCTAAACAGATCCCAAAGAACAATCCACAAAACATGATTCAATCACTCCACAGGAACCAGTAGAGAGCGAGACTTACCAGAAATGCAAACGAAAATTGAAGAAAACTCTCTCGCCGACAGAGAGTATGGACTTTCAGAGCGAAAGGGCAAGAGGGTTTGTGAGAGAGGCGCAGAGGCCACCTTATAAAGACATTGATCAGACTCCCTAGGGTTTTTCTCTCAACCGTTGGATGGCGATTTAATCGGACGGATATGGATAGCTCGCACACTGCCTGTTTTTGTGCCGCCTTTGTGTGTAAGGTTTGGGGGGCGGAGGGGAGCAAAATGCAAAACCCTAGTTCCACAAAAGGTGCTCGTAATTACCATATTGCCCTTCTGTATACCAAATTTGCGAGATTTGCATTACTTATTGTTATTTTCCTTATGGTTTGGATAATTATTTAAATTATGGAGTAATTAATAATTAATAAATTAATACAGTAATTAATACGGAGTACATAAGCTTTTAAGTTTTTTTTTTTTTAAATCACTTAAGCTTTAAGTTAGTCTCATGTAGATAAGTCCGTTTGATTCGGTTCGGTACACTTCTTTTTTCTTTTTCTTTTAGTTAAATACTCCGTAATTTATCATTTAGTAGTGCAAATTAAAATCATCGTGCTGGGGAGTGGGGACATGGCGCCCTGCATTTCTTGCTGGCAAAGTGCAAAGTGACTCGAACCTTCTTTTATATATAAAAAAAAATTGTGAATCTTCATTTTTTGATCACGAACGCATTTTCTTTTTATATATGAATTATATTATTAATTATAGTATATTGTACTTAATTTTTACTCCGTATTAAATTTTATGTGAATATTAAAATAGTTTATTTAAAAAAATTTAATAAAAAAATTCAAGAAGTTATAAAAATAATAGGATTTATAACGACTTAAGATATAAGGTTGATAATTGATATAAATATTTTTATTGTAAGATTTTATTGTTCAACAAATAATTAATTAATAATAAAATATTATCATTAAATATAATGAACTAAAATAAATAATCTTAATGACTACAGATAAAATAATTCAAGGTACAATATTTATAAAATAACGCATGGGTAAAATGATAGATTTTATAACTACTTAAGATATGAGATGAGTATATAGGATGACTTGTGGATAAAATAGATGGGGTCGTTGTCTAACGCGACTTAAATATATTACATCATCATTAATTGACGTGTCAAAAAACTCAAGCCAAATTGCGCTAAATACGACACATAGGCGAATTGCACCAAATAAGACTGACATCTTTGTTTTAGCATATCATAGGATGTGATTTGATTTTTTTCTTCATGTTGGTAGATGCCAAGCCTCGAACCTAGGACTTGTGGGATCATGAGCAAACCCCATGCCACTAGAGTCTACAAGGCTGACATTAGATGTGATTTGATAATATGAGATAAGATGGCAACTGAAATGTCGCTAAAAATAGTATTTGAACAACCTAGCAAAAAAACGATATCAATGGTTAGTAGATCTGTCAAAAAATAACTCGATCTTAAAAATTCCATAGACTATCACAAATTCTAGATCCACACTGCCATCGTCTTCTCCAAAAGGTTTCCGAGCCCTCTTAATCGAGTCTTTTTGCCCTTAGTAATTTAGTACGCAAGACGAGCAGTGATAGGAAATTACAAAAATGGCCTTGATGATTGTGATAGTAAAAAAAATCCTGACGATATTTTTTTTTGATACAAGGTGAAGATTTGGGGGTGGTCAACCGCGATTTGGGGGTGGAATTTTGTACCAATTGGTACATATATATTTTTCCAACCTTCATTTGACACCATCAACTATCTTTTAGGAACTCTTGGTTTTGATATTATATAGTTTTAAATAAAATAAATGGAAGACTTAATTTAATTAACTTTTGGAAACGGAGCTTCCAACATCTACTCACTCAACCAAGCTTTTCAAAACTTTTGGTTTTCTATTCACAAGTTTACATCAGCTATTGTAATACCTAGGTTTACGAAACATCATACTAGCTCATTATTATTAACATACACTCCCTTCATTAAGAAAAACATTTCGTTTTAGTAGTAAAATATTGTTAAGAAAAACATTTCATTTTAAGTATTTTGGTGTTCATTTTCCAAAATTACTCTTACAATGATTAAAGATTTGTCAGTTGTAGGTTTCAATAAAGTGAAAAAATAAAGTAATAATTAGGGGTATAAGTGTATTTTTGTTTATTTTTATTTGCTTTTAAAAAAAAATTGCAAATGTCTAAAACGATATGTTCCAAATTTTCAATTAACGGATGGAGTATTTAAAACAAGTAATCCATCGGTTTCAGTTATCCATCAATTTTAACTATCGTATCGGTACCCTTTTACCAAACAGAGGCCTAGTCTATTGTTGTTGGGCACTTTGTGAATATATGAATCGCATCTTCTCCCGTGTGGTTACAAAGTGAGCTTCTAGTGGTAGATCAATACCTTTATTCCTAATCCTTGTCTTAGTTAGTGTTATGTTCATTAAGATCTTCCAAATAAATTTTTTCAACTTTGGTGAACAACCAATGTTCCACACCCGTTCAAAGTTGTTAGTCATGTTAGAGTTTATCCTTGTGGCGAAATTCATCGCACTTGATGTTGAAAACCACTTATTTCTACTTCATTTCCAATATAATGTATCAACAATATCATTTATGGAGCCGGGATGATTAGGATTTTTTCAACTGCATCAATTGGTAGAATTTGTCGTAACTTTTCTATATTCCTTGCTTTTATTTAGATTCATTTATCTCTCAGCTTTTTCTTGTTCATCTATTGAGTCTTGGAAGCAAAGATCACAAAGATTTCTCTCTTCATCAAACCACTTATCCTTCCACATTATAATTGTTCTTCCATTCCTAACTCGCCTGATAAAGCCTTTATAAAATTCTCTTTTATTTCCATTAGTTTGACCCATTGTCGTGACATATTCTCCTTCATTTCATGTTCCAATATGCACTACTACAAAATAAATCTATTGTAATAGTCGAAAAATGTCACATAAACCCCAAAAAATGATACAATAGGTCTAATGCATCATTTTTTAAATGCTACTTCCGCTCACGTTGCATTAGATCAAATGTAACAGTTATTTCAAGCTAATGTGACAGGCAATCATACCAAGTATAACATGTTACATTAGACTTAAAAACATGTTGCAAAAGGTATGTAATGTAACATTCATGATAAAAGATAATGCATCAACAATTCACACCTATTGTAACCTTTTCACACCTATTGTAACCTTTTTAACTCAAGCTATTGCAACAACCTTATAAAATTGTTGTAGCATTTCTCACATAAAATAATGTACATATTTACAAATTTTATCACATTAAAAATACATTAATATTATTACAAATTATGTCATGTATATTCACAGTACATAGATATTAGTCTCATATCACGTCTCTAAAATAAATCTACATATACATAAGAAAAATACTATGGTTTACAAGCTACACATTCTAGTCTTTGTTTGCTAAGACTCAATATAATTGTATGACTTCCCTGCCTTCATGATCCTGCAAATATGCAACACACAAGACTTTAAGCTTACCAACAAACTGTCATATGTAGCCATATTATAATAACTTGAACCATCATATCGTAAACATAGAAGCAACTAAGCAAGGTTGCTAAATGCAATAATCATATCATAGGAAAGGAAATGAGAGTTTGCTTATAGGAAGTTCCACAAAGCAAGCCTTCTTTTGTTAGTAAAAGAGATTTTAACCAAAAAAAAATGCTAAGAAGGATTAGAGTCATACAAACATCAATTCTTAAAAATGTCAAGCTGCTCCTTATGAAAAGGCTAGATAATGCATAAAATAAATGTTACTTTCACAAAATAATGACACCTATTGACATTGATAATCCAAAACTTTATATACCTTCTTGCTTTAATGAGGTGACATGATCATCAATATCCACTTGCTCAATCAAAAGGTAAACGAAGCATGATTATATAAGTATATACACACGCACAATTAGTATCAACTAATAATAAGTATATACTATACAGAAAAATAGGCTTTATTTGAGTGGATCAAACATAGATTATTCATTATTTGAAGCAGGTTATAAACAAAAGATCCAAAATCTTAATCTGAATAAATCATGTGTTATCCAGTAAATGATATTTTAATTTTTCAAGTTTCAGAAAATCCTTCTATAGATAGCTATGTTCGTCCAGGTGCATCTTTTAATTGCCTTTAGGAGTCAAGGGAGGAGCATAAACAAAAACAGACTGTTACCAGACTCCTCACACACAATTCACCTATTCTAGGAGAAACCTAGTAGAGTTCTTCAATTCCACCATACGACTAACCTGTTTTCCCTTGTCTTACATCTCTTTTTGCTCTATTTGTGTTGTTTCACCACACATCACTACATCCATCCTCTTTTCATGCAAAATGGAGAACTATTAATTTCCAGTCACCGTTACTTTCTAATAGATGTTCCATATTCAAATAACTAATTAATCAAGAATATTCAGGAGTCATACCCCTATTTGAGTAGGAATAAAAATCAATAACATACCATCAACAATATCATTTTTCAGTTTAAAATTACCTTCACAGTGGTGACAGAAGTCATGATACCCTGTGCATCAGTGTAACGGCCCGGGATTATGATTCCCGAGTTACGTTTCGAGGGATTAAACCCCTCGTTAGGACCTTGCGCCCCGAGTACAGGTTGAAGGTTTCAAAGCTTACTTTAATGTTTTCAAAGGGGGATTTCATACCCAAAATCGAAGGGATCGTTGGAATCCCCGGGGAAGTCCCCTGTACCTGTCGTAAGTCTAAGCGTGGAAATCAGAAATCATGCGACTAGCGAAAACAAGTGTAATACAAGAGTGTGCCACGGCAGAGCCGGGTCAAAACGGAGTCTAAAGTGTAAATCCAAAAATATAATCAGAGTCTGGTGAAGTCTATACTCCAGCGCTCACTCTCCGCCGACAAAATGACCCGCGCAATAAGCAAACAGCACCGATAGGATGAACATAAATAATACCTAAAAAAATTGATATGGGGCGGGATCAGATCGATGCCCACTTTAGCTCTGCATCCCAACCATAAGCACACATATACGCTATACCTAATAAAGATGCTTCTAGATGCATGGCGGAATATTAACACACTAACATGCTCCTAAGATCAAGTACATAATAATAATAAGGCCTTAGCACAGAATACCAAGTGGTATATCCCTCTCCTACCTCCACCCCCTTCCGATAGGGCGGAGACTGGCCAGCTCGTGAATGCATTCATTCATAATAGGGCGGCACGCATGCCTAACCCGCTCCACAATAAAGCCCGCAGGCATCTCATAATATAAGGAAGTGCATGACTCGATTGACTCAGGACGGGACCCGATGAGACTGGGTCGTCCTATGACCCTAGCAATGACTCTAGTTACTTCACAGATAACGGCCGTTCTGTTTACATACGCATAAAGAAATAGGATGCTCAACGTAGATGCAACCTAGCATGGTACTACATGGCATGCTGATCATGAATGCAACACCTAGTATATCATGCACCTAAAGCAGGGAATAGCTCTATTCAATCTGAGTAAGCTCCGAAGAGACTTACCTGGTATCGCAGAACAGCAAAAGGCAATCAACCAGGCAATATGAAATCCGACACGTCACAGATGGTCACCTAACAAGTATAAGCGCATCAATGAGTCTATCTCTAAGGCACACAAAGCATAGAATTATCACACACACAACTTCACTACTTAACATGATAGCCGTCACATCATCATTTCCATAATGTCAACCTTATCTCATAATCTATCATCTCAATATCTCACAACCATACTCAATATAATTCTCCAATTCATCAACTTAAGACAATTCCAATTCATACTTAACCAATTTGCATGCTATCATCTCACAATCTTACTTAGCATATAATTGCACATCTTCAACATAATCATATAACATTTAACCACAAATAATCATCACTACAATATCATATATTAAATCTCAAACAACATTTTATATTTTAATCCCAACAATTTACATACTACTTCTAACATCTTTTATTTTAACAACTTTATAAAATATTTATAAAATCCCAACAATATTCATTTAATCAAAACATTCCTTTTTAATTTACCAAACCAATCCCTTATTTTGCAAAAGAAACCAAACCGGCCCTATACTTTTAATACACAAAACCGAACCCTTATTTAACTTGAACCCAAACCGAGCCCTTATGTCTATTTAAACCCAACCCAAAACCGGCCCCAGAAAAATAGGCCCAAAGCCTTGTTGTGTTTAAAAAGCCCAAAAACCGGCCCAAAACCCAAACCCTTCTATTTCCCTCTACACAAAACCGGTTCAGGGAAATAAAAAGAAAGGGAGGGGGGCCCGGGACGGGTGATGTGTAAAAAAAAAGGATGTGGGGCCCAGATGGAGGTGTGGGCTGATGTGGCCACGGGGCCCACGTTTCCTCTTCTTCCCCATTTGGCCGAGCAGAGAAGGAACGGAAGCAGGGGCTTGCCCAGAAAATGGCGGAGGGGAAGAAAAAGGGAGAGGGAGGAGGGAAGCCTCCCGGCGGCGGTGGGTCTCCGGCCACCCGGCCTCGCCGGCCACCCCGACACACACACGGACAAGGAAGGAAAGGAAGGAGGAAGAAGAGGCTCACCGAGGGGGTTTCGAGGTCTTCACCGGAGGAGCTCGGAGCTCGATTGGCGCTCGTCCGGCCTCGTCGGAGTTGGATCTCCGCAGGAGGTGACCTAGGGAGGATGTGAGGAGGTTAAAGCTTTCGCCTTTAAGCCATTAGAAGGTGAAAGGAAGGAGAAACGGAGGCTTACCAAGATCGAAAATAGGAAGACAGGACACACGAGAGAGAGAGAGAGAGAGGCGGCGTTGGCGGCGGTGCTGGCGGCGAAGGCGGTGTGGTGGTGGAGGTGTGGTGGCAGCTGGCTGCGAAAGGGAGAAGAGGAGAGGTGGTGGCGGTGGTGAGGTGTGGTGGTGGTGTGGCGGCTGGAAGTGGAAATGGAGCTCAAAGAGGGAGCCAAGTTTGGCTTGTTTGTGACAGTGAATGCCGAGAGAGAGAGGGGGGGAGAAGAATCTGATTTTTCAATGGTCAAATTGCAACACAAAGAGGTCTTATTTTTTAGAAGAGTAATGTATTGTTTGTTTGCCAAAATAAGGGAGTCAAAGAGTGGAGGGAGGAAAGGAAAGGATAAGATTTTCCCGAACTAGAATAGGGTGAGTCGGATGGATAAGGATTCGGAATATGACGGAATTGAGAGTTCGGGTCGGGAATTTAAATTTCCGCTGATTGGTCGTTCAAACCCGAAATGAAAGACGGAATTAATTTTTAAATCGGAAATTTTGGGTCGGAATTTATTTTAAATTCATTTTGATTTTCTTTTCCAAAAATTAATATTTTAAAAATCCGAGCCTTTACATCATCCACCTCTAAAAACAAGTCTCGTCCCCGAGACTAAAATCATTCTAAAGTAGGGGATGAAGTTGAAATTGGTGAGTCCAAGGATCACGTCATCGATCCCGTAAGTACCTCATAAGTGCCCCCATGAGATCTCACAGTACCGTCGTCATGATCATAATACTCCCAATCGGTCGTAGTAAGGATGTGGTAGGGGCCCCTACCACACCCCACTCCGACTCCTCGGGCATACCATAACTCGAAAACCATCATGACATCTCCGCTAGGTCTTAGCAAGCGATCTACAGGTGCCCCCATACATGCTTGTATCCACTTCGTGGGGCGTCATAATGAAAGCTCGGGTTGGAATAGTTTTCTCAAATTCTATGTTCCTTCTCAAATCACCGTTTAAAATTCTTTAAATTCGACATTAAACAAGGCATTCCCAATTTCCCAATCATTCTACATCCACCTCTAAAGGCTAATCCCACATTCTCTTCCTAGGTTCCGAGTCAAATCAAAATTCCACAATTCAATCTCTAGCATTTCTAATATTAGGCACCATGGATATAGAAGAATGATCATAATCTCAAGATAAACAGAAGATTATAGCACATCAAAGATAGTCACATACCATAATATCTAGCACATCATCATATCATCGAGGCTCATCACATCATATCACCAAGGATCTGCACATAACTACCAAGCATAAGCACGCAATCAAGGAGACACCACTAACCAATCCCAACCAACTAGCTAGGCATACTCACCGCACTCGAGAGGTCAAGGTAATGTCTACGCTCGGCTCGACATAGGATGCAAGTAGCTCATCTAAGACATCTCCATAGCTAGCCCGAATGCTCTCCTCGGTCTCCCAGGTGGCCTCCTCAGGGCTCCTCCTAGACCACTGAACCAGAAGCAAAGGAACCTCCCTGTTCCTAAGCTTCTTGACGCGACGGTCGAGGACCCTCACCGGACGCTCTACAAAGGTATGGTCAGGCTCGATGTGAAGGTCTGAGTGGTCAAGGACATGACTAGGGTCGGGAATATACTGACGGAGCTGGGAGACATGAAAGACGTCATGGACGCCGGCCAAGGATGGAGGTAAGGCTAAACGGTAGGCTACCACACCGACTCTCTCTAGGATCTCAAATGGGCCAATGAACCTCGGACTCAACTTCCCTTTGATGCCGAACCGTCGAACTCCCCTGGTGGGCGAAACACGAAGCCATACATGCGAGCCTACCTCAAACTCAAGCTCGGTCCTCCGTCTATCCGCATACTTCTTCTGTCGATCCTGGGCTACCCTCATATGCTCTCGGATGCGACCAACCTTATCAACTGTCTCTCTGACCATCTCGGGCAACGACAGAACTGTATCTGCAGGCTCGTCCCAGCAAACCGGCGACTTGCATCGCCTCCCATACAAAGCCTCATATGGGGCCATCTCGATCGACGCGTGGTAGCTGTTGTTGTAGGAAAACTCCACTAGCGGTAGGTGCTTGACCCAATGGTCACCCCAATCCAAGACGCACGATCGCAACATGTCCTCCAACGTTTGAATCGTCCTCTCGCTCTGGCCATCTGTCTGCGGGTGGTAAGCCGTACTAAAATGCAATCTGGAGCCCAAACTCTCCTGGACCTGCTGCCAAAACCTCGAGGTGAAGCGCCCATCTCGATCAGATACGATCCTCTCTGGTACTCCATGAAGCCTCACAATTTGGCGAATGAACTCGTCCGCTAACTTCGATGCTGGCCATGTCTCCTGAATAGCTATGAAATGGGCCGACTTGGTCAACCTGTCGACTACGACCCAAATAGCGTCAAATCCTCTGATGTCTCGCCTCAGCCCAGTGACGAAATCCATGGAGATATCCGTCCACTTCCACTCTGGAACTGGAAGGGACTGGACGGGTCCTCCCGGCCTCTGGTGATCAATCCGAATCTGCTGACAAACCTGACATCTGGCCACGAACTCTGTGATGTCTGCTCTCATCCTCTGCCACCAATAACTCCTCCTCAGATCCTGATACATCTTATTCGTCCCTGGATGGACAGAATAAGGGGTGGAGTGAGCCTCCTGCATGATCCTATGCCTCAGATCTGACGTCGACGGAACTACAACTCTGCCCTGAAAGGTCAGCATCCCGTCTGCTCCCTCTGCAAGCTCTCTAAATCTGCCCTGAGCCATCCGCTCTCTCAGAACTGCAATCTCTGGACAATCTGCCCGACCCTGCCGAATCTCTGCTGACAACTCTGCCTGCACCTCCAAGAACGACAATTGCCCGCGATCTCGCTGAACCCACACCTCAAAGCAGCATCTCAACAGATCTCTCTGCAAATCTCGCTGAGCTGTAAGCCTCTCAACTGCCACCTCATGATGAGTCTTCCTACTCAACGCATCTGCCACTACATTGGCCTTCCCTGGATGGTAGACTATGTCCAAGTCATAGTCCTTCAGAAGCTCCAACCATAGTCTCTGACGCATGTTGAGCTCCTTCTGCGTGAAAATGTACTTCAAGCTCTTATGATCCGTCATCACCTTGCAGGAAGTACCATATAGATAATGTCTCCAGATCTTCAGAGCGTGAATCACGGCTGCCAACTCCAAATCATGGATGGGGTAAGACACCTCTGCAGGCTTCAACTGACGCGAAGCATAAGCGATGACCCGATCTCTCTGATGCAGAACACAACCCAAGCCGGAATGCGAAGCATCTGTGTAGATAACGAAGTCCTCTGTCCCATCTGGCAGAGCCAACACCGGAGCAGTCGTCAACTTCTGCTTCAGAAGCTCAAAGCTGGCCTGACAATCTGAACTCCACTCGAAGGGGACGTCCTTCTTCAGTAGCTGCGTCATCGGTCTAGCAATACTCGAGAAACCCTGGACGAATCTCCTGTAATAACTAGCCAATCCCAGGAATGAGCGGATATCTCTGACGTTCTTGGGCACCTCCCAAGCAACGATGGCATCAATCTTTGCCGGATCCACGACAACTCCCTCAGCTGAAATAACGTGGCCCAAGAAAGCCACCTCTGTGAGCCAGAACTCACACTTGCTGTACTTCCCATATAGCTGATGCTTCCTCAGCGTCTCTAGCACAATCCTCAAATGCTCCTCGTGCTCCTCTCTACTCCTCGAGTAGACTAAGATGTCATCGATGAAGACGACGACGAACTTGTCCAAGAAGTCGATGAACACTCGGTTCATGAGCTCCATGAACGCGGCTGGTGCATTGGTCAGCCCAAACGGCATGACCACGAACTCGTAGTGACCATAGCGGGTCCGAAAAGCGGTCTTCGGAACATCCTCTGGCTTCACCCTCAGCTGATGATAACCCGACCTCAAATCGATCTTCGAGAAGACCACGGCGCCCTGCAGCTGATCCATCAGATCGTCAATCCGGGGAAGAGGATAACGGTTCTTCACCGTCGCCCGGTTCAGCTCCCGATAATCGATGCACAGTCTCAGCGACCCATCCTTCTTCTTGACGAATAGCACTGGCGCTCCCCAAGGCGATGCACTAGGTCGAATGTAGCCCTTCTCAGCTAGCTCCTCTAGCTGAGCCTTCAGCTCGGCCATCTCTGTCGGTGCCATGCGATAAGGAACTCGCGAGATAGGCCTGGTGCCTGGCTCCAACTCAATCGCAAAGTCGACCTCTCTCGGCGGAGGAAGTCCTGGCAGCTCCTCTGGAAACACATCTGCGAAGTCTCTGACAACGGGAACGTCTGATACACTGGGGTGCGTGTGATCCACCTCTAAAGCATAACACCAATACCCGATGCAACCCTGGTCTAAAAGTCTGGCGGCTCTGACTACGCTGATGAGTGATCCATTCCTCTTGGGGTCGCTCCCCCAAACCTGGTGCTCGGTCCCGTCGGATGCCAAAATCGACATTGTCCTCGTCCGCAAGTTGATGATAGCCCCGTAGTGGTCCATGAAGTCCATACCCAAGATGAGATCATCCATCCTCAACGGCATAACGATAAGGTCGGTAGGCCACTCTCGCTCACCTATCCGAATGGGGCACCCTAAAATCTCACGACTCGTCCTAACCTTGGCCCCATCCGCCAGACCAATAATAAGGGGTGAACCACTCGTGCAGCTCAGGCTCAGCCTGGCCACGCACGCCTCTGCTATGAAGCAGTGAGTCGCACCAGTGTCAAACAAGATAGATAGGCACTCATCATGGAAGAATATCGTACCTGCGGAAGTCGGGGCTGAGCGGTCATCAGCATGCATCTGAAATACGCGGGGCGGTGGGGGTAATCCTGGTCCTCGACCTCCCGAACTCTGGCCACGATCATACCCTGACCCTGACGGTCCTACGGAAGATGATCCACGACCCTGACCTGACCCAGATGGTCCTCTACCTCCACGTCCAGAACATCTACCTCCTCTACCCCCGCCTCGGCCTCTGCCGGAAGGGTCACCTCGTCCCTGGCCCTGACCCTGGCCCTGGGGGTATGTCAGCAGTGGTGGTTGAGGAGCCGCAGGAAGTTTCGGTGGCTGTGCAGTAGTTGGAGCTCCACGACTCTGAGGGCATGTAGCAGCTCGGTGCCCCATAGTGCCACAGGTATAGCAGACAGTCGAACGGTCTGGGCAAGAAGCAATGTAGTGGCCCCTCCCGAAACATCCATGGCAGGTCCTCACTCTGGCATCTCCTCCATAAGCAGTCTGAACTGGGGGTGCTCTCTGTGCAGCTCCGTGATACCCTCCTCTAAACGCTCCTCTCCTAGATCTGTCATCTCCACGGGGGTCAGCTGGACGCGCCCTCTTCGCCTCAGGGCGAACAGTAGAGTAGGAAGTCTCACACAGAATCCTCTGCTGATCATACATAAGGATGACCTCCAGAAATCGGTCAAAGCTGACAGCTCCCAAGCTGGACGCATGCAGAAGTACAGGAGGCGGCAATCTCATAGACAGCAAACGGATCCGACTCTCGTCTGATGGATATAGATGATCGCAGTATATCAGCTCGCTCTTGAACTGGCGAACGATAGAGGCTACAGAAGCCGACCGGTCATAGGTGCCGCGCATAAAAGATACCTCCCTAGCCATCTGTATCCCTGGTGGACAGTACTCTCTCATCATCAGGGATCTGAACTCGTCATAGGTCCAATCGCTCCGCTCCTTCTTGCAGACAAACCACCTAGCATTCGCGTCCTCCCGTAGAAGTCCAGCTGCAAGTCTCTGTCTCTCGGAGATAGGTACATCCAAATGGTCAAACAACCCCTCTATATCACGCAGCCATCTCTCCACGTCATCTCTGACGCCTCCCGCGAAGGTCGGCGGACTACACTGAGCAAACCTCTTGACCCAATCGATGCGCTTCTCAGGGCGCGCATCGGTCACAGGCTCGGCTGGCTGCTGAACTGGGACCTCTGGCGTCGGCGCCGTAGATCGAGCCCCTCCACGTAGCTCGCTCAGAATATCATGAAGCGCTGCCTCTAGCTGCCCAATCCTAGTCTCTGGGGAAGCTGGCACCCGGTCATCAGCTCGCGGTGGCGAAACTCGCTCCTCAGCGCTCCCAGCAGCAACTCGACGAGGGCGTCCCCTACCGCGACGCGCCCTACCCCCACGCCCATCTAAGCCACGTCTCGTGTCGACCATACTTGCTACATAACAATAATTATATCACTCAGCACAGAAGCACTCAACGATTCAATATGACCCTCTTCAAGGAGGATCGCCCTCAGGCCCAATTGAATTGAAGACATACAAGCACAGAGACGATCTATGCCGCCCTTCAGGGGACGGCTAACCGGAGGGGCAAATACCTCACGGTCTCCTAACCCATTTTACTCCAACCCTCGAGTTCCTTGGAGTCTTCACAACCCATCTGTAAAAGAAGCTAGTATTTTGCCTACCTTCCCCGAATTCTACATCCATAAGGGATGCCTATCGCATAGTCTCTACCCCACGAGATTGCCATTCATAATTGATTAATTTATGCTTATGTCCAATTAAATTCATTTTGCCCCTTGAAAACAATTTGAAAACCACTTGAAAACAATTTGAAAACCTTGGGCCATTTTCAAAACCACTTCAACCTATCATACTCGGATTGCAAAACCTCGCTCTGATACCCTGTGCATCAGTGTAACGGCCCGGGATTATGATTCCCGAGTTACGTTTCGAGGGATTAAACCCCTCGTTAGGACCTTGCGCCCCGAGTACAGGTTGAAGGTTTCAAAGCTTACTTTAATGTTTTCAAAGGGGGATTTCATACCCAAAATCGAAGGGATCGTTGGAATCCCCGGGGAAGTCCCCTGTACCTGTCGTAAGTCTAAGCGTGGAAATCAGAAATCATGCGACTAGCGAAAACAAGTGTAATACAAGAGTGTGCCACGGCAGAGCCGGGTCAAAACGGAGTCTAAAGTGTAAATCCAAAAATATAATCAGAGTCTGGTGAAGTCTATACTCCAGCGCTCACTCTCCGCCGACAAAATGACCCGCGCAATAAGCAAACAGCACCGATAGGATGAACATAAATAATACCTAAAAAAATTGATATGGGGCGGGATCAGATCGATGCCCACTTTAGCTCTGCATCCCAACCATAAGCACACATATACGCTATACCTAATAAAGATGCTTCTAGATGCATGGCGGAATATTAACACACTAACATGCTCCTAAGATCAAGTACATAATAATAATAAGGCCTTAGCACAGAATACCAAGTGGTATATCCCTCTCCTACCTCCACCCCCTTCCGATAGGGCGGAGACTGGCCAGCTCGTGAATGCATTCATTCATAATAGGGCGGCACGCATGCCTAACCCGCTCCACAATAAAGCCCGCAGGCATCTCATAATATAAGGAAGTGCATGACTCGATTGACTCAGGACGGGACCCGATGAGACTGGGTCGTCCTATGACCCTAGCAATGACTCTAGTTACTTCACAGATAACGGCCGTTCTGTTTACATACGCATAAAGAAATAGGATGCTCAACGTAGATGCAACCTAGCATGGTACTACATGGCATGCTGATCATGAATGCAACACCTAGTATATCATGCACCTAAAGCAGGGAATAGCTCTATTCAATCTGAGTAAGCTCCGAAGAGACTTACCTGGTATCGCAGAACAGCAAAAGGCAATCAACCAGGCAATATGAAATCCGACACGTCACAGATGGTCACCTAACAAGTATAAGCGCATCAATGAGTCTATCTCTAAGGCACACAAAGCATAGAATTATCACACACACAACTTCACTACTTAACATGATAGCCGTCACATCATCATTTCCATAATGTCAACCTTATCTCATAATCTATCATCTCAATATCTCACAACCATACTCAATATAATTCTCCAATTCATCAACTTAAGACAATTCCAATTCATACTTAACCAATTTGCATGCTATCATCTCACAATCTTACTTAGCATATAATTGCACATCTTCAACATAATCATATAACATTTAACCACAAATAATCATCACTACAATATCATATATTAAATCTCAAACAACATTTTATATTTTAATCCCAACAATTTACATACTACTTCTAACATCTTTTATTTTAACAACTTTATAAAATATTTATAAAATCCCAACAATATTCATTTAATCAAAACATTCCTTTTTAATTTACCAAACCAATCCCTTATTTTGCAAAAGAAACCAAACCGGCCCTATACTTTTAATACACAAAACCGAACCCTTATTTAACTTGAACCCAAACCGAGCCCTTATGTCTATTTAAACCCAACCCAAAACCGGCCCCAGAAAAATAGGCCCAAAGCCTTGTTGTGTTTAAAAAGCCCAAAAACCGGCCCAAAACCCAAACCCTTCTATTTCCCTCTACACAAAACCGGTTCAGGGAAATAAAAAGAAAGGGAGGGGGGCCCGGGACGGGTGATGTGTAAAAAAAAAGGATGTGGGGCCCAGATGGAGGTGTGGGCTGATGTGGCCACGGGGCCCACGTTTCCTCTTCTTCCCCATTTGGCCGAGCAGAGAAGGAACGGAAGCAGGGGCTTGCCCAGAAAATGGCGGAGGGGAAGAAAAAGGGAGAGGGAGGAGGGAAGCCTCCCGGCGGCGGTGGGTCTCCGGCCACCCGGCCTCGCCGGCCACCCCGACACACACACGGACAAGGAAGGAAAGGAAGGAGGAAGAAGAGGCTCACCGAGGGGGTTTCGAGGTCTTCACCGGAGGAGCTCGGAGCTCGATTGGCGCTCGTCCGGCCTCGTCGGAGTTGGATCTCCGCAGGAGGTGACCTAGGGAGGATGTGAGGAGGTTAAAGCTTTCGCCTTTAAGCCATTAGAAGGTGAAAGGAAGGAGAAACGGAGGCTTACCAAGATCGAAAATAGGAAGACAGGACACACGAGAGAGAGAGAGAGAGGCGGCGTTGGCGGCGGTGCTGGCGGCGAAGGCGGTGTGGTGGTGGAGGTGTGGTGGCAGCTGGCTGCGAAAGGGAGAAGAGGAGAGGTGGTGGCGGTGGTGAGGTGTGGTGGTGGTGTGGCGGCTGGAAGTGGAAATGGAGCTCAAAGAGGGAGCCAAGTTTGGCTTGTTTGTGACAGTGAATGCCGAGAGAGAGAGGGGGGGAGAAGAATCTGATTTTTCAATGGTCAAATTGCAACACAAAGAGGTCTTATTTTTTAGAAGAGTAATGTATTGTTTGTTTGCCAAAATAAGGGAGTCAAAGAGTGGAGGGAGGAAAGGAAAGGATAAGATTTTCCCGAACTAGAATAGGGTGAGTCGGATGGATAAGGATTCGGAATATGACGGAATTGAGAGTTCGGGTCGGGAATTTAAATTTCCGCTGATTGGTCGTTCAAACCCGAAATGAAAGACGGAATTAATTTTTAAATCGGAAATTTTGGGTCGGAATTTATTTTAAATTCATTTTGATTTTCTTTTCCAAAAATTAATATTTTAAAAATCCGAGCCTTTACAATCATGTCGACTTGGCATGCTTGAATCCTGATAAAATCTGTAAACCACCTCTGGGGACTGGTGAAGAATCTAGTAATACTGCTCCACGAAGGCATTACCAACAACTTGTGCACTTGGGGCACCAGCAGGACTATCTGCCTGTGTTTCCATCTGAAATTCAATCTAAACACGAGTAAGAGAATAATCCACTAAATTATCAGGGTTATGTAATTGTGAAATATGTTGAGGGTAAAAAAAGGGTATGTTATGTAGTCTTTCCTGTTTATTTGTTTCATTATCTTTTTGAAAAAATAATAAATAATGGATTTGCTTTTATTAACAAGCATTGGCAACAAATGATGCATAGTAAGCTTATAAAAAAACAGCAATCTGAAAAATAGGAATCTGTAACATATCTCCAAAAAATGGGTTGTGAAGTGTTCAGTTTCAGAAGTAGAACATCCCCCTTGATTCCTTGAAGATTTAGTTCCAAACTTCCATGAGATTAGCTGTTAAGTTTGGGAGTTGGATGTACATAAAGCAGCTCATTCTACAAGCCACAAGGTAGCAGTTGGATATACAACAAAGACCATCCAATATATTAAAGATGTAAACGAAACAAGTGAGTGAAAGAACGCTCCGTATATAATATATTTGGCTAGGTTTTTGAAAGAAACTAGAGAAGTATCTAGAATAAATTCGGTTATGACCTAAACATCAACATATAACATTCATTCAAAGAAGTAAAAAAAAAAGCAACACCAAAAGAATCTAACAATCGTATTGATGCTGAAAAGGTTACACAGCAAACAAAAACAGGAATCTGATCCGAAAATGGATCTAAAATCGTCTTCCCTCAGCCTAAAAACACAAATTCATCATAGATTGCACTATTGCAGGCAAGTAGGCGAAATAATACATCAGCCTTAGAACCTTGTGAAAGACCTTCAGTCGAAATTGACAATCAACAATCAATTGAATACAAAAATCAATAGGTGAATTAAACCCTATATCTAAAAATTAAAGAATGAAATTAAACCACAAAAACCCTAGATTTGAATTTGAGAGGAGCATTCGAGGTCTCAAAACTCAATAGAAAGTCGAGGGAGACGGAGGACGTGAACGCTTACCAGAGAAGGGTTACACGCGGCGGAGGGAGCAAGAGGGCTAAGCGACGAGGGAGGCCGTCGTTGTCTTGGTTAGGCCATTGCTAGAGAGAGGTCACAAATGAGAGTCATAGAGAGACAGATGGAGAAATCTATAGAGGGTGAGAGAGGGCTTACCGGTTAGGGTTCCGGGAGAGAGGGCCGCCATCTTTGTAGTCACCGACCAGAGCGAGAGAGACGGAGCAAGACAACGAGTGTGAGGCGGAAGAGTTCTTGGCGAGAGATTGAGAAATTTGGGGGGGGGGGGGGGAAGGTTGAGCGGCGGTGAGTCCCAAAGATGACGAAAAGGGGTTTAGATAGACTAGGGTTAACGCAGTTACACATATATGAAATTACAAAACTAGTCTGCGATTTTTAAATTGTACATATCCATCCAAAGTAATTTACAAAATACAGCTAGACTATTTTATTAAAAATAAAAAATCCGCTAAATTCTAAAAAAACTCAATTTTAATAGGAAAAATAACTTCAAATTATTTTCTCAATTTCTTTGCTTGCTGAAGATTGTTATGGGGTGTTGAGTTTGCTTTCATTCTCATTCGATTTGTGTTGTCGATTTTTTGGCCTCTTGATCGAGTTATCAGACAATATATATTGTCTGGTATCTCAAATTCTTTCTTGATTAAAAAAATGACTTAAAATTAATTTTAGCCAATTTTAAAGTTTGTATTTTTTTAATTTATAGGTTAATAGTTTGTTTTATTTTGAGATTATTTTTTGTTCATATTATTTTTAGATTATTATATATGATAGTTGATATTATTTGAAGTCCTTTTTCCATTTTAATATGGGTGAGTTTATTTAGGAAATTATGAAATTAGTCCACTATTCTTTAAATTATAAAATTTCAACTCAATTTAATTATTAAATGTAACCAAATAAAATTTATTCAATATCATAAAAGCCCTTAAAATGATTTTAATATATATGTTAAAAATTACAAAAGCACTCAATTTAAGTAAATTAAAACTCCTTAAAATAATTAGCCTATAAAATTTTAACTGAATTTTAAACTTGATAAAAATAAATAAATAGATTAATAATAAGGTCATTTATTAAGATCCAAAAATTTAGACCATTATAGTAAAGGGGTTTGGCTATAAAAAAAAATAACCGGATAATGTCACTCAATGAAAATTAGAAATTTATAAAATCTTGATATTTTTCTTTTATTTTTATATGTAGCTTGTGTAAAGTGCTACTATAGCTTAAAAATGTGTTGCATTCACATCAAGTGTTACACTAAGTGCTACCTTAGAAAAAACTGTTGCAAACACCTGTTACAATAGATAAGCATGTTGCACATTTGCATAGGTGTTACATTTAACTGTTGCAATAACTCAAATGCTACAATTAATTGTTGCCTTAAGTCACTTTTGTAGTAGTGATGTTTGCCTATTTCAAGTATTTGTTCTCTTATTATCTTAACCCATTTGTTTTGTGATTCTACTAATATTTTCCAAAGTAATTTCATTTGTAGTGATTTGTTTTTGTCTTTTTTTCTTATAGAGTCTCAAACCTCCATTCTTTTTTTTATCTGTAGATTTTATCATATCCTATGAGTGGTTTATAGTTTTGGTTCTTATTCTATAAAAAACATACACACAACTTATCCAATTCCTTGTGCAAATTCGCTGGGAGCATGAAGTTTTGCATAGTATAGTTCGGTTTGGTTGAAAAAATTGTTTTTATCAATACTGCTCTTCTTTGTTGGGACAATGAGTTAACTTCCTATTTTGTTAATTGAATTCTTGTTCTTCTTACTGTTTCTTCGAACATGTCTTTGTTCACTCTTCCACTGATGATCAGATATATGTGGTGTATTTTCATTAATATAGAGTAAAAAAAAGTCATGAAAAAAGACCAAAAAATGGAGCGAGAGAGTAGAAGGAAACAGAAAGTCAATGGCAGTAGGATAGAGGCAACAATTTATGGTTTTGGTAAACGAGATTTTCCATTTCCTATCATGTATGAAGTTGTTCATTTTTTCCGACAATTCACTCGTCCTACCCACGCAAGAAAGAAAGCAATTTAGTATTTAATCTTAGCACAAGTAAGAGATTTTATAATTAGTAATGTTGTGTTGTTGCAAACATTCCTTGTTCAAGTCATTCAATTTAGTAGAGGGGTTGTTTAAGTAAAACGAATCAAAGGAAACAAAGAAATAAAAAGAAAAGCAACCAAAGAATCGAACTGCATCCTGACAAGGTCTTTTCCTACACATAATTTTCTAGTGGACGGTTTCATTTTCAAGGGTTAAATTCCGTTCAACTTTGTTCGCATATAAAATACAAGCATCAATATTCAACTTAATGGGGACAACCGCATAAGCTGTCTCCAAGTTAGTTTTCCATAATTCATTATGTCATAGTTTCTCAAAGATGAAGCTTTCAATTCTTGTTTTTGTCAAATTTAGTGGGACATTGACGACAGGTGTAAAGCGAAGGGGGAATGGGAGAAGTAGCGAGAGTATCGGATCATCGAATCAAATGTCATAATCCAATACATATATATTCTCAGGTGTCTTGCCTGATGTTTCACAACCTTTTATTTCCACCTATTGTTTGCTTCATTTCCATCTTCTTTGTTTTAGTGTTCCCTTTCTAGTGCTTGTCATTAGAAAAGGAGAGCATGGAGCCGAAGACATGAACCAAATGTTGGAGATGTCATATTGAAAAGGACTCCCGTCCCTAACAAGCCAAAATCTTAGTAATGCTATTCGAAACCAAGAATCTAACCCAATAAACACCATCTTCAACCTTTCTTTTTGTTCCACACTGAATTTCTTCTACAACTTCCTCTTGTAGATGCACACTTTCTTTGGTTAACTTGCCTATCTTTGCTAGGTTGGTTGGTAAAGGTTTTACTCAAAGGGAAGGAGAGGATTACAATGAGATCTTTGCTCCTGTTGTGAAATATAAGACTCTTAGATTGTTGCTTCCTATGACTGTTGTCTATGACTTTGGGCTTGAATAAATGGATGTTAAAACTGCTTTTCTTCATGGTGACTTGGATGAGACTATATACATGAGACAACCTAAGGGCTTCATTGATTCTGTTCATCCTGACTATGCCTACTTGCTTAATAAATCTATACATGGTTTGAAACAGTCTGCACGACAGTGGAATATCAAGTTTGATAGATGTATGAGGTTTAGCTTGGGTTTCAAGAGAAGTAAGTTTGATACATGTTTGTATTTCAAAGGTTTAAAGCATGCTGGTCCTTTATTATATGTTCTTTTATATATTGATGACATCATGTTATTTCTAAGTCTCTTGATGGCATTCTTGACATTAAAAAGAACCTGCAAAAGCATTTTGATATGAAGGATCTAGGCATTGCTAAGAAAATTATGGGCATGTCAATTGTTGGGGATAGAAAGCATAAGAAACTTTGGTTGCATCAATGTGACTATGTTCATAAAGTGCTTGATAGATTTCATGTGACTTGTAATTGAGTGAATAACATTCCTCTTGGTCCTCACCTTGACAAGAAAAAATGTCTATGATTGAGTTTAAAAGGATGAAATCTATCCCTTATGATGTTGTTGTAGGATATGTGATGTATTCCATGATATGCACTAGACCTGATTTAGCATTTGCAATTGGCACACTTAGCAGGTTTATGTCTGAAACTGCTGAGAAGCATTGGTTGTCAATGAAATATCTGCTTAAATATCTTCTTGGATCTGTAAAATTATCTCTATTATATGCTGAGCATTCTTCCTCTTATGATTTACATGGTTTTATGGATGTTGACTATGCTAGTAATAAGGACCAAGAAATCTATTACTTCCTAAACATACATGGGCTGGTAATTGTATTTCCTGGATGTCCCAACATCAACCAATAGTTGCATTATCCTCCACCAAGGCAGAGTACATTAGCTACTGAAGCATGTAAAGAGGCTATCTAGCTGCAGGGTATTCTGAAAGAGATTGAAAAGAAGCACTACACTACAGTTTTGCATATAGATAGTCAAAGTGCTCTTTACTTATGTCGTGACCCCATGTATCATGAAAGAACTAAGGCCTCGTTTGGTATAAATGTAGTAATCGGAATGGGAATGGAAATAGGAATCGGAATCAAAAGTCGGAATGAGTGATTTCCAAGGCATGTTGTTTGGTATGATATCGGGAATGAGCAATTCCCAAATCCAACCTCTAAACATCTAAAAATTCAATCTTTCAAATTATCAAATTCAAGAGCAAATCAATTCAATCTTTTAAATTAAGGATAAGAATACACAAAATCAACCTGCAATTTCACAAATTCATCAAAAAATAAACAAATTTTAACCAATTTACAGAACTTGGATGGTGGGTGGTTGAGGGAGGAAACCCTAATTCGACCCAACCAGAGTTACCAGAGGCCGCCAACCAGAGGTTGGAGGATGGATGACGGAGGGCGGCGGTCGATCTGGACTCGACGGGATCGAGAGAGGGGCAATGGCGACGGCGAGAGGAGCACCGGATCGAGAGAGAGAGAGAGAGATGCCTGGATTCGACGGGGATCGAGAGAGCAGTGGCGATGGCGTTGGAGGACTGGAGGACGACGGAGGAGCACCGGATCTGACGGAGGACTGGAGGACGACGGCGACGGCTTCAAATCTGGGCGATGGTGGTGGCGACAACAACGGCGACAGTGGACGATGGTGGTTGCAGTGGTGACGCCGGCGCTGCAGATCTGGACGAAGGCGGCGGCGCGGTGGTGGTAGCAGTGGACGAAGGAGGTAGACGGGGCGGTGTAGATGAGGCCGGTGGAGGTGGAGATCCATCATCCAAGGAGGAGATGGATGAAGATGGGGGTTTGTATGAAATTGGGAATCACCCATTCCCTGGGTTTTTTTGAGGGAATGAAAGGGGATACAAAATGGGGATGGGAGGATTACCGGGAATTGATTTAATTCCCAATTTTGACGTACCAAACACTAAAATGGGAATCATCCATTCCCATTCTCATTCCCATTCTAGATTTTGGTTGATACCAAACAGGCCCTAAGCATATAGATGTGAGATATCATTTTATAAGGGGAAAAGTTGAAGATAATGTGATTCATGTTAAGAAGATTGATGGTAGATATAATCATGCAGATTTTGGTACAAAAATTGTTCCTCATGATAAGTTTTTGTACTGCAGGAACTTCCTCCATTTGGAGGAGCTCACCCGATCTGTTATGTGAGTGTGGGCTGAGGACAGACCTGGCAGAAGAATCCACTTGATATGAAGCTGAGTCTGCCGAGTGCAAGACTTAGAAAATTACAGGGGCATTTGTAATGTTATGTGATACTTTCCTATGTCTTGTATGCTTGTTATGTTACTTGTATTGTTGTGTGTATGCTTGTAACATGTATGTATATGATGATCATACATATTGCATATAGGGATCATATATACTATGTATGGATGCATACATTAGCTTATACTCGACTGAGTTGTATTGAGATATGAGAGCTTGATCCTCTAACAAGTATAAGTATAATGTATGGTGTGATATTACATAAGTAATATATGCACACTATATTTTTAATATGTATAGGTGTAAGACAGACTTTATAATTCTCGGTTATGGGCTTTAGCCAATTATAGAGGAAAAAGCCCATGATTGTTGAGAGGAGCTTGAGGAGCCCATGAGCTTGAGCCCGGTTCCATCTTGAAGCTCGACACTTGGTGGAATGTTGCGTTTTGCTTTGGTTGGAGCTCTCCAGGTTGACCTAGCTATAAAAGCTTCTTGTGGAGCTTGTTTGCCGTCGTACTGCTTCGATCTCTCTCTCTCTCTCTCTTCATCTTCCAGACGCTCTCTCTTCTAGGGTTTGTTAGGGTTTGGTGTTCCTCTCCCTTTGCCTGAAGTTCTCCGAGCGAGGAAGCGAAGAAGGTGGCCGACGGTGTCCCTGGTGATTCTCTGGTAGCCGACGCTCTAAGCTCTGGGTGGCAACTCTCCTCTCCAGGTGATCTAGGGTTCGAGATCGAAGACTTCTTCGATCTCTTGGTTCCCACACAGGGGGATTCTCTTTCTCTCTTGCTTTTCTGATCTCATGCATGTCTAGATCGAGGAGTTTTGTATCTCTTTACTTGATCTGTCCCTGTACGAACTCATTCTAGTGGATTTGACCAACTCTTGAGGCCCCGTGGATGTAGGCATAACCGAACCACGTAAAATCTCTTGTGTTAGTCAACTTTTTAAATGAATTATATAGTAAGCACGGAGTATATCTAAAAGAGAAAACTTGTTACTCCATCCGTTTCAAAATAAAAGCCGTTTAACTTTTCTACACGCATTTTAAGGTGGTAAAAATTACATAAAATATTATTTTTTAATAATTTTTTTCGATAAGTTTATACTCCCTCCGTTCAACAAACTTGTCGTTTACTATTTACGCACGCTTTTTTAGAATGATAAAAACTATATAAAATATTCATTTTTTTAAAATTTTTTTTTAACAAGTTTGTACTTATTAATAATAACTACTACCTCCGTATCGCAATACTTATTGTTTTAGCTCTATGCACACTTATTAACAAAACCTATATTTACTTTACTTTTATAGGTTAAAATACCTAAAAACAGTAATTATTACCTAGTAAAAGAGTATCATTACCTATAAAAATAATAACTATAGCTAAAACAACAAGTTTTTTGATACAACTTTACTACTCTAAAAGAACAAGTATTGCGATACGGAGGGAGTACGAAATTGTTTAAAAAAATTATTTAAAAAGTTGATATTTTATATAGTTTTTAGCTCATAAAAAAGCGTGCATGAATAGTAAAAGCCAAGTTTTGTTGAACGGAGGGAGTATGTATGACTATTAAGTATAAAATTATTAAAAAAATACTATAATATTTTATAGTGTTTTTATCTTCTTAACGACAAACACAAACGACGGAGGGAGTATTTGTTAATAATGAGGGACCGAGGGAGAAAATTTATGCTATTGACTGCAAATAGTTTAAAGGTTAGGATATAACTCTGTATTTTGTAACTTACCAAAAATCATGTGAAAAGTAACGTCCATTTTACACAACAAAAAAAGAAAGAAAAAAGAATATGAACGTGATAATAGACTACGGGCTAACAGTCGGTATATCATTCTCAACTCCCCACCAATTGATCCCAATTCCACATTTTCCCAAGGACTCTAGATAAGGGATCTTCATCCCTCCCGAAAAGGGTAAAGAAAAATCGGATTTCAAAGGCATCAATTGAAGAAAGTGTACTTTTGTACATGAAATCTGCAGATCTCTGGTCATGGGGGCAATGCCCATTTGAGATCAGAACCTAAGCGGCTAAGCCCACGGCAATGGCGAGTTCTCTAGTTTTAGTAGTGTTACTTGCTCTGGTGGTTGCCGGGTCGGGCCAAGTTCGGATCGGGGAGGCTCCATGGAGGATCCACACCCTCTTCTCCACCGAGTGCAAGGACTACTTCGATTGGCAGACGGTGGGGATCATGCACAGCTTCATCAAGGCCCGCCAGCCCGGCCCTATTACCCGCCTCCTTAGTTGTACGGACGAGGCGAAGAAGAAGTACAAGGGTATGGACCTGGCTCCCACTTTGCAGGTTCCTTCCATGAGTAGGCACCCCAAGACTGGGGACTGGTAAATTGCCGCCCCCCCCCCCCCCCCCCCCCCCCCCTTTGGATATTTTGGTTGCTTTGCTGATTGCTGATTGTTAATTGCTGATTGCTTATTGTTAATTGCCAATTGCCAATGATCTTGTTTGTAATGCTCAAGGAATGGTAGTTGAGAAATGCCGCCATTTATGTAACACTCCAAGAGTGGTGGTGGGTTTTGTGTGTACTACGAGAATGTTACTGAGGCGAGTTTATAATATATAGGATTGCTATTTCATTTGAGCAAGATAGGACAACGGACACGAAATTGCTTGATAGGCCATGCATTAGTGACTTGCTTAGGTTATGAACTGGATATATAAGACCTGCTACTTCCATTGTAGCGTTTGGCTGTCTCTTACATACCCCTACTCCCTAGAAATGGTTTTGCTTTCGTGTTGATGGGTTATTGAAAATGTTCTTAGCAAGGCTAAAGGCACATATCATATCATTACTATTGGCCTGTGAAGCATGGAGATAGGGTGCTCGATGAAGAATCATGGCCAAGATGATGGTGATCGTACCCTCCTTGCACTGTGTCAATTTTAAGACTTTTGTCAGCGATATCATAACAATAGGAAAGATGTCAGTCATATGCTTCTTCAAGTTACTTTTATCAAGACTTGAGCCATTTGTGTTTGCAATTGCAAGTCGCTGTAATAGACTACAGAATAACATGGTTATGAAGAGTCTTCTACAACTGCCTCTTTTCTTCTGTTGCAATACCAACTTTTCATCCTTGACAATCATCATAACACAGCCACTATGCAGCAAAAAAAATTGTCATCAATTTTGAGACGAACTGATCTGCCTTCAGGCTTCATCTGTACCCCGACTTCTAAGTTTTTCCTTGTTCTTGTCTCATACAATGGTCAACTTATTCTTAGGGGTTTCTTGCATAAATTCTTGCTCAAAAGTTCTTCATAGGATGATTTGCTACTACTTTTAACATTCTCGGTCCTATCCAAACAAACTTATTTGTGTCTAAAATATTTGTATCTGTTCAGAATATCTTTGGTGCTTATGTCTGTTGATGCCGAAGTTTTGCCAGTGATTGTAATTTTTCTTTTCGTAATCTGTATGCAGGTATCCTGCAATCAACAAACCTGCCGGTGTTGTCCACTGGCTTAAACATAGTAAAGATGCCCAAAATGTTGATTGGGTTGTAATTTTGGATGCTGACATGATCATTAGAGGTCCAATAATACCCTGGAAGCTAGGTGTTGAGAGGGGTAGACCTATTGCTGCTTACTACGGGTAATAATTATAAATGCTTTGTTTTCTTATCCAAGTTGAAATTACTATTTTAGAAAAATTTACCACTTAGTATCCTCTCTCCCCTCCCCCAACCGCTTGTGTTACATGGGGAGGTATTGCTGAATTTGCTGGTGTATCGTTGTTGTAATCATTTATCAACACTGACATTTCTTTGTTTAACACAATTCTATTGCATCCAGATACTTAATTGGATGTGATAATATTCTTGCCAAATTGCATACGGTGCACCCGGAGCTTTGTGAAAAGGTTGGTGGGCTCCTTGCTTTTCATATAGATGATCTTAGAGCATTGGCTCCATTGTGGTTATCTAAGACAGAAGAAGTTCGTAATGATAGAGCTCATTGGGCTACAAATATTACTGGTGACATTTACGGGGAAGGTTGGATAAGTGAAATGTATGGATACTCATTCGGTGCAGCTGAGGTATTTCTTATTTCTCCAATTTTTCTAATTTTGCTTTATAGTACCATCACATTTTTCCCGCTAAGTTTCCAACTTTTAACAGGTTAATGTTGTTACTTCTCCCAGGTTGGACTTCGACATAAAATTACTGACGACTTGATGATATATCCAGGCTATGTTCCAAGGGAGGGTGTTGAGCCAATTCTTTTCCACTATGGCTTGGAATTCACAGTAGGGAACTGGTCCTTCAGTAAACTAGAACATCATGATGACACTCTTGTATATGATTGTGGACGTCTTTTTCCTGAACCTCCTTTTCCAAGAGAGGTATTATTATTAAAGAGAGCTTGATATTTACTACTTACTGCTTTATAAGCATGATATTATCAGATATAGATTCGGTTTAGTATGAAGCATTATAATTGTGAAGGAATCAGTTTATTCAATATATGTAACGTATTAGAAGGAAACATATGATTGGTTTTACTAAAGTAGCATGCTTAAGTAATGGAGATTCTTTCCTTTGTCTGCCTGTCAATTATCATTGCAGGTTAAGTTAATGGAAAGCGATCCGAATAAGTTGCGGGGTATGATGTTTAGTATAGAGTGTGTGAACACATTGAATGAGGCCCTGCTTCTCCATCATGCCACAAAGGGATGCCCAAAACCGAAGTGGACAAGATATATGAGTTTTCTCAAGAGCAGAACTTTTTCTGAACTTACCCAACCAAAAAAAGTAACACATGTTATGTTCATGAATGACAAGCCTGAAGCAGAACGGAAGGTTGATAGTGCTGGTGAAGAAACAACTACAGCTAACTCAGACGACAAACCTGAGGCAGAACGAAAGGTTGATAGCTCTGGTAAAGCAACAACTACAGCCTACTCAAACACATCCAGACAAAGTGGAGCGGTTGATAGCCATAATGAGAAGCTGCATCCTAAAATCCATACAATCTTTTCCACAGAATGTACACCTTATTTTGATTGGCAGACCGTAGGCCTCATTCATAGTTTTCGCCTCAGTGGTCAGCCAGGAAATATTACACGCCTCTTGAGCTGTTCGGATGAAGCTTTGAAGGGATACTCTGGCCATGATTTAGCTCCAACCCATTATGTTCCTTCCATGAGCAGGCATCCTTTGACTGGCGATTGGTAATTCTGTTATCTCAAGACGTGTAAATCAGATATCATATTCTGTCATTACTGTGTAGTGCGTATGGACTTGTATATTCTTCCACATTTCTTTGTGATTAGATGTTCTTATTCATGCAATGTCAGGTATCCTGCTATTAATAAACCAGCTGCTGTTCTCCACTGGCTTAATCATGCTCAAATTGATGCTGAGTTTATTGTAATCTTGGACGCTGATATGGTCATGAAAGGACCAATTACACCATGGGAATTCAAAGCAGCTCGTGGCCACCCAGTTTCAACTCCATACGAGTAAGTCATTTTTTTTTATATTTATATTTCAAAGTTTAAACAATATTTTGCATCTTTCTTTAATGGAATTTGTTAAGTAATTCAGCACTTGACTTGCTTTTAGAAAAATATGTTCCATCATTGTTTGTCTTGATCTCAGCTACCTTATTGGCTGCGACAATGAGCTGGCGAAGCTCCACACTAGCAATCCACAAGCTTGTGACAAAGTCGGTGGCGTAATAATCATGCATATAGAAGATCTCAGGAAGTTTGCTATGCTATGGCTGCACAAAACTGAGGAGGTTCGAGCTGACAAAGCTCATTACGCCACTAACATCACTGGAGATATCTACGAATCTGGATGGATCAGTGAGATGTATGGTTATTCATTTGGGGCAGCAGAGGTATTCTTTCATTTTTGTTCTCCTTAATTTACCCACCTTGATAACCATGTTTCATATATGGCTTATTTCCTCAGTGTAAAAAATAAAATATACTAGTTACTTTATTGGAAATGCATTTTGACATCTTCATATTTCTTTGTCCGGGTTGTCATTTTATTTGATACAGCATGTCAGATAGGATTATTGGTAGATTATACTAGTATCTTTAGTGGCTACAGATTTGCAGCAAAGAAGAGTTTTCTAATCTGTAAGAAGCGAAAAGAAGCTCCAGATGTTTTATTTAGCTCATTCCATGAATTAGGTACGTAACATTGTAAACTAAGGGTGGAGAAATGATCTTGAAAAATAATGAAACTATATGCACAAAAGTATGTTATTTTTAATAAGTAAAACTTCATGGATACAAAGGGAACTTACATATCATCCTTATATGAGGAACTCTTAAAAATCATTACCGTAGGAGATGGGTCACGTCAAGAGAATGCCTTTACTGTCACATCCAACTTACGTGCAATAGTATTTAATGAGCAATTAATGGTACAAATATAAATCACAGTTGACGTACATTTCAACAAAATTTATGTTGCTATGTTTAGTAGTTGATGCTAGTGACATAATCCATTCCCTAAGATTGTTGGGTTTCTTACATTTGAAGAATTAGTTGCATATCATATTATGCGGCTTTGTGACTAAATTTATGTTGCTATGTTTGTCTCCTTGCAGCTGAATTTACGGCATTTGATAAATCCAAACATATTGATATATCCTGGATATGTCCCTATGCCTGGCGTTTCCTACAGAGTCCTCCACTATGGTCTTGAGTTCAGTGTTGGCACCTGGAGCTTCGACAAGGCCAGATGGAGGGACACTGACATGGTCAACAAGTGCTGGGCCAAGTTTCCTGACCCACCCGACCCTTCAACACTTGATACGAGCAACGAAAATACATGGGCACGTGACTTGTTGAGCATTGAGTGTATGAGGGTGATCAATGAAGGTCTGCTTCTGCACCACAAGAGGAGGAACTGTGATGATCCCGCCAAACTCACTACCACCACAAAATCAGATGTCGTCTCAGACGCAATTAGAAGCTCTAATAAGAATGGTTCTGACAACGACAGTGAAGATGAACTAAAGGCTACAACTTCTAAAAACGATCCAGCATTCAGTTCATTCAGGTTCTGGATTGTCGGTCTGTGGGTCATTTCATTTTTGGGTTTCTTGTTATTGACATACTCAGTGTTCTACGGTGGGAAGAGACGGAAAAAGGGTAAGCATCAGAAGAGCAAGAGAAGAATGTCATACCCTGGAAACTTCGACTCCAATGGGATTGATCGGCATCTTAAAGCAGCTGATGTATCCGAAATGCTTTGAAAGGCCCTATGATGTCGAGAAGGGATACTCAATTTTTACATGGCAATGGAGCCGGTATAGAAAATTGCATTTGGGATGGGAAGAACTAGCCAGAAGTCTAAAAGAGAAGCAAATGTTTTGCCGCCTTTAGTCATGACTTCTCCAGCACATATTAGTTTCTTAATACCTCCTACATCAATCTCCATCACGAAGACATCGATGTCACAAATCATCATGCTGTAAGATCTCTGTTGTATATCCTCGCATATGTTTTTTTTTCCCAAGTGTCCTTCCACTGATTTACATTCTTTTCGCAGTAAAATATAGAGATAGAAACTTAAAAGTAGAAGATTCGAGAGAGTATCGATTTTGTAAAACTGAGGAATCTACCAGATCTTGAGATTGTTATTCGTTATTGTGTTGTCATTACCTATGGGCTTGACATTGTGATTCTGTCGCATGTTTTTTATGCTTGATATGCACAAAACGATGTGTTTGATTAGTGTGTATTCTTATTGTCGTGATGTTCTGGCTGTGTTGTTCATCTGTTGGCTTATTAGTTACAATCTCATGTTCATAATCTCTTAGTAACTGCATATAGCATATGAACTAATTCTTAGTTTATTTTCATAAGCACATTTCTGGGTTTCAACTAGTTTTTCAGCTTCTCATGCCCACCATCACACCTGAAATCATGACTTGACTTGGGAGACATGCTCTGGGTGAGACGTACTGATTTGGATGGATCGGACGATGGAATGAGTAGATCAGCAAAGAGTGCCTCAGTCGACGAACCTTCCAGGAGAAATCCAAGCTTCTTTGCCGTTGCGAGAAAAAGCTCTGAACAATTTGGCATGGATTGAAAACCTTGGTGATGGCTGAGTCAGACTTGGCGAAGTTATAGATGCGAAAATTGGCTTGGCCTCTACAGTACAACCTGGTCAAGTACATCCCAACCATCATCAAGGCAGTCAACCTGTGCCAAATGATCATGGAGGTTCCTATCAGCCGGCTCTCATAATCATAATCCTCAACTCCTCATTGTCGTCGATTGGACTCCACACCATCCTTTGAAAATCTCACTCACCCCATTTATGTTATAAGCATGCTAAATGTGCAGAGATGATGACATTTGCCTTATCTATATGTGATGTTTCGTATTTTATATGTTAGCCGTTTATTGCTTTCTATTCTCTCAATTTGCATTATGGTTCTTCTTTTAGGAAATCTCCAGACAATTTACAATTGATTGTATGTTAATAGACTGTATGTTTCTCATCACTGTGCCTTGGCTGAATCTTGGAATATTTCAGGCTCGTAGTGGAAAAGTTCTTATAATTCCATGGATAAAATATTAATCTCTTGTCACTTATGAGTTAAATCTTAAAAACTGGTAAGTTGCTGTTCTCTTTTCCCGCAGAGGAAGACTTGTGGGGTTATTCTCAAATCTTGTCTGCTTCTCTACTCTATGCTTATGTTGTTCTTGTGGTGCTCTACAGGCTCTCCAGATTTTGCTTGAGCATCCACTTTGCCTGTTCATATGCAGAAAAGTTTGCCAAACTGCATCTCTAATAGAAAGTTAAAAATAGAACACCCCAAGTGCATCTCTAAATCACATATCTAAACCTAAATTTCAAGATAGCTCCAAAACCTCAGTAGCAACACATCAAAATTATTCATTATCCCCAATAGTTGTAGCTTTTCAAAGACAAAGGAAGAGGTCAACTTACATTAGCACTTGTTGTTGTTGTACAACAAAGATTTGTTGGAATTGGAAAGGAGAGAGAGACTGATCTGAACCTTGTGTCTAGGGCTCGATGATGTACAACTCTGAAACAAAGCCCAAATAATCGGGCTATTGGGCCATACCCGTATTATACGCCGATCATCAACCCACCTCCAATTTCCTTGTTAGAATCTTCAAACCATAGCAAAACTAAAGTCGGGGGAAGATGGAGTCGCCGGCGACGGCGGAAGCGGTTGCGGAGTTCGTGAAGAAGGAGGTTGTAGACTGGGACGATGGAGTGAAATCCACCGCGCGTTTTAAGGCGTTCAGTGGCCAGCGCTCCGATTGGGAGCCTCAATTCCGTTTCTGGAGGGATTTGATCCTCAAAATCTCCCGCCATTTTCGATTTCTCATCCTCTCTCCCTCACTGGTATTGGTTTCCCCCCTTCTCCTTCTTCTCTGGATGATTCCTAATTTCTGGATTTTTTGGTTAATTATCTCTTTCTTGCTTGGGATCTTCTTCAAGTGAAGGTGAAGAGCTGGTTTAACAGAGGCGGTTTGGTGCCCTTATGCCTTGATTATGTAATGGTAACCATTTTCTCCCCAATTTTTGTTTGTTTCTTATGTGGATTTTTCTTTCCGAATGAATTGCTTCCCAAAACTTTTCTAGGGTTATTTGATTATGAATTATAAACCTACCTGGAAAGCTCCATTTCCCTGAAGGTTTATGTAACCTTTATTTGATGGAGGTTATAGTGTAGTAGGTGGAGTTTGTGAGATTTCTGCTGTTAAGAGATTTTAAACTTTGAGGATCTGAATTTCGTTGGATTGTTAGTTTTGGAAGCAACAAACCATATCAAGCTTTGGGGTAACTGGTAATTTCTGTTTTACATAAAACAATTAAAACTTTGAACGGTGGTTAGTTGGTTACACACTTACAATTGTCATCTGCTTGGTCTGCTCTGTATCTAGAATCAGCCAGCTTTAGATTGCCTTGATCTTCCTTCCCGTTATTGTATGTACAAACGGATCTATTAGGTCTCCAATCACTGAAATCAAGAGGAATTAGAAGTTCCATGTAAATTAAGGGCATAGATTGTAGGTACTGTTGCTATGAGCAAAGTTTAGCAGAGCAAACAACATACTCTTCCTTTCCCCAGTCTCTCTCGCCTCACCACCTAATAAGTGTTAGCTTGCTTGGTTTTCAGCTGGAAATGTACAAGGCTGGTGATCTTGTACGACCTGCAGATCTCGAAGATCCAACCAGTGGACGACTTTCTCGTGTTTTAAGGAGCGTGGTCAGACTTGCTGGTGTCTTAATATCATCAACTCCTGATGCTGTCCTAGATGACCAGCTCATCGTCGTCCCTACATTGGAGGTGCATAACCATACAGTTTCGCAACTTCCTTCCTAAAACTTTGTGTAGCGCTCTAGCCAGTATGTCATGTTTGTCAAAATACTGCTAGGAATCATAATATCTGGTTCAATTGTGATTTGCGAGTATTGTTTCGAAGAGGCTTTAGTTTCGATTGCACGTTTGAATGTCAGATATTTAATATTTGTGGTATGACACAATAGACTTGTTGAAGAGAAGTAACCATTATTTAGTTTGTTTGCTTGAGCTAACTTGCAAAACAACCATCCTCAAATCATGAAATTTCAGGATAAAGTTGCCAGTGTTGTGAAAGCTTTAACCGACTGCCACTGGACTTCTACTTGCATTGTAACTAGGGCTAAATTTGAAGACCTCTGTGGAGGTCCAAGTGAAGCATCCGTTATGGGCAGGTACATGTCTGGACGTGGAAAAGCAAAGTACTTGACAGTGAAAAGGAACAAAGTGATTGAGGTATTCATATTATTTTCTGGACTATATAGAATTATGAATTGCAATCTCCAGCAGTCTTGGTGATTAGTTATGCGGATGTATTATGCTTAATAATTAATTTCAACTTTGATGTCTTTCTCAAATTTATGACTGTTCTCTATATTTGCTAATGCCTGCAATCTTTTTATCACGCTCTTTACTATCCTTTTTGTCCAGAGATGCATAAAAGGTTCTAAGAACTCAAAGTGACACAGCCAATATTCCCGTTGCAGGGTTTTAAAGTATCACTTTCTTCTAATATGGATATCAACATTACAAGTCTAGACTATGATAATTTGCAGTTGGTTTGGACTGCAGAACAGCTTCAGCATCAGCTGGAAATAATAGACCAACGATATGAGATGTACGTTTTCTAACCTACCATTATAGCACGTAGTATTATATTGCATCCATTATCTATTTGTGAAGTTAGCATCGCCCCACTCTCACAATTATGGTATTTTTAAGTTAAGGAATTCCAAAATTTCATTATATCATTAAAGCACCATGTTTTAGGTGCCTGACATGTCTGTAAAAGAGTGCTTACAACCGCTCTCTAGGTAGAGCAAGGAATAACCCATTTTATAATCACCAGTACCATTGCTTCCAGTGGCGGACCCACGGGGGGGCTCGGGGTGGCTTTAGCCCCTCCCTGGGTCCGGGAAGAAAAACGTTAATATATGTATAGGTCCGTCTTAATTTGTAATAAATTAAATAAGAGTGAAAGAGTATCATAAATTCAATTTAGCCCAGGTGGTAAGGGCATAGGTTGGAAGGGAAGGCAAACGGAGGTTGTGAGTTCGACTCACCATTACTTCCAGGATTTTCCAGCCCCCACCCATTTGCTACTCTTTTGGTTTTTTTTTGGTCACTCGCCCGATCACTTTTTTTTTTTAAAAAAAAATCATTATTTTTTTTACACACCCGTCCTTTTTTTTTCAATTCATTCTTTTGTTTATTTTTTAATTCATTCTTTTTTTTTAATTCATTCTTTTGTTTTTATTTTCACCCACCCGTCCACTTTTTTTTAATTCAACTTTTTTTTTATTCTTTTGTTTTTTTACACACTAATTGAGTTATTTTACACATTAGTTCCACTTAGCTCGTTTTTTCTTCTTTTGAGAATCAATTTTGTGAATTGAATGTGAGATGTGTGGATTATTTTTTTCTAGGAATATATAATATAAATTGAAAAGGTTAGTGTTTCATACTTATAATCTGTACTTTCTCAATCAATTAGTACTCTAAGTCTTCTATTCCTACTATTAGAGATATGTTAGGACATTGTATATAGATATCCTTTGTATGAGGGGAAGGACTTATCATCATTCAATCAAAGATACTTTAATCAATCATATGCATCTTCCTAATCCATATCATAATGTTGATCAACCGGTTGGAAGTGGCGATGATGTTATTAGTATCCGTAGAGATAATGTAAGAGTGAAAAAAAGATCGAGGGTACCCGATACCGTAATATCATCGTTCTTAGTATTCAGGAATATCATCGTTCTTTATAATTTTCAGCCCCCCTCTGGCGAAAATTCTGGATCCGCCACTGATTGCTTCTTGTCACACCTGCATGTTGTTGGATGAAAATTTCTAATTATTGTAGTATTTATACTTTGATTAGGTCGAGAAAATCTGCATTGGCTTCTTTAAAAGAAGGAAACAAGAGAGTTGCTTTGAGGCATGCAAGGGCATTAAAGTTAGCCTCTGAAAGCAGAGAAAAATTGGCATTGCTTATGAGCAGAGTTGATGAAGTGCTCCGTCTCATAGCAGATGCAGAATCCACAAAACAGGTGCATATCCTCCTTCGGCTACACTTCACCTTCTAAATTCTAGGCAATTAAGGATTACTTGATCCTTTAAGAGTTGCTTAACTGAAGCTGCAAGGTATAATAACATAAATACATTGACAAATGTTAATTGCTAAAGCTAGACGCATGTTATGCTTGCTTCTTTCACAGGTATCCGAAGCTATCCAGATTGCGGGTCAGGCAATGAAGGAGAACAAAGTAGATATTGAACAACTCGATCAAAGCCTGCAAGAGCTGAGTGAAGCTGCTTATACACAACAGCAAATCAATGACGCTCTAGGTGATTGTCCTACATCTTTCCTATTTGGTAAACTTGGATTCTTTGATAAACCGGTGTTTGTTTTAGGTGTTTGCTCTAATATGAACAGATGCAAAAATTTCTTGAACTTGGCATCATTAGAATTTGTCTTCAGCATTGTTGGTTGTCTTTTTTTTCCCTTTTCTTTTCATAACTATATATATTTTTTTGTTTATTGGTGGCTTAGGATCTTCAGCATATAGTGGTGGTGATTATGACTATATTGAAGAGGAACTAAATGAGCTCGAGTTGGAAATAAGAACTGAAAGCTCCTTCATTCAACCTCCAAAATATACTGAAGACAAAGCAGGAAGAGAGCCCGTGGCAACGGAATCTGCTGATTTGCTGGCCGAAGCTATGTCGGGCCTTAAGCTTGTGGATGGAAATGCTTCTCTTCCTCAAGGTACTGCTTCCCCATCACAGGGGTGCGTAAAGGCTGAACTTGAACCTGCATAGCTGCATCGAATTCAGGTAACCAAGATACTACTATTGTTGTATCAATGTGAATGATATATATAGAAAACGATTGAAGGAAAATGGGGTGAAAAATTCAATCTAGGGTTCTTTTGTCAACTAGATACTTGTATCCAGGATATTAAGAATTCAGGACCATGCATATCACTTCATTCACTTGTTACCTTGCACTATTAGTATTGTGTATTAGCATTTGCACCGTGTTTATCCCCAAGGGAGAGGGGCAGAGGGTTGAATATAGAATGGGCCAAATCTGGCTCGAACTTGTTTGAAGAATTATACATGAAAATCCCTCCGGTTCTTGCAGTGGTTGGTAACAACAAAGTTTGTTGTTTGAAGAAGTCCTTATACGGGCTCAAACAAGCCTCACTTCAGGCTTATTCTAGGTGTTCAATTGCCTTGCATAAGCCTCACATCAGTTTATGTGGATGATATCATCCTAGCTGGAAACGATGAGGGGAGAGATGATCAATCTCAAGCTGTTTCTGGATTCAGAGTTTCGAATCAAAGATTTGGGTTCCTTGCATTATTTTCTGGGTATCGAATTTGTTCCGGTGCTTGATGGTTTGTTGTTGAGCCAACAGAAGTTCATTAAGGTGTTATTTCTTGATTTCCACTGCCCTGACCCACTGTCATGGGTGCATATAGCCTCCCCGAATTAATTTTTTTGGTGTATACCCAACCTGATTTGGCCTTTGCGGTTCAGTACCCGAGTCAGTTCTTGCAGTTCCCTCATTTAGTCACATATGAATGCCGCTTTCCATGTACTTCGCTACCTCGAAGGCACTGCCAATAAATGTTTGCTGTTGTACCGTTCAGATGATTTTATGTTGGATGCTTTCAACGATGCAGATTGGGCAAGTTGCCCGCTCTCTCGACGCTCTGTTAGCGACTATGTTGTGTTCCTTGGTTCAAGTCTATTGTCCTGGAAATCGAAGAAATAATAGCTTGTTTCTTTATCTTCAACCAAAGCAGAGTACCGCTCTTTGCGATGGGTTTGTGCTGAACAAGCTTGGTTGAGCCACCTCCTCCACGATTTGGATGTCACAGGTCAAATGCGACAACCTTGCTGCAATGTACATCGCTAGGAATCCTGTTTTCGACGAGCGGACGAAACATGTCGAAATAGATTGCCACTTCGCTTTCGTCCCTTCTCATGCCCAACTTGCTGATCTTCTCACCTTCTTCTTCACGTTACTCACCTGCAATTCACAACTCCCAGATCTGGCCCCGTGTTGATTATTTTGCTTTCCAGCAAATCTAAAGATTGATCATTTTTTTTTTAAAAAAAATCTTTGTATAAACAAAAAAATAACCAAAAAATTCCAACCCGTCATCCCAATAATCCTGGTTCCGCTACAGCCTACCAATCTAGCTGTTGAGATATAAATATCCTGGTTATTTAAAATCTAAAAAAAATCTGGAAACCTTTTGAGAGATACACAATAGGTGTATGAAAATATACAAACATGTAATGATGTAATTGTAGCTGGAAAGATACAACTGCTCTTTATGGTGATACAAGGCCAGCCAGCAGATTGAGGTTGGATCTATCCGGACATGTGTTCTGTCGTGTCACCCCAGTCGTTGATCAACTAGAATCGTATGTTGTTCTTGAGTCATGAGTTGGGGCAGCCGAGCATCTGCTCTTTGGGTTCTAGCCTCGAGCCATGGTTATATGCCTCCTCCGTCTCCAACAAGCATCTTCGGTCCAGATTGTCTTTCGTTTTGGATGGACCAAAATTTAGGCGTTCCTGTTTACGAGTTCATACTATCTAATCAGAGTTTGTTGGATGAAGAACGACAGCATTAGGCGAGATGAAAAGAATCAAAAGATTACCTCGGCTGATAAGGCATTATACTGCTTCTCAAGCTCACGTAGCTGCGAAGTTGTCATCCCATACCAATCATCAATCCACGAAAAACAATGGCGATGCGTCTCTAAGAATAGCGCTCTCTCACCCTACAATAAGGAACAAAAAAATTATCCACCACTTTAACTGAACCACATACAACAATTCTGAACAAAACAGTGATTTTTTTTTTCAAGTATGGCTGACATTTTTGATTCAGTTTCCAGGGAGCAATATACATACCGAAATCAGAGCTTGCTCAATTCGTCTACCAAAACCCCAGTATGGCGCGTCTACTGTCACTAATTTGTATGCAGTCATAACTGGACTGCATTGATCCTGTAAAAGGGATAGAACATAGAAAAACATTTATTATCAGAACAAGACAGTACTAAAAGAGAAGGTCCCAAATCTCTCAAGTACTGAAAACAGCAAGGGGCAAGTTTCCTGAGGCTCATAGCTGCAATAATCTTTTACGAAAACAAATGTCAAGAGATTTTAATTTGTTACTATCCAATGTCTAAATATTCCCACAAAAGTAAAGGAAATTTACAACGATGACTAAATCCATCCGACACACTTAATTGGGCCAATGAATAAGTAAACAATATTCAGATTGAAGGTGAAGTAGTTTCAAGCGCCAATGGAGTCTAGCAGAGTGAAGTCAGGATACTCAAAGAACATTTCTAAAGGACAAAGTACCTATCTGTAATCTTGTAAAACATCATAAAAGATGAGTGATTTCTTTTTCTTCCCAAAATATCATATAATGAAGCAACCTCTTACCTGCCATCGTTCCAACAGTGGTCCACGACCAGTCCTGGATGATCTGAACTGCGAGAAGTCAACGTCGCAACATCCAACCATGTAGCTCCAATAGTCCCTTACAGCTGAAGCTATATCAATGACTTCCACCTCTCTCATTTCTAGTTGTTCCTTAGTTAGACCATGAACCTGTCCAGTTACAAACCACAAAGAATTACATTACTCCAAAATTGATGCTGCTTTAATCCTTATTACGAAATGTCCACAGTACTTAACGCTAAAATGTCAACCACTGCAAAGTAACAAATGATTCGGAAAAGGAAAGGAGCATACATTTTCTGATTGTCCATTATCAGCCACATTAATAGTTTCAATCGTTAGCAGCAGCTTATCAAAGTATGGACACTGCATACATGAGCAAAACAGTCAAGGGTGGAGTCTTTAGATACTTTCCTATGGCCAAACGCCGCTTTTAAATACTTTAAGTTAATTTCGAGAATAAGGCTTACCTTGATTACTTGATTGAGTAAGCATCCGATTCCAAATCAGCACCAAAAGGGTATTTACATATTAGTACAACTTCCAAAACACCTGATATAAGAAATGAAAAGATCATTATGATGATGAAGTAAACCTGATTTGCATCTCGGGTATGCGTTCCAAGCTTCTTCTTGCATAATAAGAGCATCTGCTGGCGCAAAACTGGTAATCCAAGACGGAACTTTACTGCAATTTAGTCGACCAAAGCATTAGTAGGAAGGAGGTAACAGAAATATGACTCAAGGCAGCTGCATCATAATCTTAAAATGCATGACCAAAACTCACCTTTGGAAACGGTATAACTTTGATGTATAACGGCCCTTTCCGAATACATTGTCTTCAAAAGGCCGGCTTTCCAAGATCTCAATCCCTTCAGTACTGGTTGCTGTCTGTCGCTGCATGTTGAACACCATGTACATCTGTGCTACTTCATACTGCAGGACATAAATTCCATTGATGAGTGAAATAGCAAAAGGATGAGTTAAGATATTTTTTATAGCACTAAGAACAGTTAAATCCTTCACCTCTTCCACAGACATAGGCATGACAATCCGACTTTCGCCAACCAAATAGCAAAAGGATAGAGTTAAAGAAACTTATAAAGGAGAAATCTACACAATAAATCGATACATCAACATGAATAAGTTGTCTTCACATTGATTTTACGAAACCAGAAAATTTGTCCGATCCTGCAAACTATTATACCATGATCTCCTTCTAGTAGAGATATGTAAGAACAAGCATTATGCAGCTGCTTCTCACATGAGCTGATAAATGATATGGGCATTCCAAGATTGATAAACCAGAAGCTTATGCAATATACCAAAAAAAAGGTTTCTTTTTAGGAGAAGTTGTACCACAAACTTTAGACACATAACGGACTCTAAAATTCCAGAATTTCTAACAGCCAACAAGAAATTGCAACTTATCCTATAATGGCCACCAAAACAAAAACTGTCAATTCAAAACAACCAAATATTGTCCCTATATTCAACACTTTGTTGAGAACCTTGAAGCCCTTGTTCATTAAGTACCACTTGTTCATTAAAGGCAACAACCAATAACAAATCTTACTCATTTTTAGCTAAATAGTAGCTCAGCCCTTAATCTCTCTTTCTTATTCTTTCCACTCTCTTACCAAATTTCTACACAGCCAAAGTAAACAATCAGAAGTTCAGAACATCCTTCATTTTGGAAACAGCAATAGTTAACTATCTATGAGGAGAAATTTCATGTGATTAAAATACCCATTTATCAGATCACCCACAAATTTGAAGGAAAGAAAAAAAAATCTAACAAAAGAAAATTAACACTTCATCAAACAAATCAGAACAAACAAATACTATAAGGGAAAAAAAACATAAGAAAAGGATACAACTCCTTCATCTGAACCATATTCTTGTGTAATGAGCTTAACAAGGGATCTAGACAGAGATTGAAGAAGGATAAACAGAAGGAATCAACGAATCTCTTGGGAAGCCCAATAAATGAAAGTTAGGGTTTGGGTGGTGTTGATTCAAAATTTCAAATTACACCATTTAAACAATACCCGGATGGGGTATGATCTGGATGCCTTTTTTGAAACTTCAAAGTATGTGTGAAGGGAGGAAAGTGGCGGAGGAGGAGGAAGACAAATTTGTGCTGTGTGGTAAGGAAAAAGAGGAGGACTGAAACGACGTCGTCGCGTAGGGGGAGGGGCGGAGGGCTGCTGGCAGTTTGGCTGGCATGGCAAATGTGTTGAATCCCACCGTTGAATTTTAGACGGATCATGGAAATGTGTAGAAGATTCTTACATCTGGGGAGTTGTCCCCAACACGGACCCGTATGAATTAGTCAACCGTTTGCCAATTTGGATTTTGGAATCACCTTCAATTCAATTCAAAGTTGAAACTGTTGGTCAGATTGAGAATGTTTACAAAGTAAACCTTTTTTTTTAAGAAGAAGAAGAAATCTAATTGATCTAAAAATAGAAAATTACTCTTAATTTAAAATAGAATCAATTCAAAATGGAAAAAATGACAAAAAATAATATGAATTATTACTTATGAACCAATATTGATATTAATATAAATTTAAAAAAACTACCAAAAATAATACTTTGAATGAACTATTTCACATAAAACCTCTTTCGATACATAAAAAATTCCGATCGATTTTTCGGTTAAAAATTTTTAAAGTGTCAACTGAATGTTCGAAAATTTAATGAAGTGACATAATATTATTAAATACATAAATATAATATTTAAAAATAAAAAATAATTATCAGGACAAACTAGCTTCTAAGGCTAATTTACTCATCTAATTTCCACTCAAATTTGGTGTTTGTTTATAAAAAATATAAATTGAACGCTTGACACTATGATGCAACATCGTTAAACTTTTCAACGTTCGATTGTAATGTTGAAAATTTGGCCAAAAAACATCAAATTGGTTTAATGTGAAATAGTTTGTATTATTTTTTTAGTTTTTAAATTTCGTATTAATATTGGTTAATAGCAGACAGTCGTATTATTTTTGATCAATTTTCCTTCAAAATATACTCTAACTCGAAAAACATTCATCCACCTAATTGTAAAGGGTGCATAAATTAAGAGTTAGTCTATTAACAAGATAACAAAACTTCTACTGACACGATAAATCCAAAGTTTTCACACCAGCAATGCTCTAAAAATGCAGCTTCAAATCCCATGTTCTTCAATATGTCCCCCTCCTATCCCCAACCACCTCCCTCTCACAAATCCCAACTTAAAAGAAAAATAAAAATTAAATTAAATTAAAAAAGGATTAAAAGAATTAGAAAATAAAAATTATGTGAGAGGGGACAGGAGAGGGGAATGGGTTCGGGGACAGAAGAGGGGAATAGGATCGAGGACAAAGGATTTACACCCAAAAAATTGCTTGGCAGGTGCTTGGCGGAAGGGCAAGGTCAAGGGGTTCAAATCCTCTGTCCCCGAATTTGTCCCCTTACCTTGTCCCTCCTCACATCTTTTTTATATATGTTTTTCTTTTAGTATTTAATTTAATTTACTTTTATTTTTAATTAGGAGTTTGTGAGGGGGACGGGAGAGGGAAACAAGGAGGGGGTGGCGATAGAGGATTTTGCTCCAAGGTCAAGGGTCTAGACGGATCTTTGTGATTTAGGTGAATTTCGGTGACCTTGACGATGGGAAGAGGTCACTGATTTAGGCGGAGCATAAAGGATTTTTCAGAAAAGTGCACCCAAGTCTTTTGGATAGTAAAAATACGGAAATTTCGTCTGGTACCCCTGTGATATTGCTTATTTCACGTGGTGTACAAAAGATTCACTAAATTCGTGTGGTACCCCTGTGTTTTATGAGAATTTCGCCTCGTGCCCCTGCTGAGTTAAAACAAACGGACTCCGTCAATCTGTCTGTTCTTTCCTCTCAGGCGTATTCCAAAACGAAGCTTGGCCATCTGGAGAACGAAGAAAGGAGAAGGGGACTGAGGAAACGCCGACGAAGTCAGCCCAAGGCCACCGGAGGAGAACCACTAGCGAAGAGAGCCCAAGCCCGAGCTGGAGGAGCACCAGGTATGTCCCTTTTCAAAAGAATTAGGGCTTTAAAGGTCGAATTTAGGGTTTCGATTTGTTTGCAATTTATGTTCGTTATCACTGAATTCAGGGTTTAAAAATTCGAATTTTGGGTTTCAATTTGTGTTCATTATCGATCGCAACCTTCTTTGGACCACTACCGTTGAATGCTATGCAGTGGCCAGTGGCCAACGCATCTTTGAAATCTCACATGAAAAGTAAAGCTTGCAATGTAGCTAGTTCCACTCTTATTTGAAACCTTTGTGGTTGAATTCCATATATCATGAACACCTCAAACAAAATTACAAAAAGCCCCAGTTCCTTTTCCTTTCTGTTTTTTAAACGAAAATCTGTGAAACTTTCTTATTAGCATCAAAAGTTTGTAAATCTTGGCCAGTTAGATGCTCTCATTTGAATTAGGGATTGCATTTGGGGATTGGATTAGGGATTTTGATTCCTTTTTGGATGTGAGAAGAAGACAATGAATTTAGAGGGTCATCCTATAACTGGTAATGCATACCCAGTTAACCTCCCCATTAATGTTAATGATGGTTTAGTTTTCTAGGTTTTGGTCCTTTTAGGGGGGGGGGGGGGGTCTTATGCTTGGTGCCTTGTGAATATGTGTCATTTATTTGGATCTTGGACTTAGTTCATAGAAACAAAATTTCAGTGTTGTTAAACTAAATTTACATAACTGAAACTTTAGAAATTGAGTTACATGAACTAAAATTTAATAAACTGAATTACAAGATGGTTATCTATAAATCTCCTATTCTATGGTGTTATTGCCTTTTTTACTCAAGTTTCTCTTGCAGAAGTTCAATATGTATGTTGGATAAATAAGGTAAATTCTTAGAGAAGTAAGACACAAATAAACTAGGCTATTTTATCACCCAACTTTTTATACAAACTGAAGTCAATTGTTAAGTAATAGTAGAGTGTCAATGAACTGCATAGAATTTGCAAGCAACACTGAAGCACATGGTTGTAATCCGTAGTGTTTAGTGACACTCTTATTTTACATTGGCTTATTAGCTCAATTGGAAGAGCAATGTGTTGTACACATCAATGTGGGTTCAAATCCCACATAAGCTACATGGTTGTTATAAGCTGTCTTTAATAGGAACAGGCAATATTCTTTTGGTAGAGCAATTATCCGGGCTGGCTTTAATAGGAACATGCAATATTCTTGTATTTTCATCAGAAATATCTGTAATAAGGTCTTCTGTATGACCGTTGACAAAACAGCTGTTTATGAAGCCTTTATTATTTAGATTTATCAATCTACTGTTAACTGTCATATGCAAGTAATGGAACAGGTAAGGTAACCAAGTAAAGAACATATGTTGAATGGTTACAAAAAAAAGTAATTGACCACTGACCACTGATCGGCTTGTATTCACTTGAAGTTGTAAATCTAATTTCATTTAAGAAGCTAAAGTATGTTCAAGTTAATTAATTTAACATACTTAATCCAATTTGGAGATGCAAATAGATTACTTGAAAATGATTGAATTAAATAAGCCTATGTGGGATTCGAACCCACATCTATGTGCATGAGCACATTGCTCTTCCACTTGAGCTAATAGACTAAAATATACAATAGAGAGTAGTATCATCCACTGATCACAAGGTTGCATATAGCATTATGATCAATTGCCTGCTGGCATACCAAAGCAAGTCTCAACTGATTTTTAAATGTGCTTTGTTGTCATACCAAGGCAAGCCTTCCAGTTACAAACACCAAAGCCTCAGGGGTACCATGAACAAGTGACGGGGCTAGGCAAAGCATAAACCTAACACTGATTTAATATGCAAATAAGTAATTGAGAACAAAAAAAAATAAAAATACAAAGCATGGATCAACACCACCAAGCTTCAACTTCAACTTCCTTTATAGTTATATAAAAGAACCACATTAACACCAACATAATCAGATTGTTATATATATCAGTATATCACACTACAAAATATCACTCTAACACCAACAAGCTTCACCTTCCTTTATCTAAGCTAATTATTTTGCTAAAAAAGCTAAATAAATCCATGTTAGTTATTGCAACATAATCCTATTTTGAAGTTTAGTTAGAAGAAAGCCGTGTTTGTATTTGTGGACTAATATGGTTTTAATTTCTCATGTTACATCTGTAGGGTCAATGAATTTGAGTCTGTCCAAGATTGGAGTTTGTGATCATACACAAGCTCACACTAGATAGATAAGCTTTCATCATAAACACAATTTCACGGATAAATAAAAACTGCTTAATTAGAACTGAGAGGGATGAAATAAGCATAAGCCATTCATTTTCCTACTAGCATCAGAGGAGATAGTAAATCAAGAATCATGGACTTTTTCACACATTTGTACCTAACAACAAGCATATTGAAGTTATGACAATAACTATTGCAAATTCACAAACTCAAAAAGAAAAAACCCATACTCAAATTCACAAACTCAAACTCAAAAACCTAACTTTGAAACCACTAGATTCACATGAGAACCCATTTGATTAGAGAACGCAGCTTCAATTTCAGAGAAGTTAAGTACCGAACACACAATCCCTAATCTTTAGAGTTTAGTATGAATCTCAACAATCCCTAATCAAGGTTGAGTATGAATTTACAAGTTTAACAATTCCTCAATCTCAAATTCTTAACTCTAATTCGAACTAATCCCAAATCGAACCCCAAATTGCAACCCCAAATCGATGTAACAGCCCAGAATTATAATTTTCGGGTACGTTTCAAGGGATAAAACCCCTTGTTCGGATCTTGCATTCCAGGTACGGGTCGAGGTTTCAAACTCATTTTAAGATTAGTAGAAAGAGGGATTTCAAACCCTAAAAACCTCGAAGGGCCGTTGGGTACCCTTAACCTGTCCTAAGACTATGTCGTGGAATCTATTTCAACTGGAAGTAAGACGAAAGCAAAGTAAAGATACAAGTGTCACGACAGAGCCGATCAAAACCAATTCATGAGTGTGTAATTACCATTTTACTAAATTAGGATATTAGCCAAATTCTTCGATTCGCCAAAAGGGAACCCCGTCATATAGACATCGAGCACTCAAATCTGCAGAAAATACCTTTAAAAGAAGAACGGGGAAAGGAGTCAGATCGAGCCACTCATGCGGGACCGGCAGTCCTCGCTGAGGCCACATAGTATGTGCTATACCTAATAAAGATGCTCTAATGCAGTACGAAAGTCAAACACGATAGCATGCTCCTAGTTATAATAATGTGTAAAAATACTGTAAAGGGCCCAAGACAATGCCAAGTGGCATATCCCTCTCCTACCTCCACCCCCTTCCGATAGGACGGAGACTGGCCAGCTCGTGAATGCATTCCATCATAATCGGGCGGCACGCATGCCTAACCCGCTCCACAATAAAGCCCGCAGGCATCTCATAATATAAGGTAGTTCATGACTCGATTGACTCAGGGTACCCGATGAGGCTGGGCTACCCTATGACCCTAGCAAAGACTCTAGGACTATCACAGATAACGGCCGTTCTGTTTCAAACACACATAGTAACCACATGCTCAGTTAATGCAATCCTAGCATGATACTACATGGTATGCTTTTATGCATATGCAACACCTAACATAAAATGCAACAACAGGCATGAATGTCCAACCTGAGTAAGCCCCCTAGGGAACTTACCTGAAGATGCAGAACAGCAGGATAATGCAAGCAATGGCCTAAATGCAAGTCCAAAGCAATCAAGAAGCAATATACACCTACCATCAAGTCATTTTCATAAGCCACCGGACCAACATTCATACACACGAACCCAAGTTATCAACATCCTCAAAACCAATCGATGGTAAAACCATTTTTCCAAAACCTTTCCGATACAATCAACATCAACCGAAATCATTTACTTCTAATCAACCCATCGATAAAGTCGTACCAACCATATTTTCCAACTCTTAAATCTCAATTTAAGTCAACTCATATTCAGAACAATTTCTCAAATCATGCTTGGTCAAATTCCGACATTAATCATTAAATCCTTAACCAATTTCCCAAAATCATATTATCAAAACGATTCCGGCGTGTTTATTTTCAAAATCATTTATAAAAAATTCCGACATTAAATCACCAAAACATGTCTATTTTCACAAACCATATTTAAATCATCACACAACACTTAACCTTATAATAACACTTTTAAACAATTACATAAAATAATTTCAGAACTTTACTTCCATAAAATCAGAATTTTAATAAATCATAATACTAATAATAATAACGAAACAACAACTCAACAATACCATAACAACAACACACTCCCAACCCAGAAATTAGGCCCAACCCGAGAAGGAAATAAGAGGCAGACCCGCCCACATAAAAGGAAATCCGGATCTGACAATGAAAGGAAGAAAGAAAAGAAGACCTGGATCAAACACTCACCTCCCCAATGTTATAATCTGGAAGGGAGGATCCGACCCGGACCATGAACCAGCCCAGCCCAACAAATAAAAGAAGGAACAGGTCCGTCTTCTTCCCAGGTCTGCTCACCGTCGGGGACGGAAAGGAAGAGGAGGAAAGGTGAGGCTCGCCGGCGGCTCTCCCTCGGACCCCCGACCATGCCCACTCAACTGACCCGAGTTTCCGATCCCAACCTAGACAAAAGGAATCAAACACGGAGAAGAGAAGAGGAAGAAGAGTCGGATTTACCGAGATTGAAAAGCTTCGCCGGGAAATCTTCGTCGGAAGCGCGATTGGGCTCGTCGGAGACGGATTCGAGGCGTTCTTGGTCTGAGGCAAAAGAATAGGTCATAAAGGCGGACCTGTAAGGTGTTTTAGAGCGAAAGGAGGAGGAAAAGCTTTACCGCGGCTTGCGAACGGAAACCAGAGGGAGGAGAGAGGTGGACGGTGTCGACGGCTCTAGGGCTGCTCGCTTGGGGCCGGATCCGTCTTTAGGGGATGAAAGGGATGGAAGCGAAGAAGGCAGCAAAAGCGACCTTCCTCACGCGAACAGATGAGGAGAAGCGGAATACGACTCCGGCAAGTTCCGGGTGCTCCTGCTGCGTTCTGGGTTCTCTGGCGGACGTCGAAGGAATTGATTCAGGGACAGTTTCTCAACGTAAAGGAAGAGGGTGCTGCCGGTGGTGGAAAGCGAAACGGAGGGAGATGGGCGGCGCTGCAACGTCTTCAGCGCCTGAAGGTGCTCGGACAGCACTCGACTGAGCGCTCGGCGTTGGCGACAGCTCTTCCTGGCGCTTCTAGGGGCTGAAAACGAGCAGGTACGGAGGGAAAGGTGATGGACTGAAGGTGGTCTTAGTGATGGTGGTGTTGGGAGTCTGATTTTGAGTGCACAACCTTGTCTTCTTTGCCTGTTTTTGGAGACAAATGGAATCAGGAGGCTATGAGTTGTTTGGCGTGGAATGAGCGCTATGGCAGGGATCTGCTGGCTTTTGCCCAAAAATGGAGAGGCAAGGGTGTATGGGAGGGAGATTAAAGGGAAGCTGCTAGTCTAGAAAGGGGAAAGTCAAGCTGGAGAAAGGTGTGAGCTTGTGAGGGGATGCTCTGCTACTACTGAAATTGGTAAAGGGGAGATGGAGGAAAGTGACAAAGTGGAAGGGTAGAAAATCAGAAGAGGTCTCCAAAAGGTTTATTTTGAAATACCTGAAATATATCCCGAGACTCGCTGACTCGATCCTATCCCGACTCGATCAAATTAGATTCTAAATTTTCCAAATTCTGAATCTAATAATGAAATTCGAACATCATTTTCCAATTCTCGGTATATGAAAACGAGATAAAATCTATTTTGCATAAATTTCAAAATTTGGTCGGAATCCGCTCTAACAGTTTCGAGTTCGATTTATTAAATTTGAGGACGAGTTCTCCTTGAAATGTCCGATTTAAATTCATTTTTTCGAAAATCAAGATTTGAAAATCCGGGCCTTTACATCATCCACCTCTAAAAACAAGTCTCGTCCCCGAGACTAAATCACTTCAAAGTAAGAGGAGGAAGTCTTAAACTGCGAGTCCAAGGACCATGCCTGATACGTTTGGAATCCCCGATCCTTCGCCTGTGGGTTCAGGATCAAGAACCTCAAACTGTTGATGGCCCGATCTTGCAATATTCTTGCTATCCTTGATGTTTACAAGTAGTTACAATAAAAGGGTTTGAACTATTGCGAAAGAAACGAAAACAAACAAACAAAAACTAAGTAAAAGACAACAAAGGAAACAACAGCAGCGACGGCACTGTGGTGGCGACGGATGCTGCGGGCGCATTAAGCCTGCGGCGGCCGCTGCCAGCGACGGCCGCTGCCAGCGATGACTCCTGGGTTCTGTAGCGACGGATTCTGGGTTCCAGCGACAGTTTTTTTCAGCTTTTCTCTTCTTTCTTGTGTTTGGTTTTGTGTTTGGGATTAGGGTTTGGTATCGGATGATTGATGAATGAACAAGAACATAAATTGATTGCGAAGGCTTTTGGATTGGGAATCGAGGAAACCTTTTAATCCTTAAAAGGGTTCCTCAATTATAATTCCAATCTAGTTTTATTGAATGTAGAAAATGGTTTAAATAACAACTAATGTCAATTCTATCTTGTGCAAAAGATAGAGTTTTGGCTTAGATAAATAAATATTAAATCCTAATAATAATCCTAGATAAATATTCCTACTCAGTGGTCAAGGAAAATATCTAGAAGAGATAAACTTTCCTTTTTCCTTTTATTCACCTAACTAAGTATTACTAAAAATACGACATTCCATAAATAGCTCCAACTAACATAGGAGTTACTAAATATGGAAAGAATATAAAAACTAATAATAATAATAATAATAAATAAATAAATAAATTATCTTTTCTTCACTCCATGGTGGCGCCTTCTTCTTCCTCTTGAGGAAGACACTCTTTGCTATCAATGACCCTCGAATTGGTCTTGAGAGCTTGCCTGGATCAAGATCATTGTTTGACCCACAAAAGGTCATCTTGATCCGCATCATTCTCCCCTTCTTAGCTTCGATTCATCCTCGAATCGAGTCGTTGATGATCAAAGGGGAAGGATCAACCCCCAAAAAGTAACTTCCTTGAAAAACAACTTGAGATGGCGCCAGTAGAATTTGAGGCAAAGGAACCTCAAAAACAACACCTGTCATAGGGATCATCAAGCAATCAAAAGGAACAAAATTAAAAGGCTCAATAACCCTATGAAATCCAGAATTCTCAACATTAGGAACATTCTCAAGAGGTACAATAGCTAACTCAAGAGAAGTGTCCCCAACGTCCTTATCGTTGTCGTCAGAAGCAACCACATCATCTTGCAGAAAATTACAGCCAGCTTGCAGATCAGATTCGGATGCCTTCCCGGAGGAATCTTGCAGTGTGTGACCACAGTTGGAAAGCTCGTCGAGTCAGCTTCGCAACAAGACTGAGTTGACTCAATTCCGAGGTCGGAGTCAACGGGAATCGGCGAAACAAAATCGTCGTGCTGTGCTGAATTCGTGGCAACAATTTCCACAGAAGACTCCTTAAGATCAATTACCTCGTCGTCGGTTGAGGGAACTTTAACCGCTGGAGTAGTGGAAAAGCGTAACTCCAATGCTTGACGAAAACCATCTGAGAAGTTCTTCTTGAAGCCGTCCATCAATTTGGCATTAAAGGCATCTCGTTCGGCTTGACGTTGTACATCTCTCGCCTGTAATCTGGCATCATAGGCATCATAGGCGGCTTGAAGTTTGGCTGTAAGTTCGGCTTGAAGTTGTTGTCGACGCCTCTCCTTTTCGATTTCCACTTTCTGTTGAAGCCAAAGGCGGCGCCTTTGAGCCTCTCGTTGTCGCTCTAAAGCTTATTGTTGTTGCAAAGCTCTTCTCTAGAGCTCTCGTCGGCGACGTTGTTGTGCAGCCCATGGATCGGGATCATCATCCCAATCGCCCCAGATAACGTCAACCATTGAATTAAATCGTAAATAACATCAAGAAAAAAAAACAAGAACTTGCGAAACCTACGGCTCTGATACCACTTGATACGTTTGGAATCCCCGATCCTTCGCCTGTGGGTTCAGGATCAAGAACCCCAAACTGTTGATGGCCCGATCTTGCAATATTCTTGCTATCCTTGATGTTTACAAGTAGTTACAATAAAAGAGTTCGAACTATTGCGAAAGAAACGAAAACAAACAAACAAAAACTAAGTAAAAGACAACAAAGGAAACAACAGCAGTGACGGCACTGTGGTGGCGATGGATGCTGCGGGCGCAGCAAGCCTGCGGCGGCCGCTGCCAGCGACGGCTCCTGGGTTCTGCAGCGACGGATTCTGGGTTCCAGCGACAGTTTTTTTCAGCTTTTCTCTTCTTTCTTGTGTTTGGTTTTGTGTTTGGGATTAGGGTTTGGTATCCGATGATTGATGAATGAACAAGAACATAAATTGATTGCGAAGGCTTTTGGATTGGGAATCGAGGAAACCTTTTAATCCTTAAAAGGGTTCCTCAATTATAATTCCAATCTAGTTTTATTGAATGTAGAAAATGGTTTAAATAACAACTAATGCCAATTCTATCTTGTGCAAAAGATAGAGTTTTGGCTTAGATAAATAAATATTAAATCCTAATAATAATCCTAGATAAATATTCCTACTCAGTGGCCAAGGAAAATATCTAGAAGAGATAAACTTTCCTTTTTCCTTTTATTCACCTAACTAAGTATTACTAAAAATAAGACATTCCATAAATAGCTCCAACTAACATAGGAGTTACTAAATATGGAAAGAATATAAAAACTAATAATAATAATAATAATAATAATAATAATAATAAATAAATAAATAAATAAAATATCTTTTCTTCACTCCATGATGGCGCCTTCTTCTTCCTCTTGAGGAAGACACTCTTTGCTATCAATGGCCCTCGAATTGGTCTTGAGAGCTTGCCTGGATCAAGATCATTGTTTGACCCACAAAAGGTCATCTTGATCCGCATCAATGCCCAAGGATCTTGTAATCATCTCGGTTGCGTCTTCCGGGATTCTCACAACATCCTAGTCACGGTCGTGACGTCTCCAATTGGCCTTGACAAGTATGCAATAAGCGCCCCTATCACATCCTCGCTTCGACTTTTCGGAAGTACCACAACTCTAAAAGTTCTACAATAGCATCACTAGGTCTTAGCAAGCACCCTATAGGCGCCCCCATAAAATGCATGTATCCACTTCGTGAAATATCATAGAGCTGCCCGGGTTTGAAAAGTTTCTAAAGAGATTCCACAATTGAAAATAAAGATTAGCCTCAAAATCGTTGAAATTCTCGGTAGCGTTCATTCTTTTACAATCCAAGTTGGTCCTTTTTCAAAACCGTTCAAAATCTTCAAATCCAACGTCTAATCAAGCAACCTTACACCAAAACAAGTCAAATCCTTTTAAAATCAAGATTTCGTCAAAATATTTCAACCACCAGATCAATTTCTCGCATACCAAACAATCAAATTCAGAAGCTGGGAGGTGGAGTCATCCACCTCTAAGGGCTAATCTCATATTCTCTTCCTAGTTTCCAAATCAAATCAATCTATTAGTCTCAATTCACGCAAGATTCACAAACCATAAGCAATGCATAACCACGTAACCAATCGATCCTCAACGAGTACATCATATAACAAGTCTCAAACATATGTCAGCACACTGCCACAAGGTCACATCAACGTCTCCACATCATACTAAAGGTCATAATATGCATCTATGCCAAAATCATAACACACATCTCGATATCACACCAAGGTCATAATAGGTACATCCTCATCATAAAGTCAACAAATCAAACTCATTGTCAATACATCAACACAAAAAGCCATGTTATTAAGATTCCGCGAAAGGGGAGGTCAAACAGTATATCAGTCATCGAATGTCAGCATATTCACCAAACATCATCTTAACTCATCACAATGTCATATAACGATCATTTAGAAATCTGGTATCATTATCTCATATATACAAATCATATTCATAATTTAACATACCCACAATCATGCTTAACGATCATATAACATAACATCTTGTTGTATCACCTCATAATACAATATAATGTTTTCACACAGCAACATGTCATTATCTCATGATTCATGTAATGCATCATAACATGCTTCTAAAATGCATAACAGGGTAGTAATGCTTCAATATATCATGATAACACTAGTCACTGTCAATTAGAGTTCAATATTTGCATAAAACATGTAATATCAGTCTATATCAGGTTCATCATGATTGCTATCTAACATTATGCCCGCAGATATAAATAAATCACATAATCAAGAAAATCCTCACATCATACTAGTCAAAATAAAACACAATCCCCACTCGCACATCTCCACTCTCAAGCCAAGACTAATCATCTTCTAGACTCGCCAACGTCAACTCAGACAAAATTCCCCAAAGAATCCCAATTCATCTCGATGCTCAAATCTCGCCCCTCCTTCCGCCAAGCACTACCACACCATTCACCTCTGAGAATCCAACTCCTACCTCTAACTTCACACCCAAGTGCTGTTGTTGCAGGAGGATGGTCAAGTATGAAATAAATATAGAATAAAGATCAGACTGACTTCCCTGTCTCAGCAAATAAATACAAGACTTCCTCCCGTTGTAGTAGAAGGTTGTCAGGATCGAATCCACGAGGAAGCACGTCAGCAGTTCTTAGGTAGTAATAGACAAAGCAGCAGAAAGACAGGAACAGAAAGACAGAAATAAAAGCAAAAAAAACCAAAGCAAAGCAGAAAATAAAACAAAGACAGAAAATAGCGAAAGAAAGTAAAGAACAAAGCAAGATAGAGGCACTCGAGATCGACTAAAGCCTACTCGAGATCGACGACAGCAAGTCGACAGAAACTGAAAAATCGACAACAGAAGCAGAAACTCAACTCGACCTAGACTAGTTCTACTCGATATCGAGTACAGGCTACTCGAGATCAACAAGCTTCTCCTCTATCTCGACTAGAACACAGAAAACGTAAATTGCAATTTCTCGAAACCAAACTCAGAATTCCGACGAAATAAATTCAATATATAAAAGACTTCCAAAGCTAGGGTATCAACTCCACAACGATAACCATGCAAAGTAACACTTAAAGGCATAAAAGATCATGCTTTCCATCAAAATAACTTTCGTTATTAACAAATAGGCATATAGAGGCTTTCGCATAAACCCTAATTGTTACTAACCCTTTTCACATAATTAACCCAAGTTGCATTAAGATCACTTTCGCTTCAATAATACAAACAAGGATCACCTTCAACTCTCGCAAAAGAATCATGCTCATAGGGATAGAAGACGAATTGCATAACAAGATCTGACCTTTACCGCATCATCTCACATGGCCACCGTCGGGCTCACCCCAGCCCCAGAAGTGGGTGGACTACTCGCTCTTCATTATCAAGAAAGACATCAAATAACAAAAGAAACTAACTTGCATTAATTTAAATAAAGAAAGCTTACAACCAAACAAGACAAATCCGCTTTCGCCTTTCCACCTTGCTTGCCACAAACTCTCTCTACTCCTACTTACTTGAAATTGATTGTGTTTCTGAATTGGAATGAATGAAAAACCAGCCCCTAGGGCTTTATTTATAGCCTTCTATTCCTTGCTAGTCAAGGATAGAATCTTCTATCTATATCTACTTAAAGCTTAAAGATAAATAAAATGCTTAAGGGAAATAAATCTTTAAAGGAAAACTATATCTAAACTAGATAATATGTCTTCATGTTGATAGATCTTCCTTCCATAGATAGACTTGATAGATGTAGGATAGATCTCGGCCAACTCGGCTTCCTTCATGCCCAAGTAGCTCCAAGTCGACAAGGATTGCTCACGGCGACGCGTTTCCAGAAGCTGGCCTACTCGATCTCGACAAGGGCTCGTCGATCTCGACTAGGATTCATCGTCGACTGGACTTCTCGGGTTACTCTGCTCGACTGGCTCGGATCTGGGCTCCTGGGCGTCGTCGATCTCGACTAGGGCTCCTCGAGATCGACTAGGGGTATGGTCGAAGACGGCTCTCTGGTGATGTCGAGGACTCCTCCTCGGCATGGACTCGGACAAGCGCTGGGTGGCTCGTCGATCTCGACAAGGTCTCATCGAGATCGAGTAGAGATGTGCTCGGCGTCTTCGTCTTCGACTTCTCGGCTTGTCTCATCTCGTCGACTCCGGGTGTGGTGCTGAGGTGTCGTCGATCTCGACAAGATCTCATCGAGATCGAGTTGACTTCCGGAGTCAGGTTGCCTCGGACTTGGTTTCCTCGACCAGGCTTTGTCGACCAAGTCTGCTCGGGCTCTCTACTCGAGATCGAGTAAGGTGTACTCGACATAGAGTAGCTTTGGCTTCAGCTTGGTTTATCCTGGTTCTGTACTCTCGGATTCTGGACTTCTGTAGTTGTTTTCCGAGCTTTTCCGACCTTCCTTAGAGTTGCTGTAAAATGCCTCGAATTCTGCGAAATTAAACAGAAACTGGTGTAGATTCCATAATTTGGCGAATAAATATGAACTACATAGATTCTGTACTATCTTAGCCCAAAGGAAGGAAATGTATGCAGAAATTGATATAAACTTAAATGTAAAACATGGCAAATTCAGCTCACAACAAACACCCCATACTTAAGCTTGCTTGTCCTCAAGCAATACCTTTATTTGTCATTCAGGGGAAGAAATCAAAACTCTCTACATATCAGATTCATTGTCATATAACCCTGCAGTCAATTACCATCCTCGAAAAGGTACTAGTGTCACAGCTCCATGCATGTGCAAATATATAAAAGCAACATCTACTCACAAAAGGAGGGTTATGCAAAAACAATTCATGTGACAAAGCATTAATAATCAAGAGGACTTCAATTTAAGCTCAAATAAGGAGTAGATTGGTAAAAGGCTAAAGGTGGGCAATTTTTGGCAATGTGGTGCTTTTGATCCGGGGAAATGGAGTATTTCCAAACTGAATTTCCACATTCTTTCTCCATAACATTCGTCACCTTCCATAATGCTTTTTCTCAATAATAATGCTTTTACCTCTCTGACCTCAGCACTGCCTTCTCGCGAGTCGCAAACATGGGTGTCATGAATGGCCCCGGATACTTAGTGCTTTGGACTCCTCACCTGTGTGTCCCATCTCGCCAAACTATTATCTCAGCGAGCAGGGTCAATCTACCTTTATCTCCTGAGGTGATTGTATTTTCTTTCACTCATTAAATTTTCCATATATTTCAAATACTTTCCCGCCAAACTCCAATAATGATATATAACGACACAATCACCATATAACATCTCCATAATGTAACATCATTCTCAACATAATCCCCGGATAAGGTAATAAGGTAAAGAATGACAATTTTTAGATCATGTGGAGCAATGTATGAAATAAGGCATATTATGGCTTTTGTGATGCATAAGCATAGGTAAGGCTAGGATTATAAACATATGAGCATTATATGGAAATATAAAGTCCTCCATCATCTTATCATGCAATATGTCAAAAGCAACTTCAAATTTTACCTCCTTTCATGGTTTTCAAGAAATAATGCACTTCATTGTGACTTCCCTTTACTAGGCAATTTCATGCTATATCTCTAATGAATCTAATTTTGCATCGTCGAGTTCAATATAAGCTTCCATGACATTAATCAAAATTTTCAATGGGGGTCATTTTTCTCAAACTTTGGAAAACATGCATATAAGCGCATAAATCAATAATGTATTCCAAAATAGCCATGTAGCAATTCAATAAAATATGCACACATAATATCAAATATAGCAAATATGCATAAAGTAAGCCCTTCCCCCACCCCATACTTAAACATTACAGTGTTCTCACTGTATAAAAACAAGGGTAAAGAAAGAAACTCACTAGACAGGTGTGCAGGGCCTCTAAATTTCGAATGGAAGCACCTCCTGGGCCGAGTATGAATATTGCTTGGTTCTATCCATGGACCTGAAAAGTATGGAAGACATATACCCACAAAAAACAAAAATGTTCAAAACCAAAAACAAGCAAAAGCAACAAAGTCTCAAAAGTCCTAAAAAGTCTATGTACAAGCTCTAGATTTTATAGTCGCTAGGCCGACTTTCTATTTATGCTCAAGGTGGCATTTGCAGTGCCCATGTAGCCTGGGCTTCAAATAGGACTCCATTCTTGTCCATCAGCTGTAATCCCCCAGAATGGATCTTGTTCACCACGAACGGTCCCATCCGCTTCTTGTTGAATTTGTTAGGGAACCAATGATCCTTTGATTTAGAGACATAGAGTTTGTCTCCAACTTCATATTCCTTAGGCTCATCATTGGATATCCTACATAAGCGCACATACCAAGGCAAACCTCTCCCATGTATAGATAGATCTTTAATGGAAATAGGAGAAGAAAGATCCATACCTTGGCTTACCTTTGCAGAGACGGAATCGGGGACCACTGTGTTTGGTCGATCTCGACTAGGGCTAGTTGATCTCGACAAGGCTGCAGGTCCTGGTGGTGTCCTGCTTGAGGATGCAGAAGTCGATGAAGGTGAGGTCTTGTCGATATCGAGTAGACTACTCGATCTCGAGTGGGGTTCTGTTCCTGGTGGCTTCATCGTCGAGGAAGAAGAATCTGGTGGAGCCGGGTGGTGGTCGATCTCGACAAGCCTGGTCGAGATTGAGGAGCCTGGTTCGTCTGGTGGTTTCAGCGTCGAGGAAGACGAAGCCGAGACAGCAGAGGGGTGGTCGATCTCGAGTACCCTACTCGAGATCGAGGAGCCTGGCACTTCAGTGTTGTTGCTCGTCGATGCTGGTGCTGGTGGAGGTTTCTGTTTTTGGTCGAGGTCGACTAGGGTCCTCGATGTCGAGGAGCCTTGGTCGATCTTGACCCCATAGTTGGTTCCTGTCAAGGCATCCAAAAAATAATTAATCCATAACGACGTACCTTGGTTTGTGTCGATTGGATTTTCTGCGTCCTCCTTTAGGATTGCCATGATCTCCTCCACCTAGGCCTCCATGTCCCTCTTTTCCAGCTCCTCAAGGGTCATATTTCTGACCTTGGGTTCCCCGCAGGTGATGTAGCCAGCTGAGATAGATTTGACCTCTTCCATTGGACCTGTATGCCTTTCAGTTTTATTAAAGGAATACTCAATTACCTCATCGCTGATGTTGAAGGTGAGCACTCCTTTCCTTACGCTTATGTTGGCATCCACCGTCGCCAAGAAGGGTCTCTCTAGAATAATTGGACAAGCAGGATCTTCTTGCATATCAACAACTAGGAAATCAGCAGGGACAAAGAATTTACCTACTTGTACCGGCACATTGTCCACCATGCCTGTTGGGATGACCACAGTGTAATTGGCCATATAAAGTCTAGCATCCACAGGCTCTAGGGCACCTATCTTAATTTTGGACCAAATTGTTAAAGGCATTATACTCACACTAGCTCCAAGATCACATAAAGCATTAATTTTGTATGGACCAAATCCAATGGTTATAGCAAACTTACCTGGATCTGGCCTCTTCTCCAGTATGTCCAAATGGCTGCACTCCTCTGTGATTTCAGCCATTGATCGCTTTTTGCTCAGAATCTCCTTCAGGAACTTGACATAAGATGGCATTTCATTGAGAGCTTCTGTGAAGAGGATGGTGACGTTGAGTTTTTGAAGCATCTTGATGAAGCGCTGAAATTTCTTTTCTGCTGGGTCCTTTGGAGATTTTGTGGGGAAAGGCAGCTTCTTTTTCTGATTCGGAGCCAGAACAGATGTCGGAGGTGCTGCAGCTTTGTCGACTTGGGGCTCCTCGATATCGACCATGCCCTTTTCGATCTCGACTAGGTTGGGTGATGTCGAGTTGCTGTGCAGTGTAGACGAAGGTTTCTGAAGTTTCTCCTCGAGATCGACGAGTCCCTCCTCGAGATCGACCAGGGTCTGGTCGATGTCGACTTGCTGTTCTTCGTTGTTCCGCTGCTTTCCGACCTCTGGCTCTTGCAGTTGATGTCCGCTCCTGAGTTTTACAGCATCGATGTGTCCAGTCTTTCCCTTAGGATTTGGTTCTGAAGATCCAGGGAGCGCACCTGACTGTCTGGGGATTCCTGCTGCCAGCTGACCAATCTGTGTAGCAACTGATTTTCGCCATATATCAATTTCCCCAAGCCTAGAGTTGACACCTTGCATCTGAGTGTAGACGGAGTTGAAGGATTGCCTAGTTTCTGAGTGGCTCCTCCGTATTTCCTCCAGGACTGTCTGTATATCATCCTTTTTCTGGTCCCTTTCCGGATGTCCTGGAGCTCTGTAGGGCGGGGGGTTCCTAGGGACACCTTGGTTCCATTGTGGTTGCTGAAACCTTTGGTCCCCCATGTAGCGATTGGGACCCCCTGCGTAAGCTACCTCCTCATGGTGCTCTGCCATCCTGACTTGCTCTGTGTGTGGGCACTCAGGAATGGTGTGCCGTTGCGATCCACATTCTATGCAAGGCTGGTTGACAGAGAGATACTTTACTTGCTGAAGGAGCTTCTTATTCTGGTCTCTGTAGTACTGCTCCCTTACATCAGGATCAATCTCTTTAGGAGGCTCATAGAGGGGCATGGATGGTGCTGGCCTGGCGTAGGGGTTCTCTTCATAAGTTGCAGTAGACCCATACTTGTTGTCATAGTTGGTGAGCTTCTCTAGCACACCCCATGCGTCACTTGGCGGCATTGTCAGATACTCATAGCGAGTATAATGGTTGATTCTGTCCTTAGTGACTTGATCAAGAGAGTTGAAGAAGATCTCCTGAATGACGTAGGGTGGCTGTCCATGAGTAGGGCAAGATCGCAACAATTCTTTGTAGCGCTCCCATGCCTTTGCCACCGGTTCTTTTTGCTTCTGTTTGAAGGAGGTGATTTTCTGGCGGAGATGTGCTGTTTTGGCGGGTGGGAAGAATTTGTTCAGAAATTCTTGCTCTACTTGGGCCCAGGTTGTGAGTGATCTTGCTTTCAGCCCTTCAAGCCATTTTAGCGCAGGCCCAGCGAGAGACCAGCGAAAAGATTTCATCTTGACATATTCCAGGGTTGTACCTTCAGCAAGAGTACGGCACATGTCAGAAAAGTTTGTAATATGTTCAAGAGGACACTCATTAAATCTACCATAAAAGGCATTATATTTAAGCTCTATAAGAAATTGAGTGCGAATTTCAAAAGAGTTGTCAGGGATTAGAATCGCCGATTCAGGCACGACGAGCGTTGGATGCATATAATCCTCTGCAGTGGTTGGGAACTGGGCAAGCTCAGCTTCTGCTTGCTCCCTTGCTGCTTTCTCAGTGGCGATAGCAGCATCTTTAGCGGCCAGTTCCTTTGTAAGCCTTGCGATCAGCTGTTCCTGTGTTTCAGCGGCTGCCATGGCTCTTTGTAGTTTAGCTCTGATGTGAAAAAGGCGTTCCGGTTCGTCTAAGGCGTCAAACTCAGGTGTTTGACCAGAACGACGCATACACCTGAAAAGTAACTCAAAGAAAAAGTGAGAACTGACTACCTAAGGCGCGATTGATAGCCTCCCCGGCAACGGCGCCAGTTTGTTGTTGCAGGAGGATGGTCAAATATGAAATAAATATAGAATAAAGATCAGACTGACTTCCCTGTCTCAGCAAATAAATACAAGACTTCCTCCCGTTGTAGTAGAAGGTTGTCAGGATCGAATCCACGAGGAAGCACGTCAGCAGTTCTTAGGTAGCAATAGACAAAGCAGCAGAAAGACAGGAACAGAAAGACAGAAATAAAAGCAAAAAAAAAAAACAAAGCAAAGCAGAAAATAAAACAAAGACAGAAAATAGCGAAAGAAAGTAAAGAACAAAGCAAGATAGAGGCACTCGAGATCGACGAAAGCCTACTCGAGATCGACGACAGCAAGTCGACAGAAACTGAAAAATCGACAACAGAAGCAGAAACTCAACTCGACCTAGACTAGTTCTACTCGATATCGAGTACAGGCTACTCGAGATCGACAAGCTTCTCCTCTATCTCGACTAGAACACAGAAAACGTAAATTGCAATTTCTCGAACCCAAACTCAGAATTCCGACGAAATAAATTCAATATATAAAAGACTTCCAAAGCTAGGGTATCAACGCCACAACGATAACCATGCAAAGTAACACTTAAAGGCATAAAAGATCATGCTTTCCATCAAAATAACTTTCGTTATTAACAAATAGGCATATAGAGGCTTTCGCATAAACCCTAATTGTTACTAACCCTTTTCACATAATTAACCCAAGTTGCATTAAATCACTTTCGCTTCAATAATACAAACAAGGATCACCTTCAACTCTCGCAAAAGAATCATGCTCATAGGGATAGAAGACGAATTGCATAACAAGATCTGACCTTTACCGCATCATCTCACATGGCCACCGTCGGGCTCACCCCAGCCCCAAAAGTGGGCAGACTACTCGCTCTTCATTATCAAGAAAGACATCAAATAACAAAAGAAACTAACTTGCATTAATTTACATAAAGAAAGCTTACAACCAAACAAGACAAATCCCCTTTCGCCTTTCCACCTTGCTTGCCACAAACTCTCTCTCTACTCCTACTTACTTGAAATTGATTGTGTTTCTGAATTGGAATGAATGAAAAACCAGCCCCTAGGGCTTTATTTATAGCCTTCTATTCCTTGCTAGTCAAGGATAGAATCTTCTATCTATATCTACTTAAAGCTTAAAGATAAATAAAATGCTTAAGGGAAATAAATCTTTAAAGGAAAACTATATCTAAACTAGATAATATGTCTTCATGTTGATAGATCTTCCTTCCATAGATAGACTTGATAGATGTAGGATAGATCTCGGCCAACTCGACTTCCTTCGTGCCCAAGTAACTCCAAGTCGACAAGGATTGCTCACGGCGACGCGTTTCCAGAAGCTGGCCTACTCGATCTCGACAAGGGCTCGTCGATCTCGACTAGGATTCATCGTCGACTGGACTTCTCGGGTTACTCTGCTCGACAGGCTCGGATCTGGGCTCCTGGGCGTCGTCGATCTCGACTAGGGCTCCTCGAGATCGACTAGGGGTATGGTCGAAGACGGCTCTCTGGTGATGTCGAGGACTCCTCCTCGGCATGGACTCGGACAGGCGCTGGGTGGCTCGTCGATCTCGACAAGGTCTCATCGAGATCGAGTAGAGATGTGCTCGGCGTCTTCGTCTTCGACTTCTCGGCTTGTCTCATCTCGTCGACTCCGGGTGTGGTGCTGAGGTGTCGTCGATCTCGACAAGATCTCATCGAGATCGAGTTGACTTCCGGAGTCAGGTTGCCTCGGACTTGGTTTCCTCGACCAGGCTTTGTCGACCAAGTCTGCTCGGGCTCTCTACTCGAGATCGAGTAAGGTGTACTCGACATAGAGTAGCTCTGGCTTCAACTTGGTTTGTCCTGGTTCTGTACTCTCGGATTCTGGACTTCTGTAGTTGTTTTCCGATCTTTTCCGACCTTCCTTAGAGTTGCTGTAAAATGCATCGAATTCTGCGAAATTAAACAGAAACTGGTGTAGATTCCATAATTTGGCAAATAAATATGAACTACATAGATTCTGTACTATCTTAGCCCAAATGAAGGAAATGTATGCATAAATTGATATAAACTTAAATGTAAAACATGGCAAATTCAGCTCACAACAAGTGCCCTCTCTTACTTTAACATCAATACTCTTAAAAGCCCTTCCTTAAACTTCTCACACTTCCCAAGATTCACTTAGAAGCTAGTCCAAAACCAACAAACATTGCCTCTTCTAAATCCCAAAACTCACTCGGTCTTACCTAAGCCAACATCCCTCTCTTGCGACTTCCCTCATAATATCACCGTTCATCCTAACCGCTTAAATTCTTTCACCGCTCTCTAACCACTCTACCAAATGACCTCACTCACAAGTTTAAGGAAGGAGCAATCATGAAAATCATTACGCATAAGGTCTACATCATATATGAACATAACCAAGTTAAGCTAGCATGTTGCATTATAACCTTATCAGGTACAATTCAGGCTTCTTAGCATATGTAGTTCACATTTTACAGGCAACGAAATTCAAGTCATGCTTAGCAACTCAGCGTAGCAACAAGTCAAGGCATCATGGTACATGAGATCTATAAGTCATCAAATCATATCATCATAGGCAACAGACAATCAGGAAATAATCACCACCAAGTCAGCACATCAACACGTAAATCCCATCGCCAGATCAGTGCAATATCATCATCAACAAATTCAGAAGGATTAGCAATTCGAACGGTGGACACTCCCGCCTGCAAGTCCTATCGTACTCGGTAACCGCAATCCTCAAAACGTGCTCGCCCTGCCGACATTGTTGATCCTGAGGCCTGTGGGTTATGGGCCCACGCTTCCTCTGCGCTGCTCTATCGCTATCTAACTTCCTGTTCTCTCTTCCACATGGTCGCTCACCCAATGTATCGCGCAAGAGTCCAAGTTAGGGGAGATAGGGGAGTGACAAGGGAAGACAACCCAAATTTCTTTCGGGGAGAAACGCGGACCACAACTAAAGACGACAATACCCTAACCCGAGAATGGCAACAACGCCCTTATGGAGGTCTATTAGGTTGCAATTATGACAAGTAGACACAAATTCATCATGGGGCATATCAATCATTTTAATCCACACTAACATGTACCTATCTCGAGGAGCATGACATACGTATTCATTCCAAAAGGACATATTCGAGTGCCACACAGATGCATACGAGACAAGATAGTAGTTCATTATCCGTGAAAGTAGATATGCCTAGCAACTTAAGCAAGATATGCAGGATTTAATGGACATCACAATTGTCACATATATGAACAATGCACGAGATTTAGTGTATGCATCATACGAGAACACATAGGAGCAACATAATAATTGTCTCATCTAACACAATGATCATATAATAGGTCAAGTATGACACGTAATCGTACGACGAGATACATTTAGAAAGCACATGTCCTACATGATACTAGCAACACATGATGTGATACAAGCACAATCAAGAGTCATTAAAAAAGGGGTTAATAGGATGTTCACGAAACATGAGGAATCATCAAAAGTAACAAGAAGGACATCATGGGCAATAGATTATAATCATGCTAAGAACGAACCATCATAGGACACATATAAATGTACAATGGTTATCACATCATAGAACATGTACAACATGTAATCATTTAGCGAGTCATATTGGAAATCATAAGCCCTACAGGATACTACTAGCACATATCGAATCATGACCACAATCAAGGTAACTCGACTAAATTCATTCTAACATTCATGCGTCATGCATATGCAAAATGATATAACGTGGTGTGTGATCATGCGAGGTGCCAAGTCATACATCTATGCCAACAAAAGAGGAATTCATAACGTAATAGGGAAATACTACCGAGTGATAACATGTAAGCATTCTATGATAAACCATCACTGAAAGCAATCGATCATTGAATTCAACATCAATCTAATTTGCATGAGTAAGACATGTTATGGTAATAGAAAGAGAGAAGAACCACACTATCGGGAACCTAACTCGATAGAGAATCAGCAATAATGCAGGCAATATACAATTCACACGAGTCACCACCAAGGATCCTACATGATACTAAAGGTTCAACATAACATACGATACATGCATGCAACTAATCATGACGTCACGTAAGAAATCAATTCAATCACATTCCAACAATATAGAAGCATGAGGAAGGTTTTACGATGTATACTACGAGTTTAAGCAACAGGGCAATATAGCTGGAACACGGGAACATGAGTTCAAACCAACACATACTAGGATAAAACATGCATTTATCAAGACTCATTTACACCAACATAATCCCATTTCAGTGCAAGTATCACACAATAGTATAAATTGCAGAGTAAGCAACAATAATCAACCTGATGTATACATAACAAACGGGCATGCTATTGATTCTTGTCACAAAAGGGATAATAGGCATTGACACGTCATCATCCAACATGCTAAGATGATCATCTATCAACATTCATACAAAGGGGAGTTGATCACACTATCATAAACCTAATCAAATAGGAAATAACGATCATGTAGGTTCTCATCATAAGGTTCATCCTTCCAATCAATCATACGATCAATAGGCTAAGTAAACATGCTATAACAACATACAGGCATTATAGAAGGCCAGACACAACACGAGACTTAAACAATATAATCAATCACATATGTAATAGCATGAGCAGCCTATACTAATGGTCATTCACAAGGTATATGCAGGAGGCTATTAGGTCATGTCATGCAACTCAGAGAGAGTCATCATTACAACCGTACAGAGATCCCTAAGGGCAACCATTGACTTTTTCCAACCGACTCATCACCCCTCTTTCCCGTGGGACTTCGGTATGACTCTTCTTCGTAAGAAGACACTGGTTGATCATCATAAGAATAAGGAAAGACAGCCCCAGAAACACCTTACTTTTGACTCAAAGTGACATCAAGAACTTCCAACACCCACTCAAACAAACTTAATATCCAACCATGATCCCCGACACAATGTGTTTATCAACCCGATCTCCCATGAAAGATAATGACATCCGGGAAAAGATTTGATAGAACCGAAAAAGTGGTTGACATAGCGGAAGGGGTCGTTCCACACAAGCTGGGTATGACCACACAGAAACAAGGGTACTCCCACTATCCCATTTAGGGCTGGGCAAAATTTGGATCGGACCATAATCGGACCGGGACCAGACCGGAATTTACGGTCTTTGGATCGGACCGGGATATTACGGTCTGGTCCACGGTCCAAGAATTTTGCATTTCCGGGTTCCGGTCCAATCCCGGGACCAGACCGGAATTTCCGGTCTGGACCGGAATTTCCGGTCCGGACCGGAATTAGACCGGAATCCCCATTATTAAAAAAAAAAAAAAGAGGGTAAAGAGGAGCACGTACTCCCGTTCCAGTTTCATACTTTCATTTCTTCTGTTTTTCATCCCTTTCTTTCTTCCCTACTCTCGATTGCCGCCGCCACGGTTCAGTAAAGAGGAGCCTGCTCTCGATATCCCGACACCACCTCTCTCAACCCTCCCTCGTCAGAAGCCACACACCCGTCAGCCCTCGGCTCTCTCCAGTCTCCACCAGTGCTCTCGGCTGAGTCGGCTCTCCTAGTAAGTCTTTCCCTCTCTCAATTTCACTTTTAGATCTAGGGTTTTAGGTATATTTTGACAAATCAATGTCGATTTGGGTATAAATTTGGTGAAATCATAAATATTCTAGTCTAATGTTGAAGAATCTCATCCCAATTTTAATTCTAGGGTTAAGAAATTTCAATTTGTAATACTTTTAGATCTAGGTTCGGTTTTATATTTAAGGTTTTGAGAAATGTCAATGTTGTTTTTAGTCTAGTCTTTGTACTTGAAAAAATTAAGAAACTACCTAAAGTGAGGCTAGATTTAGTAGATTCAATTTGGCCAACACTACTTGCAAAGTTGCAATTTGTTAGTTAAGGGTGTTCAATTCAATTTAACAAGACACTTTGTTACTTAAAAGTTAAAAGGCTAGGTGTGTATTCAAATGGTTAGTTCTATAAGTATCAAACTATCAATTATTCAATTTTGCTAATGTAAGTATGTAACTATGAATGAAATTAAAGCACTTGTTTTTTGTTTTTGTTTTTAACATAATTATGAGTAATTCGATATCCATGGAAATTTCTTCAAAGCATTCTTGCAACGTGAGTGAGAGGGATTATTTTTGTTTTGATTGACTTTTTGTGGCATAGAATGATTTCATGGTAATCTCTTATTTGTTTAAATAGATACATATGGACCAAATGGAGACTACGGAGTTATCTGATGATACTGGGGCTCCTTCCGAGGTGCAACCACAAGCGGAAGAGGCTGCTGTAAGTGTGGAAGGGGCTGCTGTAAGTGTAAAAACAGCTGCTGTAGTGTAAAAACAGTTGCTGACCTGCTGTAATTCAATAGAATTTGCTATAAACAGCTTCTATAATGCTGTAAAATAGGGCTGCTGTAAAATACAGCTTCTGTATTGTGTAAAAAACGGAATTCTGGCTGCTGTAAGTGTAAAAACAGCTTCTGTAAGTGTAAAAACAGCTGCTGACCTGCTGTAATTCAACAGAAATTGCTATAAACAGCTGTTGTAATGCTGTAAAATGGGGCTGCTGTAAAATACAGCTTCTGTATTGTGTAAAAAACGGAATTCGGGCTACTGTCTAATGCTGTCATCAGTCATGCTGTGTGAGGAAAAAAAAAAGGCTGCGGTTCAACCGGTCCAGCCGGTCTTTACGGTCCGTGGACCGGAAAACCCGGGACCATATTTCTCGGTCCCGGTCCGATCTGCGGTCCAAGTTTCCAAAAATTCCGGTCCATCGGATCGGATCGGGACCGGAATGCCCGGTCCGGTCCAGACCGGATGCCCAGCCCTAATCCCATTCGCATAGATCAATCAATACACATTTCATTGTTAGGCATACAAATCAGACTTTAGCATATCAAGCACTCAACATAGAATCAGTTAATAACACCCATAATGATCTCCTTGGAGTCTCCCAACCAATCTGTAAAGAACAACTGATATTTTGCCTACCGTTCCCAACTACACCCAAGAGGGGTGGTCTAGCGCCTTTACTACCCACTCGCGTCCCCGTTTGGTCGGTTTTCCTCTTTTATTACAAGTCAAGTTCATTACTTAGTTCAATTTCGGTTAGGCATCTTAAGTTCATTTTGCCCTTCTTAAAATCCTTTCAAATCCATTGAAATTCATGGGCGGTTTTCCAAAACATACACTCGACCCTTGCGTACCCGAATTGCACAACCTCAGCTCTGATACCATCTTTGTAACCGCCTAGAATTATAATTTCCGGGTTACGTTTCAAGGAATAAAACCCCTTGTTCGGATCTTGCAATCCAGGTACAGGTCGAGGTTTCAAACTCATTTTAAGATTAGTATAAAGAGGGATTTCAAACCCTAAAACCTCGAAGGGTCGTTGGGTACCCTTAACCTGTCCTAAGACTATGTCGCGGAATCTATTTCAACTGGAAGTAAGACGAAAGCAAAGTAAAGATACAAGTGTCACGGCAGAGCCGGTCAAAACCAATTCATGAGTGTGTAATTACCATTTTACTAAATTAGGATATTAGCCAAATTCTTCGATTCGCCAAAAGGGAACCCCGTCATATAGACATCGAGCACTCAAATCTGCAGAAAATACCTTTAAAAGAAGAACGGGGAAAGGAGTCAGATCGAGCCACTCATGCGGGACCGGTAGTCCTCGCTGAGGCCACATAGTATGTGCTATACCTAATAAAGATGCTCTAATGCAGTACGAAAGTCAAACACGCTAGCATGCTCCTAGTTATAATAATGTGTAAAAATACTGTAAAGGGCCCAAGACAATGCCAAGTGGCATATCCCTCTCCTACCTCCACCCCATTCCGATAGGGCGGAGACTGGTCAGCTCGTGAATGCATTCCATCATAATCGGGCGGCACACATGCCTAACCCGCTCCACAATAAAGCCCGTAGGCATCTCATAATATAAGAAAGTTCATGACTCGATTGACTCAGGGTACCCGATTAGGCTGGGCTACCCTATGACCCTAGCAAAGACTCTAGGACTATCATAGATAACGACCGTTCTGTTTCAAACACACATAGTAACCACATGCTCAGTTCAATGCAATCCTAGCATGATACTACATGGCATTCTTTTATGCATATGCAACACCTAACATAAAATGCAACAACAGGCATGAATGTCCAACCTGAGTAAGCCCCCTAGGGAACTTACCTGAAGATGCAGAACAGCAGGATAATGCAAGCAATGACCCAAATGCAAGTCCAAAGCAATCCAGAAGCAATATACACATACCATCAAGTCATTTCCATAAGCCACCGGACCAACATTCATACACACGAACCCAAGTTATCAACATCCTCAAAACCAATCGATGGTAAAACCATTTTTCCAAAACCTTTCCGATACAATCAACATCAACCGAAATCATTTACTTCTAATCAACCCATCGATAAAGTCGTACCAACCATATTTTCCAACTCTTAAATCTCAATTTAAGTCAACTCATATTCAGAACAATTCCTCAATGCATGCTTGGTCAAATTCCGACATTAATCATTAAATCCTTAACCAATTTCCCAAAATCATATTATCAAAACGATCCCGGCGTGTTTATTTTCAAAATCATTTATAATAAATTCCGACATTAAGTCACCAAAACATGTCTATTTTCACAAACCATATTTAAATCATCACACAACACTTAACCTTATAATAACACTTTTAAACAATTACATAAAATAATTTCAGAACTTTACTTCCATAAAATCAGAATTTTAATAAATCATAATACTAATAATAATAACGAAACAACAACTCAACAATACCATAACAACAACACACTCCCAGCCCAGAAATTAGGCCCAACCCGAGAAGGAAATAAGAGGCAGACCCGCCCACATAAAAGGAAATCCGGATCTGACAATGAAAGGAAGAAAGAAAAGAAGACCTGGATCCAACACTCACCTCCCCAATGTTATAATCCGGAAGGGAGGATCCGACCCGGACCATGATCCAGCCCAGCCCAACAAATAAAAGAAGGAACAGGTCCGTCTTCTTCCCCATGTCTGCTCACCGTCGGGGACGGAAAGGAAGAGGAGGAAAGGTGAGGCTCGCCGGCGGCTCTCCCTCCGACCCCCGACCATGCCCACTCAACTGACCCGAGTTTCCGATCCCAACCTAGACAAAAGGAATCAAACACGGAGAAGAGAAGAGGAAGAAGAGTAGGATTTACCGAGATTGAAAAGCTTCGCCGGGAAATCTTCGTCGGAAGCGCGATTGGGCTCGTCGGAGACGGATTCGAGGCGTTCTTGGTCTGAGGCAAAAGAATAGGTCATAAAGGCGGACCTGTAAGGTGTTTTAGAGCGAAAGGAGAAGGAAAAGCTTTACCGCGGCTTGCGAACAGAAACCAGAGGGAGGAGAGAGGTGGACGGTGTCGACGGCTCTAGGGCTGCTCGCTTGGGGCCGGATCCGTCTTTAGGGGATGAAAGGGATGGAAGCGAAGAAGGCAGCAAAAGCGACCTTCCTCACGCGAACAGATGAGGAGAAGCGGAATGCGACTCCGACAAGTTCCGGGTGCTCCTGCTGCATTCTGGGTTCTCTGGCGGATGTCGAAGGAATTGATTCAGGGACAGTTTCTCAACATAAAGGAAGAGGGCGCTGCCGGTGGTGGAAAGCGAAACGGAGGGAGATGGGCGGCGCTGCAATGCCTTCAGCGCCTGAAGGTGCTCGGACAGCGCTCGACTGAGCGCTTGGCGTCGGCGACAGCTCTTCCTGGTGCTTCTAGGGGCTGAAAACGAGCAGGTACGGAGGGAAAGGTGATGGACTGAAGGTGGTCTTAGTGATGGTGGTGTTGGGAGTCTGATTTTGAGTGCACAACCTTGTCTTCTTTGCCTGTTTTTGGAGTCAAATGGAATCAGGAGGCTATGAGTTGTTTGGCGTGGAATGAGCGCTATGGCAGGGATCTGTTGGCTTTTGCCCAAAAATGGAGAGGCAAGGGTGTGTGGGAGGGAGATTAAAGGGAAGCTGCTAGTCTAGAAAGGGGAAAGTCAAGCTGGAGAAAGGTGTGAGCCTGTGAGGGGATGCTCTGCTACTACTGAAATCGGTAAAGGGGAGATGGAGGAAAGTGACAAAGTGGAAGGGTAGAAAATCAGAAGAGGTCTCCAAAAGGTCTCCAAAAGGTTTATTTTGAAATACCTGAAATATATCCCGAGACCCGCTGACTCGATCCTATCCCGACTCGATCAAATTAGATTCTAAATTTTCCAAATTCCGAATCTAATAATAAAATCCAAACATCATTTTCCAATTCTCGGTATATGAAAATGGGATAAAATCTATTTTGCATAAATTTCAAAATTTGGTCGAAATCCGCTCTAACAGTTTCGAGTTCGATTTATTAAATTTGAGGACGAGTTCTCCTTGAAATGTGCGATTTAAATTCATTTTTTCGAAAATCAAGATTTGAAAATCCGGACCTTTACAATCGAAACCCCTATTTGCAAACCCTAAGTCGACTTACCTGGCTGGCTGACGGCTCCACCACCACCTCTGGCGAGTCGAGCGGCGCCTCCCCCTTCCCTTTTTCCGACAGGTCGAGCGTCGAAGCCGGATCGTTTGGCGTTGTCGAGCCCTCTTCTTCAAGTGCTCCTCAAGGTCGGGCTCTCGTTCTCCTCCGGTGGCCTCGAGCTCTCTTCGCCGGCGATCGTGCCCAGTCAGCCGGCCTTTCCTTTCTTCGTTCCTCCAGGCTCCAGGTCTGTGCTGCGTTTTTGGAACTTCAGAGAGGAAAGAAACAAACGGAGTTTGGAGTCTATTAGTTTAACTAACCAAGGGCACGACGCGAAATTTGTATAAAACACAGGGGTACCACGCGAATTTGGTGAATCTTTTGTACAACACGTGAAATAAGCAATACCACAAGGGTACCAAGCAAAATTTCCGTAAAAAATATTTGCAAAATTTAGCCAAAACCAAACACCACATTGGCAATGCAACGTCCAATGCACACATTGGCGGAGCTAGGATAAAATCCAGGGGGGTGCTAAAAAAATTTCGTAATTTTTTTTATATCTATTAAGAAGATGTTTACAAAAATATTGAATAAATACTAAAATTGTGATATATTTATGATATTTTTAGTTAAATAGTTGAAAGAAACAAAAAAAATATAGAAAAAAAATCAAGAAGAATTAATTTTAAAACAATATTGAAGGAAAACATTAAATTTAAATATGACATGACATTTTTTAATTGAAATAGTTTAGAGAAACTAAAAATATACAAAGAAATCCCTAAATAATTGTGTGGAATAATGATATAATAAAACAAATAAAAAGTGAAGAGTTTGAGATTTGAACCCAAGACCATCTAATTATCTTCCCTCCCCTTTACCAATTGAGCTAGATAGCAATTCTACTTCAAATATCACTTAAAAATATTATATTACCTAAATATACTAAATATATGTAAAAAAAATAATATTTTTTTTGTATTTTTTTTCCGGCCAGCGGGTGCTCGAGCACCCCCAGCTCCGCCCCTGAATGCACATGGATTCGTATGAAATTGAGATTCAATTTACTATATGTTTTATACAATTATAATCAATAAGAGTTGCCCCAAACTACCAAATTGGTATTTAAAACTGGCACCTTTGGACATATGAGTATTTTAAAAAACTCCGGTGCCAAATTGGTATTTAAAAAGTCACCGGTGGACATATAGGTATTTTTTTTGGCCGGAAGTTTTTTATCTTGATAAATTCATTAAAAAAATTCTCATTAATATATCTATAAATGTTATATAAAAAAGATAAAATTAAATCCATACTTTTTTTTAATTAGTTTTCACATATTGGTATTTTAATTAGTTGGAAGTTAGATACTTACATATTAGTATTTTTAAAAACCTAAGTTTTTCACAAATAAAATTCAACAAGTTAATTATCATCATTAAACCATGTATATTAAAAACCTAATTCCAACCAATAAAAATATATGGGATTAATTATGGTAATTAACTTACTAATTTTTATTTTTGAAAAATATGTTTTAAAAATAATAATATATGAGAATCTAACTTCCAACCAATAAAGATACCAATATATGAGAACTGATAAAAAAAAGACTAAGTTTTTATCATTTTATATATTTTTAGATACATTAATGAGTTCTTTAAAAAAAAGACTTTATTTTTATCATTTTATATATTGTAAGATACATTGATGAGTTTTTAAAAATTAATTATCAACCAAGCTAGTTTAATTTTTTTTAATTACCAACAAAAATAATTCAAGCTTACTAAATTGCGTTCTCTAAAAATTTAGAACGAAAATCGAACTTCCGGTAAAAAAAGTATACCTATATGTCCGTTGGTGGTTTTTTAAATACTTATATGTCCGTCGGTGACTTTTTAAATACCAATTTGGCACCGGAGTTATTTTAAATACCCATCTGTCCAAGACTGCCAGTTTTAAATACCAATTTGGTAGTTTGGCCTATTTGGCACCGGAGTTATTTTTTTCCGGCCAGTGGGTGCTCGAGCACCCAGCTCCGCCCCTGAATGCACATGGATTCGTATGAAATTGAGATTCAATTTACTATATGTTTTATACAATTATAATCAATAAGAGTTGCCAAATAATTTTTTTTCATACAATTGTAATCAACAAGAGTTGCCACATGGATTCGGAGTAAAGTTTTTTCATACAATCTTCTAGGGTTGAAGAAGCAATCCAAATCTTCCATAACCCTCCTTATAGCACTCTCTACATCATTAAATTATTTTTATATTTATTTAATCTTAAAAAATTATACACATATTCTAAACCCCCATTTTAATATGTTTATAAGTTTTTATTTTGAAAAAAATATCATGTTTTCAAAGTTTTTAAAACTCAAAAAGGTACTTCATCCGTTAATTAAAACTTGATGTTTTACTATTCACACACGCTTTTTTATGTATTAAAAACTATATAAAATATTAATTTTTTTTTAATAATTTGATACTTTTTACTATTAAGTATGAATTTATAAAAACAAATGTAAAAACTTGTGGCGGTTTTTTCATAACTTTTATTTATATAAAATTAACTTTTAATTAATCTAAATAATTTTGAAAATATATAATTCTCGATCACACATTTTTATTTGTGCATATATATAAATATAATACAACTTTTTTTTATAATTAAGGTATTTCAATTAATTATCCTATAACAATATGTGTGTGTATATAGGTTATGATTATGAAAGACTATTAAATAAGATTGGGCTAAATCTTAAAGAGATACATTATAAATCCTCTTTATTTTAATTAAATATTTAGTTGTATACATGATCAAACACTTGTTTGTAGGTGAAAGAAAAGATAATGTTTTGTTTATATTCAAGCAAAGCATATATAGTTACATAAAATTAATTATTAATATACAAAAATTGAAGCTATAATCATATTAATTGTCAATAGTGTTATAAACATTGGCGATATTCATGCAATTTACCTAATTTATATAATTTTTAGCATTCTAAAAAAGTGTGCATGAATAGTAAACGACAAATTTTAATTAACAAAGGGAGTATTATTTACGTAAAATATAATTATAAAAAATTTAAAACATGATTTTTCAAAAATAAAATTTATAAACATATAAAAATAAATGTTTAGAACATGATTTTTTTATACAATTGTAATCGATAAGATTGCTAATTAATTTTCTATTAAAACTTATGTGGTCTTTTTTTTTCGACGTGGTAAATATGATCCAAAGTAAGATTGACTTAATGACAAATTGTTTAATACTCCCTTCGTTCGGCAAAACTTGTCGTTTACTATTCACGCACGTTTTTTTAGAATGATAAAAACTATATAAAATTTTTATTTTTTTTCAAATTTTTTTAAACAAGATTGTACTTATTAATAATAACTACGAAAATGTTAAACTAGATATTTTATATAGTTTTTAGCTCCTAAAAAAGCGTGCGTGAATAGTAAAACGTCAAGTTTTGCCGAACGGAGGGAGTATTTAACAAGGTTATTCATAAGGCGAAAATGCATAAAACCACCCTTTATTCACTTTTGTTTGCAATTAACCACCCCTTATTAAAAAAAAATCACTTAACCACCCTTTATTCACCTTTGTTTGCAATTAACCACCCCTTATTCAAAAAATTTCACTTAACAACCCCTTATAACAAATTGTTTGCAAGTAACCACCCACCCTCCCATTTTTCTTTAAATTAAACTTCTATTAAATTCAACTTAAAAGTAAAAGACGAAAATGCTTCCAATTAACCCGATTGATTTATAATTATATATGATTAATTTTTTTATGGAGATTCCAATTTATTACATTTTATTAGGGGTGGGCACAAATCAACTTTTATATTTATTTGTATTGTATAATACTCTCTCCGATCGGTAATATTTGATTTTTTTATTTTTCATCACATTTTTAAGAAGATAAAAAAACTCTAAAAAAACATTAAAATATTAAAACAATTCTATGCTTAATACTAATTGCATGAAATTATTTGAATTTTTTTTCAAAATATTCACAGAAAAATAAAAAATTATGAAAAAATTCACACTTTGAAAATATTTACAAAAATATTCAAAATGTGCAGGATTGGCAGAGAAACGCGATCTCAGACCGCGTTTCATTCATAAGAAGTAAAATCTGGGGGTTGGATTAAAAAAAACGAAAAAAACGCGGTTTCAAACCGCGTTTTATAATTAATTTTTTGAAAAACGCGGTTTCAAACCGCGTTTTTTACGATTTTATTTTTAAATTAAAAAGTATATTAAAAAAAACAAATTGAATGAAACGCGGTATTATACCGCGTTTCATTTGTAGGCCACTCCTTCCGCCTCCTTCAACCTCCCGCCATGGCTGCTCCTCGATTGCTCAGCCGGACTCCGACAGCCCACCACCAGGCTAGCCAAACCCCTACAGTCCACCGTCACCATGGCTCATGTCCACCACTGCCACGGAAACCCATCGCCATGGCTCGAGAGTTTGGAGATTTGGAAGCCCCGAGAGTTCACCATCGCCATGGCTCCTGTCACCCCTCTTCAATTTGAAGATTCGACAATCCATTACCCGACCAGCTTCCTAAAGCTCCGAGCTTTTTGTCGGAAACCCATCAACCTTCTTCAATTTGCGGCCGTTTTGGATTTTTGGGGTTTCGCTCGCCCCGTTTCGGATTCCAAATCTAAGTTTTCAATTGAGGTGGGCGGCGAGGGCGAGGGGAGGCTTGGAGACGGTCAACCTCTCGAGCGCCACCGAAGGAGGAGAGAGGAAGAGAGCGTCGATCAGATCGGATCTGTGACCGCGCCCCGCGCCTTCCTCTTCGATTTGGGACGGGCTTCGATTGAAGATGAGCGGTATCTCGAGCCTCCATCTCCGTCGCACTGGCCCTCATCCGCCCGCTGAGACACCCAAAATCGAGCCATGGCCTCATCTCCTTCCTCTCAAACACCTGGACTCCGGTTGCAATTGGTGGTGGGACGCTCCACTGGGCTTCAAGTGCAGTTGACGGAGGAGAAGAAGGTTGGCTTGGGGTCCCCGACGCGCCGACGCCGACACAAGACAGAGGGAGGAGAGCGAGGACGGAGGGCGGGGTGCTCTGGCCATCGGAGATTGGGAGCTGTGGGGTTGCAAATGAGACGCGGCTCTAAGCCGCGTTTCATTCATTCCTTTTCTATTTTTTTTTCTAATTTTTTAACTTAAAAATACAAATTAAAATAAACGCAGTATGAAACCGCGTTTTACAAAAAATTAATTATAAAACGCGGTTTCAAACCGCGTTTTTTTCGTTTGTTTTTATCCAACCCCCAGATGTTACTTCTTATGAATGAAACGCGGTGAGACCGCGTTTCATTTCCAATCCAGCAAATTTTGAATATTTTTGTAAATATTTTCAAAGTGTGAATATTTTGAAAAAAATTCAAATTATTTATTTTAAAAAAAATTATTTAAAAATTTGACATTTTAGATATTTTTAAATTTTATTAAAAATTACAAGAAATATTAAAAATAAAATATTTTAGATCAAATATAGTATATAGTATATAATTACAAGCGCTAGAACTTAAGAACCACGTCTTTAATTTTAGCATTTTAAAATTATCACAAAATTACCAAATCGTGATTTTTTTAATTTAAAAAATAGAAATTGACAAACCCGATTTGACCCGAAATCGAGCCAAACTCGAGTTCAAATCAACTCGGATCTACACGGGACCCGTTTTACGCGAAATCCGAAATGACCCGATCCGAACCCGACCAGACATGAACGACCCGATTGATAAGTCGATCTACTTGATAGGGATCTAGGCGGAGATTGTTCGTGCTTCGCCTTGAATGTGTTTATGCCTACATTTGATTTATTTCACAAAACTATAAAAATATAAAAAATAATAGTAGTATTGTACTAAAAACACATTTAGGGGCATTTTAGTCTCACTTTGAAGACTAGCAATATTAGAAAAATTTTCACCAATAATGATCCTATTACAAATTTCGCCTTTATCTATGCATGTAGTATGAAGCAAATCTTCTCTGTGATTATCAGCACAAGGTATGGGTGGAATCAAATTAAAAAAATTCAAGAAGTAAAAACCAATAACAAGAAAGACTCTATTTTTTTTGTAGTTTTTTTGTGTGTTTAGGGAAACAAAAGACACAACTTTTGATGTCGGAAACCAAAGCTCTGATGCCAATTTGATACGGGGTTAGCCGTAGGGTGGCCCGATCTTCGACAATCAAGACTCAAAGACAAGAACGGAAGCAAAGACTCGAAAACAAGGATAAAACGCAGCAATGAAGACTCAAAAATTGAAGAACAAAGACCGATAGTTGGGTGATTCGAACTAAAATAGAACGAGGCAAAGACCCCAGGCCTCCTAAGAGGGTAGGAACCAAATACCAACGACTATAAAGCCCGCCTCTACAACCTTACACAACCAAGCGGACAACTTGGAGGCACAAGGAGGGGACTTGTGATTACCAGGATCACCAAGCTCTCGCGAGGTTGACGAACTCAAAGCAAACCAAGTTAGATCAAGAATCAATTTGCAATCGACGAGCCACGCTTCGAATCGATTGACTTACGCTCTATGTGTTTCACACAAAAAGAGAACTTTCATAAATTTCAACCAAGTTCTACAATGGAAGAGACGGCCTAATATAACCTAGAGGCCGGCTGAATTTCGGAAATAAATAAATAAAATAATTAATTAAAACAAGTTTCCTAAAATACCTAAAATAGATAGGTTGTCACGACCCGTGAGAGGATCCCGCGAGTCGTGAGACTTATCAGTAGCAAAACTAAATTCTGGGCTCATGGCCGCGACTCGTGGGAGGATCCCGCGACTCGTGAGACGTCTTAAAAATCCAAATATTCCAATACTTAAAATCGGTAACACATGTGCCTAAGTAGGATCAACCTCTTCGATTCCTATGCACATATAGTTCTTCAATGTAGGCTCCGGGAGTTGAACCGTGCTCGAGAACAAGGCGTGACTCACAAACATGAAGGAGTCGCGTTGAAGCTTCTTTGCTCGGGCTCGAGTCATTGGTCCTTCTCCAAGTATGATTGACGTGTCTGGAGGTTCCGGAGGTATCCTTGATGGTCCTGCATCAAATATTTTAAAAAATCTATTGACCGAATTTGTACTTAAAACTTATATAAATTTAATTTTCATGATATCTAACCTCCCTTGAGCCAGTAATAATCATATCCAATATTAAATGATTCTGAACCGATTTGAAATTAAAAAACTCAATAAAAAAAACTGGCTCAATTCTACAAATGACATATATATTCATGCCAACCACCACCCCGAATCAACTTAAAATTTCATTAGTTAAAGTTTCAGAGTTTAACTTGTACTTAACAACTTCTAATACACACTTATTTAAATTTTTAAAAATTAATGTTATGAAAAATCAAGCAAGGTACCCACTGCGTTAATGATAAAGATATTTTTTTAGGGAAATTCAGAAAACTATCCGTTAAATATAGACTTTTACACTTAACCACCGGTTAAATATAGACTTTTACACTTAACCACCTGTTAGGAACGAAATTAAAGAAAACCACCCATTAAATGTTTTTTTATTAACAAATCACCACCTATTGTCAATTTCTATTAGGATTATGTAAAATATATATGATATTATAATATTTTACGTTTTATTTAAATTAGAATCTCAAATAAATTTAAAAAATATATTTTACCAAAAAATTTAAAAAATATTATTTAAAAAACTTGGTGTATATATGAACACATTCTCCTATTTTATTCCTAAAAATGGTTATAAATTTTACAAATATCTTATAGTCTTCTTTTTAATCAAAATTAAAATAAGTTTATAAGATTTTTGGTGTATATATGAACGGTCATCCACATTTTATATTCAAAATATAATAATTTATTATCAAAAGAAATAAAAAAATAAGTGGTAAATTTTTCATACGTGGCACAATAATAGAAGGGAAAAAAAAGGCGGGAAATTTTTCATACGTGCCCTAAGCAGCTCATACTTTTGTATTGTTTAGGATATGTTATTTTTGTATATAAAAAATAAAGTGCTATTAAAGATAAATATCTTCCATATATGAAAGAATCTCTATGTAACGGCCCGGGATTATGATTCCCGAGTTACGTTTCGAGGGATAAAACCCCTCGTTAGGATCTTGCGCCCCGAGTACAGGTTGAAGGTTTGAAATTCTATCCTAACATTTTAAAGTGGGATTTCATACCCAAAATTCGAAGGGATCGTTGGAATCCTCGGGGAAATCCCCTGTACCTGTCATAAGTCTAAGCGTGAAAAACCAACAATCATGCAAATAGTAGAATCAAGGTGTAATACAAGAGGTTGACACGGCAGAGCCGAGTCAAAATCAAATCAATACGCGTATTTATCGAAATTTAATATACAATGTTAGTGGAGTTAAACCATTTCTTTGAGATCGCCTAAGAGAGTTCCCACGTCACGGAAACAAGGAATAATCATGCTGCAAAACAAACCTAAAAAAAATGTATGCGGGGCGGTGTCAAATCGAAGCCCTACGCAATATAATCCCAAACAAGCAGACATATACACACGCTAGTCCTAATAAAGATGCTTCTAGATGCAAAGCGGAATATTAACACACTAGCATGGTCCTAAGATCAAGTGCATAAATATAATAAGGCCTTAGCACCGAATACCAAGTGGTATATCCCTCTCCTACCTCCACCCCCTTCCGATAGGGCGGAGACTGGCCAGCTCGTGAATGCATTCCATATAATCGGGTGGCACGCATGCCCAACCCGTATCCACAATAAAGCCCGCAGGCATCTCATAATATAAGGAAGCTCATGACTCGATTGACTCAGGACGGGACCCGATGAGACTAGGTCGTCCTATAACCCTAGCAATGACTCTAGTTACTTCACAGATAACGGCCGTTCTGTTTACAAAAGCAATGAGTAAACGAATGCTCAATCATGAGTGCAATCCTAGCATGATACTACATGGCATGCTTTATTATGAATGCAAGCACCTAGTATGCACATGGCTACAAGCAGGGAGATCTCTTTTCGAATCTGAGTGAGCTCATATAGGAACTCACATGGCTATGCAGAACAGCATAATAGAAGATTCGGCATACACCAATCATAATCACAATTTATCACCTAGATACATATCAGAACACATATATGAGTCTACATCTAGCCACTCAATCACATAAACACACGTCATTCAATAAGTATAACCACATCATAATCATCATCTCATCAAGTTCAACCACTCATCATGTTGCCACATTCCATAAGACCACATCATGTATTCGCCATAGTATATCCGCAATAATAATCCGCATATCACATATATCAAGTTTATCATTTTCATCATATCTCGAAAGCATAAATTAACGATACACAAGTCTAACACTTCATCATGCCATTAGTCAATCACCAATCATGATATTAGTCAACCATTCACATCAACCATGCTAGTTAGTCACCGATCACATAATTCCCGAGTTAGTCCTGAAACCGCTTTAAAATCCGAATCAACTAGTTAGAAATTCCGATCCTTGAAAACGCTCATCAAATTCCTTTTTCAATTTAATCCCGAGGATATACTTTTAAATCTCTAAGTCTCAATAATAATATTATTATATAATATTTTAAATACCATTTTCTTTTAAACACTCTCATAAAATATTTCCAAATCCCTTAAAAATCCCAACCATTTTTTTCTCATAAAATCAGCCCCTTTGAAATTGACAAAACCGACCCCTTTATTTATAAAATCCAAAATCGACCCTCCTTATTCTATTAATTACCAAACCGAGCTCTCATTTTCTTAAACCCCAACCAAATCCCCCATTTCCCAATTTTTCTTAAGACTTCTAGGAATATGTTAGAGCAAGGATTGAACATAAAAAAATCGAGGTTTGAACGGATTCCTCACCCAAGTTCCTTCTTTTCCTTCGGTTTGCTCGTGAAGCTTCATCCGGGCTCCGATTGGACTCGTTCTTGCGCGAGGGTGCCTAGGATTGTTAAATGGTGTTAAAGGTGTGAACTTTGAGTTAGTATGAGGTGGAAGGAGGAAAAAAAACGAGCTGTTACCTTCTTGAATCCGAAAATAGCAAGTTTGAGTCTCCTAGGGCTTCTCGGGGCTTCTCCGGCTTCTCCGGGCTGTTGGGGCTTCTTCTTCCACTTTGAGGACCTCATAGGGAAGCTAAGGGAGATGTTGTTGCTGCTCATGGAGGGAGGAAGAGAAAAGGAGCTTGCTTTGTCTTGCTTTGAGCTCAAGAGGTGGAATGGAGCTCTTTTGGCATGTAATGGACGAGGGAGTTGAAGGGGATGATGAAGTAGGAATGTTGTGGGGAGGAGTTGAGCACGAAATGGTGTGTTAGGGCTGCTGGAATTCTCAGCAATGGAGGAGGAAAAAGGTGAAAGAAAGAAGGAGAAAGGATAAGGTTCCTTGGGAGCTTTTTGGATAAGGCTTGTGTTTGATTTTTGTGTGGTGTGTTGGTTGAGCCAAATCTGATTTTTGAAGAGAAAAAGGAGGCATGGGAGAGGGCTGAAATGGATGGGGCTAAAATGAGGGACATGGAGCTTGTCTCCTTGGCTACTTTGGGTAAGGAGGAAGCTTTGTTGTTGCAGAGGATATCAAGTATGAAATATAATGAAAATAGATCAAACCAGACTTAGGCCCCAGCAAATAAATACAAGACTCCTCCAATGCAGTAAGAGAAAGTCAGGATCAAATCCACGAGGAAGCACGTCAGCAGTTCTTAGGTAGCTGTAAATTCTCACAGGCAAAGCAGCAGAAAGACAGAAACAAGGAAAAGAAACAGAAATAAAAGCAGAAAATAACAAACAAAAGCAAAGAACTAAACTAAGACAGAAAAGACAAAGCAAAGCAACAAATAAAACGAGGACACAGAAGCTACTCGATCTCGAGTAGCTGTCCTCTAGATCGACTAAGGTAAGTCGACAGCAGAAAACAGAAACGAAAGCAAAGCAGCTCGAGGCAGACAAGTGTACTCGATCTCGACAAGAAGGTACTCGAGATCGACCAGAAACTGTAAAGGCAGAAACTTCAGAAATCGACAACAGAACAGAACTCAACTCGACCTAGACGAAGCGTACTCGAGATCGAGTACAACCTACTCGAGATCGACAAGATCTCCTCTATGTCGACAAGAAACAGAAAACTTAAATTGCAAGTTCGAATGCAGAATTTAGAAATTTAACGAAGTAAATCAATATATTAAAAGACTTCCAAGGCCAGGGTTTCAACACCACAACGATAACCATGCAAAGTAACACATAAAGGCACAAAAGATCATGCTTTCCATCAAATAACTTTCGTCATTAACAAATAGGCATATAGAGGCTTTCGCATAAACCCTAATTGTTACTAACCCTTTTTCACATAATTAATCCAAGTTGCATTAAGATCACTTTCGCTTCAATAACACAAACAAGGATCACCTTCAACTCTCGCAAAAGAATCATGCTTATAGGGATAGAAGATGAATTGCATAACAAAATCTGACCTTTATCGCGTTATCTCACATGGCCACCGTCGGGCTCACCCCAGCCCCAGAAGTGGGTGGACTACTCACGCCTCATCGCAATAGCAGACATTGATTGATGAAAAGAACTAAATTGCATTAAAACTAAATTCCAAAGCCTTTACAATCCTGGCAATCAACTTTCGCAGAAAGCCAAAACCTTAAAAACCTTAGAACTCCTAAACTTCTCTGTGTAACTAACTAATTGCCTCTGACTTGGAATAAGATTCCCTAATGCTCAGCCCCCAGGGCTTTATTTATAGCCTTCACTCCCTAGCTAATCTAGGAAAGAAGATATCTATCTCTATCTAAAATTATATCTAAAACTTGAAAGGATAAATAAAATGTTTTATGGAAATAAATCTAAAAGGAAAAGATAAAACTAAATAGGTAAGTCTTCATGTCTTGATAGATCTTGTCTCCTTGATGATAGAACTTGATGGAATCGGATAGAATTTCCGGCCAAATCGACTCCTTCGCGCCCAAGGAATCTCAATTCTACTCGGACAGGTCTCGTCGAGAAGTTTCTGGAAACGGCTCTACTCGATCTCGACCACGGCTCGTCGACCTCGAGTAGGGTGGTTCGTCGACTGGACTTCCTCGGCTAGATCTGCTCGATGTGCTCGGACTTGGCTCACTGGGCTCTCGTCGATCTCGACAAAACCTTCGTCGACCTCGAGTAGACTGGCTTGTCGACTAGGTCTTCTCGAGTTGCTCTACTCGATGGACTCCGGATCTAGACTCAGGCGCTCGTCGACCTCGACAAAGGGTCCTCGAGATCGACTAGAGCGGTGTCCTTCCTTTCCGCTTCCGCGAGTTGCCTCTTCCGCTGGCAGCGAGTTTTTCTGCGGCAGCGAGCGGTCCGCTGTAGCGAGTCTAGTCGCTGGCAGCGAGTGCTGCCTGGTCGTCCTCGGCTCCGTCCTCGGCTTCTCTCCTTGTCGACTCCGGGTGTGGCGTCTGGGCTTCGTCGATCTCGACTAGGGCTTGTCGAGATCGAGTAGACTTCCGGAGCTCGGGTTGGTCTGGCTCTCGATCAGGCTTTGTCGACAAGGCTGTGCTCGGACATGCTCATCTATGTCGAGTAGGGCCCACTCGAGATCGAGTAGCCTTGACTTTCAGCTTGGTTCCGCTGCTTTGACCTTGGACTTCTGTAGTGGTTTTCCGAGCTTTTCCGACCTTCTGTAGAATTGCTGTAAAATGCCTCGATTTCTGCGAATTAAACAGAAACTGGTGTAGATTCCATAATTTTGGAAAATAAACATAAACTACATAGATTCTGTACTATCTAAGCCCAAATGAATGCAATGTATACAGAAATCGATATAAAAGTTACTGTAAAACATGGCAGATTTAGCTCACAACAAGCTTCCTTTGTATTTCAAATTGGCTCCATGGGGACCATTGTAGGGCTGAGATTTCGGATCCCCATGGGAGAATGAGACAAGATGTGGTCCCGAAAGCGATAGTTTGAATTTCCGACGCTAGATCCCGATGTTAGTTTCCCAAATCCCGCTCTTTCCTTCGTGAAATTAGAATTTAAAATCTGAGAATCGAGGTTGCCATGTTAGTTCTCAAAATTTTATTTAGGTCGAAAATCCTCTTTGAGAGTTCTAAAATCCAAATTGGCGAGTTTTCCGTTCAATTCCGCTTTTAAATTCATTTTGTTTTTCCTTTTTCCGAAAAACTAAGATTTAAAAATCCGAGCCTTTACATCATCCACCTCTAAAAACAAGTCTCGTCCCCGAGACTAAAACCAAAACAAAGTAGGGGATGAAGTTTGAAATTGATTAGTCCAAGGACCATGTCCAAGGATCTTGTAATCATCTCGGTTGCGTCTTCCGGGATTCTCACAACACCCTAGTCACGGTCGTGACATCTCCGATCGGCCTTGACAAGTATGCAATAAGCGCCCCTATCACATCCCTGCTTCGACTTTTCGGAAGTACCACAACTCTAAAAGTTCTACAATATCATTACTAGGTCTTAGCAAGCGCCCTCATAAAATGTCTGTATCCACTTCGTGAAGTATTATAGAGTTGCTCGGGTTTGAAAAGTTCAAGCAGATTCCGCAATTGAAAAAGATTGGCCTCCAAATCGTGGAAATTTCCGATCGCGCTCGGTCTCTCAAAATCCAAGTTAGTCCTTTTTAAACATTATTCAAGATCCCTTAAACCCGATGTTAGTCAAGCAAGTTTCAATTTCAGAAGGCGGAATCATCCACCTCTAAGGGCTAATCTCATATATCCTTCCTAAGTTCAAAGTCAGAATCAAATTTCATCAATCTAGGTCTAGCATCCTAGCAATTCCTATCAAATGAATCATATAACGTAACAATTATACAACATAGTAATCGTATCACACATTCATAAATAGATTATATTCATGTCAAGGATAGTCATATACCATAACGGATCTAGCATAGTATCGTACATAGAAGGATTCATCTTATCACAAAAGTTTCACATCATATCAATAAGATAAGCACATCATACTTACGCTAACTACCAAGCATTATCACATTAAAGGCAACCAAGTACTTCCGCACACTAGCGTTTCATCAAGTTCAGGGGATTACTATGTTAGTATTAACAGTTCGCTATTGTCTATGTCAACACATCAGGGAATCACATCGTCTATAGCATAGAATTTGCAGAACATCGGCCCCAAGTATAATGAATAACACTAAGCCATATCCTCAAGAGAAACTGCTTATGACCACCAACCACAACAAGACACGACCACTACTCCTTATCTTCTCGCATCAAGATCAACCTCATCAGGGTCTACCAACTCAATCCGACACTAGTTCGATCTAATTACCATTGCATCCCGCTCACATACAACTCTCTAGCCTAATAACTATCCGCAAATCAAGGCCTACATCCCAAGCCAATTTCTAGGCACCCCAACTCTTATGCAATCAAGCCATCTAATGATCAATCTAATACCCAATCTCAACCATCTAAAACCATATCTCGGAGTTCCCAATCACGCAATTCCTTATCCCGACAAGCTTAACATCTCGACCAACTGCCAAGACTCTCTATAAAGCACACCCTCATCCTAGGGGTCCTCTACCATTCCCATCTTTAACTTCTAAGAGTGAACCGCTCTGACGATCGAACTAGAAGCTTCTTAAAAATCTCGCTTACTCTTTCTAGGCTCTCAAGACTCTACCTGACCATCATCTCCCAAAGACACATCTCGAATCACTTTCTAACCTGATCATACTTCCTGCACTACTTACCACTCTCACTAATCATCCACCTCTAAGAATCCAACTCATACTGACCATCTCACACCTGTCGCTCCCGATCAACTCTAACCCTGAAACCCATCTAGTGCTACTCTCAACCACGAATCACCAAGACCCTCATCACCAGCGTCTATCCTCAAAGACCAACCACTGAGTCTACCTACTCATCCCATTCCGAAACTCACGAAACTTGAACCACTCATGACTTATCAAGCTGGCCTACTCTAGATCCTCTTCCCAGCATTTTCCAAAACTACCTCAGCTACCATTCCTTAATTACGACGTCTTATGCCTAAGGCCCTTATCTATCGACCATTCCTCTCAATGAAACCTCATGTACCGACCATCACTTCCTCAGAATTCCTATGACATCCCATCCAAACTTTCCCAAGTATCGCAATCTCGCCACACCTACTAAAATCCTTCATCCCCTAGCGCTCTAAATGCCTTCCGCCTTGCCTAGTTCCCAATTTTAAGCTCCGAATCTCCCTATCTCAACCTCAAGGACACAATCTTACCAGAAATCTCAACGACATCCTTATCTAGCTACCAACCTTTCCTCGGAGACTCGTCTCACATCCTCAATACCTCGATAGACAAAATAACCTCCACTCATAAATCCTTATTCATTCCCTATGCTAAAACCGTCCAACAATGCATCTAGAAATCCTTCACTCGTGAATTCTCCAAACACTACCAATTCTATTTGAACAATCCACAACTACTCATCACACGTAGAATTCTTATATGAAAAACCTAATATCCAAGATCGGTAATTTTCCAAGCACCCTCATACTATTCTTCCTTAGCGATTCCCCAACTTCAACCTTTACCGAAACTGCTCCTAATCATCGCAAATACAGCCTAGTCCCAAATCTACGATTCCTTAGACATTCCTTAACCGATCATCCTCAACGTCGCCCACCATCCGCTCCTAGACTATCTAGACACTCTCTCTTAGCACACTAACTCGTCTATCAACACATCCCTTCAAGAATCCTCCCAATCCACTCCTAACTCACTCATCCACCTCTAGAACTACACTACCCGCACACGCTATTGCCCCACACTACCTCTAACGAAGACCTTTCCCTCGAAATTTCTCCATACTACTCTATTTCTCACCTATAACCTCCTCACCTAAGACCTACCTGGAAGGTCAACTTTACTCGCTCTCTACTATCTCCGACAAATCCCAACTCACTCGGCTCTACTCTTGCTGACATATCTTTCCTGCACCCCATCTCACACAACCATTGACCTAGTCCGAAAACCTCAATTGCTACCTACTACTTTCCGACCTGTCTCACCGAAGAATCTCATGACTCAATCTCAAGAGGAAAACACCACCACCTATATGACCCATAACCAATTTACTAGTAGGTCAGTACATATAAGCATAAAGGCATATCATCACATACAAAAGTTAGTCAGGCAATCATTCACTACCAGCTCAGCATATCAGTCATCACAGATCCATTTAGTTAGTTCCAAGCCTATCGCACGACACCGATTCCAATTCGCATAGGAGAGAACGTCATTCCTGGAATCATCTAGGAGGATTACGTCTGCAACCACCATCTTCGAAAGGTGTCCGTCCTTTGGTGACGCCGATCCTAGGGTCCATGGGTCATGGGCCCACCATGCTTCCGTTGCACCACTCTGATGCCATTCGATCGCTCGTTTTTTCTTCTATGTCGACGTCCATCAAGGGGATCACGAGGGGTTATAAGTCACGGGGATAGGGAAGGGAAAGGGATGACAACACGACTTCCTTAAGGATTCAGACACAAACCATGACTAGAAATGATGAGACTCAAGACAAGACGCGGACCCGAGAGTTACAACAATGCCCTTAGGGTATCCTATAAGGTTACAAGTGCGACGAGCAAATACATGGCAATCATGAAATATCTCAATCATATCATTCCACACTAGCATGTACCTATTAAAAGGAATATCGTTCTATGCATCCATAACATGTTCACATAATTAGCTTTACATGCATGCGTAACAGGCTAAAACTTATCATCTCATGCACTAACCATGCTTGACATATTAAGATCATGTATGCACGAACCGACAATAGACATATGCAACATAAGTTATATATGATATATCGAGCATTATAGGATATCACATGTATGATTCATTACTCACTTTAAGTGTACACATAAGGAGGTCAAAACAATGTGGGTTCCAAGTAAGGATCTTAAGATGCATTCTAATAATCGTGTCAGGGGATATGGTAATGTCATATGGGCATAGCAACTATCACATCAAATACAACCATGTTCATATAACAAGGCAAGTATGGCACATAATCATGCGAGGGCCTATAATTGGGAGACATCTGTCCTACATGATACTAGCAACATTGATCAAGCATGTACACAGTCAACAAGGTCCAATTAGATCAATTTAGCATGCTAAGACATTCATTTCTCATATTAAACATACAAAGAGGGTTGACCACACTATCATGGACCTAATTCATAGGGAGACAATAATCACGAGAATTCCATACATACGACACATACATCCACTCATAAGTTCAATCATACAAGATATCAGGCAAATCATGCTGAAATACACTAATACACAATGTCATGTAGTCATAAAGAGGGCTACTATTATAACGAAATAGAATTCTCCAAAGGAAATCACCGACTCACCACCCCATTTCCCCGTAGAACGCTAGTATGACTCGCTCGGTAGGGCACAAGGACATTCACGCTGTTCCCAAGAGGTGAGGGTAGAACTCGTGTTTAGACTGTTGTGGAAAGAAGACATGGCTGACCATTATGAGGATCAAAAGGGGTGACTCCATGAGACAACTCATTCCTAACTCAAAACTACTTCAGTCATCACTCCCACTAACACACTCACGTAGCCCTCACATCCGACACGATTTCCGAAGGCAATTAGTTAACCAACCCAAATTTCCCATGGAAGACACCAACCTCCGGTACAAGACTCGATAGAAGCATAGATGGTGGGGTACCAAACAAGACTCGAAACGGAGAGAGCGGATGCTCTTCGACCCTTGCTAACATGCCTAAATGTCTTGGTGGGACGGTTGACGGAGCCAAAATCATCAGGGGTTTGAATTATGGAAGAGATATTCCGACAAGATAGGAGTTCCAATGACATAAGAACAAGGTATTCTCCCGCTATCCCGTTTGCACAGTTATTCAATACATGATTCAAGTCAAGGCATACTGATTAGTTCTCTACCCTAAGCACAATAGCACTCAGCATGGAGCAATCAACGATCAAGCTATCCTATGGGCCGCCCTTCGAGGGGCGACTAACCTGAGGGGCAAAACCTCACGGTCTCTAACCTAACTCGCCACTCCAGCCACTACGACGCAAAGCCTTGGAGTCTTGTAGGCCCATCTGTTAAGAAAAAGCTATATTTTTGCCTACTCGTTCCCAACTACATCCAATAGGGATGGTCTAACGCCTTTACTACCCCTTCGTTTCCCTTTGTTTGATTACCGGATTTATAGAGTCAAGTTCGTATTTAGTCCATTTGAGTTAGCCATATTAAATTCATTTTTCCCTTTCTAAAACATTTTGGAAAACCATTTGAAAACCTTGGGCCATTTTCAAAACCACTTCAACCTATCATACTCGGTTTGCACAACCTCAGCTCTGATACCATCTTTGTAACGGCCCGGGATTATGATTCCCGAGTTACGTTTCGAGGGATAAAACCCCTCTTTAGGATCTTGCGCCCCGAGTACAGGTTGAAGGTTTGAAATTCTATCCTAACATTTTAAAGTGGGATTTCATACCCAAAATTCGAAGGGATCGTTGGAATCCCCGGGGAAGTCCCCTGTACCTGTCATAAGTCTAAGCGTGAAAAACCAACAATCATGCAAATAGTAGAATCAAGGTGTAATACAAGAGGTTGACACGGCAGAGCCGAGTCAAAATCAAATCAATACGCGTATTTATCGAAATTTAATATACAATGTTAGTGGAGTTAAACCATTTCTTTGAGATCGCCTAAGAGAGTTCCCACGTCACGGAAACAAGGAATAATCATGCTGCAAAACAAACCTAAAAAAAATGTATGCGGGGCGGTGTCAGATCGAAGCCCTACGCAATATAATCCCAAACAAGCAGACATATACACACGCTAGTCCTAATAAAGATGCTTCTAGATGCAAAGCGGAATATTAACACACTAGCATGGTCCTAAGATCAAGTGCATAAATATAATAAGGCCTTAGCACCGAATACCAAGTGGTATATCCCTCTCCTACCTCCACCCCCTTCCGATAGGGCGGAGACTGGCCAGCTCGTGAATGCATTCCATATAATCGGGTGGCACGCATGCCCAACCCGTATCCACAATAAAGCCCGCAGGCATCTCATAATATAAGGAAGCTCATGACTCGATTGACTCAGGACGGGACCCGATGAGACTAGGTCGTCCTATAACCCTAGCAATGACTCTAGTTACTTCACAGATAACGGCCGTTCTGTTTACAAAAGCAATGAGTAAACGAATGCTCAATCATGAGTGCAATCCTAGCATGATACTACATGGCATGCTTTATTATGAATGCAAGCACCTAGTATGCACATGGCTACAAGCAGGGAGATCTCTTTTCGAATCTGAGTGAGCTCATATAGGAACTCACATGGCTATGCAGAACAGCATAATAGAAGATTCGGCATACACCAATCATAATCACAATTTATCACCTAGATACATATCAGAACACATATATGAGTCTACATCTAGCCACTCAATCACATAAACACACGTCATTCAATAAGTATAACCACATCATAATCATCATCTCATCAAGTTCAACCACTCATCATGTTGCCACATTCCATAAGACCACATCATGTATTCGCCATAGTATATCCGCAATAATAATCCGCATATCACATATATCAAGTTTATCATTTTCATCATATCTCGAAAGCATAAATTAACGATACACAAGTCTAACACTTCATCATGCCATTAGTCAATCACCAATCATGATATTAGTCAACCATTCACATCAACCATGCTAGTTAGTCACCGATCACATAATTCCCGAGTTAGTCCTGAAACCGCTTTAAAATCCGAATCAACTAGTTAGAAATTCCGATCCTTGAAAACGCTCATCAAATTCCTTTTTCAATTTAATCCCGAGGATATACTTTTAAATCTCTAAGTCTCAATAATAATATTATTATATAATATTTTAAATACCATTTTCTTTTAAACACTCTCATAAAATATTTCCAAATCCCTTAAAAATCCCAACCATTTTTTTCTCATAAAATCAGCCCCTTTGAAATTGACAAAACCGACCCCTTTATTTATAAAATCCAAAATCGACCCTCCTTATTCTATTAATTACCAAACCGAGCTCTCATTTTCTTAAACCCCAACCAAATCCCCCATTTCCCAATTTTTCTTAAGACTTCTAGGAATATGTTAGAGCAAGGATTGAACATAAAAAAATCGAGGTTTGAACGGATTCCTCACCCAAGTTCCTTCTTTTCCTTCGGTTTGCTCGTGAAGCTTCATCCGGGCTCCGATTGGACTCGTTCTTGCGCGAGGGTGCCTAGGATTGTTAAATGGTGTTAAAGGTGTGAACTTTGAGTTAGTATGAGGTGGAAGGAGGAAAAAAAACGAGCTGTTACCTTCTTGAATCCGAAAATAGCAAGTTTGAGTCTCCTAGGGCTTCTCGGGGCTTCTCCGGCTTCTCCGGGCTGTTGGGGCTTCTTCTTCCACTTTGAGGACCTCATAGGGAAGCTAAGGGAGATGTTGTTGCTGCTCATGGAGGGAGGAAGAGAAAAGGAGCTTGCTTTGTCTTGCTTTGAGCTCAAGAGGTGGAATGAAGCTCTTTTGGCATGTAATGGACGAGGGAGTTGAAGGGGATGATGAAGTAGGAATGTTGTGGGGAGGAGTTGAGCACGAAATGGTGTGTTAGGGCTGCTGGAATTCTCAGCAATGGAGGAGGAAAAAGGTGAAAGAAAGAAGGAGAAAGGATAAGGTTCCTTGGGAGCTTTTTGGATAAGGCTTGTGTTTGATTTTTGTGTGGTGTGTTGGTTGAGCCAAATCTGATTTTTGAAGAGAAAAAGGAGGCATGGGAGAGGGCTGAAATGGATGGGGCTAAAATGAGGGACATGGAGCTTGTCTCCTTGGCTACTTTGGGTAAGGAGGAAGCTTCCTTTGTATTTCAAATTGGCTCCATGGGGACCATTGTAGGGCTGAGATTTCGGATCCCCATGGGAGAATGAGACAAGATGTGGTCCCGAAAGCGATAGTTTGAATTTCCGACGCTTGATCCCGATGTTAGTTTCCCAAATCCCGCTCTTTCCTTCGCGAAATTAGAATTTAAAATCTGAGAATCGAGGTTGCCATGTTAGTTCTCAAAATTTTATTTAGGTCGAAAATCCTCTTTGAGAGTTCTAAAATCCAAATTGGCGAGTTTTCCGTTCAATTCCGCTTTTAAATTCATTTTGTTTTTCCTTTTTCCGAAAAACTAAGATTTAAAAATCCGAGCCTTTACACTCTAAAATTAGTTTGAATATAAAATGTGTTAATTTTGTCTCAAATTCTTATAAAAGATCTTCATTTATAACTTAAATATATTTGTCTTTAATACACCATTTTAAATTTGAACAAAAATATGAACCTAATAAGCAGAATTTTATTTATCATAAAAACTTATTTCAAAATATTTAAAGTCAAACAAATGTGAATCAAGAGGTCATTGCCCTTTTGTACTTTGATAATGAAACACCTAGATTTTTTTATGAAGAGGTATGTTATAATTTTCAATTAAAAATATTTTAATCCAATCATCTTTGAAATTTAATATCTTTGACTTAATCATAGTTTTTTTTAATCATGTTTAATTTAAAAATTACATAAAAACGATACTTCTTTCAAGTATCACAAATTCACAATACTTGTTCTTCTAATCATACTTATCTTTTTAGCAATTTTTTTTTTCAATACAACAAATTAATAAGGTAAAAATCAACCTTGCCAATGAACAACGTAAAAAGATATTAGAAGTTGAAGAATTAATAAGACATTGTTGGAAATAAAAACTAATATATAGGAAAATGGAAAAAAAATTAGAATGTTTAGACATTACATATATTTAGAATGTTAAGTGTTCTGATACAAATAGAGTAAAAATTAAAAGACCGTTCAAATAGAGTAAAAAAGCATTACAATATGTAATCAAACATATTAATTCATAATTGTACTTTTAAGTGGAGAAAAAAATATATAGATTAAAATGTGACTTATACCTACATACAAAACTTAAGAAAATACGAAGTACTAATTAACTGAAAAAAATTAGAATATATTAAAATGACTCCTATAGTTAAATTATTTTAATATAGTTGAAAAAAAATTGACAAACCCAAAATGGACCTAATTTGACCCAAAACAAATTGAAACCCGGGTTCGAGTCAACCCGGATATATGCAAGACCCATTTTACCCAGAACTCGAAATGATCCGATCTAAATCCAATCCGAATGATCCGATATTAACATGTCTAGGTAGCGACATGTGGCAGAAGTTGATATTGTTACTATTGTATATGAGATAAGATGTATATGACTAATATTATAAGTATTATACAATTTGTTCTAATTCAAAGCAAAGGATCGGAATATAATATATTAGATTATTGAGGAAAAAAGATTAAAAAATGAGTTAGCTAGGTTAGGAATGTTATTGGGAAAAAATCAATCTAATGCTACATATTTTAGGAACCAAAATTATAATATTGATACTCTTGCCAAAAAAGAAGCAAACTATCTGTTTAAAAAAAACTAACATTATCTAATAATATACATTTGGCATTAATATAAAATATTATATAATTGCTAAATATTTGAGCAGGAAAATTTTACACCAGAAGTATTTCTGTTTAATATTATACGGAGTATATGATTGTATAAAATAAGATACACATAACTATATATATGTTACATTTTATTATTGAAAAACGAATGATTAAAAAATGTGTTAACGAGCTAATTAGGATGTTAATGGTTGGAAAAAAAATCAAGCGTATGCCACATATTTAGGGGAAAAATTACAATATTGATATTCTTGCCAAGAAAAAAAAAGAAAGAAGAAGATTGTGTTATTGGCTACACATTTGAGCGAGAAATTTTTTCACCAGGAGTTGCCACGTGTCCTAAACAGGTTCTGCTTTAGTATTGTTTATGATTAAATATTAGATATTAGATATATTATTTATTGGCCAAAAAGACAAATGAGTATTGACTAAACCAATATTGGAAACATCTGTTAGAATATAAAAAAGAGCGCCAACCAATTGACAAAAAACAAACAAGAAAATCATATTATCATCATCCGCGGTCAAAGGTCCTATAAACTCACTCAAATACGTTCATCCGCGGATGAAAAAGAGCAGACACGTGGCAACCATGCCCACACCCCACGAGTATAACACGTGTTGAATGTTGAAAACCACGTGGCACAACACACAAGGATGTCCAGGATCTATAAATAGGAGAAACCGCATAAGAAGATGGGGACTTTTTGGAGAGGAGGGAGAGAGGAGGGCGGATCTCGGAACGGTGAACTCAGAGGAAGAAAGAACAAGAACTGATCATACGCGTGGGAAAAGAACATGTAGAATAGAAAAATCTGTACTGTTCACTGCACCGAACTCCGCGGACGAAAACCGTGTTCGTCTTTAGTGTAAATTTCTATTAAGGAAAAGACTATCATTAATAGATTTCAAGACATACAAAGAACGACAGGTAAACGAACCAAGTTTCCAAATTGTCCAGAAAAAACTCGATAAGGGAACAGTCCTTCATCTTTAGCTTAGGTTGACTTCCCGCGGCACAGGTTGGGCCGCGTCGATTCTTTCGTCGCGGGTCAGGTAAGTCCGTTAAGAAGTTTAGTCATTTCGATAGGACGGTTCCCGGGCCCCACTAAAAATGGTGGCCTCCATAGATCGTGGCTTTTTCACTGGCGCCGTCTGTGGGAACCCCCTCACACTAAGGGGTTTCCTTTTTAAGAATAGACAAAAATCCTCAAACCTTTGAGAAAGTTGAGGTCCGCATCTAAAGTTATAAATACAAGTTTTTAGATATCTAACATCGAACTTTCTTAAAACGACAGATTCACGACATAAAGAAGATGCGTGATAGCCAGAACAATCCAACCCAGGACATGAGTCAAGGGGTTCACCAAGATCAAGAGGCCTCTAGCATGTATATCCCGATAACACCGCCAACAAATCCTGATGGTGAGATGGGAGGACAAAACCTCGGAACTCCTCCCCATCATTACGGCTATCAGTATGGAATGGACGGAGGATTCATCCCGCAGAACTTCTGGTATTATGAAGCGCGGCACGAACAACCTAACCCTTTTCAACAGGAGCAGTCTCAGTACTTTTATTATGATCAGTGGGGGTAGAATCCGCGTCAACAAGAGAATTATCGACCAGAAGAACAGTATGGGAATTTCGATAGACGTAACACTGCATATGATAATCCCAGCAACTGGAACTACGGTTTTCAGAATCAGGAAATACCGCACCAGACATGGCAGAATGATCACTGGCACCGAGAGAATAAATAAAGACGCGGGGACAAATCAACGGACGTTTCCACTTCTACAAAATCTGACTCTGTAGAAAAAAGAAACGAAAATGCACCAACGGGCTTCCCATCAGTGTTTACTCAAGAGATTTGTTCCGTGACAGTACCAAAGCGGTGGAGAGATGTGAACCTCATGAAATACGATGGAACAACTGATCCTGAAGACCATCTTTGTCATTTTGCTACTACAATGGGGATAAACGAGTATAATGATGCCATGTTGTGCAGAACATTCCCTTCAACCTTGACGAAGATTGCGCTAACTTGGTTCACAAACCTTCCAAATGGGTCCGTGACCAATTTTGCCCAGAAGTCCCACATCTTCACGTCCCACTTTGGGAGTGCGCAATCAAGAAAGAAGACTATGCTCGACCTGAATTCCATCAGACAAGGAGCTGGGGAATCCTTGGGGCACTTTTTCACTCGATTTACCAGCATGGTAGTTCAGATCCCCAACTTCAGTCATGAATCGGCTATCATCATACTCATGGGCAATTTAGCTGAGGGAGATTTCAAGACATACTTGTTTCGGAAAAAGCCAACTAGTTACGATGACTTAAGAGAGCGGGTTTCAAGACAGATTGAAGCAGAAGAAGTAGCCGCGTCCAGCTCCAAAGCAAACACTGGGAATCTAGGTCTTTTTGGGAAATTGGCTGGAAAATTCAGAAAAGAAAAAGCCAAGCTTCCTAGACATCCTTCAGAAGCAATAGATTTCCATCCCCGCCGTGACGAAGTGCATATGAACTTAGAAAGGGGACAAGGATCTCGCCATGGAGAAAATCATCCGCGTTCTTATCATCCAAGAGAAAGTCGACATGGAAACCGTGATATGAGATCTCCACCTAGAAGGGAGAATCGACCCGATCACAGACCTCGATGGGAGGACCGGAATCCTAGGTTTAACGAATCTCGTAATCCACAGGAACGATTTGATAGGCAACAAGATCAGCGAAGAGATCTCCCAATCCACAACCGAGGAAGAGGGAGAGGAAGAAGAGGACGCGGAGGAAGGTACAATTATACGCCTGCAGTCCAGAGATCTGTCAACCAGAGAGAAGCTCAAAGGACAGAAGCGGGTCAAATACCAGAACCAGAGGGTTTCATCAACACCCTCGCAAGAGGTTTGTCTATGGCCGGGTCCAGTAGACAGGAGAAAAGAAATTATGAAAGAGAAGGAAGACAGCCACCATCCGCGTCAAGTAGAAGAATTTCTCTCACTCAACATGAGAATATTTCCTTCACTCCAAAGGACGCCGAGGAAGTAAGAATGCCGCACTCAGACCCGTTGGTCATTCACGCGCAGATAGCTGCCAAGACAGTAAAGAGAGTATTTATTGATACTGGATCTTCTGTTGACATCTTATCATAGGAGGCCTTTTCTCAAATGGGAATCTCTACGGCTTCATTGAAACCGTATTCAGGAACGCTAATCACATTTTCGGGAGGAGAAGTACAAGTGGCAGGTACAATCGAGCTTACAGTTGTTTTGGGGACGTCCCCAAACAGGCGTATGGAAAATATTGTGTTCACAGTGGTAAAGATTCCCACTGTGTACAATGCTTTGTTGGGCCGCGTCTCACTCTATAAATTCCAAATGGTAGTTTCAATCTACCACTTTTTAGGAAAAATCCCTTTGCTTGGAGGAGGAATTGGCGAGATTCGCGGACAACAACCAGAAAGTAGAAGCTGTTATTTAACCTCCATCAAGAAGAATAAGGAAGTGATGTGTATAAGTGAGAATTGTGAATCCGTGGTCGGAGACAATGACTCAGCCGAACTTTCAGAAGTTGAACTAGAGGTCAGGCCGACAGAAGTTAAGGTACCTACCGCGGACGAGAGAATTGCATTTACACCCTTCCTAAACCCAGAGGAGAAAGTCTACTTGGGACAAGCATTGGAGACAGCAGAAAGAGTTAGAGTCTTAGAAATCATAGCTAGGTCGAGAGACTTTTTGCATGGAATCCTCGAGACCTGCTAGGTGTCCCATCCGCGATAGCTTTACATACCTTGAGGATTCGTCCAGGAATGAAACCCATAGTACAAAAGAGGAGAAAAATGGCTCCGAAAAAAGCTGCCGCGACGAAAGAGGAAACTGATAAGCTTTTAGAAGCAGGCTTCATAGAGGAGGTGGAAGACTCTGAATGGCTCTCGAATGTAGTTCTGGTGAAGAAATCTAATGGGAAGTGGAGAATGTGCATTGATTTTACTGATCTTAAGAAATCCTGCCCGAAAGACAGTTATCCACTACCATCCATAGATGAACTCGTCGATGGAACCGCGGGAAATAAAGTCCTTAGTTTTCTAGATGCTTACTCAGGATATAATCAGATAAACCTGAACCCTTCAGACAAGAAAGCTACAACTTTCATCACCAATCAGGGGATTTTTTGTTACCGCGTCATGCCTTTCAGACTCAGGAATGCTGGAGCGACATTTCAGAGAACAGTTGACCGGATCTTTCGTAATCAAATTGGCAGGAATGTATCGATTTATGTTGATGATATCGTAGTCAAAAGTGAAAGAGCAGAAGATCACGCATCGGATCTACAAGAGACTTTTGATTCTCTTCGAAAAGGAGGTTTGAATTTGAACGCGGAAAAGTGTGTCTTCGGGGTTGATTCTGGAAAATTCCTCGGTTTTATGGTTAGCCATAGAGGAATTGATGTAAATCCTGAAAAAGTCACAGTAATTCAGAATCTTCAACCGCCGAGAACGATTAAAGAGTTACAATCTTTAAATGGAGCGGTAAACTATTTGAGCCGTTTTTGCTCCTGCTTGGTGGATAAGTCATTACCTTTCTTTGCTCTGCTCAAGAAAAAGGGGCCGATACGGTGGACTCCCGAATTACAGGAAGCTTTTGGAAACTTGAAACTTTTTCTGTCATCGCTTCCTACCCTTCATCAACCTGAGAGGCAAGAGGTCCTCCATCTGTATTTATCAGTAAAAAGTGTCACCATCAGTGCAGTCTTGACGCGAGAAGAAAAATTCCCTGTCTACTACATCAGTCGTGTTCTGCAGGACGCTGAGACAAGATATGAACCAGTAGAGAAAATGATTCTGTGCTTAATATTCGCGGCAAGAAGGTTGAGGCCTTATTTCCAGGACCATCCTATCCGAGTTATGACGGATTTGCCGATGCGACAAATCCTCCACTCACCATGTTTGTCAGGAAGAATGATGAAGTGGGCAGTCGAACTCACAGAATTTGAAATAGAATATACCCCGCGGAAAGCAACCCTCGCTCAGGCTCTAGCTGATTTCATCAGTGAAACAAGTTTCGAATTGAGTACTCAAATAGAAAGAAGTGAGTGGACACTCAGAGTAGATGGTGCAACTAATAATGATGGGTGCGGAGCAGGGGTTACATTAACAGCACCTGATGAACGGCAGTACAATTATGCTTATAAGTTGGACTTCCAGGCTACAAATAATGAAGCCGAATACGAAGCCCTGCTAGCTGGACTAGAGATAGCTTTGATTAAGGGTGCCAGGCAGGTATCAGTTTACACTGATTCAGAAGTAGTGACGCGGCAAATAACAGAGGAATATGAAGCAAGAACTGGATTAATGCCTGATTATCAGAGAAAGGCACGGGCACTATCCAAGGCTTTCTTAAGTTTTTGTTTAACAGCTGTTCCCAGGGATGATAACCAGCAGGCAGACGCGTTAGCACGGTTGGGAGCTGTAATGCCTGAGGAAGTAGCAAGAGAAGTGGTTCTTGAAAGGATGAGCAACCGAAGACTTATTCAAGAAGTCTATCAGGTACAAGAAATTGAGATGGAAGACTGGAGAGCACCGATCACGGACTATTTGGGCAAGGGTATTCTACCTGAAGAAAGAACGGCCGCTAAGAAGATACTTGTTAAATCCTCTCGATTCACCATCAGAGAAGGAAAGCTGTACAAAAGGGGGTATTGTCTGCCAGACTTATTGTGCATATCATCAAAAGAAGAAAGTCTTGTAGTAGAAGAATTGCATGATGGAGTTTGCTCACATCACCAAGGGTGGAGGGCTGTCGTGGCCAAAGCAACCAGGCTAGGATATTATTGGCCAACCATGAAGCATGACGTTCAAAGTTATATCCAGAAATGTGATGCGTGTCAAAGGTTTGGAAACTTGAATCACCGCCCTTCTGAGACAATGAAGAGTATAACCGGTGCTTGCCTATTTTCCGTCTGGGGAATGGACATTCTAGGTCCATTTCCCACTGCTCCTGGTCAGTTAAAATATGTTTTGGTCTTGGTGGATTATTTCACGAAATGGGTGGAGGCCGAAGCGATGGGATTGATTACCGCGGAAAAGGTGAGGAAATTCCTATGGAAGAATATTGCTTGCCGCTTTGGAGTACCTGACTCAATAATTACAGATCATGGACCACAATTTGATTGTGAAACAATCAGAGATTTCTGCGTCGGCCTTGGTATCAATCTTAAAATCTCATCTGTGGCTCATCCGCAGACAAACGGACAGGCAGAAACGACCAATCGACAACTGTTGTATGGAATACAGAAAAACTTGGCAACACAGCGAAAGGAAGGTGGGCGGAACTTTTACCTCTGGTACTTTGGTCCTACCGCACGTCAGCAAAGACTCCGACTGGGGAAACCCCGTTTTCTTTAGTCTTTGGTGTGGACGCGGTTATTCCAATTGAGAGATTGATTCCTTCGGCTTGAATAATGGCATACGATCAAGACACCAATGACGAAGCATTGGAATTCGAGCTCCATCTCATTGAGGAGCGCAGAATGACGGCAGCTTTAAAAGAACAAGAATACAAGAGGAGACTCTCCAAGTATCGAGATAGACGAGTCTTTCCGCGGCATCTCAAGGAGGGGGATTTGGTGCTACGCCAAGCTACTTCTGGAGGAAAACTAAACCCTAACTGGGAAGGGCCTTATGTGATCATTAAAGAAGTTCAAGAAGGCGCATACAAACTCAGCACCCCTGAAGGTATCATTCTAAATAAGACCTGGAACGCGGACAATCTAAAAAAGTACTTTGTGTAATCACCAAGTAGCTACATGAATATAAAATTTAGTCGCCCCCCGCAAAAGTGAAATAATGCGGTTAGAGGGCGCTTTTTTATCGCGACTTGCATCTAAGTAATTTTATAATAAGACCTAAGACGCTGGAGCTTGGCTCCGCGTCAGGCCTCTGATTGAATCTGCATTCTCAGAGATGGTATTTCGTATAAAGACCTAAGACGCTAGAGCTTGGCTCCGCGTCAGGCCTCTGATTGAATCTGCATTCTCAAAGATGGTATTTCGTATAAAGACCTAAGACGCTGGAGCTTGGCTCCGCGTCAGGCCTCTGATTGAATCTGCATTCTCAGAGATGGTATTTCGTATAAAGACCTAAGACGCTGGAGCTTGGCTCCGCGTCAGGCCTCTGATTGAATCTGCATTCTCAGAGATAATACTTCGTAGAAAAAGTTAAGACGCTGGAGCTTGGCTCCGCGTCAGGCCTCTGATTGAATCTGCATTGTCAGAGATAATACTTCATAGAAAAACCTAAGACGCTGGAGCTTGGTTCCGTGTCAGGCCTCTGATTGAATCCGCATTCTCAGAGATGATACTTTGAATAATAAATCCAAAGACGCTGGAGCTTGGCTCCGCGTCAGGCCTCTGGTTGAATCTGCATTCTCAGAGATGATATTTCATTATAAAACTCGGAACACTAGAGCTTGTCACCGCGCCAGCTCACAAAACATAGCTAAACATTCCGAGATCCAAACTCCACGATGGATCACTATTAAAAGCATCACAAAAAATGTTTTTTGGGACTCCCAAAAGTTTCATAATTTTCGAAGGAAATCATAGCGATTGATCCATAATAAAAGCAAAAAGCAATCAAGGATAAAACATGACACCATGATTAAAGGGGTTGGCGATGCCAAATAAAGAAAAAGAACAAGCATCCATTAACTTATATCCGCGGAGCACGAGCAGGGATAATACGAGTTCTGCCCTGACTTAAGCGAAATCCATTTGAAGGAGGACCTTCTGACTCCGAGAGGGCCCACTCTGCGTCCACCTCATCCCCTACAGCGTCTAAGATCTGGACGTCAAAGCGATTTCCTCCTTCATGAATAAAGGTTAAAGAGGAACCAATATGGACGCTGTGAGTCTCGGCAAAGTCGTTCCAGCCGCCCCTCAAAAATGGAACCCTATAATCTCCGCGCATAACCTCCACTGGGAAATCACGAAGGATCCTGGTTGACAAAAGTACGCTCCTAGGAAGATTTGGCCCAAGTCTATCGTCAAAACATAGAGGCAAAGACTAACAAAATTTTTAAAGGGTGTTAATAGATAAACTAACTCAATAGAAAGAAAAATCAGCAGTATAAAAAAAAGGCTAACCAGACGGAGAAGTTGCTCAGGAAAGCTAATCCTCTCAAAAAAGGACCAAGGTGAACCAGTGGAGGAAGGCATCATAAAAGCACACAACGAGTCTAGTGGTTTTTTCCTCATACTCTTTTTATATAGCACGAAAAACAAATCTGGACATGTGTCAAAGAACAGAAATATGGAGCAAATAAATTTGAAAGGTCAAATCATGGAGACAAAAACCACAGGCACCATGCATGAGGTAAACAGTAAACACTGTTACTGGATTTCTCAGAAATCCCATGAGGAAAACATCATGACAAATAGACCTCGAAAGACTAAAAATCAACATACATAACAGGGAGATCCCCAGAAATAGTTGTCAAGGGCTGGATAAACAACGGCATTACAACTAAAACAAATGGAGAGATCTAAAACCTTATTCCACTAAGACAAGGACATCTTAAAATCCATTTGAAATTGTTTCATGAGGAGCAAGATCATCATTATTTCCCCCACGCGGATCCACCACCTGAACTTCGAAATTAGCCTCACCCATATGAGTGAAAATCATAGAGGCCCCCTGCTCAAAGCCGTGAGAATCTACAAAGTCTTTCCATCCGCGGCCAAGGTAGAGAAGACCACCGTTACGCCACTCTATGCAAACAAGGAAGTTGCGCAGTAGATGAGAAGAAAGTAAAACCTGACCAGGAATAGCGTCCGCATACTCCTCCTCAAACCGAAGTGGAAGTAACTAAAAAATAAAGAAGTGTTAGTTAAAAGTAAGTTCTCTAAAGATTTTCAATATAATTAGCTCACCAATTGCAAGAACTGTTCTGGATAATCGATTGCTTGAAAGAAAACCCATCGGGTTTCTGGCCCGACAGCCCCGTCTGCCCTAAATGACAGGGGAGGAACTATAATAGATCCCCGCATCTCGATAAGATTAGAGAAAAAACAGTAAAAATCCCCTTATTTATCAGTCACAAGGGAACAGTCAAACAAGAAAAAAGAGGAGCACATGCATGACATGCAATGGGTGACACGACCACCAAGGGCACGCGTCCCTCTTTTTCCGAGAAAAAGTTAACCAGATGTTGAATCTTTTCCCAAGATCAGTAAAAGTAAAATTGAAATTACTTGTTGGTAAAAAGCGACGAAACCAAGGACAGGAAAACCTCATAAGGCGAGTATAAAACATGCTCAAAGTATCCATGAGTAATGGGCAATCCTAAAAACAAGATAGATCCAAATCCACAGCCTAGGGCTTTTTACAGAGTCATTATGAGGGAGGAACTACTTCAAACCCTTCGCCTCCCTCTCATGTATGTTCTAATCGACGAAGACGCTCATACTCAGGCCAGGCTCTGGTCCCGCTCCAACCAGGAACACGAAGTGAAGGTAGACAAAGATGAAGATGGCCTTTTCTGGTTAACCCAAGGGTGGCACGACTTCACACAAGCAAATCGAGTCAATGTCGGGTCCGCGTTGATTTTCACCTACATGGGTGATCTCCCAATAAATTCTCCGCGTCAACAATGTAACAAGCTTAGAGGGATCCAACCCCTGTGAAAGGTTTCTGTACGCAGTTTTCTATTATTAATAATAAGGGATCCCTCCTTTTATTTCGGTTCTAGAAAACACATGAGAATAATAAGGAAATCATGAATCCCCTTTTTTCTTTATTTTATTCCACGAAAAAGCTTATATCAAGAGACAAGCTTGAAAACTCCAAAGATATAACGCGGAAATAACTCAATTAGAACTGCACGATGAAGAAATTGAGTCCAAAGAAGCCTTGTGTTCATCCTCGCCTTCACGACGCGGACAAACTTGAAAGGAAACGTTGCCCTTATGAAAAAACATCATGGCACTTCCTATTCCCAGGTGATGAAGCATAAGGAATTCATCCTAACCATTGTCAATTTGGAAAAGACCGTTCTCACTCCAAGATACAGCCACTGGAAAGTCGCGGACGAGATACGACGAAAGAAAAGCCCACCGAGGCGGAAGAGGTCCATACTCAGCCTCAAACTGGAGAGGCATGACCTACATGTTAACCAAATCAAGGCCTAAGTTTAGGAAGCTCAAACTTCGATTGAAACAAAATTAAAAGAAACTCACTAGTCGGGAAAGTTGTTCCGCATTCTCAATCTTTTGGAGAAAAGCCCAAGGATTAAAGTTTCCTGGAGACATGATACTTGCAATAGCACGACTGATTAACGCAGCACAGGAGATAGCAAAAAAGATGGAGATTAGGGCCTTAAGAAGAAAAATTCATCCTAAAGAATAAAGACAAGTGGTGAGGAATTTCGAACACCAGGACTAACCCATTCAACACTTGGAGAACTTGGAATATAAATATATAAATATTTACTACAAATTAAACATGCAAGCAGTACCAATGTTTTGACTAGAGAGATCTTCAACCCATTTTCAAAACAAAAGAAGTATCTCAATGATATACCCAAAAATCAGGAAACCATATACAAGTTCCCAATATCCTTAAAAAAGTTTCATCTCCCACAAAAAAAAAAACAAAAACCAAAGTCTTTTAAGGAGTGGCTGTCTTCTCAACTTCTTCCTCCGCGTTCTCATCATCGTCATCTTCGGAATAAGAATCTTCCGCGTCCATCTCCTCCTTTGAGAGCCCCCAGTCAGCACTCTCCAAGCTAGGCTCGAATTTTTCCAGAGGAACACCTGGGTTGTTTGATGAACGCGTAACACTCTGGTTGATCCCTGCAACCATTCCCTTCCGAAAATAGCTAAAGCACTTGTCTTTCAGAATACTAGAACCTTTTGAAGTCTGGAGACAAGCTTTCGCCACAGAGGAAAGGAAGGAGAGACCAAACTCGGTTTTGATCCACTCAGAGGATAGATAGTTCAAACCTTCATGACTCTGAAGCCATTGGAGGGCCACGTCTTGATCTGAGCGCGCCTTAACGGTGTCAAGCTCCTGTTTAGTGATGGACAGCTCTTCGCGAAGGATGGAGAAGTCCTCTTCCATTTTGTCAATGATAGCCTGTTTAGTTTGGAGGAGCTTCCGCGAAGCCCCATCAGAAGCCTCTAGCTCTTTGATGCGGGAAATAGCAGAAGTTGAAGAAATTTTTAAATCATCATATTTTTTCTGTAAAGCAGCCATAGCCTCTTTCAGAGTTTGCACCTCCTCGTGAAGGTCAACCGACCTTTTCTTAAACTTTTCCACTGAGGCTGGATCCCCCACTGTATTCCCCAATATTCGAAGCTGATGGTTCAGTTTTTTGATTTCTTCATCCTTCTTCTTCAGATCTTCCTCTCCGCATACCATACGTCTCTCAACATCCGGTTGAATTACCCTCAACTATAAAAATCAGGGTAAGAGTAAGAAAATTTGAAGATAGAACGCGTCAAGAAAGACAAAGAAAAACAAGAAAAGGATTTTAACTTACCCACTGAATAATACGATCGAAGTTAGTTGAAAGGGTGACGGGGTCCAAGCGTCTAACATATCCTTGCTCTGGGAGACAACGCTTCTTGGCTGGAAAAGCAAGGCCTTGTAGGTCAACCGGATCAAAGCCTGGGATAGGAAATTCACGAAGGGTCGCCACACCCTCCAAAAAGAGCCCCTTTTTATCTGAAACCGATGGCCCAACAGCGATGGCAATCTTCCTCTTTTTAGATTTCGAAGTCTCGGGCGCGGACGGACAAGTGCGTTTCTCTCGAGATACAGGAACCAATGATGAAGATTCAACTAAAGCTCCAGTCTCGTCCGCGACACTTACATCAACATTTGATGTCACTTCCAAGGCCTGAGGAAGAATAGGAGGATCATTGGCTACCGAACTAGATTTCTTCTTCTTCCCAGATTTGGCTTTATGCCGCTTCAGAAGTGCATCCAAATCCATTTTGTCTAAACACAAAATACATTTCTTGATAAGTTATCCATTTAAGAAAGATAAAACATAAAAACACAAATTAATAAACAAAGAAGCCACCTAGTCGCGGATGAGGCATGCTCAAGCCAGCCATTTCAAGACGAAACGCGGATAACATTTTATCCCACGGAAATCTAGGAATATGAGAAAATGATAGCTTGAACTGAGAAAGATTGGAAATTTTCGGTTTCAACACAGAGCAAAAAGGCCCTGGGACCGTTCGACAGTTAAAGCCTTGCCCAGATCTATCGCGGACCAAAAACCACTTGTATTTCCAATTCGGCTTACTAGACAACCTCTCCATATACCTACAACTTGAGTTGCATTGGTAAAATCTTGAATCTTGAGTCCCCTTTTTTAAGGAAAAAACACTGAACATCAACTTCAAAGAGGGAGCAACACCGATCTCCTTGCATCTCATAAAAAAACTGGTAAAAAACATCCAACCATTAGGAACGATCTGAGCAGGGCTCAAGTTATATTCCTCCAAAAACTTCGAGAAAAAAGGATGTAGAGGAAGTCGGAAGCCCTGAGATAAGCTAGCTGCATATACGACTAAACAATCTTCATAAGCGTCCAAACAACCACCCCCTTCCTCGGGAAGACAGAATTTAACACCCGCCGGCCATGGGAAGACTTGCGAGAGAGCGTCAAGATCTTCAAAGTTCAAAAGAGTAGTACAACCCCTCAATTTACTCACAGGGGACCTCCACGGATGAACCCTTTCAGGCACAACTGGTGGGCGACTGGTTGGAGGTGGAAGAGGTTTGAAATCTCCCAGGAAAAGACAAGTATCTAGATCCCCTAAATCATATACTGGGGTGTCCAGGTCACTCAAGTTCTCCTTAGAACGGATTACCTTTGGGCTTTCTGCTAAACCAATTGGAGGAAGCTCATAAGGAATCCAAACCTCCTCCAACCCTTGATCCGCCGACTGAGATACAGACGAAGTCCCCGCGTCCACAGAAGAACTAGCACCTGAATCATCCACAGCCTTTGGATTTTCATCTTCCGCGCATTCCTTCGAAGAAGAAGAAACTAAGTAAGGTGAAGAATAGTAATCAGGGTCAGAACGCTTCCGGCGCCTTCTCACCTTAATAGGACTACCAGTAGGACCAACTCGATCCGGGATAGACGCGGATGTGGAAGAAGATGACTCCGACAAGGAATCATCAGAGTTGGAAGAGGAACTCCCAGAAGAGGAAGAAAGTGTCTCTGGGGACGGACGCGCTTGAGAGGATGAAGCAACGCCACTCCTCCATCCTTCATCCCTCTCAAAATCTTCTGGCGAATCACGCTCCTTGTTGAGATTAGCCATTTCTAAAGAAACTAGAAGAAAATTGTACGAAGTTTTACTCACACAAAGTAAAATCTTATCAAAAAAAAAACACATTCGGAGACAATTTCATATCCAAGTCTACGATCTAAACGTCAGGAAATCAAAAAACTCAACAGAGAAAACTCATGAACAGCCTAGAACAAGAAAAAATACCTTGAAGAAGTTGAAGAAAACCACCGGAAACCTCGAGCAAACAACCGGAACCCTAGAAAACCGCCGCCGGAAAACCAAAATAAGGATAAGGATTAAATTTCTAGAGAAGTAGAAGAAGACAAGTGTTGGGTGAAAAAGAAAACGGAACGGGGTAACTTATAGGAAAATTACTGACGTTTAGAATTCCAAGCATAAATGGGCCCAATGGGCCCAAATTGGGCCATAACCCGAAAGAGGAAAGGCCCACCAATTCTAAATCAGAACAATAGCGGTAACAAAGCTACAGATGTTTACATTTTTATCGATCCGCGTCAATCCCTAGACGGAATCAACACGGCCCAAGGAGCTGTGACTAAACCAATATTGGAAACATCTGTTAGAATATAAAAAAGAGCGTCAACCAATTGACAAAAAACAAAAAAGAAAATCATATTATCATCATCCGCGGTCAAAGGTCCAATAAACTCACTCAAATACGTTCATCCGCGGATGAGAAAGAGCAGACACGTGGCAACCATGCCCACACCCCACGAGTATAACACGTGTTGAATGTTGAAAACCACGTGGCACAACACACAAGGTTGTCCAGGATCTATAAATAGGAGAAACCGCATAAGAAGATGGGGACTTTTTGGAGAGGAGGGAGAGAGGAGGGCGGATCTCGGAACGGTGAACTCAGAGGAAGAAAGAACAAGAACTGATCATACGCGTGGGAAAAGAACATGTAGAATAGAAAAATCTGTACTGTTCACTGCACCGAACTCCGCGGACGAAAACCGTGTTCGTCTTTAGTGTAAATTTCTATTAAGGAAAAGACTATCATTAATAGATTTCAAGACATACAAAGAACGACAGGTAAACGAACCAAGTTTCCAAATTGTCCAGAAAAAACTCGATAAGGGAACAGTCCTTCATCTTTAGCTTAGGTTGACTTCCCGCGGCACAGGTTGGGCCGCGTCGATTCTTTCGTCGCGGGTCAGGTAAGTCCGTTAAGAAGTTTAGTCATTTCGATAGGACGGTTCCCGGGCCCCACTAAAAATGGTGGCTTCCATAGATCGTGGCTTTTTCAAGTATATTAAATGACCCCCTAAAGACAGATTGGTATATTAAAAGACGATGAGGACAAATTGGTATATTTAATATCTTCAATGAACAAGTACCCCTTTTTGCTCCCTTGGATTTTTGGTTTAATGAAATTGGTTGGGTTTTTTAAATTCGAAAACCGGTTTAATTGAAAACAAAATAGACAAACCCTCAGTTCCACTGGTTCTCTACCATTCAGGGTTTACTCAAGCTCCATTAAAGGCGTGTTCAAGCTCCAAAGCCGAATTCAACACTCAAATATTAATATTATTGTTCATCAACTATCCCAAATTCCTTGCCAACACTCAAATCCCCGAATCCAAATCAAAGACCCTCAAATCTCATCGTCACAATCTCGCACATGTTACCTGTTAGCGAGATGAAGGCTGACCTTGATCTTGGCTTTTCACTCTCCCGCAACCAAAGCCACACCCTTTTCTTTCTTCTAAACAGATAAAATTAATTTGAAGAAGAAAGAGAGTTGTGTTGGGCTGCCATGGCCACCATCAGATCCACCATGATCCGTTCGCCACCCCATATATCGATCTACTGTCATCAAGGACGAAGATGAATGAGGGGTGTTTATGATTGGAGTGGTTTTGGGGTAAATTGATTTGGATTAACAAATTTACATAAATTGATTTGGATATGGGGGTGAAGATTTCAAGATGGAGATGCAGGAGCCTAGTGAGAAGTAGGAAGCTGTGGAGGAAGAAAAGGGCTTTAATTGTTTATCCTCCACTGCTAAACACAAGGATACATTTTATTTTATTTTTAATTTGGGTTGGGTAATTTTAATAAATAAAACCGGATATTGAAGTTAAAACCGGACCAATTTCTTTAAATAAAAAATCTGTGGAGCAAAAAGGGGTATTTGTCCATTGAAGATATTAAATATACCAATTTGTCCTCATCGTCTTTTAATATACCAATCTGTCTCTAGGGGGTCATTTAGTATACTCATTTGTCTTTTCGGTCATTAATTATTCGCTAAATGATCGTTATTATTCGTCTGTTCGCTAGGTTAATAGTAATTATTCGCTAAATGACCATTATTATTCGTCTGTAAAGAAAAGTTATTATTTAGATAATAGCAAAATGGTTGGTTAATTTTGCAACTATTCGCTAGGTTAATAGTAATTATTCGCTAAATTGATCGTAATTATTCGCTAGGTTGAAAGAGTATGTAAATGCAATTCTTGATTTTCCCACATCTAATTAACAACATGCATATGAATAATTTCTTATTATCAATAAACAGTGTCTCTAAACTTGCCGAATAGTCGATAAATTGAATTGACAGAATTAGTGAAAATCAACTAAACCAAAAGTTAAGTAATTTCTTCCAATTGCAAACGAATGTCAAATCAATAAAGAATCCTAAATTTGTTCAAATTCAAACCAAATACTCACTCAGAGCAACCACATCAATAGCATTTAGTGGGTTTTGAAGGCTAAATTGTCAGAAAAAATAGGAGAGAGGGAAGAGTTGAAATTAAAAACCCATAGGAGAGTTTTGTACTTCCAAACTCCCTTAAAAACCATGAAATGGGACCCACATGGAGCAAAGGCCGGTTTTTACAATTGTTTAATATGTTTGCATGGGGCCCACTACACATTGTTTAATTGTTTAATATGTTTAGCTAGTTTTTAGTCATTAAATATAAAAAATAAAAAATATTTTTTTTATTAAAATTCATAATTTATTTTAAGCTATTAATAAACACCAATATTATATATGTTAAAAAAAATATAATACAAACATAAATAATGTACAACATAATATTTTTATGCATATTGTATTATAAAAAAAATTCAAAATTATTTTAGATATTATTAAAAAAAATTATCTATTTATAGACACTAACATAAAATTAAATAAAATTGTTAAAGATGGTACAAAGATGTGAAGTATTTTTTTCCACCGAAATTGTTAATTAAAGATGAATTTATGAAAAAATAAAATTAAATAATCTATTTCCCTATAAATATGTCCATCTCCTTCTCTTCTTTCACACATTCATCCACCATCTCCTCAATTCTCAGCTTCCCCTATTGAATTTCTACAATCTTGAGATGGATCCAAATGACCCTCAACACCCGTACAACTTCCGAAATTTTTTTACTAGTATGGAGAATTCCTCAAGTATGAATCCTCAACATCTTTCCTACTCTCCAGATTTTTCCAACTTATATTCATCACAATCTCCCATGACCCATCACTCTAATGCTCAAAACTTCTCATCAAATCCCAACTTGTATTCATCGCAAAATATAATACATATATATAGATAATGTATAACATATTATTAATATGTTTATTTAAATATATAATAGATAATAATTGGTGAAAAGTAAATTAAGAAACTCTAGAAACTCATATTGATGTGGACGAAAAAGAAAGTTGAGGTTTTTAAAGAGAGAGAAAGTGATAAAGTGATATTAAGAAACTCTAGAAACCCGCATGGATGCGGATGGTCTGAATCTAGCTATTGGCGTTTGGTGGATAGGTAACTGCAAATTTTCACAGTACGGTAAAATGTTTCAGAGGTTAGTCCACAGATTTTGACCGGTTGTGAGTCAAATCTTATGTTCTTTTTGTAGATCGATCATAACCAGCGACCCACTAAGCGCGTGTTTAGCGGTAGATTACGGGGATTTTTGTAGATGTTAGAAGATGTAGGTAGATGGATATTATTTTTTTAGATGTAAGAAGATGGAGGTAGATGGATATTAATTTGACGGAAATCTAGAAAAGGTGTTTGGTGTTTTGAAGATTGTATTGTATGTGAAACAAAAGAAATGACACATATACCCCCGTCCCATGCCCTTGAAAAAATCGGGTGGCCTTCCTTCTCTGTGACGCAGACTCGACAACTTGAGGAGAACAACCATCAGGCGACTCGAAGACGAAGGCCGGAAGCACCCACCCAGTGCACGCAAGAGGCGCCGAATCCAACACCACTTCCGGGCGGAGAGTACGCACTGCTCGTCGACGGCAAGAAAGCGGTCGCAATCCGTTGGTGGGACGAAGCCGCGACGTCCTCTGCATCTGATTCGGAATAGCCGCCGGCAAAAGGTTAGTCCGTTCCGGCCATATTTTCCGTTTTGTAGGCTGTGGTTACAGATTCGCATGTAGGACCTTTAGATTTCATTGATTTGATTGTGTATGGTGGTAAGATCTGCAACCCTAGATTTCGAAATTGGGGCAAATTGAAAATTTCGCAGTGATAAAACCCTAGGTGCGAATTTGGGGGGAAATCGGAATTAGGTGTTTTTGTGGCAATGTCGTTAAGAATATGTGTGTCGGCCTGGTTGATCCTCACTAGTCGATGACTTTGCCTAATATATTGGGTCCATAATTTGCTTGTTCTGTGTTACCGATTCGAATGTCCTTCGGGAAATCGATTGTCCCCGACAGATTGTATGGCATCGAGCAGCAAGAACCCTTGTATGGAGAGAGACAACCAACCGAAGGTTACCAAGGACAAACCTTTCACTTGGACACCTACCATTCTCAAAATTTTCCTTGATCTCGTGATTGCATATCAAAGAAAATATGGTCGGGATCAGGGATTGAGCTGGGTGGTGCTCACCACTCAATTCGAGGAAGCTACGGGGCAGAAATGTGGGGGCAATACGCTGAAGAACAAACACGCTAATATGAAGGAGAAATGGAGGAATTGGAAAGAGTTGAAGCACGGGGAGACAGGATTAGGCTGGGACTTTGAGAGAGGCTGCATAAACGCGACTGACGAATGGTGGGAGCGGAAATGTCAGGTATCATCCATCACTATACTCTTTCACTTACTTGTTGTGATCAAACCGATGTACGAAGTTACATTTTCATGTCCATTTCATTGTCCTAATACCTATACATGCATGATGTGCCAGGAGAAGGAGGAGTTCCGGAAACTGAGGAAGAAGTGCGTGCCCCCGGACCTTGAAGAGGCATGGGACCAGATATACGGGGGGACAGTTGCGACCGGACAGCATTGTGTTTCACCCTCCATGGACCCCGTTGACAGCGCGGTCCCGATGTCCACTACGACAAACGTTGGAGGTGGGACTGAGAGGACAGTGGAGGCTCCCCCCCATGTCGACCTTGGTGTTGATGGTGACAACATCGACGATTTCGACCTGAGACGGTTCCCGGACATGGTACGAGGGACTAGCAACTCCTTCCCTACCCCTCCCATTCAGGCACCTCCAGCTGCTACCCCTATCAGTCGTAGCTTACCACCAAGGCCTGGAAAGCGTGCTTCGGGGTCGACGGGGACGGCATCTGTTAAGAGACGAAGTGGAAGACGTTCGGCTGGAGAAGAGGCCTTCGACACTCACATGGAAATGGTTGGGGAAACAAGTCAAGAGATTCTCAATTGGGTTAGGGGTGAGTCAGAGGCCTCGAAGACACCCGTCAGTCGTGAAGTGGAGGTGATGAAGGTGCTCGACGAACTTGTTGCTGAAGGGTTCATCGAAGACGAGAGCGCCTTGTTGTGCTTTGCCATGGACACTCTTATCATCCCCGAAAGGGCAAGGATGTTTCTCGCGTGCACTCGTAGCAACGCAATGAGACTTGCCTGGCTTAAGTATCACTATCGCAAGAGTGGCGGCGATGAGGACAACTAGCACTGCACCACCTCTTCCATTAACCCAGTTGCGTTCCCTCTGTTTGTTATCGAAACTTTCGTGTAGACTATGACATTCACCTACTGTTGTTTGTTTTCGTTGTTGCACACCGTCATCTATGGTTTGCTTTGATCGGACATGTTTGCGTATTATCATAACATATCAGTTGCTGTTGTATATGCGTTTGTGTTCTGATGACTGGTTCGAATATGTGTATGGCTTAGTAGGTGTTACACGATTGAGCGTCTGTTCATTGTGCTGCAGGCGTCATGTCGGATGACAGATCGGAGGAAGGTTCCGACAAGGAGACCTTGTAGAGAAAGAGGAAGCGTGGGCACATGCGTGCAGTCATAGGACAATTTCTACTTGTTGTCGGGACGATTAAGCGCGCACGGCACTACTACAAGTACGTGCACAAAGTGCCATGTTACACCTCCGAGTACACGGGGGAGAGGTGGATTAAGGACATACTTGCGCATCCAACAGACCTCCGATGTGTGCAAGTATTCCGTATGCCGAAGCACGTATTCAGGTCGTTATGCTCCACTCTGTCTGACCGTTACGGCTTGCGCGGCTCCCACAACATGAGCGTTATGGAGAAAGTCGGGATTTTCGTGAACACGATGGCTTGGGGTGCTTCGCTTCGGGACAGCTGCGAGCGATTCCAGAGATCGACCTCAACCATCAGCGAAGCAATAAGTGATGTATTGGAGGCTCTGGTTGGCAGACACAACGGGTGGCATGGCCTCGCGCGTGACGTACTGAAGCCCGTTGACCCAACCTTCTCAGAGGTTCCCGCGCCTATCCGGAATGACATTCGATATAGCCGTTACTTCAAGGTACACAAATGTATACCGTGGTGTTGTATCTCCCTTTGCCAGTCGTTCTCACTTCAATTGTCAATGTCCATAGGGATGCATCGGAGCTCTCGATGGGACCCACATAGAAGGATGCATCCCGCGGGAGGATCAGCTCCCTTACCGGGGTCGCAAAGGCATTACGACCTTCAATGTCCTCGCCGTATGCGACTTTGACCTCAACTTCACCTTCATTTCGGCCGGATGGGAGGGAAGTGCCCACGATGCGCGCGTCCTAGAACACGCTCTCAGTAACCCGAGCATGAACTTCCCCCACCCTCCTCCGGGTCGTTACTACTTGTGCGACAAAGGATACCCGGAGAGAGAGGGGTACATGATCCCGTACTCAAAGATAAAGTACCACCGAGCATCATTTGTGGACGAACCTGCGGACAACGAGAAGGAAGCTTTCAACCAAAGGCACTCGTCGTTGCGAGGAGCCGTGGAAAGGTCGTTCGGCATCTACAAGGGCCAGTGGAAGATAACGAAGCCGATGCACAAGTATCCGGTTGCGAAGCAAGTTGACATCATTCTGGCCACGTTCGCACTACACAACTTCATTCGTCGATCACCACCGGATCCGTCGGCCGACCGAGTGGAGAATTCAGGCCCGTACTTGGAGCCAGACGAGGAGGATATGGCAGCAAATGGACTGGAGGAGGACGAAGACTCAGAGGACGAGCTCGTTAACAGCTCTAGCGACGAGGAGGAGTTTCAGGCACCTGGGATGCAAGGTCTTCGGGACGATATAGCAAGACAGATATGGGCTGATAGGCGGCGCCGAAGGTAAGTACGCTAGTAGGACCCGGTAATGTCCTAGTACATATGTCATTTGTTGGCACCCAGTTCCAATTGCTAGTCCGGCTGCGCTTGCAACATGAGCAGTTGGTAGTTGCCGACGGACGACTAGGTGGTGCACTTTTTGAAACAATGGATGGTCTGATGTATGCACTAGGGCAGTTTTGAATGGTTTGACAATCGTCGAGGGGGTTGTCTTATGTAACGTGGTTGACGTACTGCTGCCATCCGTATGGATTATACATATGTTAGGGGTATTTGGTTTGCATTATTGATCCTATATGCGATCAAACGCAACACTGGGTGTGTGCGACTCTTGCTTACCGAACATGAAACATAATATTAGACTTGACCAACGCCATCATGCACAAAATGGGGCACCCGGTGACGTGCCTTCTTACAATCACCGTATTGTCTGCGTACTTCACATCCCGCTTCCCGAACAGTACCCACACCCCTAACGACACCCAAAAAACCGACATTGTAGGGGTGTGTGCGAGTCACCTGCATGTCCTAGTTGTCCTACACTAGATTACAAAAGAACACAACATAAGCGGCCTAACAATCCCATTGTTTGTACAACAACAAGGGTTCACAAAAAGCTTAACGACTCCGAAGGGCCTCCCTAGTGCCTGCCAATGGCCACCAATGCGACAAACGTCATCGCCAGGAAGCAGATGGTCAGGGATTCCATCAACTCCCTAGCAGCTACTGCTTCAGTCCAAAGCTCTGTGGCGTGGGTGGAGAGGGAGACAACGCGTTCAGCCAGCTCCTCGTTCAGCGCATTGGCACGCTCCAGCTCTTGAGCATTGCTCTGTGCATTCCCCTCGGCCACGAAGAGGCGGGCGGTGAGCTCCATTGCAATTTCCTCAAGCTGCTCCACCCTCGGATCCTCAGGAGCTGCTGGGATTTCCTGAAGTACCTCGTTCATATGAACATCAACAGGCGCTTTATTTTCAGCAACCATCTCCAGCAGTGGTGGCATGTTCTCGTCTCCAGATACTTGACGACTCGAGCTGGCCTCGGCATAGTCTTGCATCTCCTGTTTACATCCACGAGAAGCGACGAATTAGGTGTGAACACATATGAGTGCAATCTTTCAACAAAGGATGGCTATGTATACGACAAAGATTACCTGTTCATACCAAGGCGGTATCCTCTCCTCGCCCCCAATCCAGGGGTACTTCTCAGGGCATCCACTTGGCCAGCTTCCTGAAGATGACATGATTCTACCTGCACGCGGGATGGAAGGGGTTTAGAGTCAAGGCCACTCATTGACACACACACACATGGAATCAATGTAGTTCGATCGAAATCAGAAAAGTCCATTAACTATTTCAAGGAACTACAAGGCAAACAGACAGTCCATTACCAATTTCAGGGGCACTCATTGACACACACACACATGACATCAATTTAGTTCGATCGAAATCGGAAAAGTCCATTACCAATTTGAAGGAACTACAAGGCAAACAGACAGTACATCACTCTATCACCCTCAATGAATATAAATCATTCGATCGATAATATAAAAATCAACGGTTGATATTTCCTCAACTCCAACCATAAAAACTCCCTGAGATCCCATTCCAAATTTCTGCATCACAGATCAAATAATAAATGGGATCTCAATTCTATCCAAAAATTGTGTCTAGCAGAATCAATGTACAAGGTAAACACATAAGAAAATCTCCAAAGCAACAAACAGGTAAATGGCAACAAAATACAGCAACTCAGCACGGTGCATCCAAGAACCAGTGCATTAATATAAACAGCTCCTTACCTTTCATGAAACTGCAAGTTGTAAAAGCAATGGAAGCCAGAAACCAACACTCACATTCATGTCAGAGGAAGGGAAGCAAGCAAGCATTCGTAAACACATTCAACAAATATATACCACACGACAAACCCATTGATACCTAATATGTGATACCCATCCCCATCAACTACCACTGCCAGGCTAGTAACAAGGCAAACACATTCAACAAATATATAACCGAAATTTCCAAAACACAAACCCATTGTTACCTTAGCACAAGGCAAACATTCATTTACACACATTCAGACATAACCATATGACACTTGACATTGCAGTTGAAACCATTGAATCAGAAAACACAAATCCAGAAATGAACAAAAACAAACGCGCATTCAGATTCAAATCGAACGTGTTCAATCTAATATAGCCCCAAATATGAAACCAGATTTGCGCGAAGTAAGCTCAAGGTGGGGAAAGAAACATCAAATCAGAAATGAAAATAGTCGATGGCAGACATGAGGAATGAACTAACGAATCTGGGGTTTCTGGAAGGTGGCGGAGGAGGAAGACAAGGTCAGCCGCGTAGGAGCAGCCGGCGAAGGCGGAGCGTGGCTACTCGCCGTCGGCAATGTACAGAATCCCCAAATTTGGGGATTCTCTAACCTAGGGTTCCGCCCTCGGCTCCGGGTCGCCTGCGACGACAGTGGCCGACGGAACCCTAGTGGAGTGGCGGGTGGGTGGCCTCCGACCGCCGTCCCCGTTGCATTGGGGACGAACAGCGCCCATTCCGGAGGGAAAAGCCTCTCTGGAGAAAGGGATCGCCGCCGCCACACATCCTCCTCGCCACCGCAGTCGCCTCGACACAAACCAAAACCGGAGAGAGCGTGGGTGGAGAGATCTTACCTTGCAGTCGGCGACGAAGGTGACGGTTTCTCCTGGTGAACGATGTGTCCTCCCTCCTCCAGATCTGAGACCGAAACTGAACAAATGGGGGCATGAGAGGGGCAAAGGTGTGAAATTTGGAATACAATCCCCAACAATACGCAATAATCTTGGGGGGGGGGGGGGGGGAGATCCCATTTTCGGATGAATTTCATCTGCTCGAATCCTCAGAAACCCCATCCCGGATCTCCTCACATACACAACCAAACACCACTGCGAGGGGATTATTTTTTCCACAGAATCCCCTTAATCTTTTGGAATACCCTCAAAAACACTACCGAACACGCGCTAAAGCAGCAATAGAAAGTTTTAACTAACAAAAGATAAAAGGAATTGCAAGTTATCCTAATTAAAAAAAACTCGTTCAATAAGTTATCAAGTGGCCTTCTGGACGAGCTCCAAAGCGCGATCCCGCATTTCAACGTACTTGCTCCAGATAGGGTGATCCTCAAACACCTTTTGCACATCCTCGATCGGAATCCCCTTAGTCTCTGGCAACAACTTATAGATGAAGATCGTCATGGCCGCGATGAAGCACGCAAAGAAGATGAAGAGTCCGAACTTGAGGAGACACAACAAAAACAGGAATATCTGCCCAAGCACAAACGTCATGAGCATGTTGACTGCCACCACCACAGACTGAGCCGCTGATCGAATCTCCAACGGGAAAATCTCACTTGGCACGAGCCAACCTAGAGGGCCCCATGACCATGCGAAACACGACACAAAGCAGCATATGACCAACACCACAAATATGGAAAAGCCACTCGAAATGTCCTTCGCTTGTCCTGTCGTCCCGAACTCGCTCCCTATTAGGGCCGCAACCACTCCCTATATATATAACACAAAGTAGGGTAGTTACATTAAAAGTTGATTATACTAATTATATATATATATATATATATATATATATAAAGAAAAACAAAAAGCATACCCTAAGATGAGCATTAGAAGACCTCCCCACAGGAACAAGAACCTCCTACCCTTCTTATCAACGAGATAGATTGCAAGAAAAGTGGACACCATATTAACGCCGCCGGTAATGAGAGCCGACGCCAAGGCAGCATTGTTTCCGATTCCGATGGAGCTGAAAAGCTCGGGGGCGTAGAAGATAACGATGTTTCATTTGTTGGAAAAAGGGGATGAAGATGGCCATTATGAGGTGGGGACGATACTTCCTCATGCCAAGGTTTCTCCAAGGCGACTCCACACTCTTAGAGGCTTCGCTGGCGGCAACCATGTCAGAGAACTCGGCCTCGATCTCGGCGTCATCGGTGATGCCGCGGACACGCATGAGGGTGCGGCGGGCCTCATCGACGTGGCCACGTTCAAGGAGGGAGCTAGGAGTGTCCGGAAGCAGGTAAGCGAAGAACATCATTAGCAGGGCGGGGACCGCAGCAAGACCAAGGCTGATACGCCAGCCTGCACTGCCGTGGAGCTTGGCAGTGCCGAAGTTGATGATGTTGGCGATGAAGATGTCGAGGGTGATGGACAGTTGGAAGAGGTTGTTGAATTTCCCTCGATGTTTCGGTGGCGCCATCTCCGAAACATAGAGTGGCACCGACTGCACAATATACATTAAGGGCTCGTTTGTTTATATAACTAGGGAAAGGAAAGGTAAGGTATTAAATTTTACACATAAAATGTATATGATCACCAATTTTTGTGAGCTTGGAGGAGAGAATTTGGGGGAATATTAGCCCATCCTAGAGGTATTAGTTACCCCCCTCAAAATTAGGGAATAGAAGGGTAACACATTATTTGTATGGAAAATGAGAGAAGGAGGGGAATGATTAGAATAGTGATCAATGAATCTTAACTTAAATATGGACTATATTCATGAGGGTAATCATTACTTTTCCCTACTAAAAAACAAACGGGGGCTAAATCATAATATTAGATACATATATTTCTTAAATGTATTATATTATAAATTTATTAAAAAAAGCATAAAAATATTTATTTTTAATTCTTTTCCTTGAATTTTTTTTGGTGAACTTTCTATTCGACTATTCCTGTGATACAGCCATACAGGGTACTTTTTAACCGTTTCCTTAAATTGCAGGTAAAAAAAATATCTACTTACTATATATACTCCGTATCTTTTTAAAAGACTACTTAATTACAACAAAATAATTTTAATTAGAATTAATAATTAATATATATTATATATATCTAAATAAAATAATTAAATATATCATACACACCCTGATCGTAACAAATACTTATCTCATATATATAAGTTCTCATAATTAAATAGCCTACAGAAATATTCATATGAATATAAGTAAACACAATTAAATAAAAGTAAACCTTCATATAAGTTCACAGAAAACAAAGGATCATAATTATTAATTAAATAACCTACTGCAATATTCATATCAATATAAAATAATTTATTACTGTATATTATAAAATAATTTCCTTGAATCGCAATTTTCATATTTATAAAATAAACAAACATTATACTCTTTTTTTATTCGAAAACAAACATTATACTCTAACGTACGTCTACGTAATTAGAGTAGAATAATTTTAATTACAGAATATTAAAATATCTTTCTATTTTTTTTTTTGGAAAAAAACCTGCAATATACCATGAACAACAAGATTTAAAATTTAAATATATCAATCGATTAAAAAAGGAAAAATACCTGATTAGCGAAACCAACACCGAAGCCGAGCAACACCCTTCCGATGATAAGCATAGCGAGGCCAGGCCCCGACGCCTTCACCGCAGCTGCGTTGACGATGGCACCGATGCAGAATATTGCTCCTCCGATAAACATGGAGGTCCGACGGCCCCACCGCCTAGTAATAGGGCCGGCCACCAGCGACGAGAGCAGCGCAGCAAGATAGAGCGAGGAGGTGAAAAGTGTGAGGGTTTGACTGTCGTACTTGCAGTACTGGCTGTTGTCTCGCTCCGCCGCCGTCCCTTGCTTATTGTAAATCGACGGAAAGTAATCCCTCAGAAACGGAGTCATAGACGTGACTCCGCCAGTGATGCCGAGATCGTAACCAAATATCAGCCCGCCAGTAGCCCCGGCGATGCAACTGAAGATTGCGTGGCCAGTAAGCTTTCCCGGGTGGTACTGACCACCGGCTGGATTAGCCATGCTACCAATCGCCATTGTAGGATCGAGGATCGAAAGTAATAGAAAAGTAATGGAAGGAGTTGAGTATCGATGGGATGTGAATATGGGATTTGATGAATTCGATGGGAGATTGTGAGGTTGAGCTATTGTTTTTATAGACGGGTTCTTTGATTCAAATAGTGTTAGAGAGAGTTATCCAATTTTTAATTTAAATTTCGTAATTCAATTTTTGAAAATCTACTTGCAGAACATAATTTTTAATTAAATTTCGGAATTCAATTCTACTTATCAAGTGTTTATTTCTCTTATCAGGTAGCAAAGTATAGAATTTGTTTCATAAGATCTTATAATACTTTGTTGTTGATAATTTTATATTAAAATAATCAGTTTTTTTTTCCGAGGAGATAAAATTGTTTGACGTAAAACTTAACCTATTCTTCTATCTTATATCGTTAGTTATAGAAAAAAATAAAAAAAAAGTAAGATAATATTAAGATATATTAGGATATTTGTTAGATATATCTTTCCTTATACCTTATATCATTAGTTATAGAATAAAAAGAATAAAAAGTAAGATAGAAGAACATAAGGATATAGCCGGCCACGCCTCCAATTAAGGGTGTGTTTGGACGATTAAAGAAGTTATTTTGATCGACTGCCGGGTATTAATATATTTTTATTTAATTATATGATTAATGACATTACAAATCTATGACCACATAAACAAAAGTTAATATGCCATGTTTCACGAAAGTTATAGCCTCAAAGAAGTACGTCTTGTAAGCCACTGTAACGGAACACATGGACCAAATTAAGACAAACACAGATCAAAACGCATCGTTTTGCATTCTAACAACTATCCTGCAGGTTGAGATCAACCCTGCATGAAATTGGCATTGTCGACCCTCTATCATTCGACCCATTTAACGCTTTTATACGATAGGTTGTGCCTTGGGTGATTGTAGTTGATCCATTGTCATTATCAATTCCAAGCACTGTAAAATTTACAGGGACAGTACTTGTATACATGTTATGCACACATATATAATCTATAGTTACCATGATCCTGTAATTTATACCGCATAGCAAATACATATATTATGACACATAATTAGTAATGTTTGTATTTCATTCATTCTTTTTCTTTTTCTTTTTTTTTTCTAATTTTTTAACTTAAAAATGCAAATTAAAATAAACGCAGTTTGAAACCGCGTTTTACCAAAAATTAATTATAAAACGTGGTTTCAAACCGCGTTTTTTTCGTTTGTTTTTATCCAACCCCCAGATGTTACTTCTTATGAATGAAACGCGGTCTTAGACCGTGTTTCTCTGCCAATCCTGCAAATTTTGAATATTTTTGTAAATATTTTCAAAGTGTGAATTTTTTCGTAAATTTTTATTTTTTCTTGAATATTTTGAAAAAAAAATTCAAATTATTTATTTTACAAAAAATATTTAAAAATTTGATATTTTAGATATTTTTAAATTTTATTAAAAATTACAAGAAATAGTAAAAATCAAATATTTTAGATCAAATATAGTATATAATTACAAGCGCTAGAACTTAAGAACCACGTCTTTAATTTTAGCATTTTAAAATTATCACAAAATTACCAAATCGTGATTTTTTTAATTTAAAAAATAGAAATTGACAAACCCGATTTGACCCGAAATCGAGCCAAACTCGAGTTCAAATCAACTCGGATCTACACGGGACCCGTTTTACGCGAAACCCGAAATGACCCGATCCGAACCCGACCCGACATGAACGACCCGATTGATAAGTCGATCTACTTGATAGGGATCTAGGTGGAGATTGTTCGTGCTTCGCCTTGAATGTGTTTATGCCTACCTTTGATTTATTTCACAAGACTATATAAATATAAAAATAATAGTAGTATTGTACTAAAAACACATTTAGGGGCATTTTAGTCTCACTTTCAAGTTAAATTATGGAAGTTTAAGGAAAATGGGAGGATGGGTGGTTACTTGTAAATATTTTGTTATAAGTGGTGGTTAAGTGAAAGTTTTTTAATAAGGGGTGGTTAATTGAAAACAAAGGTGAATAAAGGGTGGGTTTATGCATTTTGGCCTAAATAATAATAAATAAAAACTATAAAACCAAATTTGGGGGCATTTTCATCTTTTACTTTTAAGTTGAATTTAAAGAAAAATGGGAGGATGGGTGGTTAATTGCAAGCAAAGGTGAATAAAGGGTGGTTAGGTGAATTTTTTTTAATAAGGGGTGGTTAATTACAAACAAAGGTGAATAAAGGATGGTTAAGTGAAAATTTTTGAATAAGGGGTGGTTAATTGCAAACAAAGGTGAATAAAGGTGGTTTTATGCATTTTCGCCTATTCATAAACTTGGTTAGAACATTTTTTTTTGAAACCAAACTAGTTATCGCATATCATTCCAAATCAAATTCCGCCAAGGAAAGAACGTTGGACGGAACATCAGTTACAAAGACTTGTTCATTCCCAAACCTGGGACAGATGCGAGCCACAGAGTGTGCAACTCCATTACCTGTTCTACGCACATGTGAAAACTGACATGACGCAAACGAAGAAGCTAGACTACAAATACAAGATAACAGACTCCCAAAATAAGACAAGTCTTTTGTATTGGACTGGATACCGGAGATTACCATGAGAGAGTCGGATTCCACCTCCACAACCGCAACACCCATGGCCATGACTCTCCTAAGCCCTGCAATGACGGCCATGGCTTTAGCCTCCTCGGGTCTCCACGCACCCCTACAGCGTTCGACAGCAGCTAGCGCAACAAACCCATACGAGTCCCGAACCACCACACCCAAGCCAATCGTAGCTGGTCCCAAGAAAGCCGCATCAGTATTAACCTTCATCGTTCCATGAGTCGGGGGGCTCCAATCTGCTTTCAGCCCATCTCTCACCCTCGATACAGTTGTGTCTTTTGCAAAGGAGCGGTAGTCTATACACATCCTTACCAAGCAAATTCTGAACGCAATTCTCGCCTCACGTGTGCCCAGCGACACACCTCCATCCCCGAATACTTGACGATTTCTTACAGTCCATGCCGCCCAAGACAAGATGAAGAACATTGTCAGTCCCTCCCTTCCATTCCAGAGCAAAACATCCTCCGCCAACCCCATTACTGATTGCGCACTCGACCCCCTGATCGTCGGCAGTAGAGAGGACTGGTCCCATATGGCCTCAGCACACGGACAAGAGAACAGAGCATGCCAACAAGTTTCCTCCGCAAGACCACATCGATCGCATTGGGCCGACGCCACAATCTTTCGCAACACCAATCCCACCTTAACACTCAGGGCTTTATTCAGCAAGCGCCAACCGAAGGTCCGGACTTTTGGTGGAATCGGGAGCGTCCATAGCACCTTCCAGAGGTTATTCCCGGCTGTTGTGGCTCCCCTCTCCAATCCCGTCGGCCCCATCAAGCCAAACCAATAGCCTGATTTGACCGAGTAAACTCCGTTCCGAGCAGGCGCCCATACTCTCTCATCACTCTCAGGTCGGGGACACAGAGGGATCTTCAGAATTTTTTCCACATCCTCTCCCTCGAAAAGGCCTGAAATTAAATCCAAGTTCCAAGTTCTAGTCTCCTGTTCAATCAGCGAACCCACAAGAAGCAATGGATCTGCATTTGGGGGCTTTGTCGGACATCCCAGACCCCCGTTCATCGGAAGCCATGGATCCTCCCACACATAAATGTTATCTCCGACTCCAACTCGCCACCCAATTCCATCAAGGAGAATAGACTTTGCCCCCCAGATACTTGACCAGACATAGCTCGGATTGTAGCCCCTTAGGGATCGAATGAACCCCGTCCGGCGGAAATATCTCTCTTTAAGGATCGAATGCCCCCCAGATACTTGGTTAGAACATAATGGCCCCGTGAATTATTTGTTTGATAGATTACAGATCTACTGTATTTAATAAGACTAGAGTATGAAGCATTGACCAAATAGAAAATTGACTCTTTATGATGATATTATATACTTTTTTTTTAAATACCGTGCAAAGCCCTTACAGTAAACTAGTTGCACCAAAATTTTGTGCTGTGCCCAAAAAAAATGGTGAAATTTTCTGTGTAGCAATACTCCATGGAAGCTGGTCGAAAAGCAAAGGTTATATACTCCGTATATTACAGCACTGAAGCCTGAAGGACTTGGATACTTTCATAACCATAGTCACTCTTTACTAAACTATCGAATATAGTTTATCAATATGAGTCACTCCAGAGAATTTCATCAATCCCTTTTGCTGGCCTTAGGGCGGAGATTCTTTGAAGAGAGCTAAAATTAATGGAGGGTGAGAAACTGAGAATGATTAATCATCAGACTTTTTGCAACATCTATCTGTATTTCTCTCAGAAATCGGTATCTTACATGAGATTGTCGAAGGAGTTTATACTCTCACATTGTCAGAAAAGCCCATCAATAAACTAAAAGCAAAAATAGAAGAAATTCAGAAAATGTTATGTCTACCTACTGCACATTAATCTCTAATGTTCGGTTTGCCGCCCTGGCCTTGGGGACGACTACTTGCAAGACACCGTCCTTTACCTCTGCCTTAATCATCTCGTGTATGACGGTCTCTGGCAGCACAACCCTGCTGTAGTACTTGCCATAGCTCTCAGCAGGCCACTCGTCTTCCTGCACATCCTGATTAGTTTTGAGATCAACTTGCCCGTCTTGGCTTCTACCTGGCACCTTCTCAGCCTCTACAACCAGTGTTTTCTCCTCAACCCACACCTTCACATCCTTCCTAGTCATACCTGGCATGTCAAACCTAATGTTATAGCCCACCTCGCTTTCTTTGACGGCCCAGGGGGTCCTTCCACTTCTGTATCCATTAACCTCTGTGGCAGGAGCTGATGGCCAAGTAATACTACCATGGGCAAATGGATTCTGCGCCATCCCCGCCATGGTGTCCATCATCTGCTGCACAGATCTTGCTGCTGGAAAACTATCCCACGGCACTGCAAAAAGATTAAGCCATACACATCATGTATAAGTAGTTTTTAATTTTCAATAGGATGAATTTACAACTAATAGAGGGTGAGCAAGGACTGAAACCAGAACTGGAGGTGTCTAAAAAACAACATAATCTAACAATGCTTTGCAATTATTAACATTTGATATGCCAAAGTAACAAACTTTGTCTATCGTCTATCGTCTATCGTCTATCAAATACAAATCCTTGTCTACCCTGTCATTGCTGGGGTTATTTCATGAACTTGAACCTTGCTTTGTAAGCTTACCTGCGGCAGCAAGAGCGATAGGCGAGTACTGCTCGACTACCTGATCCGAGCTAAATTTAGAAGGGTATTCTTTGCATCTTTCAATGTGGTTTTTCAAGGCACTTGTCCCACTCTTTGGATCACAGCCAATATGCCTAGAACAGTATTTACAGACAGCCTTTTGCAACCCATCTTTCAGAATCTTGTCAAAATGAGCCCAGTATGGAGACCGTTTCCTTTTGCCTTTGTTTGCAGTTTCAACAGAAGGGAGGGTGTTGATCAGTTGGTGTGAGGCACCGTTGCACTCTGCTGGGGAAGAGGATGGAGTTGCTGAAGCGGGAGAGGTCTCAATTGGAGGGATTGGGGATAGGGGTTGATTCCAGATGTCATCCATCTAAAATCACATTCAATGAAATCACAATCCGATCTCAGTCAACATAAACAACTCAATTTCTCAGTCAATCAAGAGCACACAATTTCTCAATAATCAGCCAAAGAAGCAACAAAGCAAAAAAAACAATTCAGCAACAGAGAACAAGAGAATCTACGGATAAATTCAAGGATTTCGATCAACAACACAGCATAAATTAAATTCAGCAACAGGGAGCAAGCGAAGACATAAAATCAATTTCTAGGTTTTCCAATCGAAATAACAAAAACAGTCACAACATAGCTCTGTGGAATCAAACTTGCTCCCAATGAGAGTAAGAGACAGCTGTACCTTGTATTTGGCGAGGAACCGGTGAGGAACCTCCGGCAATGGCTATTTAAGGCGGAGGCGAAATCGAATGAGTAATCTTTCAAGCGAACAAGTCTGAGTGCTGATCGAGAAGGAGGTTTGAAATTCAATGAGTCGGCAGTCGGAGTAGGGAGGCGGCGGCCGGAGGGGTTGAGAGGGAGAACACCGGGCGGCGGCCTGATTCCAGAGACGATGGGGAAGGGTTTTTGGGGGCGTGTGGGGGTAATAATGTCAATTGGAAAATTAAGGGGCGCATAATTGCATATCTGACTATCAGAATCGGTTATCCTGTAAAGAATTCCAGTCCTGAAATTTCATATCCGAATCCGACCCGCAATTTCACCTCTGAGTTTCAGCTTATCATTAATCGTTTTTTTTATTAGGAAATAATCCGAGGCCGGATAGGTCCGGACCTCGAGAGGCCGACAAATTCGGCAGACGATAAGCAATCTAAACATACATACAACATATAAATAGAAAATATAACATAGAAATAAAAAAAAAGGTGTTGCACAAGCGGAAGGAGACACGCAAATACAGTCGAACAAGCGAACTAAGACCACCAGGCTAGAGACAACGTAGACAAGAGCCGACGCCAAGCACCACCAAGAATTGCTTATCATTAATCATACTATTTCCACCCATCAAGTTTTTTTTTTTTTTTTGCCATTTTGTTAATTATATATTTACTTTATTTTTAATTTTATCTATTTAAACCAAGAGAAAATGGTAGTGGATATACCAAAATATTTTTCACCTTGCATAAATGACTCCCCTTCTGTAAAATAGGGTAAATGTCAAAAAGTAATTTTTTATTTTTTTTTTTTGCAAAACTAACCGGTCACCTTTACCCATTAGAGTGGGTTAAAATTTTTGGCGTGAGTTTGAAATTTTGGAGGTCTGTTTGGGCGGGATTTAAGACAAAGCAAAGGGATAGAGAGAGCTTCACAACAGACAAACAGGAGAAAGAAGAAGGGGAAGTGGAGGCCTGAGGCTGAGGGCGGTGGGGTGGAAGGCGGCGATCGTGGTGGCTCTAGGCGATTGGTGCAGCGACCTTCCTGAAATCTTGAATGGTGGCGACACCATTGTGGATTTTGTGAAAGGGAAAATGGGAATGTGTGGAGGTCAGTCGGATTTATGGAGATGGAGGGAGATTTGTGGACGAAGGGTGGTAGAGACGGATGGAGGGGGTTCACTCCGGCCACAACGGTTCTTTGCCTCGCCGGACACCAAGGTGAAGCGGAGGGTTGAACAGTGGGGCGAAAATCGTTGCTTCATGTACAATGAGCAACAACACCGGATCTGGGCGTGAAAGGCTTTAGATCTAGCGTTGAACCCCCCGAATCTGGAAGTAGATAGGTCGTGAGGATGGTCAACGACTAGGTGGGAGCTCCGGTGGACCTACGACTAGCCTCGTATCTGGGCATTGAGCTTGTGGATGAAACATCGGTTTTATTGATTTTTGTCCATTCGCTCCGAGTTTTCTCCACCTTTCGAATCCAAATCATAAGACCTACAAATAAACACTAAAAACCGTAGATTTCGAACTCCGAATACCAAATGATCAAGAATGCAAATTAGCTATAAAACACGCAAGAAACATACTCTAAATGTATCTAAAACCATCAATAATGCCTATCTAAAATATTCATTATCATTATTTCTCCCCAAAGGACCTCCCATGGGTACCTCGACACGAGTGGAGAGCATATGATGTCGTAAAGGTTGGTCTGCTCCACAAACTGTCTCGCACCTTCGGACCCCTTGCCAAGCTTGCTTAGCACAAACTGCTTCAACTTCTCAAGGTTTCGCTCATCCACTTGTGATTCCTCTACAGTGTTTGTTTTCATTTAATTATTTGCAAATTTAATTAATTTGCTCAGTCGATCAGTATATTCTAGGGGTGGGCACAAATCCTGCAAATTCCGGTCCCGTCCCGGACCCGGTGGGATTTAGAAAAAAAATAGTAAATCCCGTCCCGGTCCAGTCCCGCAAAAATTATGCGGGACGGGACGCGGGACGACCCGTCCAAATCCCGTCCCGTCCCGCATATATATAAATATAATATATATTGTGTTATAATGTATGTTATATATATATAGCTTTAAAATGTAAAATATCCTTAACGTGTAAAATTTGCTTAACGTGTAAAATTTTCAAATCAACACAAACATACGCGCGCAACCCCCGAGCCCTCGGACTCCCGCACCCGCACCCACCTCGAGCCACCTACGGCCACCAGCGACCAGCCGCCCTCGAGCCCACCCCCGGTGCGCAACCCCCGAGCCCTGGACTGGCCTGGTTCGAGCCATCTGCTGCCCCGACGTGCCCCCTCATCGCAGCACCGTCGAGCCACCATCAGCTTCGGTTTTCGGCCTCTCACGCCACCCACGAGCCACCTCCGGCCACCATCCCCGACCAGCTCGAACCCCCTCCCTCAGGCGCACCCCCCGAGCCCGGAACCCCCATGGTTCGAGCCCAGCCGAGCCCACACCGAGCCCATCTTCCCCAACAACGCTAATCGGTATTTTGGGTCGGAATACCTTCGAAATCCCGATTTTGCTCCTTGTTTCCACTCGAATTTGGTATGATTTCTAACCCTAAACTTGTTTATTACAACTATTTAGATTGTTTGAATGATTTAGGTTGAGATTGAAAACCTAGGGTTTGATTTAGGAGCGGAATTTGGGGCTTTTTGCCAAAAGCCAAATTGATTGAAATTGATTATATGGTTGTGTTGTTGGGTTGATTTTGAGCTAATTTCATGTTCATATCATTGTCAAATTATTTATGGATCATGAGCTAATTGAATTTTAGAATTTTAGATTGCGATATGTTTTAGAATTTGGGGCTTTTTGCCAAAAGCCAAATTGATTGAAATTGATGATATGGTTGTGATGTTGGGTTGATTTTGAGCTAATTTCATGTTCATATCATTGTCAAATTGTTTATGGATCATGAGCTAATTGAATTTTAGAATTTTATATTGCGATATGTTTTAGAATTTAGGGCTTTTTGCCAAAAGCAAAATTGACTGGAATTGATGATATGGTTGTGTTGTTGGGTTGATTTGGAGCTAATTTCATGTTCATAGAATTGTCAAATTGTTTATGGATCATGACCTAATTGAAGTTTGGAATTTTATATTGCGATATGCTTTAGAATTTGGGGTTTTTTGCCAAAAGCCAAATTGACTGAAATTGATGATATGGTTGTGTTGTTGGGTTGATTTGGAGCTAATTTCGTGTTTATATCATTGTCAAATTGTTTGTTAAACATGAGCTAATTGAATTTTAGAATTTTATTGCAATATGCTTTAGGTCGATTAGGTTCTTCTATTTTAGAATAAAAATCATAATTTAGCCTATTAGCTCAATTGGTAGAGCAATGTGCGTTTGCACAAAAGATGTGGGTTCAAATCCCACATAGGTCACATAATAGACAAGAGCGCAACAATCGCAAATTGTTAATCATGCACATTATAATCTAAGTTATGCACTTTTTAACCTTAACTATGCACATTTTAATCTTATTTGTGCACTTTAATTTTAAAAGCTTATACGTAAAAAAATCGATTTCAAACTTACATCTATCAACCTAAATTATCCGAGAGGTGAACCCAAACTCTCAAAAGTAAAAAAAAAAAAAAACAAAATTAAAACATCGATTTCAAAAGCACATCTTTTGACTTATTAATGCACATTACGATCTTACATTTGCACAATTGTATTCTTAATCTGCACAATTGTATCTTACTTTTGCACAATTGTAGTTTAAATTTGCACAATTGTATCCTACTTTAAATTTGCACAATTGCACAATTAAAGTTGCACAAATGCACTTTACAGTTGCACAAATGCACTTCACAGTTGCACAAATGCACTCCACAGTTCCACAAATGTACTTCACAGTTGCACAAAAGGTATCGAAAACGGGAAAAATTGCATTTACCCATAAAATTAGACATATTTACCAATTTACCCATAAATTAAACATATTTCAATTATAAATTTTTTATAATTGAAATAGGCACATTTACCTATTTACCTCATAATGAATTATTTGTCTGCACAAATAAAACTTATATTTGCACAATAACATCTTATATGTGCACAAAAGCAAGTTATACTTGCACAGCAGAAAGTGTTACCACGAAAAAAAAAATTCTGGGCAAAAAAAAAAATTAAAAAAAAAAAAATCGGGTCCGAGAAGGGGGGGCACACGCATGGGCAGGGGGCTGACATTCTACTAATAAAATTAGGCCCATTAGTAATTAAATTAGGCCCATTAGCTAATTTACGCGATAAGCAAATTTTACACGTTAAGAAGTTTTTACATTTGAAGTGAACCCTATATATATATATATTGTAATATTGTACATTGTATATATATACACACTGTAATACGGTTAGGTATACAAAGTGAAAGTGTATAGTTGAACTAATTAGCAATTGATTACAAATTTATATATACTGTAATTATACAAAGTGTACACGCTGTAATTATATACAGTGTATATATGTGTAATTATTTGTATAATATATCTCGTGTGTATATATATAAATAAAATAGTAAAATATAAAAAAATATTATAAATTTATATATGTTACGTCTTTAAAAACCGTAAAATAAATAAAAAATTTAGATTTTTTATAATGTTTTTTTATTTGAGGGACAGGGCCCGTCCCGTCCCGTGAGGGACAAGGCCCGTGCGAGATTGAAAAAAAAGTAGTGAATCCCGTTCCGGTCCCGTCCCGTAAAAATTACGCGGGACGACCCCAATTCTGTCCCGTCCCGCGCCCACCCCTAGGACTATATTCAATCTAAAGCAGGTGATAGTATGTGTTATGATATGTATTGACAAATCTAGGGATAAAGTAAGAATGTACCGATGTATCGAGAAGGGGTGAAGGTGAGGAACCAATATATATAGGTTGTTGTCGTTGATTGGTAAGATCCCATATTTGACACCATCCCCCATGAACTACTTAATTCTTGGTTCAACTGGGGTCCTCAAAAACCCTCTTACTGTAGATTATGGATCTCATATATGTACATATATATGTACATACATATGTACATATACATGTGTGTATATATATATATATATATATATGTATTATGTATGTATATGTGTACCTGTGTGTGTATATATATATTAATTTTTATTATTATTTAATATTTTATTGTTTTTACCTTTAAGTTTTAAGTTTTTTATTTTAGTTTTTACTTTATATTTTGTGTTTTGATTTTGACCTAAATTGGTCATTTCTATTGTTTCTAGTCTCTTCGTTAGTTCGTTCAAACAGACAAACACAAATTGGTATTGTTTTGATTTTGACCTAAATTGGTCCTTTCTATTGTTTTGTTTTTTTTTATAATGTTTTATTGGTTGCGAACTTGGTTTATTTGAACTTTTACCTTTTTGTTATTTGCACGGCGTTATATCGCCATCGGCACGGTGCCGGTGCCGGACTCCCAAATTGACAGCGTCGGATGCAGGTGCCGGACTCCCAGTGTGGCATAGTGGATGCCGGTGCCGGACTCTCAGTGTGGCATCCAATGCCCGAGGTAAAGCTGCAGGGAATCTGCAGCTTTTTCAGACGATTTGACTGATGTGACCATGGCGGATCCGGAGCTCGGCATCGGTGTCAGGTCCCGGCAAGATTTGACACCTCGTCAGGTGAGGTGACAGCGCGTGCCTGCAAAAGCTGCAGATTCCCTCCACCCTTTGCCGATCTGGGAGTCCGGGACCGCCATAAGTGTTTGCCGGTTTGGGAGTCCGGCACTGGCATCGTGCCGATGGCGAAATTTTCGCCGTGCAAATATCAGATCTGAACTTTTAACATGTGGTAACCATATTATTTTTTGTAACCATATTTTTTTGTTCGATAACTTTGATGGATACCCACTACCAAAAACACAGGAAATAGCCACGGTCAAATAGCCACGGATAGACCACGAATGATCGTGGCTAAACGGTTTAGCGACGGGCATAGCCACGAATTTTAAGTTCATCGTCATTCGTGGCTATATGCCTCGTCGCTAAATGTCAGATTTCCAACATCCGTGGCTAATAGCCACGATCTAACAAGTTCGTGGCTATGTCCGTGGCCGGGTCATACCCGAGGAATTCGTGGCTATAGCCACGACATCAGCCACGGTCTGCTCGTGGCTGATGTCGTAGCCTCACACGTGGGAGTTTCCATTGAGACACAACGATTGTCGTGGCTATGCCCGTGGCTAATGTCGTGGTCTACATGTAGCTATGGTCGTGGCTACAATGTATGATCGTGGCTATGACTGTGGCTATTGTCTGTGGCTAATGCTTGTGATTAATGTTGTCGCCACAACTTATTTAAATATTTAAATATAATATAATTATTTAATAATGTTGGCCACATAAATATACCAAAATAAAATACCATTTACATAATTTATTCATTCTAAACACATCCAACACACAACCACGAGTTCAACCAACCAAAACACAAGCATAAATTCGACTGTCCAAAACACAATCAAAACAATGATAGCTTCTTCTTGTAGTATGCCAACGTATTTCCAATATGCCCTATCCCGCCAATAGAGATGGAAAAAAGCATGAGGTGCTCACATTAACAATTTCAACCGTAGAATATCCTCGATCAACATAGTCGCCCATGAATAAATTATTTGTACCTGGACACTACAATCAACCGAAGAAAATATCAAGGTTACAAACCAACGAATGGCAAAATGAGAAGATATACATGTAATATAAAAAATATACTCTCTTGCAAAACATAATTAACGAAAAATAGTCATTGATCCTAAAATAAGTATGGATCCTCACTTCACTCCTGGCAGTGTATACTATGCAAGACAAAAGTCAAGAAAGGAAGAACATAATTATTAACGAATGCAACATGAAAGTAAAATTTAAAAGAGCATTCTACATATATCAACTATAAGACAAGTTTTGTTGACTCTTCTCATGAAAAGGTCAGTTTGGCATTATATTGGTGGGTTGAAATCTTCTTCACATACATAAAAAAAAAAGGGCTGGCAAATCATATTAACCCCACAATAATATACTTCATATTACACAGTTCTTAGTCAATTAAATACTAATGATTGACCTCAGAAAAAATTCAGCATTTGGATAAGGACAATTTAGAAAATTTTAGAGCTTGAGTGTCTTATAAATTGTAAGCAATAGCAAACATGAACAGACATCAAATTCAACCTCATCTCTACAACTTTTAGAAGTTAGAACACTGCAAAATCCAGCATTTGACAAGTGCTCTTAAAGAATAATTCCTATCATATTCTCATCTTGTAAAACTAACACAAAAATCATGATCAGCTTATCACTCGCATACCAATTCAAATTAATTTCCCAAGTACAATTCAGTACTTCAAAAGCAAGGTCAATAGTTCATAGTTCATAGGTGTCATGATATCAGATTCTCAATTTGTAGCAAAATAGCCAACCAAATGAATTAGGTATTCCAAATTCAAATATCCATAAATCAAGATCCAGTATTCCAATTTAATCTAAACCCAATCAGATTTCTAAAACCACTAAATAAATTTCACTAGTGACGTGATAAGTTTGGCTATCGAAATCTAAGCAAGGAGGGTCCAAGAACATATACCCATCGATCGGAGGTTGGAGGTTCAGGCTGCATCGGAGGTTGGAGGTTCGGGCTGCTGAGCTCAGGCTCCGATGGTGGGCATTGGTGCAAGCCAGGCTCAGGAGGAGAGGTGAGGTGTAGGGCTCGCCGTCGATGGCTGTTGTGCTTCCAAGTCATAGGCGGTGGCCCCAGGCATGATGTCATACAAGTTTCCTTTACACATGAACTCTGAAAGAAGAAAAACACGTATATATTAAAGGTTCTAGCTTTCACACACATGACTTCTAGCAAATGCAATTAGAAAAGGCCAAAAACCAACCATTTTTCCAAGCTAATTAAAATGAATCAAGCATAAAAAAGCAACAGTGAAGCTCCTTTTTCCCCATATTACCAATTGTGAAAGAAAAAAAACTGACAGTTGACAATTTTAGGGAAAAAACTAAGTTCTCAATTGAAAGAAAGAAAGGATCGAGGACCTAAATTTCGGGGAAAAGGTCGAGACGTACCTAGTGGAAACAACTGAGATAGTACTCGCTCCCAGGGATGCAACGACATGCTCGGATTCAGAGACATTAAGAACGAAGGCGAGAAGAATGATTCAGAGACACCCAGAAACACAAAGCTAATGAAAAGGACAGACCGAGCAAAAAAGCCATGAGAACGGAGAAGAGTGAGGAGGGAAGGAAGAATGAAACTCAGATCTGAGAGGAGGGACTAACCTTTGGGGGAGCAAAAGTGCAGAACGATGAAGATTCCACCAGGATAGGAGAACCTATAACACAAATCTAGCCATTTTCTTCATCTGCTGAAGGCGGCGCTACCTCCGGGCTCAGCCAGATTGGATTCTAGGTCGGCGTCGCTCTCTGTGGTGGTCTGTCGGTGTCGTTCTCCGTGGGAGGAAGATAGGAGGGTGAAAAGGCTAGGACAAGAGTTGACGAGAGACGAAGAGGATGAGAGATCTGAATTCTGAAATCTTTGGGAGAGAGAGAGATGGAATGAAGAGGGAGCGGCGGATGAAGATGTGTGTGAAAAGAGGCGTGCCCAAAATGAATTAGGGTTATACAACTCTTCTCAATTTCAAAGCAGGAAATTTACCGCTCAAAATCAATTGGGCGCAATAAAAATTTCAACAGTAGGCCTGAATTGCTTTTTTTTTTTTTCATTCACAATTTACATCTAGAAAATAAAACTATCAATACAACTATATGTCAATAAATTTCAACCAAAAAAAAAACTATATATCATAAAATATATACTCCCTCCGTTTCCTTTTAAGTGACTTTTTACTATTCATACACGTTTTTTAATGTGCGAAAAACTATAAAAACTAATAAATTTTTTCTATAATCTCATACTTATTGGTGATAAGTACAATATTATTAAAAAAAATATTAAAATATTAATAATTAATATAGTTTTTACCGTTCTAAAACTACGTGCTGAAATTGAAAAAGTCACTTAAAAGGAAACGGAGGGAGTATTTCAGATAAGTTTTTATCAAATTTAATTAAATATCTATATGTTTTTATAAGATTTTACCCAACATCATTAAACTAGTTCGGTACTCGTATCTTATGCAAATTTTTTAAATATCAGTATTAATATTTATGGGTTTGATTATATGAGTTTTTCTCAAAACTTGCTCTTATAGTATTCTCATAAGAATTTATTATTTAATATAAGGATATGTTCAACAATTATTATGATATGAGTTTTCCTCAAAACATGCTCTTATAGTGTTCTAATAAGAATTTATTAGTTAATATAATATTTTATTAAACATTTATTCGTTAATTATATGAGATTTCCTAAAAACATACTCTCATAGTATTCTACTAAGAATTTATTAGTCAATATAAGGTTTTATTAAATATTTATTCTTTACTTATATGAGTTTTCCTCAAAACATACTCTTATTGTGTTCTAATAAGAAATTATTAGTTAATATAAGGTTTTATTAAACATTTATTCGTTACTTATATGAGTTTTACTTAAAAGATGCTCTTATAATATTCTAATAAGAATTTACTAGTTAATATAAAGTTTTATTAAACATTTATTCGTCGGTTATATGAGTTTTCCTAAAAAAACATACTCTTATAGTATTCTAATAAGAATTTACTACTTAATATAAGGTTTTATTAAACATTTATTCGTCGCTTATATGAGTGTTCCTAAAAACATATTCTCATAGTATTTTAATGAGAATTTATTAGTCAATATAAGTATTTATTAAATATTTATTCATCGCTTATATGAGTTTTTCTAAAAACATACTCTCATAGTATTCTAATAAGAATTTATTAGTCAATATAAGGATTTATTAAACATTTATTCATCCCTTATATGAGTTTTCCTATAAACATATTCTCATAGTATTCTAATAAGAATTTATTAGTCAATATAAGGATTTATTAAACATTTATTTGTTACTTACATGAGTTTTACTCAAAACACACTCTTGTAGTATTATAATAAGAATTTATTAGTTAATATAAGGTTTTATTCAACATTTATCAATCACTTATACGAGTTTTCCTCAAAACATACTCTTATAGTATTCTACATTTATCAATAACTTATATGAGTTTTTTCTCAAAACATAACCTTATAGTACTCTAATAAGAATTTATTACTTAATACAATTATATGAGTTTTCCTCAAAACATACTCTTATATTATTCTAAAACCTTATATTATTCTTGTTACAATACTATAATGTTTTATCCAACACTTATAGTATTCTACAACTTTATTACTTAATATAAAGTTTTATTCAACACTTATTAACTACTTATATGAGTTTTCCTCAAACATACTCTTATAGTATTCTAATAAGAATTTATTAGTATTATAAGGTGTTATTAAACATTTATTCGTAACTTATATGAGATTTCCTGAAAACATACTCTAATAATATTCTAATAAGAATTTATTAGTCAATATAAGGTTTTATTAAACATTTATTCGTTACTTATATGAGTTTTCCTCAAAACATACTCCTATAGTGTTCTAGTAAGAATTTATTTTTGGTAGAAACTAATAAGAATTTATTAGTTAATTTAAGACGATATTAAACATTTATTAGTTACTTATATGAGTTTTCCTCAAAACATACCCTTATAATATTCTAATAAGAATTTATTACTTAATATAAAGTTTTATTCAACAATTATTAGTTACTTATATAATTTTCCCTCAAAACACACACTTATAGTATTCTTATAACATTTTATTACACTACTACATGTAAGCACCTAATGTATCACCTAAAAGTATTACATTATCACTTAAATATGTTACATTAGGGCAAAGGTAACATTTTTTTTGGATTACATTTGCGGCCGTTGCATTTGATCTAGTGTAACAGTTTTTAATTGCTAATGTAACATTGCTTCATTCATGATACTAAATGTTACATTTGATACCAAAACTATTACTTTTGAGTTAAATGTTACATTTTAGAATAAATGTTACCTTAATAGAATTTGTTACATTTGACCAAATATGTTACATCCAAATAATAGTGTTACATTTAAAGAATAATGTTACTCTTGATTTCAACTACTACATTTCAATTAAATTTGTAGCCAATGTGGGATTTGAACCCGCGTCTTTGTGCTTAAGCACAACGCTCTACCAATTTAAGCTAAAAGGCTTTATAGCAAAAACAATAAAAATGAGGTTAACCAACTGTAAATTTCAATTGCATTCCTTTGAAATATATACAATTACATGAGCCCCAAATTTTTTGAATTTACTGTTCAAAGCATAATGTATCAATTGGAAGTCTATAGAAGCAACTGACCATGTTTACACTTCTCTTCTGTCTCTAATTCAAAGCCCTCAACAGCTAAAAGCTTGCTGACTTCTCTCCTCGCTTCCTGCTTCCTCTGCCTTCTTTCGCATCAAGCTCCCGCTTAACATCAAGCTCACTTCGCCTGTCAAGTTCTTTCAAAGGCAGAGGAGTGTGTTGATGGGTTTTATCTCAACGTTTAAGAATAACATTTCAAAAAAATGCTGAATAAAAATAACAACTAAGAGAAACCATGTTGATAAGTGACAATTTCAAAAGAGATCATCAACAAATTTTGTAAAGTTTGTGATATATGCAGAAGGAAAGGTATAAATACTATTTAAGAATTTGACCAACTTTGGAAATAAAAGATCAAGAACTGGCCTCAGGTAATTAACCTCTTTTAACGAGGGAAGGTGTTGACTGCTCTAAGTACGCTACAGTACCAGTGAGCAAGTGTTAATTTAGAATAATATTTCTAGATTCAAGCTAAGCTAAAACAGGTTTCCCTAAAAAAATAAGAATAATTAGAAATGCCAAAAACTACTCAGAAACCAAGGTGGAAATGAAATCATACCAATTGGTGTATCGAGACTTTTAACCAACTAAACAATGGATCTTGGATCTAATCACTTACTTGCACAAATGGAGAATCACACAATGTTATATTGTGATTAGGTAAGTAGACATTCAAGCTAAGCTAAAAACAGGTTTCCCTAAAAAAAAAAATAAGATTAATTAGAAATGCCAAAAACTACTAAGAAACCAAGGTGAAAATGAAATCATACCAATTGGTGCATCAAGACTTTTAACCAACTAAACAATGGATCTTTGATCTAATCGCTTACTTGCACAAATGGAGAATCAAACAATGTTATATTGTGATTAGGTAAGTAGACATCAAGTCTCAACTAGAATCTCATTTTCATCTAAACATTAGATAAGGAGCAATTCCAGCAAATATCACTACCATAACCCTAGCTCCATATTAGGTCAAGCCACCGAACAGGAGCAACATTTCAAGATCACAAATTTCCCAAATTCAATAAAAAAAGCAGTACAGACAGATTACCTGAGCAATCAAAGGAATGTGAGGCAGCCAAGGCATATTGCATATTAACATTCAAAAGCTAAGCTTGAGCATGCTTAAAAAGATACACACCATCAAACCAAAAGGTCTACAACCACAAATGAACTAAACAAAAAGCCATGCATACATACCTTAAGAGGAAAGTGGGAAGGCTTATCTCGACAAGATCAATTAACAGGCACACCTGCTGCTGGAAAGACGTCAATGACTCCACCGTCAACTGATTTTGGAAAAAATAATAGAGCGAAACACAAAGTTGAGCTCATACTCAATTACAAAAGAATCATCACAAATACCTTCCTTGCTCTTATGTTTGTTATATGAGTAGCAAGTTCGCTCTCTAGACAGATGAGGTCAGTCAAGACTAATTTCATCAGATTTTGAAGCCTCAAGGCACCTGTATCATCAATTAAAAAAAAATTGTTAAATTGTTCGATTCTGTCTTATTATCTACAGTATAAAGTAATAAGTAGAGGTGAACAATTTCTATAAGCTTTGTTCTTGTTTGGATAGTTACCTGCGTGAAGGGCAATGTAAATTCACAACAAGGCAATGAAACCAAGTATTCAGAATAAAAGATACACTGAAATGTGAAATCTGTTACCTACCTCACTTTGTATGTCGGATGTAATCTTTTACCTCCCTCACTAAGGAGGAGCATAAGAACCCAAGTGAAAGGCACCAAATTGCAAGGCCATTAATCTAGAATCAAATTTGACAGCATAGCAAAAACAATGTGTTACGAAGTGAATATATCAGATAACAAGTATAAAAAAGTATTATCTGCATAATCAAACAATCATACAAGACAATGAGCAAAAATTTAGATCACTATCATAGTATCATACTCTTGTTTTATGTTCTCTTCACTGCATTTCTTATGGAAATATCATGTTATAATAGGAAAATTATGAGTGATTTGTGTCACATTAATGAACATTAGGTGTATGACAGTAATTGCATAAGTGAAGAAATTAATCAATTGGTTAGAGGCACTGGAAATTCATATTACAATGCTCATAAAAATCAGATTATAACACTAAAAAAACTTAGATTATAGTTTTTAAAAACTCATATTATAGTGCTGAATATTTGGTGCTTAAAATTCAAATACCATTGCTCATTAAAATCAGATTATTATGCTAAGGCAATCAGATTATGGTGCTGAAACTTAGGTGCTTAAAATTCAAATTACATTTCTCGTAACAATCAGATTATAGTGCTAAACAAATTATATTACAATGTTGAAACTTAGGTGCTAAAAATTCAAATTATGCTCATAAAAATCAAAATATAGTGCTGGAAAAAGTCAAATTATTATCATACTCTTTTTAAGGATTATGAATTCACTAACCACTACAGGAGGGGAGTGTAACCCAAGGAACGATGACACAAAATCATACCCGAGGCAGGGTAAAAATCACAGCAGCCGAGAAAGATTAGGAAGGTTCTTTGCAAAGAAATCGAAAGTGTGAAGCAAAGTAGTATGTAATTGGCTTGTGAAAAGAGACAAGATCTAAAATAGACAAAGACATGTGAAGTATAGAATAAGCCAAGTAGCAAGTACACCGCCCATGGCTATCTATTTCGCTGAATTAAACTAATTTATTAAAGTTCACCTTCCAATTTCAAAGAAAAACAAAGAATTAGAGACTTACATTAACTAAATCCAACAAATTAAATCATATTTTAATAAGTAGAAACCATTAAGTAAGAAGCATCTAATATCATAAAAATAAACATGAGAGGATACCATTCTATTTTCTATATTGGAAAAGAAGGCATAAAGATAAATCTCTCTTGACTTGCTATTACGGTATTACACTATTACCTTACTCTCAAGATACCTTGGGTTAGGTCCATGAATTTGAAAAATGAAAGAGATATTCTTCTCATCTGGATATACAACCTATGCATCAAACAAGTAGCTAAGAACTCATCAAACCGTAAAAAATTGCAGAACTCAAATGAAAATTGCATGTTGTTGTGGACCAAAAAATAATATAGACTTTACCTTGAAGATGCAATTATTTCCCTTTTGGTTTTTCCTTCCTGTTCAATCTTTTTAGTAGATCGGCCACCCAAATCTAAATATTAGGCTACTAGCAATCCGATTCTATCAAAATTGCTAGATAACTATCAACCATAATGAAGAGCAGAAGCTGCAGAACTACGAACAATAAATAGCCGCAATAAACAAAACAAAAAATTCACAAGTTTGGTTTTATGTATCCATTCAAAATAGCATTTAGAAAACAAGAACCTTGAACCAATTTAAACCCTAAATCAAGAACCCTTTACCATTTTGAACCCTAGATCAAGACCCCCTCGACTAATTTCAACCAATTTGAACCCTAAATCAATAACCATAAATCAATTTCAAAGAAAAAAGGAGTGAAATCGCACCGACAAAGTCATATCAGGGACGAAATTAGAATGTCGTGCTTGCTCGTTAGCAAAGTTGCAGTAGAGTAAGGAGGAGGGGTTACCTTCGCTCTTGGTCCCGGTCATTCAATCCAGTGGTTCCATCGCCTGCAACTTCGTCTTCGAGCCTTATCTAGCTAGCAAGCCCTTCGTCAAGTGAGCGAGTGAGAGAGCCCTTCATCGAGGGAGCTCGTCATCCTCACTAAACGAAATCGTTTTCTGGGAGACGCCATGGACAAAGATCGAGCAAAAGGGAGAAACCAGATGAAGGCGTCATGGAAGCAAACTCAAAAGTAGAGATTGGACATTGAGAAGGTCGTGACAACGAGACTGGGATTTACAGATGAAGACGCCATGGAGAACGGGGAGAGTGGTGCTCGCCCAAATGAATGATAGATAGATTTAGGGTTTAGACTTTATTTTTTTTTTTTTTTTTTTTTTTTTTTTTTTTTTTTTTGATTAGGAAATAATTCGAGATCAGATATACCTGAATCTCGATGGCCGACAAGTCGGCAGACGGAAACCCGTCAGTACATACAAACAAAATCGAAAATAAAAAGCGGAGCAATACAACAAGTGGAAACGCACCCTACAAGAAAACGATCTAAGGAAAACTAAATCTAACACAGAGGGGACGTAGACTACGGACGAAAGCCAAGCACCGTCTTAAAACAGCACCGCTGACCGACGATACATCAGGAATCCCTGTGGGTAGTGAAGACGAACCTCCAGGAAGCTCCTTCCCGTACACGGAGTCGCCCCGTACACACTACCTCGATCCCAGCCAGACCCGACTCCGACTGCCAGAACCCCAACATAGAAGAAGAACCCTCAGCCGCACCAAAGCAGAGACGCACGCCACCCGAGCAAAGCAAACCGCAAAGGACCGGTCACAACGAACCGGTCAAGCCCAAACGGGATTTAATCCAAGCTTTTTCGAGCGGTGTTTCGAACCCATACGGGATTTTAAATAAGCCCTTTCGGACATTTTTTATTGTTTTATTTATATATAAATAAAAACCAATAATTTTTATCATTTATATATAAATAAAAGGATTTTATCTATAAATACTATAGATAAAAAAATATAGGTAAATGACTATATATATATAAATAATAATTTAATGTCAAGCTTGCATTGCAAGCATTACCATGGCAGCGGCAAATCCGGGGAGGAATCCCAGAAAGACCGGAATGCCTTGGAGCCCAAGGGAGAGCCAAGGGAAGGTAGGCGATGGGCAGGGAAATCGACGACGGTGACGGCGAGCACAAGCACCGCCAAGCCAGACAGATAGATGTCGGAACCGACCCACACCCGCACACCTCAGCCGAACCAAGGACGAGCGAAAGAGGGCGAGCGGAACCATGTCGGAGCCAACGCAGGGGTAGGCGGGGAAGGGGGGTGAGGCACAACGCGAACACAAGTTGAAAGCCGAAGCCCGAGGTTCGGTGTAGACGGCACGAATTGGACAAAATGGACAAGGCTCAAGATGAGAGCTATCACCATTGGATTGAGAAAAGGGGTTGTATGCACAAATTGGACAAGGGGAAAGATGGAGTCGGAAAGAAGACCCCGAAAACATCGAAAGCCCCAAATTCAATTCGGTGATTGAACTAATCTGTAAATGAAAATCAGATTAGGTCTTCCTGATTTGATACAACTGGGAGCAACGCAACGGACACGAAGGCACCCCACAGTGTTGTGTAACCCCGAGCCGCACAACCGCCACCAGAGGATGGAGGTGACACCGGCTTGTACCGGAGAGTGGGGTTCCTAACCAGCGGTGCTTAGACCGACGATTAAGAGGCGGATGGGTGGGGGAAGGAGGTAGAGATCCCCGGAGGGAGACGGATTGGGGCTCCCGAAGGAGATTTAGGCTCCCGAAGGAGGTGTGATGACCTCCTAAGAGGTTGTTTGCCGGTGTTGTTTTCCATCCCCAAAATGGGTTTTCCGGGATCAAAGAGAGCGTTTTTTCCTTTAGGGTTTAGACTTTAGATGTGAGGGCTGAGGAGGGATTTACAAATTTTGACGAAATTTTGGGCGGAAAAGAATTCCGCCAAATAAAACATCCCAAAAATTATACTCCGTACTGTATCCAAAACATTCCAATTTATTTTTTTACCAAAAAACCAAAATATTATAGATTTTTTTTTATCTCAGATATAAAACTAATAGTATAATTTTAAAAATTATAAAAAATAGTGTATTTTAGTAAACCTTCTTCTATAACCATTAAGCTAGAATAATATTTTGATTTTCTATACTTTTAAATATATATTAGGTTATTTGTTGGTTCAATTATCGAAAGTGTGAAGCAAAGTGTTGTACAAAATATTTTCTCATTTTTAACATAATATGAATACTGTTTATTTTAATATAATTTTTAATCAATAAATGATATGCAAACTTAACAATTAATACTTTAAAAACCTTTTTTTATTAAACATAAAAACATAAAAATAATATACTTTCCATATTGAGTTCTCTAAATCTATTTAGTATAGCTACGCTACGGCCTACCACTATTATATGTAAATATAAATACAAATTTTAATAAAGTTTTTAATGTTTATAAAGTAATAAATGATCCTAAACTTAAAAAAAATTTATTTTATATAATATTATATATTTTTTAATCATATTATTAATATCATTTTTTAATATTAAAAAATGAATGACAAGCTCTATGGCAATTAATACTTTAAAAACATTCATTGACTAGTAGATATACCTGTTTTAGACATAATGTAATATTGGAGATAATAAATAATGTACAATAATAATCTCGAATTGAATTTATTTAAAATAAATTTAATAAAGTAAAAAAAAATGGTGTAAATAAAAAAATAACTAAATTCAACATCATTTTAAATAATGTTACAATAAAATGTAAAAGGTGTTGCATATATAAAAAGTGTTACATAATTTTAAATAATGTTACATCCAATGTAACATAATTTGTGCAAATGTAACATTTTGATAATAAAGGTTAAAACATGTTACAATAGATACCTAAGGTAACGGTTTTTTATTCAACACTTATTAGCTACTTATATGAGTTTTCCTCAAACATACTCTTATAGTATTCTAATAATAATTTATTAGTATTATAAGGTGTTATTAAACATTTATTCGTAACTTATATGAGATTTCCTGAAAACATACTCTAATAATATTCTAATAAGAATTTATTAGTCAATATAAGGTTTTATTAAACATTTATTCGTTAATTATATGAGTTTTCCTCAAAACATACTCCTATAGTGTTCTAGTAAGAATTTATTTTTGGTAGAAACTAATAAGAATTTATTAGTTAATTTAAGACGTATTAAACATTTATTAGTTACTTATATGAGTTTTACTCAAAACATACCCTTATAATATTCTAATAAGAATTTATTACTTAATATAAAGTTTTATTCAACAATTATTAGTTACTTATATGATTTTCCCTCAAAACCCACACTTATAGTATTCTTATAACATTTTATTAGATAATATAAAGTTTGATTCCACAATTATTATGTACATATATGATTTTCCCTCAAAACACACACTTATAGTATTCTAATAAGAATTTATTACATAATATAAAGCTTTATTCCACAATCAGTAGCAACTTATATGATTTTTCCTCAAAATAAATTTCCTAATATTCTCATATGAATTTATTAGTTAATATAAGATTTTATTCAACGATTATTAGTTACTTATATGAATTTTTTTTCCCTCAAAACACATTTTATTCAACAATTATTAGTTTAGTTTATTTTTGAGTATTTATTTGCATATAAAGACATATATCATTAATGGGCTCATTGGCGAAAAATATAGCCATATTTGGGCTCATAATAAATTAAAGCCCATTAGAAATTGAAGTGTTTCATATGTAGGGCTGGAAATGGGGGTCGGATATCCAATTCACCCGCTCCACCCGCAATATTTTTGCGGGTGAAAACCCGCAAAAAGCGGGTGACGGGTGATGCGGATGACGGGTGAAGTGGGTGACGGGGCGGGTATGGATGATGATTTGTCATCCAATACCCGCTCCAATAACCCACCCAATAACCCGCACCAATAATCGCCCAATAAGAATCCAATAATCCAATAAAATCTATAATTTTACTTTTTTACCTCTTAAAAAACTCATAAATTTCTTACCTTTGCTATCATTTTCTCACGTTGATTTGCTATCATTTTCTCACGTTGATTTTATATTGTGCTGTTATATTTGATTTTATATTGTTATTAGATTCCGTATTTAATTATAACTATGACTTTCTATATTGTGTTTATATTGTTATTAGCTAATCCGTAAATGCTACTATATTGCTATCTTATTGAAGATATTCTCGTCTTTTTATTTGATTTTCTAAGTTATGTATTTCCACGTATTGTTGGACTAGATCTCGAAATATTTTTTATTTTACAAGTTGTATATTTTCTACGTATGGTTGAACTTAAACTTGATAGACTAGTATAAGTTTCTATTTCTAAGGTATATATTTCATATAATGTTTGAAACTGAAAATGTTTGGTTCGTCTTATTGGATATCCAATAATCACCCGCTCCACCCGCTCACCTGCACGGGTTGGATACGGGTGAAGGATTTGCGGGTGACGGAGCGGGGCGGGTGAAGGTTTATACTTGCGGGGTGGGTGATGGATTGAAGATTTTCACCCATAACCCGCCCCATTTCCACCCCTATTCATATGAGGTTAACTGTAAATAGCCACGGCATTAGCCACGGATATGACCGTGGCTATTAATTGGGCTCTTTAATATGACGAGAGCTATTAATTGGCTTCCATATTCATTGGGCTTTGACTACTACTAACGGGTTGGCCGTCTTTGGGCTTTTACTATCTTTGATATTGGACTTGACCACCTTTGGGCTATAATAATTTGTTTGGGTGATATTTTGAGCTTTAAAATTATTATTTGCTTTAATTTGTGTGAATAATTACCCAAATTCGGATATAGAAATGGACAATGGGCATTACCATATTAGCGTCGAATTCAGCCACGGACTTTCCAACAGTGGCTAAATTCGTGGCTATTGACCATGAAGTTAGGTCATGATTGACAATTGTCACTTCTTCTTAGCCACTGGTACATCCACGGTATTTTTTTGCGGGCTTATTGGCGTCGAAATCAGCCACGGATATTTCAATAGTAGCTAAAGTCGTGGCTAACAGCCATGAATTTAGCTACGACATTCATGATCGTGGCTAATAGTCGTGACATTTTGGACCCGAATTTATGTCATCACCCCCAGCCACGGATTTAGCCACGAAAATTTTCACTCGACGCTTATTTAGCGACAACTTGTAAGGTCATGGCTACGTTCGTAGCTATCAGCCACGGATTCGGCCACAACCCTATGTCGTTGCTAAAAAATCCGTGGCTATTTCCTATGTTTTTGGTAGTGACCGGACGGTAGCCAAGAGTTTTCAAAAAAATACAAACATAAGTACAAAATGGTAAACATGGTAATGTACCGTGGTAACCATGACTTGTGGGTGGTACTAGGGCTGGGGAAAAATTTCCATGAAAAACAAACCAATATGTACCAACCGAACCAATATAATTGGTTCAGTATACCGAACCAAGTTCCAAAACTTGGTACGGTAATGGTAATGAAAATGAAAAAGTTGGTATTACCATTACCAACCAATTTGAAATTGGTTGGTACGGCAATACCAACCAATTCCTACCGAACCAATTATATCTAGTTTTATTTTTATTTTTTAAATTTATTTTGTAATTGTTTTAAGTTTTTGTTATGAATTAGTATAATAGGGATAATACATGAAATTAGTAGAAAGTTGGATTTGGGATTATAAATACCAACAATGTGTATTAATGTACCGGGCATCAATGAATAAATTCCAATTACAATTCCTATCTTCTTCATCTATCTCTCTCTCTCTCTAACATATGTGTACATTCGAACTCAAGACCTTGACCCCACTGCACCCTCCAACCACTTGTGCTACAATGTTGTTTTGTATCTTAATTACCCTCTTTTACTATATGTATAAAAAATATTTTTTATTTTTTATTTTTTAAATTTCCAGGGGGGCTCGAGCCACCGCATGCCCCCCCGCCTCCACCCCGGTGTATATATACATATGTACGTATGTGCATATGTGTATGTATGTGTACATATGTGTATGTGTGTGTACATATGTGTATGTATGTGTTCTCGGTGCTGGCTTCATAAATCCATTGCATTTTCCCTTTGACATATCCATCTTAATCTATTGACTTTAAGGTCATTGCTATCCTGGAGGGGCGGCAGCGGCAACAGGTTGGCGGCGGCTAGGAGAGCGACGACGGATCGATTTGTGAAACGGAAGATTTAGGGTTTCACAAAAAAGGCTGATACCATGTAAATGTTTGGATAACTGAGTCCTTACTGTTGTGAGGAGGAAATCGAGTATGAAATATAACAAAATAGATCAAACCAGATTCAGGCCCACGCAAATAAATACAAGACTCCTCCAATGCAGTAATGGGAAGTCAGGATCGAATCCACGAGGAAGCGTGTCAGCAGATCTCAGGTAGCTGTAAATCTCACAGACAAAGCAGCAGAAAGACAGAAACAAAGGAACAAAAGCAGAAACAGAAATAAAACAGAAAAGAACAAACAAAAGCAAAGATCAAAACGAAAGCAGAAAAGACAAAGCAAAGCAGAAACAAAAGCGAGGACACAGAAGCTACTCGATCTCGAGTAACAGTCCTCTATATCGACTAAGGACAGTGATGAAAACAGAAAACAGAAACGAAAGCAATCAACTCGAGGCAGACAAATCAACTCGATCTCGACCACACCTACTCGAGATCGACAAAGGCAAGTCAAGACAAGTTCAGAATCGACGACAGAAACTCGATGAAGACAACAGTGTACTCGATCTCGACAAAGCCCACTCGAGATCGACAAAGGCTTCCTCTAGATCGACAACAGTAACTCTAGATCGAGTAAAAGACAGAAACTTTAAAGGCAAATTTTCGAACACAGAACTCAGAAATTCAACGAAATAAATCAATATAATAAAAGACTTCTAAAGCTAGGGTATCAACGCCACAACGATAACCATGCAAAGTAACACATAAAGGCATAAAAGATCATGCTTTCCATCAAATAACTTTCGTTATTAACAAATAGGCATATAGAGGCTTTCGCATAAACCCTAATTGTTACTAACCCTTTTTCACATAATTAATCCAAGTTGCATTAAGATCACTTTCGCTTCAATAATACAAACAAGGATCACCTTCAACTCTCGCAAAAGAATCATGCTCATAGGGATAGAAGACGAATTGCATAAAAAATCTGACCTTTACCGCGTCAGCTCACATGGCCACCGTCGGGCTCACCCCAGCCCCAGAAGTGGGTGGACTACTCGCTCTTCATCATCAAGAAAGACATCAAATAACAAAAGGAACTAAATTGCATTAAATTAAATAAAGAAAGCTTACAACCGACAAGACAAATCCGCTTTCGCCTCTTCACCTTGCTTGCTACAAACTCTCTCTCTCTATCCTACTTACTTGAATTGATTGTGTCTTGGAATGAATGAAAAACCAGCCCCTAGGGCCTTATTTATAGTGATCAAACCCCGCTAATCAAGGAAATAATCATCTATCTCTATATCTAAATCTATATCTAATTTGCTAAAAGATAAATAAAAATGCTTTAAGGAAATAAATCAACAAGGAAAAGATAATTCTAAAGTGGGTAAGTCTTCATGTTGATAGATCTTGTCTTCCATGGATAGAATTTATCAACTTTGGATAGATCTTCTCGGCCATTCTCGGATTTCTTCATGCCCAAGGATTCCAAGTCTGCTCGGACTGCTCAAGTCGACTCGTCTGCGGAAACTGGTCTACTCGACATCGACAAGGCTTCGTCGACCTCGAGTAGGATTCATCGTCGACTGGACTTCCCGGCTAGCTCTGCTCGACAGGCTCGGACTTGGTTCACGGTGCTCGTCGATCTCGACTACTCCTTGTCGAGATCGAGTAGGGATGTTCACCGACTAGGTCTTCTCGAGTAGGTGTGCTCGACAAGCTCGGATCTGGGCTCTGGGCTCGTCGATCTCGACCAGACGTCCTCGAGATCGACTAGGGTTGGTCGAGGATGGCTCTCTGTGGTGATGTCGAGGACTCCTCCTCGGCAAGAACTTGGACTGACGAGGATGGCTCTTGGTTCACGGTGCTCGTCGATCTCGACTACTCCTTGTCGAGATCGAGTAGGGATGTTCACCGACTAGGTCTTCTCGAGTAGGTGTGCTCGACAAGCTCGGATCTGGGCTCTGGGCTCGTCGATCTCGACCAGACGTCCTCGAGATCGACTAGGGTTGGTCGAGGATGGCTCTCTGTGGTGATGTCGAGGACTCCTCCTCGGCAAGAACTTGGACTGACGCTGGATGGCTCGTCGATCTCGACCAGGGCTTGTCGAGATCGAGTAGGGTTGCTCGGCATCCTCGTCCTCGGCTTCTCGGGCAGCTCCTCTCCTTGTCGACTCCGGGTGTGGCACTGGGTTTCGTCGATCTCGACTAGGGCTTTGTCGAGATCGAGTTGGGTTCCGGAGCTGGGTTGGTCTGGCTCTCGACGTTGCTCCTGATCGACAAGGCTGCCTCGGACATGCTCGTCGAGATCGAGTAGGAGCTACTCGAGATCGAGTAGCCTGGTTTCTCGGCTCGATTCGACTGGTTCTGTTGCTGCTTCGACCTTGGACTTCTGTAGCTGTTTTCCGAGCTGTTCCGTCCTTCCTTAGAATTGCTGTAAAATGCCTCGAATTCTGCGAATTAAACAGAAACTGGTGGAGATTCCATAATTTGGCAAATAAACATAAACTACATAGGTTCTGTACTATCTTAGCCCAAATGTATGAAATGTATGCAGAAATCGATATAAAAGTTACTGTAAAACATGGCAGATTCAGCTCACAATAAACACCCCATACTTAAGCTTGCTTGTCCTCAAGCAATACTTTTAATTGTCATTCAGGGGAAGAATTCAAACTCTCAACATCTTAGATTCATTCTCATATGACCCTGCAATCAATTACCATCCTCGAAAAGGTACTAGTGTCACAGATCCATGCATGTGCAATTATACAAAAGCAACATCTACTCATAAAAGGAGGGTTATGCAAAAACAATTTTTATGTGACAAAGCATTAATAATCAAGAGGACTTTAATTTAAGCTCAAATAAGGAGTAGAATTGGTAAAAGGCTAAAGGTGGGCAATTTCTGGCAATGTGGTGCTTATGATCCGGGGAAATGGAGTATTTCCAAACAGAATTTCCACATTCTCCATAAGATTCATCACCTTTCATAATGCTTTTATCAATAATAATGCTTTTACCTCTCTAACCTCAGCACTGCCTTCTCGCGAGTCGCAAACATGGGTGTCATGAATGGCCCCGGATACTTAGTGCTTCGGACTCCTCACCTGGTGTCCCATCTCGCCAAACTATTATCTCAGCGAGCAGGGTCGATCTTTGATCGGATTTTCTTTCACTCATTAAATTTTCCATATATTTCAAATAATTCCGCCAAACTCCAATAATGATCACACAAACACCATATAACAATCTCCATAATGTAACATCATTCTCAACATAATCCCCGGATAAGGTAAAGAATGGCAAATATTTAGATCATGTGGAGCAATATTTGAAATAAGGCATATTATGGCTTTGTGTAATGCATAAGCATAGGTAAGGCTAGGATTATAAACAATGAGCATTATATGGAAATATAAAGTCCTCCATCATCTTATCATGCAATATGTCAAAAGCAATATCAAATTCTACCTCATTTCATGGTTTTCAAGAAATAATGCATTTCAGTGTGACTTCCCTTTACTAGGAAATTTCATGCTATATCTCTAATGAATCTAATTTTGCATCGTCGAGTTCAATATAAGCTTCCATGACATTAATCAAAATTTTCAATGGGGGTCATTTTTCTCAAACTTTGGAAAACATGCATATAAGCACATAAATCAATAATGAATTCCAAAATAGCCATGTAGCAATTCAAAGAAATAATGCACACATAATGTCACAATATAGCAAATATGCATAATGTAAGCCCTTCCCCCACCCCATACTTAAACATTACAGTGTCCTCACTGTATAAAAACAAGATAAGGGTAAAGAAAGAAACTCACTAGACAGATGTGCAGGGCTTCATAATATCGAGTTAAAATGCCTGAGCCGAGTCCGTTTTTAGCTTGCATCTATCCATGGACCTGAAAAGTGTAGAAGATATATACCCACAATAGAAACAACAAAAACCAAAGAAATGTTCAAAACCAAAAACAAGCAAAAACAATGTCCAAAAAGAATGTCCTAAAAAAGTCTATGTACAAGCTCTAGATTTTATAGTCGCTAGGCCGACTTTCCATTTATGCTCAAGGTGGCATCTGCAGGGCCCATGTAGCTTGGGCTTCAAATAAGACTTCATTCTTGTCCATCAGCTGCAATCCTCCAGAATGGATCTTGTTCACCACGAAAGGTCCCATCCGCTTCTTGTTGAATTTGTTGGGGAACCAATGATCCTTTGATTTAGAGACATAGAGCTTGTCTCCAACTTCATATTCCTTGGGCTCATCATTGGATATCCTACATAAGCGCACATACCAAGGCAAACCTCTCCCATGTATAGATAGATCTTTAATGGAAATAGGAGAAGAAAGATCCATACCTTGGCTTACCTTCGCAGAATCGGGGACCACTGTGTTTGGTCGATCTCGACTAGGGCTAGTCGATCTCGACGAGACTGCAGGTTCTGGTGGTGGTCGGCTTGAAGGGGCAGGAGTCGACGAAGAAGATGGCTTGTCGATCTCGACAAGGCTACTCGATCTCGAGTAGGCTTCTGCTCCTGGTGGCTGCAGCGTCGAGGAAGAGGGATCTGGTGGAGTCGAGTGGTGGTCGACCTCGACAAGGGTGGTCGAGATCGAGGACGATCCTTGCTCTGGTGGTCTCAGCGTCGATGAAGCAGGGGCTGGGCTCCCCGAGTGGTGGTCGATCTCGAGTAGCCTACTCGAGATCGAGTAGGGTTCTGCTTCCGTCTGGCTGTTCGACGAGGCTGGTGCTGGTGGAGTCTCCTTGGTCTGGTCGAGGTCGACTAGGGTCCTCGATGTCGAGGAGTCTTGGTCGATCTTGACCCCATACTTAGTTCCTGTCAAGGCATCCGAAAAATAATTAATCCATAACGACTTACCTTGATCTGTGTCGATTGGATTTTCTGTGTTCTCTTTGAGGATTGCCATCATCTCCTCCACCTGAGCCTCCATGTCCCTCTTTTCCAGCTCCTCAGGGGTCATATTTTTGACCTTGGGTTCCCCGCAGGTGATGTAGCCAGCTGAGATAGATTTGACCTCTTCCATTGGACCTGTATGCCTTTCAGTTTTATTAAAGGAATACTCAATTACCTCATCGCTGATGTTGAAGGTGAGCACTCCTTTCCTTACGCTTATGTTGGCATCCACCGTCGCCAAGAATGGTCTTACTAAAATAATTGGACAAGCAGGATCTTCTTGCATATCAACAACTAAGAAATCAGCAGGGACAAAGAATTTACCTACTTGTACTGGCACATTGTCCACCATGCCTGTTGGGATGACCACAGTGTTGTTGGCCATGTAAAGTCTAGCATCCACAGGCTCTAGGGCACCTATCTTAATCTTGGACCAAATTGTTAAAGGCATTATACTCACACTAGCTCCAAGATCACATAAGGCATTAATTTTGTATGGACCAAATCCAATAGTTATAGCAAACTTACCTGGATCCGGCCTCTTTTCCAGTATGTCCAAGTGGCTGCACTCCTCTGTGATTTCAGCCATTGATCGCTTTTTGCTCAGAATCTCCTTCAGGAACTTGACATAAGATGGTATTTCATTGAGAGCTTCTGTGAAGGGGATGGTGACGTTGAGTTTCTGAAGCATCTTGATGAAGCGTTGAAATTTCTTTTCTGCCGGGTCCTTTAGAGATTTTGTGGGGAAAGGCAGCTTCTTTTTCTAATTCGGAGCCAGAACAGATGTCGGAGGTGCTGCAGGCTGCTCTATGTCGACCAGGGGCTCCTCGACATCGACTACAGTCTTGTCGATCTCGACTAGATTTGGTGTTGTCGAGTTGCTGTGTGGTGCAAATGAGGACTCTGGAAGTTTCTCCTCGACATCGAGTAGGCCCTCCTCGAGGTCGACTAGGTCCTGGTCGATGTCGACTTGCTGTTCCTTGTTCTGCTGCTTTCCGACCTCTGGCTCTTGTATGGCCGCTTCTGAGTTTTACAGCAGCGATGTGTCCAGTCTTTCCCTTAGGATTTGGTTCTGAAGATCCAGGGAGCACACCTAACTGTCTGGGGATTCCCGCTGCTAGCTGACCAATCTGTGTATCAACTGATTTTCTCCATATATCAATTTCCCCAAGCCTAGAGTTGACACCTTGCATCTGAGTATAGACGGGGTTGAAGGATTGCCTAGTTTCTGAGTGGTTCCTCCGTATTTCCTCCAGGACTGTCTGTATATCATCCTTTTTCTGGTCCCTTTCCGGATGTCCTGGAGCTCTGTAAGGCGGGGGGGGGGGGGGTCCTAGGGACACCTTGGTTCCATTGTGGTTGCTGAAACCTTTGGTCCCCCATGTAGCGATTAGGACCCCCTGCGTAAGCTACCTCCTCTTGGTGTTCTGCCAGCCTGACTTGCTCGGTGTGTGGGCACTCAGTAGTGGTGTGCCTCTATGATCCGCATTCAATACAAGGCTGGTTGACGGAGAGATACTTTACTTGCTTAAGGAGCTTCTTATTCTGGTCTCTGTCGTACTGCTCCCTAACATCTGGATCAATCTCCTTAAGTGGATCATATAGGGGCATGGATGGTGCTGGCCTGGCGTATGGGTTCTCTTCATAAGTTGCAGTAGACCCATACTTGTTGTCGTAGGTAGTGAGCTTCTCTAGCACACCCCATGCGTCACTTGGCGGCATTGTCAGATACTCATAGCGAGTATAATGGTTGATTCTGTCCTTGGTGACTTGATCAAGAGAGTTGAAGAAGATCTCCTGAATGACGTAGGGTGGCTGTCCATGAGTAGGGCAAGATCGCAGAAGTTCTTTGTAGCGCTCCCATGCCTTTGCCAGCGGTTCCCCTTGCTTCTGTCTGAAGGCGGTGATTTTCTGGCGGAGATGTGCTGTTTTGGCGGGTGGGAAGAATTTGTTCAGGAACTCTTGCTCTACTTGGGCCCAGGTTGTGAGTGATTTTGGTTTCAGCCCTTCCAGCCATTTCAGTGCAGGCCCAGCGAGAGACCAGCGAAAAGCTTTCATCTTGACATATTCCAAAGTTGTACCTTCAGCAAGAGTACGACACATGTCAGCAAAGTTTGTAATATGTTCAAGAGGACACTCGTTAAATCTACCATAAAAGGCATTATTTTTAAGCTCTATAAGAAATTGAGTGCGAATTTCAAAAGAGTTATCAGGGATAAGAATCACCGATTCAGGCACGACGAGAGTTGGGTGCATATAGTCCTCTGCCGTGGTTGGGTACTGGGCAAGCTCAGCTTGTGCTTGTTCCCTTGCTGCTTTCTCAGCGGCGATAGCAGCATTTTTAGCGGCCAATTCCCTGGTAAGCCTAGCGATCAGCTGTTCCTGTGTTTCAGCGGCCGCCATGGCTCTTTGTAGTTTAGCTCTAATGTGAAAAAGGCGTTCTGGTTCGTCTAAGGCGTCAAACTCAGGTGTTTGACCAGAACGACGCATACACCTGCAAAGTAACTCAAAGAAACAGTGAGAACTGACTACCTAAGGCGCGATTGATAGCTTCCCTGGCAACGGCGCCAATTTTGTTGTGAGGAGGAAATCGAGTATGAAATATAACAAAATAGATCAAACCAGATTCAGGCCCACGCAAATAAATACAAGACTCCTCCAATGCAGTAATGGGAAGTCAGGATCGAATCCACGAGGAAGCGTGTCAGCAGATCTCAGGTAGCTGTAAATCTCACAGACAAAGCAGCAGAAAGACAGAAACAAAGGAACAAAAGCAGAAACAGAAATAAAACAGAAAAGAACAAACAAAAGCAAAGATCAAAACGAAAGCAGAAAAGACAAAGCAAAGCAGAAACAAAAGCGAGGACACAGAAGCTACTCGATCTCGAGTAACAGTCCTCTATATCGACTAAGGACAGTGATGAAAACAGAAAACAGAAACGAAAGCAATCAACTCGAGGCAGACAAATCAACTCGATCTCGACCACACCTACTCGAGATCGACAAAGGCAAGTCAAGACAAGTTCAGAATCGACGACAGAAACTCGATGAAGACAACAGTGTACTCGATCTCGACAAAGCCCACTCGAGATCGACAAAGGCTTCCTCTAGATCGACAACAGTAACTCTAGATCGAGTAAAAGACAGAAACTTTAAAGGCAAATTTTCGAACACAGAACTCAGAAATTCAACGAAATAAATCAATATAATAAAAGACTTCTAAAGCTAGGGTATCAACGCCACAACGATAACCATGCAAAGTAACACATAAAGGCATAAAAGATCATGCTTTCCATCAAATAACTTTCGTTATTAACAAATAGGCATATAGAGGCTTTCGCATAAACCCTAATTGTTACTAACCCTTTTTCACATAATTAATCCAAGTTGCATTAAGATCACTTTCGCTTCAATAATACAAACAAGGATCACCTTCAACTCTCGCAAAAGAATCATGCTCATAGGGATAGAAGACGAATTGCATAAAAAATCTGACCTTTACCGCGTCAGCTCACATGGCCACCGTCGGGCTCACCCCAGCCCCAGAAGTGGGTGGACTACTCGCTCTTCATCATCAAGAAAGACATCAAATAACAAAAGGAACTAAATTGCATTAAATTAAATAAAGAAAGCTTACAACCGACAAGACAAATCCGCTTTCGCCTCTTCACCTTGCTTGCTACAAACTCTCTCTCTCTATCCTACTTACTTGAATTGATTGTGTCTTGGAATGAATGAAAAACCAGCCCCTAGGGCCTTATTTATAGTGATCAAACCCCGCTAATCAAGGAAATAATCATCTATCTCTATATCTAAATCTATATCTAATTTGCTAAAAGATAAATAAAAATGCTTTAAGGAAATAAATCAACAAGGAAAAGATAATTCTAAAGTGGGTAAGTCTTCATGTTGATAGATCTTGTCTTCCATGGATAGAATTTATCAACTTTGGATAGATCTTCTCGGCCATTCTCGGATTTCTTCATGCCCAAGGATTCCAAGTCTGCTCGGACTGCTCAAGTCGACTCGTCTGCGGAAACTGGTCTACTCGACATCGACAAGGCTTCGTCGACCTCGAGTAGGATTCATCGTCGACTGGACTTCCCGGCTAGCTCTGCTCGACAGGCTCGGACATGGTTCACGGTGCTCGTCGATCTCGACTACTCCTTGTCGAGATCGAGTAGGGATGTTCACCGACTAGGTCTTCTCGAGTAGGTGTGCTCGACAAGCTCGGATCTGGGCTCTGGGCTCGTCGATCTCGACCAGACGTCCTCGAGATCGACTAGGGTTGGTCGAGGATGGCTCTCTGTGGTGATGTCGAGGACTCCTCCTCGGCAAGAACTTGGACTGACGCTGGATGGCTCGTCGATCTCGACCAGGGCTTGTCGAGATCGAGTAGGGTTGCTCGGCATCCTCGTCCTCGGCTTCTCGGGCAGCTCCTCTCCTTGTCGACTCCGGGTGTGGCACTGGGTTTCGTCGATCTCGACTAGGGCTTTGTCGAGATCGAGTTGGGTTCCGGAGCTGGGTTGGTCTGGCTCTCGACGTTGCTCCTGATCGACAAGGCTGCCTCGGACATGCTCGTCGAGATCGAGTAGGAGCTACTCGAGATCGAGTAGCCTGGTTTCTCGGCTCGATTCGACTGGTTCTGTTGCTGCTTCGACCTTGGACTTCTGTAGCTGTTTTCCGAGCTGTTCCGTCCTTCCTTAGAATTGCTGTAAAATGCTTCGAATTCTGCGAATTAAACAGAAACTGGTGTAGATTCCATAATTTGGCAAATAAACATAAACTACATAGGTTATGTACTATCTTAGCCCAAATGTATGAAATGTATGCAGAAATCGATATAAAAGTTACTATAAAACATGGCAGATTCAGCTCACAACACTGACCGGATCTCAGAGGTCTACTCCTGTATATATATCATTGGGTAAAAACCTTGAGAGTACAATATGCACAAGTATAAATCATGTCTGCTAACAATTAACACCTTAATCACTGTTCTTAACCGGCCAATAAGTACTTTCATGAAGAAGCATATATCAAATTAGTCAATTAATTAGTTACCTGTATAAGTAGTGACAACAAGCAATACTCCTTTCCCAGCTCAACATCAACAAGATCAACTAGCTTCTCCTCTTCCTCCTCCACCAACGACGTCGGAGGCCCGTCTGTTGAAGGGCCAACAATGTGGTCGGCTCTGCCTTCCCCTTGCCTCTTCAACGGTAAGAACTCAAAATACGCCATGCTTGGGAGAATCATGTAAGCTGCCTTGCCAGGGTTGCAAAGCGGGTTCAAGTTGAGCCCAAAGAAACACTCCGACGAAGCATACATAGTACAAACCAACGGGAGGCCGTCGTTGTAGTAGTCCAACATCGGTATGCAGGGGCAGTGTAACGGCCCGGGATTATAATTCCCGGGTTACGTTTCGAGGGATGAAACCCCTCGTTAGGATCTTGCGCCCCGAGTAAAGATTGAAGGTTTGAAATTCTATCCTAACATTTTAAAGTGGGATTTCATACCCAAAATTCGAAAGGATCGTTGGAATTCCCGGGGAAGTCCCCTGTACCTGTCATAAGTCTAAGCGTGGAAAACCAACAAACATGCAAATAGTAGAATCAAGATGTAATACAAGAGGGTGACACGGCAGAGCCGAGTCAAAACCAAATCAATAAGCGCATTTATCGAAATTTAATATACAGTGTTAGTGGAGTTAAACCATTTCTTTGAGATCGCCCAAGAGAGTTCCCACGTCATGGAAACAAGGAATAATCATGTTGTAAAACAAACCTAAAAAAAAAATGTATGCGGGGCGGTGTCAGATCGAAGCCCCACGCAATATAATCTTAAACAAGCAGACATATACACACGCTAGTCCTAATAAAGATGCTTCTAGATGCAAGGCGGAATATTAACACACTAGCATGGTCCTAAGATCAAGTGCATAAATATAATAAGGCCTTAGCACCGAATACCAAGTGGTATATCCCTCTCCTACCTCCACCCCCTTCCGATAGGGCGGAGACTGGCCAGCTCGTGAATGCATTCCATATAATCGGGTGGCACGCATGCCCAACCCGTATCCACAATAAAGCCCACAGGCATCTCATAATATAAGGAAGTTCATGACTCGATTGACTCAAGACGGAACCCGATGGGACTGGGTCGTCCTATAACCCTAGCAAAGACTCTAGTTACTTCACAGATAACGGCTGTTCTGTTTACAAAAGCAAAGAGTAGACAAATGCTCAATCATGAGTGCAATCCTAGCAGGATACTACATGACATGCTTTATTATGAATGCAAGCACCTAGTATGCACATGGCTACAAGCAGGGAGATCTCTTTTCGAATCTGAGTGAGCTCATATAGGAACTCACCTGGCTATGCAGAACAGCATAATAGAAGATCTGGCATACATTATTCATAATCACAAAGTATCACCTAGATACACATCAGAACATATATATAAGTCTATGTCCAATCATTCAAGCACTCAAGGCATAACATTCAACGAGAATAGCAACCATATCGTAATCGTCATTCCATCAAGCTAAACCATTCATCATATTGCCACATTCCTCAAGACCATATCATTCTCATCATTCCATCAGCCACATTCATGTATTTGCAACAATATATCCGCAATAATAATCCGCATATCACATATCTCAAGTTCATCACTTTTATCATAGTTCATAAGGCATAAATCAACGGTATATCACTTTAACATCTCATCATGCTATTAGTCACCCAAGCATATCAACATGCTAGTTAGTCACCCAAGCATATCAACATGCTAGTTAGTCATCGATCACATAATTTCCCGAGTTATTCCCGAAAATTGTTTTGAAAACTGAGTTATTTGATTGGAAATTCCGACATTGGAAAATGTTCGTAAAATTACCTTTTTTTTTTTCTAAACTCTAAGTCTCATAATATTATATCTTCTTTTAAACATTTTCATAAAGTATTTCTATGTCCATTAAAATCCCAACCATTTTTTATTTAATAAAAACAGCCATTCGAAATTACTAAAACCAACCCCTTCATTTTATAAAAGACCAAAACCGACCCTAAATTTATAAATCCAAATAAAATCCGGCCTCTTGGTTTAAAATCCCAAAATAGGACCCTTTTGTAAAACCCCAAACCAGATTTTATAAAAGAGGCCCAATCTCATTCCTTTTAAAACAACCCATTTTCGGCCCAAAAAGATTAGGCCCACAATCCCCATTTCTCCCATCCAGTTACATCCGAAGTAAGAAAGAAAAAGAAGTGGGCCCCTGCTGAGTTGGCGGCTTATGTGGAACGGGGCCCACATCCCTTCTTCTTCTTCCCCTTTTGCGGTTTGAGCGAAAGGAACAGAGCCGCCCGACGTTCGGAAAAACCGAAGGAGGAGAGCGAAAGGGGAGGCCGAAGGTGGCGGTACCCGGACTCCGACCACGAATCCGACACCCACACATACAGAGATGGGAATGAAAGGAAGAAAGAGGAAGGAGGGAGGCTCACCGAGGCGCGGCTTCGATGCTCGCCGGAAACACTCGTCGGGGTTGATTCGAGGCTCACCGGAGAGTCGATTGGCTTCAACGGAGATGGATTCTTGCCAGAGGTGGCCCTAGGAGAATGGAATGGAGTTAAAAGAGGAGTCTCGACTCGATTTGGAGGTGAAGCGAAGGGGAACGAAGCTTACCGAACGGGAAGGGTAGAACAGAGCAAGGGAGGAAACGGTGGCTGCGCTCGGGGATGCTCAGGTGCGTTCTGGGTCGTCAAAAAACAGGTAAGCGACGGTTAGGGCTCAATGGCCTGCTGCTGCTCGTCACGAGAGAAGAAGGGAGTGAAGGCCGCGAGTGGCGGTGGTTGCCGGCAGAACAGGGAGGCGGAAAGGAGGAGAACGGAGGTGGCTCGGGACTGTGCTCAGGGGACGCTGCTGACGGCTTCGGAGGGCTCGCTGGTGGTTGCTGGGAGATGGTGGGTGGCGACGGTGGGTGGTGTTGGTGGTGGCCGAACAATTACAAGGAGGAGAAAAAGGAGGTAAGGGGGTGTTTGGCCTTTGGGTTTGTGTGGGTGTGGAAAATGGGTCAAAACAATCTGATTTTTTTTAGAGGGTAAGTGGATGTGCTCAGCTGTCTAGGCCAATCAAAATAGAGGGTAGTAGGGTGTTGTTTGTTTGCTATGGAGGGAAGAATCAAAGAAGGAAAGAAGATGATAAGATTTGCCAAAAGAGGGGGTGAGTTGGATCCGAAAATAATTATGAAATCCAATTTATTTTATTTATTTATCATTTATTTTATTTTATTTTTAATTTTTATTCGAAATTTGAAATCGGAAAAAGAAAAAAAATCCGATTTAATTAGTTTTTCCTTAAAATTCCAAATTTAAATTCATTTTAAAATTCTTTTCTCCGAGACATTAGGATTTAAAAATCCGAGCCTTTACATCATCCACCTCTAAAAACAAGTCTCGTCCCCGAGACTAAAATTATTCTAAAGTAGGGGATGAAGTTTGAAATAGGTGAGTCCAAGGATCACGTCATCGATCATGTAAGTGCCTCATAAGTGCCCTTATGAGATTCTCACAGTATCGTCATCATGATCATAATATCCCCGATACGTCGTAGTGAGAATGTAATATGGGCCCTTACCACATCCTTACCCCGACTTCTCGGTTATATCATAACTCGTAAAGCATTATAGCATCTCCATTAGGTCTTAGCAGGCAGTCTATAAGGGCCCCTATAAAATGTCCGTATCCACTTCGTGGGGGTGTTATAACGCAAGCTCGGGTCGGAAAAGTTTCAAAAGGTTTCCTCAATTCGAAAAAGGTTTGGTTTCAAAACATTAAAGTTTTTTTTTTTTCGCGTTCAATTTCTCAAAATCCAAGTTAGTCCTTTTTAAACACCATTCAAAATCCCTTAAACCCGACGTTAGTCAAGCAAGTTTCAAATCTCAAGAGGTGGAATCATCCACCTCTAAGGGCTAATCCCATATTCTTTTCTTAGATTCCAAGTCAGAATCAAATTCCATCAATTCAGTTCTAGCATCCTAGCAATTCCAATTCACGACATCATATAATAACATAGTGATCATGAAGCGTTTTTAATAGCATGCAAAAGTCACATCGAGGAAAATCATTCAACATAATACATCTAGTATAGCATCACACATAGCAAGATTCATCGCATCTCATCACCGAAGTTGCACGCCATAACAACTAGATAAATCACATCATACTAGCGCTACTATCAAGAATTATCGCGCTAGAGCCATACAAGTACCACCGCATATATACCAACATTACATCAAGCTCAAGGGATAACTATGTCAGTGTTAGCACATCATTATCGCCTACGACAATACAACAAAGAACCAACATCGACTATAGCATAGGAATTGCACGTTATTCGGTCCCAAGTATCGCATAACACTATATCACAACTCCGAGAAAACCTGTCTATCGCTGCAAACCACAATAAGACACGACAACTACTCATCATCTCTCGCATCAAGATCAACCTCATCTAGGTCTACCAACTCAATCCGATACTAGTCCTAATTACCATTACATTCCGTTTAGCATACAACATTTCTAGCCTCTTAATCTTAGCTATCCGCCATTCAAGGTCTACATCCCAAGCCAATTACTAAGTACCCAAACTCTTATGCTATCAAGCCATCTAAGGATCATTCTACTCCAATGACCAATCTCAAGTCCTACCCTTCCCCCAACCATCTAAAATCATATCCCGGAGTTCCCAATCGTGCAATTTCCCTAATTCGACAAGCCCAACACTACGACCAACGCTCAAGACTCCCTATCAAGCGCACCCTTGTCCTAGGGTTTCCCTATCAGCCTCATTTTTACCCTTCTACGAGAAATCCCAAGTCCCTAACTGAACTGCTCTCTCAATCGATCTAGATGCTCCTTAACAATTTCGCTTACTCTTCCTAGGCACTCAAGACTCTGCCTGACCATCATCTCCCGAAGAGACATCTCGAATACTCTTGTTAACATGATCACACTTCCCGTATCACTAATCACTCTCACTAGCCATCCACCTCTAAGAACCCAACTCATACCGACCATCTCACACCTGACACTCCCATCCTTATTCTCGACATTACCAACACAAGCATCCTACCTTGCTAGGATCCACTCAACCGCCTACTCTCGACAACTCTAACGCAGAAAATTGTCTAGTGCTAACTCATAACCACGTATCACTGAGTTCCTCATCACCCGCGCCTATCCTCAATGACCAATCGCAACTTCCACCTACTTCCCCCATTCCGAATCTCACGAAACCTGAACCAATCACGACTCCTCTAGCCGACCTACTCTAGATCCTCTTCTCAGCATATTCCTAAATTTCCTCATCTCAAGTCTTATTAAACCTTAACCTTGAAATCTCTACCGCTTACGCCCTTATGTATCAATCATCATTCTCACAGAATTCCTATGACACCCTCATCCAAACTTTCCCAAGTACCACAATCTCGCCACACTTTCTGAAATCCTTCATCCTCTAGTGCTCTCAAAGCCTTCCTCCTTGCCTGGTTCCCAAATTCCATGCTCAGAATCTCTCTATTCCACCTTAAGCCCGCAATCTTACTAGAATCTCAACAACACTTTTTCCTAGCTACCAGTCTTTCCTCGAAGATTCACTCTACATCCTCAAATACCTTGATGACAATTTTCACACATCAGTTTCGATTTCTTCCCTATGCTAAAATCCTTCAACAATGCACCTAGAAATCCTTCACTAATGACTTCGCCAAGCATTACCAATCCTATCTAACAATCCCAAATACTCATCACATGTACCGTCCTGACATGAACAACCTAATCTCCAAGATCGTTAATTTCCCAAGCAACATCATACTTCTCTTCCTTAGCGATTCCTCAACCTCAATCCTTTACCAAGACCGCTCCCAATCACCGCACATATAACCTAGTCCCAATTCCTATGATTCCTTAGACATTCCTTAACTGATCATCCTCAACGCTGCCCATGATTCGCTCCTAGACTATCTAGACACTCTCTCCTGGCACACTAACCCGTCTATCAACATATCCCTTCAAGGATCCAACCGATCCATTCCTAGCTCACTCATCCACCTCTAGAGCTACACAAATCACCTATACTTGCACCCACTACCTACCGGCACTTATAGCTAGGACCTCTTCCTCGAAATCTCGCCATACTAACTCCACTCTTCACCTAAGACCTACCTGGAAGCTCAACTATACTCGTTTACTACTATTCCAGACAAATCCCAACTCACTCGGCTCTACTCTTGCTGACACATCCTTCCTGCACCCCTCCTCACACAACCACTGACCCAATCCAAAGACCTCAATCTACCTGCTACTTTCCGACCTGTCTCACCGAAGAATCTCATGACTCAAGCTCAAGAGGAAAACACCACCACCTATATAACCCATAATCTATTTACTAGGAGGTCAGTACACTTAAGCATATAGGCACATCACACTAATTAGTCAGTCAATCAGTCCCTACCAGCTCAGCATATCAGTCATCACACATCCATTTAGTTAGTTCCAAGCCTATCGCACGACACCGATTCCAGATCGCATAGGAGAGATCACAATTCGGACGAAGAACGTCATTCCTTGAGTCATCTAGGAGGATTACGTCTGCAACCGCCATCTTCGAAAGGCGTCCTTCCTCTGGCGACGTCGATCCTAGGGTCCATGGGCCATGGGCCCACCCCACTTCCGTTGCGCCACTCTGGTGCCACTCGATCGCTCGTTTTCTCCTCTATGTCGACGTCCATCAAGGGGATCACGAGGGGTTAGAAGTCACGGAGATAGGGGAGGGCAAGGGAGGACAAAACGACTTTCTTAAGAATTCAGACACCAACCAGGACTAGAGATGACGAGACTCAAGACAAGACACAGACTCGAGAGTTACAACAATCCCCTTAAGGTATTCTATAAGGTTACAGGTGCACATGGCAATCACAAAATATTTCAAGCATATCATTCCACACTATCATGTACCTATTAAAGGAATAGCGTCCTATGCATCCATAACATTTCACATAATCAACTTTACATGCACACGGGACAGGCTAAAACTGATCACCTCATGCACTAATCATGCTTGACATATTAATATCATGTATGCACAAACCGACAATAGACATATGCAGCATAAGTTATATATGACATAGCGAGCATCATAGGATATCACATGTATGATCCATTACTCACTTAGTGTACACATAAGTAGGTCAAAACAATGTGGGTTCCAGGTAAGCCTGTTAAGATGCCCTCTAATAATCGTGTCAAGGGGTATGGTTAAGTCATTTGGGCATAACAACTATCACATCCAACACAACCATATACATGTAGTATGACAAGTATGGCACATAGATGCATGGTGGTCAATAAGTAGGAGATGTATATCCTACATGATACTACCAACACTCATTAAGAAAATACATAGTCAATGAGGTTCAATTTGATTAACTTAACATGCTCAAAAATTCATTTCTCATGGAACTCATACAAAGAGGGTTGACCACACTATCATGGACCTAATTCAAAGGAGAGTAACAATGATGGGAATTCATAGATTCGATATATATATTCGTTCATAAGTGCGATCAGGCAAGTTATTAGACAAGTCATGTTGAAATATACCAACACACCATGTCATACAATCACCGACTCATCACCCTGTTTCCCCGTGGGACGCTAATATGACTCGCTCGGTATGACACAAGGACATTCACACTGTTTTCGAGATGATAGGGTATAATTTGTGTTTAGAGTCTCGTGGTAAGAAGACACGGTTGATCAGTATAAGAATCGAGAAGGATAACCCCACAAGACAAATCACTTCTAACTCGAAATTGTTTCATTGATCACCCTCCCTAAAACACTCAGGGATTTCCCATATCCGACACACCCCCGGAAGTAGCTAGTTGACCGACCCAAATTTTCCCGTGGAAGACACCAACCTAAGGTATGTGACTCGATAGAAGCATTGGTGGTGGGATACGAACAGGACTCGAAACGGGGAGAGCGGATGCTCTTCGACCCTTACTAACATGCCTAAATGTGTTGGTGGGATGGTTGACAGAGTCAGAATCATCAGGGGTTTGAATTATGGAAGAGATATTCCGACAAGACAGGAGTTCCAATGACATAAGAACAAGGTATTCTCCCGCTATCCCGTTTGCACAGTTATTCAATACATGATTCAAGTCAAGGCATATTGATTAGTTCTCTACCCTAAGCACAGTAGCACTCAGCATGGAAGCAATCAACGATCAAGCTATCCTATGGGCCGCCCTTCGAGGGGCGACTAACCTGAGGGGCAAAACCTCACGGTCTCTACCTAACTCGCCACTCCAGCCACTACGACGCAAAGCCTTGGAGTCTTGTAGGCCCATCTGTAAAGAAAAGCTATATTTTTGCCTACCCGTCCCCAACTACATCCAATAGGGATGGTCTAACGCCTTTACTACCCCTTCGTTTCCCTTTGTTTGATTACCGGATTTATAGAGTCAAGTTCGTATTTAGTCCATTTGAGTTTGCCATATTAAATTCATTTTGCCCCTTCTAAAACATTTTAGAAAACCATTTGAAAACCTTGGGCCATTTTCAAAACCACTTCAACCTATCATACTCGGTTTGCACAACCTCAGCTCTGATACCATCTTTGTAACGGCCCGGGATTATGATTCCCGGGTTACGTTTCGAGGGATGAAACCCCTCATTAGGATCTTGCGCCCCGAGTACAGGTTGAAGGTTTGAAATTCTATCCTAACATTTTAAAGTGGGATTTCATACCCAAAATTCGAAAGGATCGTTGGAATCCCCGGGGAAGTCCCCTGTACCTGTCATAAGTCTAAGCGTGGAAAACCAACAAACATGCAAATAGTAGAATCAAGATGTAATACAAGAGGGTGACACGGCAGAGCCGAGTCAAAACCAAATCAATAAGCGCATTTATCGAAATTTAATATACAATGTTAGTGGAGTTAAACCATTTCTTTGAGATCGCCCAAGAGAGTTCCCACGTCACGGAAACAAGGAATAATCATGTTGCAAAACAAACCTAAAAAAAAAATGTATGCGGGGCGGTGTCAGATCGAAGCCCTACGCAATATAATCCCAAACAAGCAGACATATACACACGCTAGTCCTAATAAAGATGCTTCTAGATGCAAGGCGGAATATTAACACACTAGCATGGTCCTAAGATCAAGTGCATAAATATAATAAGGCCTTAGCACCGAATACCAAGTGGTATATCCCTCTCTTACCTCCACCCCCTTCCGATAGGGCGGAGAGTGGCCAGCTCGTGAATGCATTCCATATAATCGGGTGGCACGCATGCCCAACCCGTATCCACAATAAAGCCCGCATGCATCTCATAATATAAGGAAGTTCATGACTCGATTGACTCAAGACGGAACCCGATGGGACTGGGTCGTCCTATAACCCTAGCAAAGACTCTAGTTACTTCACAGATAACGGCCGTTCTGTTTACAAAAGCAAAGAGTAGACAAATGCTCAATCATGAGTGCAATCCTAGCAGGATACTACATGACATGCTTTATTATGAATGCAAGCACCTAGTATGCACATGGCTACAAGCAGGGAGATCTCTTTTCGAATCTGAGTGAGCTCATATAGGAACTCACCTGGCTATACAGAACAGCATAATAGAAGATCTGGCATACATCATTCATAATCACAAAGTATCACCTAGATACACATCAGAACATATATATAAGTCTATGTCCAATCATTCAAGCACTCAAGGCATAACATTCAACGAGAATAGCAACCATATCGTAATCGTCATTCCATCAAGCTAAACCATTCATCATATTGCCACATTCCTCAAGACCATATCATTCTCATCATTCCATCAGCCACATTCATGTATTTGCAATAATATATCCGCAATAATAATCCGCATATCACATATCTCAAGTTCATCACTTTTATCATAGTTCATAAGGCATAAATCAACGGTATATCACTTTAACATCTCATCATGCTATTAGTCACCCAAGCATATCAACATGCTAGTTAGTCACCCAAGCATATCAACATGCTAGTTAGTCATCGATCACATAATTTCCCGAGTTATTCCCGAAAATTGTTTTGAAAACTGAGTTATTTGATTGGAAATTCCAACATTGGAAAATGTTCGTAAAATTACCTTTTTTTTTCTTTCTAAACTCTAAGTCTCATAATATTATATCTTCTTTTAAACATTTTCATAAAGTATTTCTATGTCCATTAAAATCCCAACCATTTTTTATTTAATAAAAACAGCCATTCGAAATTACTAAAACCAACCCCTTCATTTTATAAAAGACCAAAACCGACCCTAAATTTATAAATCCAAATAAAATCCGGCCTCTTGGTTTAAAATCCCAAAATAGGAACCTTTTGTAAAACCCCAAACCAGATTTTATAAAAGAGGCCCAATCTCATTCCTTTTAAAACAACCCATTTTCGGCCCAAAAAGATTAGGCCCACAATCCCCATTTCTCCCATCCAGTTACATCCGAAGTAAGAAAGAAAAAGAAGTGGGCCCCTGCTGAGTTGGCGGCTTATGTGGAACGGGGCCCACATCCCTTCTTCTTCTTCCCCTTTTGCGGTTTAAGCGAAAGGAACAGAGCCGCCCGGCGTTCGGAAAAACCGAAGGAGGAGAGCGAAAGGGGAGGCCGAAGGTGGCGGTTCCCGGACTCCGACCACGAATCCGACACCCACACATACAGAGACGGGAATGAAAGGAAGAAAGAGGAAGGAGGGAGGCTCACCGAGGCGCGGCTTCGATGCTCGCCGGAAACACTCGTCGGGGTTGATTCGAGGCTCACCGGAGACTCGATTGGCTTCAACGGAGATGGATTCTTGCCAGAGGTGGCCCTAGGAGAATGGAATGGAGTTAAAAGAGGAGTCTCGACTCGATTTGGAGGTGAAGCGAAGGGGAACGAAGCTTACCGAACGGGAAGGGTAGAACAGAGCAAGGGAGGAAACGGTGGCTGCGCTCGGGGATGCTCAGGTGCGCTCTGGGTCCTCGGAAAACAGGTAAGCGACGGTTAGGGCTCAATGGCCTACTGCTGCTCGTCACGAGAGAAGAAGGGAGTGAAGGCCGCGAGTGGCGGTGGTTGCCGGCAGAACAGGGAGGCGGAAAGGAGGAGAACGGAGGTGGCTCGGGACTGCGCTCAGGGGACGCTGCTGACGGCTTCGGAGGGCTCGCTGGTGGTTGCTGGGAGATTGTGGGTGGCGACGGTGGGTGGTGTTGGTGGTGGCCGAACAATTACAAGGAGGAGAAAAAGGAGGTAAGGGGGTGTTTGGCCTTTGGGTTTGTGTGGGTGTGGAAAATGGGTCAAAACAATCTGATTTTTTTTAGAGGGTAAGTGGATGTGCTCAGCTGTCTAGGCCAATCAAAATAGAGGGTAGTAGGGTGTTGTTTGTTTGCTATGGAGGGAAGAATCAAAGAAGGAAAGAAGATGATAAGATTTGCCAAAAGAGGGGGTGAGTTGGATCCGAAAATAATTATGAAATCCAATTTATTTTATTTATTTATCATTTATTTTATTATTTTTTTTAATTTTTATTCGAAATTTGAAATCGGAAAAAGAAAAAAAATCCGATTTAATTAGTTTTTCCTTAAAATTCCAAATTTAAATTCATTTTAAAATTCTTTTCTCCGAGACATTAGGATTTAAAAATCCGAGCCTTTACAGGCAGAGCCAGAAAGTTTTGGCGGGGGGGTCACCATAGTCGTCGACAATAAGATCGAGAAAAAAATCGTAAACTACAACGTGTTCGATAGTACAAACTAGTGTCAACCTCTGCTCACCCCATCTCCGAGTTCCTCACCAGGTACCATTACCCCCAAGGGCGGAGCCAGAAAGTTTTTACCTTTAAATATATACTGCCATTGTTGTTATATATAAATATCTTTATTTTGAAACGATATATATATATATATATATATATATATATATATATATATATATATATATATGTATATATATGTATATATGTATATGTGTATATATTTATTGTTTTATTGTTTTTACCTTTAAATTTTAAGTTTTTACTTTGTATTTTGTGTTTTGATTTTGACATAAATTGGTCCTTTCTATTGTTTCTAGTCTCTTCGTTAGTTCATTCAAACAAACAAAACACAAAGGGGAATCAAGGGGTGGGCTGGGCTTGTACTCAGGCAAGGGCTGGACAAAGGCAAGGGCCTGTACTCAGGCACGGACTCAGGGGTGGGCTGGGCTTTGCTGCAGCCCACCACAAAAATTTAGAACTTATATAATTAATAGTAGTAGATATCACAAAGGGGATGTAGTTCAGTTGGTAGATGCTATGAGTCCAATATTTTCATATCGCCAGCATCCGGGGTTCGATTCTCGTTTGGCGCCCAGTGTTTTTCACCCCTTCGTGGCGCTAGTTCACTTCCACTTCCAGTATGTTTGTGAATATGCCCAAGCTATTAGTTTTTTGTTTTTGCAATTCATTGAGTTAAGAAGGAAATAAGTTGTTTGTTAAATTCTTATATTAATGAAATTAGTTTAATGTCCTATAAAATAATTTCATACAAATAACGTACCCATAGATTTTTATTCTTCAATCATTTTTTGTACCTAGATGTTTATATATGTGATATTAGTAATTCTTAAAAATTTGTTCATTGTATATTTTATTTTTCTTTTTATTAGTGTTTTTTCCTAGGTGTGTATATATTGGTATAATATTAATAACTCTTCAAAATTTGTTCATTGTATAAGGCGATTTTAGCCTACCCCGATTTTCATTCCTGGTTCCATGCCTGCCTATACTTCCTCTTCGTGAAATCTGAGACGAAGACCCCGGGCGGGCTTCTGGCCCGACCCGTGTTGACAAGCTGCTATAAGAGTGATCAGTTTTTGAGCCGCCCATATGATCCCTTTAATGTGTATACGAGCCCCACCGAGGCCATTCTATGCTCTTTTCGAGCCATCCGATTCCTCGAAATCAACTGGCCTGAGCTGGCCTGTGATATCGAGACCGGCACCCGCAGCGGCAGGATTACGGACCCGGCAATCAAATCGTGCATGGCCCGGGTTGTGAGGTCAGACCCGGACCTCGCTAAGTTGATTGTGTCCGAGTGCTCCAAGGACTGGGACGGGGTCTTGACTCGGATCTGGCCCAACACGAAGTACGTGGACGTAATTGTCACCGACACCATGGCCCAGTATATACCCACGCTCGACTATTACAGCGGAGGCCTCCCACTCGCGTGCACGATGTACGCGTCATCGGAGTGTTACTTTGGCCTGAACTTGAGGCCAATCTGCAAGCCCTCGGAGGTGTCGTACACCATCATGACAAACATGGCATATTTCGAGTTTCTTCCACTAGACCAGCCCGCCGGGCTGGGGCCGGCCCAGCCCAAGCTGATCGACATGGTCGACGTGGAGGTCGGGAAAGAGTATGAGTTGGTAATAACGACCTACTCGGGCCTGTGCAGATACCGGGTCGGGGACATCCTTCGGTTAAGCGGCTTCCATAATGCCGCGCCTCAATTCCAATTTGTCCGCCGAAAAAATGTTCTGCTTTCGATAGACTCGGAAAAAACTGATGAGGCAGAGCTGTAGAACGCCGCGGGGGCCGCAACAGAGCTGCTCCGGGCCTACAGCACAAGCGTGGCGGAATACACAAGCTTTCATGAGAATTTTTCCCCAGCCCTAGTACCACCCACAAGTCATGTTGGCGGAATACACAAGCGTGGCTGGGGTTTTTTTCTTCCTTTTCTGGGCAGTTCAACTGCAAAAATAAAAAAAAAGAAAGCGGTTTTTGGCTCCTCTCCCGGCTGGCTTCTTCTCCTCCTTACCCTATTCAACTGCAAAACAAAACAAAAAAGCAGTTTCTTTTTCCTCCACAAAAAGGGTTTTTTTTCTGCCTTCTCCCTGGCTTCCTCCTCCCAAAGTTCACCTGCAAACACCCAAATACAACAAGCATCAGTGCACCTGTAAAAAAAGCAGCACACACAAACAAAAGAAAATCAGGGGGGAGAGAATACCGAAACGAAAACACAAACAATTAAAAAAATTGGGAGAGTCATCTGCTGTAAAAGGTAGAAAATCTATCCCTCCTAAACCTTGTTTCATCTTTGCTTGCAGGTAAAAGAGAAGGGAAGAAGGGACGATGCCAGATCAAACATATGTACTATCGCCTAGTGTTGCACTCCTTAAGGGTTTGAAAGATGTTTGGCTTTCTTACCGGGAGTGTACCACGTAGTAGGTCGAGAGAGTATACCCTCCGTAGTTGGCTCGAAAGTGAGTACTTTCGCCGCTACACTCGATCCCGGCGTGGGTCAGTTCATAGCATCGAAGTGCTGCCGGATTTCACAAGCAATGGCGACCGCTCCCCCATCCTCTCTGCTCACCCGATCTCCGTGTTCCTCACCAGGTACCATTACCCCCAAGGGCAGAGCCAGAAAGTTTTGACCTTTAAATATATACTGCCATTGTTGTTATATATAGATATCTATATTTTGAAACGATCTATGTATATATGTATATATGTATATGTGTATATATTTAATGTTTAATGTTTTTTACCTTTAAATTTTAAGTTTTTACTTTATATTTTGTGTTTTGATTTTGATATAAATTGGTCCTTTCTATTATTTCTAGTCTCTTCGTTAGTTCATTCAAACAAACAAAACACAAAGGGGAATCAAGCGGCACTGCAGCATTTTAGCCCCAAGCTGCCTCATTGGACTCCGGAGCGCAGTAGGTGAAGGTTAACTAAGTCATTAAGTGTCCGTAGGTGAAGATTAATCAATCGGTTGGGAAAATGTGTAGGGAAGATGGGAGTTGGTAGTGTTTGAGTTTAAGGAGGGTTAAATAAGTCATTTAAGTGTGTGTAGTGTTGTGCCCTTTGAAGATGTTTCAAAGTTAAAATTAAGATGATGCAGTCGTTTGTAGAAGCCACTATATGAATTAATGGAATGTTTGGCTTTTAAGTTCTACCAATTTTGCATACATCAACCATGTAAGCTTAGTTATATGTGATATATAAAATCTCATATCACCCAACCAACTTTTGCTTGCAATATGAATGGTAGATGTAGCTGATTAATGTTGAAGGGAAAATAAAAGGGGCTTTAATAGTTTTGGGTTATTGCTACCATTTTGATTTGGGCCTATGCAACCCAACATGAACCTTCTTGAAAAAGTAGGGCTTCTTATGGGCCTTTCAAATATGTCTGTTGGAGGGTAAAATTTTACAAATTTAAAGTGTTCATAATTTCATACAAATTTTTCTCAAATCGATTATGAACCCTTTTGATTAATTGGATTAATGAAATTAAACATATGTGCTCAAGTTATAAATTGGGCTCATTACTAAGATTAGGCCATTTCTAAATGCAAGATTAGCCTACATAAGGCCCAAAAAGAGAGCCTACTGAATTCAGAAGTTACAAAGGAATTACAGTTTCCTATTTCGATGGCAGTTAAAAAAAATGCAAAGGGGAGAGTGTTCGAGCAGTTTCTCTATTCTGGAAGAACGTGGGATAGTTTACACAAAAGTAACTTCCTTAAATTCATCCTATAAAAACTACTGATGCAACTTGTAGCGTGGCTGGGTTTTTTTCCTTCCTTTTCTGGGCAGTTCAACTGCAAAAAAAAAAGAGCAGTTTTTGGCTCCTCGATCTCCCGACTGGCTTCTTCTCCTCGATCCTTACCCTATTCAACTGCAAAACAAAACAAAACAAAAAAGCAGTTTCTTTTTCCTCCACAAAAGGGGGCTTTTTCTGCCTTCTCCCTGGCTTCCTCCTCCCAAAGTTCACCTGCAAACACCCAAACACAAAAAGCATCAGTGCACCTGTAAAAAAAGCAGCACACATAAACAAAAGAAAATCGGGGTGGGGGGGGGGGGGGGGGAGGGGGGGGAATAACGAAACGAAAACACAAACATTTAAAAAAATAGGGAGAGTCATCTGCTGTAAAAGGTAGAAAATATATCCCTCCTAAACATTGTTTCATCTTTGCTTGCAGGTAAAAGAGAAGGGAAGAAGGGACGATGACAGATCAAACATACATACTCTTGCCTAGTGTTGCACTCCATAAGGGTTTGAAAGATGTTTGGCTTTCTTACCGGGAGTGTACCACGTAGTAGGTCGAGAGAGTATACCCTCCGTAGCTGGCTCAAAAGTGAGTACTTTCGCCGCTACACTCGATCCCGACGTGGGTCGGTTCATAGCATCGAAGTGCTACCAGATTTCACAAGCAATGGCGACCGCTCCCCCATCCTCTCTGCTCACCCGATCTCCGAGTTCCTCACCAGGTACCATTACCCCCATGGGCGGAGCCAGAAAGTTAACGTTTTTACCTTTAAATATATACTGCCATTGTTGTTATATATAGATATCTATATTTTGAAACAATCTATGTATATATGTATATGTGTATATATTTAATGTTTTATTGTTTTTACCTTTAAATTTTAAGTTTTTACTTTATATTTTGTGTTTTGATTTTGACATAAATTGGTCCCTTCTATTGTTTCTAGTCTCTTCGTTAGTTCATTCAAACAAACAAAACACAAAGGGGAATCAAGCGGCACTGCGGCATTTTAGCCCCAAGCTGCCTCATTGAGTTAGAATCGGACTACTTGTGTTGATTTGGTTTTTTTTCTTTTGTTTCACTCATTGGGTACCCGCTCCACACGCATCACCCCATGGGTCAGATGCGAGTGAAAAGATTTACGGGTGATGGATGGAGCGGGTGAAATTTTTTACCCACGGGGCGGGGAATGGAGTTGTGGGAGAGAATCTCAGCCAGGACGCGAGTGGACGGCGTCGGCATTGGCGGTGACCTCTTCAATGAAGGCAAGAGCCTTCAAGTTCTTCTCCTGGAGGTCGGACCAGCTCATGGTGGTCTCAGAGCCGCTCATGATTTACTTTCTTGGAGCCTCCGACATGGTCTCTTCTTATGTTGGGTTGTTTGGGGGCGTTTAATTTGTGAGTGAAACTCACACAAAGAGACAGAGAGAGAGAGTTGTATGGGGAAAGTGATGATGGAGGGATTTGTGGTTTGGGGTGCAAGGAGAAAGAGGGGGCGGAACTGGGTTTTTTATAGCTGAGAAAATTAGTTTTTTTAAAAAAATAAAAAATTAGTGTATGCAGGATAGGAACAGTCCAAACATAGGGGTATTTATGTAAATTCGTATCAGCCCAGAATTTAAATTAAAATAAGTGTTTTATTTTTTACTGTATGGCTTTTGCTTGGTTGTGCAGCCGGAGAAGGAGGCCTTTACGGTCAAAAGTACAACCAGAGACGAACCTAGGGGTGGACTGGACTTTGCTGCCGCTCACCCCAAAAATCCAGAAGTAATATAATTAGTAGTATAAGATATCACAAAGCTTGATAGAAATTAATTCCTCAAATAAAAGGTTTTCTTCTCCCCAACGTCGGTTAGACAAATGAAAATGTTGAAACTTATTGAAGAAACGAGTACGTAAAGTAATTAACAGTAAGAGACAAATACTCTAGAAGAGGGGGATGAATAGAGTATAGACGCTTTTCGCAAAGTCGTGTAGAGCAAGCAACTTCAAAGGCTGGATAGTGGGTTTCAAGGCCTTGAACTCAGTCTCAAGATCTTGAACAAATTTTTCGTGCCTTGATAGTTCTGCAAAGTAATCAGACGTTAAAAACAGACAGAACAGATAAACGTAAATGCATAAATTAAATAGATGAACACGAGAATTGTTAACGAGGTTCGGCTCTAAACCAGCCTACGTCCCCGCCTAGGGTTATCCAACCCGTAGGATTCAACAACTTTTATTCCTCTTTCCTTAATGATCCTAATAGCTCACCAAGAAGCCTCTCTCCTATACAATTGCAATCTAGTCACAACTCAGATCCCTTAGAGTCCTAGACCAATCTAGAAGAGCCCCACCTCTCTCAGCTATCTAGTACAACCCAAAATACAGAGAAATAAAAGTCCCCTTTGCCACACCAAAGTGTGATACGTTTGAGTATATGATACTCTTAGTATAACAGGGATTGAATTTAAACTATGAAGCTCAAGACTTCCTAACTCTCAAAGATAATAAATCAAATACAGAATAGAGAGAGAAAGGAAGCAAATAAAATCAGCAATGGCGTCTGTAGACTTGAGAGCTCTTTGATGCGCCGGCAGAGACGGCTTGGCAGAAGGTGTCTCTGATCGTTCTCTTCCTTCTGTCTTTTATAACCGAGAGCTCATTTTGATTGCTGATTTTTTATCTCCCCAAATCTTGATTAGTTGTAACAACTTTTTGAACGTTGAACTGCTGAGAGATGCTTCTGCCGAATCCTCATGGCTCTTTTGAATTTGAATTGCTGCGTTAAAATTCTTCTGGCCGAGATCTCCTTATAGCTTGGTGAGATATGGATTTGCTGAGATCTTTTTCTTCCAAATTAAGTTTGACAAAATCCTGTACAAATTAATTCTAGAACCACAAATATATATGTAAAATGGATAACCGGCATATTAAAACACACGCACAAAACAGATCCAATCCAAATCCAATTTACGTACAAAACAAATCAAAAAGCATATATATAAAATATATAAATCTTTAAAGGGAAATTCCGTTTGGTACCCCCGAGTTTTTGACAATTCCGGATGGTGTCCCACACTTTTTTTTTGTCCGGATGGTACCCCTGAGTTTTGTCAAAAGTCCGGCTCAAGCCCAAAACTCATAGTTTCTTCTTTTTAATGAAGAAAACCACCCATTATTTTTATTTTTTCATAAATATGCCCATTTACTTTTAACATTAAACAAAACTACTTATCATTTAACTAAATTCAAAATAAAATTGACAAAATCACCTTTATTTTTTAAAATTAATAAGATCACACATTATTGCCAAAGTTGTAGCAAAAAATACCCATTCTTTCCAAATTTTTTTTTGAATAAAATCAACTATTATTTTTGACATTACACAAAAGATCCGTTACATATTTTTCATATTTTATAAAAAATAAATCTCATTATTTGTCAAATATTGCATGTACATAATCACCCATTATTTACAAAATTTTGCACAAATCCACTATCTTATTATGTGAACAAAAATTGTTAACCTATACATTATAAAAAAATACTTTGTAAAACCATACTTTGTGTAAAACCACCCTTTATGCTTTAAAAAATGCACAAAATCATTTCTTGTGTAATAAAAGAAGGCGTTATTCATTTCTTTTGTTTGGAATACATAAAACCTAATAAAATAAGAATGATTAATCTCTTATTATATTTTTCTTTTACAAGAAGAAAAATAAATAAATAAAATTTACTTTTCTTTTTAAAAAAAATTATAATCAAGCATTTGGTTAAATTGATCAATCACATTTACAAATGTTTAAAGTTAATGAGATATAAGTTAAATATTGTTTTGAAAAATAATATGTGTTAAAAATATTGCAATAAAAATTTTTGGAAATATTGCAATAAAAAATTTGGAAATATTGATCAATCACATTTACAAATATTGCAATAAAAATTTTGGAAATAATATGTGATTTTGTAAAATTTTAAAAAATAAAGTTGGTTTTGTCACTTTTGTGTTGAATTTTGTTAATTAATATGTAGTTTTGTTCAATGTTAAAAGTAAATAGGCATATTTATGAAAAAATAAAAATAATGGGTGGTTTTATTCATTAAAAAGAAGAAACTATGAGTTTTGGGCATGGGCCGGACTTTTGACAAAACTCAGGGGTACCATCCGGACAAAAAAAAAGTGTGGGACACCATCCGGAATTGTCAAAAACTCGGGGGTACCAAACGGAATTTCCCATCTTTAAATCTCCCAGCCAATTTGAACAACCAATTTTAACAAATCTCACGTAAATATATTAAACCAATGTTGCATCCACTTTGACCAAATCTTACGTAAAAAAACCAAATCAAAAGCAATTTCTTTTTCAAATTAATATTTGTTAAATCAAATCTTCCAAATCTTTCATAAAGCACGTAAGAATATATATAAGATAGATAAAATGCTATATGGTGCTTATGTTTATGCTCGTTATATGATGCTTTGCATGTGTTATTTATTTGCATAATTGATATTTGTTTTGTCTTCCATCAAGGGGGAGATTGTTGACTCCACCTTGATGATAATATGTGATATATATTTTTGTAGGGATGATGGAAGACAAATAAGGTAGTATTTTATGCAAATATCAATTATATCTTTTAGATTTATGATATATATTTTACGTAGTAATTTGTTATGCATTTTATCTATCTTATATATAATTTGTTATGCATTATATCTTTTAGATTTATGATATAGATTTTTGACAGTTTCAGTAAACTTTTCGGTAGCATCTTGATCAACTTCAATAGCATCTTGACCAACTTCAGTAGCATCTTGATCAACCTCATTACTGACAGCTCGAGTGGCCTCAAGATTAGCATCTTGATCAACATCCGCTTCAACAGTTTGCTCAACCTCTTCATTCAACTCATTGCTAACAATTTGATTACTAGCGAAATACTTCTTGATATTACCTACTTGACTTCGAGTTAATGCATCTCGTTGCTCCTTCAATTTCCTCTTCTTAGCTCCAGACAATTGCTTTCCCATATGCACTACCTTACAAGTTGTAAATGCTATTTGTTAGACACAATCCAAATCCAAATCCAAATCCTAAATCCTACAAATTCAATTCTACAACCCTACAAATTCAATCCTATATCCAAAACAAAATCAATCCTATATCCAAAACAAATTCAAATCCTAAATCATACAAATTCAATTTCGAATTCCTATTTCCTATTTCCTAAATCCAAAACCCTAATTTTGCACTATTAAATCCAAAACAAATTCAAATCCAAATAATTCGACCAACATAGGATGAAATTGAGAAATTATACCTGATTTCGTCTTCACCGATTTGTCTTCAACCATTCACTTCAAGAGGAAGAGGCTGAGCCGCTGAAGAGCGAACTGCGAAGAGTGGAAGACCGATGGAGGCTTGCGCTGGCGCCGGATGCGGTTGGAGGGAGAGGCCGACCGCCGACCGCCGACGCTGGGGGCGGGATTTCCGGCCAGCCGGTGAATCTTCTGCGGACTGCGGCGTTCTCTGCGATTTGGGAATCGGGCGAATCGCCTACAGCGCCCCTCTCTCCTGTCGATAGTCGATGAACATGAACAGGTGTTTTTTTTAATTTGGAACGCATCGTTTTCGTATTTCCATTCCTTTTCCTTTTTATTTTTTTTTCCAAGCGTGCCTTCACGGCTCACCTTCCCATTTCTGCATTTCAGTTCCGAAATTTATTTTTTTAAATATATATATATAATATATATATGGGCCCCCTGGGCCTATAGTGCCTGAGGCCATTGCCTCTTGGGCCTGTAGTCAGGTCCGGGCCTGGTCCCCAATCTCGTTCCCTCTCACATAAACTCATTTTCTTTTTTCTTTTTTTTTTTTATCTATTTTTCTTTATTCATTTTATTTTAGTTTTTTCTTTTAATTAAGTATTGTAAGGGAGGGAGGCTGGGGGACAGAAGGGGGATAGATTTAAGTACAGGGGATTTCATCACCTCACATGGGAAGACACTTTTCATTTCCCGCAACTCTCACTGAAATTTAATTAAAAAAATTCTTTCTTTTTTTAAGTTAAGACATTGAAGAGAGGATGTGTGCATTGGAGATGCTCTAAGAAATCATTAAATTTAATATTCTAGTAGAATTTTTCTTTCTTACTTTTTTTTTAATCAGAGTATTTTTCTTACTCTAACACCTACTTTACAGTTAAAATTCATGACTTCATTTTTGATGATGTGAAAGCGCAATAGGAAACTTCATTTAAATTTGTGTTGTGAGGCAATCCACCCGTGACAACTTCTTTCAAGTATAAATTGAACATGTCAAAATTCTTCCACACATTGCTTAACAAGCTACAGTACTTATGTAGCTTCTGAATCCCAAATACGGAAGTACTCATGTTTCCAAACCCCTCTCTCGATGGATTAGACAAAGCTGGTGCATCAACTTCATAGAATACCTATATGCTAGTACGGAGTACTCCTCCATATCAAATTAAATTCGTTTTACTTTTCGGCACCGCTTTTTAAGGAGCGAAAAACTCTACTATAAAATATTATTTTTTTAATTAATTTTTGTATACTCCCTCCTATCATATATGTAAGATTTTTTACTTTTCCGCACATATTTTAATGTGTTCAAAAATTGTATAAAATATATTGTTTTTATTAATTTTTTTTATAGTTTAATACTATTAGTAAGAAGTATTAGATTGTACAAAAAAAAATTTATATAGTTTTTAGCTCATTAAAATACGTGCCAAAAAGTTACAGTAAAAATCTTACATTTTAGATAGGAGAGAGTATAATTTGATACATAGTAGTAATAAGTGCTAACATTATATAAAAAAATTAATTAAAATAATAATATTTTATAGAGTTTTTTTGCTCATTAAAATACGTGCACAAAAAGACAATTGACACTTAATATGAGACAGAAGGAATACTATTTTAACCATTCCGGAATGGCTCACTGGAAATGACTTGTGGATAATAGTCATAGGTCCCCGTTTCGAACTCCGAAATGGCCGCTCTTTATTTACCAATTCAAGAAGGAATACTATTTTAGATTAATTATATAGTACTCCGTAATTCATTGAAACTATGACTATGATAGTATGATATGTTTATTTAAAGCCTTTATAATTGACGTTTTACCATTAAAACATTATTAATGTCTAATTAGATAGCATTTGGTGTGCTAATTAACTTTTAGTCTTCCACGGTTGCTTTTGCAAGAGGACTTTACTTATTACTCCCTCCGATCTAAATGGTAAGATTTTTAACTTTCTGGCACGTATTTTAATAAGGTAAAAACTATATAAAATATAAAATTTTTAATTTTTTTTTTGTACAATCTAATACTTCTTACTAATAAATATTAAACAATAAAAAAATTTAATAAAAAATAATATTTTATAAAAAATTTTAACACATTAAAATACGTGCGAAAAAGTAAAAAATCTAACATATTTGATAGGATGGAGTATAGGTTAATGATTTACCTTATTAAAGGAAAATGTACGCCTAGGGGTGGGGGCATAGGACTATAGATTGTCATTTCAATTAAAATTCGACATATGGTTAAATCTCATTGCTAGACTATCCAACAATAAGTTTAGTGTATCCCATTTAAAATAGAGTTTGAAAGTTGAAGAGTGTGCACTGACTTCATCAATAGAATGTTCTGAATAGCCCAAGTATTGATACATAAAACAGACATGCACAATCATATATTGATTCGAAAAGACAGAAGAAGAAGAAGAAAAGATCGACTCAAAAACTTATGGCTAAGGAGGAGGAAAAACAGAAGAAACGAGCATTTGTGTTAGACCTCGATCGGAGGATGTGTGGTATATCTATTAATATTACTAATTCTGCTAGCATTTTGCTGACGTGTTACGTTCACAATTAAAGTTGAATTTTTTATTCAAATGAACTTTTCTTATTGGTCAATATTATTATGGAAACTTTAAAATATTTGTTTCATATTTTAAATATGATTTGAATCCATTCCTTTTTTTTTATTTTCGGTTATATTGTCGTAAATATTGAGACATGTTTTCATTTTTTTCCCGTGCCTTATATCTATTAATCTATCTATTAATCTTCTATCTATCTATTAATATTACTAATTCTGCTAGCATTTTACTGACGTGTCACGCTCACAATTAAAGTTGAATTTTTTATTCAAATGAGCTTTTCTTATTGGTCAATATTATTATGGAAACTTTAAAATATTTGTTTCCTATTTTAAATATGATTTGAATCCATTCCTTTTTTTTATTTTCGGTTATATTGTCGTAAATATTGAGACATGTTTCCATTTTTTTCCCGTGCCTTATATCTATTAATCTTCTATTAATATTACTAATTCTGCTAGCATTTTGCAGACGTGTCACGCTCACAATTAAAGTTGATTTTTTTATTCAAATGAGCTTTTCTTATTGGTCAATATTATTATGGAAACTTTAAAATATTTGTTTCCTATTTTAAATATGATTTGAATCCATTCCTTTTTTTTTCGGTTATATTGTCGTAAATATTGAGACATGTTTCCATTTTTTTTCCCGTGCCTTATATCTATTAATCTTCTATTAATATTACTAATTCTGCTAGCATTTTGCAGACGTGTCACGCTCACAATTAAAGTTGATTTTTTTATTCAAATGAGCTTTTCTTATTGGTCAATATTATTATGGAAACTTTAAAATATTTGTTTCCTATTTTAAATATGATTTGAATCCATTCCTTTTTTTTTATTTTCGGTTATATTGTCGTAAATATTGAGACATGTTTCCATTTTTTTTCCCGTGCCTTATATCTATATATCTATCTATCTATCTATCTATTAATATTACTAATTCTGCTAGCATTTTGCTGACGTGTCATGCTCACAATTAAAGTTGAATTTTTTATTCAAATGAGCTTTTCTTATTGGTCAATATTATTATGAAAACTTTAAAATATTTGTTTCCTATTTTAAATATGATTTGAATCCATTCCTTTTTTTATTTTCGGTTATATTGTCGTAAATATTGAGACATGTTTCCATTTTTTTTCCCGTGCCTTATATCTATTAATCTATCTATTAATCTATTATCTATCTATTAATATTACTAATTCTGCTAGCATTTTGCTGACGTGTCACGCTCACAATTAAAGTTGAATTTTTTATTCATATGAGCTTTTCTTATTGGTCAATATTATTATGGAAACTTTGAAATATTTGTTTCCTATTTTAAATATGATTTGAATCCATTCTCTTTTTTTTATTTTCGGTTATATTGTCGTAAATATTGAGACATTTTTTCATTTTTTTTTCAAAATTTGTATCGTATCTCTTTCCAACTAATTTAAAAATTATAAAAAATACTTTATGCATACTTTTGTTGTAAACACGTATATATATTAATATAGTATTATATAAATATATAAAATGATGTTCAAATTAAAATGGATCAAGCTCCCGTGCCTTCAAGGCACGGGTATTACACTAGTATTAATACTAAAAATTTATGCAAGAAAGACACTTAATGATAAGTTTTTATAGGTGGAAACCATATAACTATCGACAAGTAACGCAGAAACAATTGCATTGACCCCTTGACCCTAACTTTACAATAAATCAATGAAACAATAAATCTACCCATATAACTATCGACAAGTAACACAGACACTTAGCGAGCATTTAATTTTAAAGGTTTTCTCAAATGCCACAAATATAGAGCTTTTTTCATTCTCTCTCTTCTATTCTCTATTTTAGAGAAAGAAATAGATGATCTATTGGGTGGAAAAAACTCCAATATTTTGCAAAGTTTCTACTTTTCTCTATAATAAAGATGATGTTGGGGTTGCTCTTAGAACAAATTTTTTTTTCCCGTTCATTAAAAAACCCCAAATACAATGTTCTCACCATATAAAAGATCTCTCAAAACAAATGAAAATTTTCTTTCTAAGCCTAAAATAATATAGTTTTTACTAAATACACTACTAATTTTTGTTGGATACATTGTTAAGCTTTGCAAGCTCTTGTGGACCTATGACGGGAGTCAAAAGTCGTTGGTTCCCTGTCAAAAATAATCCAAACTAACTAATTACTATAGTCAGTAACTCCGGAATCGATCCACGAGGAGATACCATTTCTATGTGCTTTCTTTGTCAACCAAAAGTAACTAACTAAATAGATTGCGAAGAAGGAAATGAACAAGAGAAGTAAAGAGAGAAATGATTGCTAATTCGATAACAATGAGAGAGAAGTGCTTCACCTACAATTTCTCAACAATGGTTGGTATACACGATCCTTGACTCAATTCATAGTTATTCAAGTTCAGTTAGTTATTCCGACATTGGTTTATATTATATTGTACTCGCTACAAAAAAAACATATTAGCAACGGCAAGGTACCGTGGCAAAAAGTAGATTTGTTGTGGCCAAAGGGGGCTAGCAACGGCTATAGAGCCACGACAAGTCAGGCATAACCAAACCCGCGGTGGCACAAAGATTGTAGCAACGGTGGCAGCCGTGGCTAGCTTCCTAGCCACGACTAAGTGTTGCCATGCTAGAGAAACCAATGTGAGCGACGGGGCTTGCCGTGGCTATGAAATTTGGGGCGCCAAGCAGCCAAAAGTTTCCCACCAAATTCTTGGCGCCCTTTTTCGCACTTTGCGACGGGTAACTGCCATGGCTAGAGATGGTGGCTAGAGAGGGATTGTTTTGTTGGGATTTCCTCACTAAAAATGTGGCTCCTTTTTCTATTATTGGCCACGGTAAGCTACCGTTGCCAATTCCTAATCGTATTTTTACTGGCTTTCTTTGTTTTACCTATTCACATTGATGTCTGTTTAATTTGGAGACCGAACATCGAAAGTATTCAAACAAGGTGTTTCTTCTACAACACACTTTCATATTAAGAAAACACCATACAAAAGTCTACTGTTTAAGTTTCCCGAAAAAATATGAAGCAAAAGAAACGTAGTTTTCGGAAGTTTATGTTTTCAGTAGCTTGGATAAATCCTCACCATCTCATCCATTAGCTTGTTCATCATTGTCTTTAGTAGCCCTTAAGGATGAATCTTCATAGTTAGCATCTCCCTTGGTTGATGTGTCATGCTTCGTCGTTACGGGATACGATAATAGTTTCCTCTCCTGTAGATACCATTAATCAATCCATCATAATAAGCTAAAGATAGCCTAACTTGTGCTTGTGAATATTTAATAGAGGAATATAGATAGCCTAAACATACATTACATGTAATCAAAAGATTCAAAACTAATTTCTGTCTGCAATGACAAATAAGATTTTATACCAGAGTTGAAAGTTGAAACCAAAGTTTACCTATGGCAAATATCCAAGATATGAGGGTGTTTCTCTGAAAATAGAGCAAAAGAAAACAATCAATGCTAGAAAACTAGCGGATAACTAGCATGCTTCATATTATTTTAAGACAAATGAAGAAAAAATATTGGTACTCACCAACGACTCACCTTCATCCCTCATTTTGCCCGCAAGAGACAATGCAATGGCATGGTTTATGTCTTCATCTTTGTTAACCGACCATTGATCATAATATATAAGCACATGCAACTAAATAAACAAATAATAATCAATCAAACACTTAAGGTCTGTTTGACAGGGCCATTTCTCAGTAAGATTTTCCCTATCACTCATCTTATGATTGAGCACCATTCATCATGACTTGCCCCCACAAACTTTATTAATTAGATTAAATCATTGCAGTTTCTAACAAGCCTTCTTTCAACTAAAAAAGGAAGATATATAGAACTGATTGAAATCACCAATCGCAAAATAGCTGAGAAACTGAATAATAAAAGCGGCCGATAAGTTGTACTGGAAGAACGTGAAATTTTACCTTTGAAATAGAAGCTTCATTTGAGACTAGATCCTCTCATACCTATACCTATCATTAGAGCTGGCAAGTCGGTCGTTCGAGTCGGGTTTGGGTCAGGCTTGCTCGGGTCGGGTCAATTTGGGTAAAATTTATGGTCGGGTATTAGTCGGGTCGGGCATTGGTCGGGTCGGGTTCGGTCATAATGAATTTTAGATTGGTCGGGTTTCGGGTTAAGTCGGGTCATGCCCATTCGGGTTCAGGTCAAAACGGGTCGGTCTCGTTCGGGTTTCGGGTCAAGAGGCGGGTCGGTCTCATTTGAGTTTCGAATCAAAGTGGGTATAGTATAGCGGTATAGTTGTACTTGACATTTTCGGTCGAATCATATTCGACCCGTTTGGAATTTGGATAGTTAGTTTGATTTTGACTCGGTTGAATACTTAAATATGTAATTTACTTAAAATAAATGATTTTAACTTGTTGAATACTTAAATATGCAATTTACTTAAAATAAATGATTTTGACTCGGTTGAATACTTGAATATGTAATTTTGACTCGGTTGAATACACTCATTGTTATTGACTCAGCGGTTGAATACTTGACACCTCCTTTTCAGGGAGAGCTAATGCTTGTTGTGTCATAATCGGAAATTCGATATTCGGCAACATCATCCTTTTTTAAACATTTAAACCAATTGATCGGTGCTATAGTTAAATCAAATTAATTGTACATTTAGGTTTTAACCTTATTTTAACTAGCAAGTTGCAAATTGACTTATCTGCTTATCTATTGATTTTACTTGGGTTCTTATTCATATGATAACAATTAACAAAAATAATTGGTGTTTTATATGTTAAAGTATAATCATAAACTTGTGTTAAAAAAAAGATTTAACATTCAATTATTAAAATGTTAATGTTAAATAACTATTTCAATTTGGGTCGGGTTGAGTTTGGGTCGGGTCGGGTTTATCTGTGTTCGGGTCTGTTTCGGGTCGGGTTCGGTCTCGGGTTCGGGTTATGAATGACTCCAGATTTTCGGGTCCCGATCGGGTTTGGCTTCGGGTGAGTCGGGTCGGGCCAGATTTTGCCAGCTCTACTTATCATGGTGATGACATTTAGAAACCTTATGGCTGGAGCCCTTGAAAATTTTGGTACACTAATAATGTTATCAGTTACAAGGAAATTATGCAAGCCAAAAAGTCTTATATAAAGCTGAAACTGTTAAGCATATCAAGCACAACGTCACCAAAAGGGGTTTGCCTTACACGTACAAAACACTTAAGTTCCAATTCAGATGAATATTAACACTTAACAACAGGGACATACTAACAGCCGTTCCAATTCAGTCAAACGCCTTAAAAACCAAAAATTGCATGTTTGAACTCAAGTAACACTTGTTACATGAAAAATAAACTCAAAAAAATAAAAATAAGGCATAGTCATAAGTAGAATGAAATCTTAGCTTTTGTTGCATTCTGCTTCAACTCATGAAAAACACCAACTCTAAATGTATCTGCACACCCCCAAAGCTGGTCTCCAACCCTACTTTTGATGATAAAAAGCATACTTAGTGCAAGAAAATGGAATGAGAAAACAATAAAAAAAAAAAAAAGTAACTTCCTAACTAATCACTAGCATGAATAGATGTAGATGTGCCTGAAGCTGTATCTTAATTAAATTTAAACCGAACATGGAGAGCGGAGAGGAAAAAACGCCGGAAGCACAAAACGTAGCCGTCGATGAGATGCAAACGGACTCGGATCCAAAGCTTCCCCCACCGGGGGATCCGGGAGCAAAGTCACAAGCGTCGAGCCAGCCAACCCAGCCAATTATCCCGATGACGGAACCCATGTCGTGGAAGGATAAAGTGGTGATGGGGGGGATTAGCCAACAACGAACTCTCCTGGGCGCAGGGTTCCTGACCAACAAGATAGCGATCTCCTTCCCGTTGGGACCAAGGGGGGATCCAGTTATCTCGATCGATCCTGTGGTGATCAGTGCTCTTGCTAGCGAGTGGGGAAATTCCCTGGTGGTTCGCATGCTGGGTCCAAAGATCCCACTCCATATCATGGAGAGAAAGTTGAAAGAGATCTGGAAGGAGTGCAAGAATCTCCAGGTGGTTGATCTCCCATATGGAAACTTCCTCGTCAGATGCGAAAGGAAAGAAGATTGTACTAGAATTCTTACCGGCGGCCCTTGGTCGATCTTCGGTAGGTGCTTAATCTTAAAAGTATGGTCGTCGGAGTTCAAGCCCTCGGACGCTATCAAAACTGTCCCAGCCTGGATAAGGATAATGGACCTCCCTATCGTCCTTTACCAGGAAGACGTCTTGATGAAGATTGCGGAGAGCCTCGGGAAGCCTATCAAAGTCGATCATCGCACCATTTATTCGAATAGGGGAAATTTCGCGCGGGTTTGTGTCGAAGTTAATCTCGAGGAACCTCTAAAGGGGGCGATAACCATCAATGGGGAAAAAATACTTGCCTGAGTATGAAGGTATACCGAAAATTTGCTTCTCGTGTGGCATGGTAGGACACTTCAAAGCCAATTGCCCGACGAACTTGAAAGGAGAAGTCCTGGTTGGGGAGACTAAGAAGGACAACGAGGCTCTGAGAAGGGAGGAACCACGTAAGGAAGTGGGTAACCCGCAGGGTGCTGAAGGAAGCCATGGACCCTGGATGGTGGTGGCGAAACAAAAGCGACCGATGAAAAGGAGGCTGGATAGCCAAATTCCGCCGGTGACCGGAGGGAACTCTGCTAAACTGCCGATGAAGATCTGGCAGCAGAAGAAATCTCCAACAGTCACCAAGGGCAATAACATTTACTCTCATGGGGAGTGTAGCCATAATGATGAGAAAATTGGTACTCCCGCCATGAGCACGGGTGCTGTTATTATCATTAATGAAGAGATTGAAAGCGCGAGAATGACCATTGAAAATAACGGCGGAGAAGTGCAGCAGACGACGTCGGGTGTTGATAAGGGCTTGAGTGAGGAGACCAGTGGGCCGGAGGCTTGTTTGA